>CM074720.1:337512202-340028452 GCA_037306005.1 Rhinophrynus dorsalis | reverse complement strand
TCTGTCTATCATAAAAAGTGTCCCTGTATTTCTGGAGAATTTGAATTTAAAGTGGAATTCTTTTAAGTTTTCTTATTCATATTAAACTGCTTAAAATACAGTTTGGGAACATTATTTTATATACTATGGAGTGTAGATATGAAGAGATTCACACTGCCAGTAATGAAACACATTCCCATGTTCTGTTTTAATGCTAAATTCAGCCATTCCCTTTCCTCCCTTTGTGTCCTTTTCCCCACTTTAACATGTAGAAGCTGCTGGATAATTGCTTTGTGTCAGACTATGGATTTCTGTACTTAATCACCCCTACCAGTAAAATATTCATAAATGTATGTCTAGAGGAGAAGGCATATAATAGACTACTGAGTCTCTGGGGAGGATAATGATTCCTTCCCTTGCAACTGAATTGAGTGGGAAATGTAAACTGCTGGTGCTCGGGGATATGAAACTGCTTTTCTTTAACAATAAATATATTTTTTATTATTTAAAATTCACTGCTTTTATGTAACCATATCCTTGTGGAGGCAACCACTCTAATTATGTAACCAGGATGTGATGAGAGAAGATAGAGACCTGTTTTGAACTGAATTACAGGCTGATCTACCAAGAAGAAAATGACTCATTCGGGAGCAGAACTTTTGCATCAAATACAAATTCCTATTTATTTAAATGGGGCTTTTAACCCCTTGAATGCTAGCAAGGCTTCTAATGCATTGCTTCACAATGCGTTGGCGACCTCTAGCAATCAAGGATTAAAGCCCCATTTAAATAAATGAAAGTTAGTCAAATTTTTTTTTTTGTCTCCCCTATGGTGCATTTGGTTTGACTCAGAACTGCTTCTCAATTGTCATGTTAAAGGTAGGGTTTTCATGGTATTCGGCATAATTTAATTCCATGGACTTGTCAACCCTAGTTTTATTATTGGTGTCTTAGGTTTTTGAAAGAAAATGGCACAAGTGGTGATGAGTTTGGTTACTCATGTGCCAGATACATGCCACCAGCATTTGAATTGGAGCAGTACATATTTACAGTGGTAAAAATATGAAAGTGTTTTACCTGCGTAGTAACAAACTAATCACTTTTGGGAGATTTTATTCATTAAAAAGTTATTGCAGCTTAGGCATGGGAGGAGCACCACTTAGTGGCCAGAATAGAAAACTGAAGTTTAATAAAATTAAATATATTAAAGCAGTAATAACATTTCAATTCAAAATATCTACGCAGGAGTAGTCTTTTATTACTCCATAGGAAAAACACTATAACTTGTTTTAAAACTATAGAGTGTTTCATTAAAATTAAATAAGAAAAACATTACTACTTTAAATTAAATCCCAACACTATATTTGAAACACACTACTCATTATAAATAGAAGTCCTCAATCACTCGAGCATTTGAAGGGTAGCTTTCATCACTGGGACAAGTCTGCTTTTTCAGCAGGACATATTTAACAATTTTTTAGCACCCGCAGTCCCTGCAAGAACCCTAAAATTCACTGTATTTGTATCTATCTCACATATTTTTTTTATATTAGAAGAACACTGTCTTGTGAGCAACATTCTATGTCAATGCCACACAAAGAGGACCAGTAGAAAGGAGAAGTTTTTCAAATATCCTCTATACAGCCTTTTTCATTGGTGAAAGCATGAGGCATGATTTCACGTGAGTGGCTGGTTCCTGTGAATATCTGTGGAAGGTTTTGAATGAGGTTGAACAGATATGGGGACATGAGTTTAACTGAAGTGCTATCAAAATCTATTTGTGATGTCTTACTTTGTAAAACATGACCTCCTTCCCCAATACCAAACAGTACTCAAATCTATAGCGCTCCTTCTATCCTCTCATGCGCTAGGCACTGCCATCTTTTCAACTTCACAGCATTTTCTTCTGTGTGTACTATGCTTGGATACCGGGGAAGTTCTGTCTGCTGCAACCCTTCTCCCTCTCCAGATTGCTACCTGTCACTCGTAGATATTATTGATACATTTTAAGAACTGATGAGATACAGTTCTGTCAGAAAGGAGGGGCATACAAGGCTATCCTATAAGTTAGTAGATTATAAAGGAAGCTGTGAAAAATAGATGAACTCCCATTTTAGAGTCAGGAATGGTTATGTAGTTTTCATTTCTGTAATATAAAGTGACTACAGTTGAAATTAACAAATGAATGCCTTTTTGTATCCTATTTCTTTTTTGCCAACTGTGGAATACAGGAATTATTCTTCTACTGCAGAGCAGAACACGTCTATAAAAAGAGCTCTCTGAAGGTGGAGACTCCTTCCTTACTTCTGTTTATCCCCACCAGCTGTTTTTTGTTTTCTTAACTTGTATTGGGCTATTCAGTCCCCCATTATGTTGGCTCCTATGCCAAAGTCTCCTTGATGGATATGGACCAGGGTGCAGACTTTTAGGGCCCTGATGTCTGCTGGAGGATAGCTGTCTTTTAGCCATTCTCCTCTCTATTTCTTATTTATATAGGAACATGAAGACTGAAGGGGAATCCGTTTATCAGACTGCACAGATCCCGTGAGTATGACCCTCTGTCTAACAGCCGCATTCTGAGCTCTGTGGTGATTTAACTAGTTTGTTACTCTGTTTCGTCTTGCTATACAGCAGTGTTACCCACTCCCTGTAACGTTGGTTGTCTACTACATTTTCTCTTATTTTACTTGATTTTGCGTTCTTTCTTTTACTTTCAATTTATTTTCCAATTTTGACAGTCAATGTGGCCATAGTGGATGTGGTATTGGCTGTATTGCTGCATCTCCTGCAGCGCCATTTGGCTTCTGATGCTCAGGAAGGGGTTTAATCTTTTATTCATCTACCTCAAAGGGGAATCCCCTCAGGGATTCCTCTGCCACCAAGGCAACAAATGGTTGAAACTGCTGGAGAGTCACTTCAATGTTAGAGGTCTAAAGGGATGCCTACATTTACCAATAGACTTTTTTTTCCTCCTCAGAGAAGAGGAATGGAGTACTATACCACTCCACATCCTTTCTCCTTTATCAGGTGACCCACTTAATTGTTTTAGCTCTTTATCTGGGGGTTGAAATCTCCTTCCTGACTATTATTTAACCCCTTATGGGTATATATAATTCCTCTATTTCTGTCCTGTGTTCTCCATTTGGGGTCTCCTGGCTATGTCTGAGGGCAAAGGAGACATGGGGGAAGTCTAAGACCACCAGGGCTTCAGGGGTTCCTCAACACTTTGGTCTTCATGTCAGACTGGTGTTCGTAGGGATTTTTCTGGGACAATATGTCTGTCTTGTTCTATGGCCCCTAAACGTTAACTCCTGAACCCCTTTCCTGAGCAGGCTCTTGCACAGGCTAAAGCCCTAATTTCTGCTGTGAACAGTATTCCTTCCTCTATTAAGGGGGTGCTTGAGTCCTTGCACAGGGCCATCCCATTACCCTCAAAAGATCATCTGGTCAGTTTGTGGGTTTTTTTTGTCATCATCAAAAGGAGAGGTCAGAGATGCTCAGCTAGGTTCATGAGCCTGCAGGGGTATAGAAGGAGTTCATTAGGACTGGTGTCTTGCAACCAGGATGCAATCACTTTTAGCTCACAAGCCCCATACATATAAAAATATTTTGAAGCATATCATATTGGTCCTGCTGAAATGACCCCACGAGATGACAGAATGAGGGAAGTCGCTAACCCCAGACATATGTTTTGGCCTTATTGGGCCTCATCAATGAGGTTCAGCTGATTACTCTAGGCACTTGTGAGCAAAGGGTTCACGTCTGGGGGATTCGTATGATGAGGGGGAAATGAAGGGGTGGGGTATTCCTTTGAGGAAGACCCTGGGTTTTTTATTGGTGGTGTTATTCAGTCAGTTTTGGAGATCCATAAGGTCTCTGAGGCCTCTGACTTGAGTTCTTCATCTCCCAATATTTTTAAGAGTTGCAAGAGCTATACTGCATTTTCCTCTATCCTCATAATTCCATGGAACAGTCACTGCTTCCTGTCCCTCCGTCACATTATCTTACTAAAATATTGCAGTGGATTGAAAACCTGATTACAGGGTTGTGTGGATTAATTTCGTAAGGTTGATTGCTGTTTGTTTTGAGAGAAATGTTCGGTTATTTACACAAGCTAGCAGCCGTGAACCACTTCTCCTTCAAATAAAGAAAAAGGGATTGGTAAAGCTGATGTCTCATCTTATGTTTGCAGTAGCAGGATTTCTCTTCACAGAATGAAGTTGGAAAGAATTGGGAAATGTATAAGCATTTTCTGTATGAGAAGATTCAGTCTGACAAAGTTCACTGAAAGGAAGTCCCCTGTAGTCTGTTTGTGTTAACGTATTGAGAAGACTATGCTGATACCTGAATTGGAAAGTTCGATTTAGATTCCTTTAGGGGGGAGAATTAAAGATGCATTAAAATGCAGTAGAAGGAAATTATTAACTTGCTTCATCTCGTTTGTTTTTGTTTTTTTGTTATGTTTGTACAGCAGTTTAAAGGGATAGTAACACTTCGTTTTAACTTTATTTTATTTTGTAGGCATTAAAAAAACATGAAGAATGATATAA
The DNA here is from genome assembly GCA_037306005.1 of Rhinophrynus dorsalis. Taxonomy (NCBI): domain Eukaryota; kingdom Metazoa; phylum Chordata; class Amphibia; order Anura; family Rhinophrynidae; genus Rhinophrynus; species Rhinophrynus dorsalis. The sequence continues at coordinate 340,023,923 of CM074720.1, read as the reverse complement.
GTCTTATCTCTCAAACCTTTATGGTTTATGAGATATTCACAAGCAAAGTTCCCCTCCCCGCCCCTTTTTCCTAGTGTAAGCCATCTCTTCTCAGATGTGAGTCTGGTTGTATGACAGTACAGATAACAGAAGGGGACAATTTTCTTTGTATGAAAACAATGAAAGCCCTTCCCCCCTTGAAAAGTTTTTCAGCTTTTTCCATTATCTTAATTGAAGATTGTCCCTCTCTGCAGTCTACCTAGGCATCTCCCTTCTTATCTGGTTGAACAGGGGGGGGATACTTTGTTTGTGAATATCTCTTAAACCATAAAGGTTTCAGAGATAAGACTTATATCATTCTTCATGTTTTTTTAATGCCTACAAAATAAAATAAAGTTAAAATGAAGTATTACTATCCCTTTAATGTATATTCAATAAGCTTAAGTGCAATTCTTGAGCAAACCAACTCCATCATAAGTGACAAACTAAAATTCCCGTTCATTTTAAATGAGGCTTTAACCCTTTAAATGCTAGAAGTCTCCAGTGCATTTTGTGTGCAGCTGTAACCTCCTTTTTCTCTTACGTCCAGTATGGAACAAAGGTACCATGTAGTTGAGACACTTCTTCTGGAGGTTGACTCCTACACACATGCTGGGTAATTTTATTAATAAGATTCTGTGCTTTGGAGCAAAGATGGCTGCAGCCTGCAGAGTTAACCCATCCTCTGATTGTTTTCAATAGTTTGGGGTTGTTGTGGTCTACTGTCCACTATTCTTTTCTCAGGGGTGTCATTTTACGTTGCCCTCACCTGTTCCCTGGGGTTTTGTGGTCTTTGTATACCTTAAGTTTGTGCTGATTGAAATTGTGCTGTGGCCTCTTTAAGAATGGGTGCCCATGCCTCCATTGACCTCTATGGGCGAACTTCTCTGTGATATATCTCTGCACCATTTTGTCATGCCATTTCATCCGGTTCATGTCCTGAGTGTCTTGGGCCCCGTGACGATCCACGGCTGGAGTTGTAGGCATTGCTAGGCAACAGCAACAGAAAAGTCTAAATTTCCCAGAATCTTCTGATTGGCTGCCAGTTTTGCAGTCACCATTTTACTTCTTTCTTGGGTATCCTATGCAGAAGCAGTCTCTCTTTGCTCTACTTCTCCAGATTAACCATTTTATAATGTGCATTGTTCATTTGGGGGTTCTATTACTGGTCTTGTACTAGTATAAGACACCTTTCTTTTCTGATTTTAAGGATCATGGGTGTAAATCCAAGACTAAGGACTCAGGGGTGTCCCTGACCCCCCCTTGCTTAATGTTCCTCATGTCAGACTGGGCTTCCTAGAGAGTATTCCGGATCTCTCTTCCCCTCCTGTACTGTGCCCCCTACTACCCCACTGGGGCCGTCCAGCACTAAATAGGGGTCCAGCTTGGGTGAAAATGATTTTGTCCTCAGTGGCCCAAATCCCTTTCTCCCTTCAGGGGACTCTCTAATTCTGGAAGCCTCCTGGATGAGTGGAAGACCTCAGACAAATAGCTGTCTATTACCAAGAGTTTCTCTAAACTGTACCCCTTTTCAGAGGCAGCTTTGATGCAGTGGGCCTTTCCTCCAACTGTGGATCCTCCTGTTTCCAGGTTGGCAAAAACTACTGCCTTGCCTTTGGCAGATGCAGCTGGACTCAAGGATCCAGCAGATAAGAAATTGATTTCTATCTTCAGGGCCAACTTTGTGGCTACTGGTGCAGCACTTAGGCCTATCTTTGTCCTTGCCTGGGTTTAATAGGGCTGTCGTCGTTTGGGGTGAGCAGCTTATGTAGGCTGTACATGCTGATGTTTCCAGGGATGATTTGGTGGTTCTTTTGGCCAAAATTAAAGAGGCCCAAACTTGTGTGTCTGAGGCGGTCAGTGTCCACTATGGGCTCAGCCTTTTCGGTTGCTGCACAACGCACTTTGTGGCTTAAAGCGGAACTTTCAGATCATACTAAGTTGCCATGCATTCATTAAATGCTTGGCGACTAGCTTGGAAATAGATTGTAAAGTAATTCTTCCCGTTGGGAGACCTGAACCCAGGCTACAGCAAAGACATCTTGTCTGCGCACCTGCACTGTCAGTCCCGGTCTCCATTGAGTAGCACTGCAGTGCGCCATATGGTTACCGCAAGGGACTGACGGCGCAGGTGCGCGGACCGCACTAACCTGCCCATTGGTCCCCAACTGCGAAGGATTACTTTACACTCTGCTGTTTTTTAAAGGTAAGACATCTATTTCCAAGGTAGTCGCCATGCGATTAATGAATGCATGGCGACTTAGTATGATCTGAAAGTTCTGCTTTAAGGTTTGGTCTGCAAAGCAATCTTACAGAAAGCCACTGGTTTCCTTGCTCTTTAAGGGCAAGTCCCTGTACTGACCTGAATTAAATCACATCTTTAGTTTTGCTACTGGGGGCAAGAGCACCTTGTTAACTCCGATGTCCAAGCGTCTGACTGTGGCGAGGAAACCGCATCTTTTTTGTCCCCACCAAACAGAGATGCAAAGTCGTTAATCTTCGCAGGCCTCCCACTCATGCTTCTCTGCCAACCCCAGACAGCAGTGGCAGCCCAAGAGAACAGCTCCAAGGTCTAAGTCTGTCAAGTAATCTTATGCATGACTTGCGAAATCCTGGTCCGCATTTATCTGTAGAGAGGCTTCTACGTCAATTTTGAGACTCCTGGGAGTTGTCGGAAGTGGGCCAGTGGGTTTTGCGGGTAATCTCTGAAAGGTACCGCATAGATTTCAAACCCTTCCACCATTTCATTTGTCTAGGGTGCCAAAAGAGCTGAACAAGGTATGGCTGTTTCAGGATGCAGTGGAGGCACTGTTGGCCAAGATTGATCTGATCCCGGTACCTCTCCCAGAGCACGGTTCAAGTTTTTATTCCAACCTGTTTGTGGTTCTGAAAAAGAACAGCGGCTGTCGTCCCATCTTGGACCTGAAATATGTGGTAACTATGTGCTTCAAGATGAAACCTTTGTGTTCTGTCATTGCAGTGATGTGCCCTATGGTGTCTCTGGCATCTTTAGACCTTCAGGATGCGTACCTACATGTCCGCATCCACCAAGACAGCCAACACTGTCTGTGCTTTGTCTACGGCTCTGATCTATACCAGTTTACAGCGCTGCCATTTGGCTTGGTTTCTCCACCCTGAGTGTTCACCAGAGTAATGGTGGCCTTACAGACCTTCATTCACACCGTGGGCATCTCCATGACTCCCTATTTGCACAATCTTTTGCTCAAAGCGCCCTGAGAGGAGCTCCTGGCTCAACACATCCAGAATTGTGCCTGACGTCTGGTCCACCATGCTGAAGTCCTCTCCAGTACCTTCTGAGTTATTTCTGAGGATGAGATTTAACACCCGTCTGGAAAGTTTTCCTGCCAGAGGAGAATATGTTAATGCAGGTGGTGTCTGGAGAGGCCCTGGGCCACAATCAGGGAGTATGTGAGAGTGTTGGGCAGGCTAGTATCAGCACTAGAGGCTGTGCCGTATTCAGGTGCACACGAGGGAGCTTCAGAGATGTTATTCAGAGTTGGTCAGGGCCGATGCCAGTGGCTGGGGTGTAATTCTGGGTCACCTGGGAGTCCAGGGCAGGTTGACTGCAGGGGAGTCTCTTCAGTCAATCAATGGTTTATTCGTCTGGCCCATGTGTATTGGACTTCCCATTTTAAGGGAAAGCCAGTGAGGGTTAGAAAACGTGCTGGCAGACTTTCTAAGTCGCCAAGGCATGGATTCCGGAGAAGGTTCTGACCTTCTGCTCCCGCAGGGGAGATCCTCTGGTCTTTGCCACTGACGCTATGTCGATTCATTAGAATCTTCCAATTCCTCTCACACCCAGGGCACACCTGAAGATCAGGATGAATGCCACAACTGTGGTTCTGGTTGCTCCTTACTGGACCAGAAGAGAGTGGTTTGCACACCTGGTAAGTCTTTCCATTCAGGACCTGCCCCACCTCCCTCCCAGGCTGGACCTTCTTCTTCAGTGTTACCTCACCCTGGGAGCTTAGTCTTTGTATATCCCCATGCTACATGTGTTTCGTATTGAACATAAGAGAAATAGGATTTTCTCTGTCTTCTAATACAGGTTACTGGTAACTCTGGGTAGGCAATCCGCCCCTTTAAGTAGGCAGGAACAATTCTAGAATTGTTTCTAGGGGGTGGGGCCTACCTTCCCTCCTTGGCTGCAGCTAGCCAACGAGATCCAGAAAGATTTGTTCCTTGGTGAAGATAACACCTGGCAAGAGAACAGTTCTGCTATTGCTTTAGAAGTTTTTTATTTTTCTGTTAGAAATGGAATGCCACCATTAGGCGGATTACCATAACGGACAATGCCCGTAGATGTGGCTAGCTCAGAGACCAGGTGCTTTTTGTGGACTTTAAGCCCTGGGGGGGAAATCTTGGCTACCAGTTCTTTCCTCAGGAGTTGTCCACCGAGGCTTCTTCTTTAAACATGGTAATCTGAAAACAGAAGATCTGCAGGAAAGGTGAGCAACCCTTTGAGTGCTGCAGGTCCACATGTCCCACATCCACACAGGGGTTTTTCATTTGGAGTTCCTATTGCACTGTCTTGCACTCATTGAGTCTATCTGTATGTCTGTTGGGTGTTTGGAGCCAGGTTTATGTGGTATTTAACCCTGTAACTGATGGTTTGGCATTCATTTGGGGTTTTTTCTGACACTTTTCCTACTGGTTCAGTGTTTTTTGGGTATCCTAACATGTTTTAGTGATGTTTCATGCCTTTTAATATTACACCTTCAATTTTATAAAATTTGAGAAGGAGCGCTTTACCGCATAGGCGCCATTGCTCCATTCACTCCTTTGGGACTGTACAGTTTGGGACGTATCTCTGCAACCGTTTAACCTAGTGACTTCAGATATGGCTCATGCTTCTTGTCTGCCCTTGCTCTATCATCCGGGTGTGATCCAGGTGTGCAGCTGGACCTTCTGAATACGTCGGTGTCACTTCCTCTTCATGTGGAACTAAGTTTGTCCTGGTGGCTCGACCTCTCCAATCTGCTGAAGGGCAAGTCCTTCCTAGTTTCCTTCTGGACCACAGTGACGACAGATGCCAACCTCTCCTAATGAGGAGCGGTCCTGGGTCGTCTGAGTACACAGGGTCGGTGGTCTCTGGAAGAATCTCTCCTTCCCATCAACGTGTTGGAGCTTTGGGCGATATTTCATGCCCTTCGTCATTGGACATCTCAGCTGGAAGACTGTCCAGTCCGGGTAGAGTCCGACTACGCCATGACAGTGGCTTACATTGACAAGCAGGGCGGATCAAGAAGTCTCGCTGCTTGGTTTGAGGTCAAGGCTTTTTTGTTCTGGGCAGAAGAACACTTTCCTGCCATGTCCGCAGTGCACATTCCTGGCGTAGACAACGTCATGGCGGACTTCCTTAGTCGACACACAGTGGACAGCGGAGAGTGGGAGCTGCACCCAGAGTTGTTCACCCTCATTGTTCAGAAATGGGGTTTTCCTTGCATCGACCTGATGGTGACAAGACACAACAGGAAGGTTCCGAGATTCTGCTCTCGATGGCGTGACCCTCCAGCTCTGGCGGTGGATGCAATGTCCATTCCTTGGTTATTCCCTCTGGCCTACATCTTTCCTCCCCTTCCCATGTTGCACAGGGTGTTACAGAAATTATGACTGGAGCGTTGTTCAGTCATTCTGATTGCTCCGTACTGGCCTCGCCAGGCTTGGTTTCCGGAGCTTCTGGATCTGCCAGTGGTGGAGCCATTCCGGCTCCCTTGACGTCCGGATCTTCTTCTACAGGGTTACCTGTGGAAGGAGGATGTTCATCGTCTAGCCTTGAAGCTGCCATTCCCATCCCTCCACCTTTCTTACCATTTTACCTCCATGCATTCTACCCTTTCCCTGTAATCTCCTACTGGTATACTAGCAAAAGGGACACAGAGTTGCCCGTGGGGATTAAGTCCTTTGGGTGCTTCAGGGTATTCTTTGCATTGCTGTATATGTACTTGTAATAAATATGCAGGTAGATGTAGCACATATGTATTAAATGTACATACACACCTACCTGCATATTTACTACAGGTACATATACACCAATGCGATGAAAACCCCTGAAGCAACCAAAGGACTTAATCCCTATGGGCAACGCCATGCCCCTTTTACTAGTGTATATATGTTTTTGTATTATGTATAATATAGATAATAAAACAGTAGAGTTAAGATTGTAGCCTTATTAGTCCAGTGATGTAGATTTAAAATAACAAACAAATTAATATCTTGTAATACCTTTTTTATTGGACTAACAGAATTATGGATTGACAAGCTTTTGGGATAAACTCCCTTTCTCAAGTCTAAAGCATTTCTGAGCACAAGGACACACAATTCACAGTTAAAACAGTTAATACTTTGAATTCAATGTAGTTTATATATACCTTATGTTTGTGGCCAAACCATGCGTAGCTTGTCTCATCATTAAAGGGATAGTAATACCTGAAAATAAGTTTATTTTATATTTTAGCCCTTAAAAAACCATGAAAGGTGATATAAGTCTTATCTCCCAAACCTTTATGGTTTGGGAGATATTCATATGTAAAATATAGTATAGTTCACTTTTCCTTGCTGTTTCAGCCAAGTCTGCCATCTAGTGGACAGATGTGGAATTCGGTCCACTTAGCAACCGGCAGCTCTTTAGCAGTGCCGAGATCACAATCTTTGAAAAGAACTACTTCATTGGAACTGTGTACAAAGTGTGCCTGGCTTGAAAGCACACTTTGTAGACCATTCCAATTAAGAAATTCTTTTTAAAGATCGTGATCTCGGCACTTCTGGAGAGGCACTGCTGGTCGGGCGACCGGATTCCAAATCTGAAGGGTGGAGCAATGACATCACTCCAGGGGAAACTTTACTTCTGAATATCTCCCAAACCATAAAGGTTTGGGAGATAAGACTTATATCATTTTTGATGGGGTTTTTTTAAGGGCTACAATATAAAATAAACTTATTTTCAGGTATTACTATCCCTTTAAGGCACTTCAGATTGGGCCAAGTTTCTATGTCCCAGATATGAAATGAACATGTGTTAGTATAATCAAGGCTCAAAATTTCCACTCGCCACTAGCCAATGGCGAGTGAAAATTTAGCCCTGGCAAGTAGAAATTCAGCCCTGGTGGGTATGTTATGGCTTGCAGTGGCGAGTAACTTTTCAGGTCTGGCTAATAGGAAAATTTTAAGCCCTGGTATAATGCAGTTAAAAGCAGTGATAGTCTTACCTCTGCTGTAAGTAAAACTCTACTGGGGATAACAAAGGAGGTCTGTAAAAGCACCAGTGTGCCTGAGGCCAGAGATTGTACATTCTTGATTATAGCTGTTATTTACTTGTGATCTTTGCAGAACCCTGGAAGTGTTTTGGGGAATGCCAGCATCTTATTTTGAAGTTCAGGTTTAAGTAGATAGCTCTTAAAGAGTCAATACATAATTAAGTGGCTGAATTCCTATATTACCTCTTAAAAAGCCTTAACATAAACCTCTTAAAATAAGAGGAGTAGCCCTCTGAACCGGCTGATGTATTTATAAGCACTGGAGATATTCTGGGGAAAACCAGTTGTACAAGAGTGGGATAAATAAAACTTCCCATTGATTTAACTGGGGCTGTTAACTCCTTGAATACTAGCGATGTCTAGAAAGTGTTGCTTTGCAATGCTTTTAGAACTCTTTAGCATTCAAGATGCTAAAACACCATTTAAATCAATTATTTTTATTTGCCCCCCCCCCCCATGATGCAGTTGGTTTGCCCAAGAATTGTTCCAGTTCTTAGTAAATCAGCTTCACTAACATTTTTTTTGCAGAAATAACATTTTTGTTCTATTTTGCTCTGTCCTGCACTGGAACATATGATATCCTATCGCTGCAGACATCAGTTGGAAGAATGCTGTGATTTGGGGCTTTCTCTGTCTAAATTCCCAGTAGTGTTGCGATGCAAAGGAGACTGATTTCACCTCTGCATCACACAGCATAAACCAGTATTGCTGTTAATGGCCACGATCGATCTGCACTATACTTTATATTGTCCTATATGGGTCTTGAATTTATATTATATTATATCTCATTAGTGCAGGCATTTATTGTGAATATTGTGATAGCTTGGGCTTTGTTTGTATATAACATATTTGATAGAGTTTGGATGTGATGGAAATCCTCTTCCTCAGTGGATTTCAGGAAATTTCGTGTCTCAATAAATAATCGAAATTAGAGGATTTGTTTTTTCTCCATATGCCCTGATAAGATAATCCCTTTCTCCAATGTATATAGTTGCTGATTTTTCTTATATAGAGTTTATATAAGTTATGGACACACAGATGTTTGTGCATAGTAGGATAAGAGACCCATTATTCTCACCTGTGCTGTACTTCCTAATGATTTGTGACTCAGCACATTTATACAGTATTTTCAGAATTAACCACACTAGTTTCAATCTAAGAACTTTTTAAGAGTAATGTAACTTGTTTGAATTATTGTTTCTAATTTAAAATAAAACGTATAGCTTATTAAGTGTGCATAGAACATAAACATTTTCTCCTTTCCCTCTCAATTATGTTTTGGTAGCATTGGGTGAACCCCAAATAAATATTAGTATTAACTAAGGGATACATTTCCATTGATTTTGGGTCCCTTATCCTATATAATAACAGACCAGATGTATGTTTGTCTGAAGAAGTCGTACATAGTAGAGACTGCCAATGCAGTCATGCGCAGTAGAGGCTGCCTGAACGCACAGAATGCTGGCCCGTGTAACCGGGCTTTTAAACTAGTAATTAACAAACATTAATTCCTTTGGATAGTTCGATTTCATATTTAACCTCCCTTTAGTCGACCAGGGGTGGGCATCCTACAGACCTTCCGCTGCTGTGAGCTACAGTGACAATAGCTGGTTTTAGAAAATATGAAAATTATATTTTAAAGGGATAGTAATACTTCATTTTATCTTTATTGTATTTTGTAGGCATTAAAAAAACATGAAGAACGATATAAGTCTTAACTATCAAACCTTTATGGTTTAAGAGATATTCACAAGCAAAGTATCCCCCCCGCCGTTCAGCCAGATCAGAAGGGAGATGCCCAGGTAGACTGCAGAGAGGGACAATCTTCAATTAAGATAAGGGAAAAAGCTGAAAGACTTGTCAAGGGGGAAGGGCTTTCATTGTTTTTATGCAAAGAAGATTGTCCCCTGCTGTTATCTGTCTGGTCTTACAACCAGATTCACATCTGAGAAGAGATGGCTTACACTAGGTAAAAGGGGCAGGAGGGGAAACTTTGCTTGTGAATTTCTCTTAAACCATAAAGGTTTGAGAGATAAGACTTATATCGTTCTTCATGTTTTTTTAATGCCTACAAAATAAAATTAAAGATAAAACGAAGTATGACTATCCCTTTAAAATAAACGGTGTACTGTTTGTTTCTGATATATTTTTTTTCTTTCTTTTTTCTTGTCTGAACACATGGGAATAATGTCAATGCTCTGAGATGGGAGCAGACATGAATACAAATTTGAAGATGGCTTCTTGTTTTGAAAATGCTGGAAAATATTCCACAACTCAATTCTCACTTAGTGTTATTTTTTGTTATATGTGTGAATTCTCTACTTGTTAAGTCTAGTGCATAAATAATTATGTAAAAGTTCTTGTAGAACAAAACTTTGTAAAGTGTTAGGTAACCTAGAGTATCTACAATACTAAAAAATAGTTTTAACTAAGGGCTACATTACATTGCAGGTGAGAACCTAATCACTGATTTTATCTGCATGTTTCCACATAGACTTCAATAGGAAATGTGATATAAAACCAATGATAACATTTAAATTTGTTTATTTTATGGAATGATTCAAGTATAACGCAATACATGAAAAAGTATGCAGAATAAGGTGTACAAAGATCAATCAAAACACATCTGCTATATGTGTATCAGGTCTGCAAACAGGAATGCACTTGAACGCTCTTACATTTCAGTAGTCCACATCCACCAGCTATTCACAATTTTTACAGGTTACAAGAAATTACACTGACCCACAAAGGATGAGAATCCAATTGAACAAGATGGTTACCCGTTTTTCTGAGAGAGAGAGGTTATCCCAAAAGATAATTTTGGAGAATTTGTCCAAGGCTTTGCGACAATGCACCAAACCAGAAATACCCAAGGACTCCAAAAAGGGCATTAATTTACAAACCACTTTTAATACAGCAGCTACTGCAGTTCATTAGATCCTGAGTGACAACTGGGACATATTATGGTTTGATGCGAGCCTTCCTGAAATCTTTCGTGACAGACCAACAATTTGTTATAGAAGAGGAACAAGTTTAAAGGATTTATTGGTCAAAACTGGGTCTATGGCATCAGAGAATCCTACATTAAGTTGGATACCCAGGTCTAAGAATGGCACATTTAAATGTACAGGATGCGCACTTGTAAACAAATGAAAACAGGACAGTTTTTTCAAAATCCTCCTAAAAGCAAGTTGTTTAAAATAAGACACAGGTTAACATGCACAACCAGATTTGTAATTTATCTTCTTCAATGTTCCTGCAATCTAGTATATATACAGTGGGGCAAAAGGCAAAAAAGTATTTAGTCAGCCACCAATTGTGCAAGTTCTCCCACTTAAAAAGATGAGAGGCCTGTAATTTTCATCCATGGAACAACATGCAGCATGTTGTGAGTGGCAGAAAGCACCAGTATCTGTGGGAATGTAGGAAGATAGAGTGCACTCCAGGGTTTACATTTACTACTGAAGTGTGTTAAAGGGATAGTAATACTTCGTTTTATCTTTATTTTATTTTGTAGGCATTAAAAAAACATGAAGAACGATATAAGTCTTATCTCTCAAACCTTTATGGTTTAAGAGATATTCACAAGCAAAGTATCCCCCTCCTGTTCAGCCATATCAGAAGGGAGGTGCCCAGGTAGACTGCAGAGAGGGACAATCTTCAATTAAGATAAGGGAAAAAAGCTGAAAAACTTGTCAAGGGGGGGGGGGGAGGGCTTTCATTGTTTTCATTGTAAGAAGAATGTCCCCTTCTGTTATCTGTCTGATCTTACAACCAGATTCACATCTGAGAAGAGATGGCTTACACTAGGTAAAAGGGGCGGGAGGGGAAACTTTGCTTGTGAATAGCTCTTAAACCATAAATGTTTGAGAGATAAGACTTATATCATTCTTCATGTTTTTTTAATGCCTACAAAATAAAATGAAGATGAAACGAAGTATTACTATCCCTTTAACCCTTTGAGTGGCAGAACATCCAAAGGTCAGTGTTTTGTTTGTCTGTTGCTCTCACCACAGTACCCATGGGTCAGATGACTTTTATAATAGGAGTTCCTATCTATTTACACATGTATGAAATGTAGATTATGCAGCTCTTGGTGATATCCTTGATGAAGTCATGTAAAATGATCACCTCACGGATATAGTAGGATTAAATGTTATCTGTCATAGAGAAAAGAGCATGCAGAAAGAGAGGCAAATACATAGTAGTTACAAGGTAAAAATGATGAATTAGCACACATTAAGTGGAAGTAATTCCAGCTGAGTGATAAATTCCTATCAGTCCTGAGATGCCACTCTTCTTGTGTGTTAGGTCCTCTTGTGTTAACCCTTTGAGTGGTAGATGTATCCAATGCTTTGGATATATTTGTGGTCAAAGGGTTAATTATCAGTGTGCATCAGTGCCGTACGCTGCTGACCTCTCCCTCTTAGGTTCCCATGTTTCCAAGGAACATAAGAGGGAGCGGAGTGAAGCTGCAGCATCGGAGCACAGTCAAAATTAACCCTTTGAGTACCTCAAATGTATCCAAAGCATTGTATATGTCTGCCACGCAAAGGGTTAACACAAGAGGACCTAACACACATCTCAGGACTGCTAGGAATTTGTCACTTTAGTGAAGCAAGCTCCAGTGCATCATGGCGCTCCCTGCTTAATCAAACCCTTGTGGTCCTTGTATCTCTGCGCTGATGACCCATTAAGCCCCTGAGGAGGCAGCGTTGAGTGGCCAGCATGCTTGTCTTTGCCAACCGCTTCCTCCACTGCTGCCCTCCTCTGCAAAATCAAAGGGCATTTGGCTGAGTCCCCTGTGAGGACATTGAGAGGGCAGTAAGGCAGTTTCAATGTGCAGAGTGTACGCATTGAAAGGTAAAGTTTCTGAGGACTGTTCCTGAATTTGTAATGTGGAAAGATGTTGGAAAGATATAATCCGAGTCCCTTGTCTACGAAATGCAACATCCCTTCCCACAATTTAATTTAGAGCTGTGTGACTGCAGGAGTCTGTGCTCGGAGGAGTGTGGCTTCTGCTCACATCCCAACTTGAGGAGGCTCTGGATCATCTGACTCGGGGGGGGGGGGGGGGGGGAAGGCTACTGCTTGATGGGGAAGAGAGCAATATGGCTCTCCAGCTGTCACACTACAAGTGTCATCATTGTATCGCTGGAGAAAAGTACCGTAATCCAACGACAGCTTGGGTAACCTATTGTTAGACTCTTGCAAGTTGTGCTCCCAATTCCCCCTGCCCCAGTGTTTCCCTGTCCATATACCCTCACTCTCTGTTTTGCCCTTATACTCCTACTTACTTTTGTGTTTGCTTCCTCCCCAGGAGTGGTTGGCGAGGCTAGGACTATGGCTAGGCTATGTTGAGCATATGTCTTGTAGCTGGTTGTGTCAGCGTGCATAACTGGGAAAGAACACAACAGATTCATTGGAGCCGATGGTCATGTATGATACTTGCTGCGTCTGTGGTGGAACTAAGTGACATGAGCATCGACCCCACTGAAACGGCGCCCAGTGCAGGCTCATAATCATGCCATTAGGGAGAGCAATCCAGAGTGTAACACAGAAGACTTATGTACACTTAGGTGCAGGACATCGGGCGCATGGTGGGTGGCTTTCTGAGAGAGTGTGATGTTGGCTCAGCAGTTGTCTGTACTAAGGCTTATGTGGGCTGTGCTGTATAAAGTGGGGGTATGTGTGTGTTGTGTCATACGTGGCTTTTGAGGAAGTCTGTGAAGAATTTGGTAATGTGTTGAATGTCTGCATCCTAGGCATATAGTTAGGGGGCGTGTGGATGATGTGTATTTTTTTGTTGAGTGAAAAGGTGACACAGGGCCAAGTTGTTAGGATGTGTGTGTGCACAGTCGGGTATATTTTTAAGAGGAGAAAAGTGACAGCAGGCTAAGTTGTTGAAACATGTGTTTGGGTTTTTTTGACGGCAACAGAAGTCTTTGAAAAGTGTGTGTTGGTGGAGCGGGATCAGTTAGCCATGTTATTTTTGTTTTGTTTTGTTTTTTTTTGTCTAAGAGGGCAAAAGTGAGGGTGGGCCAAATCACGACCCTGTGTATCTCCTGGTAAGGCAGTATGGAGGAGCCATGAATATCTCTTCCTTACTGCCGCCCCTGGTTATGTTTGTCAAACCAGGGGTGTTTGTGGCCGGAGACGGAGAATCTGGCATTTTGCCAGGCTTCTCCTTTTATTAATACAGATGTTAAACCATTCCATAATTTTCCTTTAGTCTTTCCTTGGTGTCCGCCAGTGACGTTAATACGCAGTAGAAGAACCACCTTGTCCAGGTTAAGACAGGAGCATACCTGGGTACAGAGATCTATAAATGTTTGTTCATTGATTTTAATGTAATATGAAATATTTATCAGCCATTGAATCTAAACTATTGCTAGAGACTTCTCCGACCTATTATGTAACTTCATTGTCCAGTGGATTAATATTTATAGTTTATTTGTAGAATTTGATACTTTTTTCTTCTTATAAAGTTAACTCAACTTGCATAAGCTTTTCTCACTGTTGTGTCTGAAATACGATCTGGTTCTGTGTAAAAGTTACCTAAATGTTTCTTTTTTTCTTGTTTTTTTAGATTAGTGAAGATGAAAAAAATATGCACAAAGAAGATCTAATAAATTCAAGCTTTGGTTTAAGCTCTACTAAATTGGAAGAACTTGAATTTTACAAGGTGACTGTCCAGTCAATTGGAAGCAGTTTTTCCCACCGATTTGCTGCTATCTTCAGAAATACTTTCATGTGTAGATTTTATTTGCATTAACCCTTTGGGTGCCATAGATGTGCCCAATATATTGTGAGGCTTGGTTTGCAAGCACACGTAGAAGACCATTTCAGTGAAGGATTTCTGTTTCTATAACTCAATCTCGCCACTGCTGCAGAGCCACCTCTTGCTAACGGACCGGATTCCCCTGCTGTCAGCTATAACACTGAGAGAGAACGAGAGTGAACTTTGAATGCAGATATCTCTCAAACAATAAAGGTCTGAGAGATGCTGCTGGTCTCGTTTAATTCAGATTTTTAAGGGCTGCAACATGGGGGATAGTAAAAATGAAGTATTACTATCCCGTTAAACCCCCTGAATGCTAGATGGGCCTCCATTGCATTGTTTTGCAGCGTGTTGGAGACCCCTAGCATTCAAGGGATTAAGAAAACAATTTAAATCAATGGGAATTTTGAAGCTACTTATTTGTCCTTTATGTCTCAGTGGATTTGCTTCATAGTTTGGCACTTTGATTTTGAACATAAAGCCCTCATGGTGTATTTCAGATTTGCATCAAAGTCTAAACCATGTTGTAAAAGAAGTTTAGATGGCGGGGGGGGGGGTATCAATACAAACTGCACCATAGGAAACAAGTAAACCTTCCCTTTGATTTAAAGGGACAGTGTCAACAGTTGTGTTTTTTAGTAAAAATGCAGCACTGGGGACCCTGTCTCTGACACTCTTAAGTTGCTTCATAAGCCTTAACCTTTTGAGTGTAACGGGTACCTTACGCAATGTGTTGCATACCCATCTGGCACTCAAAGGGACAAATGTTTTTTTAAATATGTTTTTCTCCATAGTCTTGATTTTTTTTTTTTTTTTTCTGGGGCTTTTATATTCACTGCCTGCTTCTTCCTCTTGCCCCTTTCTTCATCAAACCCTTGAGTGCCAGAGAGGTATCCAGTGCATTGGGACGCAGAGTACTTGATACCCCCTGGCACTCAAAGACCTCCCAGTGGAGATAAAAGGCAAAGCCACTGAAGGAACAGCATAGATTGAGAGGGATTTGAGAAGCTGATATTATCAGAGTAGAAAAAAATCGAGAGCAAGTTCTCCCAGATGCCATCACAGGTGTTTAACCGTTTTGTGAGGACTAAAATAAAAACAGTCTGATTTCTTACCTCCCCTTAACATGCTACTGTACTGTACTGTACTGGTGGAAAGGTCTCCATCTCATTACCACCAATACTCAAGCCTGTGACCTTGAATATATTGTTCATTATTAATTTATTTGTACATATTAAAAAAAAAAAAAAAAAAAAATTAACAAAAAACTGCCCTTGTGCATATTAACCAAAAGTTCAGTGGATGTCTAGTTTAGGAGTGTTTCATGGTGCAGCACAGTGAGTCACTTGAAACGTTACTGAAAACCACAATTGACATACAACACATCAGTGAAAAAACTTGATTAGCATATGAAATGTCAGTGAAAAGATGAATAAATGGAATGTAATTGGTACTGCAATTAGAATACGTTAGCACACAGTACAAAGTATGAATATGTCAGCTGTACGTTTGCTGGTCTTTTGGCTAATATGACACACACAGGTAGTTTTTGGTGATGTTTTCAAATATGTATAATTGCATCAAGGTGACAGATTCTTAAAGCGGAAATCTTATTTTTATTTAAGTCCTAAGTGAGCAGCTATGCACCCAATCTTGCTAATATTACAACAATATATTTTAACCTTTTGAGTGCTAGATGGTTGTGGAACACATTACTCTGCAATGTATTGTTCACCCCATTGGCACTCAGAGGGCGAAGCATCTTTGTTCAAAACAAGTAATTGTTTCCTTTTCTCTTAAGGTTCCCTTCCAAGCTGCTCTGGACTTAGTACGGCCTAGAAAAGTTTTCCTGTGGCATGGTTTTGCTTTTATTCCACACAGAGATATTGTTACTATCATCCTGAATGACTTCAGAACTAAGCTGTCAAAAGCTTTGGCAGTAAGTAAAACCTTTATGATTTTATGTATTTATATCACTTATAAGGAAATTGTGGTGGAGATGTTCCTCTTCTGATTTGGAGTAAGCATTTATTTAGTATTGGTAAACTCCCTGACATTCATGGTTTAAAAGCACCCATTTAAATCAATGGGGATTTGTATTTGTCCCTCCCCTTTGGTGCCATTGATTTTGCCCTAGAATTACTTTTCTTTTGAGTAAACTGCCCTCAGACAAAATACTATGCAAATTGCATAAAGTGTTCCTTCCCTCAGTCCATTAAAAAAGCCTAAACTTCTACAGTAAAATATAAAATTCTATTCTCTTTGCAGATCATGGAGCAGCATGAGCAATTGGTAATTCACTCTAATCTCTAGGATATGGGATTTTGTAATATGAAAAGGGGAAGGGTGTACAAGTATTCATTATAAATGAGCAATGGAATATTGCTTATCTCAGACTAATCCTCCATAATGTTACCTGTCTAAATATAGAGTGAGACAGAGGATCCTATTGTAGTATATAAAACCGCCGCGTATGTTGTTTCTTTATGCAAAGTGGCACTGCCTTGTAGAGGACTTAAGTGTACAAACAGTGCAATGGTTTATTAACCACTTGAGCACCAGAGGGGTGTGCAGCACATTGCCTTGAAATACGTGGCATCCCTTTGGTCCTCAAGGGACTAATTACTTATGTATTTAAAGGGTCAGTAATGCCCGTTTATAACTTTATTTAATATTGTAGAGGTTACAAAAATAAAGTATTTGGAGAAAGTGCCATCTCTCAAACCCTTCTGATTTGAGAGATATTTGTATGTAAAGTTCCCCTCTCCCTCCCCTTCTCCTGATGTCAGCCATCCATCTGCAGCAGGAGATCCAGGTCCGGGGATCAGCCGGTGGCTCTGCAGCAGAGCCGAAATTGCGTTATTTAAAAAGAATTACTTCATTGGAACGGTCTACAAAGTGTGCCTGGTTTAGAAGCACACTTTGTAGACCGTTCCATTGAAGTAATTCTTTTTAAATAACACGATTTCTGCTCTGCTGGAGAGCCTCCTTGAATCGGCCGACTCAGATCTCCTGCTGTCAGCTGTAAAGGGAAACTTTAACGATGAATATCTCTCAATTGACCGTAAGGGTCTGAGAGATGGCATTTTCTCCAAATACTTTATTTTTGTAATCTCTGCAATAATAAATAAAGTTATAAACGGGCATTACTGACCCTTTACAGTGAACCTATAGGCATATGTACGGAGTATCAGAATGCATTAAAGGGATAGTAACCCCCTCAACACCTTGATGGCAAAATACAGCAATCATAGAAACATACTGAACACACTTAGTCCCATCTCTCAAACCTTTATGGTTTGAGAGATGTAAGGCAAGACAGTCCTCCGGTCCCTCCCCCTTCTGCCTGACGAGCTGTAAAGCTGTCAGAGGCAGAATCCGTTCGGCTGACTTTCGGCGTTTCTGCAGGAGTTCTGACATCTAGATATCTCCGTATAATTACTTCATAGGAATGGTCTACAACATGTGCTTGAAAGCCAGGCACGTTTTAGACCATACCCATGAAGTAATAATACGGAGATATCTAGATGACAGCGCTCCTGCAGAGCCGCCGTCTGGTACTGGAAGCCGGATCTCATGACGTCCGCTATACAGAGGACGTATGAGAAGAGGGAGGGAGCAGAGGTCTGTCTTGCCTTACATCTCTCAAACCATAAAGGTTTGAGAGATGGGACTAAGTGCGTTCAATATGTTTCTATGATTGCTGTATTTTGCCGTCAAGTTGTTGGGGGGGGGGTTTACTATCCCTTTAAAGGACTTTTAGCTTTCCCTTGTTCTTGATCAGTTTAAACCCACTGGATATCACCAACCTCTTCAACAATTTGTGAAGGAATGCAATAAAAAATTCTCTAGCATTCAAGGGGTTAAGAGTCTCATTTAAATGAATGGGAATTTGGGGAATTGTAACACTTTTTTACATATAAGACCCACTCTGCCTAATGATATGCACAAAACAAAAATTGACTAAACTGGAGAAATCCTAAATGCAGAACACTGATTTGGCCAACCGGGTGATACTCTTGGTATAGGTAGAAGAAATACATTTAGAACATTTAATATTTTCATTAAGGTTTCTGAATTGTTTAAACAGGAAAACTAAAAGCTATTAACTCAGGGTAAGCAAATATACAGAAAAAAACTTATCAACATGTAGTTAAATATAATATCCCCAAATTTAGGAGCCTGTGCTCTAAGGCTCATGCAATTTATACATTGTCTTGCATGCATATACACCACAGAGTTCTAACTACAAGAGTGAGAAATGCCATTGACTGCTGTAACAAAAATTGATGCTGTTGCTGGACTGCAAGAAAATGGCCTCCAAGTCTGGAGAAAAATGGGCTTTTTGTACTTCCCTTTAAAATGTTTTCTAAATCTCCATGGACTAAACACATAACTGTATCAATTAAATATACATGGATATTGCTATATTATATTATGCCCTCATAAATAATAAGTATCCAATCAGTCCATTGATCTCCGGCAAGAGAAAGAAGGGGAACAGTCTCCATTTAATAAAGATTATGAAGTTACATTGGAAAAGGAGAGAGCATGCATAGACAATTATTTGGTACATAGGAGGGTAAAGCTGTTAAAGCAATATTAGAAGCAAAGTCATGGTGGTCATGCGGACTAAATGGCTGGGGTTAGTAAAGAGAAGTTAAACAGAATTAAGCTCAGTCAGCAAGCACAGAAATGAAATGACCATCAAGCACACATTATAGTGTTTGTTATGACAGGAGTAACAGTATACTTATCGTTCACTTTCACTCCATGTCCTTTTGCTGTGTCCCTCACAGTGCATCCGTCTTCTTTATAAATGTATCCAATGCTTGAATCCGTTACTCTGAGCACACCTCATTACATCAAGGTTGCTTACATATCCCTTTAGTTACCTTTGCCCCTTCACAGCAACAAAACCTATTCATAAATACCCTCTTACTAGTGATATTCAAACACCTTCATATATATATATATGTAAGCAACTTTTCTCTGTCATCCAATGTGGAACACAGGAACCACAGGATAAAGTTCCCCTCACCTGGAAGTCAGGGCACAAAAAAAAAACGGCTTGTTCTGTAAATGTTTATCTCACTGTTAAGCTTCTCTGAAGTTCTGCATTTTATACAGTGGAAGACTGGTATTCTGACACCCACTATTATGTGGTGGTTTAGCTGTATTCAACTCCATTTTATTTCATTTTTATCACTCTGTGTGTATCAAAGGTAGCTGCATTCACTGTAAGAGTCCCTTCACACTTTCTGTTCCTTATTCTGTTTCCACTATTTCTGGGACTTTTTCTCCCTCTTTCATGAATGGATATCTTTGTTCCCTTCAGTTTTTCTACTGTTTTGCTTGATTCTTAAGATCTCAACTTTATTTTTCTGTTCTTTATGTACTATTTAAAACCTGAGGCAGCCCCTTTGAGAACATATTTATGCCTCAGTTTGCCTCTTGTGGGACAGAGTGCGGTCATATTGTATCAATGAACTTTTCTTTTTCCTGGTTTGGGGACTCTTTGTTTTGGAAGAATGCTGCTTTTCAAAGGCCTGGTGCACCACCATTTGCTTAGCATATGCCTTGAAAACTACAATCCTCAAAATCCCCTAGGTTTTTTGGGGTGGAAGCCATCTTCCTTTCCTATTACTTGTGCTACACAGAGACTGGTCTCACCTCTTTTTCTACTATTTAACCCCTTGCAGTTAGATAAGTACTTTTTGATATCTATAAGTACTTTTATCTTTCTTTCCTGTTACTTTTGGCTATTTGTCCTACTTTTGGGGGGTTCCTTTGGACATATCAGATGCCAAAAGACAAATGGGTAAATCCAAAGCTAAAGATTCTGTGGTTGCTTTGATCCATTTAACCAATTGCTACTGTAGCCAGACTGGGCTTCCTAGGGAGCACTTTGGTACCTTATGTGCTTGCACTGTGGCCTGACTCCTTTACCTTCCACTTCTGAATAGGAACCATTTAGGGTTAAGGTTCTTTTCATTCAGTCTCCTCTATTTAGGGGGTCCTTAACTCTCGGTCTGGGCCTCCTAGGTCTCTTGTTAGGTACCAGAGTCCTATTGTTGGGGGCCATTTGGTTGGGGATTCCTTTGAGGAGGAAGGTGAGACTGATGGTGATGGACTAGATTCCTCGCTGCCCTTGGGAGATGTCTGTGAGGAAGATTCTTACCCCAAGGCTGAGAGACTTATTGGTGCGATCCTCCAGTATCTAGCCTTGCTAAGATATCTGCCTTTCCTCTGGCAGGATGCCGCAGCTCTTAGGATCAGACAGATAAACTCTTGGTTTTGTTACTAAAGGCAAATTTTGTGGCCACAGGGGGCCACCTTACAACATTTTTGCTACAGCTTGGGTGGCTAGAGCTATGGCTATCCAAGAGAATGTTATGAAAGAGGAATTGGTGTTGATGCTTGTCAAAATCCTGGAGGCAAATGCATACCTTACAGTAGTGGCCTGTGATGCTGCTAGATTTTTTTTTTTTTTTTATAAAGCATTAGCTTTTTCGGTGCTGTGTGTCACTTCTTTATGGCTCAAAATTTGGTCAGCTGAACAATCTCCCAAAAAGGCCCTGGTCTCCCTTCGTGGGGAATCAACATTTTGGCCCTGGCCTAGACAAGGTCGTTGGTAAAACTGCAGGAGGCAAAATCACCCTGTTGCCTCAGACTCCTCCATAGTGTGCTTTCCACACAAAGAAGCATGATTTCCATTTCCCTCGCCAGTATGGAGATTCCTAGGGTTCAGCCCTCTCAGGCTTTTAAAGCCTGCCCAAACAGGCTTGGTAGAACAAGAAGACTGCTCAGAATCCTAAGGCTGACAAACCCACCTCCTTATAACTTGCGGGGTTGTGAAATTGGGAACTCAACCTGAGTGTTTTTGACCTGACTGTCCTCTGCTGGGGATTACCATCAATGAATATCATGGCTTCTCATGAGAACCGCAAAGTCCCCTTGTCCTGTGCCAGATCAAAGGACACACACTAGTATTTGCGATCAATGTGATGTCCATTCCATGAAACTTTCATCTAGTGTATGGGTTTCCTCCAATCTTCCTGATTCCCAGGGTTACGAGAGAGGTCAGGATGGAGAGCGCTCATGTCATCCTCGTTGCTTTCTTCCTGACCAGTTGGACCTGCTTCACGGATCTTCTTACTCTGTCCATCACAGAGCCTTTTGGCCTTCCCCTGAGACTGAACCTTCTTACCCAGTTTGTTATCCTTAGGTGGAGAGGTTGGCTTTGCTCACCTGTCATTTAAAACCAACATCTTGAAGACAGCATCTGAAAAACCCTTCATCACTACCATGCTCTGAGGTAGGAAGCCTGTCTTCTGTTGGATGTGGTAACTGTTTGAAGCACTAAGTTCATTGCAAGCAGCCATTTTGGAAATTGAATTCTTTGTCAGATGGTGGAGCCTGTTTACCGATCTTTCTCATCTTTTTTTCCTTAGACCTCTGAACAGTGCTGGTTTTTGATACTTTGTTTGGCATCTGTAAGGTATGTTGTGTCAGTCCTGTGGAATACTGGTCTACAGTGGATGTTTTTTTTTTCTATTTTTTCATCCCAGGAATCTTGATAGATGCTTTGGTATATCCCCATGGTTCCTGTGTTCCACACTGGATGTAAGGGAAAAGAGGATTTTTGGAAACTTACCGTTTAAATCCTTTTCTTTTAGCCCATATGAAACACAGGACTACTACATGGAGAAAAAAATGTGGTTTGTCTCCCTTGGCAGAGGGGATCTTCTTTGCGTTCAGGGGGTTTTCCTTCTTTCCTCTCCCTTTTTCTTCCTTTTCACTTTTCTACACTTTGAAACTGAGACAATGCGAGGGTAAAGTGGCTATAAGAGTGGAGTATCCATCTCAGAGCCCCTGCCTTGTTTGAAGGGCGCTGTCCTCTGGAGGAGAGGAACTTTACCCCGTGTTTCTTGTGTTCCACAGGGACTAAGACAAAAGGATATAACGGTAAGGTCACTAAAATCCTCTTGCATAGATAGCAGTTATATGATCTGTTCATGCATATAAATAAAAAACCTACACAACTAGGTAGAAAAATGGTGATAAAATAACAGTGCTGTTACCTGAAAAGGTGCTACTATTCCTATAGAAATGGAAAAACAAATAAACGCAAACAACAAAACAAATATGGAATAGCGCTAAAAATGGCATTGTCAATGCAGCTCCAGTGTTGGTGGCAGGAAGTATGGCTCAGTTTGTGCTGTAGTCGCTAGAAACTTATGACACTTGTGTGCAAACATTCTCACTCATTCTGTCTCACTCTGTCATACGCAACCTTATATAAGTAAGCTTGTTGAGTAATACCCACTTACTGTGTGTGTGTATGTGTGTATGCACACACACGTACAGGTACATACTTTACGTTTTGCAAACTGCATTGATAACTTTACTAAACATATTTCCACACACTGAATGGTACACCAGTATAGCTATGTTGGAAGACAGAGCCAGATGCAATTTTAAGTAAATATAACATTCTTGTTGAGGTGTGTGAGATTAGAAAGGGGTGACTTATTTTTGCATTGATAGACAGGCAATACCAATTAGATAATCTAAGTAGTGTTTTGATGCATATTTTGTGTTGTTTCTCGTGCCTCCACCCCCCCCCCTTTTTTTTTTAAGTTTGCATTAACCAAAGTAACTTTTTAACTCCTTGGACCAACTCTGATTTATACTGGTTTGCACACCCCTAAGGTTTTCAAAGGGTTAAGAAAAATGTCACACATTCAAAAAGGCTAATTTATCTGGTCAGACTGCCTTCAGCTCCTATATCTCCAGTCAGTGATCAGAGGCAGGATGTGCGCTCCCATATCTCCAGTCAATGATCAGAGGCAGGATGTGCACTCCCATATCTCCAGGCAATGATCAGAGGCAGGATGTGCGCTCTCATATCTCCAGTCAATGATCAGAGGCAGGACGTGCGCTCCCATATCTCCAGGCAATGATCAGAGGCAGGACGTGCACTCCCATATCTCCAGTCAATGATCAGAGGCAGGATGTGCGCTCCCATATCTCCAGTCAATGATCAGAGGCAGGATGTGCACTCCCATATCTCCAGTCAATGATCAGAGGCAGGATGTGCGCTCCCATATCTCCAGTCAATGATCAGAGTCAGGACGTGCACTCCCATATCTCCAGTAAATGATCAGAGGCAGGAGGTGCGCTCCCATATCTCCAGTAAATGATCAGAGGCAGGACGTGCGCTCCCATATCTCCAGTAAATGATCAGAGGCAGGATGTGCGCTCCCATATCTCCAGTAAATGATCAGAGGCAGGATGTGCGCTCCCATATCTCCAGTAAATGATCAGAGGCAGGATGTGCGCTCCCATATCTCCAGTCAATGATCAGAGGCAGGACGTGCGCTCCCATATCTCCAGTAAATGATCAGAGGCAGGATGTGCGCTCCCATATCTCCAGTAAATGATCAGAGGCAGGATGTGCGCTACCATATCTCCAGTAAATGATCAGAGGCAGGATGTGCGCTCCCATATCTCCAGTCAATGATCAGAGGCAGGGAGTGCATCCTGCTTTTGCTCCAGTCTTCATTTTACTGCACAGAATTGGCCATGCAGGTGATTAAGTATTAGCACCTGAGCTGCTGAACCAGGTTAGTGTTAATTAGGGACACCGTTTTAGATTGTTAGGTGTACTATTTGTTTCATTTGTTCTTTATGAATAGAAAATTAGCTTTGCATCATAAAGGAAATTGAATTGTGTTTTGAGGGAAAGAAAGTTGTTACTCTTGATCAGTTTTGTAGAAATTTTCATTTTGTTTGCCAAATATTAAAATGGTACGGAATAGGCAGGGGTGCAAGTCATCACATGACTTGTCACACATACAGCTTTTCTTCATTACCTGTTATTTTCTTATAATTTCCAAGCTTGAGGTCTTCAAATACCATGTGACTTTTATAGAATTCCTTTATTGTTTCTTATACATAAACACTTGCCCAAGGTCTTGCTGCTTACTTTGGTTTGTATTGTATATTTTTAAACCTACTTACAGCTGCAGAAGATGGTGATGATGATGTGCTCTAATAGTAAGATAAACTACACTAAACTCTTTACGTTAGCGTTAGGCAATCTGTAGACTTCTATCTCTTGGAGGCTACATCTCCCTTCATCCCCAACCAGTCTCTGATTTGTTTGGGGATGATGGGAGTTGTAGTCCCCATAAGTTGAAAGTGCAAATATTGATTACCTTTGCTTTGCATCAGATCTGTCCAAGTTCAGTCCTCAAGGGCCCCAACAGGCTAGAATTTAAGGACTTTTTTACTCAAAGGTATAGTAATACTTGAAAATAATTTTATTTTATATTGTAGCCCTTAAAAACATGAAAAATGACATAAGTCTTATCTCCCAAACCTTTATGGTTTGGGAAATATTCACAATCAAAGTTTCCCCCTGAGTGACGTCACCGTTCTAACGCTCAGATTTGGAATCCGGCCCCTTGACCGGCTACGGCTCTCCAGAAGTGCCGAGATCACGATCTTTAAAAATAATTTCTTCATTGGAATGGTCTACAAAGTGTGCTTGCAAGCCAGGCACACTTTGTACACAGTTCCAATTAAGTAGTCATTTTTAAAGATCGTGAACTCGGCACTGCTAAAGAGCTGCTGGTTGATCTGTGGAGCAGATTCCAAATCTGTCCACTAGATGGCAGACTTGGCTGAAACAGCCAGGAAAAGGGAACTTTACTTTATTTTACTTGTGAATATCTCCCAAACCATAAAGGTTTGGGAGATAAGACTTATATAATCTTTAATGTTGTTTTAAGGGCTACAATATAAAATAAAATTAATTTCAAGTATTACTATCCCTTTAAACACAGGTGAGTCATTCAAAATGAGTGAGATGCTGATTAACTCACCTTAAATCCTGGCCTTAAGGAATGAACTTGACTTGGACAGACCTTCTTTACATGATCAGCAATATTATTATTATTATTATTATTATTACTATTATTATTATTATTAATCTTTATATAGCGCCAACAAATTCCGCAGCACTTGATCTATATGTTATGGCATGGTGATGAAACATTAGGATTGAAAGACAAATGGACATGTAATAGGAAAGTCAATAAACGATAATAATATTGCTGCTATGCTTTATACTAATTCCTATTTTTCAGAAGCAAGAGTGTATCTGTTTTTTTGTTTAATTTGTCAGCATCATTCTCAATTCTTATTCAAAGAACCTTTTGGCTTTTCAAGTTACTGCATCTTCTACAACACTGATCCACTGCTTTTGACACTTGGCTGCACTTAAACAGAACAGATTTCATCCACATTACCCACTAGTGCAGAGAAAACATCAGCAGATTCTTGTTGCTAGGAGACTGGAGAAAACTGAAATAGCTTTTTTGTACTTGTAAATTCAATTCTTTGGCAATTCTACTTTTGTGGGGCAAAATGTATTCAATCAATATAAAGGAGGATGCATCACCTGCTCAGTTTCTAATTAAAAAAAAAAACAAGAAGGAATGTGGGTAATATTTGCGGAAAAAATCCTGATTAACTGAGCTTGAGTGCATTACAGTTGGACAGGTTATAAGGCTTTATTTTCTTCAATCTACCCTGCATTTTTGACTATTGAGCTATTTTACACAGCAATAGAAAGAGACTCAAAGCTACTGTAACAATGTATAAATGAAATTGCTTATCAGTAAGGACATTTGAAAAATTTAAGGTAAAAATCTAAACAAACATAATAAATTGGATATAACCCTTACAGATAAAAGCTATCCCACCCTTCTTCCAAGGGGTAGTTCACATGGGCAACTTGAACAGAGCTGCAACACATTATTCGTAATCTTACTTGACCCTTACATCATGACATTGTGACAAAACATTTAAGACTGAAAGCTTTTAAAGCTGTGAATATTAGTTTCCTACAGTTTCTGGCTTTCTCCTGTTGGAACTTGTTTCTGATGGCCAGCCCACTTCAGCATTAGCCATATATTTTATTAGCTGATAATTATGTTGGTCAGCCACTTATTGGATGTTGGAAGCATCACAGCCACTACACATATGATGCATGCTGCCAGTTCTCTACTCATAAATGTGGAACTGTCACTTTAAAGGGGTAGTAATACTTCGTTTTATCTTTATTTTATTTTGTAGGCATTAAAAAAAATGAAGAACCAATATAAGTCTTAGCTCTCAAACCTTTATGGTTTGAGAGATATTCACAAGCAAAGTTTCCCCTCCCGCCCCTTTTACCTAGTGTAAGCCATTCCTTCTCAGATGTGGAATGCAGTCCATAGACCAGACAGATAACAGCAGGGGACAATCTTCTCCCTATGAGAACAATGAAAGCTCTGCCCCCCTTGACAAGTTTTTCAGGTTTTTCCCTTATCTTACTTGAAGATTGTCCCTCTCTGCAATCTACCTGGGCACCTCTCTTCTGCTGTGGCTGAGCAGTGTTACATCAGTAAAAGGGGTGGGAGGGGGATACTTTGTCATTGAATTACTCTTGAACTACAACTCTGACAGAATTGAAATAACACTCTCCAAAGTCCAAATACTATGATGATTAATTATAGCTGCTTTTATTATGAAACATTACTATCCTTTTAACACAAATATATGTGTTTTTGAAAGCTCTTTCAAAATTGCCTATTTGTTGCATCCAGTCTTTAGATAAAACTATAGAGAGGTTTACCTTTGCCCTTTTATGTAAATGAACAAGTACTTCCTGGTAAGAAGTGGCAGTTGGGCTGGGGAGCAGTGTGGCATATTACACTAACTGAAAGCTAAAATCTGGACAGTGGGGGCCAGTGTGAATTGTGGGCAATGGGGGCCAGTGTGGATTGTGGGCAGTGCGGGGTAATGTTGATTGTGGGCAATGGGGGGACAATGTGGACAGTGGGGGACAATGTGGAGGTGGACAGTGTCATGTGGGCAGCGTGTGATGGAGGTGGGCAGTGTGAAAGAGGTGGACAATGTCATATGGGCAGTGTGAGGAGGAGGTGGGCAGTTTGAAAGAGGTGGACAATGTCATGTGTACAGTGTGTGGAGGAGTGGGCAGTGTGAAAGAGGTGGACAATGTCATGTGGGCAGTGTGTGGAGGAGTGGGCAGTTTGGAAGAGGTGGACTAGGTCATGTGGGCAGTGTGTGAAGTAGTGGGCAGTTTGGAAGAGGTGGACAGTGTCATGTGGGCAGTGTGGTGGAGGTGGGCAGTGTATGGTGGAAGTGGATAATGTAATGTGGGCAGTGTGAGGAGGAGGTGGGCAGTTTGGAAGAGGTGGACAGTGTCATGTGAGCAGTGTGTGAAGTAGTGGGCAGTTTGGAAGAGGTGGACAATGTCATGTGGGCAGTGTGTGGAGGAGTGGGCAGTGTGAAAGAGGTGGACAGTGTCATGTGGGCAGTGTGTGGAGGAGTGGGCAGTTTGGAAGAGGTGGACAATGTCATGTGGGCAGTGTGTGGAGGAGGGGGCAGTGTGAAAGAGGTGGACAATGTCATGTGGGCAGTGTGTGGAGGAGTGGGCAGTTTGGAAGAGGTGGACTATGTCATGTGGGCAGTGTGTGGAGGAGGTGGGCAGTATGGAAGAAGTGGACTATGTCATGTGGGCAGTGTGTGGAGGAGGTGGGCAGTATGGAAGAAGTGGACAATGAGATGGGTAGTTTGAAAGAAGTGGACAATGTCATGTGGGCATTGGGTGGAGGAAGTGGGTAGTGTATAATCTGTACAATTTAAACGTCCATAAAATAAAGTAATACTATCCCTTTAAACTTATTTTTCAAGTCGATATACTGTATACAGTTTGTAAATCTTCAAGAATATTTATTGCACAAACATAAAAATTTGCGGGTGGTTTTTACATTTGAAACTGGGGGGGGGGGTGCCAAGTATAGGATCCGCCCCCAGGTGCCAAATTCTGTAGGTACACCCCTGATACTTAGGATTGTAATTTGTTACAAAATTCTCACAACACATCGTACACAAGTTATATCCAAAGGTCTCTTTATTATGCTGATATCTGGATTATAATTACACACATTAGGCAAGAATACCCTCTTGTAATAAAATTCTGGCATAACCTTTCTGTTTCATCCAGTGTGAAACACTGTAACCATGGGGTAAAGTATCCTCTAGCACGGATGGCAGGACATTTCCTTTAAAGGTTCTCTGGAGGGGAGACTCACTCCCTATTCCACTTTACTCCCACCAGAGGTGCATCAAGGCAAGGATTAGTTAGCTTTCTTTTTTATTTCCTTAAATTATATTGGGCAGTGTATTCCCCTGTTAGCCAGGCTCCTATCTCTGGTCTCCATCTTTGGTTTGAACCAGAGTGCAGACTGCATTGGACCTGGGTCTGCTAGAGGATGGTTTGGTATATCAGCCATTTCCTCTTCTTTCTGATTGGCTTGCCTGAGCACAATATATTTATAGGAGCCTCGAGACTGAAGAGGGCTTTCGACTAAAACAAATGCAGGGATTCTTTACAGTAAAGGTGGCAAGGTTATGGAATTCTTTGCCTCGGATGTTGTGCTTGCAGATAATGCAACTGCATTCAAAAAAAGCAATGGATGTCTATCTAGCACAGAACAATATTGAAAATTATGACAGATGGCTTCAAAGCAGATAGGATATTGATCCGGGGAATTATTTGACTACCAATTGAAGTCAGGAAGGAATACACCACACACACTCACACACTCTCTCTGGAAAGGACTCCAGAGGGCTTTTTTGCCCTGGATCTGGATCAACAGGGGTGTTTTTGGCAGGGACTGGACTTGATGGACGCATGTCTTTTTTTCAGTCTCATCGACTGTTACTATGTCATTGACTGTCTAGCAACCACATTCAGAATTATCTGTGATAAAACCGCTAAATCTTTGTTTCTGTCAGTCCCATTCCTCTCCTCTCTGAAAGGGGCCCTCTTTCAGAAAGTTGCAACATTTTACATCATTTAGTGTTTGTTATGGGTCTGTTGTGTGTTTAAGTAATTGGCACATGTGGTGACCTTATTGAATATTGCATAGGCAGTAAAGTTTTGTGATTTTTGCTGCACCACGTGGATTCTGGTGTACAAATCTGGGCTGCTTCTTCTTATACCCTTCTTAAGTTGAGTGATGGCCTTTGGAATCGCCCTTACTAACTGGGTGTCAATGCAGCTGGAGACCCACAATGCCATTTATATTAGTGGGAAAAACAAAACTAAGTTTTCCACGAGGCCAGTTTTTTCCCAGACCTCAGGGAGTAGGAAGGGGAGAGTCTTTACTACCCACTTTCTCTTTTCCTACAACATGCAACACCCAAGGCTGGATTCTCTCTTCTTGAATTCTGATTTCACCCCTTTCAGACAGATAAGTACTATTACATGCCTGTCCTGTATTATTTATTTGGGGGTCTCCTAGCTATGTCTGAGCACAAGAGAGACATGGACAAGTTTAAGATCACCAAGACTTCAGGGGTTAATCATTAACCCTTTGCTTTTGATGTCAGAATGATTTTCCTAGGGACTCCGTTATAAAGTATAACCACTCACCAGTAACGTCTGTATCAAGTGTCTAGATGATTCTCAGTTGCTCTCAAATAGGCGGTTTGTTAGATGAGGCTCCTGCACAAGTTGAACTACCTAGATGTCCCGGTGATGATTTTTCCCACAGTGGAACAGTAGGGTTCGAGGAGAAGGCTGGGGTCGGACCATTATCCTGAGAAATTCCAATATTTTGCAGAAACAGATGTTTCTGAAAGACTGAAGTGAGGATATGTTTTTCCATCTTTATAGACCATAAGGTAGCAGGGGAATTCTCCAACTTATATGATATTCTCATTCTTCAGAACTTCTGTTATATATTTACATTCCCAAAATTGAGGGTCAACTGAAAGAGATCTTAGATTATGTGTAGCTGAATATAATCCACTTTAAGAATTGAAATCTTAGATTGAGCCAGGATCTGTTCCAATATGAATAATAGTAAATATTTAAGATGGCATTTCTGAGAGTTTGTTTCCAGACAAAGAGGGCGGATGAGACCTATGGACATTTCTAAGAGGAACAGAGAGTCTTCCAGTTTGGGCAACATAAGAATGAATGGCGTTATTACATATTCAGATAAGGACTTTCTATTGTCTGTTGTAACATATGCAGTATTCTACCCAAAATGGATTAATTAAAAGCATGGATGTTATACTTACAAACCCAAAATCCTTATTGTCACTGAATCCTGCTTGTGCACTAAAGTACCAGATACTGCCATTGCCATTCAAGGATATTCATGTTTTAGGAAAGACTGAGCAAAGTGTTGAGGAGCCATAATCATTTACACACAATACTTTATCAACTTTGCTATTTTAAATTACCCTTGTATCTCTACAACATATGAATACATTGCTGGCAAAATTGCATTTCCCTCCTCAAATACCACCTAATACCATGGCACAGTCCATCTCAGATATAACCCATCTTTTCATTGAGATTGCCACTCAAAAGAAGTAAAGTGTGCTGCTGGTTTTTGGAGACTTTTATGTTAATTGGCTGGTCACCAGTAAAGACAGATTATGTTCATTGTTTAAGACATTTAACTTATCACAACTGATCTCCTCCCCTGCAAAAAAAAAATCAAACCATACTCTGCTGGACTTGATCCTTTCAAGATTCAAATGTACTAGCAAATATATTTAGATGTCGCTCCATAGTCACCTGTGTTTTTTTCAGGAAATGTAATCTCCAGTCTTCCCTAATAATTGAAGCAATTCCTGTGATATAGAATAAACTTAATACCTGATCTAGATTCAGCAATTGACTGTTTTCATTCAGAGTTGTTGCATGTCAGGAATACCCTTGCCCCTTTAAAGGGATAGTAATGTTTCATAATAAAAGCAGCTCTAATTAATCATCATAGTATTTGGACTTTGGAGAGTGTTATTTCAATTCTGTCAGAGTTGTAGTTCAAGAGTAATTCAGTGACAAAGTATCCCCCTCCCGACCCTTTTACTGATGTAACACTGCTCAGTCAGAGCAGAACGGAGGTGCCCAGGTAGACTGCAGAGAGGGACAATCTTCAGTTAAGATAAGGGAAAAAGCTGAAAAACTTGTCAAGGGGGCAGGACTTTCATTGTTCTCATTGGAAGAAGATTGTCCCCTGCTGTTATCTCTCTGGTCTGTTGACTGGATTCCACATCTGAGAAGAGATGGCTTACACTAGGAAAAAGGGGCGGGAGGGGAAACTTTGCTTGTGAATATCTTTAAAACCATAAAGGTTTGAGAGATAAAACTTATATCGTCGTTCATGTTTTTTTAATGCTTACAAGATAAAGTTAAAATGAAGTATTACTATCCCTTTAAGTAAGGTCCCATACACCCTGGGTCTCTGCTGACCTGCTTGAGTTATACAGTTTTAGGTATGGACAAACTTTAAACAGTCTGGCTCTGTTCATCATTACTGTGTCTATGGACAATTGTGGAGCCTGCACAAAGCAAACACAACTAGTCAAAACTCCATATTATACAGACAACTTAAACCGTAACTGATCAGGACTGCCAGCTTTTGCAATGTTATTAAAATATCTACAACCCCCATAACCATTCTCACCTCTCAACTGTAAAAATAGGCAATGAAGCACTGCAATGCCCCATATTAATAGATAATGCATTCAACAACTACTTTGTTGGATGCGCCACCTCCCTGATTACATAAAACAAAAGTAATTTTGAAGTAAAAAAAAAAAAGTGCATTAAACAGTTTCCAGCTCTTTCTTACTCGTCCAACAGTATTGCTGAATTCCATTTCATACCATCTTCCTACAGATATATCTGATCACCTCTCCAAAAAAAAAAAAAAAATGAAATCACAATCAGGGCTGGATCATCTGCTAGCAATGTTACTAAAGCTCAGCGCATCTTTCACTGCCCATCCTATTGCATGCCTAATTAATTCCTCCTTGTCATCCGAGTAAATGCCTAAAGTTTTGAAAGTGGCTCGGGTTGCTCCTGTCCACAAAAGTGGTGATAAAAATGTGTTGCCAAATTATAGACCAATATCCTTACACCCCAAGGTATCTAAAGTCCTGGAAAAATGTGTCCACATTCAATAGTTTAAATATTACCTACTTTCATCCCAATTCAATCTGGCTTTCTCTGTCGTCCAATACAGTTTACTGGTAACTCTGGGAGGCGATCCGCCCCTTTAAGTAGGCAGGAACATTTCTCCAAATGTATGCAGGGAATGGAGCCTCACTTCCCTCCTTGGCTGCAGCTACCCAACCAGCTCCAGGATGATTTGTTCCCCGGTGCGACAACACCAGGCGGAGAACATTCTGCTATAGTTTTAGTTTCTTTTTTATTTTCTGTCAGATATGGAATACCACCATTAGGCGGATTACCATGACTGACAAGTGCCCTTCAATGTGGCTAGCTCAGTATCCAGGTGGTTTTTGGTGGACCTTAAGCCCTGAGGGGGAAAATCTTGATTCCAAGTGCTTCCCCAGGAGTTACCCACTGAGGTAATTCTTGATGCATGGTAATCTGAAGACAGAAGATCTGCAGGAAAGGTGAGCTACCCTTTGAGTGCTGCAGGTCCACTTGTCCCACAGTGCCCCTCCGCACAGGGGTTGTGTTCTGGAGTTCCTATGGGCACTCCTGCACTCATTGGGTATATCTTTGTATATTTTTGTATGGAGCAAGTTTATGTGGTGAATTAACCCTTTAACTGCTGGTTTGGCACTTTATTGGGGGGGTTTCTGGCACTTTTCCTACTGGACTAGTGTTTTCTAGGTGTCCACACATGTTCCCTTGTTGTTTTACACCTGTTCATGTTTTACTTTTAGTTTTGGTAAATTTGTGTTCCGCGCCTTTAAGGTGTGCTTTACCGCATAGACGCCATTGCTCCATTCACATGTATGGGACTACACTGTTTGGGACATATCTCTGCAACTGTTTAAATTAGCGACTTCAGAGATGGCTCATTTTACTTGTCTACCCTTGCTCTATCATCCGGTTTATAGTTCAAGTGTGTTGGAGGGCTCGGGGCTTCGGGCACTGTTTAGGATACTTTTTTGGGAAAAACTACATTTCCCATGAACACTTGCTTCACGCCTAAATTCTGATTGTCTCCCGTTGCGGCAGTCATTTTGTGAGCGTTTCTAGCTAGTATCCTACGCAGGGCTTGCACTCGCCTCTGCAGATTAACCCTTTGCCTGCCAGATAAGTCTGTATTTAGCATTTCTGGGGTGAAGTGTTAATCTTACACACTGTAATTGGGTGATTTACTCTACAGTTGGTTATTTTGACACTGTGAGAATGACTATACCGCTGGAGCTAGGGGCTAGACCTAAGACTAAGGAGGCTGGGGTCTCGGTATCCCCCATTGCGCATTGCTCTTCCTGTCACTCAGGGCTACCTAGAGAGTTCTCTGATCACTTATGCCCAGCATGTTCTGAAGTTCCTGACAGCAACCTAGGGATCTCCAGCCATGCTATTGAGCCAGCTTTGGTGCAAGAGTTTAAGGCTGCGACTAGGGACCTTAGGTCCTCTTTACAGCTCTTTCCATCCCAGATACAGGAGGCCCTACAGACATGGCAGACCCCCTCTACTATCAGATCTTCCCTGCCTAAACCTCAGGGGGCACCTGATGTATCAGATTCCTCTGAGGAGGAACTGCTGTTTGATTCAGATATTGAGGATTGTTCGGTTCTGGAGTCTTCTCGGTGTCTTGGGGACCCATTTGAAGCTGATCCTGACTTCTCTGCTGAGGGTCTGATCAGAGCCATCTTAACTACCCTCAATGTTCCCTTAGTTCAAGAAGTTCATTCTGATCCCTCTGATGTGTTTCGGGAGCCTGCAAAGCCCCTTACTTATTTTCTTCCTAATCCCACTCTTGACCGTCTGGTTTCTGAAGAGTGGAAATCACCGGACAAAACTGCTTCTGTGTCCAGGAAATTTGCTAAGCTTTACCCCTTTTCTGAGGCTGCACTTGATAAGTGGGTTCATCCCCCCAAGGTAGATGCACCTATCTCCAGGTTATCTAAGTCTACTGCCTTACTAGTATCCGCTGCTTCTGAGCTGAAGGACTGGACTGACAAGAAACTTGAGATTTCTCTCAAGTACATTTTCGCTACTGTTGGTACAGGGACAACTATCAAAGGCTCTTCCCTTTGAGCCCCTGGAACAAATTTTTTTAAAAAACCTTACCTTTAAAGTACTTTTTATTAAAGCCTTGTCTTGCAAAAGCACATTCATGTTATTCCACCAAGATAAAGTGGTCTTTAAGCCATCCTTCAGGGGTATGGTCATCTCACAGTTTCATCTTAACCAAGAGATCATTCTATCATCATTCTGTCCTAATCCTCAAGCAGCTAAAGAGAAACAGTTACATAACCTGGACCTGGTTAGAGCCCTTTCCATATATTTACAGAGGACAAAAGATATCAGAATCTGACTCCTTATTCATTTACTTTCAAGGAAGACTCAAAGGTAATGCAGCTTCAAAGGCTTCCATCTCCAGATGGATTACTGAATGTATTAAAATGGCATACAGAGAGATAGGTCAACAGCTTCCCACAGATGTTAAAGCTAATTGTACCAAATCAACCTCTTGGGCTAAGACAGCTGAAGCTTCTTCTTCTGAAATCTGTGAGGCAGCAACCTGGTCTTCTCTGTCCACAATCATCAAGCATTATCACTTGGATGTTCAGTCTACTGATGATGCTAAATATGGAAGGAAGGTCCTGGAGGCTGTTGTCCCAACCTAAATCTGGTAGGATCTGTCCTCACTTTATTGCTTTTGAGCGAGGTGTTTGGTTTATTTTCTTATCACTCTGCTGATCATGTGGGTACTGCTTTTTAAGTCCCATTCTATAATTCCAGAGAGGGACACAGAAGAAATGATAAATTTACTTACCGTTATTTGTATTTCTTCTGTGTCCCTAAATGGCATACCCTACCCCTTATTTAACATGTTTATGTTCTATATTTTTCAGCTCGGTCAAAAGTAAAACTGGCTAAGGCAACAAGAAAGCTCACGTTTAAAGAGTTGGAGAGGAAGTCCTAACCAGCTGAAGGGCAGAGACATAACCCATTCTATAATGTTGTGTAGGGACACAGAAGAAATACAAATAACGTTAAGGAAATTTATCATATTCCACACAATAAACATATTTTTGACCCTCTGGGTATGAGAGGGGTTAGCAGTGTATTGCAATTCGATGCATTAAGCAACTTTCTGGTGCACAGAGGGTTAACCATACATTCCATATACATCTTTGGCTGCGAGTCACAGACTCTCTTTACATTAAATTTTTGGTGCTATTCTTACATTAAAAGGGAAAGAAATCTTGTACCACTTGACCAGGTGCAAAGATATGTCTGTACTGGTGTCTAAGTAATAATTTACACAGACAAATAGTGATAAGAGATTCACCTCCAGGGGAATTTTATTTTAAAATAATTTGTCTTGAAAGCTTGCATTCTAAAGCTACTCCGCCAATAAAGGTATCACTTAAACTCTACCAGTCGCCTTCTTTTTCTGCTAATAACAAGGTATCCTCTTTTACTTAGTATGAAAACTATAGTCCGTTAATTGAGGGTGATTAGGTTTTTAGCTTCGATTATTTACAGATTATACTGAAAATCAATAGGAGTGTTGGAAAGGACAGGATTTTTACAGATTATATCATAAAGTGTAGAAGTGTATATAACTCCAGTTTGTTGTAGGTGTTAATGTTACTTTAAACGGGGCCTTTAATACCTTTAAGGATATTGGAGATCCCTTTAAATCAGTTTGAGTATTGAATTTGTCCACTGTGGTGGTGTTGGTTTGCTGCTCCAGTTCCTCTTAGTACATAAGCCACCCTTTATAGTCATCCCAGCAGAAACATATACAGGTGAATTGTTCATATTTGTTCTCCTTTAGTGTTGTAGTGGAGTGTGTGGGGTGTCTTTCCAAATACTTTGAAAAGGTGGGTTGAGGGCTGAATGGGGAGACTGGTAGGGAGACTTTATAAATGGTGATTACTCACTTGCACTGCTTGGTTAATTATTTGTTACAGCTCTTGTCTTTTACCATTGATTGAGAAACTGTTTAATCATGCATGTGTGCATTGGGAGGGGGTTCTTTAGAGTTAGCGGGATCTTCTGCAAGTTGACAGTCTTGGGCACTTAAAACCATTTAAAGTGATAGGCTTCGCTTAACTTAGTTTACTGTAATTGTGTTTATTCTGCATTGTATGACCCAATTTTCTACTTTGAAGTGCAAGAGTTAACTGTTTTTTGTAAAATATCTTGCTTTTCTTTAATCTGATACAGGGAGTATACAAAGGTATAAAACCTGTTAAATCATCTTTGATAGGAAAAGATATTTATTGGTACAAAGTAACAGCTCATTCTGCTCTTAAAGGGATAGTAACACTTCGT
Organism: Rhinophrynus dorsalis; assembly: GCA_037306005.1. Classification (NCBI taxonomy): domain Eukaryota; kingdom Metazoa; phylum Chordata; class Amphibia; order Anura; family Rhinophrynidae; genus Rhinophrynus; species Rhinophrynus dorsalis. Next base: position 339,987,463 of record CM074720.1, on the reverse strand, counting down.
TTTAACTTTATTTTATTTTGTAGGCATTAAAAAAACATGAAGAACGATATGTCTTATCTCTCAAACCTTTATGGTTTATGAGATATTCACAAGCAAAGTTCCCCTCCCCGCCCCTTTTACCTAGTGTAAGCCATCTCTTCTCAGATGTGAGTCTGGTTGTATGACAGTACAGATAACAGAAGGGGACAATTTTCTTTGTATGAAAACAATGAAAGCCCTTCCCCCCTTGACAAGTTTTTCAGCTTTTTCTCTTATCTTAATTGAAGATTGTCCCTCTCTGCAGTCTACCTGGGCATCTCCCTTCTGATCTGGTTGAACGGGGGGGGGGTACTTTGTTTGTGAATATCTCTTAAACCATAAAGGTTTGAGAGATAAGACTTATATCATTCTTCATGTTTATTTAATGCCTACAAAATAAAATAAAGTTAAAATGAAGTATTACTATCCCTTTAAGTAATCAGCATGGATGTTAGGGCATTTGGAATTTGTATTTTGAGTATATGTTATCCTTTCTGTGTCACTAAACGTGGTATTGTCTACATAAGTTAGTGCAGTATAAATACATCCTAATGTAATGTGTTTGAAATAGTAATGTGGAAAGAAAGAAGTTAAAATAATTAAATCTGGGGAACATCAATCCCTACCAAGACAGTATATACAAAAGGCCCAATGATTTTTCCCCACTATAAAGCCAAAATGGAGCAATTCTGGAGTGATGTCAGTGCCTCACTTGGCCCTTCTGAAACATTTCTGTCCTCATCTTTGAAACCCATTATTGGCAAATGCACCGACACAGTGTAGACGATGGCAGTGTTTCCTTCTACCCCATAAAAGCAGTGAAACATTGACATCATCCAGATAATGGCATGATGCAGGTTAATACAGAATAATTAACTGGCATCTTGTGGGATGTATGTATTGCTGGGTTCTCTCAAGTGAAAAGTGAATTAAAATGAAACATCGTTGTTTCGTTTTGTTTCAAGAATGCCTTATTGACTTTAATGTCTTATCATCAGCCTCTTATTTTGAGATGTTGACATCTAAAAATTATGATTAATGAGAATATTGTCACTTGAAATTCATTTCAGGTATTATCTCCTCAGAGTTAAATCCGAGAAATTCATTGTAACATAGATGGATGATTTTTATAATAACATGCATACACAAGGTTAGCAAGGTAATAACTTTGGCAGGGCAATATAAAACATGATTAACACAACTTTGTCCTTTGACTGTTATACATTTGGTTGAACTTGATTATAATAGTCTAAAAGCAGTTTCTTTTTATTGCATTAGAATTTCAATTAACATACCTAGACATTTCTGTATAATATAGCATCACGTTCTTTGTAAAATATGTTTCATAGAATTTTAATAATTACAAAATGACTATTTTAGTTGTTAAGAATTTAACTTTCTTGAAAACAACAAACAACTGTGCTCATAAATATTGTTGATTTGCCTCACATGAAACAGATTGCTGTGAGATATAGAAGCTAATCTGCTGAGAACTGGAGTAATTATGAGGCAAACCAACGGTACCATAGGGGAGGAATAAAAATTCATTCATTTATATGGCTTTTTTAACTCCTTGAATGCCAGATTTCCAAAACATTGTGAATGCATTGGAGGCCTCTTACATTCAAGGGGTAAAAAGCCCAGTTTAAATCATTGGTAATTTGGGGGATTATTATTTATCTTGTTTGGTGCAGTTGGTTTGCTTAGGACATTAACCCCACAGCTCCATGCCCCATTACACCCACTTCCCAACCATTTTCAGTGCAAATTCTTTCTTTCAATCTTGGTTACCCTGATGAAGCCCCACAAATATTATGATACAAATAACATAATTTTTTACACTCCCTCTCGCAACCCACCCGTGAACTAAAATGTCTGTAAAGAGGACTACATACATTGTTTGTATATGTGAATGTTGGCAAAAAATAAAATCTCTAATAACTGCAAATATAGTAAACCATCAGAAAGGGACATTTTGCCCATTTCTGTCAGTCCCTGCCAATTTTCCTAAAGTACCACTTACGTGTCATTTGCTCCCTAGAAATGCATAAAAAAAGTCAATAAACCCATATCAAAATATATTGTAGGGATGCTAGGGCTACTTCCACTGATGAGAAATATTTCAGTCAAACATTATTACAGTGCAGACTTGCATTTTGTTTCACATTTGAGTTCAAGAATTTTGTGAGCCATATGTTACTGGCCTGAAAGATGCAGGAGCTCAGAAGAGGGTTAGTAGCTGCCCTGGACAAGACTTGAACTGTGAAGGATAGGAACAATAAAGTCAACCCCATTTACTTTACCTCTAGAAGCAAGTTTATGATGATTTAGAGCATTATTTGTGTGTGCTCTTTACCACTACAGTTTTGCTGCCGCTTTCATTGAGGTTAAAATTGCCAGCCACAAAGTTGGATTGTAAATACCAGTTTAGACAGTGATTGGTCTGGATAACTGCAGCAGTGACCAAGAAAATGGTAAATACAGGAGTTCGCTGGAAAATTGAGGTGACAGTTGCCTTGACTCCAATAGATGCCATCAGTTTCAGATGACAGAATCTTGCAGGATGCAGCACCAGAGTCAGAGACAGACAGAAGAGAACACACTTGGAGAATCTTGGAGTTATTGAGAAATACTGCCCTGAGACCTAGCTGGAGTATTGCCCTTTTAGGACCTGGCAGGAGTGGTTGCCCTTCCTTGACTTGTCTGTATAGACTTGGAAGTAATGTTCTGAGACCTGGCTGCTGGATACACTGATTACTTAGTAGCAGATGTCTGGAAAACTAACCATTCCTATGGATACTTGGTGTATCATAGAAGAGCGATTTGAAACTAGGCAAGGTGCCAAGACAAAAAGCAAAAATGTGGTCTGAGACAGGCTAATGTCAACAGGAGAACACACCAGGTGGATAATTCAAATCCGGAGGTAAAATGGAGAGTCAGCCTAGAAGATGTCAAAACTGGAAGTATATGCTGGACTCAGGTGACACGTGGGAACTGGGTAAGAGGCACTTTGAACTTGCATCTGAGCGCTCCCCTGACCAGCCTTAAAAAGAAAAAAGGAGATAAGAAAAGCCAGAACTGGACCAGCTGGATCTGTTATTATAAGAACGACAGGACTGGATTTGTCATTCTGAAAAAGCCAGAACCTGGTTAACTGGGACTGGCTCTGATACCAGGTATCTCTGCTGCTTTTAGTGACTGTGAAGAACGGAGTATCACATACACAAGCTTTTCATGGTTAGCAATAATTTTGCAATGTATTGAAGAGCTCCATAGTATTCAAGGGGATAAAAGACCCATTTATATCAACGGAGATTTAGGGAAATGTTATGTACCCTGTGGTGTGTAGTTGGTTTGCTACAGAATTGCACTTCTTTAGCTTACTGAATAATGCCTTTAGGGCCTTCTATAAAAAAATGTGGGTTATTTTGTTATGAAACAGCCAAACCATAGGGGAAAAATGAAAGTTCATAAAACTTCTTTTGATGTAAAGGAGGATTTTAACCTTGAATGCTAGAGAGGCTTCCAACGCAATGATGCTGGATTCATTTGAGACTTCTGTAGGATTCAGGTGGTTTAAAGCCCATTTAAATCAATGGGATTCATTTTCCCCCTGTAATGTAGTTGGTTTGTCCCCAAATGACTCCACTTTCCTTTGAACATAAGGCCCTTAATGACATCATGTGACTTGATATATAATATTCACAGGATCGTTTTAGCCCTTAGTCAGGAAACTAACCCTGAAAGCTAGGGACCCTAATACTTGTCAAGGTTATGAAGTAGAACATGATTAATGTTTTATGCTTCTAATTGCACTTTTACAGCTCTTTAGTGATTATTCTTGAATTCTAGTATTTCAATATTTAAAGACTTATCTCTTGAGAATCTGAAGTGGAAATGAAATACCTCTGCGGTCTCCTTCTTTGAGCAATAGACTTTGGTCCTGAATTACTTCATATTATATATTTGTTCTCTGAATGTTGGAAACAGAACTGAATACAGTCTTTGTGTCATCATTAACAGTCCCCATATTGTAGAGCTTACAAAGTAAGTGTAATTCTCTAGTTGTTGATATAAATATAATTGGATGGATGTTTAAAATGCATTAATTCATTTAGTTGTGCTTTGTTTTGTTTTTTAACCCCTTAAGGACCAGCGGTCCTGGGGTGTGCTGTCCCTTAAGAACCTCATAGGAAACTTTGACGTGCCGTCCCACGTGACTGATCACATGGGGTGACACGCCAAACGGGGGACTGAAAGAGATCGCTCCGGTATTACTCCTGTAGGAGCGCGGTGAGTAAAAGTACGTGACGTTCCAGGACCATCACTGGTCCTTAAGTGCCGGACCAGCGTGACGGTCCTGCCAGGTCAATGGTCCTTAAGGTGTTAAGGGATAGTAATGTTTAGGTAGTACAGTAAGATCAAGTCTTCAGTATACATTTTATAACAATGGGTAACTTTATAACCATGCATAACTTTGAGGTTTTTGTTTTATTCTATAATAAAGTTTCCCCCTGCCGCCCCTTTTACATAGGTCAAGTAGCCTCCGCTCCCCTGTATTTTAGAGCAATGATACACTGTAAAAAATGTGCACCATTTTCACTGTAGTAGTGGTGACATATAGGGTTTAATGTTGTAAGGAAAATATGAGCGAAATTGGAGAACAGATGTACCATGGGGGGAGGTGAAAATTCCCATTGGTGGAACTGGGTATTTTCACTCTTTGAATGCTAGAGATGTCTCCAATGCACTCCAGAGTAATGAGTTGCAGACAACCTTTTTCATTTAAAGGCTTAAAATCCTTTTCAAATCAATAGGACTTTGAATTCCCCCTTATAGTACAATTAGTATCCTCCAATAGAGCTCATGTTTTGCTTTCTACATAAAGCTCATGGAAGGGGAATTAAGCGGAAATTTCACCACACTAACTTAGTGCCGCAAATGATTATTACATTAGCACTATGCACACACTTATTGTTATTTTCAAGTATATTTGCTTCTTTAACGAAAAATATAACCTTCTATGTGAGCAGGCACTGTCTGGTGTCTTGCTGTAGGTGCTCTCTGGAGTTGAAGGGGACGGACAGCACAGACGCAGGGATGCCGGCTTTGCAAGATGTCTGCACTGTTCCCCGGTGCCTGCCCGCATAGAAGGTTATATTTTTCGTTAAAGCAGCAATTGTACTTGAAAATAGGAATGTGTGTGCATAGCGTTAATGTAGTAATCATTTGCGGTGCTATGTTAGTGTAGTGAAAATTTGCCTTCAAATGTTTCCCCAATTCTGATTTAAATTGACTTTTAAGCATCTTGAGTGGTAGAGAGGTCTCAAGTGTTTTCAAAGCAACGCGTTAGAGAGTTCTCTACCATTCAGGGGGTTAAATGCACCGTTTAAATCAGTGGGACTTTGAAATGTTTAATTCGCCCCTAGGAAGCCTGTTTGCCTTCTGCAAAAGGTTCATGGAGCTGTTAACTTCTCATAAATTGTTTTTTTGCTGCCGTTTTCCTATCTTCATTCTGCTCTGACATGGTTTTATTATTCATTTGCATTCACATATAAGTTCTTTGTTGTAATCCTTTCTCATTCTTGGATTGTGCATGTAATAGTCTCTATTATAAATGGTAAACAGGAAGCTCTTGACCCTGTTAACTCTACTTTCTTTTGAATGTCTTTTGCTTTTCATCAGTTGTCTTTGGTAGACTTGCTTCTCACTGAAAAATGTAAGCGAAGAAATTGTTAATTTTGGATAATGAAACAGACCATCAAGTTAGTTGGATGAGTGGATTACTAGGTTAATTAAAATGAGGATATGTATCCATGCTGAAGTACAAGTATATTCATGGTAGATTGATATTTTATCATTTTAAATGTGACATTTATTGAATGTCACTTCCAAACTGGATTAAGCATGTGAGAAATTGGATGTGATGGAAGAAAAGTAATTTTCTCCTCTCTGTCCATACAAGTGGCCAAGCCTACTTTTTATATTTGTGTGATCTTAAATCATTTTAATTATATTTTTTTTTTATTCTAGTCGTTTTCAAATGTATCCTTTGCTTGTCACTTTCCCCTCTGGAACATCTCTAGACCTTTTCTTACACAGGACACTACCAAATCCCCAGTCCACTCTCTCTTAAAGTGGAACTACCACCATATCTAAAGTCACCATGCAATAATTAGGCAGGTGGCAATTAGCTTAATAATAGTTATATTACCTCTCAGCACTACACCATTCTACAGAAATCCTTAATCTTGTGAGACTGATGGCCAGGTTAGTGGATTCAGACCACCTGCGCCGTCAATACCTTCTGGTGCCGTTCGAGCCAGTGCAATGTTTCTGAAGGGAGACCGGGACTGACAGCACAGGTGCGCAGGCAAGATGTCTGTGCTGATGCCTGGCTTACGGGCTCGGAAGATTAAGGATTTCTGTAGAATGGTGTAGTGCTGAGAGGTAATATATAATATAATAATATATATTATTAAGCTAGTCGTCACCTTCCTAATTATTGCAGGGCGGCTTTACTTCTTGTGGTATTTCAGCTTTAATGGAGATTATGCAGTAAGGGTGATAAAGATGTGATAACGCAGAGATAACCTCTCCAGTGATATCACTTCTCCAGTTCCTATGTAATTCTATAGAGCCTATGCATTCAGATATCCAAAGTTGGAGAAATCTTACTGCATTGGCTCCACAGAATAACATAGGAACTGGAGAAGTTATCTCCATACTATCACCTCTTTATCACGCTTTAATGCTTCTCCCCAATTGTGTCCCGACTGGACTATTGAAACACTGGCAAGTTTGCTTTCCTCTTGCGAGACTCACCACTTCAGTCCATCTTGTACCCTGTCACTAGATTTATTTATCTCCCTGGTCACATTTCCTCTCCAGCTTCAAGCTGTGAGGAGCTACACTGGCCTCTTGTATCCGCAAGGGCTAGATTTAAAAACTTGTCACTCATTTACAAAACCCTCCAATAATATAGCCCACCAAACACAAATCTGTAGTCCTTTTTAACTGTACTCTAGACTGTCCCTTATGCTCCTTAAATGAGTCTCAGCTTTTGTCCCCATTACCACCACCTCTAGCTTTACTCCAAAATTACACCAGAGCAGCCCCCAATCTCTGGAACACGCTGCCATACTCCATCAGATCTCCCCTAATTTTCACTTATTCAACTGCTCCCTCAAAATCCATCTATTCAAAGAAACTTGTATTCAATATTTCTGAATCTCTCAAAGCTGACACTATAGCAGCATTGGATTGCCCTGCCAACAAATCTATGGGAGCAACTCTGCAGCTGACCTAAACCTTTCCCTTCTGTCTGATTAATGGAATTCCATCTTAATGCGCCTTTTGTTTGACATGTTCCCCTTCTCCTGCTAGAGTAGTAGCTTTCGCAAGCAGGGTCCTCTCCACCGTTCGTATTCGTTCAACCCTTTAAGGATCATGTGGTCCAGGAGTGGGTGGCTCTAAAGGACCACGGCGCTTTTTGTCTTTATACATCAATGCTTTCTAGGATTGCAGTGTGGCATGCAGGGCTTATCCTGCTGAGTAAAGCAAGGTCTCTCCCACTGCTGAGAGATGCTTTTATTCAAAAAGTACTGCAGCTCAAACTTTTTTTTTTTATTTTTTTTTTTTGTTCAGTACTTCAATGGCTTAACCCCTTCGTGACACAGGACGTACATGTACGTCCTGTGTGGCTGTCACTTAGTGACAGAGGACGTACATGTACGTCCCGGAAATCTGGCTCCCCGCGCGGCTGCGCGCCGTTCGGGGACTCCGGATTGTTTTAAAAAAAAAAAAAAAAAAAAAAAATGTTAGACGGGCGTTAAGTGACGGCCGCGTCTGCACGCGGCCGTCACTAAGGGGTTAAAACTCTACAATGGTATTGTTACTACAACAATCTATGGAGGCTGACAACTGATCAGAGCTGTCTATAAACTGATGTAGCAACAGCACCACCATAAAAACTTGAGCCATGTACTACATGAGCCAAGTACTATACCCTGAAAATGCACATCTGAGCAGCAGTAACTTTTTTGAATAAAATCTCTCTCAACAATGGACATACCCTTATTTTAATCGACAGGATGAATATCCTATATAATAATTTGCTAAATCGTGTGTAACGCCGCGACATGCGCAGTAGACACTGCTGCGCGTGCTGCAGTCATGCGCAGTAGAGACTGCCCGCGCTGCGGCTGATACAGAGCTGGGCACTTCGAAGGAGCGTCCAGCTCTGTATCAGCCGTGGCGTGGGCAGTCTCTACTGAGCGTGACTGCCACGCGACCGGGTGGCAGTGGCACTGTGACCTGTGTAACGGTCTGTTCAAATAGTATACATATATTATTATTAATATTCCTTTAAGGATATTTATTTTTCTCTTTCATCCTTTGTGAAACACAGGAACTGTAGGGTGAAGTCTCCTCTGCAGGAGGTCATGGCACTTATAAAAAGAGCTCTCTGAGGCAGAGACTTCTGTGCTGCACCATTTTGACCCCTACCATTTTGAAAAGTGCTCTTGCAAGGAGTGGAAGCAGGACTAAGCTCTCTTAGCTGGACTACACCCCCCCGTGAGGATATGGGGCTGTATAAATCCCCACTAGACAGACTCCTATTACTGACTTCCTTCTTTCAGGACTAACCATTGTATATAACTCTCAGGAACGGTTCTGTAGAGGATGGATTTTATGAAGCTTTTATATATTATTAATTAGAGTCTGAAGAAATAAAAGTATTTTACAGATTTAAGTGCACAGATCCTATATATCTATATATATAAAAGAATAAGCCTCATTGCATAATTTATGGTACCCCACACACAGAACATAATTTATGTCTCCTCAGAAAAGAAACTCGCATTGAACAGAATGTCTAATTACATAATTTATCTCTCATTAGGAGACACAACTCCTATTGGGTGATTGAATGGGGACTTTACTGCTCTCATTGGGTGATTCAATGGGGGCGTGTTTATCATACAGGGAGTTGGCCTGCCCCCTCCAGCCCGCCCACCACTATCCAACTGACAAAAAAAAAATATAGCTGCCACTCGCTCCTGAAGTAGGAATATCAGTAACTTCTCCCGGTCCACACAAACACTCACTCAGGATCATGACCCCACAAACCCGCTGTTTTACCTCCCACAGATAACTGTAACCCTCCATACACTCTGTTTCAGTATGAGGGTGTAATGTTTCCATAAAATACAAACTCAGGGATAAACTTAATAGCAGCTCTTTTATTTGACTCTTTTCATCTCTTCAGTCACCTCACTAACTGTATGTTTTCAACTGTCACTCCTCCACTTCCTGATTCCCGCCCTTTTTCCTTAAAGGGAGTGAGATGCTTTGCTGTATGTTACAGAGGGCAAGCCTCAAACACCACTTTCTATTTGTTCCCTCAGCATATTGCTACGTTGCCTCAACTGAAGAGCCACTGTGTGTTATACTGCTATGTTACCTCAACTTAACCCTTTGGGTGCCAGAGGGGTACGCAACGCATTGCAAAACAATGCGTTGCGTACCCCACTGGCACTCAAAGGGTTAAGTAAGGAGGAGTTACTGCTACAATTGGGTGATTCAGTGGGAGAGTGATTTAAATCATGCAGGGAGCTGGCCTGCCCCCACTATCCAGCCCGCCCACCACTATCCAAGTAACTGAAAAAACAAAATGGCTGCCACTCGCTCCTACAACACACACATAAACACATCAGACAAAAAACACACACACTCACACTCAATCACACACTCAATCACACACTCAATCACACACTCAATCACACTCTCACAAACACTCTCACAAACACTCTCACAAACACTCAATCATACACACAATAATTCACACACACACATTCTCTCACTCACTCTCTCACACACTCTCTCACACACTCTCTCTCTCTCACACACTCTCTCTCTCACACACTCTCTCTCTCTCACACACTCTCTCTCTCTCACACACTCTCTCTCTCACACACTCTCTCTCTCACACACTCTCTCTCACACACTCTCTCTCACACACTCTCTCACTCAACACTCTCTCACTCAACACTCTCAATCACTCTCTAACACCCTCTCACTCACACCCCTTCACTCACACACACTAACACACGCAATCACTCACTCTCGCACTCACTCCCCCAGGAGCCAGCACGATCTACCTTCCACCATAGTCTCACACCCCGGGAGCCAGCATGACCCACCTTCTACCATAGTATGTGCAATTACCACATGCATTTCAACTACATGAATGAATGCCACTCACTCCCACTAACACACACTCACTCACACCACGGGAGCCAGCATGATCCACCTTCCACCATAGTATGTGCAATTACCACATGCATTTCAACTATATGAATGAATACCACAGTGGAGGCATAAGTACAAACACAAACACATTACAATAACACATAAGTCACCTTAAGACTCACTTCTGTGTGTGTGTGTGTGTGTGTGTGTGTGTCTCTGTGTGTGCCTGTGTGTTTGTCACTGTGTGTGTTGCATGTCTGTATCACACTCTATGTGTCTGCATGTTGTGCATTGCATGTATGTGTGTATGACTGTGTCGCTCTTTATGCATCTCAGTGCATGCATGTGCATTTGCGTGTGTGACCCTGTGTGTGTGTCTTGCATTCGTGTGTGTGCATTAATTCCCTATATATCCTGACGGGCAGCGCCGTCCCATTCTGTATGGCACCCACTTGTTATGTGGTCCATTGCCCAGAGTGCATTCCAAGACTGGCTTGGTTGCAAGCAGCACATTTATTCCTATCCCTTATGTAGCATTCCTGTGCTCTCTATTGCATTTGCAGGGTTGCTAACCCTTGTACTGCTGGTTTATTAGTTCTTTAGCTGTAGGTGACTCCTAAACCTTTTATGGGGGACAATTAATTTCTGGCAATTATCTGTTTTTTTCTTATTTGATGCCTTCTTACTATTTTCCAATACTTTATCATATTTATTTATTTTTTTTATAAGCTTGCTATTTCAGGTCTCAGTGCATTTAAGAACGGGCATACACAATAGCCATTTTGTTCAGTGTATAAGAGAGCTATGGTGGGACTTCTCTTGCATCTACTTTACTTTTAGAAGCAATAAATGAGTTTATGGGTTGCTTTCCTGTTTGCAGCACTGATCACCTACCCCTACCGAATAGGCAATCAATGCCAGGGCTGGCATCATGTGGGGCCCCGATGCTGAGGTTTTTTCTGTTTCCCTTCCTAGAATCTTCGTGGAAGCTCTAGTATATCCCTGTCATTCCTTTGTTCCACATTGAACGAAAGAGAAAAGGGGATTTTTGTATACTTCACAATAAATCCTTTTCTCTTAGTCCATGTGAAAAACAGGACTTCCCTCCCAGGGAAAAACCACTGGTTCAAGTCTTTTGCAATGGGTGGTCTTATTGGTTTCTTTGTTAAAGGGATTTCCTGTCTTGTTCCTTTTCAATTTTTGCCTCTAGCTATTCTTTGCTATAAGTGAGACTAGGCAAGGCGAAGTGGTACAGGATGGTAGTATCTTATTACAAGTGCCCACCCCATGGTTCCTGTGTTTCACATGGTCTAAGGGAAAAAGTTGTATTGGTAAGTACACAAATATCCCCTTATTTTCTCTGTAAAGTCTAAATGTTAAACTCTAGAGCAAATGTTCCCAACCAGGGTGCTGTGGACATTCATTTAAGATGCCTCATCATTTCTATAAAGCCTTAGACAAAAATGTGAATGTTTACTTTGTAGTATATATTTACGGGTATTGTTATTCACAATATATTGTTGTTGTTATAATTGTGAGACCAAAAATATATATATGTGTTTGACCAAAAAAAACAGAATATTAGTACAATGATTCAGTATACCTATAAGAAAAGATTACAGGAAAGGAACATGGGGAGTTCTCTCCCTCCAGCTCTCTGGCACACACAGGGTTCATACACACACACAAGCTGATCTAAGGCTTCTCTGCAGTATTTCCTATAACCCTCCTGTCCCTCCTATGCCTCACCTAATCCCCTCCAAAGTGAATCCATCTCCCTCAGTACTCAGTGTTGCGCCCCCCCACCTTGGTGCTTCTCATCATACCTTTCCCATCTTTAGAGTGCAACTGGGTTGAAGTGGCAACACTGAGCTCTGTACTGTTTTCTAAAACCAAAAGTGTTTTGCATGTCAACACTATAATGGCAAGATACTCCATTTGTTCTTCCTGATGTTATGTTGTGTGAATCTTTGTCTCCCCCAAAAGTCCCAGTAGTGGAAGCACTTTTCTGTTTGGCTGATAGGGGGAGTAGATATTGCATACAAGAAATTAAAAGCCCAATTTAAATTTGTGAATGTTTTGGGACATTTTAGTTCTCCCATGTGGTGCAATTGATTTTCTATATAATTGCTCCTCTTCCTTTTTGTCCATAAGGCCCTTGGCTGTTTGGAAATGAATTGGGGATGAAGGTATGACTAAATGCTTTTCTTTCTTTCAATAGTAGAAGCAGATATTTTCCCCCTGCATTAGATTGGGCAAGTACATTACAATTTTGCAGGGAATGTTTGGTCAGCATATTGTAATGTAGAGACTAAATCAAGATAGCTGTGGATGTCTTTTTTTTACTGTCAGAGTAGCAGCACTTCTTGCAGAACTTGCACACATATTACAGAGATAGATAAATCCACTAGTGTTGGTTTGTCAAGGACACCTCCTTTAGCATTCAATCATTCTTGCTGGTGAGAAGAAGTTCCTGGTAGATTAGAAGGTGAAGTATGTCCCCAGTAACTGTGCACAGTGTTCAACATGTTACTTTATTGATTTTTTTTTTCTTTTTTTTTTTTTTCTTTTTTTAAACAAAATGCATTTGTAGATTCCAAAAGCACTGTACAAAAAGTGTATGGTAAAAGTAAGGAGAAAGAGGAGAGGAAGAAAATCAATTTTACTTTTGCAGACTCAGTGAGGCTGATGAACTGGATCAATTCTTTGATACCATGGGCTAGATTTAAAGGTAGGAGTTATCATAGCCGGTAGGGCCAGAGTGAATACCAGCTGTTAAACTAACATGTTTAACTCGGTATTTAAAAGCCCTGCTAGCTAAAACCCCAGAGGACGTTAAGCCACAAAAACAGTCTTGTGGTTGAACGTCCATTTTGTGAACCGCTAAAAGCAGCGATATTGGGAACTGAAGAGTAAAATAACGGTTAACTATCGGTGCTTGACATACTGCCGAGCACCGATCGTTAACATATCCATGTTACGCTTACCTGTCATCCACTGTCCTTCTGTCTTCTCTTCTTTCTCCTATCTTCCACCTTCTCTTCAGTCTTCTGTCTGTAAAATAAAAGAAATTAATTAACATCGGGTATGAACAAAGACATTCCTGAACCCTTTGAGTGGCAGAGGGGTACGCAATGCATTGCAAAGCAATGCTTTGCGTACCTCACTGGCACTCAAAGGGTTCAGTAGTAGTGTACCATAAGTATACCCAAAAGATATGCCTCCATGTAATGCCCCAAAGAATAAACATGCCAATAAATAAAATTATCCACATAGACATAAATAAATGCCACCCATTAATGCCCAGTATGACGACTTAGCTTATTAATCCATGTCTCCGCTGCTTGAATCTGATTGGCTGGGATATGAAGAACATCCCAGCCAATGGCTGTGAGGGCAGTGGAAGTGAGCCTGCCCATATATAAAGGCAGGCTCCCTCGAAATGCCCTCAGTGTGTTACGGGCATCGGCCCTGCGGAGACACGGATTAATAAGCTAAGTCGTCATACTGGGCATTAATGGGTGGCATTTATTTATGTCTGTGGATCATTTTATTTATTGGCATGTTTATTCTTTGAGGCATTACATGGAGGCATATCATATGGGTATATTTATGGCTCACTCTATTGAACCCTTTGTGTGCCGGTGAGGTACGCTTTGCTTTGCAATGTGTTGCATACCCCTCTGCCACTCAGAGTTCAGGAATGTCTTCGTTCATGCCTGGTGTTATTTCATTTCTTTTATTTTACAGAGAGAAGACAGAAGACTGAAGAGAAGGAGAGAAGATGAGAGAAGCTGTGGACTCCGCTGGACATCAGGATTAATGGTAAGTGTTAATGCAATGTTGCTTTACTTAGTCAGGTTAACCCTATAAATGCCGGTGGGGTAATTATACCCCACCGGCACTCATAGGGTTAATTCCACTAACTCTGGACACGTTTTAGGCACTTTGGATGTATTGATGTGGGGCTTAGGGCCCTATATCAATACATCCACTGTGGACATTGTAGCTGCGTTAGCTGACAAAAGATCCGATAAGGGACTATAAGGCTAACAAAATTGGGTCTTAAGTCTTGAGTCCCTTATCAGATATTTTCAGCTAGCTCAGTCCTTTAAATAGCAAAATGGAGCGTTTTTTTTTAATGGACCAAAAAACACACATTGGTGTAGCGGCCGGCATACTGGATGAACTTCCGTTAGCAGTTCATTACATGGCCCTTTGTATGGCTAACTACACATTAAAACACCTGTTGGTGTATTTTGAGCTTAACGGCTGCCTTTAAATGTAACCCTATAACTGTGCCATAGGGGGGAAAATCAAATTTCCCATTGATTTAAAATGCGATTTTAGCCTTTTGAATGTTAGAGATGTCTCCAGCACATAGCTTTGTGCAAAGAGCATTTTAGAAGAAAAAACAAATTGTCATATCAGAATTTGTATCCTTCCTGATCCCACTGACTTGCTGCTCATTGAAGTTAGCCCCTTGAAGATCTCAGTAGTGTGTAATGAATTGCACACCCCTCTGATCCTTAAGGGGTTAAAAGTCTCTTCTTGGTATGTTTTGATCTATTCTGTATTTGCTTGCAGTTTTCCCCACCAAGACATATTTATTGACTAGCAGTATTGGCACAGCTTAATAAAACGAATAAAAAAAAAAAAAAGCCCCATGCATGTATGAGTAAATAAACATACAGACACTACAGAAGACATCCTAAACAGGAGTAGCGATTATGTGTGTTATCCACCACATTGCAACACAATGTATTGGATACTTGACTGGCCCTGATATGGTTAATTAAAAATGGATTTACATATAGATCTATTTTCCCCTGACATCCAGGTCAATCCAGAAAGATGGCAATGTTTTTAACGACTGACTTGTAAAAAGGTGTGCAACGCCTTGCAGAGCTCTGAGTTACATAACACTCCATCAGTGAGTGTTTGTGTGAGAGCGTGTGTGGACAGGAGCATGTAGTGTGTTTTGCATATAGCATATTTCTTTCTCTGTATAGTGTTTTGCGTTTAGCATTTTGCATACAGATATGTCCTTATAACGTTTTCTGTATTGTGTATGAAGTGTTGTGTTTTTTGTAGATTGTGTCTTTTGTGTGTATGTTTTGTGTACATTGGGTGTATTGATCACGTGGCCACCAGGGACAACAGGAAGATAGGTTCCAACCTTCTGCTTTGGCCTTTGCCACAGATGCAATGTTGTTTTCTTCCACCATTGCCACTTGGATTAAGGCTACCATACACAAGGCGTATGAGATCAGGAACAAACCTGTTATCTTTAAGATCACAGTGCATTTCACTAGGTCTTAAACAGTGACCTGGTCCTCCTTATATACTTGTGTCAAACATTACCATGTTGCTGTTGTGGCCTAAGCTGAAGCCAGCTTCGACCAGAAGGTCCTACAGGCGATCCTGCCTGTCTAGGGGCCTGCACACTTCGTTCATCCATACTGTTGTTCAGTAGTTTTTGAGCCCTGCTGACTCTTGTTCTTGTGTGCTGTGTAAGTTCAGTGTCATGGCACATTAAATGCCACTTATATCAAGTTAAAAATAAGAAGAATAAAGAACTGTATGTAAATAGGTTGAAGTATTGAACAATAAACTTAAAAACAAAGTATAGAAACAATTGCAAGAACAGGCATTTTGCTAACACAACTCACACTTTTAGGCTAAGCAGGCCCCTTAATATTTGTGCATTTATTTTGTGTGTTCTTGGTCTGAACAGTGTTTTCATTTCTAAAGGTTTGTTAATTAACAATGGAAAACTGGTTTAGTTAACATGACCTGTTAATATAGCTCTTCTATTTTAACTTCAAAACGTAAAGGGGAACTTGTCACTTCTATACAAATTTGCCTCAGTGTGATGTTCATATAGCGATAACTTGTAATCTGTAATTTTTTATTTTTGTATTTTTCTTTATACATTGGAGGTTATGGCGAATTTTAGTTTTAAAAATAAGCCGTGCCCTTACTTCAGGTAAGACTGCAGGTACAACTTTCATTGGCTAGTGCGCTGCATCTTAATGGATAGGATTCAGTGTAGCAAAAAACTCACAAGAGTGGTATAAAGGTGATACCTTTTAATGGCTAACTGAGGACATAACAAGTTCAAGCTTTCAGGACACTAAGGCATGCCTGAAGAAGGGACCTTAGTGTCCTGAAAGCTTGCACTTATGTCCTCAGTTAGCCATTAAAAGGTATCATCTTTATACCACTCTTGTGAGTTTTTTGCTGCACTGAATCCTATCTACTTCACTGGCTAACATGGTACCATCTTTTTCCAGCTTACATGGAGAAATCCTAAGTCATCGGAGGAGGTTGGAACAAGGCAATACTTGGGGAAGGAACAGGCAAAGATTGACAGGCTGCGGGACAGAGTTGTACCGACAGTCTGTCCTAAAGTAAGGCCCCGGCTCATTTTTAAAACTGTAAATTTTGCCATAGCCTGCATTGTATAGATTACAGGTTATCTCTATATTAACATCACACTGAGGCACACTTGTAGAGAGGTGATAGTTCCCCTTTAACCTTATTCCTTACTTCTTAAATCAACCATGTTTTTGTGCAAAGAAGAATGTGCTTTTTGCAATCTTCTTGTTTTTATTCCTATTACTGGCAGCAAATATTTGAAAAGAATTTTCTCTTCACTTGTTTGGCTCTTTATCCATGCATATCTTTTCATTTCAATTTAAAGAGGGCATACATTTGAACTGAAGAACAGATTGAAAGTAAGAAGCAATAGAATCTTTGTGCTTCAGATTTTCTTTTATTATGCTAATGATTAAAACAGGTCTCAAACTGCCTCCCAAAAGGACCAGTGCATTTAAGTTTTTATGCTCTTTCCATCTTTTTCTTAGTTGAAGTTACTGGCGCATTTTATTTGCGACACCTGCAGAAAGGCAGGATTAATTCTAATACATGCAATGTCTTAACCCCACTGTAATTTCCTAAGCCAGTAAACACATTGGATGAATTTTTTAAAATATATTTTATCTCTGGCAAGTATCTAATCTATTCAAGTTTTCAAATGTAACCTATGATTTAAATATTAATATCTGAGAACAAATTAGCTAATAGCAAATGTTATCACATTATAGACTGTAGGCCAGATGTACCAAACCTGCAAAATCAGTCAGCTGAAACGTTTCACCCATGCGCATATATGTGTTACAGAGGTGGCCTTAAAGCTCTGTGATACATGTATATATAATGCCGCATAGTGCTGTGCATTAGGTGGGTCTGCAAAGAGTCCTGTTCTTAGGTGACCTCCAGTAACCACTATGTGGTAACTGGCTATTCATTGGACAGCAACCTTCATTTTCATGTGTGATCAGTTTGTATGGCAGCCCTATATGCCATTCTTCACATCACATATTAAATACAGATATATTGCATCATGCTACAATGCATTTACCTAAGGAGGACGTTTTCCTGTATGAACAGCCCAACCATCTATTATGCAAACAAAAACTCTGCACTGATGTCACACTTGATAATAGTGTATACTAACAAAAGAGACACTGCATTGTCCGGAACACTCATACAGTCACACACACACACACACACACTCTCTCATACAGTCACACACACTCTGTTATACATAAACGCACACATACTCACACTCCTACATAAACACACACATACATACACACATTCACCCATGCTCATCCACCCACGCACACATTCATACATGCACACCCATCGGACAGAGACAGAAAGATCTGGGAGTATAAATTGAAAACCAAGTTTAACGCTATGAACTGTGGCTTGAACCGTGACAAGGAATTTGTCACATTATCCCACAAAATAAACATAGTTTGTGCTGGGGGCTGCACAGCTCAGTGATGGATTGTGCACCTCTCTGGAGTTTTGATGGTTAACTCATACGTTCTGTAGACTTTTCCATCTCTGGCTAAAGGCTAAAATTCACTGGAGCAACAAAATGATAATAAATCTTATTTGTAATTTCTAGTCCACTTCAGAGAGTCTTTACTGAAGCCTTGGAAATTAATTATGGACCATATTGAAAATAATATACACTGCCAGTAGAATGTAAATGTTAAAATTATGTGCATGAGTGTTCTAAATTGTGTATTCAGTCTGCATTCTTATTATACCTGAAGAAGAGACCTAGTTGTCTTGAAAGCTATGTCTGTCAAGTAATCTTATGCATGAATCAGGGAATCCTGTTGTCTTTTTGGGGGCCATCTTCACTTTCTTCGAGAAGCCTGGGAATCCTTGTTTGCGGACCAGTGAGTTTTGTGTATAATCTCATAAGGGTACTGCATGGATTTTGGGTCCCTTCCACAGTATCGCTTTTTTTTTTTTTTTTTTTTTTTTTTTTTTGCCCAGGGTTCCAAAAGAGCCAAAGGCATGGCTGTTTGATAAAGCAGTGGATTCACTGCAGGCAAAGAAGGTTCTGATTCCAGTACCTCCCCCAGAACGTGGTTCAGGTTTTTATTCCAACCTATTAGTGGTTCTGAATAAGGGCGGTGGCTGTTACCTAAGGAGGAAATGTTCCCTGTATGAACAACCCAACCATCTATTATGCAAATAAAATCTCTGCAATGATGTCACACTTGTTAACATAGCCTAATAGAGTATACTAAAAAAAAGAGACACTGCATTGTCTTGAACAGTCATACAGTGAAACACACATTCACACACACACTCATACACAAACACATAAATACACACACACTAGCCTGTTAGTCCTTGATCACAGACCAGTGGGTTTTGGTGTAATCTCGGAAGGCTACTGAATAGATTTTGGGTGCCTTCCACCATATATTTTTTTGTCCAGGGTTCCAAAAGAGCTCAGTTCAGGTTTTTATTCCAACCTGTTTGTTGTTCTGAAGAAGGACTGCAGCTATCGTCCCATGTTGGACCTCAAATGTCTCAACAAATATGTGCTATGACTTTCAGGAATGGAATATTTGCGTTCTGTCATCGCAGCGACGAGCTGGCATCCCTAAACCTTCAGAATGCATATCAACGCATCCCTATCCACCTAGACTGCCACGATATCTGCAATTTGCCTGCGGCTCGGATCATTACTGGTTAACAGCTCTGCCATTTGGCCTGGCTTCTTCGCCTCGCATTTTCATGGGGGCTTTAGTGGCCTTCATCCACACTCGGGGCATTTCCATGACACCCTATCTGAAAGACCTTTTGCTCAAGGCTTCCCCCTCCTGGCCCAGCATATCCAAGACTGTTCTAGCTTGCTGGTCCACCACAGGTGAATCCTGAACATGCTAAAATCCTTTTCTGTGTCTTCCCAGGAACTGGTGCTTCTGGGAATGAGATTCAGAACCCGCCTGGAGAAAGTATTCCTGCTGGAGAAGATCTTTCAGGTAATGTGGGAGGTGTCACAGGCCCCAGAGTGGCCCTTGGTCACGATCAGGGAGCACATGAGAGTTAGACAGATTAGTGTCATCACTAGAGGCTGTGCCTTGCTGTCTGGTACACATGAGAACTTAAGAGACATGTACCTTTTGTGATACTAGAATGGACTCTGGTCATGACGGAAGCCAGCCTGAGTGACTGGGGTGCAGTTCAGGGTCCAGGGCAGGTGGACTACGGCAGAGTCTTTTCAGTCTATCAATGTCCTGGAACTTAGAGCAATCTGTGTACTGGACCACCCTCTTGAAGGGAAAGCCATTGAGAGTCCAGTCGGACAATGCCAATGCCATAGCTTACATCGACCAGCAAGTGGGCACTCGAAGTGCTGCCACCTGGCTCAAGTTAAGGTAAGTTCTAGATTGGGCAGAAGCCCACATTTCAGCCATCTCCGCAGTTCACGTTCCAGGGGTAGAAAACATGCTGGCAGACTTCCTAAGTTGCTGAAACTTGGGTCCCAGAGAGTGAGAACTCAATCCAGAGGTGTTCTGCCCAATTCTGCTACAGTGGGGAGTGCCAACGATCTCATGGCCAACAGGGAAAACGGGAAGGTTTCACCCTTCTGCTCCCAGAAGGGAGATCTCTGGACTTTGCCACCGATGCAATGTTGATTCCATGGAACTTCCACCTCATTTATATCTTTCCTCCAATTCCTCTCATACACAGGGTACTCCAGAAAATAAGGATGGACAGTGTGACAGTCATTCTGTTCGCTGCTTATTGGATTAGGAGGGCATGGTTTGCGGACCTGGTCAGTGTTTTCATTCAGGAGCCTCCCAGACCAGACCTCCTCCTTCTAGGTTATCTGTGAAAAGAGGATGTAGAAATGATGGGTTTGACAGCATGGCTGTTGAAGCCCACATCTTGAGGAGAAAAGACTTCTCTACTTATGTAATTTATGCTAGGATTCAGTCCTGTAAGCATGTCTCTTCCAAGGTCTACCATAGGGTATCGTCTCTTTCATTCTTGGCGCGATGACAAGTCTATGTCCTCACAGAAGTTTGACCTTCTTTTGGCATTATCCTTTATCCAAGAAGGAGTTAATAAGGGAGACTCTGCTTGAGCTCCCTTGCAGTAGTCTCTGTCCCCAGAGTTGCTGAGTTGCAGGCCTTTTCTTTTAAACCACCTTTCCTGGTTTTTCATAAGGACAAGATGGTACTTCAAACCTTTCTGGAAAGAGTCTAGGAGTGATTCTTAGGTTAATTTGTCTTCTGAGGAGGAGGAAATGACCTCAGAGTAGGATGATGATGGGAAATATGAAGACATGGATTCATCATACTCCAATGGAAAATCCTATAAGGCTGATCTGCTTCCCTCTGTGGAGGTGTTCATCAGGGCAGTTCTGGAGACCCTTCAGGTCTCTGCTGCCTCTGATGAAAGCTACTCCTCTCTGAATGTTTTCCAGAGGCATAAGAAGTCTTACCCCTTCTTTCCACCCAGTAACACTCTTGTCCAGATCCTTATGAATGAGTGGAAAACACCTGATGATCGGCTTTTTTTCAGTAAAAGCTTTTCCAAGCTGTTCCCTTTTTTAGCTATGGCTTTGGAGCAGTGGGCTTCTCCCCCACTGTGGACCCCTCCCCATTTCATGGCTGGCAAAGACTACTGCACTCCCACTGGCAGATGCAGTGGGCCACAAGGAGCTGACGGATAAAAAGCTGGACTCTATTCTCAAGGCCTCCTTCACTGCTAATGCTCATCTTTGCTTCTGCATGCATTAATAGGGCTCTCCCTTTTTGGACCTGAACTGAAACAGATCATCAGTGATGCTACTGCTGGCAAGAGTACTTTCTTGCCTTAGATCTCCACCAAGCGTCCAATCATTACCAGTTCACAGTGCTGTCATTTGACCCGGCTTTGGCACCATGCATCTTCACAAGGACCAGGGAGGCCCTAACAGCCTTCATCCATACTCAAGGCTTCTCTTTGACGCCTTACTTATCAAGACCCCATCAGAGGACCTCCCAGCTCACCACCTTCAAGACTACTCCCGCATTCTTGTTCACGGGTGTATTCTGAATTTGCAGTAGTCCTCTCCCATTCGCTTTGAGGTTCTGATTTTCCTGTGAATTATGTTTGACACCCGCAGGGGAAAGTCTTCCTTCCGGAGGAGAAGATTCTGCTTGTGGCTCAGGATATGTTGCAGGCTCTGTAGTGGTCCTCGGTCACAATCAAAAAGTTCAATGAGCTTGTTGGGTCAACCTTTGTCGAACATAGATGCTGTTCCTTATGCCACACAAGGAATCTGCAGAGGGTTGTTCTCCGGACCTGGCTGGGAAATCTGGAGCATCTGTGTCAGCAGATGTCTCTCCCTCCAGAAGTCAGGGGGAATGTCCGGTGGTGGATGTATTGCCAGGTCCCGGAAAAGGGGAAATCCTTTGTGATTCCGGATTGGACCCTGGTCACCACTGATGCCAGGCTGGGGTACTGTTCTAGGTAGATGGAATCAGGATGAGAGCTTGTTGTCTATCAACATCTTGGTACTCTGGGCAATCCATGTGTCTCTCATTTACTGGACCCACTTTCTTTCAGGGAAGCTGGTGAGGGTGCAGTCAGACAATGCCCTGGCAGTGGAGTTCATCAGTCACAGGGCGATACGCACAGCTCGGCCATTTGGACCAAGGGGAAGAGTAGTATCTGTTCGACAGAGGCCTACATTCCCACTATCTTAGCCATTCATATTTCAGGGGTAGAAAATGTCCTGGCGGACTTTGAGATGACAAGATATAGATCCAGGAAAGTGGGAACTCAATTTGGAGGAATTCTGATTGTCCAACATTGGGGTGTTCCAGTGATAGACCTCATGGCCACCAGGGAGAACAGGAAGGTTCCTACATTCTTCTTTCGGATGGGAGACCCTCTGGCCTTTGTCACAGACATATGTCATTTCCATGGAGCTTTCACTTTATGTGTTTTCTCCGATTCCTCTCATCACCAGGTTGATCTGGAAGATCAGGATAGACCAGTCATTCTGATTGCTCCTCACTGGCCCAAGGGTGTGGTTTGTGGACCTGGTCAGTCTCTCTGTTCAGGATCCCCTCCTCCTTCCTTCCAGGCCAGATCTGTTGCTCCAGGGTCATCTGTGGCACGAGGATGTGGAGCAGCTGGCTTTGATGGCATGGCTGTTGAAGACAGCATCCTGAAGAGGAACGTTTTCTCTGCAGAGCTATCCACTATGATATAGTTTCTTCCAATGCAGACCATAGAGTATCGTCTATCTTTCATAAGTGGTGCTAGGACAACTGTGTATTGCGGCAGACTTTTTCTTGGTGTTGTCTTTCTGCCAAGATGGGTTGAACGATGGGTTCAGTCTGAGTTTGCTTAAACTTCAGATCTTTGCTCTTTCAGAGATGTTTTACCATAATTCCAGACGTCAAGGTTTTCCTTCAAGGGGGGGAGTGGCTCATTCCTTTCCTTATTTAAGGTTCCCACTCCTCCTTCGGATCTCAACCTGGTTCTGGGTGTTTTGCAGAGGCTTCTCTTTAAGCCTCTTGCCACCATCTCCTTGTGTCTGTTGACGCTCAAGACTGTTTTTTCCTTTTGGCAGTGGACTTGTTACGACGAGTCGCTGAGTTACAAGTTCTGTCATGTAAACTTCCCCTTCTTGGTGTTTCATCAGGATAAGGTGGTTCTTTGTACTTCCCAGGAGCTTCTTCCCAAGGTGGTCTCTGAGTTGTTCCTTCCTTCTGTCCTGACCCTACATCTGACCCTGCATCTTCCTTCTGTCCTGACCATGCATTTGTTGGATATGATGAGTTGCCTAAAGTTCTGTGTGCACGGTAGTAAGCTTTTTCATAAGGCTGACTCTGTCTGTCATCCCTGAGGGTCCCAGAGATGGTCAGGCTGCTTCTAAGGTCACCATTACCTCTTGGATCAAGGCTATCTTAGTATGCGAGGGGTGGAGTTAACCTGGAGGAGGGAGTCTCCATCCCATAATCTTTTGAGATGTGTCCTGCCTTCCAAGAGGAGGGGCTGTGTTCCAAATGGACTAAAGAGAAGAGGATTTAACAGGTAAGAACACAAAAATCCTATTTTCCCATTCATTTAACTTGTGATTTACCCATTGAATTCTAGAGTGAGATCCATCGCATTGCTGTGCAATGCATCTGGAGACATAGCTAGTAATCGAGGGGTTAAAAGTTTCATTTAAATCAAAGGGAGTTTTGAGAATCAATTTTTGTTCCCTATGGTGCAGTTGGGAGGCTCCAGATTAGGTGATGGTGTGATCCACCTCAAATCACTGAGGTATTATGTGCACACTTCAGTGATAAATGAACACAGGTGGATAGAGGTGTGTGGGATGGTAAATGCCACAGTGGTCACTCCATTTAGTACCATCAGCCCCATAGTAAAACACTGTTTAAGGATCAGAGGAGTGTATGGTCAGTGCATTGTGAAACAATATGTTGTAGAGACCTCTTAAAGTGTTCCTGTCACCTTTCATTTGTTTTCATATCTGCAAAAAACAATACATTGTCTATGTTTTGCCTTAGTTAAAAGACCAGCTAGATGCATAGTTTAGAATATGGGTGTCCAATATGCAATATTCTCCATGACCTGAACATCAACAAACACTAGGCCTATATGTATGCAGTTTTATATAAAAGTAACGTTTTGTTTTTTTTTGTACTCCCTTCATGTTTCTCAAAAAAAAAAAAAAAAAAAAAAAAAAACCAACAACATATTTTTGAATATCTGACAGGTTTAAATTGCATTGTTGTCTATTTGAAATAGCCCTAAAATGTATGGATTCCTGATGTTGGCCACAACTGCAAAATGTTGTTTGCTCATGCGATAGAAAATCCTTTTATTTCTGGAAAATATTTGCCCAACAACTAGTAAAAGGGCCATCCTGACAGGAAGTAGATTCCAGGAGGAAGGACCCTATAGTTTAGTGGGGGTGGGCATTAAGGGGTGTAATGGGCCTATCAAGTAGGGGAATTTAGGTAGGATTTGTGAAGCTAAATATTGAGGGTCCTCTTTGAAAATTCCTTTCATCCCATATTTTTTACTGTCGACTATACATTATTTGGGGTCCTTTAGTCATCTTTTCTTTTTTGGCACTTGAAGAAAATGAACAACCTGGGTTACTGCTTTTTTTGTTATCTTACATAGGAGGGGTTAATCTAGCATACCAACTACAAGTCTTAATGCAGCTACTCTTGACTTGGAAATTCTGTTCCTGTAAACTTTAATTTTAAAGATTAAAGTTCGTAATAGGTGGGGGAAAACATTGATCTGCACTAAAATGTTAACCATTTAAGCAAAGTAACCAGACAGGATGGATAGAACATGCTTTTAATGTTACTTCCCTTGTTGTCTTGCATTTTCAAGCAACATTTTGTTAGGGTGGTGAAATGCTTGATGTTTCTAGATCAATGTTGTGGAAAGTGCAATTCAATGCATGTGATGGAAATGTAATTGTCTACATTGAAAATAAATACAAATTTTGGAAATAATAAAATCCATACAATTTTCCCTTCCTTATCAGTCTCGGTTACTGCATGCTCGGTATTCATTGCTATTCAGTGTCCATGCTAAAACTGGGAAGTAGTTTAGTTGCTGTCGGTAAGGCATGCCATTTTCTAAGGATTATGGATTTTTGAATCTATATAAAGATCTTGTTAAGCATGCAGTTTTGAAGTTTCACTCTATGTTCTTTCAATTTAAGGCAAGCTATACCGTGACAGAACGGGAAAAAATGAAATCTTGCAAGGACTTTTATGCAGAGATATATATCGGGATGGATTACATTAATCCTATATTGTGTTTGTCACAGTCAATGCATGCTAGTTTTTACTGCTTGGATTTTGCTCCTGGTTTATTGCTTTGCATTGTATCCTGTCGAACCAATTATGATGAAGGTATCCAAGGGGTTAAAACAAGAGAACCAGTCAGGTTGGATATCTTCACATAATTAGATGAATGACAATATTAAATAACTTTGAGAACTTTACACTATATTAGGTATTGACACACTACTTCACAGGCCTGGGATAGAAAGGCAAATGACCTCCATTTGATGCAGTGGGCTATCTTCTTTCCAAAATATGCTATATCTACCTTTTTTCACCTCTGTAGGTGTTGTAACCATTTTATTATAGGTGAGTCAGAAAACTCAGAGCTTGTAGTTGGAATAGTGTTTTTTTTATTTCTGGCACCATCTACAGTCATCTCTTACCAGTTGTGTTATCTTATTTCCACAATGGTATGCTTTGTCTACCATTCCTTTAGTTCTTACAGCCATTTTAGTGCCGACAAATCGTGTTGGAAAAGTTGTAAGGAAAATGAAAGAATGCAGTTGGTTTAGTTTTGTGCTTGATGCACCTCCTACAGTATGTCCGCTTATACCTGTGAGGTCCCATTTTTCTCTTAAGAGCAGCAGCTAATGAATGCAGTTGGAAATTCCATAGTTTTCAAAGATTTTAGTACATTTGAAGGGGTGGAGATGTAAAAAAATAACATTTTTTTTTTCCTTTAGCAACACTTCTTATAAACATTGTGCACACCTTGTTACGGTAGAAAGGCAAGTGACCCCTCGTTTGATGTCATGGGTTATCTTCCTTCAAGAATTGTATTCTTTTATGTACCTTTTCTTCACTTCTATAGGCATTATAACCATTTGATTACAGGCAAGTCAGAAAAATCAGAGGGTGTAGTTTTCTACATCTGTCACCACCTACAGTCATCTCATACCAGTGAGGTGTCCTCTTTCTCTTAAGAGCACTTGTTAATTAACACCTTAACGACCAATGACGTGCCAGGACCGTCACTGCTGTCCATGCGTTAAGTATCGATGATGGTCCTGGCATGTCATGGAAGTTTGTGATCGCAGCTGTGATCACAGATCACCTCTATGAAAAAAAAATGTGCCTTTGTCCTCCAGAGCGCTCCACCCCCTTGCCACGTGGTCCTTAAGGGGTTAATACAGTACAATCAATAGTTTTCAAAAGTTTTAATACATTCGAAGGAGTTGACGTGAAAAAAAATCCAGTTTTTCCTTTAACACCTTAATATATTCTTAAGATAAAGTATTGTTCCCCATTAATGGTCAGTGGCTGTGACAGAGAAGGTTCAAGTGTAAAGAAACTACTTTAACGAGGCAAAAGGAGTGTTTTCTGTCCTTTGGAATGTATTGTTTGTCTTTGCTGCTTAAGCTGTTAAGGATCAGAGGTATGTACAAGACATTACAAGTCATCACCTTGCACACACCTCCGGTTCTTTAAGTGTTAACTGGCAAAAGCACTGAGCATAATATGTGTGTTAATATATTCCCAGTCGCCTAAACTGAATATTATATGGATCCTGCTATTCACGTATACTAAACGGTTCATCTGCTGAGTGCAGTTACTGGCCTGCTGGTCCTTAATTGTTTTAATGAAAGGTTAATTTATTTAACCTTCACAGGAAGAAACATTACATTATGGTAGTCACTGAAGAGCAGTATTCTTTTTTTGATGATAAATAAGAGATGAATAAGAGAACAGTTGTTCATTTTGTCCTGAAAGGCTTTCACACGTTCTCACATTCCAGGCTCCCTTCAGAGCCACATTAGTCTTTAGGGCAGTTTTCATCCTGGTTCCAGTGATGGAGATATACATCATAAGCTACTCACCTTGAATATTGAGTCACTGAAAGCTGGTTCTTTAACTTCATTAATTTGCTAGTAAATATAAGGTTTCTGTGTTGCTGATTTTGTTCTGCAGTTCAGTAGCTGCAAAATTCTTTGCCAGTTAATTTTGCATCTTGATGAGTACTCAGTAATGTTGGAAGATCTGTATGCAAATCAATGGCTGCAGTACCTCTATGAAAGCTTATGTAGGTTAATTGTTATGAACGGATGCATTGGGATGTATGCAGAAAGCTAAAGATGGGAAATTCTGGAAAATAACATTGTGAAATTCTGTTATATATTCATGAAGATATATCTGCAAAATTAATCTTAAGATCTTTGGAGATTTTTTGTATTACATTTTAAAATGAAAATATAGATTATTTGCATTGTCCTTATAAACTCATTTTGGCCCTTGCAGTCAATATTGGGCAATTACTGAAATAATTATGTGTAGTAAAACAGTAGCAGTATAACTTTTGGGGTTTGTGTTTTCTGTTGAATTTAAACCTTTGAGTGCCAGAGGCGTGTACTTCTGGCATTCAAACGGTTGTTATTCTCAAACCTTGTTTCGCATTTTCAGTCCTTAGAGAGCAGTGCAGGAACGTTAGTATTTTCACTTTATTACAAAAGTTACTTGACAGCCCTGGTGTTTGGTGTAAAAAGGTTGAATTCTTTTCAGTCAGTTCTGAAATGGGAGACTAGCCATGCGGTAAATTTCCCAGTTGAGATCACTTTCTGTACAGCCGAGATCTTTGGCTTCTTCACAGCCAACAGATTGAATGAAAGTATTGAAGTCCTCACGTACTCACGCTAAATTACAGGGTAGCAAAAATATACCATTCTAGACACTTTTGCCTTCACAGCAATATAAGCATTTCTGAAAAAAATTCTATAAAAGAATTTGTACTGATGCTGTTGGAGTGCTTATTTTATTACCAATAGCGAAAATAAAACATATTGCATGATTACAAGACTCAAAGAATGGGACAGTCAAATATAATACACAGTACTGATAAATATATTCCTATGGCATTGTTCTAGAAGTAATGTAAGCAAGTTAAAATAATTGAATGTGATACTCTAAGACATTTAAAGAGTTGCTAACAAGAAAAAATATATATGTTAAATCGCATTATTTTACTTGTTAATTGCTGCCTCTACTACCATGTCTAGAGGTGGAGATGTTGGTCCTCTCTGGCAAGTAAGACATGGGTTTCGTCCCCCCACCCAGTCGGGGGAGCAGAGGGAGAAATCACTTGCATACCCCAAGCGTGCCCTGCCTCAAAGCTCAGGCAGACTTGGCAGCACAAGAAATCTTCTGCAAAGTCTAAGTATGACAAGCCGATCTTGATATGACTCAGAGTTTTGTCCGTCGTTGCATGTAGGGGGATGTCTCCATCTTTTGCTGAACACCTGTGCATACTCCTCAACGAACCATTGGGTTTTGCGGGTGGTGTCAGAAGGGTACAGCATAGATTTCAAGTCCCTTTCTCTCCATCTCTTCTTGTCAAAGGTTCCACAGAACCCAGAGAAAGCACATCTTTCAGAGACACTGTCTCCACCAAAGCTTCCTGCATTTTGCTTTCCCTTGCAATCAATACCAGTACATGACTGTGATGTTTGGCCTTGCTTTGGTGCCCAAAATCTTCAAGATCATTGCAGCCCTGGATGCATACATCTATGCCCAGGGCATTTCTCTGACAAATATTTGGACAATCTGCTGATCAATGCTCCTTCAGATGAAATCTTAGCTCTCCATATCCAAGAGTATACCACCATTTTAGTGCATCATGGTTGGATTCTCAACCTAAAGAAGTCTTCTCCCATCCCATCCCAGGTTTTGGCATGAGATTCAACACCCTCTGGGAGAAGGTGTTCTTCACATATGAGATGATCCAACTCCTGTCTCAGAATTTGTCATGGGCACTGGAGTGGCCCTCAGCTATATCAGGGACTACATGAAAGTCCTAGGTCGTCTGGTGTCTGCCCCGGATGCAGTCCCCTACTCTCAATTCCACAAGTGAGCACTTCAACAGTACATAGAATAAGGTCCTTGTGACCAAAACATCTCACTCATCAGATAACTCTCTGTTTCCACATTTATTTTTTTCTGTTGTTAGTGTGTTCCCTCCCCTGTCTTGCATTACATACAGTGTGGAGCCAGTCCACCAGCTCCACATTTACTAACCTGTACTTCTGGATGCACTGTGATCTCTGTGCAACCCAGAACTGCCAGAAAAGGCAGTGTGAAGTCAGTGGAGCGGCTCTACAGCGCAGGGAATGTGCAGACCACCACTTCCTACAGAAAAAAAGGTTAATAGACTGTGTGCGTGTGGCTCTTTGACTACCAGTAGAAAGTGGAACAAGGCTTACTGACGTTATTTTGTGTACTATTTTATTATGGGTATTCTCTGTTCTGCTCTGCTCTGTTGTGAAACAATTTTAATTGGTATTGCCCTGCATTGTACTATGCAAGCTGTGGATCATGGTGTATATAAAATAATATTCCTGTATGGGTGGGCATCCATTAACATATAGGACAGGGTCCTCAGGAGGTGCTTAAGCAGCCCTGTTTTTTGTCACTGTAGTCCGAAAGTATTGCTTTAAAGGGATAGTAATACTTCATTTTAACTTTATTTTATTTTGTAGGCATTAAAAAAACATGAAGAATGATATAAGTCTTATCTCTTAAACCTTTATGGTTTAAGAGATATTCACAAACAAAGTATCCCCCCCCTGTTCAACCAGATCAGAAGGGAGATGCCCAGGTAGACTGCAGAGAGGGACAATCTTCAATTAAGATAAGGGAAAAAGCTGAAAAACTTGTCAAGGGGGGAAGGGCTTTCATTGTTTTCATACAATGAAAATTGTCCCCTTCTGTTATCTGTCTGGTCATACAACCAGACTCACATCTGAGAAGAGATGGCTTACACTAGGTAAAAGGGGCGGGGAGGGGAACTTTGCTTGTGAATATCTCATAAACCATAAAGGTTTGAGAGTTAAGACTTATATCGTTCATCATGTTTTTTTAATGCCTACAAAATAAAATAAAGTTAAAACGAAGTATTACTATCCCTTTAAAGTCCTGGCCAATCCAAGGCATGAGGTCACCCTGTTGGGAGGGGAGATACCTCAAATTCAATATTTTTCCTTTCTTGACAAGCTTCATTAGGGCAATACACAAATGTTCTTTAATATGGATTTTTTTCCTGATCTCTGGAGACACAAGACCACTATTTGCTATAACAATATTGTAATGCATATTTTTTGTGTCGGGTGTCCCTATAATGTATTCTTAAAATATAGAAACTTGTTTTTCATTGTCTGTTCCACATTCCACTTCTTGCTTTATTTGCATTTTGCAACTGTTCCTACCGCTTTTCAAAATCAATATGCTTCTTAGTATTTAGTATTTTTATTTATATCACTCAGTTTTCATATACTTGCAGCATAAACACAGGCTGCCCATTGTCTTTCTGAGAGACACTTTAGTGTTAATTGGGCATTTTCATAGATGCTGACTGTGACAGAATGGTTGTCCCTTCCCCCTTACATCAGGTTAAGCAAAAAGAAACCTTGTAAATGTTACCTGTGACATCAGATCCTGTGGGGGGCGGGGTAGAAGGAAGCCTAAGAGAGAGGAGAGAATGGAGTAGCAGGGGGGAAGCAGGCCTCCCCAGCATGGAGGGGGGCCTGGGGCCAGTCTGTAGTTGGACTGGTCCAGGTGCTTTCTAATGGAGTACTGGGAAAGCTGGGACTCAGCGGAAGAGTTAGAGTGGGCACTGAAGTGGCCAGATGTCCCTTCCAGTTGTGGGCTGTAAGTCAAGGCAGCTACAGCCACAGAAAGTACTCTGATGTTCCCATAACAAGGATGGTGGCCATGAAGCTAAACTTCGGTGGCTATGGCCCAAGATTAAGGAGGTAATCTAGTAGGATGCCTTCTCCAAATCCTCTGTCAGGACTAAAAGATACAAGGAAACTTCATGCAGTCCAGCACCATTCGTAGTGGGCGGGTGCCCACTTTTGCCTCTAGTGGGACTATGTGTAAGGTCCAGTATAAAACTAAAATGGACTTTGATTATTATATTTAGTCCCTGGCAATCTGTGCAGTTTTGCTGGCACACCAAGAAGAGAACAGCAGAAGTTTGTAGTTTTTATGTTTTACCCGTTTGTTTGCCTGTAATTGTTGTCCTGTGGTTGTTTGCCGTGACCTCTCTAATAAATGGAATTTCTCTGTCATCCAATACAGGTTACTGGTAACTTTGGGTAGGCAATCAGCCCCTTTAATAGGCAGGAAAAATTCTGAGAAGTGACTGCTGGGTGGGGCCTACCTCCTCTCCTTAGCTTGCAGCTAGCCAATCCCCAACCAGTACGATTTTTTCCTTGGTCAAGACACAAGCAAGAGAACAGTTCTGCTATAGTTTTAGCTTTTTATTATTTTTCTGTTAGAAATGGAATACCACCATTAAGCGGATTACCATCACTGACAATTCCCATCACCCAAATGCGGATAGATCAGTTTACCAGGTGCTTTTGTGGACCTAAGCCCGGGGGGAGGAGGAATCTTGGCTGCAAGTTCTTTCCCCAGGAGTTGCCCACCGAGGCTTCTTTATATATGGTAATCTGAAGACAGAAGACCTGCTTAAAAAAGCTGAGCACCCTTTGAGTGCTGAGGTCCACATGTCCCATCCTTCCCCTCCACACAGGGGTCGCTATTGGAGTTCCTGTTACATACTCATGCACTCATTGGGTTTAGTCTGTATGTATGTGAGGTGTTTGGAGCAAGTTTCTGTGGTAACTTAACCGTTTTGCTGCTGGTTAGCACCTTTTTTTTTTTTTTTTATAGCACTTTCCCTGTTGGGTTCAGTGGTTATTGAGTGGTTTTACGTTTGGTATTCACCTTGCTAACTTTATGTTGTGCGCCCTTAAGGAGCGTGTTTACCGCATAGACGCCATTGCTCCATGATCTTCTATGGGACTTTACAGTGTCTCTGCAACCGCTCCACGTAGCAAGGTCAGAGACGGCTCATGTTGTTGGTTTTCCCTTGCTCAGTCATTCGGTCAATGTTCTGTGTATTTTGTGGGCTTTAGGGGGCTTTGTGCACTGTTGGGGTACTCTCTCAGCGAAACTGTTTCCCATGAGCGCCCAATTTGCAAGCTCGTTTTCGATTGGCTCCAGTTGCAGCAGCCATTTTGTGTATTCGCAGATCAAGTATCCTACGCAGGGCTTGGACTCTCGTTCTCGCCTCCGCAGTTTAACCCTTCGCCTACCAGATAAGTCTATTTTAGCGTTTCTGGTGTGATTTTATTTATCATACACACTATTTTGTGGGTGTTTCAGATACTTTGACCATTTGACTCTGTGAGATTGTCTACTCTGTTAGACCTTGGGGCTAGGCCTAAGTCTAAGGATACTGGGGCGTCTGTGTCCCCCATTGCTCATTGCTCCTCATGTCACTCAGGGTTACCTAGAGAATACTCAGGTCATGTCTGCCCAGTTGCTGCCCCTGAATCCCCTGCAGGGACCTCCAGCCATGCACTAGAGCCAATATGGATGCAAGAGTTTAAGGCTACTACAAGGGCCCCCTGGTCCATTTTACAACTCTTTCCATCCACTTTACAGGGGGTCTTCAATTCGTTGCAGACCCCCACCCCATCAGATTTTCCCTGCTTAAACTGCCAGGTGTACCTGATGTGTCTGATTCCTCTGAGGAGGAATTATTGGTGGAGTTTGAGTTCAGCTGTTCCTTCATTTCAGCTTTTTGGGGACCCCTTCGAGGCAGAACCCATTCCCTCGGCTGAGGGCCTGATCAGGGCTGTGTTGTCCACCCTGAACATTTCCTTGGTGCAGGACGTGTCTTCTGACCCCTCTGATGTTTTTCAGGAGCCTGTTAGGCCCCATGCCTGCTTTCCACCTAATCCCACCCTTGACAGCTTTGTGTCAGAGGAGTGGAAATTTCCAGACAAGAAACCATCTGTGTCTAAAAAGTTTGCTATACTTTATCCACTTTCTGAAACGGCCCTTACTCAGTGGGTTCATCCCCCTAAAGTGGATTTCCCAGTGTCCAGGCTTTCTAAATCAACTGCCTTGCCAGTGGCTGATGCTTCTGCTCTTAAAGACTGGACTGACAAGAAACTTGAGACTTCTCTCAAGGCTATTTTTGCGACTGCGGGCTCTGCCTTTCGCCCTACCTTTGCTGCTGCATTGGTGAATAGGGCTGTGGCTGTTTGGACTGAACAGCTCAATTCTGCTGTCTGTCAAGGGGCCCCTACTTCTGACATGTTGCGACTTCTTGCTAACATTGCTGAGGTTCAGCATTATATCTCTGCTGCCCTGTTTGACGCTGTGAGTATGGTAGCCAGGGCTTCTGCCATGTCTGTGGTAGGCAGACAGGCTCTTTGGCTTAAGATCTGGTCAGCTGACACGGCCTCTGAGAAAGCTCTGCTGTCCTTGCCTTTTCAGGGTTCTTCCTTGTTCAGGCCTGAACTCAAGGATCTCATCAATGAGGCCACTGGAGGGAAGAGTTCTCACCTGCCAGTGGTCCTGAGGAAGAAGGCATTTGTAAAAAGGAATCAGCTTTTTTGTTCCTTTCAGGAGGACTCGCTCCAAGCGACCCAGACGGGTCCCTCAGGCTCCACGCTCCTCATCCAAGCCTTAAGCAGCAATGGAGATCCAAGTCCTCCACAAAACCCAAGGCTTTAAAACCACCTTTTGCATGACTCACTGAACCCGGGTCCCCACCCGCAGGTAGGTGGCCGTCTATGCCACTACCTTTTAGCTTGCAGGCATCTGTGGGTTTTACAAGTGGTGGCCTCAGGATACAGGATTCCCTTCACCTCTCTTCCACCTCCAATGACTTTTGTTTCTCGTTCTACCTTGGGAGCAGAAAAGAGACGCCTTTTCGAGGACACTATACAGACCCTTCTGGACAATGCGGTCCTATAGCCGGTTCCCCCTCAGGAGAGGGGCTTGGGATTCTACTCCAACCTCTTTGTGGTTTCCAAGAAGGATGGGGGCTGTCTTCACATTTTGGATCTGAAAGATCTCCACTCCTTTGTAGTCAGGTCCCAGTACTGCCAGGAGTCTCTGCGCACTGTGATAGCAGCCATGTCTCTTGGGGAATTTCTGGCCTCTCTGGATCTTCAAGATGCCTATCTGCACATCACCATTCATCCAGAGATTTGGCAGTATCTCTGATTTGCCTGCGACCGAGGGCACTTCCAGTTCTCTGCCCTCCCCTTTGGCCTGACCACAGCTCCTCAAGTCTTCAACAGAGTCCTAGGAGCTTTGATTTCTGTCCTGCATCAGAACGGCATCAGGGTGACTCCATATATGGACGACCTACTCCTGAAGGCCTCGTCTCTGGAGCTCCTTCACCAGCAGGTACAGGACTGCATTCATGCTCTCTCCCATCAAGGGTGGATCATCAGTTTGGACAAGTCAGACCTTGTTCCTTCTCAAAAGATGGTCTGTCTGGGTCTCCTCTTCCACACTCCGAGGGGGATGGTGTTTCTGACAGACAAAGTGGCTCATGAGATGGCACTAAATGTCCAAGCTATCCTGTCTCAGGATCCAGTTCCAGCCAAGAAGTTGTCATCCTTGGTGGGGAAGTTCATTTCCACCATAGAAGCAGTTCCGTTTGCCATGGCTCACACCAGGGAACTTCAGAGGTTTCTGATCCTGGCCTGCAAGGGCCGTCCAGATTTCCTGAAAAGACCCCTGTCTCTCCCTCTTCAAGTGGAGCAGAGTCTCTTGTGGTGTCTCAACCTGAACAATCTCCTGAAAGGTCGACCCTTCCTGGTGCCCTTCTGGACCACAGTGACGACGGATGCCAGCCTCTCCACTTGGGGAGGTGGTGTTGGGGCACTTGAGTGTTCAGGGCAAGTGGTCTCAGGAGGAATCTCTCCTTCCCATCAATGTCTTGGAGCTTCGGTGATATTTAATGCCCTACATCACTGGATATGACAACTGGAGCATTGCCTGGTAAGGGTGCAGTCAGACAACTCCACAGCGGTAGCTTACATCAACAAGCAAGGCAGCACAAGAAGTCTCGCAGCTTGGCTAGAGGTCAAGGCTATTTTATCTTGGGCACAGGAGCATGTCCCTGCCATTTCCGCAGTTCATATTTCTGGCATAGAAAATGTTCTGGCAGACTTCCTCAGTCGACACACAGTGGACAGCGGGGAGTGGGAGCTTTATCCAGAGGTGTTCAACCTCATCATCCAGTGGTGTTGTCTTCCATGCATCGACCTGATGGCAACCAGTCACAACAAGAATGTTCCAACATTATGCTCTCGCTGGGTGGATCCCATGGCTCTGGCAGTGGATGCCTTGTTGATCCCATGGACGTTTCCTCTAACTTACATCTTTCCTCCTGTTCCCTTCTTGAACAGAGTTCTTCAGAAGCTGAGACTGGAGCCCAGTCATTCTGATTGCTCCATACTGGCCTCGACAGGCTTGGTTTCCGGAGCTTCTGGACCTCTCAGTGGCAGAACCTCTTTGACTTCCCTCCCGTCCAGACCTTCTTCTACAGGGTTACCTCAGGAAAGAAGACGTTTATCTTCTGGCTTTGACGGCATGGAGATTGAATCCTCAATTTTGAGGAAGAAAGGATTTTCTTCTGGTGTTGTGGCTACTATGCTTAGTGCCTGCAAGCCTGTTTCCTCTAAGGCTTACCATCGAGTTTGGTCTACCTTCCTGGCTTGGTGTGCTGACAAAGACCTATCTCAGGATTTTGACTTTCCTACAGTTCATTCCTTCCTCAAGGATGGTGTGGATAAAGGTCTCAGTCTGAGTTCTCTCAAGGTTCAGACTTCTGCGCTCTCTGTTCTTTTTCAGAGGCATCTTGCCATCATTCCTGATGTCAAGGTTTTCTTCCAGGGTGTTGCTAATACACGTCTGGTGTTTAAGTCCCCTGCTCCTCAGTGGGATCTCAGTCTGGTCTTGGGAGTGCTCCAGCGTCCTCCTTTTGAGGCTTTGGCTACCATTCCTCTACGTCTGCTGATGTAGAAGATGGCCTTTCTCCTGGCGATTGTTTCTGTTCGCCAAGTTGCGGAGCTGCCTGCCTTGTCTTGTAAACCTCCCTTTCTGGTTTTTCACAAGGACAAGGCAGTGCTTCGCACCTCACAAGAGTTTCTCCTGAAGGTTGTGTCCGAGTTCCACATTAATCAAGAGCTTGTGGTTCCTTCCTTCTGTCCTAACCCTACTTCTGACAAAGAGAGGGATCTTCATCTGTTGGATGTTGTGCTTTGTCTTAAGTTCTGTGTGCATTCCACTGAGTCCTTGAGGCAGTCTGACACTCTTTTTGTCATTCCTGAGGGTCCTACGGCAGGGAAGCCTGCTTGCTCCCAAGGTTACCATTGCTTCTTGGATCAATTCCACGATTCGTAAGGCTTACGAACTTTGGAAGAAGCCTGTTCCCTTCAGGTTCACGGCTCATTCTGCGAGGTCTATTGGGGCTTCTTGGGCCTACAAGAACCAGGCCTCAGCTGATCAGTTGTGCAAGGTGGCCACTTGGTCATCTGTGCACACCTTTTCTAAACACTATCGTGTGGATGTGCTGGCATCAGCTGATGCCAGTTTTGGGAGGAAGATCCTGGAGGCAGCCTTGCCTGTCTTGGATCTCTTTAGTCTCTCAGTACTCTTTCACTTTTGAGCCCTGTTGGCTCTAGTTCAGTGTGCTGTGCAACAGTTTATGGGGTTCGTTTACCCCTGTTCGGTGTCCATTGACACTTTGCGGTTAGTGTTGAGCTATTCATGATCTATAGGTTCATTGATGCTCTGGTGACTTTGGGGGCGTAAGCCTGGTCCTTGCCTTTCTTCCCGCTCTGGGGAACTTAATGGTTGGACATCCCAAAGTTACCAGTTACCTGTATTGGACAACAGAGAAAATAGGATTTTAGTCTTACCTGTTAAATCCTTTTCTCTTAGTCCATACAGGTTACTGGTCTCCCACCCTGTCAAGGGACCATGCTTGGCACTCTTGCGTCAGAAAGTGGGGGTCCTTTAGGGTTCATGCTCACAGGAGTCTTCCTTTACCTTCTTACTTCCTAGTCAATAGTTAGTCTGCAAATCTTACTGAATGGGGATTGGCTAGCTGCAAGCTAAGGAGAGTAGGTAGGCTCCACCCAGCAGTCACTTCTCAGAATTGTTTTTGCCTGTTACAGGGGCTGATCGCCTACCCAAAGTTACCAGTAACCTGTATGGACTAAGAGAAAAGGATTTAACAGGTAAGACTAAAATCCTATTTTATTATCTTTTTGTCTGGCTGGATAAACCGCTTAACCCTCGGTCTACCAAGGAGTAACCCATGTACCCCATCACACTGACATTCAAAGAAAGACATGACTTTAACCCTTTCAGATAAAGTAAATATACTGTTTTGGGCAGTGTGTTTATCTGTGTTTGTGCACGTTTTAACTGCTTGTGCAGCAGTTAATTGCATTAACCCTTTGAATACCCGAATGGTATCCTGTGAATTGTGCTGCAATGCATTAGCTGCCTTTCTGGCATTCAAAGGGTTACATTTTATTGCAGGGGTAGTAAATTGTTGGACGTCCAACTCTTGGACCACTGCAATCCCCACTGGCCACAAAAAGCCAATGGTTAGCGGTGTAGTCTCCAATAGCTGGATGTCCAAAAATTGACTACACCTGCTGTAGGGCATCCGTATAAAGACAAATGTAGAGCAATTCTGGGAAAAAACAAATGTGCATCATAGAGAGCTCTTCACCCCCTGAAAGCTATAGAGCTCTCCAAATCATTGCTGAGCAACGCATTGGTGACCACTCTAGTATTCAGTGCGTTAAAGGTATAGTAACACTTAATATGTAAAAATATATATATATATTGTACGGCTTATCCTTTTGAGTAAAACAAGGGTGTTCCCACTGCTGAGAGGTGTTTTATTAAAAAGTTATTGCAGCTCAAACTTGAATCTTTAGCTGCAATATCTCAGTGGCCTGAAATTGTACAGTGGCGCTGTTGCTATTCCATCCTATGGAGATTTATGACCAACTGACCAGAGATGTCCATAGGATGGTATAGCAACAGCGCCACTGTAACATTTCAGGCCACTGATTTATGGCACCTAAAAAGTTCGAGTTTGAGCTTCAATAACTTTTGGATAAAACACCTCTAAGCAGTTGTAGTACCCTTGTTTTGCTCAGGTGGATAAACTCTACAATATATACTTTATATTTATTTATTACTATTTATTACTACTACTACCACTATTTATATTACTATTACTATCCCTTTAAACACTCCAGAATGTCTCCACTGATTTTATACATAAGTTACCAAAAAAGTACAGTACTGGAATTCTGGGTGGTTCTAGATATTTACTCTTGCGTTAAGAATAGCCACTTTCATGATCAGTTAAGTATTATCCCTTTGAGTGCCAGAGGTGTACAAGGCATTGCAGAACAATGCATTGAGTACCCTTCTGGCACACAAAGGGTTAAAGCAGGTTTTAAAATATCCAAATGCCTTTTTTAATGCAAACCATATCTTTCAGTTATCTGCACGGTCCCTGCCAGTTGTACAGTCTGATGAGCGGTTGCAGCCTCTGCTTAATCATCTAAGGTCAGTGTTGTTTCCTATGTGTTTTTTTGTTTCTGAATTCCCATGAATTTAAATAGAGCCTTTTTAACCTCTTGAATTCTATAGAGTTCTCCAAAGCATTCATACTTAAAAAAACACCATTTTAACTTAATCAGAATTTTAATTTCTCCCTACAGTGCAGATTCATTTGCTCCAGAATTGCACCTTTTTAGTGTGATAAATGAGCCAAAAATGTTTAGGATTTAAAAAAAAAAACAAAAAAAAAACATCTATCTATCTATCTATCTATCTATCTATCTATCTATCTATCTATCTATCATTAATTCAAAATTAACTCCTTAAGGACCAGAGGGATTGCAACACCCAACAGATATAATGGCCATCCAATATCTACAATGGACATCTACCTTTTGCCAGAGTAAAAATTAAAGGAGCATGCCTTAATTCCAATATTTATGTTTAAACCGTTTAATAAAGTGACAGACGTATATACAAGGGATTGCGGCCTGATTTAAGATCCGTGCTCTTTATGGCTGATATCCTCTATAATAATTTGCTAAAACGTGTGTAGCAACGCAGTCATGCGCAGTAGAGACTGCAGCGCATGCTGCAGTCATGCGCAGTAGAGACTGCAGCGCATGCTGCAGTCATGCGCAGTAGAGACTGCCCGCACTGTGGCTGATATCAGCCGAGGCGCGGGCAGTCTCTACTGCCATGACTGCCCTGCGATTGGCTGGCAGTGGCACTGTGGCCCGTGTAACGGGCTCTTCAACTAGTATATTTATAAAGGAGAAGGTGGTAGATAAGGAAACAAACTTACGAAAAGACCTTGGAATCTGGGAAAGAAATGGAGAAGAAAAAGAAAAAGCAAACTACACTAGCAGTCAAAAGTTTTAGGACACCTCAGTTTTTGCTACTTTTAGTTATTGCCATATAACTTGACAAAAACATTAGAAAAACATCTCAACATTGGGTATTTCTAAAATCAACACAAATATTATAATTTATTTAGCGGGGGGCTTTAGCTTTTGTAGATGTGTAAAAGATTATTCGTGCAAAAGCAAACATTGAGATGTCTTAAAACTTTTGACCGCTAGTGTACAAAAAATAAAACACATGGCAATATTCTGAACCATTCAGGTTATACACACACTAGGCTTTATCACAGAAAGCCACCAAACTATTCCACTCTCCTTGAATCTTGATGATCAAAATGTTTGCAGTTTTTTTATGTATCTGTAAGTCTACCAGGTAGGTTAGAATAAAAGGTTTCCAGCATAGGAAGATTTTCGTTTCCTTTTTAGAAGTATATTTTTAGTCTTTTGAATAGAGGGGTCTAATCAATCTACAATTTCAAAATAGCCTTCCTAGGTGATCTTTGGGATTTTAGGAGAACTTCTATTTTGTCTCCATCAATCATTACACTCAAACAGTGCCATTTTGAAGTTCAATCATAAGGCAGTGTTAACATTTATTTAATCTTTGGGCAAAACTGCACTAGCTAGCTGGTGTAAAAAAAAATCCTAGGTATAGATTTAATTTGTGTTAATTGTATAAATATTTTCATACTAGCTTTTCATTAAATTTTAAACCTTTGCAAGAATGTGTACTTAATATAGCTGATGTATTTTTATTATCTCTCTGCTCATTGTTTATTCAGTAAATTGGTAAAAGTCTGTTAAGATGTGCTTTGGGAAAACCTCAACACAGCGTGAACTTAATTAATTTGACTCTCCTGGATGCTTGTTTTTTAAATACTAGATTTGTTTCATTGGGTACAATAATGGGCTGTCTTGAGTTGTAGTTTGGCTTTGTGGCTTAAGTATCTCTTAAGTTAGAAAAAAGGAAAGTGTTTTTAT
Organism: Rhinophrynus dorsalis; assembly: GCA_037306005.1. NCBI lineage: Eukaryota > Metazoa > Chordata > Amphibia > Anura > Rhinophrynidae > Rhinophrynus > Rhinophrynus dorsalis. Next base: position 339,946,740 of record CM074720.1, on the reverse strand, counting down.
ATATAGATAGATAGAGTTCTAAGGAATGTGCACCTGGGCAGAATATTTGGATAGAGTGAGTGCAACCAACCCACAGTTCTCTCTCTCTTTTTTTTAAATATATATATATATATATATATATATATATATATATATATATATATATATATATATATATATGTGTGTGTGTATATATGTAATGAATATGTTTGCTATAAAACTATTTGGATGTAATGCCAGTTCATTTTTCTTGGATCCCATTTTGTTTTAACTCTTTCATTCAGTGTGGAACACAGGAACCATGTGGTGAAGTTCCCTTCTCCTTGAGTGTAAAGCACTCCAAAAAAGATAAGACCTCTGAGGTGGAATTCCCCTCTTCCCTCCACTTTACGCCCACCTCCTAATGCCAATTTCAAGCAATCTACCTCATGAAGGGGTGTTTAGGCACTGTTCCTTTGTACTTTTTTATTTTTAGTTATTTGGGTCTCTATATTCCCCAGTTAGATGGGTTTCCGTTGCCCAGTTTCCTTGGTCAAGGATTGTCTTGTTCACAGGTGTATTTCAGCGCCTTTACATATACATATCTAAAACAATAAGTGTGGTCAGAAGATATTATCAAAAGCCTTCTCTGCAAGTTTACCATTAGGGGATTGTGATGGTCATTGTCCCTGGGTTTCAAAGTGGCCGCTATAGCAAAGCGTACTTTGGTAACAGTGCGTTTTCCCCATTACGAATCCTGTTTACTCCAGTGATATCAAGGAAGACAGGATCCAGTTAAGTCTGTTTGCCATGATTTTACTGAGAATTTTGTAGTCCATATTTAACGGAGAGATGGGTCAGTAAAAGTAGACCAGAGCAGGCTGGTTTGGGAAGCGCTATGATAAGGGCAAGGTTGAAATGAAGGGGAGCCACCCTTTGTGTAAAAATTTGATTAACGGGATGTGTCAAAGAGGGAGAGACCTCAGATGTTAGTAGTTTGTAGAATTCTGCATATGGGCCTGGGGATTTGTTGTTCTTTAATGAAAAGAGTATTTTCTCATCTTCTGTTCTGTTGGGTGTAGGATAGCTTGAGGAACTGAATATCAGTGAGAAAGGTGTGTCTGTCAGTGTCAGGTAGTTTTTTTTTTTTTTTTTTTTTTTTTTTTTTTTTCTTCTATAAATCTTCATAAAAATCTACAAAAGGATGATTGGTGTACGCTGGGTCCATAACTACATGCATGTAGTCGTTGTAGTCGTTTTGACGATGTTTGCTAATAGATTGTTCTGTCTGTTTGCCTGCTAATAAATTCCTGTTAAGTTATAGTTGTGTAGCTATCTTTAAAACTGTTTTGTATGCAGTTTTAGCCGAGATGTAGTTTGCCCTGTTCGTAGGTGTATCCTTGTGAAGGTAAGTTTTCTATTCTTTAGTGAGGGAGTAACCTAAGCTTTGTCTTAGTCTCCCGTTTAATTTTTGCAGTGAAAGACCTTAAGAACCCTGTGAGTGCCGTCTTGGCTGCTCTTCAAAAGATATGGAGGTACTTCTCATGAGACTTCTTTTGCATGTGTGGAAATTCATTGAAGCCTGTTAAGTCCTGCCTGAAAGTCTGGGGAAAGTTTTAAGAAATGTGGCATTTTCCAGTTGTAAGAAGTTAGAGATGGAGATTTAAAGGACAGAGTGTGATCTAAGATTAATATGTTATGGATATGACCGTTTTGGGTCATATTCCTCACCGAGGCTGAACACCACAAGAAGTTGTCCGTTCTGGTGAAGGTGCTGTGTGTGTGCGAGAAAAAGGTGCAATTCCAGTCGACTGGTTGGAAAGTCCTCCAGGCCTCCAACAGGGTGAGTGTTTTCATGAAATTGGAGGTATTATGCTGTACCTTGTGATCTGTGTTGGTAATTCTGCTTTTGTCTAAGGAGGGGCCAATAATGGCTTTGAAGTTACCTTCATATAATTTATGAAAAGTAATACACCTTGGGGGGTTATTGAGGGGTATAAATGTTGCATAGGGTGAACAATTGCTGATCAATTAGGCATTTTTCACTGTTGGGTATTTCTACACCTCATCCACTACCTTGCTGAGGAGTTGAAATGATAATTGTTTATCACGATGGCCAGTTTCTGCCTTCTACTAGTGTAAGGGATGTCAAGGCACATCCCCACTCAGTATGTGCAAAGTGTCTGATGATGATAGGTGGGTGTCTTGGAAAAAAAGCTATATGTTTTTGGAGGTATTTTAGGCGTTTAGGAATTTTCATTATTTTGACAGGATTATTTTATGCCACCTACATTCCAGGAGGTGAAAGCCAGTTGTGAGAGCCACTAATGGGTGAGGTGTTGGTCAGGAGGCATGTAATGAGGTAGAGTAGGATGCATATACGCACGGAGCTAGATTTCCATTGCCTCTCCAAATCAGGAGTCCCGGGAAGAAGGAGAATATAGAGGAGACAACCATGCCCCCCCCAGGACTGGCACTAGTGTATTACCAAGGCATTTAAACAATGGGAACGCCTCCGCCCTCCAGCTAGGTAGGACCAACGATGAAGTTTAAAAGGGTGACTTTCCCAAGTGCCCTCAGTTTTTTTTGGTCCTACCAGCTGGATGGACTCTTCTCTGAACCGCAGGGCCACCGTGAGTGCCGCCATTATTCCCCCCTGTTACCTCTGTCTCGCGCTGGGTTAACGTGCTGCGGTGACAGGCTCCTTCTCTTCTTAGCAGCCAGGTGTCTCATCGGCAGCACCGCGCACGCTGCCTTTTTGAGCAGGAAGGAAGTGACCTGTTCTCTATTCCGGGGGAAGTCCACGTTGCGTTCCAGGGTGAAACGCAAGTTTGTGACCAGCGTGCATGCACAAGATCGATGGGAGACTGCATGCTGGGATACCATCCGCTGGGAAGCAGCGTTGTTTGGCGGGTTATTTAAAGCAGACAGGTAAGTGATGTCTTCCTTTCAGTTTGTATATGATGTGCCTTTTTGTTATTGGGTCAGCTGTCATTCTCTAGCCTGATGTCAGCCCCAGCCAAATCTTCCTCTAAGGACAAGAACTGTGAGCCCCCTAGCAAGGAGGAAAAATCAGCTCCTAAGCTAAAAGTATGTGCTGGCTGCGACTCCTAACTCCCAGCCTCTACCAATGCCAAGTTATGTGAGGAATGTCTAAAAAATGGCTGCATGTCCTGATATCCCTGGTCAGTTTCAGGACTTTCTCTCATGGATGAAGTCTTCTATGCAGGATACTTTCAAATCCATGCAGCAAGGAGAGACAGCTCATAAGAGACAACATAAAGAGTTAGGGGAGGGTACCTCCTCCATGATGACAGGAGAAGAATATGACCCAGAGGAAGGGGAGCTGGTTGAAGACTCTGGAGTCTTTAATTTAGACTGAATTAATCCATTCATTATTCTCTTGCGTAAGTCCTTGAGCCTATCAGAAACCCAGGCTAATATGGATATTATGGACACTGCTTTCCTGGGTAAAAAGAAGTCGGCTCCAGTCCTACCTGTCCATCAGAATGGGAGTTAGGTGACAGAAGAGCTGCTGTGCCTAAAAAGTTCAAAAGAATGTCCCCCTTCAATGACAACGATGTGCAGCACTGGGCTGCACCCCCCAGAGTGGATGCTTCTATAGCCCACTTGGCCAAGCACACTATTCTACCAGTGGAAGATGGGACTTCATTGAGGGACCCAATGGAACGTAAATTGGAGAGTGCCCTTAAGAAGCAATTTTCTGTTATTGGGGAAAATATGAAGGCATCTACGGCCATGGCTTGTGTGTCTCGGGTCATGCGCATCTGGCTAACGGAACTGGAGGACAAAATTGAATCGAATGTTTCCAGATCCAAATTATTGAAAGAGGTCGCCATGATCAAGGAAGCTACTAATTATTCATGCGATGCTTCGCTGGATATAATTCGCCTGCTGGCCAGATCTTCTGCCTTGTCCATCTCGGCTCGCAGATCCCTCTGGTTAAAACCATGGAAAGCAGATACTACCTCTAAGAACAGGCTTGTTTCTCTTCCTTTCACAGGATCCTCTCTCTTTGGCAAGCATCTGGAGGAAATTATCAAAAAAGCGTCTGGAGGCAAGAGTCCCTTTCTCCCTCCAGAAAGAAAATGGAGAAACACCCCCCCCCCCCTTTTTTTTTTTTTTTACTGTCCAGATTTCGGAACCAATCATTTCGGGACAGTAGAAGACACGACTCAGGTCGTCTGGATGAACATAGAGGAAGGTTTTCCAACAGAGGAGGCTTCAGAAGAAATTACTCCAGGAAGCCTCAGTTCAAGCTTGAATCCCAATGAAGGCCGGCAGGCCCCAGGAGGGGTCCCAGTAGGGGGCAGACTGGGATCCTTTTCCCCGATCTGGGCGACCCAGGCAATTCCGGATGCCTGGGTCTCTCAGATCTTGGACGAGGGGTACATGCTGGAATTTCTCTCAGCCCCTCCACCTCCGAGATTTTTCAGATCATGCATTCCTACCAACTTGAAGACCAGACAGGCCTTTCTGGCAGCAATCCGCAATCTGATGCATCAGAAGGTACTAGAGATGGTACCTGTTCAGGAGGGTGGTTCCGGAGTTTATTCACCTTTCTTTTTGGTTCCCAAGCCCTCTGGTCTCTTAAGGTCTATCCTGGACCTCAAAGAAATCAATGTGATTCTCAGACACAGCCATTTCAAGATGGAATCAGTGGAGTCAGTAATACACTCCCTGTCACCCAGAATGTTCCTAACATCCATCGACCTCAAAGATGTCTACTATCACGTCCCGATTCATCAGGCGCACAGGAGATTTCTACGTCTAGCGGTAAATCAGGATCACTACCAATTTACAGCCCTGCCCTTTAGTCTGTCATCAGCACCCAGAGTTTTTACAAAAATCTTGGCCCCGGCACTAGCATGCCTGAGAGGGGAATCAACATTCTGGCATACCTGGACGATCTACTGATTATGGCCCCATCACTGAAAATATCCAATCTTCAAACACAGGAGGTTCTCAAGTTCCTGCAGGAAATTGGATGGATCATCAATCTGGAAAAAAGTCAGCTGTCTCCATCGCAAAAGATAATTTTTCTGGGTCTACGCAGATACCCAGACATCCTTGATACAACTATCAAGAGACAGGATATCCAAACTTCAGTCGACAACCCAGGGTTTTCTGAAGAAACCCCATCTATGGTTTCCAGGAATTACTGGGCCTAATGTCATCCACAACCCAGATCCTCCCTTGGGCAAAATTACATTATCGTATCCTCCAAGCAAACTTTTTGACTTTTTGGAAGCCCGACCTTGGGAATCCATTTCAGAGAATCCCATTACTGCAGACCGCGAAACGCGAGCTCAACTGGTGGCTAAAAACAGACAATCTCGTCAAGGAAAGGTCTCTGGTAGATCCAGAATGGCAAATCGTTTACACGGATGCCAGTCTCAGCGGATGGGGAGCAGTCTGGGACTCAAGAACAACCCAGGGAAAGTGGACCTCTAAAGAACATTCCCTTCATATCAACATTCTGGAAGCCAGGGCAGTCAGACGGACTCTTCTTCACTTCCAAGTCCATCTACAACACAAGAATGTCCTCATCCGAACCGACAATGTGCCCACAGCCATGTACATAAAGAACTTGGGGGGCACCAGAAGCCAAGCCCTAAACAAGGAAGTAAGACCTCTTCTTCTGTGGGCAGAGCGACACCTAAGTCAGCTAACCGCATCTCATATCTCCGGGAAAAGAAACATAGAGACGTATTTTCTGAGCAGACACAGCCTAGATCAAGGGGACTGGGCTCTAAATCAGGAAGTCTTCAACCTCCTCACAATCAGGTGGGGTTACCCGGAAATAGATCTAATGGCAACCAATCTAAATGCCAAAACAAGGCTCTTTTTCTCCAGGTGGACAGACCCTCAGTCTCAGGGGCAAGATGCCCTGACAATCCCCTGGAAATTCAATCTAGTTTACATCTTTCCTCCCACGCCTCTTCTCATGCAAGTATTAAAGAAGATTCGGAAAGACCAAGTGGAAGCAATCTTAATTGCCCCCAATTGGGCCAGGAGGATTTGGTACTCCCACCTGGTACAGCTGTCGACAGAGGCCCCATGGGAATTACCACTGAGGAGGGATCTTCTACATCAGGGCACTATCCTCCACGACAACCTCAGGATGCTACGCCTAACGGCCTGGAGGCTGAGCGGGACTCGTTAAGAAGAAGGTGTCTTTCAGATCCAGTAATCTCAACCATCCTTCAGGGACGAAAGCCATCTACATCTAAGGTATACTGCAGGGTTTGGGCTGCCTTTTCCAAATGGTGTATGAAGAGGAAAATACAGGCGAATTAAGCCACTGTTGCGATTATCTTGGACTTTCTACAGGATGGCTTCCAAACTGGTCTTCGACCTGCCTCCCTTAAGGTTCAGATTTCTGCCCTATCGGCCATCCTAGCTATTCCCTTGGCAGGACATGATTTGGTTAAGAAATTCACCAGGGCTATAGTCAAAGTAAAACCTACTGTTAGGGAAATAGTAGCCCCGTGGGATCTGAATCTTGTCCTTTCATTTCTGTCTCAACCACATCCTTTTGGAACCTATCAGTGACATTTCCCTCCATCTCCTCACATTGAAAACCGTTTTTCTCATGGCCGTGACATTGGTCAGGAGAGTTGGTGAGCTTCAGGCCTTGTCCAGTAACTGTCCATACCTATCCATCCATTCAGATAAAGTGGTCCTAAGATTCAAACCGTCCTTCAGACCTAAGGTATCTCTGAATTCCATATTAATCAGGACATAGTGCTTCCGTCCTTCTGTAGCAATCGAACTAACCCCAAGGAAATGCTTCTACATAACCTGGATTTAGTCAGATGCATCTCCTCCTATTTCCAGAGAACTAAGGAATTTCGAGCATCAGAAACCCTATTTATATACTTTCAGGGTAGGCTCAAAGGTAAAGCGGCATCTATAGCCTCCATCTCTAGATGGATAAAAGCCTGTATTCAAAGATGCTATACAGAGTCAGGTCTGGCAGCACCTGTTAACATTAAGGCACATTCAACCAGAGCTGTGTCCACCTCTTGGGCAAAACAGGCACAAGCCTCTCCTTTAGACATTTGTAAGGCGGCCACTTGGTCCTCCATATCCACTTTCATGAAACATTATCATCTAGATGTCCAGGCTTCTATTGATGCCAAATTCGGCAGGAAAGTCTTGGAGGCAATAGTGCACCAATAATGATAAGTTCATCTATCCCTCACTGTTCTGTATATGGGTAACTGCTTTTAAGTCCCATTGTTTAAATTCCTTGCTAATACACAGAAGAAACGTATAAATTTACCTACCGATATTTGGTTTTCTTTTGTGTATTGCCAAGGCATTCCCTCCCTACTAATCTATATTTCTGCTAGTATTTTTCAGCTAAGCCAAAAGGAAACTGAGGGCGCTTGGGGAGGTCACCCTTTTAAACTTTATCGCTGGTCCTACCCAGCTGGAGGGCGGAGGCAATCCCATTGTTTAAATGCCTTGGCAATACACAGAAGAAAACCAAATATTGCTAAGTAAATTTATACGTTTCTCTGTGAAACTGGGAGAGATCCTCTTAAGAGAAAGGGAAGAAAAGATAAAAAGTCAAAATCATAATGATTAACAACAATAACAAGTCATCATGGTGACTTTCTTGAGCCCAGTCACCTGATTCCATTTCAAAGAACATGTTCATTCTGGTATACCCATTGAGCCAGTAAGCACAGACCCAGTCAGAAACTACCTGCGGTGAAGGACCCACTGAGACACATCAACAGGAACCACTTTGCATTAAGATTGATTTCTTCTGCAGCTGTATTCACTCATTTGTTCAGGGGGCACCCTATGCCCCCCGTTACGCATCTAAGTCCTATGTTTAGGTGCCATTTACAATTGGCTGGGGATTCCTCTCAGAAGCAAAGTGAGACTGATGGAGATGAACTAGGTTATTCCCTATACTTAGGAATTGTCTATGAGGAGGATTCTTGCCCCTCAGCTGAGGGACTCAATCGTGCAGTCCTGGAGACACTTCAATTCTCTCAGGCCTCTCACTCTAGGTCCTCCTCTTCAGACATCTTCCAGAGACGTAAAAAGTATCTGTATCCTTTTTTCCTTGCCATCCCTCTCTGGTCCAGGTTCTCCTGGAAGAATGAAGGATGCCTGATTCTTAACAGGCACATTTCTAATCTCTATCTTTTTTCAGCTGAGGCTTTGCCACAGTGGGCTTACCCCACCTGCAGTGAATCCCCCAATATCACGCCTTGCCTCTGGTATATGTTGTGACTGTTAAGGATCAGGAAGATAAGTGCTTGGATTCCTCATTAAAGTCAAATTTTGCGGCCACTGTAGCCTCTCTAGAATCCATTTTCTGTTTGTCTCTGTAGAGCAATGGCTGACTGAGGCAAACATATGTCAGATGTCATCTGAGAAGGATTTTCCCAAGGAGAAACTGGTATTGCTTGCCAAAATTCTGGAGGCAAACACCTACCTTACACAAATGGTTTGTGACACAGCTAGAGTTTCTAGAAAAGTATTGGCTTTATTGGTAGCTACATATCACAAGTTGTAGCTCAAAATTTGGTCTGCTGACCAATCTTCCATAAAGTCTTTGGTGTCCCTTCCATTCATTGGGAAACAACCTAAATCAGGGTCAAACAGTTTTCAATCACACTACCAGAGACAAAAGCTCCCTGTTGTCTTTGATTCCTCCAAAATATGTTTTTTTAACTCTAAGAATACATGTGTTTTCTTGTTACCCCAGGTAGTATGAGGCACCTAAGGTTCAACTCCCTCAGACTTTCCAAGCCCCCCCCCCCCCCCCCGCCAAGCCCAAACAGACTGTGTCAAACAAAACTACTACTCAGAAGCCTAAGGGCATCTGTCTATAGACGCAGTATCCTTTCTAATAGAAAAGCATGTTTTTGTCCCCATTACAGTACAAAAGTTCTTCACAGGATTCTACTCAAATATTTTTTTACCTCAACCACTTTGTGCTATATCAGCGGTTCAGAGTGGAGTATCTGTGCTCTGTCATTGCGGCTTTGTGTCTAGGGCAATTCCTTGCCTATCTAGACATTCAAGATGCTTACATGTTCCATTTTATTCTGATTATCAGCAGTTGTTTGTCTTTCAAGACAGTCACTTTCAGTTCAATTATCTGAGTTTTGCTCTGGTGTCTGCTCCAAGGATCTCAAACAAGGTGATATCTGCTTTGGCAGCCCACATTCACACTCAAGGAATTTCCTTAACTCCTTATCTAGATGACCTTTAACTCAAAGCTCCTTCAGAGGTGATCCTGCACTCACACATTCATGAGTGTCTGCATACCAGAGCGACACGGTTGAGTGCTCAGTCTCAAGCATTCCTCTCTGGTTCCTTCCAAGGTTCTTCATTTCTTAGACAAGAGATTTAATCACCAAGTATGTAGGCAACCTACGCCAACCATCAAGGATGAACCAGAGGTTTTCTGCTTGGAGAGAGGTTCAGGAGATCCTTCATAAGGCCAAGACTCGCATTCCAGCTATCTCTGCGGTTCACAGTGTAGAAAACGTGGTTGCAGACTTTTAAGTTGCCAGCATCTGGATCCTGAAAATTAGGAATTCAACCAGAGCCTTTTCAACCTGATTGCCTGCTGCTGGGGATTTTCAATAGTGGTTCTCAAGTTTTCTCTGCTCCGTTCCAGATTAAGGGATCGTCTGACATTTTCCATGAATGTGATGTCCATACAATGGAATTTTTGTCTGGCATACGTGTTCCCTCTGGTGTCCCTAATTCACGGAGTGCTGAGAGAGGTCAAGATGGAGAGTGCTCAAGTCATCCTCCTTTCTGGCCCTGTCAGGCCGGGTTCTTGGATCATCTCAGTCTATCCACTGCAGAATCATTCCACCTCCCTCTAAAACCAGAACGTCTGACCTACCCTTAAGCAGAGAAGTTGCCTTTAATGGCCTGGCTCTTGAAGTCAGCATCTTAAAATAAAAGAGCTATACAGGAGCTGTCATCTCTACCATGCTTCCAGCTGAAAAAACATTTTTTTTTTCCCGGACCTATCATACAGTTTGGTCCCAATTCGATAAAAAGGTTGTGATTTTTGTCTTCCGGTGGGTTTGGCTTTCCTTCAAGACAATGTTAAAAAAAAGATCTCAACCTTGACTCTATCAAGGTTCAGATATCAGCTCACTGTTCTTTTCCAGCAACACTTTCTTTTGCTTCCTGTTATTAAGACCTTTGTGCAGGGGGTGGCTCACGCCTACTCAAGACCCACTGTCTTTTGGGATCCCACTCTTCCAAGGTACTTGAATCTGGTACTGGAATTGCTCCAGAAGCCTTCTTTTGGACCTCTTTCATCTGCATCTCTAAGTCTAATGATGCTCAAGATTGCTTTTCTGTGGCTATCGTGTCTGTTCAGTGGGTAGGCAAACTTAAGGCTTTGTCCTGTAAGTGTCACTATCTCCTGCTCAGAGACTGTAGCTGGGGAGAGAAGGTGGAGAGTGGGGCTTGAGAGAGGAGAGAAGGTGGAGAGTGGGGCTTGAGAGCGGAGACAGTCAGCTGGACCTCCCTTACTGCAGCCATGGCTGTGTAAAGGTGCTGGTCTCAAAACCAGATTGTCCCTCTCCAGTTGAGCTGGTGAGAAACCAGGATGGAAGGACAATTTACTATTGAGGACTGAGCAGGGAGTAGAAAGTCCGACCGGGTAGATGGACCAGAGACACTCTGTCAAGGCTGAGAAGAAGAGGGGAGAAAAGAACAGATGTAGTTAGGCGAAAGCAATAAAGACAAGAGGAGAGTGCCCCAGGCAGACCAGGGGGAGAACAGGAGAAGAACAGAGGCGAAGGTTTAAGTTTGCTGTGAACATGTAGGGCTCATGTAAGAGATACAGCAAGAAAGACGAAGCTGAAAGGAGAGGAAATTGGCCTTGGTGAACCAAAGCGGAGATCATAGGGGAAGAGATAATAGTCAAAGGTTAGGATTGCGGCGAATCGTAGAAGTTGGACAAGAGAAGGGAGCAGGATAAGATGAAAAAGAGAAGGAAGAGGCCTAGGTGGATCTAAGAGGAGACTAGCTGCTGCAGCTAACCTACTTCTCATCTGCTCTTACACTACAGGTCAGACTAGAAGGCAGCAAGGTAAGGTGAAGATGGGAGAGTTAGGTGGAGGGGAGGTAAGTGAAAGCGGAAGAATGGTGAACTGCAGAAGAGAAAGGGGACTTTGAGCCCATTCCCTGGAAGGAGGTGAACAGACTAATTGAATATGACAGGTAGAGTCTTGTGGGATGAAGTGAAATGACTTAGTCGTAGAAGCAAGAAGGTTGAAGCCGGGGGAGAGGCATTCAGGAGGGAAGCCAAGGTTCAATTCCAGTTACACAGGTGAGGTGTCTAGTTGGAAGCCAAGAGACGTAGTCAGGAGGGAAGCTGAGGTTCTAGCCTATGAACAAGGATGCAGAAACAAACAAACTGACTCAGGATACTAACTCGTAGAGCGAGTGGCAAAGCCTGCAAGTGGTCAGGCTATACAGGACAGATAGGAAGCAGAGGGCGGAAAAGAGGCTCAATGGCAGCAGCAATAGGAATTGGAACATGACTAATTCCCCCTTTCTTGTTTTTCACCAGGACAGGATGGTTTTTCGATCTCCTAAACGCTAACATTTTATGTGATCTTTGTCAACGGTGTTATGAAGGGTAAAATTAAGTCATAGAAGTCATAGATGATTCTGTCTCATAACCAGAATAGTACTAACAATAATCAGAATAAAAATAATAATAATAACGAACATATATTGTGCATAATACATTTCATAATTTCATTTTTGTCAACATCCTTGTGTAAAACAAGAGGCACCCTACGTAGATGTCCAAGGCACACCTTTGTGCCACTGCACCCTGATTTAGAATCATCAGTGAGGGCAATATACTTTTAATTAACTTCCTGCATATCTCCAACAGTTACTTCTTTATGTAAAGTATGGGTATTTTTTGGCAACTAAAATCCTTAGTTAAAGCATACAAACTATAATATATGTGGTGTTACTTTGTACACCATTTGCCTGCATTTCTCTGAGGGGGAAAAAACTACATTTTAAACCCTGCAGTGCTGGAAAAAAATGTGTGTCAGACTTCCAGATGGGGGGGATTCTGTGTCCCTATTTCTTGAATAGAAATTGTAGCAAAACATTTGACAAGTATGCATTATTTGGACACACAAAAATAATCCAAACTGTACCAAAAGAAATACAACACCTAAAATTTATTTTCAGTTAAAACATTACAAAAACGTCTTAAAAATTTTGTTAATAACATTTACTAAGTGTTATTTTTGTTTTTCAGCCATTCATATATTGGGCAAGACTTTAGTTCGCAAAGAAACACAGGCAAGATTTCACTTGAGCAAATCGATGTGGTAAGTTTTGTGTAACACATTGACTGTTAGGATTTATTTTTACCTAATTATCTTCAGTAATAAGTGCACATTTTAGCCTGTAATACCTTGTACTTATTTGTTATTATCTTGAATAATATAAATTAGAGATGCACCGATACCACTTTTTTAAGACCGAGTACAAGTACCGATACTTTTTTCAAGTACTCGCCGATACCAATTACTGATACTTTTTTGCGGTCATTTGCCAGTTTTCCAGGTACTTAAAGCGGATATATTATATATATATATATAATATATATGCTTTAGGTACTTGGAAAACTGGCAAATGACCTCAAAAAAAGTATTGGTGAGTACTTGAAATATAATTATATATATATATATATATATATATATATATATATATATATATATAATATACACACACACACACACACCACCTCTTGACTGTCCCCTTTTGCCTCTTTCTCCCCCTCTTGATTCCTACCTTTTACTTCATTCTCCCCCTCTTGAGCTGCCTCCTCTTGCCTTGGCTTTTTCTCTCCCTTTTGATCCCCCTTTGTCCCCCTCCTTGACTCTTGGTCCCACTCTTTTTCCTCTCTTGCTCTCTCCTGATCCCCCCTCCTTTTTGCCTTTTCTTAGTTCCCCTCCTTTTGATTTTTTTTTTTTTTCTTCCCCTTTTTCTTAGTCCCTTTTTCTCCCTCTTGGCACCCCTCTTTGCCTCTCACCACCCGCTCAAATGTCCCATCTAGCCTCCCTTACTCTCCTCTGCCGGGTGCTCGCTGTTCTCTTGCGAGCCCCGGCAGAAGTCAGCGTCAGAGCGTTGCCATGGTAACCCGCGGCAACGCTCAGACGCTACATGAGGGAGAGAGGCAACCGGGGAGCATTGTGAGCAGCTCCCCGGGCTCCCTCACTGCAGCACCGACCCTGACACAGGGTATCGGTGCTGGCATCAGTCGCATTTGCGCGAGTACAAGTACTCGCGCAAATGCTGGTATCGGCACCGATACCAGTATCGGTATCGGTGCAACCCTAATATAAATAATTATATATTATCTTAAAGTGTGATGGTGGATATGTATAAAAATAGAGCCATGACAAAGGTAAAGCAAATACAAGCTGTGCAATATACAACCATATTTTTCTGTTTTCTGGGTAGGCGATCCGCCCCTTTAAGTAGGCAGGAACAATTCTAGAATTGTATGCAGGGGGTGGAGCCTACCTTCCCTCCATGGCTGCAGCTAGCCAACTAGCTCCAGAAAGATTTGTTCTTTGGTGACGATAAAACAGGCAAGAGAACAGTTCTGCTATAGCTTTAGAAGTTTTTTATTTTTCTGTTAGAAATGGAATACCACCATTAGAAGGATTACCATAACTGACAATGCCCTTAGATGTGGCTAGCTCAGTGACCAGGTGTTTTTTGTGGACTTTAAGCCCTGGGGGGAAAATCTTGGCTACAAGCTGTTTCCCCAGTAGTTGCCCACCAAGACGTCTTCTTTAAACATGGTAATCTGAAGACAGAAGATCTGCAGGAAAGGTGAGCAACCCTTTGAGTGCTGCAGGTCCACATGTCCCACAATGCCCCTCCGCACAGGAGTTTTTCATTTGGAGTTCCTATTGCACACTCCTGCACTCATTGGGTCTATCTGTATGTCTGTTGGGTGTTTGGAGCAGGTTTATGTGGTATTTAACCCTTTAGCTGCTGGTTTTGCATTCATTTGGGGAGTTTTCTGACACTTTTCCTACTGGTTCAGTGTTTTTTGGGTATCCTAACATGTTTTAGTGATGTTTCATGTCTTTTATTATTACACCTTCAATTTTGTAAAATTTGAGTTCCGGTCGTTTTATCGCATAGGCGCCATTGCTCCTTCACTCCTATGGGACTGTACTGTTTGGGATATATCTCTGCAACCATTTAACCTAGCGACTTCAGATATGGCTCATTTTACTTGTCTGCCCTTGTTCTATCATCCGGTTCATGCTTCTAGTGTGTTGGGGGGCTCAGGGGGCTTCGGGCACTGTTTGGGGTACTTTTCTGGGAAAACTAAATTTTGTTTCTGATTGGCTCCCGGCGCGGCAGCCATTTTGTGCTCTTTCCAGAACGAGTATCCTACGCAGGGCTTGGACTCTCCTTCTCTCCTCTGCGGATTAACCCTTCACCTGCCAGATAAGTCTATTTTAGTGATTTTTGGTGTGAAACTTTAATCATACACACTGTAATTGGGTGATTTCTTATACAGTAAGTTTATTGACACTGTGAGAATGTCTGTACCATTGGAGCTTGGGGCCAGACCTAAGACTAAGGATGCTGGGGTCTCCCCCTATTGCGCATTACTCTTCCTGTCATTCAGGGTTACTTAGAGAATTCTCAGGTCCTTTATGCCCAGCATGTTCTGATGTCCCTGAGAGTCTCCCAGGGACCTCCAGTCATGCATTAAAGCCAGTTTGGGTGCAAGAGTTCAAGGCTGCTACCAGGGACCTTAGCTCCACTTTGCAACTCTTTCCATCCCAGTTACAGGGGGTGTTTCATTCTTGGCAGACCCTCTCCTTCGTCAAGTCTTTCCTGCTAAAGCCTCAGGGTGTACCTGACGTGTGAGATTCCTCTGAGGAGGAACTGTTGGTGGATTCAGATGCTGAGGAATGTTCTGCAGTGGGCTCCTCTCAGTTTTTTGGGAACCCTTTTGAGGCTGATCCTGAGCCCTCAGCTGAGGGCCTGATCAGGGCTGTTTTACATACCCTAAACATTCCCTTAGTGCAGGAGTTTCTTTCTGACCCTTCTGATGTCTTTCAGGAGCCTAAAAAGCCCCTTACTTGCTTTCCACCTAACCCCACTCTTGACCTCCTTGTGTCCGAAGAGTGGAAGACCCCGAACAGGAAACCTTCTGTCTCCAAGAAATTTGTTAAGCTTTATCCCTTTTCTGAGGCTGTGCTTGCTCAGTGGGTTCATCCTCCTAAAGTGGATGCTCCTATCTCCAGGCTATCTAAGTCTACTGCTTTGCCAGTGTCTGATGTGTCTGCTCTAAAGGACTGGACTGATAAGAAACTTGAGGTCTTCCTCAAGTCCATCTTTGCCACTGCTGGTTCTGCCATGCGTCCAGCATTCGCAGCAGCATGGGAGAACCAGGCCATTGCGGTCTGGACTGAACAGCTCACTCTTGCTGTCCATCAGGATGCTCTTACTTCAGAAAAGTTGCGCCTCCTTGCCAACATTTCTGAGACGCAGCACTATGTTTCTGCTGCCCTATTTGATGCCATCCATTTGGTGGCTAGGGTTTCCACCATGTCTGCAGTTGCCAGATTGGCTCTTTGGCTCAAGATCTGGTCTGCTGGTACTGCTTCTAAGAAAGCATTGCTCTCCTTGCCTTCTCAAGGCACTTCTTTGTTTGGGCCAGATCTTAAGGATTATTATTATTATTATTATTATAAGAGTACACTTCTACCCTTAGTTCCTAGGAAGAAAACACCTCTTAAACGTAACCGGTATTGTTGTTCCTTTCAGAATGAGACATGTCCGGCAAACCAGTCTGTTCCCTGAGCTCCGCGTTCCTCCTCCAAGCCCAAACAGCAGTGGAAGCCCAAGGTCTTCTCCAAGCCCAAGGCTTCCAAGCCTTCTTCGGCATGACTCACCGAACCCGGGTCCTCACTCTGCTGTGGGTGGTCGTCTCAGTAGCACAACATTTGGGAGGATTCAGTGACGGACCCATGGGTTTTGCAGGTAGTGACGGAAGGGTGCAGGATCCCTTTAGTCTCTTTTCCTCCCTTTCGCTTCTTTCCTACTCACACGCCTCAGGGTGCAGAGAATCGCCGTTTGTTTGACAGCGCTGTTCAAGCTCTTCTGGACAAGGATGTTCTGGAGCCGGTTCCAGCTCAGGACAGAGGTATGGGTTTTTACTCAAACCTCTTTGTGGTCTCCAAGAAGGATGGCAGTTGTCATCCCATTTTGAACTTGAAGGATCTTGTTACAGCTTACCTTGACTTCAGCATCATCTGCAGACGCGAGGCTTCAAGCATGCTGCAGGCCTCTGTTTTATCTGTTTGCTTCCTGTAGTCTCCTCCTACGAACTTCCTACTTCCTCCCTCTGAGCTGCTCCTCCTACTTCCTGTGGAGGGGTTTAAAGGGCAGACTGAGGCCTGACTCAGTTGTCCTTGTGTTGTTCTTCATAGCAGTTCTGTTACCTTGGGCTCTGTGTATGACCTGACTAGTCTTCCATCCATTCTTGTGCTGACCTGTGGCTCTGTCTGACTATTCTTTTGCCTAACCCCTAATAGTGGACATCCAATCTGATACAGACTTGTGGCTCTGGCTGACTACCTGAACTGTGTATGACCCGGCTTGTCTGACTACCCCCTCTGGTGCTGACTTGTGGCTCTGTCTGACTATTCTTTTGTCTTTTCCCCTGTTGATTAGACACCCAATAATAGTGCAGGCCTGGGGCTCTGGTAGACTTGCATAGCTGACTGCAGGCATGAGTCAGTTTTTCACCTTACTTCTACTGACTGCAGGAGTGAGTCAGCATTCGCTCCTACTAACTGCAGGTGTGAGTCGGTATTCACCCTTACTGGCTCCAGGTGTGAGTCAGTGATATTTCCTTCTGACTGCAGGCTGAGTCAGACCTCATTCCTCATCGGATCAAGATCCTGGGTTCCAGTTCCTGTTCCTGGTTCCAGCGGAGACTTCCAGTGACTAAGGCCTAGTCTCCAGAACAGTATTTTAGCATTACAACCTATTATTTCTGGTAGCAGGCTTGCTTGTTATTATCCTGTGCTTATTCCTATTGTATATATTGTATATATCCTCTTTATGTCATTTGTTAATAAACTCCATTAACTGAACCATACTTACTCCTGAACTTCTCTGGGTATCCGTGACATATCTCAATTCCTTTTTTGACCCGGACTCATTATCACCAGGAGTCTCTATGGACAGTGATTGCTGCCATGTCCCCGAGGGAATTCCTTGCATCCCTGGATCTTCAGGACGCGTACTTAAACATTGCCATTCATCCAGAGAGTCGGCAGTACCTCCGGTTTGCCTGCAACCGGGGACATTTTCAGTTCTCACTCTTCCATTTGGTCTGACAACAGCTCCTCAGGTCTTCAACTGTGTCCTGGGAGCCTTAGTGTCCGTCATCCATTGAGACGGTATCAGAGTTACACCATCCATGGATGACCTGCTTCTGAAAGCCTCTCCTGCGGAACTTCTTCATCAGCAAGTTCAGTGATGCATTCATGCTCTCACCCATCACAGGTGGATCATCAACTTGGACAAATCAGATCTTGTCCCATCCCAGCTTCTGGTCTTCCTGGGCCTCCTCTTTGATGTCCAGAAGAACGTGGTGTTTCTCATGGACGAGGTGGCTCACCATATCGCCCACAGGGTGGCTCAAGATCCAGTTCCAGCCAAGAAGCTGTCATCTCTCGTGGAGAAATTCATTTCCACCATAGAGGCGGTACCATTTGCCATGGCACACACCAGGCAACTCCAGCGGTTTGTGACCCAGGTGTGAAGGAGTCAGCCGGACCTTCTGAAGACGTCTGTGTCACTTCCTTTTCATGTGGACCTGAGTTTGTCCTGGTGGCTCGACCTCTCCAATCTGCTGAAGGGCAAGTCTTTCCTAGCTTCCTTCTGGACCACTGTGATGACGGATGCCAGCCTCTCCGGATGGGGAGCGGTCCTGGGTCTCCTGAGTGCTCAGGTTCAGTGGTCTCCAGAAGAATCTCTCCTTCCCATCAACGTGTTTGGGCTTCGGGCGATATTTCATGTCTTTCGTCACTGGACATCTCAGCTGGAAGACTGTCCAGTCCGGGTAGAGTCCGACAACGCCACGGTAGTGGCTTACAGGAACAAGCAGGGCGGAACAAGACGTCTCGCCGCTTGGTTAGAGGTCAAGGCTATTTTGTCCTGGGCAGAACAACACGTTCCTGCCATATCCGCAGTGCACATTCCTGGCATAGACAATGTCATGGTGAACTTCCTCGGTCGACACACAGTGGACAGTGGAGAATGGGAGCTGCACCCAGAGGTGTTCACCCTCATTGTTCAGAAACGGGGTCTTACATCGACCTGATGGTGACAAGACACAACAGGAAGGTTCTGAGGTTCTGCTCTAGATGGAGGGACCCTCTAGCTCTGGTGGCGGATGCAATGTCCATTCCTTGGTTATTCCCTCTGGCCTACATCTTTCCTCCCCTCCCCATGTTGCACAGGGTGTTATGAAAATTACGACTGGAGCGTTGTCCAGTCATTCTGATTGCTCTGTACTGGCCTCGCCAGGCTTGGTTTCCGGAGCTTCTGGATCTCTCAGTGGCGGAGCCTTTCCGGCTCCCTTGCCCTCCGGATCTTCTTCTACAGGGTTACCTGTGGAAGGAGGATGTTCATCGTCTAGCCTTGACGGCTTGGAAATTGAATCCTCAACATTGAGGAAGAAAGGCTTTTCTTCTGGTGTGAATGCTGCTATGCTCAGTGCCCTCAAACCAGTTTCTTCCAAGATCTGTCATCGTGTCATGTTGACCTTTTTATCTTGGTGTGCTGACACGGACCTGTCTCAGGAATTTGATCTGCCTACGGTCCTGGCCTTTTTGCAGGACAGTGTGGATAAGGGCCTCAGTTTGAGTTCCCTTAAAGTTCAGACATCTGCTTTCTCTCTGTTTTCTTTCAGAGGTGCGTTTCCATCCTTCCTGATGTCAAGGTTTTCTTCCAGGGCATTGCTCATACTCGTTCTGCCTTCAAGAATCCTGCTCCTCTGTGGAATCTTAACTTGGTTTTGGCTTTTCTTCAGCTCCCTCCATTTGAGTCCTTGGCTACTATTCCTCTATGCCTCTTTTTAAGGTTCTGCTTACTCTAGATTAGAACCTGAAGACAGAAGGTGTGTAATCCTTTGAGTACCATAGTCCTATTCTCTGTCCCACTACTAACTCATCTCCACATCATGTGGTGAATATGCACTCACTTTTCTTTGTATTTATAGTCCGATATGTGTCTGGTGGTAGAACTGGCTGCTAAATTGATCCTCCACACGTAACCTTTTCTGTGCCAGTTAGTACATTTGTTGGCGTTGAGCATTTCCTCTGCTTTTGTATTCATCAGAGTTACTGTGCACTTCTTGTACCATATCTTGTGGATATGTGGATAAAAAAAGTCAACACACCCCTGTTAAGATACCAGGTTCTTGTGATGTTAAAGAATGAGACAAAGATAAGTCATGTCAGAACTTTTTCCACCTTCAATGTGACATATGAAGTGAACAATTCAATTGCAAAACAAACTGAAATCTTTGAGGGGAAAAAATAAAAAACTCACAATAACCTGGTTGCATAGGTGCGCACACCCTCTTATAACTGGGGATGTGGCTGTGTTCAGAATTAATCAATCACAGTCAATCTCATGTTAAATAGAAGTCATTACACACCTGCCATCAATTAAACAGAAATAAAGTTCAGCCGTTCCAGTAGGATTTTCCTGACATTTGCTTAGTTGCATCTCAGAGCAAAAGCCATGGTCCGCAGAGAGTTTTCTGGGGTAGGGTGGCAAGACGGAGGCCTTTTCTTTTAAAGAAAAAGGTCCAAGCCCAGCTGAAGTTTTCAGTAACAAACATTAAGTCCCCCAGAAGCACGTGGGAAAATGTGTTATGGTCTGATGAAACCAAGGTTGAACTTTTTGGCCATAATTCCAAAAGGTATGTATGGCTCAAAAACAACACTGCACATCACCCAAAGAAAAAGTGAAGCGTGGTGGTGGCAGCATCATGCTTTGGGGCTGTTTTTCCTCAGCTGGAACCGGGGCCTTAATCAAGGTAGAGGGAATTATGAACAGTTCCAAATACCAGGCAATTTTGGCACAAAACCTTCAGGCATCCATTAGAAAGCAGAAGATCAAGAGGAAGTTCACCTTTCAGCACGACAACGACACAAAGCACACATCCAAATCCACAAAAGCATGGCTTCACCAGAAGAAGATTAACGTTTTGGAATGGCCCAGCCAAAGGCCAGACCTGAATCCAATTGAACATCTGTGGGTTGATCTGAAGAGGGCTTTGCAAAGAAGAATGGGCAAATATTGCCATGTCAAGATGTGCAATGCTAATAAACTCCTACCCAAG
Source organism: Rhinophrynus dorsalis (assembly GCA_037306005.1). Classification (NCBI taxonomy): domain Eukaryota; kingdom Metazoa; phylum Chordata; class Amphibia; order Anura; family Rhinophrynidae; genus Rhinophrynus; species Rhinophrynus dorsalis. Next base: position 339,926,318 of record CM074720.1, on the reverse strand, counting down.
AAGACTGATTGCTGTAATAAAATCAAAAGGTACTTTAACAAAGTATTCGTTTAAGGGTGTTCACATCTATGCAACCAGGTTATTTTATTTTATTTTTCCCCCTCAATGATTTCAGTTTGTTTTGCAATTGAATTGTTCAAGTTATAGGTCACATTAAAGGTGCAAAAAGTTCTGACATAAATTAACTTTGTCTTTGTGTGTGTGTGTGTGTGTGTGTCAATTAAAGAAATTTGCGACCATGTTTTATGTGCGTGCATGGGGGGAGGGGAGGGGACTGTGTGTTTTCTTCCAGTCAGTATTCCGTGGTTTGTTTTTTATTTTGTATATGTATTTTAACATAATTTTTTACCTTTGCTTCTCTTTCAGCTTGCTTCCAAGTCATTTCCCCTCTGCATGCGGCAGCTTCATAAGTCTTTGCGAGATAATCATCACTTACGCCATGGTGGACGCATGCAGTATGGTCTCTTTCTTAAGGGGATCGGTATAACGTTGGAGCAAGCCTTGCAGTTTTGGAAGCTGGAGTTTACTAAAGGAAAAGTTGACTCAGAAAAGGTATATTAGGTTTTCTTTTTTCTGTTGCAAGAATTAAATATTTGAACATAAATATTTTTTTAAAATTTGTTTTTGGAATTGCACCTTTTTGATACTTACAGCGGACCATCATATAAACTAATTACTGAGCATTTTTACTTGTACAAAAGGATGGGCAAAATATTCTACCTCAAGAGAAACAGGAGAAAAATGGCATTTTTTGCCAAGCGGGAAAGCGGGAAATATTTAGGGAAAAGTGCATTTCTTTTCTTGCTTTTTTCACCCATCTCATTGCATTGAAATCAGTGGAAAGACAAAATTTTCCCCGCCACATGGCAAGTTTCTCTTCTTTTTCTGTTTGCATATAAAAGGGTGTCAGGTTCTCACAGCATGCCATTCTGTGTTTGTGAGAGTAAGAGAAAGTAGCGCATTTTTGACCTAGAGAAGACGGGCTAATAAACTGGAGCTGAAGCTTAGTCTGGGAGTGTTTTAGGCGCAAAATTTGTTATCAATATTAGGGGAGTCTGTGGGACAGGAAAGGACAAAGGAGTTTGACCCCCAAGTACCCCAAAATTTGGCTTGACTGACTGGGAATACACAGGCAGCCATGTTCCATTTTTCTTCCCAATCTGATTGTTATCTCTGTCGTATGGTAGTCTGGGGGCTTGAGAAGGGAGTAAAGTAAGTGTACCCCAAATATCCCCACATTTGGTGTGACTGAGTAGACACAGGCAGCTGTGTTCCAAGTTCCTTCTTTAGGTGGCTGTTATCTCTGTGTCAGGGGAGTCTGGAGGTGTGAGAAAGGAGCAAAAGAGAATTACTTTAAAATTCTGTGTAACTGACTGGCTCTTGTAACTGTTATACCATTTTATAATAATTAAATGAGCAATGTAGCACAAATAATAATTATTTTATTACGTATTATCTCATATTTAACACATTATTGTTTGTAGTAAATTATGGGATTACACATCCCCATTCCTACAGAATAAAACAAAATAGGCTAACTATGAGAATCTTTATCCTGTTCCATCTCGTTTGAGATAACTTTTAAACCCGAGCTGGATTGGTGAGGAGTAAAGCAGAGCAGGGAGAGAGTCTCTGCCTCCAGAAAACCTTTTAAGACAAGTGACCTGCCCTCCTCCTGTACAATACTTTACCCCATGATTTTGGTGTTCCATATTGGATGCCCTGTGGCATTGATCTTGGGGGTCCTCGGTGAAGATACAGTGCAACAATTGTGGCTTACATCAACTTCCAGAAAGGAACCAGAAGTGTGTCGGTATGGACCAAAATCCATCTGATTCTTATGTGGACGTGGATCAGGTACTGTCTGTCTGCCGTTCATATTCCAATGGTAGACAGTGTTGGCAGTCTTTCTCAGTCGTCATTGCCTGGATTCTTGAAACTGGGAGCTGAATTAGATCTCATTTGACTAGATAGTTTGCCTTTGGGGTAATCCTTCTTTAAAGCCACAGTTAAATACTCACTCAAATGTGCAAGAAGCTATTGAATACAGGATAACTTCTCACAAATTAACTCCACACCCCACATGTGCTTTGTTGAAGACATCACAAATTACATTGTCAATCACATCATACATTACCTCTCCAGTGGCATTTCTGGTGACATCACAAATATCCATAACATCACAAATGAGCTCATCAGTGACTGGTAGATGATGATTACAATCTACCTTTTTGAGCACACCTGTTCTATGAGATAGACATAGGCAATATTTTGAATCATATTTATTTAGAATACCTCTCTGTGCTCAAAGGTTTAAATTAGGGATGTCCAAATGAAGGCCATTTTTGACCACTGGACATGACCACTCCATTCCATTGTGTAAATTATATCAACCATTGGTGATACCGCTAATATACAGGTGTGATAACAAGTGAACTTCTGCTCAATATAGTAATCTTTAGCCATTAGGCTTAGCATTTAGTGCTGAGTATGTAAATGTATATAGTGAAATGTAAGGTCACTTATTAACTAAGCTAAGAATTGTATGTAATAGTTTATATCAACTCATGTTTTTTGCATACATGTCTTTTTTTCCATTACATTATTTAGTAGTATGTGGTCCTTAATTCAGTGTTTTATCAGTGTGGACATTTATGAAAAATGTGGCACCCACTACTTTAAATAAAGTTAGTCTTATGCTGTCCTAAGTCATAAAAATATAAAGGACTTAAGTGTCAGCATAGTACCTGGAAAAAAGATCCCTCTATTCTCCTGCCTCTTTACTTTAAAAATATTTTAGATTGGGATTTAATAGCCAGGAAAAAATATAATCCTATCATTAATTTGTGATAAAATGTAAAAAATGGGTCAATGTATGTAGGATGATAGTGAAAAATGGTTTTCACCTCTGATGAAAAAAGGCAGGCAGTACAAAAAGTCACATAACTGCAAAATTGTATAAAGTGTAAGTCATAAGAGCAGAGAATGCATGTAGAAAATGATTTCACAATAGCTGCATACCCAATTGAATAAAACATCTGAAGTGCTGTCTGCTTGCAAAGCTTACCATGGTGCTTAGGACATAAGTACCAAATCAAAAACTGTAATTTTGAAAGTGTCTGCTTTACCAAGCATTACAAATTATAAATGGTACTAAAGTAAAGGCTCCGTTTAACAGAAAGGGAAATTGAATTTATGGCTGAAAATCAAACAAAAAAAAAATTGCAGAAAGAAAAATCTTCCTTCATACAAGATAAAAGGTTTTAAATGGGACACAATGCAGAATCTTTCTTTTTAAAGCCGTGTAAGCTTGTGATAGTGAATATTTCATGATCTATAGCTGCCCATAGTTATATAGTTATAAAATGAATGCAGTTCTGATTTGTTATTTCTGTACCACCCTGGTACATGTCTTGCAGAATCAAAAGATTATTAAATATATAGATATATATCTATATATCTATCTATATAAATATATTCTAATATTCTGAGGGAAGATGAGCACTGGCTATACTATAAAGGAACCAATGATGGATGATGTGGAGGAATCAAATTCTTGATTAACAAAATACTTTCAGACTCAATTGTAAAAATAGAAAGTATTTCAGAAAGAATCCCTTCTTGTGTTATCAACCTAAACAGTCAATATGTTCTTCAGATCATTCAAGTTTATGCCCTACATGATGATGTACTACGCCTCTACAAACAGGAAAATTACCACTACAAATTTGTAATGGGAGTTTTCAAGAACGCAAGAATTGTTAAGATCCAGAATGTAGAAAAATCAGTCGGCCCACACGGGACTGGAAAAAGAGATGACAGAGGCAACCAGCTGATCGAATTTGCAGAACAACAAAATTTGTACATCATGAATTCATTATACAGGAAAAAGGCCCACAGAAAATGGACATGGAAAAGCTGTAATGATAATTCAAGTGAAATTTACTTCATACTTGCAAATAATAAAGTGATTTTCACTGACTGCTCAGTCTGACATTGGAAGTAACCATAGGCTAGTGAGAGCAAAAATCAAAATCGACTGCAAGAAAGGAAATGATCAAATCAACAAACGTGAAAATTGACTCTAGCCAGCTACTGAAAAATCATAAGAATTTTGAGATAGCACTGTCTAATAGCTTCATTGTGTTGCAAGACCTTCCAGACACAGACATTTGAACCCACAATGAAAGTTATTGTGACTATCGTAGATCGTAGACACTACCCATGCCCTTGCACTTACTGTAAAACAAGAAAAAACAACCCGAATATCAAAAGAACCCTTTACGTGATGAAAACGCAATGAGAAATGAAGCAAAATGGTAATATTAGAAACCAGGTAGCACATGTAGAAATGTACAAGACCATAAGGAAGCACATTAACCCTTTCAGTGCCAGAGGGTTACACAACGAATTGCAAAACAATGTGTTGCATACCCCACTAGCACTGAAAAGGTTAAAGAAGAAACATGCAAGTTCATTGTTGAGCTCATCAAAAGGAACATGGAAGAAAATCACGGGCTAAGGAAAGCAAAACAAAAGATGTATGTTCTTAGAAAGGAACTAATTCCTTTCCCAGTCTTTGTTCATTCCACCAGATCAGTGGAAGCCTCTGGGGAATACATGAATTATGGCACCTCTAAACAGCCATCTAAGGTGGTGACTTGGTTGTCCCTACATACCTTCATCAAACACTGCCAGGAGAATATTCTGTCCTTAGCTGAGGCTGGCTTTGGCCAGAAGGACCTTCAGGCAGTGGTACCTGTTTAAGAATCCTTCCACTCATTCTTTCTGCAGAATTTTGAACCCAACTAATTCTTGTTGGTTTGTTCAATTGTTTAGTGTGCAATTTCAGTATCCATTGACTCCTGAGAATGATTCATTATTCATTCCCATGTACCATCTGGTCCCACCCAATGACAGTCCATCTCCAACATATTATGCAAATCTTCTCCGCAGGAGAGAGACTGTACAACCACGTGTTCTATTAGATCAGAGAGGTATATTTGTGATAGGAGTCTTCAGCCTGTAACCCTGGATGCCAGCTATTGCTGGCCAACAACTCCCATCATCCTCAGCCAGTCATGAGGATGATGGAAATTGTATTTCATCAAGGTGAAGGATGCTGGTTGCACACTCCTAGGTGATTATGTAAAATGGTGTGATAAAGGTGAGATAAACTCTCGAATTCCATTTACGTAGACCTGGCACTAAACACTCCAACTTGGAGAGATGTTCATGGAGAGGCTCCATAGAATAACCTAGCGATTGCAAAGTGTCTCTCCTTTTATCACACTTTGATCTTACCTTGGATGCATGTATCCAACAGCCCAATACTGATTTTAAAAAATAATTGACTAAACTATTCGGTAGAGTTAAAATATGATTATCAGTACCGCTAAATAATGGTATATGCAAACATTCTTTTCACTGTCGTCCAATACAGGTCACTGGTACCATGGGATGTGTAGTCCCCTTTAATAGGCAGGAACAATTATGCAAATAATTTGCAAGGGGCGGAGCCTCCCCTCTTACTTAAGCCACCTTCTGGCCAGAGCCACCCATATTGATTTGTTCCTGGTGTGCTTGCACACCAGGCAGAGAACAGCTATGCTTCTTAGAGTTTTATTATTTTTTATTTCAAATATGGAATACCACCATTAGGAGGGTGACCATGGCTGTGAATTGCCCTCTTCAAAGTGGCTGGTGCAGCTTCCAGGGATTTCTGTGGACCTATACCTGAAGAGGGGACAGCTTGTGTTAAGCAGCTCCCCTGTTGGGGAAATTACCTCTGGTTCTTTCCCTCCCTATCATGGTCACCTGAAGACAGAAGTCTGCGAGAAAGGTGAGTCACCCATTGAGTGCTGAAGGTCCACTTGTCCCCACAGTGTCCCTTTGATGGGCTTGTATTTGGGAGTTTTAATACACTCCAGCACTCATAGGGTGTTTTTATTGCATTATCACTATTTATGCAATTTCTGTGTTATTCTCTGAGTTTTGGAGCATTGGGTATTCCTTTATTTATGTTTCTCATGTATTTCATGCTTGTTTGGGCACTTTTTGATGTTTTACTAAACTTTATTAAAAATGGTGTTCCGCGCCTTTAAGCGCGGCTTTTTCCCGCTCAGCAGCAGAGCTCCTTTACTCTCTATGGGAATTCACAGTTTGGGACATATCTCTGAAACCGCTTGTCACAGCAACTTCAGAGTAGGCTCATTTTAATGCTAGGCTCCTGCTCTATCATCCGGTTAGTGTTTTATTACTGTAGGGGGCTCAGGGGGGCTTCGGGCACTGTTTGGGGTACTTGCATAGGGAAAACTACATTTCCCATGAGCGCTTAGCTCGCGCTTGTTTCTGATTGGCTGTCATGACGGCCGCCATTTTGTGGTACTTTTCCAAGGCGAGTACACTACGCAGGGACCGAGCCTTCTCTCTCCTCACCAGATTAACCCTTCGCTGGCCAGATAAGTCCGTTTTTAGACCTTTTCTGGGGTGAAACTTTAATCTTTAACACTTTTCTGGGTGATAGTGTTTTTTGTGGGGTATATTGACGCTGTGAGCATGTCTACTTCACTGGAGCTAGGGGCTAGACCCAAGACTAAGGAGGCTGGGGGGTCTTCTACCCCCATGGCGTTTTGCTCCTCTTGCCACATTGGGCTGGATTGCGATAATGTGGGGGATCTATGCCCTAATTGTACTGATAAAGATAGCAACCCTGGGCTTCCCAGCCACGCTATTGAGCCATCTTGGGTGAGGGAGTTTAAAGCTGCCACTAGGGATCTCAGATCCACGCTTCAACTCTTTCCCTCTCAGGTACAGGGGGCTCTCCAGGTCTGGCAGACCCCCTCTACTATCAGGACCTCCCTGCCTAAGCCACAGGGAGCTCCTGATATCACTGATTCTTCTGAAGAAGAACTTTTACAGGATTCTGATGCTGAGGAACGTACTGTTATTGAATCTAACAGGTCCATTGGGGACCCCTATGAGTGTGACCCTGAAGTTTCGGCTGAGGGTCTGATCAGAGCGGTTCTGAATACGCTCAACCTTCCTCTGACTCAGGAATCCACTTATGATCCTACTGATGTTTTTCAGAAAAAGCCATCTAAACCTGTTGTTTGTTTTCCAACTAACCCTACTCTTGCCCGTCTGGTTTCTGAGGCATGGAAGTATCCTGATAGATCTTCCTCTGTCTCCAAAAAGTTTGCCAAACTTTACCCTTTTCCCGACGCGGAGCTGGCAAAATGGGTTCATCCTCCCAAGGTGGATGCTCCTGTGTCTAGACTATCCAAATCTACTGCTTTGGCTGTCTCAGATGCCTCTGCCTTGCAGGACTGGACGGATAAGAAATTAGAGCTCTCTCTTAAATCTATTTTTGCCTCTATTGGCACTGCCATGCGCCCCACCTTTGCTGTGGCATGGGTTAATAGGGCTATTGCAGCCTGGACTGAACGACTGACTGAAGCGGTTCGCCAGGATGCGCCTGTATCTGAACAGTTGCAGCTTCTTGCTAATATCACTGAAGCTCAGAACTATGTTGCTGATGCTGCTTTTGATGCTGTGCGCATGATGGCGAGGGCCTCCACTTCTTCTGTGGTGGCTAGACGCGCTCTTTGGCTGAAAATTTGGTCTGCTGATACAGCCTCTAAGAAAGCCTTGCTTTCCTTGCCCTTTCAGGGGAATTTGCTCTTTGGCTCTGAGCTCAAAGAAATGATCAGTGAGGCTACTGGCGGTAAAAGTACTCTTCTACCCTCAGTCTTTAAGAAAAAGTTTCCAGCCAAACGCAATCGGTCCTTTCGTTCCTTTCAGACTGAGACACGCTCCTCGGCCCAAACGGGTCCTCCCACTACGCGCTCCTCCTCCAAGCCCAAACAGTCCTGGAGGCCCAAAGTTGCCTCCAAGGCCAAGACCTCCAAGACTGCTTCGGCATGACTCGCCGAACCCGGGTCCGCATCCGGCTGTAGGCGGTCGTCTCCGCATCTTTCGCCGGACTTGGGAGGAGTCAGTGGCGGACCCATGGGTTCTTCAGGTGGTGTCAGAGGGATACAGGATCCCTTTCTCTTCCCTTCCTCCTTTTCGGTTCCATTTTACTCGTCCTTCTCAGGAACCCTCAAAAAGGCGTCTGTTCGACGACGCTATTCAGGATCTCTTGGACAAAGAGGTCCTGGAGGCGGTTCCGCAGGGGGACACAGGTTCAGGATTTTATTCCAACCTGTTTGTGGTAGCCAAAAAGGACGGAGGAGCCCGTCCCATCTTGGATCTCAAAGATCTCAATGCCTATGTGGTGACTTCCCACTTCCGCCAGGAGTCCCTGCGCTCTGTGATTGCAGCAATGTCTCCAGGGGAGTTTCTTGCCTCCCTGGACCTTCAGGATGCTTATCTTCACATCCCTATTCATCCAGAGAGCAGGAAGTATCTCAGGATTGCCTGCCACAGGGGACACTTTCAATTTACAGCGCTCCCCTTTGGACTGACTACAGCTCCTCAAGTCTTCCAGCGGGTGCTGGGCTCCTTGATAGCGGTGCTCCATCAGGATGGGATCAGAGTGACACCCTACATGGACGATCTCCTACTGAAGGCCTCCTCAGCGGAGCTTCTCCACCAGCAGTTGCAGAAGTGCATGCACACCCTGAACCGTCACGGATGGATCCTGAATCTGGACAAGTCGGACTTGATTCCTTCTCAGAGGCTTCTGTTCCTGGGTCTCCTGTTCGACACTCGCCAATGCATGGTGTTTCTTCCAGAGGACGTGGCTCACCAGATAGCCGTCAGAGTGGCTGGGATTCTGGACATGGACGAAATTCCAGTTCCGAAGTTGTCGTCCTTAGTGGGGAAGTTCATTTCCACGATCGAAGCAGTACCATTTGCCATGGCCCACTCCAGGGATCTTCAGAGATTTGTGATCCAGACGTGCAGGAATCATCCAGATCATCAACATCTGTCTGTTTCTCTTCCTCCTCATGTCGAGTCGAGTCTGCACTGGTGGTTAGATCTCTCTCATCTCTTGAAAGGGAAATCCTTTCTAGTTCCTCATTGGACCACAGTCACAACGGATGCCAGCCTTCGGGGCTGGGGTGCAGTCTGGGGTCGCTTCAGTGCTCAGGGGAACTGGGGTCTGGAGGAATCCATGCTCTCCATCAATGTTCTGGAACTTCGAGCTGTCCGGCTGGCCCTGAGGCACTGGGAGTCTCAATTGACCGGTCTTCCAGTCAGAGTAGAGTCCGACAACGCCACGGCGGTGGCTTACATCAACAGACAAGGCGGCACAAGAAGCGGTTCCGCCTGGTGGGAAGTCAAGGATATTTTGTCTTGGGCAGAAGATCACGTGCCTGTCATCTCTGCAGTTCACATTCCAGGCGTGGACAACGTCATGGCAGACTTCCTCAGTCGTCACACCGTCGACAGCGGAGAATGGGCTCTTCACCCAGAGGTGTTTCACATGCTCACTCAACGGTGGGGGATGCCAGTGGTGGATCTGATGGCTACCAGACACAACAGGAAGGTTCCGGTGTTTTGCTCCCGTCTGAGGGACTCCCTTGCTCTAGCGGTGGATGCCTTGTCGATCCCTTGGGACTTCTCCCTGGCTTACATCTTCCCCCCTCTTCCTCTATTGATCAGAGTTATTCAGAAGTTGAAGAGAGAACGTTGTCCTGTCATCCTGATTGCTCCGAACTGGCCTCGCCAGTCCTGGTTTCCGGAATTGATGGCCATGTCAGTGAAGGATCCAATCCCACTTCCAGCCCGTCCGGACCTGCTTCTTCAGGGGTATCTGTGGAAAGAGGATGTTCACTCTCTCCGTTTGATGGCATGGCGGTTGAATCCTCGATTCTAGCTCAGAAAGGCTTTTCTCCTTCTGTGGTGTCGACGATGCTCAGTGCTCGTAAGCCTGTGTCTTCCAAGATCTATCATCGCATTTGGTCAACTTTCGTGACATGGTGCTCTGTCAAGCAGTTGTCTCTTGACTTCCATCTTCCCACTGTCCTGGCCTTCTTGCAGGACGGTGTGGACAAGGGGCTCAGTCTGAGTTCCCTCAAAGTTCAGACCTCTGCCTTGTCTGTGTTTTTCCAGGAACGGATTGCCATCCTTCCTGATGTGAAAGTCTTCTTCCAAGGTGTGACTCATGTTCGACCTGCCTTCAAGAGTCCTGCTCCCCAGTGGGATCTCAGTTTGGTGCTGGGTGTTCTTCAGCGACCACCGTTTGAATCCTTGGCTTCCATTCCATTACGTCTTGTGACTTGGAAGATGGCCTTCCTTTTGGCTATTGTGTCAGTACGCCGGGTGGCAGAGTTACAGGCATTGTCTTGTAAACCTCCTTACCTGGTGTTCCACAAGGATAAGGCTGTGCTTCGCACTACCAAGGAATTCTTACCCAAGGTTGTGTCCGAGTTTCACATCAATCAGGAGATTGTGGTTCCCTCTTTCTGCCCTAATCCTTCATCTGACAAGGAAAGAGATCTCCATCTGTTGGATGTGGTGCGTTGCCTCAAGTTTTATGTTCATCGCACCGAGTCTATCAGGAAGTCTGACGCTCTATTCGTCATTCCTGAGGGGCCTAGGGCAGGGAGACCGGCTTCCAAAGTTACCATTGCCTCTTGGATTAAGGCTACTATCCGTGAAGCCTACAAGTTGAGGAATAAGCATGTTCCCTTTCGGGTGACTGCCCATTCCACCAGATCTATTGGGGCCTCTTGGGCCTACAAGAATCAAGCTTCTGCTGATCAACTGTGCAGAGCGGCCACTTGGTCCTCTGTGCACACTTTTTCTAAGCACTACCGAGTTGATGTACTGGCATCGGCTGATGCCAGCTTTGGAAGGAAGGTCCTGGAGGCAGTCTTGCCTGTGTAGGTCTTCCGCTCTGTGATCCTTAGTGCTTCCTTACTGTTGAGCCCGGTTGGCTCGTGTTCCGTGTGCTGTGTTAAGTTCAGGGATTGTTCCCTTGGTTGGTGTCCGTTGACACTTACAGTTTGGGCTTTGTTATCAACTGGTTAACAGTTCTAGTGCCTTGGGCCTTGCGCCTGGTCCTTGCCTTACTTCCCGCCTCTGGATCAGCTCAATGTTTGTACATCCCATGGTACCAGTGACCTGTATTGGACGACAGTGAAAATAGGATTTTAGTCTTACCTGTTAAATCCTTTTCACTTAGTCCATACAGGTCACTGGTCTCCCACCCTGTCAAGGGACCAGTCTTGGCTCTCCTGTGGCATTCAGTGGGAGACCGTTCGGGCATGCTCACAGGAGTCTTTCTTTTTGCTTACCTGGGGTCAGTTTAGGGTCTGAAATCAATATGGGTGGCTCTGGCCAGAAGGTGGCTTAAGTAAGAGGGGAGGCTCCGCCCCTTGCAAATTATTTGCATAATTGTTCCTGCCTATTAAAGGGGACTACACATCCCATGGTACCAGTGACCTGTATGGACTAAGTGAAAAGGATTTAACAGGTAAGACTAAAATCCTATTTTCTTGTCATTAGTTTGATTTATTTGCCGTGTTCTGTAGAAAACTCTTCTGTCATAATTTTGTGCTTGAATCTAGAGAGAACTAGACCTTGTAACTGCATACACACAACAGGGTAAATTTGACTTACTGAGAAAGTGCCCTCTATTAATCAACAGGACGTGCATAGACAAATAATTTATGTATGTTGCAGTTTCATATCGCCTTATTAAATCTGTTCTTAAGGAAGATCAGATAACCAGTATTTAATTCAAAAGACATCAAGGTAATGGATCTCCTAGTGTTCCTGTTAATAAGCTTACTTATGCAAAGAAAAGAGGGAACCTTTGTCTTTGACTGTCATTCAGTTGACTTCTACAAAGTACAGTACATTTTTTTTGTTAATTCTAATAGCAGTTTGAGTTTGTTGTGAACATAGTCCAATGTTTGACCTTGTAAAGTAGGCACCCTTTTCGTACAGCAGCAGGTAAAGTTTTACTAATGACAATATCTTAAGGACATAGTTATGTAGATTTAAGAGAATGATGTAGTTTTCATTATTCTGTAGTGCTAGTGTGAATGTCGATTAAACATAATCATGCCTCTGTGTATTTCACTGAAAAGCATTTCACTTTGAGACCTTAAATTACTACTTTATTTGCTATTACAATCCCCCCACCAAGGTTTTGCTAGAACCTTGAACGTTGCAGCTTAATATATTTTCCCCAATGCTTTTAATTTATTTAAAACAGGTTTAGAAAAACAGGTGTAATAATGAGATGCATACTTGAACTGCATTAACCCTTTGAGTGCCAGACAGATATGCAACACATTGCTTTGCAATGCATTGCATATCCCTCTGGCACTAAAAGGGTTAAAGAAATACAAACATCTCAACACTTTGTTTTATATAGCCTTAAATACTCTGTACTACAAGCTAGCATGTGTTAAAAATTCCCTATCTGGTACTAGTGATCTCAGATTTAGTCTTGGATATACCCAGTGCTGGTATCCATTAATGCTTTATTTAGGGCATTGAGGACTCTGTTAGCATAGCAACCTGCTAATACAATTCTGTATTATCTGTAAACTGTCAGAAATGAGATGGGTCTTTCTGAACAGAAGTGAGGTGTGTAACAATCTCAGTAAATGAACTGCCTTAAATGTGGTCATGCATTCCAAGACTTCACAAGAAATTGGAAGCTACTTTATAGGATACATTGCACATACAATAGAAAAACAAGCTTAGACTTACATTGTGGGAATTTAAATAAAGGTTTGTGGGTTTGGTTTTTTTTGTTTTTTTTTTGCATTTTATTTTATAGCGTTTAGTTTTGGGTATATGATATTCAAAGTTATTTAACTCAATTTTAGTTACAGAGTCCATGTATACCAGCTATTGAAACAGTAGTTCCGTTTCACTGTTCTTGATTATTATTGACTAACTAAACATTTAAAATGCAAGCTTTCAAGACTTCTTAGGGATCTTCATCAGGCATGTTATACAGATAAATATGAAAACTTCTCTCTTAAATACAAGTACACATTACATTGTTTATAATGGAAATCAGATAAGAAAGTTAGTCCAGATACTGATTCTTTGATCAGTCAATGGTAGAGTATGTAATTTAAATTGCATTCTTCCTCTGAGGAGTCCAGGTATGTATGATCCCAGAGGGACTGTCGTAAAAGTTAATTCACAATGTGGTAATGTGACAGAAACTCTCTGTCTCTATTCAGCCCATAAGTCAAAGAATCAAATTGTAGCATTTTTACCTCCCATAATTTTCTGTCCCTCTGAGTGTGAAATTGTCCCATTAGTACAGTCAGTCTAATGTCCCTGACACTGTGTCCTCTTTGGCAAAAATGTTCTCCCACTGGTGTCTCTTGTCTTTTTGTTGTTAGTGCTGGATCTGTGGGAATTAAACCTCTTATGTAATACCTGTCCCGTTTCCCCCACATAAAGAGTTGTTGGGCATTTTGCACCCATGATGAGGTATATTACATTGGATGATTTGCAAGTGAAATTACCATTGATCTTGTGGTGTAACTGGGTGTTTGGTACGGGTATCTTTTCTGTGGTGTAAATGTGTGCACAGGTTTTACACCTACTTTTAGTCAGGGTAATGTGCCATTTTTTGTATTTTTGGTCAGGGCACACCTTACCATCAGTATAAACTCATACAGTTTATACTCACCCACAGCTACTTCAAGTTTGGACAGGACCTCTACCTTCAGAAAATGGGGACTGCAATTGGTACCCTAATGGCACCACATTATGCCAACTTGTTTATGGCAAAGTTAGAAGAGGACTTCCTGTCCACCTGCCAGACAAAACCTCTGGTCTATCTCCGCTACATAGATGATGTTCTTATCATCTGGACCGCCAGTGAAGAGGAACTTCTCAAATTCCATGAAAATTACAATGCTTTGCACCCCAGTATCAATCTAACACTCAGTCACTCACGCACAAACATGAACTTCCTAGATACGACTATCAGTATTCAGAACAACTCCATCCACACATCCCTGTACCATAAACCAACGGACAGACCAACCTACCTGAAAAACGATAGTTTTCACCCAAAACACACAAAGAACTCCATCATATACAGCCAGGCCATCAGATACAATCGCATCTGTTCTGACATGGTGGACCATGACAAGCACCTCCAGAAACTCAGAGGAGACTTTATAAAACAGGGTTAGGGATTATTGACAGTCAGATACAAAATGCTACTCAAATACCAAGAAAAGATCTGTTGAGCTACAAATGGATACCGAAAAAAAGAACAAAAAAGAGGGGCGCCAATAGTGCTTAAATCAAACAGATATAGATGCTCTAAACTTAATAGATTTACTACTCACATTTATAAGTGGCTATATAGACACCACAGTGTAGTTAAAAAAACTGTAGTTTTTTTTTTATATTACCTACAACACTGAAGAAGCAGCGTGCAGTGCTGTGAAACGCGTTTGATGTAGGATTTTTATTTGGATGTTTTTAATTGCTACATAATTTTAAGATTGATAATAAAATCAATTGAGTGGAGCGGCTACATTCTTTTTTGTATTGGGATATTGGTACCAGTTTTGAACTACACTGTGTGAAGATTGGAGGAAGTTTGTGGAGCACATTTACAGTGGACACTATTGAAGATCGGAGTGAGTTCCTGCTATATACTCCAATTGATGAAATACCGGGCAAGGGTGGTAAGATATCCCTGCAAAGTGATTATAGCTGTATATACACATAGGTGTCTATATAGCCACTTATAAATGTGAGTAGTAAAACTATTAAGTTTAGAGCATCTATATTTGTTTGATTTAAGCACTATTGGTGCCCCTCTTTTTTGTTCTTTTTTTCGGTATCCATACTGGTTCCTTCGAGAGTGGAGGTGTGGGGTGGCAGCCAGATCCAGAAGTGGATATAAGCTGAGTAAGGGACAGCTATTCATTTATCCCTGAGCATGAAGGCTGGTTAACACATATGTGTAATTCCAGCTGTTGATTTTGTGAGTATCATTCAATCAGGCAGTGGGGTAATATCCAGTACCTGATGATATAACACCAGGAAGCGCCTTTTGTTTCTTCTTTGTTGAGCTACAAAGAACAGCATAAGGGAAACCGTGTGCCACTTGTCACTTACGATCCCCAGGATGAAGCTCTGCGCAAAATATCAAGAGAACTTCGAGCAACCTTACATACAGGTGAAGGACTGAAGAACATATTCCCACAGCCTCCCTTACTCTCCTTCAGACAGCTTCCCAATTTAAAACAACTGATGGTAAGGAGTGCCCTGAACAAAAATACAAAAAATGGTACATTTCCCTGCCTAGAAAGTAGGTGTAAAACCTGTGCACACATTTACACCACAGACAAGATACCCATACCAAACACCCAATTACACCATAAGATCAACAGTAATTTCACCTGCAAATCATCAAGCGTAATATACCTCATCATGTGTGCAAAATGGCCAACAGCTCTTTATGTGGGGGAAACGGGACAGGTATTACATAAGGGGTTTAATTCCCACAGATCCAGCATTAACAACAAAAAGACAGACAGCAGTGGGAGAACATTTTTGCCAAAGTGGACACAGTGTCAGGGACATTAGACTGACAGTACTAATGGGACAATTTCGCACTCAGAGGGAAAGAAAAATTATGGGAGGTAAAATTAATGCCACAATTTGATTCTTTGACTTATGGCCTGAATAGAGACAGAGAGTTTGTCACATTACCACATTGTGAGTTAACATTTATGACAGTCCCTCTGGGATCATAAATACCTGGACTCCTCAGAGGAAGCATGCAATTTAAATTACATCCTCTACCATTGACTGATCAAAGAATCAATATCTGGGCTAACATTCTTATCTGATTTCCATTCTAAACAATTTAATGTGTACTTGTGTTTAAGAGAGAAGTTTTCATATTTATCTGTATAACATGCCTGAGGAAGAGACCTAAGATGTCTTGAAAGCTTGCATTTTAAATCTGTTTAGTTAGCCAATAAAGGTATCAACTTTACTAAATTTTTGCCTCCTGTATTTCTATGGCCAACACGGTACCAACTCTCACTTGATTATTATGAGCAAGCCATGGCAGAACAGTACAGATAGTAAACAGTCTTTCAGGAGTTGCTCAGACATGGCACAGTAAGTTCTGTGATAAGTGGCTGTGAAACTGAAATTTTTTTTATTTATTTATTTATTTATTTTTTTAATTGATTTGTAGAGACAACTGTAGCAAATATATAAGTACACAGTTAACCCTTTGAGTGCCAGAGTAATAAACAACACATTGCTTTGCAATGCGTTGTGTACCCCTCTTGCACTCAAAGCGTTAAAGGAAGAGAATCCTTAGAAGCACACACTACAATTAGTATACAAAATCAAAAAGGACACTAAAGTAAAGCAAGCTCAGCAAATGGTGTTCTCAAAGTTTGAGTGGGTGGACTTGTAACTTCATCTCCTGACTACCATTTGTTTCTGTTTGGTGAACATCATTGATATTTTTACCGTAGTGGGCACGGGTTACTTTAGTGACTCTTCTTGGCTCTTTGCACATTTGATGCTTCATTTTGACTGGAAATATTTACCACCAGTCAATAAATAAAATGTCAGTATCACTGGATAATATTTAAACACCAGACCTTTTGAATGAATTACCCATTGCAAGTTTGATTCTATTATTCTTTCATTGTAGAAGAGAAATTATGTATTCCCCTTCATCAAGCCCTGGTTGATGAGAAAAACATTTTTTCCAGCCAACTCTATGCATTGATCGCAAGTAATACAATTTATAGCCTTTTCAGCAAACTTTGCACATCATTTGGTCCCTTGAGGTAAATTTTAAACAGCTATGATGTAAACCATTATATCATGTCGTCATGTTAAAGTGTGCAACCATGGCATGCAAGTTTATTCTTTTCTTAAAAATGTCTAAAGTGAATAATGACAATCTCTGTCTTTTTCAATTTTAAACTTGTAGCGTCATTAGTATTTATTTGTAGGTTACAATGGGAGGTGTTTCATGGTGGAGTGTACTCTAGTCCAGGATATGCTAATAAATGTGTGACCACACTTTCATACTATAGCAGCATCTTGTAACGGATGAGCTTATGCTCCTGCTGTTTAATCAATGCATTTGCTGGCTGTAAATTATATATTCATAAGCATGGTAGTATCCCATCTGTTTCTGCAGAGTACGGCTGTTCTGTTCTGGGCATAATTATTTGTACAGCACATCTCGTTAGATGACTGAATAATTTTTGTGCATGGCAGAAACAAGTTAGATCCGCAGAAAAGGTTGAGTTCTCAAAGGCAGACATTTTATGGGTGACAACTTCCCTTTCAGGATTCCAAGTCGACTAGCCAATCACTTAATATGGAGATTAATTTTCCTTAACTCTGAAACGCTGTAAAGTTGCTTTTGCTTCTTCATTTAAATTGCAAATACAAAAGCTTATGGTAATTTAAAGTATATGGTAATTTCAAGTATAATATAGTAGTAGTAGGAATAATAATGTTTTTGTGTCAGGATTTAGAAACCTGTCTATTGCATGTGAATTGATATAGCATTAATTACTATTTTTATTTTTAGCAAGATGATCGCTACAAAAAGCACAAAAAAAAGTTATTCCGGTTTAAGTAGTAAGATGAAGAAGAGTGAACACCTCTTATCCCTTTGAGTGCCAGAGGGGTACGCAACACATTGCTCTACAATGTGTTGCATACCCTTCTGACACTTGAAGGGTTAAAGAGTTGAAATTTTTTTTTGGGGGGGGGCAGGACTGTTTAGGTTTTTTTTTTTTTTAATAAATATTGCTACTAAAAAAGTATTGTATTTTTAGCAGCTGTCACAGACTTGGTTTGTGTTCAACACCGTAAACAGTTGGAAATGTATTCCCTTCCATTTAGGAATAAATAATGCAGAATGAAAGTTTTTGATCACTATCCATCAATTTGCAGATGGTGCTCATGGCTCTGAAAGCCTTTAAATTCACACTGCTTTTTAGAAAATCTCTATACAAGTTAACCCTGTATTCCAGACAGCTTTATATTTTCAGACTTTCGTGGCATTGTTTTGTTGGAACACAAGTCCCATTATCTTTAGGCAGCCATTGTCTTTCTGAGGATGTAGGTAGTTGTATTCCCCAACAACTGTTGGTCTGAAAATTGACAACCCCAAGCAAAGTGTCATTTTTTATTGTGGGGGGATGGTTTTTGAGGGTAGCAACAGGACTGTGTGATAAGGTAATTGTCTTGCATTGTGGCCTGGAAATTTAGGCAAAGACATGTTAATTAACTTTTGAGTTAACCTGATCAATAAACATGCAATGGGGAACCTAAACATTAGTGTACCTTTTCCATTTATTTATCACTGGGGACACAGAAAACCTTCTTAATTTCAGTAAGTGGCATTCATATCCTTCAAGTTCAAGGTTATGTTGATGTAGTGTATTCAGCAATCCCCTGTATGTTTAGTTGCTAAAATCAATACACACTTCAGATATTTCCTTAACTCATTGGATACTATAATGGAATTCAAAAATTTACAGTGCAATGCTTTGGAGACTGCTGCCAGTCCAGCATTAAAGTAGATCTCAGGACAGATGTAAACCTTCATAAATATCACAAATTTTGCTCTTAAAATATATAATTTATTTCCCATCTGATGTAATTTCCATTCATAAATCAGTGTGATTTTATAACTACATTTATTTAACTTGAAAACATATTTATATTTATTCCCTTATCTATAAAATATTATTTATGGACACATAAGCTGAATATCAAGAACCACCCTTTGACCATTTTTTTCAGCTTTAGGCTTTTTAACTGTATGCTTACTTTTCTACTAAACAACCTTTTTTCCCCCCTCAATAGACCATAGAATTTCTGTATGAATGGACTATCATAGGTAGAAAGACCCCCACATGGCACTTTAGAACCATGTAAGCATTCTCAAGATATTAAATGGTCAGCAACCAGCTGAACACTACAAATGCAAGAAACCGTAAGCAGATGTACTGGATTGCTGTATGAGCAACACATGCTGTTATAATAGCTGTTATATAGCTTGAGGCAATTTTTTTAAGGATAAGTTCATTTTAAGAGAGTATTCAGTCAAACCTTTTTGAGTAGTGGTAATAGTCAGAAAAGTTGCACTACCAATTAAAAATATAAGATAAATACACAAGCTGTGGCTAAGACCAGAACTGTAGATGGTAAATTACATTTCACATGTTCTAATACCAATACTTATAAGCTGGTTAGTAAAAATATGGGAATATATTGCAATCTAGAAACTATGGAGTATCGTTCATAGGAATATGAAAATTATTTATAGAATGATTCAGTATCTTACCAATGGTATTCATGGCCTGTATTGTTAAGGAGGATAGTCCCGATTTAAGTTTTTGACTATATTAGTGAACACCTGTATAAGACTTACACAGACCCTTATCTAGATTCCAAAGAAATTACTTTTCCTACGCAAAAGGCCAGTTGTAAGAGAGACCTAGATATATCCGTCTCTGAGGATGACTGGTTGTAAGTGTTGAATAATGCACTTATTAGCCATTTAAACTAATTTTAAATTAATCACGAGATGGTATGGAACTCCAGATGTATTGCATAGTATGTTTTCTGAGATCAAGGACAGATACTGGAGTTTTGGCGAAAGTCTAGGCTGTCTGATACATATCTGGGGGTCTTGCTCGTCTATAAAAATGTATTGGAATAAGATTCTCTTCTTTATTGCAAAAATCGTAAATGTTAAAATATTGAAAACACCTCAACTTTTTTCACTTAAAATGCCAAATAAATATAGGGACAAGGTCCCAGAGATTTATGCCCTCTCTACTCACTTATTAAAGACAGCGAAATTATTCATTCCTGTGTTATTGAAAATTAGAAAAATACCAATCATACATGAATGGGAAATGTGGGTATGCCACAGTATTGTTGATTCTGATGTCCTGGAGCAATTCTGGGGAAAACCAGCTTCATCATAATAAATAAAAAATCACCATTCATTTAAGTGAGGGTTCTAACACCTGGCACAACAATGCATTTGATACCTCTCTAGTAGTCGAAGGCTAAAATTGGAATTGGGGAAACAACGTGTCCACTATGGTGCAGCTGGTTTGCTCCAGAGTTCCTCCAGTTCTTCTTTATACTTTGGATCCATGTTTTTGTGTCTCATGAATTTTGTGGTTTTATGTGTCCCTTATCTGTTTTTAGGGACCTTCCCATCCTGTGCAAGCTTTTAAATGATAAACACTGCAGTTTAAAGGGATAGTAATGTTTCATAATAAAAGCAGCTCTAATTAACATACCTGGGAACTCCCAGGGTTTGACCCTGAGACTCAGGGGCTTGACCCAAATCTCAGGGTGAAGGGCAAAATTCTCAGGGTGAGAGAGGTCTGTGTCACCTACTGTATGAATTTCCCCAATTAAATGTTTCCTTAGCCTCTAAACTGGTGCCATTAGTACCAGAAAAACAGTGGGAGATGTCCTGCTTGTCTTGTTTGTGTTCAGGCAGTGAGTTATCCAAACTGTAGCATGTTAAAGGTCCCTCTCACACAGACCGGACCACCTCTGTGTTAGAGCAAGCAGGCACATATCACAAAATCTACATTATGGGAAGCTTTAAGGGTTAATATTTAAAAGATCTCAGGGTCAGCTCATCTTGAAAGTTCCCAAGTATGCTAATTAATCATCCTAGTATTTGGACTTTGGAGAGTGTTATTTCAATTCTGTCAGAGTTGTAGTTCCAGAGTTATTCAATGACAAAGTGTCCCCCTCCCGCCCCTTTTACTGATGTCACACTGTTCAGCCACAGCAGAAGGGAGGTGCCCAGGTAGACTGCAGAGAGGGACAATCTTCAATTAAGATAAAGGAAAAACCTGAAAAGCTTGTCAAGGGGGGCAGGGATTTCATTGTTTTCATAGGAATAAGAGTGTCCCCTTCTGTTATCTGTCTGGTCTATAGACTGCATTCCACATCTGAGAAGAGATTGCTTACACTAGGTAAAAGGGGCGGGAGGGGGAAACTTTGCTTGTGAATATCTCATAAACCATAAAGGTTTGAGAGATAAGACTTATATCATTATTCATGTTTTTTTAATGCCTACAAAATAAAATAAAGTTAAAATGAAGTATTACTATCCCTTTAACTTGGTGTGTATGCTATTCCTGTGTTGTGTGTGTTTTGTATATATTCATTGTGTTTTAATTTTTCCCATAAGTATCAATACATTTATCTGTCCCTTTATTTTTCTGCAACCCCATTTGAATTGCTTTTATACATTTTAATTCTGAAGATAAAATATTGCACTGTGTTATCCAGTAGACCAGATGGAAATCAAAGACGAATATAAAGATGAAATCTTATAATGGCTTTTTGAGAGCATAAATACAGGCTTTCAAAACCCTAAGGTCCCTTCTTCAGGAATTTAACAAAAAAGCTGGAATAATATGGTATTTATATTCACTGAGTATGACAGAAACATATGAGAGAAATTATATGTATATAAATTTGTGGGAAATTTATTTGGTAAACATAGTCTGTATAAATATGGTGTGCTTTACATAGGTTTGGATCAAAGTCGTGGGAACAAGGAAATATTAGCACAGAGGTGTGAAGAGCCTGTTTGTTTGGGATCTGGTGAGACTCAGGTCTCTGTACAATTAAATATGCAAAGTAAAATATGTCAGAATGTTCATTATATTATAATGAAACATAAAACATCTCCCCAGGTTCAGCCATGTCCAGGCTAAAGACCCCATTATTAGGTTGTTTTTATGTGCTGCCTAAAATACATAAATAGGGGAATCTGGGGTGGGGACATTACCCGAAAATATCTCTGGCTGGGTTGATAACACCATTTAAACACTTGATACGAAGCATATCCAGCTACATCCAAGACATGACAGACCTGCTGTCATATGTCCAGTATTTAGGGGACTATCTGAGCTATTGTGGATACTGAATCCTTGTATACAATTACCCTTCATCATGGTGGCCTAGCAGCATGTCAAAATATTTTGGATCAATGGGATGTACCAACAGAGACTGTTCTACAACTTGAAAAATGCATACACGCAATTACTTCTCATTTGGGGAAGACCTATATTTACAAAACATGGGAACAGCCATAGGAACAAAGGTGGTACCTCAGTATGCTAACTTGTTCCGGACAAAACTTGGGCAACATTTTCTATCCACCTTCAGCACCAGACCAATGGCTTATGCCTACTACATACATCCTGTTAATTTTGGCTACCTATGAACAAGATCTTGCTCAACTCCATGCCACATTAAACCAATTCACCACTGCTACACAGTACCCCACAGGAGGATGCTACATTGTGGCAATAAGACAGGCATTAAGGAAAGAATAAATCTCCATCATAACCAAGTGAACAAAGGAATGAATGGTTGACACATTAATGGGCCAACACTGCTGTAATCCAAATCATAGCCTAAATAAATATAAGTAGCGATAGTCAAATGAAACTTTAAAACACAGAGGGAAAAAAATAAGCATTTAAACAACTGTTAAAAACGGGACTGGATCTGTGGATGGGTTTTATGTTCTATTATGACAGAGCATGCAGACATATTTTAACCCCTCACTCGTATAATTTATTCCATATTTCTCTTGAACACAGGTACCATGGGGTTGAGTCCCTCCCCCTGCAAGGCAGGACACATCTAAAAAAACAGGGTCTTTGGGGTGGAGACTCCCTCCTCCTCCAGCTTACCTTTCCGCCCCACACACACACTAACCCCCTGAATTTATGTGTCCTTCTAGAAGCTGGCAGGGCAAGACACAGTCTCTTAGTAATTTCTTTGGTTTTTATTGTTTTCTTCTTCAGAACAGGGCTGTATAATCTCCCATTAGGCGAATTACCATCACTGGGCTTCCCTGGAGTGGATTGACCAGTTTACAGGTGCTTTGTGGACCCTTGCTGCCAAGTTTTCACTCACAACAGAGTATATTCAGACTCTGAATTATCTCTAAGGTGGTAACCTGTAGACAGAAGACTGGTGACTAACCCTTTGAGTTCCTTGGTCCACTTACATCCCTGCTGTGTTGTCTCAGCATTCAGGGGATGTTGTGAGCCTTCTTAGGCTCTGGCACTCATTATGGGTATCTTTATTATCTATATGTTTCTCTCAGGGGGTTTTGGAGTAAGGGTGGATGCTTTAATCTATGGGATTAACCCTTTCTTTGCATTTTTTTTTTTACTTTTACTGCATTTAAGTGCTTAAGGGGGGTTTATTTTCACCTCCCACTTCTTGTCCCTTAGTTTTATGTATTCCTCAGATGTTCCCTGAGGATTTTGGGTCTTTTGGCAACTTTCTCTATTTAGACCGATTTTAATGTGGTGGCCCCTTTAAGAATGGGAGCCCACCCTCTGCCATCTTTGCTCCATTGACTTCTAAGGGAAACGCTACTATGGTACATATCTGCCACTGTGTATGATGCAACGGCAGTCCCATTTCTGAGTGTCCATGGGGTGCATGGTAAGCCTCAAACAAAGTTGCACTCTTTGCTAGGCAACAGAGAAGACTATGTTTGCCATAAATATGCGTTTCACTGGCTTTCTCCAAACTGGCTGTCAGTTTTACAGAGGCCATTTACTTCTCTCTTGCTTATCCTACGCAGAGGCAGACACTGCTTGCTCTTCTTCTACATATTAACCCTTCACTTGCCAGATAAGTGTATTTACTGGGCTATTAAGGGTGCTGTATTGTACTGGGGATACTTAGTATTTTTCCTAGTGTTGGGATGCTTTATTTTAAAATATGTTGGACTCTAAGGTGCATAGGGGTAAATCCATGGAAAAATACTCAGGGGCTTCCTTTCCCTTACCCCCTCACATATTGTTTCTCTTGCCAAATGGGGCTTCCTAGAGAATATTCAGGGCCTCTCTGCCCCCTTACGCTGTGGCCCCTTATACACCACCAGGGCCCTCCAGCACTGATCAAGAGCCAGCATGGATCAAGAGGTTACTTTGTTTAGTGGCCCAAATCCCCTTCTCCCTACAGGGAGTACTTCAGTCAAGGAAAACTACCCCTACCTTTAAACACATTGCTCTCATTTCTAGGGGACATGCTAGGGGCTTTCTCTGATGAGGACTTGTTAGATGAGGATGATGGGGAATATGAAGACATGGATTATTCCTACTCCTATGGAAATTCCTATGAGGCAGATCCACTTCCCTCTTCAATGGGGCTTATTAGGGCAATCTTGTAGACAATTCAGGCCCCTGACAGCTCTGATGAGGGGGCTTCCTCTCCATATAGTTTTCAGTGTGTTATAAGTCTTCTCCTTTCTTCCCATCCAATGCCTCTCTTGACCAGATCCTTGTGTATGAGTGGAAAACTCCTGATAAATGGCTTTTGCTCAAGGCAGTATCTATTTTTGGTTATGTCTTTAGCTCTGTGTGCTTCTCCACCCCCCCCCCCCCCTTCGTGAACCCCCTATTTCACTTTAGCACTCACCCACTGGCTTATGCAGCGGTCCTCAAGGAACCTGTAGATAAAAAGCTGGACTCTTAAGGCCTCCTTCACTGCCATTGGTGCAGCACTAAGGCCTGTCTTTGCATCTACTTGGGCTAACAGAGCTGTTGCAGTTTGGTGTAAACATCTGGTTAAGGCTGTCAGTGCTGATGTGGCCAAGGAGGACTTACTGGTCCTTATGGCTAACACGGTCAGGTTATGCCCCAAGGCCCCTGTTTTTTTTGTGGTGCGCCACCACACCCTGTGGCTTAAGATTTTGTCTGCGGACAAATCTTCAAAAAAGGTCACCGGTTTCCTTACTATTTAAGGCAAGTCCCTTTGTGGACCTGATCTGAAATGGATAATCAGTGACGCTGCTGGTGATGAGAGTACCTTGTTATCTCAGATCTTCACCAAGCATCCGTTTGTCCATCCCCCTCCTACCAAACGGGGAAGCAGAGGTCACAGAGCTTGCAAGCCCCTCAAGGGAGCCCCAGAGTGAAGCCCAGACAAGCCTGGCAGCCCAAGCGATCAGCATCAAAGGTTAAGTCTGACAAACTCTTGTCAGCATGACTCATGGGATCCTGGTCCATTGTTAACTGTAGGTGGATGCCTGGGTGTCCTCTGTAATGGACCAGTGAGTTTTGCGGGTAATCTCAGAAGGTTACCACATAGATTTCAAGTCCCTTCTTCCATATTGGTTCTTTTTTTCAACAGATCAGAAGCAGCCAGACAAGGCAAGACTGGTCCAGGAGGTGGTGGATTCACTGCTGGAAAAATAGGTTCTTATGCCAGTACCTCGCCCCAAGAGCTGTTCAGGTTTCTATTCCAACCTATTTGTGGTCTCAAATAAGGAAGGCAACTGCTGCCCTATGCTGGATCTCAAATGCCTCAACAAGTACGTGGTCTCTAAGCCCTCAAAGATGGAATCTTTGCATTGTATCATAGCAGCAATGTGCCCGGGGGAGCACCTACTGTGTACCTTTCCTGTTTCAAAGCTAATCTTTTCAAGAAAGTAATAGATATATGAGACGTGGAATGGGTGACTTTAATTGTCTCATCAGGTTTTAATTGCAGTAAATCAACATATATGCGTTTACACAAAATCTGCTTTATCAAAGCTCAATTTTCATTTGCATTTTTTTTTATTATGATTTATTATGTATTGGTTAAGACATCAACATACACAAATGTCCGCATTGTCAAAGCATAATCTTAATTTTTATTTATTATTTCATTTTTTTTTAAATTTTATTTTATAATTTATCATGTATTGGTTAGGACTCTCTTGAAATTGAGGTACCTTGGTGTGATAAGAGAGCTTATTCATTCTTTGGCCAACTAATGCAACTCCAAATTTACTAGTGTATTGACCAGAACTTATAAGAATACACTTCTTTTGACACCTGTGAGACACCTACTCTCGTCTTCTTTAAGGTTGTCCATGAATCTTTAGCATGTTGTTGTTATTGTAATTCGTTTTGGAAAGTGTATCAGATCCTAACAAACTGTTATTGTCTGATTTACAATGCACACCTTATAATCTCATTGTTTATTCTCAATGTACTTACATTTAGCCACTTGTTTGCAGGGCATCTATTATGTTTCA
The DNA here is from genome assembly GCA_037306005.1 of Rhinophrynus dorsalis. Classification (NCBI taxonomy): domain Eukaryota; kingdom Metazoa; phylum Chordata; class Amphibia; order Anura; family Rhinophrynidae; genus Rhinophrynus; species Rhinophrynus dorsalis. The sequence continues at coordinate 339,900,262 of CM074720.1, read as the reverse complement.
ATAATAATAATTAATTACCTCTCCTTACTTCTCTTTGTAGTTTGACAAGGTGTATGCATATAGCATTCGCCATAATTATGGCAGAGAAGGAAAGAGAACAGACTACACACCCTACAGTTGTATGAAGATTATAGTGTCCAACCCACCAGGTCAAGGGGACTATCATGGTAAGTTCCTGTGAGGCAAAATTGCTCTTACTGCAGTGTTATTGTGAATATTCTTTCTTTCCTCTCACTTCTCTGAGCTAAAAAGGTAATCGTGTGACGCGCCCTTGATCAAACACATTTTCTTTTCTTTTTTTTTATTTCTTTTTTTTTTTTAATTCAAATTTTTATTGAGAGTTTACAGTATATGTGACAGAAGGAAATGACACAATTAACAAAAATAATAAAAAATAAAAAAAGGCACAGCAGGCATAAAACAAGAACATATAATCAAAAAAAAAACAAGAAGGGAACAACATTACAGTTGGAGGTAAGACTGGGAATAGAGAAAGGGGAAAAAAAAAAAAATTAAAAGGGGGGGGAGGTGGGGGGAAAGAAGGGGAGGAAGGGGCAGGCAGAAGGAAGGGAGAAGACAGGGGTAAAGTCAGGAAGGGAAGACAGTACTTGGAGTTCGAGCTCGAGGCAAATTCAAAGTAGTAGCAGGTCCCGATGGAAATCAGGAGGAACCACTGAGTCAATCCAAGGGCCCCAAATCTGAAGATACGAGGACGAGGAGGCATGAAGGTAAGCAGTCATTTTCTCCATACGAAGTAATTGCCAAATCCTCCCATCCAAAGACTCGTGACCCGGAGGTAAAGACTTCCAGTGAAAAGCAATATGACATCGGGTCATGGCACAAATCCGAAATACAAGTTTATTAGCGTTCCTAGACAGGGGTGGAAAACGAGAAGACCTATTCAATAGGGCCGTCCATGGATCCGGTGTCAGCGCTACTCCCAGCGCCGTGCTCAAGAGCCCGAAGACAGAACTCCAAATAGCAGTTACAGAAGGGCAAGTCCACCACATGTGAAGGTAAGTACCCTCTTGTCCACATCCTCGATAGCACAGCCGCGAAACTGAAGGAAAAATACAATGTAATCTAGTGGGGCAGTAATACCATCTTGACAGAACCTTATATGCATTTTCTTTCACTAAAACACATGGAGTCAAGCTATTGGTATTAGTTGTAACCTCATTCCACTCGTCTAGGCCCAGAGAGTCACCCAAATCAAGTTCCCATTTAATACGGAAACAAGATAGTCAGGAGATGGGAATAAATCTTAGAGATGGCACCCCTACCAGGGAGTGAAGAAGAACAAAGATGCTCAAACACGGTCCTTTGGGGAGGTGATTTCCCCTGAAAGTAGGAGTGGACGAAGTGGTGCACCTGAATAAATCTATAATATTCTGTCAACGGGGCCTGATATTTGTCTTTAAATTGATCCCAAGTCAAGAGGCTATTCCCAGTATATAAGTCAGAGACAGATAACACACCTGTCCGACGCCACCATCCAAACTGATCCGGACAAACACCCGGAGGAAATAGCGGATTCCAAAAAAGAGAGCACATTTTTGACGGCGATGCAGTGAGCTGATCCCGATGACGATGCCACAGGGTCAAGGTAAAAGATAGATTAGGGCAACTTGCCACCGTTGTCAAGGGCAACGAAGGGATCCATAGCAAGGCAGGTGCAGGAGGCGATCCACTCAGCAAAGTTTCCAACTAAACACATTTTCAGTTATGTTCGATTCATGCTTATTCAAGACAATAAACAGAAAAATGTTGATTGTGTGAGCACTCTCAAATATAAGCTTAGATGGAAAAAATGATTGTAAAAATGACGTGCACTAGATCAAAATCAAAATGTTAGTGAAAGAACAAGGCCACATGATAAGTATAAGGTTGAAAACCGATGTTAAAGCTAGTTTTAAGGTGCTGTCACACAAGAAATTTAAAACATGGAAATAAAGGTTATGAGAACTCCATTGTGGATGTTCTCTCATTGACAAATATTTGATATCCAGCAAAGGATAGGCTAAAGCTTGGTTAGAGTCCAGAACACAATAAAGCTGCTCACATGCAGAAAAATATTTGTGTGAGTAAATCGCAGGGTGAGTTTCCATGGCAACTGGTCACACAACCATTCAGCTGGTTCTTTGGAGAACTGGATAAAATAAATTAAAAGGTTGGGAAAGGGGAACCTAAATGCTAAATAGCTTAAAATATTGAATAGTAGAGTGTGAGTGACATCAGTCACACTCTAATACTTTACAATATAATGAAAGCAAAAAAAAAATATAACATTGCTATCACTAAGTTTATATAAAACCCCAATAGAAATGTTCTTGTTATAGCATACCTTTTCAGAGTTGATTGAACAGTTCACATTATTATGGATGTCTTGATGGTCTGCAATAAATATTGTAATTATATTTAGATTGTCAATCTGAAAAGCTTTATTTATCATGCTAGTTTCTGAATTTAGAGGGTAACTAGGCAATGTTGCTATCCTTTTAACACTTCATTATTAATCAGTGTTCCAATTTTGAAAGGATTTTTCAACTATTTAATTAATGGCTAGATACAAGTTCATTTTGTAGCTTATTAATAGATAGTAGGTATTCCAGTTATTTTTTCCTACTATTTGTAAAACTAATAGATATAAAGGGAATGTGTATTTCCTATGCGTGACAGAGTGCTGTGCAATGCGTTGCGTACCCCTCTGACAATCAGACGTTAATTGTTAGAGAGTACTGACATAATTTAAATGAAGATTGGGTCCTGTATTCAGAAGCAAAATAGAGTAATTTTGGTGTGACCCAGATGCACCATGGGAGACAAATAAAAAGTCCCATTGATTTAAATGGGGCTTTTAACCCCTTGAATTCCAGAAAGGCCTTCAATGCCTTGCAAAGTAATGCTTTGGAGATATCTGTAATATTCAGAAGGAGTCAAAAGCCTCATTTATATCAAAGGGAAAATGTATTTCTGCCTTATTGTGTAGTTGGTTTGACTCAATATCACTTTGCTATTGAACAAAGGTTCTTTGGTTTATAGAATGTTTTTTGGTTTTTTTTTCCCCTGACTTACGAGGCGTTAACCATTTGAGTGCCAGAGGGGTACGTAACGCATTACGTTGCATACCCCTCTGGCACTCAAAGGGTTAATGAACCAATAAAGCTAGAGTACCAACAAGATCATGTTTTTCTACTTGTTAAAAAGAATTGTGGTTGTTTCACATTGTTTTTGTTTTTAATTAACTAATTTTGTTCACAGGAAGCAAGTCTTGACTTCTCCCTTTTATAACACTCCCTGGAAATGTTTAATCTGTAATGCTCTAATAACCAGTGAACACGTATTTTGGAAAAACAATAGAACAGTTGCAAGCATGAACAATTAACTTTCCTTTATCATTATTAGGCTTTTAGGCAATTAGGAGTAATTTAGTCAGTTTAGTCCATATCAAGAGTGTTTATTGTTCTCAGTCTTGGGTAAACAAACTAATTTATGTAATTTTTATTTTTCCTCTTAGGCTGTCCATTTCGACACAGCGATCCTGAACTGTTAAAGCAGAAGCTGCAATCCTTTAAAGTCCCCTCCACTGGGATCAACCAGGTAGATTAAAAGTCTTATAGTATTGTTTTTGAGCATGTACTTCAAAAAGAAATAGACATGACGGTCAAATAAGTGGGTTCAGGATAGGACAGGCCAGGGCACAACCCTGGTACTTTTTTTCTTTTCTTTAATTCTATGGTTTCCATTAATGTAATGCCAGCAAATGAATAAACTACCCTCACTTCAACTTTACCTAAAAGTCGCTGGCTGCCTCCCTGAGGTGATCAAAGCCATGGCAGGAGCAGAGTTTGAGAGGTTATCGCGTAGGTCTGGTGCATTCTTACATTACAATAATTGGTTGCTGTCAGTTTTATGTTTTGGTCCTCTGGGTGGGAAAGGCAGGTACTTTGAGAGGTATGGGACAACCATGTTTAACCCCTTAACGATCAGCCACAGGATCACAGGATTTTTTATTTTTTTTTCTCCAGGACCGTCACTGGTCCTTAAGTGCTGGTACCGTCGTGACTATCTGGGCACGTCAAGGGTCGTTAAGGGGTTAAAGGAGAAGCAGCACCTTCAACTAGTAACCACAAACTTTTCTATGGTCAGAAAAACCTAATGGCCCCCTGTGAATTTTGTCTTTGGGCCTTTGCTCAGTAGATCAGTAGATAACATCACTTGAGCAATCTGTTCTGGATGTCATGTCCATGGAGATGGACATGACAGTTGCTGGTTTTTTTTAAATCTTTTATGAAGTAGGTAGCTTGCATAGATATTCCTTTAAGGCAGTGATTCTCAACCAGGGTGCCCTGGCACTTTGGTGTGCCACGGACATCATCTTAGGGTGCCCCATGTTTTCTATGAAGACTGACAAAAATGGACTTTTAAATTAAGTTTTATAGAAATTGTTATGCACAATATATTTTGTTTTGTTATTATGATTATAAGATCTAATAATAACTGTATATTTATGTATTGTACCCTTCTTGTGCCCTTGGTAAAGTACAATACATATGTTAGGGGTGCCCCGAATGTTGCAGACTATGTGTTAGGGGTGCCCCAAACAAAAAAAGATTGAGAACCACTGCTTTAAGGACTAGTAGGGTTCACAAGGTTGAATTGTGCAGTAGGCATAGTTTGTGTCCTACCTTTCTGACATTCACAGGGTTAAACTTGTGAATAAATGATAAGAGGATACAAATAAAAACACATGTATTTTATCACCTTAACATGCTACTGTATTTATTTCAATTTTGTCTTAGGAGGCACTTTACCTTTCACCTAGTAGATACCTTCTAGATATTGTCACAATAGGGCAATCCTGTTCCCATAGATTATACCAAAATCCCAAAAGCATCCTATCTTATGAACTCAACATTTTCTATTGAAATATAAAATGAACAAGTTAAGAAGCCAATAACAAATATTTTATTTTTTTGGCTATTGTTTGAATCAACCAGAGGTATTGATTTCCTTGCTAACATTAAAAGGATGCCATTATTTGAGTGCTGCACAAACTATGCACTTGATTATTTTATAGGACTTATTGCCAGAGGGTAGACCATCTGGGCCTGGCACATGGTTCTATCCATGATCTGGAATTAGCCTGGCAGCCACTGATGTGATTAATAAAACCTTCAGATGTAACACATCTTGGTCAGATTGGACTGTCAGGTTTGTTGTATGTATAAATAAATTAGGGAAAAGAACAAGCTCTGAAATGGGAGCGCACACACACAGATGTGAGATCAAATACAGATATGAATTTATAAAGCAGCCAAATATAAAAATGTTAATTGTAGCCAAATATAAAATACAAATGACATTCCATTTCAAAAGAAGAACAAAATAAAATATATTGTGGGTTACAACTGCCAAATATTTCCACCATAGAGATTTATAATAACACTATGCACTTATGTAAATAAGGCAAAAAGAAAAGTGACAGATTTGAAGTTTAACATAAACCATGCTAAATGATGTCACTGGTGGGGGCGTGGCTGCTGTGGTTGGAGTTATTGCCTATAGTAAGACACCATAGTCACGGACTTAATTTATCTTCAGGAGGCTAAGTGGTAACCATATGAATCATTTCAACTGAAAAAATAAACTGCTTAGACTGTACATTACTCTTGACCTGAGGTTACAAATGTAAACAGGTAACAGTTTGTGTTCTAATATACGAGTGAAGTAACTTGAAATAATTATAACCGTGATGTGTTTATGAAATGTGGTATAGTAACACTGTGGTACAGAATACATGGATGAGAAATATGGGATGAAGTACTCCACTGTACATAATAAGTATATTGAAAATCAGCAGAGAGTTATGTGGCACAAGCCTTCATAAAGGTCGTGGAACTCTGAAATTACTATCACAATGCTTCTTTGTGTTATCTGTGGTATTTTTTTTTTATCCTGCACAGTAGAGAAGTGCTGGTATTTTAATTCCATGAAGTTGGCTTAGCTTCCTACCTGGCTTTACAGCCATTTTTACTGTTTATAAGCTATACCAGCAGTCTCCGATTGGTCAGAGAGGAAGAGAGACTTTATTCTCCATTACATGACATCACTACTTACCATAAACTTATAATCTGCTACAAGTGGCATGTCAACTGTACAACTGTACTGTTAAGTATACAAACTGTTAAGAAAATGTTCTGTGGGTTATATGTTAGCACTGTACATAATGATATGGACCTTACAAATTCTTTGTCCCAAGATGCATTTTAAATTTAAATAACATCAACTGTTAGCTGAAGCACAAATGGTTTGTTAAATACACACACAAGTAAAAGCATCAAAGGTATCTGTGAGTACTTCCTTACTGTGCCTTTTCCATTGGTGACATCCTTTTTAACCCACTGCGAGTACCATCGGAGAGATGGTAGCAACAGTTCAAGTCTGTAGTCAGTGGGCTTCTACAGAGAGATATAGGAAACCGCTTTAATGAGAGCTGAGTGAAGAACTGACATCACCCAGCTCTGCAGATATCTATGATATGCCTAGGGAACTAGCAGAAAATGGATGAGTTATGAGGTTTTGGGCTCTGACATTGGGTAAAAAAGATATTTTATTGATCCTTTCTACCCAATTAACTATTTTACATTCTCCATCATGCCATTATAAAAGAAAAATGCCTACATTTGCATAAGTCTGTCCTGACCCATGTAAGGCAAATCTCTCCTGCACAAGAAAAATTAGGAAACCTTGCATGCACATTTCTGGTGTATGCTGACCTCTCAGTGTGGTACAGCTAGGAAACAAGGGTAACTACACCTGGATTAACGCTAAGCCATCAGGATAGTGACTCTCCTTTCCGGTGTTTGGGGGAACACCAACAGAGCCACACTTCATTTTCCCTGAACTCCATAGCATCTGTAAACATTCTGTTTGTTTTGTGGGACTTAAAATCTAGTATGACATACACTCTCTGTAGGCTCCCTTTTCTGCCTTTCCAGTGTTCCCATTGACACTGCAATCTTTACAGTTGTTGTTGCTAGTGTTTTTGGTGTCTGTAAATAGGCCAACTTAAGGCAGCATCTTTATAAATAGAAGAGTAATATGTACTAATCTCAATAAATTAAATGCAGCTTTTATCTCTTATTACAAAGAGCACATACACAATCAAATGTTGCATATATGGGACAGTTTACACTTGCATTAACCCTTTGAGTGACAGGGATGTATCCAACACATTTTGTGTGTTTGTGCGAGCTTTGAAATTTAATGGGGTTTCATCTTAAAGGGATAGTAATACTTAAAATGTAAAAAAAAATATGTTGTAGGGTTTATCCCTCTGAGTAAAACAAGAGTACTCTCATTGCTGAAAGGTGTTTCATTCAAAAGTTATTAATTTTCAAAGTTGAATTTTTTAGGTGCAATATCACAGTGGCCTGAAATTGTACAGTGGCGCTGTTGCTACACCATCTTATGGAGATTTATGGTCCCGGGACCAGAGCTGTCCATAGGATGGTGTAGCAACAGCGCCACTGTACAATTTCAGGCCACTGTGATATTGCACCTAAAAAATTCAACTTTGAAAATTAATAACTTTTGAATGAAACACCTTTCAGCAGTGGGAGTACCCTTGTTTTACTCAGAGGGATAAACCCTACAACATATATTTTTTTACATTTTAAGTATTACTATCCCTTTAACTGTTCTGAGGTAACCTAGGCACTAATCTCCTTTCTCCTGTGCCTTGGTACAACAGTTGCCCCTCACTGAAAGGGACTTTCCTTATACCAAAATAAAAAAAAGAAGAGCAATTCTAGGGCAAACTAACCACACAATATGGGACAAATAAAATGACCCATTGATTTAAATGGGTCTTTTAATCCATTGAGTGCTAAAGAGGTCTCCAACACATTGCTTTTGAATCGTTGGAGGCTTCTTTAGTATTCAAGGAGTTAAAAGTCCCATCTAAATTAACGGGAATTTTGAGATTTTTTAAATTATTATTCCCCTTGGTGCGGTTGGTTTGCTCCAGAACGTCTCCTCCTTTCTTTTGTGAATAAAGTCCTTAAGTGTCGGACCGCTGTGACGGTTTTGGCACGTCAGCGTTCGCGAAGGGGTTAAGAAACTAAACAGGTGCAGTTTTGGAGCAAATCAACTTTATTGTAATAGTTAAATAGAAATTCCCAAAATGCACTTTTTTTAAATGTATGTCTGTTTTGTCCAATGTGGATCACAGGAACCACAGGGATAGAATTCCCTCCTTTAAAGGACAGGGCCCTTGAGGTGGAGACTACCTTCTTTCTCTGCAGCTTTGCCACCACCTCCGAGTTTCAAGCAACCTACCTCTGCAAAAGGGCAAGCTGGCACTGTTATTTAGTGTTTAGACTTCTATTTTATTTTTTACTTCGATATGGGGCTGTATAATCCTCCTCTAGGCGGTTTCCCATTACGTGGCTTCCCTGGAGTTTGAAAACGGAAGACTGGTAAGTTAACTCTTTGCTGTGGTCCTTACTACTATGTCCCTGCTTTTACTTGGCACCCCCTTTCCAGCAGTCAGTCCTCTTTCTTATGCCCACTGTGCTTGCAAAGGTGGCTTCAGTAGTATGGGTTTCTTAACCCTCTTTAATGTATGTTACGTAAGGCTCTGTTTACAGGCTTTCTCATCTTTACAGTTAGTGTTTTTCTATTTTTATTTTCTTTTTGATACTCTACATATTTTTATGTATATTTTGCTCAATTTCTGTTCTTTATTTTTTTCAGTTTTTAGAAAGCGACCCCTTTAAGAACGGGGGCCCACATGTTGGCCTTCTTTGTACCATAGGAGTGCATGGTGAATCTTTACAAGGACAAATCTCTTCACCCGTTTTACAACCAAGGGTCAGAGTTGCCTCCAAATGAATTGCAGGCCATGCTCTATTGCATGGTCAACATGGGGACCTTGTTCATACCTTTTAATTTCACAATTTTAAAATGGCTGGAAAACCACAGTTTACTTGGTTTATGCAGGGGAAAACTACACTACCCAGAATCCCATTTTTCCCTGACTTTCTGCAGAGGACAGGGTGGCGCTTTGGTAGGCATCTTACTACTCCCATTGCATAAGCTACTCAGAGGCTGGGCTCTCTTCTCTACCTGTCCAGATTAACTCTTTGGATTCAGTAAGGGTCCCTTTCTCAATGTATGATTCCTTTTGCTACACTTTCCCCATGCTAATAATGCACTGATCGCACTTAAGTCTGATGCTCTTAACCCAGTTCTGTATTTTTGTATTGTACTGTTACAATTTCTGTAAAGATCTGTGTACATGTATGGTGCTATATAAACAAAGATACACATTCATACATACATAAGGGCCCTTTTTTGGATATTACTGTATATTTTCTAATACCTTCCTAATTCTTTTAACTACTTTGTTTGACTTTAAAGTGTTTTTCTCTGAACATGTCTGATACTAGGAGAAATATGGGATTAAGGATTAACTTCTTTAGCAGTCTGCACCTCATGCCAAACTATGCTTCCACAGGAATATTCAGGCACCCTATGTCGCTCTTGAAATGTGGCCCCTACTACTCCACCAGGGCCCTCCACTGCAGGACAAGAGCCAGTTGGCTTAAGACTCTGATATCTCCAGTTGCTTCTATCCCTTCATCTATTCAAAGAGTTCTCCAGTCTTGATTCCCCCTGTAGACAAGTTGTGCCTGTCTTTAGGGCCAGTCTCTTGGAGATTCCTCTGTGGAGGAGGTTGACACTGATGGGGAGGACATGGATTCTTCCCTGTATTTTGGGGATGCCTATGAGCAAGACCCTTGCCCCTCAGTTGAGGGGCTTGTCAGAGCTGTTTTAGAAACTTTGCAGGTCTCTGATCTTTGTGATTCAGGGTCTTACTCACTAGGCATCTTATAACGACACAATTGAATCACCCATTTTTCTTTGGACTGAGTTATCCTGGAAGAAGCCTAATAGGAGACTCTTCCTTAATTATGCATTTGTAACCTTTATCTGTTCTCAATTAAAGCCTTGTCCCAGTGGGCTACCCTAGCTGTTATTGATCCTCTCATCTCTTCTTGCTAAAAACACCTTGATGGCTTTGTCAGATGCTGCAACACTTAAGGAACATGCTGATAAGTACTTTGATTCCTTCTTACAGGTGAATTTTGTGACCACTGTTTCTGCCATTGGGGGGTATTCCTAAAGAGGAACTGCTGGTCATGCTAGCCAGTATCATGGAGGCCAATGCATAATTGACTGAGGTGGCCTTCAATGCTTCTAGGTTATCTGGAAGGGCCTCAGCCCTTTCAGTAGCCAAGTGTTGCACCTTGTAGATCAAGATTTGGTTGACTGGTGATTCTTCCAAAAAGTCTTTTTTGTCCCTTCCTTTTGTAGGAAGACAACTTTTTGGGCGGGGAACAAAACGGATACGGAAGCACTCCTGGTATTGCGGGAAATGATGACGTGACGTATGAATGAATGACATGCTCACTTGTTGCGGGCAATACTTAAAAGATCAATCTTTATTGCAATGCGAAAATTAAAAAGCATATAGCTAAACATGGACTAAGGTTAGAGGGAGCATGAGAACACTCTAGTGCATCAGCGTGAGCCACTGCTAGTAGTCTGACGCTTTCGTGCTGAATTGCACTTACTCATAGACCCGGTGAGCAATCCACAAAGACTCAATTTAAAACATATACCCATGTCTTGATTGGACACCAATTAAGAACAAACAGTGACATAAAACCAATCACAGAAAAACCTACATATCAGAAACGCCGCCCCATATGACATATGCATTCCTAAAGAAAACAAAATAAAATAAAATTTAAAGGCCAAAATAACACATATAACTCCAAAAGTACAAAAAATGCACACAAATTCAAAAATGGGGCGGAATGTCTGAAAAATACATGCACCGTATAGACATAATCCACACATAGATAAATATAATAATTTAAAAAGATATGACCTATATCCCACTCTGCATTGAGACCAGACGGAACCCTGGTATTGAGGGCGTGACCTAAGCAAGGTCATAAGTGATACAAAAACACTCTCTTGCCTTAGATTGCACCTAAATGTGTTTGTTTCCCAAGAAGATGCAGGGTTTTCATTACCCCCACCGGTTTGGGGCATCTAGTATTCAAACCCCTCGGGCCTTTCAGACCAGCCCAACTGCAAAGCCCAAACAGACTTTGCAGAACAAGAAGTCTGCTTAGAAGCCTAAGGCTAACAAGCGCACCTCTGATTGACTCACTGAGTCCTGTTCCGTCTTTACCTGAAGGGGGCCTGGGGCCTACAGTCTTTTTCAAGAAGCATGAGAGTCTTTTGTGACAGACCAGTGGACTTTGCAGGTCATATCAGAAGGGTGCCACAGAGACCTCAAATCCCTTCCAACTCTGTTTCTTTTTGCCCAGACTTCTCGAGATCTGGTTCAGGTGCATTTTGTTATAGAAGTAATATTCTTCCTGTTGGAAAAACAGGTGCTGGTCCCAGTTCCAGCTCAAGATCTCTTCACCAGTTTTTACTCCAATCTTTTTCGTGGTTCTCAAAAAGGATGATGGCTGCCATCCTATTCTCAGAAAAAAAGCAAAGTGCAAATAGCAATTCTAAGAGGAAAGGAGAGTTAAACACCATTCAAGAGTAAGAACCCTGGGTTCTATGTGCCATCCTATGCTGGACTTGAAGTGTCTTAACCAGTATGTTCTAGCTCCTCTTCAAGATGGAAACCCTATAATCAATTATTACTGCCGTGTGTCCAGAAAAATGTCTTGCCTCGTTGGATCTCCAGGACCCCTATCTGTACATCAAGATTCATCCAGACCATCAGCACTTTCTACTCTTTACTTTTGAGAGCAGTCATTACCAGTTCTCCGCTCTCCCCTTTGAACTAGCATCTGCTCCAAGGACCTTTACGAAGGTCATGGCTACCTTGGCAGCCCACATCTGTGCTCCAGGGATCATCTTAACCCCGTACTTAGACAATCTTCTCTTCAAGGCTCCTTCAGAAGGTGTGCTCAGCTCACAGATTCAAAAGTGCATTCTCATCCTGTAGCAATGTGGTTGGTTATTCAACCTCAAAAATTCGTCCTGGTACCGTCTCAGGTTCTGTACTTCTTGGGCATGAGAGGGTGTTTCTACTGCAAGACAAGATCCAGGCTCTGTCTCTTCATGTTACTCAAGCAATTTCTTGGCCATCGTCGATGGTAAGGGGATTACATGAGGCTCCAAGGTCACCTGGTCTCCGCTCTGGAAGACCTCTCCTATGCTCAATCCCACGTGAGTGATTTACAGCTGGACATTCTCAGAAGCTGGTCAAGACAACACTCTCGCCTGTCTCATGCCATGTCCCTGTCTAGAAGAGCAAAGGAGGACCTTTGCTGGTGGCTTCACCATACTCCCCTAACTCTGGTATTTGTCATACCATAATGGGTGCCAGTCACCACTTATGCCCCCGAGATAGGGAGCCACCATGACTCACCTAACAGGACAGTGCCACTGGGCTAGGTGAGGAAAGTCTTTCTCCAGTCATCGTTTTGGAGATACAGGCCATTTGACTGGCACTTCACCCAGGAATTGCGGAGGTTGCTTTGATATATCTCCATGGCTCCTGTGTTCCATATTGGAAGTAAGAGAAAAGATGGTTTTGGGGAACTTCACATTAAATCCACATGGACCACAGGACTCCCACCTGTACAAAAACCCATATGGTTTAAGACCCTGAGCATAGGGGTCCTCTTGGGGGTCTTTCTTCTGGGGATTTCCATCTTTTTACCTTGTCTTCTTGCTATACGAGAACCTGATGGGATTTTCCTTCTTTTTCTCTTGCTCTCATTTTCTTTCTACTACTTTGCCTTTATTGAAGTGTCCTGCCCTCTAGAGGAGGGAACTTTACCCCATGGTTTCTGTGTTCCACATAGTCCAAGACAAAGGATTTAACAAGACGTTCACCGAAATCGACTTTTTAATGGGCCTTTTAACCTTTTGCTTGCTAGAGAAGTCTCCATTTCATTCATATATTGGAGACCTCTATTTTTCTGTGGGTTAAAAGGCCTTTTTAAATCAGTGGAAGTTTTTATTTATTCCCAATGGTGCAGTTGGTTTGCTTCAGAATTTCCCCAATTTTTCTTTCTGAATGTAGGCCATAGTAGGACCTGGTGTCATTTTAGTGCAGAGGAAGTTATCCTGTTGTTTTTTAGAGCTGAGCTGTCCTTGTGACTGAAGTCAGATTGAAACGCTAATGTCAGTTATTGGTTGTACTAATTTGTTTAACCCCATTTGAATGCTAGCATGGGGCGGGACAAAACATTGCTCTGCAATGTGTTGGATACCCCTCTAGTATGCAAAGGGTTAATAGCAAAATTACAACATTCTTCAGGGTTTTTAACTTCCTCCATAATGACCCATGTGTTTAAACTTAGAGGCAAATTGTGGTTAGTCACAATAGTGTTGCTTTGTTGTAACGTAGAGTATTGGAATGATATTCAACATTTAGCATGGATTTAATATAGTTTGTACTGAACTGTTGAAAGTATAGGGACACTTACCAATCTTTCTGTGTTCCCTATGCTTAAAAGTATAGTTATTCTGGAGCAAACTAACTGCACTGTAGGGGACAAGTACAAAATCCCAAAGTTCTCATTGATTTAAAACAGATTTAACCCCTTGAGTGCTAGAGAGGTCTTCAGCACATTGTTATGCTGTGAACTGGAGATCTCCGTAGAATTCAGGAGATGAATATCCCCATATAAATCTATGACAACTTTTAAAGTATTTGTCCTCTAAGGTTTAGCAGGTTTCCCCCAGAATTGAATGCTGGGCCCTGTCTTAATGATACATGGACTGCCAATTTACTACCTTTAGTATGCTTTCTTGACAGAGAAGTTATACACACAATAAACTGCATTGACTTATTACTGGTTAAAATGAATTTCTTTTGTGCAATTACTCCTTTTACAGTTTGAAGCTTGTAAGTGAAAATGCCTTTTGAGTTCAAACACTGATTTATTCCTACCTGATGTGAAGCCAGGATAATGGTATTGACATTTTTATTGAACAGAAAATGTGCTCAAGAGGATACTTTCACCATGCCACCTTTGTCCCAAAACAAATATGATGTAATCCTATCCATTCCATGGGGGAATAAGGGCAGAGTAATGAATAATATCAAAGACAAAGCTTATTCTTTGAAATGTAGATGGTGCTGAACGGCAAGCAAACCAAACGCATCAACACACTGGGAAGAATTAGCCATGAAATTCAGACATTGTCACTTGGAACTTTTTATTCAGCCTTCTGAGTGCCAGAAGGGTGGTCACTGCATTGCAGACCAAAACACTGCTTATTCTTATGGCACTATTACATTTCATCATGTTTTAAACTTTGCACATGCCATTGTAGCACAGTGATTCCCAAACTTGGGTTCATCCCTCCCCCGGATGGGGAAAATTATGAGGCTTTGTTTCAGAGTCAAAATAACAGGTTGTTATGCCATGTGACAATATTATGTCATCACATCAATAAGCCAAGTTTGGGAAATACTGGTTAAGAAAAACAAAACAAAAAACCTGTTGCGAACAGCACAGTCTTCCATGTTAGTGATATGCATGCGTTTAACCGTAGGTTTGTTTTCTAGAACAGTCTGTGCCATGCAAAAGGCTGTATAATGTACTGCTCTCCTCAAAATGTATTGTAAAATACAAACATGCAATTTAATAATAATAACAAAGTTAGTAAGAAATGTTAGCCAATAAAAAATATGGGGAGGTGATCACTGTTTTCTGAAAGCTAAATGGGCTTCATATAATGCTAAGAAACTCAGGCAGTTGAACATATTCACTTCATATAATTTGCACTGCATAAACAGACTTCTTCATTTATGTTTATCACTATATTGAACTGGTCTGGCCCCAGGACACTGGAGACATTGATGCTTCTGCAATACAATAAAGATATCGCTAGCTTCCAAAAGACTGAGATAAACAAACCTCAAGAAAACGAAGTGTCTGTTCCACAAAAGAAAGGTGCAAACCAATTGCACTGTGAATTCCTATTGATGTTATTGGGGGTTTAACCCTCTGAGTGCCAGAGAGATATTCAACGCAATACACTGGATAAAACTCTGGCACTCAAAGGCTTCACCCCTTGAATGTTAACGAGTTCTTCAGGCATTGCTTGTCAGTGTGCTGGAGATCTCTTTAGCATTTAAGAGGTTAGGTTAAAGGCTCATTTAAGCCATCAGGGATTTTTATTTCTTCCTTATGGTGCGGCTCTTGTTTTCTGCATAACGAGTTATAATAGGAAACGTACGTTATTCTGATGTGTAGCTTTTTAACCCTTTGAGTGCCAGAGTGGTACGGAATGCATTGCTTTGCAATGCATTCTGTAACACTCTGGCACTCAAAGGGTTAACTCCTTGAATGTTAGAGGTCTCTAGTGCCTTGCTTTTTCAATGCTTTGCAAATCTCGAGCATTCAAGGGATTACAGCACTATGGTGCAGTGGGTTTACTCCAGAATAACTCCTTTTCTTTTATAAATATGAGCCAAAGGGCCTTATAAAAAAAAAAAAAAGAAATGGGAAGAATTCTGGAGCAAGTTAACACAACCATATGGGAGAAATAAATATCCATGAAACTCCCACTGATTTAAATGGGGATTTTAAGTCTCTGGGGTTTCCTGTAAAATGCAGTCACTTTAGATACAGTTGTGCATCACAAAGTAACTCAGTAGAGGTTTTCAAATTCTGTGATTTTCATGATTACAGCGATACTACATCTGTGTGATTTAAAGTGGACCTGTTGTCCAAATACAAGTTTAGTTTAACAGACAGAAAAGTAAAAATTGCCTTTATGTTGTATTTGCCATATCCTATATAATAATTCGCTAAATCGTGTGTAACACCACGACATGCGCAGTAGACACTGCTGCGCATGCTGCAGTCATGCGCAGTAGAGACTGCCCACGCCGTGGCTGATATAGAGCTGGGCGCTCCGAAGGAACGTCCAGCTCTGTATCAGCCGTGGAGTGGGCAGTCTCTACTGCGCGTGACTGCCCCGCGACCGGGTTGCAGTGGCACTGTGGCCCGTGTAACGGGCTGTTCAACTAGTATTTTCATAAAGGAAATAGTTTTAGAGAAATAAAACTTTTCTTTGTTAATGTAACATTTTTACTCTTGCTGTCCTATTGGAAATGCCCACCACATCCATTAGTAAAAGTGCCAGATCATGTCGGTAACACATAAATATTAACCTCTCAAGGACCAGCTATTTCCAGCCTTAAGAACTGTACCACATTTGTAAAATGTATTTTGTAATGTATTTGCAAAATGAGCTTTCACGAGTTTTAGTGTACCCACTTTGTGGTGTTGTTGCTGTTGTTTTATCTATATATAAATAATTTGGTACCATATGTAACCTATATTTATGTATTTTTAATACCCCCCCTTTTTTTCTAATTTATAAATATGGAAACAAAATGTTTGCATTGTCCCACCTCTAACAGCACACAATTAGGGCAGTTATCATAAAAAAAATAAAAAAAAATCAGTAAATAAATTTGGCTAGTTCTCAGATTTGCTGAAGCAACTGTATGTATGTTTTCTCCGTATTTTGGCAGTTGAGTTTGATTTACTTAGTGCATTTTATATCTTCTGAATGTAATGTAAATGTGCCTTTATTATTTTATATTTGTTTTTCTTTTCTATTTTTGTGATTTATTTTTATGAGGGGTTCAAGCTGTTTCCAAAAGCCTACACCTCACTCTGGGTCATAATTTGGATCTGACTGTACATGCCTTGTAAATGTTCTCATTTTGTTTATTATACCTGGTGCACATTGTGGGCCAGCCCATGGATAACTTTTTACTATTCTAAACCATGAGTGGTCCTCAATAGTAAGAAGAGCTTACAGGCTTTTGTCAGACAGCCTGGGATTCTCTACTCTATACTGTAACAGAACTTCCCTTGCCCTTCCTCATTGTTATCCTCTGTGGAGAGAGGCAATCAAGTCAGCACCTATCACTTCCAGGGTAACTTCAGCTATGATAGACAGCTGGTTACAAGGTTACAATCTTTTAGACGTGGACTGGGAGCACTGTCCCTATTGATAATACTCCCTGTTCATTTAAAGGGCCATTGATACTTATAAATGGTATGGTCCTTAAGGTATTAAGGTGAAAAATATAGACACTTTTTAAAAATGTTTTTTAATATTAATCAGACTATCTTAGTGACAGGTTTACTTTAATACTTGCACATGGATTATAAGAAACACATATTTCCACCAGAAAATAGTGACATACAGGAAAAGTATCACTTAACTGTATTAGGGAAACCAATCAGTTAGCACTTTCTGGCATGTTTTATTATTCAGTTCATACAGTAAATGTGATTTATTTTGTCAGCCATCAATAACTGAAAGATAGTATCTAACAATATGAACAGTAGGGATTTGATGCTGACTTAGTTGATATGTCTGAAGCTGTTTAAAAAAAACAAACAAAAAAAAAACAAACCCTTTCGTCTGGAAAGGAGGGGTAGAATGTCACCTTTACTCAGTTGTGTACACTTGTAGAGGTTATCTCTTCATAGCAGCAATTTCCTGTGTACGATAAGCTGGCAAAGGACTTATTTTGATTGTTGTAGGGGCTTATGAAGGGATGTTTTCTATCTACCAAAAGGTCAACCAGCAGTGCGTTTTGATGATAAGGACTGGAGAGCTTTCATGTTGAAGAGATTACATAAAATAAATTTAAGAAGAAAATTGTATTTTTAAAAGACAGCAATCTTAATGGATGTTTAAAACTTTCACTTTTTGAGTCTGTAGGACCATGCTCACTTAGTAGAAACATTGATGGGTTTGATTACATACTTATCCTGTGTTATTTCATAATCAGCCTCTGGGGAAATGCATTGCTTGTTCTGTATCTGCACATGCAAGTCATTTTTCATTGCTAGTAACATAATCCTTGTGCACTTGTAAATTTGAGATTTAGATCTACAGTATTGACTTTGAAGTGACAATATGATCTTGTTACATTGAGGCTGAAGAATCAGAGCAATTCTTGAACAAACCAGCTGCCTCTTAGGGGACAAATACAAATTCCCAATGCTTTTACAGGAGAAAAAAAGGTTTTATGAGGCCAATATATGTGCATTATTTAAAGAAATGCCTTTTGAGGACCTGTGATGCTGTTGTCAGTTGTTTGATTAAATAAAAAATACGTTTTGGTTGTAATAACTGGGCTTGGCGCCACCCAGCGACCTTGGGTTCTGCCCTGGAGCTGGGAGCAGAGACAGGCTGTAATCTGTTTGTAGCACCCAGCTCTGGATCAGCGTGTTCAGCCAGGCTCTGCTGTGCATGACTACATTGTTCCAGCAGTCTGTACTGCCCATGTGCTGTTACGCACACAGGGAGCTTCGCAGCCTAGCAATTTATATTATACATGAAAAGATAATCAGATGTGGTGTCAACAAGGTAGCAAATATTTTGTAGTATTTATAGGTTTATACCATATGAGTGATATCTGAAAGATAACAACTAGAAAAATGAACTAAAAGGCGAAACATATAATAACTAGAGCATGTATGTACTAACAAATACCTCAATGTACTAATGTCCCATGAGGCGATGATGCACAAATACTAACAGTAAAATATGAAAATAGGTTACTAATAAAAATAACTCAAACAATACCCATTAAATTGTGAAGTATGATATAATACTGTATAATCTCAAATACTGAGCTAAATATACAATGTGCTGCATAATTAGTGGCCTGCAGTCTGTGAAACGTTCTCTGGACCAAGCTGTAAATATGTCAGTGTAATCCAGCAATTATAATAGACCCCTCCCATCCTAAAATCAATCCACAGTGGACTACCATCCTGGGTGCTTTTCCATATGGAAGACCATGGTGGACTGCACCCCTCCGCGCAGGGAGACTATGGGCAAATCGCCCAAATGATAGCCATACTCTATGATGTCTGTGGCTGGTCTTACAATCTCATGGACAGCGGGCAGAGGTGAAAGGATGTGAAGTCTCTCTGAGTAAGAATTCTTCACACGGGCAGAGGTACTGTTGATCTATAATGCTACAGTGTAGCCAGCGAGCAGTAATGTTACGGTTTTCTTCAAGTTGTTTGAATGCTGGCTTAGCTATTACTCCAGATAATAGAAGTAGGCTAAAACTATATGGCTAAGTAGCTTGGTACAATAAAATGGGATACAATAAAATGAGACAGTCTATCCATGCATTTCATACTGAAGTAATACTTCAGGGAGTATAAACATATTTTCCAATTAATGGGTATTTAAATCCCATACACCTACAAGATAAGCCAATGGTTGCATGATAAAGATAATCAGCTGTGATATTTCAATATTTCAGCTCACAGGTATTAACCCCTTGGTGTACTGATTTAATCTCCAATACTCATGTAAGTATACATGATACTCTGTTTAACCAATGATTAACACACAATATTATTTTCCATTAGTAGAACAACAAATTATATATAGTACTGTGCAAAAGTCTTAGGCAGGTGTGAAAAAAATGCTGTAAAGTAAGAACTGTTTCAAAAATAGACATGTTAATAGTTTATTTTTATCAATTAACAAAATAATAGTGAGCGAACAAAAGAAAAATCTAAGTCAAATCAATATTTGATGTAACCACCCTTTGCCTCAAAACAGCATCAATTAGTTTAGGTACACTTGCACACAGTTTAAGGAGCTTGACAGGTAGGTTGTTCCAAACATCTTGGAGAACTAACCACCGTTCTTGTGTGGATGTAGGCAGCCTCAGTTGCTTCTCTCTCTCTTCATGTAATCCCAGACAGACTCAATGATGTTGAGATCAGGGCTCTGTGGGGGCCATGCCATCACTTCCAGGATTCCTTGTTCTTCTTTATGCTGAAGATAGTTTTTAATGACTTTGGCTATATGTTTGGGGTTGTTGTGCTGCAGAATTAATTTGGGGCCAATCAGTTGCCTCCCTGATGGTATTGCATAATGGATAAGTATCTGCCTGTACTTCTCCACATTGATGAGACAATTAATTCTGACCAGATCCCCAACTCAATTTGTAGAAATGCAGCCCCAGCATTCAGCCAAACATTTCAAATTTTGACTCGTCAGTCTAGCGCATTTGCTGCCATTTTTCCTGCATCCCAGTTCCTGTTTTATCATATTGCATAGCTTAGTCGCTTGGCCTTGTTTTCACATTGGAGGTATGGCTTTTTGGTCACAAGTCTTCCATGAAGGCCACTTCTGACCAGACTTCTCCGGACAGTAGATGGATGTACCAGGATCCCACTGTTTTCTGCCAGTTCTGAGTTGGTGGAACTGCTGGACAGCTTCCGTTTGCAAAAGGAAGTAAGCATGAGGTGTCTTTTATTTGTTGCACAAAGTTTCCTTGGCCGACCACTGCGTCTACAATCCTTAATGTTGCCTGTTTCTTTGTGCTTCTTCAAAAGAGCTTGAACAGCACATCTGGGAACCCATGTCTGCCTTGAAATTTCTGCCTGGGAGAGACTTTGCTGATGCGGTACTACCTCATGTCTTGTTGCTGTGTTCAATCTTGCCATGGTGTAGGACTTTTGACATTAAACTGTCTTCAGCACCCTCCCCTTATTAGCTGAGTTTGGCTGTTCCTGACCCAGTTTTTTTCCTCCTACACAGCTGTTTTTGTTTCATTTAATGATTGTGATTCAACCCACATATTAAATTAATGATTAATAGCACCTGTTTGTTATAATTGTTTACTCCTACACCTGACTATATGCCTACAAAATCCCTGACTTTGTGAAAGGCAAAAGGTGGTCACACCAAATATTGATTTGATTTTATATTTTTCTTCTGTTCACTCACTTTCATTTTGTTAAAGCATTCCTACTTTACAGTGTTTTTTCATACCTGCCTAAGACTATTGCACAGTACTGTATATATTTTTATTTTTATTATTTTGTTAAGAATATCACGACCATTAATAATTCCACCAAAGTGTAATCCCCTAATACTTACTAATTGCAACCTAACACCAAAATCCAAAACCTCAGAACTATATCCTACAAAGACACCAATCCCCTTTTCTCTGTCGTCCAATACAGGTTACTTGTAACTTTGGGGTAGGCGATCAGCCCCTATAAATAGGCAGGAACAATTCTGAGAAGTGACTGCTGGGTGGAGACTACCTCCTCTCCTTAGGTAGCATCTAGCCAATCCCCAACCTGTAAGATTTGTTCCTTGGTCAAGACACACGCAAGAGAACAGTTCTGCTATAGTTTTAGCTTTTTTTCTTATTTTTCTGTTAGATATGGGATACCACCATTAGGCGGATTACTATCACTGACAATTCCCATCACCCAAATGTGGATAGCTCAGTTTACCAGGTGCTTTTGTGGACCTAAGCCCTAGGTGGGAAATCTTGGGTGCATGTTCTTTCCCCAGGAGTTGCCCACTGAGGCTTCTTCTTAATCTCTGGTAATCTGAAGACAAAAGATCTGCTGAAAAAGGTGAGCACCCTTTGAGTGCTGAGGTCCACGTGTCCAATGCTTCTCCTCCGCACGGGTCTCAATTGGAGTTCCTATTACATAATCAAGCACTCACTGGGTTTATCTGTATGTCTGTGAGGTGTTTAGAGCAAGTTTCTTTAGTTTCTTTACTTCTTGGTATTCACCTTGTTAACTTTGTGCTCCGCGCCTTTAAGGCACACGTTTACTGCATATACGCCATTGCTCCATTCACTTCTATGGGACGTTACAGTTTGGGACATGTTTTTGCAACCGCTGCACATAGTGAGGTCAGAGACGGCTCATTTTGTTGGTTTACCCTTTCTCTGTTATCCGGTCAATGTTCTGGCATGTTTGGGGCCTTAGGGGGGCTTCAGGCACTGTTGGGGGTACTCCAGCAAAACTTCAATTCCCATGAGCGTTCGCTTTGCGCACTCGTCTTTGACTGGCTCCCGCCATGGCAGCCATTTTGTGTCTTCGCAGATCGAGTATCCTACGCGGGGCTTGGACTCTCCTTCTCTCCTCAGCAATTTAACTCTTCGCCTACCAGATAAGTCTAATTTAGCATTTCTGGGGTGACTTTTATTATCGTACACACTGGTTTTTGGGTGTTTTGATACTTTGACTGTTTGACTCTGTGAGAATGTCTACTCCGTTAGACCTTGGGGCTAAAGCTAAGACTAAGGACTCTGGGGCGTCTGTGTCCCCCATTGCTCATTGTTCCTCATGTCACTCAGGGTTACCTAGAGAATACTTAGGTCATGTTTGCCCAGCATGCGCTGCTGCCCCTGAATCCCCTGCAGGGACCTCCAGCCATGCACTAGAGCCAGTTTGGATGCAAGAGTTTAAGGCTACTACTAGGGACCTCAGGTCCACCTTCCATCTCCTTCCATCCACTCTTCAGGGGGTCTTCCACTCGTGGCAGACCTCCGCCCCTATCAGATCTTCCCTGCCTAAAGCACTGGGTGTACCTGATACATCTGATTCCTCTGAGGAGGAATTATTGGTGGATGATGATGATTGTTCAGCTGTTCCTTCATCTCAGTTTTTTGGGGAGCCCTTTGAAGTGACCTCATTCCCTCGGCTGAGGGCCTGATCAGAGCTGTGTTGACCATCCTGAACATTCCCTTGGTGCAGGAGGTTTCTTCTGACCCCTCTGATGTGTTCCAGGAGCCTGTTAGGGCCCCATACATGTTTTCCACCTAACCCCGCCCTTGACTGGTTGGTGTCAGAGGAGTGGAAGTTTCCAGACAGGAAGCCATCTGACTCTAGGAAGTTTGCTAAACTTTACCCGTTCTCTGAAATGGCCCTTGCGCAATGGGTCCATCCCCCTAAGGTGGATGCCCCTGTTTCCAGGCTTTCTAAGTCTACTGCCTTGCCTGTGACTGACGCATCTGCTCTGAAAGACTGGACTGACAAGAAGCTTGAGACCTCTCTCAAGGCTATTTTTGCAATGGCTGGTTCTGCCCTCCACCCTGCATTTGCTGCAGTGTGGCTGAATAGGGCTGTGGTTGTTTGGACTGAACAGCTCACTACAGCTGTCCATCAGGGAGCTTCTATTGCTGACATGTTGTGGCATCTCGCTAACATCTCTGAGGCTCATCATTATGTTTCTGCTGCCCTGTTTGAGGCTGTCCGCATGGTGGCCAGGGCATCAACCATGTCTATGGTAGCCAGATGGGCTCTTTGGCTCAAGATCTGGTCTGGAGATACTGCCTCCAAGAGGGCTCTCTTGTCCTTTCCCTTTCAGGGCATGTCACTGTTTGGGCCTGATCTTAAAGATCTGATCAGTGAAGCCACTGGAGGGAAGAGTACTCAGCTTTTTTGTCCCTTTCAGACACTCGCGCCAGGTGACCCAGACGGTCCCTCAGACTCCACGCTCCTCATCCAAGCCTAAGCAGCAATGGAGGCCCAAGTCATCCACAAAGCCCAAGGCTTCCAAGCCTTCTGCACGACTCGCCAAACCCGGGTCCCCACCAGCAGGTAGGCGGCTGCTTGCTCCACTACCTCTCGGCTTGGGAGGCATCTGTGGAGGACCCGTGGGTTTTACAGGTGGTGGCTACAGGGTACAGGATTCCCTTCACCTCCCTTCCTCCTTCCAGGACCTTCTCGTTCTCCCTTGGGAACGGAAAAGCGTTGCCTTTTCGAGGAGGCCATTCAGGCCCTTCTGGACAAGGAGGTCCTGGAACCAGTTCCTCTTCAGGAGAGGGGCTTGGGATTGTACTTCAAGTCCCATTTTGAATCTGAAAGATCTCAACTCCTTTGTGGTCTGGTCCCAATACCGCCAGGAGTCGCTGCACACAGTGATAGCAGCCATGTCCCCTGATGAATTTCTGGCCTTTCTGGATGAATGGGGATGTACAGATAGGCATCTTGAAGATCCAGAGAGTCGGCAGTATCTCCACTTTACCTGCGACTGAGGGCATTCCCAGTTTTCTACCCTCCCCTTTGGCCTGACCACAGCTCCCCAAGTCTTCAACAGAGTCCTGGGGGTGTTGATCTCTGTCCTACATCGGAACGGCATCAGAGTTACTCCATACATGGACAACCTCCTTCATCAGCAGGTGATGGACTGCATTCATGTTCTCTCCCATCACAGCTGGATCATTAATCTGGACAAGTCAGACCTTGTCCCTTCCCAGAGGATGGTCTTTCTGGGCATCCTCTTCGTCACTTGGAGGGGGATGGTGTTCCTCACGAACGAAGTAGCTCATCAGATAGCACTGAAGGTCCAGGCTGTCCTGTCTCAAGATCCAGTTCCAGCCAAGAAGTTGTCATCCTTGGTGGGGAAGTTCATTTCCACCATAGAGGCGGTCCCATTCGCCATGGCTCATACAGGAGAACTCCAGAGGTTTCTAATCCTGGCATGCAGGGGTCAGCCGGATCTCCTGGAACGATCCATATCTCTCCCTCTTCACATGAAGCAGAGCCTTTCGTGGTGGCTCAGCCTGGACAATCTCCTGAAAGGCAGACCCTTCCTTGTGCCCTTCTGGACGACAGTCACCACTGATGCCAGCCTTTCTGGATGGGGAGCAGTACTGAGGCACTTGAGTGTTCAAGACCGGTGGTCCCAGGAGGAATCTCTCCTTACCATCAATGTCTTGTAGCTTCGGGTGATATTTCATGCCCTCCATCACTGGACACAGCAACTGGAGGATTTGCCCGGTCAGCGTACAGTTGGACAACGCCACATCGGTAGCCTACATCAACAAGCAAGGTGGCACAAGAAGTCTCGCAGCTTGGCTAGAGGTCAAGGCTATTTTATCATGGACAGAGCAGCATGTCCCTGCCATTTCCGCAGTTCATATTCCTGGTGTAGACAACGTTCTGGCAGACTTCCTAAGTCAACACAGAGTGGACAGCGGAGAGTGGGAACTGCATCAAGAGGTGTTTGGCCTCATTGTCCAGTTGTGGGGTCTTCTGTGCATTGACCTGATGGCAACAAGATACAACAGGAAGGTTCTAACGTTCTGCTCTCGCTGGGCGGATCCCCTGGCTCTAGCAGTGGATGCCTTGTCGATCCCGTGGAATTTCCCTCTGGCATACGTCTTTCCTCCCATTCCTCTGTTGCACAGGGTGATACGGAAACTGAGACTGGAGCTCTGCCCAGTCTTTCTGATTACTCCATACTGGCCACGGCAGGCTTTGTTTCTGGAGCTTCTGGATCTCTCAGTGGTGGAACCTCTTTGGCTTCCCTCCCGTCCGGATCTTTTTCTACAGGGTTTCCTGTGGAAGGAGGATGTTCATCGTCTGGCTTTGACAGCATGGAGGTTGAATCCTCAATTTTGAAGAAGGGATTTTCTTCTGGGGTAGTGGCTACTATGCTTAGTGCCCGTAAGCCAGTTTCTTCTAAGGCCTACCATAGAGTTTGAGCTACCTTTCTATCTTGGTGTGCTGACAAAGGCCTGTCTCAGGATTTTGACCTTCCTACAGTGCTTTCCTTCCTCCAGGATGGTGTGGATAAGGGTCTTAGTCTGAGTTCCCTTAAGGTTCAGACTTCTGCGCTCTCTGTCTTCTTTCAGTGGCATCTTGCTGTCATTCCTGACGTCAAAGTTTTCTTCCAGGGTGTTGCTCATACCTGTCCGTTGTGTAAGTCCCCTGCTCCTCAGTGGGATCTTAACCTGGTCTTGGGAGTGCTCCAGCGTCCTCCCTTTGAGTCTTTGGCTACCATTCCTCTATGTCTTCTGACGTGGACGATGGCCTTTCTCCTGGCGATTGTTTCTGTTCACTGAATTGCAGAGCTGCATGCCCTGTCTTGTAGACCACCCTTTTTTTTTTTTTTTTTTTTTTTTCATAAGGACGTGGCAGTGCTTCGCACTTCTCAGGAGTTTCTTCCGAAGGTGGTTTCTGAGGTCCACATTAATCAGGAGATTGTGGTTCCTTCGTTCTGCCCTAACCCTAATTCCGATAAGGAGAAATATCTTCATCTGTTGGATGTTGTTCGTTATCTCATGTTCTATGTGCATCGCACTGCCTTGAGGCAGTCTGACATTCTTTGTCATTCCTGAGGGTCATAGGGCGGGGAAGCCTGCTTCTAAGGTATCCTTTGCTTCTTGGATCAAGTCCACGATTCGTAAGGCTTACGAACTTCGGAAGAAGCCCGTTCCCTTCAGGGTCACGGCTCATTCTGTGAGGTCTTTTGGGGCTTCTTGGGCCTACAAGAATTAGGCCTCAGCTGATCAGTTGTGCAAGGCAGCCACTTGGTCGTCTGTTCATACCTTTTTGAAACACTATGATGTGGATATGCTGGCATTGGCTGATGCCAGTTTTGGGAGGAGGATCCTGGAGGCAGCCTTGTCTGTCTAGTATTTCATTTGTCCCTCAGTACTCTTTCATTTTTGGGCCCTGTTGACTCTAGTTAAGTGTGATGTGTAACAGTTTCTGGGGTTTGTGTTACCCCTGGTCAGTGTCCGTTGACATTTTGTGGTAAGTTCATTGGTGCTCTGGTGACTTTGGGGACCTGCTCCTTGTCCTTGCCTTTCTTCCCGTCCTGGGAACTCAATGGTTGGACATCCCAAACATACCAGTTACCTGTATTGGACGACAGAGAAAATAGGATTTTAGTCTTACCTGTTAAATCCTTTACTCTTAGTCCATACAGGTTACTGGTCTCCCACCCTGTCAAGGGACCATGTTTGGCTTCCTTTACCTTCTTACTACCTAGTCAGTAGTTGGTTTTCAAATCTTACTGGTTGGGGATTCGCTAGATGCAACTTAAGGGTAGGAGGTAGGCTCCACCCAGCATTCACTTCTCAGAATTGTTCCTGCCTATTTAAAGGGGCTGATCGCCTACCCCAAAGTTACCAGTAACCTGTAAGGACTAAGAGAAAAGGATTTAACAGGTAAGACTAAAATCCTATTATTTCACCAGAAGGTTACTGGGGCCAAATGCCTATCTGAAATTAAGACACCAATAAATCCCGGCCATGGGCTCCCATAACCCTTATAACAGAACCCTGCCATATGGATAATGAATAGTAAAGAAACTCTTACCTTGCGAAAAGGAGGAAATTAATACAGAATGTATTGAGGGTTTATTTGGTTATTTTTAACCCATTATTATATTCTGAATTAATTTGCTCCTTTTCTGGTGGGGGGGGTTTATTGGTGTCTTAATTTTAGTTATGCATTTGGCCCAGATAACCTGGTTAAATAAGATGATTGGTGTCTCTGTAGGATATCGTTCTGGGGTTTTGGATTTGGTGGTAGGTTGCAATTAGAAAGTGTTGGGGGATTACATTTTTGTGGCGTTGGAGAGTGTCTTTTATAATATTTTATCACATTTTATTGTACCGAACTACTTAGCCATATAGTTTCAATTATCTGGAGTAATATCATGGCCAGCATTCATAACATTTGAAGTTAACAGCTACATTGTGGCATTACTGCTCACAGGCTACACTGTAGCATTCTAGATCAACAGTATCTTCCCATGTGGGGCATTCTTACTCAGAGAGACTTGGCATCATTTCACTTCTGTCTGCTGTCCATGAGATTAGAAGACTGGCCACAGAAAAGAGTACGATGGAAGACTATATCCCCTTTTGATTGTTACTTGCCCTACTATCATGTGGGGTGATTTGCACAGTTGCTCTGTGAATCGGAAGGGGTTTAGTCCGCCATGGTCTTACTGGTCCATATAGAACAGCACCCAGGATGGTAGTCCACTTTGGTCTGATTGGATGCCAGATGGGAGAGTTAAAACAGTCTCACAAACCAGATTGACGGGAGAGGTCTATTATCATTACTGGCTTCTACGGACATATTTTCAGCTTGGTCCAGTGAACTTTTCACAGACTGCAGGCCACTCATTTTGTAGGGCATTGTATATTTAGCTCAATATTTGAGGTTATACAGCGTTATATTGCATGTTTTAATGGTTATTGTTTGTATGTGTTATTTTTATTCGTAAACCATCTTAATTTTTCACTGTTAGTATTTGTGCATCATTGCCTTATGGGACATTATTACACTGGGGTATTTGTTTAGAACTTGCATGCTCTAGTCTATTATATTCCGTTTTTGTAGCTGTTATCTTTCAGATAATTGCATACCTTGCGTATAGGATTGTAGCGGCTTATACTGTAGGAACAGTGGTTGCTAGTCATTTTTATAGTCTTTTACATTCATTTTTATTTTCGTGGACTGAGCTCCATTTTCACAATGTAGATAGTTGTAGATCTCAAGGATGCACCTGCATTAAAGCATAAGATCTCATGTATGTGCTCCTTTCACCATACAGCAGATGCAGTAAGGTGTGATAAAGAGGTAATAAAGTGGAGATGACTTCTCCAGTGCGATAAACTCTACAAATCCTATGTTATACTATAGAGCCAGTGGACTAAGATTTCTCCAATTTGAGAGATATTGGCTATAGACTCCATAGATTATCATAGGACTTGTAGAGTTTGTTACATTGGGGAAGACCCCTCTAGTTTATCATGACATTATCACACCTTAGTGCAGAACAATCAGGATACAACATGTAATTACAAGTGTGGATGAGCAAAAACTCCTGGATCACCCCACACAGACTGTTAGTGATACCATATCAGCACTACATAATTTAAGGCACTTATCCTGGGTTGTATACCGCAGCAATTCATAATCTGCGGATTAGCAGCAGAGGCATTATGTGTCTGATATGTAAAAGATGAGACCGGGAGGTTTTTTCTTTTGAATGTCTGCTCTTTTAGCTTTATTTGTTTGTATTTTTTTTTGCATTGCAAGTCACATCGGAGGCTTATATTTGTTCATTTGTTGTCTTTCTCTTTTAGATTTTAGACTTGGTGAAGGGCATGCACATCCAGCTAGCATGTCAGAAATATTTTGAGCTCACACACAATGTAAGTATTTGTTTTGGTTCTTCAGCCCTTTAACCTTGAGTGCCAGAGGGGTACGCAATGCATTGCAAAGCAATGTGTTGCATACCCACTCTGGCACTCAAAGGGTTAAGGACCAGAAAGGGGGTGCGATGCATTGTTTTGCAATGCATTGCATACCCATCTGGTACTTAAAGGGTTAATGCAAAAGTGTCCTAACAGAACACTAAAAAGACATCAGTGTTCTGTTGTGCTTTTATTATTTACTGTTCTAAATTGTTCATTGTAATGAGAAATAGCACCTTATTTTGGTCACTGTCCAGTTGTCAGCATTACAAACAAGTAGTTTAATTTTTGAGACGTTTACTGCTCCAGTTCCAGATGCATAGGGACGTATGTAGAAAGGAAAGTGGAGTCATTCTTGGAGAGACCAACTGCACCATAGAGAACAAACAGTTACATTTTCATGGATAGTGCCAAACGGGTGTCCAACACATATTGATGCAATGCATTGGACACCCCTCTGGCACTATAAGGGTTAAATGGGGAATATTGATTCTCTGAGTGTTAGAGATCTCTTAATCGCATCGCTTCACATGGAGATCACTTTAGCATTCAGCTGGGTTAGAAACCCCATCCATGGCATTTGTATTTGTTCCCTATGGTGTAGTTGGTTTGCCTCAGATTCTATGGAGTTGGATTTTCCTTTTTTAAAATGTACTAAACATTTAACCCTTTGAGTACCAGAGGGGTACACAACACATTGCAAAACAATGCGGTGCGTACCCCTCTGGCACTCAGAGGGTTAAACACCGCACATTTCAACATTCAGCATTGCATACTGTGATGCAATAGACTTTTTACTGAATTATTAGAAATAATAACTTGAAAATGGTTGTGTTTGTAAATCAAAATCAGGCAATTTGAAGAATTTTGAATACTGCATTGTTACGCCACGTGTCTCCCCTGCTCCTCAAACACACAATTCCCAGCTAGACTAGGTTTGTTTGGGTGACTTTGTGAAATCATTGTAAGAAATAGCATATCACTGTAACTGTTGGTGCTAGTACCACTGGAAACTATCACAGCATATATCTCATAACAATGCAGCATGCTACATCTTTGTATTTTTATTTATACTCTCTATTTCCTCCATGGTATGGTGGGTTGCCCCACAGTTGCTCTTCTTTTGTTTTCTGCATATGGCCTTTTTCATACCTAAAGCTGGACCTAAAGCCAGAAAATATCCACCTAAGTACTTTGTGATAAAGGGATAGTAATGTCTTAATTACATAAAAAATCATATTGTACAGCATAAACTAAGAAATCCATTGGTGCTATTCCTATCTCTCAAACCTTTATTGTTGAGAGATGGAGCATTCTAAAGATCCCCCCGATGTCAGCTGTAAAGCTGACAGAAGGAGATCCGTGTCGGCCAACGCGAGGAGGCTCTTCAGCAGAGCCGCAACAGCGCGATTTAAAAATAAATACTTCTTTGCAACAGGCTAAAAAGTGTGCTTGCAAACCAAGCACACTTTGTAAAGTGTTCCAGTGAAGAATTTATTTTTAAATCGCGCTATTGCAGCTCTGCTGAAGTTTCTTGTCGGTCCGCGGACCAGGAACTCCTGCTGTCAGCTTACAGGGAGGGAGTGGGGAACTTAAGGTTTGAGAGATAGGAATAGCACCGATAGATTTCTTAGTTTATGCTGTGCAATATGACTTTTTATGTAATTAAGACATTACAATCCCTTTAACTCCTCTCGCATCTTAGAAGAGGAAAAGGTTTATAAGCCCCTCCCCACTTGGGCAAGAGTGTGTATGTTTATGACAAGTGACAATGAATGAGAGGTGGCACATGAATGTCAGGAGATTTATGAAAAAGAAAATCATTTGCACAAAGGCCATTTTAATAATGTAAGACTACTAAGAAGGATGAGATTAACGTTTTAATCCTTTGAGTGTCAGAGGCATCCAACACTTTGTAGTGCAATACCCTTGATAGATCTCTGGGACTCCGTGGATTAAGTGTGCATTGCATAGCCCACTGATCATTAAAGGATTAATAAAATAATATACAAATCCTGCATTTCTGTGTCCTTTTTAAATTGAATGTGTAATTTTTATGCTTATTTATTGAAAGAAGGTTGATATTTTCCTAACACTCTCTAAAATATTACAGTGAATCATACATTGTTGTAGACTCTTCGATTTTAGAAAGCTGCAGCTTGTAATACGAACTGCTTGATTATCAGGTGCCTTCACAAAACCACTTAATAAAACGCAAAAGAAATTTCTAAGTGTTGTAGTATTGCATCAGTTCCTTGAAAACCACATTTGCTAGTCAGAAATGTGAAACTGATGTTTTTGTGAAGGTCAGTGTGCTTGCAGAAGTGTTCAGCACCCAGCAAGAGTGTGTGATTAGCACCACAGGCAAGACGTGTAAATAATAGTACTGTGCATAAGTCTTAGGAAGGTATGAAAAAAATTCTGTAAGGAATACTTTCAAAAATAGTCGTGTCAGTAGTTTATTTTTATGAATTAACAAAATGCATAGTGAGTGAACAGAAGAGAAATCTAAATCAAATCAAAATTTGGTGTGACTACCCTTTGCCTTCAAAATAGCATCAATTCTTCTAGGTGCACTTGCACATAGTTTTTTAATGAACTCTTCGGGTAGGTTGTTCCAAACATCTGTGAGAACTAACCACTTCTTCTGTGGATTTAGGCATCCTCAGTTGCTTCTCTCTCTTCATGTAATCCCAGGCAGGCTCAATGATGTTGATATCAGGGCTGTGTGGTGACCATACCATCACTTCCAGTACTCCTTGTTGTTCTGTAAGCTGAAGATAGTTCTTAATAACTTTGGCTATATGTTTGGGGTCATGGTCATGCTGCCGAATTAACTTGGGTCCAATCAGATGTCTCCCTGATTCTACTGTATGATGAATAAGTATCTGCATGTACTTCTCCGCATTGAGGAGACCCTTATTCCTACCAAATCCCCAACTCTAGTTGCAGAAAGGCAACCCCAAACTTGCAAGGAACCTCCACCATGCTTCACTGTTGCCTGCAGACACTCATTCTTGTACTGACTCCAGCCTTTCGGCGAACAAAAATTGCCTTTGCTACAGTCAAATTTTGACTCATTAGTCCAGAGCACCTGCTGCCATTTTTCTGCATCCCAGTTCCTGTGTTTTCTTGCATGGTTGAGTCGCTTGCTTGTTTCCACATCAGAGGTATAGCTTTTGAACCACGAGTCTTCCATGAAGACCACGTCTTACCAAACTTCTCCGGACAATAGATGAGTGTACCAGGGTCCCACTGTTTTCTGACAACTCTGAGCTGATAGCATTGTTGGACATCTTCTGAAGGGAAGTAAGCATGATGGGTGGGAGTCCTGTAAGCTATATGGACTAAGAGAAGAGGATTTAACAGGTAAGACTAAAATCCTCTTTTCTCTGCCGTCCAATATAGGTTACAGGTACCATGGTGATGTACCAATATTGAGCTCCCATGGGTGGGAAGAGAAAGAAAGGACCAGGCGCCTGTCCCCCATGATACCAGAGTTCCCATGGACTATCCAGGACGCAGAACAACCCAGACTAAGTGTCAACAAACATTGAATAGCATAACCCAGCACACAAGAACAAGAGCCAACAGGGCTCAAACAATTACTGCTATAAGGCACAGGAATGTAAAGTCCTTATTAGGCAAAACTGCCTCCAGGACTTTCCTGCCAAAGCCAGAACATGAACACGGTAGTGTTTGGCAAAGGTGTGCACAGTAGACCAAGTGGCCGCCTTGCACAGCAGTTCAGCGGAGGCCTGATTCTTGTAGACTCAGGAGGCCCCAACAGACTTTGTGGAGTGTG
This sequence comes from Rhinophrynus dorsalis, assembly GCA_037306005.1. Taxonomy (NCBI): domain Eukaryota; kingdom Metazoa; phylum Chordata; class Amphibia; order Anura; family Rhinophrynidae; genus Rhinophrynus; species Rhinophrynus dorsalis. The sequence goes on along the minus strand of CM074720.1, from coordinate 339,867,566 downwards.
CTGTAATGAGGAAGGGAACAGGTTTCCCTCTGAGCTCATAAGCCTTGCAAATGGTAGAAGTAATCCTGGATGCAAAAGTGACCTTGGACATAGCTGGCCCTGGGACCCACAGGGATGATAAACAAAGCATCAGTCTTACGGAAAGACTCAATATGGTGTACATAGAACTTAAGACAACACACCACATCCAACAAGTGGAGATCCCTCTCCTTGTGTGATTTAGGGTCAGGAAACAAGGAAGGCACAACAATCTCCTGATTGATGTGGAACTCAGAGACCACCTTAGGAAGAAATTCCTGGGATCTACGGATAACAGCCTTATCCTAGTGAAACACTGGGAAAGGCGGTTTGTAGGACAAATCCTGCAACTTAGCAACTTTGCCAACAGATACCACAGCCAAAAGAAAAGGCCATCTTCCACGACAGAAGACGTAGAGGAATGGTAGCCAGATACTTAAAAGGAGCCACTGCAGGACTCCCAGAACCAAGTTAAGGTCCTACTGGAGAGTGAAAGCCTTATAGGCAGAGAAAGCATGAGCGACACCTTGAAAAAAAGACTTTGACATCCGGCAGCATGGCAATGCATCTCTGATAAAGGACTGAAAGAGCTGAGGTCTGGACCTTCAAGGAACTAAGGCTAAGTCCCTTGTTCACACCATCCTGCAAAAAGGACAAGATGGACGGAAGCTCAAACTCTTGTGAGGACAAATCCCTGTCCACACACCAAAAGTGAAAAATAGACCAAACCCTGTGGTAGGCTTTAGAGGACACAGGTTTCTTGGCTTGGATCATGGTGGAAACCACCTCAGGAGAAAAGCCCTTTCTCCTCAAGATAGAGGTCTCAACAGCCATGCCGTAAAAGCCAAGCAGTCCACATTCTCTCTCCATTGTTAACCCTGGAGGAGGAGATCCAGACTGCGAGGCAGAGGAAACGGATCCTGAACAGCCAGCGCCAGCAGTTCTGGAAACCAAGGCTATTTGATCCATTAAGGAGCGAGCAGAATGACCGAGACATCATCCATCTGAATCTACCTCAGCACCCTGGGAAGGAGAGGAAGTGGAAGAAAACATGTAGGCCAGATGAAATCACCATGGAATTGACAGAGTATCTCTCCAGCGAGAGCAAAGGATCTGAACCTTCTGGTTGTCCCTGGTAGCCATCAGGTCCAAGGAAGACCCCACTTCTGCACCAACAGGCCAAAAACCTCTGGGTGGAGTTCCCACTCCCTCTCTGCGCCTAAAATGCTCACGGCAGAGATGGCAGGAACATTCACCTTCGCCCAGGCTAAAATAGCCCTTACCGCCAACCAAGCAGCCGCACTTCTGGTGCCTCATTGCTTGTTGATGTAGGCTACGGCCGTAGCGTTATCTGATTGGACGCGGATTAGGCATCCCCTCAGATGAGAGGACCAATACCCCGAAGCATAGAGAATCTCCCTGAGCTCCAAGATGTTGATAGGAAGGAGGATTCCTTCGTCGACCAAAGACCCAGAACACCCAGGTGACCCAGGACGGTTTCCCAGCCAAACAAGCTGGCATCCGTCTTCACGATGGTCCAGTACAGAATCACAGACCGTTTCCATTTCCTCAGGTTGGAGCTGTCCAACCACCAGCAGATTTTCAGTCTCACTTTGGGGGGGGGGGGAGACAGGACGATCCAGAAGATCCGGGTTCCCCCCAGTGTGAGCCATGGAGTATGGCACCGCCTCCATGGTAGAGATTATTTTGCCCACCAGAGAAGAGAACTTCCAAGCTGGCGCTGATGTCCATTCTAGAGCACAAGACACCTTGAACGTGATGTGTTGAACAGAGTCCTCTGTCAGATAGACCATTCCCTGCCAAGTGTAGAACCGAACACAGGGGAAAACCAGGTTCCGTGAAGGGACCAGAACAGACTTGTCCATTTTCAGGATCCCACTGTGTTGAAGGAGGATCTTAGCACAGTCTTGGACCTGACATCCAGGAGATCCCTGGAGGGTGCCTTCAAGAGAAGGTCATCCATGTATGGAGTCACCTGAATCCCCTTAGTGTGCAAGAAAACAATCAAGGCCCCCAAGACCCATGCAAACTGGAAGTGCCCCAAGTCACAAATGAACCAGAGGTACTTCTGACTATCCAGATGAATTGGAATGTGCAGGTACGCATCCCGCAGATCCAAAGAAGCCAGAAATTCTCGTGGATACATCACTGCAATGACGGAATGCAAAAGACTCCATCTTGTAGTGAGTACGGACCACAAACAAGTTGAGATCCATGATAGGACGGCAGCCTCAATCTGTCTTGGGAACTGCGAAGAGGTTGGAATAAAAACCTAAACCCATCTCTGGCTGAGGAACCGGAGACAGAACTCCCTTATCCAAGAGAGCCTGAACCGCCCTGAGGGGAGCGAGAAGGGAAGAATCTGAAGGTAGGTAGGGATGTGAAGGGAATCCTGTAACCTCATGAGACCACCTGTAATACTCACTGATCCGCAACAGAGCATGTCCATGTACTTAAAAAGTGTTGCAGGCGACCACCCACAGGTGTATGCAGATCAGAGTTCGGTGAGTCATGCTGAAGCAGGTTCGGTGGATTTGGGTTTGATGGAGGTGTGTTTGGACCTCCACTGCTGCCTGGACTTGGAGGTGGAGTGCTGGTCTGAGGTACAACCAGGATCAGCCTTAGCTTTTTGCTATGGCGGGAACGAAAAGCACGCTGCTTTCGCGCCCGTGGATTGCTCTTAGGAACCTAAACTAGCAAGGTGGTCTTGCCCCCAATGGCTTCACTGATGATGATCTTCAATTCAGGGCCAAAAAGAGATGTGCCCTGAAAAGGAAGAGAAACCAATGATTTCTTAGATATCAGGTCAGCGGACCAAATCTTGAGCCACAGTGTGTGCCTTGCAGCAACAGAGAAGGCAGAGGCTTTAGCCTCAAGCCTAATAACATCAAACAGGGCATTAGTAATATAGTGGTGAGCCTCAGTAATATTAGCCAAATGGATAAAAGATCCTCCTGAGAGGCACCCTTGCAGACAGCATCAGTCAGCTGTGCAGTCCAGACAGCAATGGCTCTATTAACCTGTGCAGGTAAACACAAAGACACAAGGAGAGCTATCCTGTTTCTTTAAAACAGGAAATGGATCAAAAGACAATGAGTTGGATACTCACATAAAACGTTTGGCCAGTTGCACTCTCATACAACTGGTTCCAAGAGCCAGCGGGAATTTCTGATGTTAGTTCTCCCCGCAACAGAACTATATGGATTCACATCAAAACTCCAAATGGTTGTTATACTGTTATTTCAGCAAATAGGATATCCAGAAAAAAACAGCAGGCCAGATGAATAAAATATAAAATTTATTTAAAAAAATACTAAAAAATTCAAATCCTCAACATGTTTTGTGGCAGACTTCATCAGGAGGAATACAATGTTGCACAATTCAAGAAACAAACTCTAAAGAAGCCAAGGTAGGCCTCCTGCAAATAACTATGGCAGCAAAGGCAGACTTCAGGATAGCTTCCAGCTTCCTATTAGTTAAATCCTTAATCAGAATCATCTACAATGGGCAAGCCAGTGGATTTAGAAAGCCTAGAAATAGGGGAATCAACCTGAGGAGGTGTAGCCAACTGAGCCAAAGCCAATTCAGAGAAGGGGTACAGCTTAGAAAATCTCTTAGAAAGAGTGATACGCTTGGCAGGAGTCTTCCACTCATCCAGGATGATTTGATCCAGAGTGGGATTAGGTGGAAAAACAATACAGGGCTTCTATCACCCAGATTAATAAAATCACCTCAGAAAGCCCAAAAGAGCACTTATCTTGCAGGTGAATGGTTAACCTGAACTGAAGAGTGAGGAGATACTGCAACAAAGAGAGAGAGAGGAAATGCTGTTTCTCCAGAAAGACCCCTGCGTGGAGGGGAACAGTGGGACAAGTGGACCATGGCACTCAAAAGGCTGCTCACATTTTTTGCAGGTCTTCTCTCTTCATATTACCATTGATATGGAAGAAGCCTCAGAGGGACTCTTTCTGGAGAGAGAAACATGGGCTTATCTCCCAGGGCTGCAAAGGGTCCACACCAGCACCTGATAAATAGGCAATCCTCCAGGGGAAGCCAGTAATCGTAATCCGTCTAATGAGGGAATTTTGACACCCCATATCTAAGAGAAAATAATAAAATAACTTAAAACTAAGCAGAACTTTTCTCAGCCTTCCTACTAGGTTATAGATCAAATCTTATCTGGAAGAGGGGAGTGGCTTGGTAGCCTGTATGGAGGAAGTGGAGACTGCACCCTGCACTTCTTGAAAAATTGCTCCAGCCTACCGGGAGTAGCCTTCGCCTCCCCATGGTACCTGTAAGTTATATTGGACGACAGAGAAACTGTCTTCAGCAATCTCGCTTTGTTAGCTGAGTTGACTGTTCCTTAGCCAGTTTTATTTCTCCTACACAGTTTCTGTTTCACTTAATAATTGTGTTTTGACCTACATATTAAATTGATGATCATTAGCACCTGTTTGGTATAGTTCTTTAATCATACACCGACTATATGCCTACAAAATCCATGACTGTGTGGAAGTGTATCTAGAAGAATTGATGCTGTTTTGAAGGCAAAGAGTTGTCGCACCAAATATTGATTTGATTTAGAATTCTCTTCTGTTTCACTCACTTTGCATTTTGTTAATTGATAAAAGAAACTATTAAAGCGGAACTACCACCGCAAAAGAACTTTAGCTTAAATAACTCCTCATCTGGCTACTAGCTGCTTAGTAGCGCTAGTCGCCAGAATTATTACCTTATTCAATAGATTTATCCTTTCTTCCCTGGCTGACAGGCAGGACGGATCGCAGACATCTTGCCATAATGACTTCCGCGTGCCTGCTCTGTCAGTCCCTTCCGGAGCCAAACAGCTCCTAACAACGCCTACTAGAGCCAGCTGGGACTGACAGAGAAGGCGGACATCAATATGGCAAGATGTCTGTGATCCGTCCTGCCTGTCAGCCATGGAAGAAAGGATAAAGCTATTAAATAAGGTAATAAATCTGGCGACTAGCACTACTAAGCAGCTAGTCGCCAGATGGGGAGTTATTTAAGCTACAGTTGTTTTGTGGTGGTAGATCTGCTTTAAAATGTCTATTTTTGAAAGCATTCTTACTCTACTGTATTTTTTCACACCTGCCTAAAACTTTTGCACAGTGCTTTATATATAACTAGTATGAAAGCCCGTATACACGGGTTAAAGTGCACCCAGCGGCCCCAGCTGCTGCTCCAGAGCCGGGAGCAGAGACAGGCGGTGAGCCGTCCGCAGCTCCCCGCTCCGGATCAGTGCATTCGACGAGTCTCTACTGTGCATGACTGCAGTCATGCACAGGAGAGACTTGCCGAACGTGCTGATCCTTAGCGGGGACCTCCAGACGGCTCACAACGAAGCAACGCGTTCTGCCACTTTGTTATAGGATACACACACAGAGTATATGTATTATGTATAATATAAAATATTAGCAGAATTATCCCTGTTGTCTGGGGTATATGGCATACATAACAAAATACACAGAATAATGTATCATTGTCTTTTTGATTGCTCAAGGATATATACAACAAAAGCTTACTGATTGACATACAAATTACCTGTAAAATGGCACCACGAGGTGTTTATCTTAAATGTGTAATTGGGCTATATCTGAGGCTAGAGACACCATAATATCGGGGTCCCATTTATCAAACCAAAACTGGAGCCAAATTTTCTTTGATAAATAGAGAACAGTTACTTTACTTCAGAAGTTTCACCTTCAGCTTGTTAAATGAGACCTACTGGGGAGATGTTTAAAAGTGCAAGCACTTCTCTATTATCTCATAAAAATTGGCTTCATTTCTATATAAAAGTATTTGTGCATATAAAATGTCTTAAATGTGGACAGTTGCAACAGTTTACAGTCCCTTTTTTGCTCCTAATTTGTCTGTCACCATCTCTTTGGTATAATCACAGTAGTGTCAGTCTGTGTAAAAGATATGTAGACAATGTCACAATGCTGGAAGTGAAAAGCTGGAGTTTGAGAATTTTATTACGCTTAGTAGGCATATGTAAAACTCATGCATACATATTTACACAACTCAGACAGCACACTGGATCCATTATGGAGTTTGCCATCTATCTTTTTTTTATAAGTATCCCCATTGTGTGGTAAGTAACTTGCTGTAAGAGGGATGTTATGTACAAAGGGAAATTGGAAACATTCTGGACTCATTTTTCTATTCCCTTCTCCATGTGAATGTAACTTTTTTGATGCAAGAGGATAATAGCAGAAACGTTCTCTCAGTAAATGGGTTAATCAATGGTGGGGAATATGTGGTCTTCCAACTTTTGTTGGCTGGCTCAGAATGATGAGCTTTTAGTTGAACACCAGCTGTAGTGCTGCAGGTTGCCTACCACCAGTTAACTGATGCCTCCATTTCATAAATGTAATTACCACTGTCAAATATTATACTGGTGCAGAATATCATTGTATTCACTGTATAGTACTTATGCCACCATGTGTATATGCAAGTGAAGTAGCTGAAAGCTGCACATCAATGTATTTCTGTATAGAAACACTAGCTGTGTAGTTCCACAGACATTCACTTTTTAAGGGTGGGCAACCTGAGGCCCTCTGTCCACTGCAGACTGTAATTGCTGTTATCCTGTAGACCTCCGGTTGTCCACTGTCATTCCATGATGTCCTTGTACCTTTTCCACATTAACTTAGTATTGATTCCCCCACCCCTGTTGTTGCATTTCAGTGTGTATATGTGCTAAATGAACACTAATGTTAAAACTTACGATTATATGAGAAATTATGTTGTAGCCTTCACAAAATGTTCTTTAATTATTTACATGCCTTTGTAGTATTTAAGATACATCCCCCCACCGACACTCAAAGGATAACTCTTAATGTTTAATTTTGGATTTGGTATTTAATCAAAAGAATTGTGCAAAATCTAGAGTATTTCTGTGACGACATCCTGTTTCGTATATCAATGAATGGCAAATAAACTAGTGCATGGCCTAAATAAGAACACATTAGGGAAGACTTCTTGGTGCTAATATTTTTCTCTTGGAAGATAGAAGGAAAAGGGGTAAAATTATTAAAAGCTTCAAATATGCAAAAAGGAATTAATAATGTTTTGGAGGAATCCATAGATACCAGACTAGTCCCTACTGGAGATAATACTAATACTAGATATAGTATTGCTTTGAAGAATTATTGGGATAAATATATAGAACTGTTATATAAAATAAATGTTCATGTTTTAAAGAGAGAGGGAAACCGGCATACTAGATTGGCTATTAGCAGCATTTTGAAGGATTTTGTATAAACTTCATGTTTTGCATAACCAGTGTAGTTTTTGCTTATCACTTCAATTGCTGTGCTACTGTATTCAGCATCTCATTTCCTTTTGTGTCCATGCAGGTTGATGATTGTGGGTTTTCACTGAATCATCCAAATCAGTACTTTGCTGAAAGTCAGAAACTACTTACTGGTGGCCGAGATCTAAAGAAGGAACCTGCCCCCCAGGAAACCCTTCAGGCAAATACAGTCAGCCAAGTATCTTCTAGTTCATCTTCATCACATGTTCCTAACAAACCTGCATCAACAGAAGAAATGGAAGATCTTGAGCAAATTTTCAGTGAATACTGATTTTACTTTGTACAGGGAGCTTTAAAGTGTCAAGGGAAGGTTTTGCTGTTTACTGTTGCTATTCCATGCAATGCATTTATGCCTGTGTCACTTTTGCTATTAAATATTGTCAAAAAACCTTTTAGTCAGCAGTGCAATTAAATAAATGAAATAATAAAGATTATCTTGTTATTGAGTTGTCATTTTTTTTTAAAAAATATTTAACCACTTGAATGGTAGTGACATCTTTAGATAGTGGGGGTTAAAATGTGAGCCACTTAATGGTTATTTCAAAGTTAACATGGATGAGTCATATATCGCTGCTTATGCCACCCCTCCAGAGATTTAGGGCTCGATTCAAATGTTGGCGTCGCCAGAAAAAACTGGAGACGCTGCTTTTAACGTCAATTGAGCAATGCAAATGTTCTACTAGAAACAAGCGACGCCAGTTCTGAAACAGACATCGCCCGTCGCCAGAACAGCAAGATCTCACCCATAGAGGATAATGTACAAACGACGCCAAAAGCTATTCAAATGTTGGAGTTAGGGCTAACTCGCGTTAAATTGCAACATTTCTCTCCAGAAATCTAACGCCTATTTTTTTTTTGGAGTACAGCACACAAGTAAGAGTAGAAAACCCACGTCTCCAGTTCTGAACAGCATTCTCTGTGCTTTTCCCTACCCAGCCACTAGGGGAACACAGAGAAGGCTTTCAGCACCATGGACAGCTTTGAATGCCATAGGGATGTGCACTGCTCACCCCTGTGGCATTCAAAGGGTTAAAATCAATAAAACTAGTACACCAAGCACTACACAATGCCCCCTTCCACATCCCCCCCCATTACTATGTCACATATATTGCATATATGTGACATACTAACCCCATCCACATCCACCTCATGGACTTCCATGTAGTGGACAAATCTGTCTTTTATTCCACAATTAACCCTTTGAGTACCAGAGAGGTAGGAAAGCATTGCTTAGCATGTTTCCTACCCCTCTGGTACCCAAAGGGTTAATAGGCAACGTATGGACTACATACATTGCCTATATATATGTGTGTGTGTGTGTGTGTGTGTTTTAAACTTTTTTTTAATTAAAATACTGTGATTAGACAGTTTAACTTAGATCTCATTCATTGTTAACCCCCTACCTCCTGTGTCCCATTGCTATTAGTACTTTTGCTCCACTCTTCTTCAAACTGAGAGTGGAGCAAAAGTACTAAAAGCAAAGGGACACAGTAAGTAGGGCATTATAAATAGATGAGATCTAAGTTAACCCTTTGAGCGCCAGAGTGGTACGCAACGCATTGCAAAGCAATGCGTTGAGTACCACTCTGGCACTCAAAGGGTTAAATACAACTGAGGGAGCAGGCTGCCCTGTGCTTGCAGCGCTTCCCTCAGCTTTATGTATACATTCTTTATTTTTTTATTATTTATTTATTATTATTCTTTATTTTATGTTATTATTTATTTATTTCTTATTTTTTCCCTTGCTGCGGGCGGCTGTGAAGTCCGCAGCATAATAAAACCCTGGTGCATAGAGAGGCATTGGAGAAAGCGGGAGGAGGGGACAGAGACATTGGAGGAAGCGGGTGGTAGGCTTGTATTTGCTGCCCGCTTCCTCCAATACCTCTCCTCTCGCGGTGGCATTGTGCCCAGCTGCCTGGCGTCGCCTTGTGCAAATCGTCCCTTTGCACAAGGCGTTGTACAACGCGACGCCAGGCAGCTGGGCACAATGCCACCGCGAGAGGAGAGGTATTGGAGGAAGCGGGCAGCAAATACAAGCCTACCACCCGCTTCCTCCAATGTCTCTGTCCCCTCCTCCCGCTTTCTCCAATGCCTCTCTATGCACCAGGGTTTTATTATGCTGTGGGCTTCACAGCCGCCCGCAGCAAGGGAAAAAATAAGAAATAAATAAATAATAACAAAAAATAAAGAATAATAATAAATAAATAATAAAAAAATAAAGAATGTATACATAAAGCTGAGGGAAGCGCTGCAAGCACAGGGCAGCCTGCTCCCTCAGTTGTATTTAACCCTTTGAGTGCCAGAGTGGTACTCAACGCATTGCTTTGCAATGCGTTGCGTACCACTCTGGCACTCAAAGGGTTAACTTAGATCTCATCTATTTATAATGCCCTACTTACTGTGTCCCTTTGCTTTTAGTACTTTTGCTCCACTCTCAGTTTGAAGAAGAGTGGAGCAAAAGTACTAATAGCAATGGGACACAGGAGGTAGGGGGTTAACAATGAATGAGATCTAAGTTAAACTGTCTAATCACAGTATTTTAATTAAAAAAAAGTTTAAAACACACACACACACACATATATATAGGCAATGTATGTAGTCCATACGTTGCCTATTAACCCTTTGGGTACCAGAGGGGTAGGAAACATGCTAAGCAATGCTTTCCTACCTCTCTGGTACTCAAAGGGTTAATTGTGGAATAAAAGACAGATTTGTCCACTACATGGAAGTCCATGAGGTGGATGTGGATGGGGTTAGTATGTCACATATATGCAATATATGTGACATAGTAATGGGGGGGGATGTGGAAGGGGGCATTGTGTAGTGCTTGGTGTACTAGTTTTATTGATTTTAACCCTTTGAATGCCACAGGGGTGAGCAGTGCACATCCCTATGGCATTCAAAGCTGTCCATGGTGCTGAAAGCCTTCTCTGTGTTCCCCTAGTGGCTGGGTAGGGAAGCACAGAGAAAGCTGTTCAGAACTGGAGACGTGGGTTTTGGATTTTCTGACTGAACTTGATACTTTGCAGTGCTGTGATTGGCTGTGGTGCTAGGTAACCTTTTTATCGTGTGTTTTTAGGTAAGATTTTCTATGCGACGCAGGTTTAAGGTTAACGTGTATTTTGTTGGTTATCGCTCGTTAGGCTTTCTAGGTAAGGAAGATTTGAATCTCACATTACCTGGTCTTGCTTAACGAGCGAAGGCAGTTTTTTTCTTCACGTTGGTTTTAACGCCAACATTTGAATCGAGCCCTTAAAACCCTAAATTCCCTGTACCATGCATGGTGCAGATGGCAGGGCACGAGCAGGCCTCTTACCTCTTGCTGGAAGATCCAGAGCAGGAATTATGCTAAAGCAATGGCCTGTCTTGTTTTCCAGGAGTGGAACACGTCTAGGATGCCTTGTGTCTGTCTGGATGAAGGGGATGTTGGCCCCTTTTTTGCTCAAAGGAATTGCTGACACAGCAATCTCCTTCTTATTGCTCATTTAAATGTATGTTCCATGGATGGAAGACATGCTTTTCTGACATATGCTGCGATTTCCTAGAAACAGGCGTGCCTTCCAATCTGGACACACATTATTATTGCATCTTCTTTCGAACCAATGAGCCTCCTATCAGGAGCATGCACAAAGCTCTCTTTTGGAGCCATATTCTAAGGGATAATGCATACTTTATTTTCTTTGGTTTCCCAGTAAGTGTGGTTAGCTTTACAGCAAGCCTTAAATCATGTCATCTTCTGGAAAGACACAGAGACCTAAGGATAATGTTTTCTCTGAAGCATCCCTAAGGATGCTAAGAATACAGCCAGGTTTAAGTCATGATCAAACTACAATAATAAACTGCAGACCTCTGATTCTAAAATGTTGTGCTCAGATGTTTTGCTTTGCCATCCCAATTTCAGGATGTATACGCTATACAGGAAACCTTTTAAGGCTATGTAGGAAGTATCAAGACCAACATTAGAAAGGGGCATTAATGGAAGAAGCATCTTTATTTTATGGAAATGCCTCTCTGGATATTACTAGTCTATGTGTAAGGTCATCAGCCCTATCCATTACGGCAAGTCACTACCTGAGGCTTTGCTTGCAGACACAGCATCAAATGGGTAATTTAAAACCTTGCCATTTGAAGGTTCCATATTATTTGAAGTACAAATGGAAGTGGTGGTGAGATGGCTCAGTTGGTTAATGCACCAGCTGTAGAATCTATTCTCATCCTGAGGTCCCAGCAGGGTTAATTCAGCCTTTAATCCTTCTGAGGTAGATAAAACGAGTACCATAATATTGGGTAATAACATTATCTATACCCCATGACATACCTGAAAACAAGAGACAATCTCAATGTATCATTCCTAGTAAAATACTTTGACATTTTTATTATAGCATTAGAACGCTCTAGGAGGAAAAAGTTTACTTTCTCTGTTGTCCAATATAACAATTCTAGAAGAAGTCAGGGTGGATCCTCCCCTTTTTCCATATCAGGCTACCCCACTAGCCCCACCCAAGATAGACTTGTTCCAAGATCTTGGATAGTGGCAGAGAACAGTTCTGCTTAGTTTTTGTTGTAAATTGCTTAGTTTTTAGTACTTTTATTATTAGATATGGGTTGTCAAAATTCCCCCATTAGGTGGATTACCATTACTGGCTTCCCCTGGAGGATTGCCCAGTTATCAGGTGCTGTTGCGGACCCTTTTCAGCCCTGTGAAGAGAATCATGCAACCCATGTCTCTCTCTCCTAAAGGGGTCTCTCTGAGGCTCCTTTCTTCTCAAGTGATAATCTGAAGAGAGAAGACCTGCAAAAAAGGTGAGCCACCCTTTGCGTGCCATGGTCCACTTGTCCTACTGTTCCCCTTTGTACAGGGGTCTTTTAGGAGTTCTTGATAACTTCTGCACTCATGTTGGGTATTGCATTGTTTGATCCTAGGGTCATTGGAGCTTGATTGGCTGCTTTTTGGCTATATAACCCCCTCCCTGCTTGTTTCACTGACTTTGGGAGCTTATTTTTACTTATCCCTTGAGATGTCTAAGTTTTTATTTAACCCTACATGTTCTATGGTGTTTTTGGGTGCTTTGGTGCAGTTTTGGAAAATTTAAATTTTTTTGTGTTCCACACCTTTAAGAGAGCACTTCCTCCATTGACATCTATGGGACAAACCACTCTGGGACATATTTCAGCAACTGTTTCACTTACAGAATTGAGAGAGGACTCATTCCTCTTGTCTCCTCTTGCCTTACGATCTGGTTCATATCCCCAGTGTCTTGGGGGCCACTGGACCCCCGCGAGTTTGGGTTCTGCTGTTGCTAGGTAACAGTGAAAAGAGAAACTACGATTCCCAGAATGCCCATTTCGTGGGCTTTTCTCTGATTGTCTGTGATTTCGGTCGCCGTTTTCTCTCTCTCTTTGCTGAGTATCCTACGCAGAGGCTGTATCTCCTTACTTTCCTTCTCAGATTAAGCATTCGCCTGCCAGACACTTCTCCTGTGTTGGATCCAAAGGGACATGGGCTCGACCTAAGGCTAAGGACTCGGGGGCCTCTTTTACCTACCTTGCACGTATGCCTCTCATGCACTGTGGCCCCTAGTACTCCACCGGGACCATCCAGCCTTGAACAAGAGCCACTTTGGTTCAAGGACTTAAAGTCCTCTATGGCACAGTTCCCTCTTTCCCTCCAGGGGGTTCTCCATTCTTGGAAACTCCCCACTTTGTTCAGGTTTGTGGCCCCTAAGACCCCTGGCATCCCTGACCTTTCGGATTCCTCTGAGGAGGATTCCTTTGAGGCTGATTCAGAGCCCTCTGCGGAGGGTCTCATTAAGTTGGTTTTAATTACCCCACAGATTCCTGTTAAAAGCGCAGGAAGTTCTTCATTATGTTTCTGCCTAATCCCACTCTGGACCAGGTTATCTTGGATGAGTGGAAAATGGCTGACAGGTGCCTTTCTCTTTCTAAGAGGTTTTCTAAGTTGTATCCCTTCTCTGAAGCAGCTTTCACTCAGTGGGCTACACCTCCTCAGGTTGAGCCCCCTATTTCTAGACTCTCTAAGTCTACTGCTCTACACCTGGCTGACGCCACAGCAATCAAAGACATGACTGATAGAAAGCTTGAGGCTATTCTGAAGTCTAACTTTCCTGTCATAGGTGCTGCCTTGCGGCCTATCTTGGCATCTTTCTGGGGCACTAGAGCCATTGCAATTTGGGTGAACAACTTATTGAGTCTGTCCGTAAAGGTGCCCCTAAGGAGGACCTTTTAGCCCTCTTGTCCAACATGTCTGAGGCTTGGTCTTGTGTCACTGACACTCTTTTCGATGCTGTCAAACTTGCGGCAAAGGCTTCTGCCTTCTCTTTTGCTGCTAGACTCACATTGTGGCTCAAGATTTGGTCTGCAGACCTTTCATGTAAGAAGTCACTGATTTATCTCCCCTTTCAGGGCACATCTCTCTTTTTTTGGGCCTGAAATGAAGCAAATTATCAGTGAGGTCACGGGGGCAAGAGGACTCTTGCCCCAGGTCTTCAAACACCCTATCTTGGTGAGGAGGCAACATCTTTTTCGTCCCTGCCAAAGTGAAGCATAAAGGCCGAATCAAAGTGTGTGTCAGGTCAGCACCCCACGCTCCACCACCAAGCCCAAGCAGCAAGGAGGCTCAAGAAGCACTTCTGCTTGGTCCGAAAACGTCCTGGCACACTATATCAGTCGCCAGAAGGTGGACCCAGGAGAAAGGGAATTCCACCCAGAGGTTTTCAATCTGTTGGCGCAGAAGTGGGGTCTCCCTTGGATAGACGTTCTTGCCACCAGGGACAACAGGAAGGTTCAGATGTTTTGCTCTCACTGGAGGGACCCTCTGGCATTTGCTGAGGACGCCCTGTCGATTCCATGGTGCTTTCACCTGACCTGTATCTTTCACCCATTTCCTCTCATCCAGAGGGTGCTGAGAAAGATTTGGATGGACGGTGTGGAGGTCATCTTGATTGCCCCCTATTGGACCAGTAAACCCTGGTTTCCAGAACTAATGGACTTGTCTGTTCAAGCTTCATTTCCTTTGCCTCTCAGACCGGATCTCGTCCTTCAGGGTTACCTTTGGAGAGAGGATGTAGAGCGCTTGGCTTTGACGGCATGGCTGTTGAAGCTTCCATCCTAAGGCAGAAAGGCTATTCACCTGAGGTGGTCTCCACCATGATCCAGGCTAGGAAACCGGTCTCGTCTAAGGCCTACCATAGGATTTGATCCATTTTCTATTTGTGGTGTGTGGACAGGGATCTATCCTCGCAGGAGTTTGTTCTCCCAGATATCCTGTCATTTTTGCAGGATAGTGTGAACTCTTAGTCTTAACTTCTTAAAGGTTCAGACTTCAGCTGTCTGTGTGTTTTTCCAGAGACACATTGCCATTCTTCCAGATGTCAAGGTCTTCTTTCAGGGTGTTGCTTATGCTTTCCCTGCCTATACGGCTCAAACTCCCTGGGGCATAGGGAACTGGTTATATCAGACATGCTATGTGTATATCTCTCTTGTCTCTTTCTTTGGGAGCATTGGTTTGATCTGGAGGATACAGACTTTTCCAGAAGATGAGAACAGCACAGTAGTGGTTAAAGATGCACTTGAATTTCAAAGATTTTATGTGAGTAGAATTAACAGAGTGGAAGTGTTTGGTGATGGAATATACTACTTGATGGTCCATATTTTGGGTCCAAGATTCCCCTTTTAAGAGATGACCTTTTACATGACATTGGAGTATGGATCAAAGATGCTTTACGTCAGACTCTAGTATACATGTTTTTTGTACCCCTTGACCGACTGATCTCCGAAGTTTCCTGCAAAGATATTTGTTGGACCTCCTGCACCTTTAAGGGATACATTTTATTAAAGTTATTTTATATTTTTGTTATTTTTTTATTTAGAATTGTTCCTATTTGTGATCAGAGAATAGATTACTTATTTAATGTTAATGAATAGATTTGTAAGACTATTTTATCTGCTGCTATTTTCATATCCCCGTCATCTTATTTTGCTACCATTTTGATTTTTTTTATTTTTTTTGTAATTGGTTTGTGATATTGATATAGAGGCATAGCTGGGGTTGTGTTACTGTTACTTTATTTTTCTTAAGTGCCCTTTAACCTTACCAGTTCAGTGGGACAAAAGCCAAGGTGGAGGTGTTGGATCTGTAGACACCCTTATAGTACTTTTAGTGTTTTTGTATTTATGTGTTTTTGGGGCTGGATATATGTGCAAATACCATATAGAAGCATTATCATGAAAGTCTGCACAATATAGAAAGAGGGACTCCATGATAATGTGATTGACCATCATTTAGCTGTGTTCATTAAAATGTATAAGTCAGCTCAAACGCAACCTTTCTTACTTTATGTGGCTCTCCGCTATGGTCATTTTGTCACTGCCCTCTATCAAAAAAGGCCTACCCCTCCTGTAAAGAATGAGCCCTAAATCTAGAAATAACATTTTATACTGCTTTGATTAACAATCAGCAGTGCTATATAACCCTTTAATGGCCAGAGCGGTACGCAACGCATTGCAGAGCATTACCTCTCTGGCACTCAAAGAGATAAATGAGCAAATGTGAATATATTAAGACTCTTCCAGGCATCAGTGTGAATGTTATCAAAACTGGTTTCCCAACAGTTTTGTTTAACAGATTTCTAACTGTTCAACACTATACTGACACTTGAGGCAATTAATAGTTGGTGCAATCAATACTCAGTAAGTCAGGCACATTGGTCCCTACCCTAGAGCTTCAAATGGAAATGCCCAATCCCCAGGATACTCTGGGACAGTGACCATTGCTTTAAATTGTGTTTTAACCCTTTGAATGCTGAAGAGGTATCCAGCTCATTCAACGGATTAAGAGCCTTATTAGAACAATATGAATTTTAAAAAATGATGTTGGAGTAATTCTGGGGAAAAACAACTGTACCATAGTGGACAAATACAGATTCTCGTTGGCTTTTAACACTGAATGCTGAAATTATCCAATACATTACTTCATGATGCACTGGAAACCTATACCATTCAAGCGGTTAAAATCCCCATTTAGCCAATGTAACGTTTGGTTTATCCCAGAACTGATCCACTGTTTTTTTTAACATAGTCATATAATGTTTTATGATTTCTTTATATTAAAAAGTGACACAAAAATAGTGATATTGTACCTTAACTTTTACAATATTACAATGTTTTTTAATCATACCAAAATGACTACTATGTGAATTTTTGCACATTATAGCTAATCTATGCCTGTAAAATTGTAAAGAAGGCCTTCAGACCATTAATTGCATTGGATAAACTGAAAGCAGCATTAAAATCTAATGTCTGCAAGAAATTCCTGACTAAAAACTGGGACACCATTTCGGTTTAATCGACATTGGTTGTTCTTCACCCAAGGGCTACATACTTTCTCGATTAATTTTGTTTTATGTGAAGAACATACTGCTTTGTTCATATCCTTTAAGGTTCTATAATGATTGAATTAAATTAGTTTTGTGAACTCAAGCATAGAATTGCTAATATCCCCCTGCAGTATTAAATTAAAAAATTAAAATTGACTGTACTGGCAGTTGAAAACCAGATCCAAGATGAATTGTGCTTCAAATCTGACAGAACGTGATAGAGTTTCTGTCTTTAATGGCACTTATTTTTAGAATTCACAATCTGTTGTCCAGTAATTTAGTATTGTAAGTTTTTCTTGTTTTTTAATTGCTTTCAAGCAGTAGATTGCGTATCCATTGGTTTCTTTCTAATAATTATCATCAGTGTCCAGGAAGTGCTTTAGTTCACAATATCTGAATCATGTTCCAGGTTCTGCAAAGGGTTCATAGCAACAGTGTTGAAACCATGGGCATACCAAAAGAGGGTGCAGTTGTGCTGGGTCCAGCATCCATTGGGGCACCATCTGCTCCACGGTCTAATAGATTCTAGCTATGCCTCTGTGAAAATACTTTTGTGTTGAGGGCCCAAAAAAAATAGTTTGTACCCGGGCCCTCTCTAATTACATGTTATGCCACTGAAACCACCTCCTTTAGGAAAACTAACCGCAATTGCCTTACTAAGGGCAGACGGTTCTAATGGTCCCTATGGTATTGCCTTTTAGCCTTTGTTCAAGATATAACATCTTCACTCAGTTCTAAATGTCATGTCCATGCTGGCAGCATGTATGAGGCTACATGACCCTTTAAGGATCAGAGGGGTGCTTAATGCATTGAGAAGCAGCACTATTTTTGAGACACTCAAAATAAGCAAATAAAGTGAAGTTGGGGTATAGTTTAGGGAGTTTTGTGGGCAGACAATTAGTTCTCTGTGTAGGAGAGTCTGTGAGAGTGTGAGGGGAGATTTACCCAAAATTGTGTGTGACTGAGACAGGCAGTTGATCCCAGGTTCCTTCCTGAGTATGGGGGTGTGTAAAGCGAGATGCTCACTGGGTTTCCCCTCCCACTAGTGGGAACCAAAAACTTTCAACATCAGGTGACAGCCAGTAATCTTGCCTCTGGTTCTGGGAGTATTATTAAAGGACCGCAGTAGGGTAGCCCATACCATTGGCACGTCATTTTGAGAGACAATCCCACAAAACCATAGATGTGTTTAAAAAAAAAAAATAACTACAGCAGGTGACAGAAGAATGGCTTTGTATCCCAATCCATGAAATCTGGTTTGGTGTCTGCTGGTAATGGCTCCAACATAATAACTGCCTTGAGAATAGGTGATAAGGTTCCTTGCCCATGTCCTAAATTTAGTGATATGGGGCTCGATCCAAATGTTGGCGTCGGCAGAAAAAACTGGCAACGGTTTTGTACGTCAAGTAAGCAATGCAAATGTTCCCACTAGTAAGAAATAACGGCAGTTAAATTGCAACATTTTCCTCCTGAAATCTAACACCCACAAATACAACAAGGCCTACAACAGTGGTTCACAACCCCTCCACCTAAGACACATCTAATATGCAATAATGATGTTCCAGGGCACCCCTTGAGGGCACAAGGGAATTCCCAAATAAAAATAACATATGACCAATATCAGGTCCCACTGTGTCATTGGCAATGAGGAGTATATGCTGCATCAAATGTCCCATTTGTAAAATTAATATTACCAATCACTAATGCAGAACATGGCAACATGGGAAAAGCGACGCACCCTGAGCTGGTGCACATGGTTCATCAACATGGCATGACACCCTGGTTGTGAACCACTGTCCTACACCATACAAACAAGTCACAGACAAACAATAAGAATCCAGCAACCCCACAGGGACAAGGGTAACACAAAGCAGCACAACATAAGCCATCCCAAAACACCTTTGACTAATAGGGGTTAACACACAACAAGACATGCACACCTGTCACTCCAACAACAAATCAAGCTCACCTATGTAACCTCAGCAGCCCATGGAGACAAAGCACACACACACCTGACAGATACATAATATCCTATATAATAATTTGCTAAAATGTGCATAACGCCACAGTCATGCTCAGTACAGACTGCCCGTGCCGCGGCTGATAAAGAGCGGGGCACTTCAAAGGAGCATCCCGCTCTGTATCAGCTGCGGCGCGCGCAGTCTCTACTGCGCATGACTGCCCCGTTACCGACTGCCAGTGGCACTGTGTCCCCTGTAACGGGCTCTTCAACTAGTTACAAATAATCACACCACTAAGCACAGACACACCAGAAAACAATTACCTGTATAACACACCTTACCATTAGTCCATTATGACCACATGATATAGATAAAAGGGAAGAAAGGAAGGGGTTAACCAACCAGAGGAGAACCACCAGGCGGTGACCCCCCCCCCCCCAAAAAAAAAAACCAAACAAATAACTGACGCACACTACAGGAGTATACCAAAACAAACAAAAGCATAATTAAAAAAGTATGAATACACTTATACTTATCTCGATGAATATAAGAGCACAAGGGAAAGATCAAACTGTGTGACTCCTGGAGTCATAAAGTTAAGTATATGATGTGTATTCATACTTTATTATTAACACTTTGCACTTTATATGTATGATAATATTGCACATTGCTAATGGGCCACTTTGAATTGTTTGTGGATACATGATATTGCACGTTTGATTTACACATACTTGCTCTCAGTCTATAGAGGCATTATTCAATGTTGGAATGTCTTCATGACTCCATATTCCTGTGCTGGGTGGTTCTGAATTGATATGAAGTATTCACTTGATTAATTTTGTATTGTCTGATAAAGCTTTTGTTTGGTTTTGGGGGGGGGGCATCTCCTGGTGGTTTTTCCCGATTGGTTAACCCGTTCCTTTCTACCCTTTGGTGTAATTGTATGAGTGCACCTCAGCTGATTACAGTTTGATCTTGAGTAAGGAGTTATGTACAGAGCTGGTGCGATTCCTCCCCTTTGTTTTGGTCCCATCATTATGACCACATGAACAACACCTTACTGCTGTTTAACAGTGACAGCACACCCTCCTCAGATGTAGTGTGAGAGAGACACTGACAGAGAGGCAGACCAACACCAGTATGTACATATGCTTGTACCTAAGACGTCAGTGCAGGCGAACATGTGAAAGGGCTAGGGCTCATCCCCCTCCTCCTCCTCCAAGCACCCCTGTCCAACAGCTGTCACCTGCTACAACTGTTCATGCTCCGGCTGAAGGCCTGACATGTTTGTGTGTGTGTGTGTAGCACAGTGAATATGCCACTCCATTTGCTTGTCAATGTCTTGTCTAGGCTTCAGGACCATGTGACGGTTTACACACTGATGTGTGTGCCTACTCACATATACATTTGTGTGCTTGCCATACCGTGATACAAACCCCATAAGGTCATGATGGCTAGAAAACACCCTGACAAGTAATGGATTGTTCACTCCGTGTCAAATAACCAATCTGTACCCGTGGAGTGCCAGTAAGGTCTCCAAAGCATTGCTGACCAATGTGTTGTGTACACCTCTGGCACTCAAGGGTATGATGATGGGTCAGCAATAGCATGATTGTTGTGTTCGTAGTGCACCTTCCAGTCTTGTTTTCACCCTCTGCAGGCATCCATGGCATGACCCCTCATGGTCCAGAAGTTTGTTCCGGTGACACGTTGAATCTACGTCCATGAGGATCACCTGTTGTTCATGTCAATTACAAATCTGATCACATATGACTATCTTGTGTCATTGATCACCCCTCCCCTGTCAGGGTTTAAAGGTATAGTAATACTGAATATGTTTTATAAACCTATCTAGTAGGGTTCATCCCCCTGAGTAAAACAAGGGAACTCCCCCTGCATTGCATTCCAAAGTTATTTCAGCTCTAAGTTGAATGTCATAGATCAAATCTCACAGTGACCTGAAATTGTACAGTGGCACTGTTGTTACACCATCCCATGGACAGCTCTGGTCCTAGCACCATGAATCTCCATGGGATGGTGTAGCAACAGCGCCACTCAACAGTTTCAGGCCACTGTGATTTTCCTATTTAAAAAACAACTGTGAGCTGAAATAACCTGTGAATGAAACACCCTTCAGCAGTGGGAGTTCCCTTATTCTACTCAGAGGGATGAACCCTAAAACATATTTGTTCAAACATTCTAAGCATTACTATCCCCTTAATTGTGATCATGTTGTTGATCTGTTGATATATATAATGTGTTCATGTTGTTCAAATTCAAGTCACATTATGGAACAACACCCTGATGTTATTTGGCTTTCATATGTCTGTGAGTTGAACTTGGACTAACATGTCTGTATGTGATGTGTGTGTTCACCCCTGCTGTAAAAGCTTATGATGCCATTCATCGTGCATGAGTTGTGTTCACTGCATAGCTTTGCAATGCATTGGAGACAACTCTGCCAAGCAAACAACATCTTGAATAGGAAACATGCATGGACACAGATGACATGAAGAAGTGCAAATATTTATTAAAAGAACCTGGAGAAGGTTGGCCTTACTTTTTTTTTTTTTTTTTTTTTTTTTTGGAGGGTCTGGGGGGGGGGGCTGTAGAGGTGGATTACCTCCGACTCTGGCGGGTTACCCCAGGGGGTCTGGTGGTGGCGGTGGTGGGGGTTGTGGATCAATGCTGGCCAGTGATGCATCACTGGACCTCTCCTGTGATGGCTGGCCCATGTCCTGCTGCTCTTTTTGCCTGCGGTTGGAGTCCCGCATCTCGACCAGCATGTGCCCGAGGACCTCCATCATCCCGGTGTTGAACTGGAGCTGCTGTGTGTTCGACACCACCTGCTGTGCCTCAATGATCCACCCCAGGGTCAGCTCCACTCGTCTCAATGCTCGGGCACACCTCCTGATGACTGTGAGCTGCTCCCCCTGGATGGCCACACATGTTGCATCAAGGGTCGCTGTGCCTGTGGATGTTACGGGCATGGAGGCAGTGGAGGTAGTGGACTCCCATGGAGTGCCTCAGGAGGATCTTCACCAGCATGGGAGCTTTGTGGGGAGAACAGGTGCTGATCCCTGGACCCCTCACTACCCTTGTATTTCCTGACCTCTGAGTGGCTGACCTGTGTTAGTGAGGGTGATGGCGTTGGTGGTAGTGGTGGGATGAACACCTCCCTTGCTTGTGGGCATTGTGGCTCCCCCAGGAGCCCCACGTGCTCATATCCCATGGACCATACAAATGTGGACCCCTGTGTGTCCTCCTGCCACATGTGTCCCTGTGGCTTAGGGGTTGGCTCGAACCCAGACTGCTGCGGCATAGGCACCATCTCAGGCATCAGATGTCTACCCATTGGTGGTGGTGGGGCCTGGTAGCCCATCTGCTGCTGCTGCAGTGGGGGGCCTAGTAGCCCAGCTACTGCGGTGGGGGTGGCCTGGTATCCCAGCTTCTGTGGCTGCCGCTAGGGAGGTGGACCCTGGGGGCCATGGTGGGGCTGCTGCTGCTGCTCCAGCAGTGGACCCTGTGGGCCAAGGTGGGGCCGCTGCAGCTGCTGCAGTGGTGGTTGTGGTGGCAGCGCCCTGGAGGTGGTGACCTCCTCAGAGGAGGTGCCTTCGGAGTCCTCTGCTCGTGCTGACTGGTGTGCTGTGTGACATGATGTAATCAGTGATGTGAGCCATGACAGGAGTGCTGCAAGACTATGACATTTACATGTGTACAGTTGAGTGGCAGGATGGTATCCATTGTATTGCTTTGCAATGCATTGGTTACCATCCTGACACACATTGCTAAGCTTGATGTGATCCCATACATTGATTCTACTAACCTACAGTGGTGTAGATTTGGTCATCATGTGTATCCTGAGCAGCGGGGATGGCAAGACATGTGCCTCCTTACTATTCCCATTCACCAGGATCCATGTGGTGACCAAAACTAAAGCATCACACCTTGAGTGACACAAACCCATCGCATGTCATACACATAGACCTCAACAGCAAAAACACTATGACCTCTTAACACAGCAATGCACTAGTGATGACCAGTGACCAACCAATGATGTCAGCAACAGTAATAGACACACCAAGCACACCAACCAACATGATCTGTTGAACCCAACAACCCAATCAGCTGGAGGACACACAAACACACCCCAGGACAGCCAAAATCCTAACACACAGCAAACATGCATGGTTATACTGTACTATTGGAGGCTACTTCTACGTTTTCCTATGTTATGTTATGGAGACTAAGCATTGACATGTCACGTGTTGTTTAGATCTCGGTGCATTGGCTCCACAGAATAACACAGGGATTGCAGGTGTAATGACACTGCAGTTGTCATGTACACATTGTCAACTCTTTCTGACACCCTAGTGAATGTCCCCCACCAGGATTGAGACTTGTGAATCACATATGTCCTACAGAGTGGTGATGGCGGTGAATGCCCCCTGGCCATCCACACTCTGCAGGCTACATATGATGCAGAAAGCTGAACCTTGACTATTCCACTTGGGCTAACTACCTACATGTACAACGCCTAGCCCTGACATGCAGTAACAATACAATAGGAAACACACTAATTCCCCTCCTTGCTAATCTCTGGTAACCCTTTGGGGGCCAGGGGACTAGCCAATGTATTGTCAAACAATGCATTACTTATCCCTGTTGCACTCAAGGGGTTGTGTGCTTTCACTCTATGTTTGACATTGTGACACACATAACAGTGAGATCTGTGACTGACACATGACAGTGTGCATTGTTTTTGTGCTGTGCATGATGTTGTTGTCGACAGCATGAAGGGGGTTCAACAGGGACTTGACCATTACCATTCAGGATGGATTTGTCAAGTATTCTGTCCTTGTTTGACATCCATCCAAGCTGTGTTGCTGTATTTTGGTGTGGAATGCTGTCCATGTGTTCAGGTGTCACTGTGTTGGCTTAAAATAAATGTGGTGCCTATGCTGCAGGTGCTTTTTGAGAGCAGATGAGTCAAGGTGTGTCCCCTCCTTTCCCCTTTTCAGTTCTTTATGACACATAGTATACAGCACAGTTGCTGATGACTGCACATCCTGGTTTCGGCGGGGGTGGGGGAGAATGGTCTTCTTCTCCAGAATCACCTTCATTGGCTGTGGAAGTTGATGCTAGTGCTGCTTCAGCATCCACACTAGAGCAAGGATCAGAAGTATTGGTGGCCAGCGTGGCCTGTCTTGGTTTCATATCACTGCTTTAAGAACCCAGTCCCATGATGGCCACTTGATCTGTGGCACACTGGCCTGCTCATAATAATCCTGCTGCTCTGAGAGATGAGCTTCTGCCTCTGGAGACTCAGCAACAAGAATTACAGCAGCAGCAGCAGCAAACTCCACAATGTCCCTGCTGGTGTTGGTGGTGAATCCCATCCTCATTTGCATCTCTTTCTCTTATTTCTTATCACTTTCCACCAAATCCACTCACATACTTTCCTCTACATCAGCAGCTCCACCATCACTCTCACTCTCCTCATCACTACTAGTCTCTTACTGCTCTTTGGGACTGGTTGGGGCTGACAAGTATGACAGAGGGTGCCCTGCTGTCACACTTGCATCTCCTTAGAAGAAGGCATACTGGCAGCAGTAACAGCAGGCACAGGCAGCTAATGTATGATGCTGCTTATACTGCTAGCCAGTTATGACTTCTTCAGAATACTTACCCAGAGGGAGAATGCCAGGGGAATGGGAATAATTGGGTCAGAAATATGTGGGCACCGTTTACTGTTGCTGCTGACTTCCTCCTTCACCTCTGTATTGGCAGCATCAGGGACCATGCAGCTTTTCCTGCTGTGGTCATAGTGCTACCCATCACACCAAATAACTTTTTTATTTTATCTTTTTATTTTTTTCTCTCTCTCTGTCTATGCATGCTTCCACTCTCATTATCTCCTAAACTACACCATGCTGCATGGCGGAAAATTCAGAGTTTTTTTTAATATGGAGGTGGAATGTTTTGCTGCCATTGATAACATAGGCAGGAAATATAACTACTTTCATTGGAAATGTTCTGGTGTTAGTGAAACTGTGGAAATTCTAGTGGGAAAACTGGAAAATAATGCTTTTCCCTCAAATTTCCATGGGAATTAAACAGGACTTTTCACCCATCCTATAAATGACATTCATGACGGATTGAAGATGTTATTTCTTGAACAAAGGTACAAAGACAACATTTATAGGGGACCATTATGAATTTCTGGCAATAGTAAGGTAGATGAGGATTATTATTAGGAGATATTTGTTCTACGTTAAGGCCTTCTGCATAGTATTTAACAGAATTGTTTAGGTACAAATGTAAGTTTTAAGTGACAGGCATGTATGAAGTACGTTGCAAATAGATGCATTGCTTACCCTTCTGTTGCTTAAATGGATAAACAGAATGTTTTCATTTATAGGAAAAGTGAGTGATAGTTTGATGGTGCCTTAACTAGCATATGAAATGTCATTGAAAACATTTATTATTTATACCTAAATTTCATTAAAAAGGCTTAATTAGCATAAGAAAATTCACTGAAGAGCTTAATTAACACATGCAAAGTCACTGGTCTTTTGGCTAACATGACACGTAGGACTGGCAGTTTTTGATTAAGTTTTCAAGCACGGTGACAGGTCTATTTTAAGTGTGATGAGGTCCAATATGTGGGGCAGAAAATGGAATTAAATAAAAACAGTGTTTTAGATTACAGGATGTTCCTGTATTTCTACAACAATATAACTTATAGCATAATGATGTTCTCTGCATACGTGGCAAACACACAGGTGAAAATAAGGTTATTCCTGCTTTACTGATGAAAGTTCAGTTTCTCTTTTCTTCACTATGAAATGTAGAAGCCATGGGGTAAAGTATCCTTTGGCCAGGACGGCAGAGTACTTCCCTAAAAAGGCTCTCTGGTGGTGCAGACTCCCTCCCTTCTCCACTTTACCCCCACCAGATATGCTCAGTTTTAAAAGTAGCCTCAGAGGAGGTGTGTCAGGGTAAAGATTCTCATAGCTAGCCTTTTTCTGTTTCCTTAACTGACATGGGGTTTTTCAATACCTCATTTGATGGGCTACTTTCACTGGCCTCCTTGTTGGGTTTGGATACAAGGTTTTAAGGAACCTGGGTCTCTAGAAGATATCTCTCTTTCAGCAATTTTCCTCTTTCTCCTGCTAAATTATGTATAGAAACCTAAAGACTGAAGAAGATTCCAGTTTTTGAGCACACAGGTTCTGTGTCTCTGTAGAAGCCACATTCCAAATTTCTTGCTAAAATTGCCAGTTCTGCATTTTGTTCTTTATTTGACAGCCCCATTGCCCTTCCTCTCCTCTTTGCCTTACTAAAATGTACTTTAGTTAGTTTTCATTTGGGCCAACAGCTCCTTTAAGAAATAAGCTCTTGAGGTGGAGGCATTGGCAGCATTCCCCCTAAAAAGTAACTTAGTTATTTTGCAGGCGGGGAGTGAGGGTGGAGTTTTCCTCTGGAAGGGGATTTCTGTGTTGGGGGGAACTAATGAGGACAATTTTGAGTTGTCATTTACTCACCAGACATATTAAAGAAGGTGCAAAATGGAGGCTGGAATTTTCTCTTCCCATCATTCCTTGTACCATCTAGTTCTGGAGAAATGGAAAGCTCCTGATATTCCCACACAAATGTCCCTCTTACAGCACTTCTCCTCAAATGCCCTATTGCAGAGGGATGCCCCCACAAAAGCAGACCCTTCAAATTTTCACTTTTCAAAACTTACAGCACTGCTGATGGTGAGTGCGGCAGAGGTTACTAATCGGACAGATATGCCTTTAGGAGAGACCTTCCAGGTGCCTAATTCACTGTTTTTGTGCTAGTTTATGTGTCATCATCAGAGTTGCTTGGGTGACTAGAGCCATTGCTGTCTGGGGGGGAGCAACTCTTAGAGGCTGTCCATGTGGACACACCAAAATAGAATGTTGTCTTTGCTGTCTCTAAGATCCTTGAGGCTAATGAGTATCTTACTGAAACTGCCTTTGACCAGGCTTACTGGAAGGGCCTGATCACTCTCTGATGCTGCTCGTAACACTCTTTTGGTAAAAATATGGTCGCTAGATCAGTTTTCCAAGAAGTCCTTGGTTTCTGTTTTTTGTAGGAAAACATTTTTTGGCCAAGGATTGGAGAAGGTTGTTAGCCATGCTACTGGGGGTAAGAGTGCACTACTAACCTCATGTTACCCCCAATCATTTTTTTCCATAGAAGACACTCGGTTTTCATTACCAGTATGTATATGTGCCCAGGGCGTCTACTCCTACAGCAGCCCAGGCACACACACCTACAAAACCCAAACAGGCTTGAACAGTCAAGAAGCTATCCCAGAACTCCCAGCTAACAAGTCTACCTCTGCATGACTCAGAAGGGTCTGGTCCATCAAAGGTGATCAGAGGTCATCTGCGTCTAATTCATAATACATGGTGGACTAGTAAGTGTTACTGGTGATCTTGGAATGGTATTGTTAAGGAACAGGAACCAGACAGACACAAACATGTAAAGTGCAAAACCCCTTTCTTAAAATAACAAAAGCAGACAAAGCAAAATCGTGACCCAAAAGCATAAACCAAAAGACAAGTCGGGGTCATGAACCAAGACAGGTACTCAGCCAAGCCAGGGTCAGGAATATGGAGATCAGCAATGTTAGGAACAAGCAGGTGTTAGGAACCAATAGGGAACCCAGAGGAAGCCAAGTCATGCACAGGAAATCAGGAATGCAGTAAAACACTCTTGCAGCCAGAAGCAAACACAAGGGCAATCAGGTAGTGAGCCAAGCTGCTTTAAATACCCTGGGAGGGTTGGCTGTTGGCTGATAGCAGTCAGGTGAGCAAACACAGATAGGTCAGCTGATTCAGCCTGATTCAGCAAAGGGAAGGCAGCAGTTACAGACAGCAGAGCACTAGATTAGCTCAGACAGCAGAATCAAGCAGCAGAGAAAGAGCAGCTCAGCCAAACCTTGACAGTACCACCCCCAATGACCCCCCCACGGGGCAGGACCAGGTTTATGGGGAAAGCGTGCATGGAAAGCACGGAGGGGGGCCAGGGCATTCACATCTGTGACTGAGTCTGCGAAAGTGCTCTTCTGGAGCGTACCCCTTCCAATGGACCACATTTTGAATACCCCCTCGGAACCTATTACAGTCGACTATGGAGCGGACGTCAAACGCCTCATGGCCGTCAGCTGGCACTGAAAGGGGTCGAGGAGTAACCGTAGTGAAACAATTGCATACCAGGGGTTTCAGCAGCGATACATGGAACACATTGTGTATCCGCATATTGGGAGGGAGGTCTAAGGCATAGGCCACAGGG
Organism: Rhinophrynus dorsalis; assembly: GCA_037306005.1. NCBI lineage: Eukaryota > Metazoa > Chordata > Amphibia > Anura > Rhinophrynidae > Rhinophrynus > Rhinophrynus dorsalis. The sequence goes on along the minus strand of CM074720.1, from coordinate 339,839,499 downwards.
TTCACATGTCGGAGGATATGGAAAGGCCCAAGAAAGCGGGGAGCCAGTTTCTGAGAGAGCACTCGGAGGTGGAGATTTCTGGAGGAAAACCAGACCCTCTCCTCGACCTGGCAGGAGGGTGCGGTAGGCGTTTATAATTGGCCTGAAGCTCCTGGGATTGTTGTGAGTGTCGTACCGACTCTTGGACCTGCACCCATGTGGAACGGATTCACTGGAGATGATCCTCCAATGCCGGAATCCTCTGGGGAGAGGATGAATCTGGAATCATTGAGGGTTGATACCCATAATTCACCATGAAGGGGGAGAACCCGGTAGAAGCCGAAACAGCACTATTATAAGCAAACTCCGCCCAAGGTAGCAGGTCTGACCAATTATTCTGACGGTCTGAGATGTAGCACCGCAGGAATTGCTCCAAGGCCTGATTAGCCCTTTCTGCAGCCCCATTCGGTTGCTGTTGATAGACAGAGGAGAAGGAGAGTTGGATACCTAGTTGTGCACAGAAGGCCCTCCAGAATCTCTAGAGAAACTGGCTACCCAGGTCAGAAACTATGACTTTGGGAACCCTGTGTAGCCGATAGACCTCTTTGACAAAGGCCGTAACCAGCTCTTTAGCAGATGGGAGTTTTTTGAAAGGCATGCAATGAATCATTTTAGAAAATCGTCAATGACCATGAGGATGACTGCGTTACCGTTAGACAAAGGGAGTTTGACTATGAAGTCCATGGCAAAGTGTGACCATGGCTTCTCCCCATTGTGTATGGGTTGGAGAAGGCCCATTGGAAGTTGACGGGGTGATTTGGTCTGCGTGCAGACTGGACAAGATGCGACAAAGGCAGCAATATCTTTAAGTTCTGGCCACCAGGATAGACTGGAAACCGAAACATCTTCTCCTCAGTCTATCACCAGCAATCGAATGGGGCTGCAGAAAGGGCTAATCAGGCCTTGGAGCAATTTCTGCGGTGCTACATCTCAGACCATCAGAATAATTGGTCGGACTTGGAGCTGGTATTTACCGGGATGCCCTGCTGACTTTGTATTACGGTATGTGGAAAGTACCTTGGTACAGAGGTTACTAGGTATGAAACAGCTCCCAGAAGGAGTCTCAGCAGGTGCATCTACTTGGGTGGGCCGTATTCTATCTCCGAGGAGAGATGTAATACTTGTACATATGGTGGCCAGTACTTGGTCCGAAGGGAAAATAGGACTAGGAGGGATCTCCTCCTTAACGCCCGAGAACTGTCTGGATAGGGCATCATCCCGGACATTTTTGGTGCCCGGCAGGTACAAGACCATATAATTAAAACTGGACAGAAATAAGGCCCATATGGCCTGTCTTGGAGTCAAGCGATTAGCTTCTGACGGGTATGTGAGGTTTTTATTATCAGTGCGGATTAGGATTGAAGTTCCCTCGAGCAAATGCCTCCATTCTTTTAGAGTGAGTATTATAGCCAGCAACTCATGGTCAACAATTTCATAGTTGCACTCCGCAGGACTTAGCGTCTTCAAGAAATACTCACACAGGTGCAACTGGCTCTCAGGAGTTGGGGGTGGACAGAGGATGTACATGTACGTCCTGGAAGTCATTCAGTAAAGTTGAAAAAAATTTTCGGCGGGCGTTAAGTGCCGGCCGTGTGCACGCGGCTGGTCACTAAGGGGTTGAGATTCCTGGAAAACCGCAAGAGCATTGCAGAGACTGAAGGGCATTACGAGGTATTCGTAATGACCACTCCTGGTGTTAAACGTGGTTTTCCATTTGTGACCCTCCTTCATCCCTACCAAATTGTACGCCCCTTGCAGGTCGAGCTTGGTGAACACCTTCGACCCTTTTAATCGATCGAATAGCTGAGTAGTTAATGGAATAGGGTAGGCATTTTGGACCGTGATACGGTTGAGCCCCCTGTAATCGATACAGGGTTTCAGTTCTCCATTCTTCACGAAGAAGAATATGGCCCCAGCGGGAGAGGACGACTTGCAGGTGAACCCCCGGGTCAGCTCATCCACAACATACTCCTCCATGGCCTTATTCTCCATGACAGAAAGCGGGCAGACTCAGCCTTGAGGAGATATGGCATCCGGTTGCAACTCAATGGTACAGTCACATGGGCGGCGAGACGGGAGCTCACAGCCCGACCCTTATCAAATACATCCTAGAACTCTTGATACTCCTCAGGCAGCGAAGAGACCGGGATGTGGTTAGCACCTTCACCACTTTTGCTAGGCATGTCTTGGAACAGTTAGATGACCATGCCATGACTTCGGCCCTTAACCAGTCGAACGTGGGATTGTGTCTGTGCAACCATGGATAACCCAGATCCACAGGATAGTGAGGTTAGTGGATCACCTGGAATTGTAATGGAGAGCCCCTACAGCCATAGACAAAGGAGCAGTTTCATGGGTGACCTGCTGCAACTGTAGGGGGTCTGCCATAAATTGCCTCAATGGCAAGTGGACTAGTACAGAGCTCTAATGGAATGGAGTGTTTCTGCGTTAAGGCATTGTCGATAAAGAGGCCCTCTGCACCGGAGTCGATAAGTGCCTCTGTAATAATGGAACACTCACTCCAAGAGAGCCCAATGGAGACTGGAGGTTTACCCTTCTGGATAGCCAGGGATGCTGAGACTCCACCTAAGGTCTGTCCTCTATAGGACCTTAGGTGCGGGCGTCTCTCTGGACGTGTGGGGCAAGAGCCTTACCGCAGTAAAGGCACAGGCACTCACTCCTCCTAAAGGCCCTTTCAGCAACCGAAAGGCTAGTGAACCCAAGCTGCATGGGCTCCACATCACCTGAGGTCTCGAGACTAGGAGGTGTGGGAGGAGAGTGAGGCACGGGTGGATACGAAAAGCTTGAGGCTAAATGGATGGGATGCCTCCGCAGGCGTTCCCTGGAGGAAGGTCTCTCATGGATATGGGAGTCAATCAAGGGGTTTAAGGGGTTAAAAGCGGAATTTCTCGTGAAAAAGCAAACAGTAACATGGTTTTCTCAGAATTTCTCTCGGTAACACGGTGACAACTTTCACCAATCCCTAGTCATGACAGATGCCTGCCTGATTGTTTGGAGAACCACCTTGGACTTTCAGAACTTTAGAAAGAGGGAGAGTCTTCTGCTCATCAACATGTTGGGGCTCTGGGTGATTCACCTTGCTCTTCTGCATTTGTCTCAGTTGTTCCTGGGCCTACCAGTGTGGATTTAGTCTGACAATGCAAAGACTGGGGCCTATATCAACCATGAAGGAGGAACCAGGAGTGCAGCCACTTGATCAGAGGTTTGCTTGATTCTCCTTTGGATAGAAGCTCACATGCTGGCTTTCTTTGGCATTCACATTCAAAGAATAGACAACATTGTGAAGGGCTTTTTTTTAGATGTGAACATCTGTATGCCTAGAATTGGGAACTCAACCAAATGGTGTTCAATCCCATAGTCCTTATGTATGTCCTTCAGAATATGGATCTAATAACTTTCTGTTTGAACAGCAAGGTTCCCCTTTTTTGGTCCATATCCCAGGTCCCTCTCTCTCTTGCTGTACACATGGTCATTGTGTGATAGTTCCCCTGATGTATGTATTTGCTCCGTTCTCTCTGATTCCCATAGTTTTGAGAAAAGTCAGGATGGAGGAGGCTCATGTAACTATAATGACCCCATTCTGGCCTCACTTTGCATGGTTCTCAATTCTCACAATCTATCTGTAGCAGAACTGTTTTGGCTTCTGCAATTTCCAGACCTCTTGATGCAGGGTCCCCTGTGTCACTCAGACAAGTTGGCTTTGACTGCTTGGCTCTTGAAGCCAGCAATATAAGCAATAAGGGTTTCTCTAACTCTATCATTGCCACTATGATGAAGGCCTGTAAACCAGTGTCATCCAATGTTTATCCTAAAGTATGGATCTTGTTCTACAAAGGGTGTGAAGACTATGGGTTGTGGCCACATGCTTTTTCTCTTCGGTTATTTTAGCTTTTCTTCAGAATGGGTTTCAGAAAGGGCTTAGTCTTAGTTATATTATTTTATATATTTTATATTTCTGCTCTTCTTCAGAGGCCCAGTACTTTATAACTGGATGTGCAAACCTTTTTCTTGTTTCCTCTCTTCTTTTTTCATATTTGTTCCAGTTCATCTCTGTCAGAACTAATTTGTGTTTTGGGTTTTTTCTCTCTTCTTTCAAACTTGGTGCATAGCTTTGTTATATCCCCATAATTCCTGTGTTCCACACTGGACAAAAGGAAAGGATATCTTGATGTAAGCTTTCGGGCAGGGACCTCCCACCCAATGTTTCACACTACAAAGCACCTGTAACCCTGTATTGTTTAAATCTTAACCCCTTAAGGACCGGTCGCGCACGCATGTTGCGGTCACTTAAGGACCATGAACCTTTTTTTTTTTTTTTTTTTTTGGCGCATCCGATTCCAGACTCCCTGAACAGTGTGCAGCAGTGTGGGGAGCCCGGAATTCCATGATGGTCCAGGATGATCATGGGTCCTTAACCCTTTGAGTGCCAAGTGGGTACATTGTACGAGTTTGGACAGCTGTACCCGCTGTGCCAAGCTCGTACGATGTACCCACTAAAATGCGGTCACTGCATGAGCCGGTATAACCGGCATGCAGTGGCCGCATTTTAAAAATAAAAGAAGAGGAGAAGCGCAGCTGAGGTGCAGCTTCTCCTCTTCCTTGTCTCCTACCCGAACTTCCGGGTAGGAGTGGGCGGGACCGGGGGAAGCCGTTGGGGAAGTTTCCCATTCACTCCTACCGGTGGTAGGAGTGAAAGGCAGGAGAGCTTCTGCTCTCCTGCAGTCGCCAAATTGGTCTCCCAGCCTATCGGCTGGGAGATCAATTACTTGGGGGACACCAGGAGGGGTCCTGATGTCCCCCACGAGGTCTGAATATATTAAAAAAAAAACAAAAAAATAATAAAAAAAAAAAACTAACCCTGTGAGTGCCGCAGTGGTCCCCAGCACATTGCTTTGCAATGTGCTGGAGACCCTTGTAGCACTCACAGGGTCATTTTTTTTTTTTTTTTTTTTTTTAAAGACCTCATTGGGGGGATCAGGGGGAATCCTGATGCCCCTCAATGAGGTCTATTATTAAAAAAAAAAAAAAAAAAAAAAAAAAAATTTTTAACCCTGTGTGTGCCACAGGGGGGGTCCAATGCACCCCCCCCCTCCTGTGGCACACACAGGGCTTCTATCATTACTTTGTTACTAGAGATTGTTGGGGGGCCATCAGGATTGGTCCTGATGGCCCCCAACAAGCTCTGATTACAAAGTAATAATAAAAAAAAAATTAACCCTCTGAGTGCCAGAAGGGTCCAATGCATTGCTTTGCAATGCCCTGGAGACCCATGTGGCACTCACAGGGACATTTATTTTGATTCCTTTTATTTTTTTTTTTTAAGACCTCATTGGGGGAATCAGAGGGGTCCTGATACCCACCAATGAGGTCCATAATAAAAAAAAATGTAAAGAAAAAAAAATTAACCCTGTGTGTGCCACAAGGGGGGCCAATGCAGCCCCCCTTCTGCGGCACACACAGGGCATTTATCATTACTTCGTTATCAGAGATTGTTGGGGGGCCATCATGATTGGTCCTGATGGCCCCCCAACAAGCTCTGATTACCAAGTAATGATAAAAAAAAAAATTAACCCTCTGAGTGCCACAAGGATCCAGTGCATTGCTTTGCAATGCCCTGGAGACCCATGTGGCACTCACAGGGACATTTATTTTGATTCCTTTTTTTTTTTTTTTTTTTTTAAGACCTCATTGGGGGGAATCAGAGGGGTCCTGATACCCACCAATGAGGTCCATAATAAAAAAATTGTAAAGAAAAAAAAATTAACCCTGTGTGTGCCACAAGGGGGGCCAATGCAGCCCCCCTTCTGCGGCACACACAGGGCATTTATCATTACTTCGTTATCAGAGATTGTTGGGGGGCCATCATGATTGGTCCTGATGGCCCCCCAACAAGCTCTGATTACCAAGTAATGATAAAAAAAAAATTAACCCTCTGAGTGCCACAAGGATCCAGTGCATTGCTTTGCAATGCGCTGCAGACCCCTGTGGCACTCACAGGGTCACTTTGTTTGTGGACATATATATTTTTTTTACTAAGACCTCATTGGGGAGGGATCAGGGGGTCCTGATGCCCCTCAATGAGGTATATAATAAAAAAAAATTAAATCAAAAATTAACCATGTGTGTGCCACTGGGAGGGGGGGTTCAATGCAGACCCCCTTCCTGTGGTACACACAGGACTTTTTATCATTACTTTGTGATCAGAGCTTGTTTGGTGGCCATCTGAATACAAAGTAACAATAAAAAAAAATTAACCCTTTGTGTGCTGGACACCCCTGTGGCACATAAAGGATTTTTTCCCCCTTTATTTTTTATTTAGACCTCATTGTATGGGTTCTGATGCCCCCAACGAGGTCTACACAAAAATATTGGGGGAAAAAGCCCCAAAAAATGCACGTGCAACAGGAAGGGGGTCCAACGCAGTGCTTTGTATGAGGGGACATACAGTGCACAATGGTAGTCAGAGATCTCCCATACACACTATCAGACACTGCCCCACCATCACCACCATCCTTGCTCCTCTGCTCATACCCACACACACTGCCTAATCCCTCACCCTCTCACACATTTTGTTAGACTTGTAGTCACAGGTCCGCACATACACCGGCTGACGTCCTAGCTTCTTTCATCTGTTAGCCATAAAATCACACATACACTGTTTGTTTTCCCATTTCTGTTTCACTGGTAGCTACACTCTTGTAGCGTAAATTGGTATGTGAACCCAGAGCAGTGGGGTACCATTTTTTTTTGGCTGGCAAGAAGGCCTCCTAGGAAATCCCACGCCATTGAACCATTTTAGTATCTTTGAAGTGACTGATGTGTAAAACAAATGTTTGTTTTTCTTTCCTGTAGCACCACATTCTGGAAATAGTTGTTCCAAATAACTTAGGGGTACAAAGGCAAGTGACCCCTTATTAGATGCGGCAGGTTGTCTTCTTTCCAAAATGGTATGGTTTATCTACCTTTTCTTCAATTCTGAAGGTGTTATAGCCATTTTTATACAGGCAAGTCAGGTTTGAGAAAATGTTAGAAACATCAGAGGTTGTAGTAGGTGTAGTTTTCTACTTCTAGCACCCCCTAAGGTAGTTCAACTCATATCAATGGGGTGTCGTTTGACTCCTAAGAGCACTAGCAAACAAATGCAGTTGAAAATTCCATGGTTTTCACAGAGCTCCATACATTTAAAGGGGCAGAAATGTAAAAAAAAGCATTTTTTTTCATTAGCGCCACCTCCTGGAAGCATTTGTGCATACCAGCCTTTGGGTAAGAAGGCAAGTGACCCCTCATTAGATGCGGCAGGTTGTTTTCTTTTCAAAATGGCATTGTTTCTCTACCTTTCCTGCATATCTATTATGGTTATAACCATTTTAGTGCAAGCAGATAATTTAAAAAACAAAAGTGTCAGGTTTACGTTCGTGTTCCTAGCACCCACATATTGTATGTTAACCCACACAAATGGGCTACCATTTTTCTCATGATGGTAGCAAGTACTGAATACAGCAGGAAATGTTATGGTTTTCAAAGATTTTAGTATCTTTGAAGTGGTGGAAATGTAAAAAAACCTGTATTTATTCCCATAGCGCCACCTTTTGGAAATATTTGTGCACTTCAGCCCAGGGGGTAGAAAGGCAAGTGACCCCTCATTTGATGCGGGAGAATGTCTACTTTCCAAAATGGTATACCTTTTATACCTTTCCTTCATGTCTCTAACAGTTATGGACATTTTAGTACAAGCAGCCATTTTCGAAGAAGCAAACAGGTAGGTGTAGTTATGTGCTTCTGGCACCCCTAAGGTAGGTCGACTCATTCCAGTGGGGTGTCATTTTTCTCCTAAGAGCACTAGCTAATGAATACAGTTGGAAATACCATGGTTTGCACACATTTCAGTACATTTGAAGGGGCAGAAATGTAAGAAAATGCCTTTTTTTTTCATTAGCGCCACCTTCTAGAGGCATTTGTGCACTCCAGGCTTGGGGTAACAAGGCAAGTCACCCATCATTAGATGCGGCAGGGTGTCTTCTTTTCAAAATGGTATGGTGTGTGTACCCTTTCTTCACTTCTGTAGTTGTTATAACCATTTGTGTACAGACAAGTAATGTTTGAGAAAATGTTAGAAAAATGTGAAGTTGTAGTGGGTGTCGTTTTGCACTTCTAGCGCCCCCTGAGGTAGTTAAACTCGTACCAATGGGGTGTCATTTTTCTCCTAAGAGCACTAGCTAATGAATACAGTTGGAAATACCATGGTTTGCACATATTTCAGTACATTTGAAGGGGCAGAAATGTAAGAAAATGCCTTTTTTATTCATTAGCGCCACCTTCTGGAGGCATTTGTGCACTCCAGGCTTGGGGTAACAAGGCAAGTCACCCATCATTAGATGCGGCAGGGTGTCTTCTTTTCAAAATGGTATGGTTTGTGTACCCTTTCTTCACTTCTGTAGTTGTTATAACCATTTGTGTACAGACAAGTAATGTTTGAGAAAATGTTAGAAAAATTTGAAGTTGTAGTGGGTGTTGTTTTGCACTTCTAGCACCCCCTGAGGTAGTTAAACTCATACCAATGGGGTGTCATTTTTCTCCTAAGAGCACTAGCTAATGAATACAGTTGGAAATACCATGGTTTGCACACATTTCAGTACATTTGAAGGGGCAGAAATGTAAGAAAATGCCTTTTTTTTCATTAGCGCCACCTTCTGGAGGCATTTGTGCACTCCAGGCTTGGGGTAACAAGGCAAGTCACCCATCATTAGATGCGGCAGGGTGTCTTCTTTTCAAAATGGTATGGTTTGTGTACCCTTTCTTCACTTCTGTAGTTGTTATAACCATTTGTGTACAGACAAGTAATGTTTGAGAAAATGTTAGAAAAATTTGAAGTTGTAGTGGGTGTCGTTTTGCACTTCTAGCACCCCCTGAGGTAGTTAAACTCATACCAATGGGGTGTCATTTTTCTCCTAAGAGCACTAGCTAATGAATACAGTTGGAAATACCATGGTTTGCACACATTTCAGTACATTTGAAGGGGCAGAAATGTAAGAAAATGCCTTTTTTTTCATTAGCGCCACCTTCTGGAGGCATTTGTGCACTCCAGGCTTGGGGTAACAAGGCAAGTCACCCATCATTAGATGCGGCAGGGTGTCTTCTTTTCAAAATGGTATGGTTTGTGTACCCTTTCTTCACTTCTGTAGTTGTTGTAACCATTTGTGTACAGACAAGTAATGTTTGAGAAAATGTTAGAAAAATTTGAAGTTGTAGTGGGTGTCGTTTTGCACTTCTAGCGCCCCCTGAGGTAGTTAAACTCATACCAATGGGGTGTCATTTTTCTCCTAAGAGCACTAGCTAATGAATACAGTTGGAAATACCATGGTTTGCACACATTTCAGTACATTTGAAGGGGCAGAAAAGTAAGAAAATGCCTTTTTTTTTCATTAGCGCCACCTTCTGGAGACATTTGTGCACTCCAGGCTTGGGGTAACAAGGCAAGTCACCCATCATTAGATGCGGCAGGGTGTCTTCTTTTCAAAATGGTATGGTTTGTGTACCCTTTCTTCACTTCTGTATTTGTTATAACCATTTTTGTACAGACAGGTAATGTTTGAGAAAATGTTAGAAAAATTAGAGGTTGCAATAGGTGTAGTTTTGTACTTGTAGCGCCCCCTGAGGTAGGTGAACTCATACCAATGGGGTGTTATTTTTCTCCTAAGAGCACTAGCTAATGAATACAGTTGGAAATGCCATGGTTTTCACACATTTTAGTTCATTTGAAGGGGCAGAAATGTAAGAAAATGCCTTTTTTTTTCATTAGCGCCATCTTCTGGAGGCATTTGTGCACACCATGCTTGGGGTAACAAGGAAAATCACCACTCATTAGATGCAGCAGGTTGTCTACTTTCCAGAAATATATAGTTTTATATAGTTATTCCACTGTTTTAGGGTAGTTTTACCACAAAAACCCTAGAATGCGCATATTAGATTATAAAGTTGAAAATGTCATTTTGCGCTGCTGGTGATTAGGGCTCTACGCTAGCCATGGACGTAGGTAAAACTATACAAATTTGGTATTTTTTTACTCGGGGGACTCGTGGCTTTTTCAAATAATTGAAACTTTTTCAATCAAGGTAAATGTTTTTGATACATAGTATGTGATTTTAGCAAAATGAGTAAATTTTCACTTTTTTTTGTCATTATGACATCATAGCTTTTTGCACGATGTAAAATTCTCTTCATGTAAGGTATCACAAGAAAGCTCAATTCGTTCTGAAAAAAACAATATATAGTTTTCCATATGTAACTAAAAATCCCCAGAGGAAATCAAGCCTAAACGGAAGGATAGCAAAAATGTTGAAAAAGTGTCTGGCCTGCAGGGTTCAGAAAATGGCCCGAGCCTCTGGCACTGAAGGGGTTAAGGGTATAACAACCCATGACGGTCCTGGACCGTCATGGGTCCTTAAGGGGTTAAATTGTAAAGCGCTGCGTACACTTGTGGTGCTATATAAATAAACATATTTATTCATTCATGTACTTACCTATAATTTCTTTTCTCAGTCCATATGAAACAGGATCTTTGTCCAGGAGAAAAACAAGTTGTGTGAGTTATGTGCAGGTGGGTCCTTGGTTCTCCTGTTCAGTCAATCCTTTTCCTGACTCGCTTCTGCTTTTTGATCTTTGCTATACATTAAAACTGAGCATGTCTGGTGGGGGTAAAATAGAGTAGGGAGAGAGTCTTCACTTCCAGAGACCTGGGCATACTTTACCTCAGGCTTCCTGTGTTCTACATGGACTAAGAGAAAAAAAGAATCCCTCTTCCTGGGAACTGCTCCAAATTAAATTTCTGATAATACAAACACAAATTCTCATAATGTAGTGTCCTTTATGAGTCATTTTGATCTATTAAAGCCTATTGTTTGTTGAAGTTTGCCTCTAGGTCATATGTACTCACAACAGAGTGAATTATATACAGGAAACTGCAGATATAATTCAAAACATATATACCTGTCTGCTATATGAAGGCCTCTTAGCTAGGTAAATTAATTTGTTCAATTAAGAAGTAGTTATTCTTATTGCATAACTCTCCTTTAACATAATATTCAAATTGGCCGATTTCCCAAACATATAACAATACCTTCAACTAAAATTTTCACAGACTACATCAGGAGTAGGTAATGTGTCTCTCCATTACTGCTGGATTTCTCATCCCAGCAACCTCAGACTGAGACATACAGCGAGCGAGCAAGCAAGAGACAGCGAGCAAAAAAAAAAAAGAGAGACACAGTGAGAGATACTGTGCGAATCAGATATACTGGAATCAGATATGCAGCAAGGTGAACGCGGTGGCCAGCTGCAGAAAAGAAAAGATGGGGTGGTCAAAAAGAAGTTGGCTGAAGTCTCCATGTATGCCCGAGACACCGGAGGTGGTCCACCTGTCCCAATCACCTTCAGTGGATGGGAGGAGAGGCTGTGGCAGACCTTGTTATCCATGCTGATTGAGGGGGTCCCTGGAGAATCGGACACTGGGGATGATAGGAGCATCCACACTATCGGTAAGTGCATCCTCACATAACCACACACCACATCAACCAACACAAGCTGCACACTCACACACAGTCACACCTCCACAAATGCCCATCATTCATCCACTCAACTGCACCAACACAGAACCCTGAGGGTTAAAACAGGACACAAGGACAAATGGCAAGGTTCAACCAGGCCCAAACCTGTCCAAGTCCCAGTTCAACCCTCTTGTTGTTGTGCTGATCACACACAATCCAAACCATGCTTTTTAAAGTGTTGTCTGTTAAACATCATTACTGTTCCTCCACAATGTCACCCATGTACCCACAGGGAAGTCAGCACGTAACCCTTTGAGTGCTAGAGGGATAATCAATGCATCGCTCGACAATGCTTAGGCAACCCCTCCGGTACTCAAAGGGTTAACCGATGACAAACACAAACTTTTCCATACCATCACTTCACCAATTCCAATGTTTGTCTATGGAGATTATTCAAGAAAATTGATCAAGTTACTGAGGGATCATTGGATAGACTCCATAGAAAAACATTGGAAATGGAGAAATGATATAATTGGAGAAGTCATCATTTCCACTTTACCTCCACTCCATAAGGTCTACATCACCGCTCACTGACTCTCAAGAGAGATGGATGAGGATGAACATCACAGTGTCAGTGAGACTAACTGGCTGTATGTGCAACACACAGACCTTGAAACAACCAACACTGTGGAATTAAAGGAGAACCAAGTAGGCCTTTGTATTGTGTATGCAATCATTTACTCTCACTTGAACTGTCATATCATACATTTGGTTTTCATATGGATCCTCAGGAGTGTTGATGCTATGGATGGATGTTATACAATCCACTATTTGCAGGATACACATGGAAAACAAATGTCAAGCACTGTAGGTGGCACACCAACAGGCCATGATTGATGGATATTCCTGATTAAGCAAGGCTGGGTCACTCACAAACAGCAACAGACCTTAATCATAGAAATCCCTCAATACTGACCTGATTGGTGCCCTGGGGAATTAACTTGGAGAGGCCTCATGTATCTGTGATTGCCAGGGTGGTATTCCATGCATTGCAACGCAATGCATAGGATACCATCATGATAACCAGAGATCCACATGTCAATTAAATAATCTTGCATTCATTCTGTCATTGTGTACATTACTAATCACACCATTTCATTTCCCCACACAGCATATGGGCCTGCAGCACAGCAGGAGGCTGTGGAGGAGGCACACACATCCCCAGATGAGATTCCTCTTGGGGAGCAAGAGAATGGGACATGGTCACCCTATACAGCTGCACCACCACCTCCAGCACCTTCAGCTGCACCACCACCTCCAGCATCTTCACCTGCACCACCACCTCCTGCATCTTATGCTGCACCACCACCTCCAGCATCTTATGCAGCACCACCACCTACAGCATCTTATGCTTCACCACCACTTCCAGCATCGTATGCTGCTCCACTACCTACAGCATCTTATGCTGCCCCACCACCTCCAGCATCTTATGCTGCACCACCACCTCCAGCATCTTCAGCTGCACCACCACCCTCCTGCATCTTACGCTTCACCACCACCTACAGTATCTGCTGTCCCACCAGCTGCTCCCCCACACTACCAGGACTGGTTTTATTTTGAGAGGTACATGCAGCCATCCTCCTTGGGACCTTACCACCCTGCTGCAGCACCGCCACCACCAGGAAGGTCCTGGCTGCCCGAGACTGTGGCCAACCCTACATATGGGCCATATGTCCATTCTCCCAACCTACCCTCCTAGATGGCTCCCCAGCATCGGCCCAGATAAGACCCAAGGTGGGGGCCAAGCAGCTACCAGTGGCCAAGGTATGACCCCTGGACACTGGAATACGAGCACCTGGGCCTAATTGGGGAGCCCCAGCGCCCTCAACCGAGGGAACACTTCACCCCACCACCACAGGGTTCAGTGGAAAGCTTGGGGTCACTGGATGTGGTGGGCACATGGCCGACATCTTCAGCAGCAACCCCATAAGCAGACATGGCACTAGCAGACAGAGCAACCCCACCAGCAGACAGAGCAACCCCACTGGCAGACAGAGCACCAGCACACTCTCCACCAACAGCAACCCCCCCAGTACACTCATTAGGCACATAGATGGAGGGGGAGTGCCTGGAGTTACAAAGGAGGCAACTCAGGGAATCCCAGAGGACCAACACATACGTCAGAAGGCTCCAAAGGGATTCCCTGAGGAACACTCAAAGAATACTAACCAGCATCCATGCCCTGGAGGTACAGCAAACGCTGATGAACACAGAACCCAGGCAGTACCATGCAGGGATGATGGACATGATGGGGCAGCTGCTGGTGGAGGTCAGAGACCACACGCGCAGGGAGAACCTGCGTGTGGAGAGGGAGCAGCGCTCAACAGAGGGTTCTACTGTGCCCACCTCTCCCTCCAGTGCGGCCCCTGAAGCAACCCCAAGGTTGCAAAGGGTGACCAGGCAGTCAGCCAGGCGATCCACGTCTGGAACCAAGCCCAAAGTCCCCCCCAAATAGAAAAAATAAAGAGGCCAACAAGTTATTTTCCTCCCAAATAAAACAAGCCCTTCTGCATTTTAATCCTGTCTGAGAAGGTTTGTGGTTACTGATAGATTAAGTGGCAAAGATGTCTCCAATGCATCGCAAAGCAATGCAGTGAACACAACTTCTGACAAGGTTACATGATTGTACAATGTTTGAATATGGGTTAACACACACACCACACACAACTTTGTCCAAATTCAACTTGCAATCCATACTGGAGCCAAATAACATGACAGTGTAATGTGGCTATGATGTGGGTTGAATTTGAACAACAGATACCTACGCCTTAACACAACAAGTGGTGCAACACTGTGAACATTCATCTGCCTCATTTTGTTGTGGTTTAAGGGGTTAATCAAACAGCTATTTGACTTAGCTGAGAACTAACGGGCAGGATAGATGATAGAACATTCAGCTAAATACACTCACTTACTGGATAACCCAATGATCAGGCTAAGATTTCAATTTGTAGCACACACATTGAAACCTTAGAGTGAGCACTGGGTTATCTATTAAGTTGTGTTGATGTTTTACTAAGGTTGAAACAAGCTTCACCAGTGATATCACTTCTTCACTTAGTCTGTTTGTTTGGCAATGTAGCCCATGTACTGAGATATAGCAAACCAAAGCAATCTCAGAACATTGATTACATTGATCACCCGTGTAAACCGTGGACATGACATTATTGTGGAAGTAGTGTCCCCTGTATCACCTCTTTATCACTCACAACACACATTAGTGTATCACTGTCATCATCTCCTTGCATGAATACATAACAAAGTCCACTCATGGTCAAAAAACTAGTGGACTCATGTGATGTAGGTCATGCCTTCCTATGTATGAGGGATACTCTAGCCTTCAGTATGGTTCCAAATTGAGAGATGTCTAATTCAACATTTATTCATACAGACACAGATTGAATAGTGATGGTTCTCCATTATTGTGTCTCAAACTACATTAAAACATACATGTGCTTTCTGTGTATATTGCCTATATGCATTGAACACTTTTATGAGCACACAAAAGGTATATTTAAAATAAATATGAATACTTTGGAAACACTACTGAACTGCTCATGTGTTGTCCACAAGATCTGGTAACTCTGTAGATGAACATGCTTACTGTACAGGTTTGATACCTGGATGTTAGTACACACATGAATTAGTGTCTTCTGTGTATATGGGAATGTTCCAGTAGAGGTTGCTGTGAACATCAGGTCAAACATTGCATCACCAACACAATTACTTGAGACATCAAGGGGTGAGCTTCATGGAAGTGTTGTCAAGGCTTCAGTCCAGTCTCATGGAAACTCCTCTGTTCAAGGATGGACCATGCTATGGATGCCCTTGGGACAAGAGGACAGGATTTGAAACAGCAACATTTAACTGATCGTCATGCAACCGATTCAACATGATTATCCACTTAATATTTTTCGTTACAGGGGAGTACACAAACCATTGCTTTGTAATGTGTTGTCTACTTGTCTGTAGCCCATTATGTGGAGAACTAAGGGGATGTCAACCAGCCTTAGGGCTATGTGCCCCTGACATGAATACACACACCTACAAACATGTCCTAATAGCTCCATGAAACAAATGTATTTGGGCTGCCACTGTGAGAGTGACAGTGGCAGCCCAAATATATTTGTTTCAGGGAGCTATTAGGATATATTTGTAGATGTGTGTAGTCAGGGGCACATATCACTGCACACACACAGGTAAGCATGGTATCACTACCACTGTAGATCCATCCCTCTGGTGCTCTTTTTAGCTCTAGCAAACTACAGGTCCCATGTTCACTTGAATGTCCCCTTAACCCCTGATGTGACAGAGTGTTATCCGATGCATTGCACTGGATGAGACTCTCTCGCTTCAGGGGTACCATGGTTGCTATGGCTCTGATCATATAAAAACACTTTAGTTGGTGTCTGTGGAGCCCTGGGATATGCTGAACATGGTTACAGTGTTGTACCTTGGTTTCCTGGGAGGCATGCATGATATCCTTGAGGTAGCAGTATCAACCTGGACAACAGGGTGTCAGATGTCATTGAAATCCCTAGCCTCAATATGACTCATCCATGGAATGGTTGATGTTGGTGATCCATACTGCAGCCAGTGTCAGAGCTGTGTCACTGATCCTGTGGAGTAAAACTGAACATGTGTGTTGTGGTGAGTGTGTATGCATGGATTGTGTGCACACATGTATTATACTCACAGCTGAAGTGGTCCCTGATCAATGTGTCTCTTTTCCGCTTGCCTCTTAGGCCTTCTTCAACCTCGACAGTGTCCATAGGGTCATTGGGTATGGGTGGGGGCTGTACATCGTCAACAAGTCTGGTGTCCATTGCGATGTTGTGCAATATAGCCCATGCCATAATGATGTCGCAGACTTTGCCTGGTACATACTGCAATGTTCCCCCTGAGTGATCCAAACACCTGAAGCGGTATTTTAGGAGCCCGAACGCTCGCTCAGTGGCATTCCTTGTTCTGCTATGAGCCTGGTTGTTTCGCTCCTGGGCATCAGTTTGGGGATTCGAAACCGGGGTCATTAGTCATGATCTGCAGCCATAGCCCGAATCACCTGTGGACAGTGAGTGACATGGTTAGACAGGAAGCACATGTTTTGTGAATGAGGTGGACGTGCTAGCTGTGAGTGAAGAGCATGCTGAGCAGTGTTGTGGTGTGATTTGGTATTGTTAACTCACCCAGAAGCCATCCCCCTGTATAGGTTCCATTTTAGAAGTCTCTGTGTACAGATGAGTTTCTGAGTATATATGGATCATGACAGCTCCTGGGATATTTTGCACAGACATTCATGATCCTCAAGTTGCTGTCACACACCATCTGCATGTTCAAAGAGTGGAAGTTCTTTCTGTTGATGTAGATATGTGCATCACGTGCTGGAGCTTTGATATGGACATGGGTGCAATCTATTGTACCCATGACCCTGGGCATGCCTCCCCTTGCGTAAAAGCCCTGCTTCAAATGTATTCACTCCATGTCGGTGGTGGGGAAATGTATATAGGTACTGGCCTTGCTTTTGAGGGCTGGCAAGACTTGGGCCAGCACCCTGGAGAATGTGGCCTGTGACATGCCAGATGCGTAACCCTCAGTGGACTGGAAGACGCCACCTGATCCTTGATGACCTCATACAGGGCAATGATGCTGTGCGGCCTCAAGCTGTAGTGATCAATCACCTCGTCATCGGTCATTCCAAGGAGAGTGACCCTTGGGCAGTATACCTTGGGCATTGGTGGTCGTCTATACATCCTACGCTCCAGGGGTCCCTGTGGCAGCTGGGGAGCATCCTGTTGCTGGGAAGCATCCTGTTGCTGCAGCTGTGCATCTGCAGGCAGGTGCCGTCCTCCAGGTGGGGATGGGCTCCTGTGTGGCTCTTGAGCCAGAGCCTCCTCACTTGCAACACTTGAAAGGTGTTGATCAGGTGTGCTTGGGGGTTGCTGGTGTTCCCTAGCTCTCGCCTTTGCACGCCTTCTCCTCAGTCTTCGCATCAATATGTAGGAGAACATACTTTTTCCTCACTCTCTCTCTATCTCTATCTCTCCCCCTGAGCAGTAAACAAGCCACCAGTGAGTGTGGTGAGCTGTCCCTTTAAGTATGTGGTAGGGCGTTGTCTAGGTGTGGTGATGCGTTGAGTGATGTCCAATTGGAAAGTGTTTGTTGTCCAGGTAAGTGTTTGCCGGCCTGTTTGTGTTTTAAAATGTGTTGTGTTCTGATTGCTGTGTCTGTGTCAGTTGTGGGTGTGAAGTTGTGGGGTGCAGGTTGTGGCTGGATCGTCTGGTGATGTTGCACAGGTGAGCTTGTTTTGTATTGGCAGGTGTCCGTGTTGTGTGCTAACCCCCATTCTTCAGTGCCCTGTTGTGTTGGTATTTTATTGGAAGGATTTGTCCCTGTGGTATTGCTTTGTTGTTGTGTTGTGTGTGACAGTGATTTGTGGTGCATGGGCATGTTTTTTGTGTTAATATGGCATTGCAAGGGTTAATTTTTCCATTTGCATGCTTTTGTGGTATGCTGTTTGTCTTTAATGGGCTCTTCTTTTTTGACTGTTATGTGTCTAACGGCTAACAACACGTTAACGCACCCGTTAATGTTTTTTTTTTACTAACGCCTGCCTTTAAATTGAGCCCTAAGACTGTGGTGTTTGTGTCTGTGTGTGTTTGTTATTCACTCCTGCCAATGACAGGCAATTTATGTTAGTAAACTATAAATTGTAAATTACAAATTGAATATTTTGTACAATATACAGATTTACCAAACATTCATCCATTTTTCACCATGTGCCCATAACATCTACATTTTAATTTGAAGAACAATGGCAGTGAATTACTCATACAGCATTCACCTTGTCCAGCACAACTGAATAAAATAGTGAGCTCACATAGATATACAGGATGGGCACATCACACAATGGGAAGAATGTGACATAGTACATGTGTAATTAAACTAAATTAAAGTTAGGTATTTTATTAAAGGGCTGGCACTCAGACCTGGGTGTAACGGCTCACCTAGAATACAAAATGAAAAAGGAGTCACTCAAAAGACAAATATAGGTTACTTGAGTGTGAATAATTTAGTGCGTAGCTAAAGTGTGGTGTCAGCTGCTGACTTGTTGTGGCTGAAGCTGTAAGTAATAATTCCAACCGCAAGGACGGATAACCAAACCCAATCTGGGGAGTAAAAGAAAAATCTAAGGCAGCACTACAAAAAATGGCAATAAGATGACAGAACAGGATAAGAAATGGGGGAAAAAGGCTCTGCAGAAATGTTACTTAGCAGTTGCTAAGGGCAATCTTTGTTTTGTAATGGTGGGTTATTAAAAAAAGGGGCAACTGAGCAGAACTCACGGGAGACTCAGCACAGGATGGACTAATGAATAGGATTCATAAGTGCAGTACAAAGTAGTCAGGCAAGATGTGAGGAGAGGCCAAAAGTCACGGTGGCCTGCACAAGATCAGAGTAGTTACCAGGCAGAAGTCAAGATAGGCTGCACACAAGTTGGTGGAGGAATGGGTTGGCAATGAGAAGGCAGGATGCATGGCACAGACACTGGCTGAATGAATACAGGTAAGGCACGCAAACATGCACAGAATGGCAGATGAGTGAGGTTTAAATAGGGAGAAAGGTGGAGAACAGCAAAAGCATCATGGGACATGTACTAACAAATTCTTTGTGGCCATCTACCAAAATGGAAGCTAGAGGACTGGTGGCAGGTGAGTGAATAAAGAACTTCCACTCGTAAGGTTTTAGGAGAGAGATTAGAAACTTAGGTCAAACCTTCATGGAATCAGGATGGTCAGGTCAATAGGAAATAGGGTAAATCTGTCTCAGTACATTAAAAGGAACAAGATAGTGTGGTTCTAGTTTGTCAGAGAGTTGACACATCTTGATATTCCAGGATTATAGCTAGACAAGATTCCCAGGAAGATAATACAGAGAGGGAGAGCAAAGTTTATCCATGGAATTCTTCTGTTGGCACAGAGAGGTTAGGAGAGATGCTTAAATACCTTCCCAAAGACCCACCAGATAAGAAACATGGGCATCAGCATCAGGAAAACCTATAGCAGGAGTAGCACCAGGAAAGTTCCAAGGACTGAAACCAATTGCTGAAGTAGATATAAGATAATTCTGCCAATTTTTTTGATGTTAGCTGCAGAAACATTGTAGAAACTATTCTAGATTCTGCTTTGGGAAAGATGGGTGGAAGAGAAGGCAATACAGGTGCCAAGTTGATGGCAAAAATGTCTCCAAAACCTAGAAACTGTAAAATGGATCTCCTTAATGAAAAGAGACGCTAATTCTTGAGCCAAGGGTACACCAGGAAGGCTGACAAAGTGACCCTGCTTAGAAAAACTGTCTACTATGACCTAGGTGGTAGTTTAACCCCGGGAAGGAGATAGGTCCACAATGAAATCCATGACAATGCCAGACCAGGGAAAAACTGGGAGAAGTTTGTAATAATTCCAGAGGTCATCTTTTTAGGAAGCTAATTCAATGCACAAACTAGGTAAAACAAAACCAAATGTCCGACATCAGAACAAATTTTAGGCCACCAAAACTCTCTGGAAAGGAGATCCAGTGTGCTCTTAACCTCTGGATTACCAGCAAAAACAGAATTATGTCTCCAATGAATTATTTTAGAGGGATACATCTGTGCAAAACAAATCTTCAAAGACAGACAGACATGAGCCTAGGTGTCAGAAAGATTTGGAAGGTCTCAGAGGATAAGGGAGGATTATTTATTTATAAATTGTTTTACCAGGAAGAATGCATTGAGATTTATCTCATTTTCAAGACATACTTGAAAATGAGATTTCTCTTGTTTTCAAGTATGTCCTGGGAATGGATGCAATAATTGAACCCCTAGAGGAGGAAATGGGAGAAGAATGTTTGGATAGTCTGGATAAGGCATCAGTCTTCTTGTTCTTGGTTCCAGATATGGAAAAAGGCTAAGAATTTAAGTTTGACAAGCATTAAAATGTTTAGCTTTGCCCAAATACTCAAGATTTTTGTGGTCTGTAAGAATAGAAAAATGTATTAAGGCTTCTTCCAGAAGGTATCTCTATTTCTCCAAAACCATTCTTGTGGACAACAATTCTCTATTACCAACATCTTAATTCTTCTCTGGAGAAAAGATCCTAGAGAAGTAAGAGCATTGATGAAATTTCTCAGCAACTTTTAAATGTTGCAAAAGTACTGCTGCAGCAATTGCAGAGACGTCTACCTTGATCTGGAAGGAGACAAATGAGCCAAAATGAGAGCTGAGAAAAAAAGCTACTATGAAGCCATGCATGATTTCAAAGTTCTCAGTCCAACACTAAGGGTTAGCACCCTGGCAAGTCATGGCTGTAATGGGGCAATACATTTAGAAACCCTCCTCCAAACCAATTGACTTTAATTATTGGAAAAAGCCAACGAACTGTGGAATAGACTTCAAACCAGAAGGTACAGGACAATTACTGACTGTTTCCACTTATCTAGATCCATTTCAAATTAATCTGAGGAAATAATATATCCCAAAAAAAGTACTCTGGACTTTTCATAGACACATTGCTTGAATTTGTCAAACAGGTTATGCTTCCTTATGCACATGAACCTGATGCTTCTACAAGGACTTGGAGGTGATCAAAATATCAACTAGATCAGGGGTATCCTACCCTGGTTTTCAAGAGCTACCAATGATGCATGTTTTCTGGCTATAACTGAATGAGCCAGGTAGAGCAATTAAAGTGACTGAGCCACTGATTAGTCCATCTGTGATCCAGCTGGAATATCCTAAAAACATGCATCATTGGTAAGCTTAAGGACCAGGGCTGGCTACTTCTGATCCAGGTAGACATTTACACACATCAAGAGTAGATCCAGGAGTACATCAAATTAATACAAGACTTAATTCCTGCTGGGGAGTTGCAAAATCCAAAGGGCATGTCTAGGTATTCATAATTCCCCACTGTGGTTGTAGGTCCCGCAGAGATCCAAATTAGAAAATACAGTGTACTCACATAGACATCAGAAAGTTCTAAGATCAAAAGTAAAGGATGTTACATTTTTTGCAGTGGCAATGAGAACCATACTTTTTTTTAAGAAAGAAGAATCCAGCACCAGCTGGTGAAGACAGCTGAATAAAGCCTTTCCCCAGATTATCCTGGATATATTCTCCCACTCTCAAGATTCTGGAATGGAAAGTGGATATGTTTATCCTCTGGGTGGGAAGGTGCCAGACAATATTTCCATGGCACAGTAGTAAGGAGGATGTGGAAGTAAGATTTCTTACCAAAAACATCCTCAAATTCTTGATAAGAGATATAAGAGAAGTGGAGGACTGAAGAATTGCTGAAATAAAGACAAACTGACCCAGGACAATATAGTACCAGTAGACCACTCAAGATGAGGATTGTCACTACAGAACTAAGGATACCCCTGGATTAAAGGATTTCTGCAGGTAGTGACCAGTATGCTCAGTATCCATGCCCAAAAAGAATGGCCTGGAAGAGTGACTGACCATCCATCAACAGAGGTGATTCTTACTGTACCTTTTTTGTGAATAAGAGGAATTTTAGACTTGTCCATCAATAGACCAGCTGCTCCATAATCAACTACAGCTTTCACTGGTACACATTTATCAGACCAGAAAAGGGTAATAGGAATCAGGAGACTGTACATAAGACTGTAGGGGACAGATGTGACACTTAGGATAGCTCCCCTGGACTAATCTAAGTGCAAGTATTTCCTGGCTTTACTGAACAGGAGAGGGCTAGGTGACCAGATCCCACACAGTAGAGACATGAACCCAAGGTACTTCAGTGCCTTTTCTCTTCTTAAGAAAAGTGCGAGACCTGCCCTACTTGCATAGATTCAGCAAGTGTTTCAGAAGGAAGAGCAATATGAGGCTAGCAATGGGGAGCAAATCGTACAGACATTCCAAAAGTGGGAGTGATCCCTTTCATGTTCCTGGTATCGATCTAATGATCTGTTTTCTAAGTTCATAAACAGGGTGAACAAATCCTGCAAAGAATCCAGGTTATGACTGGTGGAGATTCATCCGTCAATTTTTCTGATAGGCCTTTAAGAAAGATTACTTCCGAGCACTCCCCCAAGGGCGTATTCTAGGCAAGGGAGCAAAAGCCTCTTACATACTGAGTGGAAGACTTTTGGCCCTGCTGGAAATCCATAAGAACTGCCTTTGCTACTGCCGGTTGACCTGAAATGTCAAAGGCAGAGCATAAAGCTGCTATTAAAGAGTTTAATTTAGAAAACAGGATGGACTGGCTGTCTAGTAGAGGCAGGCAAATACTTGATCATTAAGTAAAGAAACTATAAAGGTTATATGTGCATGATGAGTAGCAGAAGTCTCATCAGCAGATGGAGGAGTTACCAAACAAAACTGTAAGTCTTGCAGGAGTCCAGTGATGGAAATTAGTATTGTATCCAATCCTTGGACCTGGGTAGAGTATTGATACAAAGAAGCACCCTACTGTTAGACAGTTTTAGCTATCTCTCTGGAGTCAATACACCACTATATGCTTGAGTGTGAAGAATTAAGTGCATAGAGTGCAGGGCTAACTGCTTTGACTACCTTACTACAGCCAAAGCCGTAAGTAAATATGCCAACGGCAAGGATGGGTAACCAGACCAAGCTAAGTCAGGGCTGGTTCTAGATCACAGTCACAACAAAGTGGGAGAAATGGAAGTCTGGAGAGTTACAGAAAAATGCAATACAGAAACTGTCTGCAAGACAAGGCACAGGATAAGAAATGGGTATAAAGGCTAAGTAAAAAAGTTACTGAGCAAACTAAGGGTTGCTAAGGACAATCTTCCAGTGCAAAAGTGGGAAATTCAGAGGGGTAAATGAGCTCTCTTGCTCCCTCACGTCACCGTTATTGATCTCACAGCTGAATCGGCTGGTAGATTAGTAGTTAGGGGTCATCAGTTAGGGGTCCTAATGCCCCACCATGAGGTCTGATTTAAAAAATGAGTTAATAATAAAAAAATTAAATAAAACAAACCGGGTCACTGCACATCTTAATGCACGGCAACACCTGGTAACCATTGTTAGTTTAAAAATAAAATGTGGTTGATGAAGATTATATATATATATATATATATATATATATATATATATATATATATATATATATATACACACAAACACACATATATTATATATATATATATATAGATATATGTTTGAAATTAGATTTTAAGCTCTTTTAGAGCAGTATTCCCTTCCCAACATATGGTTAGACTGGTTGCACTTATGATACACCTAGCCCTGTATTATACTTTTTTTGCTGTGCTGTCACTTCTGTTTCTGTAAAGAGCTGTTTGTATGCATTACACTACATAAATAAATATACATACGTACGTATAAGGGTCAGTTTCATCTTCCCAAAGCTTTGATAATCTGGAAAGAGTACCAAGGTGAATTAACCTCTTGTGGATTGTCTAACTCACAAATCACAGGCACAAATTACAAACTTTTGAACTTGTGGATTGTAAAACAGCGATTTGGCAGGCATTCTATAATGAATAACTATATCTTAAGACCCATGGATGTTGAAAATTCAGTGAAGTGGACTGTTAATCATACTGACCCAAAGAAAGCCAGTGAAATGTTTAAAACTGCATAACTCGTTTCCATAGAACTTTAATGTTACATGTTTCCTGATGAGGAAAGAAAACCTATTACTATCCCATAACCAAGATTATTCAGAGATCAGACTGAATGATTGGAAAGGGAATAGAAGCAGTAACACAATTTCACTAGTGCTCAAAACCTAGATAAAGGGAGACATGACTAATCTATACGTGGGAAACTATTGAATTAGCTTTTGACTGATTTTAATAGATGTTCAGCACATTAAGAATGTTTAACCCCTTGGATATTAGAGATGTCTCCATAGTTTAACACTGGATCTTGCAGAGAGAACATGGCAGATAGAAATGGTGCATTGTTGTGGCACGCACACCTACAGCAAGTAAAAATTACGATCCAGTTATTTATAACTATACTGTTACACGGGCCACAGTGCCACTGCCAGCCTGTTGTGGGGCAGTCATGAACAGTAGAGACTGCCTGCGCCGCGGCTGATACAAAACTGGATTCTCCTTCGGAGTGCCAAGCTCTGTATTAGCCTTGTCATGGGCAGTCTCTACTGTGCATGACTGCAGCACACGCAGCAGTCTCTACTGCGCATGACTGCATTGTTACAAACTTTTTAGCAAATTATTATATAGGATGAATGGTGAACGCACAAGGAAATACATTTCCTATAGTCCGTTTCCCCCAATTAAATAAACACGTTCAAACATCACTGGATCTCCCTCTCACCATTGATCTAGGGACCACAATACCTTTTGGTTATTGTGTCTGGGCATTATTGTGTAAAGCCAGATGTGTGCTCATTCAACAATCAATAAATCTAAATATAAAGTAAAAATTGTATGAAGCACCTATAAGCTGGAATGCTCACATAATTTTCTCCACTACAATTTTATTTTAAAAAATGCCATTTGGACATTGGTGTATGCTGTTGATGTTTGAGTAAAATGTTTAACTAACTGCACAGTTTGCTATGTCGCAAAGTTCAAGAAAGCGCAACCCATTTTTTAAAGGAATGTTTCCTGCACAAATAAGTTAAACTTTATTTCTTTATCACATCAGGAACACACAAGTGCACACACGCTTTGTTATATTATATTTGCAGCTAACTGCATTTTAGTTTTCACTTCCTGACCATAGACAACATACATGAACATTCTGAATGAATCATATTCTATAGAGAAAAAAAACCTTTAACGAATCTTTAGAATCTGTAAGAATTTTCAGATTTTAAAATGTAAGTGTCCAGCTGCAGAATTTCAGTGAAATAATGTGTATAAGTATACATGATTGCTGTTTGAAGGACACATATGTTGGAACTTCCTCTGTTATACATAGTAAGAGCCATACTCTTATAAACTTAAAAACTTTATTTTCTATCCCTGAGGCAATGGACAATTTTTAAAAAACTTATATGCACAGGCATGATGCTATTTATTTTTTTATTTATCGACAAGTGAGATTTCACATTTTTGGACTGTGTGCACAGTGAGCAATTTTGAGAAGAAATTGCACTTTGGCCCTGTATTAAAATATAATATGCTTTATGACAGTCTCTCCAAACACTGTGCTTAGTAAGCTAGTCTCGCCAACAGAATCATCCACTGTGCAAGGAACATCTCAACAAACAATCAATTAGTTCTGCTCGTCAGAAATCATTTCTAAACATCCTGGGACTAGAAGAAAAAGTCCTAGAACAACCTAAGCATAATATGTATCATAAAAGAAAAAATACATTCTGCCTGTTAAAACTATGGGAGGAAATCTTAGTGAGTGGGAACAAAAACATATTTCTTATTTACGACTTTCATTTCACCTCCTTTTGAAGGAGACTCACTTTCCCCCACTGCAGAGTAATCTCCTGAATAATTAATTATTCTATAGATTTCTGCACGATCGGCAACAATGCTTAAAGTAGAAATTTCATCAGAAAATGAATGTGCTACCTTTACATGTCGGAGAATAGCTGATGCTCATAATTTTAAGAATTTTTACTGATCTTTTTTCATTGCTCCAATTTTCACTTTGTCCTTTGCTAATGAAACAGTCGTATAAAGGTGAAGTGATTGAATACATATGTCTGTATTTCCTCCACTGACTACCTTTCCTCATCTGGACAAGTTATTCTCTCGTCTTTAAGTGACGTTTTTTTTATCTGAAACATTGAGGCTGATGTACTGAGAGGAACTGGATTAATTCTTGGGCATACAGCTGCACCATTGAAGGAAATTACATTTCCTGGGGGATTATGCCCTAAAGTGTGATAAACAGGGGATTGAGTTCACAAATGGGATACGCGACACACACGGCCATGTTAGATGTGTTATTGCGCATGTGCAGGTGATTTTTATAATCGCATACATTATATTTGTTTTTTTTATCGATATTTACTTTGGGATAGATGGGTAAGTCATGAGATTTACCTATTTATATAAGAGAGGTATAATAAATTTAAGAAGAACATGTAATATAATGTTTGTATCCTTGTAAATAAAATATATGGGGTAACATTTCCGAGTCATAACGGTTGGATGACATGAGGTAAATACTTCCGATTTTTGTTACATGATGGATTACAATGTTCATCGTTGTAGGATTGGATTTGGCTAATTATAAATGGGTAAGTTCAATTATGATTGTAAATAATTTATTCAGATTATCATGTGGTGAAGATTTTAAATGATTCTGACTGTCTTGACCAATTATTTTTTTTTAATAGAATTGATTCTCCAATAGGGAGTAGTGGAGGGGTTTTTAAAGATAGGTATGTTGTAGTGCTGCTTTATTGTGTCTTTATTGGTTAGAGCTGAATCTGAAGAAGTGGTCAGAGTACCACGAAACGTTATTGCTTGCCATTATCATTGTTTTAAATCTTGTATTATTGAGATTTTCTTACCATTTTATATGGATATAATTTTATTAAATAATTTTGGAGACAAATTAGCAGCAATTGGTGAATTTCATCGATCCTGAATACAGCTACCTGAGCAGAGACAGGAAAATATCTCTGCAGGCCTAATCAGCTGTGGTATGATATACATCTTTCCATAGCCATTACTCTTGTGAGTATAATTTCAATTGTATACTCTACAACAAAAAAATCAGTGTTTTTCACACTTTGACTTCAATGTTGATGTGAATTTCAAGCACGGGATAGGTGAAGATTTTATAAACTGCATTGATTAGTGTTCTGCTCCTTCTTCTGAGTACGGCAATGCCCCATATGCATAGGTTTCTCATGGTTTGGGGAGCTACGGAGCCCAAATTGGAACATGCACGTTTCCAGGTTCACACTTTGAATTTTCACAGCTTGGGTTACTGGTGCCATTTCTCATTTGGGGCTGTGTAACAGTGCTCCAATCTAAGATTTCCCCCCAAAAGTGTATATTTTTGGAAAGCTGACACCTAGGCTTTCAGTTTAGGTGTGTTTTCAAATTTTATACACAGCCATTTTACCACCAATCCCTTATAAATCTTGACATAAGTAAAAAAAAAAAAAGAAAACTGAGCTTTTCACACTTAGACTTCAATGTTGATGTGAATTTCAAGCACAGAATAGGTGATGCATTTATAAACTGCATTGATTAGTGTTTGGCTCCTTCTTCTGAGTACAGCAATGCCCCAAATGCATAGGTTTGTTAGGGTTTGGGGGAGATACTGGACCCAGTTGGAACATGTGAGTTTCCTTTTACAGACATGCCATTTTTACAGCTGGTGCCTTGTCTCATTTCAGACTATTTGGCAATGCTGCAATGAATTTTACCCCCAAAAGTATGTGTTGTAGAAGAGTAGACAACCCTGGCTTTCATTCCATTTGCACTTTTTCAATTTTTTCGCTGGTACTCTATCAGCAATCCCTCCCAAAACCTGCAGTAGGGCAGAGAAACACTATTTTTTCACACACATATTTTAGTGTTGCTCTGGATTTCAATCAGATAATATTTGCAGATTTTTTAAGTGCTCTACATTAGTGGTGAGTTACATCGTCTGAGTTCAGCAATGCCCCATATGCATAGGTTTGTCAGGGTTTGGGGTAGCTACTGGGCCCAGTAGGGAACATGTGTGTCATCATCAGAAATGGAAAAAACTTAGGGTGCTTTGCTTCCCATTATATTTTGATTATGTTATATCTAAGGAGGGATATGTTTTAAAAAATAAAAAACAGGATATTTCAGGGGGGAAAGTGAACAAATAGTAAAATAAAATTTACAGCACTACTGCATTGTGCCTTCATGATATTACTTGAAGCAGTCATCCATGCAGAGGCCAGGTTTGGAAGGGCAATGAGGACAGTAAGTGGGGGTTTTCTCTGTATTCCCTTGCTGTAGCAAACCCTGCAGCTCTTTTGTGGGTTTTTCTTTTGGGGGATTGTATAAATAAAGTGTACTACCCCGGATTTTGGTGGAATTATTTCTGTTGCCCCTTGAAACAAAAATTGGGAAATAAGATGGAGCTGATACTGCAGAAAACTAAGTTTTAGAGTGGGGTTTGCCAATTTGGAATCAAAAAATAAATGCATACTGCAGTCTGCATTATGTAAATGGCAACCTTTTTGTGCCATGCCCTACACTTTCTCATGGTGAGGTACGGCTGCATGAGTTGATCACACAGATCAACTCCCCCCATGTGCTTGTTGTAGTCTCTGATGCAGACTGGCTTTCTTATTACCCCCCCCTTCTGCCACGAACAAAGACTGCCACAGTTTTGTCCTCATTCATGGTGGAAAGCATGTAGACATCTTTTCTGTCCTTGAACTTAACTGCCAGCAGCTGAGGACGTCACAGTTTTTAGTTCTTTTGCTACAAGTTCTTTTGGCATCTCCCTTCAATTGTGCCTGACAGTGCCACAGGCCACTGTGTCAAAATAAAAAAGTGACTTAAATAAAAGGGGGCTGGTGTAGTAGTTGTCAACATATAAATGATATCCTTTATTTAATAAGGGGTAAATTAGATCCCAAACTATTTTCCCATTTGTTCCCAGAGATTCGGGGCAACCAGGTGGATCAAATTGGCTGTCCTTGCCCTCGTAAATTTGAAAAGCCTGATTATAGCCTGTAGCACTTTTGCACAGTTTATTACATTTAATGCCGAACTTGGATCGCTTGGAGGGGATGTATTGTTTGAAACCTAATCTGCCTTATATTTCATAAGGGATTCATCTATACTTATGTGCTTTTGGGGGGGGGTATATACTTGGACAAACTTTTCATGTAAATTATTTAATAGGGGGCAAATTTTGTATAGTCTGTCATACAAGGGGTGTTCTTTTGGGAGGCACAAGGAATTATCGCTAAAGTGCATAAAGAGCAAAATAATTTCTTATCTAGTACTGGTCATTGTTTTGGCAAATATAGGGGTATCATATATGGGGTTTTTACTCCAGTATGATCTAATATTCTTTTTTTTTTACTATTCCCATTGTCCCATTGTTAGGGCCCAGAATTTCTTGAATTATAAAAGGTCTGTGGGTTGCCATATTTCTTCCTTGGAAACAAAAGCTGATGGGTTGGTGGCAATATATTGGGCTGCATATAAATATGTTTGAGACAGGATTTCCCCCAAAATTTCTTCCCCAAAAATAAATAAAAAACTGAAATTAGGTAAATCCTGCCACATCCACTTGAATTCCTGGGTTGCCTGTGAATTCAGGAATTTGTGGGCATAAATTGGCTGGTGATACCCATTCATCAGCAGGAGTGGCAGTACTTTTGGCAGATTTTGGGGCATTTCTTAGGGCAGATCTTGTGGCATTTCTTAGGGCAGGTCTTGGGACATATCTTAAGCAGTGGTGTCGCCGGGGGGGCCAGAGGGGGCCAGTGCCCACCCTGCATTCTACTGTGCCCCCCATGTGCCCCCCCAATTTTCTTCACCTCCCAGTGCTTTAGCTTTTTTTATATATCTGCCGCAAGGGAGCGCTGATTTACACTACCAAGCGCTCCCTTGCGACATCCATGATGTGACACACTATCCGCAGACTCTGACAGCCAGGGCGGCAATCCAGCTGATCTCCCGGCGGCAGGCGCTCTAGTAATACAGAGAGCTGGGAGATGACATTATCTCCCAGCGCTCTGCATTACTGAGCACCGCGCGTGGGAGCTTCAGCTCTGTGACGGAGGAGTCACAGATCACTTGCCACACCGCTAGACCACCAGGGACTCAAGGTAGGGCATCAAGGGGCAATGTGGAGATGAAGGGGCTTTAAGGGGCAATGTAGAGATGAAGGGGCAATGTGGAGATGAAGGGGCATTGTGGAAGGGGCAATGTGGAGATGAAGGGGCATTATGGAAGGGGCAATGTGGAGATGAAGGGAGCATTATGGAGATGAAGGGGGTATTGTGGAGGAGGCAATGTGGAGATGAAGCAGCATTGTGGAACGGGCAATGTGGAGATGAAGGGGCATTGTGGAAGGGCGCATTGTGGAAGGGGCATTGTGGAGATGAAGGGGGCATTGTGGAAGGGAGCAATGTGGAGATGAAGGGAGCAATGTGGAGATGAAGGGGGCATTGTGGAGATGAAGGGAGCATTGTGGAAGGGGCAATGTGGAGATAAAGGGAGCAATGTGGAGATGAAGGGAGCAATGTGGAGACGAAGGGGGCATTGTGGAGATGAAGGGAGCATTGTTGATGGGGCAATGTGGAGATGAAAGGGCATTATGGAAGGGACAATGTGGAGATGAAGGGAGCATTGTGGAGATGAAGGGGGTATTGTAGGAGGCGGCAATGTGGAGATGAAGTGGCATTGTGGAACGGGCAATGTGGAGATGAAGGGAGCATTGTGGAAGGGGCATTGTGGAGATGAAGGGGGCATTGTGGAAGGGAGAAATGTGGAGATGAAGGGAGCAATGTGGAGATGAAGGGGGCATTGTGGAGATGAAGGGAGCATTGTGGAAGGGGCAATGTGGAGATGAAGGGGCATTGTGGAAGGGGCAATATGGAGATGAAGGGAGCATTGTGGAAGGGGCATTGTGGAGATGAAGGTGGCATTGTGGAGATGAAGGGGGTATTGTGGAACAGGCATTGTGGAGA
This sequence comes from Rhinophrynus dorsalis, assembly GCA_037306005.1. Classification (NCBI taxonomy): domain Eukaryota; kingdom Metazoa; phylum Chordata; class Amphibia; order Anura; family Rhinophrynidae; genus Rhinophrynus; species Rhinophrynus dorsalis. The sequence goes on along the minus strand of CM074720.1, from coordinate 339,808,214 downwards.
TGAGTGGCAATGTGGAACAGGCAATGTGGAGCTGCAGGGAGCAATGTGGAGATGAAGGGAGCAATGTGGAGATGAAGGGGGCATTGTGGAGATGAAGGGAGCATTGTGGAAGGAGCAATGTGGAGATGAAGGGGGCATTGTGGAGATGAAGGGAGCATTGTGGAGGGGGCATTGTGGAGATGAAGGGAGCATTGTGGAAGGGGCAATGTGGAGATGAAGGGGGCATTGTGGAAGGGGCATTGTGGAGATGAAGGTGGCATTGTGGAAGGGAGCATTGTGGAGATGAAGGGAGCATTGTGGAAGGGGCAATGTGGAGATGAAGGGAGCATTGTGGAAGGGACATTGTGGAGATGAAGGGGGTATTGTGGAGATATGGGGGGCAATGTGTGTATCCTGTAAAGCTTATTTTTATATTGGTTAAAAGGGAAAAAACTGTGGTTAGGCTTGGGCTTCATAAAAATATAATCTCTGCACTATGCAGAAATGAGATTATGATTGCTCAGCCCTGACCAAGATGTTTTTTCCCCTTTTTATTTTTTTTAATGGGTGTTTTTTGGGGTGAGGGCAGCATTTCATGCATGGACCCAGGCAGCATAATTCCTTGGGCCGACCCTGGCTAGAGAGGTGGGGTCTCTGACAGATCTGGCAGAATGGGGCAGTGAAAACAGTAAGTCTTTTGATTTTAACCTTAGAGGCATTTAGGATGATGCGTAAAGTGATGTCTATGGACCAGACCCCACCTACAGTCAGGAGAAAGGGGAAAACATGTCGTTCTCTTGGTGTGTGCTTAGTCTGAGAGAGAGAGAGAGAGTGTGTGCTTAGGGTGAGTTGGGCAGTGTGGACAGTGGCAATGTGGAGGTGGGGAGGAGGACAGGGTGGACAGAGTGTGGAGATGAATATGTGGGCGGGGGCAGGGGATTGTCGCCGGGTCGGAAGGGGGGGGCATCAAAATGTACCTTCGCCTCTGTATACAAAAATCCTTGCACCGGCCCTGCCTCTATTCATTCGGACAGCCCGAATGAACAGAGCCAGATGCCAGATAAGCGCCGAGATTCTGGAGCACTGTACCGTAGTGCCCGATGAATTGGCCAGCGGTGGATTAACTGGTGACGTCAGACACTGGCACGCAGGGTAACTCAATGCGTCTGCGCACCAGCCACCAGAAGAGCCGCAGCCGCACCCAGAGGAGGATGCGGTGAACTACAGAGCGATCAGAGTTGGCCAGGTGTGGGGAACTGGCCTGGGTCAGCAGCCAACAGCAATTTGAACAGACAGTGGCTAGTCACGGGTGAGGGTCACACCATAATAACATATAGTTATCTATCATTGATCCATGAACCCATGACAAACAATTAGATATATATCTATATGTTCAGTGGCAAATCTCATATTGAATGCATCAGTTTAGACCACTGATAGTATATCAATGGTCTAAACTGATACATTCAGTATGAGATTTGGCACTGAAGATATAGATCTATATCTAATTATTTGCCATGGGTTCATGGATTTCATGTATCAATACATATTTGCTAACTAAGCTACTTTAACCAACAACCTATGATGGCATCAAATAAAAAGGACAAAAGAAAATAAGAATTCAGAAAAAAGAAAGGGGGAAAGAGGGAGGGAGGCACCAGGACATGCCTTTAAAATACACCCTATTACTAGGAGGAATGTTTGTAATAAAAATATTCAAGGCCAAAATAATTTTCTTTAGTTAGAGGGTGAGACCACTGAGCCTCTTCTCTAACTTGTTTTACTGGCACAAGCCAGTAACCAGTTCGCCATAATTTTTTACGCTGTCTATCACGGAGGTCTGTTGGTCCAGGGAGTGAGGAATCGGAGGGAGATGGAGTCCTGCATCGCCGTCCATGTGCCTAAGGAGGCCTCAGCATGGCCCTGTTCAGCCTGAAAGGACACCACATCACAGGAAGGCACTGCAGGTCTTAAGGAGGACTTCACCAGCTCTCTCCCTCCTCACAGAAAGAGGCAAGGGGGGGGAATTGGGCAAAGGGGTGTGGGTGAAGACTAGATGAGGAGATAGAGGTAAAAGGGGGATCAAGACAAGAGCCAAGTGGAGGCGAAAGCAGCAAAAGGGGAGGGGCAATCAAGGGTCAAAAGGGAGAAAATGATGCAAAAAGGGGGGGTCAAGATGCAAAAGGAAGAGACAAGCAAAATCGGAGGCACAAGAGTAAAAAATGAGAGAAAAAGGCAAAAGGTGGGCTCAGCAGTCAAAATCAGGGAACGAGGCAAAAGGGGGGCTCAAGAGTCAAAAGGGAGAGAAAGAGGCAAAAGGGGGCGCAAGAAGGGAGATAGAGGCAAAAGGAGGGATTAAGAGACAAAAGGGGGAGATGGTGTCAAAAGTGGGAGAAGGAGGCAAGACTGGAAGAAAGATGGAAGAGTGGGGATCAAGAGTGGAGAAAGACTTTCTCCCCCTTGCCTGTTTCTCTTTATTCCATATTTAACTCTTTCTCCCTCTTACCCCTTTATCTTTCTCCCCATTTTGCTTCTCTTTTGCCTCTTTCTCTCCCCTTTCCTTTTTCTCTTTATCTCCCTCTTTATCCCTTTTGCCTCTTTCTCCCCCTTCTTTCCTCTCTTCCTCCCCTTCTCATTTCAATAAAATGGGTTGGGCTGGGACAGTGGGCCAGACTAATTGTAGAAATGGGCCACTTGAAAAAATTTGTGGGACTGGTATCCAGGGCTGGTTGTTATTCCAAGTCCGGCCCTGCTCCCATGTGTATGACTGAATTTTAGGCCTCAGAAAGGCAACTGAGTTTAGCATGGAGCTATTTAACCTACTGAGCTCCACGGGAGTGTCCAGCAGTGTGTTGGGCAAGTACTCTGGCACTCAAAAGGGTTCAGGTTTGAGTGGCAGAGGACTGAGCAACACAATGCTTCTCAGTGCATTGCATACCCCTCTGACACTCAAGGGGTTAAGTGTATATGATTTCAGAGGTAGTTGAGGGCTATTGTGGAGGGAAAGTGGCTGACGGCTCCTCTAAAATGAGGGTGATGATTATGGTTATTGCATACTCAGTGGGGAGGCTGATAAGGGATGGGGCTGAATGCTATAACAGGGTCTATAACCGGAAGAGAGACAATGTGGTGACTGATGGCTATATGATGGCTGAGGGCTGTGCTATGGGATTTTTGGTGTTAAGGCCCCATATGGGATGTGGTCTGAGGGCATGGATAGGGTGAGGATTGCAAAGGACTTAAACCAGGTTAAAGTGGTGCAATTCTGGGGCAAACCATCTGCACCATAGGGGTAAATGAAACCCCCCCAAATCTCCACTGATTTAAATGGAGCTTTTTAACCTCTTGAATGCTAGAGCTGTTTCTAATGAATTGCATTCAAGGGGTTAAAATCTCCATTTGATCCAAGAGACTGTTTATTGGCCTCTTTTGTGTAGTTGGTTTGCTCCAGAATTGCACAACTTCAGCTTGCTGAATTAGTCTTTAGGGTCACCTTATATTCAGACCTTTTCTTTTTTCCTTCATGAAAGTCTCATGTTTGTGTGGGTGGGGGATTGCCTTATATTCAAGCAAACACACCTCTGACATATAAATTTGTATTACTCTGATGGTGGCATATAACACTTTATTGCTCTAGTAGTGGCATTTTACTGTGCTGGTGACATAACTTATGGTGGTGGCATATAACCTTATTGCTGTGCTGGTGACATAACTTTATTGCTCTGGTGGTAGTGTAATGCTTTGGTGACATATAACTGTATTGCTCTAGTGGTGACATAACTCTGTAATACTTTAGTGGTGGCATTTAACTGCAGTGCGTTATGAGATTGATATGGTCATGTGCATTGAGTTCACAAATGGGATACGTGACACACACGGCCATGTTAGATGTGTTATTGCGCATGTGCAGGCGATTTTTGTAATCGCATACATTATATTTGTTTTTTTTTATCGATATTTACTTTGGGATAGATGGGTAAGTCATGAGATTTACCTATTTATATAAGAGAGGTATAAAAAATTTAAGAAGAACATGTAATATAATGTTTGTATCCTTGTAAATAAAATATATGGGGTAACATTTCCGAGTCATAACGGTTGGATGACATGAGGTAAATACTTCCGTTTTTTGTTACATGATGGATTACAATGTTCATCGTTGTAGGTTTGGATTTGGCTAAGTATAAATGGGTAAGTTCAATTATGATTGTAAATAATTTATTCAGATTATCATGTGGTGAAGATTTTAAATGATTCTGACTGTCTTGACCAATTATTTTTTTTAATAGAATTGATTCTCCAATAGGGAGTAGTGGAGGGGTTTTTAAAGATAGGTATGTTGTAGTGCTGCTTTATTGTGTCTTTATTGGTTAGAGCTGAATCTGAAGAAGTGGTCAGAGTACCACGAAACGTTATTGCTTGCCATTATCATTGTTTTAAATCTTGTATTATTGAGATTTTCTTACCATTTTATATGGATATAATTTTATTAAATAATTTTGGAGACAAATTAGCAGCAATTGGTGAATTTCATCGATCCTGAATACAGCTACCTGAGCAGAGACAGGAAAATACCTCTGCAGGCCTAATCAGCTGTGGTATGATATACATCTTTCCACAGCCATTACTCTTGTGAGTATAATTTCAATTGTATACTCTACAACAAAAAAATCAGTGTTTTTCACACTTTGACTTCAATGTTGATGTGAATTTCAAGCACGGGATAGGTGAAGATTTTATAAACTGCATTGATTAGTGTTCTGCTCCTTCTTCTGAGTACGGCAATGCCCCATATGCATAGGTTTCTCATGGTTTGGGGAGCTACGGAGCCCAAATTGGAACATGCACGTTTCCAGGTTCACACTTTGAATTTTCACAGCTTGCGTTACTGGTGCCATTTCTCATTTGGGGCTGTGTAACAGTGCTCCAATCTAAGATTTCCCCCAAAAAGTGTATATTTTTGGAAAGCTGACACCCAGGCTTTCAGTTTAGGTGTGTTTTCAAGTTTTATACACAGCCATTTTACCACCAATCCCTTATAAATCTTGACATAAGTAAAAAAAAAAAAAGAAAACTGAGCTTTTCACACTTAGACTTCAATGTTGATGTGAATTTCAAGCACAGAATAGGTGATGCGTTTATAAACTGCATTGATTAGTGTTTGGCTCCTTCTTCTGAGTACAGCAATGCCCCAAATGCATAGGTTTGTTAGGGTTTGGGGGAGATACTGGGCCCAGTTGGAACATGTGAGTTTCCTTTTACAGACATGCCATTTTTACAGCTGGTGCCTTGTCTCATTTCAGACTATTTGGCAATGCTGCAATGAATTTTACCCCCAAAAGTATGTGTTGTAGAAGAGTAGACAACCCTGGCTTTCATTCCATTTGCACTTTTTCAATTTTTTCGCTGGTACTCTATCAGCAATCCCTCCCAAAACCTGCAGTAGGGCAGAGAAACACTATTTTTTCACACACATATTTTAGTGTTGCTCTGGATTTCAATCAGATAATATTTGCAGATTTATTAAGTGCTCTACATTAGTGGTGAGTTACATCGTCTGAGTTCAGCAATGCCCCATATGCATAGGTTTGTCAGGGTTTGGGGTAGCTACTGGGCCCAGTAGGGAACATGTGTGTCATCATCAGAAATGGAAAAAACTTAGGGTGCTTTGCTTCCCATTATATTTTGATTATGTTATATCTAAGGAGGGATATGTTTTGAAAAATAAAAAACAGGATATTTCAGGGGGGAAAGTGAACAAATAGTAAAATAAAATTTACAGCACTACTGCATTGTGCCTTCATGATATTACTTGAAGCAGTCATCCATGCAGAGGCCAGGTTTGGAAGGGCAATGAGGACAGTAAGTGGGGGTTTTCTCTGTATTCCCTTGCTGTAGCAAACCCTGCAGCTCTTTTGTGGGTTTTTCTTTTGGGGGATTGTATAAATAAAGTGTACTACCCCGGATTTTGGTGGAATTATTTCTGTTGCCCCTTGAAACAAAAATTGGGAAATAAGATGGAGCTGATACTGCAGAAAACTAAGTTTTAGAGTGGGGTTTGCCAATTTGGAATCAAAAAATAAATGCATACTGCAGTCTGCATTATGTAAATGGCAACCTTTTTGTACCATGCCCTACACTTTCTCATGGTGAGGTACGGCTGCATGAGTTGATCACACAGATCAACTCCCCCCATGTGCTTGTTGTAGTCTCTGATGCAGACTGGCTTTCTTATTACCCCCCCCCCCCTTCTGCCACGAACAAAGACTGCCACAGTTTTGTCCTCATTCATGGTGGAAAGCATGTAGACATCTTTTCTGTCCTTGAACTTAACTGCCAGCAGCTGAGGACGTCACAGTTTTTAGTTCTTTTGCTACAAGTTCTTTTGGCATCTCCCTTCAATTGTGCCTGACAGTGCCACAGGCCACTGTGTCAAAATAAAAAAGTGACTTAAATAAAAGGGGGCTGGTGTAGTAGTTGTCAACATATAAATGATATCCTTTATTTAATAAGGGGTAAATTAGATCCCAAACTATTTTCCCATTTGTTCCCAGAGATTCGGGGCAACCAGGTGGATCAAATTGGCTGTCCTTGCCCTCGTAAATTTGAAAAGCCTGATTATAGCCTGTAGCACTTTTGCACAGTTTATTACATTTAATGCCGAACTTGGATCGCTTGGAGGGGATGTATTGCTTGAAACCTAATCTGACTTTATATTTCATAAGGGATTCATAGAAACATAGAATTTGACAGCAGATAAGAACCATTCGGCCCATCTAGTCTGCCCAATTTCCTACTGTGTAAAAAAAAACAAAAAAAAAACACACAACCTCAAACCTTTTTTGGTCCTTGGTCTTTTCTTATGTTAAGGACCGCCTTATGCCTATCCCATGCATGCTTAAATTCTGTCACTGTATTGACATCTACCACTTCTGCTGGTAGGCTATTCGACTTGTCTACTACCCTCTCAGTGAAGTAAAACTTTCTTACATTACATCTAAACCTGTGTCCCTCTAGTTTTAGACTATGGCCTCTTGTCCTAATGTTTTTACTCTTTTGAAATATACTTCCATCCTGTACTTTGTTGAATCCCTTCATGTATTTGAATGTTTCTATCATATCCCCTCTCTCTCTTCTCTCCTCCAAGCTATACATATTCAGATCCTTTAGTCTATCCTGATATTTCTTTTCCTGTAGACCAGTCACCATTTTAGTAGCCCTTCTTTGAATTTTCTCTAGAGTATCAATATCCTTCTGGAGATGGGGTCTCCAGTACTGCACACAATATTCTAGGTGAGGTCTAACTAGAGATCTGTAGAGTGGCATGACTACTTCCCTTTTTCTGCTACTAATGCCCATGTTGTTTGGTATCCTGCAAGCTATTCATATTCAGATATTCAACAATTCTTTCCTTTAACATAGTCTCCATTAATTTTCCCACTACTGATGTAAGACTTACTGGTCTGTAGTTACCAGACTCTTCCCTGCTACCTTTTTTGTGAAGCGGTACTACATTTGCTACCTTCCAATCTTCTGGAACTATTCCTGTTGCTAGTGACTGATTGAATAATTCTGTTAAAGGTTTTGCCAGAACACACTTAAGTTATTTTAATAACTTTGGGTGTATCCCATCTGGACCCATTGATTTATCTGTTTTTACCTTAGAAAGTTGAATTAGAACTTCTTCTGTAAACATGCATGTTTCCCGTGTCTTGCCATTTCTTTTTTCTAACAGAGGTCCCTTCCCTTCATCTTCCTGTGTAAAAACTGAACAGAAATATTCATTGAGACAGTCAGCTAGCCCTTTATTCTCATTTACATAGTTTCCATCTTTTGTTTTTAGTCTAACTATTCCTTGTTTCGTTTTCCTCCTTTCACTTATATATCTAAAAAATGTTTTATCCCCCTATTTTATTGACCGGGCAATTTTTTCCTCTGTGTGTACTTTGGCACTTCTAATAATACATTTGGCCTCCTTCAACCTAGTTTTGTACCGATACCTATCTTCTTCCTTCTGCGTCTGCTTATATTTCTTAAATGCTTCTTTTTTCTCTTTTACTATATTTGCCACTTCTGCTGAGTACCACAGTGGTTTTCTTTTTCTTTTACCCTTGCTGACATGTTTAATGCAATGTTCTGTTGTGTTTAGTAAAACACATTTCAGATAATCCCATTTCTCCTGGACTCCATCTAAAGATCTCCAAGTTGTTAAAGACTGACATAAAAATGTTTCCATTTTAGAAAAATCAGCCTTTCTAAAGTCTAGAACCTTTGTTTTTGTGTGGTGCAACTCTGTTTTTATATTAAACCACACAGAATACTTATGTGCTTTTGGGGGGGGGGTATATACTTGGGCAAACTTTTCATGTAAATTATTTAATAGGGGGCAAATTTTGTATAGTCTGTCATACAAGGGGTGTTCTTTTGGGAGGCACAAGGAATTATCGCTAAAGTGCATAAAGAGCAAAATAATTTCTTATCTAGTCCTGGTCATTGTTTTGGCAAATATAGGGGTATCATTTATGGGGTTTTTACTCCAGTATGATCTAATATTCTTTTTTTTTTACTATTCCCATTGTCCCATTGTTAGGGCCCAGAATTTCTTGAATTATAAAAGGTCTGTGGGTTGCCATATTTCTTCCTTGGAAACAAAAGCTGATGGGTTGGTGGCAATATATTGGGCTGCATATAAATATGTTTGAGACAGGATTTCCCCCAAAATTTCTTCCCCCAAAAATAAATAAAAAACTGAAATTAGGTAAATCCTGCCACATCCACTTGAATTCCTGGGTTGCTTATGAATTCAGGAATTTGTGGGCATAAATTTGCTGGTGATACCCATTCATCAGCAGGAGTGGCAGTACTTTTGGCAGGTTTTGGGGCATTTCTTAGGGCAGATCTTGTGGCATTTCTTAGGGCAGGTCTTGGGACATATCTTAAGCAGTGGTGTCGCCGGGGAGGCCAGAGGGGGCCAGTGCCCACCCTACATTCTACTGTGCCCCCCCATGTGCCCCCCCAATTTTCTTCACCTCCCAGTGCTTTAGCTTTTTTTTATATATCTGCCGCAAGGGAGCGCTGATTTACACTACCAAACGCTCCCTTGCGACATCCATGATGTGACACACTGTCCGCAGACTCTGACAGCCAGGGCGGTAATCCAGCTGATCTCCCGGCGGCAGGCGCTCTAGTAATACAGAGAGCTGGGAGATGACATTATCTCCCAGCGCTCTGCATTACTGAGCACCGCGCGTGGGAGCTTCAGCTCTGTGCCGGAGGAGTCACAGATCACTTGCCACACCGCTAGACCACCAGGGACTCAAGGTAGGGCATCAAGGGGCAATGTGGAGATGAAGGGGCTTTAAGGGGCAATGTAGAGATGAAGGGGCAATGTGGAGATGAAGGGGCATTGTGGAAGGGGCAATGTGGAGATGAAGGGGCATTATGGAAGGGGCAATGTGGAGATGAAGGGAGCATTATGGAGATGAAGGGGGTATTGTGGAGGAGGCAATGTGGAGATGAAGCAGCATTGTGGAACGGGCAATGTGGAGATGAAGGGGCATTATGGAAGGGCGCATTGTGGAAGGGGCATTGTGGAGATGAAGGGGGCATTGTGGAAGGGAGCAATGTGGAGATGAAGGGAGCAATGTGGAGATGAAGGGGGCATTGTGGAGATGAAGGGAGCATTGTGGAAGGGGCAATGTGGAGATAAAGGGAGCAATGTGGAGATGAAGGGAGCAATGTGGAGACGAAGGGGGCATTGTGGAGATGAAGGGAGCATTGTTGATGGGGCAATGTGGAGATGAAAGGGCATTATGGAAGGGACAATGTGGAGATGAAGGGAGCATTGTGGAGATGAAGGGGGTATTGTAGGAGGCGGCAATGTGGAGATGAAGTGGCATTGTGGAACGGGCAATGTGGAGATGAAGGGAGCATTGTGGAAGGGGCATTGTGGAGATGAAGGGGGCATTGTGGAAGGGAGAAATGTGGAGATGAAGGGAGCAATGTGGAGATGAAGGGGGCATTGTGGAGATGAAGGGAGCATTGTGGAAGGGGCAATGTGGAGATGAAGGGGCATTGTGGAAGGGGCAATATGGAGATGAAGGGAGCATTGTGGAAGGGGCATTGTGGAGATGAAGGTGGCATTGTGGAGATGAAGGGGGTATTGTGGAACGGGCATTGTGGAGATGAGTGGCAATGTGGAACAGGCAATGTGGAGCTGCAGGGAGCAATGTGGAGATGAAGGGAGCAATGTGGAGATGAAGGGGGCATTGTGGAGATGAAGGGAGCATTGTGGAAGGAGCAATGTGGAGATGAAGGGGGCATTGTGGAGACGAAGGGAGCATTGTGGAGGGGGCATTGTGGAGATGAAGGGAGCATTGTGGAAGGGGCAATGTGGAGATGAAGGGGGCATTGTGGAAGGGGCATTGTGGAGATGAAGGTGGCATTGTGGAAGGGAGCATTGTGGAGATGAAGGGAGCATTGTGGAGATGAAGGGGGCATTGTGGAAGGGGCAATGGGGAGATGAAGGGGGCATTGTGGAAGGGAGCATTGTGGAGATGAAGGGGGCATTGTGGAAGGGGCAATGTGGAGATGAAGGGAGCATTGTGGAAGGGGCAATGTGGAGATGAAGGGAGCATTGTGGAAGGGACATTGTGGAGATGAAGGGGGTATTGTGGAGATGGAGGGGGCATTATGGAGATATGGGGGGCAATGTGTTTATCCTGTTAAGCTTATTTTTATATTGGTTAAAAGGGAAAAAACTGTGGTTAGGCTTGGGCATCATAAAAATATCATGTCTGCACTAACATTATGTTAGTGCAGAAATGAGATTATGATTGCTCAGCCCTGACCAAGATGTTTTTTCCCCTTTTTACGTTTTTTAATGGGTGTTTTTTGGGGTGAGGGCAGCATTTCATGCATGAACCCAGGCAGCATAATTCCTTGGGCCGACCCTGGCTAGAGAGCTGGGGTCTCTGACAGATCTGGCAGAACGGGGCAGTGAAAACAGTAAGTCTTTTGATTTTAACCTTAGAGGCATTTAGGATGATGCGTAAAGTGATGTCTATGGACCAGACCCCACCTACAGTTAGGAGAAAGGGGAAAACATGTCATTCTCTTGGTGTGTGCTTAGTCTGAGAGAGAGAGAGAGTGTGTGCTTAGGGTGAGTTGGGCAGTGTGGACAGTGGCAATGTGGAGGTGGGGAGGAGGATGGGGTGGACAGAGTGTGGAGATGAATATGTGGGCAGGGGCAGGGGATTGTCGCCGGGTCGGAAGGGGGGGGGCATCAAAATGTACCTTCGCCTCTGTATACAAAAATCCTTGCACCGGCCCTGCCTCTATTCATTCGGACAGCCCGAATGAACAGAGCCAGATGCCAGATAAGCGCCGAGATTCTGGAGCACTGTACTGTAGTGCCCGATGAATCGGCCAGCGGTGGATTAACTGGTGACGTCAGACACTGGCACGCAGGGTAACTCAATGCATCTGCGAACCAGCCACCAGAAGAGCCGCAGCCGCACCCAGAGGAGGATGCGGTGAACTACAGAGCAATCAGAGTTGGCCAGCGGTGGGGAACTGGCCTGGGTCAGCAGCCAACAGCAATTTGAGCAGCCAGTGGCTAGTCACGGGTGAGGGTCACACCATAATAACATATAGTTATCTATCATTGACCCATGAACCCATGACAAACAATTAGATATATATCTATATGTTCAGTGGCAAATCTCATATTGAATGCATCAGTTTAGACCACTGATAGTATATCAATGGTCTAAACTGATACATTCAATATGAGATTTGGCACTGAAGATATAGATCTATATCTAATTATTTGTCATGGGTTCATGGACTTCATGTATCAATACATATTTGCTAACTAAGCTACTTTAACCAACAACCTATGATGGCATCAAATAAAAAGGACAAAAGAAAATAAGAATTCAGAAAAAAGAAAGGGGGGAAAGAGGGAGGGAGGCACCAGGACATGCCTTTAAAAAACACCCTATTACTAGGAGGAATGTTTGTAATAAAAATATTCAAGGCCAAAATAATTTTCTTTAGTTAGAGGGTGAGACCACTGAGCCTCTTCTCTAACTTGTTTTACTGGCACAAGCCAGTAACCAGTTCGCCATAATTTTTTACGCTGTCTATCACGGAGGTCTGCTGGTCCAGGGAGTGAGGAATCGGAGGGAGATGGAGTCCTGCATCGCCGTCCATGTGCCTAAGGAGGCCTCAGCATGGCCCTATTCAGCCTGAAAGGACACCACATCACAGGAAGGCACTGCAGGTCTTAAGGAGGACTTCACCAGCTCTCTCCCTCCTCACAGAAAGAGGCAAGGGGGATGGAAATTGGGCAAAGGGGGGTGGGTGAAGACTAGATGAGGAGACAGAGGTAAAAGGGGGATCAAGACAAGAGCCAAGTGGAGGCGAAAGCAGCAAAAGGGGAGCGGGAATCAAGGGTCAAAAGGGAGAAAATTATGCAAAAAGGGGGGGGTCAAGAGGCAAAAGGGAGAGACAAGCAAAATCGGGGGCACAAGAGTAAAAAATGAGAGAAAAAGGCAAAAGGTGGGCTCAGCAGTCAAAATCAGGGAACAAGACAAAAGGGGGGCTCAAGAGTCAAAAGGGAGAGAAAGAGGCAAAAGGGGGCGCAAGAAGGGAGATAGAGGCAAAAGGAGGGATTAAGAGACAAAGGGGGGAGATGGAGTCAAAAGTGGGAGAAGGAGGCAAGACTGGAAGAAAGATGGAAGAGTGGGGATCAAGAGTGGAGAAAGACTTTCTCCCCCTTGCCTGTTTCTTTTTATTCCATATTTAACTCTTTCTCCCTCTTACCCCTTTATCTTTCTCCCCATTTTGCTTCTCTTTTGCCTCTTTCTCTCCCCTTTCATTTTTCTCTTTATCTCCCTCTTTATCCCTTTTGCCTCTTTCTCCCCCTTCTTTCCTCTCTTCCTCCCCTTCTCATTGCAACAAAATGGGTTGGGCTGGGACAGTGGGCCAGAGTAATTGTAGAAATGGGCCACTTGAAAAAATTTGTGGGACTGGTATCCAGGGCTGGTTGTTATTCCAAGTCCGGCCCTGCTCCCATGTGTATGACTGAATTTTAGGCCTCAGAAAGGCAACTGAGTTTAGCATGGAGCTATTTAACCTACTGAGCTCCACGGGAGTGTCCAGCAGTGTGTTGGGCAAATACTCTGGCACTCAAAAGGGTTCAGGTTTGAGTGGCAGAGGACTGAGCAACACAATGCTTCTCAGTGCATTGCATACCCCTCTGACACTCAAGGGGTTAAGTGTATATGATTTCAGAGGTAGTTGAGGGCTATTGTGGAGGGAAAGTGGCTGACGGCTCCTCTAAAATGAGGGTGATGATTATGGTTATTGCATACTCAGTGGGGAGGGTGATAAGGGATGGGGCTGAATGCCATAACAGGGTCTATAACCGGAAGAGAGACAATGTTGTGACTGATGGCTATATGATGGCTGAGGGCTGTGCTATGGGATTTTTGGTGTTAAGGCCCCATATGGGATGTGGTCTGAGGACATGGATAGTGTGAGGATTGCAAAGGACTTAAACCAGGTTAAAGTGGTGCAATTCTGGGGCAAACCATCTGCACCATAGGGGTAAATGAAACCCTCCCAAATCTCCACTGATTTAAATGGAGCTTTTTAACCTCTTGAATGCTAGAGCTGTTTCTAATGAATTGCATTCAAGGGGTTAAAATCTCCATTTGATCCAAGAGACTGTTTATTGGCCTCTTTTGTGTAGTTGGTTTGCTCCAGAATTGCACCACTTCAGCTTGCTGAATTAGTCTTTAGGGTCACCTTATATTCAGACCTTTTCTTTTTTCCTTCATGAAAATCTCATGTTTGTGTGGGTGGGGGATTGCCTTATATTCAAGCAAATGCAGGACACACCTCTGACATATAAATTTGTATTACTCTGATGGTGGCATATAACACTTTATTGCTCTAGTAGTGGCATTTTACTGTGCTGGCGACATAACTTATGGTGGTGGCATATAACCTTATTGCTGTGCTGGTGACATAACTTTATTGCTCTGGTGGTAGTGTATTGCTTTGGTGACATATAACTGTATTGCTCTAGTGGTGACATAACTCTGTAATACTTTAGTGGTGGCATTTAACTGCAGTGCTCTAGTGGTGGCATGTAAATCTGTATTGCACTGGTAGTGGCATATAACTCTGTATTGCTCTAGTAGTGACATATCTGAAGCTGATTGAGACAGGAATACAAATGGACCAGTGATGAGATGCATCATGCTAGAGCTTTAACAATTGCTAGGAAAATAAATCAATATTTTACCAGTCTACCAATGTTTTCCATTGCTATGGTGTGCGTACACACATACCCAGTGGCCTGAATGTCATTATTTTAGGTGTAAAGACTTTGTTACTGCTCATTAAATTGGCCCCCCATTTTTTCTTCTGGCCCCATGTGTGCCCCCCTAAGTAGAAATCCTAGAGTCGCCACTGATCTTAGGGCAGCTGTTTGGGAAGGTCTTTGGGCAGCTCTTTGGGAAGTTGCTTGGGGCATTTGCCATGGCAGCTCTTGGGGCAATTGTTGGGGCAGCTCTTGGAGCAGTGTGTCTTTTTTTCACTGAAGGCCCAGTGTCATCACTAGAGCTGCTCTCACTCTCAGAGTCAGACGCCAAAAAGGAATACACCTCTTCTAAAGTGTACCTTCGCTGCATTGTATACACCTACTATAAACTAAATAAATTACTAACTTCTATACCTAACTCTCACCCGAAACGGTCAGTATTCCTATGATACATTTCTTTTTGTATGAGATATGAATATCTCCTCCATACTGCCTGAGGCAGACATATATAGGGGCGTGATTTTTACAGGAGTGGCTAGGGGCCGAAGAAGTAGCTGCTACCGAAGGCCCCCTGGCCACTCCTGGGAAAATATCTGCATGGACTTCACCCCATCCTCACTATTTTGTCTTCAAACACAAAAACAACATGCCTGACTGCAACCAACTTATGCTGTTCCTAACCACTGCCCCTCCTCGCTATTCCTCATTGCCTCAATATTTCTTCTTAAAACAGAAATACAACATCCCCTACTTACAACCTTGGCTAGTTACACCTGTAGAAACTTACGCCACTACCATCCACCGCCCATCCTCACTATTTCCTATTCAAACACAAATGAAGCATGCCTCACAGCTCCATTAACTTACACCGCTAACATCCAGGACTGGAACAAAAAACAAAACATGGCCGAGACACACACACACACACACACACACACATTGAGCTAACCTAGACCTCTCCTAACACCACCAGCTGCTAATTTTCTCAGTTACTGCTGGAGCCTCCTCTTGTGTTCCTTAAAGGGATAGTAATACTTCATTTTAACTTTATTTTATTTTGTAGGCATTAAAAAAACATGAAGAATGATATAAGTCTTATCTCTGAAACCTTTATGGTTTAAGAGATATTCACAAACAAAGTATCCCCCCCCTGTTCAGCCAGATAAGAAGGGAGATGCCCAGATAGACTGCAGAGAGGGACAATCTTCAAATAAAGATAATGGAAAAAGCTGAAAAACTTGTCAAGGGGGGAAGGGCTTTCATTGTTTTCATACAAAGAAAATTGTCCCCTTCTGTTATCTGTACTGTCATACAACCAGACTCACATCTGAGAAGAGATGGCTTACACTAGGTAAAAGGGGCGGGGAGGGGAACTTTGCTTGTGAATATCTCATAAACCATAAAGGTTTCAGAGATAAGACTTATATCATTCTTCATGTTTTTTTAATGCCTACAAAATAAAATAAAGTTAAAATGAAGTGTTACTATCCCTTAAAACCTGCTCTGACCCTACATGTGCTTACAGTGTGCAGTGGCACAGCAGGCTGAAGGAATGCAGGAGGAGGCCGAGCACTGACTGAGAATAGGAGCAGCTGCTGTAGTAGTTGCTTTGATTTCTCACAGAGGCAGTGATGTTATACAGCTTGTAACCTTTTCAGTGCCAGAGGGGTATGCAACACATTGTTTCGCAATGTGTGGCATATCCCTCTGGGACTGAAAGGGTTAAAGTGTTACAAACAACTGCTATTGTGGAGATAAGGCGCTCTGCTTCAAAAAAAAAATAAATAAAAAAAAAAAATTAAAAAAAAAAAAAATATATATATATATATATATATATATATAAATAAAATATAAAATACCAGGAGATACTGTGCCTAGTGAGAGCCGCTTCAATCCCTAAAGATATGGTGAGCAATTATCTGAAAACAACCACTAGTGTAGATAAGATGTAAGGAGAACCCTAAACAATATATCAAAACAATAAGAGTACAGTACATCAAGAGTACAGTACATCAACGAAGATCAATATAAAGTTTACAAACTGAAATATATATATATATATATATATATATATATATATATATATATATATATATACATAATACCCTTAAACATACAATATATAAAAACACTCTAATTGCTAATTACAAAATACATAGCTATATGCTGCAATATCCTGCAAAATATAAATAAAATAAACTGTACAATGTCCACTAAATAAAATCTCTGGGTGATTTCATGAGAACCAACAAATCAGAACCTCTCCCGTCAATAGAAATAAATAACTACCTCTCCTGACTAATGTCCAGTGATTCACTGTTACAAGCAATGTGTCCAGTTCTTTCGTTGCACTTAAAACTTGTATCTGTGCCCCTTAGATGAAATAGTCAGTATCACTTTAGATGGCAAACCGTGTAATGGGGAAAGCCTTCCTCAAAGTGGACTTTGATGTGTGGCTCTCTCTCCAATGTTTTGGATAGTGGTCAGTGGTGTCTGGACGATATCTCTCTTCAGGCTATTAAAGCCCTGAGCGGGCAGAGGATCTTTCATCAATGATTCTGTAGTTCCAAACAGTAACCAAACACACATGTGGTGGGTTCTTCATTGAAGAGTCCTGGTAAATGTTGTACAAGCATGAATTAGTAGCAGTGGAGCTTGATGTAATGCTAAAATAAAATAAAATAAATCTTCTTTCCAACACGTTTCATATATTGGTATATTAATACATCTTCAGGCAGCAAATACTTAATGTCTACAATCTAACTGTATTTAAAAAAACCCTACACCAGCAGAACAGATCAATGGTCTGCGAAGAAGAAGAAGAATACTAATCAGCTGTAGACTTCTAACCCAAAGATATTACCCCTCAATGTACTGAGTAAACCCTACTAATTCATTCCAATTAAGTAAACCACTTATACTTGAACACTGAATACAATTATTATAATTATAATTGTATGTATTAGATTCACTATATAACATGTATCAACCCTTTAAGACCACAACCTCTATAGAATCTAACAGAGAATGGTCTTATTAATATACATTCTGTAGCCATCATAGTTTGAACCAATAGTTTGGTACATGTATCTGTCAGAAATGTTACAGCAAGTGTTATACAAATTATATAGCTTGGTATTTTGTATTTAGCAATTACAGTGTTTTTATCTAACAATTTTTTTCAAGGCTTACCTTGTCATAGGTCTCCGCCTTGAAAAAATTGTTTGCAGGTAGATGTCTACAGTAAAACAAGCCAGGTCCTGTGACTTTTGATGCTTTGATGATTCTGCAGGAAATAAATTATTAAACACTATAATTTCACTGCTGGCAATTATACCCACTCCATCTGAACATATCTTTTCCATTCTTCATTTGTCTGAGCTAATTTCTTTGTCAACATCACCACCCGCATCGTCACCACTCACATCATTGTCAGCAGTACCACAACCAGACCTCCTTTCTTTGTGGTGACATAGGTGATGCACCTGGCCTCATACTCACAAAGCAGGGTCAGGTAGCTGCACCTCTATGCTGCACACAGGCACATGGGGAAACTCAAAAGTTCTCTTTTTAGAAGCAACATACTTCGGGTTCCAGATAATGTGGTAGCAGCAGTACTATTTGTTTGTGCTAGGCTGCTGTTGCTGCTTATGTTGTTACTTTCAACTGATTTCACCTCTTCAGCACTCAGCACCAGTGATATTGCAGAGGGAATCCATCAAAATCATAGGTGGAAATTGCCAAGTTCGCAATGGAATTTCGTTGCCATCAGCAAAAATGCAAATATTTTAAAGAATTTCCCATCCACAGGAATTTCCATGAATGAGAAAAAGAATTGTGTTTTATTCCTGCGACAATTCGTGCACAAAGAAAACAAGACTTTTAGCTATCACTGCTGATGAAATTAGTGTGCTTACAAAAAAAAGAAAAAAAAAAAGAAACCATAAATCAACTCTCATTCTCTTACTCAGCAAAGTTTAGACCAAAGAAGAGCAATGAAATGAAATCAGATCTGTAATTCAGTTTAGTATCTCAAAGTAATTTATCTCTGTAACTATGTTTCTTGTGTGTAGAACTGACAATATGTACAGTATGATGAAAGCTAGTTAAAGCTGAAAGATATGTCAAACAAAATACACTGCTTCTTTTTTTGATGACCCTACATAAACTTTTGTACAATAAATAAAACACAGATTATTCAGATGGATAAAAAATATACATGAAGTCCCATAGAATGTGGTGAACAGTATTAAAAAAAAGCCAGAGAAGGATAGAAATTGCAAGTTTACAGTAGAGGCATCTTTACTAATTTTGTTGTGTTGAAATAGTAACAGGATGTAATCATTACAAACAAGTGATATAGTAATAATTACAGGATATAATAATTACAAACAGTGATATAGCCTCCACTTGTAGAGACAGACAGGCAAAGAGGGGGAGCTGGCGTTACTCGCAGCTGGAGGGAGTTGATTTCTTTGTAAACAGTGACAGACATGGACAGTTTAGAAAACAAAACTAAAACCTTTTGACTGATAGGTAAGAGACAGTAGTAGATCCTTAATTTCAGACGTGACTGAGACTGACAGTGACAGATACTAGAGACAGATACATACATCATATATTATAAAAATTAACACTTCTAACATTATGTCAACCAAATGTGCTAGGTACAGGGGTAAGGGGAAAAGAGTAGGAAAAATGCAGGGACATGTTGGTAGTAAAGCGGTACTATAAAAACTGACTGCAGTCATAGTTGCTGCAGCTTCAGTAATGAATAATTATGATCCTCCTCCCCTGAAGGAGGCTGTTTGTAAACATGACATGAACAGTTATATCCCCACCAATAACAATAAAATACGCTAATACACTTTTAGGAATACTAAAGATGACGTTGAGTCCCATTCTATTGTTGTTTCTATAGCCAAGGGGACTTAGAAATGAGGTTCACTGCTGAGAGAAAGAATGACATAACACAGTACCACCAACAAACAGTCAAAGTTCTATAAACCCCACTTCTCACACTTTAAAAACCTAGGCGAATTTGAAAGTAGTGGGGAGGAGGAGATCAATGATGCTGCTGTTTATTGATGATGATGTTGATATAGTATATGTCCCTTCACTCTCCTCCCCTTCAGTTGATACAGATGGGATAGAGATGGAAAGCAATTAGGATTCGGGAGCCGTAAGTAGGTCCATATGTGTGGTGGCAAATAGGTCAGAATGTGTGGTTCTATGGCAACTGCGGAACAATGCTGGGGTTCAGTATGTGTTATTGTGTCAGGATCCAGCACCTGAAGGGTTATCTGGAGCTAACCTGTATACCTGGAAAGACTTTCCTTCACTTTTGTTTATATACGGCACTTACTCTCCTTTCTTGAAAGATTATTGTTGCCTTAAGCCTTGATCTAATGTATCTGTGTTCTGATCTGTACTCTTGATTTCTTGCTATCCGGACTGCTGAACCCTTTGCGGATTACTTGATCACCAGGACTTCCTATACCCCTTTGGATGGACTCCCCATCTCTATCTTTGGCTTCCTTTGTGACCTCCTTATCTCCTTGTCCTCTCAGATGTGTTTTGGCAGCCTGGCTTTCCAGCTGTTAGTTGTTTAACATGCTGTGGCTCTCCAGCCACTCAGATTTCTCAACTCAGAATTAAAACCAGCAACTCTCTCCAGGCTGTTTCTCCAGTCCACTGCACCTACACTGTGCTAGCTGATTAACCCTTGGAATACCTTTCCACTCTGCGCTGCTTCCACTGCATTGCTTAAACTAGCCAATAAAATGTTCTACAGCATCTGGTAATATTTATACTGATTAACCCCTGGAGTGACTATCTGCCCTGTTTTTACCACACACTAGAGAAAGGCTGTTCAGTTTCTGCTAACAGTTTCTGTGACCAGCTACAAGAGAATGTATTTTATTTTATTTGTGGCATAATCCCTGACTTTTGGCCAAAGCAAGAAGCTAAATCTCTGGAGTAGCCTAAGGGTTATAGGTGGAAGAGCTGACAAGTCTGAAGAGAGTACAATCATTTATTTACTAAAGGATCATCTTGTTTTTCTTATTCAGCTATAAAGATAGACTGTCTCCAGTCACTTTGGACTCCCATTCCTCATAAATTCAATTGCTATGAGTATAGTCGGATGAGGCAGGGAAGTTAGCATATGTGGATCTATGGCAGTGGTGGAAAACATGAAACCCTCCTGCTTCTGCCAGACTACAAGTCCCATAATTCCCTGCCAGACAATGGCTGGGGAAAGATGATATGAGTGTGGAAGCTCCTAAAAGGCCTAAATGCCCATACCTATGGCTACCAGTGCAGTGGGATAGCATGGGGGGATCTGTATGTATGGTTCTATGGCTACTGTGGACAGAGCTGCTGGGGTCAGTATGTGTGGTCCTATGGCTACCGTGGGAGAAAGTTGGGGCTAGTATGTTGGATTCTATGGCTACCAGTGAGTTGGACAATGTTGATGGATCAGTATGTGTGTTGTGGAAAAAAGTGGAAAAACTTCACTGCCAGTGGAAGGAGAAATATGCAGTTTTCTGTACTTTTATCTTTTTAGGCAAATGATATAATCAAATAAGTTGCTGAAAAGAAAAAGGACCGATCTTCCACTGCTGAAAAGGAGGAATAAGTTTGACTCTAAACAAGTAAACATAACTAAAAATACAAAATTTTATCTCCATCATCATAATCAGCATCACTGCTTCCAAGTCTAGCCTCAACCTAGTCAAGCTCTACTGCAGCAAAACAGCTCATCAACATCCACTATCCTAGATGTGCCACTGACACCTACTGATAGTACTACTCAATCACTAGCTCCTGTAGTAATGATAGTAGTGGTAGACCCTCATTAACCCTTCAGTCTATGAAATATCCAGTGCAGAGATAATTCAGTCATGATCCAAAAGCTAAACATGTTGTGTTGTCTGTAAAAAAAATGTGAGCAGGGAGGAAGGAGGAGGGTCACATCTAGGCACATCCTCAATGAGATGCAACTTGAAGCACAACCACAGGTCTGATTGGGAGACATACCAGCAGCATGACAGAGGTGCATGTAGGTGCAGTAGAAGTATTTCTAAAAGTTCACAGGGCTAAGGGGCACACACTAGTAATGTTGTAGATGTCCCAGAGAGTGGGGTAACATTTTCCTCACTAACAATAACACCTATGTTTCCAAGGAGTATGACTCTGAGTTAGTTGGAGGTGACAAGAACCATAACATCTCTATACTTGGCAGACTTACAACCACCAGTAGAAGTAGTCATGTTATTAAAGCAATTGCATTGCAAAATGCTTCTATTTACTGAGTTCATAGATAGGAGTCAAACATATCAAAAGTTAGGGGTTCACATGCTTCCCTAGTCTTGTAGAAAACCAAAAGGTATTAAAGAATTGATGTAATTTGATATGTCGAGAATATGCACCAATTATTTTTGTATATATAAATAAATAAAAATGGGTAGTTAAATGAATTTGAGATCAAACTAGGTATTGACACGCTACTTCACACTCCAGAATTGATTAAAGTATTCAGTTATGCATATTTGTGCAAAAATATATATAATTTACTTAAGTGAAAATATAATGGTCATCAGAATGACAGGAATATAGGTGAACACAAAATGACTCAAAGATATATCTTCTAATATGACTTAGTCATATGCAAACATATAGCTAAAGAAACTGACATACAGTAAATTAATAACCAATATCACGTAGTAACATTACACAGCATAAACAGGATTAAACCTTACATAGGTGTATCCATAGATATATATATTATCAATATTTGAACACAGCAGCACAGCAATGGTTAATTATTCCTTACAATTAATGATAATACAGTTGGCTGCAGTATATAGGAATACCTGCCCCAAAACCTATATAAACTACTGTAAAATCTCAGGTATTATTCTCACCTGTGTATAATACGCAGGTGTATATTATGCCCAAGATTTTAGGGGAAAACAAGAGTGCCTATATAAAATACACACCCCTGTTTTCCCCTGTCACACATAAAAAAATGTCAGTTTTCCCTTCTTCCCTCCCAGCTTGCACATGGTTGCCTCTCCACCTCCGTACTCCAAATTCAGCATCCTGACAGGGTCCCAGCTGATGGCATGCTTGCATCCGCTGCCCGCTTCCAGCATGGCCCTGACAGGACCTCCTCTGCCCAGCCAATGGTAGTTGTTTGCAAGGAGCGGAAGGTCCTCTTAGGACAATACCATAGATCCAGTGCACATAGCTATTAGGTCAGATGTTTACTGGCCAGCAGTACAGTTTCCTTTTTCCCAGGTCTCTGCCATTAACCAGTGGATCTCCTCTTACGTTTGTGTCACTGCACACAGAGTTGTATACGGTATGGAGACTCTGCTGTCACACGTGATTCATGTAAGCTCGCACTTCGGTGGATAATTCCAACACTACAGGGAGAGGAAAAGGGCATGTCAATCCATCAGCATTGTTACTGTTACATTTTTTAAAATTAACCAGCATCTATATGGGTATCATGTAGCAAAAAGGGAATAAAACACACAAGACAGAGAAGCCTATGTTGTTACAGCAGCACTGAGGAAAAGGAGCAGGAGGAGAAGGGACTTGTGCATTTGTCACTATCTACAACAGTTGGAACCAGTGAAATGAATATTGACGAATGGTTGACAAATAATACATCTCAGGTTATACTGGAGTCATACATTATACTGCATATCATTATTTCTTTATCATCATATATTCACCACCACCATCCACATCTTGAAAGGTTAAATTCAATCTTTCATTTTTAATTATCTTAATATTGTTGATTGATGTTGATTATAAATTATATCATCACCATCTGTTGTTTATGACTATAATTTTAAAATTGCAATATCAAGAGAAATATTGTGGTTTGAGTTAGAATACACAGACAGCATACAGAATACTATTCAGTAGTCACATACATGCTATCAATCTTCAGCAATATGATTATGTGTTTTTAGGTATGTTTCCTTGTCCAGAGTCAGACTTTCCAGTTGATCTCTCAAAGAGATCAGGCATATTGCTCTCTTACTGTGGTGGAAGACTGAGCGGTTTTCTTTCAGATAATCATTTGGTCATTTTATCATCACTCTCTACTTCATTCGTGTCAGTAGAAATGAATGATAGTGGTGGGACATATTCTATATCAATATCATCATCAATAATTAGGTAATCATTATCAGCGGTATCATCCACTTCCTCCCTTTTCATGTTGTTCTAGGTTTTTTCAAGTGTGATAATGTTTCTTTTTACTTTCCCAATAGGTGGATTTATAAAACCTTGACCTCTAGTTTATGATGGGGTGTTACTGTCACTGTCTGACATAACCGCTGGTCTCACTGCTAAATCCTTCTCTGCTATAGCAACAACAATAGGATTGTATTTAGTATTAAAATGTTTAGCACTTCTACTGGTGGATCCAGAAAAAAGACACCTGTTTCTTTCTCTTTTTTTGTGTTATTTAATGGTGGATAGAACTTTTCATATCACTTTCACATACATCCTCCTCAGGAGGAGGATCATCATAATTTATTTCACAAGATGCAATAACCATGACTGCACTTTCTAGTAGGACTTTAAGTCCTACTAGAAAGTGCAGACAGACACTAGCCAATTAAACTAAATGGCCCTGATTAAGCAGCCTGTGTGCTGGGAAATGCATTGGGAGGAGAGGCAAAGTATCTACAATATTATATTGTTTGTATGTTGTTTTATTCTATATTTTAATATAACGATGAACTGCTTTTTATATCCTAAAAATGTATGTTAACTGGCCCCAAATCGGTATTACTTTGCTTGGAGTGCTTCCACATTATATTGGTTTCCTTCAAGAGTCCTGCAGTCCCTAGGTAGAGGGAGTCAGTAGTGGATCCAAAAGGCAGAGTCAGGACAACTGGAGACCAAGAAAGACCAGTGGAGGAGAGACGACTGAGTATACCATTACTGGGGGTAATCCAGTAGAGGAGCTGACACCTTGAGGTGGGATTTTGCCTCAAAAAAAGGTGAGTTGGATACTTTGCCCACGTACAAAGGTGTTCAAGTATGGTGAAGGAGACAGCTGTATAACTGGCATGGTGGAGGTTGATCTTTATTGATTTTAAACAGTCTGCACTTAGAGCGTGTGAGCCTTCTCTCCTTTTTTATTTTACATTGTTTCTATCAGTGAGGAGCCTAGACCAGATGTTCGTGGGGAGGACTGGCGGCAACGACAAGTGGACAGACATTAAAGGACTCCGTTGTTTCACATATATATAGGTGTACTCCCATTGGTATATATATTTTTTATTGCAAATTGTGATTGATTGTTTGCTATAGTTTCATATTAGTGCTGAAGAAAATAAGTGGTGGTGTTAACATAAATGGCTATACCAGCATTAACATAACTTGTTATGATCTAATCATTTGAGCCTTTTGAAATTATTAAGCTAAATGTATGTAATTACAGGTACCAGGCAATTTTTTTTTCTCATATAGGTATTGATTCTATTCCCCCTGATGCTCGGTTACCTGTGCTGTGAAAAAATACTGGTTAAAAAACATGTTGGGAAATAAATGTGAGGATGTTTTTTCCCTGCTGAAAACTGCTGAAATTGCCATTCAGTCCCATGCGTTAGGCACTAAGATCTGTTAAGGGACACACTTTATTGTGTTAAAATCTGCACCCAGTTTTACTGGGCGCAGAGTCTTGTATCGGATCTCCAAAGTGCCAATGCAGAAATAAACACTTACCAGTAATCCTGATATCCAGTGGAGTCCCCTGCACCCTGGTCAGCTACTGTCCATCTTCTTCTTCGATCTTCTTCTTGTAAAGGCATTTCCATGGTTAAATCAAATCTCTCTGCCACCGCCTTCACTGGCTCAGCTGGAGGTGGCAGCCATGTGTACTAGCTCCCTCTCCATACATACCAGGCCTTTACCTGAGTCCCAATGAGGGACTATTGAACAGAGACTGGCGTTTTATATGGCCAGTTTCTGTTCGAAATGGATGCCAGCCTTCTAGAGGGTTTTGTCAATCCTCCCCCCCAGAAGCTGTACAAAGATACTGTGCTTACAAAGTGTCCCCCACACAAGTCATAAGAAAGCAAGTCTGGGAATCAGTTTACATCCTAGTGGAAGATATAGCATCTGGAGAGAGGAAAGAGAAAAAGGAGAGGAAAGAGAAGGAAATGCAGAGAGAGAAAATAGAGAGCACAGGAAGGAGATGTTACTATGTAACAAAAATATGTTAGAATTTTAACCTGTAAAGTGCCTGCATGTAATGACATTAAAGTATCCCTTAAAGGGATAGTAATGTTTCATAATAAAAACAGCTCTAATTAATCATCATAGTATTTGGACTTTGGAGAGTGTTATTTCAATTCTGTCAGAGTTGTAGTTCCAGAGTAATTCAATGACAAAGTGTCCCCCTCCCTCCCCATTTACTGATGTCACACTGTTCAACCTGAGCAGAAGGGAGGTGCCCAGGTAGACTGCAGAGGGACAATCTTCAATTAAGATAAGGGAAAAACCTGAAAAGCTTGTCAAGAGAGGCAGGGTTTTCATTGTTTTCATAGGAATAAGAGTGTCCCCTTCTGTTATCTGTCCAGTCTATGGACTGCATTCCACATCTGAGAAGAGATTGTTTACACTAAGTAAAAGGGGCGGGAGGGGGAAACTTTGCTTGTGAATATCTCATAAACCATAAAGGTTTGAGTGATAAGACATATCATTATTCATGTTTTTTTAATGCCTACAAAATAAAATAAAGTTAAAACGAAGTATTACTATCCCTTTAATACATATAAACATTTGGGATAGTATATGCATAATAAGAAAGACTGAATGAGTGCTGAAACATATTTGTGATGCCCTTAACACCTTAAGGACTAGCCCTGGCCCTTTAAGAGGTTAATATACAATAATTTAGTATTATGGTATCTAAACATAATAAATTACATAACAAAACCTGAGAATATAAATCTTGAAATGCATGTAATATAAATGGAAATGGAAATTAATAATCATATACATACTAACAAATAAACTTATATATATATATATATTGCCTAAGTGACTATAATACGCTCCATTTTATTCTGGCATTAGTTTATATCTCTGACATTCCAAATTTAAATATCCCAATGAAAATCCCCACATTTGCTTGTACAGAGCCCACTGGCATTATCAAACTGTAAATTAAAATAGACAAGCAATTGACTAAGACAGAGTTCCATTACAAAAAAGTATATAGTTTCCTGTTAAACAAATTAAGAGCCACTTATTGCTATGGATTGTTTTCCCTTTACAGTATTTCACACACAGTTTTGTCTTTCGTTAAGCCAAGTAATTTTATAATCATTATTTCCTAATTAGTTTACAAACAGTAAGCTAAATGACAGTAATATACCCATAGACATGGCATGTTTTTACTGGTAAAGTGACAAGATCTTGAAATAAAAAATGGAACAGTTCCCCAAGAGAAAATACAGCCTCTAAGTATAGTGGTTGAGCCTAATATTTAATTGTCAGTTTAGAACACAGTAGTTAATGTACAAATAAAAACATCTTAAAAGTGGAACACAAATCATTCATAACTCTCAGACAGATATGTCCTGGTACCATACTTTATGTATAATGAATACACTAAATATAAAACATAATAAAAATGTGTGTTGACTGTTCAGTACTGTGCAAAAAATGGTGTAAAGTAAGCATGCTTTAAAAAATAGTCATGTTAATAGTTTCTTTTGATCAGTTAATAAAATCCATGTGACCACCCTTTGCCTTCAAAAGAGCATTGATTCATCGAGGTACACTTGCACAAAGTCAGGGATATTGTAGGCATATAGTCAGGTGTATGATTAAACAATTATACCAATCATTAACTGAAACAGAAACAGCTGTGTAGGTGTGTAGGAAGAATTAAAATGGGTGAGGGACAGCCAAACTCAGCTAACAAGGTAAGGTTGCTGCAGACCGTATAATGTAAAAAGTCATACACCATGGCAAGACCAAGACACAAGGTAGTTATACTGCATCAGCAAGGTCTCTCCTTGGCAGAAATGTCAAGGCAGACAGAGGTTGCCAGATGTGCTGTCCAAGCTTTGGGGCTGAATTTCTGCAAATGTAGTAGGGGATTTTGTCAGAATTAATGGTCTTTTCAAAACCTAGAAGTACAGGCAAATACTTATCCATCATCCATTATCCATTGATAACTGTGTGCAAGTGTACCTAGGATAACTGATGCTATTTTGAAGGCAAAGGGTAGTCACACCAAATCTTGATTTGATTTAGATTTTTCTTCTGTTCTGTCACTATGCATTTTGTTAATTGATAAAAATAAACTATTAACATGTCTTGAACACATTCTTACTTTACAGCATTTTTTCACACCTTCCTAAAACTTTTGTGCAGTAATGTATCTCCAGTTGTATTAAAAATTGTGTCTCCCTGAGAGCTAGCTAATGGGCTTGATGATCTGAGATAATGTGTTCTAATGTAATACACAGTTATT
Organism: Rhinophrynus dorsalis; assembly: GCA_037306005.1. Taxonomy (NCBI): domain Eukaryota; kingdom Metazoa; phylum Chordata; class Amphibia; order Anura; family Rhinophrynidae; genus Rhinophrynus; species Rhinophrynus dorsalis. Next base: position 339,780,378 of record CM074720.1, on the reverse strand, counting down.
AGCCTATAAAAGCTGACAAGTGAATCTACATCTCCCCTAGTAATGGTGGTAGTTAAAAAACCCCACAAAAGTAGATTACACCATAAAATAAAATAAAAATAAACAGATATCAAATCAACTGACAATCTGCTCTAGTACAGCTGTATAACACCACTATGCGCTTATGAGAAAGCAAAGATATGATGAGCTTATCAAATATATTGTGCAGTAGTCTGGTGTACAGTGAGTGCCTGCTTCCTTATGTCTGATTAGATTCCTCTCCCGTAATGGGATACGCTTATGTTAAAAAATCTTGTCCGTGGAGGGGGCTCCCTTCTTGGGAGCTGATGATGGTTAGTGGTCCCTAGGAGTGTTGGCTGTTCCCCACACAGCACTGTGCCGTCTGGTCTTGAGTCGGCCTCATCTGTCTTCGGACTCCGCTGGTCCTTACCTGTTAGTACATTGCATGTCCTCTTACTGGTATTGCCGTCAACACCTGTCTGCGGGGGACCTCTGACAGCCCCCTGATACTAATCTCTTAGCCGTTGTGGTGGGGGGAAACCGATACGTATCTTTAAGATGCACATTGTACATCATTGTTTCATTGTCATTCAGATCTGCCCCACATGGAGGGTATCAGTATACTCTGCTGTTTTTTTAACTGCTGAAAATCTTTTAATAGACAGTTATTAAAATAAATAAAAAAAATCTTGACCTGTAGCATATAGTGCAAAGTCTTGTGTCTGCAATCTCCCTTCCCATTAAAAGAATTTCTGCCTTGGATTCTTTGGCATTTCCATTTCTGGTATGTTGTTCAGCTGATTTAATCGAACACTTTTTGAATAGTAGATCCTCTTCCTCAGGGATGCAAATTCAAGAAAGCTGTTACATTAGGAAGAAGTATAATCAACAGAAATACAATTTATGTTGTAATTGGTTCATCTGGTTTAAAGCAGTACTATTTATTTAAAGGATAATTGAGATGGATATTTTATAAAATTGAGTCGATGGATGGACACAACATGTCCTTCAGTCATCAGTGAATGATAAATAATTGATTGTATAATTTTTCAAATAAGAGTCTTCCTTTATATTAATGTTTTTTGTGTAGTGGATCATTGATTCAGCAGTGGTATAGAAACAATAAGTTATTATAGTTATCAGGGTTTGTCAAGTTGAGCCAATACTGATACATATAATAACAATAATAATAATAATAATAATAATAATAATAATATTCCTCTAACTGTAGATTTGAACCAAAGTCAATTTGAACAAGAAAAAAGTTTACCAAGTGTGTATATATGAATGTATTTAAAAAGAAAATGAAATGAAACACAATAGAAATACAGGGCTGTAGGTAGAAAGAAAAGGAGGAACAACTTTGGAGCTTGATTTCAATGGGGCTTTTGACCCACTGAGGTGGTGAGAATGTGGCAAATGATATCACCCCACCCTCAGAGGTGACTATAGGTTTTTGGGACCCTAAGTGAAAATACACATGGGGCCCCTCTTTACACCTGCATCAATGTTTCTAATAACACATTGCCATCTGATTGTTTACAAACAGCAGCACTCCTGCTAGTGGGAGGGATGACAAAACCCGCTAGAAGTAGATTGGCTGGAAGATGCATAACCCCACATCCCAGCCTATGGAAGTGTGGGAACCATTTTGAACAGAGACTGGAGATTAAAAGCCGGTCTCTGTTCAAATTTCCCTCAGTGTGGTTTTGCCAAAGCCTAAGAGGTATATGATGGGATTTCTCATCTGCTTTTCTGTTGATGGGCCCAGCGGCGGCAGCGTACATTTATTGAGCACAGTACTTTATCGGGCATATATGCTTTTACATTTTATTTCTTTTTACAGTGAGGCACAATATTTTTGGAAGTCTAAGAAGAAGGAAGATGAGATGAAAGAAGATCCCACATGTATGCTATACTCCTCCTAATACAGAAAAAGGTGATATTGTGCTGTAATAACTTTTGAATGAAACAATGACCAACAGGTGTAATCAAATTCATGGATCAATCTAAATTTTGTCTGTAAGTATTATTCTAATATTTTAAAATGTTTGGAATTCAAAGGGTTAACAGATAGATTGATCCATGAATTTGATTACACCTGGAAACAATGGAATCATGGGAATTGATTTCCGTTTTTTTCCGTTTAAAATGAAGGATATCTTGTGCATGTTGGAATCAGTGTTGACAAAGTCCTCGTAGTAGGATGAAACGCGTTGACGTATTAAGCGCTTTTAAGACTACAAACTTTTATTGATTTTAAATTTTATTTTTGATTAAAGTATTTTTATATTTGGAAGCAGCTGTCCGTTTCTTTGTGTCTCTGAATTTGGAGGTCTGGATTATCCTTCCCCGAGTGGAGATGGGTGTAAAGTCCTCCAAATGCTCTAAAGTCAGTTTAAATGGTATCAGCTACCTGACTGTATGGATATGTGAGTGCAATTGATTTTAATATTTATATTCCATATCAATTGACCGTATTACACTATTGGGCGCTCTCTTTTTTGTTTTGTATGATCTTGAAATAACATTTCTTATTGATTTAAAATAACTGTTAACTCCATGAATGCTGGAGAGGTCTCCAAATCATTGCTTCAAAGGATTCTTTGAAAGCCCCATTTGCATTAGAAATTTCACTTTTGTAAGTAATTGCAGTTTTTTTTAAAGGTTTCAAAATCACTTTTATGTTATGTTAGCCATTTTAATTAAAAAAATTAGTTTGAGACATAGATTGTAACTTGTCTGTTTATGCATATTAGACAGCAATGTCAGGCATGCTGGCCAGGTAATAACAGTCCACACTACTTCCCAGCTGCCTCTCCCTGCTGGCAAGTACTAGCTCATTTGCATACAATGATAAATACACATAGTGAACCCTTAAGTGCCAGAGGGCTATGCAATGCATTGCTTTGCAATGTGTTGCATAACCCTCCGGCATTCAATGGGTTAAATGGAGTATTACCTATTGTCTGAAATAAAAAGAAATGTCTACTATAAATACAAGTGATACAAAAAGGTCTTTCAAAATTACATTAAAAAGTGACAATTCCACTTTAAAGAGATAGTAATGTTTCATAATAAAAGCAGCTCTAATTAATCATCATAGTATTTGGGCCATGGAGAGTGTTATTTCAATACTGTTAGAGTTGTAGTTCAAGAGTAATTGAATGATAAAGTATCCCCCTCCTGCCCCTTTTACTGATGTAACACTGCTCAGCCAGAGCAGAAGGGAGATGCCCAGGTAGATTGCAGAGAGGGACAATCTTCAATTAAGATAAGGGAAAAACCTGAAAAACTTGTCAAGGGGGCCAGGGCTTTCATTGTTCTCATAGAAAGAAGATTGTCCCCTGCTGTTATCTGTCTGGTCTATGGACTGCATTCCACATCTGAGAAGAGATGGCTTACACTAGGTAAAAGGGACGGGAGGGGGAAACTTTATCCTTCAATTAATCTTGAACCACAACTCTGACAGTATTGAAATAACACTCTCTATGACTCAAATACTATGAAAATTAATTGGAGCTGCTGTTCTTGTGAAATATTACTATCCCTTTAAACTGGCAAATATTTATTTATCACCTATCTAGCAGCTGGTTTGCTTCAGAATTGCTCCAATTCCTCCTAGCACATCAGCCTAGCAAATCCTATGTTTGCTCCCATCATGTGGCTTCTTGGTCTTATGTTCCAAATGATTCTAATGCACACATTTTTTTTTATATTATTAGGGTCCTGTGTCTTGCTACTCAATCACAATTAAATATACCAAGTGGCAATAAAATAACCAATACAATAAAATACATCTGTTCCTCCACAAACATCCCTCTACACTAGTGCATTTTGTCATTTCAATTAGGACTTCATTTAATTCAGGAGTGTCCAAGTTCAGTCCTCAAGATTAGGGGTTAGCGAAAAGAGAAAAATTTCCTGCATGACTTTTCACGAAAAAGTAAGATTTTTCTTTTTTCCTTAGAAAGTTTCTCGTTTTCTCCAAGGCAAAATGGTCCTCCTTTTCTGCATATTCCAGCAAATTTTTCACCCATTCCAACACATTTTTCGCCTGTGTTTCCTATGGTGCAACATTTCCCAGCACAGTATTACTTCTTCTGAGGGCTGTATTAGAGAAATAAGTAGCTGGAAGTCAAAGCTGCAAGTTCTACAGCAACATATACCTTGAAAAATGTGTTAGAATGCAGAGTGCATTTGTCCTTTGCCCATAAAACTAACTTCCTGTATGTGACACTGGCACATATTCATGTTGATGTCAAGTGATAAAAAAAATAAAATAAAACCTACAATGTAGCAGATGTGTACAGTAGTGGTGGTGGGGGACGGGCCATGTCCCTGCAGTGCTCCACCTTTCCCCCACCCCCTGCACCTTGTGCGTTTGCTGGACATTATTCAGTTAGTGTGTGTGCGTTTTTTCTCTCTAGAAGTACATAACTGATGGAGTATGATGTGTTGCCTTAGCCCTCAACAAAATTCTCAATGTCGTCTACTGTCTATCAAGTGTGCTTCAGTCACAGAGCTCACATCAGGCTCCCACTCAGCTGCCTGTCACCTAATTTATTTATTTGTTTGTTTAATTATTTATGTATTATTACTTTTTTATTATTATTTTATTTTTGTATTTTTTTTTGTCTACCCTATCTTTTCACAGTCAGTCAAAAAAAATATAGAACTAAATAAAAAAATCAAGAACTCCTTTCCCCAGATTTCCCCAGCACAGAGACAATAAAAGCCTAATAAGCAAGTAAATTGGACCTTTCTTGCTTTCTTCTCCCTACCTGTGGAACACCATACCAGTTACCCTATGTCTAGAACAATCCCCCTCTGTGTTTAAGTCTACCCTGAAATCTTATCTTCTTGAGCACTAGGACCATGCACTACCTTTCACCAAAGCCAGCACTTGTAACCTCAGCACTTGACACCCTCTTACCGTGTTTTCTGTCTCCTATTACCCAATTAGACTGTAAGCTCCTTGGGGCACGGGCCTCTCTCCTAATGTTTCTATGAATCTGGCACTTATTTTATCCCCTCTTATTTAATGTAACTTACTTTTATTGTAAGGCACTGCGTACACTGTGTGGCACCATATAAATAAAGTTATACATACATACATACCCCAGCTGCCTGTCTCTTGCCAGTCAGATACACTAAATTTTGGGGGATTTGGGGTCAACATCCTTCCTCCTTTCGTCTAATCCATAGTGCCCCCAGACTCTCCTGATATAGAAAACAATTGTCCTACCTAAAAGACTCTCTAAACTAAGCTTATATTCCCCTTTATTTGTTTGTCTTCTCTAGCTCAAAAACATGCTGCTCTCTCCTCTCACAAACACAGAATGGCTGCTGTGAGAGCCTGACACCCTTTTATATGGCTGTAGAAAAGTAGAGAAAACTTTCATGTGGTGGGGAAAAATGTTTCTTCCCATTGTTTTCAATGCAATGAGCTAGACGAAAAAAGCAGGGAAACCACCTTTTCGCTGGAAATTATTCGTCAAGCGGAAGTGCCATTTTAGCCCATTTCTACTCAAGTCCTACTAACAGTCCTGAATTTAAGGGTTTTCCTCTTTGGGCACAGGGGAGCCAATCAAAATGAATAAGCCACTGATAAACCACCCTATTCTTAATGAGGAAAATCCTGTAATCCTGGTTTGTTGGTGGCCCTTGTGGATCAAACATGGACACCCTGAAGGGAGTGTAACTCATTGCAGAGAAATGTGTTGCACACAACTCTGACACTCAAAGAGTTACCTTTATGGTATTTCAGTATCCTGCTCTTATACAGTCCAGTCCATTAACTATTAACAATTTGATATTTGACAATGCTTTACATTTAAAGGGATACACATATATTAGGATCAATTACTTAAATAGATTTTAATAAAACAAGATTCCTGTATACAAGCAGTAATAATAATAATTTCAATAATAAAATATATTAATATGGGTGTACAAAAATTATAATAAAATAATAATAATCCAATGGGAAGGAATCACATGGGCATGTTAATTTAGGGAGCCAGTGAAAAATGCTGCTAGCTCAGTTTGTAACTTCACCTGACGTATCATTTTGCCTACATGCTGGAGCTCACATGGGCACTTAAACTAAAAAGGTGCCAGTGGTGAGAGGTCAAATGGAAAGACTTTTAAAAATACCAAAATATAGACAATCATCCTGTCAGTCATCATCATTGACACTATTTTCAAGTGCAACTCCCACCCAGTCACACACACTGTAATTGAGTAAGCAGAAACACAGGCCATCATCGAAATCCATAACCCTAGCTATGGTGTTTCTGCTGCTGTTGGAAGTGCAGTACAATTGTCAACTCTTGCTGCCGCCACCATCCCCGCCTCCAATGCCAAATAATCATGTTATTAAAGCAATAAAGTTACACTGTTCTTCAGCTATGTACTGCTAACCTATGCTTACTGAGTTCTTAAAAAGGAGAAAAAACCTGCACAAACATAATTCAAAAGTATGCCTGTGGAATGGCAATTTTGACAGCATATTGGCTCTTGACATGTCCTTTTGTTTTGTGGAAAACAGAACTAAAGAACTGATATCATGTGTTGTGTCCTGTTGACGTGTCCCAACTCTCAGCTATATTTCAAGGATGGCTGTGCCAGAGTTGTACAAGGAGGTGGCTAATGTCTTAGGCAAACAACAGTGCCTGCTAACAATTTTTTCAAGACATATGTTACTGTAGGACTCCTCAAGTCTCATTAGGCCCCCCAAGCCCCCCTTTCTTTTATTAACACTACTTCTTCACTTTTCCTTTAAAGGCCAACCCTCAAATCAGGTTGGCCTTTCGTCATCAATCCTAGATTTTCAGGAACCTAGGTTATGCCACAACTCTTCTTCTCCGTTACATCTATTTACCATGTCGTAAGCCTTGACCAAAAATGTACTTGCTGCTATTGATTTCTCCACTTCAGCCCCCAGCAGCAGTAAATATTGGGGAGGAAATTTTTGCAGCCATAGAAAGCATAGGTAAAAAATGGCAAAATTATCATGGACAATTTTGTGACTGTTGTGAAAAATTGGAAATGTTTTGTATTCTCTGTGGGTGAGAATTTTCATGGGAAAAGCTGGAAATGTCTGTTTTCCCATGAAAGTTACTGCGGGAACTTTTTCGCCCATTTCTAGTTATACCCAGTTTGTTTTCTTCCACGTTTATTATCAGAACCTCCAAACTGTTTATTTTTCACTAAAATATATGGTCAATCTGATATATCAATCAGTTTTAACTCCAGAAAAGGGATTTTAATGGTCCTTCGTGCATTCCATTTCAACAATACATCACTGGTGTGTGCCAGCAACAGGATGATATGAAGAAAACACACTGAACTGTTACAGACCTTCTCATCCTTTCAAAGGAACCACATATATACCATCATAACTGGGAACTAAGTGAAATAGTTCTGTCTGTCATGAATAAAGTACAATCTATCAACATTTACAATTTACAAAAGAAATAAAGCTGATGGTTTATTATGAAGTCTTGCATTACGTGACTACCATAGAGTTCAACTGTTAGCTTGCACAGATAATGCTTATGTGCATACCTATGGCACATCATACTGCACCATGGAACCTTCATGACTTATTACCTCAGTATTTTTGTGGAAAGAAAGGTACAGTCACTTGTGCTACACTTATAGGCTTCCAACTGCGTGCTAAAGTACATATGAATTTAATCTATAGCTTCATAATACAGTAAATTCATTGAGATTAGCACATACTGTTCTATTCAGAAAGATTGCTCCCTTCTATCAGTCCATTTAAAGACAATGCAGAACATTCACTTATTAGAAACCCCATAAAGATTCTTATAGTAATGGGAACCCCCAGAAAAAGTGGAAATGGGAGCGGAGCCCCACAGACCATATGATATTTTAGGCTTCAGAAAACTAATTGGTAATTTTTGCAGACACTATCATGGAGTACAAGGGATGTCAGTGTGTATTTATAACCCCAGATCATTTTAGCTGTTAGTGTTTCTTTAACTTTAAAAGGTTTAAAGTATTATACAATATAGCACAAACCATTTTTACAACCAAATTCTTGGTTCAGTTCTGGAGAAATAAGAATTAAGATTAGAAATATCTCTCCAGGGAGAACAGTCTTTTTTATGAAACATATTTTCTTGCTGGAGAACTCTAACATACATTTTGGAATAGGCTAAACAGAAAAACAGAGATTACAATGGTTTATCTTATTGTAGAGTTCAAATTCTTGATTTAAGTTTTGAATCACTAAAACTCCTGGGGGGTAGATTCACTAAGTGGTGATAAAGAGGAGATAAAGTGGAGATAACTTCTCCAGTGATATCACTTCTTCAGTTCCTATGTTATTCTAAGGAGCCTATGCACTAAGATCTCCAAAACGTAAGAAATGTTAGTGCTTAGGCTCCATAGAATAACATAGGAATTGGAGAAGTGATAAACTGGAGAAGTCATCTCCACTTTATCTCCACTTTATCACCTCTTTGTCACCGCTTAGTGAATCTCCCCCATAGGGGGAGATTCACTAAGCGGTGATAAAGAGGTGATAAAGTAGAGATGACTTCTCCAGTTTATCACTTCTCTAGTTCCTTTGCTATTCTATGAAGCCTATTCACTAAGATCTCCAAAGTTGAAGAAATCTTAGTGAATAAGCTTTATAGAATAACATAGGAATTGGAGAAATGATAAACTAGAGAAGTCATCTCCACTTTATCACGTCTTTATCACCTCTGTATCACCGCTTAGTGAATCTCCCCCCGATCATATTCACCCTTTCAATGCCAGAAATGCTACAAACAGGCAAATCAATGTTTGCCTCTAAGGTTTAAAGGGTTGTACAACTCATTGTAAAGCAATGCTTTGCTCTCTCTTCTAGTCTGTAGTTTAACCCTCTGAGTGCCAGATGGGCACACAACACCTTAAAGAAATGTGTTACATACCCCACTGGCCCTCAAATGGGTTAAAAAGAATTTTAACACCTGTTTTATCAAACATTTTCCTACTGAAGTCTATGGGGAGACCCCGGAGATAAAAGCAGAGATAAAATTAGCACCTGCAATAGAATCCATATATAATGTGATATAAATTCTGTATGTTCTGAACACAGCAAGCTGCCTGCAGTTTTCAGTCACCAGAGGTGGCCTTGCAGTGAGAATTTTGCAGTGTCAGCCATGCCTGGCACTGTTCTTAGGGAGGCCATTTAGCCAGTATGATTGATTAAGTAAGTCAATTGCCAACCACACCCCTTGGGGAGCCTGGACCCATTACTTTAATGTCCTCTTTAGTTGGCAAGTGCCTTCAATACAAACTGCATCCCATCAAACATAAAGCATTTAACTATGGTTTACATGTACAAATATTTCAACTGTAAAAGTAACCCTTTAAGGGCCAGAGGGTTGTGCAGCACACTCCTATGGTTCTCAAAGGGATAATCTTGGAGAATCTGCCATAAATGTGATGCATTTTAAGGTACACAAAAGTAATGGGATACAGAATATTAAAGGGAGAAAAATTCATATCACATATAGATCTTTAAAGGCTGTATTAGGGAATCCAAAGGGGATATCTGGAGGAAACCAAACATACCATATGGGTTAAATTCATATTCCCAGTGATTTAAATGGGCCTTATATCCCATTAAATGCTAAAGAGGTCTCCAACACATTGTGAAACAATTCGTTTGAGACATTTAACACTCAAGGGGTTAAAAGTGCAATTTAATCAATGGAGTTTTGGGAAATGTTTATCTGTCCCCTTTGGTGCAGATGATTTACTCTAGAATTAGTCCAGTTATACATTGTGAGTAAGGCCCAAAGAGCTGTATGTGGAAAGCAATACATTGTGAGTAAGGCCCAAAGAGCTGTATGTGGAAAGCAAAAGATGAACAATTTTAGGTTTGGTCAAATTTGCTCCTCTTTTGCATATGGCTGATTGTTTTGGAACTTTTGCTTAAAGAGGAAAAATGAAATCCTTATTGGCAATCACAAACAGGGGGTGCAGAGGATGGAGTTATTCTGGACCCCAGCATCCAAGGGTCCCAGGGTCCCAGTCCTAGTCAAAGGGGAACTATCTATCTGCGAAAACGGTTCAGTCAGAGACTTCTCATCTTTACAATCTGAACTGAATCTTTCACCACATGAAATTTGGAGTTACATTAGGGTCAAAGGTTTATTCTCCTCCAAATGCTTTCGGAATTCAGTCGACAGACCTTTATCCCCCTTTGAGGATCTATTGTCACCTCACTCCCAGAAGAAGACATTTCTAGGTGCAATATATAGGCTTCTCATGGATGTTGAAGATTCTATTAAACCAAATTATGCTTTGGCCTGGGAAAAAGATCTTGGTTTTACTCTTTCTTTGCCCGAGTGGAAGAAGATTTGGCGTGGTATTCGGAAATCCTCTATATCTGCACAATTAGTCGAGAGGAACTATAAATTATTGTTTCGCTGGTACTATACTCCACATAGGTTACACAGCTTTAACCCCATGATTTCTAATATTTGCTGGAGATGCAAATCTCATTCGGGAACCCTGCTGCATATTTGGTGGACTTGCCCTGACATTATGAATTATTGGCGCTCCTGCATATCAATTATGAATAAATGCTTGGGCCTTTCTATTAGAGCTGACCCGTGGCAGATTCTTTTATACAAGGACCTGCCGAATATTCCCAAGTCTCAAAAATTAATACTCTATACTTTGTTAAATGCGGCCAAGGCCTTGATTCCACTTCACTGGAAGTCGGACCTTTCTCCATCAGTTGGGGAGTGGCGCAAAAAAGTTGAAGAACATTTTATTTCTGAAAATTGCTTGGAAACGTAAAACATACGATGTAACTCAATTAGAGACTTGGTTATCGGCTTTTTTGACCCTTCATGACTAATCGACCTCCTCTACCTCCATGGTTCTACTGCGAGACAGTTGACCCTGATCTGTGTCTTCCTTGTCTTCTGCGTCTTTCTGATCTTGTTTATTTTATTTATTTTCTCTCTTTTATTTATTCTGTTTTCTTGCTCTTTCGACTTCTCTATCGCACATTTTCTTTCTTTCCTGTTTCATCTCTATCTCTCTTCTTTCTCTCTTTCCCGTTCTCTCTCTTTTTTCTTTTTGTATTTGTTATTAAAAACTGAATCTTCCCACAATGGGATTGTTTCGGAAGCTGCTGGTTTCCTGGTTATGCTAACATTGTAAACTGGTATATTCTGAATTCTGATCCTTAGCTTGATATGTAATGTTATGTATATATTTTAATCTACTCTGGTCCATTGTATACCATGTTCAGTTTTATATGAAGATTCTCTAATAAAATTCTTTGAATCAAAGGGGAACTATCACCCCAACTAAAGTCCACCCCACCTAATTGTGCATCTAGCTATATAACTTTATAAGCACACAAAAAAAAATCAGATCCTTAAAGGGGAATTATCGCCCCAACTAAAGTCCACTCCACCTACTTAGCCATCTAAAGATAAGCTTAACAATCAAACTGTTATGCAAAATAAAGACCACGTTAGTCAGAAATCCTTCCTCAGCTGACACTGGCGGCCAGGCAACAGGCTCTAGTGGCATCTGCATGCCTGTGCCGTCAGTCCCTTCCAGTTCCTTAAGGTACCTTGTAACGCCTCATAGAGGAGACTGGGACTGATAGCTCAGGCACCTGTAGGCAAAGATGCCTGCGGTGTTGCCTGGCCATGTGTTTCTGCTGAGGTAGAATTTTTGACTAACTCAGTCTTTATTCTACAAAATAGCTTGATTGTTAAGCTTATCTCTAGATGGCTAAGTAGGTGGGGTGGACTTTAGTGGGGTGATTATTCCCCTTTAAGAATCTGAGTTTTTTGTGTTAAGGGGCCCAAAAATGCTTGCACCGGAGCCCTGCCACTGCCTGTTATTTTTGCAGAGCAGAAGACAAATGGCCTTATGCCACTGGTTCTCAACCAGGGTGCTGAGGAACCCCTTTTTTCCTACAATGACTGATAAAATATTATATTTCAGTTGCATTTTAAATGTTCATTTATGCAAATTGTTATACACAATATTTTTTTATGTTTGTTATTATAATTCTGAGACCTAAGATGATTGTATATTTAAGTATTTTACCCCTCATTATGTCCTTGATAAATGACATAAAACATATTAGGAGTGCCCAGAAGATTCCAGATTGCATGATAAGAGTGCCAAAACCATTGCCTTATGCAAAAATGCAAAGATGAGCAGTTCTGGGCCATACCAACTGTCCCATAGGAGAACAATACAAATTCACAAAATGTTCATTAATTTAAATGGAGCTTTTAACCCATTTGGTGCTAAAGAGGTATTCAACACATTGCTTCACAATATGTTGCAGACCTCTCTAACATTCAAAGGTTTAAAAGCCTCATTTACATAAAGGGAATGCTTTATCCCCCCTCTTCACATGATGCAGTGGTTTGCTCTAGAATTGCTCCTCTTTAGCTTTCTTTGTAGGGCCCTAAATATGTTTGAACTTTTGCTTCAGGAGTAGAGCTCTGTTCATGGCTGGATTTCCCAATAGGCAAACTAGACAAATGGCTAGAGCTCCAAATTTTGTGGGGCACCTCAGCTGTACTGGCCACACCCATTTTCTCTGTTGTGGGTGTGGTCAAAGCAATTTCAGTGTCCCTGCACTGATGTTGTACCCCATTACAGTTCATTATTTAACCCCTTGAATGCTAGAGAGATGTGTTGGAGATCTTTCAACAACTTAGGGGTTAAAGGTTTTTCTTTTTTTGTTTTCACTTGTTATAGGCCAAGGGTATTTTCTGTGCCAGGAAACAATGGATGGGACAGGAGGTGAGTAGTAGGTGCTTGGCCATGGGCTGAGCTAAGGGCTCCTACAGTGCCTTCCCTAGGGAGCCTAGGATATAAATCTGGTCCTGGCCCTGTTGATTGCGGAGCAGAATAGAATAAAATAAGATATAGGGCACTGAGGAGCTTTGCTCAGCGTGGGATTTGAAAGACTGAAGATAAATTGACATATATGAAAGAGATGCTAACTTCTTATTTTTCCTTTCTGTTTAACCCCTTCCCGACAATGGACGTACATGTACGTCCCGCAGAAACTGTCACTTAGTGACAGAGGGCGTACATGTACGTCCTGAAAGTCTGCGTCCCCGCACGGATTACAATAGAGAAAAAGAAAAAAAATTCCTAGCCGGGCGTTAAGTGATGGCCACGGGTGAGCGCGGACGGTCACTAAGGGGTTAAGTAAGAGAGAATTGTAATACAAAGAATGATTGCTACATGGTAAAGTTTAAATATATGTTATACAATATTGGCTAGTGGCATTGACCCATACATTTATGATGAAATAAAAATATTTGAAAGTGTCATGGATTTCTAAACTGTAATGAAGGAGAATAATACTGCAGACATACTGCATTATACGTCATTGTATTGAGAAACGGCTTTTTTTATGGTCTAGGTTTTCTGCCCTTCGTGTATTCCTTTGGGCAGAGAAATCATTTTGCAGTTGCAAAAGAATTCGCAAGTATAGGTCTTGCATCTGAATGACTCCTGAAACATCAGATCTACATTTTGAAAGTTCTTTTTCAGATAAAAAGAGGCATCAGTTGGGAAAAAAATAATCACCACATCAGTTCAGGGTTAGAAAGGAATTTCCTATGCCATAAATGAAATACGAGCTGGAGAATCGTCTGATCAAAAATAAAATACATCAGATTTTACAAGAGAATTCTCAATGTTTTCTCTGCCTTAAGGGGATTTTTTAAAGTTCAGAATGTGTATTCTACGTCCTTCATTGAGATATATCATCTGCCTCTTTTTTTGAAAGTTAAAAAACAAAACAAAAAGTTGAATTCCCTAGACGTTTTTGAACAACCTGTTTTATACATCATAGACAGAAGGAATTCTGAATCTTTGCTTAAGTATGAAGTAAGAAATGAGTGACAAATGCAGATTTAATTGAAAACAGACACAAATTAGTGAAAATACAATAAAAATGTAACTATAAGAAATAATTCAGATTTAATTTACATATCTTTTTTTTTTTTTTTTTTTTAATATGGCGCAAACAGATTACGCAGCACTTTACACTCATATTGGTTCCTGTCCCCATTGGGGCTCACAATCTAAATTCACCTATCAGTATGTTTTTTGGAGTGTGGGAAGAAACCAGGGTACCCGGAGGAAACCCACACAAACACGGTGAGAACATACAAACCCATTGCAGATGTTGTCCTTGGTGGGATTTGAACCCAGGACCCCAGCGCTGCAGGGCAACAGTGCTAACCACTGAGCCACCATGCTGTTATGTCTCTGGCTCCCTTTATGGTCATGCAGACCAGATTTTTAACTTTGAGTGCAAGAGGGCATTCAATGAATTGCTTTGGACACACTTTTGGCACTCAAAGGGTTAAGACTGAATAATTGGACATTTTGCTATGACTATGTGGGGTTGTAAAAACAGCTTTGGAGATATGTTGCATTCAGGAGTCTAAATATTTGTATTTTCCATATTCCAGATTGCATTAAATGGAGGATGTTCAGTGAAATTAATCATCAGAGGGAAGAATCTATAGAACGGACCCAAAGAAGTTACAGTGGAAAACAGATTGCCAAAACAGTGAACCATTGAACTTAATTGTTAGAACCGATGTGACCCACTGAATTTCTAGTAATAATACAGTCCAACCATGGTGCTTGTAACAAATGGAGAGCCTCACCTTTCTTTCCACCTTGTATTCTCCATGCACTCTCCATGCTCTCATTAGACTTCTAGATAGCACTACTATATACATGAGTGTCCGCAGAAATGTTTGCAGTTTAGGCAAAGCCAACATATGTACCCCACCCAGTCTCTATGTTTATCCGGGAGAGGAAGGCAAGTGTAAGGGGGTGGGGGGTGAGACAAGTGCCACCTCTCGCCTGCCCTCTGCGGACTCTATATCTCATGTTATATGCAGAATGGTTGCTTATTTGTCTGTAACTCCTTTATTTATAATACAATACATTGTTTTTTTTAATATCCACATTGAAATCAAGAAGAATCATTATTGGTTTGCTCCAGAATTACTCTGGCTTGCTTTTGAACATAAGGTCCTATGTAATTCTTTTCTTCTACATTAAAATAGTGCAGAGAGTAATTTAGGAATTTTGCAATGTTTTGAGAAGTGTTCACAAAGAATCCTAATAAACAAACAATTTGTTTTATAAATCAGGGATGCCCAAACCTTTTGTCTCCAGGCCCAGACCAAAGTATGCAATCTGTACCATGGCTAACAAGCAACCTTACATAATTTACTCATTGCTATAGATGTACTCAAGATATTTTTTTTGAAGTTTTTGAAGCAAGCCACAATCAATTGAAATTTTATGATTTGATTAACCATAAACAAGGCTGCAAATGGCCGAGGGCCTTAGTTTGAATAACCTGCTGTAGATATTCTCATATAGTTAGTTTCCCTTCCTGAATGTCAGAGAATTCGTTCCTAACCAACCAATGGTTGCCTGTTTTTAGTGTGCCTCTAAGCCCCAATGTATTGCATATCCTGATGGTCCTCAAGGGGTTAATTTAACTTGTTTTGTGAAGACCATTAAAAATACTGTACAATTATGTATAATCTCACAGGAAGAATCACTGCACTAAGAGATAATGCACCACATGCTGTAAAAGGTGCTTCAGGCTCAGATTAAACTATCTAATGAATTAGTTTGTAAGCATTCAGCTGAGCGATAAATTCTCAAGACTATTTCCTATTTGCATTAAGATAATGTGAAAATTATAGTGTAACATAATAAAAAACTCTCAAAGGGAGCAATGTGCCATTCCCACTTTTAATGTTCTATGAATATCTCTCCGAGATATTTTAAAATATTTTCCAAGATGAATTAATTTCTTTAAGCACACTTTATTATGACAGTTAAGGTGATATTCTGGAAGGAATTGGAAAAATTTTGGAGCAAACCAATAGGGTAAAAAATATCTATAAATGTCCATGAATTTAAATATCACAAAGCTTTATACACATTGCTAGCATTCAAGGGGTTAAAATGGATCTGTTGCCTCAGGATGTTGTTTTGTTTTCATTCTACATAGAACATGAAAGTCTGCCTGTATGTTGTTCAACCTTTTTTGTTAAATAAACCTTTTTTGAGGAATAGCATGGTATGGCACGTTATGATAATTAATTGTATAGTTTGCTACTTAGTTTTGTTCTAGCACAAACCTATCACTTGCTGAGCTATCAAACATGTCTCTAGTATGTGGTTTCTGTCTGCATTCATTCATAGCACCTTGAAATTGTCCAGCACATGAACTAATCAGCATTACGTGCCACACTTGTGCCATCAACAAACAAATATTAATTTCTCAATTTATATTGCAAACAAATAATTAGTGTAGCACACAAGCAGTTTCCTATTTTACAATGATACTTCTTCAGGAATTAAAAATCAATGACTTTTAATCCCTGAAGAAGCATCAGTGTAAGATACAAAACATGTAGGATTGGGACCCTTTTGTTTATTGCCAAGTGGAGATTCACCTTGCTACTGTTTGCTGTTGAATTTAAAATCTTTAAATACAGGAAGTGATTTTACTGACAGCCATGTTGTGCATGCTAAAGGCCTCTAGCAAGTCATCAACAGTAGTTAGCACCTGCCCAATGTCCTTATTCAATATATTTCTACTGTACTGAGCTTCCAGGGGATATCCATGCAATTATGATTAAGTATCATCTTATATTTTTAATTTACATGTTAATGCTATATTATATCTTTGAGATACATTAGGGATCTATTTGATACGTATTTGTATGACTATTTTGAATCTATGTTGTATGTCATATTAAAATGATTTTATTTGATGCAGAGGCTCTAAGCACCCCTTGAACTTATTCAAGAGCCAAAAAGATACATTTATCAATCTTTCGATCCTATATATATATATATATATATATATATATATATATATATATATACACACACTAAAATAATCGAAGGTGAAATCTGCATTTCAGATCTGCTGTAGAAATGATTTAATTACTAGGATGCTATATAGGGCATCAAGAAGATGGGGAGCAATGCATTTGTATCCATATAGCATCTAGGAGGTAATATGAACTTTGCTGCAGTATTAAAATAATACAGGCTTAATTATGGTAGTGACCTAGACTATACAGACTGTTTTCTAAGCAAATTATCCAGTAATACACTCTGAACACATACCAGACAAAACATCTTATACACTGGCAGCAGCAGCTGCAGAGTGATTTTTTTTTCTGCAGAGAAGGTACTAGAAAATACTTCATTTGAAACTGGCTATCATATGATCAAAAGAAGAAAAAATTCTGGTCTGCCCTTCAGTGAGGATTTTTTTTCTGTTGAAAGGGAACACTATGAGATCATTCCTCAGTCTTGTAAAGCAGCAATAGTTGGTGCTGACCATTGTTGCTTATGGGAACTGCATTGCTACAAGTTGAGACTGATATGTCTCAAATTTCTCATCTGAAGCTCAGCATCCCTGTTATGGGAGTCCATTTTCTGGCTCCCAAAGTGAATGAAGTGAAGTAGCCATTTTGGAGCAGTATATAAATTGTGATAGTCATCCTTTATAGTTGGCTACAACATGCACACCAGATAGACCATCAACCTCTTCCACATCACGCCGATCAAACTCTCTCCAGAGCAAAATGAGTCTTCTCTAGTGATATCTGGTATCTGATAATACATGACACACATAATGCATCTAAATATGTTGTAATGCCACATTCCAAAACAACTTTTGCTAATTTGTAAAAATCCACAGAAACAAGAATAAACAGCATATCTTAGTTTTAAGTCTTTAACTGTTCAATGTATCAAAAAATGATTAAGTAGTCCTTGATTACCTTTTTAATTGCTGCTTTGGAGGAACACAGGATGGATTTTAGCAGTACAATTTCCATAAAGTTACCTGGCAATTTGAAAACAACATTGTTTTGTAGGGCCTAAGGCAAGACATGGGTGCTAAATACTAATCTATAGCTGCATGGAGACCTGGCTTTGAAATGAACTGTATCTCCTACCTTAGGCTACTGGCTTTTGTCAGAGTGAAAATGACTTTTTACAAAATAGAAGAAATTTGTCTTCAACTAGAGTTCTGTCAGAAACATATAAGCAATTCTACCAAGCATTTCGCAGAAACTATTATTTTTGTCTTAACCAAGAAAGATACATTTAGTCACACTTAGTAAAAACTATAACAATTATAATTCAAGTGACATGGTAAACAATGGGCTTTATGTATAAAGTGGAGCAATTCTGGAGCAAACCAACTGCTTCATTGCAGAAAAGCAAAAATTCTCAGTGATGTAAATGTGGCTTTTAACCCTTTGAAAGCTAGAGTGGTCTCCATCTCATTGTGGTTAAATGTTCCAGTAATATCCATGCTAATTCTTGAAATTAATATTTGTCCAGTCATATGCCTTTTAAAGCTCTCCGTCTTGACAAACAGTTGTGGTGATGGCTTTAAAGCAATTGAAGAAGTCGAAGGATTATAGATTCAACTTTTATGATCTTTCCTATCCTCTGAGAGAAGCACATGTGTTGGGGAGGCAACCATTGCCTAACCAAGGTCCTGCACCATCTAGCAGCTTTGAAGGTTCGTGTTATCATGCAAGAGATGCATGGAAGGCTACCCTGCCACTAATCCTACAAAAGCTTACCTGGAGTCATTGCCAG
Source organism: Rhinophrynus dorsalis (assembly GCA_037306005.1). NCBI lineage: Eukaryota > Metazoa > Chordata > Amphibia > Anura > Rhinophrynidae > Rhinophrynus > Rhinophrynus dorsalis. Next base: position 339,761,670 of record CM074720.1, on the reverse strand, counting down.
TCAAGGAGGACCTTCATATGCTAAAATTAACATTTCATGACAAGATTAGAGCTATACATTGTCTCCTTGACATCCAGGGTAAAAGACCTGTAATCGAAGGAGCAACAGTGTTTTTTCTTGCATAACCATACTGTAAAATTTGGTAATTGGAAGAGGGAACAAATCTGACCTCAAGTGTCAAATTGAAGAACTGCAGGTCTTTACCCCTTTGAGTGCCAGAGGGGTATGCAACACATTGCAAAGCAATGTGTTGCATACCCCTCGGGCAATCAAAGGGTTAATCAGCTTTGAAGGGTAGACTCTAATTACCCTATCCAGTTTATAAGAGCTCATTGAACACTGTGCCCTAATGGACTCTCATCAAATACATATGTTTCCTGTACAATGTCTCAGTTCAAGAAGCCATTACGGAGAAATCCATAGCTCAGTGTAACCTAGATTATGAGGATGCTGCTATTTGCTTAATACTTAATTCACTAACAACAAGCCCATGACTTTGCAGGAGTTAAACAATTCATGGATCTATGGCACCAAAGGAAGCAACAATGGCAGGGCATGGGCAAACAGAGAGAATCACATTTCCTCAGTCATGTGCATGGACTATAAATACGCTTATCTCATGGGACCCTTATAAATGAATATTCCAACAAAAACACATTTATCACCCTCTTTTCAACTAGCCCTTAAGGGTATCAGGAATTAGTTAGAGGATGCTGGTGCACCCCATGTTAGCTATGAAGATGCTGAAATACTAACTATGCCCACTACAGTGGAAGAACTAGAAAATACAGTAAGAAGAACCAAGGCATAAAATGTTCCCAGTCCACATGGGTTTTTACATTTTTCTAAGGTGATTTCCTCTGAACTAATGCCCATATTGTATGAAACTTTTTAACATAAACATGTTGATGCTGTTGAAAATCTTTTCCAGGCACACATAATGCTTATTCAGAAACTGGGCAAGGACATTACTTAAATTGCTAGCATGAGAGCCATTTCCCCTCTGAATATTGATATCAAACTGATTATACTTCCAGCTCTCCAATTAGAATCACTTTTTTGTCCAAATCAATACATTTAGACCAGGTTGGTTTTGTCCCAGGCGCGGAGGGTAACACCTGGACTAACTACTACAGATCCATAGCCTAGCATCTACTATTCCCTCCAATGAACTTGTAGTACAGAGCTTTCCAAACTTTTCATGTTGGTAACACACTTTTTTTAGACATGCATCATTTCGTGACACAGTAATTTAGTTTTGCTAGCAAACCGGAGGTTAAACTAATAATCACTTATAAGAGATATGGGCATATACATAAGTTGTAATAACAAGATGTATGGGGACACAACATATCTCATGAAAACCTTTCATTCATACTGCGGAGGCATTAAGCATGTGGTGTGGTTTTTAAAAAGACGACATTAGAATGTTGCGCTACATATAGGCGTAAGATTCTCATGTTGCATAATTAAATAGATTGAGCATAAATGATTTTAGAATTACTGCCCGTCTTTCCTGTGTCATTGGCACCAGAAGCAGAAGCAGCAGCCATGTGACAGGCAGCCTCTGCGCCAAGGAACACTCCAGCCTGGCAGCCCAAAGAGAGGGCAGAGGTATAGAGGAGGTGGCATCTCAAAAGATTTTAACAGCTGAAGCACCAAAAGATTTGTAACAGCTGGAGTGCCTCCGTGTGTTGCGTACATATTATGTATGCAGCACATGGAGGCACTCCAGCTGTTACAAATCTTTTGTGGCTCTCCAGCTGCATGCAGCACACGGAGGCAATCTCGCACTGTGTAAATGCAACCATTAAGTAGTAGTGTTTTATCTCAGCTTCCAGTGTAGCTTGTGCTTGGGTTGAATGAATCTCGCACTGTGTAAATGGCACCTTTGCCTGTGACACACCTACACACTGCGTCCGACACACTAATGTGTCACGACACACAGTTTGGAAAGCACTGTTGTAGTAACTAAGAGCATTCAGATGCTCTACCTACTTCACAACCCATATCCCAGTACTTAGAGAGTAAAGTACTGTATACTACATACATATTTGACTTTCTCCTTAAGTTTTTCAAGTTACGTGTTGACATCTCTTTTTTGGTATTGACAAGATGCTTCCTTCTATGAAGAGGGTTTTGACCCTTTTCTCTCTTACTCACCCACTTAGTCATTTTGTAATTTACTTATTTGATGACCTGAGCTGTACATGTGTGACGAAGAGATATTCTCTGGATATCTCCTATTTCACTTCCCATTTCTCCCTTACTTATTCATTATTTTTCCCTTTTTCTTCTTACTATTCTGACCTCATCCCTTTCTTTCTTATCTTATCTATTTTTTCACTGTTTTCTTACATTGCCTTTGTATAGTGATTGTATTCTGCTTTAAATGTAAATACATTTCTCGGTTAAAACATCTGCATACCCACAGGAATGTTTTTTAGTACTGGCCCAAACATAGGATTAACACTAGTAGACACATGGTTATTTTTATATAGGTTTACCCTGTTTGGCTTCAAATCTTATTGTATGCTGTGATTACTTATGTCAGAGTCTCTTAATATTGTGCAGTCTTGACTGTTTCAAGATGCCTACCTTTCTCCTTTTTCATGTACACTTTTAATCGACCTTGTCTAAGGTTATTTATTTAGTATTGACTATGTTACTTGCAATAAAGCTTTTAAAAAAAATCATTAATTTTTATGGCATTACAAATCCCATAGAATTTGATTTAACAGACTTAGCTTGCCAAGGAGAAGAGGTGGATTGGGAGCTCTCAGTATATTTCACTATGATCACTAGTGCTGACTGGTTCAAGAACATATCCTCTGAATTATGGGTCTAAATTGAACAGAGCCAGAGTGGTTCATTGCCTCTTGTATCTCTGCAGTGGGTAACCCCTTGAGGCAGGTATTATAGGGTAATTCTAATCACAATTTTATTCCCTGTCACAATTTGATAAATTTCTAAGAAATAGAAAGTGAATTAATCCAAAACATGTTTTTGTCCTCTACCCAGTGCTCTGATAAACTTTCTCACATATTGGGATGGGAAGGGAAACTTAACATCTCCTGAAGGGTTTCAGATTGGCATTCCATACATAGAAGAGTATCTCAGTTGACTCCTGGTAATATACATATGTAAACTAATCTAAAAGTCATATTTTATTGGTATAGGACACCTTCTAGATTAGCTGTGATTTTCTAGGAACTTTGCCAGTATGTAGTACTGGGGACTGGGAGTAACATTCAAGGTCAGGAGGTCTTTTTTATTCAATAAACATGTCCAATATTACTCTGGCTTTGTGATTTTGTGCAGCTATTTTTAGAAAATATAATTGAGGATTGTCCTTCTGTTTACATAAGGTTTGGGGCTATTGAGTGGCTCTTTTGCTTATTTGTTTCCCTTTCTCTCCACAGTTTTTTCTGATTTCTCTTTCCTTTCTTTCCTTTTTTGTTAATCTACTTTCTAAAATTTTCAGTATATTGGACACAGTTCCAAAACCACAATCCATGTCATATGGAATAATTTGATAATTGTAAATAATACATGCATTAATTTATGTATGTTGTCTTAAATGGTTATATTTATTGAAGGCTAACTGCTCAATTTTTGCTAATGCAGAGGTGGATTTGCTGCTAGGGGTATCTTTTTGAAATGGTGCACACTGAAACACGTGTGACAAAATGTCGCATTTCTTTTGTCACCTGCCTCAAGATGACACATTGATGATGTTGCTTGCCTAACAATGGCGTATTCCTTATGACGCCTTGCATACCATGCCGTGATCAGTATGTTGCCTGTGTCAAAATGTCGCTCAGATATTCAATATGTCACGCATATCTTTATGTCACACACGTATTCGACTTGTATACAGGTCTCCTTATAAATGTCGCCTCAGTGTTGCCTTAGATTCAGGTCGCTTTATAAATATTGTGCACATATATTCATAATTTATCAATGCTGCGTCATAACTGCATTGAATGCATCAAAACTGCATAGTTTTTGCCCTGATCCAAACAGGAAGTGCACCACTGCAGAAAACGAAACAGGAAGTACACTAACAGTGAGACAACTGTGCGACACCGGTCAGAAGCAAGAAGCAAAATGCCCAGAGAGCCTCCATTTACTTAGCCAGGACTGGAGATATTTGTCCATTACATGGACAAGTATCTCCCAGGCCACATCGGGGACAAGGTGAACTCATAAAATGGCCAGCAAAATGCAGAGGTCCAGTGGCATCCAGAGGACCAGGAGGCAGATACTTTGGTGGTGGTCTGACACCAAGTGAAGGGGGTTAGGACTACTGTGTGTAATTCTATCAGGTATGTTCACTTTTATTTTTATTGCTGGGTGGAAGGGGTGGGTAACATAACTGTACTTCAGATGTTTTCCAATGTTCACACACTTTGCTTTTTCAGTTACCTCCTAGCACGCAACCCACCCTGAACTGATGCTTCTGATCCTCTGGTGCCCTAGGCCTTACACATATTAACCTTTTTGTATAATTTTATTAATAGCATGTAGACCATCCTGCAGATACTGTTTGTATTTTGTTAAAACTGTACCAGATGTTCTGCTTGCTTAATGGGGAACAAATACCTCTATTAAAGTACTTATCTTAACATTCCATGTGAGGAAATCTTCAGTGTCTTTTTTGTTTTTTATTTTATGCAGTGTATCCTGAGATGTAAGCTGTGAAACATAGGGGAACTGATTCTATTACCTGTGCTAAAAGTGGCGTTACAAGAAAAACAAACAACGTGTATTTTTCAAACATGTGTTACGCCAGTATTCTATTGCAGAACCACAGTAAAACAAAATTGGCGTAGACAGCACATTTTTTGGATAGATGATCCATGATAGGGGGGCTGTCAGGAGGGGTCCTGGCGCCACCCTCGAGGTCTGAAATTAATAGTTACTTATAAAAAGCGCATATAACCTATGGCAAACATAGGTTATATGCTCTTTAGTTAAAAGGTTGCCACCTGGATCATGTATCCTTTTGGATAGATGATCCATGTTAGGGGGGTGTCAGGAGGGGTCCTGGTGCCCCCCTCGAGATCTGAAATGTTTACATATTACAGTAAAAGCGCATATAACCTATGGTACACATATGGTTATACGCTCTTTATTTATAAAACGGCAATTGTCGCCTGCATGCATAACCTATCCTAATGGATAGGTTATTCATGCTAGGGGGGTGTCATGAGGGGTCATGAAGTTTTTTTTTAATTAAATTAAAAATATAATTAAAAAATATATATTTTTTACATATATACAGGCAAAGTATGCAGCCGCATAACTTGCCTATTAACCCTATGAGTACCAGAGGGGTAGCAAACTCATTGCAATGTGTCACTACCTCTCTGGTACTCATAGGGTTAATTATACAATACAAATACAAAGAGGGCATGTCGTAAAAAATAGGAGAAGAACAATGTCGAATTTAAATGAAGAAGAAAGTCATGGGAGCACTGTAAGTCCAATTTTCTAGTGGAAGAGTTAAAATGTTGAATGTGAACAATATTTGTTGAATTAAAGTGGTGAAAGTTGAATTTTAAAAGGGGGGGTTAATATCTTGAAGGGGAGTGCTCTATGTCAGATTTCTATGCTGCATACTGTATTCTACACTACTTTTGAAACCGTCGTTGTGACTTCTATGCCTCAGCCTCTGAGAAGCAGGATTTCTGACTTAAAATGTATCAATAAAATAGGGGCTAATACTGAGCGTGAGCAATAGAATACTACTTGCACGTTGTTTCCTATGGGCTTCTTTTTGACTGCCTGTGTGTATAGTTACTGCTGATTTTGTTTTCACAAGTCGGGTAAAAGGATGTTAAAACCTGACTTAAAAAACACAACGCTTGTTTTTTTTTTTTTTTTTTAGCGCTGGTAATAGAATCGAACCCAGGATCATTACGTAGCCTGCAAATCTTCACCTCTTCCCTTAGCCTCCCCGGTTGTTCACCGTTGCCACCCTCTATTCTGACAGAGGAATCCATCGTGTGATGGGAAGAGATGAATATTGACAGGCTTTGTAACGATCTTATGTAGTGGATATTCAAATCTCATCAATACTGCCAAGCCTCAACTAGTGCAGGTACTTATATATGACACTGATGCACTTGAAATAATAAACAAAACTTCTATGACACGTGGCATTATGATGACACTGTAAATATGCACGCTACATTCTTAACACAACATAATGACCAGGTCACATTTTTAATGCAACGTTTTGATGCCAAAAAGTAGACACCAAATTGACAATGAACCAAATCAGAGAAGAAGAAACTTAAGGTGCAATTCAATAAGCTAAAGAGGTGCAGCTTCTACAGCAAAATATAATGGTTATAGTAATGAATATTTTCTTTCGGGTCTCCTTGGTAGCACACCAAAAGAGATAGCCACTCCTCCATAGGTCAGGACAGTTTACAACTTATAAAAGGGACCTCCCTCGCCCACCATCCTATATGTTTGTACCTGTACTCCTTAGCAAGGTTCCCCTCATTCTCCTGTATGTTTTGTTTCAAGAAGGTACAGCTGGGCATCTCTTTGGCTCCAGCTGCAGTGTCATCGTGGCCAGTGCTGAAGTTAGAGTTCTTTCTTTCCCTGGCCATCCCTTTGTGCTAGGTGGTACTCTGCTGGGTATCAGGATATTTTCTGTTAGCTTTGGCCACGGTCTGTGTTGCTGGGACAGCTTAGGCTCCTATATGTTCCACTGTGGAATACACTGTTTTTTTTCCATTAATTCCAAGTGTTGCATCCACTTGGGTCTCTAAAATTTTGAGACTATGGCTTATGCATCTAGAGGAAGACTTGATTAACAAGCTTTCTAGAGAAGGTAAGAATGGCTGCAAGATCCACAGTATTATCCTCGGTAGGTCGCAGAGCTCTATTGCTCAGACAGTGGGCTGCGGATGTGGCTTTGCACTATACCTTTCAACAGTGACTTCCTTTTTGATAAAGAACTGGGAGCCCTATCTTTCGCAGGATAGGATGTTCTTGCCTCAGGATAAATAGTTTTCCTCCCAGAGCATATTTTTGTGCCTTCTGGGATCAGAGGAATTCATGTAAATGTAAGAGACAAGCCTCAAGACCATACGTGCCTAAAGGGGGTAAGTCTGAGCGACCCAACCAGGAAGCTTTCCCTAAAGCATTTCTGATGCCAGGCCTTGGATTCCCTTGAGGGGAAGACCTCCCTTTTTCCAGGGTCAATGTCAAAACATTACTTCCAATGCCTGGGTTTTAAGAATTATCAAGGAAGGCTACAGGATTCCCTTTCACACACTTCCTCCACAGAGGTTCATCAAAACTGGTGTTCCAGTTTCTCTTTCATAAAGAGATGCTTTTGTCGAGTTCTATGAGAATTAGTACTAAAGAGGGTCTTGGCTCTGGTGCCATGCCCATATCAAAGAAAGGGTCTTCTTGGTGCCCAGGTTTTCAGGAAAAATTAAAGTGGCAGTGAACATCACCTTTCTAAACCAAATCATCATTCAGAGACATTAAAGATGGAGATGTTGGATTTAAAATATTCTTATCTTTATGTGCCAGCAGGGCTGGATTTACACCTCAGGGCCTGTAGGCACAGTAATCTGAAGTGCCCCCTCCCCGGTGCTGACTGACCTCAAGAGGTTACACCATGCAAGTTCTAGACTTTGACCGACTGTGTACAGGCAGCTGCTCTGTGGCTGTGCTGTTCGTAGGCTCCCTGCAGCATCTCAGAGGGGACGGGGCAGTTCCGGCCAGTGAGGAGGTGGGAGTAATGCACCTCCGTGACTCGAGCTTCAGATCTGTTCTTCAAGTTCTGTCACTCATGACTCACATCCGGTCGCAGCTCACAGGCGCAGCAGTAGCATGATGAGGATATGTGCATCCCCCCCATGCAGTAGCTTGTCATCAGTAATCACACACAGAAACATCTACCTACCTTAGCTCCCCTCCCGCACTCAGCACTCCAGCAGCTTTGGTCCACCAGACATGATATGAGACATGCATCATAAGGCTAATTAAAAAAAAAAAGATCCCAATGACAAGAGCCCCTCTGCGGGGTGCGCCTGTAGGCAGATGCCTACTCTGCCTTATTATAAATCTGGCCCTGTGTGCCAGTCCATCTGAATTCCTAGAAATATTTGATAATTGCCATCATAGATGGGGGAATTACTTCTCATTACCAAGTTATAGCACTCCCTTTCGGGCTAACCTCAGCCCCATGTGTGTGTTTACAAAACGTTTTGCAGTAATATTGGCCTTCTTATGAAAAAATAATGTGGATGTATTGCCATATCTAGTCAACTGGCTGGTAAAAGCTTCTCTTTCCCTCTTAAAGGAACTTCTGTCTCTTGTCATTCCCATACTGTTATTACTGGGTTGGAGGATGAACATCAAAAAGTTGTTTCTTTTTCCAGAAAGATGAAAGCTTTTCCTGGGCATGATTCTGGATTCCACATTGGGAAGGACATATCTTCTAGAGGTAAGGATTTAGAAATTGTTACACCAGATATCCCTTCTCAAGTTCTCCAGGCAATTGTCAGTCAGACATCTGATGTCCATTCTTGGTCTGATGTCCTAATCCATAGAAGCAGTTCCGTGGGCAAAACTGTGCGAGACCCTTGCAGCAGCTTTTCTGTGTTTCTGGAACTGGGATCTTCATTCTCTCATTCTGCAAGTTCCTATTTTTTATTTATTTTTTCTTTATTTAGAAAAATGTTTTACCAGGAATAATACATTCTTTCAAGTGTGTCCTGGAGTGTTTACAGCAAAGCGTTGCCTATTTGCACAAATACAGAGACATTATATACACACACATACTAAAAATGTTATATACAGTTACATATAGTTTTTAGATCTAAAGAAGCAATTATTTTTTAAGGATTTTACACTGGGAGAAGATCTGATTTTTTCAGGCAGGTTATTCCAGACTTTCTGAGCTCTGAAGGAAAATACAGATCGACTGGATTCCTTTCTTGTAGTGTGGCATACTCAGTGAGTTGTTAGCAGTGAAATGGAGGTTACAGTTGGTATGGATGGCTGGGGTAGTTTGCCAGCTTTCTAGAGAAGTGGTTATAAACCAGGCTCGAGAGGTGAAGGGCACACCTAGATTTGAGTGTTATCCAGTTTAGTTCTTCATACGTATCACAATGATGGGTTGTGTAATTACATTGGATGATAAATCAGCATAATGAGTTATACAGAGCGTAAATTTTAGCAAGGTAGATATGTTGTGCTGGAGCATATACTACATCCCCATAGTCTATGACTGGCATTAATATCTGTTATACAATGCATCTTCTCACCAGGTGACTTAAACAGAATTTGTTTCTAAACAGAGCACCTATTTTGCAATAAAGTTTGGATGTTAATTTAGCAATATGAAGAACAAAAGTGATGTATGGGTCAAGCCACATACCAAGATATTTGTAGGAGTCCACCGGGGCCAAGTTACGATTAGACTCTATTAAAATGGATAGATTGGTATTGCAGAGATTACACAGTATATGCTTTGTACCAAATAACATTGTGACCGTTTTGTTGGTGTTTAAGAACAGTTTGTTCTTTGCTATCCATTTCAACTTCAGAGAAATCATACTGTAATATGGCCTAAGTTAATACGCTTGAATTTTTAACATATATTATGGTGTCATCTGCATACATTTGTACAGAAGATGCTTTGCAAAACTTGGGTACATCATTTATATCATTATATCGGCGCTGCTGAAGAGCCGCATGTGGTCAAGAGACCAGAATCTGCTCCTGACAGCTTTACAGCTCATCAAGCAGAAAGGGGAGGGAGTGGAGAACTTTAATTTCCTATATCTCTCAAACTATCTTTTAATTGTATCTACCATATAGTTAATACTTTTTTTCTGACATTACTATCCGTTCAGCTTGTCAGAATACTATGGTCTACTGTATCAAACGCCTTTGCAAAATCTAAGGAAATAGCTCCAGAGAGTTCACCATTTTCCATGCCAGTCTGGATATCATTGGTTACTTTTTGGAGGGCAGTGATTGTTGAGTGATTTGAAAGAAGCGGGTTAAAAAAATGGTCAGCCATTAATACTTATATAGTTGCCGGTGGATACATTTCTCTAGGATTTTAGCAAATGTGGTAGGGATATAGGTCTGTAATTTGATACTACATTTTTATCCTCATTTTTGTGGATAGGCACAACCCTAGACACTTTACAGGCTTTGGGCATATACCCAGATGACAGGGAGGAATTAATCAGGGTTGTAATAGGATGGGCAGTGACTGAGGCACTGAGCTTTAATAACATTGCTGATAGTTGGTCAGGGCTAGATTGTGGTTTCATTTTTGGGTTAAGGAGGTGGTCATATATTTCACTGCCATTGACTAGCATGAAATTAAATTCATTAGCATCATTGTTCCAGGTAGCAGGTGACAGAAGCTGTTCTGTGCATGTTTCTACTTAAAAATGACTTTTGTTTTGTGTAATCAGAGTGGTGGCATATCTAAGAAAGTAGTTGTTAAACACATTAGCTATTGCTATGGGGCACTGTATTGTTTCTTTGCCTATGGTTATAGTTGATGGGCAAAAGTGGTTAGAAATGTTGTTTTTAATAACCTTCCAGAAGTTGGCTGGTTTTGATATGTTATTGTTCAAATTGTCAGAAAAATATTTAACTTTTGCTAGCTATGTTTACTTTGTGCAAGTATTCCGCAATTATCTGTATGCAGTGTGATCATTAGTGGAGCCAGTTTGTTTAAATTTTGTCCATAATGCATTTTGAAACTGTATAACTCGAGCAGGTCAGCAGAGACCCAGGGTAGATGGGTCCCTCTTTCCCTGATCTTCCTTAGCGGGCATGGATATTAAAGAGCTATATGAATTCCGAGTCAAAAAAGTTAATCTCTGAGTCTAGATCAGGTATAAGGTGTATTCTATATCACGGCAATTTCTTAAATCGTTTAGGAAAGACTGGAGATTGAATTTTCTAAATGATCTTGTAATTATGACTTTGGGACATGATTTGATCAGTTTTTATTTTGCTAACACAGACTATGCAGTGATCCCTGGCAGTAAAGAGTTCCTTGAGGTGGTGGTCCAGGGAGAGACTGTCAGAAGGGCAAGACTGGATGGGGAGCAATCCTGGGATTAAGTTCATTTCAGGGTCTCTGGTCTATGTCAGAGGCAAATCTTCATTCCAATCACTTGGAGGTTCTGGTGGTCTGGAAAGCCTTGAAAATGACAGCTCCCTTTCTCAGGGGGAAAGTGGTGAAGATCCACTCAGGCAATATTAAAAGTCAGAGATGCTCAACTAGGAACGAACCTGCAATACAGATTTGCAGGCTGTATAGGAATGGTGTCCTACCCAGGGTGCAAAGTCCCTTGGGGTTCATCCACACTGTAGCTTTGTTGACCTTGATGGGGTGCTGGGGGCCCATGCCATCGCCTCTTGCTGTGATTTGGGCTGTTGTGTTTTTCTGGGGTCATGCACCCTGCCAGATCATATGGTCATTTTAGCATTTTGTACATACTATGTCTACAAATTGTACCCTTCTCACTTTTCTTTCCCTTTTCTTTTTTCTGTATCACTTCCCTTTTCTTATAAAATTCAATAACATTTTGAGTAAAAAAAAAGACATATAGCCAAGCTTAAACTTGCATTAATAATGGCAGCTTAAAACCCATGAAATCTATTATCTACAATAGTATAAAATACAATATATATTATGAATATGTAGAAAAGGTTTTATTTCACCAAATTCAAAATCAAAATAGTAATTAGAGGATACACAAATGAAAGGCTAAATAAAACTCTAATAGAAGCCTACCAAAACTTCAGTGGGACACATTGTTTTTGTAGTTTCAAGTCCAATGTGAGTGTTCACTCTGATGGAACTGAAGTTGAGTGATGGAAGATCAGGGATATTTGGCTGATGGAGTGGTAGGAAACTGTTTTTTCTCATCCCAGTTCGCTAGTAAACTCTCTAGTACATAATTGGTTTGCACTAGAATAACACCTTTTTAGCATGTTGTATTGCATATTTTATGTACAGACTTAGTAAATCATGCTAGCTGCTCTTTTAGAAGCAATGAAAACCTGGTGCAATGGGAAAGGTTAATTGACCTTTCTTCTTGCAGAACATGGCTTTCATTGCAGTGCGGACAGTCTGTGCCTTGATTCTCTGGAGAAAGATGCACTGTAACAAACAATACAATAATACCAAAATAATCTCTGAGGGCACCTTGACACTGACAAGAATTTTTAGAAACACTTGCTTCAATGCTATACCGTTTCTTTAACTCTTTGAGTTCCAGAGGAATGCATTGGATACTCCTCTGGCAGTCAAAGGGTTAACTCTCTCCAGTGCATTGCAGAACAACACAGAGCAATGCATTGGGGGCAACTTTGTTAACCAAGGAGTTAATAAAGCCATAATTTCTTTGTATTTTAAACATTTTCATTTTACTATTTCTCAATATATTGCTAGTGGTTGCCTTAATAGATATTTTTCTATTTCTGAAAATAAATAATTAAAGGCAATTTGTAACCGTTCTCTTGATTTATTTCTGGCATTATCAGTAGCCTTTCATATATAAAATATATGAAATGTAGTCTAGTTGAAATCCGTATGTTGTTTGTGTTGCCCAGACAGCAGTGCTCAAAGGCAGCACGCTCAGTTTTTTCTGCTTTTGGCAGTTTTATGTTCTTGTTATCAACCTGTTCATCTTCTCTTGGGTTTTTAGCATTTGCTGTGTTGCTGCTACTGAGTCTTCAAATCAAAGTAATGAGACACAAACAAGATATGCCTACTATTTGTTATCCTCTGTAATTGACATTGTGGATGCTAACTTGTGCCTTTGCTTGCACTTTCTCATAGCAAAAGTTATTTCTAATAGGGTGCACACAAGGATTATTTTTAATTTATGCTTTTATTGAAGAGTTTTTGTGATTTACAATATCAAGAAGAAAATAGGAGGGAGGGAGAACATAATATTAACCAGAGGAAGACAGGAAGCCAATGCACATATTTGCTTTATTGTAATATTTCAAACATAATGTAGAAATAAGGGAAAACAAATGTCAACAATCCAGTAATAAATACTAGTGTATAGCCATTGTATAATACCAATCAGTTGATTGTTGTCTGGTTTTATAAATAAATCATGTGATAAGTAATTCCACCACAACAGTTAGTATAACAAGTAAGTGATGTGAATATACCTGAAGCAATAGTGAGTAATGTCTAGATGAATACTACAATGAGAGTTGGACGTTTGACGCATTGCATTTGGCATATAGCGTTTGGTGAATTGCGTATAGCATTTGGCTTTTTGCTTATAGCCTTTGGTGTATAGCTTATAGCCTTTGCGTATAGCGTATTGTGTTTGGAGTATTGAATTTGGCGTAACACGTATAGAGTTTGTGTACATATAGAGTTGGGTGAATTGCATTTGGTTTATTGTGCTTGGCTAATTGCGTTTGGCATATTGTGTTTGTCGAACTGCTTGTGGTGTGTTACATGTGGTGTACTGCGTGTGGCAAATTGCATTTGACGAATTGCGTATTGTGTTTGGCATATAGCGTTTGATAGATTGTGTATATCATTTGGTGTATAGCGTTTGATGGACTGAGTATGGCGGTTGGTGAATGGTGTATAGTATTTGGCATATAGCATTTGGCTAATGGCGTATAGTGTTTGCCATATAGCATTTGGTGCATAGCATTTTGCGAATTGCGTATAGCATTTGGGGAATTGCGTATATCGTGTGGTGAATTGCATAGAGCGTTTGGAGTATAGCGTTTGGCTTATTATGTACAGCTTTTGGCATATAGTATTTTGCTCATTGCGTATAGAGTTTGGCGTATTGCGTTAGTGAATTGAGTTTGGTGTGTTGCGTGTGGCATACTGCATTTAGCGAATTGCATATAGCAATTGGCGTATAGCGTTTTGAATATACTGTTTGGTGAACTGCATTTAGCATTTGGTGGACTGCGTATAGCATTTGGAGTATAGCTTTTGGCGAATGGCATATAGTGTTTGGCGTATAGCGAATAGTGTATAGCTTTTGTAATATAACATTTTGTGAATTGCGTATAGTGTTTGGCTTATAGCATTTGGTGTACAGTGTTTGGCGACTAGCATTTGGCGTATCTTGTTTGATGAATTGCGTATGGAATATGGTGTCTAGGGCTTTACGTAAAGCATTTGGAGTTATGCATTTGGAGTTATACATTTGGCATATAGCGTTTGGCTATAGATCTTTGCATATAGCATTTGGTGTTTAGTGTAAAGAGTTTGTAGTATAGTGGTTGGTGTATAGCGTATATCATATGGAGTATAGCATTTGGCGTATTACATTTTGTGTTTGACGTTTTGTGTATAGCATTTGACGTATGGCATATAGCATTTGGAGTATTGCAAGCATTGTTGTATGTATAGCGTTTTTCTTATAGTATAGCACTGTGAGTGTTGCGCATAGAACATCACCATTTTAAGTTTTCCCCACATACACTGACTGACACACCCCAGCCTTGTTCTCTTGCACAGGCAGTGCCCATGGTGATTTATGGCTACCAGTGGGCAATGGAACAAGGCTGTGGGGCATCTATTAGCCACAAATCCCCATGGATGCACAACTGATAATTAAGTTGTTGATATGACATTTCTACCAACCAAGAGGTTAAATTCCATTTTGTTTAATAATGGGAGTACGTTTCAGATATAACTATGAAAATGACACAAAGCTGAGGGGATGATTTTGTACTGGCTGGTATACTTTTCTAGCCATTTGAGTGTCACAGAGGTGGTCAATGCACATCCCTATGGCACTCAAAGGCTTAAGGTAGTGATGCTGTTCATGGTGCTGAAAGGATCATTTCCACTCCCCTACTGACCAACTGGGGAAGTAGAGAGAATGCTCTGACAGCATCCCTTCCACATTGCCAGCAGTTAGACAGCCCTCCATGCTTGTGATTGATTGAGGGTTGTTACTGCATAAGAAAGTACAGGGAGATCCAAACTTCTCCAGCTGCAGGTAGGCAACTGTGGACTCCAACAGCAGAGGCTGCTATCAGAGTTTAGTGCATGTGGTGAAGTGCCACATTAACATATAAACACACCCACATGAATATGATAATGGATCATTATCCTGCATTTCCATATGGAAATGACTTATTGTTCTGCATTTCCATATACAAATACGCCATTCATGATGGGATAAGTGAAAATTCGTAAACCTGTCGAGGGCATGTCAAATGGATGTCGATGTGGGCAGATTATTGTCAGATTGATGGGGATAGGATGTTGAAGACACTTTAGTTCATACTGTCTATGTGCCTTTGACATTTCTCAGAGAGGAAATTGACATTTTGAGCTCTGTTTGACCTTTAGTGCATCTTGGGCCATGATAGTTATGTTTGCATCATCATTTGGCCAGGTTGTATCCTTCTTTTATTCCTCTTCTTGGGAGAAATAAATATTTAAACAATACAAATGGGTCTTTCAACTCCTAACAATCCTTTGCCATAATAGAGAAAGTCAGGTCATGAGGGATGTTACGGGATCTCCCTTCCTAGACTCACCTCTTATGTCTATCTTTGATTGGCCATAAAATATATATACATCCAAGGTGTTATAACACCTTTTTATTGAACACATTCAGATTACATTGTTGGCCTGTATACGTCCCATTTTTATAACTTGCCACTTATGTAAGAGCAGAGTGTATACCTAAATGGAACATCAGGCACATGCACAAGAACAAAGAATAAGTGTATTATTAAGGGCACAATGTGCACCCATATATGTGGCACAGTAATGCAATTCACTATTTTAGAGATTTTTCAAGTTTTGTGGAAGTGTTTGTTACCCTGGTCATGCTCCCATTGTCTATTTCAGTCCCACTGTGAATCCAAAGTATCTAATTGATTGGAGTA
The DNA here is from genome assembly GCA_037306005.1 of Rhinophrynus dorsalis. NCBI lineage: Eukaryota > Metazoa > Chordata > Amphibia > Anura > Rhinophrynidae > Rhinophrynus > Rhinophrynus dorsalis. Next base: position 339,745,755 of record CM074720.1, on the reverse strand, counting down.
TCAATTGCCCTGTAAAGCAAATTTGCCCAGTGTAGAACCCTAGCCTTGTTAAATGGCCACCACTCTTGCCTGATTTGTGTCCTATCCATTATTAAATCTAAACAATAGTTTAATCACTTAAGGATTGTAACCCTTTGAAGGATAAGAGGGGTGTGCAACAGTGCTTGCTTAAAGGGTTAAAGGGATAGTAATGTTTCATAATAAAAGCAGCTCTAATTAATCATCATAGTATTTGGACTTTGGAGAGTGTTATTTCAATTCTGTCAGAGTTGTAGTTCCAGAGTAATTCAATGACAAAGTGTCCCCCTCCCACCCCTTTTACTGATGTCACAGTGTTCAGTCAGAGCAGAAGGGATGTGCCCAGATAGACTGCAGAGAGGGACAATCTTCAATTAAGATAAGGTAAAAACCTGAAAAGCTTGTCAAGGTGGGGCAGGGATTTCATTGTTTTCATAGGAATAAGAGTGTCCCCTTCTGTTATCTGTCTGGTCTATGGACTGCATTCCACATCTGAGAAGAGATGGCTTACACTAGGTAAAAGGGGCGGGAGGGGGAAATTTTGCTTGTGAATATCTCATAAACCATAAAGGTTTGAGAGATAAGACATATCATTCTTCATGTTTTTTTAATGCCTACAAAATAAAATAAAGTTAAAACGAAGTATTACTATCCCTTTAAAGGGATAGTAATACTTCGTTTTAACTTTATTTTATTTTGTAGGCATTAAAAAAACACGAAGAATGATATAAGTCTTATCTCTCAAACCTTTATGGTTTATGAGATATTCACAAGCAAAGTTTCCCCCTCCCGCCCCTTTTACCTACTGTAAACAATCTATTCTCAGATGTGGAATGCAGTCCATAGACTGGACAGATAACAGAAGGGGACACTCTTATTCCTATTAAAACAATGAAATCCCTGCCCCTCTTGACAAGCTTTTCAGGTTTTTCCCTTATCTTAATTGAAGATTGTCCCTCTCTGCAGTCTACCTGGGCAGCTCCCTTCTGCCCTGGCTGAAAAGTGTTACATCAGTAAAAGGGGCGGGAGGGGGACACTTTGCTTGTGAATATCTCTTAAACTATAAATGTTTGAGAGATAAGACTTATATCATTCTTCATGTTTTTTTAATGCCTACAAAATAAAATAAAGTTAAAACGAAGTATTACTATCCCTTTAACAACCATTTTTGTCACCTTACTTACATATTCCTTTATTTAAATGTTCTAAACTTAAATTATTAATTACGTATCAGTTATTACACCATTATATTTTATCAGTTAATAATGCATGTTTAGTTATGGAGAAATGTGTACATTTGCAAAGCTAGTGTTACAGAGTTATTTTTGTGTTGTGATTTTGTGTTGTTGAAGCTGATAAGTCTGAGCTGTGAATTCACATTTCTAGCTACTCTGCAGTAGCACAAGAATATGAACTTGATCTGACCTGGTCTGCAGGCAAAGACGTACCAAAATTTAACTTGTTCTTATTTTTGTTTGTGTATTGACGGTTGTGCATTGACTAGAAAATGATATATTGCACACTTTGTAATCCATCATGAAACAGTTGCCTGACTTGAGTCAGTGAAATCAATCGTTGTTGCCCAAAATGTGTTTTCCCAGCAGTATATTGAAGGATGTCAAGATGACAAAAATACCTTGACTTTGGTACTACTGCTTACACATAAGATAACAGTGCCCTACGTTTTCTACCTTATCAAGATGAAAACATGAGTTTGTGGGGAGTATCCATCAAACTCAGCTCTCATTTGTGTTTGCAATCTTCCTTTCAGTTGCTGTAAGAAAAGCAATAAAGAACCAGAAGGGAAAAAAGAGGGAAGTAATTTATCAGAAGCCATATAATGACCTTCGACTTAGAGACACTGTGACAGTTTAAATAGAACTTGTAGCAGTAGACAGCCATGTGGCACTCACAACTCTATATCAAAGCTTCTATCAATTTAACAGGAAGAGGCCAAATTAATATTTTGTCAGCATTTAAGCTTTCATACATATGAGTCAACCCCAAATACTTTCATTTTAAACCCCAGTGTTTAGGTACAGAGCACACGTGATCTCTGAGCAGTTAAGGCGAAAGTAGACATCTCTAAAGAAAGACCCTTAGCAGTGCTTTGAATAATATTTGTTAATTAGATTTTAAATGTAAGGTTCTAAAATAAGCATATTGTAGAGAAAATCCCTGTTTTTTAAGATAGTTTCCTTTCAGTTTCATAAAGTTGGACAACTAAGATAGTGTAGTCGATATTAAATATGTTCAAAATTTTATTTTGTAGAGATGTTAAGTAAAAAATTTGTGTTTGAACTGATATCATAAAAGAAAATGAAAATATCATAATTGTCATTTGAAATTTCATCTCCATAAATGTTCTAATTTCACACTTAAGGAACTTTTCATCTTCTCTCTCTCAACGTCTAGCAGTTTCATGTGGGATTTTCAAATCTATCGCAATCTTGACACAAATTCATATATGTTAGGCTTTGCAATGAGTTGCGTACACCTCTGGCACTCGAAGGGTTACGTTTTACATAAAATGGCTAGATACATATCACACCGCTTTAACCAATTTTATCAACACTGTCAGGAAAACTGTAAAACATACCTGGCAGGTGTCAAACTCTTGATCCCTCACATGGTACTACAAATTTTTAACCATTTATGTACCAGAGAGACGTGCAGCATATTGCTTAACAATGTATTGCACACCCCTCTCTTCCTTAAAGGGTTAATCTCCCAGTTCAATGCTGAAGCCCAAAATCACATTTGGTTAACTAGGTAATGATTAGGCACATGATGTTAGCGTCTGCAAATTCCTTCTAAACAATCATAACCTCTTCCTGTCTTCAACAAAACAGCACCATTGTCTTTTGTTATTTTTCTTTTTTACCTCTGCTTTAGTGAGGATTATACAAGATTCATAACATGATAATCTCTTATTACCCATGTTTGAGTTCATGTTAGGCTGCATGTCCAAAATGATAAATAATATCAACTTATTTTACCAGGAAAGATACTCTGAAATTGTCTCTTGTTTTTAAGTAAATCCTAGTGTATAGATGTTATTATTATCCAATTTAATGGTACTAATTTTATCTACCTCAGGAAGGATGAAATGCTGAGTTCACCTTGCCAGGACTAGAACCTACAAGTCTGAAGTTTAAACAGATTCTACAGCTAGTACATTAGGCAACTGAGCTATCTCACTGGCTGTGGTACGCTACAGTCTATTTTATTTCCTAAGGATGCATAGAATAACCAATAACAAGGGTAGTTGGCTGGTTGGGAATGATGGGAGTTATAGTGCCCAACTGATGGAAGTCCAAAAGATTTACTGTCCCTACTCTGGGACAATTGCAGCTCTCAATAAACAATTTATGAGGCTTAAATATATATTTACAATTACATGAGTACAATACCATATCAGTTTTTTCATGAGGTAACATAGTAGTAATGAGGCTAAAAACAGACATACATCAAGTTCAGCCCATACCAAATAACACCTGTTGATCCAAAGGAAGGCAAAAAATCCTCAAAAAACATTGAAGCCATTTCCATTAAATCGCAAGTGGGTAAAAAAAATCCTTCCTGACTCCAAATGGCAGTCAGATAGTTCCCTGGATCGAAATCCTATCTGCAATGAAGCCATCCTATATAATAATTCGCTATATCGTGTGTAATGCCGCGACATGCGCAGTAGACACTGCTGCATGTGCTGCAGTCATGAGCAGTATAGACTGCCCGCGCCGTGGCTGATACAGAGCTGGGAGCTCCGAAGGAGGACCGGGTGGCTGTGACACTGTGGCCCGTGTAACGGGCTGTTCAACTAGTCTGTAATAATTCTCTATATTGTTCTGTGCTAGATAGGTATCAATTACTTTTTTTAAAGCAGCTGCAAACACAGCATCCCGAGGCAAAGAATGCCTTAGTTTTACCTCCCTTACTGTAAAAAATCTCTGCCTTTGTTTTAGTTGAAAGTGCCTTTCCTATTGTCTTAATGGATAACTTCTCGTTCTTAGCTCAGCTCTCTGAGTTAATAAATCATTGGAGAGTTCTTTGTATTGACCTTGGCTGTATTTATAAATGGTAATCATATCACCCCTTAGACTTCTCTAATGTAAAGAAACCCAGTTTGTCTAGACTCTCTATAACTCAGATCCTCCAATCCCTTTATCAGTTTTATTTCACTTTTTCCAGTTCAATAATGTCTTTTTTTAAGAACTAGTGCCCCAACTGTACTCCATATTTTAGAAAAGGCCTTATCAAGGATTTTTATAGAGGTAGAATTATATTGGCATCCTGTGCATCTATGCCTATTTTTATGCAGGATAGTACCCTATTTGCTCTTGCAGAAGCTGAATGAATCTGCGCACTGTTATGAAGTCTACACTGTATCAGTACTCCTAAATAGGGGTGGGTGAAACTTGTCGCTGTGTCCCCGCGGGAAATTTCCACGTTGTTATCCGCTTTTTTGCAGGAAAATCCTCTTTAAAACTAGCGGTTACAATTTTCGCATCTTTCATCCCATTGGCCAAAATCTTTCGCCATTTTTTCAATGGCTAAAAAGTTTTCACCCATTGATTTGCATTGTTTTCGCACTTCCGCTATAAAAATGTGACGTTTTCGCTGAGGGCAGACCAATAGAAGCAGCTACAGAGCGAGATAGACGTGCTGTTCTGCTGTGATATTTTGCAAAAAATTGAGGCAGGAGAGGCTCATAGTGACTCCTATCACTATGAGCAGGGTAAAAAATAATCAGTGGAGGAGCTGGAAGGAACCACTACTAAACCAATTCTGTCCAGTCCCCCCAAATCACCCCCCCTTTTGGAATTTGTGGAAATTGCAAGTGCTCTAATTTCTGCTGCTGCTGAGATGAAAGGGCAGCAGGGTGCTGAGAAGCAGGCTAGTGTGCCACAGACCACAGTGGACACAGTGGGAATGAGGTCAACAAATAATGTGGGACTAGGACAGGTTCCACTTGCCAGCGCTAGCAATACTCCTGGTCCTAGTTGCAGTGCTAAATCTGAGGCAGTAGCAGCAACATTATCCGCTGCCAGAAAAAGTGAAGGGGAATATGGAGGACAAGAAGAAAAAGGCCATTCTTTTCCACCTGTTCCCTATCCCTACCCCCAGAAGTCATGGGTGTGGGGATATTATTCTCTTCCATGCAGTCATCATCAACAATAGTACAGTGCAAAATTTGGGACAAGTTAGTCAGGAGGGGAAAGGAGGGAACACACCTTGGCACAACCTACCTGATAAAACACATGAAACACAGACACCATGATATTTATGTCAAACACATTAAAGCCAAACACTCATTACAGAAATCTAGCAACGCTGTTCCTGTACCCCCTGACTCTCCAGAAAGGCATCAAGAGGCAAGGTGGAGATCAAAGAGGAGGAAGAATAAAGAAACCCAGACAGACACTGGAAGTTCCATGACGAGCGAAACAACTAGCTCACCATCAACATCACCTTCTTCCACTAGGGTAATAGTTACGTCTCCTGGCAATCCACCTCGTTCATCGTTACCTCCCCGCCAAATGATAGCCACTCTGTTAATGTTGCACACTGTGTGGTGCACTGACCACACATGCCATTGTGGTGGAGGAGAATCGATACCAGCGCATCAGGTGGCATCTGAGGAGATTCCATCATGCAGAATATGCTAGGATTCTGGCAGGGAGGGTTAATCATTACTATTAAACTGTCAGCAAGTTATCATGTGTCCTTAGTGGGGTCTGGACAAGGGGTACAGTGACAGCAGCAGTACTTGGTTTCGGGTGTCATGGTGTTTGGATCCAGTTGTGTCCCCAGATGTTATTTACCACACACACACACTGTGCACATTGCAGTTGCTGATGGAAGCCACAGTTCCTGTACTCAAGGGAAAATATATATTCTAATAACAACGCACCCATGATTTTGAAGGAGGGGCAGGTGGAGAAGATTTAATGGCCAGCGACTTCTTTTCTCCACATATACTGGAGGCTACTTATACTTCTGCTACTGCCTCAGGCGCATCACGGGAGCCAGTCGTGGCAAGTGGAACCTTCATCATCCATCTTCCATGTTACTGCTATTGTTGATCCCATTCCCTTTCAGCTGCCTAATCATCATGCTGCTTAAACAACTCAGCAGCAGCAGTACGAACATCAGTTGCAACTCAGGACTCAGGAGGACATTTGACAATGCCCAGTGGCTTCTGGCCAACATGACTGGCTGGCACTAGGCCAATAGGGCATTTTTATTTTTTTCTCAGGGCTTTTGCTTTGAAAAATAAAAAATAAATAAATAAAAAAAAACATAGTCCTACAAATCAATGTTTCTTCAGGGCTTGTGCATCTAATAAGTCTAAGTTCTACAAATCAATGTTTCCTCGGGCTTGGGCCTCTAACAACAAATCTAACAACAAATCTACAAAATACTGTATCAAGTCAAGTATCAGTCCACCCCATCTGCAGCTTATGTCAAGGGGTTCCTGTCTCTATAACTTTAAATACAAATTTCTTAATTTATTTTTTTATTAACTGTCCCCCCAATAGCAGTCAAGAAAACCCCCAAAACAAATTCCCTGTTCAAATGATTCATTCATTCACCAGCACAGGTACCCCACTCAGACCCCTTTATACCATGTCTTATGGTTTCTATTTTATTTTATTTTATTTAGGATTTATTTTTTGTTAACTGCCCCTCAATCCTACCAAACAACCCCCCAAAAAATCATCCCCTGTTCAACTGATTCTTTCCCCATACCCCACCAACACAGGCTTCCTCATGCCCCTTTTATACTATGCCTTTGGGAAATTAAATAATATTTATTTTATGTTGTGTGTAACTTCAATGTTCCCATTGAGTTCAATGGAATGAGCTAGGCGGAAAAAGCGGAAAAAAGTGGAAAATTGGCACTTTTCGCAGGAAATTTTTCACCAAGGGGAAAGTGCCATTTTTCTCTGATTTCAGTTTGAGGTAGAAATTTTTGCCCATCCCTACTCCTAAATCTTTCTCTAATGAGGATTCCCCAAGTTGTTTCCCATTTAGTGTATATGTAGCATGTTTGCTTCTACAGGCCAAATGCAAAAACGTACACTAATCGGCATTAAATGTCATCTCTCACTTTTCTGCCCATTCACTCAGTTCATATAAATCCTTCTGCAGAGAATAAATGTAAATAAATGTATTTCCTTACATAGCTTAGTGTCATCACCAATATTGATTCTAAATCAATAATAAACAAATTAACATGCATTGGGCCCAGGATTGAACCCCGTGATACCCCACTTACAACTTTAGATCAACTTGAAAAGGTTCCATTTACAACAACTCTACCATCTATCAGTTAACCAGTTCTCAATCTATGTAAGTGGATAGATAGAGACAGAGTCCAGATAGAGAACACTGGAAATAAAGATCTAAATGCATGAGTGGATATATTCCTTTTAATATTCATATTGTGAGATCATTGCACTGAAAATATATATTTTTGTATATCTCCTTGAATCCCTGGTGAAATGGAGACCAACGCCATAACAGGAAAAAGTCAGATTTGACGATCATTGGGACTGCTTTAACCGTTTGATTTACGGAGCGATGGGCTTTTGAGGAGAGTCGGATCGATTCGAATTTGATATCCACTGAGGCGGTATGCAAGTAACTAACCTGTAAGTGGATATTATTCATTTTAGAAACTGAAATTTTGATATATTGTAATTGGATGCACTCTTTTCTTCTCTCTTCTATGGGATTCGGAAATAAGGTGAACGCAAATTACCAATAGACAACTCTAACATCCAGGACTCCTCCCGGTCTTGGACTCTATTGACTGACAATACAGTATATTGAGTTTATGGTGGTAACTGATGAATCGCCTAAGTTTTATGTACATGTTTGTACGTGTATATTTTTAGAATTATATCTTGACTAGATGGCTCCTCTACTAGTTCGGTCATAAAATTGTCATTTTGTTTGTTTGTTTGTTGTTTGTTTGTTTGTTGTGTTGGAAGTCATATTTCTCCCATTACGATTTCATTTACTGGCTTGTAGAAAATCCCCATGAACATATATTTATTATGTGTGCCCCAAGGTTGTATTTCAACCAAGGGGGCCTCTTCATTTTCAATGGAACCTTCATTTATATCTTCCCTTGTACTAGGTTTTAAGGCATGCTTTACATATAGACAGACCTGCACCTCCCCTTTTATTAACCCTAACCTTCCTAAAAAGTGAATAACCCTCTAGATTGACTGCTAAGTCATCTGTATCATCTAACCAGGTTTCAGACACAAAAATTCTATCATACTGCTCATACACTGCAATCATATCTAGTTCCCCCATCGTACCAGCCAGACTATGAGTATTTACATGCATACATTTTATCTTTTTGCCATTCAGAAAAATTAAATTCTTTGTATTTGACTTTAATCAGGCTGTAACATTGGCACTTCCCTATTAGATAAACTAGCCCATTCCCCTCTCCACCCCAATACCCCTTCTCTAATAACATTTCCTCAATTATACTACCTTCCCCATCCTGTGTTGTATCACACACCACTTTTTTCTAGTTTAAAGTCCCCCCTAACCCTCTAACTATCCTAAATCCAAGCACTGTGGCCCTTTTCTGCTAAGGTGCAATAAAACTATAACGATTGTCCCCAAAGGAAAAGACCAGCCAGTGCTCTAGGAACCAAACCCCTCCTACTTACACCAAGTCTGTAGACATGAATTTAACACCCTACTCTCACATTACCTTTCTAATGTAGCACATGGCACAGGTAGTATTTCAGAAAATATTACCTTAGAGGTCCTTTGATTAAGCTTATATCCTAAATACCTGAAATCCTTCTTAATGGACCTCCATTTTCCACTGAATTTGTCATAGGTACCAACACGTACCATGACAGCCAGATCATTCCCAGCTCCTCCCAACAATCTGTCAAGCAGATCTGCCACATGTTGAACCTGAGCACCAGGGAGACAGCAAACTATTCTATTGTATCGATCTGCCGACAGATTACCCTATCTGCCTTCCTATTTGCACAAACATGATCTTCCCTAAAACTGTCAGGGATGCATTCTTGTATAATGCATTGTACATTTCTGAGCAAATAAGATTTCTTTTATTTATTAAAAGACATTTCTATAAATTGAACTAAGCAATGCAGTATGGCAAACATGCTGTATTAGTCATTAAATATTATTACTGAAACAATAACATGTTATATTATATAACCTATTTCAGCTTTTTAAAGCTGTCTTGTGGGGGAATGCACCAAGGGGCAATGCTTTGTTCAAGTATGTATGGCAATGAATGTTGATCATTTTACCATGTAAAATACAATACACTTCACCATATGCACTAAGAGTTTTGTATGCAAGGGGTGGGGAAGATAATATATATATATATAATAGTTTGTATGTAGGGTTGCCGTAATGCTGGAAATGTGTTTGATGAGGGCAAGTAGGGGATCAGAGAGGATGCTCTCAGACTACATCACCACAAATGCCACTATCATTCCCTAAAATTTTCAGTGCTATACAGATGTGCACTGCACACTTCTGTGGCACTGAAGGAGTTCCAGCATTAAAAGCCATGGCAGCATGCCTCTTATGTAATTTTTGTTGAGTAACATATTTGTTGCCAGAGAGAGACAACACCAGATCTTCTGCAAAGCATCCCCTTTCTTTCCCACTGGCATCAAATCAAACTGGCAGTAAAACTATAACATACAACAGCTTCTATGCTGTTCAGTACTGACTGAATCCACTGATCAGCTGATTCAGGTAAACATTCAAAGCATTCTGTTACATTGCATTGATTTGTTTCCAATTGGGAATGGTGGGAGGTCTCTGGCAGCAAGTAGGTAATCAACAAAAAAAATTGTAAGAGGAATGTCTCAATGGCTTTCAGTTTTTTTCGTGCCCCAGGGGTGTGCAATGCTATTCAGACCCCTTGATACCTCAGGATTTGCTCTTTGTCAAACTAGAACACACTTGGGTCCTCTCACCACAAGAACTCAGAAAGGAGGAGACAGAGTGGCTGTTGTGGGTAGTGTTACTGACTGGTAGATCAAGGGTTAAGCACAGGGAGAAGATTATTCAGCCAGACAAAAAGATAATAAATAGCATTTATTGCGGGGGGGAGGGGTCACAGCAATACATAGGACAACAACTACAGGCAAAAAAAGGGTAAAAATATAACACCTACATACTTCTAGTATCCTCTTGGTTTACAAGCCAAATTGCATAGACTGGCATGGGTTCCACCAAATACTCATAGTCCCTTAGTTTTTTTCTGGGGCTTCAACACAGTCCCAATAGGGGCATTGGGGCACACTGCCCACTGCACATTCACCAGGTGCTGGCTGGCCTGAAGCTTCTTTGTACCTTCTAGTTCAGGCGGAGGGTTTGGACAAGGTTTGCCAGGAGATTATCCACAATCCACAATACACTTTTCTTATTTATGAGATTAGCTACCAGAGTTTAGCTTCACAGCCCCCAACTTTGTCACGAGAATATCAGGACACTTTCATGGCTGTAGCTTGGCTCATTGTACATAATTGGAGGAGTGATTCAGGCACTTCAGTGCCCACTCATCCTAATTTTTTTGGTAAGGGCACACACCAGTCCCAGCTGCCCCCATACTGTCTTTACAAGCATATGGGCCAGTCAAAAAGCAGAATAACCCCAGGAACCTCTCCATTATAGAGAGAGGCCCTACCCCTGTTTCTATATCTTCATCACTCTTCTCATTGTTTCTCACTGAGTTTCTCTCTTGCTACCTCACCCACTCTGGGAACTGATGTCACAGCTGCCATTTACAATATATATTTTACATAGCCTGCTCTATGGGGGAAGAAACGCACATTCAAGTCACATACAACACAACACTATACACTCTCATACCCTGTTGTTTGTCTCCTATTACCCATTTAGACTGTAAGTTCCTTGGGGCAGGGACCTCTCACCAATTGATTATATGACTGTGATGATATAGATTATCTATCACCCTGTAACTACCCAGGTTAATGTCTTTGCTCAAGTTGGGCTAGTGCTCAACAGGGGGCTGTTTGATAACACTGATGCAATTGTCTTAGCTAGACTCCATGGTGCCATCAATATATACTTCAAACATTTATATACACACCCTCAATGCCTGTAAAAGCCCAACACTGTCTAATAAATGCACACACAGGCGACATTAGTATTTGCAAGAATGGAAACACATAGTGAAGGCAAATAAGGTCACTGAAAGCAGGCAGTATTCATTCTCAGGGTGACCCCCATTCATTCACAGCATTTGACAATGTCCCTCATGGAAGACTCATTACTAAATTGCAGTGTTTGGGTTTGGATGTGAAAATAGTTGAATGGATAAGGTAATGGTTGAGTGATATATCACAGAGATTTGTAGTTCATGGAGAAAATTCAGAGGATGTTCATCTTACTAGTGGGGTATCTCATGCATCTGTAATGAGGCCCATTATATTTTTATATATTTATTACAAAAGGTCTTCAAGGTAAAGGATGGCTTTTTTTTCAATGATACAAAGATCTGCAATAGGGTAGACATTGCTGGCAGAATAAGCCAAATGGTAAATGATTTAGATAAATTATAAGAATGGATGAGAGTGTGGCAGCTGTGTTTAATTAATGTAAAATAATGGACTTGGGATGTAATAAGCAGAATATAGTATTAAGGGTATCATATTGTCAGCAACAACAGAGGAAGGGGACTTGGGAGTAATTATCTCTGATGTCTTAAGGTAGGCATATAATGTAACAAAGTGGTAGGGAATGCAAGCAGGGTGCTCAGTTAGAGAGAAAGAAGGAGGTGGCCATGCAACTGTACAGACCTCTGGTCAGACCTCACCTTATGTACCCCAGAAGGATATAGGTATTCTGGAGGGAGTGAAGAGGGCTACAAAAATCCTTAATTATTTACAGGATAAAAATTAACATGATGTAAAAAGGGATCTGAATATGTATAGATTGAAAGAGAGAAGGGAGGTAGAGGGGATATAATAAGACATTTAAAAACAAAAAGGGATTCAAAGTACAGGACGAAAGTACATTTCAAAGGAATCAAAATGCTTGAAAAAGGAGTCGTAGTCATAGTCATAAACTAGAGTGTCATTGGCTTACAGACAGAAGCTTTCATCATCGGAGGAGGCTGGGTAGTGGGAAAGGAGAAGGGGCAGTGCTGCAATGGAAGTTTATGAGGAAGTAGGGTGCAGGGCACAATATAATCGGTTTAACACAAATAGCATTTTTTTTAAATCAATAACGTTTTCGCCCTTATGTATATATCCTCTACATAATAAGCATAACTTTTGTAGAGGAGATAGATCCACTTTAAATTCACTGAGCGGGTCGTAGGTAACTGGAATAGACTATCAGAAGAGGTGGCAGAGGTTAACACAGGCTACTGTGAACATAAAATGGTCCAAGGACCAAATAAGGTTTGGTTTTTAGATTTAGAAAAATGATCAGACTAAATAGGTTGAATGGTTCTTACCTGCCATCAGACTTTTAAGAATTTTAGCTTCCTACAACAGGCTTCATTTAGGTAACCAAGTTAAACCCCTGGGTTTGGTCTTTTTGGGCTCTCTTAGCTTACATGGAGCTAGTTGTTTTTTTAAGGGGATAGTAATGTTTCATAATAAAAGCAGCTCCAATTAATCATCATAGTATTTGGGCCATGGAGAGTGTTATTTCAGTACTGTCAGAGTTGTAGTTCAAGAACAATTGAATGATAAAGTATCCCCCTTCCACCCCTTTTTCTGATGTAACACTTCTCAGCTCAGAGCAGCAGGGTGGTGTGCAAGTGGATTGCAGAGAGGGACAATCTTCAGTTAACATAAGGGAAAAACCTGTCAATAGGGGCAGGGCTTTCATTGTTCTCACAGTAAGAAGATTGTCCCTTGATGTGAGTTGTTTGGTCTGTGAATTCCACATCTGAAGGGAGGTGTTTACACTAGGTTAAATGGGCCGGAGGGGGAAACTTTATCATTCAAATACTCTTGAACTGCAACTCTGACAGTATTGTAATAACAGTCTCTATGGCTCCAATACTATGAAGATTAATTGGAGCTGATGTTTTTGTGAAACACTACTATCCCTTTAAGACTGCTAGCTTCTTTACTGGTAAATTTTGGATTTTTATCTATATAATGATCTTAAATATATGGGCAGTTTGTAATGTTTCCCTCTTTTATGTACTGGATTGAAATTTGTAGTAAATGATAAACCAAAATCAAAATATGTTGCACCTTCCTGTTTGTTTGTCTTAAAGAAAAGTGTTCTATCTATAATTTCAACTTTTTAAAAAAGTATTTAACAAAATCTCTTTTAAAAATGTTTCTGTACAAGCTTCTACTTTCAGATACTACTTTTATCTAAATAATTATTAATTCCATTTCAATTTTGTCTTATACGCTGGAACTGATTTATGGAAGGCTTGGTCCTGCAGGTCTCAATAAAAGGGAAAGCAATCTCTTTCATGGGGAGCATGTAATGTTTGGCAGATGCTCCCATCAGCGATCATGAGACACAGCTAGCTTAGCAGCTAATACTTCTCATCAGTCTCGGCTAAAATCAAGCTCCATCAGGGCTCTGATTATCTCTAGGTGCCGCTTAACATGAACGTGCAGCCTTAGTGTCCTCCTCGTCCTACAATTCAGGACCGGTTCCCAGGTACAGTTTTTCCACAAACATATTGAAAATCGAGAGGCTTATTCAAAGTCATTCTAAATGTGTGTAAATGATCTAATTCATATATGCTATAGAGGTTAAAAGTCTGTACCAATCTTAAGTATAATAGTTTATCCCAGGAGAACATAAAGTTCTTTGTGCTTTTTTAATTTTTTACCAGCTATAAGCATATGAGATTTGTTTATTAAAAGGTACTCATATATATTTTTTTTTTACTTTATAATTACAAGTTTCCTTTATGTTCAGCCTCATGAGTACATACAAACAAGCTTTATATATATATTCAAGGCTATCCCCCCAGCTTTAGCCTATTGCTTGCTAGTTCACTTTTGTGTTTCTGCAACATGTTATTTAAGCCCATTGGCTTCAAATTATCTCTGATCCATTAATCATTTTTTCACTAACTACATACCCCAAGTTACCTCAAGAAATTAGCTTTCTCAGATGTACACCTGCGCTCCAAGTACTACGCCTCAATTATAGCCAGGTATTAATACAAAATATAAGTAATTCTCATTAGTCCAGCTAATAAAGACAATAAAGTTAAAATTCTTATGTAAGTTTTTCTGCTTCCAGTAGGCATCAGTTCACCTGATATCAGGTATGTCCTCCATTACCAGACCCAAGGATATATTTCACTATATAAGTCCCTAAACAAGTGGATCTCTTTCCTGACCCAAACAAAAAAAAAGTTGTTCAGGATTTATAATTATTTGTTACAATATGGCTCTCAAACAATAATAAATGTAATCATAAATACAGGCAAAGGTCAGGATTCAGAGTTTCTTTTTACTTGTCACGTGATAAGCTTTTTTCATCTATCACATCCATAGTGCATGCTTTATATTCTACGTGATTATAAGCACATATTACTTATAAATTGCAGTAAATTCAGATCCAGTTTTTTAATTTCTGTGGAATACTGGATTTACATCACCTCCTCTTCTTAGAGGCCAAAGGTACAACAAAGCTTGCACCAGTAAATCCAAGCAGCAGAATTGCAATCGCCTCAAATTCCAATAATTTCTCATCAATTAATCAACATCTCACCTCTTCGTAGAGGCTGGAGGTTCCATAATCTTCATCTCCTCAAAGAAACCAGAGGTTTTCCAACATATATAAGTAGTGTCCTGTGATTGGAGGAAATTAGATGTAGTACCATTTTTCAAAAATGATCCAAACCAGGAGATTATAGACCTGTGAGCTTGACTTCCTTAGTGGGCGAGATATTAGAAGGTTTATTGACTGACAGTATTCAGGACTATGTGAAGACAAATTATATTATTAGTAGGAGTCAGCATGGTTTTATGGAGAATAGATCATGTGTCATGGAGTGACTATGGAATAATGACACTGACAAGTACAGATACAGTAAAATCAATATCTTTATTGAAATAAGATCAAAAAATAAATACTGAAAGCACTTCCCCAACCCTCAGAGGACCTGGTGTGGAGACAGCACACAATCCACTGACTGAACAGGAACTAATCCCAATCTGACTATGGCATGGGATGGCAGCAAGGATAGCAATAGCTACTTGTGCAAGTAAAGCAGAATCGCCCAAACAAAAATGAGAAATGCTCCCCAAGAATGCTAAAGTACACCAAGATAATAGACTCGGATACCCTAGAACGCTAAGGTAATCCTACAGGCAATGGCAACTAGAATTCCCCAGAACACTCGGGTAGCTACGGGCAACGGTGACTCAAATCCCTAGGCACTAACCGGCGGTATCAAGCAGTATAGGATAGCCAGAGACAAAGTCTGGCACAGTGGGAGGATACTGAGCGCAGCTTGTACCAGAGAGATTAGCTAGAGCACGGTCTAGCATAGGAGAGGAGTCAGTCAGGTCAAGGGTAGGAAATGTATTGAATAGTCAGCCGGAGTCGGGGTCAGCACAGAGTGGTTAGTCAGCCAAGCCAAGGTTGGTATCATATCGGATAGTCAGCCGGAGCCAGGGTCAGCACAGAGTGGGAAGTCCACAAAAGGGCAAAAGAGTACTGGCAGAATGAGGCCTATAAGGCCTAGCAAGTACGTAGAGACTAACTCTGGCAATTATCACATAAGCGAGACACTCAGGAAGTGATAGTACAATGTCGCCTTCAAACCGCAACATCGCTCCCAGAGGGCAATCACGGGCACCATGATATCATGTCAGACTAATTTACTTACAGTTACAAAAGGATAAGTAGTAATTTTGACACGGGATAATGCTGTTGATGTAGTATAATTGGATTTTGCAAAAGCCTTTGATACAGTACCTCACAACAGGTTACTGCATAAATTAAAAGGCTTTGGTTTGGTAGATTATATTGTTACATAGATTGAGAACTGGTTAAATGATAGATGGTAGAGTTGTTGTAAATGGAACCTTTTCAAGTTGGTCTAAAGTTGTAAGTGGGGTATCACAGGGTTCTGTCCTGGGCTCAATGCTTGTTAATTTGTTTATTAATGATCTAGAAGTGAGAATATAAAATCATTTCTCAATCTTTGCTGATGACACTAAGCTGTGTAAGGAAATACATACAGGGATGGATGTTTTTTCTCTGCAGAAGGATTTAGATAAACTGAGCGAATGGGTAGAAAAGGGATCGGCATCAAGACGCCATGTACAATAAAGGTTATGCTGGGCTGCCAGTGCCAATCTCTGTTGTGACAGAAGCTGGGGTTTATGTGTTATAAGAACTTTTGCCTGAGCCTGTAAGAATTAACATTTAATGGTCAGTTCTGTATTTACCTGTTACCATTATATTTTGTTTAATTGTTTGGTGTGTTTAGTGTTATCTCACAAAAAACATTGTTGCATTGTGTTATGTTTTGATGTTATTGCTCATGTATTGTCCCTTTTTATGTCTCAGCTCCTCTTCCCTCCTACCCACATAACTATATAAAATGTGTAGTGGTTTAAAGTTATTCCTGTTATTCCTCTTAACCAAGTCTTGGCTGGTTCTTGGTGGGATAAACACTTCTCTAAAATAGCTATTTGCTGGGCTACTTGGCACCACCAGACCACGTGCGAACAGTGGCACTCAACCCAGCTGTACCATCGCCTGAAACAAAAGGCCAAAGAAATGACAGCCCCATAAGTGTTAGGTACAAGCCCCAAGTGCCACCACAGATGAAATAGATTGGACTTGCCTAAAATGGTATATTGTGGAATGGCAGGCAAACTGAGACTTATTTTGTTCAAACTGTGCAATAAAAACCTCATTTTTAAAAAAGTGAGTCAATGTGTTATTATAATGTATGCTATGCACTGGGTGTGCATTGAACTATTTTGTATGGAACAATGCAGGGTTGTGTTTTGTTTCATCCTGAATAAAACTTGTAATAAAAGAGATTTGATCATATTTAGATTATTTTAAACTCTTAGCCATATAAAGGTTGTATCATTCAATGTCAGTTGCTGATTGTGCACAATGCTGATAATATATTCTGTATAGATCAATTTCTGTCTATCTGATGGACAGTTACACCATTGGAATGCCAAACCCAGAAGTACCAGTCAGATAGCATCTAATATCTTAACAAATAAATTCATTCACCTTTAGCGTTCACCAACTCCCAGGCATGGGGAATAATGATGGGGGAGGGGGGTACCTGAAAGGAATGAGTAGGAAAACTACATTGGGGGATCAGTGTATCCTGTAATACTAGCTACAATATTCCATAATATTGTATGACTTTGTGTAATTAAATTACAATAAAAATGTTCATCTCTAGCAAAGGAAATTTCCTCTCCATGAATAGGGCCAGTTTCAAACTTCCCTCTGCAAAGTGAGTATAGGGAAAAACTAATGAAGGGAACCTTGTAAATTCATTGGAATGCCTATGCAGGTCCATTTTGCCCATTCCAAGGGGCGATGCACTAAGGATCATTAAAAAATGTGAATACTGTGTGGCGATATATGGGAAGAAATATGACACTGCATGTATCTCCTCTCCCAATGTATTACAATTGGTCATTCATGGTATGGTGATGTTTGGATATATTTATATTTACATAATCTGAATACAAGGTCTGTACTATTGTAAAACAGTTGTTTACCCTGTTTTGTGTATTGTATATTCCATGCACTTGATTTATGCTAGTTTTTAGAATGTTGTCCTTTTACCACATTGTAACCCTTGAATACCATCATTTCACCAATTCCCATGTTAGTCTATGGAGACTATTCAACAACATGAATCAAGTTTTGGAGGTCTCATTGTATAGACTCTATAGAAAAACATAGGAAATGGAGAAATGAAATAATTGGAGAAGTCATCATCATCTCCACTTCATCAGGTCTTCATCACCGCTCACTGAATCACAAAAAAGATGGATCAGGTCACACATAACAGTGCCACTGAGAATAACTGGGTGTATGTACAACACAAAAAGCCTAAAAATAAACAACATTCTTGAATTAAAGGAGAACCAAGTAGGCCTTTGTGTTGTGTATGCAATCATTTGCTCTGACGTGAACGGTCATATCTCATATTTGGTTCCCACATGGATCCTCAGGAGTGGGGATGCCTTGGATGGATGTTAGACCATCCACTATTTGCAGGACACACATGGGAACCAAATATAATCCACTGTAGTTTGCTCTCCAACAGGCCATGAATGATGGATATCTCTGACTGAGCATGGCTGGGTCACTCAGAAAGATGGAGCGACTTATCCAAACAACAACAGGCCTTAATCAGAAATCCTTCACTACTGACCTGATTGGTGGCCTTGAGGACTGAACTTGGATTGCCAGGGTGGTATCCCATGCATCACAATGCATAGGATACTATAATGACAATTTGAGATTCACATGTCAATTACTACATAATCTTGCATTCATTCTGTCATTGTTTAGTTTACTAATCACACCATCTCATTTATCTACACAGCATATAGGCCTCCAGCACAACAGGAGCCCATGGAGGAGGCAGAGTCAGCACCCATTGAGGAGTAGCTGGAGGAGGGGCCCCGACAATCACCGTACCCAGCATCCCCACCTTCTGCACCACCTTCTGAACCACCTTCTGCACCACCTGCTGTATCACCTGCTGCACCATCTGCTCCAACCTCATATAGTGATTGGATGCAACAGGAGGAGAGGTGAATGCATCCAACTACCTCCACAGGTTATTACCCTGCAGCACCACCACCACCACCAGGAAGGTACTGCACCGGGACAGTGATCACCCCTCAATATGGGCCATATGTCCATCAGATGGACCTACCCTCCTGGATAGCTCCCCAGCATGGGCCCAGGTACAGTCCTAGGTGGGGGCCAAGCACCTACCAGTGACCACTGGAATACAAACACTTGGGTCTGATTGGGGGGCCCCAGCACCCTCAACCAAGGGATGACTTCACCCTACCACCTGTGAGATCAATGTGCAGTTCAGAGTCCCTGGATGTGGTGGGCACACGACCGTCATCCACACCAGCCTCTCCACCAGCACCAGCCTCACCAGTACCAGCCTCACCAGCACCACCAGCAGCAGCCTCACTAACATCACCAACAGCATCCTCACCAGGCACAGCCTCCTCCAGAAGTGTACGCAGCAGACGGGTGGAGGTGGAGTGTCTGGTGCTACAGAGGAGGCAACTCAGGGAATCCCAGAGGACCAACAGGTACATCAGAATGCTCCAAAGGGATTCCCTGAGGAAAGCAGCCAGACTTTAAGCCAGAATTCATGCCCCGGAGGTACAACATACTGTGTTGACTTCAGAGTTGCGTCAGTACCGTACAGGGATGATGGACATGATGGGGCAGCTACTGGTGGAGTTTAGAGACCACAACCGCAGGTAGAACCTTCTCCTGGAGAGAGAGCAGCGGTCTACAGAGGGTTCCACTACACCCACCTCTCCCTCAAGTGTGACCCCTGAACCAACACCAAGGGTGCAAATGGTGACCAGGCAGTGAGCCAGGGCATCCACGACTGGCAGACAGTACAAGGTCTCCCCCCAAAAGATAAAATAAAGAGCCCAACTTGTTATTTTTTCCCCTAAATAAAACAAGCACTTCTACATTTGAATCCTGTCTCATATGGTTTGCATGGTTTGTGGTTACTGATAGATTAGGTGGCAAAGATATCTCCAATGCATCGCCAAGCAATGCAGTAAACACAACTTCTGCCCAGGTTACATGGTTGTAGAATGACAGATACCTACCCTTTTGCACTGGTGCAACACTGTGAACATTCATTTGTATCAACTGTTGTGGTTTATAGGGGTTAACCAAACAGCTATTTGACTTAGCTAAGAACTAATAGGCAGGATAGATAGAACATTCAGCCAAATAGGCTGAGATTCACACTATGATTGTGAAAATAACTTACTGGATAACCAATTGATCACAGTAAGGTTTCAAAGTGTCTGCTACACATTGAAACCCTAGGGTGAGCACTGGGTTATCCAGTAAGTTGTGTTAAGGTTTTACTAAGGTTGAAACAGACTTTACCAGTGATATCACATTGTCACTTAGTTTGTTTGTTAATGTGGTCCATGTACCGAGAGATGTTAAACCAATGCAATCTCAGAACATTGATTACATTGATCAACATGAAAACCGTGGATATGAGATCAATGGGGAAGTGTGTCCCCTGTATCACTTCTTTATCACTCACAACACACATTAATGTCTCACTGCTATCATATCTTTGCATGAATGCATCACAAAGTCCACTCATGGTCAAACAACAAGTTGACTCCTGTGATGTAGGTCAGGCCTTACTATGTACGAGGTATTCTCTAGCCATGGGTATGGTTCCACATTGAGACATGTCTAATCCCACGTTTAATTTAACAGACACATTATTGAATAGTGATGGTTCTCCTTTAATGTGTCTCACACTACATTAAAACATACATGTGCTTTTGGGGTATCTTGACTATATGCATTGAACACTTGTATGAGCACACAAAAGATACATAAAAACTTAAAAAATGATACTGAAGAAACACTACTGAACTGCTCATGTGTTGTTCACAAGGTATTGTAACTCTGCAGATGAGCATTCTTACTATTCATTTTTGATACCTGGATGTTAGGAAACACATACATTTTTGTCTTCTGTGGATATGTGGATGTTCCAGTAGAGGTTGCTGTGAACATCAGGTTATACATTGCATCACCAACACAATCACTTGAAAGCACCAAGGGAAGTGTTGTCAAGGCTTCAGTCCAGTCACATGGAAACTCCTCTGCTCCAGGGTCGATCATGCTATGGATACTTGTGGGACAAGATGACAGGATTGGGAACAGCACCCTCAAACTGATCATCATGCAACAGCTCTAACATCACTCTCCCATGAATCTTTTCTGTTACAAGGGAGTACACAACCCATTGCTTTGTAATGTGTTTTCTACTCGTCTGTAACCCATTATGTGGAAAACTAAGGGGATGTCAACCAGCTCTAGGAATATGTGGCCCTGACATAAATCCACACATCACCAAATATGCCATTAGAGATTCATGAAACAAATACATTTGGCCTGCCAATGTCAGAGTACTGCACACACACACATACAGGTCAGCATGGTCTCCCTTGAGATCTGATCCACATTTCATGACACACTACCAATGTAGATCCATCTCTCTGCTGCTCTTTTTAGCTATAACAAACTACAGGTCCCACATTCAGTCCAATGGTCCTTTAACCCCTGATGTGACAGAGTGTTATCCAATGCAATGCATTGGATAACACTCTTTTGCTACAGGGGTACAATGGTTGCTATGGCTATGATCATGTCAAATCACTATAGTTGCTGTCTATCAAGCCCTAGAATATGATGAACATGGGTACCTTGGTTCACATGGGGATATGCATGATATCCTTGAAGTAGCAATGTCAACATGGATAACAGGATGGCAGATGGTACTGGAAGCCCCAGCCACATTATATGACATGTCCATGGAGTACTAGATGTTTGTGGTCAATACTGCAGCCATTTTCAGGGCTGTGTCATTGATCCTGTGGGGTGAAACAGAACATCATGTGTGGTGTGGTTAATGTGTTTGCACAAATGCACCGGACTAATCATTGACATGCATGGATTGTGTGAATGCCTGTGTTATACTTACAGTTGAAGTGTTTCCTGATCAGCCTGTCTCTTATCTGTGCCCCTCTTAGGGTCTCTTCATCATGGACAATGTCCACAGGGTCATCATGTATGAGTGGGGGCTGGATATCATCCAATAATCTTGTGTCCACTGCAATGTTGTGGAGGATTGCACATGCCAGGATTATGTCACAAGCATTGCCTGGTGCATACTGTAATGCTCCCCCTGAGTGATCCAGACATCTGAATCTTGATTTTAGGAGTCTGAAAGTATGCTCTATGCCATTTCTCGTTCTGGCATTGGCCTGATTGTATCGCTCCTGGGCATTGGTTTGGGGATTTGTAACCGGGGTGAGGAGCCATGATTTGCAGCCATAGCCAGAATCACCTGTGGAAAGTGAATGACATGGTGAGACAGGGACCACATGCTGTATGGATGATGTTGTATGAGGTGGACTTACTACCTGTGAGTGAAGAGCATGCTGAGCAGTGTTGTGTGTACACTTGTGGATGTGGTGAAGGAATTAGAGTGAGTGGAGAAAAGGTGACCTTTTAGTAACGATGGACGTCTCATCTCTATATACCGTTATTGCACACGAGAAAGGGTGCATGGCCACAAAATATTTTTTGGATAAGGAAGAGGATTTGGTTCCAACACAGGTGGAATTTATTATTTTTTTGATTAAGTTCATATTGGAACATAATTATTTTTGGTATGGCGATCAATTTTTTTTACAAATTGTAGGTTCCGCAATGGGTACCAGATTCACACCGAGTTATACAAACTTGTATATGGGCCACTGGGAATCCCAGTTTATCTGGAACAGTGGCCCACTCGGTGCGATTCTGGTATCCTGGAACAGATATATCGATGACATTTTTTTTATTTGGAGAGGGATGGAGGACGCTTTAAAAAATGTTTTGGTATATTTAGAGGATAACACATACAATTTGAAATTTACTATGGAGTATGACACTCAACAGGTGAATTGTTTAGATCTAACTATATATATTGAAGAGGGACAGTTTAAGACCAAAATATTCTTTAACGTTATGGATGTTAATAGTTATATCTCCACAGACAGTTGTCATTTTTCACCCTGGATAAAAAATATACCCAAAGGAGAATTCATCAGAACTCAACGAAATTGCACAGAAATACAAGTTTATGATGAACCAGTTAATATTCTTAAGGAAAGATTTCAAGAAAAAAAATTATATGAAGAACAGTTAGATAACACCATCAAAGAAATTAACAGAAAAGAGAGCTATTAAGAAAGAAGGAGAAAATATTGCTGAGACATTTGCAGGTATTGAGGGGAGATAGGATTCTTAATAGCATTTTGTCAGAAACAACTAAAATAGCGTATAGTAGTACACCAAATCTGGGGACTCAAATAGCCACAAGTGTGGGTAAAATTAAAAAGAAAGAGAAAAACACTTGGTTGCCAAGGTGGTTTCTTTAAATGTGGAGAATGCGTAGGATGTAAGAGTTGCAAAATAGGAAAAAGCATCACACAATTTTCTTCTACACCAAAAGGAGAAATATATAAGATCGAAGACGTCTTAACCTGTAATACAAAAGGAGTCATTTATTTGATGAAATGTACGTGTAAAAAACAATACATAGGAAAGACTAAGAGAAGATTACATGACCGTATCAAAGAACATATTTATAATATTAAAATCAAATATGGAAACCACAGTGTATCCTCGCATTTTAAAGAGTTCCGTGGATCAAATGTTGGAGATCTCTCCTTTATGGCTATTGATAAAATAAAAAATAATTGTAGGGGGAGGACTATGTCCAACAGATGTCTAGGAAGGAGACCTAATGGATATTTGACATGAATATGATTCAGCCATATGGACTGAATCTTGATGTTGAATTATTTGGGTTCCTCAACTAGACATCATGGTGGTTATATATATTCCTCCAGGGCAAATCATTTAATATATCTTTTCCAATGGTTTCTGTTGAACTATCGTTTGGTAGGGCTAGATTGATTAGAGGGCCATATTGAGATTAGAGTTAGTGAAGGAGGTCATAGTCGATTGAATTATCAGTTATTGAAAAAAGATGTTACTCACTCTACTCCTTTATTGAGATAAGTCTGATTTGACCCAGAATGACCCAGATTTGACCCAGAATGCGATTAATAGACATGGGGTATATGGCGGGGTTTAATGGGTCAATAAGTGTAATGGATGTAATTGAGCATACTTGTTTAGGTTGCTGTTTGACAATAACCATTATCCCTGCACTAACAGTAAGATATAACTCTTTCGATCTATCAAAGGTATTGTTAAGCGATAACATCTAGCTCTGCATTAGTAGTAAGAAATAAGAATTATTGGGTAGGTCCCACATCTATACAAATAATGGAGAGAGAAGATAAATGTAATCAATGATTGAGGGTTAAATATTTGGAGACACTTATTTCTGGTTTTAGAAGGATATAAAATCTCACAAGGGAAGGCAGAACATATTACCTGATGAAGAAGCCAGTAACGGCTTTGAAATGCATTGGAGTGAGGAAGATCCCTACATAATTGCAGAACGGGAAGATGATGTACCAGTAAATACAACAAAGATAATATGCCAAAAGTGATTATACTGTGGAATACAAGGATAATCGCACGAAACACTGTCTTTAAGACCTCCGACACACCGGCCGTGTGAACGCACTAAAGGGGATACCTGGAGAGGAAGAACCAAGGGAGCGGTAACCCGACAGCCTGTTGAGTAGTCAGGTGTGGGTAGAAAGTATCCGCTGGTGCACAATCTCATAAAGACTGAAGGTAACCCATAAAACACATGTAGTGTGAAGTGTTAATTTCTTGTAAAGCGGTCATGTGTTGTAATGAGAGAACACAGAGTTTTATAATAACAAAGTATAAAAAGACATCCCGTTACAGAAATCATGCTCATTATGGTTTATACGAACCAGGTATTTGGGATACGAAGTTAATAGGTACATCAAACAGATACAAAAACATTGACCCGGCTATATGTATACTAACATACTCAATACAGGAGTTGTTTCTGCAGCTCAACTTGATATATAGCAGTTCTGTAGGTAGATGTGTGAGACTCTAAATAGAAATGTAATTGTTTCATAATAGCAAGAGTATATTTATATAAGCACCCTTATAGGGTTTTAATGACATTATTTTTCCATAACGGATGGGTGATCCGTGACTGAATTATTAGTCATACATCATTACGGGCTCCATATTGGCGATCAGCCTGATTTATAATACTGATGTGATCACCAATATATGTGTTATATATTTGTTGGATATATATTTTCATATATGATGGTGTAATTAGGTGAGTCACGGATCTGATACATTGAGTGTCTGATTCCCGGTTGCAGGGGGTTTGGTCCTGAAGTGTATTGGATCAGGGTCCATCGATTGTGTTTTAAGTGCATGTTATATTGGATTGTCATTCAAACGTTTTTCACATTTTATTGTTGTATTCTTTTAATTGTATTTGTATATAAGGATATTCCTAGTTTGAATAAGCTGCATTTAATTTGAATTGATATTGTATTCAGGTGGAAGATTCAGAGGTTTCTTTGTTCTAGAGAGGGAATGTCCCGCGTGTGACAGCCATAGGGGGATACAATCGGGTTGACACGAGGATTCTTACAACATTGAGGGATCATACATGGAAACTTGATTGAACCCACATGGTGGTCTAGCGTGGAGTTATTTGCCTCTTTGGAATGACTGAACTCCGAGTCCCCACAGGGGAGATACTATGTGATGGGATTTATGTATTAGGGGGAATAGACATATTGAAAAATTTTAATAAATAGATTTTTTATTCACTTGAATCTTCTTTCTTTATGTATTGGATACCTGAGTGCTCTGATTGTATTAGATAATTTAGTATTATTAACTCACCTAGAAGCCATCCCCCTCTATATGTTCCTTTCTCAAAGTCTCTGTGTACAGATGAGTTTTGATAGAATGTATGCATTGTGACAGCTGCTAGGATATTTTGCACAGACATAGGTGATCCTCATGTTGGAGTCACACACCATCTGCACGTTCATGGAGTGGAAGTTCTTCCTGTTGATAAATAGATGTCCCTCACCTGTTGGAGCTTTGTTATGGACACAGGTGCAATCTATTGCATCCATGACCCTGGGCATGCCTCCTGTTGCATAAAAGATCTGCTTTACATGTGTCCACTCCATGTCGGTGGTGGGAAAGTGTATGGATCTGATGGCCTTGCTTATGAGGGCTGGCAACACCTGAGCCAGTACCCTTGAAAATGTGGACTCGGACATGCCTGATGCATAATCTTCTGTTGACTGAAAGGCTCCACTTTCCATAAAATGTATAACACATATCAGTTTCTGCAAGTCAATTAGGGCATGATTGTGGATTTATATGGGAATGACCTCATCCTTGATGACCTCATATAGGGCAATGATGCAGTGTGGCCTCAACCTGTAGTGATCTATCACCTCATCATCGGTCATTCCCAGGAGCGTGACCCATGAGCGGTATACACTGGGCCTTGGTGGTCATCTGTACATCCTATGCTGCTCCAGGGGTACCCGTGGCAGCTGGGGAGCATCCTGTTGCAGCCGCTGTGGTTTTGCAGGCAGGTGTTGTCCTCCAGGTGCTGATGGGCTTCTGTGTGGCTCTTGAGCCAGAGCCTCCTCACTTGCAGCAGGTGAAGACTGTTGAACAGGTGTGCTTGGGAGTTGCTGGTGTTCCCTAGCCCTTGCACGCCTTCTCCGCAGTCTTCACATCAATAGGTATGCAAACATATTTATTGTTCTCTCTATCTCGCTCTGTCTCTGTCTGTCTCCATCTCTGCCTCTCTCTCTCCCTGAGTGGAAAACAAACCACATGTGAGTATGGTGGGCTGTCCCTTTAAAAGAATGTCGGGGTGTTTTCCAGGTGTGGTCATGAAGTGATTGATGACCAATGGGAGGGTGTTTTTTGTCCAGGTAAGTGTTTGCCGGTGTGTTTGTGTTTTAAAATCTGCAGTGTTTTGATTGGTGTGTAGCTGTCAGTTGTGAGTGTGATGTTGTGGGGTGCAGGATGTGTCTTTATTGTGTGGTGATTTGCCCAGGTGAGCTTGTTTTGTATTGACAGGGGTCCGTGTTGTGCATTAAACCCCATTGTTCCGTTCAATGTTGCGATGTGTTGTTTTGATGTGCTTTTTGAAAACCTTGTTCCAGTGGTGTTGATAATTTGTTGTGTTGTGTGTGACAGTGATTTGTGGTCCATGGGCATGGTTTGTGTGTTATTTTGGCATTGCATGGGTTAATTTTGCCATTTTCATGCTTGTGCACTATGCTGTTTGTCTGTTGTATTTTGTGTGACAGTGGTTTCTTTTTGCCGTTATGTGTGTTACAGCTAACAAAACTGGGTCTTAACTTTTACCTGTTAAATGTATCTTTTTTCTGCCGTTAGCAATACCGCACTCCTTTAAATGGCTCTGGGGAATCTTGTTCCATGAGTCTCAATGCATGTAATATTATCGTCTGTAATGATTTGTGAACTGCCATTAGCTGTTCATAAGATGGACCTTTAAATGGCTTATTGTATGTTAAAACACCCAACGGTGTTTTTTTTTACTGCCTTTAAATCTACCCCCTAGACTGTAAACAAATAAGCATATCAAGGAGAGAGAGAGGTGACCTCATGGTAGAGAGGTCACTGCTGTTAGAACAAAAAAACAGAAATTGATATACTGTTTCTACATGTTCAGTTTACTCCACAGGAAGTTTTAACTATGAGATTTTAAGCAAGATTTGAGGTAAAATGGGATATTTCAGTTTTAACCCAATATACTTTAATTATTATTATACAAATTATTAATGTCTAATATATGACAATTATAAAATGTTATTTCCTCTTTAAATTTGCATTGGGTTGGAAACCTTTCTAGTCCCATCAACTCCAGAATGAGCTATGGGCTAAATGGGGAGGATGGGAGTTTTAGACTACAGCAACTGGAGAGCCAAAAGTTGCCTTCCTCTGTTTCCAGAGTTTCTACTTATCAGAGAAATATTCAGTAACTTGGTCTTCAGTAATTCAGTGTGCAAATGTATTACAATATTAATCATTTACTTCAGTCTGAGTGCAGCAATCATAGCAAATAATTGCTCCTCAAAACTCTTATAAAGAAAATCATAAACTGTGAAATTAAAGGACATTCTGTTTCTCTACTTTGTATTTCAGGCAAAACTCCAAATATAAATGTCTTCTCTATATTTTCTTTAAAAGCAATACAAATTATATGAGCATGCCATCAAGATATGATTATTAAAAGAAAAAATGTGTAGGTTTACAAAGTGTCTTATTTTGTGAAGAATGCAACAATACAGTGGCTTCAATGTAATACATTCAGAAATGAAAACAACTTGAATTGTATCTAAAAACATATCCAACTATGTGTGTTTTGAACTTACAAAAGGTATAAAACACTACCTGTAAGTACGTGTGAGTGATCAGATGTAAGTTGTTTCTAATATAACCTTTTCAACAGTGGTGTATCCACAGACAGGTGGGCCTGGGTGGAATATTGATCACCCAATTTGAGTTTCGGTCTGTTCACCAGCATGCCTATAACTTTACTTAATGGAATACTTCTAGTGAAAATTATCAGTATTTAGGCTGCACTCATGGACCTAATCTTTTGTAACTTTATTCTTAGGGAGACCAACACTGGTCATTTGAGGTTAAGGAAATTATGTATCGAGCCTGTCTAGCCTGCTTCCATTACCCTGCCCAAACAAGAGATGTGACAAATCACAATAAACAGATAGAAAAATGCTACCACTCACTCCTTAGATGATGTTTATGATGTCCATGATTCAACAAACACTGGGTGGAGTTATACCATCTCAAGTAATCAGATCTTAAGTGAAACATGACACTTTCCTCAATGCATATGGAGAGCAGGATTCTTAACAATATACTTGTTAGCAACACCTCACTTAACCACAGTGCCTTACAGTATTAAATGAGAAGTAAACTAAATAAAAAATGTGAAAGAAATAGTGACATAGCTCACATCTTTGAACAATATACACATTGCACAGGTATAACATCAATTCATCATAATTTAATTGTTACATGCAATTAAAGTTTGCATCCATGTCAAAACAAAAACACAGAAAAAAACGCATTGTTCTTCATTTGTAAATGACCACTTTACCCATTTAAACTCACATTGTTTTAAATGCTAGTATAGACAGCAATGTGGAACTGAAACCAGCGGTAAAAACACTGGATAAATGCTTCATTTTTTGGAAAAATTAAAAAAAGAAAGTTTTAACCATAAAGACAATACAGTCATAGGAGGAATCAGGTAGAGTGCCAAGAGGCCTTAGTATTATTAAAATGTGGCTCATTGGTTCAAGGACTAAGAGTTCGTAAAGAAATAAGAAGTTGTTCTGTTACATTACTCGAGGCACTGGATGATATTGGTGATAGAGCAGATGGAGAGTTTGTATTACTTTGAACAGAGTTGGAACAAACCCAATTTGTTATTGTAAAACAGACATCTGTGGATCACCTAAAAAGTGATTGGATGATAAGACTAAATTGAATAATCTAGAAGATAAAATTAAACAAAGGAAAAAATAGAGGTTTCAAAGGACCATGCTGGACTTTGAAAACAACATTGTCAGTTGGCCAAATTTCC
This sequence comes from Rhinophrynus dorsalis, assembly GCA_037306005.1. Lineage (NCBI taxonomy): Eukaryota > Metazoa > Chordata > Amphibia > Anura > Rhinophrynidae > Rhinophrynus > Rhinophrynus dorsalis. Next base: position 339,716,297 of record CM074720.1, on the reverse strand, counting down.
AAAAAAAATAAAGAATGGAGAAATGCTAAGGATTACAGGTGATGTAAAATGTATAGAATAAGTAGGCTCAAAAGTTATTGGGCCACATATCATAGGATAGCTCAATATAAGAGTCAGAGGGTCTGAGACTGAACTACAGGAATCCGAGAGAAGAATAATCAAAATGGTACTGTGACCCAGTAACAGGAGGCACCTGGAGAAATAGATGCTTAAGTGTGGCACTATAGTGTTTGTTAGAACGCGGATAATCAATAGAAGTGCCAAACTAAACCACAATGATACTTACACAGCAGGAAATACTAAGGGTGGTAGCACAGAAATAGGCTACCAGAAGCACAAGGTGCTGAGGTGTGGTGCTTGCAAGGATGGGAATATGGTTTACCATTTGAGATGTTTTTCTGTGGAGAGGACTTTAGTAAAGTTGCCAGTGGAAAAGGCTGGATAGCAACCTCCAGAGAAGCTAGTAATGCAGTAGTTCTCTGGATAACCTATTCAGGTGTAGAGGGCGCTCTACTGGAACCAACAAGAGATGGCAGCAGAAGAAAGGTATGAACACTGTGCAACCTAACACTAGATGGAAGCAGAGGATAATTAAGAATTATGTGAATCAGGCTAAGAGGTGAAGGATGGCTGAACATATACATAGAACCCTGGAGAGAACAACAAGACTTTAAGATTGTAGCCAAGGTGGCAAAGAAAGGAGGACATGTCAAAGAAAAGCAGTTATAAGAAAATACAACTATAGGCAGCAACAGAACCCAGTTATTCTGCTGGTGGTTACACTAGGTTTGAAGATAATATTCAAGTGCTTGATCTGGTCATTAGTCTGTGGATGGTACATGGAGGAGAATTGCAATCGAATCCCTAGATGAGAACAGAACGCCCTCCAAAATTGTGACAAAAAACTGGAACCCTGGAAACTGGATATGAAGTGGAAACCCATGAAGACATACAATCTCCTTGATAAAGAGGATGGGAGCTTGTAAAGAGGTACACAGTGGCCTTTGTTTGGAGAAGCGATCAATGACAACCCAGATAATTGTCATGCCTGAAGAAGATGGTAGATCCACAACAAAAGCCAAAGAGGTAGGTACCGGAAGTAGTTGAAGATGACCAAGGGGCTTTATGCAAGGAGGCTTCAGGTGAACATATACTGGGCAGGAAGAGATGTACTGCTGGACGTGTCTCTTACACTGAGGCTACTGAAAGAAACAAGAGAGACGTTAATACAAGTGTTCAACCCATGGATGACCAGCTACATAGAGTGGTGAGCCCAATGAAGAACCTCCAAATGGAACTGTTCCTGTGTGAACATGGGCTTAGAGGTGGAAAGGGTGTCTATATGTACTCTGACCTGAGCCCTCTGAATGTGCTTAAGCATTCTGTTAGATAATGTGACAAGTACCCATGAAACAGAATTTATAGATCCAGGATTGAGAGAAGGAGCTGTATAGGGCTTAATTGCCATGAAAAGGCATCTGACTTGAGGTTTTTGGTGCCTGGAATGTAGGAGATTAGGAGAGTGAAATTAAAATGAGAAAAAAACAAGGAATACCTAGCTTTACATTCATTTAGGGCTTTTCGCAGAGGCCAGATTGGTATACGAGGCATTGATGATTAGTGAGAATAATCAAAAACAAGAGAAGGAAGATTATAGGAGGGTTAGGTGTCATTATTCAATTACTTTCACTTTCCTGCTTAGTGCAGGGGACACCTTCCTCATATAGAGACAAGTTCAGTACCATCAGTCTTTGGCCATTTGTTATCACTAAGACTTTATTCTAGTAAAATAAATCCAGTATACATCCTATTAATGAAGTGTTGTAGTTAAAATATATGGAAGGCACTAATTGGCAATCTTCCAGATCATTAAAATCAACACCATAGTCCTCCAAATAGAAATGTGTCACCTTTAAATACAATTGCTGGGTGAAAGACTGCCTAGTTGGTGAACATGTGTTTTATATGTCATATATATTATACTGTCATTTTTAGAACCATTTTACTTTAGGTAAGTTTTACTCTATTAATAGTTGGTTGCTAAATAAATAAAAGAATCCCTGCTGAGGAAGAGCAGAGAGAAACACTTGATAGTATATGTGGGAGCTGAAATACAACTTTTTAACAATGTCTCTCCTTATACTCAAATGTGAAGCTCCATCAAACCCATGACTGATCACCTGTGTAGCCTTAACCCCTTAAGGACCAGAGGTCCAAGAACTTACCTTCCCTTAAGGACTGCTTTGATGCTTGCCGACGAGCCGGTACACGTGACCTGTTACGTGTACCGGAGTGCCGCTTTGGGGCCTAAGAGAGACCGATCCAGTCTTGGATCTGTCAATTTTAGGCCCCATTTTTACTTACATTGTTCCTGGTAGAGAGCTGTAAGTAAAAAGTACGTGACGTGCAATGACTGTCACCAGTCCTCAATGGTATAAGGACCATGACGGAGATAGCACGTCATCTGGTCCTTAAGGGGCTAATATAAAATATAGATGGGGATTCCCTTTTTCCATGTCAGCATCGCTCAATGCCTGCACTGCTACACTGCATTCAGCATCCAATGTTGGATCCTTCTGCTACCAGCTGGGTATATCCTCTCACACAATACCACCACTGCCTCAGGCTCATCCACCTTTCAGACAAGTAAAATGTCAAGAAGAGGACACAAGCTCACCGGCAAAGAAGACTACTAGATGAATGGTATGATAGTGTCTTTGTCCATATTGGTATCTGAACAAAACACTTGGACTGCATACCAGATCAGATCTCTTAGACACCTGCCCTAGACGATATCATTTATTTGTTTCAAAACAATCTTGTACCTGTAATCTAGACTCAATGTTTTGAAGTAGCTACTTTTGGACTTTATCTGTAGAATCAGACTGACAAACACGGCTCTTTGTATTGGGAACTCAGAAGTTGAGCAGACTCATCTAACCAGAGAAGCATGAGGTCTCATAGAAAAATCCACGTATTGCCTTGAAATAACAAGTTTACTGTTTAATTATATGTTTTTGAATCTGTTTTTGTTTCTCTCTCTCTCTTTCTCTCTATATATATATTTTTTTTTCCTTCACATATAAGTTATATATGCATCCTAAGACACTCTGCAGGATGTATATAAGACTAATAAACCTTCCTCGTTTGGACTGTTCTAGAAGGGAACCAATCACCCTTACATATTATAATCTGCGTACCCTCGTGAGTTCTGTAACACCAGTTAATATGAGGGATACGCCCTACTCATCATATAGACCCAAAACACATTGCTAGCACCATAGATAAACCTCCATTTATTGACAATTCCTTTGTACTTATTCTCCTGCTTATTGTAAAGTGCCAGAGAGCCCATGGTGACTTCCTATAGAGGTCTGAGTGATTATGAAAACTTTGCAGAGATTCTGTTAAATGACCCCTGTCCAGATGAACAAGATTCCTCTAATGTTTTACAGGACCAGCTTCATCTTCAGAGTTACACTGCAGATCACTTTAATTTGACACAATCGTTACCAGTAATAGATTTAAGTTCAAACCTAAAGTTTTACACCAAGTTTGAGAACCTGATACACCAGTATATATACAAGGCCATGAAGGCCCGAGTGACCACCCAAACATTACAGCTTAATCCCATGACAGAGTAATTATACAGTTATACAATATCCCATGATCCTGACTCAATCCCTGCTGCTTACACATTGGAATCTAGTGTCATCAAAGCCATGTGATCACCCCAGTCGCTTTTTTTTCTCCTCCATATTAATGCTGCAATACTATTTAAAGGGATAGTATTGTTTCACAAAAACAGCAGCTCCAATTAATCTTCATAGTATTTGAGCCATAGAGAGTGATATTTCATTACTGTCAGAGTTGTAGTTCAAGAGTAATTGAATGCTAAAGTTTCCCCCTCCCCTCAGATGTGGAATGTGGTCTATAGACCAGACAGCTCACAGCAAGAGACAATCTTCTTATTGTGAAACAATGAAAGCCCTGCCCCCATTGACAGGTTTTTCAGGTTTTTCCCTTATCTTAATTGAAGACTGTCCCTCTCTGCTGCTCTGAGCTGAGCAGGTACATCATTAAAAGGGGCAGGAGAGGGATATTTTTATCATTGAATTACTCTTGAACTACAACTGTGACAGTATTGAAATAACACTCTCCATGGCCCAAATACTATGAGGATTAATTGGAGCTGCTTTTATTATGAAACATTACTATCCCTTTAAGCTATGATAATTGTTAATTACTGTATTTTAAAGGGATAGTAATATCTTTTTAGAAAGGCCTACTGCCTTTGAATTGGTCTAGCACTTCAGAACCATATCTTGTTTACAAATATTACAAGTGTAAGAGCCCAATCTAAGCCTTACATTTTCCTTCTTTGGGAAAGGGATATTGGCATCTCAAGAGAATTGTCTGAATGGAAACAAATACTGTACAAAAACTGTTGTACTCTGCTTGCCTCCTCCATTAGGGAATTCAATTATAAATTAATCTTCAGATGGTACAAAACTCATCTGCAGCTATCACAGGCATATTTGAACACATCTAAATTATGTGGCTCCATGCCACATATGTGGTTGCTCTGCACGAATATACTGAACTACTGGACAAAAATCATATCCTACCTTATATATATTAGATACTTCTCTCCCTACAGGTCCTTCCCTTTGTCTTCTCCTACACCACCCTTGGTTACAACACCCGAGCAACAAACCCTGTAAAAATCTTCTATTCCAACTTTTAAACATTTAAAAATCCATGATCCCTCTGCTTTGGAAATCTATTGTATTGCCAACTTTCTCAGAATGGACAGCGAGTGTGAATTTCTTTTGACAAATTGAAAAATGCCATGCTATCAGGATGGGTTCCTTAAATGGGTTCCTTAAATTCCTTCTCTAATACCTGGTCACCTTGGGTTACACACATACAGATATGACAACATTTGAAGCCATACCCAATGTGCCTCAAGACACCTTTTTTTAGCTCAATCTCTATTGTACCACCAACCCATAGCATTTCTCATTATTTCTTATTATATCTCACTATACTTAAACCTTATACTGTTGATAATGCTAGAATGATGTTCACGCAACCTGAGTTTTTTCATCTTATCTATACTCTTCAAGTCTACAACACTTACATATTGTCACGGTAACTTGACAAAATAAAAACTCTGAGAGGTACAGATAAAATCCACACCACTTTAATGAAAGATATATATAATGAATAGCAAATTATCACTTCCCCAACCTTCCCCGGGGTCAGGCGTGGAGACAGTGCTACAGTCCACTACACAGGAGCTGACACTGAACCTTAACCTGAATATTGGAACCAGGAACACAGCAGAGAACCTAGCCTATGGTTCTGTGTACCACCTGGATGTAAGAGGGTGGTAAGCAGTCAGTCTCACCCCAGGACACTAGGGTTAGCTGAGGCGCGATGCCCTAGAACGCTAAAGCAAGAGACACAACACCCTAGAACGCTAGGGTTCCGGTGGGATCCTAAGTAGACCAGAGCGATACAAGGCCAAACAGTCAGACAGAACCCAGAGTAGTATGGTGGCAATGATCAGGCCTCAGGACCTGCATGGAGAGGGAGCCAGGCCCAAGTATAGTGAAAGTGGAGTCAGACAAAGCCAAGGTGAAGCACTTAAAGGGTAGTCAGACAAAGCCAGAATACTTAGCATGGAGTGGGTAGTCAGTCAGGTCAGGGGTCATACACGGATCGGGTAGTTAGACGGAGCCAAAGATTGAGCACGGGACAGGTAGTCAGACAAGGTCAGAGGTTCAGGCACAAATCAGGTAATCAGACAGAGCCAAAGGGTCATATACAGATTGGAATCAGCAGCTAAGAACGGGTCACAACGAGGAGTACAAGCAATGCTCAGATACACCACAAAAGGGCACTGAAGCAATCTTAGGAGGCTGCATTTAAGGCCTCTAGGAGAGGCGGAGCATAGATCAGTCAATTAGGCAGTGACTACAAAATAGCAAGCGTTCTGTAGTGACGCATGATGCAAACAGGAAGCCAGGAAGCGGACAGACATACCGCCAGGCACAAGTGGAGAAGTCAGGTAATGCCACAGAGAAGATCACGGGCACAATGATACATATACCACTCTGTTCCACTATTATCTTCCTACTTTGCTAATACATCTCTCTTCGCCTTTTTTTTTTCTTTCCACTGCATATCACCAGTATATCACCTTGGTTTTATTATCCTATCCGAGGATGCCCAATCTACCAAACCAAGACTCCTCAATATACTTCAGCATCCTCACTATACATTCTGAGCTTGGTCCCACCCTCCTCCATTTTAATTAATGAATTAGATCACAAAGCTATTCCCTTCTTGAGGAAAATTCTCTTCAAACTACATATCTCATTATATTTTTTCTGTTCTGATAATTAGCATAATATATATTATCTTCTGTTGCTTTCTATCCTGTATTGTACACTCTTATTTTTGAATACAGCCTCTAAAACAAACAAACAAAAAAACAAACCCTTTTTAAATCAATAAGACATTTATTTTTCCCATATGGAGCATTTGTTTTTTCCTAGAATCATTTCAACCTCTTCAGGCATATGGCACGTGTAGGACAAATTTCTAGAATCTGTTATTAATAAATGTTCTCTCTCTATGAATGCAGCATTCATTACTCACATGCACTTTTTGTCATACTGAACAGAAGAGATAGCTGCTTGACATAAGTAAAGTGTATGCTAATATTCAAACATTTATATTCATGAAAAATGTCACATCTGAAATGTAGGTATTTCATATCAATGCAAAGAGAACGTCATAACATTTAGCAGTGACTGGTAGTTTAATGCTTTATGTCATATAAATATACATTGCATATTTAGTTGCAATCTAATTTAAAAAAATGCATTCACAGTATTGTTGTGTGTGTCCACAATAATAGAGAAAGTGACTATTATTAAGAAGCTTTTTAAGTATGAACTACTGTGCTATATTTAATATTAATTACTTATAAATCACTAGCTTATTTTGTTTCATCACAAATACCTCACTTAAGGCTACTGTGCCACAGACTGATATTGTGCACAAACAGGGATGTATGGAAAACATGCACTTGGGGACTGCAGTTGCCTATCCCATCCTCTAGTGTATCTACTTGAATGCAATAGGAAGCTAGCCTATGGAAACAAATACTGCATATGTGTATGTGCCTGTTTAAGTATGACGTTTTGTATGTTAAGTCTTACACTGATTTCTTAGTATATTTAATACAATGTATCAATGTATCAGTGCAGAGAGAAGCAAAATCGAGAGCTTCTTTGTGCAGAAGCAGGTGTTAAAGTAGTATGTAATCAGTAGGGATGGGTGAAAATGTTCGCCTCAAACCAAAATTGGTAAGTAATGGTACTTCCCGCTTGATGAATAAGTGCTTTTTTTCTGCTTTTTTCACCTAGGTCAGTCCATTGAAATCAATGGGAACATTGAATTTACACACAACACATAGCGAATATTAATTTATTCCCCAAAGGCATAGTATAAAAGGGTTATGAGGGTGCCTGTGTTGGTTTAGTGTGGGGAAATAATTAGTTGAACAGGGAATGTTTGTTTTGGGGGGGTGATCTTTATTGGGATCGGGGGGGACAGTTAATAAAAAAATAAAAACTAAATACAATTAACCCCCTCCTTAAGATATGGTATAAAAGGGGCCTGTGTTGGTGGGTGGAGTCTAGGGAACAAATCAGTTGAACAGGGAATTTGTTTTGGAGGTTTGTTGACTGGTTTTGGGGGGACAGTTAATAAAAAATAAGAAATTTGTACGTAATGTGTTAGAGACAGGGACCGTTGTAAGCTGCAACTGGGGTAAACTAATACTTGACATGATATAGTATTTTGCAGAGGAAGATCTGTTGATAGAGGCCCAAGCCCTGAGGAAACATTGATTTGTAGAACTTAGACTTGTTTGGCACAAGCCCTAAGGGTAAGGAAACATTGATTTGTAAGAATTAGACTTGTTTGGCACAAGCCCCAAGGAAACATTGATTTGTAGGACTTAGGTTTCTTTGGCACAAGCCCTAAGGAAATTATTGATTTGTAGGACTTAAGCTTGTTAGAAACAAGTCCTCAAAAATTGCTTATTTTTTTGTAGTTGTACACCTATGTTTTTGTTTTCTTAAAGCACAAGCCCTGAGGAAAAAAATGTCCTACTGGCCTAGTGCCAGCAGGTTATGTCTACTGGCCATTGTCAAATACCCTACGGAATTTGTGACTGCTGTTCTTGCTGCTGCTGCTGCTGTTGTTTAAGCAGCAGGATGATTAGGCAGCTCAAAGGGAATGGGATTAAGAACAGCAGTAACATGGGTTGTTGATGATGAAGGTTCCACTTGCCACAACTAGCTCCAGTGATGCGCCGGAGGCAGCAGCACCATAACTAGCCCCTACCACGTCAGTTATATGTGGAGAAAAGAAGAAGTTGGCCAATAATGCTTCTCCACTTGCCCCTCCTCCAAAATCATGGGTGTGTTGATAATAGAAATGTTCCCTTGAGAGCAGTAACTGTGCCTCTCACATCAACAACTGCAATGTGCACAGTATAAATAAGGGAAGGACTGGGAAGAATGTGTACATCTGTACTCAAATTAAACATCTGGCACAACTTTATCCAAACACCATGACACTTAGTGACAAGTATTGTCATTATGCCCCTTGTCCACACTTACTAAGGACACATAACAACTTGTTGACAGTTTAATAGTAATGATGAACCCTCCCTGCCACCAGCTTAGCATATTCTGTGGGATGGAAACTCCTCAGATGCCGCCTGATGCCCTGCTTGCAATTCTCCTCCACCACAGTACCATGTGTGGTCAGTGCACCACACAGTGTGCAATAGGTGAACATCCTAACATCTACAGAATGTCTCTCACTTGGCAGAGGAGGTAACAAGGTGGCAGAAGATGTAGTTACCAAAGAGCAAGAAGGTGATGGCGAGCTAGTTGTTTCGCTCATCACCGAACTTTCAGCCTCTGGCTGGGTTTCTCTATTCTTGCTCCTCCTTGATCTCCACCTCGCCTCTTGTTGCCTTTCAGGAGAGTTAGGGGGTACAGCAAAAGTGGTGCTCAATTTCTGTGGTGGGTGTTTGGCTTTAACATGTTTGACAAAAATGTCCTGGTGTCTGTGATTTATGTGTGTTAGCAGGGAAGCTGTGCCAAGTCAAGTTCCCTCCTTTCTCCTTGTCACTGACTTGTCACATATTGTGCACAGTGCCAATGGTGAGGATAGCCCTGTGCCTGCCCCAAGAAAAAAATAGTCCCACACCCATGACTTCAGGGGAGAGGGGAAAGGTGGACATTCCCCTTCACTGGCTGGGGCAGAGGATGATGTTGTGATGTTGCTGCTACTGCCTCAGAATCAGCACTGCAACTAGGACCAGGAGTATTGCTGATGTTGGCAAGTGGAACTTGTCCTAGTCCTGCCCCATTCCCACTGTGTTCACTGTGTGGTCTGTGGCACACTAGCCTGCTCCTCAGCATCTTGCTGTCCTTGCAACTCAGCAGCAAGAATTAGAAAAGCTGCAAACTCCGCAAATTCCAAAAGCTCACTGCTGGTGGTGGTGGTGATGTCCATCTTCATTCCTGTCTCCCATTCCTTTTCAGTTTGGCCTAAAAAGGCCATAAATGTCTCTTCCACCCCAACTTCTCCACCATCATCATCACCACCACCACCAGTCCCTCCATGCTGCTGCTTCTCTATTACAGACTTCTCTGTAGAAGTGATGATGATGAGGTGATGAGAAATGTGACACAGGGTCCCCTATTGTCACACTTGCCATTTCTTGGTGAAAAAGGCAGACAGGAAGCACTAGCAGCAGGCACAGGCAGCTGATCTGTGCTCCTGGTGGTGGTGGTATTATTGCTTCTTGGCAACAATTCTGCCTTCTTCAGGATCATGTTCCACCTGGACAATGCCGAGAGGGGAAGGGAACTCCCAGTGTCAGGGGTATGGTGTGGGCACCCTTGACCAACAGTCTGGACTCTCTGCATTGCTTCCCCAACCACTCCCCTAATGCTAGTCCCACTAGCTGCTTCACCATCACTGTTACTACCACTAAAACCAACCAAAACACCCCCTCCTTCACCCCTAAAACTAATAAGCTGCTGGACCTTCTTAGTAGTAGTGCTAGTGACTGGACTGCTTGGGGATGGCAAGTATGACTTTGGGTCCCCTGCTGTCACATTTGGCATAATCTTCTCCTTCCCCCCCTTCTGAGGGTTACAGGACACACTGGCAGCAGGTTAAACATTGGCAGCAGGCACAGCACTGGTGGCAGCAGGGGCACCACTGGCAGCAGGTGCAGCACTGACAGCAGGCACAGGCAGATGACCTGTCCTGTTCCCACTACTACCCTCTTCTTTCTCCTGTAAGATGAATTTCCACAAGAACCCTAGGGGTGATTTAGGGGATTTGACAAACATTGGGCTTGTAGTGGTCACTTCCTCCTTCTTCTCAGACTCACTGGACACATAAGGGTCCTTCCAGCTCGGCCTTTTATTATCCTTAAAATTGCTCATAGTGATAGCAGTCATTATGAGCCTTTCCTACCTCAGTTTTGCTACAATTATCACAGCACAATAGCTCAGCACCTCTCTCTCAGTCTGTAACTGCTTGTACTGTGTTCCACTTCCTGAAAAATGGCATTTTTTATACGGAAAAGGAGAAAAACAAGTTTATAAAGGGGTGAAAACTTTCTAGCCATCAAAAAAATACTTGCCAATGGGCAAAAACGGTGAAGATTTCAATTGCTGTATTTAAAGCAAATTTTTCCACAAAAAAGAGGACAACAAAGTGGTTTTTGTGGATTTTTTCCATAGCATAGTTCTAACAAAACTACTTTTTTCACAACATCCCATAGTGAGACTGTCTCTCTGTACCTGTCTGTCTGTCTGTCTCTATTTCAGTTTATCTTTTTGAGTCTGCCCCATCTCTATTTCGTGAGGCTGGTATTCTCTTCTCTCTTTCATTCTGCTACTCTGTGTCTGTGTGTCCATCTCTCTCTCTATGTTCATCTCTTTCTGTCTATGCCCATCTCTGTCTACAGACATCTCCCTCTGTCCGTGGATGTTTCTTTTTCATCGTCTGTGGACATATCTCTCTGTATTTGAATGTCTCTTGATCTCTCTCTTCTCTGTGTATCTCTATGTGTCTCGGTGTGTGTCAATTTTCTTGTCTGTCTTTCTGTGTGCCTCTCTATCTCGCTCTGTTTGTCTGTTGCTTTTTCTGTCTGAGGATCATCATAGAAGTTGAAGTGTAACAGCTGGAGAGCCACATGCCACCACCCCTACTCTAGTCTGTATTCATTATAGCAGCAGATATTATACTGAGTCTGGGAACTGTGCCACATTAAATTATCAGCTACAAATAATAGAAACAGATATTGTTACAAATTGCATAGATCTTTCAGTTTTGCTGGTTTGCAGTTTTCTACATTCAAATGTTGCCATAAAATAGAGAAAAATTACAAAATCAGGACTACAAATCCCAGACTGCCCTCACATGCATTAAGGCAGCTTAGGGTTTCGACCGGCATAGATCCAGAAACAGAGTATGTTACTTTAATTTTATCTATCTATCCATCAATCCATCATCTATCTATCTCTACAGTACAAGACTGCGTCGGTGGCAGGACGCAGAGCAGGACTGGCCTTTTAACATCACCTGGACCTTGGCCTGTGTACATGGGCTTTTAAACTAGTACACAATTATTAACCATTTGAGTGCCAGAGGGGTACGCAAAGCATTGCTCTGGCACTCAAAGAGTTAAATACTTCTCAGCAGGAATATATATAGATGTTTATTTATGAAAATGAAAATTTAAACGTTAGATTTTACAACCCTCTGACACACTAAGGTTGAAATGTGTGTTTATCATACCTGATATGTGATCAGAATCACTGATTTCACACTCAGGGCTTCTATACATATAGAAATCTACTGAAGTAATGAACTCCTTAAAAAAAATCAGCAGCAAATACCTACAGTCTAAGCTTAAGCCATTTATCAGTTATGAACGTTCTACAATTCATGCATTGTTTATGTTATCTTTGTTTTTGTCTTGTTACTGTGCCATTTCTCAAAATAGGAACAGGTGTTTAACAAAGCTAGAAAGAAGAATGACTTGGAATAGGAGGGCAATGCCAGGAGACATAAAATATCTTACATGTCTTACAGAGATAGAGAGAAAGACAGACATTTTCAATTACAGTTAAATGTCAAACACTGGTATTACTTTCTCAGAGTAACATCCTTCTATAAGAACACATTTTCTCTTCCACACATGCATTCTGCTGAACTGTATCTCTCTAAGGGCATTGCAGTTTAACATTTCATGAGGTTTAACCTCTTAAGGTCAGAGGGGTGTGCAACTCCATGCTTTGCAATGCATCGCATACCCCCCCCCCGCTATAGTGCAATATAATGATGATGACCCCCTATTTTCCAAGTGGAAATTGAGGGAAACAAGACAAATACAAGTAATTGTCATGCGTTTTTGTCAGTTTAGCTTTCAGGAAAAATTTATGGAGCATAGTGATAATATACCACCGTCTTAGACATTTAACCCTTTGAGAGGTATCCAATGCATCGGTGGTCCTTCATCTTCACAAGGGTGAACAGGATAGCTCCTCCCCTTCAATGTGGCAAACAGTATAACCCCTCCCCTTCACTACAGCAAACAGCGTGGTCCCTCTCCTTCGCGATGAGGCTATGGCCACTCCCCATTCCCGTATTGAACAGGTTGGCCCATCCCCTTCACCTTTGCGATGATGCTGGTTGTTTCAGGAGGCCCCTTGCCTTCTCCTCAACAAAGTGACTAAGCAGCAATGGTTAGTTGAGGAGGCAGGGGGCTATGCCACCTGCATCCTCTTCAGCCAGTCAGTATTCCCAGCCATTCTTTTATCATAACCAATAAAAAAAGAAACACAATGAAAACAAAGTAAACAGGTGTCACATCCTAGTAATGAGAAAATAGATATCACGTACCTGTCAGTGTAGTCTGGTTCAGTAGCTAAAGATCATTGCTAGGGAACATAGCTCGGTGTCGAAGTCAGTTACAGGACCCTCTCTTGCACAGCCAAAGCCAGATAAAGGTGCTGGACGTGAAGCCAGATGTCTGATCCCAGTTGAGCGAGGGCCCTGACCTGGATGGGAAACCTGTATACTGGAAGAGAACCAGATAATAGACCCCAAAATGCAGATATAAGCAAGAAATATGAGATCTCGGAAAAGGTAGACAAAACTAGATACCGGATAAAGAAAACCTGCGTATCTAGTGGTACAGAGACCAAGGGAGAAAGATGTGCCTAGACCCAATGAAGTCTGTAGATGGAAAGGAGGAGTGTCCTGGAGGATCCATAAGAGTGCAACATAAGGAGATAACAGAGAAAGTCAAATACCTGAGGGACTCAAAGGAACAACCAGTGACCAGGAACCCAAGGGTAGCAACTGGTCCAGATGGCACAACCGTATACCAAATCAGACAACTAGGAAAGGTACACGTTAAGGTAACAACAGGAACCAGAAAAAACTCCCAGAAGGAATGAGACCACGGGATAAGACCGTCACAGGAGGGAAACTCAGGAAGGAGCCACCAAAGGACCCTAAGTATCACAGGGAGTGTAATGAGAAAGGGAGGTCATGAGTAAGCGCGTTAAGTGTGAAACTCGTTGATCTGTGAGAAAACAACTTGATACACCTGCTATTTTATATTATGAATATTACCCAAGTCTCTCCTCCATCTTTGTGAAGCTGCTAAAATATGTAAAGATATCTACATTTTTATTACGTTTTGTAAAATAAAGATGACTGTTTTTACTTATCTTGCAATTACATTTTTGAACAATTGTTTCTAATATTGTGTCACACTACAAAATAAATCCCAAGGTAGGTAATAGGAGTCCCAAGGATAAGCCCAGCCCAATGAGGAAAAGGCATGTCCACAACCAGAAGGACCAGAAGAAGTCCCCCTAGAAAAGAGCCACTACGCAACAAGCGGAGTGGGACCACTCCAACGGAAACAAAAAGACTGCAAGGCCAAAGGAACAGACTGGGCAGAAAAAATAAAAATAGGTGGCAAGGCTGCAGAGGTAATGACAAGTGGCAGAACCGCTGGGAGCAAAAGGCAGCTGAGCTGCAGGTGATATGGCCAAGCCACTGAGCAGGAACAAGGCCAGAGAATGGTAGTGGCACAGCCGCTGTGACAGAAACTAGCAGCTGAGCTGCTGGGGACAAAGTGGCCGAGCCACTAGGGGAAAAATGGCCGAGCCACTAGGCAGAATCTAGGTGGCTAGGCCGTGGAAAGATAATGGTGGTGCAGCCATTGAAAATACAAGCGGCAGACTGATCATTTTTTTGTCAGTGGGCAAACGTACAAAATCAGCAGGGGATCAAATAATTTTTTCCCACACTATTTTATGGACTCAGACACCCATTTAAATGGGACATTAGGAAAGGAATCCTATATAGGGCCATTGGTCAACCATGACACTTCAGATTTATCTAGATTTATGCAAAAACCTGATACTGCTCCAAATGCCTTTAATTTAGTTAATAGATGTGGGAGTGCAGTGTATCAGTTTCCTAGCAGCATATTATCTGCAAAGGTGGTAATCTACCAATAGTGATTCCTTTAAATGTGCCTACATCATTGATAGGAAGAATGAAGGGGGGTAAGTGAAAATTGCTGAGTTAAAATTGTTTGTAGTGACCATTGCAGTTGGGTACCAGGGGGTACTTGCCCGTCATTTTGGAATTGGACCGCCCTTTTGGGCGGGATTAGTCTAATATGTCCATGGAAATTTCTCCTCTGTAATGGCATTAGAGAACTAAAATGTGATGCTTCTGTGCAGTGACTAGTCATAGAGCAGGCCATTGTGCAGTTGTTTGTCCTCAGAAGTCTCTCACATTTTGTATGTTTATAATAATAGTAATTATTAGTGGATGATATAACCTACTTAAAAGCCATAACTGGCTTGAATGTCCCAGCCGGTAATAATGCTTTCGGGGTTAAGACCTTCCCAGCTAAAGTGAACATATCTCTGGAATCTTGAAATCCTCATACATATAGAAAGAAAAAAAGCTACAGTGGTTGATATGACCAGTATAATATAGTTATTATTAAAATGCAAAAAATAATAGCAATAGCTCAGGGCGTTTAAGAACTTTGTGCTCTTACGTCTGGAACCAATTGGACTGCTGACGAAAAGGTGCAATGTTTCAAAATGCATTGAGCTATTATTATTGTTTTTTGAATTTATTATATTATAGATTGTTTTATGAATGACCCCACTGGTGTTATTTGTCTGTTATTTTCAGCTACAAGCAGGAGCATGAGGTCGTCTTGGGCCTTAAGAACTGAAGCAAAGACCTTGTGTACATTGGTCACTGAATGCCTGCCATGAATAAAACGCGTTTGAGTTTCTAATCTTATTGTAGGAATATGTCTGTTTGCTAAAGATATATTGAGCAGCTTAAAATCAGTATATAGTAAAAAGATTTGGTGGTAGGCAAAGACTTCTGAGTGTTTTTATTGGAGTCTGGTAAAATTATTATTTTTGAAAGACTAAAATTATGAGATTGTAAAAACACAAGTTCAACAGACTGCAAAGGCTGAAAAAGCGGATTGCATTGCATTTACCATATGACAGATTTAAGCTGCCATATCCTATGTGATTTAGTGAGAAACAGTGCATTTGTCAAAGTAGGAGTTTCCTTGTTTAAGTCCTTGCTTACACTAATTTTGAGTGTATTTTGTTATTTATAAATTAATAAGCTAGTGAGTAATGACAGAGAAGGCAGAGTTAGGTTGGGAATATGGGGGGCATTCTTAGTTACCTATTACCCTATTGAGCCTTGCATTTATGTGAATAAATATTAAATTTTTATCTATAGCAGAATGGCTACATTCGCTTCATTATTTTTATTTTTTATTTTCTTTATCTTTATTCTTTATTTTTTATTTTATTTTTATACTTTGGTGGAATTACGTTATATCTCAGAGACTGGATTGATCCCCTGGAGGGAGAGACAGAAAGGACAACCTACACCCAAGCAGGGATGGGTAAATTACCCTGCATGCATTGTTGATTGGTGACAGGCATATGACTGATTGTCAAAAGTTGTTCAATGTGAGTTGATATATGACTCTTTTACTCTGGCAAATTTGCCTGTTGTATAAAACACTATAGGTGCCACTTTGTTTTTTCTTTGACGTGTGTCTCCTTTAATAAGACAATTTGTGCTTCTATGGGATTCAAATGCTGGCTCTATTGGTACACCTAACAGTCTATAAGATTATTTTCAGGCATTGAGGTTATGTAGTGAAAGTGGGGTTGGTAGGGTTAGCCATGATCCCTCTCCTCTAGTGAATATAAATTGGTGTAGATAATTTTTAGTTTAGGAAGCACCTGTCTCAAAGAGGAAATGCTCCTCAAAATGTTACATGTGGTTATATGGTATAGTGGTTATTCACTGAAAGTAAAAACAGAGGAGAGAGCATAGCGGAGCACAGGTCAGTGGTCAGTAAACATTTCAATAAATGCAACATCAGAAACCACATCTCAAACATTCTACATTTAACTATGTAGTCTCAATAGCATCTAAGACCTATTTTGCTCTAAACACCATAACCAAGTGTAGCCCAACAAATGTTCCCACTAAAACAGAAATAATAAGTAACCAATTAAGAGAAATAAGATAAAAATCAGGCCAGAAATCTTCCATTCTACCTAACCAGCTGTTTGTAAAATAAAGGAAAATGGTAATCCCCTTGGACTGCATCCAGGCCCACCATTGTATAACACCAACAAGAGGTCAGGTAAGGTTGGCCAGCCCCCTACCCTGGATCAGATCTCTACAATGTTGAATCTCATCTTCTCTCCCTCAGCTTGCCCCAACCCTTCACTACTCAGACATCTGTATACCCCCACATTCTAGCATCATTGGACCACAAAGAGAAGAAAGAAAAACACCACACACAGGAACAAAAATAAAAAACACCAATTTCCTGAGCATTTTACAAGGGGCAGGGAAACTACAGCATGATTATGGTACCAATACCCCCTCAAAGTTGCATATCCTTTGGTTTCAAGAAGATGTCTTCACTTTCTGGTGTGTCATATTCCACAATGCTATCTGAATGAAAGATTCAAAGCCTGGCTGGAAATTGCAATGCAAATATCCTTCTTTTTTTCTTTTTCAAAAAGGAGTTTGCAGAGTGTTGAGAAATTCCTCCTTTGTGATGAGACATGAGATGAAAAATCCTGAAATAATAGTAGTTTTGCACCTTGTTAGTTCATAGTCCCTTCTGTACGATATGCTGTCAGGATCCTTGTTTTATTGTGATAGTTTAGAATCCATAAATGATTGGTCTGGTCCTGGTATCGGATGTGGTTGGTTGGTCAAGTCTTTCTGATCTCTCAATAATATAAGGATGCTTTATATTGTCTTGGAAGAGAAGTTGGTGTAATATAGTTGAGAGAAACTCCCACAGCTTCACCCCTTGTATTTCCCATGTTTGATTATGTTCATTTAAGGTTGTGATCTGCTTTTGTAGAGTCAAAATATCTGACTCACAAGAATCCATCTTTTACTCTAAGTTTTGTAGCCTGCCATCTTGGGTTTTCAGCTCCATTAAGACTTCAGATACAGATTTTTTTCAATACAGTCCAGTTTTTTAATCTATAATGGGGATTGGGATAGCTGTTACCACTTTGGCAGTGGTTTCAGCCACAGTGTCATCAGACTGGTCAGACATTAGACTGGTCATCCAAAGTTTGATGGCCAGATGTGTTTCCTCCCCTTCGTTTGTTCTCTTTCTTAGTGGTGCTATTCCTGGCAAACATAATAAAGCATAAAGAATGGCTAGGGTTATTGTCTGGGCTTGTGTGGTGCAATCAGAATCCAATCAGTGGTCTGCAGCTGGTGTGTGGGGGGGTCCAGCACAAGTATAAGCTAGAGAAGGGTCATTATAAGGCTGGGTGAATGGGTTATGTCCCTACTGCCTTTCACACCCATTACTACAATACTAACTGCACATGGTGGCATTGATGGTTCCCCAAATAAACAGGCATGTGGACGGCGCCAACGTGGTAAATGAGAGAGCTCTGCATTTGACTTCCCCATCCGCAGAGTGCTACAATCTATGCAGGTGATGCTACTCCCTACTAGTTCCTCAGCATTATCCATCAAAGACTGACAAAGGAAAGTCAGTGCAGGGACATCAGCTCAATGTGCTCCTTCTTGATCTTTGTGACAAGCAAAAAATACAAAGTCTTACCTGATCAGTCAGTGTGCTACAATATTGTCCAGATGGGTAGAATATGTAGGCTCTGGGACTGTTCACTAGGGATGGGCAAAAACTTTTACCTCAAACCAAAATATGTGAAAAATGGCACTTCCTCCATTAACTAATAATTCCCCACGAAAGTGTAATTTTCCCTCTTTTTTCGCCTAGCTCATTGCATTGAAATCAATGGGAAGAAAAACATTTCCCCCATATGAAGGGTGTCAGGCTCTCACAGCATGTCATTCTGTGTTTCTGAGAGAAGAAAGTAGCACATTTTTGAGCTCAAGAAGATAAGCAAATAAAGGGGAACTGAAGATTAGTCTAGGGAGTCTTTTAGGTAGGACATTTGTTCTCTGTATTAGGGAAATATGAGGAAGAAGAAGGGAGGAGGTTGAACCCAAATACCCCAAAATTTGGTGTGACTGACTGTCAAGACACAGGCTGCTTGGATCCAATTTGCTTGATGATTTTATTTTAATGTTTCTGTGCTGGGGAAGTCTGGGGAAAGAGGTTTTTGATTTTGTTTTTTAGTTATAATTTTTTTTGGACTGACTGTGATAAGATAGGGTGGAAACTTAAAAATAAATACATAATAATAATAATAAAAAAATACAAAAATTAAAAAAAAACCCATAAATAATTAAACAAATAAATATATTATGTGACAGACAGCTGACTGGGAGCTGATGTGAGCTCTGTGACAGAGGCAGACTTGATCGACAGCAAACGACATTGAGAATTTTGGGGGTAAGACAAGACATCACACTCTATCAGTTGTATACTATATAGAGTAAAAACACACACATACAGTAGCTGAGTAATGTCCAGCAAATGCACAAGGGGGAGGGGGAAAGGTGGAGCAGTGCAGGAATGTGGGAATAAAGTGGTAGTTCAAAAACTTACTGCAGCAATGATTACTGAAGTGTGTGCAATAATTAATTATGCACACTCTCCTCCCAGGGAGGATGCAGTTTGTCAAATTCCCACCAATCACACCACGCCAGTCCGCCACCACCACTACCATACACATCTGTCACATTGTAGGTTGTACTTAATTTTTTTTTTATCACTTGACATCATCATGTGTATGTGCCAGTGTCACTTAAGCAGTTAGTGTTGTGGGCAAAGGACAAATGCACTCTGCATGCTAACAGATTTTTCAATGTATATATTGCTTTGACTTTCAGCTACTAAAGCACTCAGAAGAAGTAAAATTGTGCTGGGAAATGTTGTACCCACCATAGGAAAAATGTGTTGGAATAGGAGAAAAATGTTTTAGAATAGGAGAAAATTTGTTGGGATATGTGAAACATTTGCTGGAATAGGCAAAAAGGGGAACATTTTGCATTGCAGAAACGGATAAAACTTTCAAGAAAAAAAGAGAAAAATCATATGATTTTTGCAACAAAAAAAAAGCCAAAATGGAGAAGCCATGTTTGAAAAACTAAGTACACCTTATGATTCAATAGCTTGTGGAACCACCTTTAGCAGCAATAACTTAAAGTCATGCAGAAATGTTTTCTCATTTTTCATCCAGCTCTACTGTTCACTTCACCAGTGTCACTTACATGGCAAGTATAAGGGGCTCTCAGATTTCAAGGTTATTTTGCCTCTTCTGAGCAGAAATGTGCATCTCAAGGATGGTGTGGACATTTCCATAATGACAGGGAATGTACCAAAAGACTATATGCATCAGGCTGTAATCTGGCCATGTATTATGGCTCCAATACCTAAAACACTAATAACAAACTCAAAATATTCCAAAAAAATTCACAAAACAATCCCTGCTTTGATCTGAGTCTGAATCTGGTGGTAGGACAGTAACAATTCCAATACTACAGTAGTATTATAATACTGGGATTCAGGAGTCAAACCCCACACATGTTTCTGGTTTTGCAGCTTCCCACTCCCCTCAGTATACAGTCGTGTGAAAATGAAAGTACACCCTCTTTGAATTCTATGGTTTTACATATCAGGACATAATAACAATCATCTTAGACCTTAGCAGGTCTAAAAATTGGGAAAACACAACCTCAGATGAACAACACATGACATATTACACCGTGTCATAATTTATTTAACAGAAATAAAGCCAAAATGGAGAAGCCATGTGTGAGAAACTAAGTACATCTTATGATTCAATAGCTTGTGGAACCACCTTTAGCAGCAATAACTTAAAGTCATACAGAAAACAATCACTTCATCAGTCTCTCACATCGTTGTGGAGGAATTTTGGCCCACTCTTCTTTAAAATGTTGCTTCAGTTCATTGAGGTTTGCGGGCATTCCACATTCTCTTAATGTGGAACTTTCATGCCATTAATAGTGAGCCCCAAAATATAAGTACAATAGCGATATATATAGACTTACTTGTAGTTGCAAGTATAATTGTGGCATTAGCTAGAAGTAGACCTTTCTAGGCAGACAGGTACCAGCAGGGATCTTGCAGTAGGCACTCTCTGCGCCTGCACTGTTAGTCCCTTCTGGTGCCTTAAAGTGATAGTAATACTTCATTGTTTGTTTATTTACTATTGTAGGCATTAAAATAATATTAAGAACTATGTAAGTCTTATCTCTCAAACCTTTATGGTTTGAGAGATATTTGCAACTAAATTTCCCCCCTCCCTGACGTCAGCGCTCTAGCTGACAGATTTGGATTCTGGTCCGCAGACCGGCTGGCAGCTCTTCAGCAGAGCTGAGATTGCGATCTTTAAAAAAAACTACTTCATTGGAACGGTCTACAAAGTGTGCCTGGTTTGCAAGCACACTTTGTAGACCATTCCAATGAAGTATTTTTTTTTCAAAGATCGTGATCTCTGCTCTGGTGAAGAGCCACTGGCCTGTCTGCAGACCAGAATCCAAGTCTGTCAGCTAGATGGCAGACTTGACTGAAACAGCCAGGGAGGGAACTTTAGTTGCAAATATCTCTCAAACCATAACGGTTTGAGAGATAAGACTTACATAGTTCTTAATATATTTTAATGCCTACAATACTTAAACAAAAAATGAAGTATTACCATCACTTTAAGGCACAATGGCATTCAACTAACCAATCATGGAGTTGAAGGGGACGGACAGCTCAGACAGAGATGCCATCTCTGCAAGATGTCTGCGCTGTTATCCACTGCCTGTATGCCTAGAAAGGTCTATTTTTTATTAATGGGGCAATTATATTTGAAAACTACAGGTAAGTCTATACATATCGCTATTGTACTTATATTTTGGAGCTCAATATTAATGGCATGAAAGTTCAGCTTTAAGGTCCCGTCCCAGCATTTCAGTCATGTGTAGGTCTGGGCTTTGACTGGGCCATTGCAACACCTTGATTCTTTTCTTTTTCAGCCATTCTGTTGTAGATTTGCTGGTGTGCTTGGGATCATTGTCCTGTTGCATGACCCAATTTCTGCCAAGCTTTAGCTGTCGGACACATGGCCTCACATTTGACTCTAGAATAGTTTGGTATACAGAGGAGTTCATGTTCGACTTAATAACTGAAGATTCCCAGGTCCTGTGGCTGCAAAACAAGACCAAATCATAACCACTCAACCACCTTGCTTGACAGTTTGTATGAGGTGTTTGTGCTGATATGCTGTGTTTGGTTTTTGCCAAACGTGGAGCTGTGCATTATGGCCAAACATCTCCACTCTGGTCTCGTATGTCCGAAGGACATTGTTCCAGAAGTCTTGTGGTTTGTTCAGATGTAACTTTTCAAACCTAAGCCGTGCTGCCATGTTCTTTTTAGAGAGAAGATGCTTTCTACTGGAAATCCTTCCAAACAAACCATAATTGTTCAGGCTTTTTCTAATTGTACTGTCATGAACTTTAACATTTAACATGCTAACTGAGGCCTGTAGAGTCTGAGATGTAAACCTTGGGTGTTTTGCAATTTCTCTGAGCATTGCACGGTCTAACCTTGGGGTGAATTTGCTGGGATGTCTACTCCTGGGAAGATTGGCAACTGTCTTGAATGTTTTCCACTTTTGAATAATGGACTTCAAATTTTTTGGAAATGGACTTATAACCCTTCCCTGATTGATGGGCAACAACAATTGCTTCTCTAAGATCATTGCTGATGTTAACACACACCTGAATGCTCCAGACCAGCAAACTACTAAAACTTCAGCTTTTATAGAGTTGGTCACACTTGCTGATGATCAATTAATCAAGGGCATTTGAATAGTAGCACATGACTGTTACTTAGCATCTTAATTCCTATGGAAGCTGTAAGGGTGTACTTAGTTTTTCATACATGGCTTCTTCATTTTGACTTACTTTTTGTTAAATAAATAATGAGTCACCACCTTCATAAGAAGCTTTCTGAGTCCAACTTGCTGCCGTTGTATACCCAAGTCAATGATGCATGACTTGTTAGCATGAGGGATTGGATCACTATGATGCATACTGCAACAATCCAAATCAATAGCTACACAAGTGGGTGTCAGACAATCATGTTTAGCTGATACCCACATGGTTTGGCCATTAATCATGTCTCTGCGATGCCTCCCAGTGATGGAACTGTTATAATGAAGGTAAGTAAAACAAGTAATTTACTAGATTGTTCAAGAGCCCCATGAGAACGTACACTAAATTAGTGACAATATTTAAACACTCCTCTCCCCCACTGCATTTCTCCACAATGTGTTGGATATAACTGCATTATAAAGTATATATTGTGTATTTACATGTGATTGCATCAAGTATTATACAGATATATCATTTTTATGGAGCACGGTGCTATATTGTGATTAGTGATCAGATTACTCAATGAGTACTTACCAGTAGAGTGTGAGTATGATATGTGACTAGGGTAATCAGGTTTAAAATCAACTCATAAATCATTATGAAACCTATTGAATTTGAGTGAAATAAGGTTGAAATATATGATAAACAAAGTGTAATATTTAATTATATGATTAATATGATATAACACAAATAAAAATTGATAAATTATTTTTATGTAAATTGTATAAAAGCTATGTGAAACTGATGCATCAAAATTGTTACTATATGAGCAGAGGGTCTGAACTATGTGAACATATCACTTCTTAATAAATAATTACAGGTGACATTTTCTATTTACTTAGAAGTTGTTTCACCAGGAAGATTACTCTAATTTTCAAGTATGTCCTGGAGAGCTTTTAAAGAAAGAAGTTACATATTTACACAAAACAGAGAACATTAACCCACATACAAAAATATTATATACAGTTACATATTGTTTTAGATACAAAGAAACAGTTATTTTTAGGGATATTAGACCAAGAGAAGATCTGATTTTTTTAGGGTTATTCCAGGCTTTTGGGGCTCTGAAGCAGAAAGTAGATTGACTGGCTTCTTTTTTACTCAGTGAGTTGTTAGCAGTGGAGCTGACATTTTAGTTAGTAGTTAAAGTAGTTATTTATTGTTAGTTTTAAAAATGTGCGTGTGCTCTCTTGCTGACCTGACTTAACTAGCCTGAAAGTTCCAGGTCATGATACAGGCATAGGAGCAATGGAACCTCTGCTCACTGAATTACCTCTACGGCATAGACACTATTGTATCCCAAAGCTGCTATCACCAGCTTAGAGGAATATAAACCATGTTGATTAGCCCTTTGAATGCTAGCGGCATTACCAACACATTGCTTTGTAATATGCTGTAAATGCCTCTGTCATCAACTTATGTACTAGGTTAACAATTATGTTCAGAAAACTACATCAGTTTTCTAGGCATTGCATATGAACAGAATGATGGTTTTGAATAAGTAAAACCCCAAATCAGTAAGTTAACACGGTTATTTAATAAGCACATAACATCCATACAGTAGTCTAATATATGTGTATAATGTATGAAAATCTGAAAATGTTTTATTTGCTTGGTTGCACCAACATAATATTGTAATTTTTCTGACTGGCCAATGAAATCAGACTAGTAAAGTAATATTTCTACAGAGCTGAGCCAAGGCAATTTGAAGCAGCATCAGCAGCAGGTTCATTACTGGAACTGTATATGACAGGTTTCTGGGTTTCCTGACATTTTCTTTACTCTTATATTTGCTTTTTTTTAAATTTCATATGACACATCTGTCACCCTAGATTTATTTTACTCCCTCTCAAAGGCACATACTAGATGTGTTTTCTGACACTCAGTCACTAAATACATTAGATATATACTGAATAAGAGTCAGCAAATACATTTCAGCATTGTGTCTCACATGCCTTCTCCCCAATATAGAACCTATGCAGCATGCACATACTGCTGTATTCATGAAATCATGCATAGTATTGAGAAGTATTGTAACGCTTGAGGAAATAGCAAAATAGCAAACTGGCCTAGTCAATAAATTGCAGTTAAACAAAAGATTGTGTCATTCAAAATGTTTTTCTCTATGGATTCTAATGCAGACCGTTCTATTGTGGGTAGTTTTCATATGTGAGTATCATAGCTATAGCAGCTTACACTGCACAATTTTAATTTTACACAAACTATCTGGTATTTTATTATTAATAAATAAAAGTTATGTTTTAACCTGGTAACAAGTAACTTAGATCACTCCTCAGCAGCGTTGAACTGGTTAATTTATTTTGAACCCTTGCACTGCCAAATTAAAGTAATTCAGTGAGTAATGTATAGTGCAGAAACTCTTTCTTTAATTTGTATATAAATTCTAACCTGCAAAGCAATAAAGCTTAATATAATTGAACGTACCGTCAAATCAATTGCTTTAGTTTTTATATATATTTTTAAAAGAACTCAAAGAGGGCAAAGTAAGAATATGATTCCACTCCAAGACAGAACCTGGAATAGAGTTTCTAGCCTTCATCTGTCTCAGGTGTGCACCAAGGTGAGGGCAGTGGGCAGTATATGGGAATTCTAGGTTGTTCCTATCTTCTACAACTTGTTCATCTCAACATGTATTAAGGAAACAGAGGAAATGCTATAACTGGTCTCCATTTTTGTGCACATTAAATGGGGCAGGCCTAGAGGGATAATAATGTTTCAAAATAAAAGCAGCTCCAATTAATCGTCATAGTATTTGGGCCATGGAGAGTGTTATTTTAGTACTGTCAGAATTGTAGTTCAAGAGTAATTGAATGATAAAGTATCCCCCTCCCGCCCCTTTTACCTAAAGTAAGCCATATCCCCTCAGATGTGGAATCTGGTCTTAAGACCAGACTGCTCATAGCAAGGGACAATCTTCTTACTGTGGGAACATTGAAAGCCCTGCCCCTTTGATAGGTTTATCAGGTTTTTCCATTATGCTAATTGAAGATTGCTCCTCTCTGCAATCCACTTGGACACCACCCTGCTGCTCTGAGGTGAGCAGTGTTACATCAGTAAAAGGGGTGGGAATGGGATACTTTATCATTCAATTACTCTTGAAATACAACTCTGACAGTATTGAAATAACACTCACCATGGCCCAAATACTATGAAGATTAATTGAAGCTGCTTTTATTTTTAAACATTACTATCCCTTTAAGGGGCTTGCTGGAAATCAAATCCTAATGATGGCACAGCATGTCCACAGTGTGGACTTTAATAGTCGTACTCTCTGTCTAGTACAAACTCTGAAGTGCAGCCATTGACATTGGAGGCTAACACCAATGGCCATATGCTGGTGATTTATACATTCACCCCAAAAACAGATAGTCAACAATTTCCCAACATGATCTCTGTCCCCGCTTTTTAGCTGAAGGTACAAATATTCATTTAATCTATTAACCCGTTGGATGCTGCATGTGTCTCCAATGCCTTGTTTCACAGAGTTGTAGAAGTCTCTAGTATCCTAGAGTATTATACAAAGATAAATATTGTGATTAATTATCTGTGAAGTTACTACATTAAGGGCCGTATGTTCAAAGGGATAACAACGAAAACATGTTGTATGAAAGACAAAAATAAGTCATTGTATACATGAACGACAAATTTTCTATTGAGTATACGACAAAAAACTAGTAATGCCCGTTGTGAACCACGCAACTCCAGAACTGACAGGCAAAGGGATGGGGCAAGGGCGTGGCTAACCTATTCTCCAGTGTCGTATAGAGAAAAAGAAAATTTGTTGTAACTAATGACAAAAAGATGTCTTGCAAAAGGCATCATTTTTTCGTTAAGAAAAAAATGGAGGGCATGTGTAATTACAAATGTGAGAATTTTTGTCTTTAGTTAAGACATTTTTTCTTTAGTTAAGACATTTTAAAAACACATTTTTGTCCTTAGGTAAGACATTTTTTTGTCGTTACATATGACAATTTCAGTCAGGGCAAATGACATATTTCTAATCACAACTGACACTGGGAGATGGACACCTGGGAGATGTGCTCAGTATACCCCTAAAACTCCTGACACCTAGATGTCCTAAGGGAGGAGAGCAAAATAAAGCAAAAAAAGGTGCAGGGCTTACCCAAGAATGAGTCCTGCATAACATGTAGCCCTCAGCTCACTGCAGCCTGGTGATGTTACCATTCTCTTTTGGGCTGTTATCACAGGGGGTGGGACTTCCAATAGACCAGCAGAAAGTATTTTGAGACAAGGGATCACCCTCTATAGGAACCTCAGCCCCTCTGCATTGAATCCAAACAAAATGTACATTGTTGGAAAGGGAAGAGTCTCTCTTTTTCAACAATATCTAACATATGGTTATTCATGATAAAGATCATGTGACCACTGGCATGAATGCCCACATGTTGAGTATCATTGAAGTGAAAGTAAAATTTGCCTTTAGGAGCAAAGAGGGGGTGGGTCTCTAACAGAGTATGTGAGCTCAGTTGGTTATCGCTTTGATTGTCAGAGGGGTCCACAATACATTGTATACCCCTCTGGTACTCAAAAGGGTTAATGATCCAGCTGTAGAATCTGTTCAAAATTCAGGGTTGCAGATTTTAGTTCTTGCAAGATCAACTGTCCATCCACTGAGATTTATAAAAGAGTACCCAGGGCATATTTGAAAAAGAGAGACCATGTCAATGTATCCATTGATACATTGCTGCTTTCCCCTCCACCACCGCTGCTTTCCCCTCAACCGGCGCTCACGTGCAATTTGCTAGGAGGCATTGCTCTCTGTGTCCGTTCGTGTTATGCATACAAGGAGCGACGCATCCTACCAAAGTATTTATATAGAAAATTAGTTTTTCAATGCAATGTTGCAAAACAGTTTTCAGCTGGTATCTTAACTGAGTGATTGAACCTGACATCTTATGACGAGTCTCCAGAATAGATATGCCTTGAATGAGGGTGTTGACCTATCTATACACTTACTACACCTCACAGAAGCCAGCTTGATAAGCTCCCCCCTGTAACATATATATAACTGAGGCCCAAGCCGAAAGTGGAGAAGTACCATGACCGGTATTGTCAGCAATATAATTCTCATTGGTCTTTTCCACCACCTGTTTATATCGGTATGACAAAGGAGGGAGTCATCTAGCTTTGAATTTGGTAGTGCCGCACACTCCCCTGCGATACCTTAAGTTGCAGTAGTACGGGGATTTGGTCTAACCAAGTGGTAGTACCAATAGAGTCCTCCTCTACTAAAGCGAGAGTATCATGGGAGAAAAGAGGATGAGAATAAAAGGTATAATTGTGACAGATCTGCCAAGGGTCGAGTAGGCGATGAGCATGGAGAGCGAGATTATATATCCTGGTCAGAGAGCACTGATAAGAGGTAAAACCTGAGGAGCAATCCAAAGTGGGGTGTATTGGGGAGTTCAATACAGCTCACCCAGCACCTGGGTGCCTTCACTAATGGAAGCCAGATGATCCAAGACTGATTGGAAGAAGAGACATTGAGATACATTAGGAGTGTAAAAGGTAGCAAAAGTGTAAAGATTATTATCAGTGGTACCTTTAACAAAAAAACGTACCAATATGAATAAACTGGAGACGTTTATGAAACATAATGGCCACTCCATTCTTTTTAAAAGTAGCCGAACCCAGGTAAGCCTGAGAATAGAAACGATTCAGACCTAGTTCCCTAGAAAAATTAAAGTGAATTTCTTGTAGGAACATGACCTCACCCCAAAGACCGTGGAAATCATGAAGTGCTAATGATCTCTTAGCCTGGGAGTTAAGGGCCTTATCATTATAGGAAGGATGGACCGTGAAGACGCCACCTTAGAGGATTGTGGCATAAAATCAGTCCCCATGCGGGGGGGGGGGGCAAGGAATTTATGATAGCCATTTAAAAAGGGGAGAAGGAATGGGGAAGAAATTGCTGCCAGCAAATGGGGACCCCAGCTCTTGAAAAGGAAAAAGATGTCCAACCAGGTACAGTGGGAATGGAGGGAAAAAAGGGGAAGGGATGAGGAAAGGAACAGGGGGGAGAGACAGAGAACAGGGGGAGAGGAAAAGAAAGGGGAGGATATGGGATACAGTTGAGGTGAAAAGAGAAGAGATCTGAAATGAGAGAACATATTAGGAGATGGACAAAAGAGAAGTGACAGACTCAGCCCAGGTAATAGAGGTGGAAGAAGAAAACACCCAAGGGCCCAACCCTAGATGAAAGACAAAGGAGCCCCAAAAAGGCAAGAGAAAACAGAAAGAAAGCTGAAGAGCAATAAAAAATAAAACCCCTTATTTGTGCTTGAAACCATTAAATAGCAGAAACAAAAACAGAAACACCATTAGGACAAAAAGTTCCCAGAAGGCAGGACCCCGACCCCCTCCGTGGGTCCAGCATTACACATCTCCTGCTGATGAGAGCCTCATCCCCAACCCCCCAGGAAGCTTCCAGAGAGGACAAAAAAAGCCCACTTAACCCACAATCAGTCTCACAGATCACCAAAATATATAACCAACAGGTGGCAAAAAGCCACCATCTCAACAGTCCCATACAAAGCATGACCACATCCAAATGCCAGGGGGATTATCTCCATGAGGAAGACCAGGCGTACCCCCTGAAAATGGAGGCCTCCCAAATCTCCAAAGCAGAGGGACAAGCACTTACAACAAAACATAACCTTAAGTAAATTGTAAAAGCTTCATGAAGTGAGATAAAGAAGCAAGGTACCAATACCCCATCCAGAAAAATCAGGTTTGCCCCTAGGTCTCCCGGTCTGTTGGTTTTAAGGGAGAGAGGCCCCAAAATCCCAAAAACGGAACATGGAAACAGGCAAAATATAGCTAATAGTTGTTCTTCAGGAGAGGTTAAAGGGCTTTTAACACTTTTAATGCTAAAGAAGTCCCGAACACATTGAGAACCAATGTGTTGGAGATCTCTCTAGCATACAAGG
Organism: Rhinophrynus dorsalis; assembly: GCA_037306005.1. Classification (NCBI taxonomy): domain Eukaryota; kingdom Metazoa; phylum Chordata; class Amphibia; order Anura; family Rhinophrynidae; genus Rhinophrynus; species Rhinophrynus dorsalis. The sequence continues at coordinate 339,686,760 of CM074720.1, read as the reverse complement.
ATTTAAAAATGTGTCCTTTATGTGCAGTTGGTTTGCTTCAAAGTTACTTCATTTTTTACACAAGAATCAGTCAGCTTTTATTAGTTTTTGCAGGCTGAGAAGATCAGATCACACAGAATAAAAACTTTAATGTGGTCCATTCATTGCAGAAAATAAGTGGCTTTGAGATACTCAAAGCAGGCAATCCAAGAGGTTCATGCTCTGTTACTAATGATGTTGCACAAGATTATAGATATACCAGTTGAAATTCCAGTGTACACAGGCCACAGTGCCACCCAGCAACCTCGGCTGGTGTCCCGATCCTCTTTTCCCAGTGGCATTGCTGCAGTCATGTGCAGTACTGACTGCCCGAACGTGCAGCTGCTGATATGGATCAGGGTGCTCCAAAATTTAGACTGTAGTCGTCTCTGCATACCTCCCTTGGACCAAGCAGTCCCAGGAAGGTACACAGAGAGGACTCCGATCTTAATTTGGTGTGCCCCACTTCGTATTAGCAGCTGCATGTTCAGACAGTCAATACTGAGCATGACTGCAGAGCGGGCAGTCTCTACTGCGCATGACTGCAGCGCACGCAACTGTCTCTATTGCGCATGACTGCGTCGTGACAAACTTTTTGGCCAATTATTATATAGAATGATAAAACTACATTTTATTCTCTATTGGATCAGATCAGAAATAACTGGACTATATTTTGAAAGGGATCTACAGATGCAGGAAATTTGTTTAAGGAAACCTTTAGAAATTGTCAACTGAACAAGGACAAAATGTTTAAAATGGAAAGGGACATCACATGACTTGGCATCTAACATATAAGAAGATGGAAATATTGAAGCTGAAATATACTTTTGTTTCTTTTAGCTGTATCAATAGTTTGTGGCACACTATGGAGTAACACAACGTTACAAGCTTTATCAGTGACACACATGTTGTTTTGCTCCTGTAATTATATGTATATTGGAATAACTGTTAAGATTGTGTGCACTTGAATAATGGAAAATAGAAGTGCAATTATAAAGGGAATAAGCTATTTCAGAATTGTACGTTAAGCAGATGCATAGGTCCAATCCCAATGAGATAAGATTAATGGGATTCAAACATATGAAACTGCTGGAAAAACTGAGAGAGTTTAACATAATGACCCCTTGAATCTTTGAATATTGAATGTTTTAATGTGTAAAAACTGTCTGTAAGTTAATTCTGCACTGAACTCCATATAAATGTCATCAGTGATGTTTAACCCCTTGAGGATTTGAAAGGCGTGCAACGTATTGCTTATTCACTAGTGCTAAAAGAATTAAGAAAGAGGTGGGGTTTAGTGCAGACAACAAGTCTGTCTTAATTCTATGCCCTGCACTAAACTAAACTGGCATTCATGGAGGTCTAAACTACCAAATAAGCTATTCATTGATCTGTCTATGGAAAAAATAATGGGTGCTTATTTTAGACAAAGGCCACAAAAATACTACTCCATACAAAAATATAAAAAAACCCTGCAAGCTTATCTCTTTCCACATCACACAAGGACCTTGATCCAAGGAAGTATTAGCCATGTCTGACTTATGTAGCATTCAATACGTAGGCAATCAGAATGGTTAACAAGCATAGACCCAAAAAGTTCAAGTAGCTAAAAAATCTGCATCATACCTTTTTTTCACCTCATGGTGCATCCCAATCAGTCAATAGTTAACGTACCATATGTCTAATGCCAAGATAATGGTCAAAGTTATCTGAACGTTGAACATTGTCAACACTGGTTCAAACTCCCATAGAACACAGGGCAAAGGAGTGGATGATAGTGATAGAGAGAGAGGAGAGAGGAGTTGGGAGCGGAGAGAGTTGGCACACCTATAGCGACACATAATACAGCTTGGCACATATTCCATACAAACACAAGCACAAAACACACACACTTTTTTCTCACACATAACACAACTTTATCTTTTATTTTGACAGTGTGATTCAGTGAATGCAAGACAGTGACAGAGAGTGAGTGTGATCAAGTGTGTCTGTGAGGGCCTGTTTGAGTGCATGAGTTTGAGTCAGTGTGTGGTGGCAGGGAGAGGAGAGGAGGAGTGAGAGATGAGAAGATGAGCAGGGGAGGAGGAAGATCAGGAGGGCATCTAGTCAGCGAAGGAGAGGGAGAACAGCTGGGTGGAGGGGAACCTGACCTAGGACAGGAACTCAGAGGTCAGGGACAGCTGTGAAAGTGGGACAACTGGCAGAACCTTTGGAGCACCACACACAGGCAAGGTCAACAAAGGAAGGCCATGAAAGCCACAATTCTGATACATCCCAGGCTTGGGCTGATGAGGAGAGGCGGAGGGGACCCTAAGTACTCAATGAGGAGAATAGAGTCCTCATTCATAGCACTGTAGAGAAAGAGAGACTATCTTGTCCAGAGGGAGAGAGTCACTGGTCTGGGTGCTCGGAAGAAGCCCACCTGGTGTCAGGTGCTCAACAGAGTCAACGCAGTCTCCACATGGTTAAGGACCCTGGGCTCCATTAAGAAGCAGTGGGGTGACTGTAAGAGCCTTGTGAAAAAGAAAATGGGAAAGGTTGCCATGCATATCAATTGCAGCCCAAAACAGTGACACCTGAAACCAACTGCACCAACACAGCGCTGAGAGGATTCAAACAAGAACAAAATACTGGACAATACCAGCTGAAATGGGAAGGGTGCCACAGAAGAAATCCTGTCCAAGTACATCTTTAACCCCATCACCGACTGGATGCCTCCTGGGAGATGGATGCCTCCATCTACCTCAGGACAATATTGGGTCCAACTACCACCTCCGGGAAGGCACTGGATGCCCAGTATGGTGGAAACACAACTGTATGGGGCATATGGTCCCACTACAAGACAAAATCCACCCATGTGGATGCAGCTGGAGCAAACCTGTGACCTCACACCCAGCTAGGATGTATCTGGATACCAGTGGCCATGGTATGACCCATGACCACTGGATTATGAACATTTGGGCCTGATCAGGAAGCCACAGTGCCCTCAATAGCAGGAGGAGAAAATACCCTCACCAACCAGAGGACCAGCCATTTGTGGCAAGTTCACAGTCAATAGATGTGGTGGGGGCACAGGCATCTCTAGGCTCCCTACAATCTGGGCCCCCACCTACAGGACCACAAAACACCTCACTACCACCACCAGCAGAACTCAAAGTGGAGGTGGAGGGAACCAATGGCCAGTAGGAGGAGACAGAGGACATTGTGGAGCTACTATCAGCCCATGACAGTCTAACATCTCTGGCCATGTCCCCGTCCACTAGTAGGGAAAGCATTCTAATTGACACACAGTGCTTGAGCATCTAGAGAAGGCAACTCAGGGAGTCAAGTGGAACCAACAATTGCTTGAGGAGGTTGCAAAGAGATGCCCAGAGGAACACAGCCACCCTCTGTGCCCTTGAACCTCAGCAGACAATTCTGACCACGGAAGTCTCGCAGTTCTGCACAGGAATGATGGAAGTGATGGGTCAGATGCTCATGGAAGTGCAGGAATTCAATTGCAGAAAGAAACTGTGGATGGAGAGGGAGAATCAATACATGGAGGGGTCCACAGCAACCATCTCCCCCACCAGTGTGTTATGTGTGTTGTTCCGGGTTATGGTGGGTGGGATTGTGTTGCTTTGTGAAGTCCTTGTCCCTGGGGGCCTGATAGGCTTTTGTTGTTTGTCTGGGACTTGTTTGTAGGACATGGACATTGTTTATGTGTTTGCTTGGCTTTGCAGGGTTTACTGTTGAGATTGGTGTGCTTGTGCTATGTGCTGGGTGTAGTCTGAGCTGATGTTTGCCTGCTTTGTTTTGTCCCACAGTGGGTTTTTTGTCTGTTGTGAGCTGTACAGCTAGAAAAACTGGGTGCAGAATTTCAGCCATTAAATGTATCAATTTATCATGGGTTGGCACTACTACACAGGATTGATTGGGCCCTGGGTATAGCTGTTCCATTGTTTTCAGTTGGCGAAATATTATCGTCTGTTGTGATTTTAAAATTGCCGTTACCTGTTTATATGATGGTTAATTAAATTGTTTACAGTGTTGTAAAACTGCTGTTTGCTGTTTTTTTTCTCATTGGAGGTAATTGGATAGAGGCCAAAGTATCAGAACACCAAAAGGTAGCCACCTCAACACACCTGCACATATCTGGAGAGTGAAAGGCATCCTTTGGAGAGATTGGAGGAAAAGGAGGGGGTCAGGGACAAACCTAGTTGTAACTTGTGCTGCAGTATTACGTATGGATTGAAGTGTATGGAGTTGGAAGGGAGTAGACCAGAGAAAAGAAGGTTACAGTAGTCCTTGCTTGATAGGATGAGTGCTTGTGTAAGAATTTTAGCTGTGGTAGTGTCAGGCCCCTGCTCAAGAATACCTCCATTCCCAGGTGGCCTTTTTTCTTCCCTGCACCAGCTGGAATCCTTGCCCCCCCTGGTGCAGCGGCACCTTACAGGAGGTACAGAGCCTTGCTCCACTCTCCCACTTTCATCACTAATCTCTATCCCCTGGGCATTTCTCTCCATCTTCTACTGTGTTCCTGAACCCTGCAGTTGCACTCCGCTCCTGATTGCTCCCCCTATACCCCATCCATGCACTGCTCTTCCTGCCAATTCTCATATTCCCTTTCTCATTACTTATTCTACTCCCCACTTACCCTCATAGGCCACACACACACACACACACTCAGACACGTTAAAATGTACTCAATCCCATGAAGAGTTCATCACATTCAGTCACTCCCTTAAATCCCCACTCTGTCGTATACCCCATTCGCACTACGTCATTCCCATCAACATTCACTTTCAAATCATCCAATAAAAACTAAATCACACTGTTGGAAAAAAAATTGTGTTTTGTGTGAAACGATGTGGCATAAGTGTTTGTTATGGTAGATGCAGTGTGTTTGGGATGTATATATTGTGTGTTTTGTGCTCTTGATAAAGTAACACCTCACACCTACTGACTCTTAAGCTTTATCTTGTGTGTGTCCTCACTGTCATTGTGCAGTTTTTTTGAGGGCTGACTGGCTGTGGAGTGAATTCACAGTGATAAAGGCACATTAATGTCAATTAGCTGCTTTTTTTAGCAGTGTTTAGACATGTAGAATGTACGCATGTTATGCTTCAGTTAAGCTTAATGGCTTTGCTGATATCCTCAGGAATTAGCATTTAGTGCATGTTATCCAGAAGCTAAGAAATTCCTACGAAGAGCACCAAGCAGAATGTTGATTTAACCCTTTGAGTGCAAGAGTGAGGTAGAATGCATTGCAAAGCAATGCATTCCATACCACTCTGGCACTCAAAGGTTTAAGGTGCTCTGATTACCGTATTACGGTCAAAGAACTGGAATTAGAATAGGTAATTGAATCAAGCCCATGAAGTACGTAGTGCTTGTGTACAATTGAATTTCTGACACATTGAGAAAGTCACCAGTCATAACTGTACAGAATCCAGCAGGCATGTGCACACATAGACACCAAGGAGGGCTTGAGCACCTGCCCTTTTTGTCCAAAGTGCCCTCGTGCCCTTTTAACAAAATAAATAAATAAATAATTATGAGAAGTGTCCTTTTTTCATTTGAGCCCCTGCCCCCCAAAATGTCTGTGCACTTCCCTGGAATCCAGGCAATCTGCCTGTTTAGAAAATGTAGAACTGTCTTTGTGTGAGTTCATTTTTGACAATGATAACTGAAAAGTTTTTAAACTGCCTATTACACGTGAAGTTTTATTTCATGTCTAGTAGGAATGTGCATTATTTTTTTCTCTTTTAATGTTCTGCTCAGCTTCCTAGTTGCATGGAAGAATCTACAGTCTTTCAGGTTAGCTGGACTATGTGTAACAGAACGGTGTATAGGAAGTGCAGGAAGCAACACCTATCAACTAGGACTGGGTGTGCAGGAAGATGAAACAACAAACAGAGCAAACCAGTGTCCCAAAAGTATGAATGAACATAAACAGAATACTTGAACATCTGGAGGCATTTTCCTCTTCATTCAGTTTCAACGGGTAGAGAATGTATCTGTGTAAACAAAATAGCTATTAAATTCTAATATCTTCTAGATTGCATCCAGGGAAGACCTAACCTGCTGGGCACAAGAGAAACTACTGAAATGCACAGACCACTCTAGCACATTAAGGTTTCACAGAAATTTTGTTACACCTTTGTCAAGAGAGGAAGTAGAATCTTTCCTTGCACTGGCTATGTGAAGCCCGTGTGGTCTGACTTGTTGGCCCCTTGCTCAGCCTTACTCCTGCAGTGAGATACATTAAATTGGAAATATAGTATTTCATCCTGCCCTAGGTTATGAACACATCTTTTGAAACTTTGAATTGCTCCTTTAAAAATAAGAAGGTTTTAACTGTAAATAAACTTAGTTTCTGGGTAAAGACTGTAAATGCTGGGCTTAGGGATGTGTGGTATATTAGAGTAGGGCTTAAATGATTTTCAGGAGGTCACAGATGTATTGTATCTAGAAACCAGCATCAGGATGGAGCTCTTTATTTACTTTATTTTCTTCAGAAGTAAAAATACGTTCAATAACTGCAAGCAGGTATCCTCTTCCCAATGACATGTCCAGGGTCCCTAGCTTTAGGGATTCCTTCCTACCAATCGTACCTGGTTTCAAACTATGGGGGAGCCAATTAGAGATAAGCAGCCCCAGTTCCTCTACTGAATTAAAGTAACAAAGGAGAGATCACAGAGATATATTCTAGGAAGTGGATAATCAATAAAAATAACCACTCACCTAATCTACAAAATTTTTACATGAAGTTCAGCGCCAATTTATATCTGCTTTGTTCTCTAAGGTTCAGTTACTCTGTTTCAGAAATGCGTTTATTTAGCCTGATGTAGACAGTCATATCTACAAAGTGCATTAACATTTTAGTATCCTCCCTTCATAGCTCACTCCAGTGAAACAATAGATTAAATTAGTATTTGGGAAATTATTAGATCACTAGTGTAAAAGCCTGTGTACACAGGCCAAGGCCCGGGTATTGTTGAGGACACTACCTCACTGCTCCATGCGATGCAGTCTTGCGCCACCTCAATCATGTGAAGCAATCATGCGCAGTTGAGACTGCCCGAACGCGGGCAGGCTCTACTGAGCATGACTGCATTGTGACAAACATCCTAGCGAATTATTATATAGGATTTGTAGATAAACGTTTACCCTTCAATGTAAATCAATGCATCTCCAGCCTCCAATGAGTTAAACTAAAAATTAAATGTGACCAAGAGAGGCAATTGTTTGATACTTTTCTTTGTATTAGGTTTCTGTGGGTTGTTTACAGACTAAATCCATCATCAGATTGTTCCAAGACATTGCACTTTTAACTAGTTTTTTGTTATAATGAGTTTTCCATATGATTAAATTGGATATCATTGAAACATTTTTACTTGTCTTCAAGGACAAATATACTTTCATTTGAGCTGTCAAATTTTTTAACAAAGCAACTTAAGATTGATTGGAATCTGTGGGAAAGGCATAAATATATTCCCAACCCTCTTTTGATTTATGTTAAAGCAGAAATTAGATTTTAATAGCTATTATGTTTATCCTAATAGACTTTCAATACAGTTTAATATTAAATTTTAAATTGCATTTTTCTATAAAGATGTTTAGTTAATCCTTTCAGTACCAGAAGGGTACGCAAAGTATTGCAAAGCAATGCATTGTGTACCTCTTCGTCACTAAAAGGGTTATTAAAACCATTGACCTTTTGATGAATGAATCTGTGCAATATCGTAAAAAAAGTCTATTGAGTAGGGCGGGGCCACCTGAGACCTCCTAGCTGTTCAGAACTACAATGCCCATCATCCCCAGCCATTTGTCTCTTGGCTAGCTAAGAATGATTAGGATTTCAGCCCTGAACAGCTGGAGAGCCACATGTTGTCCACCCCTGGTATAAAGGGCCACATTTTTATCTGATGTGAATTAGTAAGTTAGCAAAACATGCACAAAATGTGCTCAATATGTAATATTTTATAAATCATTGTAAATTGCGGGTTTCCATATTTCACAGACAAGTCAATTACTTAATAGCTTTGGTGCCATAGGTTTCTGAGGCACCATCAAGAATTTGTCCTGTAATTCCCTTAGCATACCAAGTTCTTAATAATCTTTCTGAAACAGCTAAAAGTTACCTGTTTGCATATTGATTGATCGATTAAAGTATATTTGGTTATATTTTACATCTGATTGCTATAAATCCATATTAAGGTTAAAGTGATAAAGTTTTATTGAGAAAAAGACGTAAAAGAGAGTGTGTAGTTTTTCCTGCTGAGTAAAAGAATGGTAAACTCACTGCTGAGAAATGCTTCATTCTTCATTTGAAAGTTATTACAGGTCAAACCAGACAACAAGATACATTTCTTCTCTGGTCTTTGGAGAATTTTTGCTTTTGACATTAGTTCTATGATGTCCATAGAAGATGACAGAAGCAGTGGCACCTAATGGAGAGTTTCATAGACTGAATTGTGATTAAAAAAAATCTTAACTATTTTCAGCTGTTATTACTTTTGAAAGAGCAAGAAAAAAAGTGGATCACACAATAGTGCAATAAAGTTCCAGCAAATAAACATGGGATTCAATAATCAAACATGCTCAGATCTACTTATATATGTGTTGGCCAGATGTTAAAGGAGGAAGGGAGAGTTTTCAAGTCTGTTTAGAACCATGATCCATTGCGGTTTCGATTGATAAAATAATTTCACTTTTATTGCAGGAATAGGGCTGGATTCAAAAGCAGAAGATAAATGTTACCTCCCATTTTATCAAAATTATTCCTATTGAAGTCTATGGGGATACCAGGAGATAAAAGCAGAGATAAAATTAGCACCTGTATTTGAATCCAGCCCTTAATGTCTTATTGTTGAATTTTTATCAATGAATATTCATGTATGTAAATATATCTATATTGAGGGAGATAATTATAGATTGTGGGTTTGACCCTCTACAGCTTGACTTGCATGATCCAAGCCAGGGGTGCTCAAACTTGTCCTCACATCTCCTCACATCCCCACCATGTTTTCATAATAGCCTCCATTAAACACAAGTAAATACTGTTCGCTTAGGCAGATCCTCCAAATGAGTGAACCACTGATTGATTCCCCTATGTTCATGTGAGAAGATCCTGAAAACCTGCACTTTTTGGTGGGGCTGAGAACAGGTTTGAGCATAACTAATCTAAGTCTGTGATCCTCAGTGTTAGTCCTCATGGCACACAAAAAGGTCAATTTTTCATTAGATACCTGCTTGTTCACGGGTCAGTATTCAATGTCTCAGTCATTTTGATTGCACCATCTGTGTTTAATTAGTGATATATTAAAAATCACATTTGTTGGGGACTAGATAAGGGAATCACTGATGGAAGTGATAAGCACAATGTATGCAATGAAATGTAATCACAAACCAGTTATCTCTGCTTCAGGTTTAATCTGTTTTTTTTTCAAGAAACATAACAAATGTAACCAAATTGTAGCTTTCAACTTATTTTCAATTGATTCACTATACATTCTACTGACCTTTTCGGGGTGTTCCTTTTCTCTGTACATTGTTTGTCTTCATGTTTTAAAGGAACAGTAAACTTTTTTATGAAAAGCTTTGTTATAGATTTTCCTTATGAGCATAACAAGGGTACTCCGACTAGTGGAAGCTTTATTTAAAATGTATTTCTTGAAACTGACAGGAAGTGACTAAAAGTATTATTATTATTCTTTATTTATATAGCGCCAACTTAATCCGCAGCGCTGTACAATAGTATCATTTCTTCCTGAAAGTTCGAACTGACAGCATGACTCAGCAGTTTATATCATATACTATTTAGAACTGTTTGCCAGTGACTCACTCTCCTATATAATAACTAATACAAATCTGACCAGGAGACTGTTAACCCCTTAACGACACTTGACGGTCATGGAATTCCAGGCTCCTCCCTCGGCTGCACGCCATTCTGGGAGTCCAGAACTGGAATTAAAAAAAAAAATGCTCTGTGGTCCTTAAGTGACCACGCATCACCACCCGTCGTTAAGGGGTTTAAAATGCAATAACTGGAAAAATGAATCTCAGCAGTGGGTGTACCCTTGTTTCACTCAACTTGAAAAGCTCTACAATATATATGTGTTCTCCTTCTTTTAGAAAGGTACAGAGTATATGATCTAATTGTATGCCTTTTCCCCTCTAGGATGCTATGGGTTGTAAGGAGTTTTATTGGTATTAAAAAGTCCTGATGACACTGGAGTCTGTCCCATGGCTTGCAGACAGTTATCATAACCTCTATTGCAGGAGTAGTCAATTGCTGGACCTCCAGCTGTTGGAATTTACATCTGCTATCATCCCCAAGTATCCAGCAGCTAGTTGGGGATGCTGGGAGTTGTAGGCTTTAACAGGTTGAGGTCCAACAATTGACAACCCCTGCTCTAGTGAATACACTGATGTGCCCCCATTGGCATCTGAGCTGGGTTGTTACTTACATTTGCCCCATTTTGGCTTGTAATATTGCTATGGACTCAAATTTTTTTTTATTTATGGGGTTTGTCCTTATTGTGTGATTTTGTTTATTTATGTTGTAAATGCAAAATATGGTCCAGTGCTTTGCCAGTAAGTTAGGAGTTAAATATACAAATTAATGTAGCTAGTTATATAGCTGTTATTGTTTGGCTGTTTATTTTAAGTTATTGATTTAGGACAATGGTACATCAGTTACTAAGAATCAACAAGAGCCCAGATTTTAACCCCATGAATATTAGAAAGGTCCAAAATGCACTGCAAAGCTCCCCAAATTAGGTGTAATAGTTATATACTAGTTTTATATATAAATACATTTTTGAAAAGTGACAGCATTGTAGTAAAGAAATGTATTTCACATGGTGTTTAAAAAGTGCCAAGTACATTCATAAAAAATATTGCATGTGGTTGTAAAATGATCATAGAGTCTAGTTATCATGCAGCTAAGAAAACAGCACATCAGGGGCTAGATACTATTAGCCCAGTATTTTTAAAACCAGCGGTAGTGGTTTTGACAGTACATTTTACAATTCTATAAACTGTCCTGTCAACACCAAAAACCGCACAAAAATGTCCAATGGGTGCACAATTTTCACCCATTGTACATAACTTAAAAATTGTCAACTTTGCTATCCTATTCCATGCGATGGCTTCAATGCATGTGTAGGACAGCACTTCTCATGGCGCAAATCATGGTCCATGAGAAGGCAGGCGCAGAGTCCAAAACACGTGGGGAAAATCACCGGCAGGTGCAGAGTCCAAAACACGTGGGGAAAATCACCGGTATGTGTTGGAAAACTGGTTTCCAACACATACTTGTGGTCAAAAAATAGAAAAAGATTAACCCTATGAGTTACAGTGGGGTATACAATGCATTATACAGAGTTGCATACCCCAATGGTACTCATAGGGTTAATCTACAAACGGTTCACACATGTCCTGACAAATAAAAACTTACCAGGATTCCTAATGTCCAGCTGGGTCTCGGCCAGCTTCTTCTTCTTTTCTTTCGCCTTCTCTTCTGTCTTCTTTTCTTCTTTCTTGCTGTAAAAAAAAAAGTCCCCAAAGATGCTACTGTTAACCCTTTGAGTGTTGGAGGGGTAGCTCTCTGACACTCAAAGGCTTACTGTAGGTGGCATCTGAAAGTCGCATAAAACAAATATATGAAATGTGTTTAAAATTGCCCATTTCGAATAAATGTTGAAATTAATTTACCTCCTTTGCCTCTGTTGCCTTCTCCGTTGGCGGCAGAAGTCATTTTGAGCTGCAAAGAGGCCCCCATGCCACCTCTCGGTCCATTGCCCAAGTCAGGTTCATCACGAGGAGGTTCATCATCCCCCCCTCTTTAAGCTTTTGCTTTTTTTTCCTTTGATGTTCCCACAATTCACTCTATATAGTGTGAGTTGTGGGAACAAAAAACAACAATGAGCATTTTACCAAAGCGTAAGTTTTGCCCAACAACGTTTGTTTTGCCATGTACCTATCCAGCAATACAATGGGTTTTGGATTCTGAGACAAATCTAGTTACAACTAAATTTAGGATATGGGACAATCATGGTACATGTTTATTGTGACCTATGCTCAAGGAAGCTATGATGTTGGTGCCATTTCCAGCAGACACAAAACCAGCTTTTAATGAGCGGGAAACAAGCTATTGCTCTATCACCTTCTCTAGTTTATTTGAAACATCTACCCATGACCTTGGGGGGGTGGGAAAGGTGTAGAAGAGTGGTCGCTTATTCTTCTTTTTTTAGGGCAGATTTTCAAGCAAAAAAGAGAACAACTATGTGGTTTTCTCTGAATTTCTCATGGGAACACAACGGGACCATTCGTTCATCCCTACTAATTTGTCTATGCTAGTTTTTATCAAGCATACTTGAATAAAATATGGTTACAACATTTATTTGTTACATGGATGATGTTACAGTATCTGATAATTTCAGTTTATACAATGACAAATAAAAGCAAAAACATAGTTACTGTTCATTACAAACACAGAAGTGATGAAGTACAAAAACAGTTTTGTTTCACTTCGCAAATGAAGTCTAATATGTTGTTAATATAATAAAAAGTCTTCTTGTACCTTTGTGTGTCACATAATAACATACAGGGACTACTGTTTTATATTTTTATGGTTTGTTGTTGATATTATTATTCAAATGTGTAGGATATATATTATAATTGTATAAGTGTCACAATATAGTAAATAATTTTAAGATGTGTTATTATTATTCTTTCGACTCTTGGTCACCAAAAAATGCTCCTGAGTAGCAAAGAGGTGACAAAAAGCATTGGGAAGTAATGAGTTACACATCAATCTGGTCCTAAAGGGGCTCAGGTGTTAAATGGATAGTAAATGATTATTTACAATGCAAGTCCATAATATGTAAAGTCTGATTGCCTCTATGTTTTACTTTTTCTTTCATCTAATTCTTTATAAAATATACTTTTATGCCCCTACCATTGAGCTCCTTAGAAAGCTTTCTGTCATGGAGTGTGAAAGAAAACATACTGATACAATGTTAAAGGGATAATAATGCCCGCTTATAGGTTAATGCTATATTGTAGATTTAAAAAAATAAAGTATCTGGAGCAAGTCCCATCTCTCAAACCTTTATGGTTTGAGAGATATAACATTTTAAATTCCCCCCTCCCTCTCCTTTCCCTGATGACAGCTGTAAAGCTGTCAGAAGAAGATCAGTTTTGGCTGACTCGAGGTGGCTCTTCAGCAGAGCCAAAATACCAATATTTAAAAAGAACTCTCGTTGGAAAGGTCTACAAAGTGTGCTTGCAAACCAGGAACACTTTGTAGACTGTTCCAGTTAAGTATTTCTTCAGTGCATCAGTGCAAGGGTAATGAGGGGGAACCTTAAAATGTTATTTCTGTCAAACCATAAATGTTTGAGAGATGGGACTTGCTCCAGATAATTTTTTTTTAATCTACAATATAGCATCACTTTATAAGCGGGCATTACTAACCCTTTAGAAAAGATAGCACACAGAGAAGTCAGTGCTGCCGATATAGGATTACATTGTTTCACTGTACTGCTTTGATTGTAAATCGACCAGAAAACTCTCTGGAAACAGAGATCCAAGATGCTTACTATCAGGAGCATAAACGTGTAAATAAATAGCTGAAGAAAAAAAGAAATAAAAAGTATGAACAAGTTCATGTTGTATTTTATGTAACTGCAGAATATGTACATTGAAAATAAAGTGTTACTCTCCCTTTAAAAGAGAACTAGATTTTATATTTCACATCTAAAGGATTTGGTTTTTACAAAATCACAGTGGTGGCATTTTTCAATAGATCTTGAAAAACACTTGTGCGTCAATATTTCATACAGACAACAGCCGTATGATTTCAAAGTAAAATCTGTTTTCAGAATGAGAACATGGACTCAAATTCTGCAATTGTGTATAAAAAAAAGAAAAAGGGAACAGGAAGCTATAAAAGTTAATTTATACAGATGAAAGGGAACTGATGTGCTAATTCATTCAGGATCTAGGGTCTTGTAATGCAGAAAGGTTGGAAAATAGAAAATTAATAATGCTATATATCCATATAAACCTGAGTCAATGCTCAAACACTTTCTTTTGAATAGATGCATTTGTGTGCTGCAATGTCTAAGAGGCATACAAATTTACCAAGGTCATGTATTTTGTACAACAAATAAAGCCTAAGCTAATTCAAGAGCTAGACAGAAAAAGCACTTTGGTACAATTTATATTCCTTTACATATCTATTAATTATTATTATAAAACTCAGAATGGCTAGCTAGTAGTTTCTTTTTAATTGAATTCAAATCAATTTCATTAGACTCCATAAATTAAGCTGAAGTCCCATGTATTGTAAATGGTACAAAAATGTAATTTGCTGAGCTCAAGCAAAAAAAAAAAAAACAAGACAGATTCATGTTCTGTGCCTCTTTTGCCTGATATACTTTTTTTGCCAGAAGCTTTCTTTGGAAGACATTCCATTTCTTAAGAAAAAAATAATAATAGAATCCTCATGTTGTCTGAATGACCTGTGACGATGTTTAGGACAGGCTGTTTCTGATAGGGCTAAAAAATATTTGCAAATTCAAAATAGAAATGGAAGCATAGAAAAACTGATAACATTAGCCTAAAATCCTGTAACCATTTTTATGTTGAAGTCCAAAAACAGTTAAAACCAAATGTTAAAGAAAATTTACATTTTCACTCTATCGTCTTCACTAGGTTAATTCTCTTATTGTATGTCCATACAGTAATGCATTTATTGAACATGTACTCTTTCTATAAGGGACTGTCAAGAAGAGCTATGGAAGACCAAGCCCAATGACAGGAAGCTAGATGCTGTCTGGACTCTGGAGTAGCGGCGGCGGAAAGGTTCCACTGTGTTCCCATGAAAAAAATCCACAAAAAACACATGGTTGTCTGCTTTTTCACGGGAAAATCAGCCTTAAAGGGATAGTAATGTTTCATAATAAAAGCAGCTCTAATTAATCATCATAGTATTTGGACTTTGGAGAGTGTTATTTCAATTCTGTCAGAGTTGTAGTTCAAGAGTAATTCAATGACAAAGTATCACCCTCCTGCCCCTTTTACTGATGTAACACTGTTCAGCCAGAGCAGAAGGGAGGTGCCCAGGTAGACTGCAGAGAGGGACAATCTTCAATTAAGATAAGGGAAAACCTGAAAAACTTGTCAAGGGGGGCAGGGCTTTCATTGTTCTCATAGGAAGAAGATTGTCCCCTTCTGATATCTGTCTGGTCTATGGACTGCATTTCACATCTGAGAAGAGATGGATTACACTAGATAAAAAGGGCGGGAGGGGAAAACTTTGCTTGTGAATATCTCTCAAACAATAAAGGTTTGAGAGATAAGACTTATTTCATTCTTCATGTTTTTTTAATGCCTACAAAATAAAATAAAGATAAAACAAAGTATTACTATCCCTTTAAAGAAAGCCCTGAAAATCTTTGCTGTTTTCACCTATTGCAAAAACGATTTTTGCAAATTTTTTCAATGGCTACAAACTTTTTGCCCGTTTACTTACAAATGCTTTTTGTTTTCGTGCCGCAAACATGACTTTACCAGAGAGAGGGTGCTAGGCTGTTTTGCAGTAAAAATTAAGGCAGCAAAGGCTCATAGTGTGTGCTATCACTATGAGCACCTGGATGAAAAAAGAAAAGGAGCTGGAAGGATCGTGATGCGCCCAGTGAGTCTGAGCAGGAGGAAGTGACCACCACCAGCATTGAAGGGTCTGGAAGCTTTGCTTCCTCGGACCCAATGATGCCCCGTCCCCCAACATCATCTCTTGGGATCTGGGGGAAAATAGTGGCACAGGCAAATGTGAGTAGCAGTGGAGAAGATGATGCCAAGTGTGACAGCAAGGGACCCTAAGTCACACTTGCCATTCCCAAGCAGTCCCGCCAGTGCTAGTACTACTACTACTAAGGCCCAGCAGCTTGTTAGCGTTAGTAGTGAAGGAGGGGTAATCAACAACAATATCCTTGTATTACTAGTGACTGTGAAAATGAGGAGGAAGACTCTGCAGCTGAACTTGATGTGGTTAGTGTTAGTAGTAGTAGTAGCAGTAATGGTGAAGCAGCCGTAGTGGTAGGGGAAACATTTGAGAGCATCTAGACTAGCGGTCAAGGGAGCCCACACTATTCCTCTGACCCTGAGAGTCCTCCCCTTCCCTTCACTATAGTGTCCAAGTGGAACAGGATCCTGAAGACTAAGAGGCAAAAACTGTTACTGGGGGAGAATAAGCACACAATTAATACCACCACCAGCAAGAGCACAGACCAGCTACCTGTGCCTGCTGCTACTGCTGCCTGTCTGCCTTCTTCAGGTCAAAAGGAAATGACAAGTGTGACATTAGGGGACCCTCTGTCACGTTGCTTGTCATCGTCACCTCCTCCAAGCAGCAGTGAGATGTGGTGGTAATGATGATGCTGGAGAAGCTGGGGTGGAAAAGACATTGATGGCCTTTTTTAGCAGAAACTGAGAAGGAATGGGAGACAGTGATGAAGATGGGCATCACCACCACCACTAGCAGTGACATTTTGTAATTTGAGGAATTTTCAGCTGCTCTACTTCCTGCTGCTGCTGAGATGCAAGGGTAGCAGGATGCTGAGTAGCAAGCTAGTATGCCACAGACCACCGTGGACACAGTGGGAATGGGGTCAACAAGTGATGCGGGACTAGGACAGGTTTCACTTGCCAGTGCAAGCAATACTCCTGGTCCTAGTTGCAGTGCTGAATTTGAGGCAGTAGTAGCAACAGCATTAACATTATCTGCTACCTCAGACAGTGAAGGTGAGTGTGGAAAACAAGAAGAAAGAGTCAATTCTTCTCCACCTGTTCCCTCCTCCCTGAAATCATGGGTGTGGGACTATTTTTTTCTAGGGGCAGGCACAGTGCAGTCATCACCAATGGCACTGTGCGAAGAGGACAGTAGGGAACACACCTTGGCACAAGCGCCACTGGCCAAAATGACCTGCTGGTACTTGGTCAGTAGAACATTTTTTTTTCTCAGGGCTTGTGCTTTGAAAAAAACACAAAATAAAAATAAAAAAAAAACGTAGTCCTACAAAAAAACATAAAGAATTTTTGGGAGTTTGTTTCTAACAAGCCTAAGTCCTACAAATCAATATTTCCTTAGGGCTTGTGCCAAACAAGCTTAAGTCCTACAAATCATGTTTCTTCAGGGCGTGGGCCTCTAATAAGTCTAAGGCCTCTAACAATAAATCTAACAAATCATCCTCTACAAAATACTCTGTCAAGTCAAGTATCAGTCCACCCCAGTGGCAGCTTATGTCAGACCCCTTTTATACCATGTTTTATGGGTTTTTTTCAATTGTATTTAGGATTGATTTTGTATTAACTGTCCCCCAATCCCAGTAAACAAAACCCCCCAAAAACATTCCCTGTTCAACTAATTATTTCCACATACCCCACCAACACAGGCACCCTCATGCCCATTTATACTATGCCTTTTGGAAATAAAATAATATTTACTATGTGTTGTTTGTAACTTCGATGTTCCCATTGATTTCAATGGAATGAGCTAGGAGGAAAAAAAGCGCGAAAAAGCAGAAAACTGGCACTTTTCATGGGAACTTATTCATCAAGCGGAAAGTGCCATTTTCCGCTGATTTCAGTTTGATGTGAAAATTTTTGCCTATCTATACCTTGGAATATGATACTGAAGAAGGCAGAACTGGCAAGCAGCAGAAATATCACAATGAGCACAGATCAGCTGCCTGTGCCTGCTGCTAGTGCTGCCAGTCTGTCTTCTTCAACTCTAGAAATGGCAAGTGTGACAGTTGAGGACCCTCTGTCACATTTGTCATCATCACCATACAGTAAGACTCTCATAGAGCAGCAGTAGCAGCAAGGAGGGACTGTTAGTGGTGGTGATGAGGGATGATGGAGCATCTGGGGTAGAAGATACATTAATGGTCTTTTTAGCCCAAAGCAAGAAGAAATGGGAGTTTCACAACTAGGTGGAATGGCACACTGAATATATGCGTACAGATTGAGTAGACTCCTCCAACAAGGATTATTTGGGCTAGACTCTAGCTGGTGAAGCTAGGGATCAGGGCTAGGAATTGTACGCCAACCTCGGTAGGATGTACTGAGGCCTATGGCAGATAAAGGTGCTAACTGTGAAGCTAGATAGCCCCCTTCAAAGGAGGCAAAGGTGACCCAGGTTACCCTACTATGCCCCAATAACCCAAGGGAGAAACAATAGGCTCCAGAAGAATAGATAAGTACAGGAATACTCACCAGGAAGGTAAGACTGGAATACTCAAGGCCACTGAAGGATGAGTCCATTGGTCAACAGCATACTGTACTTCAACGGAACTGGAACTAACAACAACAGGCAGGACTTGGTCAAAAAGGCTGAGGTCAATAAATGTAGGTCAAGACTGAGGCAAAATCATCAGGCTGGATACAGGTCAGGACTAGCACAGGTCTGCAACGGAAGATCAAATAAGCAGAATTTGCTGACAAAGGCAAAGTCAGAGACGGAGCAATATCGGCAGCAGGAGGCAAGCTGGGCAGAAATGGCAGGCTGCCACAGTTCTCCAAAGATGTTCAGGAGCCAGTACGGTACAGTTAAATCCAATTTATTAAACAGAAAAGGAGAACACAGTCTATACAATAGAAACAAGCAAATGGTTACAGCCCAGCGTGCTCTGCTATCAGGAATAGTAGGCTGCCAAGCCTGACCAATCTGTTGGAGACTAAGCCTAAACTACTGGTAGTCTCTGCTGGAACCAGGAGCAGGAACAGGAGCCCAACGTAGCGAGCGTACCAACTCACGCCTGCAGTCAGTAGGGAGTGATATCTTACTCACACCTGCAGTCAGATTGGAGCAAACTCTGACTCATGCCTGCAGTCAGAATGGGAAATAGAAAGCTGACTCACACCTGCAGTCAGTATCAGAGCTGGTCTACCAGAGCCCCAGGTCAGCATAGATTGGGTGTCTGCTAGGTACAAGGAACAAACATAAGAGTAGTCAGACAGAGCCACAAGTCAGCACCAGAGGGGGTAGTCAGACAAGCCAGGTCATACACAGTTCAGGTACTCAGACAGAGCCACAGGTCTGCACCAGGTTGAATGGAAGACTAGCCAGGTCATACACAGAGCCCAAGGTAATATAACTGCTATGAACAACAACGCAAGGGCAACTGAGTCAGTACTCAGTTTGCCTTTTAAACCCCTCCACAGGAAGTAGGTAGGAGGAGCAGCTCAGAGGGAGGAAGTAAGTAGGAGGAAGTAGGTAGGAGGAGACTACAGGAAGCAAACACATAAAACAGAGGCCTGCTGCATGCTTGAAGTCTTGCGCCGAGGCAAAGCTGAGGCAAGGTCAAAAGAAAGCAATGTCAGAAATTGGAGGTATTCAGCACACTCTGGAACAAGGTACACACACACACACAACACTTTTATAGCATGTTAGGTGTAGCATAGCTACGTCTTATATAGAGGAAGTGGATATCTGGGAAGGGCAAGGCAGACTACTGAAAATGACCACAGGAACTGGCAGAATGCAGAGAACAACAGAGAGTGCCAGGTCGTCATGGTAGCGTGGACTTGACAGGAGAAGGAGATACAAATGGGGATAGGCATCAACACCAGTAGCAGCAGTGATAGCATTATGGCGTTTGCGGGCTAGTGTGCCACAGACCACCATGAACACAGTGGGAATGGGGTCCAGAAATAGTTGTAGTGCTGATTCTGAGGCAGCAGAAGCAGCAACAGAATCCTCTGCCCCAGTAAGTGAAGGGGATTGTGAATGAGAAGAAAGAGGCCGTTCTCCACCCACCCTGAAGTCCTGGGTGTGGACTATTTTCTTCTTGTGGCATGCAAAGTACCGTCATCAGCTACAGCACTGTGCATGATTTATGAGAAATCAGTGAAAAGGGCAAAGGAGGGAACGCACCTAGGCATAGCTGCTTTCAGAACACATATGAAATATACAAACACCATGGCATTTATGTGAAATATGTTAAAGCCAAACCCATACCAAATACATTGGGCACTGCTCTTCAGTCCTGGGCCCAATGCTTTTTAATTTGTTTATTAATGATCTAGAAGTGGGAATTGAAAGTAGCATCTCAATCTTTGCTGATGACACTAAGCTGTGCAAGGAAATACATACAGAGCTGGATGTTCTTTCTATTCAGAATGATTTCGATAAATGGAGTGAATATGCAGAAAAGTGGAAGGTATTTAATGTAGAAAAATGTAAGGTTATGCATTTGGGCTGTTTTAAAACAAACATGCTACGTATACACTAAATGGGAAACAACTTGCGGATTGGAGGATCTGAGTTATAAAGAGAGACTAGACAAACTGGGGTTGTTTACATTAGAGAGGAGACATCTAAGGGGTGATATGGTTACTATTTACGAATATATTCAAGGTCAATACAAAGAACTATCCAATTAATTATTTACGCAAAGAGCTGAGCTAAGAACTAGAGGTCATCCATTAAGACTGGAGGAAAGGTGCTTTCAACTTAAACAAAGGCAGGGATTTTTTATAGTAAGGGAGGTAAAGCTATGGAACTCTTTTTCCTCGGGATGTTGTTCTTCCAAATACTGTAACTGCTTTCAAAAAAACAATGGATACCTATTTAGCTTAGAACAATATTGAGAATTATGACAGATGGCTTCAATGCAGATCGGTTGCTAATGCATGGAACTATGTGACTGCCATCTGGAGTCAGGAAAGAAGGTTTTACACACTTGGGGCTTAATTGGAAATGGCTTTAATTTTTTTTTGCCTTCCTCTGAATCAACAGGGGTATTTAGACATGGGCTGCATTTGACGAGAGGTGCAGTTCCTTCCTGATCTCAAGAGACAAATGTATATTCCAACAACACACCCAGTATTTTGGAGGAGCGGCAGAAGGAGAAGCATTATTGGCCATATTCTTTTCCCCACATATACCTGAAGAGGTGGGGGATAGTTGTGGTGCTGCTGCCATTTCAGACACATCACTGGAGCTAGTAGTGGCAAGTGGAACCATGATCATCATCACCCATATCACTGCTGTTGTTTATCCCATACCGTTGGCGCTGCCTAATTGTCCTGCTGCTTAAACAACTCAGTAGCAGCAGCAAGAACATGAGTTACAAATGCCAAAGTGGCATTTGCCAATGGATAGTGGCCACTGGCCACCATAACATGATCTGCTGGCACTAGGCCAGATGTTTTTTTTACTCAGGGCTTGTTCTTTATATAAACTAGATGCCTACAAAAAATATTTTTGGGGGCTTGTTTTTAAGAAGCCCGACTCCTACTCATCACTGATTCCTCAGGGCTTGTGATGCTAACAAGCCTGAGTGCACAAAATTACCTCTGATTCCTCAGGGCTTGAGACACTAGCAAGCCTGAATGCTAAAAATTATCTCTGCTTCCTCAGGGCTTGTGACGCTAACAAGCCAAAGTCCTACAAATCAATGTTTCCTTTGGGCTTGGGCCTAACAAGTGTAAGTCATACAAATCAATGTTTATTTCTGGAATTCCATGTATAAATGAGCACTAAAGTCTTCTAATCACAAATCTACTTTTCTGAGAGTGCCATGGGGCCTTATGCAGATTAACCATGGCGTTAACCAACTGCATCATTGAGTTATGGAGTTAACCAACTGCATCATATTGAGGAAAAAAAATCCTGCAGCTATTAACCGCTTGAGAAGAGATAAGTGAAAGCTGCTTTTTTTCTTTCCCGTTGGAATTTTCTCAGAAAATCTGCAATTTGCCACATTTTCTGAAAAAACCCTGAGAAAATAAAGTCATTGAATTTCTGTCATTTGGCTAACCTCAAGAATTTCCCACAAGAACTTTGATAATTTCTGCATATGCCAGAGAATTTCCAACTGGGAAGGGATGTCAGACTTAGCATATGCAGTTCCATGGCTACCAGTTAGTAGAACAAATCTGGGATGTGGAGCTCAGCATGTGTTGGCCTATGGCCACCAGTGCAGTGGAACAAAGCCTGGGGGTTAAGTATGTGTGTGGTTCTATAGCAACCAATGCAGTGGGACAAGGTTGGGTCCTATATGTTTGGTTTTGTGGCTACCAATGCAGCGGGACAAGGATGGGGAGTCAGTATGAATGGTTTTATGGCTGTGATGCGGCCCTCCAGCTTCTGCCAGACTACTTCTCCTGAATGATGGGACATGCAGTCTGGCAGCAGCTGGAGTGCCTCACATGGCCCATTCCCATTGCTACCAGTGCAGTGGGACATAACTGTGAGTATGTGTATTTATTTTTTTGTCTAAAGTGGAACAAGGCTGAGGGGGGTATTGTATGTGTGGTTCTACTGCTACTGTGAGACATGGCTGGGGGTCAGTATGTGTGGTTCTACTGCTACTGTGAGATACGGATGGGGGTCAGTATGTGTAATTCTACTGCTACTGTGAGATACGGATGGGGGTCAGTATGTGTAATTCTACTGCTACTGTGAGATACGGCTGGGGGTCAGTATGTGTAATTCTACTGCTACTGTGAGACACAGGAATCAGTGCAATCAGATCACAATGGGTTATTTTCATCAGCGGCTTTCAAAACCAAAATATATCTCATTTTACTGAGCTATAAGTTTGAGCTAATAATTTCCTTCATTCACAATATAGTTCAACATATAATGAATGGTTGATAGATCAGCTAAACTGAAACATGAAGCTATAATCTTATCAGTCTGCCTGTGCCAATATGTGGACAAACAAATAATTTGTTCAGCTTACATTCAAATGTCCTATAGTCAGGACAATTAGATTACAGTGATTTATATTGCTTTATAAAGTGTAATGTTTCCCACACTATGGAGTATGGTCTGATTCCCATGAAGGCCCCTTTAAAATAGCCAAAGGACAAAAGCAACATATGGATTTAACAATCTTCACGATATTCACTCAATTTACTGGAGTGTATAGAATTATTGCATGGACAGTTAAGTAAAGCATTCAAGTTTGCAGGCTGCATATGCAAATAATAATAGCTGACGGTCGGCAGTTGCACCTGTCTCTCACAGATTCAAGCATGAGTTACTTAGTGATCAAATTTTAATTAATCTGTTCAGAATAATGTATAGGCAGACAGCAAAGGATTCACTATTACACTTATCACATGAGAAAGCTAGATTTTCACTTGTTTTGAGTAATCTATGGACAGACAGGTAAAAAAAAAAGTTTAGAAGTCAAATGTTCCACTAATATGAAACAGGTGGCTTACATTATTGAGTTTTCAATACAGGTGTATAAATTGCATCTCCAAATGTGGACTATTACCTCTGATTCACATTCAACTCCCAGCATGAGTTACTTAGTGATTCAATTTTTATTAATCTGTTCAGAATAATGTATAGGCAGACAGCTAAGAATTCACAATTACACTTACTACATGTAAAGTCAAGTGTAGTTATATTGTTAGATTTACGCTTGTCTATTCAGAGAAATGTATGGTCACACAAGTAAAACACTAAGTTTAAGAGTCAAATGTTCCAGTAATATGAAAGAGATAGATCACTTTATCTGTGAACCTATATGTAGCACTATAAAATGAACTTAATTATTTCATTTTCTTGTAACATATTTGAGCGATATGACGGTATTACTGTGGTATCAGTAAAATCACTAATGACTTTCATCTAAACAGCATTCATAGATATAGAGTTTTCTTGACAAGTGGCATCGACAAGTAAAATTATTTTATTTACAAATCAGATTGTCCTGGATGTATTGGCTTTGATTTGCAATAGTAAACAACTAAAACAATTTAATCCAGTATTATACTACATTATGTTAGTTGTTAATTAGCACAGTGCTTCACTATATTCAGTAATATAATCATTTTGATTTAGTTGAGCTCTTCATTCATACCATTTGGTGTCATAGAGTTAAGGTAAAATAGCCACTGATTTTCCTTTTTTTAAAAGGATATCTGTTACATTACCTGTACTGTAGAGCAACCTTTTCAAGTACCCAGACTTGAAATCCTTTGGGATTATGTTGGTGAGAATTGTAAAAATGCCTACACACTGATGTTAGTCCTCTTAGTCTTTTATTTTGAATTACAGATTGTGCATGTCTGGTGTTTCCTATTTGTTTTGTGGCATCTGCTTTAAATGCCCATTTTCATGCATGGGCATATGAGACAGTATATTATTACTTCAGATCCACAGATAGTGAATCATCTGTTTTCTGCCAAATCTATTACAAATTGCTTTTTAGGGATAGTAAAGTGTACAAAAACAAGCGGCTCAGATTGCTTGTTATATTAAATAGTACTGATGTCTGAGGCTGTCAAAGTTCATAACCTGCTAGTTATGCAGTAATCATATTATGAATTTTACCCCTTCTGACTCTTTTCCCATTTTGAAGTTTCTTCCTCTCATATCTGAGAGCAGATCACTACAAGGGACAATTTTCAATCAGTCTTAGGAAAACCTTGCCCTCCTTCATCAAAGAGGGCAGGTTTTTCGTTTTACTGACAGAGGGAAGATTGTCCCTCATTGTGATCTGTCTGGTCAAGCAACCTGACTTCAGATCTGAAGGGAGGCGGAGGTTAAATTTAGATTTTTATATTAGTTGTTTAGTGGTATTATCTCTATCCATTGTATCTGAGATATTAGTGTCCAACTATCAGTTTTCCAGGGTTTGTAAAACTTTAGACTCTTCAGCACCAGGTACTATAGCTGTATCTTCAGTAGTTTAATCGGTCATAATATTTTTCTAATAAATTGATCTGCATTTTTAGTAACCTCAAACTTTTCTAATGTATTGGTTGGGTAAAAGCTCAATCATTTTGACACAATGGAGATAAGAGAGGGAGGATTTTAGCTTTTTGTCCATTTTCGACTTGGACAGACTGACACGATCTTAGAGGCATGCTTCAGTTTATTATTATTATTATTATTCTTTATTTATATAGCGCCAACTAATTCCGCAGCGCTGTACAATTGGGAATAGACATACAGAGGTATTAAATAGTACAATCAGATGTGGATAACAGGAGGATCAGAGGGCCCTGCTCGTGAGAGCTTACAGTCTAGAGGAAGGTAGGTTTGATACAGAAGGAGTAAGTGCTATTGCGTTTAAGTGCCTCCTGCCACATGAACTGCCAGTCAGTGGGTGGGAGTGAGAAGTGCCGTTGAGTGCAGTAGTCCGTGCAAGGGGTGAATCTTGGTGATGATGTTTATGGAGGCAGTTGATAGGCCTCCCTGAAGAGGTGAGTCTTCAGGGAGCGTCTGAAGATTTGAAGGCTGGGGGAGAGTCTGATGGGGCGGGGGAGGGAATTCCACAGCTCAGGTGCAGCACGGGAGAAGTCTTGTAGGCGGGAGTGGGAGGATGTGATAAGAGCTGTGGAGAGCAGAAGGTCATGTGCAGAGCGAAGATGGCGGGCGGGAGTATATTTGGAAATGAGAGATGAGATATAGGGGGGTGCAGTGTTAGTGAGGGCTCTATAAGTTAGCACCAGAGTTTTGAATTTTACTCTGTATGCTAACGGGAGCCAGTGTAGGGACTGACAGAGGGGTGTGGTGTTAGAGAAGCGATGAGTGAGGTAGATTAGTCTTGCAGCAGAGTTCATTATGGACTGTAGCGGGGTTAGTCGGGTGAGAGGCAGGCCAATTAGTAAAGAGTTACAGTAGTCAAGACGGGACATGATGAGTGTTTGGATTAGAATTTTGGTAGTGTCTTCTGTGAGAAAGGGTCGGATTCTAGAGATGTTGCGGAGGTGGAGATTGACTGGATGTGAGGAATGAAGGATAGGGCAGAGTCAAATGTGACCCCCAGGCAGCGTGCTGTAGGGGTTGGTGTGATGGAAGTGTTGTTAACGGTGAGGGTAATATTTGGGATAAGGCTGGTTGTAGATGGAGGGAAGAGAATTAGTTCAGTTTTGCCAAGGTTAAGTTTGAGTTGATGGGAGGACATCCAGGAAGACACAGCAGACAGACAGTCAGACACTCGGGACAGGAGGGAAGGGGAGAGGTCTGGGGAGGAAAGATATATTTGGGTGTCATCAGCATAGAGATGATGGTGAAACCCAAAGGAGTTTATTAGTTTTCCAAGGGAAGCAGTGTAGATTGAGAAGAGCAAGGGTCCCAGTATTGATCCTTGAGGCACACCAACAGACAGTGGGAGGGGTGGGGAAGTGGAGCCGGAGTAGGAAACACTGAAGGAGCGGTTGCAGAGATAAGATGAAAACCAGGAGAGTGCAGTGTCGCAGAGACCTAGGGAGTGGAGGGCTTGGAGGAGGAGTGGGTGATCAACTGTGTCAAAGGCAGCTGACAGGTCCAAAAGAATGAGTAGGGAGTAGTGGCCTTTTGACTTGGCTGAGAGCAAGTAATTGGCCACTTTAGTGAGATCTATCAAACAAACATTGTAGTTTGAACTATACTGTGAATAAATGAAATTATTAGCTCAAACTTATAGCTCAGCAAAATGAGATATATGTTGGTTTGAAAGCAAGTGATGACAATAACCCATTGTAATCCGATTGTCTCAACCTTAAGATACTGGGAATTTGAGCTGAACAAGGTATTAACAAAGAGACAAAAAGAAGAACAGGGCGCAGAACCATCTAAGAGCAAATCTGTAAGGAATCCGGATAATATCCCCCCGCTCTTTTGCACTCACCGGTATTCTTATATATAATCGCCTTTAAAGATAGACAAATAATTCCATATCCCAGGTTTCATCCAATCTTTCTTCTCTGGTGTCCGATATGGATAAATCAAATATACCGCAATGTATGTATCCAATAGTATTTATTTAAGTGATCAATCCACTTATAAAGTTTAAAAGTGCAATAATAAAAATTCAAAACTGTCCAACGCATTTCATGTCTTAATTTGACACTTTTTCAAAGACTATAATAAATAATTAAAGTATAAATATAAATATAACACATACCTTAAGATATTTCAGGAGTTTAAATACCTTCGTATTTCGAATCAAGTTCACTTCTGGCGTTCCTTTGAAAATCGATATACTGAGCATGTGTGGAATCCGATTCAGCTCTATGGTCTCTACCATTTCAACTCTATTGTGCGTTCCACTGATGGAATGCTAAGCGGTTCATTCTTTTTGTTCGTCCGCTGTTTTTGCTATAACATCTTAGTTCCTATGGCTAAAAAACAGTATTTTGATTTTCCATAGGATACTGCCAGATACTGAACTTTTAATAATAGTATAAATAAAAACAATACTAGCTGCTCTACCAACAGATATACACCAAGCTCCATTTTAAATATCTGAATTAATGTGAAAAAATGGTAATAATAAAATAATAATAAATAATGAATAATATATAATAAAAATGATAATAAATTATTAATAATTACAATAGAGAACATCTTTAATATGTTAATCTAGATTTAAAATACACAAACTCATAGAAGTATATATGAAAATATATTCATACTTATGTATGTTCATTTTATATCAATTTAAATATCCAAGGTCTATTTCTTCATTTAGACCTTGGGGACTTAGTGTTCCTAATTTAAAAATCCAAAAAGATTCTCTTTGACATAATTTTGCATACCTATCTGGAAGTTGTCTAGGTATATGCTCTATCCCTCTAATTTTGAAATTTTGTAAACCACCTTTTTTACATTGATTAAAGTGTCTTGGGACACTCTGTTCATTACACTTTTTAATAATATTTCTCCTCTGTTCCCCAGTTCTTTCTCTTAACGTTCTAGTTGTCCGTCCTACATATTGCAATCCGCATCCACAGGAAATTAGATAAATAACATACAATGTTCCACAATTTATAAATTGATCTATACTATATTTTCTCTCTCCATCTTTATTGTGGAACATATTTATCTTATGTTGCATGTGGGTGCTGTTGGCACATTGATTAAGATTGCATTTGAATGATCCCTTTGTTACATCTGCAGAAAAAAATGTGGATTGTGTTGTCTTTTTCTTTACTTTCTTTGGCTTACTTTTGGCGATCCTATCCCAGTATATGTAGATCTTCAAGACTTTTCTAGTATCTCTGAGAAAAGATAAAGGATAAACTTCTAATATCCGTTCAATAGTATTTTTCAATACCTTTCTAATATGTGTTTTGTCTAATATATGTATATGTTAAGTTCAATTTAGAGCCTTTTTAAATGTACATTTATTATTATTTTTGAGGGAACATTTGATATATTAAGCGCCACTGGATTGTTGCAAAGGTACTAACATACTTATATGCTTGTATGAAATGAGTTAATTGTATATTTAGTGTGTTGTTTAGTGTTGTACTAAGACAAAAACACAAGATTCTTAGCGGTTCCAACAGTTATAGGGTTAACATATTGATTCAAACTTGCAATGCTTCCAATTCTCAGTGATCCAACTTAGGAACAGGTGTCTGTGATCCCTGTGTGCAAGCATTTTAGTTCTCTTCTCCTTTAAAACAGACATATAAAACTAGAATATGGCTGCACTAACATTTAGGTATCCGACACTATGTATCCATATAAAATCAGTAGTTTCTTTATTACAGTTCAAAAAGAGTCACATAGTATTGAGAAAATATCCAAAAACATATATTCATGTACAGACCGTGAGATGTCTTCGTGATCAGGTGTGAGCAACATATCAACGTGTTTTGTGTGTGTAACACTTATTCATGACTTCTGACCTAGTGTTGTACTAACCAATGTTCGTGGGAATATAACTGGTCAGGGAAATAACTCTAAGAATTCTCCACAATCTCACAGTATGTTTTTGCTAAGCACTATATTCAAGAGTGATCTGCATAATTACACACCCACAATAGTCCCCTGTTATAGGGACTGCCATGTATTGATGATATATTTCTGTCATTTAGATAAGTGCCTTTATTGAGAAATTTATTTTAAATGTTTTTAATGAAATATAAGTAAAATTAAGTTTTAAGTCTTTATGAGGTGAAATAAACCATATTTCTTTTCTTGGGATCTCACTGTTCTAAAGAAACTAAGAACCAAATGTATTCAAACAAAGATTAACAAAATGAAAAGTTAATGATGCCCAAGAATGGTATTGAATATGGACCAACTGAGCTGAAGTGGAATACAGATAAATTACCTCAAGTCTTAAGTCCAGAATATGTAGCAGAAACATAATTGGGATCATGGGCAGCAGTCCAGGCAGACAGCAAGTATTGTAGTCTAAAGTATATCTTGGCCTGTGTCATCCTGTATGAACCCTGACCTCCCCTTTTTTTATTACCCTGCAGATTTTCAGCCCTGTTTTGAGAAAACATGATCTTCACTTAATACTAGTGGCATTGAAATATATTGCTTAGGTAAGTTTATTCAAATAATTTATAAGAACCTCCACAAACATGGTCCATTCTTGCAGCAGATACAGGGCACCATGGGGTTCTTTAAACCAATTTTGCTGCTTCATTACAGTAGAGAAAGAGAGCACAGTGTCTCTGCCTGGCAAAGAAAGTACTTAATTTAGATTTGACTTTTGATAACACATGCTATGCATTTAGAGGAGTGTGCAAGAGCAATAATCCCATACACAACAAGAGAGAGAGAAAAAGAGACACCCCTTATACAGATCACATGTAACAATTGGTATCCCCAAAATGACCCTTTGAGGAATACTCGCAAATGAGATGGCTAAAATCCTGTTTATGAAGGATACAGCAATATGTGGTCACTGGGAAATCGAACTGCTTCAGTGGCAGTCAATCTATGGACTAAATGAGATGAGATGGGATGCTTCTAATAAACACTTTCTCCAACTGGTCCAGAAACATGATACACAAAAGAACAAAAGGGCGCCCAATAGTATAGCATTGCAATAATGAAGTATAATATAAAGCAGAGTGGCACTCACAAAAATGATAGTCAGGAGATGGTTAACCTAACAAACAGTGCAGCGGAGAGATCTGTCCGTCTCTGATCGGGTCACTCTGAATGATGAATTGTATGCAGGTAGAAATAATCCAGACTTAGGGCTCCATCCAAATGTTGGCGTCGCCAGAAAAAACTGGAGACGCTGGTTTTAACGTCAATTGAGCAATGCAAATGTTCCACTAGAAACAAGAGACGCCAGTTCTGAAACAGACATTGCCCGTCGCCAGAACAGCAAGATCTCACCCATAGAGGATAATGTACAAACGACGCCAAAAGCTATTCAAATGTTGGAGTTAGGGCTAACTCGTGTTAAATTGCAACATTTCTCTCCAGAAATCTAACGCCTATTTTTTTTGGAGTACAGCAGACAAGAAAGAGTAGAAAACCCACGTCTCCAGTTCTGAACAGCATTCTCTGTGCTTTTCCCTACCCAGCCACTAGGGGAACACAGAGAAGGCTTTCAGCACCATGGACAGCTTTGAATGCCATAGGGATGTGCACTGCTCACCCCTGTGGCATTCAAAGGGTTAAAATCAATAAAACTAGTACACTAAGCACTACACAATGCCCCCTTCCACATCCCCCCCCCTTAGTATGTCACATATATTGCATATATGGGACATACTAACCCCATCCACATCCACCTCATGGACTTCCATGTAGTGGACAAATCTGTCTTTTATTCCACAATTAACCCTTTGAGTACCAGAGAGGTAGGAAAGCATTGCTTAGCATGTTTCCTACCCCTCTGGTACCCAAAGGGTTAATAGGCAACGTATGGACTACATACCTTGCCTATATATATATATGTGTGTGTTTGTGTGTGTTTTAAACTTTTTTTTAATTAAAATAGTATTATTAGACAGTTTAACTTATATCTCATTCATTGTTAACCCCCTACCTCCTGTGTCCCATTGCTATTAGTACTTTTGCTCCACTCTTCTTCAAACTGAGAGTGGAGCAAAAGTACTAAAAGCAAAGGGACACAGTAAGTAGGGCATCATTAATGGTTGAGATCTAAGTTAACCCTTTGAGTGCCAGAGTGGTACGCAACGCATTGCAAAGCAATGCATTGAGTACCACTCTGGCACTCAAAGGGTTAACATACAACTGAGGGAGCAGGCTGCACTGTGAGTGCAGCACTCCCCTCATCTCTATGTATAAATTATTACTTTATTAATAATTCCCTTGCTGCGGGCGGCTGTGAAGCCCGCAGCATAATAAAACCCCTAGGCATTGGAGAAAGCGGGAGGAGGGGACAGAGACATTGGAGGAAGCGGGTGGTAGGCTTGTACTTGCTGCCCGCTTCCTCCAATACCTCTCCTCACGCGTTGGCTTTGTGCCCAGCTGCCTGGTCGCCTTGTGCAAATCATCCCTTTTCACAAGGCGTTGTAATTGTACAACGCCTTGTGAAAAGGGACGATTTGCACAAGGCGACCAGGCAGCTGGGCACAAAGCCAACGCGTGAGGAGAGGTATTGGAGGAAGCGGGCAGCAAGTACAAGCCTACCACCCACTTCCTCCAATGTCTCTGTCCCCTCCTCCCGCTTTCTCCAATGCCTAGAGGTTTTATTATGCTGCGGGCTTCACAGCCGCCCGCAGCAAGGGAATTATTAATAAAGTAATAATTTATACATAGAGATGAGGGGAGCGCTGCACTCACAGTGCAGCCTGCTCCCTCAGTTGTATGTTAACCCTTTGAGTGCCAGAGTGGTACTCAACGCATTGCTTTGCAATGCGTTGCGTACCACTCTGGCACTCAAAGGGTTAACTTAGATCTCAACCATTAATGATGCCCTACTTACTGTGTCCCTTTGCTTTTAGTACTTTTGCTCCACTCTCAGTTTGAAGAAGAGTGGAGCAAAAGTACTAATAGCAATGGGACACAGGAGGTAGGGGGTTAACAATGAATGAGATCTAAGTTAAACTGTCTAATAATAGTATTTTAATTAAAAAAAAGTTTAAAACACACACAAACACACACATATATATATATAGGCAAGGTATGTAGTCCATACGTTGCCTATTAACCCTTTGGGTACCAGAGGGGTAGGAAACATGCTAAGCAATGCTTTCCTACCTCTCTGGTACTCAAAGGGTTAATTGTGGAATAAAAGACAGATTTGTCCACTACATGGAAGTCCATGAGGTGGATGTGGATGGGGTTAGTATGTCCCATATATGCAATATATGTGACATACTAAGGGAGGGGGATGTGGAAGGGGGCATTGTGTAGTGCTTAGTGTACTAGTTTTATTGATTTTAACCCTTTGAATACCACAGGGGTGAGCAGTGCACATCCCTATGGCATTCAAAGCTGTCCATGGTGCTGAAAGCCTTCTCTGTTTTCCCCTAGTGGCTGGGTAGGGAAGCACAGAGAAAGCTATTCAGAACTGGAGACGTGGGTTTTGGATTTTCTGACTGAACTTGATACTTTGCAGTGCTGTGATTGGCTGTGGTGCTAGGTAACATTTTTATCGTGTGTTTTTAGGTAAGATTTTCTATGCGACGCAGGTTTAAGGTTAACGTGTATTTTGTTGGTTATCGCTCCTTAGGCTTTCTGGGTAAGGAAGATTTGAATCTCACGTTACCTGGTCTTGCTTAAGGAGCGAAGGCAGTTTTTTTCTTCACGTTGGTTTTAACGCCAACATTTGGATCGAGCCCTTAGTTTGGGAAGGCAAAAAAAGCTAGAAATCGCAAAAAAGCAACAGCTACATGGTGCATGGTGAAAAGGACAAAACTAATTTATTTTGATACAAAAGATATATATATTAAATAGTTTATCACATTTCATAGTGTTGAACGACTACTTTATCAAAGACTATGATCAAAAACAGAATCCCATGTACACATTGAACTCTCCAACAGCAGAGTGTGACAGCAGGGCTGTCACGGACACCAGAGTAAATAATACACATGACACAGGTACAGTGAATTTTAACCAGTTTATTAAGAAAAGCAAGAGTAAACACTTCCCCAACCTTAGTAGGAACAGTTCGTGAGAACACTGCCGAGTCCACAACCCAAGGATTGACACTGAACTGTAACCGTAGTCTATAGAGATAGATGGAAGCCAAACTAGGCTTGGTTCTATACCTAGCAAATGGAAACCTGGAACACCAGGAAACCTGAATACTGGAGCGACAGCATCTCCCAGACACAAGACAGGCAGACAGATGTCTTGAAGTAGTGACTCTACCACGGAATGGTAGGAGGAGGGAGACAGAGAGTAACTAGTACTCTGAAAGAGTCACGGAACTGGTCTACTAGGTAGGCAAAGGGCGGAGGCAAGCGTGTGGAACGTAGCCAGCCGCATCACCGGTAAGAATGTGAGGGCAGTACTGTACATAGGCTACAGATCGGTGGGTTACGCAACAGGCCCAGCAGGCAACGGACACAGTGGCACAGGATGGAGGCAACGGAGAGAGAGGCAACCAACAACTCTACCATGGAGGTAGCAGTTGCACTACACCGATGGAGCCCACCACTAGCCCAGACAGGTGGCAGTCAGACTGGAGCAAAGGACAGCACAGAGCATAAGTCAGACAAGCCACAGTCGAGAGCCAGATCGGGTAGTCAGCCACAGCCAGGGTCAAACCAGAGCAGGTAGTCGGAGAAGCCAGGGTCATACACAGATCATGTAGTCAGACAAAGCCACAGGTCTGAACCAGAGCGGATAGTCAGACAAAGCCAAGGATCGATCAGGAAAAAACATGGCAGCCAAGCAAGGGTCAAACAAGAGCAACACTGAAGAAAAGTACATATACACCATGAAAGGGCAACAAGTCCTAGCTTCAAAGAGGTTTATAAAGCAGCAGAAGGAGGTGGGACCCAATTAGGCCTAACAGAACAGTCCTATAAACAGGCGTCCATGCCAGTGCCTGTAACATGACTTTAGCAATGAGGAAGTGGCTGGAGGCCATGCCGGTCGGCGGTCATACAGAGGTAAGAGCACAGGATCGCTAGGCCTCAAAGGGAGACTGTGATAAGGGCATTGACAATTATAGGTACTGCGTAGGGAAATAGAACTGTATGCAATTTATCAAGTCCTTACTTCTCTTTTAACTATGAAGTCATTAGCTCAGTTAAAACTAATAATCAGCTTGTATACACAAATTAGCAATGTATGCACACGATATACTGTTAAGTTCAACAAACCGGAAAACTGTCTCCTGGATTTCTTGGAAGACCTTTAACTGTCTGAAGATATTAAAATGTTAATTCCACCAAAACATACATACTTAATTCATCCATACCACTGCCAATAATTTTTCAACTAAAAGAGACCTACCCTTACTACTGGAGAAATTATTTCTAATCCTATTTGGGAATTGATTTTGACTTTAACATACAAGATTGGATATTTTCTTATACAAACAATAGCTCTTAAAATGTCTACCACTAATGTCAAATATTCAGCTTCAAGAAAGGCCGCCAAGAATTACTTTGGACTGGGCCTAAACTTTCATTGGCACTATATACTATTACAGATCCAGTCTGGATGGTGAAAAGGATCAATAAACACAAACTCTTGGTTCAGATTCAGCACCACAAAATG
This sequence comes from Rhinophrynus dorsalis, assembly GCA_037306005.1. NCBI lineage: Eukaryota > Metazoa > Chordata > Amphibia > Anura > Rhinophrynidae > Rhinophrynus > Rhinophrynus dorsalis. Next base: position 339,652,328 of record CM074720.1, on the reverse strand, counting down.
TGTTTTATCACTTTTACTTTAGTAACCTGAATTTTAAGCATCACTGCCTGATGCTTAAAGTTCATATTTGATAAATGAGACATGTAAGGACTAAATCAACAAAGCTCTTCCCAATTACACAGAAAAAGAAAATCTTGATTTCTCAGTTGGACAGGGTAGAAATTCTCAGCTCAGATCTGTGCTGGATTTTCTATTAAACAGAACAAGTAACTACTTAGGTTACACTGGTACACTAGCCCTTGCTCACATGGAATAAGGTTGACAACAAAAGTATTAGTTTCCAGGTTTAGTATAATTAAACCATCTTTTTCTTAGAAGTGCAATCTGTGTATGACATTAGAAATTCCATGGAGCAGTTCTATTTGATACATCATCTACAAAAGAAAATAAAAACACTGATTATTTTCCATCAAGACTACATTTTTGATTGGAAGTGGTAACAATATTTCAGAGGACTCGAGAAAAAAAGCTACAATAAGAGGAGGGTAATCTGTAGTAATAGAACTTCATTCAGTGGACTTTCTACAGGTAAAAAAGACTGACTATTAATATCCTCCTGGAAGAGGCGTAAAATCATGATCTGAAAGAAATTGCGTGTGTTAAGAGAGAAGTGACTGTGAAGCAAAAGTAAACAGGAGAATTACTCACACGTTATGCAAAGAGTTGGAAAAAACAGATGTGGAAGTTCAGGAGTAGCACAGTGAAAGGCTACAGAATGCAGGTCTGAGAGGGTTTGCCCAAGAAAATGATTCAATTACAAGAAGAGAAAAATGCACTTAAAGAAGAACTAATACCTCCTATTAACAACACCTCACTTCCCTTACTATGAAAACAAAATCCTAAAGGCTTCTATGAATATCATCTGTCTTTGCTCAAGAGATAGCATCTTCCATCAATCCTAGATGTCAAGCCCATGGAGATGGACGTGACATTTGCTAGCAGAACCATATCACCTGAAACTCTCCTTGCTACACATGGTAATACATAATATTGTAATCATTTGAATGCCTGAGATATCCCAGAGGGGTATGCAATGCGTTACTTTACAATGCGTTGCACACCCCATGGTCCATAAATGATTATGAAGGCTCATGCACTCTGCTTCAGTTTGAAAGAACTGATAGAAACTGTCCCATCTAGAGGGGCCATGAGATGTTTGTTGCAGTTGAATCTAAGTTGGAGGTTAATTTTAAAAATCTACAGGTTGTAAAGAGACTTATTCTTGTGTCCTGTGAAAGATGGGGAAAGAGATGCTCTTGATGCAAGATTTAGCGCTACAACTTGAAATGCAGATTGTTAAGGTCTTGTTCCATAGTATGGAGCTAAACAAGGAAAACTGAAAAAAGTGGACACTACAGAGCTGACTGAGCAGAAAACAGCTTGATTTGCTTAAATAAAATAGAATCTATAAGGCAAAATCAGTATGAAGAGCTGAAGGTAACCAAATATACAGGCTAAGAGGACCTAAACACAATGCAAATACAAATGGAGAGGAATGCTGTAGAAAGATCAGTGTTATAAATTGAGCCGAAACAAGTACAGACAAGTCTATTACAAAGGGATAAAGAAATTTGGTCAAAAGATGAAGTTTTAATAAAGATACAGGAGGCTCAAAGGAGGCTAGAATGTAAACACCTGACAGATACACTGGACAAAGAAAATCTGTAACAGCAGCTTGGTGATGGACAGACTATCAGAGATGCTGGAAAATCCTCTTTTCTCAGAAGCACATTTAAAGATGGACATGAATAAACTATAGACAAAGGTTCTGAATGAGAACTTCAGTGTTACAGCATTAAAGGCAGAGTTGGAACATAAACGACAATACTGAAAGCACAAGTGGACTTTAGTGGTGTGGAGAGAGGTGTACTATTGAACCAGCTGATATACAGGCTCACTAGTTGGTGTAAGGAAAGGAAGTAGAAATTGATCAGCTACATTCCATTATAAGAGCAGCTGCCAGATAAAATAATTCGACTTGGAAATAAACTGTCTGCCGCAGTCTGTCAATCTTCCCCTGCTTCCCTCCCACATTGTGTCTTGTTCCAACCTCCTCCGATGACAGAGAATTTTTCCATGTAATCCGGAGCTTTCTCTAGCCAATGAGAGAGCTACTGCTTACTTGGAGAAATCTCCCATCATCAGAGGAGGTTGGATCAAGACTCTACATAGGTAGGGGAGCAGAGGAAGAATAACAAGACTGCAGTGCAGAGCTGTAACTGCAGTCTGTCAGGAAATAAGGCCCGTATTATTATTTTTAAAACTTCAAATGTAGCCGTAGCAAGAATTTTATAAGAAATTAAAACAACTATTTAAACTTATCGCTATATGAAGTTAATCATGAGCCAAACTTATATATGGGTGACAGTTCTCCTTTAAAGAACTAGGAAATGCTTGAGATAAGAACAGTTTTGTGCTTGACTGAAGATGTAGATCAGTGGACAGGTTTTAGGAATATGAAACTTTGGAAAAGGGAAGATCTGTATTTTTCCACAGGGACATCTCTTTATATTACAAAATGTAACCCATGTAATTTGTGCATACATTTTACTGTTACCTTCTATGCACCTTTCTTTGTTTCATGAAGTTTGTTTCTAGTCAATTGTTTGTAAAAAGTCATAGTGTGCCATGCATAGTTCAGAACAGTGATCTGACTAGCGTTCTGATCATTGCTGTACAGCATATGCTTAATATATCCTTATTATTATTAACCCCTACTTTCCCAGCATGAACATTCACATATTTTCACATATATTAACATCATGTGATTCCAGAGCTCAGTAAAGACCTTCAAGAAGGACATGCAGGAGTGAAGGTGCTAATCTAGCCTCCTAAGAGACTGATTAAGCATGGAAATAAGATATCAGCCCATAGTAAGGTTGCTCTTTGAAGAGAAGGCCATAGCACTCATTTGTTTGTTTGTTCTTAAAACAAGCTAGTAAACATGCAAACTGTCCACAAAAGTCAAGATGTTCCTTAGCATAATAAATGGAACAGAGTTTTATTTTCTTTATTTTTGTTCTATAGGGCATAAAACTGGTCAAAGAATACATTTCCTTTTATTCGCCTCCATAATAGCACCAAACCCATGCAAAATAGAGGTGATACATGGGTCTGCGGGGTTATATTCTCATACACTGATAAAATACAAATTGACAGATTTAGCAAAATTGCAAATGAGGGCATCATGAAAGTGAAACTTAGAATTGAAATAAGGTTGAATATTTGAATCTAATTTGACAACTCAAGGATTTTCCAGATTCAAATGCCCAAAAATCCTGTTGGATTCAGCTCTATAACATCTCTAGGATAAGACCCTTTCTCACCTTTTCTTACTCAGAATGTTTATAAAATTAATTCACAAGATGATCAGGGCAATTGTTCATCCAGGTCATACCAAGTTGATAACCTGGTGGTATTTTTTTTAAACTGGTATTAAGGGAAATCAACAGAGTGACACTTACTTGCCTACTCATGTGTACCTTTTCTTGTGCTGCCTTTTTGCTCTTGCAAGTATCACACGCACGTATGCATTCCTGTTCACTGTTTACATATGTTTACACGTTTCACAGTCTCAGGCCTCTAACTCATGACTGGCTTGAATAAATAATTTTAACTTGGACCATTCACCCAGTACTAGCCCAATTATTGACTCGCCTATAGAGCATGGGTGTGCTTCCTTTGCTAGGTATCAGCTCTCAACTCTGTTATCGACCTTGGTTTTGAACCTTAGACTACGCCTTAACACTGCCTGTCCCAGACATCTGCCTGGATCTATTGCAACAGAATTCTGCTTGCGGTGACCTCAGACCAAATCAACTTCATCTTTACCTCAGCCCTCCTGCACCTGGACTCAGATTTCTTGATATTCAACCACTGGGTGCGAGAGGTTGCCCCAATATGGTTCAGAACAGCCACTTGTATTCCAGCTACTGAGCGATATATTAGAAATCAGCCAGTCTGCATGAGAGTCCAATTCTCAGCTGACACAGAGCAATAAACCAATACATGCTTCCAGCAAGGCAATACACTGTTACAGAATGAGATGACATGGTACCTTTCTTTTTTAGAAAAAAATCACCTCTGTCAATTATCATATCTTGCTTCAACTATTGTAACAATATCCTAGCTACTCTCCCTCATGTAAGACTACCACAATTCTAGTACATCCTAAACAATGCCTCAAGCATAAATTATCACATACATCTCTATGCTCGGAATTCAAAGCCATCCTCTGTTAGGCTCTCCTCTGCCTTTCAGTCATTCAAACAATCATTCAAAACCATTCTGTTCATAAAAGTCAATGCAGTCCACTGTCTGACAGAACTGATTGTGTGACAACTTGACAATTTGAAGAACTTTATCATGGACATATTCAAACTGGTGGACCAACTTTAGACTTAGCATAAACATCCCCTTCACTCCGATTAGTGGAATTCACTTTTGAAAATACCCTGGGTTTTACTTGTTCTCAATCTCTTGCTGGATTATAGGATCCAATTACCAAGACCTTCTCTACCATTTGTATTGAGTCACTCAGCTGCTGCAAAAGCAAATATTGTACTAGCCTGCATAAAAAGAGGTGTAGAAGCAAGGGATGCTAATATTATCCTACCTCAGTATAAATCCTTGGTTAGGCCTCATCTAGAATATGGAGTACAATTTTGGGCGCCTTTTCTAAAAAAAGACATTACTGAACTGGAAAAGGTGAAGAGACGTGCAACAAAACTGATAAAGGGATTGGAGGATCTGAGTTACAAAGAGAGATTAGCCAAACTGGGTTTGTTTACATTAGAGGAGAGACATCTAAGGGGTGATATGATTACCATTTACAAATACATTCAAGGTCAATGCAAAGAACTATCCAATTAATTATTTATGCAAAGAGCTGAGCTAAGAACAAGAGGTCATCCATTAAGACTAGAGGAAAGGTGCTTTCGACTAAAACAAAGGCAGGGAATCTTTACAGTAAGGGCAGTAAGGCTATGGAATTGTTTGCCTTGGGATGTTGTGCTTGCAGATAATGCAACTGCATTCAAAAAAGCAATGGATGCCTTTTATATACTCACAGCTAGCATCCTTATGTACATATCCAAATTAAGTGAGAAACAGTGTTAACCTATGGTCTAATCAGGGGGAGCCCCAGGGGACCAATCATAGAGAGTACTTTAGTCTTCACTCAGAGCCTCCCTTTCCGGTGCTTGTCAATAAATTTCATTTGGGCACCATAAGAACTGTACTGTGTTATAAATGTGAATCTATTATCACTATACTTTTTTCTTCTCTTTCTTCCTAAGCAATCTAATTCTAATCAGAAGTGGTCTTTATTAACTGTTTGAATTATCAGTGGTTCCTTATATCCTTTTTGTAGGAACTCAATTTTTATCACTGAACCATGGCCGAAGAAGTCCCCCATCTTGCTGCAGTTCCTCCTAAGATGATGTGACCACATATTGCTCTCAAGTATTGATTTGATGCCATCTCTTTTTATATATTGAGCTAGTTATTCCAGTATTCATTGAGAAGCCTAGCCTTAAATCTAGGAACTCTATACGTACATCTTAGATGGTTAATGTAAATCTAATATGTCTACCATTGTTTTTTTATAATTTCGTATCATGTGGTCTAAACTACATTGGTGTCATGGTCAACTGCTTACTTAAGTCTGTGAATACAAAGGATGCTGGGGAGCAAACTAGGGAATCATAGCTGGTGATCAGTGCTAACTCTCTGGTATACTCTTGCTGAGGTTGAGACTGGAACTAAAGGTCCTGCCTGCAAGGCCACATTGTTCTGCCCCAGATGAACCCAGGATGGGCCAGGATGGGTACACTGAGTAGATCCCCGGAGGACAATAGGAGATGGAGGCAAAGTAGAGGCTTACAAGAAGGAACTCAGTACAATGTCTGCCAAGGAAGCCTGATGATCACCTGAGAAGAATAGGAGTAGGACAATAGGCGATGGAGGCAAAGTGGAGACTTACAAGAAGGAACTCAGTACAATGTCTGCAAGTTAGCCTGATGATCACCTAAGAAGAACAGGAGTAGGTTTGAGGAGACACAGTGGAGATGACGAAGATATAAGGAAGAGAACTGGAGCTGAAGTCAAACAAGCTGAGTCACAACAGAGGCAGAGAGCAAGAAGATCCTATGTGAGGTACAAGGAACAGAGCCGGAAGCAAAGTCAAACAAGTTGGGTCACAACAAAAGCGGAAAGTAGGATACTCCCATGAGAGGTACCAGGAAGAATAGCAATCAACCACTGTATAAGGCACTATGAACATATGCCAAAATTAGCTTGGATCAATTCTAAATAGGCAAGAGGAAAAAAAGAAAAAAAAACTTTCCTTACAATTGATCTCCCTGTCAGATCAAATTCATGCCAATGTCATCATAAAATCTTCCTTACTGTGGGGTAGGGAGATGCAGCAAGCGTGATTAGGAAGAGATAACTTCTCCAATTTCTATTTTATTTTGTGTAGCCTATGCACAACCTGGATAGCTCGTATTATACAGGATCAACAGAATAACCTAGAAATTGGTGATATTATACTGGAGGATAGATCTCCCTTTTCCCCTCTAGTGAAGGTGACCTGATCTAGTTATTCTTAATACAGAAACCTCATGTTGTCCTTTTAAGATAGCGGAATTGATTGCAATAAATAAATACATAAAATTATACTATACTATAAATACTATAAAATTATACTTAATTATATCTAAAGTTTTAAATATATACTTGTAACAGTCAGATAATGTGCGTACTAATGAGTTCGCTTTCTAAGCTCAGCATTTCATTGTAGATACATCACATTTATGTTTTTAGAGGAAATATCAAATAGATGGTTGCAGTAGTATTGTTTTTCTCTTTAATTGTATCAATTGTATCAATTCTTATTTTACTCACATGTTCCAGGACCCTCTCATTGAGTGGCCTTCTGGTTATATCAAAATATGTCTTGGGACATTGACATTCTAAACAATAAATGACCTCAGGTGTATTGTAATTTATATACCCAGAGATGAGATGCATATTTCCAAAATGGTGTGTGAGCTCTCTTTTATGTCTCATATGTAGGCATAGTCTATTTCTGCCACAGGGATGTGAAACTTTAGTTATTTCCTTCTTTCCGCATTAAATTGACTTACAACTGAAAGAAGGGGGGGGGGATTTACTAGTTACACAGATAATTCACATTCATCACATTTATCAGGAGTATATTGTATTGGTAGTATGTAAGATTACATATTCCTTATATGTTAGGACTATATGTTTCGGTAACGGTGTATGCCTTTAATTTAAACCGATGTAACTATAATGATGGGAGTAATATTATATGAAGTAGAAGATGGATACATTTATAATAATATTATTTGGTTGCATAGTAACAAGAAATGCATCTTTTTTGATTGGACCTAACAGACATGTATAGGAAATACATGTCTAAAATTTTGTCCACATTGACACCTAACTGAAAAATATAATAACTGACTGGCTTAGATTGTAACCAACACATATCCTGATTGATAGGATATATTTCTCATGGATAGGTTGGTTTATGTAGCAGTTAAAATGTTACCAATTTTATTCAAACAAGCAGATCTGCGCTCCTCTATATGCTATATGTGTGTAATGGGCATATATAATAATCCTTAGTAAATCTAAGTGAAATAAGTGAGAATATAGTCCCGCAAATTGGCAAATCAGGGTGTAAGCTTACCACCATGCCAAGCTATCTCACTTTATGGTAAGTCCTACTATAATACACCTACAAACACTATCTAAATTAAAACTCCCAGAAGAAAGATGTTATTTTGAAATGCATTGGAGGGGACCCTTTAAATTATATTTTGATGTTTTTATTATTTGTGGGTCCCAGTGTAGTGCAATTAAAAACAGCAGACATACAATAAAATAAAAAAGGTGTAGATGAAAGACTTACCTGGTGCAGGGCCCATGTGGGCCTGCATTAATAAAGTGATTACATAGGTACTTGATTACGGGGTACCTAATAACCGTACCCCATACCTCGTCACCTAATCTCCTCCCCCCCTTTTGTTTTGGTCTCTGGAACTCCCGCTCTGTGTGTATCAAACTAACAGCTGTTCATGATCTGTTTATTGCTCACTCCCTAAACCTCCTAGCCATCACTGAAACTTGGCTCACATCATCAGACACTGCCTCCACTGCTGCACTCTCACATGGAGGCCTTCAATTCACACACACTCCCAGGCCTGGCAACAGACGGGGGGGGGAGTGGGCATCCTGCTGTCCCCTAACCATACATTTCAGGTAATCCCCACCATTCCTTCTCTCTCCTTCCCTACATTTGAAGCTCACACACTTCGCCTTTTCTCTCCCTTACCCCTGCGTGTTGCAGTCATATACAGGCCACCTGGTCCCACTGAACAATTCCTGGATCACTTCACCTCCTGGCTCCCTCACTTCATGTCCTCTAATGTCCCTACTCTCCTGCTGGGTGACTTTAACATCTCTTTAAATAATCATAACACCCCCCCTGCCCTCAAATTCCTCTCCTTAGCAACCTCCTTTGGCCTATCACAGTGGACCAGCTCTCCCACACACAGTGATGGTCACTCCCTTGACTTGATCTTCACTAACCTCTGCTCGGTCTCCAACTTCTCTAATGTCCCCTTTCCCCTCTCTGACCACACCTCCTCATTGGTAACCTCATCATACCATGCAAACCCATCCCCCCTGCCACAATCAACTGCATGGGGAGAAATCTGCATACTCTTGATCTGCAACAATTTTCCACCTCCATGCAGCCTCTTCTCAACCCCATCCTCACACTTACTTGCCCAGACTTCAGCCCTTGACACAACTGCACCTGCAACTCCACGCCACCCACGCACAAGCCCACTACAACCCTGGCACACAAGACTAACACGATACCTCCAAAGGTGCTCACACACTGCAAAAAGGCACTGGAGGAAATCAATCCTGCGCTACTCTATATAAAAAACTAATGTGTGCCCTTTAATGGGCTTATATAATAATTCTTAGTAAATGAGTGAAATTCTGTGTCACAGATTGGCCAAGTTGTGGGTAAGTTTGCCACCAACGTCAAGGTATTTCACTTTCGGCAAGTCCTACTATATATCTACCTTTATAAGTTTCTTAAAGTTGTATTCATTGTAAGGATATGTTAAGGTGAGTTGGCGCTGTGAGTTTTCTTTTTTTCTTTGGTTGTGCACTTCTCCTCTTCTCACTATAGCAGCCTCTTACCTATCCTAGTTAATTATGTAATCACTCATGTAAATTCACATTTATTATTCACTTTTATTTATATTTCTGTTCATTCTGGCCCTTTAAGACTAGGCCTTAAGCCTGTCATGGTGAGCATGCTCCTTGTCTGTTTGATATCAACTGCTACACATGACTTGTGGGCAGTTGGATAAAAGGTTATTTAAGGAGAGTTGTGTTGGATCCACAGTCCTCTTACTTTTACACAATACAGGCCCCTTTTTGGGGCCTGATGTACCAGGTAAGTCCCTCATACAAACCTTTTTATTACTTGTATGTCTGTTTTTAATTGCATTACACTTGGCCCACACAAATGAAAAAGAGCATATTTAAAGGTTCCCATGCTTGCTAACGCGTTTATAATAATATTTTCTCAGGGCTTTTTTGATTTTAATTTTTAGATAGGGCTTTTAGGTTTGTTAGAGTGGGACTTGCCGAAAGTGAAATACCTTGACGTTGGTGGCAAGCTTACCCACAACTTGGCCAATCTGTGACACAGAATTTCATTCATTTACTAAGAATTATTATATAAGCCCATTACAGGGCACACATTAGTATTTTATATAGAGTAGCGCAGGATTGTTTTCTTGTCTGTCTTTTCACTTTGGGTTTCTGGCCTAATGTTTGGGGGAGAACCCCCTCATTCCATGCTGTTTTCTATATATCTATCTTTATAAGTTTCTTAAAGTTGTATTCATTGTAAGGATATGTTAAGGTGAGTTGGCGCTGTGAGTTTTCTTTTTTTTACTGGAGGAAATCGCACTCCACAGCTGACTTCACACACTACAAATTCATTCTCCGTTCACATAGCTCTGCCCTCTCCCTGGCCAAACAGTCATACTTCTCCTCTCTAATTTCTAATCTCTCCTCTAACCCAAAACGCCTTTTCTAAACCTTCACATCTCTTCTACACCTACCAACACAATCACCTTCCACTAAGTTCTCTGCCCAAGATCTCACCACCCACTTCATGGACAAGATTGAATCTATCAGACACGACATTTCATCACACCCACACCCAGCCAACCCGGCCCTGCCACCTCTCCCGTATGCACACTAAGCTCCTTCCCAACTGTCACCAAGGGTGAAGTCGCCCTTCTCCTCACTCGCTCAAACCTAACCACATGCCCTCTCGACCCAATCCTATCTCATCTCACTCAAGAACTCTCCCCTCTACTAACTCCAATCCTTACTCACTTGTTCAACCTCTCTTTGTCAACCAGCACTTTCCCATCCTCTTTCAAACATGCACTAAGCACTCCCATCCTAAAGAAACTCTCCCTGGACCCAAACTCACTGTCAAATTACTGGCCAATTTCTCTACTCCCGTTCGCCTCCAAGCTCCTTGAGTGCCTTGCATATAACCGGCTCACTTCTTTACTCTGCTCCCATTCCTTGCTAGATCCCTTGCAATCCGGATTCCGCCCTCATCACTCCACTGAGACTGCCCTCACTAAGGTGGCCAATGACTTGCTCTCCGCCAAATCAAAAGGCCACTACTCCCTTTTCATTCTCTTGGTCCTATCAGCTGCCTTTGACACAGTAGATCACCCACTCCTCCTCCTAGGCCCTCCACTCCCTAGGTCTCTGTGACAATGCACTCTCCTGGTTTTCATCTTATCTCTGCAACCACTCCTTCAGTGTTTCCTACCCTGGCTCCACTTCCCCACTCCTCCCACTGTCTGTTGGAATCCCTCAAGGATCACTACTGGGACCCTTGCTCTTCTCAATCTACACTGCTTCCCTTGGAAAACTAATAAACTCCTTTGGGTTTCACCATTATCTCTATGTTGATGACACCCAAATATATCTTTCCTACCCAGACCTCTCCCCTTCCCTCCTGTCCCGAGTATCTGACTGTCTGTCTGCTGTGTTTTCCTAGATGTCCTCCTGTCAACTCAAACTTAACCTTGGCAAAACTGAACTAATTCTCTTCCCTTCATCTACAACCAGCCTTATCCCAAATATTACCCTCACCGTTAACAACACTACCATCACACCAACCCCTACAGCATGCTGCCTGGGGGTCACATTTGACTCTGCCCTATCCTTCATTCCTCACATCCAGTCAATCTCCAACTCATGCCACCTCCACCTCCGCGACATCTCTAGAATCCGACCCTTTCTCACACAAGACACTACTACTGTAACTCTTTAATAATTGGCCTTCCTCTCACCCGACTAACCCCACTACAGTCCATAATGAACTCTGTTGCAAGACTAATCTACCTCACTCATTGCTTCTCTAACACCAAACCCCTCTGTCAGTCCCTACACTGGCTCCCATTAGCATACAGAGTCAAATTAAAAATTCTGGTGCTAACTTATAAAGCCCTCACTAACACTGCACCCCCCTATATTTCATCTCTCAGTTCCAAATATACTCCCACCCACCATCTTTGGTCTGCACACGACCTTCTGCTCTCCACAGCTTTTATCACATCCTCCCACTCCCACCTACAGGACTTCTACTGTGCTGCACCACGGCTCTGGAATTCCCTCCCCCACCCCACCAGCCTTCAAATTTTCAGACACTCCCTGAAAACTCACCTCTTCAGGGAAGCCAATCAACTGCCTCCATAAACATGGTCACCAAGATTCACCCCTTGCACGGACTACTGCACCTACCAGCACTTCTCACTCCCACCCACTGACTGGCAGTTCATGTGGCAGGAGGCACTTAACCCCTTAAGGACCCTTGACGTACCAGGACCGTCAAGGGTAAAAGTGCTCCAACGACCCTTGACGGTCCCGGTACGTCAAGGGTTAAACTCTTCCATCGCGGCCGCACGGAGCGATGGAAGAGTTCAAGCCGCTTGTTACTAAGTGTCCCGGTATCGGGACACTTAGTAACAAGCGGTAGAAACATTGTTGCAACATGCGATTCGCTTCAAAAGCAAATCACATGTTGCAAAACCTGAAAGACAGGGACAGTATTTGTAAATACTGTCCCTGTCAGATCTCTCTGCCTCACTCCACCTTGCATACTGCTGAGGTGGAGAGAGACATAGAGACATGGTGTTCCAGCCTTACTGTAAAAAAAAAAAAGTCAAAGAAAAGTTTAAATAAAGAAAATTAACCCTTTGATCACTGTTCTGCAGTGATCAATAAGTCCCCCCCCATCTGATCACTCTTGGAGTGATCAATTTGCTGCAGATCAGTGTTTTCTGATCTGTGGGACACCCCTCATCTCCCTTGAATTTTTTTAGATTTTTTAAAAAATTTTTAAATTTTTTAAATTTTTTTTTTTTTTTTTTTAAAGTAAATATAGTTTGGGTATTTTGGTAGGTAGTTGGGTAGGTTTAGTGTAGACGTGTGTTAGGGAAAGTTTTAGGGATAGATTTAGGTTTAGGGAAAAAAAAAAACCCAACCCCCCCCCCCCAAAAAAAAAATAAAAAAAAAAATATATATATAATAAGCGCAGTTTAGATAGGTAGTTCAATTGGGTTAGGTAGGTTCAGGATATACGTAGGTTAGGGTAAGTTTTAGGGTTAGATTTAGGTTTAGGGATAGCGTAAGAAAAAAAAAAACCCAAAAAACCCCAAACCCCCCCCCCAAAAAAAATATATATAATAAGTGCAGTTTAGATAGGTAGTTCACTTGGGTTAGGTAGGTTCAGGATATACGTAGGTTAGGGTAAGTTTTAGGGTTAGATTTGGGTTTAGGGATAGCGTAAGAAAAAAAAAAACCCAACCCCCCCCCAAAAAAAAATATATATAATAAGTGCAGTTTAGATAGGTAGTTCACTTGGGTTAGGTAGGTTCAGGATATACGTAGGCTAGGGTAAGTTTTAAGGTTAGATTTAGGTTTAGGGATAGCGTAAGAAAAAAAAAAGTTTTTTTAGTGGGCAAAATGCAGCGCAGGTACAGCGTTGAAGAGGCATATGCCTTTTTGGCGTCTGACTCTGAGGCAACACACACTGCGTCAGATTTTGACATAGCGCAGTTTTCAGAAAGTGAGAGCAGCTCTAGTGATGACACTGGGCCTTCTGTCAAGAAAAGACGCACTGCCCCAAGAGCTGCTCTGGCAACTGCCCCAGCACCTGCCAAAAGAACTGCCCAAAGACCTACCAAAATACCTGCCCAAAGAAATGCCCCAAGTGCTGCCCCAAGAGCTGCCCTGGCAACTGCCCCAGCACCTGCCAAAAGATCTGCCCAAAGACCTACCAAAGAAATGCCCCAAGTGCTGCCCCAAGAGCTGCCCTGGCAACTGCCCCAGCACCTGCCAAAAGATCTGCCCAAAGACCTGCCAAAAGACCTGCCCAAAGAAATGCCCCAACACCTGCCACTCCGGATCCTAATGAATGGGTATCAATTTATGGCCACAAATCTCAGAATTCACAGGCAACCCAGGGATTCAAATTGATGTGGAAGGATTTACCCATGATCATTTTTTTGATTTGTTTTTGGGGGAAGACATTTTAGGTGAAATTGTGTCCCAAACCAATTTGTATGTAGCCCAGTATACTGCCGCCAACCCTAAGTGTGAAAAAAGCTGTTTTTTTTTTTTTACTTACGTCATGGTTTACGAGGGATTGGTGGTAAAATGGCTGTGTATAAAATTGGAAAACACACCTAAAACGAGAGCCTGGGGTGTCTACTTTCCAAAAATATACACTTTTGGGGGGAAATCTTAAAAAAGAGCACTGTTACACAGCCCCAAATGAGACATGGCACCAGTAACGCAAGCTGTGAAGATTCAAAGTTTGAACCTGGAAACGTGCATGTTCCAATTTGGCCCCCGTAGCTCCCCCAAACCATGAGAAAGCCATGCATATGGGGTATTGCCGTACTCAGAAGGAGGAGCTGAACACTAATCAATTCAGTTTATAAAATCTTCACCTATTCTGTGCTTGAAATTCACATCAACATTGAAGGCAAAGTGTGAAAAACGCTGTTTTTTTACTTACGTCAAGTTTACGAGAAAGTGGTGGTAAAATGGCTGTGTAAAAAATTTGAAAACACACCTAAAATGAAATCTGGGGGTGTCTACATTCCAAAAATATACACTTTTGGGGGGAAATTCTAAAGTGCAGCACTGGAACATAGCCCAAAATGAGTAATGGCACCAGTTAACCAAGATGTGAAAATTCAATATTTGTTCAAAATTGGGCCCCGTAGCTCCCCCAAACCTTGAGAAACCTATGCATATGAGATATTGCCGTACTCAGAAGAAGGAGCTGAACACTAAACTATGCATTTTTAAAAATCTTCACCTACCCTGTGCTTGAAATTCACATCAACATTGAAATGCAAGTGTGAAAAACGCTGTTTTTTTAACTTACGTCAAGATTTACGAGCGATTGGTGGTAAAATGGCTGCGTAAAAAAATTGAAAACATACATAAAATGAAAGCCTGGGGTGTCTACTTTCCAAAAATATATACTTTTGGGGGGAAATCTTAGAGTGGAGCACTGTTACACAGCCCCAAATGAGACATGGCACCAGTGATGCAAGCTGTGAAAATTCAAAGTGTGAAACTGGAAACGCGCATGTTCCAATTTGGGCCCCATAGCTCTCCCAAACCTTGAGAAACCTATGCATATGGGGTATTGCCGTACTCAGAAGAAGGAGCTGAACACTAAACAATGCATTTTTAAAAATCTTCACCTATCCTGTTCTTGAAATTCACATCAACATTGAAGTGCAAGTGTGAAAAACGCTGTTTTTTTAACTTACGTCAAGATTTATGAGCGATTGGTGGTAAAATGGCTGCGTAAAAAAATTGAAAACATACATAAAATGAAAGCCTGGGGTGTCTACTTTCCAAAAATATATACTTTTGGGGGGAAATCTTAGAGTGGAGCACTGTTACACAGCCCCAAATCAGACATGGCACCAGTGATGCAAGCTGTGAAAATTCAAAGTGTGAAACTGGAAACGCGCATGTTCCAATTTGGGCCCCATAGCTCTCCCAAACCTTGAGAAACCTATGCATATGGGGTATTGCCGTACTCAGAAGAAGGAGCTGAACACTAAACAATGCATTTTTAAAAATCTTCACCTATCCTGTTCTTGAAATTCACATCAACATTGAAGTGCAAGTGTGAAAAACGCTGTTTTTTTAACTTACGTCAAGATTTATGAGCGATTGGTGGTAAAATGGCTGCGTAAAAAAATTGAAAACATACATAAAATGAAAGCCTGGGGTGTCTACTTTCCAAAAATATATACTTTTGGGGGGAAATCTTAGAGTGGAGCACTGTTACACAGCCCCAAATCAGACATGGCACCAGTGATGCAAGCTGTGAAAATTCAAAGTGTGAAACTGGAAACGCGCATGTTCCAATTTGGGCCCCATAGCTCTCCCAAACCTTGAGAAACCTATGCATATGGGGTATTGCCGTACTCAGAAGAAGGAGCTGAACACTAAACAATGCATTTTTAAAAATCTTCACCTATCATGTGCTTGATATCAACAGTAGTATTGAAATGTAAGTGTGAAAACTGCAAAAAAACAAAATATTACCACAATTTTGACATTTTTTTCTGGAAAAATAGCTGCATGAAAAACTCCAAAATTCTCCTGATTATTTACTTTATGTTGTGTAGTTTTCAGAAACATATACCTTTGTGGGACATTTTTGGTTCTGGCACCGTCAGCTAAGCTATGATGCTCACATGCCAATTGTTGAGAAATTACAAGTTGGAAATAATGGCATCCATCTTGTAATATTTACCTTGTAAATGTGGAGAAGTGATTGAAATACTAGGCATATGGGGTATTCTTATATTCAGGAGAAGCAAATGAATATATTTAGGGGTATTTTTTTGTCATAAACTAATTGTATGCAAATCCTGACACGAAAATATAAGCAAAATGTTGTTTTTTTTCAATTTTTTTCCTCTTTTTTTCTATTTTAATCAAATTAAACAATGAGGTATTCATATAATTGTCTTATCAAAAGAAAGCCCTACTTGTGCTTAAAAAAACAGTATATAATTTATGTGGGTGCACAAAAGGAATTAAAGAGAAAATATGGTTGAACAAAGACATAGTCAAAAAAGTCAAAATTGCTCCGGTCCTTAAGTCAAATCTAACTCAGATTTTCCCGGTCCTTAAGGGGTTAAACACAATAGCACTTACTCCCTCTGTGTCATACCTACCTTCCTTTAGACTGTAGGCTCTCATGAGCAGGGCCCTCTGATCCTTCTGTTCTCCACATCTGATTGTACTATTTAATACCTCTGTGTGTCTATTCCCAATTGTACAGCGCTGCGGAATTAGTTGGTGCTATATAAATAAAGAATAATAATAATAATAATAATAATAATAATAATAGAGAACTGTGTTCCATTTATATCCTTCCTCACAAGTCATGTGAGGAATGGTTGATACCAAACAGACAGAGGGTAGACACACTGGAACAGGCCAAAAAGCCTTGTTCTTAAAGGCCAAGTGGGAAAGAAAAGGAAAGTAATGGTGAAATAATGTAAAGTAATAATGTGTTTTTTTAGTGATTGAATTGGATAAAATGAGAAGCTGCTAAAGTGAGCTAAAGGAGATATGTGTACAAAAACAGAAAAAAGGAAAAAAGTTTGCAGTGCTAACTCATCATAAAATATCCATATAATAAATATAAATGATATATAAATATATATATGAAAGATAGATAGCAGCAAGGAATGAGAGGGTTCTCTAGTCTCCCTGACATTAGGCCTAGACCCAAAAGTGAAAACACATACAAGCAAACAGAACTGCGCTCCTCTATATGCTGTGAATAATGTGTGCCCTGTAATGGGCATATATAATAATCCTTAGTAAATCTAGACTAAGGTATCTCACTTTATGATAAGTCTTACGCTAATACACCTACAAATACTATCTAAATTAAAAATCCCTGAAGAAAGATGTTATTTTGAAATGCATTGGAGGGGACCTTTAAATTATATTTTGATATTTTATTATTATTTGTGGGTCCCAGTGTAGTGCAATTAAAAACATCAGACATACAATAAAATAAAAAAGGTGTATTCACAGCATATACAGGAGTGTAGGTATGTTTGTTTGTATGTGTTTTCATTTTTGACTCTAGGCCTAATGTCAGGGGGACTGGAGAACCTCTCATTCCTTGCTGCTATCTATATCTTTCATCTATATACTTACATTTAATTTATATCATTAATTTGGATATTTTATGATGAGGTAGCGCTGAAAGCTTTCTTCCTTTTTTCTGTTTTTGTTACCAATTTATATACACATAATAGAATACATCATTTTGTTGACAGTCCCTGCTAGCTACCAAGAGATGGGCGAAGCTTCCCCTTGATTGGTTAGAATTTAAACATATAGGTACATTATGTGAGCACTATAGTGAAGGGAAAATCAAAATATACAAAAAAACAGGTTAAAAGCAGTGTTATACAAAACACAATGTACAATAATAAACAATAATTGTGATTACTACTGTGATATAAAAAAGAGAAATACTTAACACTTAATGAAGTAGCTGTGACATAGAAACATTTAAGGAATTAAAAATACAACACATAGAGTGAGCTGGGTATACAAGTATGTATATAAAAAGTAGATATTTAAAGTCCCAAAATATGTATGGTGCATATTATATTTATTTGCTTGAAGATAAACTATATCATTAAATACAGGTCAGGTTTGGGTGTGTGTGTAGCCAACCGCTGCAGTGGAAGGACACATGGCACTGAGTAACTCGAGCTGAATTGGGTTTTATGATGATATACTCGACTTACTACTGGATTTGGGACCTGGCTTGATTCAGTTCACCCTTGGGACTACTATTGATCTATGATCCGGTGACATTCTGGTTGGTTCCTATCGTGAAGGAGGATTAAGCTGACTGATTGGATGCACATAGGCCTGGTGTGTCCAAACCAGGCATGCGATCCTTAATATTCGTGAAGGACACATCTACTCCGTTACAGATACCCACCTACCGACAACATTCATGTGATACTACTCCTGTGGATACAACTGACAAAAATTTGGATGGACATTATCGGAGAAACTTGTGACACCCTGTCAGGATCAAGAGTTTCCCGTTATTTTAAAACATCGATCTCGCTCCCATCTGTTGAATGATTATATGATCAGCAGGTGTACACCAGCATGAAACTGGTCCTTGGATCTTATAGTGAACTACATACAGATTCGCAGTCCACAATTGTATGGCTCACATATTTACCTTATACCCCATATAATCTAAGAACAATACTAGGCCCAGAGCAACCTTTACATGGAGAGTTTTGATTCCTCTTTTTATTATATCCCTATCAACATAAGTTCTAACTTAAAATGGCAGAGGTTAAAACGAAAAAGACAGCTAAGGACAAACCCAACATGTATGTGGTGTCTGGGTTATTATCTTGCATGAGCACCTCTCCTAATATACTTATTAATAAAGGAGAGTCTAATGCAACACCACCTGTCCAATTTCTCAGGGAAGACTTAACTTCTTTACCCACCAAAGAAAATCTACAGTCTCTTCTAACATCAATGAGTGATTCCATCAAGAGAGACATTAAAAGTGACATAGCTGAACTTCGCTCTGACATGAGAAGTTTGGGATTTAGAGTCAAAAGCCTAGGGATATGCAAGAAACTATCCTGAACAATCAACATAATACTCAACAAATGATCACTTCTCAAGAATAGTCTTTACAACAGCTTAAACTCCAAACAGATGACTTAGAGAATAGAAGCAGGCGAAATAATATTCTTGTCAGAGGCCTACCTGAATCTATTCTGCCTAGAGATCTACGTTCCACTTGAAAATCACTCTTTCTAAAGATTCTACAAAAAACCAACAGATTTTGAGACTGAAATTGCAAAAGCTCATAGAACTTTATGCCCCAGATCTCTCCAAACTGTCAAGCCAAGGGATGTGATTTGTTGTCTTCATTTCTTTTCTATTAAGGAGGACATTATGCGGCGAGCTAGGTAACGCGTCACTCTGACATTTGAAGGAAATAGCCTTCAGTTTTTTGATGGCTTATCCCCCTGTACTTTAGAGATGAGGAGGCAATTGAAACCCTTAACAGATGCCCTAAGGGAACAACACATTATGTATCGTTGGGGATATCCTTTCTCTCTTACTGTCACACATGAAGGGAAATCTACCACCATAAGATCCCCCACAGAAGTGAGATCCCTCTGTGAAGCCATTGGCTTTCCTAGCATTCCCTTGAAGGATTTGGAAGATGCTTCGGATACTCCACGTAGACCACCTTTACCACAACTGCTTAAATGGACACCTGTTCCATCCAGAAAATGCCTTCAGGATCCATTGAGAGCCCAACCTGCCTAAGAAGCCACTCCACCAAAATAATGCTGTAATTTTTATCCCCTCCTGTGTTGGTCACT
Organism: Rhinophrynus dorsalis; assembly: GCA_037306005.1. Lineage (NCBI taxonomy): Eukaryota > Metazoa > Chordata > Amphibia > Anura > Rhinophrynidae > Rhinophrynus > Rhinophrynus dorsalis. Next base: position 339,632,724 of record CM074720.1, on the reverse strand, counting down.
ATAAAACATAATTCTGGTAAAAAAAAATTAAAAGGGGCCATTTAAATGTACCTTTCAGAACCCAAGACCCCCAAATTTGATTCCATCATGCTTATTTTGAATGTCATTGTGAGCATTATATATTATTATATATTATTGTTTTTGATGGACTTATTCAATTCACTGTTCTTTCTTGTGATCCCAGAGATGTTCTTACTCCGAGTTGCTCTAGTTACGTATTACTCTGTTTTCAACAGTTTTCATATTACTTAATTGCTTTCATTCAAGGGATAAATGCCATGTTTAGACATGTGCTGTTACTATTCAGGCTAGCAGATAGCAATTTAGATAGGATGTATAAGACCTTCTTCCTACGAGAAGATGTCGGATTCCTATAGAATTAAAATGTTGCTGATCAATGCCAAGGGTTTAAATTCCCCCTAAAAAAGGTCCATTTTACTGCATGAATGTAACCTCCTTAAAAGGCAAATATGTTTAATCCAGGAAACACATTTTGAAAAATAATCTTCCGTGTTTATGTAATAAAAGATACTCTAGACTATATACTAGTTCAGCCTCTCAAAAAAAGAGAGGAGTGGCAATTTTAATTGATAATAAAACTCCCTTTGAGTTGACCGACATGATGTGTGATGATGATGGTAGATTTGTATTTATAAACGGTTCAGTACACTCAGACACGGTAGATGCTGGTATAAACACAATTTTATTTAAGCACACAATGAATAATGTAACCCTCACAGGTTCAGCATATAGCAGCAAATAACTGACACAGGACAGGTTACATAGCAAGTTAACCCACACGGTCCAGTATGTACAGAATACAATACTGACACAGGTCAGGTAAATATGATAGATACAATGTAATAGAGTCCAGCAATGCCAGTGAAGCCACTAACTCAATTGCCCAGATAAACGGAGGCCCAATGTCGCCTACAGACAGGGGAAGCGACAGTGACAGGATGGCAGCAGAGGACAGGCAAGGTTCACCTGGAGGGTGCAACGGTGGACGCCCACCGGAGACAACATCTGTGTGAGTCAGAGCTTGTGCCAGGAAAGGACACCCAACTGAGACTATCCACCACAGTGTGCCTGTGCCACCCCCGAAGGGGTTAATGTATGCTATGGTCTTAAGATGGAAGGCAACTGGAAGTGCCCAACTGATCCTAGAGTGGAAGACCAAGCGCACAAGTATACCGGAGATGAGAACAACACTGGTGAAACAAGTAGCGGCACAAGGCACCACCCCCGAAGGGGTTAATGAACGCTATGGTCAGGATACGGAAGACTACCGGATGCTCCCAACTGAACCCAAAGCGGAAGACCAAGCGATCAAGTGAACGGTATGGAGGAGTAATGACACACTGAGACTCAAAGCAGGAAGCAGGAACTACAGCCAAACCGATTCGGTACACAGCACAGTAACATCAGCCAAGCCAGGTCGGTACACGGAGCAAGGTCGTCGGTCTCGCTGGGTCGGTACACGGAGCAGGAACGTCAGCCAGGTCAGGTCAGAACAGGAAGCAGGAACGTCAGCCAATCCGAATCGGTACACAGAAGTAGGAACAGTAGCAAAAGCGTAGTCAGGCAGTCTGGGGTCATACACTGGTATCAAACAAACGGAACTAGCACTAGGCATCAGGTACACCACAAAAGGGCAAACTCTAAGTGACAGCCCAGGGTATATAAAGGCTGTCACTGGGAGGAGCTGTACAGCGCAGCCAATGAGAAGGCACCAGTAAAATAAGCCTGTCAAAATGTCGCATAATCACGGGCGCTGTGATAGTACCCTCCTCTCAAAGACCCCTCTCCGAGAAGCGGGACCAGGCTTAAGGGGATACTTGGCATGGAAGTTGCACTGTAATCTGGGAGAATGAAGGTCCTTAGAATCAACCCCTGAACGCTCCTCCGGACGGTAACCTTTCCAATGGACCAAATATTGTAATTTCCCTCTGAATATGCGTGAGTCAATAATATTTTGTACCTCATACTCCTCTTGACCTGGTATTTGAACAGGGCCTGGGGCCACCGGGGTAGTAGTGTATCGATTACAAATCAGAGGTTTTAACAACGATACGTGGAACACATTATGGATACGCATGGATGCTGTAAGGTCCAGAGCATATGACACAGGGATAATTTTATGAATAACTTTATATGGGCCAATGAACTGGGGAGCCAACTTATTGCAAGGGGTCTGAAGATTGAGATTCTTCGAGGAGAGCCATACCCTGTCCCCAACCTGAAATGAGACCGCAAGTACTGAGAGTCCCCTGCACCTGTGCCCAAGTGGAACGGAGTTGCTCCATATGCTCATCCAGAGCTGGAATTTGCTGCGTCTGAAATGAGTCCGGGAGCAGACAAGGTTGGAACCCATAATTGATGAGAAACCGGGAACTCCCGGACGATGAATTAACCGCACAATTCCTGGCAAACTCTGCCCAAGGCAACAGGTTGGCCCAATTATCATGATGGTATCACGGTGCCCGTGATTGCTGCAGTTCCTTGTCTGTCACCAGTAGGGGGCTGCTATTGGCTGTCTGCAGATAGCCCGCCTTTCATTGCCTATTTAAACCTGGATTGGGCACCCTTTGGGTGCCCTTTCGTGTTGTTTCTGACCTTCTTGCTATCACTATGCCAGTGATAGCTGGGCCTCTGTTCCAGTGTTCCTGAGTTCCTGATCTCATGTGTTCCTGAGTTCCTGATCTCTACTGTTCCAGTGTTTCCTGCATGCTGAAGTACTTCCAGTCCTGGTTCCGGCCTAGTCTCTGGTGTTGCAGTTCCTGCTGAACTTCTTCTCTGCTGTTTCCTGACCTGACCTGACTGATCGTTGCTGGTTCCTGTGTTCTCATTGCCTGTCTCCTGTATCCTGGCGACCTCCTGCCTGGTCGCGTCGGCGACATTGCGTGTTACACCAGCGTGCGGACGCTGGTTTGCTCCTAAGCCTTGCGGCTATACAAACTTGCTTGTTACACCAGTGTGCGGTCACTGGTTTGCTCCAAAGCCTATCGGCTATACAATCCTGTGTTGGTCCCAGCGTGCGGACGCTGGTTTGCTCCTAAGCCTTGCGGCTATACAAACTTGCTTGTTACACCAGTGTGCGGTCACTGGTTTGCTCCAAAGCCTATCGGCTATACAATCCTGTGTTGGTCCCAGCGTGCGGACGCTGGTTTGCTCCTAAGCCTTGCGGCTATACAAACTTGCTTGTTACACCAGTGTGCGGTCACTGGTTTGCTCCAAAGCCTATCGGCTATACAATCCTGTGTTGGTCCCAGCGTGCGGACGCTGGTTTGCTCCTAAGCCTTGCGGCTATACAAACTTGCTTGTTACACCAGTGTGTGGTCACTGGTTTGCTCCAAACCCTATCGGCTATACAATCCTGTGTTGGTCCCAGCGTGCGGACGCTGGTTTGCTCCTAAGCCTTGCGGCTATACAAACTTGCTTGTTACACCAGTGTGCGGTCACTGGTTTGCTCCAAAGCCTATCGGCTATACAATCCTGTGTTGGTCCCAGCGTGCGGACGCTGGTTTGCTCCTAAACCTTGCTGCTATACTAACTCGCTTGTTACACCAGTGTGCTGTCACTGGTTTGCTCCAAAGCCTTGCGGCTATACAAACTCGCTTGTTACACCAGTGTGCTGTCACTGGTTTGCTCCAAAGCCTTGCGGCTATACAAACTCGCTTGTTACACCAGTGTACGGTCACTGGTTTGCTCCAAAGCCTATCAGCTATAAAATTCTGTGTTTGTCCCAGCGTGCGGACGCTGGTTTGCTTCAAAGTCTTGCGACTTTAAGATTCCCCAGTTGGTCTCAGTGTGTGTACACTGGGTTGCTTACGATCCTGTCAATTTGCCATTACCATCTGACTGCTGCTACTATCTCTGGGCTGCCCTGCCCGGTATTGGTAAGGCCGGTAGAACCGTTTGCCACATTCCATCTGAGGTTGCCTTACCCGGTATTGGCAGGGCCGGTAGAGCCTACATTGTAAATCTATTGAGGCTGCCTTGCCTGGTATTGGTAAGGCCGGTAGAACCGTTATGCTATTCCATCTGCAGGTTGCCTTACCTGGTATTGGCAAGGCCGGTAGAGCCTAACATTCTATTACTTCAGACTGTCCTGTCCGGTATATTGACAGGACCAGTAGAGTCTGCCTTCTGTCTTTGTTATATTCTGTATATATCTGTATGTATGTGAATGCCATCCTACGTTATCAATTTATTATTTCAATAAAATTGATTTTTACCTAAAACTTGTGTCTGAGAGTCATAATAAACCGTGACAGTATGAAAGGGCACTATGAGATAGGTGACAAAGAATTATTGGCCATTATCCTCGCTCTTAAGGAGTGGCGTCATTTGCTTGAAGGTACCAAGACTCCCGTATTAATCCTAACAGATCATAAAAATCTGACTTATCTCTCGGAGGCCAAGAGATTGTCCTCCCGTCAGGCCAGGTGGGCACTGTTCCTGTCTCGATTTAATTTCATTGTATCATACTTACCGGGGTCAAAGAATATCAGGGCGGATGCACTGTCAAGACAATTTGAGGCCGACAGTGACAGAGTGGAAGCACCAGCACCCATCATCCAACCTGATAGAATACTGGCTACTATACGCACGAGTATCACTTCTCCTTTAGGGGAGGAGATCCTGGCCTCTCAGGGGTCCGCTCCCCATGAAACTCCAGTGGGCAAATGTTTTGTCAATGAACCATTTCGTACTAGGCTGCTTGAAACCTACCATTCCTCTAAGGCTGCGGGACATATTGGTAGAGACCAATTGTTATGGTCCCTTTCTCAGTTATTTTGGTGGCCCTCCATGAGAAACGATTGTGCCGAATTTACAAATGCCTGTGCCACCTGTGCCCGCGCTAAGACCCCGAGACATCTCCCTGTGGGCTTGCTTCAACCGGTGCCTAATGGCGAACGCCCCTGGTCTCATGTTTCCATTGATTTTATGGGAGAGTTGCCTATGTCCAAGGGGTACTCCTTTATATTCATGGTGGTGGACAGGTTTTCTAAAATGGCTCATTTCGTGCCCCTCCGTGGTCTTCCTTCAGCGAAGGAATTGGCAATGGTGTTCACCAGAGAAGTATTCCGGTTGCATGGAGTGCCTAGAGTACTGGTGTCTGACAGGGGGAGCCAGTTTGTGTCTAGATTTTGGAGGGCATTTTGCCAACAGATGGGCATACAGCTGTCCTTCTCCTCTGCCTACCATCCCCAGACCAATGGAGCCGCTGAACGAGCTAATCAGGGCTTGGAACAATTTCTCCGTTGTTTCGTTACTGACCATCATGATAATTGGTCCGACTTGTTGCCTTGGGCAGAGTTCGCCAGGAACTGTGCGGTCAATTCTTCATCTGGGAGCTCTCCATTTCTGATTAATTATGGGTTCCAGCCCTGTTTGCTTCCAGACTCATTTCAGACGCAACAGATTCCAGCTCTGGATGAGCATATCGAGCAACTCCGTTCCACATGGGCACAAGTTCAGAGGGCACTTGGTCAGTCATTTCAGCGTCATCAGCGCCATGCTAATCGCAGAAGGCTTCCAGCGGTTTCCTTTCAGGTTGGGGATAGAGTATGGCTTTCCTCCAGAAATCTCAAGCTGCAGGTTCCGTCTAATAAGTTGGCTCCCCGGTTTATTGGTCCATACAGAGTTATTCGCAAAATTAACCCTGTTTCCTATACACTAGACCTACCTGCATCCATGCGTATCCATAATGTGTTCCATGTGTCCCTTCTTAAGCCTCTGGTTTGCAATCGCTATACTACCACACCTGTGGTGCCAGGACCTGTTGAGGTCGAGGGCCAGGAGGAGTACGAGGTTCAGAGCATTATTGATTCCCGTAGGCTTAGAGGAAGGGTACAGTACCTGGTACATTGGAAAGGGTATGGTCCTGAGGATCGATCATGGGTGGATAGTACGGACCTTCATGCACCTAGGCTAACTAGGGCCTTTCATGCCAATTACCCACAGAAACCTAGACCCTATTCTAGGAGAGGGGGTCTTTGAAGGGGTGGTACTATCACGGTGCCCGTGATTGCTGCAGTTCCTTGTCTGTCACCAGTAGGGGGCTGCTATTGGCTGTCTGCAGATAGCCCGCCTTTCATTGCCTATTTAAACCTGGATTGGGCACCCTTTGGGTGCCCTTTCGTGTTGTTTCTGACCTTCTTGCTATCACTATGCCAGTGATAGCTGGGCCTCTGTTCCAGTGTTCCTGAGTCCCTGATCTCATGTGTTCCTGAGTTCCTGATCTCTGCTGTACCAGTGTTTCCTGCATGCTGACTACTTCCAGTCCTGGTTCCGGCCTAGTCTCTGGTGTTGCAGTTCCTGCTGAACTTCTTCTCTGCTGTTTCCTGACCTGACTGATCGTTGCTGGTTCCTGTGTTCTCATTGCCTGTCTCCTGTATCCTGGCGACCTCCTGCCTGGTCGCATCGGCGACATTGCTTGTTACACCAGCGTGCGGACGCTGGTTTGCTCCTAAGCCTTGCGGCTATACAAACTTGCTTGTTACACCAGTGTGCGGTCACTGGTTTGCTCCAAAGCCTATCGGCTATACAATCCTGTGTTGGTCCCAGCGTGCGGACGCTGGTTTGCTCCTAAGCCTTGCGGCTATACAAACTTGCTTGTTACACCAGTGTGCGGTCACTGGTTTGCTCCAAAGCCTATCAGCTATACAATCCTGTGTTGGTCCCAGCGTGCGGACGCTGGTTTGCTCCTAAGCCTTGCGGCTATACAGACTTGCTTGTTACACCAGTGTGCGGTCACTGGTTTGCTCCAAAGCCTATCGGCTATACAATCCTGTGTTGGTCCCAACATGCGGACGCTGGTTTGCTCCCAAGCCTTGCGGCTATACAAACTTGCTTGTTACACCAGTGTGCGGTCACTGGTTTGCTCCAAAGCCTATCGGCTATACAATCCTGTGTTGGTCCCAGCGTGCGGACGCTGGTTTGCTCCTAAGCCTTGCGGCTATACAAACTTGCTTGTTACACCAGTGTGCTGTCACTGGTTTGCTCCAAAGCCTATCGGCTATACAATCCTGTGTTGGTCCCAGCGGGCGGACGCTGGTTTGCTCCTAAACCTTGCTGCTATACTAACTCGCTTGTTACACCAGTGTGCTGTCACTGGTTTGCTCCAAAGCCTTGCAGCTATACAAACTCGCTTGTTACACCAGTGTGCTGTCACTGGTTTGCTCCAAAGCCTTGCGGCTATACAAACTCGCTTGTTTCACCAGTGTGCGGTCACTGGTTTGCTCCAAAGCCTATCAGCTATAAAATTCTGTGTTTGTCCCAGCGTGCGGACGCTGGTTTGCTCCAAAGTCTTGCGACTTTAAGATTCCCCAGTTGGTCTCAGTGTGTGTACACTGGGTTGCTTACGATCCTGTCAATTTGCCATTACCATCTGACTGCTGCTACTATCTCTGGGCTGCCCTGCCCGGTATTGGTAAGGCCGGTAGAACCGTTTGCCACATTCCATCTGAGGTTGCCTTACCCGGTATTGGCAGGGCCGGTAGAGCTTACATTGTAAATCTATTGAGGCTGCCTTGCCTGGTATTGGTAAGGCCGGTAGAACCGTTATGCTATTCCATCTGCAGGTTGCTTTACCTGGTATTGGCAAGGCCGGTAGAGCCTAACATTCTATTACTTCAGACTGTCCTGTCCGGTATATTGACAGGACCGGTAGAGTCTGCCTTCTGTCTTTGTTATATTCTGTATATATCTGTATGTATGTGAATGCCATCCTACGTTATCAATTTATTATTTCAATAAAATTGATTTTTACCTAAAACTTGTGTCTGAGAGTCATAATAAACCGTGACAGATGGTCAGACACAAAACAGCGCAAAAACTGTTCCAAGCCACGACTGGCACGCTTGGTGGCTCCGTTGGTCTGGGCATGATATGCAGAGGAAAATGATAATTGTATGCCCATCTGCGCACAGAATGCCCTCCAGAATCTAGACACGAATTGGCTCCCACAGTCAGACACCAATACTCTGGGTACGCCATGCAATCGAAAAACTTCCCTGGCAAACCCCCTTGCCAACTCCTGGGCAGAGGGAAGGCCAGGCAGAGGCACGAAGTGTGCCATTTTAGAAAATCTATCGATTATCATCAGAATAAAAGAATATCCCCTAGACACTGGTTATTCCTCCATGAAGTCAATAGAGACATGAGACCAAGGACGTTCTCCATTGGGGACCGGCTGTAGCAGGCCCACTGGAAGGTGTCTAGGGGATTTTGCATGGGCACAGGTAGAACAAGCTGAAGTAAATGCTGTGCAGTCAGCACGCAAGGAAGGCCACCAGAATAACTGCGAGAGTGACCAAATTAATTGATTCCCGCCAACATGCCCAGCAGCCTTAGAAGCGTGATATGTCTCAAGAAGACGGGTACGGAGAGCCTCGGCTACGAAACATTTGCCCACTGGGGTCTCAGGTGGAGCATTAGCTTGATTAGCGAGAATCTCTTCCCCCAGGGATGAAGTAATAATGGTTCGCAATGTAGCAAAAATGCGATCAGGCTGGATAATTGGTACCGGAACCTCCTCCTTCTCGGTGTCAGGGTTAAATTGCCTGGACAGGGCATCCGCCCTGATATTCTTGGACCCAGGCAGATAGGATACGATAATGTTAAAGCATAACAGAAATAAGGCCCATCTAGCCTGACGAGAGGACAGTCTCTTAGCCTCAGTTAAATTTTTGTGATCAGTCAGGATCAATACTGGAGTTCGGGTCCCCTCATGCATTTCCCAGTGATAGCAGTAAAGTGGGATTCATGATTTCCTTGCTGACGGACAGAGCCCTGGCATGGGCAAACCCTTTGTGGGAAGCCGCTAAACCATGTACTAGGAACTTCACTAAGTTCGGAAGGGTGTTTCGTAGAGTCTTTGAGGTTCCTGGGAGAGCCACCTCTGCTGCAAAAAAACTTATGGAGATCCAATAAGGGTCTCGCACGGTTGCTGACTATGCCATCGAATTTCGCACTTTAGCAGCAGAGGTGGGCTGGAACAATTAAGCAGTGGTGGCAACCTTTGCACAGGGACTTTGCGAACGTTTAAAGGATGAGATGGAAGCACGAGAACTGCCAACGGATTTTGATGAATTCATTGATTTCTCGATTTTGATGGATTTCCGTATTAGGGAACGTATGGCGGCCAAGGACCGGAAACAGAGGGCCAGGGAAATGGAATCAGCAAGAACAAGCTTCCCACCGATGCCTCTCTCACCTCCCATACCTACAGTACAAGCTGGTGAGAGTGGTGAACCAATGCAATTGGGGTTCACTAGGTTGTCCAAAGAGGAGAGGGCGCATCACCGCAGACAAGGTCTCTGCTTATATTGTGGTCAGGCTGGTCATTTGCTACGTTCTTGTCTGACTCGGCTGGGAAACGAATGCACCTAGGGTACCTTGGGGGACAGGTCCTAGGTGGCGTTCAGCAGTCCCTGGCCCCAACTAGTCAGAAGCCTACTATACAAGTTGTAGTCACCTGGGCCGACCTAGCTGTGGAGGTCCTGGCACTTGTTGATTCCGGTGTTGCCGGATATTTTATGGACAAATCATTTGCTGCCTCCCATAACATTCCACTCGTGGAGAAAGAGTCTCTTTTGATGATTGAGGCCATTGATAGTAGGCCAATGGTACGTGCCCAAATTACTATGGAGACTATTCCCTTATCTTTGCGTATTGGGCCATGACCTCAGACGGTAACAGTGACGGTAATGCACAGAGTATCAATTGGAGGATGGATCTCCATGAAATCAATGGGAACATTGAGTTTACACACAATACATAGCAATTGTGTTTTGCATAGTATAAAAGGGGCATGAGGGTCCCTGTGTTGATGGGGTGTGGAGAAAGAATCAGTTGAACAGGGAATGTTTTTTTTGCAGGGGGGTTGTTTACTGGGCTCGGGAGCAGTTAATAAAGAAATAAATCCTAAATTCAATTAAATAACCCCCTCATAAGACATGGAATAAAAGGGGTCTGAGGAGGGTGTCTGTGTTGGTGGGTGGAGTCTGGGGAATGAATCAGTTGAACAGGGAATTTGTTATGGGGGTTTTTCTTGACTGCTATTCAGGGGAAAGTTAATAAAAAATAAATAAATAAAATAAAGTAAGACATTTGTATGTAAGGTTACAGAGACAGGAACCCCCTGATATAAGCTGCCACTGAGACTGATACTTGACTTGATAGTGTATTTTGTAGAGGATGTTTTGTTAGATTTGTTGTTAGAGGCCCAACCCTGAAGAAACACTGATTTGTAGGACTTAAGCTTGTTTGGCACAAGCCCTAAGGAAACATCAATTTGTAGGACTTAGGCTTGATAAAAAAAATATATATATATATATTTTTGTAGGACTATGTTTTTTTTATTATTATGATTTTTTTGCATTTTTTTTTTCAAAGCACAAGCCCTTAGAAAAAAATGCCCTACTGGAATAGTGCCAGAAGGTCATGTTGTGTTGGCCAGTGGCCACTGGTCATTGTCAAATGTCCTCCTGAGTCCATAACTGCAGAATTTGCCACTGCTGTTCTTGCTGCTGAGTTGTTTAAGTTATGTAACCTACAGATGGCAATCTTACTCTACATTAAAATTTGCACCTAAAATGACACCTGGTCTGTGTTTTCTAAAATAAAACAGGAATTTGGGGCATTATCATACGTCACATAAACGTGTCATCCTGCCAGACTTTCATACATGGGAGTATACTTCATCCCAGATTTTCACAGAAGATAATGATCTTCAGACTTATTGTCTGGGAAATAGTCATCAATCTCCCTAAAATTCACCCAGATATTTTCACTCCCATATTGAAGCAAAGAGCCATTGTCTGAACATGAGATTATTACATTCATCTTAAAAACAGACTTTCAGGGAATTTGGCTTAAAAAGAAAAATTAACCATTTCCTCCCTATCATGACAATGTCTCTGACAGATGGATGACGAAGGTTCCACTTTCCACAGCTAACTCCAGTGATGCATCTGAGGCAGTAGCAGCACAATAAGTAGCCCTCAGTATATGTGGAGAAAAGAAGAAGTTGGTCAATAATTCTTCTCCACCTGCCTCTCCCCCAAAATCATGAGTGTGTTGCTATAAGAATATACATTTTTTCCTTGAGAGCAGGAACTGTGCCTCTCATCAGCAACTGCAGTGTGCACAGAGTCTGTGGTAAATAACACCTGGGGGCACAACTGTATCGAAACACCATGACACCAGACACCAAGTATTGCTGCTGTCACTAAACCCCTTGTCCAGAACCCACTAAGGACACATGAAAACGTTCTGACAGTTTAATAGTAATGATGAACCCTCCCTGCCACTAGCTCAGCATATTCTGTGGGATGGAATCTCCTCAGAATCTGTATGATGCCCTGTTTGCAATTCTCCTCCACCACACTGCCATATGTGTGTAAAGGGTGGACACGAACTGCCACATCCTAACATCTACAGATTGGCTATCAACTGGCAGGGGAGGTAACGATGAATGAGGGTGATTGGCAGAAGATGTAGTTACCCTAGAGGAAGAAGGTGATGAATGGCCTCTTCTTCTCTTCCACATTCCCCTTCACTGTCTGAGGCAGAGGATGATGTTTCTGCTGTTGCTGCTACTGCCTTACTTTGTCCACAGTGGTCTTTGGCACACTGGCTTGCTCCTCAGCATCCTGATGACCTTGCAACTCAGCAGCAGCAGGAAGTAGAGCAGATGCAAATTCCAAAAGCTCACTACTGGTGGTGGTGGTGATGCCTATCTTCATCCCTGTCTCCCATTCCTTCTCAGTTGCTGCTAAAAAGGCCATAAATGTCTCTTCAACTTCAGCTTCTCCAGCATCAACATCACCACCACCACTAGTCCCTAAGTGCTGCTGCTGCTGCTCTATTACAGACATCTCACTGCTGGTCGGAGGAGGTAACAAAGAATGTGACAGAGGGTCCCCTAATGTCCCACTACATTTCTTGGTGACATGAAGAAGCCAGACTGGCAACAGTAGCAGCAGGCACAGGAGGCTGATTTGTGCTCCTGCTGCTGGTGGTATTATTATTTCTGCGCCTGCTATCCACCAACAGTTCTGTCTTCTTCAGGATAATGTTCCACTTGGACACTGTCATGAAGGGAAGGGGACTCCCAGGACCAGAGGAATGATGTGGGCTCCCTTGACCACTAGTCTGGATGCTTTCAAATGTTTCCCCTACCACTTCCCTAACATTAGTCCTACGGGCTGCTTCACCGTTACTGCTACTACTACTACTAACACCAAACACATCAAGTTCAGCCCTAGAGTCTTCTTCCTCACAGTCACTAGTAATATGAGGATATTGATTACCCCCCCTTCACTCCTAACACTAACAAGCTGCTGTACCTTCTTAGTAGTAGTAGTAGTACTAGAACTGGCTCCTGCTTTGAGATGATAAGTGTGACTTAGGGTCCCCTGCTGTCACACTTGGAATCATCTTCTCCTACTCCCCCTCCTGAGTATTACAAAACACACTAGCAGCAGGTTCAGCACTGGTGGCAGCAGGTTCAGCACTTGCAACTGGCACAGCACTGGTGGCAGCAGGGGCAGCACATCTGACAGTAGGCACATTACTAGTGGCAGCAGATTTGGCTCTGGCAGCAGGCACAGCACTGGTGGCAGCATGGGCAGCACTGACAGCAGGAATAGCACTAGCGGCAGCAGGGGAATCACATCTGACAGCAGGGGAAACACGTCTGACAGCAGGCACAGCAATGGTGGTAGCAGTAGCAGGGGCAGGATAACTGACAGCAGGCACAGGAATGTCGGTAGCAATAGCAGGGGCAGCATGTCTGACAGCAGGTACAGCACTGGTAGCAGCAGGGTCAGCACGTCTGGCAGCAGGTACAGAAATGGTGGCAGCAGGGGCAGCACGTCTAGCAGCAGGCACAGTCAGCTGACCTGTCCTGCTCTCACTACTACCCTTTTCTTCCACCCTTCCCATTAATGTCCCCAATATCCCTAGGGATGATTTAGGAGGACTGGGCAGCATTGGTTCTGTAACGCTCACTTCCTCCTCAGATTCAGTGGACACATAAGAATCCTTCCAATTCCTCCTTTTACTATTTTTAAACTTTCTCATAGTGATAGAAGTCATTATGAGCCTCTCCTTCCTCAATTTTTCAAAAAGATCAAAGCAGAACAGCACATCACATCTACCTTGATCTGTAGCTGCTTCTATTGTGTTTCACTTCCTGGAATACGTTAAGTTTTTATAGCGAAAAGGTGAAAAACACGCAAATCTATGGGCGGAAACTTTCTACCCAATGAAAAAATGGCTAAGAATTTTGGCCAGTGGGCAAAAAAGTGGAGATTTTAATCACTGTGTTAAAGGGATAGTGATGTCAGAAAAAAGGATTAACTATATGGTAGATACAATTAAAAGAGAGTACTTGCACTTATTCATATCTCTCAAACTGTCCTGGTTTGAGAGATATAGGAAAATAAAGTTCCCCACTTCCTCCCCTTTCTGCTTGATGAGCTTTTGATACATATTTCACCACTAAAGTTGTAGTTAGAGTTATTTAGTGCCCTATTAAGAAACGATATACAGTAATATAATAAAAGGCTGGTTTACGTTCCTATAAGTGTCTAAATAAAGGTGATTTCTGGTTTAACCTTTGAGTGACGTTCATCCCTTCAATGCACTTCAATGCTCATGAGCAAAAAAGTAAAAATAAAAAAAAAATTAAAATAAATCCAAACACCTGAGAAGTAACCCTTTGAGTGCCAGAAAAGTATCCAATGCATTGCTTTGCAATGCATTAGACACCTCTTTAACACTCAAAGGGTTAAAGAAAAATAAAACACACTGAAAAAAGGGTTGTGCATCCTCTGATGTGCATTTCACCATTTAGACTTGGTCACAGACAAAGCATTTCGAATTTGTGCTCTTTTATAGGTAGTAAACTCTTCCATGGGGAGGCATCATCTAATTCAACTTTCCAATAGGTAGCTAGTCTAACTCAGGGGGAGTTGTTTGAATTACTTCTTCTTCCATTGGTGGCCAAAAGAAAACATTACTTCGGAGGTGTGTTTGGTTAATTAGAGTCGAGTGTGCATAAAGAGTCATTCTCTAGCCATAAGGTATTTGGGTACTTACCAAGCTGATTTACAATACACTTTAGTGTAGGATGAGATGTGTGCCCAGGATGAGCCCAGTATTCCTTTGATGTTGGCTATGACCTGTACGTAGAGGCTGGACTGTAAACAAGGTTGGTTAATGAAAAAGACTGCCAGCAAAGCAAAGGGAGAGCACTGTCAGTCATTATGACATAATTATGGTGGTGGAGTTCTCCCTCTGTAATGTGGAGCTGAAGCAATGTAAGGGTTACATTTAGAGATTGAAATATCCTATATAATAATCTGCTAAATGTGTGTGTCAGAAGCCGTCACGCGAAATAGAGACTGCCCACGCCGCAGCTGATAACAGATCGGGGCTCCGAATTCAGACTGTAGCAGTCTGAACAGTATCTACTGTGCATGACTGCACCGTGCCCGTTGCTGGGGGGCACTGTGGCCCGTGTACACAGGCTCTTCAACTAGTATACAATAATTAGTTATCTTACACTAGTGCTATAGAGATGGTTTGTGGGGAAATAGGAAACGTGACAGGTCCACTTTAACTCTATGAGTGCCAGAGGGGTGGGCAATGCATTATAATGTGCTGATTACCCCTCTGGCATTCAAAGGGTTAAGCTCTGTTTATTTAATTTAGACCATTATAAATGCACTCTAAGTGGTGTTAACCCTTCAAAGGGTTGATATTCAAAGATATTATCGTACACCAAGATTTAAAAGCTGCTGAAACGTGTTGTGTCAGTGTTTCAGCATATCATATTACCTCATGCTTTCATCGGGACAAAGAAATTGGGCTTGATGAAGGCGTGAGGTAATATGTTGAAATATTGATATAATAAATGGTAGAGCAGATAAAAAATATTGGTGTGTTGTGAGATTTTTGAATATTGATACAATTGGTGGGTTGACGGAACCCATACTTACTAGCACCTAAGTAGTTCTTTAAAACAAAAAAGGAGTGTGCGTGTTCACCTATCACTTGTTAAGTGATGTTAGACATCTGCCTTGTATCATAACATGTCAGGGTGTTTTTTTTTTTTATTTACTGGAGAAGGTGGCTCTTTTTTATGACCTGCATGAAAGGTAAAATACCTGTCATACACAGTGTTATTATAAAAATAACATGGAACTACAGGTAACTGTTTCTATCTTCATATATCTTTAGTTTCAACAGCAATCAACCTCTTGGGTGCTGGGAAGGACATATTGTCAATATAATCAAAATCCATTGTAATCATGATACGTATTAGTGGATCCTAAATGGAATGAAATGCTTATATATGTTAGAATTATTCAGGCATCAGCTTTTGCAATGAGATTCAAAGAGTTCAAGTACATTTCTCCTGTTATCACTTGTCTCACTTTAAAAATGTCCATTCAGTACATTTTTTATCTAGAGGTGAAAAGAAACATTTCTGCAAGAATGATTACATTATATCTGTTGTTGACAAGTTCTTTATGAGCACCATTAGCTGTGGTAAAAAAATAGCTCCCTATGCTCTGTTTGTTACATGCTACCATATATTCTTTCTTAGTTGATTGTCTGCTATGCAACTTCAGTCCAGAATCATTATCAAATAGCCTTTTCTGGATGTTCCCTTTAGGAATGTTTTCCATTTCAAGAGCAGAACGTAGTCAGTAATGCATGTTGGCCAAATGGTTAAGTTATATTAAAGCCTGAAACACTGACTGGGATAAGATAAATCTAATCACAAAAAAAGTTTGTTTGAGAAAGGCAGTGAACTTTATGTCAGAGTACATCCATTCTGGGAACAGAAGAAAACCATACAAGGTCAGAGGGAAAAGTTGGTCAGAAGAGGCAGAAATGCATATTGTATTGGGGACCTCATGGAAAGAAGACTTTGCTTCATGGCTGCATTTGCTCAAGCAGCCACACAGGTGAGGCCAGGAGAGGCAGCATTCAATATGATCAAGTACAGGTAAAATGAGATAAAAAAAAAAACTTGACAATTTTAGGAGCAAGCTACTGTCTAGCAGCAGTGCTACAAAACTAAATTAACCAATATTTTGGACTACAAGGAAGTTCTAGCTGATATGACAAATAAGAAGAGGTCTAGTGTTCTCTATAAAGTGATAGTAACCCTTTATTTTGTTTTTCCATATAATTATTATTTTTTTACTTCTTTACTTTTGTTTTTTTTTTTACATTCTTTTGTTTCTGACATTGAGCTTCATGGATCTGTGTCTAGAGAGATATATGTTAGGGACAATGAAAGCAAGGATAGTGATACAATGTAATAAAGACAGCACTCAGTGCTGCAGGGATAGTGTTACACTGTACCACTGTTCTTTGATGGCCAGTGATGAGCTGACCAGGAACACCCAATGTAAGCTGCCTGAGATGTACCTTGCAGAGGGGAATTCCCATATAGGAAAAACAGACTGCTATTTAATATGTAAATTACGGACAACAGAAAACAAAACAGAAATACTCACACTGTAGGCCACAGTGAGCCAGGGGCTAGAGTTCGCTGGTTGGGGAGTGTAGCTGGTGAGTGGTGGCTGCTCCAAGGAAGCCTTGCTGCAGCCTAGGACATGTTATAGGTGCTAGCCGTGAAGCCAGATAACAGGATGACAACCTAGGACACAGACAACTACTCACTGAGTCAGGAATCAGCTTAAGTAACCTACTGGTGGTATAGTTGTCCCTGTAGTAGGCAGAAACTGGAACAACAGTCGTAGAACCAGGGGTCACAAGGTTACTGTCCGATGGGGTATCGAAACAGAGATACTCGACAGCTTCAAACTCTACTGTGTGGTCGACATTGTTAAACACAACACACTGGGTGCAGGAGAACCCTCAGAGTCAAAGGAAGAGTAGTAAACAAGCCAAGTCGGTAACAGACGGACAAAGACTACCTGGGATGAGACAGGAAAATAGTCTAACAATCCAGGGTCAAAACCAGTCTAGCAAAATGGTACACAATCAGCAGGCAGTAGAGAAGTTGAATAAACAGGCCAAGGTCAGAATCAACACAGGAGGTTGAATCAGAATCAGGAGAAGAAGAATGAGTGGAGGAAAGCCAGGTCAAATACTGGAATCACTGGAAAAATAGGAACACTAGGAACTCGATAACAACAGGAACGCTTTGATCACTCACTCACTGACAAAAAGTGCTTGCGCTTGATAAAGGCTCAAACAGAGTGTCATTCAACAGGGCAGAGATGAGTAAACTGAAGAGAAACAGAAAATCTGGCAGGAGATGCCAGCAAAGCCCGGAAGGACATGACGTGACATTTCATATTATGCACTTGCAGATTATGTAAAGTTAAAATAAATGGCTACTATCCCTTTAATGAGTACATTAAAGACTCTAGAAAGCCACTGTGTAACCTTTATAATGCTGATAAGGTTAAAGAGGAGCCTTCACATTGTAACAACAAGGCGATTTTGAATAGCTTTCAAAAGCAAAGTATATTTCAGGGTTGTCCAAGTTCAGTCCTCAAAGGCTGCAAACAGTACAGGATTTAAGTATTTCCATGCTTAAGCACAGGTAAGTCATTCAAAATGAATTAGTTACTGATTAACTCACCTGTCTTAATCAGGGAAATTCTTAAGTACTGTACTGTTGGCGGACCTTGAGGACTGAACTTGGACAGCCTTGATATATTTAATAGTGGTTGGAATAGAGCTATGAAAAGAGGGACTGAAGAAGCTTTTTTTATCCACACCCATTCACTACAGGTGATTGCTGTTTGAAAGCAGGCCAATCTAAGCAAGGTATCATAATTCATTAGGAGTGATGTTTAGATGATTTTAATGTTGAGTATTTTTCAAGGTTAGGCGTTTTTAATTTAAAGTAGTTTTCCAAGTTAGAGAGATGGAAATATAATATTAGATAGCATGCTTAAAATGGGGTGCCATTCATAAATGAGTTTAAACATACTTTTAAAATAAGTAAATTAACCTGTTGGTATAATATATGCTTTAACAGGGTTCACATTTAAGTAATTTCTATGGAGTAGTGCAAGATTGTCTTTTGTTTTTTGCTTAAATTATTTATGTGTATGGAATTTTTAATTAAAACTATAGTTTATAAGATATTTAGCTTTATTTGTGTCAGTAAAGTCAAGGCCCAAACATTCCACATAGCTCTGCATTACTATCTACCATTTCCTGCTAGGAAGCACTAGCATAGCTGCATAAACTGAAACACAAACAAAGCTAAGTATCTCAGAAACTATTTCCTGAAATTAAAAATGACTAACATAAATATTGGTGATTTTGGATGCTCAAAATCATATTTACAACAATGTGACAGTTCCATTTTAACTCTGCATGTTCTATTCAACAGATGGATTTGAAACAAAACATTTGCCAGTGTTAAGTGAAGACACGTGGATCACTGATGAATCCACTGACTAGCAGGTTATTATAGGATATAAGCAACTAGACTAATTTGCTTGCAGAAAGATCCAATAAATTGTTGTCTCTGTCAATTAACACAACGGTTAAACTCAAAGCTGATCAATCTCAGAAAGAAAAATCAGCTGTACATTTTAAATTGGTTCTGTTGAATTGACATGTACCTGTCTGAGCTCTAAGTGTCAGTGGAAAACAATGCTGATCACAATAAGAGCCAATGAATGAAAAATAGATTGAGACAGAAAGGTTTATTATGAAACTGCTTTTGCCTATTGCTAATTTGCTCACCTTCCATAGTGACTAAAAGCCTAGTTGAAAGAGAATTATATTATCACTAACCTTTGACAATATCAGTACTGATTGAGATGTTATTAGTTAGTCTTCCTATTTGCTCATTGAAGCTAACCTAACTGATTTCTTAGAGCTATATCTGCTTAATGACAATTTATTAAGCTACCTACACTGAAACCTGTCCCTTGTACTCTACCTGAGCCAAGAGGAAAAGCGGGGAAGTGTATTGCATTTCTGGTTGCTCTTTTGAGTTTTGTTTAATACTATGTACTAACAAGTTACAGAGGAAAGTAGTGTAAATCCATTATCCTGCTCATCATATACAGGAGGTATTAAGGGCTTGCTTGCATTAACATCTTAACAGTGACAGAATGTGTGTGCTGGAATACACTAAACCTCATACATATCCCAAAGTGCAGACACCTGACTAGTAAGCCAATATCCCACCGCAGAAAATGAGCTGTGTGGAGATGGATTTATACATTCCTTCTTATAGATCTCTTCATAGTGATCTCTGGATTGTTATATTTAATAGCAATTTTCATGTTTAATAAAAAAACATGGGGCTGCACAGTACAGCCTCAGAATTGCACCTTTAACTGTTTGTGGGGACAGAGACAAGTTGGGAGTCTGTGACACATAGTGGCAAACCTTTTGGGTTGTAAACACGAAACAAATAGACAGCTAGTGTCCGTTTAAAAGCCCTTCACTAGCATTCATTGGAGGTTTGTAGAGTTGAACAAGACTAATCTAATAGATGTCGCAATCTCACAGTTCCCTCAGTCTCATGGGAATAGCCAGAAAGCACATGAGTCTCTTTTGAGACCCCGTTCAACTCTACTGCTGACTCACCGGAGGTTATAATGGAGCTCAGGCTTCCTTGGCACTTGGCAGGTCTGCTCCCATGGTAGCAGACCTGCTGATAAGACAGTATCAAGATAATAGTTGCTCTTTAAATTAGTCAATTTTATTCAGCAATATACCACCATCTAATTATATTATCCCCCCAAATCATTATTTTTCAGAACTGCTGATCATCACATCATGACACAAATTAATCACGCTTTGGCAGGAATTCAGAAATGTTATGTTTAGAGTGGGGAGGGGTCAGGCAAACTAACAAGAATGTACTCCTCATTACTTTTAATGGACACTATGTGAAGATCCTGCTCAAAGCATGTTAACATGTCCTTCTCTAGCTGGTGCATGTCTGTGTTTTCATTATTGTAAGATTCATCAGCCATGCTCATCATTTTTTTCTGCAGTAAATATATCAGTAGAAGAATCTCACTAATTCCTGCCCCTACACAATTAACCAGTAAGGTCAAAGATTTCAGCAGCTAACATAGAGTGCACATAGTAGCCATTGCCCAGTTGACAAAGATGCTCCCTCCAAAGCCATCCAGTTTTGCATTGTATACTTGCTAATTGTCTTATTTTGCTCTTACAAAGAATGTGCAGTGTGGGATTCCACTTGTAGGGACCTCCATTTTCAGCAGGTGATGGCTGAGGTAAGTTGCTTCATTCTTATATGGTACATAATGCTTTTGCAGGCAAAAATAATAATAATAATATTATTATTATAATATATAATTCAGACTGCAAGAGTCAACATAAGTAAAAGACTAGCCAAACCACATCACCTCAGAGCTCAGAGCAAATACATAGAAACTGATAAACTAGGACCTTGTTGTAAACACAATGAAAGGTGTCAGCACAACAATAGCTGTTCTAAAGAGAATATGAATGGGTCATTAGATTAGATCACTTTAACAAGAAAAGTATATAAGAACAAGATTGAGCTAAGCTAAATTAGTACTGAACAAAGAGCGGTACCAGAGTTACTAAGAATCAAGACTGATTGGTAAATAACATCTTATTTCAAGCATTATCATTATTATATGTATACCCTGCTTAGATCTTGAATTTTGTAATTGTAACTTTTGTTTTTCTAGCATTATGACATATCTCTAATTGATATTCTTAGCTATGCTATAATATATATAGTTACGCTTCATTTTATACCTGACTCTCAGCCCTTTTATTGTGCTCGCTAATTCTTATTCAAGAGTGTGAGACCATTCTACAAGATATAACCTCAAGGTTTTGTGCAATTTTACTTAGAGTAGATAATAACTATTCCTCATGACATTATCTGGTAAGAAATGTATAACCCCATCTCAACACCATTCACACCAGTAGGGCATAAACATTTTTTCAGGGCTTGTTTTTTGCAAGTCTGAGCCCTACAAAGAAATTTGTACAGCCTGACTTTTTACTAGCCTGATCTACATACAATTTCTTTTTCAGGGCTTGTTTTAAGAAATACTGAGATCTACATACAATTTCTTTATCAGGGCTAGCCTTTATTTAAACCCACACACACTTTTTTGTGTATTATGTTGAATTTAAGTTTGTGTTTCTGTAAATCTTTGCAAAATAAAGCATTTTTTAGGTTACAACTTTCACCGAAATTGGCAGAAGTGTAAGGTGGTGGACACACACACACACACAAATAAATAAATATATATATATATATATCTATATATATATATATATACATACATATATATAAATATATATATCAAATGAATTAGTATTTCGGTATGTAATAATACCTTTTTTATTGGACTAACATTACATTTTGTCAATAAGAGCAGGACATACACCAAAAAAGGTTGTAAAGGAAAGATTAGAACTGATAGGGAGTGGATGAAAAATGTGAGAGGGGGAGTAGAAACCTGGCAGCAACGGGGACAGGGAAAGAGCTACAGAATCACAGAATACAGATGCAAGTGAAAATATATATATATTGTGAGAAATGAATAAAACATGTATGAGAATAAAATAACTAGAGGGAAACATTATATAAAATGTAGGTAGTTTGACAAAAATGGCACATTCCCTTGAAAAGTGCAGTTTTTCCGCTTTTTTACCTAGCGCATTGCATTGAAATCCATGAGTAGAAAACATTTTCTCCACCACACAAAAGTTTTCTACAGCCATATATGTCAAGCTCTCACAGCATGCCATTCTGTGTTTGTGATAGTAGAGAGCAGCATGTTTTTGAGCTAGAGAAGATAGGCAAATAAAGGGGAACTGAAGTTTAGTTTAGGGAGTCATTTAGGTAGGATATGTGTTCTCTGTAGTAGGGGAGTCTGGGGGCACAATAGGGGAGAAGAAGGGAGGGAGGGAGGGAGGGAGCACTGTGACTAAGGCAGACTTGATAGACAACAGACAACATTGATAATTTTGTTGAGGGCCAAGGCAAGACATCACATCAGTCGTGTACTGTAGAGAGTAAGAACACACACACACAGTAGTTGAGTAATGTCTAGCAAATGCACAAGCAGGAGGGGGAAAGGTGGAGCAGTGCAGGAATGTGGGAGTAAAGTTTTGGTACAAAAACTGCAGCAATCGTTGCTGCAGCATGTACAATAAATGATGATGATCCCTCTCCTCCCGGGGTGGATGCAGTTTGTCAAGGTCCCACCAATCACACCATGCTGGTCCTCCACCACCACTACCATACACATCTACCACATTATAGGTTGTACTTTATTTTTTTTTTTCACTTGACATCATTGTGAATATGTGCTAGTGTCATTTAAAAAGGAAGTAAGTGTTGTGGGCAAAGGACAAATGCACTCTGCATGTTAACATGTTTTTCAAGGTATATGTTGTTGTAGGACTCACAGCTTTGATTTACTACTACTCATTTCTCCACTACAGCCCTCAGAAGAAGTATTATTGTGCTGGGAAATGTTGCACTGTCACTGAAACCACTGGGCACTTGGCTTCTGGAGGGGCCTGGGGGCCAGCCCCCTTCCTACAGACTATGGACTCTATGCATGGGGAAGGGGCTTTCCCAGATTCCCAGTCCCCTCGTGGGTATAAGTCACCCTGTGCTTCTTGGTGGGCACAGGGTGTCACAGAACAGGACTGCACTAGGACTAGCTGGGGGAGAAAACCCTGGACTGGGTTGATTTGTCTTGGACTATCCCAAAGTCCCTCCCGCTGCCGGGGGGGGGAATGTCCCCTTTCCCCTGCGTGACCAGATGGAGTGGTTTAGGACACCCGCAGGGGGACTCAGCACAGGGACATGTGATTCACCTCCAGGACTATAACATATGAAATATAGTTCATTGTATTGTATATTGTGTGGTAAAATGCTATAGTGTGTGGTGTTATACTATAAAGTCTGTAAAGGAATTTGGTGGCTGGGGGCCAGAGTGCAGAGAGAATGGGGGATGGGCGCAGCTTACAATATATTCCAGGTCGGTGTAGCTTGTGCTAAGGAATGATTGGAATGTTGATTGATTCCTGCTGTGCTTCCTTGACCAATCAGGGGAGGTTATTTATGATCCAATAGAATGTCCCTTTTTCAAGCCCTAATTTGCATTCTTATCTTGATAAGGGGTCTGGTGGCTGATTGGTCAAGAGTAGCAACACTGTACCAAGTCCTAGTTTACATGCTGATCTTGATAAGAGTCTCTGTAAGTGTATATAAGCAGTGTGTTTCATTCAATAAAGAGAGCTGATTCTAAACCACTACACTAGTCTTGCCTGGTGACTGTGGAAAACTGTGATATTCCAGCAGAGCAGCCTTTCTCAGGGTTGAAGGAAGCAGCGACTGACGGGGACACCCAGATGGGGGTTCTACTGGTACCGACACAAGCACCATATTAAACATAGGAAAAAATGTCTTGGAATAGGAAAAAAATGTGTTGGAGTAGGAGAAAAATGTGTTAGAATTGTTGAAAAATGTATTGAGTTGGCAACAAATTTGCTGGAATAAGCTAAAAGGAGGAAAAGTTTGCATTGGAGAAAAGGAGAAAACTTTTGCGAAAAAAGAGAAAAATCATCCGTTTTTCTCAGTCATGCAGGAAATATTTCTCACTTTTTGCCCACCCCTAGCTGTGGGGACTTTCTACATGCTTCCAAAAATCCACACACCAGGAAACTCAGGCAGGCCAATAGTAACAGGTATGGACATGACTGAGCAGATCTCGGGTCTTGCGGCAAACAGTTTACAACCCCTGGTCATTATCATTAACACTGACAGTGTTAATGCCTGCTTTCAATTCCTGTCATCACAGACCCTAAACCAAAAATACAGCCCTGAAACTATAACCAAATTAATACAATTTCACACATAATTTTCACCTTCAACCAGGATTTTTACCTACAATTAATGAGTGTGCCACAGGTAGAAAGATGGCACCACAATATGCAAATCTTTTTATGGCTGACTTAGAACAGAGCTTTTTTGATGCATACTGCTACAAACCTTATAAATATTTCCTCTATATTGATGATATATTCATTATATGGTCAGAGAGTGAAAAAATACTCAAACACATTCAACACATTTCATTCATCCATTAAACTTAAAAAGGATTTCTCTACTGAATGTGTACACTTACTGGACACAACCATAACTTTCACCAATGGCAAACTAAAATCATTTTTAAACAGAAAACCCACAGACAGGTGCAGTTTCTTTCCCATCCCTAGCTTTCACCCATAAGCGATTTCAAAGAAAAGTTCAGGCGGCCCTTCCATCAAACAGACATAGATGAATAAAAATTAAAACAATGCTTTATTGCAAAAAAAACAGCTCACACTAAACAAGGCATCATTTACAGCCAAACTAACAGATTCCACCGTATATGCTCTGATACCAAAGAGTGCAATGATCATCTAAAAACATTATTGGAATCATTCAAACAGAAAGGCTATAAAACAAGGACAATCACAAAAAATGCATCAGCACTGAGAACAGAACGTGAACACCTGTTACAATACAAAGAGGATGTCTCTACATGTATACCTCTAATGACTATATACAAACCCCCATCTAGAAGAGATAAGAAACGTCATCAAAAAACTACAGCCCCTGCTAACACACAGTGTGGTGCTAAAAGACATATTCCTCCAACCATCAAATTCTGGCATTTAGATAACCACTGAATCTTAAACAAAAATTGATCAATAGAAAACTGACCAATGAATGGAAAAACAATAACTGGACCAAACTTTGCAAAAAATTTGTATAAACAACAATGAACAACAAGACCTACAACATTAAAGGATCATATTCATGTTGTAGATATGATGCAGTGCACTGAATGTGAATTGGGAAACTACATTTGAGAAACAAACCTACCATTAACCTAAGGATGAATACACACAGACAATCTATTGAAAAACAGGATAAAACTAAGAACCATATCTCAGTCTGTCATCATTTTGCCCAGGATAACCACTCTATCCATATCCTTAAAATCAAAATATTCAGAAGGAACCTCAGTAATACACTTGAGAGAAATCAAAATGATCAGTCACTTCAACACAAAACACACTGGACTGAATAAGGACTTGGGATTCTTGTTACACTACCTACATTTTCTATAATATTTTCCTCTAGTTATTTTATTCATGTTTTACTTTCTCACACTATATATATATTTTCACTTGTATCTGTATTCTTTGTCTGGGGGCACAATAGGGGAGAAGAAGGGAGGGAGGGAGGGAGGGAGCACTGTGACTAAGGCAGACTTGATAGACAACAGACAACATTGATAATTTTGTTGAGGGCCAAGGCAAGACATCACATCAGTCGTGTACTGTAGAGAGTAAGAACACACACACACAGTAGTTGAGTAATGTCTAGCAAATGCACAAGCAGGAGGGGGAAAGGTGGAGCAGTGCAGGAATGTGGGAGTAAAGTTTTGGTACAAAAACTGCAGCAATCGTTGCTGCAGCATGTACAATAAATGATGATGATCCCTCTCCTCCCGGGGTGGATGCAGTTTGTCAAGGTCCCACCAATCACACCATGCTGGTCCTCCACCACCACTACCATACACATCTACCACATTATAGGTTGTACTTTATTTTTTTTTTTCACTTGACATCATTGTGAATATGTGCTAGTGTCATTTAAAAAGGAAGTAAGTGTTGTGGGCAAAGGACAAATGCACTCTGCATGTTAACATGTTTTTCAAGGTATATGTTGTTGTAGGACTCACAGCTTTGATTTACTACTACTCATTTCTCCACTACAGCCCTCAGAAGAAGTATTATTGTGCTGGGAAATGTTGCACTGTCACTGAAACCACTGGGCACTTGGCTTCTGGAGGGGCCTGGGGGCCAGCCCCCTTCCTACAGACTATGGACTCTATGCATGGGGAAGGGGCTTTCCCAGATTCCCAGTCCCCTCGTGGGTATAAGTCACCCTGTGCTTCTTGGTGGGCACAGGGTGTCACAGAACAGGACTGCACTAGGACTAGCTGGGGGAGAAAACCCTGGACTGGGTTGATTTGTCTTGGACTATCCCAAAGTCCCTCCCGCTGCCGGGGGGGGGAATGTCCCCTTTCCCCTGCGTGACCAGATGGAGTGGTTTAGGACACCCGCAGGGGGACTCAGCACAGGGACATGTGATTCACCTCCAGGACTATAACATATGAAATATAGTTCATTGTATTGTATATTGTGTGGTAAAATGCTATAGTGTGTGGTGTTATACTATAAAGTCTGTAAAGGAATTTGGTGGCTGGGGGCCAGAGTGCAGAGAGAATGGGGGATGGGCGCAGCTTACAATATATTCCAGGTCGGTGTAGCTTGTGCTAAGGAATGATTGGAATGTTGATTGATTCCTGCTGTGCTTCCTTGACCAATCAGGGGAGGTTATTTATGATCCAATAGAATGTCCCTTTTTCAAGCCCTAATTTGCATTCTTATCTTGATAAGGGGTCTGGTGGCTGATTGGTCAAGAGTAGCAACACTGTACCAAGTCCTAGTTTACATGCTGATCTTGATAAGAGTCTCTGTAAGTGTATATAAGCAGTGTGTTTCATTCAATAAAGAGAGCTGATTCTAAACCACTACACTAGTCTTGCCTGGTGACTGTGGAAAACTGTGATATTCCAGCAGAGCAGCCTTTCTCAGGGTTGAAGGAAGCAGCGACTGACGGGGACACCCAGATGGGGGTTCTACTGGTACCGACACAAGCACCATATTAAACATAGGAAAAAATGTCTTGGAATAGGAAAAAAATGTGTTGGAGTAGGAGAAAAATGTGTTAGAATTGTTGAAAAATGTATTGAGTTGGCAACAAATTTGCTGGAATAAGCTAAAAGGAGGAAAAGTTTGCATTGGAGAAAAGGAGAAAACTTTTGCGAAAAAAGAGAAAAATCATCCGTTTTTCTCAGTCATGCAGGAAATATTTCTCACTTTTTGCCCACCCCTAGCTGTGGGGACTTTCTACATGCTTCCAAAAATCCACACACCAGGAAACTCAGGCAGGCCAATAGTAACAGGTATGGACATGACTGAGCAGATCTCGGGTCTTGCGGCAAACAGTTTACAACCCCTGGTCATTATCATTAACACTGACAGTGTTAATGCCTGCTTTCAATTCCTGTCATCACAGACCCTAAACCAAAAATACAGCCCTGAAACTATAACCAAATTAATACAATTTCACACATAATTTTCACCTTCAACCAGGATTTTTACCTACAATTAATGAGTGTGCCACAGGTAGAAAGATGGCACCACAATATGCAAATCTTTTTATGGCTGACTTAGAACAGAGCTTTTTTGATGCATACTGCTACAAACCTTATAAATATTTCCTCTATATTGATGATATATTCATTATATGGTCAGAGAGTGAAAAAATACTCAAACACATTCAACACATTTCATTCATCCATTAAACTTAAAAAGGATTTCTCTACTGAATGTGTACACTTACTGGACACAACCATAACTTTCACCAATGGCAAACTAAAATCATTTTTAAACAGAAAACCCACAGACAGGTGCAGTTTCTTTCCCATCCCTAGCTTTCACCCATAAGCGATTTCAAAGAAAAGTTCAGGCGGCCCTTCCATCAAACAGACATAGATGAATAAAAATTAAAACAATGCTTTATTGCAAAAAAAACAGCTCACACTAAACAAGGCATCATTTACAGCCAAACTAACAGATTCCACCGTATATGCTCTGATACCAAAGAGTGCAATGATCATCTAAAAACATTATTGGAATCATTCAAACAGAAAGGCTATAAAACAAGGACAATCACAAAAAATGCATCAGCACTGAGAACAGAACGTGAACACCTGTTACAATACAAAGAGGATGTCTCTACATGTATACCTCTAATGACTATATACAAACCCCCATCTAGAAGAGATAAGAAACGTCATCAAAAAACTACAGCCCCTGCTAACACACAGTGTGGTGCTAAAAGACATATTCCTCCAACCATCAAATTCTGGCATTTAGATAACCACTGAATCTTAAACAAAAATTGATCAATAGAAAACTGACCAATGAATGGAAAAACAATAACTGGACCAAACTTTGCAAAAAATTTGTATAAACAACAATGAACAACAAGACCTACAACATTAAAGGATCATATTCATGTTGTAGATATGATGCAGTGCACTGAATGTGAATTGGGAAACTACATTTGAGAAACAAACCTACCATTAACCTAAGGATGAATACACACAGACAATCTATTGAAAAACAGGATAAAACTAAGAACCATATCTCAGTCTGTCATCATTTTGCCCAGGATAACCACTCTATCCATATCCTTAAAATCAAAATATTCAGAAGGAACCTCAGTAATACACTTGAGAGAAATCAAAATGATCAGTCACTTCAACACAAAACACACTGGACTGAATAAGGACTTGGGATTCTTGTTACACTACCTACATTTTCTATAATATTTTCCTCTAGTTATTTTATTCATGTTTTACTTTCTCACACTATATATATATTTTCACTTGTATCTGTATTCTTTGTCTGGGGGCACAATAGGGGAGAAGAAGGGAGGGAGGGAGGGAGGGAGCACTGTGACTAAGGCAGACTTGATAGACAACAGACAACATTGATAATTTTGTTGAGGGCCAAGGCAAGACATCACATCAGTCGTGTACTGTAGAGAGTAAGAACACACACACACAGTAGTTGAGTAATGTCTAGCAAATGCACAAGCAGGAGGGGGAAAGGTGGAGCAGTGCAGGAATGTGGGAGTAAAGTTTTGGTACAAAAACTGCAGCAATCGTTGCTGCAGCATGTACAATAAATGATGATGATCCCTCTCCTCCCGGGGTGGATGCAGTTTGTCAAGGTCCCACCAATCACACCATGCTGGTCCTCCACCACCACTACCATACACATCTACCACATTATAGGTTGTACTTTATTTTTTTTTTTCACTTGACATCATTGTGAATATGTGCTAGTGTCATTTAAAAAGGAAGTAAGTGTTGTGGGCAAAGGACAAATGCACTCTGCATGTTAACATGTTTTTCAAGGTATATGTTGTTGTAGGACTCACAGCTTTGATTTACTACTACTCATTTCTCCACTACAGCCCTCAGAAGAAGTATTATTGTGCTGGGAAATGTTGCACTGTCACTGAAACCACTGGGCACTTGGCTTCTGGAGGGGCCTGGGGGCCAGCCCCCTTCCTACAGACTATGGACTCTATGCATGGGGAAGGGGCTTTCCCAGATTCCCAGTCCCCTCGTGGGTATAAGTCACCCTGTGCTTCTTGGTGGGCACAGGGTGTCACAGAACAGGACTGCACTAGGACTAGCTGGGGGAGAAAACCCTGGACTGGGTTGATTTGTCTTGGACTATCCCAAAGTCCCTCCCGCTGCCGGGGGGGGGAATGTCCCCTTTCCCCTGCGTGACCAGATGGAGTGGTTTAGGACACCCGCAGGGGGACTCAGCACAGGGACATGTGATTCACCTCCAGGACTATAACATATGAAATATAGTTCATTGTATTGTATATTGTGTGGTAAAATGCTATAGTGTGTGGTGTTATACTATAAAGTCTGTAAAGGAATTTGGTGGCTGGGGGCCAGAGTGCAGAGAGAATGGGGGATGGGCGCAGCTTACAATATATTCCAGGTCGGTGTAGCTTGTGCTAAGGAATGATTGGAATGTTGATTGATTCCTGCTGTGCTTCCTTGACCAATCAGGGGAGGTTATTTATGATCCAATAGAATGTCCCTTTTTCAAGCCCTAATTTGCATTCTTATCTTGATAAGGGGTCTGGTGGCTGATTGGTCAAGAGTAGCAACACTGTACCAAGTCCTAGTTTACATGCTGATCTTGATAAGAGTCTCTGTAAGTGTATATAAGCAGTGTGTTTCATTCAATAAAGAGAGCTGATTCTAAACCACTACACTAGTCTTGCCTGGTGACTGTGGAAAACTGTGATATTCCAGCAGAGCAGCCTTTCTCAGGGTTGAAGGAAGCAGCGACTGACGGGGACACCCAGATGGGGGTTCTACTGGTACCGACACAAGCACCATATTAAACATAGGAAAAAATGTCTTGGAATAGGAAAAAAATGTGTTGGAGTAGGAGAAAAATGTGTTAGAATTGTTGAAAAATGTATTGAGTTGGCAACAAATTTGCTGGAATAAGCTAAAAGGAGGAAAAGTTTGCATTGGAGAAAAGGAGAAAACTTTTGCGAAAAAAGAGAAAAATCATCCGTTTTTCTCAGTCATGCAGGAAATATTTCTCACTTTTTGCCCACCCCTAGCTGTGGGGACTTTCTACATGCTTCCAAAAATCCACACACCAGGAAACTCAGGCAGGCCAATAGTAACAGGTATGGACATGACTGAGCAGATCTCGGGTCTTGCGGCAAACAGTTTACAACCCCTGGTCATTATCATTAACACTGACAGTGTTAATGCCTGCTTTCAATTCCTGTCATCACAGACCCTAAACCAAAAATACAGCCCTGAAACTATAACCAAATTAATACAATTTCACACATAATTTTCACCTTCAACCAGGATTTTTACCTACAATTAATGAGTGTGCCACAGGTAGAAAGATGGCACCACAATATGCAAATCTTTTTATGGCTGACTTAGAACAGAGCTTTTTTGATGCATACTGCTACAAACCTTATAAATATTTCCTCTATATTGATGATATATTCATTATATGGTCAGAGAGTGAAAAAATACTCAAACACATTCAACACATTTCATTCATCCATTAAACTTAAAAAGGATTTCTCTACTGAATGTGTACACTTACTGGACACAACCATAACTTTCACCAATGGCAAACTAAAATCATTTTTAAACAGAAAACCCACAGACAGGTGCAGTTTCTTTCCCATCCCTAGCTTTCACCCATAAGCGATTTCAAAGAAAAGTTCAGGCGGCCCTTCCATCAAACAGACATAGATGAATAAAAATTAAAACAATGCTTTATTGCAAAAAAAACAGCTCACACTAAACAAGGCATCATTTACAGCCAAACTAACAGATTCCACCGTATATGCTCTGATACCAAAGAGTGCAATGATCATCTAAAAACATTATTGGAATCATTCAAACAGAAAGGCTATAAAACAAGGACAATCACAAAAAATGCATCAGCACTGAGAACAGAACGTGAACACCTGTTACAATACAAAGAGGATGTCTCTACATGTATACCTCTAATGACTATATACAAACCCCCATCTAGAAGAGATAAGAAACGTCATCAAAAAACTACAGCCCCTGCTAACACACAGTGTGGTGCTAAAAGACATATTCCTCCAACCATCAAATTCTGGCATTTAGATAACCACTGAATCTTAAACAAAAATTGATCAATAGAAAACTGACCAATGAATGGAAAAACAATAACTGGACCAAACTTTGCAAAAAATTTGTATAAACAACAATGAACAACAAGACCTACAACATTAAAGGATCATATTCATGTTGTAGATATGATGCAGTGCACTGAATGTGAATTGGGAAACTACATTTGAGAAACAAACCTACCATTAACCTAAGGATGAATACACACAGACAATCTATTGAAAAACAGGATAAAACTAAGAACCATATCTCAGTCTGTCATCATTTTGCCCAGGATAACCACTCTATCCATATCCTTAAAATCAAAATATTCAGAAGGAACCTCAGTAATACACTTGAGAGAAATCAAAATGATCAGTCACTTCAACACAAAACACACTGGACTGAATAAGGACTTGGGATTCTTGTTACACTACCTACATTTTCTATAATATTTTCCTCTAGTTATTTTATTCATGTTTTACTTTCTCACACTATATATATATTTTCACTTGTATCTGTATTCTTTGTTTCTGTACATCTCCCCTGTCCCCCTTGCTACCAGTTTTCCTCCTCCCTCTCTGATATACTTCATCCACTCCCTATCAGTTCTAAACTTTCCTTTACAAACTTGTTTTATTGTTTTTGTCCTGCTCTTATTGCCATTACGCTTTAGATGAGGAAGAGAGTATTGCATGTAAAAGCTTGTCTTCATAATATTTATGGTCATAGCAGAGGTTCCAACAGTGGTATATTGTAGCAACTCTTCAAATTCCTCCTCCTCCTTCTTCTCATCCTCCATGTTGCTGTTAATAGTACATGTGCTGTGGGTTTCCCTGTCTTGTGTGGTTTTGTCTAGTTATGCTACCTGATATTCAGATGGTATTAGATGTTGGTTCATTGTTAGAAATGTAAGTCTCCCAAAGCTGTTGATTGATAGGTATATTCTGTTGGGTTTTCTTGCAGTTTTAGGTTTCATCAATTTTGCCCACCACACTAACCACCTGCTTATACAATTCTGGAACATCTGGTCTTGAAAAATAACTGGAGCTTGAGATATGGCAGAGAGGAACAAAACATGACCTCAGTTCTCTAAAACCACTGTTTTCAACAAAAGAATTCTGCAGCATATTAACTGCCAAAATCTTGGCAACTTTTCCATTCCAGAGACGTACTTTGAGATTATTTTTGTGATGTTTATGACTCCTTCCCAAGATCTCAGTAAGTATGGATTTGCAAGCAAATTGCAGAAGAACCGTGTAATGTTATAGGTTTAACAACATGACTAGAGGAGGTGGCGGCAGCATGTGTGGGCAGTCTATTACTCTTGTCATCTCCTACATCAAACCTAGAGTCATACTCCTCGGCAGCAAGAGCCATAGGTGTGTTATTTTGAAAATCTTGGCACACCCTCTGACACATCAACATCATTACTTCTATTATGTGCTCCAAAGCCCGGCAGTGCTTCTGTTGCTGCTATTTCTGGCACCTCTGACATGTTGATGGTGTTTCTCCCAGTCAGACCTGTGGTTGTGCTTCAGGTGAAATCTCAGTGAGTAGGTGCCAACTGTGATGGTGTACGCCTACTTCCCCCCCTGCTCATATGCTTTCCACACAGGCAACAGATAGCAACATGTTTAGCTTTTGGATCATGAGTGAATTATCTCCATACTGTGCAAAAAGTTGGTCAGAGATGCTCAACTAGGAAAAAGCCTGCCCTCAGATTGATGAGGCTCTATAGAATAAGTATCCTATCCGGGGTGCAATCTCTTTTAGCTCACTATTGCCTTTCACAAAGAGGAAATATCCTAAAGCACATTATACTGATCCTACCAAAAGGGAGTCCAGCCATGAAGTGCCAGGTACTGCTCCTACTCCTTTCACCCTCCCCCTGCCCAGGTGCATTTGCTGGATATTATTCAAATACAGTGAATATTTTAACAGTGACATTCACAATTGATCTATTGTATATGATGTCTTGCCCTTTACATAATGCTCTCTCTTTTCTAGTATCAGTTTGCTTCAGTTACATCTCATATCAGGGTCCCTTTCTCTGTCACCAATCTTTTTTTTTAAATTGTATTTATTTATTTTTCATAACTAAATATCCCTATCCGTATGACTGTAAAAAAAAAAAAAAAAAATCACTCTCCCTTTACAACTGCTTCTTTCCCCAGATTCCCCTAACACAGAGATAATAGCCAGAGCAGGAAGGAACTTGGATCACAGCTGCCTGTGTCTGTCAGTCATACAAAACATTGGGTTATTTGGGGAGTCCTAGGGTACTCTAGGGGAGACTCCCTAGCACAGGGATAGGAACTTGGATCACTGCTTCCTGTGTCTTCCAAGTCAATGACCCAAAATTTGGAGTATTTGGGGTAAACCTCCTTTGCTTCAGAGATCCCAAGACTCCCCTAGTGCAAAGCTAACAGTCAGACCAGGATGGAACTTAGATCACAGCTTCCTGTGTCTTCCAAGTCAATGACCCAAAATGTGGGGTATTTGGGGTAAACCTCTTTTGCTTCACACACCCCCAGACTCCTCTACCACAGGGCTAACCGCTAGATCAGGAAGGAACTTGGATTACAGTTATCTGTGTCTTCCAGTCAGTCATCCAAAAGTTTGGGGTAGTTGGAGAAAAACCTCCTTTTCTGTCTTCTCACACCCCAAGACCCCTCTAGCTCACAGCTAACAGCCACATCAGTAAGGAACTTGGGTAGTAGCTGCCTCTCTCAGTCAACCAAAATGTTGGGGTACTTTGTGTAAATCTCCTTTCTCTTTTCCTCTCCACGAGAGTGGCCCAGAGTCCCCAACCACAGAGCACAAACTTCCTGCCTATAAAAGTATCTAAACTACACTCAAATTAAAATGTATTTGCGTATCCTAACTAGGTGCAAAACTGTGCTGCTTTCTTGTCTCTCAGAAAAACAGAAATGACATGCTGTAGGAACCTGCCACCAACTTTATACTACGCATGCGGGAAATAAGCATTTTAAATAAAGTATTTTGTTGTTCAAAAGAAAAGTGTAAGAATTCTGGGGCAAACCTATTATACCATAGTAATAAATAAAAATGTCCAAAATCCCCCATGCTTTTAACAGGAGTTTTAACCCTTTGAATGCTATAGAGCCCCAATGGGCTGTATTCATCAAGCTAGACGTGAAATTCTATACCAAATGGTCTGTATACTGTAGGTATTTTGTTTTCAATGCAAGCCACTATGCACTTTATTAGTGAATGATGTACTGATTGGTTTTACTAATTTTATGAAATGTGTGATGATTATTAATAATCAATCCTAGCTCATTTAAAATCACATTGTTTTCCTGATGTAAATACATATAAAGTGGGTTGTGATACTTCAGGTATTGGATGCTTTTCAGTCTTACTCTGTTGTGAAAGAAAGAATCTCTAATGGGTTTATTAACCTCCTGTTATTTTCTATGTAATATTTTACCTGGTGTAGCGTGGCTTCTTACTTTGTATCATATGCTGTTAATCTTACAGATGAATGCTTTGAGATATACTTTACAGGGATTGCAGTAAGAGTTTTAATATCATCATCTGCTGAGTAATCCTTAAAGTGTACCCTTGAGATTATTATTAAGTCATCCCAATATTTGTAAAAGTAACAGAGGGATTTTGTGAGGATCATCGCTCTTCATGTAGTGTAGGACATTATCATTGAACAAACACAAGTTCCTTGTATACTGTTGGTGAGAGATTAAAGTAGGTTTTCAGGACATGCACTGAATAAGGAATGCTTCATTAATACTGGATTTCACTAGAATATAATTGTTTCTGGTTGTTTTCTCAGCTGCTTTATTAATGTATTGCAACTAACCCTGATATTATGTTGTGGGATATACTGACTAGAACCTATTTTTAAATTACAAGTTGTTTTGCTTGGATTTACAGGTCTTAAAATATATCTTGAATACTTTATCTGGTGTCAGATTCTTTATTTTCACTGACATTTC
This sequence comes from Rhinophrynus dorsalis, assembly GCA_037306005.1. Taxonomy (NCBI): domain Eukaryota; kingdom Metazoa; phylum Chordata; class Amphibia; order Anura; family Rhinophrynidae; genus Rhinophrynus; species Rhinophrynus dorsalis. The sequence continues at coordinate 339,597,332 of CM074720.1, read as the reverse complement.
TTATGTATTTAAAAGTATTCGATTGATATTTATTTGCCAAGTTTTAGAGCAGTATATGCACTGACTGGCCAGATTATTAACTAATTTGATGTAACAGCAGGCATATCACCTTTTATCCAAAAAAATGGACTCAGTGAAGTGCTGAAAGTGTTCAACAGCAATGGTGGTCCCTGAAGACTTGATTGCACATCAGTGTTGCCTTATATTGGAAGAAGGTAGGTCCAGGACACAAAGAGCTTATTTTCCTTTCATTCAAAAATGCTCAGTTGAGTTGGGTGAATGCAAAGGCCAGTGAAATAAGGTAAAGTCTTCATCATACTCAATGAACCATTAACCAACAACCTGTTTCTTGTGACTAAGTGAGCTGTTCTCATGGAAGTAACCCTTGATGGATGGATAAACTGAGAGCATGAGGATATGCACATGATTTGCAACAATGTTAATGTAGACCTTAGCATTAAGATTTTGCTCCAAAACTATCAGGGGTCCTAAAGCCTGTAATGATTCATGCTGATGGTGCCACACTCTGGCCCTACTGTCAGCATGGAAGACCTAGTACAGTTGAAATGCACTGGGGGCCTGTCTAGCATCCACAAGGTTAAAATTCCAATTTATAACGTAAAGCTTTGGAATTTTTTGTTTTTTTATCTTGCTAGGAAAACTAAAAAGCAAGTGAATGATTCAAGTTGCAATTTGAACACCAGACATTGGGTGAATGGATATCAAAATCAGGAATAACAAAAGGCAGAACATAATTTAGGACACCAATTTTTAGTGTGAAATGATGGTAAACTAACATGGTTGAATATAATATCTCATTAAAAATAGGCGGATGTACTAAGAAATACTGGAATAATTCTTAGACTACCTGCACCATAGGGCTCAAATACATTTGAGACCTCTCTAGCATTCAATGGGGGGGATGCACTAAGGATTGTTGCAATGGCAAGGTGTGTCTGGGGATGTGCGACTATAAGTATTCCATGGAGGGTATGACCCTGCACAGGGAGAGGGATAGATTTTAGCACCAAGAACCCCACCCTTATCCCTTTGAGTGCCATAGGGATGTGCAACACAATCAAAGGGTTATAATAAAAACAATCCCTTCCCTGCTTCACAGCTGATTTAAATACACACAGAACTGACAGATCAGCTGTTACATATCACAGATGAACTGCAGTGCCTGTTCTGTGTTTACATGAACTGGCTGATCAGCTGGTTTGTGTATACAGCAGGCCATCCACTGTTCAATTAATTCAAGTAAACAGAAGACTCTTTCACACTCAGCAAAGTGAACTGAATTAAGGGAGGGTTGGTGCTATCTTCTCTCCAGTAGAGACAGCAAACTGTCCTCTGTGGCTCCACAGAAAACTGTGTGAAGAGCCCAACTTCTCAAACCTCAGACTGGTAAATTTGGTACTGTGAACCTTGAAAGCACAGCCAGCTATTCTTAGCTTAATGCATGTGTCGAAAAGACACATTAACATATAAACACCCATACAAATATATCATAATGGCTCATTAAGCTGCATTTCAATGATGATATAACGAAGAAACCATACAGTATATGATGAGAACTGGGGCAAGTATGCCACAATATCACCAATGTAGACTCTTATTAAACTTTATTGCATCACTCTGAAGGAGTTAAAAGCTACAGTTAACTCAATGGGAATTTGGGGAATTTAAATTTGTCCCCTATGATGCACACGGCTTACTCCGGAATTACTATAGTTCTCAGTAGTCTGCCTTAGAGTATGGCAATAGCAAATGAGGGGAGAATGGATGTCAGAATCAGGAATACTGAATGCAGATTAACCTTTTTTGTCATCTTTAGGTCTTCAATTTTTAGAGTGAAATAATGGTATACTAACAAGGGTGAAAATAATATCACATTCTAAGAAATCATGTATTCATAGAAAGGCAGGCAGCCTGCTGTAGCTCACAAAGAACTTAACAGCTTGAATGTGTTAATGTTCATTTTATTTCCCTAAGGGCTTCTGTTTTAAAGGTTATATGTTAACAACTTCAACTACTGTTTTCCCTGCAGAGTGGGTTAATTTTTCATGTGAACAGCTATTGCTATGATACATGCCTCATTAGTTTATGGGAGGTAGCTAGTCTCCATTAGTTCTTGTTTCACTTCATTTGCTTTGTTCAGTTATAATTAGCTTCAGAATAACTTGGGCAGCAGATTTATTACCACTGTTGCATTCTCCACAAGTATTTTTTCCTAATATTTCACATCAAAGTTAAAAATAAAGTTAAGGATGACCTAGGAGTGAATGGATGAATCTACCATTGCAACTTAATTGGTGTTTTCCTCCAATACCAGTTGATACATTTCCGGATATGCAGCACAGTATATGAACAATGATGTGTATACTGACACACACAGACACAGACTCAGACTCACATGTTAGTGTTTGCAAGCCCCTTACACCTGCCCAACAACATGCACAGGAAAATGGAGTACAGTTGCATGATTTCCCCAGTGCCTTGTTTAATACACAGTGTTAAACAAGGTAAAGAGGAAATTAATGTCCATGCACACCAAAATGGCATTAAGCCATGCAAGCAGCTTAGTGAATTGACATTAATCAGACATTGGACTGAAAAAGAAAAGTTTCAAGCTCCTATTTTACACAGAATAATATTTGTATGTTCCCTCCCCAGCGCTAAATTTTGCCTGCTATGGATTGCATTGAATACTAGCTATAAACTCTTATTTTGAACATACATGTCTTTTTTTGTAATTAAATTATCTGGTAGTAAAGCAGCTCTCTTATGATGGATTCTGCTTCACTTCCTTTCTTTTGAAGTTCATGCAGTCTAGTTTTATCACCTTCTTTCGATATATGGGTTGCCTGCTAAGTCCTCTACTATCTCAACCTTTCTTTCAGATTTTTAATACTGGTTCTTCTTCTTTCTTTCAACTGATAATCCTGTCCTTAATCTGGGTGATTTTAACTATAATATTGATGACACATCTGTCATTTGGGCCTCTCTTCTTCTTACTCTAACTTGTCTGATTACCATCAATGGGCTCTCTCTTGCATTCACAAAGAAGGTCACTACTTGGATCTTGTTTTCACTGAGATGCTTGACATTTCTGCCTTCACTACTTCCCAGTTCCCACTATCAGAGCACCACCCCCTTTCTTTGTTTCTTTGAAATACTTCCCCTTCCCCACCAATGCATCCAACAGATTTATGTTGGACAACTTGTCTCTTGATCCCTCTAGGATGAGTTTATCACTGAGCTCCAACTTTATCTCTATCCAGTCATTTTCTGACCCAGACATTCTTGACAATCATATCCTCTACAATTTGTTTCTATGCCCTTCTATAACCACATCATGTACCACAGATTAGTTCCCATCAAAACTTTCCTTTCCAATTGCCTTATGTCTTCAAACATGCACAAGTTAAATCCATACTAAAGAAGACTAAACATGGCCCCTTCTGCCACTTTATTGACCTGTCTGCCTTCCCTACCTCTGGATTTCTTTGATTGTCTTATAGTTTCTCGAATAACCAAGTTCCTTGACCAGTTTAGATATGGATTTCACAGAGGACACTAAACAGAGACAGCCCTCTGAAAAGTGGCAAATGATGTCCAAGTAACCCTATCCAAACAATTATTCTCTGTTCTCATCTTACTCAACTTATCCTCTGTCTTTCATACTGCTGACTGTTCTCTTTTTGTTCAAGTGATCCAAAGTTTTGGTTTTAGCAATAATGCTTCTTTTTTTGCTTTCTTCCTACCTCTGTTATTTCTGGCATAACTTATCTGCAACTAGTCTCTTTTCTGGGTCCTCTACATTTCTCCCTGTGCACCATTTCATTGAGAAAGCTTACTAATTTATTTGGCTTCAAATATAATCTATAAGCTAATGATACCCAGATTTATGTTTCCACTCCAAATCTTTTACCTCCAAATTCAGTTGCAGATTTCAGACTGTCTCTTTGCCATTTCCTCCAAAATGTATCTGTTATGTCAAAATATATATATGTAAAAAAATGAACTTATTTTCCCTCTCATCTGGTTTTACCACCAAAGCTAATGTAATTCACATTCATCCTTCCTTTTGCTTTTCCACTCACTTTAACTCCTTGGCTAAAACCTGTCGCTCCATGTCTTCGAGGAACCAACTAAAACTCTTGTGCATACCCTCATTCTACCCACATTACCATCTTGAAACCTGCACCTAACTGGCCTCCCTGCTTTTCATCTCTCCCCATGCAATCTATACTCAACTCACTGTTTAAATCACCATACTCTCTCCCAAAACTGAACCTCCTAATGTTCTTTTTAGAGCTTTCACATGGAATCCTACCAAGCACTGCTTCACCTACAAAGTTCTTCTTACCTTAAATCCCCACACTCGGCTTCTGCACCTTTCATTTCTTCCCGCATCTTTGTTTTTTTCTGTACTCTCCCATCTAAAACTATTTTCATTTTTTGTTCTTTACCCTGGAGTTTTATACTTATTCTGCTATGTCTAGAACTGTCCTTGCATGTTTTTTGAGAAGAAAAAATCCTAATGTTACTTATGAATAGGGGTGGGCGAAAGTTCTCAAAGTGTTTCCATGAGAAATCCCACGAAAACTAGGTTGTTGTCCGCTTTTTCACGGAAAAATCCACTTTAAAACTAGTGATTAAATTATTCATATTTTTTGCCCATTGGCCAAAATTCTTCGCCATTTATTCAAAGGCTAGAAAGTTTTCACCCATTGATTTATGGTTTTTTTTGCCATTTCGCTATTAAAAAGGTGACATATTCCAGGAAGTGAAACACAATAGAAGCAGGTACAGAGCAAGGTAGATGTGCTGTGCTGTTCTGCTGTTATTTGTTTGGAAAATTGAGGAAGGAGAGGTTCATAGTGACTGCTATAACAATGAGCAAGTTTAAAAATATTGAGCACTACAGAACCAATGCTGTCTAGTCCCCCTTAATAACCCCTAGGGATCTTGGGGAATTTAATGGGAAGGGTGGAAGAAAAGGATAGTATTGAGAGCAGGACAGGTCAGCTGCCTGTGCCTGCTGCCAGATGTGCTGCCCCTGCTGCCACTAGTGCTGTGACTGCTGTAAGGTGTGCTGCCCCTGCTACTGCTACCACCATTGCTGTGCCTGCTGTCAGATGTGGTGCCCCTGCTGCCACTAGTGCTGTGCCTGCTGTGTTAGACTTGCTTCCTCTGCTGCCACTAGTTCTGTGCCTGCTGCCAGTGCTGCCCCTGCTGCTACCAGTGCTGTACCTTCTGCCACCAGTACTGTGCCTGCTGTCAGACATGCTGCCCCTGCTGCAACCAGTGCTGTGCCTGCTGCCAGAGCTGAACCTGCTGCCACCAGTGCTGAACCTGATATCAGATGTGCTGCCCCTGCTGCCAAAAGTGCTGTGATTGCTGCCAGTGCTGAACCTACTGCCACCAGTGCTGAACCAGCTGCTAGTGTGTCTTGTAATCAATATCCTCATATTACTAGTGACTGTAAGGAGGAAGACTCTGGGGCTGAACTTGATGTGGTTGGTGTAGTAGTTACAGTAATGGTGAACCAGCTGGTGGGACTAGTGTTAGGGAGTGGTAAGGGAAGCATTTGAGAGCATCTAGACTAGCGGTCAAGGGAGCCAACACGATTCCTCTGGCCCTGGGAGTCCTCTTCATGACAGTGTCCAAGTGGAACATTATCCTGAGGAAGCCAGAACTGGTGATGGGTAGCAGGTGCAGAAATAATACCAACACCACCACCAGGAGCACAGATCAGCTGCCTGTGCCTGCTGCTACTGTTGTCAGTCTGCCTTCTTCACGTCACCAAGAAATGGCAAGTATGACATTAGGGGACCCTGTGTCACATTGCTCATCACCTCCTCCAACCAGCAGTGAGATGTCTGTAATAGAGCAGCAACAGCAAGTAGGGACTAGTGGTGGTGGTGATGATGATGGTGAAGCTGGAGTAGAAGAGACATTGATGGCCTTTTTAGCAGGAACTCAGAAGGAATGGGACACAGGGTAGCACAGTATTCCTAGGAGGCCCAGTGATCCTGTTTGTTGTTAGCCGGTATGGATGCCGGCCACTTCCACATTTCTGACGTCTACTGGAGCGGGAGCTGATACGTGCGCTTGTTTATGGGTCTCCTACTGATTTGCCTAATTAGTTCCCACATTTGTCTGCTCATATATAAACTTCCCTGGGCCTAGGAGTCATTGCCCTTACGTGGTGTTTCTTCTAGTAGCTTGTGTGTTCGCGTTGTGACCCGTGCTTGACCTCCAAATCCGCTCTGTGTATGATCCCGGCTTGTGTGACTACCCACATTGGTTCTGACCTGTGGCTCTGTCTGACTAACTCACGCTTTGTAGACCCGGCTTGACTGACCTGTGGCTCTGGCTGACTACTCACTCTGTGTACTACTCAGCTTGCCTGACCATTCGTTTTGGTGTTCTGTGACTTTGGGTTTCTCTTGATCCCTATTGCCTCCGGTTGTAATACCCTGGGTAGAGACTTGTGCTATTGTTACTGGTTCTCCCGGTGCTCCACCCAAACCTATTTCCAATACCCTCCGGTATCTTGCAGTAGTGCAGTTCACATCACAGTGTGCAGCTCCGGGTAGAAGCCTGGGGCCTACTGTCCAGTGGTCTGGGGTTGTGTGGGCAACATTACTATTACTGCATATAATAAATAAAGGTGGTTATATTTTATTACTGTTGTCTGTCCTTCTTTGCCTGAATACTGTGACACAGGGATGATGATGATGGGCATCACCACCACCATCACTGAGTTTATGGAATTTGCAACTGCTCTAATTCCTGCTGCTTCTGAGTTGCAATGGCAGCAAGATGCTGAGGAGCAAGCTAGTGTGCCACAGACCACCGTGGACACAGTGGGAATGGAGTCAAAAAGTGATGCTGGACTAGGACAGGTTCCACTTGCCAGTGGCAGAAATACTCCTGGTCCTAGCTGCAGTGCTGATTCTGAGGCAGTAGCAGCAACAGCAGCAGCATCATCTTCTGCCCCAGACAGTGAGGGGAATGTGGAGGAGAAGAAGAAAAAGGCCATTCTTCTCCACCTGATCTCTTTCCCTATCCCCTGAAGTTATCACAAAAGGCACTGTGCACAATTTGTGACAAGTCAGTGAGAAGAGGAAAGGAGGGGACACACCTTTGCACAACCGCCCTGATAACACACACATGAAACACAGACACCATGACATTTATGTCAAACATGTTAAAGCCAATCACACACCACAGAAATCAAGCACCACTGTTGCTGTACCCCCTGACTCTCCAGAAAGGCAACAAGAGGTAAAATGGAGATCAAAGAGGAGGAAGAATAGAAAAGCAGGCAGAGACTGGAAGTTCCATGATGAGTGAAACAAGCAGCTCACCATCACCTTCTTCCTCTAGGGTAACTTCAGTCTTTGCCAATGGCAGTGTGCACAATTTGTGACAAGTCATTGAGAAGAGGAAAGGAGGGATCACATATTGGAACAACTGCCCTGATAACACGCATGAAACACAGACACCATGACATTTATGTCAAACATGTTAAAGCCAAACACCCACCATAGAAATCAAGCACTGTTGTTGCTGTAACCCCTGACTCTCCAGAAACAACTAGCTCACTATCACCTTCTTCCTCTAGGGTAACTACATCTTCTGTCAATCCACCTTGTTCATCGTTACTTCCCCCACCAAATGATAGCCACTCTGTTGATGTTGGATGTGGCAGTTCGTGTCCACCCATTGCACACTGTGTGGTGCACTGACCACAAATGGCAGTGTGTTGGAGGAGAATCGCAAGCAGGGCATCAAGCGGCACATGAGGAGGTTCCATCCCGCAGAATATGCTAAGATGGTGGCAGGGAGGATTCATCATTACTATTAAACTGTCAGCAAATTGTCCTTAGTGGGGTCTGGACAAGGGGTATAGTGACAGCAGTACTTGGTTACTGGTGTCATGGTGTTTTGATACATTTATGCCCCCAGATGTTATTTACCACAAACACTGTGCACATTGCAGTTGCTGATGAGAGGCACAATTCCTGGTCTCAAGGGAAAAATGTATATTCTAATAACAACACACCCATAATTTTGGAGGAGGGGCTGGTGGAGAAGAATTATTGTCCAACTTCTTATTTTCTCCACATATACTGGGGGCTACTCATTGTGCTGCTACTGCCTAGGTGCATCACTGGAGCTAGTCGTGCAAAGTGGAACCTTCATCATCCATCACCCATGTTACTGATATTGTTGATTCCATGGCCTTTTAGCTGCCTAATCATCCTGCTGCTTAAACAACTCAGCAGCATCAGAAGCAGCAGCGGCAGCAAGAACAGCAGTTGCAAATTCCACAATTATGGACTCAGGACTGAGGAGGAAATTTGACAATGGCCAGTGGCCACTGGCCAACATGACCTACTGACACTAGGCCAGAAGAGCATTTTTTTCAGGGATTGTGCTTTAAAAAAAAAATTAATAAATAAAAACAAAAAACATAGTCCTACAAAAAGAATAAACAATTTGTGGGTGTTTGTTTCTAACAAGCCTAAGTCCTACAAATCAACGTTTCCTTATGGCTTGTGCCAAACAAGTTTAAGTCCTACAAACCAATGTTTCCTCAGGGCTTGGGCCTCTAATAAGTTTAAGTCCTACAAATCAATGTTTCCTCAGGTTTTGGGCCTCTAACAACAAATCTAACAAATCATCCTCAACAAAATACTCTGTCAAGTAAAGTATCATTCTACTCCAGTGGCAGCTTATGTCAGAGGGCTCCTGTCTCTATCACTTTACATACACATTTCTTATTTTATTTTAGTTATTTACTTTTTATTAACTGTCCACCCAACAGCAGTCAAGAAACCCGCCAAAACAAATTCCCTATTCAAATGATTCATTCCCCAGACTCCACCCACCAACACAGGCCCCCTACTCAGACACTTTTTATACTATGTCTTATGTTTTTTTTTTAATTGTATTTAAGATTTATTGTTTATTATCTGCCCCCAATCCCAGTAAACAACACCCCCCAAAAAAATTCTCTGTTCAACTGATTCTTTCTCCACACCCCACCAACACAGGTACCCTCATGCCCCTTTTATACTATGCCTTTAGGAAATAAAATAATATTTGCTATGTGTTGTGTGTAAATTCAATAGTCCCATTAATTTCATTGGTGTGAGCTAGGCAAAAAAAGGGGGGAAAACTGCCCTTTTCACAGGAAATTATTCGCCAAGCGGGAGGTGCCATTATTCACTGATTTCAGTTTGAGGCAAAACTTTTCACACATCCCCACTATCCACTATTTTACCTCAATTTCTTCATCACCATGAAATCATTTTCTCTCTCTTATACTTGGTAACCCACGTGCGAAATGAATGTCCTGTAATTTTGTTCTCATCACATCTACTGGTTCATATACCCTTCTTATACTGTCTATTGGCTTCTATACCCATTTCTACATCTAAATAATGCCTATATTTTTAACCCCTTAATAACTGGTGATGTGTTAGGGTCATCACCTGTGTGCTTGCTTAAAGGACAGGTGATGGTCCTGGCATGTCAAGTATTTTGTGCTCACAGCGCTCCTGAGGATAACTATGAACACTACCGGGTTCTGAAATTGAAATCTCAGATGCCCTTTTTGTGTGCCAGCTCGCGGACCAAATTCAATGAGCTCCTTAAGGTAATCCACTCCCCAGACTGCTGGTCATTAAGGGGTTAAAAGTATGTGATGTATATAGCAAAACCCTTTCTAAGGGTCAACCTTCTATTTAACTTTAAATATTCTGCAAATGCATGGCCAAATCAACCTATAATTTTTTAATTAAATATATAAATATATAAAATTATAAAATTTTTTAGCATATTTTTATGTATCTGCCATTGAACTTCCTTTATCAGTTAATATATTAGAACAATGTTGCAATATTTTTGCAGCACTGATTGATCTGCATGATATTGAAGCAGCCTTTTCTACATTTCTTCACCGTTTCCCTTTTCTGCATTGTTTCACTGTTTCTTTTTCCATTGTATTTTCTTTAAATTGTTGCACGCTTTGCTTTCACAGGCCCAGACAGAATCACGTACATAATAGTGAAAAATTAATTAAAATACTGCAGAATAGTACCAATTAACTCAATATGTGACCCTTACAAACCCCATCTCACTATAATGCTTCTCATACCCTTGATGCCTCAAACCATTTCCTCTCAGGATTCTGTAAAATATTGAAATCCTTCTGCAATGTTCATCACATTCCATGGGGAGGATTGTGAAGATGACAAATCCCAAAATGGAGCCAGCACATAAGAATTCTAAATTTATAAATGCACCACAGTCCACATATTATCATAAGGGTATATTGCCATAAATAAAATAAAGATACTGTAGACACAAGAGGTTTACAGGAGCCTATTGATATTTTGTTCTTCCACCTATAGCTTTTCGTGGGGGTATTATTCTAAATGGTTCTTTTTTCCAATATAGTATTCTAACCCATTTTCCAAGAAAAATAGCAATTTATATATAAATTTGTTTTACATAGGACTTGATTGCAAGAGACAGATACATCTAAAATTATTATGCACAATGGGCAACATTTATTAAATGTGCACATTTTTAGCACGCCTTCACCTCCATTTACATTTAAGTGAGATCTGTAGTCCTAAACCCTTGATAAGTATTCATACATTTTAAAGGGATAGTAATACTTAAAATGTAAAAAAAAATATGTTGTAGAGTTTATCCCCCTGAGTAAAACAAGGCCACTCCCACTGCTGAAAGGTGTTTTATTCAAAAGTTATTAATTTTCAAAGTTGAATTTTTTAGGTGCAATATCACAGTGGCCTGAAATTGTACAGTGGCGCTGTTGCTACACCATCCTATGGAGATTTATGGTCAATTGACCAGAGCTGTCCATAGGATCGTGTAGCAACAGCGCCACTGTACAATTTCAGGCCACTGTGATATTGCACCTAAAAAATTCAACTTTGAAAATTAATAACTTTTGAATGAAACACCTTTCAGCAGTGGGAGTACCCTTGTTTTACTCAGGGGGATAAACCCTACAACATATTTTTTTTACATTTTAAGTATTACTATCCCTTTAAGAGCAAAGGTATTAACATTTCCATTTTGAATAACTAATTATTTGATCCCTATGGTGCAGTTGATTTGCCTCAGAATTTTACCACTAAAAATATAGGCATTATTTAGATGTAGAAATGGGTATAGAAGCCAATAGACAGTATAAGAAGGGTATATGAACCAGTAGATGTGATGAGAACAAAATTACAGGACATTCATTTCGCACGTGGGTTACCAAGTATAAGAGAGAGAAAATGATTTCATGGTGATGAAGAAATTGAGGTAAAATAGTGGATAGTGGGGATGTGTGAAAAGTTTTGCCTCAAACTGAAATCAGTGAATAATGGCACCTCCCGCTTGGCGAATAATTTCCTGTGAAAAGGGCAGTTTTCCCCCCTTTTTTTGCCTAGCTCACACCAATGAAATTAATGGGACTATTGAATTTACACACAACACATAGCAAATATTATTTTATTTCCTAAAGGCATAGTATAAAAGGGGCATGAGGGTACCTGTGTTGGTGGGGTGTGGAGAAAGAATCAGTTGAACAGAGAATTTTTTTGGGGGGTGTTGTTTACTGGGATTGGGGGCAGATAATAAACAATAAATCTTAAATACAATTAAAAAAAAAACATAAGACATAGTATAAAAAGTGTCTGAGTAGGGGGCCTGTGTTGGTGGGTGGAGTCTGGGGAATGAATCATTTGAATAGGGAATTTGTTTTGGCGGGTTTCTTGACTGCTGTTGGGTGGACAGTTAATAAAAAGTAAATAACTAAAATAAAATAAGAAATGTGTATGTAAAGTGATAGAGACAGGAGCCCTCTGACATAAGCTGCCACTGGAGTAGAATGATACTTTACTTGACAGAGTATTTTGTTGAGGATGATTTGTTAGATTTGTTGTTAGAGGCCCAAAACCTGAGGAAACATTGATTTGTAGGACTTAAACTTATTAGAGGCCCAAGCCCTGAGGAAACATTGGTTTGTAGGACTTAAACTTGTTTGGCACAAGCCATAAGGAAACGTTGATTTGTAGGACTTAGGCTTGTTAGAAACAAACACCCACAAATTGTTTATTCTTTTTGTAGGACTATGTTTTTTGTTTTTATTTATTAATTTTTTTTTTAAAGCACAATCCCTGAAAAAAATGCTCTTCTGGCCTAGTGTCAGTAGGTCATGTTGGCCAGTGGCCACTGGCCATTGTCAAATTTCCTCCTCAGTCCTGAGTCCATAATTGTGGAATTTGCAACTGCTGTTCTTGCTGCCGCTGCTGCTTCTGATGCTGCTGAGTTGTTTAAGCAGCAGGATGATTAGGCAGCTAAAAGGCCATGGAATCAACAATATCAGTAACATGGGTGATGGATGATGAAGGTTCCACTTTGCACGACTAGCTCCAGTGATGCACCTAGGCAGTAGCAGCACAATGAGTAGCCCCCAGTATATGTGGAGAAAATAAGAAGTTGGACAATAATTCTTCTCCACCAGCCCCTCCTCCAAAATTATGGGTGTGTTGTTATTAGAATATACATTTTTCCCTTGAGACCAGGAATTGTGCCTCTCATCAGCAACTGCAATGTGCACAGTGTTTGTGGTAAATAACATCTGGGGGCATAAATGTATCAAAACACCATGACACCAGTAACCAAGTACTGCTGTCACTATACCCCTTGTCCAGACCCCACTAAGGACAATTTGCTGACAGTTTAATAGTAATGATGAATCCTCCCTGCCACCATCTTAGCATATTCTGCGGGATGGAACCTCCTCATGTGCCGCTTGATGCCCTGCTTGCGATTCTCCTCCAACACACTGCCATTTGTGGTCAGTGCACCACACAGTGTGCAATGGGTGGACACGAACTGCCACATCCAACATCAACAGAGTGGCTATCATTTGGTGGGGGAAGTAACGATGAACAAGGTGGATTGACAGAAGATGTAGTTACCCTAGAGGAAGAAGGTGATAGTGAGCTAGTTGTTTCTGGAGAGTCAGGGGTTACAGCAACAACAGTGCTTGATTTCTATGGTGGGTGTTTGGCTTTAACATGTTTGACATAAATGTCATGGTGTCTGTGTTTCATGCGTGTTATCAGGGCAGTTGTTCCAATATGTGATCCCTCCTTTCCTCTTCTCAATGACTTGTCACAAATTGTGCACACTGCCATTGGCAAAGACTGAAGTTACCCTAGAGGAAGAAGGTGATGGTGAGCTGCTTGTTTCACTCATCATGGAACTTCCAGTCTCTGCCTGCTTTTCTATTCTTCCTCCTCTTTGATCTCCATTTTACCTCTTGTTGCCTTTCTGGAGAGTCAGGGGGTACAGCAACAGTGGTGCTTGATTTCTGTGGTGTGTGATTGGCTTTAACATGTTTGACATAAATGTCATGGTGTCTGTGTTTCATGTGTGTGTTATCAGGGCGGTTGTGCAAAGGTGTGTCCCCTCCTTTCCTCTTCTCACTGACTTGTCACAAATTGTGCACAGTGCCTTTTGTGATAACTTCAGGGGATAGGGAAAGAGATCAGGTGGAGAAGAATGGCCTTTTTCTTCTTCTCCTCCACATTCCCCTCACTGTCTGGGGCAGAAGATGATGCTGCTGCTGTTGCTGCTACTGCCTCAGAATCAGCACTGCAGCTAGGACCAGGAGTATTTCTGCCACTGGCAAGTGGAACCTGTCCTAGTCCAGCATCACTTTTTGACTCCATTCCCACTGTGTCCACGGTGGTCTGTGGCACACTAGCTTGCTCCTCAGCATCTTGCTGCCATTGCAACTCAGAAGCAGCAGGAATTAGAGCAGTTGCAAATTCCATAAACTCAGTGATGGTGGTGGTGATGCCCATCATCATCATCCCTGTGTCACAGTATTCAGGCAAAGAAGGACAGACAACAGTAATAAAATATAACCACCTTTATTTATTATATGCAGTAATAGTAATGTTGCCCACACAACCCCAGACCACTGGACAGTAGGCCCCAGGCTTCTACCCGGAGCTGCACACTGTGATGTGAACTGCACTACTGCAAGATACCGGAGGATATTGGAAATAGGTTTGGGTGGAGCACCGGGAGAACCAGTAACAATAGCACAAGTCTCTACCCAGGGTATTACAACCGGAGGCAATAGGGATCAAGAGAAACCCAAAGTCACAGAACACCAAAACGAATGGTCAGGCAAGCTGAGTAGTACACAGAGTGAGTAGTCAGCCAGAGCCACAGGTCAGTCAAGCCGGGTCTACAAAGCGTGAGTTAGTCAGACAGAGCCACAGGTCAGAACCAATGTGGGTAGTCACACAAGCCGGGATCATACACAGAGCGGATTTGGAGGTCAAGCACGGGTCACAACGCGAACACACAAGCTACTAGAAGAAACACCACGTAAGGGCAATGACTCCTAGGCCCAGGGAAGTTTATATATGAGCAGACAAATGTGGGAACTAATTAGGCAAATCAGTAGGAGACCCATAAACAAGCGCACGTATCAGCTCCCGCTCCAGTAGACGTCAGAAATGTGGAAGTGGCCGGCATCCATACCGGCTAACAACAAACAGGATCACTGGGCCTCCTAGGAATACTGTGCTACCCTGTGTCCCATTCCTTCTGAGTTCCTGCTAAAAAGGCCATCAATGTCTCTTCTACTCCAGCTTCACCATCATCATCACCACCACCACTAGTCCCTACTTGCTGTTGCTGCTCTATTACAGACATCTCACTGCTGGTTGGAGGAGGTGATGAGCAATGTGACACAGGGTCCCCTAATGTCATACTTGCCATTTCTTGGTGACGTGAAGAAGGCAGACTGACAACAGTAGCAGCAGGCACAGGCAGCTGATCTGTGCTCCTGGTGGTGGTGTTGGTATTATTTCTGCACCTGCTACCCATCACCAGTTCTGGCTTCCTCAGGATAATGTTCCACTTGGACACTGTCATGAAGAGGACTCCCAGGGCCAGAGGAATCGTGTTGGCTCCCTTGACCGCTAGTCTAGATGCTCTCAAATGCTTCCCTTACCACTCCCTAACACTAGTCCCACCAGCTGGTTCACCATTACTGTAACTACTACACCAACCACATCAAGTTCAGCCCCAGAGTCTTCCTCCTTACAGTCACTAGTAATATGAGGATATTGATTACAAGACACACTAGCAGCTGGTTCAGCACTGGTGGCAGTAGGTTCAGCACTGGCAGCAATCACAGCACTTTTGGCAGCAGGGGCAGCACATCTGATATCAGGTTCAGCACTGGTGGCAGCAGGTTCAGCTCTGGCAGCAGGCACAGCACTGGTTGCAGCAGGGGCAGCATGTCTGACAGCAGGCACAGTACTGGTGGCAGAAGGTACAGCACTGGTAGCAGCAGGGGCAGCACTGGCAGCAGGCACAGAACTAGTGGCAGCAGAGGAAGCAAGTCTAACACAGCAGGCACAGCACTAGTGGCAGCAGGGGCACCACATCTGACAGCAGGCACAGCAATGGTGGTAGCAGTAGCAGGGGCAGCACACCTTACAGCAGTCACAGCACTAGTGGCAGCAGGGGCAGCACATCTGGCAGCAGGCACAGGCAGCTGACCTGTCCTGCTCTCAATACTATCCTTTTCTTCCACCCTTCCCATTAAATTCCCCAAGATCCCTAGGGGTTATTAAGGGGGACTAGACAGCATTGGTTCTGTAGTGCTCAATATTTTTAAACTTGCTCATTGTTATAGCAGTCACTATGAACCTCTCCTTCCTCAATTTTCCAAACAAATAACAGCAGAACAGCACAGCACATCTACCTTGCTCTGTACCTGCTTCTATTGTGTTTCACTTCCTGGAATATGTCACCTTTTTAATAGCGAAATGGCAAAAAAAACCATAAATCAATGGGTGAAAACTTTCTAGCCTTTGAATAAATGGCGAAGAATTTTGGCCAATGGGCAAAAAATATGAATAATTTAATCACTAGTTTTAAAGTGGATTTTTCCGTGAAAAAGCGGACAACAACCTAGTTTTCGTGGGATTTCTCATGGAAACACTTTGAGAACTTTCGCCCACCCCTATTCATAAGTAACATTAGGATTTTTTCTTCTCAAAAAACATGCAAGGACAGTTCTAGACATAGCAGAATAAGTATAAAACTCCAGGGTAAAGAACAAAAAATGAAAATAGTTTTAGATGGGAGAGTACAGAAAAAAACAAAGATGCGGGAAGAAATGAAAGGTGCAGAAGCCGAGTGTGGGGATTTAAGGTAAGAAGAACTTTGTAGGTGAAGCAGTGCTTGGTAGGATTCCATGTGAAAGCTCTAAAAAGAACATTAGGAGGTTCAGTTTTGGGAGAGAGTATGGTGATTTAAACAGTGAGTTGAGTATAGATTGCATGGGGAGAGATGAAAAGCAGGGAGGCCAGTTAGGTGCAGGTTTCAAGATGGTAATGTGGGTAGAATGAGGGTATGCACAAGAGTTTTAGTTGGTTCCTCGAAGACATGGAGCGACAGGTTTTAGCCAAGGAGTTAAAGTGAGTGGAAAAGCAAAAGGAAGGATGAATGTGAATTACATTAGCTTTGGTGGTAAAACCAGATGAGAGGGAAAATAAGTTCATTTTTTTACATATATATATTTTGACATAACAGATACATTTTGGAGGAAATGGCAAAGAGACAGTCTGAAATCTGCAACTGAATTTGGAGGTAAAAGATTTGGAGTGGAAACATAAATCTGGGTATCATTAGCTTATAGATTATATTTGAAGCCAAATAAATTAGTAAGCTTTCTCAATGAAATGGTGCACAGGGAGAAATGTAGAGGACCCAGAAAAGAGACTAGTTGCAGATAAGTTATGCCAGAAATAACAGAGGTAGGAAGAAAGCAAAAAAGAAGCATTATTGCTAAAACCAAAACTTTGGATCACTTGAACAAAAAGAGAACAGTCAGCAGTATGAAAGACAGAGGATAAGTTGAGTAAGATGAGAACAGAGAATAATTGTTTGGATAGGGTTACTTGGACATCATTTGCCACTTTTCAGAGGGCTGTCTCTGTTTAGTGTCCTCTGTGAAATCCATATCTAAACTGGTCAAGGAACTTGGTTATTCGAGAAACTATAAGACAATCAAAGAAATCCAGAGGTAGGGAAGGCAGACAGGTCAATAAAGTGGCAGAAGGGGCCATGTTTAGTCTTCTTTAGTATGGATTTAACTTGTGCATGTTTGAAGACATAAGGCAATTGGAAAGGAAAGTTTTGATGGGAACTAATCTGTGGTACATGATGTGGTTATAGAAGGGCATAGAAACAAATTGTAGAGGATATGATTGTCAAGAATGTCTGGGTCAGAAAATGACTGGATAGAGATAAAGTTGGAGCTCAGTGATAAACTCATCCTAGAGGGATCAAGAGACAAGTTGTCCAACATAAATCTGTTGGATGCATTGGTGGGGAAGGGGAAGTATTTCAAAGAAACAAAGAAAGGGGGTGGTGCTCTGATAGTGGGAACTGGGAAGTAGTGAAGGCAGAAATGTCAAGCATCTCAGTGAAAACAAGATCCAAGTAGTGACCTTCTTTGTGAATGCAAGAGAGAGCCCATTGATGGTAATCAGACAAGTTAGAGTAAGAAGAAGAGAGGCCCAAATGACAGATGTGTCATCAATATTATAGTTAAAATCACCCAGATTAAGGACAGGATTATCAGTTGAAAGAAAGAAGAAGAACCAGTATTAAAAATCTGAAAGAAAGGTTGAGATAGTAGAGGACTTAGCAGGCAACCCATATATCGAAAGAAGGTGATAAAACTAGACTGCATGAACTTCAAAAGAAAGGAAGTGAAGCAGAATCCATCATAAGAGAGCTGCTTTACTACCAGATAATTTAATTACAAAAAAAGACATGTATGTTCAAAATAAGAGTTTATAGCTAGTATTCAATGCAATCCATAGCAGGCAAAATTTAGCGCTGGGGAGGGAACATACAAATATTATTCTGTGTAAAATAGGAGCTTGAAACTTTTCTTTTTCAGTCCAATGTCTGATTAATGTCAATTCACTAAGCTGCTTGCATGGCTTAATGCCATTTTGGTGTGCATGGACATTAATTTCCTCTTTACCTTGTTTAACACTGTGTATTAAACAAGGCACTGGGGAAATCATGCAACTGTACTCCATTTTCCTGTGCATGTTGTTGGGCAGGTGTAAGGGGCTTGCAAACACTAACATGTGAGTCTGAGTCTGTGTCTGTGTGTGTCAGTATACACATCATTGTTCATATACTGTGCTGCATATCCGGAAATGTATCAACTGGTATTGGAGGAAAACACCAATTAAGTTGCAATGGTAGATTCATCCATTCACTCCTAGGTCATCCTTAACTTTATTTTTAACTTTGATGTGAAATATTAGGAAAAAATACTTGTGGAGAATGCAACAGTGGTAATAAATCTGCTGCCCAAGTTATTCTGAAGCTAATTATAACTGAACAAAGCAAATGAAGTGAAACAAGAACTAATGGAGACTAGCTACCTCCCATAAACTAATGAGGCATGTATCATAGCAATAGCTGTTCACATGAAAAATTAACCCACTCTGCAGGGAAAACAGTAGTTGAAGTTGTTAACATATAACCTTTAAAACAGAAGCCCTTAGGGAAATAAAATGAACATTAACACATTCAAGCTGTTAAGTTCTTTGTGAGCTACAGCAGGCTGCCTGCCTTTCTATGAATACATGATTTCTTAGAATGTGATATTATTTTCACCCTTGTTAGTATACCATTATTTCACTCTAAAAATTGAAGACCTAAAGATGACAAAAAAGGTTAATCTGCATTCAGTATTCCTGATTCTGACATCCATTCTCCCCTCATTTGCTATTGCCATACTCTAAGGCAGACTACTGAGAACTATAGTAATTCCGGAGTAAGCCGTGTGCATCATAGGGGACAAATTTAAATTCCCCAAATTCCCATTGAGTTAACTGTAGCTTTTAACTCCTTCAGAGTGATGCAATAAAGTTTAATAAGAGTCTACATTGGTGATATTGTGGCATACTTGCCCCAGTTCTCATCATATACTGTATGGTTTCTTCGTTATATCATCATTGAAATGCAGCTTAATGAGCCATTATGATATATTTGTATGGGTGTTTATATGTTAATGTGTCTTTTCGACACATGCATTAAGCTAAGAATAGCTGGCTGTGCTTTCAAGGTTCACAGTACCAAATTTACCAGTCTGAGGTTTGAGAAGTTGGGCTCTTCACACAGTTTTCTGTGGAGCCACAGAGGACAGTTTGCTGTCTCTACTGGAGAGAAGATAGCACCAACCCTCCCTTAATTCAGTTCACTTTGCTGAGTGTGAAAGAGTCTTCTGTTTACTTGAATTAATTGAACAGTGGATGGCCTGCTGTATACACAAACCAGCTGATCAGCCAGTTCATGTAAACACAGAACAGGCACTGCAGTTCATCTGTGATATGTAACAGCTGATCTGTCAGTTCTGTGTGTATTTAAATCAGCTGTGAAGCAGGGAAGGGATTGTTTTTATTATAACCCTTTGATTGTGTTGCACATCCCTATGGCACTCAAAGGGATAAGGGTGGGGTTCTTGGTGCTAAAATCTATCCCTCTCCCTGTGCAGGGTCATACCCTCCATGGAATACTTATAGTCGCACATCCCCAGACACACCTTGCCATTGCAACAATCCTTAGTGCATCCCCCCCATTGAATGCTAGAGAGGTCTCAAATGTATTTGAGCCCTATGGTGCAGGTAGTCTAAGAATTATTCCAGTATTTCTTAGTACATCCGCCTATTTTTAATGAGATATTATATTCAACCATGTTAGTTTACCATCATTTCACACTAAAAATTGGTGTCCTAAATTATGTTCTGCCTTTTGTTATTCCTGATTTTGATATCCATTCACCCAATGTCTGGTGTTCAAATTGCAACTTGAATCATTCACTTGCTTTTTAGTTTTCCTAGCAAGATAAAAAAACAAAAAATTCCAAAGCTTTACGTTATAAATTGGAATTTTAACCTTGTGGATGCTAGACAGGCCCCCAGTGCATTTCAACTGTACTAGGTCTTCCATGCTGACAGTAGGGCCAGAGTGTGGCACCATCAGCATGAATCATTACAGGCTTTAGGACCCCTGATAGTTTTGGAGCAAAATCTTAATGCTAAGGTCTACATTAACATTGTTGCAAATCATGTGCATATCCTCATGCTCTCAGTTTATCCATCCATCAAGGGTTACTTCCATGAGAACAGCTCACTTAGTCACAAGAAACAGGTTGTTGGTTAATGGTTCATTGAGTATGATGAAGACTTTACCTTATTTCACTGGCCTTTGCATTCACCCAACTCAACTGAGCATTTTTGAATGAAAGGAAAATAAGCTCTTTGTGTCCTGGACCTACCTTCTTCCAATATAAGGCAACACTGATGTGCAATCAAGTCTTCAGGGACCACCATTGCTGTTGAACACTTTCAGCACTTCACTGAGTCCATTTTTTTGGATAAAAGGTGATATGCCTGCTGTTACATCAAATTAGTTAATAATCTGGCCAGTCAGTGCATATACTGCTCTAAAACTTGGCAAATAAATATCAATCGAATACTTTTAAATACATAAGAAATGTCAGTGAAAATAAAGAATCTGACACCAGATAAAGTATTCAAGATATATTTTAAGACCTGTAAATCCAAGCAAAACAACTTGTAATTTAAAAATAGGTTCTAGTCAGTATATCCCACAACATAATATCAGGGTTAGTTGCAATACATTAATAAAGCAGCTGAGAAAACAACCAGAAACAATTATATTCTAGTGAAATCCAGTATTAATGAAGCATTCCTTATTCAGTGCATGTCCTGAAAACCTACTTTAATCTCTCACCAACAGTATACAAGGAACTTGTGTTTGTTCAATGATAATGTCCTACACTACATGAAGAGCGATGATCCTCACAAAATCCCTCTGTTACTTTTACAAATATTGGGATGACTTAATAATAATCTCAAGGGTACACTTTAAGGATTACTCAGCAGATGATGATATTAAAACTCTTACTGCAATCCCTGTAAAGTATATCTCAAAGCATTCATCTGTAAGATTAACAGCATATGATACAAAGTAAGAAGCCACGCTACACCAGGTAAAATATTACATAGAAAATAACAGGAGGTTAATAAACCCATTAGAGATTCTTTCTTTCACAACAGAGTAAGACTGAAAAGCATCCAATACCTGAAGTATCACAACCCACTTTATATGTATTTACATCAGGAAAACAATGTGATTTTAAATGAGCTAGGATTGATTATTAATAATCATCACACATTTCATAAAATTAGTAAAACCAATCAGTACATCATTCACTAATAAAGTGCATAGTGGCTTGCATTGAAAACAAAATACCTTCAAATATGATCTGAATTATACAGCCAATGTGCCATATCACCACCTCCACCTTTCAGCTATGGTTCCTGTACTCTCTAGCCTAGCCACTAGATCTTGGTTCAGTAGGATTCTGTGGCCACCTAGTGCCTGTGTCTGCTATTCATATGGCCTTCTGGAACCTACCATCATACCTTATTGGTGGTTCAAGTCAGCTATTTCCTGCTATTAGTTATTTAAACAAGCTTCCATGAGAACACAATTGTTTTGGCCAGACCTATGACACAATATTCCTGTTTCCTGTGATATCTCCTGATTCTTGACTCTAGCAATGTTCTGGATTATGTTTCACCTCTCCTGCCCTGTACCTTTTGACATTGTTTACTGAACTGCTTTGCCTGCTGCCTTCCTTTGACTTCTGGACTGCCTCTCTTTTGTGAAACCTTGCTGCCTGTCTTGACTTTGGATTGCCTGATCTTGCTTCTTGCAGTGAAATGGTACCTAGCCTTGGACTCCCAGAATTATTTTTGCAGCATCACAAACCCAGGGGCTCAATCTCTGAAAGCAAACAGCTGCTTACAGATTGTGTACCTGTACCATCTTACTTAGCCTTGTGCCTGCGGAGTTTGTTCTGTTGCATTGGATTCCTGTATCCAGTCAGTGGATGCTTAAACCTTGAGGCTCAGCATTCCAGGACAAGTGCTCACTCTTCAGTAATAGTTCCCCCTGATCCTGGCATACAGTCTTAGATTCTTGTGTTCTGAACTAGTCTCCTAGTATTTATGCACAGGCTCCTGCTCTCCTAGGTTGTACAGAAGTCATGTACTTGCTCACCTTTTACATTGGTATCTGGACCCAAACATGTCTGGACACTGACTTTGGGGCTCTGCCTCTATCCTCTGGCCCTTCACTATTGTAGTTTCTATGGTTCCCTGCATTGATACTCCATTTCTTGAACAAGACCTGCCCTTGGGTATGTAGTAGATCATGTTACTGTACCACACATTGCAGGAAAATCCTGGAGATTTCTATCATGATGTCATTCCATGGTACAATTTAAGTAGTTGTGTTCACAGGTATCATCCCTTCCCCTCTGGAGGCTCAGAAACAGAGAGAACAAGTTTATACCAAGTGATTTATTTTCCTCTGTGAGAAGTGCCATTTTTCCTCTAATTTTGTTGTTGCGACAAAACATTTCCCCACATACAAACTGTGGTAATGAAGTCTCTTTCTCTCATTTATTATTACCCTCTATACCCTGGCACAGTTGATTGGAGATATGAAGGGATAATCAACCCCCCACCCTTCTGGCTACCATGGTTTTTATGGATTTAATATTTTTTTACAACAATAATCCCCTCTTAATTTAATGAGCGCAGACCATTGATTTATAGTGTGGAAGCAGTCATAGTGCTTTGCTTGTAATGGTTTTGGTTAAAATTATAATCGTTTAGCTCATTGCATACTTTTACTCAAAATTCCCCTATTAAAGGTAGGAACTCTCTTCATTATAACTTTATTGCTCAAAGCAAAAGTTTTAAATTTTTCTAAAACTGGATGTAGTTTATATAATATATTCAATACTGTATAGAGCTAAATTGCATTATGAATACTTTTCCAATATACCAGTTTACAGGATTAAGTACTTTAAAATATTAATTGCTGTTATAAATATTACTAGCCACAATCTTTTTCTCTGCATGACAATACTGTCAGTAGTTTTCTATTTAACAAATGTGGTTGAACTAATGCTTTATAAATTGTTATTTTGCACTTTTCTCTTCCCTCTACTGATGCTATTGTTTAAGCAGCCTTAGCAAATTCTAGCTGCTCTCAGCATTTTTATCTTCAAAATTTCACTTTCTTTTCCAGAAATATTTAAATAAAAATATTTTATATATTGAAATTATTGTATATGTTTTTGTTGTGTAACTTGGTGACATTTATTTTAAAGCCTGATTATTCCATAATCAAACTGCATTTCTTTATCCCTTTATTTAAATGCATGTTTCATTTATTTAATGAATAACAATCATTTGAAAATGGTGTATTCTGGTGCTTTGTAAAGTTGTATTGCCATTCATATGCATAAGGATGAAGACATTTTTTCCACTGCTAGTATCATACTTGACTCTATGGGGGTCAACTCCATAGGGTAGGAAAAGCATTTTTTTTGTTCTTATTTATTTACTTTTCTGTTATAAATGCGAACTATCAATTATAGTAAAGTGGAATAGCTAATTTTCAACTGTTTTAAAATGTTTTAACTCACAATTTGTTCTCAATAAACTGGGATGTTCTAACCTTTTAAATGGAAAGTGCCATGTTATATTTATTATAATAGCCCCTGACGAAGCCGACTTGTTCGGCAAATTGTGTTGGGCCGTGCAACAAACTAATATAGGGGCACTGAATTATGTTGCCTCTGTTGAAACTATAATATAGAGATCGTTGATCCTCCTGAAAATAACGAATCAAATGACCACTGACTTGAGCAGTGTTCTAGGGTTAGAATGTGGTTTACACCACGAGGGAGCCAAAGTAGCGTGATATGTTCACAATCCGATTTAAAATAGTCAACAATTATCGTTGCTACTGTGTTACATGGTTACTGATTTTAAATACTAAGTTTGTATCTTCAGTAGTAACTAATAGAGCGGTGCCGTGTACTTGAAGCACTGATCTCAGTGTAAAGGGTAGCAGGGTATCTGCTGCTGTTAATAAAAACTGTCCACTTACATGATATAACTTGAACTAACAGGTATTAGTAAGGGACTTGTACATTGCAAGTTCCAACTAAGCCTATGCTGTGGCTAGAAAAGTTTAGGGATGGTTACAATCAAATGAGCTTATGATACTGAACGGGTTACTGGTAATCGAAGAGCAGGGAGCTTGCAGTTAACCCTTTAGTGCATCACTGTAATTGCTGACATTATGAATTGCATGTTACAACACACACTGATTAAGCCTTTGAGATTATAGTTCTCATTACTTGCATTTCTACCTGGAAGGTATAGCAGGGCATCTGCAGATAGATAGATATCATTACTAAGGGTGGGCGAAAAGTGTGACAAATTTCCTGCATGACTTTTCATGAAAACTTGCTGATTTTTCTTTTTTTCCAGAAAAGATTTCGCCTTTCCACCTATGCAAAAATTTCCTCCTTTTCACCTACTTTAACAATTTTTTTGGCTGCTTTAACACATTTTTCACCTATACACCTGAAAGTCAAAGTTGTGAGTCCTACAGGAACATATGCCTTGAAAAATATGTTAGCATGCAGAATGCATTTGTCCTCTGCCCACAACACTGGCATGTATTCATGATGATTTCAAGAGATTAAAAATAAAATCCTTCAGTGTGGCAGATGTGTATTGTAGTGGTGGTGGTGGGGGACTGGCTGGTATGGTATGATTTGTGTATGTATGTATGTAGTTTTTATTATTGTCATAATATTTGCTATATACTGATGTACAGTATATACATGTCACCATATCTAATGATGTATAAAAAGACTTACATCATACTCTGAATTAATGCCAAGTGGCTTTCTTGTTCGTAAGTATAATATCCATTTAACTTCTGATTTATCCAATTTCAGTTGTAAGTCCCCTCCTCTTTCATGTGCAAGGACCCTTTCTATCCCTTGTACCGAAAAAAACTTTAAATCAGAATTTGAACATTCAACAAAATGTCTAGCTAGTGGTTTTGTGAGGTCCTTATTTTTAATATTCAAAATATGTTCTCTTACCCTCTCCTTAAGTTGTCGTGTAGTGCGACCAACATACTGGCTCCGACATTTCTGACAAGTTATCAAGTAAATTACAAAGCTTGTACGACAGTTTATATAGCTTTTAATAGGGTAACTAAGACCCGTAACTGTACTTGAGAAGGCCGAGCCAGTATGTATGTAAGCACACACTAGACAACGTCTTGCACCACAGGTAAACATACCTTTAATATCCAACCATGAGGGTTTTGGACCTGGTGTATGTCTATACAAACTAGGTGAAAGTGATCTTGCCAAAGTTGGAGCTTTTCTAGAGATAAATCTACAACCCTGTTCCAAATGCACTTTCAAAAGATTATCCCCCCACAAAATCGGAAGGTGCTTTGAATGATGCGTTTAATATGATTATATTCAACACTATAGTCCGTAATGAATTTAGGTGTATCATCTCTAGATTTCTTTATCTTTCCAATGTCTTTGGGATCTTTTTTACCTAATAATGTATCCCGATTTATAACCTTAGCTCTTCCATAAGCTGAACTCAAATATTGTTTGGGGTAGCCTCTACTTAAAAAACGTTTTTTCAAATCAAGGGCTTCCAATTCAAAATCTACCTCAGCAGAACAATTCCTACGTATCCTGAGATATTGACTAATCGGGACACCCCGGATAGTATGTCTGGGGTGGCACGATCGGGCATGAAGTAAAGAGTTCCCTGAACTGGGTTTCCTATAGATAGTTGAGTCTATCAATCCATTCCTTAAT
This sequence comes from Rhinophrynus dorsalis, assembly GCA_037306005.1. Taxonomy (NCBI): domain Eukaryota; kingdom Metazoa; phylum Chordata; class Amphibia; order Anura; family Rhinophrynidae; genus Rhinophrynus; species Rhinophrynus dorsalis. The sequence goes on along the minus strand of CM074720.1, from coordinate 339,571,405 downwards.
GTTAACTTCAGATCTAAAAAAGTAATGCTATCCTTACCAAACTCAGATGTAAATTTAAGATTAAAGTCATTATAATTCAGATATTGTACGAAATTACCAAACAACTTAAGGAGAGGGTAAGAGAACATATTTTGAATATTAAAAATAAGGACCTCACAAAACCACTAGCTAGACATTTTGTTGAATGTTCAAATTCTGATTTAAAGTTTTTTTCGGTACAAGGGATAGAAAGGGTCCTTGCACATGAAAGAGGAGGGGACTTACAACTGAAATTGGATAAATCAGAAGTTAAATGGATATTATACTTACGAACAAGAAAGCCACTTGGCATTAATTCAGAGTATGATGTAAGTCTTTTTATACATCATTAGATATGGTGACATGTATATATATATATATATATATATATATATTTTTTATGTCACATATATTATTTATTCCACTTGTATCCTTGTGGTTATTGATGCATACATGGGTTCTTTGTGTACAGCATGAATCTAAAGTGCATATGAAGATAAGGGATCTTTCTTAAAAACACAGACGTGACTTACTTTATAAGCCACTTCAATATGCTAATGGTGTATATTTCTGTATATTTTCCTCCTTTGAATGTCGAATAGTAGGATGTATGATTTCTTATATTGATGCAAGCCAGCATAGTTTGATGTTCGTTTTAGTTATTTTAATAATTTAAGGGGTTAAATATTTGTTATTTTGATGCCTCCATTTTTGTAATAGGTTAAATGAACCGAACGGTCTTCCGTATTTTTTCATTGAGATGTAGTCTGTTTAGACTAAATAGAGTTAAATGGGATGGACCGGTCTGTTCATACACCTGTTTGGAGTTTTGTAAACTCAATATAATGTGGAGGATGTCATTACATACACAGCCTATGATTAAGTGAGGTCACTCATGAAACGCGTTAGGCGTGTGTGCAGAGCTTTGATTTATTGAACAACGAATCTCCATCACCGATTTTAATGTATTTGTATGAATAAAGAGAAATTTGGACTTTTATAATCCGTTTCATACTGGCTTGATTGCGTGGCGGATCCGTGTAGCGCTCCCTTCCTGTTGTCTTCCTGTCTGTTGAAGCCTTGGCTGAGGCTGTTGGGGGTAGCACCGGATCTGCGAGGCTACAGCGCCTTGGTGAGTTTACAGTTTGTATCTTTACCTGATATATAGTAGCGACCATGGTTTAATTCAGTGTTCATAATAGTCTGTTTCAGTCAAACAGGGTTGCTCCCCTTCTATATAGGGTTAATATAATCAGGTCTCACCTACAAGCCAGTAACTATATAATCAAGACTTAAGATTTATATCAAGAGCCATAGGGTTAATCTAGAATTGGTGTAATGGAAGACATTGAAGCCTTATCGAGTGAAATGACTGTTGAAACAGACATTGATCCTCAAGTAATGGAGAATATACAGAGAAATGAGAATCGCACTCTAATGGCTGAAAGAGTTTTTTCCAAAGATGCACCATTTTTGGTGGAAACACAATTTGACATAGATATGTCTTATACAAAATTGGAAAAGACTATGTTCAAAGAAGTCAAAACTTGGTGGGATATTGCCACACTAGAAAAATATATCACTCAAAAAATGATACCTAGGGGTTTACGATTGAAGAAATTTCCTACTTTTACCCCAGATGATGATACCTTTATAACGCAATGGCATATTATATTAAATGAATGTTCTTTCAGATTAATGAGTTTAATTTTGAAATATAAGCAAGACACATATGCTAAAATACAGAGTGAATTGCAGTCTCTACAGACTTGTTTGAAAGATAAAAGTGATATGAATCGTTTTATAGAATTTACTGCAGATATTAAGACTAAAATACAGAAACTTGAAACTAATATAGCTTTGGTTAAATCAAAAAAGTTTGTTAGAGACTGTGTTGATTATGAAAAAGGAAATATATATACCTGGTCAGAGGAAAGAAAATCTAGAAGGAATTCCTCGAGGAGAAACTCTCAAAATAAGTCTATATTGAGATCAGTTAGGGAAGACAAACGAGTCAGTTTCTCCAATATGGACCAGGAGCAGTTTCCAAATGAACAGAGTCCTGCCTCTTCTTCTTTTCCTCGACAGGATGATAGAACAAGTGTGTCGAGTGAAGTCTTTTCTGATGCACCTCGGTATAAACGGGGATCAAAAAATGGCAGAGGGAGATGGGAGTCTCACCCTCCACATCAACAACAACGGACACAGCGAACAGCACAAAGCGCACCTGGAGGGGCACAAGGAAAGAGAGGAAGAGGACATTGGAGTCGGGGTCGAGGCAGACAGTAATTAATCTGTCATGTAAGACTTTGACTAAGACTCAGGATTCAGTTCTCTCTAAGGGGTTGGGATTTTCTCCTACTCGACATTTTGATTTATTGGACACAATAATAGATGTCAACAAATTTGTTAGAGGATTAACCCTCAAAAAATTCTTTGTGAAAGAGGATGGGGTTGCTACAGATGCATTGGGTTCCCAAAATAATACATCTATTACAGAGGACGTTACTGAGTCTATGGCATCAATGGAATTGTTTTCTTCCCAAGATGATGTTACAAAATGTCTATCAGAAAACAATATTGTTAATTCTTTACAATCTGAATGTAACAACTTCTTGAGTCAATGTTTGTCATTGGACTTAGAAAGTTTAGCTAGGGAGAGTAATGAGGAGAAGTCACAATGTATTGGTCTAAAGTCTGTGAATAAAAGCAACTGGAAAACTACATCAGGTGACTTTTATCCGGTTCAATGTAGAGGTCATATAGTAGATACTTTTCAATCTCTTGTGGAGAAAGATTTACTGAATTTGTATGAGGACGTGAAGTCGGGTCTTATTACATCACATTGCAATCTGAGTCATTTAGAAAAACAGGCGATTAGAGAGCTTTCAGAGGATGCCTCGATAGTTATTAAAAATGCTGACAAGGGAGGTAGCATAGTGGTAATGGACTCCCTGTCTTACCATCAAGAATCCCTAAGACAGTTACAAGATCCTTTGTCTTATTCTATATTGACCAAAGATCCTACTAGGGCTTATAGTAAGGTTTTAAAATCATTGACTGATGATGGGATGTTGGTGGGTGCTTTAACCAAGAAAGAAGCAGACTTTATTTTGGTTGTACATCCATGCACCCCAATATTCCATCATTTGCCAAAGGTGCATAAGCCCACACGTCCACCAATAGGAAGACCAATAGTATCAGGTATAGGTTCTCTGAATGAGAACTTGTCACAGGTGATAGATACATATTTACAACCACTGGTATTTAGACTTGAAAGTTACACTAGAGATACTGGTCATTTGTTGACCAAACTATCCAGCTTTATAGTGAGTCCGGATTGTCAGTGGGGTTCTCTGGACGTGATGTCTTTGTACTCGGTGATACCACATAATAAAGGATTACAAGCCATAGCTTTTCATCTAAATACTTATAGTACATATACGACAGATCTTAAAGATTTTATATTGTCAGCTGTACAATATCTGCTGACTCATAATTTCTTTAAATATGATAACACCTTCTACCTCCAGGTTCGTGGCACATCGATGGGGGCCAAATTTGCCCCCTCATATGCTAATTTGTATATGGGGTGGTTCGAGGAGCTGTTCATTTATGGGATTGGTAATCCCTATCGTGAATGTATTTCCTCGTACCACCGCTATATAGACAATCTATTATTAACCTGGATTGGTACTGAGGAATTGTTTGGTAATTTCGTACAATATCTGAATTATAATGACTTTAATCTTAAATTTACATCTGAGTTTGGTAAGGATAGCATTACTTTTTTAGATCTGAAGTTAACATTAAGGAATGGATTGATAGACTCAACTATCTATAGGAAACCCAGTTCAGGGAACTCTTTACTTCATGCCCGATCGTGCCACCCCAGACATACTATCCGGGGTGTCCCGATTAGTCAATATCTCAGGATACGTAGGAATTGTTCTGCTGAGGTAGATTTTGAATTGGAAGCCCTTGATTTGAAAAAACGTTTTTTAAGTAGAGGCTACCCCAAACAATATTTGAGTTCAGCTTATGGAAGAGCTAAGGTTATAATCGGGATACATTATTAGGTAAAAAAAGATCCCAAAGACATTGGAAAGATAAAGAAATCTAGAGATGATACACCTAAATTCATTACGGACTATAGTGTTGAATATAATCATATTAAACGCATCATTCAAAGCACCTTCCGATTTTGTGGGGGGATAATCTTTTGAAAGTGCATTTGGAACAGGGTTGTAGATTTATCTCTAGAAAAGCTCCAACTTTGGCAAGATCACTTTCACCTAGTTTGTATAGACATACACCAGGTCCAAAACCCTCATGGTTGGATATTAAAGGTATGTTTACCTGTGGTGCAAGACGTTGTCTAGTGTGTGCTTACATACATACTGGCTCGGCCTTCTCAAGTACAGTTACGGGTCTTAGTTACCCTATTAAAAGCTATATAAACTGTCGTACAAGCTTTGTAATTTACTTGATAACTTGTCAGAAATGTCGGAGCCAGTATGTTGGTCGCACTACACGACAACTTAAGGAGAGGGTAAGAGAACATATTTTGAATATTAAAAATAAGGACCTCACAAAACCACTAGCTAGACATTTTGTTGAATGTTCAAATTCTGATTTAAAGTTTTTTTCGGTACAAGGGATAGAAAGGGTCCTTGCACATGAAAGAGGAGGGGACTTACAACTGAAATTGGATAAATCAGAAGTTAAATGGATATTATACTTACGAACAAGAAAGCCACTTGGCATTAATTCAGAGTATGATGTAAGTCTTTTTATACATCATTAGATATGGTGACATGTATATATATATATATATATATATATATATATATATATATATTTTTTTTATGTCACATATATTATTTATTCCACTTGTATCCTTGTGGTTATTGATGCATACATGGGTTCTTTGTGTACAGCATGAATCTAAAGTGCATATGAAGATAAGGGATCTTTCTTAAAAACACAGACGTGACTTACTTTATAAGCCACTTCAATATGCTAATGGTGTATATTTCTGTATATTTTCCTCCTTTGAATGTCGAATAGTAGGATGTATGATTTCTTATATTGATGCAAGCCAGCATAGGTTGATGTTCGTTTTAGTTATTTTAATAATTTAAGGGGTTAAATATTTGTTATTTTGATGCCTCCATTTTTGTAATAGGTTAAATGAACCGAACGGTCTTCCGTATTTTTTCATTGAGATGTAGTCTGTTTAGACTAAATAGAGTTAAATGGGATGGACCGGTCTGTTCATACACCTGTTTGGAGTTTTGTAAACTCAATATAATGTGGAGGATGTCATTACATACACAGCCTATGATTAAGTGAGGTCACTCATGAAACGCGTTAGGCGTGTGTGCAGAGCTTTGATTTATTGAACAACGAATCTCCATCACCGATTTTAATGTATTTGTATGAATAAAGAGAAATTTGGACTTTTATAATCCGTTTCATACTGGCTTGATTGCGTGGCGGATCCGTGTAGCGCTCCCTTCCTGTTGTCTTCCTGTCTGTTGAAGCCTTGGCTGAGGCTGTTGGGGGTAGCACCGGATCTGCGAGGCTACAGCGCCTTGGTGAGTTTACAGTTTGTATCTTTACCTGATATATAGTAGCGACCATGGTTTAATTCAGTGTTCATGAAGAAGAAGATGGACAGTAGCTGACCAAGGTGCAGAAGACTGCACTGGACATCAGGATTACTGTTAAGTGCTTCTTGTCAGGGGCTGTTTTTTTTTTAACTTAGTCGGATTAACACTGTGAGTGCCAGTGGGGTAACCATACCCCACTGGCACTCATAGGATTAATTCTACAAATATTTCACACATTTTGGAAGAACTTTGGATGTTTTGCTGTCAGGGGTAGGATCAAGGCATGAGAGAGCAGATCTGGGATCGCTGGTAGTTTCCAGGGTATTACTATTATCCACATATCCATCAAAGTGTGGTATAATTCTTGTCAAGGGGAATAGGAAAAAAGGTTTAGCAGCTACAAAGATGCTTAATCAGCAACACTGAACGAAAATTGAGCACTTAACCACTGAAACAACATCCCCAATCCCATTCATGACAAGGTCATGCTGGAGCTATCAAAAGGACATGTGCCTCTTCTTCTTTGATCTTTGCTAGAACCTTAGGGATCACTGTTATTGGAGGAACGACATACCCTGGACAGTAATCCCAGTGTGTCTTTTTGGATCTCTTGTTTTTATACAAAGCACAGGTTTGACATTATGTTTGGATGTCATTAGATCTATGTCTGGTAGGCTCATAAATGCCATCAAGCTAATAGTACTGTAGGAAGTTTTCTTTTTGCTTATTATTCATAATTTGATACCTCTAACAAAGCTGCTTTGCTCTTGGTTCAGGGTTGATAATTTATGTATGCTAATGTTGTAATATTGTTGGACTGCATATGAATATGATGTCCATTGAAGAGGGTTGTTCCAAGATGTTGATAGGCAGGGCAGATTCCTGCTTTTACTATAGACCTTGAATGGAGAGATGTTTGCATACTGCTCCCCAACATCCAAGACTGTCATCTGTCATTAAAACTGTCCAAGTATTAAGAGAGAGAAGACCTTCCCTTTGTGGTAATTCTGATCATTCAGCCACAATTTTAGTGACTGCTGTGTCACAATGGGCAGATGGATGTAATAACTCAAGGATTTTACCTATTTCATAGCTGTAGAAGATTAATTTGTAATTGTCTCATGTACAAGTGTGCAAAGGGGACACTGTGGATGCCATGGTTCTTACTATATTCATGCAGTTGCCGAGTGTCAAGGTTGAGATTGTAACTTGTACATGCCACTGTGGAAGATACAATAACTTGGTTTTAATCAAAGGCTGTCAAGATAGGGAGTGATGTAGATCCCCTACTGCCATAGGGGCAAATTCTTTTGTAAACACATGAGGTGAGTTGCAAACCAAATGGGAGCTCTACAAACTGGTAAGGAAAATTCTGACATTAAAACTGGTTCTTGCCAGTGGTGCTTGTTCCAATTCAAAACACTGCTAAGCACATTTTATGTGTAAAGAGGTAAGGAACTATTCCATTTCTGTGGCTATTGCACACCTTATGGATTCCATCTTGAATTTAGGAATTTTTAATTACTTACTTAGTTAGTTGAAGTCTAGAATTAGTCTGAACCCCCCCCCCCCATCTTTCTTAAGGATAATTTATGAATGGAAAACTTTAAATCTTTGTTCCTTGGTACTGGAGTGAGGTATCCCATTGAAATGTCGTTGCCTACATGGCGACCCTCAAAAAGGTGACATCAGAATATTGCCTGCATTAAAAGGATGACATCAGAATGTGTAAGCGGTTGCTTACCTCGCAGCTGACCACCAGACCCTGTAGGCGGCTGGCTTCTCTGTCCTTGTGGCTTGCCGCGCTTGTCAGGAGTACCGTTGTGCTCTGGTGTTCTTCCAGGTGACCGGTCTCCTTGTTGCTCCCCCTGGCAGCTCCAGCCGCATCGGAACTCGGGCGTGCGTCACAGGGATTTCCTGATGATGTCGTGACCCAGTTCTAAAAGGGACATCACAATTATTGCTCCACCTCTTGGGGTGGAGCAACTTGTATATAAACTGCCTGGACACCACTTCAGTTGCCCTTTCGTGGTGTTCCAGTGCAGTTGTGCTTCTGTTTCCCTGTGTATTACCCGGTTTGTCTGACTATCCGTACTGGTGTTGACCTGTGGCTCTGTCTGACTACCCGTTCCGTGTAAGACCCTTGGCTTGTCTGACATCCAATCTGGGGCAAACCTGCAGCTTTGTCTGACTAACCGCTTCGTGTATGACCTTAGGCTTGTCTGAGTACCCGATCTGGTGTTGACCTGTGGCTCTGTCTGACTATCTGCTCCGTATATGATTCTTTGCTTGTCTGACATCCAATTCTGGTACAAACCCACGGCTCTGGCAGACTACTTTCTCCGTATATGACCAGGTGCGTCTGACCATCCCATCTGGTGCTGTCCTGTGGCTCTGTCCGGCTAGTCTGATAACCAGTCTGGTGCAGACTTGCGGCTCTGTGTTACATTTTGCCCTGTCCCATTGCGGCTTGTCTGACTACCCACCTTGGCATTGTCTGGGGTTGTCCACTGCACACCCGGCATACCAATACTCCAGTGGATAACTTAGTGGGTGCCCTTGGTGGCTCTGGTGGACATCCTCTCGTTTCTGTTCTTATCTGCAGCATTCAGGTGCGGACCTGTAGTGCAGTTGGCCTCCTTGGGAACATTGTCTATACAGGTGCAGACCTGTAGCGCAGTTGCCTACCCTGGTACGTTGTCTATACAGGTGCGGACCTGTAGTGCAGTACCCTACTCAGGATCTTGTCTGTTCAGGTGTGGACCTGTAGTGATCCTTAGGTGCAGACCTGAGACGGTTTCTCTCCTCTTGCCTTCTGGGACTCACTCAGTACCACTACAGCAGCACTATCCTTCCTGACGTTATCCACATTGCATGGTGTTCTTGCTGTTACCGTTGTTCTGTATGTTGTGTACCTTAATAATTAATGATTAATAATGATTGTGTTACCTTCAGTACTGGTCCAGTTCTCGTTCTTGAGTCCGTGCCCGTTAATGATGCGGCAACATCAGAATGTTACCCACATAAAGGTCGCCATGTGGGCACTCTGTCAGCACAGAGAGGCGGCATTTGACTTAGTGACTTACGGGATGACTTCTGAAGAGATATTGCCTAATGAATATCTGTGGCTTATTTCTGGTACCCCTTGGATGTATTTTGAAGACTTGCCAAAGTTGATGGATATGTTTGAGCCTTCCTAGCTTTCCTTCAAGAGGCAGTTCTGGGAGGAGGCTCCTTGAACCACCACCATCATCAATAGAACTTGATGGAGGGCTTAGTAGTCTGTATCATACCTTGCCAGGTGAACTTGTGCTTATTAAATTTGGATGTTGTTGTCTGTGAAGCTATATGTCTTAAAGAGGTATTGTTAAAGTTTCTGTGGAGAATGAAAATTGAAGAATTTATGGAAGGATCAAAAATTTGAGATTAAGGATGGGGCAGGAGAGTGCTTTTTTTCTCCTGCTGTGGTTGAACATCTGACTTCCAACCTGTCTACTTCAAGAACTGCTTCTTTATTGAAGCAGCTCCATATAGCAGTTATGCAAGCAATAGAATTTCATCTTTTGTAGCATCCTCTGGGACTGATTGTTCAAATTGATTTACACATGATTCCAGGGCTCTCCTAAACCATGTTACTGTAAAGGAAAGCCTAAAGATTGACCCTGTTACAGAAAACTTAATTTTAGTTAGTGCAGCTTTTATATCTACTATAAGCACTGCCTTCAATGAATGAACCCTGTCATCGGGTTCATTCTTAGAAAGCAGCACTGCACTCTGATCATTGAATCAGTCACCTGGCTTGATCCCGGTGACTGATTCAATGATTACAGTGCACCACTGCTTTCTAAGAATGAACCCAGTGACCAGGTTCATTCATTCTACAATCGCTTGATGCTCCAAGTGACGTATACAGCCGCCGGCAGCATCAAGAAGGCAGAAAATGTCTTTGGGGTTGCCCCATGGATCATCTATCCTTTTAGATAGATGATCCATGATAGTGGGGCTATCAGGAGGGGTCCTGGTGCCCGCATGTAGGTCTGAAAGTTTAATTTAATTATAAAAGCTGCATATAACCCATGTGAAACACAGGTTATATACTCTTGATTTAATAAACAGGCAATTGTCACCTCCATGATAGGGAGGTGTCATGAGGGGTCATGATACCCCCCTTGAGGTCTAATGTTTGTTTAATACATATTAAACATATTAAAACATATTACTTAAAATAAAAAGCCATTTTTACACATAAAAGGCAAGGTATGCAGCCGCATACCTTGCATATTAACCCTTTGAGTACCAGAGGGGTAGGAAACTCATTGATAAGCAATGCCTTCCTACCTCGCTGGTACTCAAAGGGTTACGTGTTGAATGGAGGACAGGTTCTGTCGAATAAATGGCAGTTCCTGTCCAATGAGGAGTTGAAGTCGGATGGAGTTAGTATGTCGAATATATGCAAAATATGTCGACATACTAAAGGGGGATTTCAAAGGGGGGGCATTGTGTAGTGCTTGGTGTACTAGTTCTGTTTATTGTAACTCTTTGAATGCCACAGGGGTGAGCAATGCACATCCCTATGGCATTCAATGCTGTCCATGGTGCTCAAAGCCTTCTCTGTATTCCCCTACTGGCTGGGTAGGAAAGCACAGAGAATGCTATTCAGAATTGTTGTAGCTCTCCCTGCTGTTACTCCACAGGAAAGTACAGGGATGATCCCAACTATGACAGCCTGAGTTAGGTGAAGTGGAGACTGTGAACTGCAACAGCTGAGGTTGCTATCGGAGTTTACTGAATGAGTTGAAGTGTCACATTATCATATCAACACACCCCCTTGCAAACGAATGTGTCTCAATATTCAGCATTTCCATATGGAGATGAGTCATTATGCTTCATCACCATATGGAAATAGGCCATTACTGATGTGATGAATGAAAATTCGTAAACCTGATGTCAATGTGTGCATATTTTTGGTGGAGTGCTGGTGATGTAATGTCGTAGACAATTTGGTGAATACTGTGGATGTGCCTACGACACTGCTCCGACAGAACATTGACATTCGTAGCCCTCTTCCACCTTTAGTGCATCTAGGCCATTGTGTCCATAAAGATAGAAGCGTTTTATTCTGGACTTGAAGAGGTTCTTCTCTTCCTAGCTGGACAAGGAGGATTAGATATCAATTTACTCAGAATCTTGTCAGTAAAACCATTAGCATTAATGGCTTGGGATATGTTCTTAGAGCAATCAGGTCCAGACTGAGATGTGTATGGCAAATACTGAGCGGTTGAAGAAGGTATTAATGTACCTGGAACAGCAGCTGGAGAAAGAGTTCCAGAGGGACAGAAAGCTTCTGGATTAAGGTCCACTTTGTTTTGCACTTTTCTTAGGTGATAAAGTAACAATTAAAGGGCTGGGTTTGCTACCTTTGACTTTCCAGGTTTCTGACATAGTGATTAAATCCCCAAAAAAGTAAAGGCGCTCAGGAAAAGAAATACACAAATTACTGTGCAGTCATTGATAACTCTACCAGTGGTTGACATGCAAAGAAAAATATATTTCTATGGATATTTAGCCATTTGCCATTGATAAATAGACAATGAAACCTTTTGCTAATGGGAGAAGTTATGAAGCAGAAAACTATACTATACTATTTATTGCTGTATTTAATGATAAATAGGATTATAGAAAAATGCAAGGCTAGATCTCATTTAAGAATAGTAACATTATAAAAATTCATGGCTATTATAAAGAGAAGCTTGAAAGGCAGGTAAGTATTTAATGCCTCACTTTGGTATTAAATCTGTCATCATTTGATGCTACATTAAAACTTCAGTCTTATCACGTTTCTTATTTTAATATTTCTCTAAACCACTTTCTGCTAAATTGACCAGATAATACAATGGCAGAGAGTGAAGAAAGAAATGTCATTGAATATATTCTTATCACTGAATATGCTGCTTTAGTGTTGCTTATTTTAATATGATGCATTTTAACCCTTTGAGTGCAGAGAGCTATGCAAGGCATTGTGTTGCAAAGCGTTAGTCTATATTTCGGAATCTGCAGGAGAGGCTCTTTAGTTTAAGGTGAGAAAAGGCTCAGTACAAGTTACTTTTAAGGGGCTCTTGTAATGTTTTACTGTGTTGGTACCAAAATTAGAACCTTTATTTTTAGACGATCCATTTTTGGTCTAGATGTAAATGGAAATGAGAGTTTCCTTGATCAATATGGATTTTCTGGATATTTAAGTGTCAGTTTTTTTGCATTTTTAAATATTATTTTTTTAATTTAAAACTTTTTAGTAATCTGCCTCAAGGTAATGATAGGCCCCCAGTTAACAGGAATTGTGGAGGTCTTTAGATCTATGCCCCAAATGGTAAGAGGGGCAAAGGGGTCATTAGATCTCTTATTCATTTTTAATATGTGACATTCGCCTTCCTTTGGGAGAAGAGGAAAACTCTTTGGATACAGTGTTTAGGATACATTTTTTTTTATTATGGTAAAGGGTGGCCTGATGGCCCCTTCAGTTTTTGATGTTAACTTCCCTAATTGCTGGGAAGTTTTAGGGGCTATTTAGGACCTATGCTGGTACCACAGTTTTTAATTATTTAATTTTATGAATTAAAAATCCGATGTGATTGTGAAAGGACAGGGGGCATTGCAGTTTGTAATCAGATGTGCAGTTTAGCATCCTAACGGTTTAGTGACTCCTGTTTTTTTATATACAAAAAGGAAAGAAAAACTCAGTGTTAAAGCGGAACTACCAACTTAGTTAAAGTCGCTCTGCAATAATTAAGCAGATGGCGACTAGCTTAATAATAGTTATCTTACGTCTAAAAACTGCACAATGCTACAGTGAGCCTTAATCTTCCAAGACCAGAAGCTAGGCATCTAGCTGCGCGCCTGCTCTGTCAGTCCCAGTCTCCCTTCAGTAGCATTGCACTGGCCCAAATGGCACTGGAACCTGGCCGTCAGTCTTGGAAGATCAAGGCTTTCTATAGCATTGTGTAGTTTTTAGAGGTAAGATAACTATTTTTAAGGTAGTCGCCATCTGCCTAATTATTGCAGGGCGATTTGGTAGTTCCGCTTTAAGATATCATAAATATTCATATATTATATAAATACATTAAGATACCTAGTGAATAAGATATGAGAAGCAGCAAGGAAAGAAAGGATTCTACAAATCCCCAGACTAGGAAAAAACCTAGAGCAAGAGCAAAAGAAAAAAACAATCCTGTGTTAATCCATATAGATGGGCAGCACAGTGGCTCAGTGATTAGCACTGTTGCCTTGCAGCGCTGGGGTCCTGGGTTCAAATCCCACCAAGGACAACATCTGCAATGAGTTTGTATGTTCTCACTGTGTTTGCGTGGGTTTCCTCCGGGTACTCCGGTTTCCTCCCACACTCCAAAAACATACTGATAGGTGAATTTAGATTGTGAGCCCCAATGGGGACAGGAACCAATATGAGTGTAAAGCGCTGCGGAATCTGTGTGTGCTATATAAATAAAGGATTATTATTATTACCCAGAAATTACAAACCCTGTTTAAACTATACATTATACCTATATGTTAATCTATTTCAAACAAATGAGGGTTTTGTAGCATAATTTCGCTATAGTATGTTTCAGCTGACTTAGCACTCCAATGTGGACACAAAATATTCTATACATATCCTATATAATAATTCGTGTGTAACGCCGCGACATGCGCAGTAGACACTGCTGCGCGTGCTGCAGTCATGCGCAGTAGAGACTGCCCGCGCCACGTGCTACGAAGGAGCGTCCAGCTCTGTATCAGCAGTGACGCGGGCAGTCTCTACTTCACGTGACTGCCCCGCGACCGGGTGGCAGTGGCATTGTGGCCCGTGTAACGGGCTGTTCAACTAGTAGATAATAAAAGATATATAAGTAAAGGTTGATATTTATGTATTTAGTCATATATATATATAACTAAAAGTTTGTCATACTGAGAAATGCTGTCTAATTTCACATAGGGAGCAAATACAAATTCACAAAATTTGCCTTGATAAATTGGGCTATTGTATCTTCTCTTCATTCAAGGAATTGAAACATTCTGTATAGCTTCCAAAATGTGCTAACACTACAGCACAAACGGCCATTAGATGGCAATCCCCATTAGATTGGCCAAGTCTACTGGGCAGGGTCACGTTGGACAATCCCAGAATATATTGCATGATAATAATTCTAGAAGCTTTACAGGATTTTTATACAAGAAAAATTATAGTGACCAATCATAGACACGCTCAGCGAGATTCAGCAAAGTCTAGTAAATAAAAAAGAAAAACCAACAAAAAGCCCCTTTTGCTCTCTGCACCTGCTTTTATTATAAGCAAATCCTCACCCAAAAGGGTTCCACCCATCCCTATTCAATAGGCTATCCTCAAGGGGATTATAATATGACGTTATACTAAGTTTCCAGACAGCTTTTTGATTGGTTAATAAAAGATGACTTTTAAATTCGCCAAAACTTTATAGAAATAATCTTTCATTCCATAAAATGATGGTAAAAGACCACAAATTGCATGAATGAATATTTTAAAAACATCTGCCCAATTAACAATAATTGTTCTTTGTGTTCAGAAAGAAGAGAAGGCATCTCAAAAGAATATTCTGAATTCCTTGACTCCTCCAACTTTCTCAGGAGAAAGTTGAAGGAGTCTATCTCTCATAACATTTATGAGAATGTTGTCAGAGAGGCCTTTCAGAAGAAAAACACAATGATCTTTATATGTGCTTAACTTGATGTAATTATAAGTGAATTATCTCACTTCAAAGCATTCACACTAACAATGTGAATCCACACTATTCTCAAACAATACTGCTGTAAATTAACAAGGTGTCATATAGTGTTTTTTGGAACAGAAAAAGGTAGTAATTAAGCCACTACGGAGCTTTACCTAAAATGCTGCATTAACCCCTTAACTCATTCAGTTTAAAGAGATAAAAATAAGAAATAGTATGGGAAAGAGGAAAAACGTCTTCCTCCCTAGCATGACCGGCTTCACATAAAGACTTGTCAATAGTTATTTTAATATAATTATTAACAAATAGTGTTTTTCAAATGGTATCCTGATGAGTGCCTTCCTAACAGGATTCCTAGTTAGGGTATATTCTCAACCATAATTTGTAATCACACCATATCTACCTGTAATGACTCTCACTTGGCTGTCCTATGACCAGGCTAGAGATAGCTTGACCTGAAGAGCAATTAACGTTTTAAGAAGAAAGATGAACTTTTCTCCATTGAGATACAAAAACCATGTGAAGTGGCTCTCATGTGCATATTAGCCCCTAACTGGACGTTGTATAATTGCAGATTTATTTGCAAAGTTATTCCAATTTACATAAACAGTTGGTATTACTCATTTGAATTAATTTGTTCCAAGAAGCCAAACACAGGACGTCAGGTCAGCATTACAACCTGTGACAGGCTTTTACAATACCAAGTTGTGACTGGCTAAGCTTTAAGACATAATCAGTCACAGTGTAGTCTATATTTCAGAATCTACAGGAGAGGCTCTTTAGTTTAAGGTGAGAAAAGGCTCAGTACAAGTTACTTTTAAGGGGCTTTTTAATGTATGTTATACATACATGAACTTACATGATATGTAAGTTTATTTTTTTTGCATGTTTTAAATATTATTTTTGAATTTAAAACTTTTTAGTAATCTGCTAAACCAAGTCAAGGTAATGATGGGCCCTCGTGTTAACAGGAATCGTGGAGGTCTTTAGATCTATGCCCCCAGTGGTAAGAGGGGTAAAGGGGTCATTAGATCTCTTATTCATTTTTAATGTATTACATTCTCCTTCCTTTGGGAGAAGAGCAAAACTCTTTGGATACAGTCTTTAGGATAAAAAAAAAAAATATATATATATGATGGTAAAGGGTGGCCTGATAGCCCCTTCAGTTATTGATGTTACTTACCTAATCTGGGAAGATTTAGGGGCTATTTATTTGCAAAGTTGTTCCAATTTACATAAACAGTTAGTATTACTCATTTGAATTAATTTGTTCCAAGAAGCCAAATTCAGGATGTCAGGTCAGCATTACAGCCTGTGACAGGCTTTTACAATGCCAAGTTGTGACTGGCTGAGCTTTAAGACATAACCAATCACAGCGTAGTCTATATTTCGGAATCTGCAGGAGAGGCTCTTTAGTTTAAGGTGAGAAAAGGCTCAGTACAAGTTACTTTTAAGGGGCTTTTTTGATGTTTTACTGTGTTGGTACCAAAATTAGAACCTTTATTTTTAGATGCTCCATTTGTGGTCTAGATGTAAATGGATATAAGAGTTTCATTGATCAATATGAAACTTCTGGATATGTAAGTGTAATTTTTTTGCATTTTTTTAAATATTATTTTTTAATTTAAAACTTTTTAGTAATCTGCCAAACCAAGTCAAGGTAATGATGGGCCCTCATGTTAACAGGAATTATGGAGGTCTTTAGATTTATGCCTCCAGTGGTAAGAGGGGTAAAGGGATCATTAGATCTCTTATTCATTTTTAATGTATTACATTCTCCTTCCTTTGGGAGAAGAGCAAAACTCTTTGGATACAGTGTTTATGATGGTAAAGGGTGGCCTGATGGCCCCTTCAGTTATTGATGTTAATTTACTTAATTGCTGGGAAGATTTAGGGGCTATTTAGGGCCTATTCTGGTACCACAGTTTTTAATTATTTAAGCATATGTATTAAAAAATCCCAAGTGATTGTGAAAGGGCAAGGGGCATTGCAGTTTGTATTCAGATCTGCAGTTTAGCATCCTAAGGATTTAGTGACTCCTGTTTTTTTATATACAAAAGGGAAAGAAAAACTCACATTGTTAAGACATCATAAATATTCATATATAATGTTTCAACTCGCTTAGCACTCCAAGGTACCCTATTTCAAGCAAGTCCTATCCAGTATATAATAATTTCTTGATAAGGTTGGCTAGCTATTAAGCAGGAAAGATTTGCTGTAGTGGATACAAACTCTGTGCTCTGCAATGCAATTTATTGCCAAAAGGACCAAATATTCCATCATTTAGGGTCCCCACCAACCTACAGAAAATCTTTCCTGTTTGAAAGTGAACCAACCTTATCAAGAAAATATTCGATTTTGAGTGGTGGGTTGGGTGATTTTAACATATAAAAAACACAAGTATGGAAAGTGCAGATATCTCCAACAATCAGAAAAATATTTATTATACAGAATAATAAAAAAGACATACAATGTCTATATAAAAGTGTCCTCTATAAACACACAATCCCTTGTATAGCTATAGGTACCATGTAGCAAA
Organism: Rhinophrynus dorsalis; assembly: GCA_037306005.1. Classification (NCBI taxonomy): domain Eukaryota; kingdom Metazoa; phylum Chordata; class Amphibia; order Anura; family Rhinophrynidae; genus Rhinophrynus; species Rhinophrynus dorsalis. Next base: position 339,554,477 of record CM074720.1, on the reverse strand, counting down.
TATATAATAAAAGAGGGGATATACAAGATGTAAAACTCAATATCACCTATAGAAAAAGGGGAACGTGTATCCGGAATAGTTTACCGGGCAGGTTTGAAAGTTGTAAAGGAGATATAATGTCTCAGTCTATAACAGTGTTTCTCAACTCCTGTCCTCAGGACCCACTAACAGGCCTGGATTTGATGATTTCCTTGTTAGAGCACAGGTGAGTTAATCAATGTGAATGAGCCTCTGATCACCACACTTGTGCTCTAGCAGAGAAATCCATAAGTCCTGAGGACAGGAGTTGAGAAACACTGGTCTATAAAGTCTATAATATCTGTAGGATTATATAACTGCTCTTTTACCTGGCAGATGTATAGCAACAAGATGAACTTTATTTCCTTGTAGCTTCTCTCCTGTCTTTGGCTGTACTAGCGGAATAGCGTAAGTAGATATAGTGAACTTTTGCACGCCTCCAGCGGGCATAGATATTGTATACCAATATGATAATCCTTGTAGTATATATGTAAAATCCAGTTAGAGTGGACAGCTGATGATATTTCTTTCCTGTCTTACAAACTGCCTTGTATCTGTATTATGACGGCCGACGTCTCCCGTGGGCAGAGATATTCTGATCCACTCAATAGAAAAGAGACATTAACCCTTTTGGTGCCAGAGGGATACGGGATGCATTGCAGAGCAATGCTTTCCATACCCCTCTGGCACTCAAAGGGTTAAAGTGATTGAGAACGATCTTCAAACCTCCCGTCTTAGATGTCTATATAGATAGATGGATTCTGGATAGTCTCAATAATAGCAGAGAGGACAAGTATTCCAACGCGTTTCGTATCAGGATGATATCCCTGATGAAGTATCATCCTGATCCTGACACAATACCAGGAGAGCAGCATATATTTTCCTTTATGTTATCTTTGTATACTTGAACCTTAGAATTTAGGAGCGCCGTCTTTTTTCCCAATATTTGGTGTTTTTTTGCATGATTTTAACTAGGTTTTTTTTTAATCAGGTTTTAACTGACCACAAGCTACACATTTCCAAAAGGAGCTTTATCATGTGTAACTGTTTATTTTTTAACTGTACAGTTATATTATATTTATATGTATTGGGTATCTTCCTGTGGAAAGCTACTTTAAACATATGTTAGCCAAGTTATGCTACAAAACCCTCATTTGATTTAAAATAAATTAACACATAGGTATAATATATAGTTTACACAGGGATTATAACTTCTGAGTAATCTGTATGGATTAGCACAGGATTGTTTTTCTTTTGTTTTTTTTATATGTATTTTTTTGTTTACACATTTTAAACTGTATATTCTGGGTTTGCAAGATCTTAAACATTGTGCAGCTATATAAGTGGCAGAATATTCTGCAATATATTGCATTGCAGAGCACTCCAATGTTCACAGAGTTTAAGAGGTAGATTTAAAGGCAGGCGTAAACATAGCCGGTAGGGCCAAAGTGAATACCAGCTGTTAAACTAACATGTTTACATGGCCACAGTGTCCACAGTGGATGTATTGATATGGGGCCCTAAGCCCCACATAAATACATCCAAAGTGCCTAGAAAGTGTCCAAAGTTAGTAGGATTAACCCTACGAGTGCTGGTGGGGTATAATTACCCTGCTTCCATTCATAGGGTTAACCCGACTAAGTAAAGCAACATTGCATTAACACATATCATTAATCCTGATGTCCAGCGGAGTCCACAGCTTGCTGGTCATCTTCTGTCCTTCTCTTCTGTCTTCTCATCCTTCTGTCTTCTTTCTTCTGCCTTCTCTTCAGTCTTCTCTCTGTAAAATAAAATAAAATAATGAATACCGAGCATGAACAAAGACATTCCTGAACCTTTTGAGTGGCAGAGGGGTACGCAACGCATTGGAAGGCAATGCGTTGTGTACCTTACTGGCACTCAAAGGGTTCAATAGTATTGCGCCATAAATATTCCCATATTACATGCCTCCATGTAATGCCCCAAAGTATAAACATGCCAATAAATAACATGATCCATATAGACAGAAATAAATGTCATCCATTAATGCACAGTATGAGAACTTAGCTTACTTGTTTGTGTCTCCGCCTCTTGGAGCGGCCACTAAGGCGGCGGCAGAGGAGACACAAATGTCAAACATGGCTCCCCTTCTTCACATCCCAGCCAATCAGATTCGAGCGGCTGTTCTTTAAAATGATTGGCTGGGATGTCAAGAGCATCCCAGCCAATGGCTGTGATGGAAATTGAAGTGAGACTGCCCATATATAACGGCTAACAAAACTGGGTCTTAAGTTTTGTGTGGTAAGTGAGTCCCTTATCGGATCTTTTTCAGCTAACGCAGTCCTTTGAATGGCAAATTGGAGCATTTTTTTTTTTTTTCCCAATGGGCCAAAACACACGTTAGTGCAGCGGCCATGATACTGGATGAAGTGCCGTGGGCAGTTCATTACATGGCCCTTTGAATGGCTTACTACATGTTAAAACACCCTTTGGTGTTTTTTAGCTTAATGCCTGCCTTTAAATCTATCCCTAAGTCTCCACTACACCACTTTCTAGCATTTAGTCAGTTTAATAGCAGCTACTTTAGTGCTCTAACTTAAGAGCAACTGCTCCTTATATTACATTTTGCTTCATTTAACAAACCAGAGTGAAGCTGATGTACTAAGAAGAACTGAATAATTCTGGGACAAGCCAATTGCACTATAGGAGACAAATAAAGCATTCCATCAATTTAAATGGGACTTCTAGCCATTGGAACACAAGAAAGGTCTTTACCACATTGTAAAGTGCTTTACATGTGCCTTACTGTGAACTCTGTGCTATATCTACATAGAGTTTTCTATGATAATTTTTTTTTTCTTAGAATTTGTTGAGAAGGATGCTCTTTAACTCAAACATATTTATAACCAAGTGCTTTTTTTCTCTCGTATGCAGTTCAGGACATTTTTTCCTAAAGTATTAATTTACACTTTTACGTATTAAAGAATCTGCAATCCCTAAACATGCTTATAGAGGAGAAATGTAAGTTGTTTTCCATTTGTCTGCTCTTCACTAGTGATGAGCGAGCACCTCAATGCTCGGATGTTCGGGTGCTCTGACCGAGCACCCCCTGAGGCTCGAGTGCTCGGCCGAGCATCCGAGCCCCATTGAAGTCAATGGGAGGACTCGAGCATTACACCAGGCACCCCCTGCTCTGATGAGGGGAGGGTGCCTGGTCCATAGGAAAAGGGCAGAAAAAGATGGAAACACTACAGAAATGGTTCAGGGACAGCATAGGGAGGATGTCTGGATGCACCTTGGACTCCAACATCGCTGCTGGGAACGATCTTTCGCCCGTAGTACGCCATTTTTACAGACTGACCATAAAACACACAAAAAGGAAAATAAAAACGACTTTAGGCGAAAAATTGTTACCAAACAATATTTGCTGTATATTTACTTGTATATCATCTGCAAATTCTCCCCAAAATTTCCTTGATTTTCTGAAGTGAGGCCATGATTAAGAGGGAAACGTGCGCAGAGGCAAATTCTCCCAAAAATTTCCTTGATTTTCAGAACTGAGGCCATGATTAAGATGGAAACGTGCGCTGAGCTGACCATCTAAAACATTATGGGTGAGGGTCTGCTGCAGAGCTGACCATCCTAAACATTATATGCGAAGGCCCGCTAGTGAGCTGACGCTATAAAACATTATATGAGAAGGCCCGCTGGTGAGCTGACCTATATAAAAATTGTCAAACAGGGCCCGCTGGTGAGCTGGCCCTATATAAAAATTATATCACAGGGCCCGCTGGTGAGCTGGCCCTATATAAAAATTATATCCCAGGGCACGCTGGTGAGCTGGCCCTATATAAAAATTATATCCCAGGGCACGCTGGTGAGCTGGCCCTATATAAAAATTATATCCCAGGGCATATGGAAGAGGAGGAGGAGGATGAGAAGATTAAGAGTCAACCATATACCCGTTTTTGGGGTGGAAGGGGTGAATGGGAATACAGAGTATTCCCATCATTGTAAATAACATATATAAAGTGAGTTTATGTTCCCCCGGGGCTTTCCTCCAGTGGAGTGGAGAAGTCAGGGGAAATCCAGGCCTTGTTCATTTTTATAAGTGTCAACCTATCAGCATTGTCGGTGGAAAGGCGGATACGCTTATCTGTTATGATGCCACCAGCAGCACTAAATACCCGCTCAGACAGAACGCTGGCGGCAGGGCAGGCCAGCACCTCCAAGGCGTAGAGTGCCAGTTCATACCACGTGTCCAGCTTGGACACCCAGTAGTTGTAAGGCACAGAGGGATCATTGAGGACGCTGACACGGTCTGCTACGTACTCCTTCACCATCTTCCAAAACTTTTCCCTCCTTGTGACACTAGGCTGCGCATCAGGGTGAGGGTGCTGGCGGGGTGTCATGAAGGTGTCCCACGCCTTGGAGAGTGTTGCCCTGCCTTTCTCGGAACTGCTGTGTGCTCCCCTTTTCTCCCCTTCTCTGTTGGCCAAGGTAGCACGTACTCTGCCGCCAGCGTTGTCAGATGGAAAATTTTGGAGCAATTTTTCAACAAGAACCTTCTGGTATTGCACCATTTTGCTTGTCCTCTCCACCGGAGGAATGAGAGATGAGAAATTCTCTTTGTAGCGGGGGTCCAGAAGGGTGAACACCCAGTAATCCGTGTTGTCTAAAATGCGTACAACGCGTGGGTCACGGGAAAGGCAGCCTAACATAAAGTCAGCCATGTGTGCCAGAGTACCAACAGTCAAGATTTCGCTGTCCTCACCAGGAGGCTGACTCTCAATATCCTCATCCTCTTCCTCCTCTTCTGCCCACCCACGCTGAAGAGATGGAACTAAAGTTCCATGGCTACCCTCTGTAGCGGAGGCAACCGTGTCTTCCTCCTCCTCCTCCTCCTCCTCCTCCTCCTCCGCCTCCTCCAATTGTCGCTGAGAAGACGAAGTGAGCGTGCTCTGGCTATCACCTTGTGTAAGCTCTTCCTCCCCCATTTCCACCTCTTCCACATGCAAAGCGTCGGTTTTAATTGTGAGCAGCGAGCGTTTCAGTAGACACAGAAGTGGGATGGTTACACTGATAATAGCGTTATCGCCGCTCACCATCTGTGTCGATTCCTCAAAATTGCGTAAAACCTCGCAGAGGTCTGACATCCATTCCCACTCCTCACTTCTGATTACAGGAAGTTGAATGGAGAGGCGACGACCGTGTAACAGCTGGTACTCCACTACTGCCCTCTGCTGCTCACAAAGCCGGGCCAACATGTGGAAGGTGGAGTTCCAGCGCGTGCTCACGTCACACAGCAGCCGGTGAGCTGGCAATTGTAAGCGCTGCTGCAGCTTCAACAGGCCGGCCGAAGCTGTAGATGACTTACGGAAATGTGCACACACGCGGCGCACCTTGGTCAAGAGATCATGCACATTGGGGTAGGTTTTTAGAAATCGCTGCACCACTAAATTAAATACATGCGCTAGGCATGGTACGTGTGTGAGCTTGCCGAGCTCCAAAGCCGCCACCAAGTTACGCCCATTATCACACACAACCATGCCTGGTTGCAGGTTGAGTGGCGAGAGCCACTGCTCGGTCTGGTGACTAATCCCCTGCAACAGCTCTGAGGCCGTGTGCTGTTTGTCCCCAAGGCAGATCAGCTTCAGCACGGCCTGTTGACGCTTCCCCACTGCAGTGCTACACTGCTTCCAGCTACTGGCTGATGGGGGAGTGGCGGTGTGTGTAGAGAATTCGGAGGTGGAAACGGAGGAGGAGGAGCCAATAACATAGGTGCTGGTGGAAACCCTGATGGAGGTAGGGCCCGCAATCCTCGGCGTGGGTAGCACCCGTGCCATCCCAGGGTCCGAGTCGCTCCCAGCCTCCACGACATTCACCCAGTGTGCCGTCAGGGAAATGTAGCGTCCCTGGCCACAAGCACTTGTCCATGTGTCAGTCGTTAAGTGGACCTTCCCAGTAACTGCGTTGGTCAGGGCACGGGTGATGTTACGGGACACATGGTGGTGTAATGCGGGGATGGCACACCGGGAAAAGTAGTGGCGGCTGGGGACCGCGTACCGAGGGACAGCTGCTGCCATCAGGCTGCGGAAGGACTCAGTGTCCACAAGCCTAAATGGCAGCATTTCGATGGCCAGTAATTTGGAAAGGTGTGAGGTTAGTGCTATGGCCTGTGGGTGGGTGGCTGGGTACTTTCTCTTGCGCTCAAATGCCTGGGGTAACGACATTTGGACGCTGTGCTGGGACAGGGAAGTGGATGTGGTCGCTGATGGTGCTTCAGATGGTACAGGTGCAGGGCGGGAGGTATGCGGGCCTGCGCCTTCGACAGGCGATTGGCCGGCACCGAAAACAGGGGAAGAGGAGGCAGTGGTGTGGCCTGCAGACACAGATGGGCGATCCAGGCGTTCCTCCCACTTACTACGGTGCTTGGATGCCATGTGTCGGATCATGCTGGTGGTGGTGAGGTTTCTAGTGTTCATGCCTCGGCTCATTCTGGTGTGGCACAGGTTGCAAACTACAAATCTTTTGTCGTCCGCACTTTCCTTAAAAAAACGCCATACCGCGGAACACCTACCCCTTGGCAAGGTAGATTTACGCAAGGGGGTGCTCCGTGGAACATTTGCGGGCCGGTTTGGTGCGGTCCGCCTTCTTTCTGTTGCCACACCACTGCCTCTTCCAGCCTGTTGCGGTGCTGCAGATGGCTCACCCTCAGGACTGCTGTCATCGCTCGGCTCTACACCTTCCCAGGTGGGGTCAGTCACCTCATCGTCCACCAAGTCCTCCTCCACTTCCTCACTCTGATCATCCTCCTCAAGTCTTGATCCCACCACATACTCAGTCATTGACAACTGTATAACATTCTCCTCAACAAGGTCTTGAGACGGAAATAGTGGTTGATTTAATGGCAACTGTGTCTCATCATCATCATCATCATCATCCACTACTTCCTTTGACCTTAAATGCCGTTCACATCTGTCATCTTCTTGTGATTGGGTAGCCTCTAGAGGTTGTGAATCAGGGCACAAGATGTCATGTTCCTCTGCAAGCGTGCTTGGAGAGAGGGTCAAATGAAGGATTGGTGATGAGACGAGCTCATCACTATATCCCAGTGTGGGATCACTTCTTTGACCAGACCGTGTATGGTGGGAGGAAGGATGATCAGAGTGAGGATTATGTTGACCAGACTCTTGGCTACTGAGAGTGGACTTGGTGGAAGACAGGGTGGTGCTTAACCGACTGGAAGCAGTATCAGCTGTCATCCAACCGACCACCTGTTCGCACTGGTCGGACCTCGAGAGTGATGTCCTGCGACGCCCTGTGAAATCAGACATGAAGCTAGGTATGGTGGATGTCTTTCTTTCTTGTGCTCTGGCACCAGGCACAGTTTCTCCGCGTCCTGACCCGCGCCCTGAACTTTCAGGATCACGTCCACTTCCCCGTCCCTTTTTACCCGCCTTCTTCATCTTACACGATATATGTGACTTTAATATATATGAGTTTGAAAACTTAACAGTATTTCTTCCTATTCTGCAACTGTGCAGAGTACACAGAATAGGCTGTTAAACGGCGTTGAAACACACTGAATGGAATATGTGACTTTAATATTTGAGTTTGAAAACTTAACAGTATTTCTTCCTATTCTGCAACTGTGCAGAGTACACAGAATAGGCTGTTAAACGGCGTTGAAACACACTGAATGGAATAAGTGACTTTAATATTTGAGTTTGAAAACTTAACAGTATTTCTTATAATTCTGGAACTGTACAGAGTACACAGAATAGGCTGTTAAACGGCGTTGAAACACACTGAATGGAATATGTGACTTTTAAATTTTAGTTTGAAGACTTAACAGTATTTCTTCCTATTCTGCAACTGTGCAGAGTACACAGAATAGGCTGTTAAACGGCGTTGAAACACACTGAATGGAATATGTGACTTTAATATTTGAGTTTGAAAACTTAACAGTATTTCTTCCTATTCTGCAACTGTGCAGAGTACACAGAATAGGCTGTTAAACGGCGTTGAAACACACTGAATGGAATATGTGACTTTAATATTTGAGTTTGAAAACTTAACAGTATTTCTTCCTATTCTGCAACTGTGCAGAGTACACAGAATAGGCTGTTAAACGGCGTTGAAACACACTGAATGGAATAAGTGACTTTAATATTTGAGTTTGAAAACTTAACAGTATTTCTTATAATTCTGGAACTGTACAGAGTACACAGAATAGGCTGTTAAACGGCGTTGAAACACACTGAATGGAATATGTGACTTTTAAATTTTAGTTTGAAGACTTAACAGTATTTCTTCCTATTCTGCAACTGTGCAGAGTACACAGAATAGGCTGTTAAACGGCGTTGAAACACACTGAATGGAATATGTGACTTTAATATTTGAGTTTGAAAACTTAACAGTATTTCTTCCTATTCTGCAACTGTGCAGAGTACACAGAATAGGCTGTTAAACGGCGTTGAAACACACTGAATGGAATATGTGACTTTAATATTTGAGTTTGAAAACTTAACAGTATTTCTTCCTATTCTGCAACTGTGCAGAGTACACAGAATAGGCTGTTAAACGGCGTTGAAACACACTGAATGGAATAAGTGACTTTAATATTTGAGTTTGAAAACTTAACAGTATTTCTTATAATTCTGGAACTGTACAGAGTACACAGAATAGGCTGTTAAACGGCGTTGAAACACACTGAATGGAATATGTGACTTTTAAATTTTAGTTTGAAGACTTAACAGTATTTCTTCCTATTCTGCAACTGTGCAGAGTACACAGAATAGGCTGTTAAACGGCGTTGAAACACACTGAATGGAATATGTGACTTTAATATTTGAGTTTGAAAACTTAACAGTATTTCTTCCTATTCTGCAACTGTGCAGAGTACACAGAATAGGCTGTTAAACGGCGTTGAAACACACTGAATGGAATATGTGACTTTAATATTTGAGTTTGAAAACTTAACAGTATTTCTTCCTATTCTGCAACTGTGCAGAGTACACAGAATAGGCTGTTAAACGGCGTTGAAACACACTGAATGGAATAAGTGACTTTAATATTTGAGTTTGAAAACTTAACAGTATTTCTTATAATTCTGGAACTGTACAGAGTACACAGAATAGGCTGTTAAACGGCGTTGAAACACACTGAATGGAATATGTGACTTTTAAATTTTAGTTTGAAGACTTAACAGTATTTCTTCCTATTCTGCAACTGTGCAGAGTACACAGAATAGGCTGTTAAACGGCGTTGAAACACACTGAATGGAATATGTGACTTTAATATTTGAGTTTGAAAACTTAACAGTATTTCTTCCTATTCTGCAACTGTGCAGAGTACACAGAATAGGCTGTTAAACGGCGTTGAAACACACTGAATGGAATATGTGACTTTTAAATTTTAGTTTGAAGACTTAACAGTATTTCTTCCTATTCTGCAACTGTGCACAGTACACAGAATGTGCTGCTACACTGCGGCGAAGCACACTGAATGGAATATGTGACTTTTAAATTTTAGTTTGAAGACTTAACAGTATTTCTTCCTATTCTGCAACTGTGCAGAGTACACAGAATAGGCTGTTAAACGGCGTTGAAACACACTGAATGGAATAAGTGACTTTAATATTTGAGTTTGAAAACTTAACAGTATTTCTTATAATTCTGGAACTGTACAGAGTACACAGAATAGGCTGTTAAACGGCGTTGAAACACACTGAATGGAATATGTGACTTTTAAATTTTAGTTTGAAGACTTAACAGTATTTCTTCCTATTCTGCAACTCTGCACAGTACACAGAATGTGCTGCTAAACTGCGGCGAAGCACACTGAATGGAATATGTGACTTTAATATTTGAGTTTGAAAACTTAACAGTATTTCTTCCTATTCTGCAACTCTGCACAGTACACAGAATGTGCTGCTACACTGCGGCGAAGCACACTGAATGGAATATGTGACTTTTAAATTTTAGTTTGAAGACTTAACAGTATTTCTTCCTATTCTGCAACTGTGCACAGTACACAGAATGTGCTGCTACACTGCGGCGAAGCACACTGAATGGAATATGTGACTTTGATATTTTAGTTTGAAGACTTAACAGTATTTCTTCCTATTCTGCAACTCTGCACAGTACACAGAATGTGCTGCTACACTGCGGCGAAGCACACTGAATGGAATATGTGACTTTGATATTTTAGTTTGAAGACTTAACAGTATTTCTTCCTATTCTGCAACTCTGCACAGTACACAGAATGTGCTGCTAAACTGCGGCGAAGCACACTGAATGGAATATGTGACTTTGATATTTTAGTTTGAAGACTTAACAGTATTTCTTCCTATTCTGCAACTCTGCACAGTACACAGAATGTGCTGCTAAACTGCGGCGAAGCACACTGAATGGAATATGTGACTTTGATATTTTAGTTTGAAGACTTAACAGTATTTCTTCCTATTCTGCAACTCTGCACAGTACTCAGAATGTGCTGCTAAACTGCGGCGACGCACACTGAATGGAATACGTGACTTTGATATTTTAGTTTGAAGACTTAACAGAATGTGCTCTAATCTGCAACTTTGCACACTAAACAGAATGTGCTCTAATCTGCAACTTTGCACACTAAACAGAATGTGCTCTAATCTGCAACTTTGCACACTAAACAGAATGTGCTCTAATCTGCAACTGTGCACACTAAACAGAATGTGCTCTAATCTGCAACTTTGCACACTACACAGAATATATATATTTTTTTTTTTTTTTTTTTCCCCCCACACCAAATAACCTGCTGCCCCCACACACAGTAGTCCTAAAAAGGACTTTTGGTTCTTTTTTTTTCACAATTTTTGTTTTTTTCCTCCCTACACTGCCTTTCCCTTCCTATCCTCAGCTCTCCCTGGCTCAGACTGAGCCGAACTCGATGGTCAGGTGCTATACAGCACCTGACCACGGGTTCTGGCCAGCCAATCAGTGTAATGCCAGCAGCCAACATGGCTGCTGGCATTACACCGATGTCAGAGCCTCCCTGCACGTTTATTGGCTGCGCAGCAGGCGCAAAACGTGCGGGGAGGAGACACGAACATGGCGGGCGAGCACATGCGGTACTCGTACGAGTACCGCCATGTGCCGAGCAGAGCGATGCTCGTGCCGATCCGAGCATCGGCCGAGCATGCTCGCTCAACACTACTCTTCACCTCTCACCAATACCTCTTGTCTCTTCCAGTACATTAGTTCAATGTTTCTCTTGCTTTCCGTAACATCACAACTGTCTATTCTAATCAGACTTAAGTTAAATTGCAGGCTACATTCCCTGGCTTTCTGTTTGTTACAACTGCTAGATGTGCTTAGCAATTTCTGTATTAACAAGAACTTCAACCGAGTTGAGTTTATTCACATTCTTGTTCATGTTTTATTGAGGCAGTGTTGCATTCATCGTGACCCTATATTTTAATGACATTGTAACCCACTTCATGCTTTATTCAGTGTTGGATTTCCACAACTGCTTTGCAGCATCTGTTAACTCTTTCAACTGCTGACTGTGTAAGGCTGCAGTGAGTCACCTGATACAGAGAGATGGCTGATGTACTAAGGAGACGTGGGACAAACCAACTGCACAACAGGAGACAAACAAAAATTCCCAAAGGTCCTGTTGAGTTAAATGAGGATTTTACCACTTAAATGCTATAGAGTTCCCTAGTGCACTGCAAAGGCGTTTTTTTTTTTAAGTTTTAAAATGCTTTATTGGAGTTCAACAAGTTACATCGTACATGACAGGAACATTCCAGTGGGTGATATGGAAAACAGATAGCCAAGCAGCATGTAATTCAGAAAGTTAAAAACATCTTTTCAGCTAAAGTATATTGATCTCAACAAGACCAAACCTACAGCAAACCGTACATATTATCTGATTCAAATATTGTAAGGAGAGAAGGAAAGGGGAAAGGGGGAAGGAGAGGAAGAAGAAGAAAAAAAAAAGAAAAAAGGAAAAATAGCATCTCCGTCCTCTCTCGCCCCCGCGCAGCACGACCACCACCCCCAAAACAGCACCCCAACAAGCCCATCCATGCCTGAGCTCCACCCACAGTCAAACTCATCACATACCAATCATGCAGAGTGGAACCAGCACCAGAAGGCACCTGGCTCCATCTCCTCCCTCAGAAGCATGTATAGAGACACTCAGTTCAAGAGTCTTCTAACTCCTGTCCAGGGAAGTTGCGAAAGAGGGCCAGAGTGACCATGAGGGTGAGATGAGAGAAATATTATTCAAAGAAAATGAATGAAGAAATTCCAGTCGATGGAATGTACGTGTGTTTGCAAACCATTCCGATAGGAGAGGTTGAGAGTCTGACTTCCAGTGAAGAAGATAAGTCTGCAATGGCTTTTAAACCTTTGAATGCTAGAAAGGTTTAACATATTGTTGGAAATGTCTCTAGAATTTAGATGTTTAACCCTTTCAGTGCCAGCACGATGTGTTGCATACCATTCTGGCACTGAGAAGGTTAAACATTGCGTACCCCTCTGGCACTCAAAGGGTTAACGAGGACTTGTATTTCTAACTTATGACCCAGTTGGTTTGCCTAAAAATGATCTAACCCTTTTTCGTGCCCCAGACTGCCTAGGCATTAGGAATAAAATAAAAGAGGAACATTTCTGAAGCAATCCAACTACACCATAGGGGACAACTACAGCTTCCCACTTATTTAAATGAGGCTTTTAAACCCTTGAGTTCTAAAGAGATCTGAAATGCATTGCACTGGAGACATCACTAGCATTCAGTGGGTCAAATCCCCTGTAAATAAATGAAATTATTTTTAGATTTCCTTAGGTTTTGTTCCAGAATCACCCTCTTTTATGCATAAGTCCTATTGGCTCATAGGGAAGAAATAAAAATTCCTGTTAAATTAAATTTGTCTGTTAACCCCTTGAATGCTAGAGAGGTCTCCGATGCATTGCATAGACCTGTCTGGCATTCAATTGGTTAAAAAGTTATTTTCATGTGCATGGGAATTTAGGGTTGTTGTGTTTACAATATCTGTATTGCAAAGATAGAATCTAAATGCTTTTAATCCTTTCAGTGCGAGAGTGGTATCCAATGCATGGATTGCATATCCCTCTGCACTCAAAGGGTTAAACCTCTGCTTCTTCATAAAAACGATAATTAGGGTTGGAGGAAAATACCTTATATTTTTAGTAGCAATTTCTGCACTGACTGTGGTAAGATAGGGTGGACAATTTAAAAAAAATAAATAAATAAACAATTAAAAAAAAGAATAAATAAATAAATAAATAAATAAATATATTAGGGGACAGACAGCTGGATGGGAGCCTGGTGTGAGTTCTGTGACTGAGGCAGACTTGATACACAGCAGAAGAAATTGAGAATTTTGTTTAGGACCAAGGCAAGACATCACACTCCATCATTTGTGTACTGTAGAGAGTAAAAACACATGGTAGTTGAGTAATGTCCAGCAAATGCACAAGCGGGAGGGGCAATGGTGGAGCAGTACAGGGACATAGGAGTAAAGTGGTAGTTCAAAAACTGAATGCTGCAATGGTTGCTGTAGTATGTGCAATAAATGATGATGATTCCTCTCCTCCTGGTATGGATGCAGTTTGTCGAGGTTCCACCAATCACACCACGCCAGTCCCCCCACCACCACTACCATACACATCTGCCACATTGTAGGTTGTTCTTTATTTTTTTCATCAAATTAGATCATCATGAATATGTGCTAGTGTCACATAAGCAGGAAGTTAGTGTTGAGGGTAAAGGACAAATGCATTCTGCATGCTAACACATTTTTCAAGGTAAATGTTGCCGTAGGACTCACAACTTTGACTTTCAGCTACTGTGCTGGGAAGTGTTGTACCATAGGAAACATAGGGGGAAAATGTGTTGAAATAGGAGAAAAATGTGTTAGAATAGTAGAAAAATGTGTTGAATAGTAGAAAAATGTGTTGAATAGGTGAAAATGTGTTAGAATAGGAGAAAAATGTGTTAGAACAGGAGAAAAATTTGCTGGAATAGGCAAAAAATTAGGAATATTCTGCATTGGAGAAAAGTAGAAAACCCGATAAAAAAGAGAAAAATCGTCTGTTTTTCACAAAACGTCATGCAGGAAATTTTTCTCATTTTCCCCCCACCCCTACTTGGTACCAAAAAGACTACAAATCATCTGTACTAAAGAATCTGTCCCAAGTTTTGTTGAAGAGCAGAATCATTCTAGTACATCCTCCATATTATTATTAGAGATGGGGAAAAAATTTTCCACAATATATTTTTACAAAAAACTGGCAGTTTGATGCTTTTTCTGTCTGCAGAAACCTCATAAAATTGCTGTCTTTTTGCTAACCCCAAAATATTTCCCACTAGAACTTAGCCATTTTCTGCCTTTGTCTGAGAATTCCTGTTGTGGTTCTGACTCAGTATGTCTAGTTCTGGGGGTCATTATGTGTGGTTGTTACCCACCAATGAAATGTGACAAGACCGGAGGGTCAGAATGTTTGGTTCTGGGGAAGTGATGGGCAAAATAGGGCTCTCCATCTGCTTCCAGACTACAACTCCCATCATTTTCCATGATCAGCTGGCAGGGAATGATGGAGGTTGAAGTCTGGAAGCAGGTGGATGGCTTCATGTTGCCCACCCCTATAGTTACCAGTGCAGCTGTGGGGGCATCAGTAATTGTTATTGTATGGTTACTATGTGACAAGACGAAGGTTCAGTATGTGTGGTTTATTTCCTGGAGTAAGTATTGCAAAAATATGCAATTTACCACTTTTTCTATAGAAATTCATAGCATAGAAACCCCATACATTTTTGCCTTTTTGTAAATCCCAAAATATTTAATTCTCGAAGTTTGCTGGTTTCTGCTTACACCCAAGAATTTCTGCCAGGGTGGCAACTCAGTATGTGTAGTTCTATGGATTCTAGCGCAGTGGGTTCTATCTATCTATCTATCTATCTATCTATCTATCTATCTATCTATCTATCTATCATTATTTCTATCTAATTCTCAATATCTAATTCTCTATCTCTAACTATCACTCTCTAATTATAAAGAAGCAGCAGCACTCACAGTATTTGTAAAAAGGTGAAAATTCAAAAGTTTATTGTAAATGTTTTGACTAGGCAAACTGGCCTTCCTCAAGACAAGAAAACAGTGTGCAATATGTCCCCTATATACCCCTTCTATTGAAACTGGAGCCAAAATTAGCATTGCATTGTGACAATGATGTAATCGTTCATGGACAGAGCTGGTCATTACTATGCTGAAGTAAAAACTCCCCCAGAGCAAAGGAATGGAAAGTGTTACAGTTTTACCAGTATACTTTTATGTTATCATTACAAAGAACAAAATCAGGATAACGGTAGATAATCAGCTAAGTCTTATGATATACAGTTACAGTTAGGATTAGAAAAAACAAAAAAAAGGACTGAGCCACATATACTTGGAAGTATAGGACACCTTAGGAAAAATTATACATATTGTATGTAGGTGGTGTCATTAATGTCCAGATGGTGCCACCTACAGGAATAAGAGGCTACCGGATAAGCACTTATTAACCAAAGTGTCCAGTCCAGATGATAATCTAGATTTTGTTATTTTGATAGAAGTGACCAACGGGGCAAAGCCTCACTGGTTAATCCTGTCAAAATAATTTCTCACTGCAATGATTTTGACAGGAGGGGCTAGGGGGAGAAGCCCCCTTGCCACTCCTGCCAAAATCACTTCCCTGTCACGATTTGCTGAGGTAGGGGCATACTCATCCCTTGCCGCCCCAGGGAGGGGTGGAAAGCAAACCAGAAACAGTTTGATATGTAAATTACTAACTCCTTAAGTGATTGGAACAGAACTCCATGATAACTGAAATACAGAAAAGACTCAGTACAAGCACACACAAAACAGGACTATATAAGGGAAACTGGACAGATGAAGAATCAGTGACCCAGATAAGAGGAGACAAGAGTATTTGGGATAAATCACAATTGATCCAGCAAGGAAGTGAATGAAAGAACATGAAGATAAAGTGGAGAGAATAATCACTTTTATTGTAGGCAAATAAATGATAGGAAACAGCAGTAGCATGGCTGAAACTACACAAAGGCGCCTACAGTCAGACAGAACTCTAAGAACAACAAAAAGAAACTACTGCAGCTTCCAGACCCAAGTGACCAGCAGCCAGGAGCTCTGAATCCAAGAAGGACGATATACTAAGAAGAACTGGATCAGTTCTGGAGCAAACCAATTGCACAACAGGGAACAAATAGAAATTCACCAAATTACCATTGATTTAAATTGGTCTTTTAACACCTTATATTCTACAAAAGTCTCCAATGCATTACAAAGCAATACATTAGAGGCATATCTTCTATTCAAATGCTTAACTTTTACATTTAAAGGGATAGTAATACTTAAAATATATGTTGTAGGGTTTATGTCCCCGAATAAAACAAGGGTGATCGCACTGTTGAGAGATATTTAATTAAAACATTATAACAGCTCAAACTTGAATTTTTTTGGGTGCACTATCACAGTGGCCTGAAAATTTACAGTGGCACTGTTGCTACACCATCTTATGGAGATTTATGGTCTACAGACCAGAGCAGTCCATAGGATGGTGTAGCAACAGCGCCACTGTAAATTTTCAGGCCACTGTGATATTGCACCTAAAAAATTCAAGTTTGAGCTGTTATAATTTTTTTAATAAAATATCTCTCAGCAGTGGGAGTACCCTTGTTTTACTCAGGGGGTTAAACACTACAAGATATTTTTTTTTTTATATTTTAAGTATTACTTTCCCTTTAAAGCAATGGGAATTTTAATTTCTCCCCTATGGTGCAGTAGGTTTGCCCCAGTATTTCTCCATGTCAGCTAGGAACATCCTACAAAAGGGTTTGTATTTCAAATTACCACTATTTGTGACAGCTATACATTAAACCAGTAATTACCATGATTGAAGGTTTTTCTTTTTAGGTAGCATATCACCAATTAAAACAGTGATGATTCATTTGTCACATTTATCACAATGGATGTTAATATATATATATATATATATATATATATATACTTAAATCAGCTAATGGAGCTTTGCTGTGCTGATAAACATAGTTCAATGAATGAATAAGTTGTTCTCCAAGAGAGAAAATCATGCATCACCACCACATGCTGGTTTTAGTTTGAAATACTTTATTCCAAAGTTTGGAGCCTTGATTATTTTTTAATTTCTAAATTGTGAAAAAGATTACTGCCTCTGAGAGTAATTTAAAAAGGTTTATAAGAGTACTCAGAGGTTAAAAGACTTTCTAAATCATTTTCAGGTAGATAACGGAAGCTTGGATTGCAGGACTACTGATATTTATTCTAGATACCTTGGATACAGGAAAATGTCTAAGTTCATTATAGATGATGTATTGATAAAATTACTAATGTCAACATTAAAAAGGGATTTGTGAAGTTATTATCAAATATTCAGTTTGTCTTGTCATGCAGGCATGGAAAATGTTATTCTCTTTTGGTAGGCAATGAAAAATACCTTTCCGTTGCTCATTGAAAAACAAACAAATGATTTAATTGGGGAATAAAAAGTTATATATGTTGCTAGGTGTCAAGTATTGTGCATGCATACTTGCATAGTGACCCTGCTGTTGGTCTTTAGGAAGTGTTGGGGAAAGTGTGAGAGGTAGGTACATCTGTCTTCTGATTACATTAAGTGATGTACTAGTGCACACCACTAGCGGTGGGCAAAAGTTGTCACCATGTTCCTGCTTCCTCATTTTCGCAGGAAAATCTGCTTTTAAACCAGCAATTAAAATCTTTGCAGTTTTTGCCCATTGGCTGAAATTCTTTGCCAAATTTTCAATGGCTAGAAAGTTTCCTCCCATTGCTTTATGTCATTTTTGCCTTTTCACTATTAAAAGTGAAATATGTGCAGAAGTGAAACACAATAGAAGCAGTTACAGAGCAAGGTAGACGTGCTGTGCTGTTCTGCTGTTACTTGTCTGGAAATGAGAATGTTTACAACAGTAAAAGGAGGAACCAGGAGGACCATTATGTGTCCACTGCATCTGAGGAGGAGGAGGAAGTGAGCACTACAGAACCAATGCTGTCCAGTCCCCCTAAATCACCCCTAGGATATTGGGGAATTTAATGGGAAGGGAGGATGAGAAGGGTAGTACTACTGAAAGCAGGACAGGTCAGCTGCCTGCGCCTGCTGCAAGAGTAGTGCCCCTGCTCCCACCATTGCTGTACCTACTGCCATCATTTGTTGTACCTGCTGCCAGACTTGCTGCCCCTGCTGCCACTACTGCTGCCCCTGCTGCCAGACTTGCTGCCCCTGCTGCCACCAGTGATATGCATGCTGCCAGTGCTGAACCTGCTGTCACCAGTACTGTGCCTGCTGTCAGACATGCTGCCCCTGTTGCCACCAGTGCTGTACCTGCTGCCAGTGCTGTATCTGCTGCCACCAATACTGTGCCTACTGTCAGACATGCCGCCCCTGTTGCCACCAGTGCTGTATCTGCTGCCAGTGCTGAACCTGCTGCTACTAATACTGTGCCTGCTGTCAGATGTGCTGCTTCTGCTGCCAACAGTGCTGTGCCTGCTGCCAATGCTGAACCTGCTTACACCAGTGCTGAACCTGCTGTTAGTTTGTCTTGTAATACTTAGGGGGGGGAGATGATGCCAAGTGTGACAGCAGGGGACCCGAAGTCACTCTTACCATCCCCAAGCAGTCCCGCCAGTGCTAGTACTAATACTACTACTAAGAAGGTCCAGCAGCTTTTTAGTGTTAGGAGTGAAGGAGGGGGTAATCAATATCCTCATATTACTAGTAACTGTGAGGAGGAAGATTCTGCGGCTGAACTTGATGTGGTTGTTGGTGGTAGTAGTAACAATAATGGTGAAGCAGCTGGTGGGACTAGTGTTAGGAGTGGTAGGGGAAGCATTTGAGAACATCCAAACTAGTGGTCAAAGGAGCCCACAGCATTCCTATGACCCTGGAAGTCCCCTTCCCTTCAATATAATGTCCAAGTGGAACATCATCCTGAAGAGGCCAGAAATGTTGGGGTAGAGCAGGAGCAGAATTAATACCACGACCACCAGCAGCCAGCTGCCTGTGCCTGCTCCTACTGCTGCGAGTCTGCCTTCCTCATGTCACCAAGAAATGACAAATGTGACATTAGAGGACCCTCTGTCACATTGCTCATCACCTCCTGCAAGCAACAGTGAGATGTCTGCAATAGAGTAGTAGCAGTACATAGGGAGTGGGACTAGTGGTAGTGGTGTTGAGGATGCTGGAGAAGCTGGGGTGGTGATGGCCTTTTTAGCAGAAACAGAGAAGGAATGGGAGACAGGAATGAGGATGGGCATCACCACCACCACTGCTACTAGCAGTGAGCTTTTGGAATTTGCACAATTTGCAACTGTTCTAATTCCTGCTGCTGCCGACATGCAAGGGCAGCAGGATGCTGAGGAGCAAGCTAGTGTGCCACAGACCACTGTGGACACAGTGGGAATGGTTCCACTTGAAAGTAGCAGCTATACTCCTGGTCTAGACTAGATGGGCAAAAATTTTAACTTCAAACAAAAATTGTCAAATAATGACACTTCCCACTTGACAAAAATATTTCCAGGAAAAGGCTTTTTTCTCCTAGCTCATTTCATTGAAATCAATTGAAACATTGAATTTACACACACACTTGAACAGGGTATTTATTTCAGGGGGGGTTTGTTGACTGGTATTGGGGGACAGTTGAATAAAAAATAAATAAATAAAATAAAATACGAAATTTGTAAAATTTGTGATAGAGAAAGGGACCATCTGACTTAAGCTGCACTAGGGTAGACTGATACTTGACGTGAGAAAGTATTTTGTAGATAATGACTTGTAAGATTTGTTGTTAGAGGCTCAAGCTCCGAGGAAACATTGATCTGTAGGACTTATACTTGTTTGGCACAAGCCCTAAGAAAACACTGATTTTTAGGACTTATGCTTGTTGGAAACACACCCCCCAAAATTGTTTTTTTTGTAGCACTATGTTTTTTTTGTTGTTTTTTTTAAAGTGCAAGTCCTTCCAACACGTCATGTTGTGTTGGCCAGCAGCCACTGGCTATTGGCAAATGCCCTGATGTAGATGCGGAATTTGTGTCTGTTGTTCTTGCTGCTGCTGTTGTTTAAGCAGCAGGATTATTAGGCAGCTCAAAGGGAATGGGATTAACAACAGCAGTAACATGGGTGATAAAGGTTCCACTTGACACGGCTAGATCCATTGATTCACCTGAGGCAGTAGCAGCACCATAATATCACAGTGCCTGTGTTGTTGCTGGCAACATTATGACTGTGCTCTTTCCTGATTCATTCTTATTGGCTAACGTGGGGTTGCTCCACCCAGTGATAACCCTTATATACTGAGCCCTGTCATTTTTGCAGTGCCCTTTCGTGGTGTTTCCGTTACTAGCACTTGCTCCAGAATTCGTGTGTTTCCTGTGTATGACCCGGACTGTCTGACTACTCTGCCTGTATCGTTCCTGCTCTGTGTACCGACCCAGCCTGGCTGACATTCCTGCTGTGCCCAGACCCAGATTGGCTGACGTTCCTTCTCTGTGTACCGACCCGGCCTGGCTGACGTTCCTGCTCTGTGTACCTGACCTGGCCTGGCTGACTTTCCTGCTGTGTGTACCGACCCGGGATTGGCTGACGTTCCTGCTGTGTGTACCGACCCGGCCTGGCTGACGTTCCTGCTCTGTGTACTGATCCGGTCCTGATTACTACCCTTCTGGTATCCGGTTGTGGGCCAGTACTCCAGTTTCTCTCTGCCCACGGACAGATCCTCTGTTGCCTACGTTGCTACTCCGGCAGCCAGTTACTGTGACCCAATCAGTATTGTGCCTTGTGATACGACATCCGGTGTTGTAGTGTCCTTCGGTAGCACCACGGTACGCTTGACCTATACTGCCCTAGCTGGGGATGGTCTTTCCTGGGCGCCTCAAGCTTGCTCCATACTGGTATTGATTCTAGGTCTGAGCGTTCATTAACCCCTTGTGGGTTGGTGCCTGGCACATTGGGTACAGCCATTGCAGTCACTGATTGGCGTTACTCCGTGCCTCCGTGGCAGTCCTCCTTTGGCAGCTCCGGTAGTCTACCGTTTGTCCAGGTCCTTCGTTGCTATTGCTGCCTTGGTCACTATTGTGTCACTCCCTGCATAGAGAGTGTATTAACGGCCATTATACTATTAGGGCCTGCTCGTCCTCCTGGCCTAATAGCAATCACACTATCCATATTTAGTTTGGATTCACACGAATTGTACCTGACCTGTGTCAGTATAGTATTGCATATATACATACTGGACCTGTGTGGGTACTAATAACTGTAACCTGACCTGTGTCAGTATAGTATTGTATATATTTACTGGACCTGTGTGGGTGTTTTGTACTGCTACATGTCCTGTGTCAGTAATATACTGTTGCAAACA
Organism: Rhinophrynus dorsalis; assembly: GCA_037306005.1. NCBI lineage: Eukaryota > Metazoa > Chordata > Amphibia > Anura > Rhinophrynidae > Rhinophrynus > Rhinophrynus dorsalis. Next base: position 339,532,997 of record CM074720.1, on the reverse strand, counting down.
TACTGGACCCACAAGGGTTTTTCTATTATTGTGGTTCTTCAATAAAATTTCATTTTATAAACCTTCCGTGTCTGAGTGTCCGTAAAACCATTACACATAACTAGCCCCAACCACTTCGTGTGTATGTGGAGAAAAGAAGAAGTTGGCTAATAATTCTTCTCCACCTGCCCCTTCTCCAAAATCATGGGTGTGTTCTTATTAGAATATATTTTTTTCCCTTGAGAGCAAGAACTTTGGCTCTCATCAACAACTGCAATGTGCACAGTGTGTGTCGGGTGTGTGTGTGACAAATAACACCTGGCACAATTCTATCCAGAGACCACGACACCAGAAACTAAGTACTGCTGCTGTCACTCAGGGACGTGCACAGACATTTTGGGGGGCAGGGGCTCAAATGAAAAAAAAAGGGCACTTCTCATAATTATTATTATTATTATTATTATTTTTGTTAAAAGGGCACAAGGGCACTTGGGACAAAAAGGGCAGGTGCTCAAGCCCCCCTTGGGGTCTATGTGTGCACGTGCCTGCTGTCACTATGGCCCTTGTCCACAACCCTTTAAGGACACATGACAACTTGCTGACAGTGTAATAGTGATGATGAACCCTCCTTGCCACCAGCTTAGCATATTCTGCAGGATGGAATCTCCTCAGATGCCACTTGATGCCTTGCTTGCGATTCTCCTCCACCACACTGCCATATGTGGTCAATGCACCACACAGTGTACAATGGGTAGACACAAATTGCCACATCCTAACATCAACAGAGTGGCTATCATTTGGCAGGTGAGGTAACGATGAACAAGGTGGATTGGCAGAAAATCTAGTTACCCTAGATCAAGAAGGTAATGGCAAGCTTCCAGACTTTGGCTGAGTTGCTATATTCTTCCTTCTCTTTGATCTCTGCCTCACCTCTTGTTGCCTTTCTGAAGAGACAGGGAGTACAGCAACAGTAGTGCTTGATTTATGTGGTGGGTGTTTGGCTTTAACACTTTTGACATAAATATCATGGTGTCTTTGTTTCATGCCTGTTATCAGGGCACTTGTGCCAAGGCGTTTTCCCTCCTTTCCTCTTCTCACTGACTTGTCACAAATTGTGCACAATGCTGTTGTTGATAACTTCACTGTTCCTGCCCCAAGAGAAAAATAGTCCGACACCCATGACATCAGGCGATAGGGAACAAGTGGAGAAGAATGGCCTCTTTCCTCTTGTCCTCCACATTCTCCTTCACTGTCTGGGGCACAGGATGATGTTGCTGCTGTTCCTGATACTACCTCAGAATCAGCACTGCAAATAGGACCAGGAGTATTGCTGCTGCTGGCAAGTGGAACCTGTCCTAGTCCTGTATCACTTGTTGACCCCATTTCCACTGTGTCCACGGTGGTCTGTGGCACACTAGCCTGCTCTTCAGCATTTTGCTGCCCTTGCAACTGAGCATCAGTAATTATAGCAGTTGCAAATTCCGCAAATTCCAAAAGCTCACTGCTGCTGCTACTGGTGCCCATCCCCATTCCTGTCTCCCATTCCTTCTCAGTTTGGACTAAAAAGGCCATCAATGTCTCTTCTACCCCATCTTCTCCACCATCATCATCACCACTAGTCCCTCCTTCACTCCTAACATTAACAATCTGCTGGAACTTCTTAATAGTAGTCCTAGCACTGACGGGACTCCTTGGGGATGGCAAGTGGGACTTACGGTCCCCTGCTGTCACATTTACTATTTTCTTTTCCTTCCCCTCTCCTGAGTATTACAAGACACAATGGCAGCAGGTTAAGCACTGGTGGCAGCAGGTTCAGCCCTGGCAGCAGGCACAGCGCTGGTGGCACCAGAGGCAGAACTGACAGCAGGCACAGCACTGGAGGCAGCAGGGGCAGCACATCTGGCAGCAGGCACAGTACTGGTAGCAGCAGAAGCAGCAGTGGCAGCAGGCACACCACTAGTGTCAACAGGGGCAGCACATTGGTGGAAGTGGTGGAAGCAGGGGCAGGACATCTGACAGCAGGCACAGGCAGATGACCTGTCCTGCTCTCACTGCTACTCTTTTCATCCTCCCTTAACATTATCATTAATGTTCCCAAGAAACTTAGAGGTGATTTAGGGGGACTAGCCAGTACTGCTTCTGTTCAATTCCTCCTCAGACTCAATAGACACATAAGGGTTCTTCCTGTTCCTCCTTTTATTAGTCTTAAACTTTCTCATAGTGATAGCAGTCACTATGAGCCTCTCCTGCCTCAGTTTTGCCTCAGATCAAAGCAGAACATCACAGCACGTCTGCCTCACTCTGTAGCTGCTTCTATTGTGTATCACTTCCTGGAATGCGTCACATTTTTATAGTGAAAAGGTGAAAAACACTTAAAGAGGATCTATCACCCCTATACAAGTGTGTCTTAAATGTTAAGTTATATAGTGAATATGTGGAGTACTTTATTAATACTGCCCTGCACCCTACTTCAGGACAGACTGCAGTTACCAGCTCTGTACCACAGTTGACCACTCTGCCTCTGCTCCCCACTATCCAGCCTCCTTAGATGATGGTGGCTTTCTGCCTGTAAACTGGAGTGCTCTCATTGGCCAGAGACCACTCCAGCTTACATGCATAAAGCCTCAGTCATCGGAGGAGACTGGATAGGGGTAGGGAAGCAGAGGCAGAGACTGCAGTACAGAGCTGGTAACTGCAGTCCGTCCAGAGGTAGGGTGCAGGGCAGTATTAAATAATTACATTTCGGCCAAATAGCATTTTAAAAACAGAAATTAATAAAGTACTTCACATATTTGCTATATAACCTAACATTTAAGACACATTTGTATAGGGGTAATAGATCCCCTTTAAATCAATGGGTGGAAACTCTTTAGCCATTGAAAAAATGGTGAAGAAATTTTGCATGTGAAGATTTTAATCACTTCAGATTTTCCCCATGAAAAAGCGGACAACAATGTGGTTTTCACTGATTTTTTCATGGGAACATGACTGGATCTTTTGCCCACCCCTAATCTTCATCACCAGCATCAGAGTCATCACCTTCACTCTTCTCTTCCTCCACTTTTGATGTTGACAGGTGCCCTTAGTTTCACACTCATCACAGACAGAATGACAGCAGGCTAATACACAGGCAGCAGCACCATGCTGGTACTTCACACAGCCGCATAAAACATTCACTTTAAAAAATATTACCCCAGGTCTCTGGGGTTGTTGTGGGGGTGGCACCATGGCAACACTATCTGCTGGGCTCCCACTCCTACTGCTGTTTGTGGATTTCTCTGCATCAGCAATGTCCCTCCAACATCTTTGTTTAATTCTCCAGCAATTAAGTTGTAAAAGAGCTCAGACTTTATTTTTTTCTCTTTCTCAATCACCTTTGCCTTTGTCTACTACTAATGTAAGAACTGCAGCAGAGTGGGAAGTTCTGTTTGGAATTTTCACTGGCAGAAAAAGTATAGGCAAAACACTGAAAAGCTTACTCAGAAAAAGCATTGGTGATAGTGAAAAGACAGATATTCTATTTTCTATCAGTGGGAGATTCCACAGAAGAAGATACAAATTCTGAATTTTCCACAGAAACTCCTGTGACAAAAAGTGTCTTTTCACTCATCTGTGCAGATGATATTGTATTGTTAATTACAAACCTACATATATCTATCTTTCATCTACCTCTGACATTACAAAGGGCTGGAAAACTGATCAGTTTATAAAATGAATAATGATAAAACTAAAGTTATTCCTATACACCTCCCAGAAAAAGTGCCTTAAAGAATCTGCAAGACCAAATAATGAAGTTCACATGGCAGAAAAAATACCTACAGTCCCTAACAGGTCCCTAAATAGGTTTGTCAGTTCCAGAATTTCACAAATACTACAACTCCATGCAAAGAATTCCTATTTTCATAGACTACTCTTCTCGCAAGGCCCAAATGGATAGAAATAGAGCACTCCTCATGAAATCCAATTCATTTCCCTGTGCTGACATTTAAAATTTAATTTTCCCAAAAAGTGATGCAATGCCATAAAATTTTAATTTGCACTTTGGGATATCTCCTCAAATATGTATATCATTTAATCCACCCTAGATTTACTTCAAATTTAAAACCAGACCCCCATCACAAGACTGCAAGCATTTTTCATCACCTAGACAATGCAATAATGACATGTATTCTATAAACAATTTACTATGGATGATACCCACTTTTTATAGTATGTTCAGACACTCCATTCACTCATTAAAATAATTACCATAAATTCCTAGGCTTGTGAGAATCGGTTTGTCCAAATTCGGAATTCAGACAAATAAGGGTCATTCATCGTCATTTGGGCATGCCAAAAGGCAAGAGTCATTCATTTTTCTAAAACTGAATCTGAACAGCACTGGTCAGAGATTAGTGAAAATACTCAGATATTCGGGTGACGTTCTACGCACACACACACTACTTTCCCTTCCTCTCTAGTCCAATTAGCTTCTTCATTCCATGATGGGGGTAGGACTAATGACAAGTCAGACACCCAGACAGCCTGCATTTCCTGTTAGTCAGTTGTTGGAGCTCAGAGAGAGAAGAAAGAGATAGAGAGTGTCCACTTGTTTTGTAGGCAGGCAGGTGGCATTAGACATATGCAGTCAGCCAGCATTAGTGCCTTATTGCCACTGCAAGGAGAGTCATTTGTTCGTGTGCAAAATATTAAAAATATTAGGAATTTGTTTGAATAGTTTTCAGAGTGACATAGCCAGTCTCACAGTCCTGGTGGCAGGCCTAGTACCTTATTGCCAGTGCTCCGCAAGGGAGAGTAATTTGTTCCTGTTCAAAATATAAAAAATAGTAGGAATTTGTTTGAATAGTTTTTAGAGTGACACAGCCAGTCTCACAGTTCTGTAGGCAGACAGGCCTTGTACCTTATTGCCATCACAAGAGAAAGTCATTTGTTTCTGTGCAAAATATTAAAATTATTAGGAATTTGTTTGAATAGTTTTCAGAGTGTCACATTGCCTACCTCTGTGCCCCCGGCCGTGCTGCCTGCAGGCTCCTGGTTCCTTCGCTCCGCTTCTCAAAGGGATTCTTACTTCCGGGTTAGCCGCGTCACCAATGGTGACGTCATATATAGGCACTTATATACAGGAGCAGTTCCAGCTGCTCGGGGCACTGACACAATGCTCCCATAGTGTCTGGACACTTAGACCTAGTCCTGAGAGTCCCTTAGTATTGTTCCAGCTTCTTGAAAATCTACCCAGCCCTTTAGTGTATGATCTCAGCTTGTCTTTACCATTCTCTTTGCCTGCCGATTTGGACACCCTGCAGACCACACAGTGCATTAACCCAGCTTGTCTAAACCACTCTCTATGCCTGCCAATTTGGACACCCTGCAGACCACACAGTGTATGAACCCAGCTTGTCTAGACCTCTCTCTAACTATCTTTAATGGATTTCAGTCCTAGTGAACAACCTGATGTTCCTCGTCTCGTTACCAGCTGCAGTGACCCAGCAACCACCAACACCACCACAGTGATGTTGCTTTTAAGCAGCAGGCGGCTAAAGAAGAGGACTGTCAGTAGTACTAGTAGTCAATGTTATAGTCAGACTCAGCAGCAGCACTCCAAACCAAAAAATAAAAATAAGAAGGGAACTGCAGGTCATTCTACCTCTACTAGAAGGGTAGATAGGTCCAGGTCCTCCTCTGAGACCATGAAGCAGCCATCACCAGTGTCTCATCAGCTGTTTTGTGATGATCACCCAGAACCAATTGTACAATGACTAGTGCCACTGCCAGTTTAGTCACCACCTCCGCTACTGCCAGTTCTGTAAACTAGCTTGTGTACCACTACTGGTCAGACACTGCGGGCAAGTCAAGAAGGATGTAGAATAGTGTCTGGACGGCAGAACAGGGAGAAAGAAGTGGCTCTGACAAGCGAGACAAAGCATCAGCCTTAGTGTTCTTGCTATCAGGTATGTAAGAGATACGGAAATGAAATCTAGCAAAAAATAGAGACCAACGTGCTTGCATGGCGTTCAGTCTTTTGGCAGAAGTCAGATAAGCCAAGTTCTGATGGTCTGTGAGTATAGTTACAATATGAGGAGATCCCTCCAGCAGATAACGCCATTCCTCAAGAGCTAGTTTGATAGCCAGGAGCTCTCGATTCCCAAGATTAATACCATGCATTTTGGCAAAGCCCAAGTCAAGAAAAAGGCCAGAAGCCCCAGAATCAATGAAAGCTGGTACATGAAGAGAGGAAGCAGACCAAGCGAGAGAGACAGGAACCATAAGTCGGTCAACAGGGGATACGGGGACAAGAGTACGACTTAGAAGGGGTCCCCTACCTTCTATGTCCTGGAGTTTCCCGGCTTGTTAGGAAAAAAGCGGGCTATGTGCCCGGATCCTCCACAGTACAGGCATAGACCCTAGTTGCGCCGCCTGTTCCTCTCCTCATCGGAGAGGCGAAAGAAACAACCAACCTCCACAGGCTCATGGATGGCCTCAGGGCAAACTACGGGAGCCTGGAACCTGGGGGCTAAGCGGACTGGTAGATGTGGAGGTAGATGACGTCTTCGATCATGGTCTCTCTCGTGGCGTCTTTCTACAATGCGATGCTCCAGAGTGGAGCACAAGGTGATGAGGCCTTCAAGGTTCTGGGGAATCGGATGCATGGTCAACTCATCTTTAAGCCTGTCATTGAACCCTCATTGAAATGCTGCCTTCAGGGCTTTGTCCCCCCAATCGGTGTCATAGGCGTGCGTACGAAACTCGATCGCATACTGGCTCAATGGATGTTGTCCTTGCTGCATCTCCAGGATAGCAGCCTCGGCCTGTTCTTAGCGCCCTGGGACATTGAAGGCAGAGCGTAGGGCTGAGAGGAAGTCATCCAGATCGTCCAGGATAAGCGACTGATGGTCTATAAGCGGAGACACCCACACCAGTGCCTGACCAGGAGCGAGATCACGAACGTAACCCTGGTTTGCTGGGTGGAATGCACTGCCGGTTGACAGCGGAAGTGCAGAAGGCACTGGTTGAGGAAACCCCTCAGGTCCTTAGGACTTCCGTCGAACCACTCAGGCAAGGGTAAACGAGGACCTAGGGCTGCTACTGGAGGAGGAGCCAACACCGAAGGGCTGGTGGCGGGGACACTCGCGCCCTGCAGACTCTGTTGCAGCTGTTGTAACAAGCCCGAGATGGAGTTCAGCTTGTGATCCAGACTCTGGATCTGAGACGCATGGTGCTCCAGGATAGCGCCTTGCTGGACAATGGCCACGGACAACTCCTTAGGGTCGGTCGTCATGATAGAAGAAGGGTGTGGCGTTTGTATAATGTAATGAATACACCGCACTAGCCCTAGAGAAAAGGACTCCACCAAGAACCCCCCAACCACACTGAGGAGTTGAAGAAGGTCAACCTCCTCCAACAAGGGATAAGATAGCTAGAGGCTGGGGAGCGACGCTGGCACGGGATGCTAGCGGGCAGTGGTTGCCTAGAGGGAGTTGCGGTGCAGCCGAGGCTGAATAAAGATGCAAGGTGCAAGAGACGAAGTGGGAATTGAAAGTAGCATCTCAATCTTTGCTGATGACACTAAGCTATGTAAGGAAATACATACAGAGCTCGATGTTTTTTCCCTACAGAAGGATTTAGATAAACTAAGTGAATGGGCAGAAAAGTGGCAGATGTCATTTAATGTAGATAATAGTGATGAGCGAGCATGCTCGGCCGAAGCTCGGTTTGGCTCGAGCATCGCTCTGCTCGGCACATGGCGGTACTCGTACGAGTACCGCATGTGCTCGCCCGCCATGTTCGGGTCTCCTCCCCGCACAAGGCGCCTGCCTAGGGCCCGGCCAAATGAGGGGGGCCCGGAAAGCCTCATTCAACTTGAATGAGGCTTTCCGGGCCCCCCTCATTTGGCCGGGAGATTCAACCCCCACGCCCGCAGCTTACCTGATCTCTCACTCATCTCGCCGCTCTAGTAATACAGAGCGCTGGGAGATGACATCATCTCCCAGCCTCTGCATTACTACAGCGGCGCCGGGAGCTTCAGTCAAAGAGATCTGTGCCGAAGGAGGCACAGATCTGTCAAGTTCACCGCTAGACCACCAGGGGAAATGTGAAGATGAAGGTGCAATGTGGAGGTGAAGTGGAGATGGGGGCATTGCGGAGATGAAGGGGGCATTGTGGAAGGGGCATTGCGGAGATGAAGGGGGCATTGTGGAAGGGGCATTGTGGAAGGGGCATCGTGGAGATGGAGATGAAGGGGGCATTGTGGAGATGGAAGGGGCAGTGTGGAAGCGGCAGTGTGGAGATGGAAGGGGCAGTGTGGAGATGGAAGGGGCATTGTGGAAGGGGCATGGTGGAGATGAAGGGGGGCATTGTGGAGATGAAGGGGCAATTGTGGAAGGGGCAGTGTGGAGATGAAGGGGACATTGTGGAGATGAAGGGGGCATTGTGGAAGGGGCAATGTGGTGATGAAGGGGCAGTGTGGAGATGAAGGGGCAGTGTGGAAGGGGCATTGTGGAGATGAAGGGGGCATTGTGGAGATGAAGGGGCAGTGTGGAGATGAAGGGGGCATTGAGGAAGGGGCAATGTGCATCCAGACATCCTCCCTATGCTGTCCCTGAACCATTTCTGTGGTGTTTCCATCATTTTCTGCCCTTTTCCTATGGACCAGGCACCCTCCCCTCATCAGAGCAGGGGGTGCCTGGTGTAATGCTCGAGTCCTCCCATTGACTTCAATGGGGCTCGGGTGCTCGGCCGAGCACTCGAGCCTCCGGGGGCGCTCGGCCAGAGCACCCGAACACCCGAGCATCGGGGTGCTCGATCATCACTAGTAGATAAATGTAAGGTTATGCATTTGGGTTGTAGAAACAAACTTGCTACATATACTCTAAATGGGAAACAACTTGGGAAATCCTCATTAGAGAAACATTTAGGTGTACTGATAGACAATAGTCTTCACAGCAGTGTGCAGAGTCACTCAGCTGCTGCAAGAGCAAATAGAGTACTAGCCTGCATAAAAAGAGGTGTAGAAGCAAGGGATGCTAATATTATCCTACCTCTGTATAAATCCTTGGTTAGGCCTCATCTAGAATATGGAGTACAATTTTGGGTGCCTGTTCTAAAAAAAGACGTTACTGAACTGGAAAAGGTGCAGAGACGTGCAACAAAACTGATAAAGGGATTGGAGGATCTGAGTTACAAAGAGAGACTAGCCAAACTGGGTTTATTTACATTAGAAAAGAGACGTCTAAGGGGTGATTTGATTACCATTTACAAATACATTCAAGGTCAATACAAAGAACTATCCAATGAATTATTTATGCAAAGAGCTGAGCTAAGAACAAGAGGTCATCCACTAAGACTTGAGGAAAGGCGATTTCGACTAAAACACAGGCAGGGATTCTTTACAGTAAGGGCGGTAAGGCTATGGAATTCTTTGCCTCGGGATGTTGTGCTTGCAGATAATGCAGCTGCATTCAAAAAAGCAATGGATGCCTATCTAGCACAGAACAATATTGACAGTTATGACAGATGGTTTCAAAGCAAATAGGATATTGAGCCGGGGAACTATTTCACACACACACACACACGCACACCTCTACACTGGAAATTGCTCCAGAGGGCTTTTTTGTTGCCTTCCTCTGGATCAACAGGGGTGTTATTGGCATGGGCTGGACTCGATGGACGCATGTCTTTTTTCAGCCTTATCTACTATGTTACTATGTTGCTATGTTACTATGTAGACAAGCAGGAGTCAGATGGGCCATCCAGAGTCATACACGGAGCTACGAAAACACAGAGCAGTAGACAGACAGGCCAGAACAGAGCTGTTATACAAGCAACAGCATTGAGACGCTATACAAACGTGTCTCAGTGCTGAACTCACCCTCATTAAGAAGGAAAAGGACAGGAAAGGGCAAGGCTGGAAGGGCAGGCAAGATGGGAGGCACGCATGTGCCCTAGCAGAGAGGAAGAGAGAAGCCAGGGCAGAGAGGACGGAGCATCACCGCATCGCTCCGAACGGAGCAGCAGAGACCCGGAAGAAGCGGCTAGCCCGACGGAGGTACGACATATATATATATAGTGGATAACCATTATACCTCACTTGAAATATGGATTAAAGTTTTGAGCAATAGTTATTAGAAATACATCATTAAACTGTAAACAGCAACTAGAATTACAACCCAGTTAATAAAGAGAATGGAATATTTATGAAGAAACATAAGCCAACTGATATTTTTCACATTAAAAAAAGAGACATTGATGGGGTGGGGGATTATTACTTATACAATTATTTACAAGTATAAAAGATTAGAAGAAAGGAACTTTTGAGAACAAAAGAGGAAACTAATAATAAGATTGTGGAAGTGCTTCCTTAGAGTGGCTTTATTTGACAGATCCAGTTAATATGGTAAAGTTGTTGATGCAAGGAAAAACCACAATGTCATTCTGGTGTTATGAAGGAATCTTCCCCAGTGAGGTAAAACTGGACATGGAGATGACCTCAATGGCTTTACTTTTGCATTCATCTGGATCAACAAATGTTTAACTTAATGGACTCATATCCTCATTAATATTTCTCTCAGTTACCACATACGAAAATGTAAGCAAAATTCATATTTAAAATATATAATGTACATTTAAATTGAATCCTACAGCTGCTGGAGCAGCCCTGTAACTATGAATATTCCCAAAACAAAGTGTAGCAATGGAATGCACTCTAAACCACTGGTTCTCAACCTGTGCTCTCAGTGGCTATTAACAGGCCAGGATTTGAGAATTTCCTTTTAAGAACACAGTTAATCAATACCACTGAGCCTCTGACGAACACACTTGTGTTCTGGCAGGGAAATTCCTAAGTCCTGGCCTGTTAGTGGCCACGGAGGGCAAGGGTTGAGAACCTCTGCTCTAATCTGTATACACACTGTATAAACCGTAATCCATATTGTATACTGTCAAACTGGGAAATGCTATATGCAACTACTTGAATATAAAACATTTCACAATGCAATGATCTACATTAAGTTAGATTCCTAATATGTTAAAGAGAGAAAAACATATAAAAAGTAAAAATGAAAACATCTTCAATTTATGAAAAAGTGAAAATATGTTATTACTTCATTAATTCCCTAGCTCTCAAATTTAATTAAAGCAAGTAAAGGCATATTAAAACAGGACCACAGTAAAGCAGACATTGTCTAGCTTTTATGAAAAACAACATTCTCCTTGTGCAATTACATTTCATTGACCCCTTGTAAATTTCAGTAGGTGATATATTGAAAAGGGAGCTCATGCTTCTTCTCCACAGCAAAGGATTGCTTTAATAAGCCTCTGTGTATCCCATTATGATTAAAAAATCCAATCTTCTGTCTTCAGAAACTTTTTAAAATAAAACTCAAAGTGTAATAACACATTTAGTATAAGTATATTATTTTGTATCTTAATGTTTTAGATAATTCAAAAACAATTTTTGTTCTGTGTGTGATATGAACAGTTACAGAAGTGGTGAGCAACAGTTGGAAGGCCTCGGGATGTCCTCACCTGATTTCTAGCAAATTTAATAGTCACATAATCTCAGACTGATAAACTTATACATAATACAAAATTCAGTCAATGAGCCAGCACTACCAATTTGGACATCCATGTATCAAACTATAATAATACTGGTTACAAAACAACAGCCACTATGGGGTGCTATGGATGTTAATCAAACACTGTATCTAAGTATAAAATGCCTTACTTCATTGATCTCACGGGCACAGTTCCTGCTGGCAGGAGAAGTAGCAACCAGGGAATATTTGTCTACCTGGCTCGGGGACTCATCTTTTAGGAAACTGTGAATTGCTGTTGATCAAGATCCACTTAATGTATATAGTAAAATATATTAATTAAAAAAAAAATAAAATAAAGTGACAATACACTGGATCTCTGCATTTCTGGTTTGTAGCTCTTTCCTCAGGAGCCCCACTGGCAAACCCAAATTGGCCTGTGGTGTCACTATAGCACATAACATGTGTGGGACACCCTGTCCCTTAGAGAGATAGCCTGATGTCTGGGAGAAGATTTGGGTTTGTACAGAAGGTGTAGAGACAGGGTTGTCTGTCTCAGTGAGACACAATGTCATGATAGGTGTTTCAGACAATATATATGTGGCTCTTTTACTGCCAGTGGAACAAGGCAGGTGGTAGACAGAACATGAGAGGTTTTTTGACTACCAGTGGATGGTGGAAACATTTTAGGGTATCAGGCAGTGTAGGTGGGATTCTGTGGCTACCAGTTGACAGTAGAACAAGGCTGGGATGTCAGAGAATGTATGTATGGTTCTATGGATCACACCTGAATAATGAGACAATAATGTGGTTTAAGACAGTGTATGTATGTGTGGTTCTATGACTACCAGTGAAGTTATAATGGAATGGTAGACAGTGTATACATGATTCTGTGACTACCAGTGGACAATGGAAAAAGGCTGGGGTGTCAGATAGTGTATGTGAAGTTCTTTGTTACTAATGGACAGTGGAACAATGGTGGTAGACATCACATTGTATATAATGCCAATATATACCCACATTCTCTCTACATGATTTTCACTGAAATGTCCAGCTACTAATATTGCATGTGAAAAGAGGGGTAGAAACTAGTACTCAATAAGCTGTTTTTATCTCCTTTTTTTCTTAATAGATTAATTGATCAATCATACTCTAAAATGGTTCCTTCTTTCAAATAACGTATGCATAGACTTCCGTCCCATTTGGCACCCAGCTGTGTCAACCCACCCAGTCCTCCTTCGCCTCCCATGCCTCCTGGTTCTGACTCCGCTGGAGGAGAACCTATGCAACTAAGTTTTACGTGCCTTTCAGCGGAGGAGAGGGCTCTCCGCCAGAGAGAGGGCCTCTGTTTATATTGTGGGAAGCCCGTTTACTTGTTACAATCTTGTCCAGTCTGGCCAGGAAATGCCTGCACCTATGGTTACGTAGGAGCCAGACCCTGGGTGTAATTTCACAGTCCCCAGAAACTCTTCAATGTAAACCAATCCTTGAAGTAGTCTTGTCTTCGGTGTTTGCTCCAGCCTTGCTAGATTCAGGGGCCTCTGCGTTTTTCATTGATGCAGAATTTGCAGCCCAGCATTCTATTCTGCTGCTACCCCGCTCCTCTCCGTTGGCTTTGAAGCCATTGATGGGAGACCCCTACAAGGGTAGGGGCTCTCCACGTAGAGACATTGCAGTTTCAGGTCATCCATTCTCTGGGATTTCCCTGGTTGCAGCTACACAACCTGAGGATTGCTTGTAAAACCTGTGACACAGCCACTATGAATAACTGGTGATGCCCTTCGGATTGTGCAATGCTCCTGATGTCTTCCAAGAATTCATAAACAAAGTCTTGAGAGATTTACTGCAAAGGTGTATGGTGGTCTACCTGGACGACATTCTCATCCATTCTCTTACCTTAGAGGCTCATAGGGCAAATGTGTGCTTGGTTCTCCAACTGTTGAGGGAGAACAAATTGTTCTGTAAATTGGAGAAATGTGAATTTCATAGATCCCAGGTGATATTCTTGGGGTATGTTATCTCTTCCTCCAGTCCTGAAATTAAAGAAATTAATTGTGCTGGCTTTAATAGACAGGCCAGAGATCAAAGGCTATGTTAGGATGCAGTTTCACAAAAAAAAAAATTCTATAAAGCGATTTGTGTGTTCAAAAAACAAAATGCACAAGGTATAGGACAGTGGTTCTCAGTCAGGGTTCCATAGACCAACAAATAACTACACATTTATGTATTGTTACTATCATTAAGTCCTGGAGAAATAACACATAAAATGTGAGGGATGGCCTGAAAATCCCAGGTTGCATGTTAAGTGTTCCTTGAATTAAAAAAGATTGAGAACCACTAGAATAGTTAGTTTAAATAGATAGACTTAATTAGACTAAAACTGAGTATATAACAGATCCACTTTAAAGATTAGCCAATGAAACAAAACTTTGAACATAATGTAAATCATTTAACTTAACCCCCACCACACAGTGAAACATTTTATCTATTTATTTATCTAACTAATAGGGATGGGCGAAAATGTTCAAACCAAAATCAGCGAATAATGACACTTCTCGCTTGGCGGATAATTTCCCATGAAAAGTGTAGTTTTTCTGCTTTTTTCACCTAGCTCATTCTGTTGAAATCAATGGTAACATTGAATTTACACAAAACACATAGCAAATGTTATTTTATTTCTGAATGGCATAGTATAAAAGGGGTACGAGGGTTTCCTGTGTTGGCGGAGTTTGGGGAAATAATCAGTTGAACAGGGAATGTTTTTTTGGGGGGTGTTTACTGGAATTGGTGGAACAGTTAATAAAAAATAGAAACAGTGATGCACCTGAAGCACTAGCAGCACTATAACTAGCCACTAATGCTTCTCCACCTGCCCTTCCTCCAAGATCGTGAGTGTGTTGAGAATAGACATTTTCCCCTTGAGAGCAGGAACCAACTGTGCATTTCACATCAGCAACCTCAATGTGCACTGTATAAATAAGGGAAGGACTGAGAACAATGGGTACATCTGCACTCACATGAAACACCTGGCACAACTTTATGCATACACTATGACACTTAAGGTTCCCAATGTGAAATCCCCCACCAATAACCAAGTACTGCTACTGTCACTATGCCCCTTGTCCACACCCCACTAAGGACACATGACAACTTGCCAACAGTTTAATAGTAATGATGAACCCTCCCTGCCACCAGTTTAGCATTTTCTGTGGGATTGAATCTTCTCAGATGCCCTTTGATGCCCTGCTTGTTATTCTCCTGCACCACACTGCCACATCCTGACATCTATAGAATGGCTATCACTTGGCGGGGTAGGTAACTATGAATGAGGTGGATGGGCAGAAGATGTAGTTACCCTAGATCAAGAAGGTGATAGCGAGCTAGTTGTTTCACTCATCATCAAACTTTCAGCCTCTGGCTGGGTTTCTCTATTCTTCCTCCTCTTTGAACTCACCTCGCTTCTTCTTTTTTTTTTTTTTTTTTTTAAATACAAAACACTTAATTGAAAAATGTAAACAGTACAGTGATTTAGAAGACAAAGTTTGTGTTTACATCAGATACAACAAATGTTTAAACAGAAAGTCCAGCAAAAATAACTAGTACAGTTACATTTAAGTGTATATTGTACTGAGTAATAAAAAGTAAAGAGAAGCTGAAGACATTAACGATGAAGCAAGGTATCATAGGAATAGAGTAAGTTGAGTATGTAGGTGCATTAAGAGCTAAATCTGGTGAATCTCGTTAGTTATAGATGAATCATAGTTTGTGATGTACTAATCATATGTGTTTCATATCAAGCTAGAAAAAAAATAACAAATAAATACAAAGGATAAAGAGAAGAGACTAAAAACCTAAGTTTTGGACGGCTGTAGGGACGTTATATGAAATTGGGAAGTAGGGGTTAAGGGAAAAGACAAGGCAGGATTAGTAAGGGAGGGAGAGGAGGACAGGGAGGGAGAATCCCCAAAGGACAGGAGCCACAATTCCAATCAGAGTCCAAAGTAAAGTGAATGGTGACAGGTCCTTGAATCAGTTGATGTTACGGTTGGCAAGCAAAACCAGGAGTCAGACGGTATAGTTAATAGAACCTTTATTATGAGAATAATGACAGTAATGAAATATATAAATATACACACAGTGGGTGATTGAAACGGCGAGCACTGTATCAGAAAAAGCAGTCTCCCAAACTCTGCACCACACTGTCCGAGACTAGGCCTCAGCCCACTGGAGTCTCGTGGTAAGGTAACGCCCAAGAGGCACTGACTCAGCCTGCAGTCAGTAGTTAGGAGTCTGCTAGAGCCCCAGGTCAGTACTAGCAAGGATGTTTGAATAACAGAACCAACAAACTGAGAGAACAGGCAAAGCCTTCTAGTAAGCACCAGATAGGATAGTCAGACAAGCCAAAGTCATACATAGAATGGGTAGTCAGCCAGAGCCACAGGTTTGCTACAGAAAGGATATCCACTGAAGCGATGGAATGCTGGATGCTCAGTGGATAGAACCCCAGGTCAACAACAGAGTGGGTAGTCAGACAAGCCTAGGTCATACACGGAGCGGGTAGTCAGCCAGAGCCACAGGTTTGAACCAGATAGGATATCCACTGGAGTGTATGTATGCTAGATGTGCAGTGGATAGAGCCCCAGGTCAACACCAGAGTGGGTAGTCAGACAAGCCTAGGCCATACACGGAGCGGGTAGTCAGCCAGAGCCACAGGTTTGCACCAGAAAGGATATCTGAGCCAAATCGGAACGCCAAGGAGAATAGTCAAACAGAGCCACATGTCAACACCAGAATGGATGGACAGACAAGCCAGATCATACACAGGAATCAGGAATACTAGAAAATGAACTGCTCAGAACAACAATGTAAGGGTGACTGAGTCAGGACTCAGTCTGCCCTTTAAACTCCTCCACAGGAAGTAGGTAGGAGGAGCAGCTAGAGGGAGGAAGTAGGTAGGAAGAGACTACAGGAAACAAACACACATAAAACAGAGGCCTCTTGTCTGCAGATGACGTGTGGAAAGATGCTGAGCATCGCTGAAGCGGCGGCGCTGGAAACAAGGTACTTCAAAGACCCCTCTTCCGAGGGACTGGACCAGGTTTGTCAGGGAAACGTGCATGGAATCTGCGCACCAGGAAAGGAGCGTGAACATCAGCAGCAGGGATCCAGGAACGCTCCTCTGGACCATATCCCATCCAATGAATAAAATACTGTAAATGTCCTCTAACCATAAGGGAGTCCAGAATACTTTGAACCTCATATTCCTCATGATCTGCAACTATCACGGGAGCAGGACGGACAGGAGCAGAAGTATACTGGTTGCAGACCAAGGGCTTTAACAGGGATACATGAGAGACATTATGTATCCGCATATTGGCCGGCAGTTCCAACGCGTAAGCCACCGGGTTGATCTTGCTCAACACCTTGAAGGGACCAACAAATCGAGGAGCCTGTTTATTACATGGGACCTGGAGGTGCAAATTACGGGACGACAACCACACTCTATCTCCAACCTGGAAGGTTGGTGCTGGCAGACGTCTATGGTCAGCCTGCCTTTTTTGTCGCTGCACTGAACCACGAAGGGTATGCTGTACCCGAACTCATGAGGAACGAAGTGCCTGCAAATGCTCATCCAGAGCTGGAATAGCTGGTGCACGGAAGGTTTCAGGAAGAATAGAGGGTTGGAACCCATAGTTAATCAAGAAAGGGGAACTCTGAGTGGAAGAGTTCACCGCACAATTTCTGGCAAACTCCGCCCAGGGCAACAGGGTAGTCCAATTGTCGTGGGCAGCTGAGAAATTGTTCCAAGGCTTGGTTCAACCTTTCTGCCACACCACTGGATTGTGGATGGTATGCGGAGGAGAATGCCAATTGAATTCCCATTTGCGCACAGAAACACCTCTAGAAGCGGGACACAATCTGGCTTCCTCTGTCGGACATGATCACCTTTGGGATACCATGGAGTCGGAACACCTCCTTTGCGAATACCACCGCTTGCGGATGGCAAGCTCTTGAGTGGCACAAAGTGAGCCATCTTTGAGAATTTGTCCACAATCATAAGTATTGCAGTAAAGCCCATGGACCTAGGAAGGTCGACCATAAAATCAATGAATAAGTGAGACCAGGGGCGTTCCCTGTTGGCCACAGGCTGGAGTAAGCCCACTGGCAGATGTCGGGGAGACTTATTTTGAGCACACCTGCTGCAGGCAGTGGTAAAGGCAGCACAATCAGAGCAAAGGCTCGGCCACCAAAATAGTCTAGACAAGGACCAGATTAACTGGTCGCACCCAATATGGCCAGCGATTTTGGAAGCATGGTATGTCTCCAGGATTTTAATACAGAATTGAGCTGGTACAAAACGTCTCTGCTGGGGCAGATGCTTGGGCGGCCAGTATCTCCTCTCCCAGAGGAGAGGTAATACAGGTAAGAATGCGATCAGCAGGAATGATCGGATAGGGAGGAACCTCCTCCTTGGACCTGCTACAAAATTGGCATGACAGAGTGTCAGCCTTAATATTTTTCAAGCCTGGAAGGTAGGAAACCATGAAATTAAACCTGGATAGGAATAGTGCCCATCTGACCTGCCGGGAGGACAGCTGTTTGACTTCAGACAAGTATGTCAAATTCTTATGGTCTGTAAGAATCAAAATGGAGGAACTGGTACCCTCCAACAGATGATGCCACTCTTTCAATGCCAAAATTATAGCCAGCAACTCCCTGTCACCAATCTGATAAACCCTTTCTTCCTTAGATAGTTTGTTCGAGAAGTAGCCACAAGGGAGCAAAGCCTCTCCAGGAGCTGACCGTTGAGAAAGGAGGGCACCTACTCCAATCTCTGATGCATCAACCTCCAGGGTAAAGGGCAGGGCGGGATTCGGATGTACCAGGATCGGAGCTACAGAAAATGCTGCTTTGAGATTATCAAAGGCAGAAAGTGCATCAGAAGACCATTCTAACACTTTGGCTCCTTTCCGCGTCATGTCAGTGATGGGTTTTACAATGGTTGAGAAATTTTTATAAATTTTCGGTATTAGTTTGCAAACCCCAGAAATCTTTGAATTGCCTTCAGTCCATCCGGATGAGGCCACTGAACCACAGCTGACAGTTTTTTCGGGTCCATTGCGAACCCAGATGCAGAGATAACATACCCAAGAAAGGTAACTTGGGTCCTGTGAAACTCACACTTTTCCAACTTGCAGAATAAGGTGTTTTCTCTCAGGAGCGAAAGGACCTTGGATACATCCGCATAGTGGGCCTCCACCGTTGGAGAATGGATAAGGATGTCATCCAGATATACAACAACGCAGCTTTGCAAAAGTTCTTTCAGGATGTAATTTATGAATTCTTGGAAGACAGTGGAAGCATTGCACAGGCCAAAGGGCATGACCGGATATTCATAATGCCCGCTCCGGGTGTTGAAAGCTGTCTTCCATTCATGCCCTTGTTTAATCCAAACCAAATTGTAATCCATCTACAAATCGAGCTTAGTAATAATAGTAGAGCCTTTGAGGCAGTCAAACAGCTCAGTAATCAATGGTATGGGAATTTTTGCCAATGTGTGAAAATCGCTGAAGATTTGAATTGCTGTATTTAAAGCAGATTTTCTCATGAAAAAGCGGACAACCACGTTATTGAGGATTTTTTTAGCAGTAACATGACAGGACCTTTCTCTCACCCCTACTAACTAACTAACTTTTTACATTAAACCACATAGGAACATATTTAAAATTCATGTCATCTCACCCCTACTAACTAACTTTTTACATTAAACCACATAGGTACATATTTAAAATTCATGAGGTGATAGAAAGATTTTAACTGTAGATTTTGACTGTAATTTTATCTGAGCAATGTACTGCACATATTTTAAAACCACTGTTAGTAATGAGGCTTGAAGTAACTGTGCCCATTGTTAAATGCTTTGTAATGGAAGACATCTTATCCTATATAATAATTAGCTAAATCGTGTGTAACACCCAACATGCGCAGTAGACACTGCTGCGCGTGTGGCAGTCTCTACTACGCGTGACTGCCCCGCGACCGGCTGCCAGAGGCACTGTGGTCCGTGTAACGGGCTGTTCAACTAGTTACAAAATATTTGAAACGGTCACCTACCATATGAATTAACATAAACTTTTGCTTTCACAGTGGGGGTACAAATACTGACAAAAATTAAAGCATGACTGCAGCCTTCAGTCCATTTTCTACTGTTTTTAGGTGAGACCATTAAAATAATTTTAATAGAACTGAAAAAAAATCTACTATTACTGGTAAGTGGTAACAGCTGCTCTTTTAATTACTCGCTACATATATATCAATGTTGGATAATAGGTAATGACACAAGTTAAATGTTTTCTTTCATTTTAATGTTAGTAGTAAAAAATCCACATTGCTGAAATATTCACATTAAATGCATATAACCTTTTGAGTACCAGGGAGGTTTCCAATACATTTTATTTATCTCCACAGCTCACCTGGATCATGGTGAAGATTAAAATCTTTCACTTTCCTAAGATATGCAATATACTTTAATGTCAAAGTATCTAAATTAATTTCTAAGAGCAATAATATATAGCCACTCAAACTATTTATAACTACTAAAGAAAACGATAAAGTAGATCTGAAGGAGAGACATTCATTAGTAAAGAAGCATGGATGGATTAAAAATCTGTCATCTTCTCAAAGTAGAAATGGCATTTTGTAACCAAGTCCCTTTCCAGCAAAATTAGCAAGTGCAGAAGTGAAGTTAAATGCCTGCTGGTTGCAAAATTGGAAATTGGTTTCCTGGGGCTTTCTGTAAACTATTCATTACTTTACTCAATCATGGTTCATTATGAAGTTAACAGACATAAATGTGGTGCATGTTGAGATGTATTTTGAGACAATCTTTTTATCTTAGCAAACATCATCTAAATGTTATTGCAGATTGTTTACACTACAGGCCTTATGCAGAAAGCAAAATATGAGGAATTCCGGAGCATGCTAACTGCATCATAATGAAGGGAATACAAATCCTCAAGTTCCCATTGACTATATTTTGTTTTTAACCATTGTGATGCTAAAGAGGTCCCCAAAAGATTATTTCACAGCACTTTGGGGACCACTCTTGCACTCAAGAGTTTAAAAGCCAAATTTAAGCCAATTAGATTTTCATGTGTCCCCCATGGTTCAATCTGTATGCTCCAGAATTCTTCATCTTTTGCTTTTTTCGTTAAGTCATAGTTTTATTTAAAACTTAGCTATATTAACAAAAAACACAAAAAGGACAGAAAAAGATATGGGTTAATAGAGCACTCTGCCTATAAATCAATAATCCAAATTATGTAAAAATACAACATTTTAATAAGAAAAAAGTATATAAATACACATAAACTGATATAATTGGTATTATTATTGAGGAGAGCCAACAACAGTTAAATGAGTTAAAAATGGAAATCGATAAAAGCACATTGGAATTGTCTAACTTTCAGGATTTGGAAGAATTTAAAATGTAAATGATGTGCTACGAGCGGATGTTGAAAAACTTCCGAGAGAAATAAGTCTGAGAATGAAAAAGAAATATGTTGGTGATACTCAGGATTTTGTCAATAAAAAAGTCTATTCCATCCTTAGGAATTAAAGACGTAGGTTTAATAAACAGGACTCTGATACATCTGAAAGAAGTAGTAGTGAATCCAGTTCTGAGGATGAGCAGTACTCTGGAAGAGTGACATGGAGTAGAGCTCGTACCCTTAATGAGGGTAATGTGATGGGAAATATAATTTTTTGGAGTTGGGAGACAGAGAGACGTAAAACAAGATGGGGGAGGAGGAAGAGGAAGAAACAAAGACAAAGAGAAGGATAGGAGGGCAGTATTAGGAGTGGAGAGGAATACAGTCTACAGTTGATAAGTAGGATGGAGAGTAAAGACGATAAGAAAATAATAATTAATTTGACAGATTTTCAACTTGATGATAACTAGTGATGAGCGAGCACCCCAATGCTCGGGTGTTCGGGTGCTCTGACCGAGCACCCCCTGAGGCTCGAGTGCTCGGCCGAGCACCCGAGCCCCATTGAAGTCAATGGGAGGACTCGAGCATTACACCAGGCACCCCCTGCTCTGATGAGGGGAGGGTGCCTGGTCCATAGGAAAAGGGCAGAAAAAGATGGAAACACTACAGAAATGGTTCAGGGACAGCATAGGGAGGATGTCCTAAAACACACAAAAAGGAAAATAAAAACGACTTTAGGCGAAAAATTGTTACCAAACAATATTTGCTGTATATTTACTTGTATATCATCTGCAAATTATCCCAAAAATTTCCTTGATTTTCGGAAGTGAGGCCATGATTAAGAGGGAAACGTGCGCAGAGGCAAATTCTCCCAAAAATTTCCTTGATTTTCAGAACTGAGGCCATGATTAAGAGGGAAACGTGCACAGAGGCAAATTCTCCCAAAAATTTCCTTGATTTTATTGAACTGAGGCCATGATTAAGAGGGAAACGTGCGCTGAGCTGACCATCTAAAACATTATGGGTGAGGGTCTGCTGCAGAGCTGACCATCCTAAACATTATATGCGAAGGCCCGCTAGTGAGCTGACGCTATAAAACATTATATGAGAGGGCCCGCTAGAGAGCTGACCCAATAAAACATTATATGAGAAGGCCCGCTGGTGAGCTGACCTATATAAAAATTGGCAAACAGGGCCCGCTGGTGAGCTGGCCCTATATAAAAATTATATCACAGGGCCCGCTGGTGAGCTGGCCCTATATAAAAATTATAGCACAGGGCATATGGAAGAGGAGGAGGAGGATGAGAAGATTAAGAGTCAACCATATACCCGTTTTTTGGGTGGAAGGGGTGAATGGGAATACAGAGTATTCACATCATTGTAAATAACATATATAAAGTGAGTTTATGTTCCCCCGGGGCTTTCCTCCAGTGGAGTGGAGAAGTCAGGGGAAATCCAGGCCTTGTTCATTTTTATAAGTGTCAACCTATCAGCATTGTCGGTGGAAAGGCGGATACGCTTATCTGTTATGATGCCACCAGCAGCACTAAATACCCGCTCAGACAGAACGCTGGCGGCAGGGCAGGCCAGCACCTCCAAGGCGTAGAGTGCCAGTTCATACCACGTGTCCAGCTTGGACACCCAGTAGTTGTAAGGCACAGAGGGATCATTGAGGACGCTGACACGGTCTGCTACGTACTCCTTCACCATCTTCCAAAACTTTTCCCTCCTTGTGACACTAGGCTGCGCATCAGGGTGAGGGTGCTGGCGGGGTGTCATGAAGGTGTCCCACGCCTTGGAGAGTGTTGCCCTGCCTTTCTCGGAACTGCTGTGTGCTCCCCTTTTCTCCCCTTCTCGGTTGGCCAAGGTAGCACGTACTCTGCCGCCAGCGTTGTCAGATGGAAAATTTTGGAGCAATTTTTCGACAAGAACCTTCTGGTATTGCACCATTTTGCTTGTCCTCTCCACCGGAGGAATGAGAGATGAGAAATTCTCTTTGTAGCGGGGGTCCAGAAGGGTGAACACCCAGTAATCCGTGTTGTCTAAAATGCGTACAACGCGTGGGTCACGGGAAAGGCAGCCTAACATAAAGTCAGCCATGTGTGCCAGAGTACCAACAGTCAAGATTTCGCTGTCCTCACCAGGAGGATGACTCTCAATATCCTCATCCTCTTCCTCCTCTTCTGCCCACCCACGCTGAAGAGATGGAACTAAAGTTCCATGGCTACCCTCTGTAGCGGAGGCAACCGTGTCTTCCTCCTCCTCCTCCTCCTCCTCCGCCTCCTCCAATTGTCGCTGAGAAGACGAAATGAGGGTGCTCTGGCTATCACCTTGTGTAAGCTCTTCCTCCCCCATTTCCACCTCTTCCACATGCAAAGCGTCGGTTTTAATTGTGAGCAGCGAGCGTTTCAGTAGACACAGAAGTGGGATGGTTACACTGATAATAGCGTTATCGCCGCTCACCATCTGTGTCGATTCCTCAAAATTGCGTAAAACCTCACAGAGGTCTGACATCCATTCCCACTCCTCACTTCTGATTACAGGAAGTTGAACGGAGAGGCGACGACCGTGTAACAGCTGGTACTCCACTACTGCCCTCTGCTGCTCACAAAGCCGGGCCAACATGTGGAAGGTGGAGTTCCAGCGCGTGCTCACGTCACACAGCAGCCGGTGAGCTGGCAATTGTAAGCGCTGCTGCAGCTTCAACAGGCCGGCTGAAGCTGTTGATGACTTACGGAAATGTGCACACACGCGGCGCACCTTGGTCAAGAGATCATGCACATTGGGGTAGGTTTTTAGAAATCGCTGAACCACTAAATTAAATACATGCGCTAGGCATGGTACGTGTGTGAGCTTGCCGAGCTCCAAAGCCGCCACCAAGTTACGCCCATTATCACACACAACCATGCCTGGTTGCAGGTTGAGTGGCGAGAGCCACTGCTCGGTCTGGTGACTAATCCCCTGCAACAGCTCTGAGGCCGTGTGCTGTTTGTCCCCAAGGCAGATCAGCTTCAGCACGGCCTGTTGACGCTTCCCCACTGCAGTGCTACACTGCTTCCAGCTACTGGCTGATGGGGGAGTGGCGCTGTGTGTAGAGAATTCGGAGGTGGAAACGGAGGAGGAGCCAATAACGTAGGTGCTGGTGGAAACCCTGATGGAGGTAGGGCCCGCAATCCTCGGCGTGGGTAGCACCCGTGCCATCCCAGGGTCCGAGTCGCTCCCAGCCTCCACGACATTCACCCAGTGTGCCGTCAGGGAAATGTAGCGTCCCTGGCCACAAGCACTTGTCCATGTGTCAGTCGTTAAGTGGACCTTCCCAGTAACTGCGTTGGTCAGGGCACGGGTGATGTTACGGGACACATGGTGGTGTAATGCGGGGATGGCACACCGGGAAAAGTAGTGGCGGCTGGGGACCGCGTACCGAGGGACAGCTGCTGCCATCAGGCTGCGGAAGGACTCAGTGTCCACAAGCCTAAATGGCAGCATTTCGATGGCCAGTAATTTGGAAAGGTGTGAGGTTAGTGCTATGGCCTGTGGGTGGGTGGCTGGGTACTTTCTCTTGCGCTCAAATGCCTGGGGTAACGACATTTGGACGCTGTGCTGGGACAGGGAAGTGGATGTGGTCGCTGATGGTGCTTCAGATGCTACAGGTGCAGGGCGGGAGGTATGCGGGCCTGCGCCTTCGACAGGCGATTGGCCGGCACTGAAAACAGGGGAAGAGGAGGCAGTGGTGTGGCCTGCAGACACAGATGGGCGATCCAGGCGTTCCTCCCACTTACTACGGTGCTTGGATGCCATGTGTCGGATCATGCTGGTGGTGGTGAGGTTTCTAGTGTTCATGCCTCGGCTCATTCTGGTGTGGCACAGGTTGCAAACTACAATTCTTTTGTCGTCCGCACTTTCCTTAAAAAAACGACATACCGCGGAACACCTACCCCTTGGCAAGGTAGATTTACGCAAGGGGGTGCTCCGTGGAACATTTGCGGGCCGGTTTGGTGCGGTCCGCCTTCTTTCTGTAGCCACACCACTGCCTCTTCCAGCCTGTTGCGGTGCTGCAGATGGCTCACCCTCAGGACTGCTGACATCGCTCGGCTCTACACCTTCCCAGGTGGGGTCAGTCACCTCATCGTCCACCAAGTCCTCCTCCACTTCCTCACTCTGATCATCCTCCTCAAGTCTTGATCCCACCACATACTCAGTCATTGACAGCTGTATAACATTCTCCTCAACAAGGTCTTGAGACGGAAATAGTGGTTGATTTAATGGCAACTGTGTCTCATCATCATCATCATCATCCACTACTTCCTTTGACCTTAAATGCCGTTCACATCTGTCATCTTCTTGTGATTGGGTAGCCTCTAGAGGTTGTGAATCAGGGCACAAGATGTCATGTTCCTCTGCAAGCGTGCTTGGAGAGAGGGTCAAATGAAGGATTGGTGATGAGACGAGCTCCTCACTATATCCCAGTGTGGGATCACTTCTTTGACCAGACCGTGTATGGTGGGAGGAAGGATGATCAGAGTGAGGATTATGTTGACCAGACTCTTGGCTACTGAGAGTGGACTTGGTGGAAGACAGGGTGGTGCTTAACCGACTGGAAGCAGTATCAGCTGTCATCCAACCGACCACCTGTTCGCAGTGGTCGGACCTCGAGAGTGATGTCCTGCGACGCCCTGTAAAATTAGACATGAAGCTAGGTATGGTGGATGTCTTTCTTTCTTGTGCTCTGGCACCAGGCACAGTTTCTCCGCGTCCTGACCCGCGCCCTGAACTTTCAGGATCACGTCCACTTCCCCGTCCCTTTTTACCCGCCTTCTTCATCTTACACAGAATATGTGACTTTAATATTTGAGTTTGAAAACTTAACAGTATTTCTTATTATTCTGCAACTCTGCAGAGTACACAGAATAGGCTGCTAAACGGCGGTGATACACACTGAATGGAATATGTGACTTTAATATTTGAGTTTGAAAACTTAACAGTATTTCTTATTATTCTGCAACTGTACAGAGTACACAGAATAGGCTGCTAAACGGCGGTGATACACACTGAATGGAATATGTGACTTTAATATTTGAGTTTGAAAACTTAACAGTATTTCTTACTATTCTGCAACTCTGCAGAGTACACAGAATAGGCTGCTAAACGGCGGTGAAACACACTGAATGGAATATGTGACTTTAATATTTGAGTTTGAAAACTTAACAGTATTTCTTATTATTCTGCAACTGTACAGAGTACACAGAATAGGCTGCTAAACGGCGGTGAAACACACTGAATGGAATATGTGACTAATATTTGAGTTTGAAAACTTAACAGTATTTCTTATTATTCTGCAACTGTACAGAGTACACAGAATAGGCTGCTAAACGGCGGTGAAACACACTGAATGGAATATGTGACTTTAATATTTGAGTTTGAAAACTTAACAGTATTTCTTATTATTCTGCAACTGTACAGAGTACACAGAATAGGCTGCTAAACGGCGGTGAAACACACTGAATGGAATATGTGACTTTGATATTTGAGTTTGAAAACTTAACAGTATTTCTTACTATTCTGCAACTCTGCAGAGTACACAGAATAGGCTGCTAAACGGCGGTGAAACACACTGAATGGAATATGTGACTTTAATATTTGAGTTTGAAAACTTAACAGTATTTCTTATTATTCTGCAACTCTGCACAGTACACAGAATAGGCTGCTAAACGGCGGTGAAACACACTGAATGGAATATGTGACTTTAATATTTGAGTTTGAAAACTTAACAGTATTTCTTCCTATTCTGCAACTGTGCAGAGTACACAGAATAGGCTGCTAAACGGCGGTGATACACACTGAATGGAATATGTGACTTTAATATTTGAGTTTGAAAACTTAACAGTATTTCTTATTATTCTGCAACTGTACAGAGTACACAGAATAGGCTGCTAAACGGCGGTGAAACACACTGAATGGAATATGTGACTTTAATATTTGAGTTTGAAAACTTAACAGTATTTCTTATTATTCTGCAACTGTACAGAGTACACAGAATAGGCTGCTAAACGGCGGTGAAACACACTGAATGGAATATGTGACTTTAATATTTGAGTTTGAAAACTTAACAGTATTTCTTATTATTCTGCAACTGTACAGAGTACACAGAATAGGCTGCTAAACGGCGGTGAAACACACTGAATGGAATATGTGACTTTAATATTTGAGTTTGAAAACTTAACAGTATTTCTTATTATTCTGCAACTGTACAGAGTACACAGAATAGGCTGCTAAATGGCGGTGAAACACACTGAATGGAATATGTGACTTTAATATTTGAGTTTGAAAACTTAACAGTATTTCTTATTATTCTGCAACTGTACAGAGTACACAGAATAGGCTGCTAAACGGCGGTGAAACACACTGAATGGAATATGTGACTTTAATATTGAGTTTGAAAACTTAACAGTATTTCTTATTATTCTGCAACTGTACAGAGTACACAGAATAGGCTGCTAAACGGCGGTGAAACACACTGAATGGAATATGTGACTTTAATATTTGAGTTTGAAAACTTAACAGTATTTCTTATTATTCTGCAACTGTACAGAGTACACAGAATAGGCTGCTAAACGGCGGTGAAACACACTGAATGGAATATGTGACTTTAATATTTGAGTTTGAAAACTTAACAGTATTTCTTATTATTCTGCAACTGTACAGAGTACACAGAATAGGCTGCTAAACGGCGGTGAAACACACTGAATGGAATATGTGACTTTAATATTTGAGTTTGAAAACTTAACAGTATTTCTTATTATTCTGCAACTCTGCACAGTACACAGAATAGGCTGCTAAACGGCGGTGAAACACACTGAATGGAATATGTGACTTTGATATTTTAGTTTGAAGACTTAACAGTATTTCTTCCTATTCTGCAACTCTGCACAGTACACAGAATAGGCTGCTAAACTGCGGCGAAGCACACTGAATGGAATATGTGACTTTGATATTTTAGTTTGAAGACTTAACAGTATTTCTTCCTATTCTGCAACTCTGCACAGTACACAGAATGTGCTGCTAAACTGCGGCGAAGCACACTGAATGGAATATGTGACTTTGATATTTTAGTTTGAAGACTTAACAGTATTTCTTCCTATTCTGCAACTCTGCACAGTACACAGAATGTGCTGCTACACTGCGGCGAAGCACACTGAATGGAATATGTGACTTTGATATTTTAGTTTGAAGACTTAACAGTATTTCTTCCTATTCTGCAACTCTGCACAGTACACAGAATGTGCTGCTAAACTGCGGCGACGCACACTGAATGGAATATGTGACTTTGATATTTTAGTTTGAAGACTTAACAGAATGTGCTCTAATCTGCAACTTTGCACACTAAACAGAATGTGCTCTAATCTGCAACTTTGCACACTAAACAGAATGTGCTCTAATCTGCAACTTTGCACACTAAACAGAATGTGCTCTAATCTGCAACTGTGCACACTAAACAGAATGTGCTCTAATCTGCAACTTTTCACACTAAACAGAATATTTTTTTTTTTTTTTTTTTGTTTTTTTCCCCCCACACAAAATAACCTGCTGCCCCCACACACAGTAGTCCTAAAAAGGACTTTTGGTTCTTTTTTTTCACAATTTTTTTTTTTCCTCCCTACACTGCCTTTCCCTTCCTATCCTCAGCTCTCCCTGGCTCAGACTGAGCCGAACTCGATGGTCAGGTGCTATACAGCACCCGACCACGGGTTCTGGCCAGCCAATCAGTGTAATGCCAGCAGCCAACATGGCTGCTGGCATTACACCGATGTCAGAGCCTCCCTGCACGTTTATTGGCTGCGCAGCAGCCGCAAAACGTGCGGGGAGGAGACCCGAACATGGCGGCCGAGCACATGCGGTACTCGTACGAGTACCGCCATGTGCCGAGCAGAGCGATGCTCGAGCCTATCCGAGCATCGGCCGAGCATGCTCGCTCAACACTAATGATAACCATAGATCTCTTTTGAGCAAGGGCCTCTCCTTTTCCCCCCAAAACAGAGGTGATGAGTTTGAGGTAATTAAGGATCTGAATCTCTTCACTAGAAAGATACTCCTTCGGAAACTACATATAGACCGTAAGGAGATGATAGAAAGTTCGATAGATAGGAGACCGTTAAAATTCTAGAGGATTTGAATAGTGAAAGTGGAGTTGATTTTAGGGAGGAACAAGTTCATTTGATCTGAAATTTACTGATTTAAGGAAAAAATTCTAAATCAATGCCTCCTGTGTCTCTCAACCCTTATGTTCAAGCATTCTCAGAGCCAATGTATCAAGGTATTCAAAATATGAACTTTAGCCAGTTATATGGTGACTAGTTGAAGAGCCGTTACACGAGCCACAGAGCCACTGCCAGCTGGTCACGGGGAAGTCATGCTCAGTATAGACTGCCATCACTGTGGCTGATACAGAGCTGGATGCTCCTTTGGAGCGCCCCGCTCTGTATCAGCCTCGTCACAGTCTCTACTGCACATGACTACAGTACGCGCAGCAGTCTCTACTGCACATAACTGTGTCGTTACAAACTTTCTATCGAATTATTATATAGGATAATTTAACCAAGGGTGAATGGAGAGCATTAAAAGATTTATGCTCCCATCCTGAAATAATTATAAAGCAGAGTGATAAGGGAGGTAACGTAGTTTTGATGACAGAGGAGAACTATACAAGGGAGATCATAGGACAACTCATGGATAAGAATTGTTACGTTAAATTAGACAAAGATCCTACATCAAGTATACAAAATACACTAAGGAAGAAGTTGGAGGTTGCTGTTGAAGATAATTTAATATCAAAGAAGGAGATGGAATATATGTGGGTGGAGACACCTTTAGTACCCACCATATGTGTTCTCTCTAAGATACATAAATCTTTAAAGAACCCCCCCCGGTAGACCTGTAATATCAGGGATTGGGAGTGCCTCTGAGAAAATCAGTAGGTATGTTGATAAGAGATTGAAACCATTTCTTAAATCATTGCCCTCATATGTGGAAGATACGGAGGATGTTATCCGGTGGCTTTTGGGTAATGACGTTGAGGGGGACTCCTATCTTGTGACTTTGAATGTGGAGTCCCTCTACACATCGATCCCCAATGCGGTCGGCTGAAGAGCATGTCAGGCTTATTTGGATATTCGACCAATGGAATTTTGTTGTCAAAATGAATATATTATTGATCTTTTAAAGTTCATTTTGAATAATAATTATTTTGTTTTTGGTGGTCAATTTTTTCGTCAGTGTAGGGGAGTGGACATGGGTGTGACGTGCACCCCAACCTATGCGTGTCTGCACCTGGCTGGTGGGAGCAGTTTGTGGTGTCGGACACGTGTGGGTTTGAGGAGCATATTGAGAACATTTGTTTGATTTGGGATGGCACATTGGCTGGTTTGGACTCATTTATTAATGAACTTAATAAGAATGATTTAAACATCAAACTAACGAAACATGTTAGTCGGATAGAAGTGGACTTCCTCGATTTGAAAATTTACAAACAGGAGGGTCAACTCAAAACTAGAACATACTGTAAGGCTGTGGCATGCAACCCTTTGTTACATGTGGAGAGTTTTCATGTGACATCCCAGATTAGAGGGATTCCATATGGGCAATACCTGCGTTTGCACAGGAACTGCTCAGATGTGGAGACCTTTAAATTATAATCTAAGGAGATGACTACTAGGTTCCTCAGGAGAGGATATAAATTTAGTTCTTTGAAGAAAAGTTATCAACGAGCACTTAATCAGGATTGAGAGAAAGTACTATTTGGTACTGATAAAGATATTAGACCAAAAGATGAAGAGTCTGGTTTATTAGTACTTATGGTTCATTCTGGCATCATTTGAGAGGTGTACTGATTAAAAATTGGAATTTGTTGCCACAAAACGATCCTATTACATAAATTGTAGGAAGTTCCCCAGCATTGGTGGCAAGACGTGAGCCAAATTTGAGCGATAAGCTGGTTCACACTTATTTGAGTGGAGAAAAGAAAGCAACAATCTGGCTAAATAGGATGCAGAAACCAGGTAGCTGGTGTTGTGGAAGTTGTGAAGCCTGCATTTATATGTTACGTACTGATACATTTAAAAACTTTGATGGTTCAAAACAGTATAACATTAAATAAGGATTAATTGTCGGACAAAAGTTGTGGTGCACCAGCTTTTATGCCCCTGTAATAAGATTTATGTGGGAAAAACTATTAGGGAACTATGTAACTATGTATATGGCGTATTTTGTCAATCTCGCTTGGTGTTACCTGTGCATTGGAGGAGGCTGATTGGCCCACCCAGGATGTGTCTTTATATACTGGGGTCACGGCACCTGTCAGATGCCCTTTCGTGGTGTTCCTGATCCTGCACTTGTTGCTGTGTTCCTGCGTTCCTGTGTACCGACCCGGCTCGTCTGACTATTCTGCTGATCCTGCTCGTGATTGACCCGGTTCCGGCTGACGTTCCTGCTGCGTGATTGACCCGGCTCTGTCTGACTACTCTGCTCCGTGATTGACCTGGTTCTGGCTGACGACCCTGCTCCGTGATTGACCCGGTTCTGGCTGACGACCCTGCTCCGTGATTGACCCGGCTCTGGCTGACGTTCCTGCTTCGTGTATTAATCCGGTTCTGGCTGACGTTCCCGTTCAGTGATCTGATCCTGTGTTCCAGTGTGATTCCGGTCGCCTTCCGGCAACATTCTGAACTGTGTTTGTGTCGCTCTGACTAATCATCTCTCTATTTACCGAGCTGTTGCCTTTTGTTGCACAGAGCTGTAGCCTCCTATACCGAACCTGCATTAACCCTTGCTGTGCTTGTAGCCTCCGTTTATTGAGCCTATCCTTGTACACTTGCCAAGCCTGTGGGTTTCCGTTCGAGCCATTAACACTTCCTGAGCCTGTGCTGTTAAGACCTAGCCTATCCATTCACTCTAGCAGAGCAGTTGTCCGGTGCTCGGGCAGCACCGTGGTGGCGCCGGTTGGTGTTGGTACCTCTAGTTTGCTCTTGCAGTGTGTGTTCTGTATGGCACCGGAAGGGTGTCACGGCTCTGGTCTCCAAGTGCTCAAATGTGTTACGCTATCCACCTCACTACTAGTGCTCTGGCTCGTTAATTGCTTGTGCAGTGTTGCTCCATTCTGGCACCCAAGGGGTGTTTAGGGCTTTGGTCCTGTTTGCACATGCAGTGTTACTTCAGAGTGAGTTTTTAGGGCGATTCAGGTTCTGGTCCCATTAGCTCTGGCAGTAGCTTTCCTCCTGTATCCCACTAATGTGATATTGGCTCAGCTCTGGTCGATCTTGCTGGTCTGTTGGGGCTTTCCATTTCCTGCTTTTGAGAGTGATTCAGTTCAGTCACACAATATACCTTCCTCCACGCCATCAAGAGACTGATATTACCTCCTGGGCGTTGGCTAATCATTTTACTGAGACTGTTGAGTTTCTCTACATTAACCCCTGTATGTCACTTTCCTGAGCTGTATAATTCATTATACATACTTGGGCCTGTATATTGACATTACCATTTATACCTGTCCTGGCCCCCAGGGGTGCTGTTCTTTAACCATCGTTTCAATAAAACTGTGTTTTTACTTTTTACCGTTGTCTGAGTGTCAGAAAACCGTAACACTATCCTTCAACCAGTTTTCTATCCAATTTCAAAAGTTATCCCCTAGCCCCAATTTCCTTATTTTATACCCCAGCCTTCCGTGTGGCACTGTATCAAATGCCTTTGCAAAATCTAGATATACTATATCAACTGCCTTACCATTATCTAGGTTACTACTTACTTCTTCATAGAAGCTGAAAAGATTAGTTTGGCATGATCTATTCCTCATAAAACCATACTGATTCCTGCTAATAATCTTATTTTTGGTGGTGTAGTCCTGAATATAATCCCTTATTATCTATTCTAGCAGTTTTCCCACTACAGAGGTCAAACTCCCAGGTCTATAATTCCCAGGTTCTGTTTTATTTCCCTTCTTAAATAGAGGTAATGCATTGGCTCTATGCCAATCTTGTGGCACTGAGCCTGTGGGGAGAGAATCTTTAAAGAGTAAAAAGAGGGGTCTTGCTAACACTGCACTGAGTTCCTGAAGAACCCTTGGATGTTTACCATCAGGACCCGGTGCTTTGTCAGTCTTAATTTTGTTCAATCTTCTCATGACCTTTTCTTGTGTTAACCCAATATCTGATAATTGTATTGTTTCTACTATTCCTTATTCCCTTGTATATACTGATGCAAAGAAAGTGTTTAGAACATCATCATTTTTGCACTGCTCCTAAGTTTTTTTGCTATTTTTATATTTGAAAAGCTTTTTTGGTTTAGTCTTGCTCTCCCTTGAAATTAGAGTTTCATTATCTATTTTGGCGAACCTAATTGCCTTTTTGCAATCTTTGTTACACTCCCTTTATTTTAAGAAATAATGTTCAATTCCTTCAGACTTAAATAGTTTAAATGTTTTTTTCCCTTGCCATTTCCTTCTTTACATTTGCAGTTAACCACATTTACTGTGATCTACTTCTTTTGCATTTGTTCCCCTTTGGTAAATACTGTTGGGTACATTTCTGCAACCTAAATTTGAATTTTGACCATTTTTCCTCAGCATTTTTGACTTTAAATAATTTATCCCAATCTATGTATTGCATTGAAGCTCTTAACAATTTGAAGTTAGCTTTTTTTAAAATTAAGAGTTTTGGTCAAACCTATACAGTTTTGCTTTGCCAAACTGATCTCAAATGTAACCATGTTGTGATCACTGTTTCCCAAATGTTCACTTACCTTAATATTGGATACCATTTCTGCATTATTCATTATCACTAGGTCCAATACATTGTTATTTCTTGTCGGCACTTCCACCATTTGTGACGTGCGTAAATCTCTTTTTAACCCTTTGAGTGCCAGAGGGGCACGCAGTGTGTTGCTTGGCAATGCGTTGTGTACCTCTCTGGCACTCAGAGGGTTAAGTATGTTGTTTCCAATATTCTAAAAATCTTTCTTTTAGGGGTCTAATATAGTTCTGCCCTCATACTGTTGCCCACACTTACAGTCCAGTATATGATATATTCTGTGGGGCAATTTATATATTGTTTCATTTCAAAGTTCCTTCTTTTGTTGGTTGAGTAGAAGGACTTTTGTATATTCTTCTAGTGTTGGCAAATTATTTACTAGGTTTGTCCAAACCTATAATTAGTAGCCAATCCACCACAACCCACCACTGGTTTGCATTTTTTTGTCCACACTCACTATTGGTAGCCAATCCACCACAACCCACCACTGGTTTGTATTTTGTTCTTTGGTGATCATAGAATGAGCAAGTATTCTCGTCAAATAGAATCCTCCAATGCTTTCAGATAATTTACTGTATTGTACCTGAAGCAGCAGGATATCTAGTAATGAATGGTATTTTGATTTCTTGTTATTTTTCTCCCCCATTTTATGCTCTCATCTTTTCTTCTCTCTTATTTTGTAAATGTTTTTCCCTAGATATTTTTGATAATCTGTTTGGTGTTTTCTCCATTACTTTGTGATCATATCCCTTATGTAGGTATCTTTCTTTTAATTTTCCAGTTTGTTATATAAAGTCAGTCTATTTTGTACTGTATTGTATTGTATTGTATTGTATATTTTATTTATATAGCGTCAACCAGTGTACTTGGCACTTTACAGTTTACATTTGATATAGAAGGGGTACAATAAGTTTAGTGATTAAGTGCTAATAAAGACAATCATAATGGGAACAACAGATGACTATACATTAGGATAAAAGGTTCCTGCCCCGTAAGTATAGGATGGGTGAAATACCGATAAGATCTGGTAGAGGAGGAAGTGCAGTTTTTGACATATAATATGTTTTCATATTACTCTGTTTCTATATTTAAAAAGGTGCTCTTTCAGCTTGGATTTAAAGTTGATGAGGGTTGATGATTGGTGAATACTGGGTGGTAGGGTGTTCCAGAGGTAGGGAGCAGCAAGGGAGAAAGTCTTCAGTCGTGAAACAGCAATAATGATTAAAGGGGCACAGAGTCGTCCACCATGTGTGGTGTGTAGTGGACATGCAGGAATATGGAGGGATATCAAAGATGAAATATAAGGTGGGGACAAGTGAAGGAGAGCCTTGAAGGTAATGAGGAGGATTTTGAATGCTTTATGGGAAGCCATGACAGTGATTTTAAAAGTGGTGGGGTGAGTACTATTCTGGAGGAGAGAAAGGATATTCTGGTGGCCAAATTAAGAATTGATTGAAGAGGAGCGATATGGTTAGTAGGAAGACCAATAAGTAAAGAGTGGGGCAGTAGTCCAGGCGAAAAAGGATAAGAGCATGTATGAGGGTTTCTGTTGTAGAGTGAGAGAGGAATGGCCGGATTTTTGCTATATTCCGAAGAAAGAAGTGACAAGTTTTGGTTACGTCATTAATGTGGGAGTAGAAGGGAAGAGAAGAGTCCAAAGATACCCCGAGGCAGCAGGCTTTGTGTACTGGGTAAATTGTGGAGCCCTCAACAGTTATAGAAAATGGAGGGAAGATAAGGAGCTCAGTCTTAGACATGTAAAGTTTTAAGCGATGATGAACCATCCAGGAAGAGATAGCAGTAAGACAATCTGAGACCTGCTGCTATATTTCAGGTGATATTGAGGGTGCGGAGAGATATATTTTCATATCATCTGCATAGAGATGGTTAAAGCCAAAGGATTTTATCAGTTGCCCCAGGGAGAGTGTATACATAGAAAAGAGAAGAGGTCCCAGAACAGTGCCTTGGGGTACAACTACTAAGAGGGGGATCAGAGGTGAGGAGGTGTTTGCATATTTTATAGAGAAAGACCAGTGAGAGAGATAGGATAGAAGCCAGGAATGTGCCAGGCTGCAGATGCCAAGTGATTGGAGAACCTGGGAGAGAAGGGTATGGTCTACTGTGTAGAATGCTGCTGATAGGTCAAGGAGGATAAGAACAGAGAGATGGCCATTGGTTTTTACAAAGTGGAGATCATTTTTTACTTTGATACGGGCAGTTTCTGTAGACAAAGTGTGCCAAAAGCCAGACTGCAGCGGGTCCAGACCTTTATGGGAGTTGAGGAAGGTAAGTAGACGAGAGTAGGATAGGTGCTCAAGGAGCTTGGAGGCAAAGGGCAAGAGGAATACGGGGTGGTAGTTCAATGGGGAGGTGGGATATAATTAACTTTTCTTGAGAATTGGAGATACTATTGAATGTTTAAATGAGGAGGGGAAGATACTAGAGGATAGGGAGGAGTTGAATACACAAGTTAGAATGGGAACTAACGTGGATGACAGATGATTGAGGAGGTGGGATGGTATAGGATCAAGGGAGCAGGTGGTGAGTGGTGATGTGGACACTGATTCTATGTCTGAAGTAAAGGAATCAAGTAAGTAGTTTGGGGGATCAGGAAGATCCAGTTGTGGAGACTGAAAGGGTGGGATTGTTTGATATTTTGTGTTAATCTTTTGTGTCAAGAACTCTGCAAAGGCTAGAGGGGTAATGGAAGGGAGGGGGAATGATGGTGGGGAGGGGCAAAGGAGAGAATTGAAGATACAGAAGAGGCACCGGGGGATAGATTTGTGAGTATTGCACTATAGTGCATTGGGCAAGTCTGCTTATTTATTTGGAATTGGCCATATGACACATTAGTAAGCCAAATATTAGTGATATCCACTAGTAACTTCTATGTAGCTGCTGACATCCACCAATTTATAATGCATTCTTGTCAATATCAGTCCATCTCATGAGCTAAAAAGTTCAAGGTCTAAGAATAGTGATGATCGAGCACCCCGATGCTCGGGTGTTCGGGTGCTCTGGCCGAGCGCCCCCGGAGGCTCGAGTGCTCGGCCGAGCACCCGAGCCCCATTGAAGTCAATGGGAGGACTCGAGCATTACACCAGGCACCCCCTGCTCTGATGAGGGGAGGGTGCCTGGTTCATAGGAAAAGGTCAGAAAATGATGGAAACACCACAGAAATGGTTCAGGGACAGCATAGGGAGGATGTCTGGATGCATCTTGGACTCCAACGTCGCTGCTGGGAACGATGTTTCGCCTGTAGTACGCCATTTTTACAGACTGACCGTAAAACACACAAAAAGGAAGATAAAAACGATTTTAGGCGAAAAATTGTTACCAGACAGTATTTGCTGTATATTTACTTGTATATCATCTGCAAATTCTGCAAAAAATTTCATCGATTTTTCGGAACTGGGGCCATGATTAAGAGGGAAACGTGCGCAGTGTAAAGCAGGTGTTCAACGTGGTTATGGCCCGGGTAAGGTACAGCATTCAGGAACGGAGGCCGCAGCTACCACAGGTTTTACAACATGTCCGTTTGCCCTTGTTAAGTCCAAAATTTATAGTCGGAACAGTGGGGTCTGATCCATTGAGTAAAAGTGACGAAGTGACTTAGTGGATGAAGCCAAGAACTACCTTCTGCTCTGTCGAACACCCCAGCCCTATTTAATTCAATGGGAGGACCTGAGGCACTCCGATACAACCTGTATATCACAAAATGGAGGGCCTCATTCACATTGTGGTACAATAGTTCAGGTAGTGGTCCAACACTCATAAAGCCTATGCACTAAGTGAAAGGGCTGCCAAAAAATAGACTGAAATGTCACTCCAATACACCCTTTATTACACATAAAGGAGGGCATCATACACACCCTTGAAAAATTAGGATTAATGGCCTGCTGGTGACCCTCTAAAACATTAGGGGCGAGGGCATGCCGCTAAGCTGACCATCTAAAACATTAGGAATGAGGGTCTGCTGCTGAGCCGACCATCTAAAACATTATGGGTGAGGGTCTGCTGCGGAGCTGACCATCCTAAACATTATATGCGAAGGCCCGCTAGTGAGCTGACGCTATAAAACATTATATGAGAGGGCCCGCTAGAGAGCTGACCCAATAAAACATTATATGAGAAGGCCCGCTGGTGAGCTGACCTATACAAAAATTGTCAAACAGGGCCCGCTGGTGAGCTGGCCCTATATAAAAATTATATCACAGGGCCCGCTGGTGAGCTGGCCCTATATAAAAATTATATCACAGGGCATATGGAAGAGGAGGAGGAGGATGAGAAGATTAAGAGTCAACCATATACCCGTTTTTTGGGTGGAAGGGGTGAATGGGAATACAGAGTATTCCCATCATTGTAAATAACATATCTAAAGTGACTTTATGTTCACCCGGGGCTTTCCTCCAGTGGAGTGGAGAAGTCAGGGGAAATCCAGGCCTTGTTCATTTTTATAAGTGTCAACCTATCAGCATTTTCGGTGGAAAGGCGGATACGCTTATCTGTTATGATGCCACCAGCAGCACTAAATACCCGCTCAGACAGAACGCTGGCGGCAGGGCAGGCCAGCACCTCCAAGGCGTAGAGTGCCAGTTCATACCACGTGTCCAGCTTGGACACCCAGTAGTTGTAAGGCACAGAGGGATCATTGAGGACGCTGACACGGTCTGCTACGTACTCCTTCACCATCTTCCAAAACTTTTCCCTCCTTGTGACACTAGGCCGCGCATCAGGGTGAGGGTGCTGGCGGGGTGTCATGAAGGTGTCCCACGCCTTGGAGAGTGTTGCCCTGCCTTTGTCGGAACTGCTGTGTGCTCCCCTTTTCTCCCCTTCTCGGTTGGCCAAGGTAGCACGTACTCTGCCGCCAGCGTTGTCAGATGGAAAATTTTGGAGCAATTATTCAACAAGAACCTTCTGGTATTGCACCATTTTGCTTGTCCTCTCCACCGGAGGAATGAGAGATGAGAAATTCTCTTTGTAGCGGGGGTCCAGAAGGGTGAACACCCAGTAATCCGTGTTGTCTAAAATGCGTATAACGCGTGGGTCACGGGAAAGGCAGCCTAACATAAAGTCAGCCATGTGTGCCAGAGTACCAACAGGCAAGATTTCGCTGTCCTCACCAGGAGGATGACTCTCAATCTCCTCATCCTCTTCCTCCTCTTCTGCCCACCCACGCTGAAGAGATGGAAATAAAGTTCCATGGCTACCCTCTGTAGCGGAGGCAACCGTGTCTTCCTCCTCCTCTGCCTCCTCCAATTGTCGCTGAGAAGACGAAGTGAGGGTGCTCTGGCTATCACCTTGTGTAAGCTCTTCCTCCCCCATTTCCACCTCTTCCACATGCAAAGCGTCGGTTTTAATTGTGAGCAGCGAGCGTTTCAGTAGACACAGAAGTGGGATGGTTACACTGATAATAGCGTTATCGCCGCTCACCATCTGTGTCGATTCCTCAAAATTGCGTAAAACCTCACAGAGGTCTGACATCCATTCCCACTCCTCACTTCTGATTAGAGGAAGTTGAACGGAGAGGCGACGACCGTGTAACAGCTGGTACTCCACTACTGCCCTCTGCTGCTCACAAAGCCGGGCCAACATGTGGAAGGTGGAGTTCCAGCGCGTGCTCACGTCACACAGCAGCCGGTGAGCTGGCAATTGTAAGCGCTGCTGCAGCTTCAACAGGCCGGCTGAAGCTGTAGATGACTTACGGAAATGTGCACACACGCGGCGCACCTTGGTCAAGAGATCATGCAAATTGGGGTAGGTTTTTAGAAATCGCTGAACCACTAAATTAAATAGATGCGCTAGGCATGGTACGTGTGTGCGCTTGCCGAGCTCCAAAGCCGCCACCAAGTTACGCCCATTATCACACACAACCATGCCTGGTTGCAGGTTGAGTGGCGAGAGCCACTGCTCGGTCTGGTGACTAATCCCCTGCAACAGCTCTGAGGCCGTGTGCTGTTTGTCCCCAAGGCAGATCAGCTTCAGCACGGCCTGTTGACGCTTCCCCACTGCAGTGCTACACTGCTTCCAGCTACCGGCTGATGGGTGAGTGGCGCTGCGCGCAGAGAATTCGGAGGTGGAAACGGAGGTGGAGGAGGAGGAGCCAATAACGTAGGTGCTGGCGGAAACCCTGATGGAGGTAGGGCCCGCAATCCTCGGCGTGGGTAGCACCTGTGCCATCCCAGGGTCCGAGTCGCTCCCAGCCTCCACGACATTCACCCAGTGTGCCTTCAGGGAAATGTAGCGTCCCTGGCCACAAGCACTTGTCCATGTGTCAGTCGTTAAGTGGACCTTCCCAGTAACTGCGTTGGTCAGGGCACGGGTGATGTTACGGGACACATGGTGGTGTAAGGCGGGGACGGCACACCGGGAAAAGTAGTGGCAGCTGGGGACCGCGTACCGAGGGACAGCTGCTGCCATCAGGCTGCGGAAGGACTCAGTGTCCACAAGCCTAAATGGCAGCATTTCGATGGCCAGTAATTTGGAAAGGTGTGAGGTTAGTGCTATGGCCTGTGGGTGGGTGGCTGGGTATTTTCGCTTGCGCTCAAATGCCTGGGGTAATGACATTTGGACGCTGCGCTGGGACAGGGAAGTGGATGTGGTCGCTGATGGTGCTTCAGATGGTACAGGTGCAGGGCGGGAGGTATGCGGGCCTGCGCCTTCGACAGGCGATTGGCCGGCACCGAAAACAGGGGAAGAGGAGGCAGTGGTGTGGCCTGCAGACACAGATTGGCGATCCGGGCGTTCCTCCCACTTATTACGGTGCTTGGATGCCATGTGTCGGATCATGCTGGTGGTGGTGAGGTTGCTAGTGTTCATGCCTCGGCTCATTCTGGTGTGGCACAGGTTGCAAACTACAATTCTTTTGTCGTCCGCACTTTCCTTAAAAAAACGCCATACCGCGGAACACCTAGCCCTTGGCAAGGGAGATTTACGCAAGGGGGTGCTCCGTGGAACATTTGCGGGCCGGTTTGGTGCGGTCCGCCTTCTTTCTTTAGCCACACCACTGCCTCTTCCAGCCTGTTGCGGTGCTGCAGATGGCTCACCCACCAGGACTGCTGTCATCGCTCTGCTTTCCACCTTCCCAGGTGGGGTCAGTGACCTCATCGTCCACCAAGTCCTCCTCCACTTCCTCACTCTGATCATCCTCCTCATTTCTTGATCCCACCACATCCTCAGTCATTGACAACTGTGTATCATCCTCCTCATCAAGGTCTTGAGACAGTAATAGTGGTTGATTTGATGGCAACTGTGTCTCATCATCATCATCCACTTCCTTTGACCTTAAATGCCGTTCCCCTCTGTCATCTTCTTGTGATTGGGTACCCTCTAGAGGTTGTGAATCAGGGCACAAGATCTCATGTTCCTCTGCAAGCGTGCTTGGAGAGAGGTTGAAATCAAGGATTGGTGATGAGACGAGCTCCTCACTATATCCCAGTGTGGGATCACTTCTTTGGCCAGACCCTCTATGGTGGGAGGAAGGATGATCAGGGTGAGGATTATGTTGACCAGACTCTTGGCTACTGAGAGTGGACTTGGTGGAAGACAGGGTGGTGCTTAACCGACTGGAAGCAGTATCAGCTGAAATCCAACCGACCACCTGTTCGCAGTGGTCTGACCTCGAGAGTGATGTCCTGCGACGCCCTGTAAACTGAGACATGAAGCTAGGTATGGTGGATGTCTTTCTTTCTTGTGCTCTGGCACCAGGCACAGTTTCTACGCGTCCTGACCCGCGCCCTGAACTATCAGGATCACGTTCACTTCCCCGTCCCTTTTTACCCGCCTTCTTCATATTAAACGGAATATATGCCGGTAATCTGCGGCTAGGCACACGAAACAGAATGTGACGCTAATCTGCGGCTAGGCACACGAAACAGAATGTGACGCTAATCTGCGGCTAGGCACAGTGAACGGAATATGTGACGTTAATTTGTGAATTTGCACACTAAACAATATGTGACGTTAATTTGTGAATTTGCACACTAAACAATATGTGACGCTAATCTGCGGCTAGGCACACTAAACAATATGTGACGTTAATCTGCGGCTAGGCACACTAAACAATATGTGACGCTAATCTGCGGCTAGGCACACGAAACAGAATGTGACGCTAATCTGCGGCTAGGCACACGAAACAGAATGTGACGCTAATCTGCGGCTAGGCACAGTGAACGGAATATGTGACGTTAATTTGTGAATTTGCACACTAAACAATATGTGACGCTAATCTGCGGCTAGGCACACTAAACAATATGTGACGGTAATCTGCGGCTAGGCACACTAAACAATATGTGACGTTAATCTGCGGCTAGGCACACTAAACAATATGTGACGCTAATCTGCGGCTTGGCACACGAAACAGAATGTGACGCTAATCTGCGGCTAGGCACACGAAACAGAATGTGACGCTAATCTGCGGCTAGGCACAGTGAACGGAATATGTGACGTTAATTTGTGAATTTGCACACTAAACAATATGTGACGTTAATTTGTGAATTTGCACACTAAACAATATGTGACGCTAATCTGCGGCTAGGCACACTAAACAATATGTGACGCTAATCTGCGGCTAGGCACACTAAACAATATGTGA
Source organism: Rhinophrynus dorsalis (assembly GCA_037306005.1). Lineage (NCBI taxonomy): Eukaryota > Metazoa > Chordata > Amphibia > Anura > Rhinophrynidae > Rhinophrynus > Rhinophrynus dorsalis. The sequence goes on along the minus strand of CM074720.1, from coordinate 339,490,609 downwards.
CGTTAATCTGCGGCTAGGCACACTAAACAATATGTGACGCTAATCTGCGGCTAGGCACACGAAACAGAATGTGACGCTAATCTGCGGCTAGGCACACGAAACAGAATGTGACGCTAATCTGCGGCTAGGCACAGTGAACGGAATATGTGACGTTAATTTGTGAATTTGCACACTAAACAGAATGTGACAATAATCTATGGCTAGGCACACGTTTAAAATGGCCCTTTTTGTCACTGCGTTGTAAAATAATTGGCCCTGTGCACCTAACAGAATATGTCAGCTTGTCACTGCACTGTGAAATATTTGTCCCTGTGCACCTAGTACAATGTCACCTTAGAACATGTCCCCCCCACAAAAAAATGAAATTTTGCCACCCCCAAAAAAAATTAAATGCTGCCCCCACACACAACAGTCCTAAAAAGGACTTTTGGGTCTTGAAAGAGTTTCAACAATTTTATTCTCCCTACACTGACTTCCTGTGCATCTAGTATTATATGTCACCTTACTAATATCCCCCCCACAAAAAAAAAGGAAATTGTGCCCCCCCAAACAAAATATAAATGCTGCCCCCACACACAACAGTCCTAAAAAGGACTTTTGGGTCTTGAAAGAGTTCCAACAATTTTATTCTCCCTACACTGACTTTCCCTGCCTGAGCGCATCTCTCCCTGGCGAAGAATGAGCCGAACTCGCGCATCGGGTGCTATACAGCACCCGATCACGGGTTCTGGCCAGCCAATCAGTGTAATGCCAGCAGCCAACATGGCTGCTGGCATTACACTGATGTCAGAGCCTCCCCGCACGTTTATTGGCTGCGCAGCAGCCGCGAAACGTGCGGGGAGGAGACCCGAACATGGCGGGCGAGCACATGCGGTACTCGTACGAGTACCGCCATGTGCCGAGCAGAGCGATGCTCGAGCCGAACCGAGCTTCGGCCGAGCATGCTCGCTCATCACTATCTAAGAACACTGTGCAGTTAGTACTATATGTATGGGTTAGTTTGAGACCCAGTTCATTCGTGTTGATGTCTTCTAAGTAGTAGCTGAGATTAGATTCACCTCCCTTCCACTAATATAAAATAAATGTGTCTTGCAAAGAGAATGAGACTCGCCCCATATCTCTCCCACACATGGGTCTCTTCTCAGAGACTCACGAACAGATTAGAGTAGCTGGAGTAAACATTTTCCCATAGTGGAACCTCTGGTTTTGTGGTAATGTTTGTTTTAAAACAAGAAAGTGTTATGGTGAAGGATGAACCCAAACAAGATGAAATTTGCTTGCTCTTCTAGTAGGGTACAAAAGATATGCAGCAATTCACAAGTGAGTGACACAGAAGATCTAAATTATATATTAAAAATAAGAAACAAAAATGGCCAATAAGGGAAAATGATCAAAAGAAGAAATCACTCATCCTCTTTGGTCAAAAGAGATCAGTTCAACTAAGTATGCAGATAGTAATAAAGAGACAGCAGGAGCCCCTAGAGACAAGGAGCCAATAGTGTAGATAGTAGTAGCCCACTATTGGATCCAGTGTAACACTATCCCCGATGAAGCCATGCTAGTCTGCAGTGAAACGCATTGGGTGGTGTAGGTCCAGTAGCTGGCTGCTACCATCTGCACTATTGGCTCCTTGTCTAATATTTATGTTTAAACCTTATCACTCTCTCTCTCTGTGCCTCTCTTTTTTATGAATACAATAAGCTGTCAATGTGAATCTGGGCATTTAGCTTAATGATTTAGTGCCGACTACCTCTTCTGTACAGCTCTAGGGGCTCCCACTTTCTCTTTATTACTATCTGCATACTTATCTGTAATAAGGAAGAAAATCCTTTCAATCCACTAACTATTAGGACCTTTTCCCTCACATGGATAAGTGCAACAATAGGAGATATTTACTTTTACTGGCCGATATTTACTAAAATCAATTATTTTGCATGCTTTGGGTCTGTATCGACAGCATAAAGTATATAGGAGTTCTGTGAGAGTGTGTACACAATAAATAATATATCATAGACATACTAGAGAAGCCAATTAGCACACAGACCGTATAGAAACTATACTTATTGGAGGGGAACTACTATTTTGTCTTAATTGAACTTTGTTACATTTTATAGTTCACTGAGTTATCTAGGTCTCTGTTAGACATAGAACTGATCTCTTTGACGAGAGATGATGAGTGATTTCTACTTACGATCATTCTCACTTATTGGTCATTTTTGTTTCTTGTTCTTCTAGTAAGGTTTCAACTCATCTCAAAAACTGCCTTGTTAATGTCTGATGGTCAATGACGGTGTAAAAAGAGGTTACAGCAGATGTGACCCAAATGGTCAGACAGAGGACCTGGAGGACCAATGCCCCCCCCCCCTCGGTTAACCTAGTCTGATCTTTCTTTTCTCATTGCTTTTGGGTCTCATTTTGGGAACCTTTGGAAGCATTTCCACCCATGTTTAGAGGCTGAAATCAGATTTTTTTTTAACTGTCTTGTAACCTTATTTTCAGCACTGAATAGAACATATTCTGGTAATTGCAAAGACCAGTTTGGATTCAGCAGGAATGTTTAATGTTATTTATTGGAGTGGCTCCCTTTTTTTTTTTTTGTGGTGTCGGCTCTTACACATAAATAGCAAAAGCATTTGCAAGTCCTGGACTGATAGATCTTTTCATTTCTCTAAGGGATGCACAGAAAGTATATTCAATAAATTAATACCAGTAGCTATTCTAAACTAATCAATGTTTTTTTTATGTATGAGTAGTTCTACTAGAGTCACTACCATAAGAATCAGCAGTTTTAAAAGGTCATAGATCATGGGCTTCAATGGCAGAACAGAAAATAAATATTGGTTTCAAAGATTGCTTTAGACTTAATTCCATTACCTGTAAAATGTAGAATATTTCCTTTTTTTGCAGAAACATGGAATATGGGCACCTTTGCCATTCTATCACTGCCAATCTGCCATTTTTCTGGTTCCTGTGCATGTGTATTAATGATTCCTACTCAGAAGACTCAAAATGGATACTAGACTAAAAACTTTTCCCACTTTTAAATATGCCATGACCCTTTCCCTCTACTCCTTAGCTCATAAGGTGTGGGTTGAGGGGGTGGGTGTTAAAATATGATGGGGTCTTTAGATTCTCCAACCTATTCAGTGACAGAGGTTTGGGGAACTTTTTGTACCCTGGAGGTGAGACACCTTTTCAGCATTTTTTTCTATACACCTGTTTAGGTATAATTCATGCAGGTAAATGTCTAGTTATACATAGAATACAAAATATTGTGTTTTTCTGAACAAGTTAAGATTCTTTGTGGTGCATCACTTAAAGAAAAATTCCTATTGTGTGACAAGCTATGATGTCATAAATGCTAAAAAAAACAAAAAACTTTTTTGCTAACATTATAACCATATATCAAAATATTTATTTTTTTTGTGAAAGTTTCAATTATTATTAAAAACCAGATATGTGGATTGACCTACATGCATGATCTGCACAAACAGGAGTTCAAAATAGGTATGAATGAAAATGCACATTTATTACTTGTTAAAACTAACCGAAAAAGCTCAACAACTATATAAAAGTATATTTCCTGAAAGTAGACTAAATTATAAATCAGAATATGACTGAAAAATTCTTCCTATACAAACCGATGAAGCAAGTAAATTTTGTATAAAGTAGGGGTTTTCAGAAAGGTTTCTGAAATGTACACTAAAGTCACAATTTACTGTACATCATCTCAAGTAAGCTTAGTGTAATATAAAAAAAGTATAAGATAAAATCCACCTATCTCCTCCTGATTACAATACCCAATATGTATAGATGCCCAACTGTATGTCCCTCCCTGGACTCTTTTGGCATTTTCATAATAGAAAGCAAAACTTAAAAGCATACATTTCCTGAACTTAGATATCCCACTACATGAAAAAGAGGGGTAACTTACCTTTTTAGCCCTATCCTGTTTTGCACAAATCTTTCTAGAAGGTTGCTCTAAAGGTAAAAATACACATTTTTTATTGCATTTTTTTTACTTCCATCCTTTCTAAATTTTTGTAATCACTGGAAATTATGGAATTTCTTAAAGTATTAATTATCTACAGCTATTCTGAGAAAATTTGGCACACTATTGGCAAAAAAATGTAAAAAAGTACTTTAATTCCAGCGTTGCTAGATTGTTTGATAAATAATGTGATAAATAACGGAGGCTACAGCGATATATATAGGTGACATGGATAGATCTTATGGACAATCCATTCACTTCCTTGCCTGGAGATTCAGTTCCTGCACAGGACAATATATTTGACACACATCCAGGCTGCAGCTTTCTGGAAGTAGTGGCTTAAGCTGAAACTGCACCTGATCAATACAGTTTGGGGGTTATGCATTAAGGATTGATAAAGAGATGATGATGCAGAGAAGACTTCTCCAGGGTTATCACTTCTCCAGTTCCTATGTTATGCTATAGAGCCTATGCACTAAGATATACAAAGTTGGAGAAATCATAGTGCATTGGCTCCGTAAAATAAAACAGGAACTGGAGAAATTATATCACTGGAGAAGTCTTATCCACGTTATCACCTCTTTATCATGTCTTTGTGCATAACCTCTCTTATGTGCTTAGCATTTAGCCAAATCTGTATGACACTAGTATGAAAGCCCGTGTACACGGGCTAAAGTGCCACCCAGTGGCCCCGGCTGCTGCCCCGGAGCCGGGAGCAGAGACAGGCGGTGAGCTGGTCAGAGCATCCCGCTCCAGATGAGCATGGGCCAGTCTCTACTGCACATGACTGCATCATTCCAGCAGTCTGTAATGCGCATGTGCAGTCATGCACACAGGGAGCTTTGCAGCCTAGCAAAGTCATCTCCACTTTATCACCTCTTTATCACTCTTTATCATGCCTCAGTGCATAACCCCTCTTGTCTGTGTTTTTCTTACAATTTAAAAGCTATGCACTCGATACTTCTTTAGCATTCAATGGGAGAAAAGCACAATTTAAATCAATGTATCTTTTTAATTGTCCTTTGTGGCGCAGTTGGACTGCTTCAAAATTATTACTTTTTTCTGTAGACTAGAATATCCAAACTAATAACTAATACCTAGATATAATTAATCACTATAATTCGTCAAGTCTACAATAAATAAACATTGCTTACTTTTTCCACCCCTACACATTGATTTATGAAATTAATTGTTGCTGCTTTGCTTATGTTCATCCATGGGATGCAAATATTGTTCCAATTCTTACACCACCTTGAGCTCAATATTTTTTTATCTAATAAATACATACTTTACCATGGGTGGTGTTGTGCCTTCTCTTTAAATTACTTTATTTTAGTATTAAAGTGAATGTAATGTTTCACAAAAACAGCAGCTTCAATTAATCTTCATAGTATTTGAACCATAGAGAGTGTTATTTTAATACTGCCAGAGTTGTAGTTCAAGAGTAATTGAATGATAAAGTAACCCCTTCTTGCCCCTTTTACCTAGGGTAAGCCACCTTCCCTCAGATGTGGAATCTGGTCTTGAGACTAGACTGCTCACAGCAAGGGACCATCTTCTTACTGTGAGCATAAGGAAAACTCTGCCCTCCTTAATAGGTTTTTCAGGTTTTTCCTTATGTTCACTGAAGATTGTCCCTCTCTGAGATCCCTCTGGATAATATTAATGCTCTGAGGTGAGCAGTGTTACATCAGTAAAAGGGGCTGGAGGGGATACTTTATGTTTCAATTACTCTTGAACTACAACTCTGTCACTATTGAAATAACTCTCTCAATGACCCACATACTATGAAGATTAATTGGAGCTGCTTTTATTGTGAAACATTACTATCCGTTTAACCACTATATTGGGAATGATAACCTTGCAAACAATTTGAGTGGCCCTTACTCATAACTCAAAATGTGATCTGTTAAGGGTTATGGCTGTTCTATGCATAACGATCTAATGGTACACAGGTGCCTTATTTGATACTGTAATATGAGTGAATAACTGTAAGTGATGCTGTTTACAGTATTGAAACACTCACATATTGTGTGTGTGACGTGTGTCATTGTTGCTCAGCGGTAAGTATACCCATAGTAATTAAGAATTTATTTATTGTATGCACTCATACGAACCTTTTCAGATTACATTTGGCCACTGAACCTAATAAGCATGAGGGACATGCAGTAAGTGTCACGTCGTATTAGCCTGGAGGTCTGGGACTATGATGCTAGCCTCCCTTGGTGCAGCCTAAGCCAAAGTAAAGATGCTAGCTGCAAAGCCAGACCTGGATAGGAGTGATTGTGTACTGGGTAGTAGACCCAGACCACTGATTTTATATATATATATATATATATATATATATATATATATATATATATATAGATATATAGCAAAAGGATCTGCACTCAACGCTATAAAGATATTAAATCACTGGGTGCCACAGAGAATTTATGCAAGGAACAGAAGCAGTGCACTCGCGGATGTTTAAGTGATTTATTCTGACAATGGATAGCAATGTTTCGGTCCTTGTTGGGACCTTTGTTTGCACAGCTTCTGTTCCTTATATATAATTGCCCAGGTGCACAATCCTCAATAAGTAAATACATAAAGATATTGATAAAGGTCCTGCTCAGGGAACGAAACGTTGACCTGTTTTAGATGTTTTTTTGCCTGTAATAAATATTAAACTAAGTTCCACCGGTGCTGCCTATCTCTTTATCTTTATATATATATATACACAAACAAACACATTGGTACCATTGTACTCATCTACCACTGTGGTCTCTAAAAACTGTGATCATATAACAAATATAAAGAAAGGGGGACAGTCTGTGTCTACAATCACAAAGCCCTGTAGTGTGCAGGGCAAAAATATGAAAAACAAAAGAAAAAAGCCAAAGAGAGCACTAGACTAATCCCCAGTTAATCAAAATATATATACACAAATAACAACAGTACAATTTAACAATATTTATTATCCCAAAAATATAAAATACCCCAATGTAGGCATATATCGCTATAATATGTAACAATAATACCCAGTGATATCACTAAAAAAATGAGCTCAATAAATAAAAAAATCTTTAAAAAAATAGTCTTTAATCCATAGCTGTCTTCAAGATACATAGTACCTGATATATCATAAGGGTTGTAACACGGGCAGGTGTGTAGATCTATCCAATGTGGCTTGTTCCGGTCTGCAGTGCCGTATAGAGTTAATTGTGGATGTGCAACATTGTTAGATTTGAAGTAGCGGGCAGAGGCCTGGCAATCCGCCAATCTTGGTTGTTAGTTACTTTCCATAGATGTTATGGCCCCTCTCCAATCTGTAACACAGATGAAAGTCCAGCACTTGTCTCACTCATTGGACTTTATCCAGAATCACTATAGTCAAACAACTCACCTCCTGTCTATAAAAATGAATCAGGCTATGTAGTAATAATTGATGAAAAATGCCCACAACTGGGCCCCCCCAACCCTATTTTAGTGAGAATGAGACCACTGATTTTATATATATATATATATATATATATATATATATATATATATATATATATATATATCTATATATATATATATGTGTGTGTGACTATAGAGAGAGAGAGAGAGAAGTACTGCAACCATAGGAAGAGGATAGATATCTAGCAGGCTGAAAACTGCAGTAACTGACACGCCACCCAGAAATGTGGACTAAGACCACCATAAACTGGCCCCTCAGTGGGCTAGGACCGTCAACCGAAGCTTGACTGACCAAATCAGCGGGACAATAAGCAAATTCCACATAAGTACTCAAAGGTTATGGGCCTGGCCACAAGGAAATATACAATAAACTGGGCTTCATGTACCAAGCTCATATATTTGAATGCCAGAGGGTAAAGCAACACATTGCAGAGCAATGCATTTCTCACATCTCTGACAATCAGATGGTTAAATATTAAAAACTTAATATCTTACAACAAAGCTTCTTATGACAAATATTGTAAAGCTCCCCTTAGGTAAATCCCCTCATGTGTCTCTATGGCAAATCCTCACCTCTTTCTCTGTGGAGAATCCTCTTCTGTCTCTATGGTGAATTATCTCTTATTTTTCAATGGTGAATCCTCTCCTGTCTCTATATGGTGAGTGTTCTAAATCGCTATTGAGAAAACCTTGTCTGTCTCACTATGGCATATCCTATGCTGTCTATAGACAGCAAATGGTGAATCATTTCCTGTCTCTATGTGGTGAATGTTCTATCTCTCTATGGAGAAAACCTTGTTTGTCTCTCTATGGTAAATTCTCTTCTGTCTCTATGGCAAATCCTCTCCTGTTTCTCTTTGAAGTCAAATCCACTCACATTGCCAGACACACTGTTCTGAGTGGAATACTTTCCAATAATCCATTATCAAAGAGCAACTTACCTTTAACTAATGCAAGTGCCACTTTCACTTTTCCCATTAAATTTTATCTTACTCTGTGTCTGAAAGTCAAAACAAACAGTGACAAACAGGGCGACTGTCCGACTGTATTTGGACTGCCTTGCCACATAGTACTTGGTGCCAATGTCACAGTGCTCTCCAGACTGCTAGAAGTTCTCTGAAGTTGGAAGATCTGACGTCCAGATTCCTTGGGTCATCATGTTGTTTAGATGTGCTCCCCAACCGTAACTTCTGGCATCCATTGTGATGACCAGTGGGGTTGGGGAAGTCCAGAGTAGTCCTAAATTCAAGTGACTGTCTGTTAACCACCATCTGAGAGACCTCTTGGTTTGAGGTAGCACTGTGAGGGAGCGATTGAGTGAGGATGGTTGTCTGTCCCAATGCTTTAGAACGAATGACTGGAGAGGGCGAAGGTGAAGGATCGAGCAGGGAACTGCTGGGATGCAAGATGACATGAGGCCCAAGAGAGACATAATTTTCCTGATTTTTGGTTTTTGGAGATTTCTGGATATTGATCTTTTGGCGGCATGAAACTGTAAGAAAAGTCCTGTTTTCGTTGGAGTTGAAGATGAATCCCAGAAAGCATTGACTCTGGGTTGGTACAAGATTTGACGTCTTCCAATTGATGGTCCATCCCAGGTGTTGGAGGATGTGAAGAAGCACCATGAGATGTTGTTGAAGGATAGAAACAGAGGAGGCGTTTACCAGCCAGTCATCCAGGTATGGAATCACTGATATGCCTTGTTGTCTCAGGTGAACTTCTACCATCACCAGGATCTTTGTAAAGGTGTGTAGTGTTGAAGAGAGACCGAATGGCAAGGCCTGGAGCTGGAAATGGCAAACTTTTCCTTGGAATGGAAGCGCCACTCTCAAAAACTGTTGTTGATCCAGATGGATTGGTACATTTAGATAGGCATCTGTCAGATTGATGGTAGCCATAAAATCTCCTGGAGAGAGGGCTTCTACAGTGGATTTCGGAGTTTCCATTCTGAATTTTTGCCTCTTGATGAATCTGTTCACGCATGTCAGATTTATGATCAGATGGAAACCTGTAGGGGAGTTTGGTACCAGAAAAAGGGGGAATAGATGTCCCTTTCTTCTTGAGCTGGAGGAACTGGAACAAGGACATGAGAACTGATAAAATGGTGGAGGGCCTGTAGAAAGATATGCTTCTGTCTGGGAGAGCCTGGCAAGGATGTTATCAAAACTCAGCGGGTAGGAGGAGAGTGGAACTCTATCCAATATCTGCCTTGAAGAAGATTGAGAACCCAGGAGTCCGTGGTGATATTCTTCCATGCCGGTAGAAAATAACACAGCCTTTCTCCCAGAAGAGTGGGATCTGTGAGGGTCCTGGCATCAGGATGAATAAGGATGTGGTCCTGAAGAAGAGGAGAATCCTCTGCTCTTGGATCTGAAGGGAGGTCTCTGAGCAAGGTGCAATCTATCCCTTGAGAGGCAAAAAAAATCTCTATTCTTTGAGATGTGGTCTGGAATCCCTTGAAAATTGCCTGCTAAAGCATGGAAAAGTATGTCTGGAAGAAATACATGTGTTCTCATCTAATAGTTGTTCCAACTCCTGGCTGAACAGGGCTCCACTCTGGAAAGGCATGGTACATAAGCATTTTTTGAGGCTGTCTCCACCATTCAAGATCTTAGCTAAATGGCACTTCGTGCCGATATAGCGAAGGCAGAGGCTCTAGCATTCATGCGGATAGACTCCAGGGAGGTGTCACACAGGAATTGTGCTGGAGATATATTCTCTAGAAACTGTAGAGGAGAGGCTGCATTGGAGGTCTGACAGCCACACTATGATTGAGCATGCAACTGACACAGCCGCAATGCACTTGAACCCAGAAGTGGAAGCTTCAAATGCTTTTTTGATAGCTGATTCTACATTTATGTCCATGGGATCGTCAAAACTGGAACCATCTTCCAAAGGAATGGCAGACCGGCAAATCACCTTGGCGACAGCTGGGTCTATTTTAGGAATTTCCCATTTCTTTAGGTCTGAGGAATCAAAGGGAAATAGTCTTCTGACCCTTCTAGAGAGGGCAAGTTATAGGTCAGGAACCTTCAATTTGTCAGCAATCAAGGATGCTAGGATTTCACGAACCCTGGGAAATCTTGGAATGGTGTGAGAAACCATTGAAAAGCTAGTCTTTTTTGCATGTGGATTCCTTGCCGTCCTCTAAGTCCATGACCAACCGGGCCGCTGAGACCAATTTATCAATTTCTTCGTTAGGAAAGAGGTATGTGTCGTCAGATACCTCACCATCTTCACCCTCAGAGATGTATTCATATACAGGGAACCTATCTTCTTTCTCTGAACCTGACGAGTCTGTGTTTGGGTACCAGGTTACTGGGTCATGGTGTTGAGGTCAGCGTGCTTTGACTTGATCAAAAGTAGCAATTTGGAGCAAAACCAGGACATAAACTCCTACATAGGAGTGGTGGTATCAGATGCTGGTGCCAGTTGTGCGCAGGAACCACAATATGTTCCTTGGTGTCTGTCAGGTAGTGGTTGTTTGCAAGATGAACATAAGGTGTGTTTAGTTTTGGAGGTAGCCTTTTTAGGTAACGCTGTCTCCATATCTTCAGTGTCAGACATACTGAAATGCAGAGAAAGAAAAAACACATAGGCAAAATTAAACCACCAGAAATCATAACCCACATCAAGCCAAGCTAGGCCATAAGGGGTTACTCGCATTGGGAAAAAAGGGTCCAGCAGAGGCCCTATGGGAAAAACAGCTAGGTCCAGACTACAAAACAAAGAAAAACCAACAGCACCGCAGTCAATATATATAAGAAAAAATCCTACCTGAGAGAAGATATGAGGACACCTGGGTCACCTGTTGCTGAAATGCTGCCTACTGCAGTGGCTGTGAGTGAGTTGGAATGCAAACATGCATTCCAGCAGTAAGATCCGGCTTCCTGTAGGTGGCACTATGCATGTGTGAGCCAGAAGAGGTGTCTCCTAATGCCTGGGGCAGCAGGAGCATAGCCTTCCACGGGAAGGCATCAGAAAGAGCATGCCTACTAAGCCTCCCACCCTAGGGCTGCCCAGAAAAAGAAAAAACCTATGTGTCCTCCTGGGATAGGAAAAACACTGAGGGGGCAAGGAGGAGGCCCCTTTTAAGGTGTGGGATATTTTTAAAAATGTACCTATGCTGATTTCCTGTCCTGGGAGGGGAAGGGTCTCTACTTATGTGCTGTTTGGGATGACATGGAAAAATATGATATACATTGCCAGTGTAAAAGAGGAGCATGGTGCCATATTGGTCATAAAAGGGCAATCAATAATACAAATAGGGGATGTAATTTAGGGGTATAGTTTCTTTTTAAGTCAATAATTTATACTGCCTAAAATACTGAAAATTTTACATAGCCTGTAACATTTGATTTCATGTACATTAACTTATCAGCAAATTTGCTAATATAAATAAAGAAAAACTCCACAATGCCTTTATTAAAACTCACATTTCATGGGACTCTGTGGAATTAATTATGCAGAACCAGCACATATACTAATTAAATCCATGCAGCTGAACACCAACTGCAGATACATTGCTTTCTTGAAAAGCAGCATGATGTCAAATTGAAATTATTTTATTTTTAGAAGACATTGGTGTAGCTAAAATAATTAGAACAACTGACAAGTATTAGAGATTTGTCATTAAACATTTTTAATACTAGAATTCCACTTAGTCATTTTAAGTTTTTCATTTATATGAAATGTATAATCTTAATATTCAAGCAAGGGAAGAATAAAAAGTTAATGTTTAAAACAATTATTTAGTCCATGGGAAAATAGCTGTAAATAGTTGTAAATCTTTTTGTAATCACCATTTTGTGATTGCAATCAATGATGAAGAGAACCATATACACAAAAGTAAGTAATCACATTAACTGTATTCTGTTGTTTATTGTCCAAAACAATTTCAGAGAAAAGAGAATACACCTAAATGACACAGGACAGCCTAACCACCACCCTTATGAGCCCACCACTATGTGACTTACTTTTCTTACCCTTTTAAACTTAAATACAAACTGCTGCAATACAAAAAAAAATCTGTCAAGGGGGGCAGGGTTTTCATTGTTCTCACAGTAAGAAGATTGTCCCTTACTGTGAGCTGTCTGGTCTTACGACCAGATTCCACATCTGAAGAGAAGTGGCTTACACTAGGTAAAAGGGGCGGGAGGAGGATACTTTATAATTCAATTACTCTTGAACTACAACTCTGACAGTATTGAAATAGCACTCTCCATGGCCCAAATACTACAAAGATTAATTGGAGCTGCTTATATTTTGAAATATTACTATCCCTTTAAGAAAAGGCAAAATAAGAAGTAATTTCATATGCAAAATTCATATGAAAACTACAACAATGGAGGCAAACCATTTTAAAGTTAAATGTTTTACATTGCATTGCTAATCAGGGCTCCGGCAACATATTCATCATGTTATTTTATCTTTATTGGCCCTAATGCACTCATTAGTAAGCCAAAAACATATCTAAACTTAAAATATAAATGAGAAAAGCTCAATTTCACAGTTAACATGGAACAACTCATTTATGGTTATGTTTTGTTTTCAATGTTCTGAATACATAAAATATGACTCACTGTTGATGTTTCTCTTGTTAAAATAAGGTAATAAAATGTGTTATAAAAATTATAACTGAAAAGATTAGACATCACACCTGAAACAGTAATTCTATCCATCCCTCATGATGATAGGGTTGTTTCTGCTTCTGTTCAGAACTTGTGCGTGTGAGTTAAGTGTGTGTATATACTGTGTTTGTACTGTGTGTATATATACTGTAAAGAAGAGAAAAGGGGAGCTTACTAGTGCAATAATCTCTTATATGTAGACCTTCACCAGTACACCAAGATACACGCAATATGTATAACCACTACGAGTGGTCAGTAAAATGGACTCCAGACTAACCCCACTCAGTCAATCCTCATTAGATGGTAGATGCCACTTCCCAGCATACAAGGTGGACCCTCAGGACCCTTGAAAACATAGAAGCACAAAGCAAACCACCTATAAATGTATCAGCTGTAGAAGTAGAAAATCAAGCATGTACTCATAAATTGTCTTGTTTGTGGCCAGTGACTTCTTTTCCCCCGAGCACTCCTGGGTATTTATAGGGTTTGACCATGAGGCTCAGACTCTTGTCCCAAAACCCAGGATGAGGGGCCAAATTCCCAGGGTGAGAGAGTTCTATGTTTCCTACTATATGATCTTTTGTAGTTAAAAGATCTTTTAACCATTTGAGTGTCAGTGGTATACACAAAGCATTACAAATGTCTGTCATTCAAAGGGTTAATTATAAGCATAGGGTGTGATTAAAAAAAATCCACACACACACATATTACAAAGTCTCTGACAATATATATAAAATATTTACCTGCTACAAAACCTCTTGGGAAAGCGAGTTTCTAACCACTGTTCTGCTTCTTGAACTTGTGCCACATAATGATGTCTTTGCTTTCCGAACAAGTCTGGGGTATAAACTATAGTATTGTCAAAAAATAGATAAACATAAAAAACTATAAATAAAATGTGCCCATATTTCCCTAGTTCCTTTGATCAGAGCACCACTGACATGAGGTGGAGATCAAAGGAACTAGAGGGTCAGGAGGCACTTTGTGTAGCAATGGGGTCCTCTCAAATTTACTTATTATTATTCTTTATTATTATTATTATTCTTTATTTATATAGCGCCAACTAAATCCACAGCTCTGTGGGCATAGGGGTACTTATGTGGGCATAGGGGAACATTCCAAGGATGGCTGCTTGGGGAGATCAAATTCCACAGTGACTATCAAAGATAAAATGACTTATCCCACCTGCCCTTGTTGCCTTCTTTTTATAATTATTCTGACATTATTTTCTGTAGTTAGTGCTATAAAACTTTTCTCTAGGTAATGGTATATGAATTCAATATATGTCCCAGTGTGCTAGGTAATGTATTCATTAATTCCTAGCATGAAGCCAATTCACCAGCTCCATGTTGCCTTCTCAGTTAGAATAACTGCTAAATAATTGTGGGTTGTAAAGGTTATATTCTCTTTAATGACTGTTGGGAATGAGTAAATCAATAGATATTTTTATTTGAACTCTATTGTACAGTTGTTTTTCCTAGAATTGCTGCATGTTTGCCTTTATTCATATGAGTCAAAGTATTCAGTGGCATATTCTACTAAAATCAACAGTGTGCCAAGCTTAGTGTGCTAAGCTTCTTTTCTAGAAATGTGCTGATCTAATTCTTTCCTCATGAGAATTCTATGGAAATGGAGCTACATCCCTCCTTTTTGTGGAAATTCCTCTTTGGAGAAAATATGTATGAAACTCAATTGGTATCATGGTGCCTGTACTATGCTGGCGACATTCTGTCAGTCTTTGCTTACTGCTGACGCTTATTGGCTGGAGTGACTTTGTCCCACCCAGTATTTGTCCTTAAATACTGGACCTTGTCACTTCTCCGGTGCCCTTTTGTGGTATTTCCGTTACCAGCGCTTGTTCCAGCTCTCGTGTGATCTCTGTGTACCGACCCGGACTGCCTGACTACTCTGCTGTATCCGTTCCTGCTCTGTGTACGGACCCAGCCTGGCTGACACTCCTGCTCTGTGTACCGACTCGGATTGGCTGACGTTCCTGCTCTGTGTACCGACCCGGCCTGGCTGACGTTCCTGCTCTGTTTACCAACTCAGATTGGCTGACGTTCCTGTTCTGTGTACCAACTCGGATTGGCTGACGTTCCTGCTCGGTGTACCAGCCCGGTTGGGCTACATCACCTGTGTATCTCCTCTGCCTGTGGTCCCATTCCGATCCTTGGTTTGGGTTTCACCTCCGGGCTTCTGTCTGTCTCCGGACAGTATCACTGTTGCCTCAGTGCCACTCCTGCAGTATAGTCTCAGTTCAGTCTGTGTGGTGAGGGCGACATTCCGGTGTCTATCTCCTATCTGTGCACCACAATACACTTGACCCTCCTTCCTGCCAATATGCCGAGGTTGGTCTTACATTGGGCGACTCAGGCTGTGCTGATCGGGCAGATGACATTGGTCTTAGCATTCGTTAACCCCTACGGGGAAGGTGCCATTATTCACCGGCTATTCTACCATGCAGTCTACGTTGGGTGCCATCCAGGGCATACCTTCATAGTCCTCCGTTACTGCTACGGCAGTCCACAAGCTTATCCTGGGCCTCCGTTGTCTACTGGGCGTTTCTCGCTATTCGTGCACTCTCTTCAGAGTGAGAGTCTTAAGGGCCTTGCGCTATTAGGGCCTGTCAGCATTCCTGGCCTAATTCATTGCTGCCTCATTTGAGTATCACCTGAACTTTGCCTGACCTGTGTCAGTATATTGAAATTTCTGTATTGTACATATACTGGACCCATGTGGGTATAGATTGCTATAACCTGTCCTGTGTCAGTACTATATTGTGTATATATATATATATATATATATATATATATATATATATATATATATTTTACTGGACCCATGGGGGTTATTGTTACTGAGTCTGTTCAATAAAACTGCGTTTTATCTCACCTACTGTGTCTGAGTGTCAATTGGGCTGCCTTCCGCATTTATGCAGCGAGTTCCAATATTCCATGGGGAGGTGCACTAAGGGGAGATGTTATGGTGATGTGTGGTGAGCACAATGCCTTGGCAACATCACCATTTCCACTTAGATTTAGGGATGCAATGAGAGAGGGAAACACTGTGATCATCACCATAACATTTTGATGTAAAGGTGTTGATATGTTGGGGAGGACATGGGAGAGCAAAGAGGATGCAGAGAGACTTAAGCACCAAGAAAAGCATCCCTCACTCAAGCCTTTGAGGTAAGCTTTCCATTTCGCATCCCTGTTGTGCAATGTGGTAGAATGATGTTCTTTGTCCTCTGGAGGATGGCTATGCTCTCTATATTGTCTCACAGTGCTCACCTCACCAGGAACCGTGGGAGGTCAGTGGTACTTAGCAATGTGAATGGATGCTAATAGGGCTCCTTGGCAAATTTCTATCTGCTCACATTGTCAGACACAATGCTAAGGCCAATGGTGCTAAGTAGTGCTGGCCTTGTGAGGTGTCTGATGAAGTGAACATATGTGACTATGCCAATCAGCATCACTGGCATCTGCTCACATTACTAAACACCGCTGGACTTGAGCAGTGACTGGCGATGAGAGCTGATGGTCTTAGTACAAAAATCTACCTATATTCTGCTCTTAAAGGAGCATTAATTATATGTTATGATGAAAAAAATAACACAATTAGAAAATTGAACACATTTGTCTCTTTCTGAATTTTATTCAATAGGTTATTTTTGTTCCATCACTATAGTAACTTTTGAGTACCATGGGGTGACCAATGCATTGCTCTGTAATGTTTTGCTTACCCCACAGCCACTCAATGGGTTAAGGGGGCTTGTGACCATGGCTGCAGCTTCACAGAAAGCTACAGGGAGAACCAAACCTTTCCAAACTCAGGTTGGCAATGTTGGACTGTGAGCTCCAACAACGTAAGAATCTATTGGAGCGTAGTGCATGTGTTGATGTGCCACATTAACATACAAACACACCCACATGAATACAACAATGGCTCATTATACAATATTTTAATATGCAAATTAGCCATTGTAGATGTAGTGCAAGATCATGAATTTGTGGAAGGCATTGCGGATTCATGGTGATGTCAGTATAGCGGTGTAATGTTCACAAGGATATGATGGTGCAGACTTCTTAGTGCATATTCTCGATATACCATAGACAGAAATATGACACAAGATCACCAACCTGGCCACTTATTGATTTTTAATGCATATCTCCCTCATGCAGCATTTAAGTGGTTTCTGTGGTGACATCAAAACGAATGCACAAGTCATGCACACATCATCACACTATACACACACCACAGGAACCTACCTCTCTCTCTTTCTCTCTTCTGTCTTTCCCCCTAGTTGATTCATTCCTGTTTTTGGTCTAAGCCATAATTGTTTCTAGTCCTTAAAACTGATCAGTGAAATCATCTCTATCCATACAGATTCAAAAGTACCTTTGATGGATTAAATTCCAATGTTAGAGTGCCCAATACTCTAATACACATATGATTATTTAGATCTGGTCCTAATCTATGATGGAATGGCATTTTGAACTGTATGTTTCTAAAGGTTAAATGTACCATTTAAATCAACAGTAACTTTTATTTGTTCCCAGTTGAGGTGCAGTTAATTTGCTCTGAAATGCTCCATTTTTACATTTATACAAGTTCATCAATATACTCTTTCTCAGCAGTACTGTTTTTTGCCACAGTGATTGCAGAGAGAGCATTTTCTTGGTCCATTAATGTTACACTTTTTGTGTTTTGGCCCTGTTTTCAGAAAAAAAAGAATAGTGTTTAAACCATGCATATATCTGTTGTTATAGTACACGTTATACATATCTTATCTCAAAAGATTTTAGCCTAAAACATAATATAAGAGTTCACTGAGACGTTTCATAGGTTTCATAGTTTGTTTGACCTCATGATTTCCTCTAGTGTTTCTCACACCGAGAAATGTATTCAGATCAGTCTTAAACTGACTCAGTTTAAACTTTTTAAGACCATGTGTGGCTCCTTCTATTCAATTTCTAATGAAAAAATAAGCCAAACTAGTTTTTGCTAACAATCAAAAGAATCAATCTGTGCTCAATGCTATGCTTCAAAAGAAACAAAAATCAATACACATAATTGACTTCAGACACTGAGGCAGATGTAATACTAGTAAGGAGAAATGGAGTCATTCTGAGGCAAACCAGATCCACCAAAGACAACAAATAAACATTTCCCAAATGGTCATTGGGTTAAATAGGATTTTTAACCTATTGAATGCTAGAGAGGTATTCAATATTTTGCAAAGCATTCAATGGGTTGCACGTTTAAATGACATTTTGTATTTGTCTCCTATGGAGCAGTTGTTTTTTTTATTTATTTTTAGTGCATCAGCCTGAATGTTTCATGACTCAGATCATTCCATAAAGGAATTCAGATAACTGTTTTAAGGCTAACAATAGCTAGAAGTTTGATTAAAAATTACATAAAAATACAAAAAAATGATAATAGACAGATACACATTTCTACTCTCCTATAGCGCATCCTTACTGGTTTTGTGCTTTAACAGTTTAGATATACTATCACGGTTCCCATGATCTCTCTGTCACTCTCTGCTGTGTTGCGCTCCCATTGGCTGAGCTTGTTTGGCCTGCCCAGTATGGCCTTCATATACTGGGCCTCTGGCACCTGTCAGGTGCCCTTTCGTGGTGTTCCTGTACCAGTGCTACCATTGCTGTGTTCCTGCGTTCCTGTGTACCGACTTGGCCCATCTGACTATTCTTATTGGTTCCTGCTCCGTGATTGACCCGGTCTGGCTGACGTTCCTGCTCCGTGATTGACCTGGCTTGTCTGACGTTCCTGCTCCGTGATTGATCCGGCCTGGCTGATGTTCCTGTTCCGTGACCTGATTCCATACACTGGGCCTTCCGTTACATTTGCAGAGCACTGTTGCCTCCGTTATACTGAGCCTGTCCGTTAACACTTGCTGAGCTCTGTTGCCTCCGTTAAACCGAGCCTGCCCGTTTACACTTGCTGAGCACTATGGCCTCCGTTATACTGAGCCTTCCGTTACACTTGCAGAGCATTGCAGCTTCCACTATACCGAGCCTCCTGGTTACACTTGCAGAGCATTGTGACCTCCGTTAACCTGTGCTTCTGCTTAACACCTTATTTGCACAGTGTATAGTCACCACACCGGGTGGTGCTATTGGGCGATTCCATCTGCTCTCGCAGTGTACAGGGTTCCGTGACCGCACCGGAAGGGTGCTATTGGCTCTGGTTCCATTTAGCTTTTGCAGTGTTTGAAACTCCATTACCGCACCGGAAGGGTGCTATTGGCTCTAGTACTATTCAGCTCAGGCAGTGTTTGAGACTCCGTTACTGCACCAGAAGGGTGCTATTGGCTCTGGTTCCATTTAGCTCTTTCAGTGTTGGTGACTCTGTTACCGCACCGGGTGGTGCTATTGGCTCTAGTTCCATTCAGCTCTTGCAGAGTGTTGGGTATCTCCACGCCTTGCCTGTCTTGGGAGTGTATCAGTGCTGCCTCACTGCTAAGGTGCTTCCATACCTTGCACCACAGTCTCTTGCTGCTTTTACCATCTACTGGGCGGTTGTCTAAACACACCACAACAGAGACTGATTACCTACCTAGGACTTTAACCCTTTTGCTACTGTTGTCTCATATTTATGCTTGTCCTGTGACAGTATATGTTCTTGCTCTATACTGGGCCTGAGAGGGCATTCATAGTTCCTTATCCGTTTACCTGTCATTGCAAACTAAGCCTGTAGTGGGCAGTGTTCCTTGTGTTTTCAATAAAACTGTGATTTATTTTAACCTCCTGAGTGTCTTACAAAACCGTTACATATACCTCTCTTCTAGTGAAGATCGCTTTGAAATTTGAAACACAGTAGGAGGTAGGAGACTGGAAAATAATCACTGTTTATTGGTATATAATGCATTAAGTACATGGTAATCTAAAATTAAATTTATTGCACAAAATGTATTTTATTGATATGATACATACAATGGATTGTCATACAATGTACCTGATAATTGGTAATTTTAGCACCTCTGAAACAGGAAAACGTGGTTTGACTCCATTAAGGCAAGTCACTTAATCTCTCAGTGCCAAAGACACTAAATAATACAATAAAATATAGAAGTATCATAAAAGAATACATATTTGTGCAATACTTGAGTGAAAAAGCAACAACTATATATATTTGTTTCTAAAAATACTATTTATGTTTCCAATAGCCTCATAGAGAACTAATTTAAATGTATATATATATGGTATATATATAAATGGTTACAGCAGCTATAGAAAAAGCATCACAAATAGATAGAGCTGTAGCACTTCTCCCGAAAGATACTGAGATCAATGACAAGCAAAATAATCGATTATGTATACAAACCACCTATACAACTGCTTCTCCCAAAATTAAGCAAGTTATTCTGGACCGATGGTCGATCCTAGCAGGAGATGCAGGTTTGGGTGCATTTGTCGAGAACCCTCCACTATTTTGTTACCGTAGGGGAAAGAATCTAAAGGACTTTTTGGTAAAGGCAGACCCTATGGATAAATATATTCAGAACAAAAATTGGCTCTTGCGCCCCATGGGAGTTTACAGATGCAAGGGTTGTACCAATTGTGGGAACATTTTAGTTGGCAAGCATTACAAACATCCTCATACTCAGAAACTAGTGAGGATTAAGGACTTTTTGAACTGTGAGAGTAAGTTTGTGGTGTATATCATAGTTTGCCCATGTGGTCTTTACTATGTGGGCAAAACGACCACTATGATTAAGGAACGTATCAACAATCACAAATCGTCAATTAAAAAAGCCCTAGATGGATCTTTGGACCCAAAGGACAGTGTTAAACAACCTGTAGCAAGACATTTCTATGAAGCTCAACATAATTTAACTGACTTTAGGTTTATGCCTATTCTACAAGTTAAGATGCCATCAAGAGGAGGTAACCGTGGTCAACTCTTGCTACAAATGGAAGCAAGACTCATATATAAATTGAACACTTTATATCCTAATGGATTAAATCATGAACTACAATTTACTTCTTTCCTATGATATGGACAGAATAGTGGAGCACTTGCTGTTTGAAACCGTGTTTTGGATTAACTTGAATTGTCTGGAATTTATGAAGGGTCTGTTAAAATGGTCCACACCATTGAGATCATAAATCCATAGTGGTAACACTTGAAGGTGGCAGACGTGTGGCATGATCCACTGCCTGTTTACACCCAGCCACTACAAATGGGATCTGAGAATTAATACTCCCTTAAAGTGGTGTGTTGGACCGGCCCGAGACGATTGATTTGGTCAATGGGATGATGTAGTAACAATTGTTGGTAATAACTATTGATAAGCAATATATTCTTGCTGAAGAGGAAGCAAATGGGAACAATATTGTGAATTGCGTCCCTTGAGTGAACAGTTTGCATTCATTTGAAATCAGACTTTTGATTAAGTTTGCCTTTTGGTTCACTGGGGATTGAAATGGTATCAGTGAGCAACTACATTCAAGTGTGATATCGTTCACAAGAGAGGAGGTGAAAGAACTAATACTATGAATGAGGTTTCCACGCTCTGGAATATATTCATCTATAAAAAAAATTTTTTTCAAAGTATATAGGTTTCATAACATAATCAGTCACTTTCAGCCGGTGACTAGATCTTAATTAAATTGATCAAAATGGTTTAATACATGATAGCCCATTTAACAGAGTTATGAGTGGGACTACTACACATTTGTGTAGGTTCGCTACATTGGTTTGCATATTTACAACTATGTTACAATGTATCAAGTAGTATAATGTTCGCTGACTTCAACACAGGGATGGATGAATGAGAAGTTTTTTTTCTCTCCCGTCCAATAGCCACCGTGGAACGCAGCGTAACAACAACGTTGACCTCAATGAAATTTTCCAACACGGTGAGGGAGAAGTTTTTGATCGGTTAAAGGTACTTGCTTAATTTTAACAGTGTATGTACACATAGAACTGATGTTTGCCAATACATTGTTTTGGTTTTTGTGTATATTTCTTCAATATATACATATTTCTTCGTTGCTCCGTCTTGTGACCTGTGCGAGTGACGTCAGGTACCGGTTCTCCGGTGCACGTCGCATCGCGCGGGAAACAATTGGGACGGACTACAGGAGATAGTGAAGATTTTAATTGGGTTATACAGGTATTTAAGTGTGTTTTCTTTATCTTTGTATTTTCACCACCCTGATGAAGGTCCGCTAAGGACCGAAAACATTTGGAGATATGAAGCGTTAATAAATTTTGCTACATATGTATTTGCTGTGTGCCATCTTTCCCGGTAAGCCCAGGCTGATTGTGTCTATATATATATATATATATATATATATATTTGTGTTCAGGTTTTATAGAGAATAACTTAACTATAAAACTATTTTAAGTCCATCAAGTTCAAGCTTTGCTACAGTATGACAAAGAAAACTGTACTGCAATCACTAATGAAACATAATACCCAAAGTACAAGCTATCTAGTGTAGCATTTATAACCTGTTTTACTTCAAAGAAGTGATTAATTACTGTGTGATCATACAGTGCATCTCAAGTTGCATCAACACTCCATGTTACAGCTGAAAATGGATGGCTCTGTAAGGATTATTATAGCCACATTCAAAGAAAAATCAATCCCGCAGAACAATAAGAATAGTGTAAAGGGAGTCCACTTAATTATATTTTATTGATAATACATGTATGATACTAAAGGTGATGAAACAATCAATTCAAAATATAAGGGTAACTCAGTGGTCTAAAAAATACTTGAATGATGTATATAAACATTATCATAATGTTGTCGATTTATATTTTAAGGGTGTATGTTATTTAAAAAAAAAAAAAATATATATATATATATATTGTATGTGAAATACAGAAACAATTATATTTTATAAATTATACAGAAGGCCAATCTGAAATGTAAACACTGAGGACAAGAATCTCAGTGAAGCTGATGTATTAAAGGGGACATTTACCTTAAGAATAATTGGCTCTTAATTTAATAGCAGATTAACATCCCTGGGTTGGTGTCATTTTTACAGCAGTCAGTTCTATATGCTATTTTTAATTGCTTTAGTTCTTCCTTGTAATTCACTTTTTTATTTGTTCTGTTTACAATATGATAAGAACTAATGTATCTTATGATGGATTCAGGGCTATTAAATTCTATTATTTGTTTGAGGAGGTGTGATTAACAGAATTGTCAAGAAAAATAATAGCCCTGCAGCTATTCAACGTTGTCGGGCCTTTTGCCTGAGTGGCTGAGATATAGGTTTCAATGTACCAGGACCGTGTTTTTGTTACATTACTGTCATAGAAATGGCACCTACTGGGACTAGAGATGGGTAAAAGTTTTCACTCCCAAAGCAAAACAGTAAAAAAATTCCACTTTTTTTTTTGTGAAAAGTTCAGTTCTCCTGCTTTTTTTCTGCTAGCTCATTGCATTGAAATCAATGAGAAGACTGAATTTCTTCCCACCATGTGGCATGTTTCTCTTCTTTTCCTGAAGGTGTAGTATAAAAGGGGTGTCACTTTCCCACAGCATGTCATTCTGTGTTTGTGAGAGGAAAAAGACAGCAACAAATTTGTGAACTAGAGAAGACAGGCTAATAAAGTAGAGTAGTTGAAACTTAGTTTAGGGAGTCTTGTAGGCAGGACATTTGTTCTCTGTATCTTGGGGACAGGAAAGTTGAAAGGAGGTTTACCCCAAATACTACCAAAGTCAGCGTGAGTGTCATGGTCAACAAGAATACACCAGGAGTCAGTACTGTAATAGTAAAACCACCTTTACTGAATAGTAATATATAATAGATAATAAAATAATAACAAGGAGCAGAGGGTGACAGAGGAAACCAGTGATTCCTACCAGAAATAGGAGGCCACTTGTAGTAACCTCCCTGCTAGAGACTAGGCAGATTGCCAGTGGTAGTCTCAGAGTATCGAGTAAGGTAACCACAATGCACAGCAACAGAGTTCTCCCACAGGATAAGGAACAAGGAAGACTCTTATGACTCACTGTAACGGTTTGTTTGACACACAGACACAGTAGGTTTGGATAAAACACAGTTTTATTGAACAGTTGTAATAACAATAACCCTCATGGGTCCAGTAATATATCAGCAATATAGTACAGACACAGGACAGGTTACAATGAGGTATACTCACACAGGTCCAGTATATACAAGTAATACAGAATACAATATACTGACACAGGTCAGGCAGTTTTCGTGTGATACTCAAGTTAGGCAGCACTGATTGGGTTACTATTAGGCCAGGAGGATTGACAGGCCCTAATAGCGTGAGGCCCTTTAAGAAGCTCAATCATGAAGAGAGAGCACAATCTCGAGTAACGCCCAAGCAGTAACGGGACCAGAGCAACTTGTAGGCTGCCGTAGCAGTAACGGAGACTAGAGCAACTTGTGGACTGCCGTAGCAGTAATGGAGACCAGGCAACTTGTGGACTGCTGTAGCAGTAACGGAGACTAGAACAACTTGCCCGTAGAGGCACCCAACCGGGGACTGCACGGATGGAAGGAACACACAACAATGTCACCTGGGTGACACTGCTAACAATGGAGACCAGAATGCAGAAAGAGACTGTCCAGAGACAGTGAGGATCCTGTCACAACCCCAACCGAAGGCCGTATAAGGCATAGCAAGAGTGATACGCAACCACAGGGGCCCAGCCGGGCCGGGTTGGTACACAAAGCAGGAACATCTGCCAATCTGAGTCGGTACACACAGCAGGAACGTCACCCGGGCCGGATCGGTACACAGAGCAGGAATGTCAGCCAATCCGAGTCGGTACACAGAGCAGGAACGTCAGCCAATCCGAGTCGGTACACAGAGCAGGAACGTCAGCCAATCCGAGTTGGTACACAGGACAGGAATGAGATGCAGAATAGTCAGACGGTACGGGTCGGTACATAGGCAGGAACAAGATGCAGAGTCGTCTGGCAGGCCGGGTCGGTACACAGAGATCACACGAAATACAGGAACAATCGCTGGCACGGAAACACCATGAAAGGGCCCCAGATAAGTGACAAGGCCCACTATTTAAGGATGAATACTGGGCGGGGACAAGTCACTTCAACCAATGAGCGAGATCAATAGAGGAAACTGACAGAATGTTGCCCGCATAGCACGGGCACCATGATAGTCATGCCTGCAGTCAGTATACTTGGTAGAGACCACCTGGGGTGAGACAGAGTGGCTGGTCGGCCAGAGCTGATAATCAAGGTTGAGCGGTTCCTAGGACTAGCCAATACCAGAGTGGGATGTCAGCCAGAGCCACAGGTCTGCACCATATTGGATGTCTACTATGCCAGAGGATGAAGCAGGAAGAATAGTCAGACAGAGCCACAGGTCAGCACCAGAATGGATGGTCAAACAAGCCTAAGTCATACACGGAGTGGGTAGTCAGCCAGAGCCACAGGTCTGCACCAGATTGGATGTCTACTATGCCAGAGGATAATGCAGGAAGAATAGTCAGACAGAGCCACAGGTCAGCACCAGGATGGATGGTCAGACAAGCCTAGATCATACACAGAGCGGGTACTCAACCAGAGTCACAGGTCTGCACCAGTTTGGATGTCTACTATGCCAGAGGATAACTCAGGAAGAATAGTCAGACAGAGCCACAGGTCAGCACCAGGATGGATGGCCAGACAAGCCTAGATCATACACAGAGCGGGTACTCAACCAGAGTCACAGGTCTGCACCAGTTTGGATGTCTACTATGCCAGAGGATAAAACAGGAAGAATAGTCAGACAGAGCCACAGGTCAGCACCAGAATGGATGGTCAGACAAGGCTAGGTCATACACGGAGCAAGTAGTAAGCCAGAGCCACAGGTCTGCACCAGATTGGATGTCTACTATGCCAGAGGATAATGCAGGAAGAATAGTCAGACAGAGCCACAGGTCAGCACCAGGATGGATGGTCAGACAAGCCTAGGTCATACACGGAGCGCTCAAAAGAAACAAACAACAGCATCAGGCACCAATGTAAGGGCGACTGAACTTGTGTGCAGAACCCTCTTATACTCAGCCAGGAAGTAGAGAGGTGGAGATTCAAAGTCCAAAGGTATAAAACAACGCCTGCATCAATACCACTGACTTGCACCTGAGTGACGCAGAGGACAAAGAGATGCATCAAAACTAGCTCCCAAACTTGTGTCCTCCAAAACAGCTGTGACGCCTAGGAAGAGGACACGGATGACCATTGGAGGTTCCAGATGAGGCCAGACCGCAAGCCATGAGAGATGCGGGTAATGATGCCAAAGCGTCATAGCCAGCCCCAGGCACACAGCAGCGAGTGGCCAAGCGATGCTGGGACTAAGGTAAGGAACACTGTGACAGTGAGTGATTGGAAAGACTCAGATATATGTGATCCAAGTTCTTTCCTGATTTGGCTGTTATGTCTGTGTTAGAGGAGTCAATGGGTGTGAGACAGGAGCCAACATTCTGTCTGACTGATTTGAAAGACACAGGCAGTGTGATCCAAGTTCCTTGATGATCTTGCTGTTATTATCTTTGTGTTAGGTGTGTCTGGGATGTGAAAAGGCAGCAAATGAGGTTTACCCCAACATTCTGCCTGACTGATCTGAAAGACACGGCAGTTGTGGTCCAAGTTCCTTGCTTATCTTCCAGTTATTATTTCTGTGTTAGATATGTCTGGGGTTGTGAGATGTAAGCAAAGAAGGTTGACACCAAACACCCCAACATTCTGTCTGACTGAATCAATTTGAAAGACAAAGGCAGCTGTGGTCCATGTTCCTTGCTGATCTTGCTGTTATTATCTCTGTGCTTTAGGGTGGGAGAAGCAATGATAAAGATGAGGGAGCAAACAGTTAAAAAATATATATAAATAAAAGTAAAAAAAAATGGATCGGTGACAGCTGACAGGGACCCTGACCTGAGCTTTATGACTTAGGCAGACTGATACCAGATGAGCTTACGTATTTTATTGTGGAATAACGCAAGACATCACACTTCATCAGTTCTATTGTGTACTTTACAGTAAACACACACACACACACACACACACACACACAATAGTTGAGTAATGTCCATCAAATGCACAAGGGGCAGGAGGAAGGAGAAAGGCATAGGAGCAGTACAGGGACTTGTGAGTAAAGTGAGAGTCAATAAACTGACTGCAGCCATGGTTGCTGCAGTGTGTGCAATAAATTATGATGATCCCTCTCCTTCTGAGGAAGATGCAGCTTGTCAAGGACCCACCAAAAGTTCCATCACCAGCGCCAGTACTATAAAAAAAAAAGCATGTAAGAACACTAAAGTGAACAACGAGTCACATTCTAGTGTTGATGATGGCATAATGGAATAAGGTTTAGCAGCTCCATCAACTGCTGCATCTGACAATGAGACAAACAAACACCAAAACACATCCTCAAAGTAGTAGTGAACTTTATGAAAGTGAAAGTAAAAAAAAAAAATGTTTGAGACCTCTAAAAGCTCAGAGGAATATACAGGTACTGAGCAAGAAGTGGAGGGTGATGCTGAGAATGACCTAATGATGACTGCTGCTGCTGCTGCTGATATAGATCTAAAAATATATCCCTCCAGTATCCTCCTTTTCTTCAGATACAGATACAGTTGAGAGTGAGAGAAATGATGACATGGCCAGAAATCTGAAAGGGAAAGGCTCAATCTTCCAACACTGAAAAGCAGCACTGTACCTGTTTACAAACTGTTTGAGAAAACAATTGGAAAGTCTGAGCCTGGACAAGCAAAGATGCCCAAATATACACAGTCATCCTGTCAGCATCGTCACTACTTCCAAGTGAAAGCCCTACTCAGCCACAAACACGACTAGTATTGAAAAACCCAAAAGAACAACACAGGTTATTAACTTCCACCACCATAGCTATTATGAGTGCTTCAGCTGCTTCTGGAAGTGCTGCACCTTTGACACACATTAGTAGTACATTTTCATCAATATTTAGCCCCAGTAATAGTAGCAGCAGCCCCTCAGGAGCTCAGCAGTCCATGGAGATACTTCACTCATAATCCAAAAAACGAAGCATGTTGCTATCTGTTGTCTGTGTAAAAAACATCTGAGCAGGGATGGGAGGAGGAGGCAGGCTCACATCTCAATGAGATCCCACTTAAAGCATAATCACAGTTCTGCCTGGGAGACCCACTATCAACATTTCAGAGGTGCCACAACTAGCAACAACAGAAACACTACAAAATGTCCTTGGGGTTCTGGGGCAGATAATAGAAATAGTGATGTTATTGATGTGTCAGACAATGTGTTAAAATCTAGTTAATTCCAAAGAGCACCTACGGCTCCTGCTCCATAGGAGTATAATGATTCTTAGTTTGATGTAGGAGATGGCAAGAATCATAGACTGCCCACACATGCTGCCTCACCTCTACCACCTCCACTTGTCATGTTGTTAAAACTATCAAGTTACAGGGTTCTTCTGCAATGCACTGCCATCCCATACTTACAAAGTTCTTGGGAAGGAGTCAAAAACTTAAAAAAAAACAATCCCAAAGTATGCCTGTCGAATAGCAAGGTTGCCAAGATGTTGGCAGTGGACATGCTGCCATATTATTTCATTTATAACTGAAGACGTAGAGAACCACTGACATATCCCAAGCAGTAGTTAATTTTCCAGGACAGCTGCCCCAGAATTGTACAAGCAGGTGGATAATGTGGTGGGCAAAGGGCTGGAAAGCTTGTCCAGCAAGAAAATCCACCTGACAACAGATATGTGGACAAGTGTGGAGAGCACAGACTATAAGACTGTTACTGCTCGCTGGATTTCTCACCACCACGATTAGGCAACACCTAGTAGCTTACAGCATCAGGTGACAGACAGTAATGTAGCCACTGATTCTGGAAGTGTGATTAAAAGTCAGCAGCACCAGCAGCAGGATAGCCCATATGTGGGTGAAGAATTTTGAGAGACAGTCCCACAAAGCTGATGTATTATATAAGCTAGTACAGGTGATGGCTGGTACCCACTCCTTAAAAGCTGGTTTTGTGTCTGATGATAATGGCTCCAATATAATAGCTTCATTGAGAAAAGGTGATATGGTGCATGTCCCCTGCTTTGCCCAAGTGCTAAATTTAGTAGTGATCTGATTCTTGCTAGAATATGAAACCCTCAGAGAGAGAGATGGTGAATATTGCACTCAAAATATGTACGCATGTTAAACATTCCTAAAGTACATGCAACACTTTATATTTTATACAAGAGTGTAACAACCTGCCCCATCACCAGCTGAAAATGGAGATCCCTACCAGGTGGAATACCACCATGCTAGAACACTTGTGTGAGCAAAATAAGGCCGTTAGCGAGTACACAGTGAAAAACTGGAAGGCTTTGAAGGAAGCCTCTTTGTCAATTGGGCAATGGCAACTGATGTGTGATAAGTGTGAGCTGCTGAAACTGTTTGAGAAGGCAACCATGCTGGTTAGTCGCATAGGGGAAGGAATTAGTGCAATTTTACCACAATGTATTTATTGAACAAAAATATTAGGAGCTATGACCAATAATTAATGTGTGTCAATAATTTGATATGATAATGATAATAATTGCTGTAGGAATCTTCATAAATATATAAATTTTAGTTGAATAATCTTTGGCAGTGGTATGGATGAATTAAGTATGTCTGTTTTGGTGGAATTAAGTTTTAAATATTTTCAAATGGTTAAAGGTCTATTGTCAGGTTTGTTTAGTATAACAGTATATCATCTGCATAAAATTCTAATTTGTATATACAAGTTGATCATTAGTTCAATGGAGCTAATGACTTCATTGTTAAAACAGAAATAAGGACCTGACAAATTACATGCAGTTATATTTCCCTATAATTACCTTTGCCCTGATATCACACACTGCTGCTGGAGTGTTCGATGTGTACATGGGATTCCTGCTGTTGCACAGTCCTCTAAATACATGGCATGTGTTGTCATTAGTCAAAGCTAAATTTTAGCATCCCCCCACAGAAGATAAGGAGACAGAAGCTTAAAGGGATAGTAACACTTCGTTTTAACTTTATTTTATTTTGTAGGCATTAAAAAAACATGAAGAATGATATAAGTCTTATCTCTCAAACCTTTATGGTTTATGAGATATTCACAAGCAAAGTTCCCCTCCCCGCCCCTTTTTCCTAGTGTAAGCCATCTCTTCTCAGATGTGAGTCTGGTTGTATGACAGTACAGATAACAGAAGGGGACAATTTTCTTTGTATGAAAACAATGAAAGCCCTTCCCCCCTTGACAAGTTTTTCAGCTTTTTCCATTATCTTAATAGAAGATTGTCCCTCTCTGCAGTCTACCTGGGCATCTCCCTTCTTATCTGGTTGAACAGGGGGGGGATACTTTGTTTGTGAATATCTCTTAAACCATAAAGGTTTCAGAGATAAGACTTATATCATTCTTCATGTTTTTTTAATGCCTACAAAATAAAATAAAGTTAAAATGAAGTATTACTATCCCTTTAAGAGAAAGAAGAAGAAGGATGATAGATGACAGAAGAAGACAGACAATAGCTGACCAGGGTGCTGAAGACCCCCTCTGAACAACAGGATTACAGATAAGCTTTTCTTTTTTAAGGGGATGTTTTCTTAACTTAGATTAACCCTGGGTGTTCCAGTGGGATATGCATAACCCACTGTAACTCATAGGGTTAATTCTACTAACATTTGACACATTTTTTACATACTTTGGATGTGTTTATATGGGCTTATATACACATTTCAATTAAGTGTTTCCCTTTATTTCCTTAGTTGGCAGGTTAAAACATGCATTATGGGGACTCTCCATCAAAAAAAAAAAAATCTAGGTCTAGATTTGTGCCAATAAACTGGCGCCCCTTAACACGTGTCTGCCTAATACATGGAATTGTATGGAGAAAGGAGACATGTTATAATGGGTCTCAATGAGCACTAACATTAGCAGCAGATGTGTGTTTTTTGATGACTCCTCAGAGCCTGATGTGTAATCTATAAGCACCCAGAGGTCGCCCTTGAAGAGGGGGGTGGGGGCTATGAAATGGTCACTTCTCTGCATGGCAGACACGCTTAGTCTAAACTTAACACTGGACTTGTCTCTCCTTGGGCTTGAACCAGCAACCTTCAGACTGTGAGTCCAGCAGATATCTCTTGTCAAGAGCCTGTTATGTATCAGTTCTTCTGCCTAGTTTAAACCAACCTGCCTGAGCTTTCAGTGCTCAGTTGTTCAGCCTGACCAAAAACTCTGCCTTGCTTCCTCTTTGATCACTCTGTTGCCTGCCCTGACCCCTGCTTGGATCGTCAACCACTGAACCTGTGCTGCCTGTCCTGATCTCTGCCTGGATCTTAGACTACTGAACCTTTGCTTCCTGCCTTGACCTGGACCTGCCTGTGACTACACCTCTGTCTGCTGATCTCCGTACTGCATTTTCTGTATTTGCCCCTGTGCATAATCTCATTGTGTGGGGCTCTGTTTTCACTTTCAGGACCCTCATTAGTGTGATTCTGCAAGGTGTGTGCCTCCCTGCCATAGGATTCCAGTTCCTGAAAGTGAACTACAGGTATGTCCTGACAATTATGTTAATTTTCTATTTTTGGAGCAATCGGATCTCCAATGTCAATATTACTAGAAAAGTAGTTCCTTGCGATTTTATGTTGGTGGTTCACAGGTTGTGCATATAATTATTCCTTGTCATATTTGTGACAGCACATAACAGTAGTTACATTTACTTTTTTCAGGTTGAAAATCAAAACAAACTAAACATGGTTAAGAAGGAATAACTACTTCTTCATAACAGGAAAATAACTCATAAAAACATATGTTTTCTGTAACTGCCATGGCTAAATATTTTTGCATCTGATGCTCCAAAAAATGGACCCAGGAACTGACAATACGTGACTCAACAAATGTATCATTCATTGGCCAATCTTAAGAGGTTGACATTAAATCATGTAATATTCACTGGCTATAGACAACCAGAGGGTCATATCCATCAAACTGACAACTATACAATTATTATAACCAGAAGATCATGCTATTGAATGTGTGATTTAGTATTTTTTCCTCTTTTGGCTCTTGAAGCGGCTGACTGACACTGCACACTGCTGGGAAGCTTACTGTCTAGCAGTACTCCTAAACTGAATGTGGATTGCCCAAGTAGTTTCCCATTTAGTGAATATATAGCCTTTTTTTTGCAGGCCAGATGCATAAACTTACATTTATCTATATTAAACCTCATCTGTAATCCCCCTCCCCCCCACACACACACACCAGTTTTCTGCCCAAATCTTTCTGCAGAGAAACATCATCCTGCTCTGTATGTATTTTGTTACACAGCTTGGTGAAATCAGAAAAGATTGTGATACTACTTTCAATAGCCACTTTTAGATCATTAATAAACTTTCTAAAGTTAAAACATTTTGAACCCAAGACTGAACCCTGTGGCACTTTAGCCCAACTTGAAAAGGCACCTCTGCAATTTATAATTTAATAATAGATCATATGCATGCACAGATATCACCTCCAAAACCAAGTCCTTAATTTATGTAACCTTTTGTGAGGCAAAATATCAATGGTTTTTGCAAAATCCAACTATACTGCATCAACAAAAATTATTATCCAAATCACTTATTACCCTTTTGTAAAATGCAAGTACATTATCTTGACATGATCTTTTCCTCATAATACCATGTTGACTTCTACTAATAATGTTGATGGTCATCACTTGAATAGGGGTGGGTGAAAAATTAGAAACTTCCTGCAAGACTTTACGTAAAAATGGACTATTTTTCTCTTCTTTTCTCCTAAGCAAAATGTTTCTCCTTTTCTCCTATTGCAGCACATTTTTTTCTTATTCCAACACAATTTTCTCCTATGACAACACATTTTTCACCTGTGTTTCCTATGGTGCAACATTTCCCAGCACAATTTTACTTCTTCTGAGGGTCGTAGTAGAGAAATAAGTAGCTGAAAGTCACAGTTGTGAGTCCTACAGCAACATATACCTTGAAAAATGTGTTAGCATGAAGAGTGCATTTGTCCTTCGCCAGCAACACTAACTTCCTTCTTAAGTGACACTGGCACATATTAGGGATGGTCAAAAATGTTTGCCTCAAACTGAAATCGGTGAATAATGGTACTTCCCGCTTGGCAAATGATCCCTGCGAAAAGTGCAGTTTTTCTGCTTTTTTCGCCTAGCTCTTTCCATTGAAATCAATGGGAAATTTGAATTTAAAAACAACACATAGCAAATATTACTTTATTTCCCAAAGGCATAGTATAAAAGGGGCATGAGGGTGCCTATGTTGGTGGGGTGTGGGGAAAGAATCAATTGAACAGGGAATTTTGTTAGGAGGGCAGGTTGTTTACTGGGATTGGTGGCAGATAATAAAAAAAAATCCTAAATACAATTAAAAAAAAAAAAACATTAGAAATGGTATAAAAGGGGTCTGAGGAGGGTGCCTGTGTTGGTGGGTGGAGTCTGGTTAATTAATCAGTTGAACAGAGAATTTGTTTTGGTGAGGTTTCTTGATTGGTATCAGGGGGACAGTTAATAATAAAAAAATAAAGTAAAATAAGAAATTTGTATGTAACATGATAGAGACAGGGACCCCCTGACGTAATCTGTCACTGGGGTAGACTTACACTTGACAGAGTATTTTGTAGAGGATGATTTGTAAGATTTGTTGTTTGAGGACCAAGCCCCGAGGAAACATTGATTTGTAGGACTTAGACTTATTAGAGGCCCAAGCCCTGAGGTAACATTGATTTTTAGAACTTAGACTTGTTTGGCACAAGCCCTAAGGAAACATTGATTTGTAGAACCTAGGCTTGTTAGTAACAAGCCCCCCAAAATTGTTTATTTTTTTTTTTTTTGTAGGCCTATATTTTTTTTTAAAGCACAAGCCCTGAAAAAAATGCTCTACTGGCCTAGTGCCAGCAGGAAATGTTGTGTTGGCCAGTAGCCAATGCCCATTATCAAATGCCCTGATGTAGATGCGGAATTTGTGACTGCTATTCTTGCTGCTGCTGCTGCTGAGCTGTTTAAGCAGCAGACTTATTGGACAGCTCAAAGAGAATGTGATCAACAACAGCAGTAACATGGGTGATGGATGATGAGGGTTCCATTTGCCACGACTAGCTCCAGTGATATGCCTGAGGCAGTAGCAGCACTATAACTAGCCCCCACCACTTCAGGTATATGTGGAGAAAAGACGAAGTTGGCCACTAATGCTTCTCTACCTGCCCTTCCTCAAAGATCATTGGTGTGTTGAGAATAGACATCTTCCCCTTGAGAGCAGGAACCAACTGTACGCCTCACATCAGCGATCTCAATATGCACAGTATAAATAAGGGAAGGACTGAGAACAATGGGTACATCTGCACTCACATGAAACACCTGGCACAACTTTATGCATACACCATGACACTTAGGGCCCCCAATGTGAAATCCCCCACCAATAACCAAGTACTGCTGTTGTCACTATGCCCCTTGTCCACACCCCACTAAGGACACATGACAACTTGCCGAAAGTTTAATAGTGATAATGAACCCTCCCTGCCACCAGCTTAGCATATTCTGTGAGACTGAAAAAAATTGTTTATTTTTTGTGTAGGACTAAGGATTTTTATTATTTATTTATTTATTTATTTTTTTAAAGCACAAGAAAAAAATGCCCTACTGGCCTAGTGTCAGCAGGTCATGTCATGTTGGTCAGTGCCAGTGTAGATGCAGAATTTGTGACTGCTGTTCTTGCTGCTGCTGTTGAGTTGTTTAAGCAGCAGTATGATTAGGCAGCTCAGAGGGAATGGGATCAAGAATAGCAGTAACATTGGTGATGAATAATGAAGGTTCCACTTGCCATGACTAACTCCAGTGATGCGACTGAGGCAGTAGCAGCACAATAAGTAGCCCCCAGTATATGTGGAGAAAAAAAGAAGTTGACCAATAATTCTTCTCCACCTACCCCTCCTCCAAAACCATGGGTATGTTGTTACTAGAATAGAAATGTTTCCCTTGAGAGCTGGAACTGTGCCTCTCATCAGCAACTGCAATGTGCACAGTGAGTGTGGTAAATAACACCTAGCACAAATGTATCCAAACACCATGACACCAGAAACCAAGTACCACTGCTATCACTATACTCCTTGTCTATACCTCGCTAAGTACACATGAAAACTTGCTGACAGTTTAATAGGAACAATGAAACCTCCCTGCCACCAGCTTAGCATATTCTCTGGGATGGAATCTTCTCTGATGCCGCTTGATGCCCTTCTTGCACTTCTCCTACACCACACTGCCATGTGTGGTCAGTGCAACACACAGTGTGCAGTGGGTGTACATGAACTCCCACATCCTAACATCTGCAGAGAAGCTATCATTTGTCAGGGGAGGTAATGATGAATGGGGTAGATTGGCAGTTACCCTAGAGGAAGAAGGTGATGGTGAGCTAGTTGTTTCACTCATCATTGAACTTCCAGCCTCTGCCTGGGTTTCTCGATTCTTCCTCCTCTTTGATCTCCACTTTGCCTCTTGTTGCCTTTCTGGAGAGTCAGGGGGTACATAAACAGTGATGCTTGATTTCTGTGATGGGTGTTTGGCTTCAACATATTTGACATAAATGTCATGGTGTCTATTTTTCATGTGTGTTATCAGGGCAGTGGTGCCATGGTGCGTTCCCTCCTTTCCCCTTCTCACTGACTTGTCACAAATTGTGCACAGTGCCGTTGGTGATGAGTGCACTGTGCCTGCCCCAAGAGAAAAATACTCACACACCCATGACTTCAGGGGGAGGGATAGGGAACAGGTGGAGAAGAATGACCTCTTTCTTCTTGTCCTCCACATTCCCCTTCACTGTCTGTGGGAGAGGATAATGTTGCTGCTACTGCCTCAGATTCAATACTGCAACTAGGACCAGGAATATTGTTGACCCCATTCCCACTAAGTCCATGGTGGTCTGTGCCACACTAGCCTACTCCTCAGTATCCTGATGTCCTTGCAACTCAGCAGCAGCAGGAATTAGAGCAGTTGCATACTCTGCAAATTGTAAAAGCTCACTGCTGGTGGTGGTGGCGATGCCCATCCTCATCCCTGTCTCCCATTTCTTCTCTGTTTGGGCTTAGAAGGCCATCATTGTCTCTTACACCCCAGCTTCCCCACCCTCATCATCACCACCACCACTAGCCCCTACGTGCTGCTGCTGCTGCTCTGTTAGAGACATCTCACTGCTGCTTAGTAGTAGTACTAGCACTGGCGGACTGCTTGGAGATGGCAGGTGTGACTTAGGGTTCCCTGCTGTTACACTTGGCATCATCTTCTCCTTACCCCCTCTTGAGTATTACAAAACACACTGGAAGCAGGATCAGCGCTGGTAGCAGGGACAGGACTGGTTGCAGCAGGGGTGGCATATTTGACAGCAGACACAGTACTGTTGGCAGCAGGGGCAGCACTGGCAACAGGCACAGCACGAGTGGTAGCAGGGGCAGCACATTTTTAAATCAAATTTTCCCATGAAAAAGCAAAATGTGATTTTCACTGATTTGGGACCTTTCGCACACCCCTAATATTCATGATGATGTGAAGTGATACAAAAAATAAAGTAAAACCTACAGTGTGGCAGATGTGTATAATGGTGAGGGACTAGCGTGGTGTGATTGTTAGGACCTTGACAAACCCTGCTCCCTTTTCCCCACTCCCTTCTGCTTGTGCATTTGCTGGACATTGCAGAACTACTGTGTGGATTTTTACTCTCTACAGTACGCAAATGATGGATTGTGATGTCTTGCCTTGAACCTCAACAAAATTCTTAATGTCGTCTGCTGTCTATCAAGTCTGCTTCAGTCACAGTGATCACATCAGGCTCCCAGTCAGCTGTCTGTAAATTGTTAATTATTTATGTATTCATTT
This sequence comes from Rhinophrynus dorsalis, assembly GCA_037306005.1. NCBI lineage: Eukaryota > Metazoa > Chordata > Amphibia > Anura > Rhinophrynidae > Rhinophrynus > Rhinophrynus dorsalis. The sequence continues at coordinate 339,453,658 of CM074720.1, read as the reverse complement.
TTTAATTTTTCATTATTACTTTTTTAATTTATTTTTTAAGTTGTATCTTATAACAGTCAGTCCAAAATATATATATATATATATATATATATATATATAACTATGAAACAAAATCAACAACTTCTTTAACTAGACTTCCACTACACAGAGACAATAAAAGCAAAATCAGCAAATTTGGATTCCAGCTGCCTGTGTCTTGCCAGTCAGTCACACCAAATTTTGGGATATTTGAGGTAAACCTCCTTCCTCATTTCTTCTCCTGCAGAGTGCCCCCAAACTCCCCTGATACAGACAAATGTTCTACCTAAAAAACTCCATAAACTACGCTTCAGTTCCACTTAATTTGGTTATCTTCTCTAGCTCAAAAACCTGCTGCTTTCTCCTTTCACAAACACAGAATGGCTGCTGTGAGAGCCTGACACCCTTTTATATGGCTGTAGAAAAGTAGAGAAAACTTTCATGTGGTGGGGAAAAATATTTCTTCCCATTGATTTCAATGCAATGAGCCAGGTGAGAAAAGTGGAAAAATTGCACTTTTATTTGGAAATATTTTGCTAAGCGGGAAGTGCATTTTTCACCTGTTTTGGTTTGAGGCGGACGTTTTCGCCCATCCTTACACCTGAATACTTATGTTTAATAACCATTCTAATTTCTTACCTGCTATGGAAGTCAAGCTCATAGGTCTATAATTTCTTGATTTAGATCTTGCTCCCCTTTTTGAATAATGGCACTGCATCTGATTTCCTGCAGTCACAGAGCACTGTGCCTGATGACAGTGAACCAATAAATACTAAGTATGAGGATCTTGTGATTACTGAACTAAGGGCTTGATGCAAATGTTGGCGTCGGCAGAAAAAACTGGCGATGGTGGTTTTGTACGTCAAGTAAGCAATGCAAATTTTCCTACTAGTAAGAAATAACGGCAGTTCTGAAACACACGTCGCCCATCTCCAAAACATCAAAATCTCGCCCATAGAGGACAATGTAGAAGCAAAGCCAAGAGCCATTCAAATGTTGGAGTTAGGGCTAATGCTAGTTAAATTGCAACATATTCCTCCAGAAATCTAACACCCATTTTTTTTGGTGAACATCACACAACTCAGAGTAGAAAACCACCACTGAGGAAAATAAAACAGAGAAGCAGGTCATCCAACGACATAAGCCAAGCATACAGAGGTCAGATATTAACCCCTGAAATGCCTAGCAAATACAACAAGGCCTACAACAGTGGTTCACAACCCCTCCACCTAAGACACCCCTAACATGCAATCTGGATGTTCCAGGGCACCCCTTGAAATTGTTAGAAAGGGCTCGGTGAAAGGAACAATCAATGGATACATAGTTATCAGTAGGTCACACAGTGGGGATGACAAGAAGGAGATAATTGAGCAGAATGACCACTAGAAACATACATCACAGAACACATGTCTACAAAGCAGTTGTAACCTGTATTGGAATAGTCAGGCACCCTGAGCTTGCGCTCATAACACACTAATGTCACGGTTTGTTACTGTTTGTAAAAGAACACTCAGACAGTTTGGTAAGGTTAAAAGCTTTATTGAAAATAAGGTACAATAACCCCACTCAGGTCCAGATAAGGTCCGTACCAAGTACTTTCCAGATCTGACGCAGGTCAGGGAAATACTACAAACACTGAAATAGTCAGCAAACAAAGGCAACACGGTCAGGACTCTGGCAGTAACGGGACCCTAGAAAGCTAAGGTTAACTGAGGCAACGCAGTACTCTGGCAACGACAAAGCCCTAGAGCACTAGGCAACACTACATGGACTCAGGCATCGACTAGGCCCTAGCACGCTAGGGTTAATGGAGGCAACACGGCAGTGGTACTTATAGTGACTGAACCCTACTACTCTAGGGTTAACTGAGGCAATACAGACCAGACTCGGGCAGTGACGGGACCCTAGCACGCTAGGGTTAACTGAGACAACAGACACCAGATACTGGCGATGTAAGGACCCTAGGTCACTAGGGTTAACTGAGGCAACACGGGCAACAGTGTGGCATTGGCTAGACCCAGGTATTATAGGGTTACCGGAGGCAACACAGACACTGATGAGTACAAGGACTCCCACAAGCTCCTGGAGACAACAGGAGCGGCAAGCGAGCGGGAGAATGGCACGTAATGTAACTGGTCCTGGACCGGTGTTTCCCTGTATAGTATATGGAGGTAATAGACTAGTCCAGTAAGTGATGGAACTAGCAGCACTACCAGGTCAGCACACACGGACTTCACAGCCAGTCAGGAGGACCACCAACACTAGCCCAGCCAGATCGGTGTAACGGATAGGCAGCCAGTCCTAGTCAGAAATGGAATCAGATACTCAGCCATACCGGTTCGGTACACAAGGAGTTAGTCAGTCAGTCCAGTCAGTAACGGAATCAGATATTTAGCCAAGCCAGATCGGTACACAAGGAGTTAGTCAGCCAGTCCTAGTCGGTAACAGGATCGGATACTCAGCCAGGACAGTTCTGTGCACAAGGAGTTAGTCAGCCAGTCCAGTCAGCAACAGAATCGGATCACAGGAGCGTCAGGCACAAGCGTAGTCAGGCGAGCTGGGTCATACACGCAAACAAGAGACAATAACAACTAGTCGCTAGATATGGGTACATCACGAAAGGGCACCGGTATAGTGACAGAAGGGCATATTTAAAGGCAAGCCCTGGGAAGAGCAATAACCCAGAGCCAGTGTAAACCAGGAAGTAAGAATGTCCCTCAAGGATCACGGGCACCGTGATATCTAAAGAGCCACGGCACAATGGTTGTGAAACACCGGCCTAAACCATACAAACAAGTCACAGACAAACAAGAATCCAGCAACCCCACAGGGACAAGGGGAACACAAAGCAGCACAACATAAGCCATCCCAACACACCTTTGAACAACAGGGGTTAACACACAACACGACATGCACAGCTGTCACTCCAAGAACAAATCAAGCTCACCTATGTGACCTCAGCAGTCCATGGAGACAAAACACACACCTGACAGGTACATACCAATTACAAATAATTACATCACTAACCACAGAAACACCAGCAAACCATTACCTGGATAAGGCACGCCTTACCATTAGTCCATTATGGCCACATGATACAGAAAAAAGGGAAGAAAGGAAGGGGGAAACCAACCGGAAGAGAACCACCGGGTGATGGCCCCCTCCCCCCCAAAAAGAAACCTAATAACTAAGACACACCCCAGAAGTATACAAAAAATAAAAATAAGCTTAGTTAGACAATACAAAATTAATCAAGTGAATACATTAAACCATCCAGCACAGGAATATAAAGTCATAAAGACATTTTCCTATAGAATAATGCCTCTATAGACTGAGAGCAAGTATATGTAAAGCAAATGTGCAATACCAAGTATATACAAAAAATCAAAAGTGGACTATTAGCAATGTGCAATATTATCATACATATAAAGTACAAAGTGATAATAATAAACAAAGTTTGAATACACAAATACATATCTCCATGAATATAAGTAAGAGCACAAGGGAAAGATCAAACTGTGTGACTCCTGGAGTCATAGAGATAAGTATATGATGTTTACTTATACTTTGTTTATTATCACTTTGTACTTTATATGTATGATAATATTGCACATTGCTAATGGGCCACTTTGGATTTTTTGTAGATACTTTGTATTGCACGTTTGCTTTACATATACTTGCTCTCAGTCTATACAGGCATTATTCTATAGGGAAATTTCTTTATGACTTAATATTCCTGTGCTGGATGGTTTTTAATTGATTTGATGTATTCACTTGATTAATTTAGTGTTGTCTAACTAAGCTTATATCTATTTTTTGTATACTCCTGGAGTGTGCCTCAGTTATTAGGTTTCTTTTGTGGGAAGGGACACCGCCTGGCAGTTCTCCTCTGGTTGGTTCCCCCTTCCTTTCTTCCCTTTCTTCTGTATTATTGTATATTCCTAAGAGTGCACCTCAGCTGATTACAGTTTTATATTGAGTAAAGAGTTATATACAGAGCTGGTGTGATTCCTCCCCTTTGTTTTGGTATTATCATTATGACCACATGAACAACACCTCACTGCTGTTTAAAAGTGACAGCCCACCCTCCTCAGATGTAGTGTGAGCGAGACACTGACAGATAGACAGACCAACACCAGTATGTACAAATGCTTGTACCTAAGATGACAGTGGAGGAGAAGGTGTGAGAGGGCTAGGGCTCATCCCCCTCCTTCTCCAAGCACCCCTGTGCAACAGCTGTCACCTGCTGCAACTGTTCATGCTCCGGCTGAAGGCTTGCCATTCTGACTTGTTTGTGTGTGTGTAGCACAGTGAATATGCCACTCCCTTGCTTGTCATTGTCTTGTCTAGGCATCAGGACCATGTGAGGTGTCCATCGAGGGGATGGCAAGCAGACATATGTATGTGTGTGACGCGGACCCTGAGCACACACCTCATCAGTATGTAGATCGAGATCCATGAAATAGCTCCTCTGTTTCATGGGTCTTGGTTTACACACTGATGTGTGTGCCCCCTCACATATACATATGTCTGCTTGCCATACCCGTGATACAAACCCCATAAGATCATGATGGCTAGACAACACCCTGATACGCAGTGGATTGTTCAATCTGTGCCAAATAACCAAGCTGAACCTATGGAGTGCCAGTAAGGTCACCAAAGCATTGCTGAGCAATCTGTTGTGTACACCTCTGGCACTCAAGGGTATGATGATGGGTCAGCAATAGCATGACTGATGTGTTCATAGTGCACCTTCCAATCTTGTTTTCACCCTCTGCAGGCATCAATGTCATGACCCCTTATGGTCCAGAAGTTTGTTCTGGTGACATGTTGAATCCACGTCCATGAGGATCACCTGTTAGTGTCCGTATCAATTACACATCTGATCACAAATGTCTATCTTGTGTCATTGATCACCTCTCCCTTGTCAGGGTTTTAAAGGGATAGTAATACTGAATATGTTCTATAAATCTATGTAGTAGGGTTCTCCCCCCTGAGTAAAACAAGGGAACTCCTACTGCTGAAAGGTGTTTCATTCCAAAGTTATTCCAGCTCAAAGCTTTAAGTCATAGATCAAATATCACAGTGGCCTGAAAGTGTCAAATGACACTGTTGCTACACCATCCTATGGACAGCTCTGGTCCCTGCACCATGAATCTCCATAGGATGGTGTAGCAACAGTGCCATTTGACACCTTCAGGCCACTGTGATATTTGATCTATGAATTACAACCTTGAGCTGGAATAACTTTGGAATGAAACACCTTTCAGCAGTGGGAGTTCCCTTGTTTTACTCAGGGGGATGAACCTTTCTACATATGTCTTTAAACATTCCAAGCATTACTATTCCCTTAATTGTGATCATGTTGTTGATCTGTTGATCTATCTAATGTGTTCATGTTGTTCATGTTCAAGTCACATCATGGAACAACACCCTGATGTTGTTTTGCTTTGACATGTCTGTGAGTTGACAAATATGTCTGTATGTAATGTGCGTGTTCACCCCTGTCAAAAAAAATATAAAAGTGTATGTGTGATATAAAACAAAATAGCTATGTGTGTGTAAGTGTGTTTGTGTTTGGATGTCTGTTATGGGTATGTGCAAAAGTGTTTTATGTGTAGCTTTATAGTTTACAACTCTCCAACTCCTAACTGATGTGCTCTGCTCCTCTCTACCTCACTCTCTATAACTAGCCTCTGCTCCTGGGTTCTGTGCTCTAGCTTGAATGAACGCGATACACAGACAAAGGTGCGTCAGTTATCTATATATAGTTTATTCGACTGAACTTGATACTTTGGAATGCTGTGATTGGCTGGGGCACTAGGTAACGTTGGACGTTTCTCTTCTTTTTTTTTATTGGGACGTTTCTCGCATTTATCGTGTGTTTTGCGTCAACGTTGAGGTCAGATTTAAGGCAACTCCAATTTTGTAGTTTTCGTGTGTTTTGTAGGCCGTCACACATTAACCTTTCCGGGTAAAGAAGATTTGAATCTCACGTTACTCGGTCTTGGTTAACTCGCGAAGGCAGTTTTTTCTTCATGTTGGTTTTAACTCCAACATTTGCATCAAGCCCTAAGTTCCTTGATTGTATGCCATCAGATCAAGGTGCTTCATTCTTTGTCCTCAGTGAGGTTTGCCAATCAGCTTGTGGTGCTGATCTATCAGGGGACTTAGAGAGGATCTGATTCTAAACAGGGCACCTACTTTGGGTTAAGGTTTACATATTAATTTATCAATATGAAGAACAAATGTGAGGATGTTTTCTAGTCATTTTCCAAGATATTTATATGAGTTAGCTGGGGTCAGTTACGTACAGGAGTAAAGAAAATAGAACCACACCTGATAGTATGGCACTAATGCCTATAAGTAGTGTTATCCTAGCAGCAAGAATAGAGAACTAAATAAAAGTGAGTTAAAATGGATGATTAAAACCATTAAAATGAAGACATGTATGCCAAGAACTATGATCTAGTGGTACTTAGTTTAATATATAGAACTTATTGCTTTCTTATATAAACCAAATATAGTATAAAAGAGTACATAAGAAACACTATCAATAATACAGCTTATAAAGGATCAAAATTTTGCCAGATATGGAAAGTGGAGTAATACAATCAGCATTCTAAAGACAAAGTAATTGATTTGACATCTAGCCCTGTGCTATTCATAGCATCTCCAAGTATCAAAATGTCGAGACCCCAAATAGTCATAAGATTGTGTGTCAACTCTGTCAAAATATATAGCTCATAAATAGGTTACTAAGACACATAAAAAAAATGCAATATATTAAATGGTTTGAAATAGCATAAAAATGCACAAAAAGAAAACAGTACAAGACTTGAAAAATGACTCTCCTGGGCAGAGGTGTATAATGCAAGAGCAGCCTCAGAGAAAAAAGCAGTGGTGACAAAACAAATCAGTCCTGTATAAGGTTCTACTAAATTATAAACAGGGCCAAATTGTCTGAAAAGTGGTCTTAGATTGTTTTATCAGTATTTAAGAAAAGTTTTATTTTAGTGATCTATCCTATAACCTCAGAAAAATCTTCTTGTAAAGCAGACTCAGGTTGTGATATATCTGGATGTTTTTATGTAGATCATGGTATTATCTGCAGAAGTATTGGATACCATGGACAGATCATTTAGCAATTGTGACAATAAAAGGGGACTGAAAATGGAACCTTGGGGTACACAACATGTAGCTTAGACTAGGAGGAAACAATGTCAGCACTTGATTCAGTATGCACTGTTAAAACTGCCGGTAGGGCCAAAATGGATACTGACTGGCACACACACTGTCACCATCGGTATTCAATTGCCCTACCAACAGAAACCATAATGAACATTGGGCCAAGAGAACCTGACTTTTGACCAAACAGTCGTTGTGTGTTTTTCGTTCCCAAAACCCACGCAAAATAGGGTGAAAAATTGGAACATCAAAGGAAAAAGGCTAACACTCATGGTTTGACACACTGTGAAGCACCGAGCATGAGCTCACACAGTCACCCTCCCAAACACTAACCATACACTACCTTTAACAGTAAAGTGAAACAATACTAGTCCTAACACTATCCTGACACCCATAACCCAGAGCTGTAACACTTACCTGTCATCCACTGTCAGTCTTCTTCTGTAATATTCTATCCTCCTTCTTTTTCTTTCTTATATTCCTTCTCTTCATGCTTGTTTACAAAAAATACACTGTAAATGGAAACAAAGGCCAAATTGTAGATGCCCCCCAAATAAATGCCACAAAGATATGATTGGCTTAACCCCTTGAGTATCAGAGAGGTGTGTACCCCTGTATTTCAAAGGGTTAACAGTATAATGCAAGTCCAAGTACTCTGCCACCACCAGAGGTGGCAGGAATGAACAGGAACCCCCCAAGTTACCTCTTGGCTGTTGCCCGAGCCATTCTGTGGAAAAATTGAACAGAGACTGGCTTTTTTATGGCCAGTGTCTGTGCAAAATGGGTCCCACGCTACAAATGACTGTGATGTGTGCGTACGCACCTCCCAGTCAATCAGCTTTTAGAGAGGGGATGACGAAACCCACTAGAAGCTGATTGACTGGGATGTGCGTAAGCATACATCACAGACAATTCCACAGAATGCTAGAGGGGTACGGACCCCTCTGGCACTCAAAGGGTTAAGTACATTATATCTTTGTGGTAATTATTTGGGGGCATCAAAGATGTGGCCTTTTTGTTTTCTGTTACAGTAACATTTTTTTGGAATCAAGCCTGATGAGAGAAGACAGAAGATTAAAGAAGACTGACAGTAGCTGACCAGGGTGCTGAAGACCCATCTGGATATCAGGATTACAGGTAAGTGTTTATTTTTAGGAGATGTTGCCTTTAGTAGGATTTACCCTCTGAGTGCCAGTGGGGTATGCAACACTCTGCAATATGTTGCATACCCCACTGGCACTCATAAGGTTAATTTTTCTTCCAGTTCTCAGTACTATGGATGTACTAATGTGGAGCTTAGGGCCTCATATCAGTATATGTACTGGCCATTTATGTTTTTCCCCTTCAATGAAGAAAAGAGTAGCTCTTGTTTTTCTGGCATTAAAGTGTTTTTTTTTCACAGCACAGGTAATTGAATTTCTTACTGTTGGCTTTTTTTTTATTGCCGGGGACAACTGAATTGAGACCATTTTGAGTTCTATTTGATAAGCAGGAAAAAAAATCACCAAGTATAATGCAGCCCATAAAAGAATAAGAGGTATATTAAATAAACATTGGCCAATACTGAAAGCGGATCCACTTTTGGTTAATGAAATATCATGCAGACCACAAATAATTAATAAAAGAAACAAAAAAGTCTCAAAATTATTTTGGGGAAGAACCAACTACAGAGAGTAAATGTGGAGTTAGATATTGAAACTAAGGGATCATATAGGTGTAGTTCCATTTGCTGTATTACATGTGATTATATAGGACATGAAGTTAAGACATTTACAGATAATAAAGGGAATAGTTATGATATTAAACATCATATCACATGTAATATGACGTACGTGGTATACTGTATTAAGTGTCCATGTGGACAGAGTTATATAGGTAGAATGAAGAGACGTTTGAAGGATAGGTTCCTGGAGCATTGGAGAAGTAAATTTAGGGGGGATGAGAAATACCCCCTGAGTAAGCACTACAGGGACAAACATGATAGGAAATTGGGTTCTACTTCTATTATACCCTTGGAACATATACCCCCAAACATCTTAGGGGGAGATAGATTAAGGATACTGTGAAATAGGGAGTCCTATTGGATATATATATGCAACACCTTGAAATCCAATGGACACAATGATAAGCTTGATACATATACATTTATCTAAAGGTGGCAAGGTTGCCCTTGGTATGTTGCGGAGAAAAATAAAAAAATGTTTGGAGATAGAACTCACTTGGGCTACAAAAAGGAAAGGCAGGAGTTTACTGGATAGGGTTTATTAGGTAAGCCAGTGTACCATCAAGCCTCTTTTTTGTTATTTTTGTTCTCTTATTTTACTTTTTTGTTTGTTTGTTTTTTTAGAGTGTTAGGGACATGTGATGCCAATCGGATATATTTATTGTCAGTGAATAGGGTTTCATGTACTGTAAGGAATATTTGTATATTGCTACTATGTTTATACAAATATAAAACATTTTAGAGTCAATCTAATTTTCACATAGACCTTTTGTGCATACATGTGGATGAATGTAAGATATATGCAGGTATAGGATAAAGGTATATAATTGTCAATTTTATTTTTATTTTTATTTGTTATTATGCTTATTTCTAATTTTCCTTTAGTAATATTTTTTATATTGATTTTGTCTACAAATTCTAATATTATTATGTTATATTTTACCTATTATTAATATTCTAATAACATATTCATGGACCATAATAACTTTTAATACCCTCTTGGTATAGTTAGTAAGCACATAGGCATAGTCTTTTGGAACTAGTATATATAAATACACATGGCACTAGGTGTAAGGGTTAATAGAGAGAAGAATTACAGCTGAATACAATGGACTAAAAAGGAGGACTACTTAAACAAGGGTTTTGTTATGGATCCTGTATCCCTGAGGAAGTGCACAGGAGACAGGAAACGCGTTGGATAGGATTCATTATCCAGTTAATACAACTGAGTTTCCGTGTTGCTGTGAATATTGTCTAAGTCCCAGAGCTCACGTAGCTTGTGAGTGTAGGCGATTCGTAAGACTGCAACAACGAATTGTTACAGATTGCTGTCAATAACATCTGACTGACACTTTCCCACACTCTGCCCGCATAGAGCTGCACTCGCTTGGTTGCTGTGGAAGGGGTAGCCCTGGAACATCAATACTCGGTTGGAGTGTTATAGCCTCCATTACTAACATCGAGCAGTACACCGCCGGAGGGGCACCCCTTGAATAAGAGAGCTATACAACCACAGTATTACTGGCATATAGTTCTGCTCCAACACTCGGGAGAGCAGTTTGTTTGTTCATTTGGAGGATATAGCTACCATCAACTGGGAGAGGTAACAAAATTGGATAGCAGGGGAGGGCTGGCCCAGGGGGCAGGGGAGCAGTTGCCCCCTGGGCCGGTCATATGTCTGGGCTGGTGGGCCACTGCTCCTCACTAAATCTCTCAATTGCTGCTGTAAATGGAGTTGCACTAGTGATAGCAGAGAGCTTACAATTGAAATGGAGCTACACAAATCACACCACAGAGGAACAATCCAAATGGTGCTAAACTAATAGCATAAACAATTTCCCTTTTAAGCTCTATAGTAGTGGGCTTGAATGATATAGAAATAGGCCACTCGAATGTATTTGCCTCCTGGGCCATACGTTGCCAGCCCTCCCCTGTTGGATAGCCTCAAGGACTTTGGCAACATACAGCCTGGGCGTTTAAGTTTCAATGTCCTCATATTTTTAGATATATTTGAGTGGTACCACTTTTTTAAATACATTTTATTTCTATATTCATGAATATATATATATATATATATATATATATATATATACATATATACACTAGTATAAAAGCCCGTTTACACGGGCTAAAGCGCACCCGGCAGCCCGGGCTACTGTCCCAGAGCAGATACAGGCGGTGAGTCATCTGAAGCTCCCCGCTCTGGATCAGCGCATTCGGCGAGCCTCTCGCTAAACGTGCTGATCCTCTACGGGGAGCTCCAGACGGCTTATATATACATACATATATATATATATATATATATATATATATATATACTTTTTTTTTTTTTTAGATATGTGATTTCTGGTAATTGCTATGTGCATTTTACTGTATTATTAAACCTTGGAATTACATGTTATGTGCCATTGTGAGTTAATAGATATACATAAGGGTCTCTATATACACTGGTATTTGAGTTTGTGTACATGTAATATAGCGCTCTCCTTGGTTTCTATTTTTCTGTTAGAAAAAACAATCAGTTTAGCAAATGATTACCTGTGCAGGATATTTTTAGTTTATTTATCAGAATATTAAAGTCTACTGTAGCAAAAACCACTGCAAAATCTATGAAACTAGTTCTAATAAGTTTAAGATGTTCTTTGTCACAATGGATATCATTGTATACTTTTAAGAGGGCACTGATTATTCAGTGATTTGAATTAAAGCCAGATGGAAATGGGATGAGAAAGTTTGACAGTTGGTAATACTTGCATAGTTGATTGTGGACACTGTTTTAGAGGACTTTAGATAATACTGCGAATGATCACAAATGAATGATCACAGGTAAATTTCACAGGCAATTCCTTCTGAGTGAATGAGCTACTGACTGATCCATTGCTTTTCTTTTGATGAGATTCTGAAAACCTGTTACAGCAAACTAGGGGTGTATAAACCTGTCATCAAGGGTCATAAACAGGTCACTATTTAAGGATATCCCTTCTTGAGAATGGATGAGCTAGTGAAAATGAATGAGCACTAACATATCTTTGACATCATATCACCTTCAGTCATGGTCATCATCTGCCATGCCTTTGACAGATTTACAATTTTGCACTCATTGGTAATGGCTCATTTCCTAATGGAGATGCAGGATAATGAGCCATAATGTCATATTAATATGGGTGTGTTCAAAACTTTCCATTCATATACTAAATAAATCCATAGAGACTGCACACATGGAGAAAAAAGGCATTAAGAGATAATAACACACTATGCCTAAAGGATGCAGCAGGCTCCTATCCTAATAGACCTGGTGAGCACAGATCAAACAAGAAAACTGTTAGCAAAAATAAAAATAAAGTAGAGTGCTAAAGATGAAAAAATGTATACCTAGATATGTATGTATGTAAATAAAGATTCAAGAGTGGCAGGAGGGGAACAACAGAATAGGAGGGTATTTATAAAGCAAAATATTTTCCCAGATGGAGTCTATCTTGGCTTTGACAAAGTTGTCAAAGTCTTGTGGCTATATAGAGTTTGAGAGTGAAGCAGATGGAGGGTGGAGGAAGTTGCCAAAGGTACAGAAAAGGCAGTGTGGGTTGGATTAGAGAGAGAGGAATCCCCTGATGTAAGCTGTGAATGGGGCAGACTGACACTTGATGGGATAGTGTTTTGTAGAGGATGACTTGCAGTACTTAGACTTGTTTGTCCCAAGTCATAAAGAAACATTGATTTGTTGTAGGACTTAGACTTGCGTAAGGCCCAAACCCTAAGGAAACATTGATTTGTATGACTTAAACATAGGCCAAAACCCTGAGGATTTCTCAGTGTGAGCTAGAGCAGTCTCTTGTGCATGAGATCACTCCAATTCACACGGAGGAAGCCTACATCATCGCTGGAGGTTGGAATGAAGCACTTCTTGGGGAGGGGAAGAGATGAAGATTGACAGCCTGCGGAACAAATTTTACCGCAGCCTGTCCTAAAATGACGTCACCAGCTCATTTTTAAAATGGTGAATTTCCCCATAGCTTGCATTAAATAAATCAAAACATACAGATTGCATGTTAACGTTATAGAAAGATTACATAGAGGCAAACTTTTATAGAGGTGAGATTTCCCCTTTAAGCAGCAGGATGATTAGGCAGCTGCAAGGGAATGAGATCAACTGCAGTGATATGAGTGATCATGGTTTGACTTGCCACTACTAGCTTCAGTAAGGCAGTTCTCTGTTCTTCCTCTTCTTTGACTCCCGCCTCACCTCTAATTCCCTTTGGGGAGAGACAAGGGATACAGCAACAGTGGTGCCCTATTTCTTTGGTGGGGTTTTGGCTTTAACATGCTTCACATAAATGTCATGGTGTCTGTTTCATCTGTGTTATGAAGGCAGTTGGGCCAAGGTGCATTCCCTCCTTTCCCCTTTTCATTGACTTGTCACAAACTGTGCACAGTGACATTGCTGACTGCAATATATCTACCCCAAATGAAAAAAATAGTTCTACACCCAGGACCTTGGGGGAGGGGATAGGTGGGGAAGAATGGCTTCATTCTTCTTCTCCTCCAAATTCTCCTTCATTGGCTAGGGCAGAGGATGATGTTGCTGCTGCTGCTTCAGAATCAGCACTACAACTAGGACCAGGGGGTGTATTGCTGCTGGCAAGTGGAACCTGTCCTAGTCTCACAACAGTACTGCTGGACCCCATTCCTACTGTGTCCATGGTGGTCAATGGCATACTAGCCTTCTCCTCTGCATCCTGCTGCCCTTGCAACCCAGCAGCAGGAATTACAGCATCAGAAACACCGCAATGTCATCACAGTTGTTAATGGTGGTGGTGGTGCCCATCCTCATTTGTATCCTGGTCACCTATTCCTTCTCAGTTTGGGCTGCACAACTCTCACCCTCACCATAACCACCATCACTAGTCCCTTCTTGCTACTTCTCTATTGTAGTCTCACTGCTTGGAGGTGATGAGAAATGTGAAAGAGGGTCCCCTCCTATCACACTTTCCATCTCTTGAGGTGAAGAAGGCAGAATGGCAGCACTAGCAGCAGACACAGACAGCTGATCTGTGCTTATTGTGACATTACTGCTGCTATCCACCAGTTCTGCCTTCCTTAGTATCATGTCCCAGAGGCACAATGCTTGGGGAAGGGGAATCACTGGGTCAGGGGGGTGCGGTGGGCTCCCTTGACTGCTAGTCTGGCTGCTCCCCATCTCTTCCTCTTCCACCTCAGTGGAGTATTTTTTCATAGCACAGATAGTTGAATGTCTTACTTTGCTTTTTTTTTATGCCGGGGACAATTGAATCGAGCCCTTAATCTGTGGTAGTAGTCTTCGACTAGTTCTTTCAGTTTACAATATGATAAAGACTCTTTCCAGCCATTCACCTTGATTGAAGCCTATTGTTTGTTATGAGGAGGGGGTGTTTACAGACAGATGTTGACCCCTTGAGAACTGGACTGGTGTGGAAAATATATTTTATGAAAACAACTGCAGAGAAAGTGCAGAACATGAACAGACCGCTGTGTGAAAGCTTACCTAGGTAAGTGCTTACATTAAAAAAGCACAACATATAATACAATTGTAAAAGGACTTGTGTCAAACACAAAACATTTAAATTTAGTCAAACTTTCATCTTTCCTTATAACTTATATAGCTTATGCAAATCAGTACAGAGGTACTTTCTGTTCCAGGTGGTGCTTTGTAGTAAGCACAGTAGGGGATATATGATCCAGAGAACTATGTCTTTGTCTGCTGTCTACTTTTCTGCAGTTAAGCATCTGCACAGAAAAACAAATCTGTCACTTTCAAAGTATACATTATATATTTTATTTTAAGCTTGTTTTATTTTCTCTGTAACAATACAGATACCCTAAAAGCCTAGAAAAGAAAGAGATAAAACATTTTCTTTGCCTGGAGAATTATAAAAAATTACTTGCAATTCTATTTTCTCTTGCATGAATGAGTCTAGTGTTTCATCTCTTTCAATAACTATTCTTACCAGGCAGTATTGCACTGAAGCCAATGATAGCCATATAGAAATTGAGTTCTGTCCCTAATAACAGTTATCCTTTATTGCAAGTGGAAGAGTATTGATTTTAGCCTGAAATGCCAAATACAGATCTTGACTGACCCACACTTCACTTTTGTGGCTGAATCTGAAATCTGTCTGTGTAGAAAACTAATGTGATATAGAACATTTTTTTTTCTTGACAGTATTTAGACATGTTTAACAATGTGCTAAACAACTTTTCTATACATATAAAATGTACTATAGTGCTCAATTAAAAAAGAATACATTAAAACATAAATACTTCCCTTTATGCATGTAAATACTAATTGAGCTTACCGGATGTGTATAGAATAAAGGGTCATTTTGTGGTATACTGACACCTTTAAAGAGTTCATACTGTTTGATTTCACCTGAAGCTGCTGTACTAAAAATAATTAGTACTCATTGGTTTAAATATGGCTCCTTAACCCCGTTTATTATCTAATGCATTGCTTTTCAATGTGTTGACAACCTCTCTGACAATCAAGGGGTTAAAGCCCAAACTAAACCATAATTTTTTTAAGGTTTAGTTGGTTTGTGCCAACATTTCACCAGTTCTTTGTACTTCAGTCTCATTTTGGTAATACTTCAATGAATTATATTGTTCAAGCAGAGACTTATCTATCCAATTCATATTGGAGAAGTAGTTTACAAAAAGCAATAACAATATATTTATTTATTTATTTCACTATAAAATACAAATGGTCTTAAGTGTTATCAGTAGTGGCATTTATGTCATCATTGTCTCACCCATTGGAGACAGTCCTCTTCACTGAATCTGTTTTTATCATTGTATCTTTTTAGAAACCTACTGTTCGTCCAAAGGGATGGTATTTAGGGCTCCATTGAATTAGAGCAGGTAAAACATTTGTTAGGGCCAAAATGAGTTCTGACTGGTACACAAATAGTTGTACCATTGGAATTCAATTGCCTGACCAACATGAACTATGATTGTTGGTCACCAAAACTTGACTTCTGATCCAAATGTTGTTGCAGCTCTTTGTTCCAACAGCGCACGCTAAACAGAGAGAATAATGGGAACATCAAAGGTAATGAGCTAATGCTTGATGTGTGACATAGTGCCAAACATTGAGTGTGAGCTAATAACAGTCACTTTCCCCCTACCATCGTAAACACTAACCCTAAAAAGTATCCCCTGCCCCATACAACACCTATCATCAACAACAGAGTAAAATAGTACTAGCCCTAACACTGTCCCATGACCCTTTCCCCACAGGTGTTTCACTTATCTTTAAGTTGGAGATCCAGCTGGGTCTTCTGCACCCACGTCTTCCTCTGTCTACATCTTTAGTTCTTCTGTAAGTCTTCTTTCTTTTTCTTTAAATCCCTTTGCAGTCTATTAAAAGTAAAGAATAAATACAATTAAATGCCCCCGTTATTGCTTGGCATCGCCATGGCAGCCAGACAGAGAAAATAAAATCCCCCCTTGCAGTACCTTCTTGGACCATTGCCTGATCCAGAATGAGGGAGATCTGAACAAAGACTGGCTTTTCTATGTCCAGTCTCTGTTCAAATTGGTTCCCTGTGCATACAGAGTTTTGAGACAGTCCCACACAGCCATAGATGTATTAAGTAATCTAGAGCAGGTGATTGGCTTGTACCTCGCTCCTTAATAGCTATTTTTGTGTTTGCTGATAATGTCTCCAACATAAGAGCTGCATTGAATAGGTGATATAGTGCATGTGCTCTGTTTTGTCCATGTGCTAAATTTAGTTGTTACCAGATTCTTGTCAGAATGCAAAATCCTTAAAATCCTGCAAAATCTGTGCTCATTTTAGCCACTCCTACAGTGCATGCAACACTTTATATTCCATACAAGAGCATAACACCCTGCCCCATTACAAACTGAAAATGGAGGTCCATAACTGGTGGAATTCCACTTTATACATGCTAGAGCTTATTAAGGCCATTATTGAGCACATAATGCAAGGGCAATGCAACTAATGAGTGATGTATCTAAGCTACTGAAACTTTTTGAGGAGGCAACCATGCTGGTTAGCCATGAAGGGTGAGGAATTTTACCACTGATG
The DNA here is from genome assembly GCA_037306005.1 of Rhinophrynus dorsalis. Taxonomy (NCBI): domain Eukaryota; kingdom Metazoa; phylum Chordata; class Amphibia; order Anura; family Rhinophrynidae; genus Rhinophrynus; species Rhinophrynus dorsalis. Next base: position 339,436,646 of record CM074720.1, on the reverse strand, counting down.
TATTCATTGCAGAAAATACTGAACAGCATGGCAGAGGAATCTTATCATAATGACAACACAGACATACACAAGCTAGTCAAGGACATGTTAGCATGCTTTACAACCTTACAGAAGGATCTTTAAAGAGAAGTTTCCATATAACTAAGAAGAGTAGTTAAGTCTAATATACCAATGCAAAATGTCTGAAAAATATCAACTATTAATTCTAATTAATGACGGTATCCCAAATACCAAGGCACTCCATACAGTATTGAATGAGCACACTGAACTTATAAGGCAACTAACCAATGTATACATTTGAATTCAAAGTACATTTACTGGATCCTATTTTCTTGCTGAATCTCGAACAAGCTGTTTGACAGATCATTTGCTGAGTTTCTCTTGGTTCTGGAAGATATGCCTGACTTTTGTACATTCTGTATCACTTTCCTGATATTTAAATGCTAGGGTGTTGTCAAGGCTTCAGTAGCCTATTCAGCTAGGAAAATAACATTACTTTAGTCAAACTAATAGAGTAACCAATGAAAACATAATGCTTCCACAGTTCAATTCATTGGACACTTTCACTTTATATCTTGGGCGCACTTGGCTGAATTCTAACACATTTGCATGGGAGTGTATGCATGCAGAGTCACAGCAGAATCAGAACTAGATTCCAAGATATATGTTGTTAACAAATAGAGTAGGAGACTAGTAGAGTAAAAATGATACCTTTATTGGCTGAGTGGCTTTGAATGCAAGCTTTCAAGACAGCTAGGTCTCTTCTTCAGACATAATAAGAATGAAGACTGAAAACACAATTCATGACTTTACAACTCGTGACACAAAGGGTCAAATTTGATTAGCAGATTTTTTTCCCAGTGTGGGCCATACATTATACTTTAAGCTCTGTTACAGCCCAATAAAGTGAACTACAGAATGAAAACAAGATTAATTACCTTTGCCATGCTCCAATGTATGGATGAACCCTCCAAATGCCAGAGGGGTGCACAACCCATCTCTTATATAGAAGAGGTACACATGCAATGTTTAAATGAAAGATACTACAACAGAATACAAGAAGATTCTACATCTAATTACATGAAAGAGCATGAAAAAATCATGAAACAACTCCCTTCTAACATTAAAGACCACCTGAAGGCGCTCATTCCAGAGGACTCAAGGGATGGATATGATTAAAAAAAAGGAAGGGAATCATGGTAGGCCAATGATATCTGTATCAGGTACACTCACAGGAAATATCTCTGGCTGGGTTAGAGGATTCTCAAACCATTGGTCATAAAAACATCCAGCTAAATACAGGACACAACCAACCTCAAACTGTCTGACCTTGGCTCCATCCCTAGGGAATCCATTCTAACCACTATGGATGCGGAATCACTCTACACCAATATTCCATAATAAGATGGCATTGCAGGTGGCAAAGCATGCAAATGCATAGAACCTGTAACCCAACTAATACACTTTATATTTACAATTATTTCCCATTTGAGCAAGAACTATACATATAAAAAACTGGAAATGCCATGGGACCATGAATGACACCACAATACGCAAACCTATTCATGGCAATACTGGAGGAGGAGTTCTTGTCCACTTTCCAAATAATGCCTCTGATCTACCCCCTTTATATAGATGATATCCTAATCATTTTGATTGCCAGCGAAGAGGAACTTTTGGAATTTAGCCAAAATTACAATGCCTTCATCCCACCATTAACCTCAAACTCAGCCATTCACACACACAAATTAACTTTCTGGATACCAAAAACGACAAAAAGAAGAGAAGCACACACACACTATAAGTGAAGACTGCTGTTATCTGTGTTGAACCACTACCACACGCCCACATGTAGAATTTTCTACTCACTTGTAGGAGAGGCACAAGACTCGCCTCACAGTATCACAGCATTCACCCAGTGCAGATCTCTGTATATCTCCCCTCTCTTGTTTTCTTTCAATCCAACTTGGACTCCACCCAGAGCACTCCTTCAGGTATCCGTCTGCCAATATAATAGCTATATGGACCTACCTAGGGGCTCTATATCTAGTGGCTAGCCAAATATAGGACTAGAATACATATACTTGGGAAAAACTTATACTGAGACCTGATATAAATCAAACACTGATATTGCCAATTCTTATCAAAAATATACACAAAGATATTTATTTGTTGTAGCTCATACAGAACATGTATTAAAACAAACAGCTATCCAGATAAAATGTACATACAGCATATGGCCACAATACAGTACATAAAAATTATATAGCTGTTAAACCAAACAAATAAAAAAAACCAAATAAAATAGAGCTCTACTCCAATACTCCTACCCTACGCGTTACGTGATCAAAAATCACTTCCTCAGGGGTCTATCAATGCAAACCATGCAAATGCCTAGAACCTGTAATCCAACTAATACACTTTATACTTACTCACAATTATTTCCCATTTGAGCAAGAACTATACATATAAAAAACTGGAAATGCCATGGGACCATGAATGACACCTCAATACGCAAACCTATTCATGGCAATACTGGAGGAGGAATTCTTGTCCACTTTCCAAATAATGCCTCTGGTCTACCCCTTTATATAGATGATATCCTAATCATGTTGATTGCCAGCGAAGAGGAACTTTTGGAATTTAGCCAAAATTACAGTGCCTTCATCTCACCATTAACCTCAAACTCAGCCATTCACCCACACAAATTAACTTTCTGGATACTACAATTAGTATCAGTAACAACACAAACCAACAGACAGGCCTAATTATCTCAAAAATGACAGGCATGTCATAGGGTATAACATCATATGATCTGAGACATCTGACTGAGATCAAGATCTTAAAAATATCGGCAGAAAGTTTATCAGTTATGGATATAATGACAAGATCGTGGACCTCCAAATTCAGAGAGCCACCAGTGTACCCAGATGAAATATCCTGGAATGCAAACAACCACAGGAATATAAGAGAGTGCCATTAGTAATCACCTACAACCCACAGCTTGAAGTACTGCTTAAAATCTCAAAATATCTCCAACCAATGCTACATACTGATGACAGATTAAAAAAATATTCCCAAGACCTCTTCTCCTCTCCTATAAACAGTACTCCAAAATGAAGTAATTGGTGGAGAAGAGCCCACTTACTAATTCAACAGAAAATGTTACTTCTCTCTATCTACAAAGGACTTGTTGAACATGTGCACACATATGCAGAACAGATAAGGTTCCCATATCACATTTCCACAGACACTATAATATCAAAGGTAAATTCTCATGTGGCTCATCTAATGTTGTTTACCTCATCATGTGTGTTAAATATACCGAAAGAGAACTATGTGGTTGAGACAAGACAGACCATGAGAAAAAGGATGAATCCTTATAAGTCCAGTGTGAACAACAAAGGAGACACACCAGTTGGTCAACACTTGTGCAGAACAGATCACAGCATTAAAGATCTCAAAGTGACTATACTGATGGGACATTTTAAGATTCAGAGAGACAGAAAGATCTGGGAGTATAAACTGATAACTGAGTTTAACACACTGAACTGTGGCTTGAACAATAACAAGGAATTTGTCACATTATCCCACAAACTAAAACTATTATGGTACCTTTGGATGGCTGGGGGCTGCACATCTCATTGTAAACAATGGGTTGTGCACCCCTCTGGCATTTCAAGGGTTAATCCATAAAATATTTTGAGCTAGCAATCTCTGGTCAATTTCACTGTAGCATGACAAAGGTCATTAATTTTGTTTGCATTCACTAGCCCAATTTAGAGAGCTGTAACAGAGCCTAGAGTATAATTTATGTCCCACACTGGGCATCCAAAACCACTCAGGTAACCAATAAAGGTATATTTTTTTACTCTTCTAGTCTCCTGCATTTTCTATGACTAACACGGTATCACACTTTATCCATATAACAGAGTGCTCAGTATGACATTTTTAATTCAGACATGCCACAGAAGCTAAGTTTGGGAGAGAAAATACATTGTGTGGGTATCATACCAAGATAGAACACATGTATGTATATTAGTAGTAAGCCTCTGAGTCAATGTTGATTTGTTGGATAAATATGTCACACCGCATGTCTTAATTTATATAAAGGGATAAAAAAGAGAAGTTTAGAAAACAATAATTTATATCATATATTAGTATACCTGTAGAGCTTGACTGTTAACTCATTAGAGACAAGTTCAGTGTCTTTAGTAACAACCAGTGTCAGAGTCAAAAGACATAACTTTTAATTATCTAACTTAAAAATTAATAATATTCATATTAAACAGACATATAAGTGAAGTGAATTAAAACTACCCCTGTACTTAACCCCATTTACTAGGAATACTATAAAAACAATGCTCCCTTCTCTTGAATGTCTTAGGTAACTAAAGAGGATTAAATTAGTGTAATACTTGACATTAATTCTTTATTGAATAGCCAATCACCCTGAGTGACCAATGTTCCTTCATTCAACAGATACACTGACACCAGTGACTGGATAGTTTAATACTTTATTTAGTTTTAACATGGCTATAGCGAATCAGAAGTGGGTCAAATGCCTTTAATATACACTACCACACATATCTACTTGAATGCAACCTTCTATATCTACACCAGGCATGTCAAAATTAAATATGGTTAAGGTCAGCATACTCCAAATTTCCCTTCAAGGTGGGCCGTACATTGCCTGATATGTTCCACATACAGGTGTACATAAATATAGGTGCACATGTTATTTCCCACACACATATGTTGGGAACGATAATATATTTTCTAACACTCCATCCTTGATCCACTGGTATCCACAAAATCTCCCATACACTTTGAGTGCCAGAGGTGAGTCCAGTGCATTACAATGCATTGGACACCTCTCCAGCATTCAAAATGGTAGAGTGAGAGAGGAAGGAATCCCATTAATCTTAATGGAGCTTTTCACCCCTTGATGATGGGCTGCAGGGCACTTAAACATTTTCTCTCTGTGGAAAGTCTCAAATGCTGGCCCTTGGTCTACACTAAGAACAATTTTGCTGGCACAGTAAGACAATCTAACTAATGGTGTAAGTGCAATCATACAATGCAGGAACATATAACTTTATCCACATATATGAGTTGTCTTGTGAGTTAAACCAGTCAATTTTCTGGTGAATCTGGTGAATCATGGTTAAAACCATGCATATCTTTTATTTTTTTAAACAAATAGTAACTGGGTATTACTGGGTATATACTGGGTTTAACTTGATGGGCAAGAAAAGAATGATACTAAGGAAATAATTTATATTTAAATATTTAATTTATCTTTAAACATGTGCAAATTGCCAAATACAATATGTAGGTAAAACTAGGAGATGTTTGAGACAACGTATTAATGAACATCTCAGTGACATTTGTAATGAAAGTTTTACAACCAATGTAGCCAATCATTTTAAATCTAATAGTTGTATTATTACTCATTTGAACATCCAAGGAATAGAGAGTGTCACTCTGGGCATCAGAGGAGGCAATCTAGATAAGAAGCTCTCTGTTCAAGAGGTCTTCTGGATTAAAAACCAGGCACCTCAAGTTTTAAACAGAGAATATGATGTGACTTGATTCACCTGATGCACATTATCTTGGATATAAACTTTATACGTAGAAAGAGAAACCAGTGTAGTCTAACCTAATACATATTCATAGGAAACTTTAGAATTATGATCATTCTATAAAGGTCAGTTTGTTTTAAAACAAATACATTTAGTATGATTTTAAATTGTATATGCTTTCTTTGGTATCTGAATTCCCTCATTCTTTATTACAGTCATTTACTTACTAACACCTTTACACTATAGGGTTCTATAATACATGTATCAGTGAGATATATTAATAACAATTCAGCTTATGAGGAATAGATACATACTTGATATATTTGAAAGTTTAGGATAAGTTTGTCTATGCAATATGCTCCTGTTTCTCCATTTACAACTGGGAATGGAGTTTTTATTTCTACTATATCAGTGCCAAGTTAAAATATAGAGCTCTGTTTAGCTATATGTAGTATATTTCTCTGGAGCTTGATAGGTCAAATAACCTAATTAATGTAGTTATTCAAAAGGCTTGGGAATCTGTTAATTTATCATGTTAAAGCTTTATTAATTATATACAATATCTTCAGTGCTTTTTAAGTCCACTTTTCTCTTAATATGATTTCCACAATAGATGGCAAAAATATAATTTTACATGATGTGGCTTTCTCTATATGCTGCAGTTTATTTGTCTTATTTTTTGTTACATATGTTGTCTCTACTGTGTTATTTTCTATGAAAGAAATTAGCCCGATGAGAAAATCTAGTAAACGTCTTTTTTCCTGAACTGCTGGCATTTCAAAGGTTAATGGAATATCTGACTAATTTAATCAAGAGCTATTGCTTAGCTTTTTCACTGAGGTAGATCCCATAGTGAACTAATTAAGCAGATTGGAGGGGTTTTCCTTGTAGAACTGTTTATAAGGATGAGAGAATTCATTTTTCTGACTGCCTCTGATCATGAATAAATGTGGTTTGCACGAAACACGTTGATAGAGATTGCTGGCATATACAATGTTCTTGCACCCACATATGGAATACTGTTTCTGAATGTAATATCTTTGGAAAGAGATGTGATATCTGTCAAAAGTAAAGTACCTTTCATTTTTCATTACTGCAAAATAAAGATTTATTGCTTTTAATTAGACTGCATTTCTTAAGGGGATGTTATCATTAGCGCCCTTCTTCTTTTGTTTCATATTTGGATGCTGAGGGGGAGGCTTGAATCAGCACATATAAACCCCCAAAGATTTTATGCAGGGCAGTTGTTTTGAGGCCATATACTTTTGCAGTTCTTCATTTTGATAATTGCCCTGCTGTCTTTTATATGGAATCTGATTGGCTGAATTTTGAGATGCTGAATCTCTTCTTGTTGTTGTCACAAAAAATGTACTGCCACTGTTGAGACTCAAGATGTTTTATTTAAAAGGTATTGCTGATAAAATGTTTTTGGGATACATTATTTCTATGCCTGAAATGTTACAGTGATTCTGTTACAGCATCCTATGAAGAATGGTGTAACAGTACCACCATAACATTTCAGGCCATGGAAGTACTGCACCCAAAAAATACAATTTAGAACTGCAATACATTTTAAATAAAATATCTCTAAGCAGTGGAAGTGCCCATTTTTTAAAAAATTATTGTGATATACTCTGCCATATTTATATTTCCATATTAAGCATATCTATTCCTTTAAGTGTGTTTTACCCCAATTGCTCACCTGCTTTTTATCATATTTGTAACTTAAAGTGACAGATCATAGGATAGTGATTATTTCTGTACTGGATTTCTGCAAGAGAATACACATTTAACAGAGTAGTAAACAATATTTATTTGACATCATATTTTCCTTGTTACATTATATGTTAAGCAAGCAATGTTTATGATTTATAAAATATCAGTTGAAAGGTGCTCAAAACACTGTGTGTTCGTGTGTATATATAAATTAACCACCAGCTCTATAAAGCAAATATGAATGTGACTCACAGCTAATGTTGGATGGATGGGTGCAACTACAAGCCGATGATCCACTCCACAAAACCATCCCAGGAAAGTGTGGAAATGTGGAAGCACTCCAAACAATCCATGATGAGATAAAAGCACTAATGTATTTGATAAGTTAAAAACAAAGCAAATTAGAAGAGACAAATACTAGACTAACACAGTGTCATAAGACTCAAACAACAGTCCTACGGGTTTCACACTAACTCTAGTGCTTTATCTGTTTTAAACATCAAATAATGGAGTGCTTTAATCCCAACATTGATTGTTTGGAGTGGTTCCACATTTCTATGGTTTCCTGTTTATGATTTATACCTAAAATAAAATATATTATTTTAATATCCTTGTCCTTTTAAATGCACAATGTTAAGTTACCCCTAAACCATATAAATGACCAACTGTCTTGTGTTAACTGCTACCTATAGTTATTTAGTTTTTTAGCACTTCTCAACAGTACAGTTCTTCATTTTTGAGCTATAATCGTATTGCCTGCAATGCTGTGTTGTTCTTCTGTCTCCGGTGATTAAATTACTTATATCCTTACTATGAGCCTAAAGTACATATATGTGCATGAAATTAATAGAAAAGAAAAGAACCAGGCATCCCATTTTAAAGTTTGAGTCCAACAATTGACCTGTTACCAAAGTGGACTTTTTCAGTATCCTCTAACATTTGCATAGTTAACATACAACTCCTGAATGAATTCCATATCAATAAAAATAAAGCTGATAAGGAAGAAGTTTGGCAGTAATGTCTATTTTCACATCAGCAGTATATATGATGAATTCCACTCACAGATGGAAATGAATCTTGTAGTCACTGCAGGGCATTATCATTTATTCACTACTGTGAACTTCACACTATAGAGGATCAGCCTGCAGATATGAGTTCCCCAGTCTGGTCATTTTAAAACCTAAAAAAAAACCAAGTATGTGTTAGTTTATATACCTCAACTCTGTCTTACAATATGAATTTAATGCTAATGCTATTTTCTAAAATATTTTAGCATTATCAGTATCAATATTGCTTATTTTAACCCTATAATTGTAATGGTCATATGGATATTTGTACTGAACCTGCTGCAGTACAGGTCTCGATTAAATGAATTATAAGCTGACAGACACACTTGTATTCAACCAGATATATATTTAAAATTTAGCAGCCCTTTAGGACTGTAGAGTATCCTTGATAATGAAAAAAATAGGATTTAAATATATCAAAAAGAATAAGTATGCATTAATTGATGAGCAATATGATTATCAGATATCCTAGTTTTATACCTTTTCTTTCAGTAAGTTCAATTACACTGACAAAAAACAAACAAACCTGCGTTTCTCCACACAGATTACCCGAATATAAATTATCTTTATAGCATATACTATACCAATGTTTTAATTTAAAAAAGAAATTTGGATTTTGTGACATAGTTTTGCCAAAGTATGTTTAAGCTCTTACCTCTCCAAGGTACCTGAGTTCAAGCAAGTCTTATCCAGTATATATTACCATCCCTATCTAAGTTTAAAGGGATAGTAATGTTTCACAAAAAAGTAGCAGATTAATTTTCATTGTATATGGGTATGAAGAGTGTTATTTCAATACTGTCCGAGTTGTAGTTCAAGAGTAATTGATTGATAAAGTATCCCCCTCTTGCCCCTTTTACTGATATAACACTGCTCACCTCAGCGCAGCAAGACTGTCCGGATGGATCACAGCAAGGGACAATCTTCAGTGAGCATAAGGAAAAACCTGAAAAAAAAATGTCTAGAGGAGTAGGGTTTTCTTAATGTTCACAGTAAAAAGACTGTCCCTTGCTGTGGCCTGTACAGTCAAGAGACCAGATTCCACAGGTGGCTTACACTAGGTAAAACGGGCAGGAGGGGGATACTTTATCATTGGATTGCTCTTGAGCTACAACTCTGACAGTATTGAAATAACACTCTCCATACCCAAATACTAGGATACTAGATTAATCTGTGCTGCTTCTTTTGCGGAAACATTACTATCAGTTTAAAATAGCTACTGATGAATTCTTGTGAGGAAATGCATTGTATATAAATGCACCTAGTTAAAACACCTAAACATAAACAACATTTCTAATATTTTCATGATAAGACTGATGTGATTTCAAACAAGATTTGCTTGCAATGAGTGGGTGATGAGAGACCAAAGAGGACTGGAGCTCCATCAATCCCCTTGTAGAAGTCTTTCCCACTCACCACTACAAGTTACATGAGGCTTGTATATTATCTTGATCACAAATAGACATGGGCCAAGCAAACTAAATAAAATACCACATACTATGCCTTTAAGAAGCAATTTTACAACAATAACAAATGTGCATGTTTAAACTTTAAGTGTAATTTATTCTATATCATCATTTATAACTGTGAAATTAGATGAGATCAAATATGGTGAAAAAGCAGCTTGAATGAGAAGGAGAAAGGATATGCAAAGCAATGCAAAAAGAAAAGAAAATCAAAGTGCTGGCACACCATATCATTTACATATTTATTTTCAAAATAAAAACCCAAGTAAATAAAATATGGAGAGAAACAAGGAGTATGTGGTTTTTCTAAGTCCCCAGACATGCAAAAAACAGACATGCACTTCTCTATAAAGATTACCCAAATGTTAACCCTATATATAGCATATAATATACCAATGTGTTATTTAAAAAAAAATAGGATTTTGTCTGGCCAAAGTATGTTTAAGATTGCTTACCTCTCTGAGGTACCCCTTTTCGATAACTATGTTATCTTAAATAACATTTAATAAGGAGGCCCTTCAGTATAATGATTGCTATATAGTAAATGCATTTGAAGTACAACTATATTTAGTTGTACATCACACAAACAGGCACACATTTAAGTTTCCTTATGAGAGTTACCCAGAGATAACAAGAAAGGGTGGACTAAGGATGGACTGCTACCAACAAAGTAATACTCTTACTGGATACTTCTTACACTGACATTTGCAGCGTTAACTAAAACTGCTGTAGATCTAATGTAAGAAACCAGGCGTACCGGGATTGAATTTACAAACTGCTTAGTTAACCTCTGACCCTCTGTATGAATAAAGAAACGTATTCAGTTTATCTGTGGCAAACCCTATTAACTATCACAACTTGCACGCCCTACTTAACATCAGAGGATTATATACTTTAACCCTGCAATTTCTCAGAAGCTTCGGTCAACATCAGATTCCTGGCTTCACTAGATAACTGGCAGTCCTGCAACTGACTCTCTTCACTCGGTCTGGCACCTACACCTTCCGTACCTGTCACTGTCTTGGAATGAGCCTTGACTCATCAGTACTCTTTTGGAACACAAGCTGACTGTTGCCCACATTCTACTGCATTAACCTCAGCATATCCAATTTGGATCTTTCCTCCTCCCATGCTCACATGAAATGCAACTCCATGCATATTGTACCACTTTTCTTCTCCCAAAAACTTTTCTTATTCCTCCATTCCCTATCTCCACCATCTCCTTCTACCTCTGCAAAAATGCTCCACTGCTTTAAGTCTCACTCCCACTTTCTGTATTTCTCCCTTCTTCTTCTGCTTGCTGCAGGTAACACCTCACCTAACTCAGTCCCCCATTCCATTATCTCTTGTACTGCAAATCCTTCTCACACACAGAACACCTGTCACCTAACCTCCTCCCCTCCCTTTTGTTTCAGTCTATGGAAGATCCTCTATGTGCAATAAACTAACTGCTGTTCACAATCCGTTCAGCTCACATTCTCTAAACCTTCTTGCCATCACTGACACCTGGCTTACATAATCATAAACCACCTCCACACCTGCACTTATGGAACCCCTAAGCTCGGTGTTGGGGGGGGGTAGTCATCCTTCTGTCCTCTAACTACAAATTTCTGTTAATCCCCTCTGTTTCCTCTCTCTCCTTTCCTACCTTTGAACTGACATCGTCATCATACCCTGCATATTCAGTTCCCTGTCCATGATTAAGAGCATGCTAGGGATGTTAGGGACCAGGAACCCGGAAGACACAAAAATGTAAAATGCAAAACACCTTTATTAAAATAAAAAAGCAAACAAAGCAAAGTTGTGATCCAGGAGCGTAAACCAAAAGACAAGCCAGGGTCAGGAACCAAGACAGGTACTCAGACAAGCTGGGCTTAGGAATATGGAGATCAGCAATGTCAGGAACAAGCCAGGAGTCAGGAGCCAGAAGGGATGTCAGAGAAAGCCAGGTCATGCACAGATAATCAGCAGCTCAGGAGAACTTGCTTGCAGCCAGAATCAGACACAAGGGCAAGAAGGAAGTGAGCCTAGCTGTTTTAAATACCCTGGAAGGGGTTAGCTGATAACAGTCAGGTGAGTAACCATGGAAACGGAGAGGTCAAGGCAGCATCAGCTGACTCACCCTGACACAGGGAAGGCAGCAATCAATAGGCAAGTGTTAGACCAGATTAGTCAAACCATGACAGCGGAGAAATCTGCATAACTGATCTGCAGCAATTCTTCACATCTCCAACCTCTTCTTAACTTCTTTACTACACTTACTTCTCCCAAATAAACCGCTTCACTCTACAACAGCACTCTAGCAACAATCCTTGACCTGGTGGCACCTCTATGCCACCCCCACAGAACTCCATTACAACCTTGGCACACAGCACAACACATTACCTCCAAAGCTGCTCCCTCACTGCAGCAAGGCATTGGTGGAAACCTTGGTCCTCAGTTGACTTTGAACACTACAAATTAATTATCCGTTCTTATAACTCTTCCCTCTCCTTTGTCAAACAGTCATCTTTTTCCTCCCTAATTGCTTTTTTTTTGTTAATATTTTTAATAAGGACTAATGATGAGCGAGCACCCCGATGCTCGGGTGCTCGGGTGCTCTGACCGAGCACCCCCTGAGGCTCGAGTGCTCGGCCGAGCACCCGAGCCCCATTGAAAAGCATGGGAGCACTCGAGCATTAAACCAGGCACCCCCTGCTCTGATGAGCGGAGGGTGCCTGGTCAATGTCCCCCTTCATCTCCGCTATGCCCCTCTTCCACAATGTCCCCCTTCATCTCCTATGCCATAGAGGAGATGAAGGGGGACATTGTGGAAGAGGGGCATAGCGGAGATGAAGGGGGACATTGTGGAAGAGGGGCATAGACTCTATGCCCCTCTTCCACAATGTCCCCCTTCATCTCCGCTATGCCCCTCTTCCACAATGTCCCCCTTCATCTCCTCTATGGCATAGGAGATGAAGGGGGACATTGTGGAAGAGGGGCATAGCGGAGATGAAGGGGGACATTGTGGAAGAGGGGCATAGCGGAGATGAAGGGGGACATTGTGGAAGAGGGGCATAGAGTCTATGCCCCTCTTCCACAATGTCCCCCTTCATCTCCGCAATGCCCCCTTCATCTCCGCAATGCCCCCGTACCTCCAGTCCCTGGTGGTCCAGCGGAGCGTCTTCGGATCTGTGCCTCTTCCGGCACAGATCCCCTTCACCCGAACATGTCGGGCGAGCACATGGCGGTACTCGACGAGTACCGCCATGTGCCGAGCAGAGCGATGCTCGAGCCGATCCGAGCATCGGCCGAGCACGCTCGCTCATCACTAATAAGGACAATTTCACGATACAATACAGTACAAGGCAGTGCATTAAGTGGAATATTGATGGCAATATCGTACAGTTCCAGGCATGTACAAAAATTAAGAAAAAATATAAGACTTTATTAGGTACAGGTCAGTCATCTCAAAAAGAGTTTTTGTATTTTGTGAACATACCCCAAAAAAAGGCAATGTGTCTCTCTCTATCCCAGGTTGGGCCACTACCCCCCAAAATCCCAGGCGCTGCAGATCAAGCAGAACTGGCATGAAGCTCAAAGAATTAGTCCCAATGTCACCCATCTAGGGAGAGGAGTTTGTCCCAAAATGAAAGATGCATGCTCTATAGACATCATGGAACATGTGCAGGGTCCCTGTGTGAGTGTATACTAAGTTGCCACATTGCCACTTAAGGTATATCAACTATCCCCCTGCGAAAACTTGTACACCCGATTGCCTATGTCCATCAGATTCCAGAGGTTGAACATATTCATATCAAGCATGTAAGCCTTAGAATGTTACAGGGGTATCCAATACATTGAAATGGCATTCCAGGTGTTAAAGGGGTATTAGAGGTATTATTAAAAGCAATAGATTTGTGATACCTAATGTAAATGAATAGGGTTGGATTTTCAGTGTTAGTGTTGGCTACTCCATAGGAGTAACTCATTGGGAAAGAGGTTGGCAGGCCCAGCATGCTGACGTGTGTGTGTGTGTGTGTGTGGCACAATGACAATGGCCCAACATAAGCTTCTGTTTCATGGGGTTAGTTCATATACTACGTCATGTATTGTTATAACGTCCCATTCACATATTCATATGGCTGGCTAGCATCCCCTAATTTTTAACCCTATGAGTTACAGAGGGGTATACCCCTCTGGAATTTAAAAGATTAATAGGATAATGATGACTTAACATTTGAGTAACAGACAGTTATGCATTGCAATTTCAACTCCTGTGATTTCTTCCCACAGGTATCCATGGCATGACCCATCATGAAACAAAGGAATGTCTAATCTACCCTGCTGAAACGCTGACCCCACTTCCACTTAGTGACCCTCTTGTTGCTCCCTAGTGCTATTGTTTGTTAATACCGTATACCGTCATGTCCTGTCACTGACATAAGTCATATGGGGGGACTTGATGAGGCCATATCTGTTCCTATGCAATGGAACAAAGGACAGATATGCCCAATCCCCAATTAACCTTGTAGGTATGTTGGCCCTGACACAAACACGGGCAAGGTGTTGAGGACAACATCCATATGATTTTCCAAAAAGGACATCATCTGGTATCCAAACATGTCCCTTGTTTGGAATATTGGACAGTCATGATATACACCACCTCCTCACAGTGTAACTGAGAATGAAGCCATCATGAAGGATGCACATTTCTATGAACATCTGGCCAAACAAGTCAATGAGTCTGGTCCCAATATAGTGTATCTCTGTATAGAGGATGGCTTGCTGGGATTTTATGCAGCTGAATTGCTGCAGTTCTCTCCATGTTGTGTTGGCATCTCCTAGATGAGTGCCTGGAGTCTCTAATCAACCTCCTATGGATGGTAATATATTACTCACCCATCCTGATGGTTCTAGTAGATGTGGCAGAGTATGAGGTTGTGGATGGTGCACTTGGAGGTGCTGAGGATGCATCTCCTCCTTGGTGTGACTCTGCCTGTTGACCAGTGGTTTCCTCATGGTTTGCATGTCCCTCTGATGCAGCAGCTGCTGAGGTGAGGTGAATGTAGAGCCAGGTGTGAAGGGACCAACATGTGATGCAAATGAGGGTGTTCAATGTGCCCCCTCCACATCTATTGTTTCCTCACTGACTACTCATCCTCATTCTCCTGGTTCACTCTGTGATGGTGAGGTGAATTATGTGAGCAGCTGAGATCTCTGTGGCTCACCTATGAGGTCACGATGGTTGTAGTTAAGTGACTATGGGTCATACTCTGGCCACTGAGATCTGTGCCCTTCCCACCTAAATGTTGGTCTTACAGCTGGTCTTCTGCTGAGGCTGCATCCAGTTGTGTGGCTCTGGTCATGATGTGGAGCTATGTACCCCATATTGTGGTATGCTGACCATGCTGGCCATCCAGTGGGGTTCCTGTGGTAGTGGAGGCATCCAGTACTTCCCTGATGTAATTGAGACAGCCACCTCTCTTGGGTTAGTTACTGCTGTGCCTCCTGTGGAATCCATTGTTGGAGTGTTGTTTGTGGCAGCCCATACTGTGACGGTGGTGGTGACATCCAGCTGGTGCCCTCTGCTGGCTCTTCAGTGGCTGTCACTTGGTGGTGTTTGCTGCTCCTCCTCACTCTCCTCCTGCTGTGCTGCAGGCATGAATGCTGTGTGGGCAAATTATAGAGTGTGATTAGTAACCTGAGCAATGAGGGATGCAAGACAATGACATTGACATGTGACACCATGAGTGACAGAATAGTATCCAATGCATTGAGTTGAAATGCATAGGATACCATCCTGGCACTCATTGAATGAACAACTTGACAAGATCCTGCACTTTAATGGAAGCAGCCTACAGTGGTTTAGCTTTGAACTATCCTGAAGAGTGGGGATGTCAAGGAGGTATGCATACATATTGGGTACAAATTATGATATCGAAGACACATGTTTTTGAATCTGGGGGTAGTCAACTGATGCAACACTTATATTGTGAGCACCGTTCCCATTATCCTCAATCATATATCATATGCTTGTACAGACCTATGTGTTGTGGTTCCCTAATGGTCTGGTTTGGCAGTGTTGTTAACACAAGTTTGAGCGTTTGATACAGCATGACATGTTGGATGTGTGTTTGTTCTGGTTCTCCTGGTGAGTAAACCATATGTGCTCCAGCTGCTTGTGTTGCTCTGGTCCCCCTCAATGTGTGCTTGTGGAGTTGCTTTGCCTGTGTGCAGTAATGTCATTGTTTCAACTTTATTGTCATGGCTGTTTCAAAAGTGCATATGTGTGTTGTGAGGCCCTGGGGTTATTGCACATGCGGTCAATGTGTTGGACATGCAGTACGTTTCTGTTTGTTCAGATATCATGTGTGCGAGACCCCTATGGACCTGCGCAATATAACCTTGGTATAGTGTGTTCATCCTCTGTTAACCCTTTGAGTGCCAGAGGGGTACCCAATGCATTTTGAAGAAATGCATGTCCCTCTAGCACTCAGAGGGTTAAGTGCTGACCTCCCTTTGGCTCCAAGTGTAACATTGTGGTGGAACATAAAAGATGTTTGTATGACAACATGATGGCAATATATGTGCGGTAAGCATGTTTGGTCAGCACAGCAACGATAGGGTTAAACTTATACCTGAACATGATTTGGCCTGCTTAACCCATCACATTTCCATTTTGGATCTTTAGCATTATCTCCATGTTTGAACCCTATCAGCGCTGTGTTGGTGAACTTTAAAAGCTCAGTGCTGGCCGTGAGTTCAGCTGGCATTGTGTTGTGGCCTACTAGCTAAGAAGCTTTGTGTGGAGGACAGTTATGGACATATTGACTTACCAGGAGTCTGGAGAGTACTTTCATTTCCTGTGTCACAGCTGCCTGGGCCCCCCTGAACAGCAGTCGTGGAGAGGTTCTGTTGCAGCATCTCCTCCCATGTATTAAAGGTGATGTTCACAGGTAGACCACCTCTGGTGTCTTTTGCATATATGGTCAGGTCTCCCATCTTGTGTTTGACTTTCCTTTTGCAGTCTGTCTAGCGCCTCTTTATGGAGTCAATGGTGTGCTTACACCTGGACACCACAATCTCTTCATTCTGGACCTGATGCCAGGATGTGCTCCCTTGCTCTGCACCAGGGACATACTTTCCTCATGGGAGTACATTGGGTTCAGCAATCTGTCTTCCTCCAAACCAGTCTGGGACATATCAGTACTGTGTGAGGTGGTTTGGTGGGCAGGCCATGCCTGTGCTGTCCCTGGATGTATGTTCCTGCTTTACATCCCCTCTGGGTCCCACTGCTGTGTCAATCCCTATCCTCTGTTTATCTGACTGTTGCTCTCTATCTCCCCCTTCCTTCCCTGACCGGGGATCCCCTGGTCTCTTTCCTCCTCTCCTTCACCTCTTCCCAAACCTCTGGCCTCCACTCATCTCTCTGCTATCTTCCTATCACTCTTCTAGCTTCCTCATACAACCATTCACACTCAGTCACTCACAGCGTCACCCAGTCACAATCACTCTCTAACATTTCATTGCACTCATGGAATCACACTGTTTGAAATAAAAATAAAGATATGTTGTTTGTACAAAAACAAATGATGCCTGTGGGTGATGTGTGTACTATGTTGCAAATTGTATTATGTGTGTGTATCTGTAAAATGCAATGCTCTCCATTCCCCACTCCAAGTCTACCTGTCTCCACTGTATGCTCCTCTCTCTTGCTAAGTCTGTCCTCTGCTTCTGGGCCCTGAGAACCTCTAAGCACAAGCAGTGTGTGTCAGACGGTTATTTTGGGGTATATATGATTGTATTTGAATGTACTTGTTACTTTGGTGTTTTGTAATTGGCTGTGATTATGAATTTGTATTGACAACTTATAACGTCGCTAGATAATGTCAAAGATTAGCTTGTTTCCTTTGAAGTTAGCATGTCATGTGTTATTTAGCGACTGAAATGTAAGCACAGTGAGATAAAAAAAAGGTGCAGCATATGTTAGGAAGCTACTTGTGTTTGTTTGGCCTATGCTCTTTGACCATTCTGGTAGACAACGTATTGTCTAGCTGCGCTACATAGACTTGGCTACCGTTTGGTAATGCTTTTTGCCTTACTGGTAGTTTTACCATGCTTTATTGAAACCCCTGCTTCTGTTATAACCACTGATTTTTTTCAAACTCCACTTATCTGTAAGTCACTTAACTGCAATCCAAAAACAACAGGTTGCAAAAAAGCCAAGGACTTGCTTTTAAAGCAGGGCTACACCCAGCTGGGTACCCTTTGCAACCAAACCCTTACACACACAAGTAGAAAGAAAAAAAGAAAACAATTAATACAAAAAGATTCGTTTTTAAACCTTTATATACCCAGCCCTTACACACATACACACAAGGATAGAATAAAGCAAGCAATGAATAAAAATAATTAGCATTTTTAGCCCTTTATATAGCCAAGCATAACACACACATACTATTTACATGATGCTTTCAAACTACCCTCGTCTGTAAACCACTTATGTGCAATCCAAAATGAGCTTATCTTTTGCTGACGGCAGACTGTTGACAACAAAAAATCTTAGAGGATGGTGCTACTGCTGCAGGCACATCAGTGAGAGCAGTGGAGGAACTGAGTCAGGAGGGCAGCTGAGGTTATGGATTTTAGAAGAATAAAGGTTTTGACAACACTTACAAAGATGCCTGCATATTGAGTTGGATGGCAGGCAGGCACACTAGTGGAGATAGGATTACTGGTGACTGATGGAAGACCAAACATGGTGAAAACAGTCTCAAAGATGTGGACTTCATGGGTTTGCACTGCACGCATTACTGCCTCTGGTTTAAGAACAACTCTTCCAGTTAAAGGGAATTGCAGACTCTTTGTCATTTCCACTGCAGTGTCAAGTCAAGCCAGCAGTTGAGGGAGGAGTAGGAGAAGGAGTTTTTTTTTTCCCTCCAGCACTGGCTACTCCAAGATGTTTTCACCTGGTGCAAATCCATCTTGGACAGGGGTCACCTGCTCACTGGGCAGAGAGGAATGGGCATCAACAGGGTCCTCAAGCTTTTCAGGGATGTCACTGAAAATTTAAGATAGCCACTGCCAACCTGGGTCAGGTTACCCCTTGATCCAGAAAATGAAGGGCTTCCTTGAAAACAGTAATGCTTTTCCCAGAAACATATATCCAGATGTTGGTAAACTAATCAGGGGGCTGAGAGAGTAGCTGAAAGGTTGGATGTGCCCAGTCATGGAAACCTCAGAGTACATGCTGGCCATGATCTGTTACCCAAGAATAAAGGGAAAGATAGAGCTCACAAATAATAACCTGGGAACTTGAAGGAACAAGCTTGTTCACAGAGTGTGTGAGATGCACCTCAAGTGGGGCATGCTCAAGGTAGGAGAGGTACAGGAGTTGCTCCATGCAGTTGTCTTACTCTCCAGACCTTGAACCTGTGCACTGTAGAAGCAGAGGAGATACCAGATCAACTCAAGCAGCAGTTTTTTGGGGAAAGGCTAATGATTTTTTGGTGGGTAAAATGAAAGCACCCAAAAGCAAGAGTTGCATCTGCAACATGGATAAAGCCTACCTCAATGAACTTCCACTTCTTCTACTTCTTCTACTAAGCTACCAGAACCATAAAGCTGTTATCTAACCAGCCCTCTCCTTGGTGACCCAGGAGCTGCTTTAATGCCTACCCACCAACGTCCAAAGTGAGAGGGTTTTCTCAGTGATGGGCAACATCCTAAACTTGGGCTCACTGTTCTCAATACAACTAGTGGAACAGATGGCCTTCTTCCCCCACCCACTTAATTATATTTCAGTAAAATAGTAGTGTGACAGATTTACTAGCCCATATACCATGCTGCTGCTCTAAGTGTCAGTCCATTGGTCTAATGCTGCTACTGCTGTAGCAGGTGGTTCTTCAGTGCCAAATCTCACCTCCTCCATTACCCCCTGAAGCCCATATAGTGATTTTAACACAGTCACAGATGATTTGCTGCTCCCAGAGATCAGTTCATATTTGTTTAGGGGGAGTTTTCTGTTGTTAGACAGACACAACCAGTACTTCATCAGTAATAGACTTTTGTAGGCCATGATACTGAATATGTGTCCCATTGACCAGTAGTTCATCAGTACACAGAATTGTGTGCTACTGTATGTGTCTGTCAAGACTGGTCTAATGCTGCTGCCAGTACTGCAATACCAACACTAGCCCCCTTTATCACCTCCTGAAGCCCATAGTACTTGTAACACATTCAAAGATGCTGCTGCTTCCATAGTCTCAGAGATCAGTTCATGTTTGTCGGGGAGGAATTTGTGTTGTTAGACAACTACCACCAGTGTTTCCTCAGTAATATACTTTTATAGGCCATGAAGCTGTATGTCTGTCCATATTGGTCTAATGCTGCTGCTGCTGCTGGTATTTCAATGCCAACACTTGCCTCCACTAATACATTCTGAAGCTGAATCTGTGCTTGTAAAACAGTCACAGATGCTACTGCTGCTGGTGGTCCTGGAATGTCAACTCTTGCCTCCTCTAAAACCTCCTGAAGCCCATACCATACTTGTAACACAGTCAAAGATGTTGCTGCTGGTGGTGGTACTGCAATACAAACTCCCATCTCCTCTATTACCTCCTAATCCCAATATTGTGCTTGTAGCAGAATCAAATATTCTGTTGATTCCTTCCTTACTCTCAAATGTATGTTATTTTGGGGGCTTTCGGCTGTCACATGTATTTCCACATTCAACATACATTACTAGCCCATATACTATGCTGCTGCTGTATGTGTCTGTCCAGACTTGTCTAATGATGGAATTGCTGGTGGTACTGCAATACAAACTCTCTTCTCCTATATCACCAGCTAAAGCTTAACAATATTGTGCTTGCATCAGAGTCAAATATGCTGTTGCTTCCTTCCAATCAGTGTACATTATTTTGGGAGAGCTTTCTGCTGTTATCACAGCCACATTTCCTTCCTCAGTTAACAGACTTTGGTAGCTCATATACCATACTTCTGCTGAATTCTGTTCATATTGGTCTAATGCTGGTGGTGCTGGTGGTATATCATGCAAACTAGCATGTTCTTTAACCTCCTAAAGTCCAACAATACTATGCTTGTAAAAGAGTCAAATATGCTGCTGCTTACTCTCAGAGATAGAGTATGTTATTTTGGTGGAAGATTTCTGTTAGACACAGCCATCTTTATATTTATTTGTTCATGTACCTTGATGGTACCTACAATTGAATGGCTGGAATGGATGGCCACATTTTATTTAATTTATTTGAATGAATCTTGTTCAAACGTCAGTCCAGAGAAAATGGTAGGGGCCTTCACCATTGAAAATAGCATTGAACAAATCCCATCTGACAACAAATACTTTTAATGAAATTCTGATTAACCCATCAGCCAGGCAAACAAAGTTTGTTTTCTACAAACATTTACATTTTCTTTGCATGAATGATTAAGACAAAGTAAATGATGCTATACACAAGTGTAGACAACATTTTCTTCATAACAATAATACACATCTGCTACTGCTGCTCTTGTGCAAATTAAATGCATGGAAGAGGATGACTCCGAGTGAGTTGGGGGTAACAAAATTCACACACTGCCCACACCCACTGTCTAGCCTGCCACCATGAGTAGGCATGTTGTTAAAACAAGTTAGTTATTATTCTATGTACTGCCAACCTACCCTTAATGAGCAGAATGGTAAACTTGAGAAAATACTGTCAGTTGATACACTGCTGCATCATTTTGTTTAAAACAGAGATTTTTTAAGCACTTATTTTACATTTTGCTCCCCACTGTTTGGCTGTGTCAGAGTTACATAAGATGATGGTTAGTGTCATGGGCAAAGAGCACAGGAACTCAGAATTTATGTTGCTTTAAGACTCAGTCTGCTAACAGCTTTATTTTCAACTGTAGTTTCTTCAGTTCAAAAGTATTCTCTAACTGCCATAGAAAACACAAGCAGAAACAGAAAGGTTTTTATGGGAAATTCACTGGTAATAGTGAAAAGGCAGACATTTTATGTATTTTCTATATACAGGAATTTCCACAAAAAGACAATTCCAGCAAAAAAATTTGACTTTTCACTGATCTCTACTAGTTTGTTGATCTGACGTCACAGAAAGCAATGGTCTCCCTGATCTGCTCAGTCACGTATTCAATTTCAACCTCTTGCATACAGTTTCTTAGATTATGTGCAGAAGTATTAAAGGAGAGCGTGGGGATAGAAAGTTTGAACTCACTTTTCCATCTCTCTCTGTTGTCATACAATATGGTGACCATGGGAAGCTTTCTCAGCTCACCAGTAGTTGCTATGATGTTTAGAAGCTACAAGAACTGAGAGTTCAAAAACACCCTCCCTTAATACATAGAGGATGACCAGCCCATCCCTGTCCCTGTGTGTCTGATTTGGTAAGTCTCCTAACCCTAAACACAATGAAACATGCTTTGACTGTCAATCAGTGAAAACATCATTACCCCATTTATTAGCCCCAGTCTGAGCACCCACTTAAATCTGAGAAAACATTAGCCCTAAAGTACCAAAGGACTGTGCAATGCATTGCTCTGCGATGTGTTTCACACCCTCTGGTACTTAAAATGTTAAATGCTGCTTGGTCTGAGGGAATCTGCTTTGATCTTGCTGAATCCATGTTAGTACAGTGCACGTGTATCCTGCACATTTTATAAATGACAATAGAATACAAGTATGCTCAGGGATCAGAAAGGCTTCATCAATTCAGACTAAGAAGAGTTTAACGTTTTGAATGCCATAGAGGTGAGCAACACATTACAGAGCATACTCCTTCAACACTCCTTTAACAATTTGATGTATCAAGGGTTTGTACAACATATTGTTCTGCAATTGTCCACACAAACCACTGGCACTCAAAAGGTTAAACATATGCAAGTCATTTATTATATATGAGGGAAAAAATTAAAACTGTTTTATTTAATTTAGTATCTTTCATAATTTATATCCCAACAAGTGGCAAATTTTAAGGGAACCAATGGTCCTCCAGATGTTGCATGTAAACATGAATTAAATTGTTGAGTAAAATTATGCTTTGGCCACACCTACAATTTAGAATGATGGTGTAACCATCACAGATGAGGCTCACCTCAAAATACGGAGCTCTAGGCAGCTGCCTACTCTTCCTATTGGAAAATCTGATCCTGTTTAAATAGGTTTGTGGTTTTTACTGGGTATAAACTTTCTGGTTTCCAGTAAGGTAAGCAAGACATTGCACTGAAATATGCTGCACCCAACTATGTTACTCAACGAGTGTTGATTATAAAAAATGTACACAAAGTGTAGGCGTGAGTTGCTTTTGTTGCAGATTATGTATAGGTGAAGTGGACAGGTGATTTGTAATATTTGCCATAACATAGGGAAAGAAAGAAGGAGACTAACAGAGGAGGAAAGGGAAGGAAGTTGACAAAGGTGAGAGGGAAGGAGGCTGACAGAGGAGATCAAAGGAGACTGGCAGAAGCCAGAGAAGGGCATAAATTCCGATTTTTAGTTTATTTATTTTTGTTTTTGAAAAAATGTTCATGGAAAATCCATGATTTGCCAATGTCTTGCACATTGAAAATTCCCTTACCTTTCCTTGTCTGACAGTTGGCTCCAGAACTCCACTAGTGATCATTTCTACAGTCCCTGATCTGTCATATTTAACATAGTGTGGCTCAGCTGGACTGTGCTACTGAAATTTATGTTTGGAACCTTTACCCTGCTTAGGCCTCAGCAGGACTGTGCAGTGGTCTTTCTATGTTCCAATGAACCACACACTAGCTCCACACTATTGGCCTGTGGCTCATAGTGGCATTTCTAACTGTTGTCCAAGGTCATCATAATCAGGCAACATGATACACATAATGCACATTGTGTGTGCAATGTATAAGGGAACATCTGCAGATGCAGAATATGCCAAGCTAATGCAGGGGCCATTTATTTTTACTGAGTAGTAATATATAGCCCATTGGAAGTGTCAGCTGACACTACATGATTTCTTTAGGGATGATTTAACAAGCTTAACTAGAGCAGATATATCAAGAAGTGTGTTTCCAGTCCTCCTCCCACACCTCTTCATACCCTGTGCATATTGTAGATAATATAACTACACAGTCCTCCCCCATGAAAAATTATTCTAGCACTCAGAAAAATCATCCTGTAATGCTAAGTAAACTATTCCAAACATTTTGACAGTGGTTTATTAATTGGTTGCTTTTGCAAGTATAACTGTAAATATGGATAAACCTTTAGAGAAATTGGGGATACAGCCTAATGTTGCAAAGTAAGCCTTGAAAAAAATTAACAGACCTAATGCAAGGCTAGCCTTTTAAATAATTGTTATCAGACCTGTAGCAAGACTAACTTTAAATATATTTTAGCAGACCAAACTTAAATCAATATAATATACAGATTCCAGGTGAGTTCAAAATAGAATTGTCAATTATATTCAAATTGTTACATGTATGTGTAGTGCTTCAAGAACTACATCTTATCTACAAACAGTGGGGCTTAGTTACATGTTTGCATGATAAGCTTGCCTACATCTGGGATACCTTGATGGGTCACAAAAGCTTATTATTGCTTTAGCCAGAAACATGTAACCATTGTTTTCTATCTATAGTAAGTTACAGGTTATTTTATTTTATTTTTTGTTTATGTATCAAATTATAGTTTTTGCAGCTCTCCTGATTACAGATATATGTAACTTTTAAAATACAAGTAAAATGCTATATTATATTGCCTTAACTTTGGCCTGCTAATATGTTTTAAAGCTTATTTTTTTTGTTGGTCTGGTAACAATTATTTTTAAGGCTTACCTTGCTTTATGTCTTAATTCTTTTCTAGGTTCACTTTGCCATATTGGGCTGTGCCACCAATTTCTCTAAATATTTTATCCATACTAAGTTATACTTGCAAAAGCAAACCAATGTTACAGGATGATTTCTCTGAGTTTGAAAGATGAATAGATAACAAAATTATTCTTAAATACTGACAAAATGGTCACAATGGTATTTGTTAAAAAAGCACAAACTGCTTAAACTCTCCAATACCCACCTAAGCACTGTAACAAAATATAATCATAACTTGGCCCCCAGTCAACTCCTGCAAATATATTGGTATGTTGCTTGACCCCAAACTGAGTTTTGGCCTTCATGTTGATAATTTAACAACCAAACTAAAATAGGAGCTCTGTTTAGAAACAAGTTCTGTCTGAGTCACCTGTTATGAAAACATATTGTTCAACAGATGATAAGGCCAGGCATAGACTATGGTGATTTAGTGTATGCTTCTGCACAACAAATCCATCTTGGTAAACTCAACAGTTTGCATAATTCATTATGTCACTTTTTGTTCCAGTGTAATTATACTGCCTATCATTGTGAAATGTTTAAAGAACTAAAGTGGCTAACACTTCAATCGAGATGTACCTTCAGTTTTCTTGCCTAGATTATAACCATTTTACTGGGAAGCTATGAGACTACATAAGCAGATGGCTCACTCCAGTTTTCCATTAACTATAACCTCCACAGCGCCATTAACAACTCACTGGGGGAGATTCACTAAAAGTTGATACTGTGTCAATATAATGCCGGGGGGCATCGGGGGGGGGGTCCCGATGCCCCCTGAGAGGTCTGATTTTATGTTATAAATTTAAAAACTACGCTACTTTTTTAAAACAAATATTTACACACAGTAACAAGGAAGTTAACCCTTTGAGTACCAGAAAGGTACGAAGCGCATTGCTTTGTAATGCAGGGTTAACAGTGTGAGGCATCATATTTTGGTTTTGAATGGAGAGCCATCATATGTCGAACATAAGGGGCATCATATGTCAGTTTGGAATGAGGGCCATCAAATGTCGAATATAAGGGGCATCATATGTCGGAGTGGAATGGGGGGAAACAACATATGTGAAATTTGAAATGTGGGATAGCATGTTGCATTTAAGTATTGTGGGGGGACATCACCATTGTGTGTTAGCCCACATACACTAACTGACACCCCCCCAGCCTTCTTCCCTTGTCAAGTCAGTGCCCATGGGAATTGGTGGTTAGCAGCAGGCAAGGGGAAAAGGCTGGAGAGGGCCAGTGTACATGTGGATATTTGGCTACCAGTGTACAAGTGAACAAGGCTGGGGAGCAAGTGGTAGCCACAAATCCATGTCTGACCCCCAGCCTTGTTCCCTTGGGAGTGCACATGTATAATATATTATACAGAGCTAAGGGTCTATTTGTGTAATACTTGGTGTGCTTCTTTTACCCTTTGAGTGCCATAAGGGTGAGCATTGCACATTCCCAAGCCACTCAAAGGGATAAGTGAGTGATGCTGTCCATGGTGTTCAAAGGATCCTCTCCTCTCTACTTCTGGCTAAGTGGGGGGGGGGGCGAGAGAATGCTCTCAGACTTCAGGATTGTCCTATTGCTAGTGATGTGTTAAGGAGAGCAACCCTTCCACATTGCCAGCACTACGACAACTCTCCATTCTACTAATTGATTGAGGGTTTTTACTGCATATGAAACTACAGGGAAATTCCAACTTCGACAGCCACAAGATAGGCAAAGTTGAGATTGTGAACTCCTACTGCAGGGGCTGCTATCAGAGTTTAGTGAATGTGATGAACTGCCACATTAACATAAAACACACCCCCTTGAATATGATAATGACTCCTTATCTTGCATTTCCATATAAAATGAGTAATTATGCTTCATTTCCATATGGAAATAAGCCATTGTCAATGTTATGAGTGAAAATTCATAAACCTGGTGAAAACATGTCTGATGGATATCGATGTAGGAAGGTTTTTTGTTGGACTAATGGGGATGTGATGTCGAAGACACTGTATGCATACTGTCTATGTTCCTTTTTGTACATTACCACGACAGGACATAGACATTTTGAGATCTCTTCAAACTTTAGTGAATCTCGGCCCCTGAGTATCCCACACTACAAGAACGAAGGCTGTTAATCTGCCTTCTTCAGAGCTCTAAAGTCTGAAATAACTTACCTGAAAAAAATCAACCAATCTAAAATAACTGCTCTTTGTATATAAAAACAACATATAATTATATATTGTGTGTATATGAACATACATTGTTTCTCTATTTTGTGTAAATATGTAACTTCTTACTGTAAAAGCTCTCCCTGGTAACATTTTAATAAATAAATAAAGTAGCTGTAAAAATAAATATATTTTGAAAGGCCTGTTGTAATTGCTAATCCTTCTGTAAATACCTTTCTTAAGTAACAAGGGGCATATGCTTGTTTACAAAAAATCCAAATAAAAGGCATATAAAGGCCTTATCTAGTAAATTACTGCTCAAGAGTATACCAGTTTTCCTCACGTCAAGACCATGGTGATTCATTTTACTTGATGGTTACTAGTCTGTATTTCTGTCTGTATAAAAGCTCAGAACACCATTAATCTTGATACCGTAATTTGAAAAGTGTGCTCATAAATATACATGATGAGCTGATGACTACATTATAATGTCAACAACTTTCAAAAATAAAAAGTTGAATTTACCATGGAAGATGGACACAGTCAATGTTTGTAGTATGTACACACCATGCACACCTTCTACTCCTTTCCCATTGACCTTGCCTCTAACACATTTGGTGGACATAATGACAGTAGTGTTGATTTTTACTGTAAATCACATGACAGGACTGCTAGAGTGTGTGGAGTAAAGTTCTGTCAATATGCTGTCTGTCGATTTCAGTCTATCACAGCTCAGGTCAAGGATTTCTGGTCTGCTTCTGTCACTTGACTACTTAAACTCTGCAATACCCATTTAATTATTGTAACAGAGTGTAATCATAATGTGGCCCCGGTCAGCTGCTACAAATATATTGGTATGTTGCTCGACTCTAACCTAACTTTTGGTCTTCATATTGATAAATTAAAATCCAAACTGTATCCTAAAACAAGAGTTATGTTTAAAAAAAATCCTTTCTGAGTCCCTGGTAAGAAAAGGTATTGTTGAACAGATATTAATGCCAGTCATAGACTACGGGGATTTAGTATATGCTTCTGTACCATAAACCCATCTCGGTAAACTTGACACTATATAATTCATTATGTCACTTTGAACTCCAGTGTAATTACACTACTCAGCATTGTGATATGTTTAAAGAACTAAAGTGGCTAACACTTGAATCTAGATATACCATTTCCTTTTCTTGCCTAGATTGTAACCATTTTACTAGGAAGCTACCAGACTACATGAGTAGGGATGGGTGAAAAGTCAGAAAAATTTCCTGCATAACTTTTCGCAAAAAAACAAAGATGTTTCAGTTTTTCCGTAAAAGTTTTCTCATTTCTACCACTGCAAAATTTTTCTTCTTTTCGCCACTGCCAACAAATTTTTTACCTATGTTTCCTATGCTGCAAAATTTCCCACCACAATATTAATATTTCTGAGGATGGCAGTGGAGAAATAAGTAGCAGAAAGTCAAAGATGTGAGTTCTACAGCAACATATGACTTGAAAAATGTGTTAGCATTCAAAGTGCCTTTGTCCTTTGCCCAAAATACAGACTTCCTGCTTAAGTGACATTGGCACATACTCCAGCAGTCTCTGTTTTCAACAAAGCAAAAGGGCAACATGATGTCAAGAGATTTAGAAAAAAAGGTACAACCTACAGTGTGGTTGATGTGTATGGTAGTGGTAATGGTGTACTGGGGTGGTGTGATTGATGTGTGTATATTTGTGTGTGTATATACTGTATATATGTATATATAGTACTGTGCAAAAGTTTTAGGCAGATGTGAAAAAATGCTATAAAGTAAGAATGCTTTCAAAAAATAGTCATGTTAGTAGTTTATTTTTATCAATTAACAAAATGCAAAGTGAGTGAACAGAAGAAAAATCTAAATCAAAGCAACGTTTGGTGTGACCACCCTTTGCCTTCAAAACAGCATCAATTCTTCTAGGGACACTTGCACACAGTTTTATATATAAGAGATTCCTACAGCAGTTTTTACCTTTATCATGTTTGTGTCAAATGTGAGCTATCATTCTTCTCAGATTACTGATACACAGTATGTGTTGGTCATAGCAGTGGTCACAAGTGTGATAGATGGTAGCAGTCCTTCTTCACATCCCTCCTCCTCTTACTTCTCATCTGTGCTGCTGTTAATACATTTGGCCTGGCTTTCTCTGTCATGTGTGGTTTCTGCTAAGAATGTTAGTTTCCCAACATTGCTGCTTGATAGGCACATCATACGGTCATTCACAATGCAATCAGCTGTACTGAAAACCCACTCAGACTCAACGCATGCTGGAGAATAACTAAGAGTTTCCACTGCAGTATGTGTCAGTGCTGGCCACACACTGATTTATTTGCCAGTAGTCCATGTAGTCATTGTTTCTGCCTAGAACATAGCTATCCTGCAAGTATGAAGAAACCATCTCACATGCAGCCTGTGGAGCCTATTCACTAAGATCTCCAGAGCTGAAGAAATCTTAGAGTATAGGCTCTTAGAATAACATAGGAACTGGAGAAATGATGAACTGGAGAAGTCATCGCCACTTTGTCACCTCTTTATCACCGCTTAGTGAATCTTCCCCCTGGACAGTCAATCACACAGAATTTTGGGGTATTTAGGCTCAACCTCCTTTCTCCCTTCCTCTCCCTGAGAGTGCCCTGACTCCCTGAATACAGAGGACAAATATTCTACCCAAAAGACTCCCTAAACTAAGCTTTAACTCCACTTTATTTGCCTATCTTCTCTAGCTCAAAATTGTGCTTCTGTCTCTCCTCTCACAAACACGGAATGGAATGCTGTGATAGCCTGACACCCTTTTATATACCTGCAGGTAAAGAAGAGAATACTTCCGTGTGGTGGGAAGAAATTTTGTCTTCCCATTGCTTTCAGTTTCTGATTTCCCATTGATTTCAATGAAAGTGGGAAAACAGCACTTTTTGAGGGAAATTTTTCACTAGGTGGGAAGTGCCATTTCTAGCCTTTTTTAGTTTGAGACGAAAATTTCAACCCATTTCTACACATGATCAGTTGACTCACTCTAGTTTTCCATACTAACGTTAACCTTTGCTCAGCTACAGACAACTCAGTAAGTATCCCACACACAAGACAGAAGCCAATCAGAGAGCTGAAAGTCTGAAATAACATACCTGAAAAGAAATCACATCTTCTCCCTGTCTCCCTAAAATGAACTGCTTCTTTGCGTCTAAAATGGCTTGTAACTGTATATAATTTCTTTTGATATGTTTAAGTGTATATTTGTGTATATATTGTTTCTGTTTTATGTAAATATGCACCTTCTTACTGTAGAAGCACTCAAGGACACACTTGAACATGAGAGACATTTCAATGTATTCTTCCTAGTAAAACATTTTTTAAATAAATAAACTAGCTGTAATTAAAGACATATTTTGAAAGGCCTGTTATAGTTGGCAACCCCTCTGTAAATGCCTCCTAACTTGACTGTTGTGTCAGTTTTTACAGTACAGTGGAGGATGAGGAGAGAAATTTTAGCTTTAGAATGAGCACCTTGGAATAAAGGATCAATCATCTTGTTATCCCTTTGAGTGCCAGAGGGCTATGCAATGCATTACAAACCAATTCATTATGTACCCCTTTGGCACTCAAAGCGTTCAAATAGAAACTACCTCCCGCTCCTTATAATATTTGAGGAATATGTCTTTAAATATGGTAATATCAGATAAAAATGAGCATCTTCCTCCTTTTTTTGGCTTGAGATGCATACCATGACACTCTGACCTAAAAAAGCAGAACAACTGTATACTGAGAGAATGAGACTGTTTTAATTTTAAAATCAATAAAATATGTCTTTGTCTATCTGTCTGAAAGATTAATGTAATGTCATATTGATATCATATAAACTTGAAGAGAAAAGGCAACTTTATAAACTTTCAGCAAATAAATTCTCTCCAATGTGTTTTTCTGTTTGTCAATGTGATAAATTGGATGATTCTGATTTAAAGTTATTGCAAAGGCACCAAATGCCAAAGAAAAACCTAAACTATATTTCTGTCTTGTTATAATGAATGAACAAACCAAGAAATAAACAACTTGACTTTAATTGATACGATTTGACTTTCAGTCTCTGAACCTACAGAATGTATGTGGCAGACTGACCTTAGGCATACTTATAAAAGTGGACATTTTAGTGTAACATATAATAATAAGCTCTTCTGGGCAAGGATCTCTCTAGCTCTTGTTTTTGTCTGTCACAATAATGAGTCTTTCAAATAAGTAAGTGCGACTTCATCACTCTCTGGAACCTCAGACTGAGGAAGGTTATAAAGATCAACGTAAAAAGAGTGGAACGTTTCAGCAATTCCAGGGACATCTCTGTGAAGGTGACCTCCTGCACCCTCCATTTGAGAGATTGGGGCCGTTTTCCATGGGACTTTCGTCTGTTGTGAAAGAAGTCTCCCCCCTTTGTTGCTGAACTCATAGAATGTACTGCTAGACCACTCCATACCTCTGACCGCCTTGGAACGCATAAGTTGCGTTGCCTGGGCACACAAGGCAGTTAAGGATCCAAGAGACACTGGACCCAAAGAAAGCATATGGGATGCCTCCAAAGTTTGAATGGAAAGCAGTAACTAGAGGAACTCCACCTCCTTCTGTTTCTTCCGTCTCGCCAATAAGTCTATGAAGACCCCCTTAAATAACATTTGAGGGCTTCCCAGACACCTAATACTGAAGGAATAGAATGCATATTGTTACGCAGGAATTCCTGTATCAGAGAGCGTACCTCCGTACATAGTTGGACATCGTCCAATAAAGAATCATTCAGACGCTACACTGTAGGTCGCGAAATAGTCGAAGGAATCTCCAAAGTCATAACCACTTGAGCGTGGTCCGACCATGTGATGAGCAAGATCTCAGCATTAGAAAGATAGTGTGGATGCACCTGTGAAAGGACCAGATAATCCAGCCTTGAGTATGAATTAGCTGGGTGCAAATAAAAAGTATAAGTGCGACTAGAAGAGTTTAGGAACCTCCAGGAGTCTACTAGGGAGGAAAGATGGAGGGATTTATTAATAGTGGCAAGGTGAATATAGGGAAGGGAAGAATGAGAGGATGAACAATCTAATGTCGGACATAAGGACACATCCAGGTCATCACCCACAAGCACCATCACAGTCTGAAACTCCTCCAGCTTAGCCAAGACACACCTTGTTAGGTGCATAGATTGAAGCTAGAGTTAACATTAGGTCCCCCACTCTACCTCTAAGAAAGAGGAAGTGGCCATTCTGGTCACAAAGTTCTTCCTCCAGAGCAAAAGGGAGAGAGCTGTGTAGAAGAATCCCCACCACCCTCTTCTTATAACTAAAATATTGTATAGGATAACTTCTATGCACCATCCTAGGGGCAGCTGATGCCATGAAGTGAGTTTCCTGCACAAAACATATTGTAGCATGTTGCCGTCGGCACTCCTGGAACAGCATACTTCTCTTATGAGGTGAATTGAGTCCCCACACATTTAATGACAAGGTCCGAATCTTAAAAACATTAGACATCATAATAAAAAAGCAGTGCAACAGGGGATATACCATTGGACAAGGAAAAGGACAAAGGAAAGAAGGGACTGAGAGGGACAAGAGCAGAAGGGTCATAGAAGGGAGAAAGAAGAGAAAGCACAGGGAAAAGGAGAGAAAAAGAGAGTAAGAGAGGATAAGTGTCCAAGGCAATAGAACCGTGAGGATGGGTAAAATGACCATAGTAGTAACCGCAATCAGCAAATAACAGTATAAATAACATGAACATATAGCGGTGAACATCAGGGGTGTGAAACAGGTCCACGTCTAGATAAGACACAACAGGACAATCTCATCAGGCCCCAATATGAAGGTACATAGAGCGGGAATCCCTACCCCCCAGATCAACCCAGAGCCACTGCGAGCGAACAGCTCAAACAAATGACTCAAACTTCCTCTATCCAACCAACAGCACTCAGGGTCAACCGGGGAGGGACAGGAGCCACCACATAAATGAATTAACTAGCTAGCTCTATACACCTGGGAAGCCAAAAAGGAGTCCCCTAAACCAAACTTAATAAAGCACATGATATGTAGAACATTTTAACACGGTACCAAACAGTTAGAACTGCAATGAACACCTCAAAAACAAGATTCAACCCACCCAACAATGAGCCGAGTGTGTCCCATCATCCCTGGGCGCCCCCAGAGACCCAGTGCCTCTCAAGCAGCGCCTGATCCCCAGGGACATCCAGGCAGCCGACCCCCGAATGGGGGACGGACACCTGAATGTGGAGCCCAGGAGAGAGGGGAAAACCCATCTCAGGCCATGTAAGCCCCAACCCCCCACCTCCACCCCTCCCAAAGTACATATATGCCAACACCCCTATAAGCAGGAGATAGCAGCAGAACAAGGAGGGACACCGATTCAGGGTGTTAGAGACCCCCGAAGGAGGCATCCAAGATCCTGAAATCACGTAATGCCGATTTACCCTAATCACCATCTGAGTGAGCCACCATGACAGCCCCAGGGAAAGGGTGGAAGAGAAGGTCAGGTCAGACAGCGATGAACACCCATCCCAGAGACCACCTACCTCCCCTCCCACTAAGTGGACTTACACTAGTCCCACGCTGAGCCTTCCCAGTCCCGGCCCACGTAAACACTGCATCTGACCCCAGGGTCTCTAACTATCCCAAGCTGGGAAAAAGCAGAGCTGGAGGATGTGAGTGCCCCCCCCCAGCAAAACCTGAACCTCAAATAAACAGATATATATGGACAATCTCCAGCTTGCACATACAGAAGCGTCCCATCTCCAAGGGAAGGAAAGCTCCCCCCAGAGGTGTGAGGTGCCCGTTCCCACCCTGGACTTGTGATCTAACAACCACAAGGGATACCTCCCCCAGCAAGGGGTACATGGGATCAAAGAGTGCAGTCCCAGGAGCAGGAGTAAGAATAGAAGTGGACATGGCAGGTTAATCCTGGGGAACAGCCTCTTGAGCATTCCGGATCACTTGATCAGTCCTCCTCTTCTTGGGGGTCACCACTGACTAAGGCTGAGGCCGAGGGAGATCTGGAAGCAAGTTCTGGGCCTTATGGATGATGGGATCCCACAGTTGCACTTTGGCAAAATTCAACTGAGAGCATAATTTAGCCACGTCCTCAGAGTCTTTAACAGTGAATGTGGAGCCCTCATGGGAAACAATAAGAGCAAAAGGAAAGCCCCACCTATAAGAGACATGGTTGTCTCGTAGAGCATCCATCAGGGGTTTGAAGGCTCTGTGTAGTTGTATGGTATAAGCCGAAAGGCCGTTAAAGAGTTGTAAGTCTGCATCCTCCCAGCGGAGATAATGTAGTTGGTGAGCTAATTGCATAATTTCATCTTTCTGACGGAACGATGCAAGACAGCATATAACATCACGAGGCCTCTCCCCATTTTGCCCATGAAGCCGCAAGGCCCTGTGAATCCTCTCAATCTGCACCAACATAGGGTCCACTTTCAGGATGGAAGCGAAAATCTTCCCCCCTGTGCCACGAAGGTCCTGGGGCGGAACTGTCTCAGTTAGGCCACGTATGCGTATATTATTTAGTCTCCCCCTATTTTCAACATTGTCCAAATGGAAGCGCAATTTAGCTAACTCTTCCTCTTGGGATAGTAGATGTTGTCCAGTCACGCGTTGTTCATTCAAAATTGTGACATTCGTTTCCTCCAGGTCCGCGACACTGGACCCAATCTGTTTCATGTTTCTGCTGAGATCCGCAATGTCGCCACGGAGGGAGTCATGGAGCCTTTCGATCAGGGCCTCCAAATCCTTTCTTGTGGGTAGAGAACGAATGTCGTCCTTGGTAGCAAAGGACCACAGCTCTGTCTTCCCCTGGCATGCTTCCAGGTCAACCTCCTGCAAAGGGTCTCGAGCTCTGAGTGATGGGGTGCCCAAACTTCGATCTGCCATTTTGGGATCAGAAAGGTGTGAAGCAGGGGCTGTCTGCGGCATAATGTTTTCCTTGAGAAATCCTGTGATTTTTTGGTATTTACTCCTTCTCCACCGACATTTCAGGATGATCCTAATAGTAAGGAGGAATATTCCAGAGTAGATAGGAAGCCATGATAGGCAAATAAGCTAGTTAAACGCTAACGGGGACCGGAGCGATCCTAGTGTGTGTGTCCATCTCCTCCAAAGGTCAGACCACGGCCCCTGGAGATGAAACTCTTATCACCCTTTATTATATAAATTATTTCTCCAGTAGATGCATCTGTGTAGATGGCCAAAGATATATTTCCCTTTTGATGTTTGAATAGCTTGAGTATATTTAGTGAGTAAACAGTTTGTGACTGAATCTAATGATCCTAAGTATATGGAATATATGGGTTAAATTTCTGAGCTCTATAGGGGCGAGCAATGCATCACTTTGCAATGCATTGAATAACCATCTGGCACATGATAAGCCCAACATATGTTTATTGTGTGGAATAATGTAACATAAATTACTTGTAATGTTCAGACCAAAGTTCAGAGTGTCAACAAATTATACTTCCAAATCTTTGCCTCTCTGTGGGCTAGATTTAAAGGCAGCCGTTAGTAAAAAAAATCACTAACGGGTGCGTTAAGTTCCATGTAGCAATTCAAAGATCCGTCTAAAGAACAGCTAACGGCAGTTTCAGAATCCTTATGGCCGATACACTTACGTGCATTGAAACGCATGGAACAACATTCCCCAGAGCCATTCAAAGGCTTGCGGTACTGTTAACGGCTGATAAAAAGAGACACCTAACAGGAAAAAATTAAGACCCACTTTTCTTAGCCGTTAGACACTTAACGGTCAAAACAAAACACCAGTTACATAGAAATATACACAAAATGCTGACCGCACAAGCATGTAAATGGAAAAATTAACCTGTGCAATGCCAAAACAACACAAAAACATGGACAGACAACACAAATCACTCCACACACAACAACAAGCAACACCACAGGGACAAGGCACGGAACAATGGGGGTTATCACACAAAACGGACACCTGCAAATACAAGCTCACCTGTGCAACATCAACACGCGACCTGCACCCCACAACTACACACCCGCAAATGGCAGACACATACCAAGCACAACACACCACATCTTATAACACACACACACCTGCAAACACTTACCTGGACAAAAACAACTCTCCATTGGTCAGCACTCACCTCATCACCACACCTACACAACGCCCTATCAAGTACTTAAAGGGACAACTCACCACACTCACTTGTGGCTTGTTTTCCACTCAGGGAGGGAGAGATAGAGAGAGATAGAGAGAGAAAGAGAAAGAGAGAGAGATAGAGATAGAGCTAGAGATAGAGACAGAGAGTGCAATCAGTATGTTGGGTTACATATTGTTGCGAAGACTGCGGAGAAGGCGTGCAAGGGAGAGAGCTAGGGAACATCAGCAACCCCCAGGCACGCCTGATCAACAGCCTTCACCTGTTGCGAGTGAGGAGGCTCTGGCTTAGCAGCCACACAGGAGTCCATCCCCACCTGGAGGACAGCACCTGCCTGCAGATGCACAGCTGCAGCAACAGGATGCTCCACAGCAGCAGAGGATGTATAGATGACCACCAAGGCCCAGGGTATACAGCCCAACGGTCACCCTCTTTGGAATGACCAATGATGAGGTCATTGATCGCTACAGGTTGAGGCCTGACAGCATTATTGCCTTGTATGAGGTCATCAAGGATCAGGTGGATCCCATCTATATCCACAACCATGCCTTATCTGGCCTTCAAAAACTACTGTGTGCCATACACTTCATGGCAAGTGGAGACTTCCAGTCCACTGAGGGTTACGCATCTGGCATGTGACAGGACACATTCTCCAGGGTGCTGGCCCAGGTCTTGCCAGCCCTCAAAAGCAAGGCTAATACTTATATACATTTCCCCACCACCGACATGGACTGGATACACATCAATCAGGCCTTTTACGCAAGGGGAGGCATGCCCAGAGTCATGGGTGCTATAGATTGCACCCATGTCCATATTAAAATCCCAGCACGTGACGCACAGCTATTCATCAACAGGAAGAACTTCCACTCCATCAACGTGCAGATGGTGTGTGACAGCAATATCGGGATTATGAATGTCTGTGCAAAGTATCCTGGCAGCTCACATAATTCATACATTCTACAAAACTCCTCAGTCCACAGAGATTTTGAGAACTTTTACAGGGGGATGGCTTTTGGGTGAGTTCACAATACAGAATCACACCACATCCACAGGTGTACACACAACGTTGCTCAGCATGCTCCTGACCCACAGCTAGTACGTCCACCACACAAAATATCATTCACACAACATGTGCTCCCTGTCTCACTATGTCACTCACATTACACAGGTGATGCTGGCTATGGCTGCACTGCAAGTCCTGGCTACTGACCCCTGTGGCCAACCCTCAAACACATGCCCAGAAAAGGTACAACCAGGCTCATGGCAGAACGAGGAATGCTATCGAGCGGACCTTTGGCCTTCTCAAGTCAAGATTTCGATGTCTGGACCACTCGGGGGGAGCACTGCAGTATGCACCTGGAAAGGTGTGCGACATAATTGTGGCGTGAGCAATACTGCACAACATCGCAGTGGACACCAGGCTGCTGGATCACATCCAGGACCTCCCCATACATGAAGTGCCCATGGACATTGGCCATGTTGAGGAGACCTTGAGAGGGGAGCAGATCAGAGACAGGCTCATCACTGAACACGTTACATGTGAGTATGACACAGGCATGCAAACAATCCATGCAAGTCCCCCATCAGTCTTGTGAATTGGTGCCAACACACTAACCACACTGCACATGATGTTCTCTCTCACCCCACAGGAACATTGACACATCACTGCACTGGCAGCAGCATGGCCCCAAACATCAACCATACCATGGACGTGGCATATTGTGTGTGGGGATTCCAAAGCCATCCTCCATTCCCCTCTCCACGTTGACATACAGACCCCAAGGATATCACGCACACCCCCAGGAGAAACAAGGTACAACATATAACCCATGTTCATCGCCTTACAGGGCTTGATTGACAGCAACTAACTTGATTTGCCATGATCATAGGCTGAGCAACCATGCTAGCCTTGTAGCTAAAGAGTATTATCCAATGCTATGCATTGGATAATACTTCGGCACATCAGAGGTTAAAGGGCCATTGGACTCAATATGGGACCTGTACTGTGCTAGAGCTGAGAAGAGTAGCAGAGGGGTGGATGTATAGTGGTATTGTTACACAACGTAGAGGCCATGAAACGTAGATCAGATTACCATGGACTCCATGCTGACCTGTGAGTGTGCAGACATATGTGCCCCTGATATGAATACACACATCAACAAATATGTCCTAATAGTTCCATGGAACAAATTACATTGGGCTGCCACTGTCACTTTCACAGTGGCAGCCCAAATTCATTACTTCCATGGAGCTCTCAGAACACTTGTTGATGTGTGTATTCATGTCAGGGGCTCATATCCATAGGGCTGGTGCACATGTCCTTAGTTCTCCACATAATTGGTTACAGATGAGTACACAACACATTACCAAGCAATGGTTTGTGTACTCATCTGTAATTAAGAAAATTGAGGGGATTATAAAGTTGAAATTGTTGTTTCTTGATGATCAGTTCAGGTCTATTGCTCCAAATCCTGTCCTCTTGTCCCACAGCATCCATAACATGATCCATCCTTGAAATGAAGATCTTACATGTGACTGGATTGATGTCTTGACAACACCTTCATGAAGCTCACCCCTTGCTGTATTTGGTGATTTTATTGGTGATGCAATGTTTGACCTGAGGTTCACAGCAACCTCAACTGGAACATTCTCATCTAGACACAGAAAACACAAATTCACGAGTGTAATAACCTGTACAGTTAGGATGCTCATCTACAGAGTTGCCAGACCTTGTGGACAACACATGAGCAGGACAGCAGTGTTACTAAAGTAGTACAATTTAGTTTCAAAGTACATTTAGTGTTCTCATACAAGTGTTCAATGCATATAGGCAATACTCACAGAAAACACATGTATGTTCTAATGTACTTTGAGACACAATAAAGATGAACCATCACTTTTCAATCTGTGTCTGTATGAGGATATATTGGATTACACATTTGTTAATGCGTAACCACACTCAGGATAGAGTATCCCCCATACATGGAAAGGCATCACCCATATCACAGGAGTCCACCACTTGTTTGCCATTGAATGGACTCTGTGATGTATTCATGCAAACAGGTGGCAGCGATACACTGATGTGTTGTGGGAGTGATAACGAGGTGATACAGGGGACATACTTCCACAGTGAATTCCTGTCCACCGTTTCTGTGTTGCTCAGTATAATCAATGTTCTGAGATATTGCTCCACTTTGACATATCTCAGTACATGGACTACATCAACGAATAACCAGACCAAGTGGACAAGTGTTATCACTGGTGAAGTCTGTTACACCCTTAGGAAAACAACAACTCAACTTACTGGAGGCCCCAGTGCTCACCCCAGGATATCAGTGTGTGTGCTACACATTGAAATCCTAGGTTAAAAACATTGGGTTCCCCAGTAAGTCAATTGCACAATGAGTGTTTGAATCCAAGACAATATTGATACAGGTCCCATTTATCTGTCCTGCTTGTTATGTCACCGCTAAGTCACATAGCTGTTTGTTTGGTTATCTCCTTAACCCTCTGAGTGCCAGAGTGGTACCCAATGCATTTCTTTGCAATGCGTTGCCTACCACTCTGACTATCAAAGGGTTAAACAAAACATTTGATGCAGACGAATGTTCAATGTTGTACCATTTGTTGTGCTAAGGGGTATGTTTTATTGTTCAAAATCAACACACAGCATCATCATATAACACAGTTGTGTAATATGGCTCCAGGGATGTATTTCCAGTTGAATTTGTACAATGGTGTGTGTGTGTGTGTGTGTGTGTGTGTGTGTGTGTGTGTGTGTGTGTGTGTGTGTGTGAACCCATGTTGTAACATCCCACAAACATTTTGCCTAGGCAGAAGTTGTGTTCACTGCATTGTTTGGCAATGCATTGGTTCCATTTTGGGTCTGCTGAAGAGCCTCCGTGTGGTCAAATGACTGACATCTCCAGCTGTCACATACAGCAACATCTTTGTAAACATCTCTTTATGATGCCTACAATGTTACATCAAGGCCAGGCCAGGGAGCCTCTCCCCCGGAAAAAGGACACTCTCCCTCTCCAGCACAGCCTCCATGAGGGCCGTGTTTTCTTCCACGGTATATCTGGAATCCCTGACCCTGTCCCCCTCAGCTCCGGCATGCGAGGAGTCAGAACCGGAGTGTCCTGCCTGTTCTGCCCCTGCCTGTGTGTGGTGGTCCCCAGGAAATACCCCTTGTCCCACTGCGGGTTCTGTCCCTGTCCTGCGTGTGCCTGCTCTTATGGGCCTGTTCCCCCTCCACCCTGCGGATCTCCCTCTCCCACCCCTGCTCTGCTCAGGGATACCCTCCTGACCTTCCTCCTCCTCCACTACTCTCCCCATCCCTCTCTCCTGTCCTCCTCTCCTGGCCATCATTCACCCACTCACTCACAGGCCCTCACAGACACACTTGATCCCACTCACTCTCTGTCACACACTTTCACTCACAGATTTACACTGTAAAAATAAAGTTTAAAATGTGATGAAAAAAAAGACTATGTGTATGTATGTGTATGTGTTTGTGTTTGTATGGATGTATGTGCTATGTGTAAAAGTGTGCTATGTGTCTATTTAAATGTAATTCTCTCCTCTCCAAAATCCTTCAACCTTACTCCTCTGTATGCTTCTCTCTCTCTCTCTCCCTCTCTCTAAACACTATCCTCCACTCCTGGGTCCTGTGATCTAGCTTGCTGAAACTCGAAACACAGGCAGGGTGTTACCGTTATTTTGAGGTATATATAGGTGTATTTGAACATTTTTGATACTTTGGGGCCTTGGGATTGGCTGTAGGTTTGAATTTTGTTTGTGCATCTATCAGGGTTGCTAGGCAACGGCAGCTGTAATGTTACATTTTGACTTAAGTTGTGTTTTAACGGGTGTTTGGGAAGCACGGTGATGCGAAATCAGGTGTGATGCTGGTTTTTGTGTTACGTGTGTTTGTTATGCCTACGCCCGATAGCTATTCTTGTACACTTACCTGTAAATCTTCCGTAAACCATGTGTTCTTTCCAGCCGATGTACCTTTTTTACTTAGCGGTTGGTTTAACGGCTGCCTTTAAATCTAGCCTGTGTCTGAAAATGTCCCATCAATTCTGATACCCTGAGATCTTTATTGTTACAAGTTTTGCACATATGTTGACACACTGTGGTATCTTTCTTGTTCACACCGGACCTATTAGAATTCATCGATTTTCTTAGAGTTGAGTTGGAAGTCCAGTGAGGAAAAGAAGAAAAGGTTAAGTCAAATTTGATAAACATTTTAAACTGTTATTTTTTTTTTGTCTAACGCCTATTTACTAAGCAACTAACATCTAAAACTGATCCTTTAGATGGGAGGGTAGGGAAGTGTATGGGTGTTTTGGAGCATTCCTTTTGTTACCTCTTGTTTTACATTTCTTATGAAAAAGGAGCAGAGGAAGTGTAACTTTACAATACATTCCTGCACATGCTGTTGGGGCTTGCTTTGCTTGCATTAAAAACATTACAATGGCTGAATGTATGCACTGAAGTGATTAAAAGCTCTAGATGGAATATGTCCCAAAGTGAAGCTGCGGATGTTGGAGGCTAATGACAGTAGAGCTATGCTGACAGATTTGTACTTTCCAAGCAAAAAGTAGTTTACCACTTAAGGACAAGAGGGATGTGAAACACATTGCTTCACAATATGTTGCACATCACTCTTGTCTTAATGGGTGAATACACTAATTTGCTATATCCCACTAGACCATGGTTCTCCCACAAGTAACTCACAAGCTACTAGTAGCTCTTCATCTACAGTGAGTAGCTCACTCCACTCAAGTCATGTATCAGAGAACTGACAGTAATTCAGATAGAGTTCCTCACAACATTTTCATAGTTTTCCTGCACCAAGAAGCTAAATATCTCTTAAATAACTGTTCACAGTTTAATATGTGTGCTTAGATACAATGGCATATATAGTAAGTGATGTAGACAATATGTGGTATCAAAGTAGGTGAGAGAATATGGGACCACAGCAAGACTCCATATCTACTTACTCATTGTAACAAAAGGGTTTTCACATTTGTGTTATGTTCATTAAATGTTTTAATTAACCTAATCTATTCTAATAATGTTAAACTTGCATAGTAATATGGGATAGAGTCCTTAAAGATGGCAATAATGTATGTGAATTTCTTGTTCCAATAATTTTACACCTGTAGCAGAATGTTATCACCTTGAGCTGTTACGGAAGTCACACATTTCCTGTGCATCACTTTGTTATTGGAAAGTATGGCACAGAAAGGAAAATTGGTATGAACAGCTTTGGAGATGGTTTGATCTGTACAATTATAAATTAAATATATTTTCAGTATACATTTTAGAGTTCCTCAGTATATTTTCACTGATTAAAAGTAGCTCCCATTGAGGAAAAGGTTGGAGACCAATGCACTAGACTATTAACCCTTTGAGTGCCAGAGAGGTATCCAATGTATTGCAATGCAATGATCTGGATACCTCTCTGGCACTGAAGGGGTTAAGATTGTTACTCTGATATCATATTTTCAAAAGGACATAATAAAGACATCAATATTGTTGCATTAATATATTTGGAAATCATTTGATGATTTTTTTATGTTCCTATCTTTGGGTATAAAGAATTATAGATTATATCTTGATTAGTTGCTTATTTGCATACTCATTGCTTAGCAACATGGCTAGTCACAGCCTTGTATTAAAAAAAAAAGTTAAAAAAAACACAACACAACGTGAACAAAAGGATGAGCAAATAGATGTCAATTTTAAATATGTTAAGACAATTTATAATAGAAGCATACATGTACAAAATACATAATAAAACCACATACCATAAAGAAATAA
This sequence comes from Rhinophrynus dorsalis, assembly GCA_037306005.1. NCBI lineage: Eukaryota > Metazoa > Chordata > Amphibia > Anura > Rhinophrynidae > Rhinophrynus > Rhinophrynus dorsalis. The sequence goes on along the minus strand of CM074720.1, from coordinate 339,393,807 downwards.
CAGAAAAAAAAGTGTAACCCAGTGCAATCACCTTGAGAAGTGGAGGGTGGTCATCTCCTGTCCCAACATAAAGGTATTGGTATTTTGGAGCAAATCAACTACGCCATAAGAGTTTATCTATTATTTCAATGAGGCTTTCAACTTGAAGGCAAGAGAGGTATCCAGCACAATGCAAAGCATGCTAGAGGGGTATCCAGCACAATGCAAAGCATGTTAGAGGGGTATCCAGCACAATGCAAAGCATGCTAGAGGGGTATCCAGCGCATTGCAAAGCATGTTAGAGAGGTATCCAGCGCATTGCAAAGCATGTTAGAGAGGTATCCAGCACAATGCAAAGCATGTTAGAGAGGTATCCAGCACAATGCAAAGCATGCTAGAGGGGTATCCAGCACAATGCAAAGCATGTTAGAGAGGTATCCAGCACACTGCAAAGCATGCTAGAGGGGTATCCAGCACAATGCAAAGCATGTTAGAGGGGTATCCAGCACAATGCAAAGCATGTTAGAGTGGTATCCAGCGCATTGCAAAGCATGTTAGAGGGGTATCCAGCGCATTGCAAAGCATGTTAGAGAGGTATCCAGCGCATTGCAAAGCATGTTAGAGTGGTATCCAGTGCATTGCAAAGCATGCTAGAGAGGTATCCAGCGCATTGCAAAGCATGTTAGAGGGGTATCCAGCGCATTGCAAAGCATGCTAGAGAGGTATCCAGCGCATTGCAAAGCATGTTAGAGGGGTATCCAGCGCATTGCAAAGCATGTTAGAGTGGTATCCAGAGCATTGCAAAGCATGTTAGAGAGGTATCCAGCGCATTGCAAAGCATATTAGAGAGGTATCCAGCGCATTGCAAAGCATGTTAGAGGGGTATCCAGCGCATTGCAAAGCATGTTAGAGTGGTATCCAGTGCATTGCAAAGCATGTTAGAGAGGTATCCAGCACATTGCAAAGCATGTTAGAGAGGTATCCAGCGCATTGCAAAGCATGTTAGAGAGGTATCCAGCGCATTGTAAAGCATGTTAGATGGGTATCCAGTGCATTGCAAAGCATGTTAGATGGGTATCCAGTGCATTGCAAAGCATGTTAGATGGGTATCCAGTGCATTGCAAAGCATGTTAGAGGGGTATCAAGAGCATTGCAAAGCATGTTAGATGGGTATCCAGTGCATTGCAAAGCATGTTAGAGGGGTATCAAGAGCATTGCAAAGCACACTGGAGAATGTGCTGAAATGCGTTAAAAACATTTCTAGTATTCAGTGGTGTTGAAAGGGGTTAAAAGCCTCATTGAAAGCAATGGAAATTTAGTTTTGATTGTCAGTTATAGTGCAGTTTATCTGCCCCAAAATTGCTCTACTTTCACTTTATACATATGGCCCAATGTTACAGGGGCATTTATTATTCTAAAATTACTTTTTATATCCCTGTATAAACGTACACTTTTATATATATTGTCTGTATTTACATATGTTAGATTGCTGTCTATTTGTAAATGTATCCTTTGGTTCATGAAATGCTGGTATTTCTTTATACTGAATTCATGCTGCTTTTTTAATTTATTAACACCAAATCCTGGTGAGCTCAAGCTAGCTAATCATCAGTAATATTCATTTAGTACATATACAAGTTGTCAGGAGAGCAGCAAGAATTATATCTCGGCTTCATACAGAAAAAAGTCTGCAAAGCACATCATAAATAACCTGTGACTTACTAAAGACACAGTTTTAGTTACATGTTTATTGGCAAAATCATGTTAAGTTTGGTAACCCGTCACGGGATTAGAGAAGTCCCTATCTTCCTTGCTTTCCTCACAATGATTTCACTCACAGTAGAGGTAAAATGTTATTAAAGCGGAACTACCACCTCCACTAAAGTCGCCCTGCAATACTTCTGCAGGTGGCGACTAGCTTTGTAATCATTATTTTACCTTTCAAAAGTGCCCACAAATAAAGTTATCCTTAAAGGGATAGTATTACTTCAAAATTACTATCCCTCATATTGTAGCCCTTAATAAACTGAGTTAAATGACACCAGCGGCATCTCCCAAACCTTTATGGTTTAAGAGATAGCCACTTTCAAAGTTTCCTCTCCCCTGCTGTCAGCGTTCTGCTGCCAGCAGGAGAATTCGGTGTCTGAATCAAGCGGAGGCTCTTCAGCAGAGCCGATATCTCGTTATGGAAGGAAAAATGATTCATTGAAACAGTCTTCTACGTGTGCTTGGCTACCAAGCATACGTAGAAGACTGTTTCAATTAATAATTTTTCCTTCCATAACGAGATATCGGCTCTGTTTAAGAGCCTCCGCCTGTCCCGGGACCGGATTCCCCTGCTGGCAGCAGAACACTGACAGCAGGGGAGAGGAAACTTTGAAAGTGGCTATTTCTTAAACCATAAAGGTTTGGGAGATGCCGCTGGTGTCATTTAACTCAGTTTATTAAGGGCTACAATATGAGGGATAGTAATTTTGAAGTAATACTATCCCTTTAAGCTTCCAAGACTGACTGCCAGGTTACTGCAGCCAGTGCGCTTGCACCGTCAGTCTCTTCTGGAGCCGTCCAGGCAAGTGCAATGCCTGTGAAGGGTGAAGAGGACTGACAGCGCAGGCACACATTCAAGATGTCCGTGGTGATTCCTTGCTTCCGGTCTCGGAAGCTTAAGGATAACTTTATCCGTGGGCACTTTTGAGAGGTAAAATAATGATTAGTAAGCTAGTTGCCACCTGCATAAGTATTGCAGGGCGACTTTAATGGATGTGGCAGTTCCGCTTTAATGCTTTTTCATTGCATTATACTAAATAAATGTTAACTTCAGATTTGAGCAAGCTTAACATGGTTTTGGCCTTATGCAAATAAGTAAACCTCACTGTTTATTATATGTAGTAAGTCAAGGTTGCTTATTGGTAAAGCTCAGAATCTGATGTACAGACATTTTTGTTTACTTTTTTACTTTATGGTTAATTGGAAGATATCCCTACCCTACTCTTTCTGTATCATCTTAGTGGCTGCTGAGTATGAGGGGCCATACGCACCAACATATTTGGAGCAAATCTGGAACAAACCAAATTTACCACACTGAATTAAAAAAATGGAAATTTCTTATTTTTGTAAATTAATCTATTAACCTCATAAATCATTGGTTGTCAACAGGGGTGGCACAGTTTGCCATGCCACATTTGTGTCATGACACCAGTTTCCTGCTTTATCTTCCTTGATCCTTGCAAACAAATCAGTGGTAAGATTTAGTCCCCCTCCCACATGCATACACATGGAGTTTGCCTTTTATCCCCATTGCAATAGTATAAAAGTGGTCTCAGGTTCTCAAAGGTTATTTTCTGTATTTGTGAGAGAAAGATAAAGCAGCATATTTTGTGGAGCTAGAGAAGCTAGGTATAGAAAGGGAAGCTGGAGTTTAGTTTTGGGAGTTTTTATGGCAGGCAATTAGTTCTCTGTGTTTGTGGAGTTTGGGAACTTTGGAGGAGTGTGAAAGAGATTTACCCCCCAAAAAAGAGACAGGCAGGTGAGGTGATACATCTTCTGTCTTGAGCTGGCTGAGCCTCTGTGACTGACTGGCTGTCTGACTGACAGATAGATATACTTTGAAGACTGACACCCAAGAGGAAGATGAGTACAACTGACCCTGACTTCTACAAGTGCCAGAAGAGAAGAGGAACCAGTATATTTACTAAAGATGTGATGGTGTTGCACAATTTATCCCTTCTTGCAAACAGAGGACTCTGAAGTTGACAGATCTATCCTTATCCTGTACTGTAAAAAAGATAGTGACTGACAGAGGGAGAAAACAGTTTTGAAACTTTGACACTTTCTATATATATAGACAGGCAAAGATGGGAAGATGGAGAAGCAATTGCAGGGAGTATGTGTTAATTTGTCTTTAGATAGTGACTGATAGGGACCAGGACAGGCATGGACATTGACAGGAGCTGTCACTGAGGCTGAAAATAAATATATACTAGAGACAGAGCCATCTATGATACAACACTTTTAGAAAGGCAAGGCATCACATTCAAACAGATCTGTTGCATACTTTACTGAGAAAATCCACTTTATTTCCAGCAAATGTACTAGGGGCAAGGGATAAGGGGAAATGAATAGTAATAATGCAGGCATGTGGTAGTAATGTCATGTTCCAAAAACCGACTGAGGCCATGGTTGCTGCAGCATGTACAATAAATTGATTATGATCCTCCTCCTCTGGAGGGTTTTTGTAAAATGTATATAAAAAGTTCCACCATCACAGCTCAATAGTAATAAGCTTTTTAAGAACACTGAAGACTACAACAAATCACATTCTAGTGGTGATGACATAGTGGATGAGAGTGCAGCAGTTAAACCAACTGCTGTGTCTGACAGAGAGAGTAACAAGCACAACACCCCTCCTCAAAGTAGTGCCTAAAGGGAAATGTAAAAAGACTTCAAAAAGCCTGAAGGAATATAAAAGTTGCCAAGAGGAAGCAGCTGGCAATGCTGATGACCTAATTATTGCAGATGAATATATCTCTCCAGCGTTCCTCCACTCCTTCCACTTTTACCCACATAGCTCATTGCATTGACATCAACGGTAAGATTGAATTCCCCCCACCATGTGACAAGTTTCTCTTCTTCTCCTTCAGGCATAGTAGAAAAGGGGTGTCAGGTTCATGCAGCATGTTATTTCTGTATGTGTGAGAGAAAGCAGCACAATTTTAAACTAGAATGGGCAAATAAAGCAAATTTGGAGTGTAGCTTAGGAGATGTCCAAGTTCAGTCCTCAAGGGCCACCAACAGGCCAGGATTTAAGTATTTCTCTGATTAAGCACAGGTGCGTCAGTCAAAATGAATGAGTGACTGATTAACTCACCTGTGCTTAATCAGGGAAATCCTTAAATCCTGGCCTGTTGATGGCCCCTGAGGACTGAACATGGACAGCCCTGGTTTAGGTGATCTTGTTTGCAGGCAATTTGTTCTCTGTGATAGGGGAGTCTGGGGTACTGTGAAGGGAGAAAGGAGAGTAACTCAAGATTCTCCAAAATCTTGGTTGCCTGAGACAGGCAGCTGTGTTCACAGTTCCTTCCTTGTCTGGCTATTATCTCTGTCCTAGGGAAGTCTCGAGGTGTGAGAAGTGAGCAAAGGAGATTTACCCCAAATACCCAAAAATCTTGTGTGGCTGATTAAGAAGATGCAGGCAGCCATGATCCAAGTTTCTTCCTGATCTGACTGTTATCTGTGCTGGGGAGGCATGGCTCTGGGAGTGTGAGAAGGAAGCAAAGGAAATTTAACTAAAAATCCCAAAATCTTGTATGACTGACTTCGAAGACACAGGCAGCTGTTATGCAATTTCCTTCCAATCTGGCTATTATCTCTGTGTTAGGAAAAACAAAAAAACAACAGCAAGAAGGAGCACAAACCACAATTGTATAGATGATAAAAATAAAATCAGAGTAATAATCACAAAGTCAATATCCCCAGTCTATTATTCATAGAACAGGTGTTAGTAGCTTGCAAGGATTAACTATCTGCCCTGCTCTGAAATACACCTCCAGCAGTAATAACCCAGTCAATCCTCTCATAAGGGATCAAAAATATTTAATACCAATATTTTTAAGCCTTGACTAAAGTACAATAAAAAATAGTATAAACACTCTTTATATTGGTGAAGTATAAAGACTCATTATATTGGTATTAAATACGTGAGTATGGTGGTGAATCCGAGGAGATTTTCATACCCAAGTTGTATTACACTAGGAGAGCCCCTGCTTTTTCATTTTGTTGACAGTTAATTTTAATGATAGGTGACTAATGTGAGCTGTGACTGAGGTAAACTGGTACCCTGCCTGCTATCAGCTTGGTAGATTCATCAGGATAGACTGTGTACAGATGCTCCTTGATTCCCTGAAATTGATTGCTCTCTACCGCATTGCCATAGTGCATGGTCAGTGCACCACAAAAGGTGCAATGGGTGGAGATAAAGTGCAGATCCTCACATCTGCTGTTGTTAGCAGCTGGTTGTGGTGGCAATGGCATCAATACTGGTAGTGCTGAGAAGGAGGTACCACAGGGTTCTGGGGGGGGCAACAGTGATATAGTCCTGCTCCCAGACCCTAACCGAAGAAGAGGACAATGATGTAGGTATTATTTTCATCATCAAACTTCACGTCTGCTGGGAGAATTCACTTGACTTTATATGGGTTTCCCTCTCGCATCTTTTATGCCCTTGGGGAGAGACAAGTGGAACACTAACAGGAGTACTCAATTTCCTTTTTAGGGGTGGAGGGTTTTACATTCTTATCATCAGCAACTGCAATGTGCATAGTGTGTGGAAACAATGTGAAAGAAAAACAATCACTGACAATTGCTCTGTGAAAAATTGTCCTGCACCAATGATTTTAGTGTGGGGGAGGTGGAGAAGAATTGCCTTTTTCTTTTAAAGATGAAGATGCAATAGCTGGGACAGATGCTGCAGCACTACTGCTATGATCAGGAGCAGTGGGAAGTGTCTAACTGTCCTAGTCCCAAATTACTGCTGCTAGTATACAGTTCTTTGGTGGCCATGGTGGAAACTGGCACACATTTGCTCACCCTGCTGCTGTGACATATATGTTGTTAGTGTCAGATGAATATATTAGCAGCAAATGCCATACTGTCGTGACTGGTGGTTGTGGTGATGCCCAGCCCATTCCCAACTGCATCTCTCTTTCCAATTCTAATGCACTTTCAGCAAAGAGCACTCTCAAACTTTCTTATACACCACAAGCTCCACCACTCTCTGCCTCATCACCACCACGAGCACTACCACTCTACTGCTGCTCTCTATTTTGTGATGATGACAAATGTGACTAAGGGTTCCCTTACTTATCATCTCAGGTGGCACCCTGATATTAGCTGCAGGCACAGGCACATTGACATCAGCTGAAGTAGGCATTGGCAGCTGAACTGTGCCTCTGCTATTGGCAAGTAACCCTCTTTTTAAGATATTTCTACAGAGGGGAGGATTTTGGGGGCCTGGAGTTCACATGTGAAGGGGGAAGTGGGTTCTCTTTACTACTTCAACTGCTCCTATATTCCTCCACCTCGTACTGAGCAACTGCATTAGCCCTCCAGGTTATCCTGCTCATATTGTGCAAGAAAGTATACAAAATAATAATGTATTTATTTTTTGTAACTATTTATCTCTCTTTATCACCATCTCCTTCTTCTCTTATTCCCTCCTATTCTACTATATGCTACATGGTGGGAAGTTCCATTTTTTTATACTGTGGGTGCCATAGAAAATATATGAGGAAAACAGAGTCCCTGGAAAATCTGTGGTGTTTACAAAATGGAAGAAAATCTATGGGTGGGAATTCCAATGCAAAAAGTAGCAAATTGTTAATTTGCCATGGTAATTCCCATGGGAACAAACTAAGACTTTTAGCGCATCCCTACACAGGGTCCAGAAGGTTCTAGTTATTTATCTGTAAACTAGTGTAAATGCCTCTGTACACTGGCCAAAGTCCGGGTGATGTTAAGAGGTCGGTCCTGCTCTGCGTCCTGCCGCCGACGCAGTCATGCACTGTAGAGACTGCCCGAAAGCACAGAATGCTCCCAGCACAGAACTCCCAGCATTCTGTGCTTTCAGGCAGTTTCTACTGTGCATGACGGCTTCTGACAAACATCCTAGCAAATTATTATATAGAATATATTTTTTCAGTTGGGAGAACAAAAATGTCAGGGCCTACAATGACTAATTACACCACTGGAGGACAAATAAAAATGAACCCAGTTTCCACTGATTTAAGGAATAGTGTTCAAAGTATTGTTTAGCAGTGAGCTGCACACCAGTCTTGTCCTTAAATGGGGCTTTTACCCCTTTGAATGCTAGTGAGAACACCAACATTTTGCAAAGTACTATGATAAAGACCTTTCTAGCATTCAATAGCTTAAACGTTCCCATTTACAGAAACAGAAATACTTAATTAGACCCTATCTTTTACATGGTTTGCACAGTATTTGCTCTAATACCTCTTAGTAGAGCATACTCTTTTGCTTTCATTTAGTCACATACTTGCATGATCTGTAATACATGACATGGACTGATGATATAGAAGAGCTTTCAAAAAAGGTCCATTATTAAAAAAAGTATAGGTAAAGCAAACCTTGGACTTAATGCATTATAAACAAACTAGAACAATTCTAGGAGAAACCAACTGCACCACAGAGGATCAATAAACATTCTCTAAATCCTCATTGATTTAAAAAGGTCACATTTAAGGGGTTAAAAGTTCGACTTAATTAAGCAGTTTCAGTTGTGTATATGGTTGCCACAGAATTGCTCCACTTTCATTTCGTACATGTGGTCCATAATTATATCTTATTGTGTGATTATCTCTGTTCTGCATGTCACAGAATCTAAAATATCTTTAAAAATGTAAATGTGCTATCCTGTGTATATAAAAATGGCATGTATTAAATAAACATTTGACTTAATTCCCTTTGAGTGCCATAGATGTATAAATATAAAAGAAAGTGGGATGAATACATTGCCTCCAATATAACAAATACTATTATCTAAAATGTATTATTGAAAAAAAGATATAAAAAACAGTGAAAAGTGTTGCAACTAACTCAAAATCCATATTATTGTCTGTTACATAATATGTTCCATATGTGTAATGTGATATAATAAGTGAAGTGAAGCAATTCTAGAGGTAACCATCTGCACAATAAGGGACATACAATAGAAGGAGCTATGGAGTGAGATAGACATGCTGTGCTGTTCTGCTGTTATCCTGAGGCAAAATAGAGGCAGGAAAGGCTTATAGTGACTGCTATCACTATGAGCAAGTTTAAAAGTAATAAAAGGAGGAACTGGAAGGACCCTTATGTGTCCACTAAGCCTGAGGAGGAGGAGAAAGTGAACACTACAGAAGCAATGCTGCTCAGTCCCCCTAAATCACCCCTAGGGATCTTGGGGAAATTAGTTTCAAGGGCGGAAGAATAGGGTATTAGTGAGAGAAGGACAGGTCATCTGCCTGTGCCTGCTGTCAGACATGCTGCCCCTGCTGTCACCATTGCTGCACCTGCTGCCAGACATGCTGCTCCTGCTGGCACCAGTGCTGTGCCTGCTGTCAGACTTGTTGCCCCTGCTGCCATCAGTGCTGTGCCTGCTGCCATTGCTGCCCCTGCTTCCACCAGTACTGTTCCTGTTGTCAGACTTGCTTCCCCTGCTGCCATCAGTACTGTGCCTGCTGTCAGATGTGCTGCCCCTGCTGCAACCAGTGCTGCACCTTCTGCCACCAGTGCTGAGCCTGCTGCCAGTGTGTCTTGTAATTCTCAGTAGGGATAAGATAATGCCATGTGTGACAGTAGGGGACCCTAAGTCACACTAGCCATCTCCAAGCAGTCCCACCAGTGTTAGTACTACTACTAAGAAGGTCCAGCAGCTTGTTAGTGTTAGGAGTGAAGGAGGGGGCAATAATCATAATGCAAGTGACTGTGAGGAAGAAGAATCAGGGGCTGAACTAGATGTGGTTGGTGTTAGTGGTAGCAGTGACAGTGATGGTGAAGCAGCTGGTGGGACTAGTGATAGGAAAGTGGTAGGAGAAGCAATTGAGCGTGTCCAGACTAGCAGTGAAGGGAGCCCACACCATTCCCCTGGCCCTTGTTCCCCCCATAGCATTGTCCGGGTGGAACTTGACCCTGAAGAAGACAGAATTGTTACCTAGCAGCAAAATTACATCCACCACCACCAGGAGCAGAGATCAGCTGCCTGTGCCTGGTGCTGGACAGTCTGTCAGAGAAATGGCAAGTGTGACATTAGGTGACCCACTGTCACACTTCGCATTACCTCCTCCAACCAGCAGTGAGGTGTCTGAAATAGAGTAGAGGCAGCAGCATGGAGGGACTAGTGGTGGTGGTGATAATAATGGTGGAGAAACTGGTGTGGAAGAGACATTGATTACCTTTTTAGTCCAACCTGAGAAGGAATGGGAGATAGGGATGGGGATGGGCATCACCACCACCACCACCAGCAGTGAGCTTTTAGAATTTGAGGATTTTGCAACTGCTCTATTTTCTGATGCTGCTGAGCTGCAAGGGCAGCAGAATTCTGCACCTGTTCCCTATCCATATCCCCTGAAGTCATGGGTGTGGGACTATTTTTCTCTTGGGGAAAGCACAGTGCAGTCATCACCAACGTCAGTCAGTGACAAGGAGAAAGGAGGGAACTTGACTTGGCACAGCTGCCCTAATAACACACATGAATCACAGACACCAGGAAATTTTTGTCAAACATGTTAAAGCCAAACACCCACCACAGAAAATGAGCACCGCTGTTGCTGTACCCCCTGTACAAGAGGCGAGGTGGAGATCAAAGAGTAGGCAGAGGCTGGAGGTTCGATGATGAGCAAAACAACTAGCTCTCCATCACCTTCTTCCTTTAAGGTAACTACATCTTCTGCCAGTCCACCCCGTTCATCATTTCCTTCCCAGCCAAGTGATAACCACTTTGTAGATGTTATGATGTAGCAGTTTGTGTACACCCATTGCACACTGTGTGGTGCAGTGACCACACATGGCAGTGAGGTGGTGGAGAATTGCAAGCAGGGGCAAACTGACCGTTAGGGCATTCGGTCATGGACCGAGGGCCCCCGTGACCAAGGGGGGTCCGCTGATGCTGCTTTTATATATGTATATACTATACAGTATAAATGTATTGTCCACCTGCCTGCCATGTAGGGGCCTGCCCGTTCCGATTTTATAATGTGCCTCTCCACTCAGTGAGGCCACACATTATATCTAGCATCCACTGCCATGAAATGCCTAGTAGACATGATCCACCACAGGCGCATTATGCGCAGCTCAGCCTGAAACACAATTGCATCTTGCTGCCAGACTCAGTCTGTTAATGTCTGGCTGTCTCTGGCAGCAAGCGCTTGAAGCGCTTCTTCATAGTGACAGCAGCAGTACTTGGGTTCTGGTGTCATGGTGTTTGGATAGACTTGTGCCAGGTGTTATTTACCACACACACACACACACACTGTGCACATTGCAGGCACAGTCCTGCTCTCAAGGGAAAAATGTATATTCTAGTAACAACACTCCCATGATTTTGGAGGAGGGGCAGGTGGAGAAGAATTATTGGCCAACTTCTTCTTTTCTCCACATATACCTGTAGTGGTGGGACTAGTTATGGTGCTGCTATTCCCTTAGGCGAATTACTGAAGCTAGTCATGGCAAGTGGAACCTTCATCATCCATTACCCATTTTACCTCCTTTGTTGGTCCCATTCCTTTTGCGTTTAAACAAGCAGCAGCAAGAACAGCAGTTTCAAATTCTGCATCTATATCAGGGCATTTGACAATGGCCAGTGGCCACTGAATAACACAACATGACCTGCTGGCACTAGGCCAGTAGGGCATTTTTTTTCTGGGCTCAATGGAATGAGCTAGGTGAAAAAAGCAGAGAAACAGCTCTTTTCATGGGAAATTCTTCGCCAAGTGGGAGCTGCCATTATTCACCTATTTTGTTTTCTGGCAAAATTTTTCACCCATTCCTATTGGAGACCTCTCAAGCATTAAAGGGAATAACATCACCTTTAAATCAATTAAACATTTTATTGTTCCCCTATGATAAGATGGTTTGCCTCAGAACTGCTGCAGTTCCAAATACATCAGCTTCAGAGTTTCAGTTTAAAGGGATAGTAATGCTTGCTCTTAACAAACTTTAATATTGTAGATATTAAAATAATAAATTCAATAATGTACGTGTTGTGTCTCAAACATGTATAGTTTGACAGATACAAGATTTTAAAGTACCCCCCTACCGCCCCTTTCACAGATTCAGCGCTCTAGCTGACAGCATGAGATTCTGGTCATTAAACCGGACGGTGGTTCTTCAGCAGAGCCAAAATAGAGTTACCTAAAAATAAATACTTCATTGGAATGGTCTACAAAGTGTGCTTGCAAATCAGGCACACACTTTGTAGACTGTTCCAGTTATGTATTCCTTTTTAGATAGCGCTATTTCGGCTCTGCTGAAGAGCATCTGGCTTGCCCAGGACCAGGATCTTATGCTGTCAGCTAGAGCGCTGACGTCTGTGAAAGGGGCGGGGGGGACTTTAAAAGCTTATATCTCTCAAACTATATATGTTTGAGAGACAACACGTACATCATTGAATTTATATTTTTAATATCTACAATATTAAAGTTTGTTAAGAGCAAGCATTACTATCCCTTTAAAGGAACACTATTGCCTTAAAACAACGTTAGTTTTTAGGTTATCTTGATTGATAGAATATGTTAATGAAGGCATGTCATGCAGGAACTTTCAGTGTTACCCCTACTTTACTTCTACCACTCACTGTGTTTGTTTGACAATGTATTGCCCAGTTTACCTAGCACTGAAAGGGTTAAGTGACAGTGAGTCTGGGTGGAAATGTATGGCTGACAGAAAGGGCCTGCACTGCAAGCCTTGACCCTTTGTGTGCCAGAGGGTTAATTAGCATAATCGCTAAATCTAAATAACTCCAAAACTAGATTTTTAAATAAAAAAGTAAGACAACATGCAAGTCATTTTAAAGCCTTTATTAGTGTTTCTTTAAAAATACAGAAATCTTCATTGTATCAAATAACACATATATGAGGTATTTAGTTGTCATTAAATTAAAATGAGGACTCGCTTATTTGGCATTAATTTAATGTCCTACTCAGCCCTAACCTCAGTAAATTGCTGCTTCATCTGGTTAAGCATTTCCAGTCTTGCACATTTTATCTGTGTAAGCTGTATACCTGTCAAGTAAGCAGAATTCATAACGGAAATCAGAAATGGATGAGGAAATTCACCTTATTTAATAAAGCAATAAGCCGTTAGTGCAAGTACCATGAGGATTGTTCCACAGACTGTAAGTCATTTACAACACTTTTAAGAAACTTTAAAACTTATGTTATGCATGAATACCTGAACACATGCCATTAAAATAAATGTAAAGATGCGAACAAATCAAAGCAGCATTGGAATTGTTGAAAAAATGGATTAGGTAAACTATTGCGTTTAAGTGCATATTGGATTTTATGTTTTAGAAAATATAGCTTCATAACATGAATTTTTACTATCGTTTCCTATTGAGAATGGTTCTTTGATATACTGCAGCTGATGTACTGAGAGGAATGGCAACAAATATGGAGCAAAGCATTTGCACCATAGGGGATAAATAAAAAATCAAAGAATTCCCTTTTATTTAAAAGGGGGTGTTAACCCACTGTATGCTAGAGTAGTCTCCAAGGCACAGCAAAGCAATTCTTTGGTGACCTCTCTACCATACAAAAGTTTAAAACCCTATTTAAATCAATGGGCTGTTTTACGGTGCAATTGGTTTTCCCCAGAATTACTCCAGGGGGAAATGGGAAGATGGTGTTGTAAAGAGGATATACCTTCTCCAGTGTGATTAACTCACTCATTCCCATTATAGAGGTTATGTACTAAGATCTCATAGGAATTGTAGAGTTTATCATTTTGGGGACATTATCTCCACTTTATGACCTCTTAATTATAACTTAGTGCATCCCCCCATTTAATATATGTACATCAGCCTCTGTGAATACAGGTGATAATTAGCTTTAGGGTTCTTTCTTACATGTGACTTTGAATCATGCAAGGGCTTAACACACCAAAGTAGATAAAAACATCTATTTCTGACTCCAAAATGCATTCAGATATTTTCCTGGACCAACATCCTATCTGCTTTGAATCCCAACTGCCATAATTCTCAATATTGTTCTGACATGGAAAGGCATCTATTACTTTTTGAAAGTAACTACAGTATCTGCAAATACAGCATTCCAAGGCAAATAATTATATCACTTGTACTGCCTTTAATAAAAAAAAACCCTGCCTTTAGTTTAGTCAAAATAATATATCCTCTAGTCTTAATGGATGACCTCTTGTTTATTGCTCAGCTCTTTTAGTAAATAGTTCAGTAGAATCACCCCTTAGATATCTCTTTTCTAATGTAAACAAACCCAGTCTGGCTAGTCTCTCTCTATAACTCAAATCCACAATCCATTTATTAATTTTATTAACCCCTTGTATGCTGGAGCAGTCTCCATGACAATGCAAAGCAATCAATTAGTGAGCTATCTAGCATGCAAGGGCTTAAATCCTAAATTAAACCTATTTAAATCAATGAGGCATTTTATGTTGCAGTTTGTTTTCCCTAGACTTATTCCAGTGGGAAATGGGGAGATGGTGTGGCAAAGAGGAGATAAATTCTCCAATGTGATTAACTCACTAATTCTTTCTGTATGTTACTCTATGGAGCCTATATACCAATATTTCATAGGAATTATCTCCACTTTATCACCTTTTTATAATATCTTTGTGCTCCCCATTTTCTACTGTTACTTAACTTTAGCCTTTGTGAATATAGTTGATTGTTAGCTTTAGCAGGAGACTGGTCGAGTAAAGTGATACATTTACCGGTTACATAGCTTCAGAATGTAAGCATTCAAGACAACCCAGATCTCTTTGTGAAACATGATATAGAGTGAAGGCTTAATAATACAAAATACATGACATAGGTTATAATTTCATGCAAACTTAAATTCCATTGGAGGTTATACTCTTGTCACCAATGTCTGTGTAAATTATTCCTTAGATCTCGGTAGAGGCAATCTCTCTGTTGTTGGTCAAGTGATGCAGGATTTTTTTCCCTTTTGATGTGAGATTTGTTCCAGTAAATTTAGTGTGTAGAGAGTTTGTGGCTTACAACCAAATATTTCTAAGTGTATGGAATGTAAGGGTTAACTCTCTGAGTGACAGATGGGAGCACAATGCACCACTAAGGTAGTCAGATATTTGCCTGGATCAACATCCTATCTGCTTTGAAACCAAATGTCATAATTATCAATGTAGTTCTGAGTTAGAAAGGTATCCATTAGTTTTTTTGCAAGCATTTACAGTATAAGCAAATGCAGCATCTCAAGGCAAAGAATTCCAGAACTGTACTGTCCTTCCTTAAAAAATCCATTCCTTTATTTTAGTCACAAGAATGCCTTTCCACAGTCTCACTAAATGACCACTTATTTATTGATCAGCTCTTTCAATAAATAGTTCCTGCGAGCATTCTTTGTATTAACCTTGAATATATTTGTAAACGGTAATCATATCATCCCTTAGATGTCTCTTCCTTAATGAAAACAAACCTAGTTGCACTATTCTGCACTTTCTCTAGTTGAATAATACTTTTTTAACAATTGGTGACCAAAACTCTATTACAAATTGTAGATGAGGTCTTATCAAGGTTTTATAAAGAGGTAGAATTATATCCCCATCCCATACAACTCTATCCCTTTTTATACCAGATTGCCCCCTATTGTCTCTTTCTGTGAAGTCTGTTGTTAATCAAGACTTTTAAATTTCTTTCTAATGTGGATTACCCAAGTAGTTTCCCATTTAATGTATATGGAGCATGTTTGTTTTTGCATCTCTAATATATAAACTCACTTTAATCTATATTAAATCTCATCTACTACTTTTCCTCACTTTCTCTCAGTTTAGCCAAATCTTTTTTCAAAGAAAAAACAACCAGCTCTGTATAGATCTACTTTCTTTGTTGGTTGTCACACAGTCCTGAATACTATCAGTTAGTAACAATTCTTCCGTTATGGAAGTAAAACTCACAGGTCTATAATTTCTTGGTCTATAATTTCCTGCATTAGATCTTACCCCGTTTTATCACACTGTCCAAAGGTAGTTGCAGCATGCAGTGTCTCTACAGGGATGGGCGTAAATTTTTGCCTCAACTGAAATCGGCAAATAATGGCACTTCCAGCTTGGTGAATAATTTCCTGTTACACGTGCCGTTTTTCCACTTTTTCGCCTAGCTCATTCCATTGAAATCAATGGGAACATTGAATTTACACACAACAAACTCATAACAAATATTATTTTATTTCACAAAGGCTTCGTATAAAAGGGACATGAGGGTGCCTATGTCGGTGGGGTGTGGAGAAAGAAACAGTTGAACAGAGAATGTTTTTGTGGGGGTTTGTTTAGTGGGATTGGGGGCAGTTAATAAAAAATAAATCCTAAATACAATTTAAAAAAAACCCATAAGACATGGTATAAAGGGGTCTGAGGAGGGTGCCTGTGTTGATGGGTGGAGTTGGTGGGTGCTTTTTTTTTAAAGCACATGCTCTGAGAAAAAAAAATGCCCTACTGGCCTAGTGCCAGCAGGTCATGCTGTTTTGGTCAGCTGGCCATGTCAAATGTCCTGAGTTTATAATTGTGGAATTTGGAACTGCTGTTCTTGCTGCAGAGATGTTTAAGAAGCAGGATGATTAGGCAGCTCAAAGGAAATATGATCAACAACTGGAGTAACATGGGTGATGGATGATGAAGGTTCCACTTGCCATGACTAGCTCCAGTGATGCACCTAAGGCAGTAGAAGTAGAATAAGTAGCCAGCAGTATATGTGGAGAAAAAGAAGAAAAAAAAAGAAGTTGTCCAATAGTTCTTCTCCATCTGCCCCTCCTCCAAAATCATGGGTGTGTTGTTATTAGTATAGAAAATTTTCCCTTGAGAGTAGGAACTGTGCCTCTCATCAACAACTGCAATGTACACAGTGTGTGTGTGTATGGTAAATAACACCTGGAGGCACAACTGTATTGAAACACCATGACTCCAGAGCCCAAGTACTGCTCCTGTCATTACAACCCTTGTCCACATCCCACTAATGACACATGACAACTTGCTGACAGTTTAATAGTAATGATGAATCCTGCCTGCCGCCATCTTAGCATATTCTCCGTGGTGGAATCTCCTCAGATGTCGCTTGATGCTCTGCTTGCAATTCTCCTCCACCAAACTGCTATGTGTGGTCAGTGTACCACACAGTGTGCAATGTGTGGATACAAACTGCCACATCCTAACATCTACAGAGTTGCTATCATTTGGTGGGGAGGTAATGATGAATGAGGTGGATTGGCATAAGATGAATTTTACCCGAGAGGAAGACGGTGATGGAGAGCTAGTTGTTTCCCTTGGTTTCTGTCTGGGTTTCTCTATTCTTCCTCCTCTTTGATCTTTGCCTTGCCTCTTGTTGACTTTCTGGAGAGTCAGTGGGTACAGCAACAGAGGTTCTTGATTTCTGTGGTGTGTGTTTGGCTTTAACATGTTTGACATAAATGTCATGTCGTCTGTGTTTCATGTGTGTTATCAGGGTGGTTGTACCAAGGTGTGTTTCCACATTTCCTCTTCTCACTGACTTGTCACGAATTATGCACAATGCTGTTGGTGATATCTACACTGTGCCTGCCCCAAGAGAAAAATAGTCCCGCACCCACAACTTCAGGGGTTAGGCATAGAGAACAGGTGGAGAAGAATGGTCTCTTTCTTCTTGTCCTCCACATTCCCCTTTAATGTCTGGGGCAAAGGATGATGTTGCTGCTCTTGCTGCTACTGCTTCAGAACAAGCACTGCAACTAGGGCCAGGAATATTGCTGCTGCTGGCAAGTGAAAGCTTTCCTGGTCTGTGGCACACTAGCCTGCTGTCATGACCCTGATAAATAATAGACTCTTACCAGGGTAGATAGTTGGAACAAACACAGAGGTACTAAGAGATACCCCCTACAATGTTCCCCTCTGGGGGCAAGACAAGGAGAGGACCCCAAGAAGTGGGCAGGACCACAAACAAGGGAAAACCCCTGAGAAGGAAGCTCAGGGATGGCTAAGGTCAATAGATATGGCGGGGCAAGACCGCAACAGCAGGGAGGCTAGGATTAGAAGGAGGCATCCCAACAGAGCCGAGCAGCCAGAGCACAGAACAAATGGCTGGACTACACACGGTCAGGCAGTGCAGACAACAAATGTGTCTGGACATAGGGCACCAAAGGGGAGAGCCATCCTAGAGAGGAGCAGCAGGACCTCGGATTGTACTGAGGCAACTGCAACCAACTCGTAGGAGACCAGTGGCCAGACCGCCTGACCCGAAAATGGCTGACCACCCAAAACAAGTGGCAAGACCGGACTGGTACAGGAAGTGGCCGAACACCAGCACCCGAGCACGCTAAGAACAACGGGGCTGAACACGGGAACAGGAACTCGCCAACAACAGACCTGAATAATCGGGCAAGGCACCAAAGGAAGTCCGAGATGATAAGGAGCAACCATCCAATGAAAAGGTGAGGGCGTGACAGTGCCCCCCCTTAAGGAGGGCCCTCAGGGCGACCAGGTTTAGTAGGATGATCTTCATGAAATTTCCTCACTAGAGCAGGGGTATACACGTGGGCTGCAGGAATCCATGAGTGGTCTTCAGGACAGTAGCCTTTCCAATCAATAAGGTATTGGATGCGTCGTCTGACCTTATGAGAGTCCAAAATTTTCTGTACTTCAAATTCAGGTTCACCGTCAACCATCACAGGAGTTGGAGGAGGAGTGTGTCTGGAAAAACAATAGAGATACATGAAAAGCATTATGAATTCATAAGGAAGGCGGAAGTGCCAATGAAAATATTACAGGAGTCATCTGATGAGTAATTCCATATGGCCCTATGTACTTTGTTTATTAATGTAATTTGTTTATTAATGACCTCCCAGAGGGCATAGGGAGCCATGCATCAGTGTTTGCTGATGACACAAAATTTAGTAAGGTAATAAAGTCTGAACTGGATGTGTCTTCATTACAAGAGGATTTGGACAAATTGAGTAACTGGGCAGGCAAATGGCAAATGAGATTCAATATAGACAAGTGTAAAGTTATGCATTTTGGGTATAATAATAAAAATGCAACATAGTTTAAATGGTGTTTCTCTGGGGATATCTACTAATGAAAAGGATTTGAGAGTAATGGTAGACAATAGACTTAGCAGTAGCGTGCAGTGCCAGCTGGCAGCTGCAAATGCCAATAAGATATTGGCATGTATTAAAAGGAGTATCGACTCAAGGGAGGAAGATATTATTATGCCTCTTTACAGGTCCATGGTAAGACCCCACCTAGAATATGCTGTTCAATTCTGGGTGCCCTTTCTGAAAAAGGACATTATGGAACTAGAGAAAATGCAGAGGAGGGCTACAAAACTAGTAAGGGGAATAGAAAGTTTTAGTTATGAAGAAAGGCTAGAAAAGTTAAACTTGCACACACTAGAGAAACTGCGTCTTAGAGAGGATATGATAACACTATATAAATATGTTCAGGGCCCATACAAAGGGCTCTCCAAAGACCTGTTCATTAACAGAACAGTACAAAGGACAAGGGGCCACTCGCTTATACTTGAGGAATAGGAGATGTCATCTACAACAGTGGAAGGGTTTCTTTACATTAAGGACAATAAAGGTATGGAATTCACTGCCTGAGGAGGTGGCGCTATTGAATACATTAGATGCCTTTAAAAAGGGCCTGGATACTTATTTAAAAGAGCAGAACATAGAGGGCTATGTTCGTTAGTATTGGGATTAATATTTAGTTAATACTTATTGATCCAAGGAGAAATCTGATTGCCATTTGGAATCAAGAAAGAATTTTTTCCCCTCATTCAATGCACAACTTGAAATTGCTGTATTGAATGATTTTTTTGCCTTCTTTTGGAACAATGAAACAGGAATAGGAAAAGGGTTGAACTAGATGGACGCAATTCTTTTTTCAACCTAAATTACTATGTTACTACTATGTTACTATGTTACCTGGGAGACAGTTGTTTGTCTGCTGCAGTTTTCTGGAGATTGGCTGCATGAGTCAAATGGGACTGGATCACAGACCCAGTTGGACAAGGTCATCCACAAACTGGTCAGCCACTGGAACGTCACAAAGTTTGGTGCATGGAGAAAACTTGGGATTGTATCAAAGGGCAGCGAAAAATGGAGAGCAAAGTAGAGACTCATGATATTTGTTACTGAAAGCAAATTCCGCAAATGGGAGAATGTCAGTCCAAGTATGTTGGTCATGTTCAATGAATTGGTGTAGAAATAATTCCAAGGATTGATAGTGTGTCCAGTGAGACCATTTGTTTGAGGAAAACTGAAGAGAAATCTGATGATGTAAACAGAACGCTTTCCAGAAGCGGGCAACAAATTGAGAGCCTCTGTCAGAAACAATATGTGTAGGACAGCCATGAATCCTAAAAATGTGTAAAAGAAAAATCTCCTCCAAGGCAGAGGCAGTAGGCAGACCCGTGAGAGGCACAAAATGAGCTTGTTTGGAGAATTGGTCTACTACCACTAGGATAGTATAACAACCTTTGGACACAGAGAATCCACAATAAAATCCATAGAAAGATGTGTCCAATGGGATGATGGAACAGGCGATGGGCATAACAGCCAGCCGGATGATGAAGGGAGGGCTTGTGTTGAGCACACGAAGCACATGCCTTAACAAACTAGTCAATGTCGTGATGGAAGGATGGCCACCAAAACTGACATAATACAAGATCAATAGTCTTCCGAACCCCAGGATGGCCTGTCATAGGAGAGGAATATACCCACTGAAGAATTTCCAGGTGAAAGCATGGAGGAACAAACCAGGTCTGTGGAGTCTGTAAGCTGGAGGGAACAGTCTGAGCTTTCTGAATCTTCTCTAAGATATCCGAAGAAACAGGAGCCACAATCTTGTCAGTAGGAATGATGTGTTCAGGAGTGGCCTCTATCCTGGACTCAAATTGACGAGACACAGCATCCACTTTGATGTTTTTAGAACCAGGCCGATATGAGATGATAAAATTAAATCGCAAGATACTCGTAGTGCGCATAATGAGTATTAAAGGCTGTTTTCCACTCATCCCCCAGGCGGATATGTATAAGGTTGTAAGCACCATGCAGATCTAATTTCATAAAGATTACTGTTCCTTTAAGTTGTTCCAGGAGCTCAGGGATGAGTGGCAGCGAATAGTGATTCTTGATGGTGATGTGATTGAGCCCTCTATAATCCACACATGAATGGACTAAACCACCTTTCTTTGCAACAAAGAAAAATCTAGCCCCAGCCGGGGGAGAGGGGGGCCGAATGAAGCCCTTGGACAAATTCTCCTGGATGTAGGTAGCTAATGCTCGATTTTCCGACCTAATAAAAGGTATGTTTTCCTTTTAGGTGGTACAGTGCCAGAGAGCAGATTAATGTGACAGTCACAAGAACGATAAGGAGGAAGTGTATTAGCCAACCTTTTAGAAAAAACATCCTGATAATCACAATATGCTTCAGGGATAGCTGTGGGTGCAGCAGAGTCAGATTGAATCATAGAGATGGCTGGAAGCACTTGTTGAAGACAAGTATCTGAACAATCAGTACCCCAAGATGTCAACTGACCAGAAGTCCAATTAATGTTGGGGTTATGGGTCCGGAGCCAGAGTAATCCAAGGATAATAGGAGCCTTAGGTGAAGGAATAGCATCAAATAAAATAGCTTCCGAGTACAGAATCCCTGTATGTATCAGTAGGGGAGAGGTGTCAAACAACACAAGTCCACTGCCCAAGTGTCTGCCATCCACAGTGGAAACTGGGAGTGGAGCTTGTTTCTGAACAAGTGGAATACCCATATTGAGGGCCCAGTCGAGATCAATAAAAAGGCCTGCAGCCCCAGAATCAATGAAGGCTTGAGTAGATAAATTAGCAGAAGACAAAGAAATCTGTATAGGTACAATAACCCGAGAGGGAGTAGGAGACTGACAGGAAACTATGCTTAGGGATTCTCCTACGTTAGTCCCTAAGCTTTGGAGTTTCCCGGACGGACCGGGCATTGTTGCAGAAAGTGGCCCTTCCCACCACAATATAAGCATAAGCCTTGGGATCGACGTCTGCATCTCTCCATATCGGATAATTTTTGATGGAACCTACTTCCATGGGTTCATCCTGATGAGGCGAAGCTGAGGGTGGGAGGGTGCGGTTAAAAAAAACCCTCTGGGGTGTCGACTACGATCCCTCTCTTGTTGCCATTCCTGGATCCGAGTATCCAGCTCCAGACAAAGTGATGTGAACTCTTCAAGATCCTCAGGAATGTCTCTAGTAGTCAAAGCGTCCTTCAGTTTTTCATTCAGAACCCTGTGAAAGGCCGCTATCAGAGCTCCTGGGTTCCAAGTTGTTTGATAAGCAAGTGTGCGAAATTCCACCGCATATTGCCCCAGGGGGCGATTGCTTTGCTTAATCTCCAAGAGGGCTGCTTTAGCGGAAGCCTTCCAGCTATAACATCAAATACTAAACAAAAAGTTTTGATGAATGCCTCAGAATCTTGCAGTAGTGGAGAATTCTGCTCCACCAGAGGCGATGCCCATGCCAAGGCCTCTTCCTTTAATAATGAGATGATAAATGCCACCATGGCAGTGTGGGTCCCAAAAGTAGCAGGGTCAGATTTAAATTGTAACTCACACAGATTCAAGAATCCTCTGGACTCCGATGGTTTACCAGCATATTTCTCAGGAATAGGCATCTTGGGAGGAGTGGGAGGGGTAGAAGATTTTGTCCTCTGTGCCCCAGAGGCTGATTAAGTGCCTGCTGCAGGATTCACAGGATTAGAAGGGGGGGATTGTAATGGATCCTACCCGTTACTTGAACCCTTGTCTGGCCCTCGAACTATTTTTCCAAAGACTGTGGACATTTTGCCCTGGTTGTGCACTAAAAAAGACTTTTGACTTTATGTGAATGGGGCTAATGTACAAAACTGCCCTGAGTTAGACTGCTGGCTTGCTTCCAAGGGAAGGGGCAATGAGGAGTTAATTCTTTGAATGTGTAATGCAGTCCCTCAAGCCATTTTATTGTGTATTGTAAGATGTATTGAGACCCCCTGCTGTGTGTTAATCCATTCACGCCCCTCAGTCTGTGAGTCACCTATTGTATAACCTGAAACTCTGTTGTCAGCCCTTTGTATTATATGTTGTGAGTTGATTACCTCTGTGAATGCTCCCATTGTGTCAGCCCTTACCATTTTCTGCTGGATTGTATTATCTCTGCCCCTCAAGTCTTTGTTCAATCAAACCCTTTTGTATCTGAAATGTTATCATGTCTGAGTCATTGTATCTGTTAAGACCATCTGTTGTTGGCCATTGTCTGATGTATTATGATTGGATCACGCCCTTTTGTTTCTGGTTTCACCCATCAGTGTATAAATATCTGTGGTCTTTTCCAATAAAGTGACTTATGTTTGGAGTGAACAAGGAGTCCTGGAGTCTTGTATTGCTTATGGTCTAAAGTGTCCACTCTGGTACCCATCTGCTCCAAGTATCCTGAATCGTTGACCGCCTGCTGCCAGTTTCCTGCGACCCAACTTCGTGGACTGTCAGGCGGCGGCGTGGACTCTGCCCTGCTTCTTCCTTTTCCAGTAGAACCTTCAATTCGAGCACCAGAGTGCTCGAATGGCTTGGCAACTGCTACCCTTTGTTCCTGCGACACTTTCCCTGTTCTTCGTAGCCTTGGAGTAGAGACTTCATTCTCTACTGCCTGTCTTCCCCTGCTCCAGTGATCCTGCGACTGTTCCAGAGACCGTCAATACTGTAACCGGTGCATCTGACGGTGCTTATCTTGCGTCAAGAAGGAGAGACCCGGGAACGACGGCAGAAGGCGACGCAGACCCTTCTCAGCTTCCATTACAGGGATGAAATAGTCAAGCCTCTCAGCGTCTCAAGAATGGCATTGAGTTTGCGGTCATGACCCTAATAAATAATAGACTCTTACCAGGGTAGATAGTCATGTCCCGTAGCTAGAGTGCAATGCTAGTGATTGTAGTCCAGGTCGCAGTTGGTCAACAAGTCTCCCTTGCTGAGGCCGGGTCGCAGTTGGTCAACAAGTCTCCCTTGCTGCGGCCAAAGAAGGAGCAGACAATAGACCCCTAGGGCAGAGAGTCGACACGGAAAAATAGACTGGAACAAATGATGTGCCTAACACCCAATGGATGATGGCCCAAAGAGGACAGAGACTGTAGATGGATAGGCGGCAAATGAGGGCACACCATGGTATAATGATAGGGGTGCAACTGGAAGGCCACACAGAAAGTGGGATACCAAAGAAACCCCCTAATGACCGGAGAAATAACAAAGGAGGACCAAAAAGAACCACCAGCCCAGTAACCCCGCTCCAAGTCTACCATGAGGAGGCAGTGGGTATAGGACTGGGGGGCTTCCTGACCTCCAGGGAGGAACTGGCAAAATAAGCAGAGACCACCCCTGATCCCCCCAACCAGATGGGCAACACCGCACAGACCCCCCACTCCACTGTACAGGGACCGGAACAAACCCAGAGGTTCTAGGAGATACCCCCTACAGTGTTTCCCTCTGGTGGCAAGACAAGGAGAGGACCCAAAGAAGTGGGCAGGACCACAAAGAAGGGAAAACCCCTGAGAAGAAAGCTCAGGGATGGATAGTGTCAATAGACACGGCGAGGCAAGACTGCAACCACAAGGAGGCCAGGAGCAGAAGGAGGCGTCCCAACAGAGCCGAGCGGCCGGAGCACAAAGGACACACGGTCAGGCCGTGCAGACAACAAATGCATCTGGACATAAGGCACCAAAGGGGAGAGTCACTCTAGAAAGGAGCAGCAGGGCCCTGGATCGTACTGGGGCAACTGCGACCAGCTCGCAGGAGACCAGTAGCCAGACCGCCTGACACGAAAATGGCTGACCACCCAAAACAAATGGCCAGACCGGACTGGTACAGGAAGCAGCTGAACACCAGCACCCATGGCTGAGCCGCGAAGGCAACGGAGAGGGAGGAAGGCCCCAAGGCTGGCGACAAACGGCTGCGGACAACACTACCTTGGAAGGTAACAGGCGGGATGAGACCTCCACACAATGCACAGGGCTGGAAGTGGAGTCGGACCGCCAAAGGAGGAAACTAACCTTGGAGAGGAGAAAAACCAAAAACCTCAGAGGAATCTTGAGGACTCCTAAAGCAACGAGGCTGAACACAGATACAGGACTCAGCAACAGCAGACCTGAATTATCGGGCAAGGAAGCAAAGAAAGTCCGGGATGATAAAGAGCAACCATCCGTTGAAAAGGTGAGGGCGTGACACCTTCTTGTCAGTATCCTGCTGCCCTTGCAATTTAGCAGCAGGAATTAGAGCAGTTGCAAATTCCACAAATTCCAAAAGCTCAATCCTGGTGGTGATGGTGGTGCCCATCCTCATCTCTGTCTCCATTCCTCAGTTTCTACTAAAAAGGCCATCAATGTCTCTTCCACCCAAGCTTCTCCACCATCATCATCACCACCACCACCACTAGTCCCTACATGCTGCTGCTTTATTACAGGCTTCTCACTACTGGTTGGAAGAGGTGATGAGAAATGTGACAGAAGGTCCCCTAAAGTCACACTTGCCATTTCTTGGTGATATGAAGAAGGCAGACTGGTAGCAGTAGCAGCAGACACAAGCAGCTGATCTGTGCTCCTGGCGGTGGTGGTATTATTGCTGCACCTGCTATCCACCAACAGTTCTGGCTTCTTCAGGATCATGTTCCACTTGGACACTGTCATGAAGGGAAGACGACTCCCTGGGCCAAGGGAATGGTGTGGGTTCCCTTGACCACTTTGAAATGCTTCCCCTACCTCTCCCCTAACACTATTCCCACTGGCTGCTTCACCATTGCTGCTTCTACTACTAACACTAACTACATAAAGTTTAGCCCCAGCCCCAGAATCTACCTACTCACAGTCACTAGTAGCATAAGGATATTGATTACTCCTTCCTTCACTCCTAACACTAAAAAGCTGCTGGACCTTCTTAGTAGTAGTAGTACTAGCACTGGCAGAAAAGCTTAGGGATGACAAATGTGACTTAGGGTTCCCTGCTGTTACACTTGGCATCATCTCCCTCCCCCCATGAGTATTATAAGAAACATTTACAGCAGATTCAGCACTGGTGGCAGCAGACTCAGCACTGGCAGCAGGCACAACACGTTTGACAGCAGGTGCAGCACTGGTGGCATAAGGTACAGAACTGGTGGCAGCAGGGGCATCATGTCTGACAGCAGGCACAGCAAAGGTGGTAGCAGTAGAAAGGGCAGCACGTCTGACAGCAGGCACAGTACTAGTGGCAGCAGGGGTAGCATGTCTGGCAGCAGGTACAGCAATGGTGGCAGCAGAGGCAACACCTCTAGCAGCAGGCACAGGCAGCTGACTTGTCCTGCTATCACTACTACCCTTTTCTTCCTCTCTTCCCATTAATTTCCCCAAGATCCCTAAGTGTGATTTATGGGGACTGGACAGCATTGGTGCTGTAGTGCTCACTTCCTCCTCCTCTTCAGCGGACACATAAGGGTGCTTAAAGTTCCTCCTTTTTTAATTATTTTTAAATTTTCTCATATTGATAGCAGTCACTATGAGACTTTCCTGCCTCAATTTTCCAAACAAAAAACAGCAAAACAGCACATCTACATCACTCTGTAACTGTTTCTATAGTGTTCCACTTCCTGGAATACTTCAAGTTTTATAGCGAGAAGGTGAAAAACACTTAAATCAGTGGGCAGAAACTTTATAACCATTGAAAAAATGGAGAAGAATTTTGGCCATTGGGTGAAAAATCCGAAGATTTTCATCTCTGGTTTTAAAGCAGATTTGGACAACAATGTGGTTTTCTTGGGATTTCTAGCGGGAACATGACGAGAGCTTTTGCCTACCCCTAGTCTCTAAGCCACAACCTCAGCACATATTGCTTGTGTGAAATGTCCATTAGGACACAATTATTCATAGCTCATATGATTTTTTTTTTATAATTTCTGGTGCTGTGAAAGGGGACTTTATCTATATATTTTTTTGCCAGGAAACATTACTAATAATTTAGAATAGTCTAGGGAAGTAAACTTTTATTTTGTGGCAAAAAAAAACTTTTACCAATGATTTACTTACTCTTTTCTTGAAGTAATTCAATTGTTTATTTGCAAAGCATATGGAATGCTACGGCTTCTATAAACCAAAAGCAATATGTAATAATGAATATTTAATTGATGTTTATTCAATTAATGTTAATGTGATAGATCACGCAGTGTTCCGAAACTAGTACTGAAATTTTAATTGCTCAGTCTGACTGCAATGTTACAGTATTGTCATCTCAGTAATATCTTACAGTTTGAAACTTTTTAAATTATATTTATTGAATTTTAGAGAGAAAGAATACATAACATAGTCAATACATTAGATACATATAACAATTTGTACCTTTTAGAAATCATCTCACCTAATTAACCCCTTGGGTGATATGCTTTGCAGACTTCTTCTGCACACAAAACATTAAAGGGGAAATATACCCTAGGATAGAGGAGTCAATTGTCAGGCCTCCAACTGCTGGAAACTGCAGCTCCCATCATTCCCAACATCCAACTTTGGAGGTACTTATTGGCTTATTGGTTATCTCTGTCCTAGGAATATGTGGATCTTTGAATGCCAAGGGCTGGGGCCATTTTTAGACTCTATAGGCCAGACACAGAAGAGGGTAGTAGTGAGAGGAGGACAGGTCAGCTACCTGTGCCTGCTGCCAGATGTCCTGCCAATTCTGCCATCATTGCTGTGCCTACTGCCAGACGTGCTGCCACCATTGCTGCACCTGCTGTCATACTTGCTGCCCCTGCTGCCATCAGTTCTGAGCCTGCTTCCAGTGCTCCCCCTGTTGCCACTAGTGCTGTGCCTGCTGCAAGACATGCTGTTCCTGCTACCACCAGTGCTGTTCCTGCTGCCAATGCTGAACCTGCTGCCACCAATTCTGAACTTGATGATGCCAAGTGGGACAGCGGGGGACCCTAAGTCACACTTGCCATTTCCAAACAATCCTGCCACCGCCAGTGCTAGTAATACTACTTAGAAGGTCCAGCAGCTTGTTAGTGTAAGTAGTGAAGGAACAGGTAATCATCATATTACTAGTGACTGTGAGGAGGAAAACTCAGGGGCTGAAATTGATGAAGCTGGTATTAGTGGTAGTTCTAGTAACAGTGATGGTGAAGCAGCTGGTGGGACAAGTGTTAGAGGAGCTGTAGGAGAAGCAATTGAGAGCATCCAGACTAGCGGTCAAGGGAGTCCACACCATTCTCCTGACCCTGGGAGTCCTGTTCCCCTCACGGCATTGTCCGGGTGGAACATGATCCTGAAGAAATCAGAATTGTTACCTAGCAGCAATAATACCACCATCACCAGGAACACAGATCAGCTACATATGCCTGCTGCTAGTGCTACCAGTCTGCCTTCTTCAGGACAACAAGAAATGGCAAGTTTGACATTAGGGGACCCTCTGTCACATTTCTCACCACCTCCTACAATCAGCAGTGAGATGTCTGTAATACAGCAGCAGCACAGAGGTCTAGTGGTGGTGTTGAAGATGATGGTGGAGAAGCTGGAGTGGAATAGACATTGATTGCCTTTGTAGCCCAAACTGACAAGGAATGGGAGACAGGGATGGGGATAGTCATCACCATCACCACCAGCAGTGAGCTTTTGGAATCTGAGGAATTTGCAACTGCTCTAATTCCTGCTGCTGCTGAGTTGCAAGGGCAGCAGGATCTGAGAAGTAACATAGTGTGCCACAGATAACCATGGACACAGTGGGAATGGGGTCAAAAAGTGATGCGGGACTAGGACAGGTTCCACTTGCCAGCAGCAGCAATACTCCTGGTCCTAGTTGCAGTAGCGATTCTAAGGAAGTAGCAGCAACATCATCCTCTTCCCCAGACAGTGAAGGAAAATGTGGAGGAGAAGAAGAAAGAGGCCATTCTTCTCCACCTTTTCCCTCCCCCCTGAAGTCATGGGTGTGGGACTATTTTTCTCTTGGCGCAGGAACTGTGCACTCATCAACAATGGCACTGTCCACAATTTGAGAAGTGAGAAGGGGAAAGGAGGGAACACACCCTGGTACAACCTCCCTGATATCACAAACAAAAAGCAGACACATGACATTTATGTCAAACGTGATAAAGCCAAACACCCACCACAGAAATCAAGCAACACTGTTGCTGTACCCCCTGACTTTCCCAAAAGGCAACAAGAGGCAAGGTGAAAATCAAAGAGGTGGAATAGAGAAACCCAGGCAGATACTGTAAGTTCCATGATAAGCTAAACAACTAGCTTACCATCACCTGCTTCCTCTATGGTAAATTCTTCTTCTGCCTATCGACCTCATTCATCATTACCACCCCGCCAAATGATAGCAACTCTGTAGATGTTAGGATGTGGCAGTTCGTGTCAACCCATTGCACAATGTGTGTTGCACTGACCACATATGGCAGTGTGGTAGAGGAGAATCGGAGGCAGAACATCAAGCAGCATCTGAGGAGATTCCATCCCGCAAAATATGCTAAGCTGGTGGCAGGAAGGCTTCATCATTACTATTAAACTGTCAAATCTGACAAATCAATGTTTCCTTAGGGCTTGTGCCAAACAAGCCTAAGTGCTACAAATCAATGTTTCCTCAGGGCTTGGGCCTCTAACAACAAATCTTACAAATCATTCTCTACAAAATAGGCTGTCATGTCTACCCTAGCAGCAGCTTACATCAGGGGGTCCCTGTCTCTATCATGTTACATACAAATTTCTTATTTTTTATTATTAACTATCCCCCCAATACCAGCCAACAAACCCCTCCAAAACAAATTCCTTGTTCAACTGATTCTTTCCCCAGACTCCATCCACCAAAACAGGCACCCTCCTCACACCCCTTTTATACCATGTCTTATGTTTTTTTTTTATTTTTTTGTTTATTTTTTTTTAATTAACTCTCCCACCCAATCCCAGTAAACAACCCCCCAAAAAAAATCCCTGTTCAACCGATTCTTTCCCCACACTCCACTAACACAGACACCCTCTTATCCCTTTTAAACTATGCCTTTGGCAAATGAAATAACATTTGTCATGTGTTGTGTGTAAATTCAGTGCTCCCATTGACTTCAATGGAATCAGCTAGGCAAGAAAAGTGGAAAAACAGCACTTTTCTCAGGAAATTTTTCACCAAGTGGGAAATGCTATTACTCACCGATTTTGGTTAGAGACAAAACTTTTTCCCAACCCTCATAATCAGTTTATAATCCTTGTCATGGTCAAAACACAACACAAGTAGCATACAGACATCATTCTCATACCTCGTTCATTACTCAGCTCTGCCTCTGTTGTTGTATGCCACTGCCCACTTGCGAGTAGTGCCGAAATAATGGTGACTGCTCCGCATGTGATCACACTATTCTCACCCAGATACTCACTGCTGACGTTATGACTGCCACTTTGCTGCTGTGTCTGTGTCCAAGTTAGCTGGGACAGAGAGGTGGCTAGGGAGTGGGGAGGAGGCAGAGCTACAGCAATAAGAAAGTGGGTCACAGGGGGAGGCACAAGCTGGGAGAAGAAGCACAGGCCTGGGCCGGCACCACGGTGAGGCAGAGTTACAAAGGTCGACACCCTTTGTAATGCCTAATTTAAAACATAAATATTCACATAAAATATATACACTGGGCCATTGGAAGTGGATGTGCTGGTGAGCATGACTGGATCACTGCCAGGATCCCCAGAAAATCAGGCTCCCTAGGCCAGTGCCTAGTCGGCCTATTGGTAAATCCAGCTCTGCTTGTTGGTAAGAGTTGATATACTGTAGGGGGTGCCAGATGCACAAAACTACTCCTACTACAATCTATAGTTTTTGATACATTTTTCAACTATGACTTACCTGTACTAAAATGGCTATAACAAGAGAATGGAAAAAAATGCTTTTTCACACATCACTCACTACCTAGATACTAAAATGGGTTAACATCATGGTATTTCCTAGTGTATTCAGAACCTACTGCTAGCTTAAGAAAAATGGTACCCCACTGGTATAGGTTGGCATACCATATTGGATGAACAATGTAGCAAACAGCGCACCCTTAATCCTCTGGGGTAATGGATTGTATCACTCACCAGACTGTGCTTGTGTTCCTCTGGTGCCGTGCAGAGAGATGGTCGCTCTCCATTATCAATACAGGTAGAAAAGACGCACTCATGGATGGAACTTTCTTCTGTATAAAATCCTCTTTATTTCAATACAAGCATAAACAGCAGACTATAGAGAACAAAAACTCAATGTCTTTGAGTCTTTGTTCTCTATAGTCTGCTGTTTATGCTTGTATTGAAATAAAGAGGATTTTATACAGAAGAAAGTTCCTTCCATGAGTACGTCTTTTCTACCTATACCATATTGGATGTTCATCGAAGTCTTTCCACCTATAAGTATGTTAACATTTTGGCTGAATGTTTCTGTCACATGTCCCATGAAGCCACAGGTGGGGAATTCCACTTCCTCTCACCCACATCATACTATCAGGAGAATACCACAGTCACAGTTCTTTCATGTTAGCTGGACCTGCTTCAGTGATGAGTAGCAGCAGTCTTAAGGCAGCATCTTGAGGAAAGGGGATATTCACTGGATGGCACAGAGGATGCTTTTCAGTATGATTATAAATAAGACCCAAGTTCCTTGGTAATTCCTAAAAAGAAGATACCAAAAGGCAAGGGTTTAGATAACCATATTAGATGTATTACTACATATAATGGTTACTGTAAGAAAGTATGCAATATTGTATCTAAATATTGTATTTAGGAGGAACACATATATAAAAATAATCTAAATGATCAAAACCATACGTAACACACATGGGGAGCTATGAACCTAAAAACAAGTAATGAATAACCAAAAAGGGAAGAGGAAATAGGAGGGAAAAGCTAGATTCTCTTACAGCACTCAGACCAGTACAAATATTGCTAAGCAATTAGAAAAATAATATAATTGGTATGAAAATGGAAATTTATTGAAAATGTTATTAATTCCCTGCTGTATTGCTTTTTCTGCACCACTATGTATGCATACTAATGACTGCACTGAAGCTCTGAATCTAAGAATCCAAAAAGCTCTATCATATTCATCATATTGCTTTACATCATGCATTGCTGACTATTAACCCCTTGCTTGCTTTTGTCGGCTAATATATGAGGCGATTTTCATCTTGGACATATGAATATTTAGTCAGGCTTATACAGTTACTGTGTTTATACTTAGGATATTATTTAGTATAGTTCGATTTGATGTTGATATATGTGCATTATTAGCACACAACAGTTGCCATTCCATATCTTGAGTAGAGACTACACTGTGTACTATGATGCTCTTCACTTTATGTTTGGTAGGATGTCTAGGTAGGGGTTGCTGTTAATGCAACGTTACTGTTTTTTTATGATGGGATATGTTGTTGTGCTGGGCAGTGAGAGTGCTGGAATATATACACTGTGATTTATTTTTTCAATACATTTCCATTTTGATACCAAGTATAATATTTTTGTAAATACTTTGCAAAATTTTTACTGGTCTGAGTACTATAAGAGAATCTTGCTTATCCCTCCTATTTCCTCTTCACTTTTCGGTTATTCATTATGCAGATTTTATTGGCTTTATTCTTGGCTCAGTTTGGATAAAGTGGGATGCATTAAATTTGGTCCACACTGTATACTATTGCACAAATTGTAGTATAATAAACACCTTTGTGATCTTTTCCTTATGATTTTCTTTGTCCATGTGAATTAATCCATATACATGTATGTATGTGTTTCTTGTATAAATATGGTTTTCTAGGGCCACTGTATGTGCATTTTTGGTAGCTTTCATCCACAGTGTTTGAATGAATATTCTATATACCTGTTTTAGCTGATTGGTATAAGCTGGATAAGCAGGAAATGCATCTGATTGTTAAAACCATGAGTTGCTGTCTGCATGCTGTTTGATACTTTTTAAACATCAGTCAATAAAGTGTCAGTTTTACTTACCAAGTATAACTCAAATGCTACATTGCATCTCCTTGGAGGTGAGATCTCTGAGTCACCACCAGCACTAGAAATTAGGGGTGACATGCGTGATTTACTTTTACTGATGAACTGGTTGTTCTTACTTATACTCATGAAAATGTCCTGAACCCCTTGGACATATGATGTTTCCAGCCTTTTGCCCTCTACAAGAAATAGGTGAAAAGTCAAATTCTGTTCTCACGGGGAAATTCCATGAATGTTTTTTTTTTTTTGCTTTTTCCACCCAGAGAAAAGTATTTTTCCTTCCTTATCAGATAAAGCTTGAAATGTTATCATAAATAGTTTGACATTTTCTGCCTATTTTTCTCTATGGGGTAGGATTTCCAGCCATCATAGAATCAAAAGCCTGAACTTCCCCCTTTTTGAACAGTATTCAGAGTTCCATATAGCGATGTATGTGAGTTTAAAGACACAAAGAAAGAGTGAAAAATTATGAGTAGGCCTATAAAAACTGTAAACCTTGAAAAAAATAGGATCAGGCTTGCATGGCAAGTCAACACTTAAAACCAATTGGTGGAAACCAAGCTTTGCCAGTGATATGCCAATGACACAGGCACCAGCCAGGAACATATGCCACTCATCTCTGATATTATGGTGATTGCTGCAAAATTAGTTCCTGTTGCTTAGTTGTCTTAGTACCATATGTCAAAGCAGCTTCTAAGCAGCAGCAGCAGCAACAACACAACAAGCCACTTAAAGCAAAGTCAACATACTACTTCTCCTCCTCCCAATCCCATAAATTCATAGGTGTTGGAATATATTTCCTTGGGTCAGGGAGGGATTGTGCAGTATAAAGGAGTAGGAGAAGGTGGGACCAATTAGATCCCCCAGGCTGGGCCTATAACAGGCGTCCTGGCAAGTGCCTGATTCATGATGACAGTAACAACGAACCAGATGCGACCAGGCCGCAGACAGAGAGGGACGTGGCTAGTGACGCCGGAGCGCCAGTCCAGAACCCTGCTCTCTGCTGAATGGTGCAGGCCGAGGTAAGGCACTGTGACAAGATTGTAGTAGTTCACAATGGGTTTCTGAATTCTGCCTCTGCACTGTGGGTCCTTGTCCTATCTGTGAGTCCAATATGACATTTATACTCAACAGACAACAGAACCTGCATATGTGTTCCTATCTATTAATTAAAGGGATAGTAATACTTCATTTTAACTTTATTTTATTTTGTAGGCATTAAAAAAACATGAAGAATGATATAAGTCTTATCTCTCAAACATTTATAGTTTAAGAGATATTCACAAGCAAATTTTTCCTATCCCGCCCCTTTTGAGTATCTCTTCTCAGATGTGGAATGCAGTCTATAGACCAGACAGATAACAGCAGGGGACACTCTTATTCCTATGAAAACAATGAAATCCCTGCCCCCTTGACAAGTTTTTCAGGTTTTTCCCTTATCTTAATTGAAGATTGTCCCTCTCTGCAATCTATCTGGGCACCTTCCTTCTGCTTTGGCTGAGCAGTAAAAGGGGCGGGAGGGGGACACTTTGCTTGTGAATATCTCTTAAACCATAAAGGGTTGAGAGATAAGACTTATATCATTCTTCATGTTTTTTTAATGCCTACAAAATAAAATAAAGTTATAATGAAGTATTACTATCCCTTTAACCCCCTGTCAGTTATTAAATTTTGTATTTGCAAAGTTTAGATTTGGTAGTTATAGGTCTGCAAATGGAATAGAGCAGTTTAAATATTTTTATATATGGAATATAGTATGTAAATTGATTAGTGTACATTATATCCTATATACTAGGTTCACATTAATATTAGGTTTCTATAGGGGTTAATATTTGTCACAATTTAATTATCTAAAAGAACATTAAAGAAGTTAGCAGTTATACCTCATGAATTATTGAAATAATATGATACACGTAGGAGGCTAGTGTTCTATTTCTTTTAGTTTTTAGACGGGAGGTTGCAGATTTTGCCACAGTACATTGCACTAGTAAATACTGAAAGCAATAGACGGGATAGTTCAGAAGGCACACAGCTCGGACTGCCGGGAGAAACCTGAGTGGAATGAAAGATCTTTGCACCTGGATGTGGAGCTGACAATCCAGGTAAAGACTGATAAACACTCTGCCCGCAGTATTACATCGAAGAAGGGAGAGTAGAGGGCTGGATGTCAGCAAGGGAGGACACCCTTTAAGTGCTGAATTGTTGCATTAGAGGTAAAAGCCACTGGAAAAATATAAACGTTTTAACTGTCCACAATACAATACAGAGACAGGAGAATAAAATACTTTATATCCATATTAAAGACTAGAGGACACTGTTTCAGTGCTGGTGCATATCAGTTTTGAATTACTGCATTACCTGTCCGCTTATAAATAGGAGCTAGTGAGTTATTATATTTTACCTTATATTTTATATTTTATTTTTATCTCATCACAATATAATTTTTTATTATGGTACCATAAATGTTACAATGCATTTTTGTATTATGATTGTTTATTAAAAATGTTATATTGCAAAGAGTGCAATAACTTGTTTGTCAGCGTCTATCTCTATTAAAACATTTTAACTGGATCATCTAGGCGCTCTCCTTTATTTGAGTAGTTTTTGGTATCTTTAGCCCATTTTGCACTATAGGGTTTATAGGATAGTAGCAGCCTTGATTGTCCCTATACTCTACTGGTGTATGGTATTAGCACCACACTATATTCTATAATATTTATTTTGTATGCTGAATAATTACCCACTGAGCATGCTTTTCCTGATGGAGATGATGGTGTTCTGTAGCATGGTTTACTAGAGAAACATCAAAATATTCATGTAGGTAGCTGGTTAAAATATCTCAAAAATCTGAGATGATCATGGGAAAAACACAAACATTTTCTTGGTCACACAAAGGTGTTTGCACTGTTCTTGGTAATGCAGCCTCATCTGTTACTTCAACACCCTATTCCTAGACAGAAACAGGGGCTCCAAACTCTACAACTGTCTTACCATATATCAGTATATTTGCAGTAAGTTCTCTCTTAATGGTATCTCCATTATCTACATGCAATGTTCCTTAAACTTTAGTTCAGTGAGCCGATCTTGTACTTTTTAATTTTCACTTAAAATGTTATCACACTGTCATCATGTTAGTGAGTTCTTTCATACACTTTATTTGTTTATACATACACTGTTTATCTCATTACTTATTTACCTGACCATTAACATTTCTTAGGGCTTCTTCTAAATGGTCTATCCCTGATGACAAAGTGAGTATTGAGGATCTTGGGTGTATTAGACAGGTGTGTCAGCCAGGGTCTAAAAACATTGACACTTGAGGGAAGCTACTATTTTTGAGGCCTCCAACTGTAAACTGTCCTTGTTTTGTATGTTTCAGGATTGCAATGAAAGAAGATTGTTTCATCCACAGAACTTGTAGCTGCAGTCTTAACTCAGAATAAATGGATCCATTCTGTTTTATTCGTGTTTGTTTGTGTTCAGGATTATTATATGAGAGATCCCTTTAATTATTTTTGAAGTTGAGTATAAATGTAACGTAATCCATAATTCCCATTCCAAAATAAAGGTAAAATGTGAACACATAATAGACACTAGCAAGCACAGCTATGAAGAATTCCCTAGCTTATTGTAAAGATATTTTCAAATTGTCCAGCCTAACAACGATTCTTGTGAAAGAGATGACTACTCTTCTATTAGAAATATTGCAGCTTTTCAGCATGGAAAGAAAGTATAATTTAAGAAGCTACTGGTCACCAGAGTTTGAAGGCCCATAACCCCTGATGGCAATTCAATTTCTCATGCAATGTCACTGGAACACAAGGACATGGTTAAGGGTAAGAAGATTAATGTGTAAACTCAACTTCAAAAATAATGAAAGGGATCCTTCATATAATAATCCTGAACACAAACAAACATGAATAAAACAGAATGGATCCATTTATTCTGAGCTAAGACTGCAGCAACAAGTTCTGTGCATGATTTGTCAGATTTGTTGTTAGAGGCCCAAGCCCTGAGGAAACATTGATTTGCAGGAGTTAGACTTATTAGAGGCACAAGCCCTGAAGAAACATTGATTTGTAGGACTTAAGCTTGTTTGGCACAAGCCCTAAGGAAACATTGATTTGTAGGACTTAGAAACAAAACCCCACTATTTTTTTTTTTTTAGATCAGAGTGGCTATCATTTGGTGGGGAAGGTAACGATGAATGAGGTGGATTGGCAGAAGATGTAGTTACCCTAGAAGGTGATGCTGATGGTGAGCTAGTTGTTTCACTCGTCATGGAACTACCAGTGTCTGCTTGGGTTGCTCTACTTTTCCTCCTCTTTCATCTTAGCCTCGCCTCTTGTTGCCTTTCTGGAGAGTCAGGGGGTAAAGCAACAGTGGTGCTTGATTTCTTGGTGGGTGTTTGGCTTTAACATGTTTGACATAAATGTCATGGTGCCTGTGTTTCATGTGTGTTATCAGGGCGGTTGTGCCAAGGTGTGTTCCCTCCTTTCCTCTTCTCACTGACTTGTAACAAATTGTGCACAGTGCCATTGGTCCTGGCCTCTTTCTTCTTGTCCTCCGCATTCCCATGCACTGTCTGTGGCAGTGGATAATGTTGCTGCTGTTGCTGCTACTGCCTCAGATTCAGCATTGCAACTGGACCAGGAATATTTCTGGTGCTGGCAAGCGGAACCTGCCCTAGTACCGCATTACTTGTTGACCCCATTCCCACTGTGTCCACGGTGGTCTGTGGCACACTAGCTTGCTCTTCAGCATCCTGCTGTCCTTGCATCTCAGAAGCAGCAGCAGAAATAAGAGTAGCTGCAAATTCCTCAAATTCCAAAATGTCATTACTAGTGGTGATGCCCATCCTCATCCCTGTCTCCTATTCCTTCTCAGTTTCTGCTAAAAAGGCTATCAAGGTCTCTTCCACCCCAGCTTCTCCAGCATCATCATCACCACCACCACTAGTCTCTACATGTTGCTGCTCTATTACAGACATGTCACTGCCGCTTGTAGGAGGTGACAATGACAAGAAATGTGACAGAGGGTCCCCTAATGACACACTTGGCATTTCTTTTTGACCTGAAGAAGGCACACTGGCAGCAGTAGCAGTACTAGCAGCAAGCACAGGCAGCTGATCTGTGCTCCTGCTGCTGGTGGTGGTGGTATTCATTGTGTGTCCCCCCGAACAACAGTTCTGGCCTCTTAGTCTTCAGGATCCTGATCCACCTGGACACTTTAGTGAAGGGAAGTGGAGTTTTCCCAGGGTAAGAGGAATGGTGTGGGCTCCCTTAACTGCTAGGCTGGATGCTCTGAAATGTTTCCCCTAGCACTCCAGCTGCTTCACCATTACTACTACTACTAACACCAACCACATTAAGTTCAGCCGCAGAGTCTTCCTCCTCACAGTCACTATCAATTTGATATTGTTGATTACCCCCTCCTTCACTCCTCCTAATGCTAATAAGCTGCTGGACCTTAGTAGTAATAGTACTAGTACTGGCGGGACTGCTTGGGGATGGCAAGTGTGACTTAGGGTCCCTTGCTGTCACACTTAGCATCATCTTCTCCTTCCCCAGCTCCTGAGTATTACAAGACATACTAGTAGCAGGTTCAGCACCAGGGGCAGCACTTCTGACAGCAGGCACAGCAATGCTGATATCAGTATCATGGGCAGCATGTCTGACAGCAGGTACAGCATTAGTGGCAGCAGGGGCAGCACGTTTGACAGCAGGCACAGCATTATTGGCAGCAGGTGCAGCATGTCTGGTAGCAGGTGCAGCTCTAGTGGCAGCAGGGGCAGCACATTTGACAGCAGGCACAGCATTAGTGGCAGCAGTGGCAGTACATCTGGCAGCAGGTACAGCACCACTAGTGGCAGCAGGGACAGCACATCTTGCAGCAGGCACAGGCAGCTAACCTGTCCTGCTCTCACTACTAGTACTACCCTTCTCTTCCTCCCTTTCCATTAAATTCCCCAAAAGCCCTAGGTGTGATTAAGGAGGACTGGACAGCATTGGTTCTGTAGTGCTCACTTCCTCAGACTCAGACTCAGTGGACACATAAGGGTCCTTCCAGTTCCTCCTTTAACTGCTCATAGTGATAGCAGTCACTATGATTCTCTCTTGCCTCAATTTTCAAAATAAATAACAGCATAACAGCACAGCACATCTACCTGGCTCTGTA
The DNA here is from genome assembly GCA_037306005.1 of Rhinophrynus dorsalis. Lineage (NCBI taxonomy): Eukaryota > Metazoa > Chordata > Amphibia > Anura > Rhinophrynidae > Rhinophrynus > Rhinophrynus dorsalis. Next base: position 339,354,936 of record CM074720.1, on the reverse strand, counting down.
GCTGCTTCTATTGTGTTTCACTTCCGCAAATATGTCACTTTTTTATAGCGAAAAATGCAAAACAAGGTAAATAAATGGGTAGAAACTTTCTCTCCACTGAAAAATTTGCTAGGAATTTTGGCCAACACGGTGACAACTTTCACCCACCCCTACTAATTAGCGTGAGACCATGTTAGATGATACATATGACTTGTCAGTCAGTTATTCATTCTAGAGTGTTATTCACTTTTTAGGAGGGATAGGGTTGATAAAAGGGGAGGGGGTTATGTCTATATGTAAAGCATGCCTTAAAATCTAGTATAAAGGATTATATATAACAAAGGGTCCAGTGAGAATGTAGAGGTCCCATGGGTTGAAATACACAGTAGGGGAACACATAATTTACTTTTTAAGTATGATTAATGACAATAATATGTCCCAACTAGAAGAGGAGCCAGCTAAAGAGGCCTTGCTTGAACTAGTGCTCGCAAACATTTCTGACATGAAACAGTATACAGGTAAAAGAACATTTAGGCAGTAATGACCACAGTATGGTATCCTTTGAAATGTGTTATGAGAATCCCAGTAGTAAGTGTTTAACCAAAACATTCAGTTTTTAAAAAGGCACATTTTACAAAGCTAAAAACAGTATTAAAGGATATTTAGAGGAATGCAGTCTTCAATTATAAAAATGCATAAGAATCATGGATTGTGTTTGAAATGCGTCAATATATACCATTGGGGTATAAGTACAAGAAGAGCAAATTAGAACAATGTGACTTAATAATGTGGTTTGAAGGTAATATAATCTGCAAACAATCATTTAGGCCATCTAAAATTGAAAATAAGAGAAGTATTGTAGAATTGTTTATGATATTTCTCGCACTCTTTTTCAAATATATTAAAAATAAAAAGATTAAGGTTGATATTGGTCCTCTTAAGGTTGAGACAGGTGAAATGAGTAGTGAGGATAAGGCTATGTCCGACAACTTAAACACATTCTTTTCTTCTGTATATGCAAAGGAAGCAACACATAATTTCCTTCATCAAGTACATGGTCTATTGAGGACAAAGTCCAAAAGAGACAAGAAAATGATATGTTGAATAAAGCACCTGAACCTGATGATATACATTGAAGGTTACTTAAGGAACTTAATTCAGTAATAACGAGACCATATCCCTCATATTTATTGAGTAACATTCAACAGAATAGTGCCCTGAGATTGGAGGAAAGTGGTATTGCTCAAAAAAGCAAGATCCAAACCAGGAAATTATAGGCCTGTGAGCTTGACTTCCATAGTAGAAAGATATTGGAAGGGTTACTAACTGACAGTATTCACAATTATGTGAAGAAAAATAATATTAGTAGGAGTCAGCATGGTTTTATGAAGAATAGATAATGTCCAACTAATTTACTTGCATTTTACGAAAGGGTAAGAAGTAATTTGGGCAAGGGAATTGCTGTGGATGTAATATACTTGGGTTATGCAAAATGCTTTGATACAGTGCCTCACAACTAGTTAATGAATACATTAAAAGGCTTTGATTTTGGAGTTGATATCTGTACCTGGATTGGGAACTGGTTAAATGATAGATTACAGAGAGTTGTTGTTGATGGAAACTTTTTAAGTTGGTCTAAAGTAGTTAGTAGGGTAACACAGGATCCAGTCCTGGGTCCAATGCATTTTAATTTGATTATTGATGATATAGAAGTGGGAAATGAAAGTGGTGCCTAAATCGTACTGATGACACTAAGCTGTGTAAGCAAATACATACAGGGCTCAATCTTTGTTCTCTGAGGAAGGATCTAGTTAAACTGAGTGAATGGGCAGAAAAGTGACAGATGACATTTAATGTAGATGCGTGTAAGGATATGCATTTGGGCTGTAAAAACAAACATGCTACATGTACACTAAAAGGGAAACAATTTGGGGAATCTTCATTAGGGAAAGATTTAGGAGTACTAAAGGATGATAGACTTCACAGCAGTGTGCAAGTCAAGAGTGAATAGGGTACTGTCCTGCATAAAAAGAAGTATAGATGCACGGGATGCTAATATAATTTTACCTCTATATAAATACTTGGTAAGGCCTCATCTAGAATATGGAGTACAGTTTTGGGCACTAGTTCTTAAAAAAATAGCCAAACGGTGTTTGTTTACAGTAGAAAAGAAACATTCAATTAATTATTCACTCAAACAGCTGAGGTAAGAACGAGAGGTCATCCATTAAGACTAGAGGAAAGGCACTTTAGAGAAAGGCAGGGTTTTTTGTACAGTAAGGGTGGTAAACTATGGAATTATTTGCCTTGCGATGCTGTGTTTTCAAGTACTGTAACTGAATTCAAAAAGTAATGGATATCTAACAGAGCAATATTAAGAATTATAACAGTTGGGTCAATGCAGATAGGTTGTTGATCCAAGGATCTATCTGATTGCCATTTGGAGTCAGCAAGTAATTTTTTTACCCACTTGGGGCTTAATTGGAAATGGCTTCAATGTTTTTTTTTTTTGCCTTTCTCTGAATCAACAGGGTTGATTTGGCATGGGCTGAACTTGATGGACGCATGTCTTTGTTCAGCTTCATCAACTATGTTTATATGGTCTGTGTTTTTCTGTGCCTTCCTTTTCTTCATCACAGCTTTACCCTGGTCTGACAAGTATGGAACATTCCCTACTTGCTTCTCTATTGACATCTTCCCGCTATGTGTAGGATCATCTCCATCACAAATATTCCATCATCATTTTCAAATGAATCCCACTAATCCATATGTACAGACAGGGACAGAATATTTGCTTTCTAGCCTATCCATGATGGCTAAATGTCCCTTGAGAATAGAAAATTTTTTTGCACCTTGGTTTCTTTCCTTTTACAGGGACAAGGTCTAATATATGCCTTTTTCATTTCAGCTAGCTAATCTTATATAACTTCATATGAACTTACAATGTGATGACTCTTATTCTCTACTGACAGTTTTCTTTTCTCCTTTTGTGTCATTTTATTTTCTTGTACAGCTGCTTCTTGTTATTAAATCCCATGAGTTTGCAATTCATCTCACTTTATTTCAATGTCATTTAATTTACTTTTGAATTCATGGGCTCTGTGTAAAGATTCTATCTTGGCATTCAGTACCAGGCATACTGCATAACACTTGCAACTGCGGACAGCTCTTGCTCATGTGTTAAATAATTCCTGAACATAAATCCACAAATATCCACAGAGGTTACCAATCATGCTAGTGGTTATATATATATATATATATATATATATATATATATATATATATATATATATATAATTTTCCTTATAATATAAGAGATTACAGCATGCACAAGAAAGACTAAGGAGTTCCTAACATCTTAAAGGGGAACTACCGCCCCGCAAAAACTTCATCCTAATTAAGTCTTCATCCGGCCGGCTCCAAAAGGGACTGACAGCGCAGGCGCACGGACATCACTATAGCAAGATGTCCATGCTTCCTGCTACTGTCAGCCTCCAAAAAAGTAGAAAATCTTTTAAACCAGGTAATATTTCTGGCGACTAGCGCTTCTAAGCAGCTAGTCGCCAGATGAAGACTTAATTAGGATGAAGTTTTTGCGGGGTGGTAGTTCCCCTTTAACTATAAAAAATACATTTACAGAAGATTAAGATATCTCTATATAAGTGCACATTTTGGTTATGATATTACCATGTTCTGCCTCTCCTCCTGTTGCTGATCCTCTCCTTCCTTCACTCAATTACTCCTTCTTCCATACAACTAGAATCTATTCACCCATATTATGCCATTTACTAGCCACTGGCTACAATGTAAGAAAGCCTAATATCATCACAACACATGACAATGCACAGTGGTGCTTAGCTTGCTTGCAAAGTCTCTATTTTGAAGACTTTCCTGAACTATCCATTTATCTTAAGGATAATTTAAGCAGCAAATGGTCAACAGAACAGAACAAGTACCTCTGATATTATACTTGTATGTGCGTACCTGTTCACGAGGTCATTCATCTTTTTACAAACAGGTTTTCATAGCTTCTGTGAGATATACACAGACAAAAAGGATGGTGTATATTCCATTTGTATTTTACAGAATAAATTAAATGTATCAGTTTGTATATACCAGGATCAGAAATCTTACTTGTCATCCCATTACCACAAATACAGTTTTTATTCCTTTATCATTCTACATACTTTTCTGCTGTAGATAAGGTTACATAGTTTTGCCCAGTCTACAAGAACAAACCTAGTTATTGGAAAATGAGCACAGCTGTAGAGCACCTGCACAGAAACAAGCTGACCTTTGATATTCTAGGACTGAGGAATATTATATCTCTGTACTGAGCAAATTCTTCTCTCTCTCACACACACACTTGCAAAATGATGTGCATTCATGCTATATCCATTTACATGAAATGCAGATATTACAAAAAGCAATTGCCCATCTGGTAACACACTTAAAATGAATGCATTACACTGTTATACTCACACTGATGAGTGATCGGAAACACAAGTGTTGCTGGCAGCACTTGCATGTGTGGAATAATATTTAAGCACCTGACCTGACCCCATACAAACTAGCCTTTGGTCAGCCTTTCAACAATGTCCCAGGAAATTGGATTCATGTTGTAAAAGGAAATTTGAGGACTATATGTGAAACACACACATATCTATCATCAGTTGTCAGTTCACTGCAGGATGAAAGCCTCCTCATCAAGCCTCCAAGGACTTCGGTCCTGTGCCGCTCCATACTTCTCTGTGTAAGACAGTACTACCAAGTTTTCCAAGTGCTTACCATACCAATTTTATTTCTTCCTAATTTCAATCATGGTGTTACATCTATTGGCATTTCCTGTCCAAGGTAAACATACTTGTCCACTGCTTCTTCTAGTTCTTGGCCATCTACTGGATTTCCTTGGGATGGAAAATTTCTTAAACATAACTTGTGTTTTGTTGAGAATTATCTTCAGACCAAAATTGTTGCTTTCGTTTTGATACTGTCTGCAAAATGTAACTGATGTCGGTACTCCCCATTGATCTTAAGTCCTTTTCTTCCCAATTTAGGACTCAATGCAAATGTTGGCGTCGGCAGAAAAAACTGACGTTGGTGGTTTTGTACGTCAAGTAAGCAATGCAAATGTTCCCACAAGTAAGAAGTAATGGCAGTTCTGAAACACACGTCACCCGTCTCCAAAACATCAAAATCTCGCCCATAGAGGACAATGTAGAAGCGAAGCCAAGAGCCATTCAAATGTAGGAGTTAGGGCTAACACTAGTTAAATTGCAACATATTCCTCCAATAATCTAACACCCATTTTTTTTGGCAAACATCACACAACTCAGAGTAGAAAACCACCTTTGAGGAAAATAAAACAGAGAAGCAGGTCATCCAAGGACATAAGCCATGCATACAGAGGTCAGATATTAACCCCTGAAATGACTAGCAAATACAACAAGGCCTACAACAGTGGTTCACAACCCCTCCACCTAAGACACCCCTAACATGCAATCATGATGTTCCAGGGTACCAATTGAGGGCACAAGGGAATTCCCAAATAAAAATAACATATGCCCAACATCAGGTCCCACTGTGTCAATAGCAATGAGGAGAATATAGTGCATCAAATGTCCCATACACACATCTCCCCAAAAAATGTGTAAAATTAATATTACCAATCACTAATTCAGAACATAGCAACACCGGAAAAGTGGCGCACCCTGAGCTGGTGCACATGGCACACCAACATGACATGACACCCTGGTTGTGAACCACTCGCCTATACTATACAAACAAGTCACACACAAGCAATAAGAATCCAGCAACCCCACAGGGACCAAGGGAACACAAAGCAGCACAACATAAGCTATCCCAACATACCTTTTAACAACAGGGATTAACACACAACACGACATGCACATCTGTCACTCCAACAACAAATCATGCTCACCTATGTAACCTCAGAAGTCCATGGAGACAAAACACACACCTTACAGGTACATATCAATTACAAATAATCACACCACTAACCACAGACACACCAAAAAAAATTACCTGGATAACACACACCTTACCATTAGTCCATTATGACCACATGATATAGATAAAAGGGAAGAAAGGAAGGGGTTAACCAACCAGAGGAGAACCACCAGGCGGTGCCCCCCTCCCCCCAGAAAAAAAATAATAACTGATGCACACTCCAGGAGTATACCAAACCAAACAAAAGCTTTATCAGACAACACCAAATTAATCAAGTAAATACATCAAATCAATTAAAAAACATCCAGCACAGGATATATGGAGTCATGAAGAAATTCCAACATTGAATAATGCCTCTATAGATTGAGGGCCATATGTTCGTAGTAGCGAAATAGCTTTTGTCGTTTGTGACGACTTTTCAAAGTACAGTGTCGTTGGGATCATTAATATTTTCAGAGCGTGTCGGATGTGATTGGAAATATGTCGTTTGTCCTGACTGAAATTGTCATATGGAACGACAAAAAAAGACAAAAATGTCTTAAAAAATGTCTTAACAACAAAAATGTCTTTAAAAATGTCTTAACTAATGACAAAAATGTCTTAACTAAAGACAAAAATTCTCACATTCAGAACACATTTCCCTCCACTTTTTTCTTAACGTACAAATTTTGTCTTTTGAAAGACATTTTTTTGTCGTTAGTTACAACAAATTTTCTTTTCCTCTATACAACACTGGAGAATAGTTTAGCCACGCCCTAGGCACGCCCCTTTGCCCGTCAATTCTGGATTTGTGTTGTACACAACAGACATTACTAGTTTTTTGTTGTATACTCTATAGAAAATATGTTGTTCATGCATTCAAGGAGTTATTTTTGTCTTTCATACGACAATTTTATGTCGTTATCCCTTTGAACATACCGCCCTGAGAGCAAGTATATATAAAGCAAATGTGCAATACCAAGTATCCACAAGCAATTCAAAGTGGCCCTTTAGCAATGTGCAATATTATCATACATATAAAGTGCAACGTGATAATAATCAAAAAAGTATGAATACACATATACTTTTTTCTATGAATATAGTAAGAGCGCAAGGGGAAGATCAAACTGTGTGACTCCTGGAGTCATAGAGATAAGTATATGATGTTTACTTATACTTTGTTTATTATCACTTTGTACTTTATATGTATGATAATATTGCACATTGCTAATGGGCCACTTTGAATTGTTTGTGGATACATGGTATTGCACATTTGCTTTACATATACTTGTTCCCAGTCTGTACAGGCATTTTTAAATGTCGGAATGTCTTCATGACTCCATATTCATGTGCTGGATGGTTTTTAACCTATTAAGGACAGGCCTCACAGGCAGACGGCGGTCACTAAAGGACCACGGAGCATTTTTTTATTATTTGCCGATCCGATTCAGGGCTCCCCTAACAGCGTGCAGCCGTGCGGGGAGCCCTGAAATCCATGACGGTCCTGGTACATCATGGGTCGTTCAGTCACTTTTACCCATGACTTACCAGGACAGTCACGGGTCGTTAAGGGGTTAATTGATTTGATGTATTCACTTGATTAATTTTGGATTGTCTGATAATGCTTTTGTTTGGTTTGGTATATTCCCGGAGTGTGCATCAGGTATTAGGTTTCTTGTTTGGGGGGGGAGGGGCCACCGCCTGGTGATTTTCCCTGGTTGGTTGATCCCTTGCTTTCTTTCCTTCCTTCGGTATCATTGTATATCCCTATGAGTGCACCTCAGCTGATTACAGTTTTATGTTGAGTAAGGTTATGTACAGAGCTGGTGCGATTCCTCCCCTTTGTTTTGGTCCCATCATAATGACCACATGAACAACACCTTACTGCTGTTTAACTGTGACAGCCCACCCTCCTCAGATGTAGTGTGAGAGAGACACTGACAGATAGACAGACCAACACCAGTATGTACACATGCTTGTACCTAAGATGACAGTGGAGGCAAAGGTGTGAGAGGGCTAGGGCTCATCCCCCTCCTTCTCCAAGCACCCCTGTGCAACAGCTGTCACCTGCTGCAACTGTTCATACTCCAGCTGAAGGCCTGCCATGTTGACTTGTTTGTGTGTTTGTAGCACAGTGAATATGCCACTCCATTGCTTGTCAATGTCTTGTCTAGGTGTCAGGACCATGTGAGGTGTCCATCAAGGGGATGGCAAGCAGACATATGTATGTGTGTGACGTGGACCCTGAGCACACACCTCATCAGTATGTAGATCGAGACCCATGAAATAGCTCCTCTGTTTCATGAGTCTTGGTTTACACACTGATGTGTGTGCCCACTCACATATACATATGTCTGCTTGCCATAATGTGATACAAATCCCATAAGGTCATGATGGCTAAACAACACCCTGACAAGCAATGGATTGTTCACTCCATGTCAAATAACCAAGCTGTACCCGTGGAATGCCAGTAAGGTCTCCAAAGCATTGCTGACCAATGTGTTGTGTACACCTCTGGCACTCGAGAGTATGATGATGGGTCAGCAATAGCATAACTGTTGTATTCGTAGTGCACCTTCCAGTCTTGTTTTCACCCTCTGCAGGCATCCATGGCATGACCTCTCATGGTCCAGAAGTTTGTTACGGTGGCATGTTGAATCCATGTCCATGAGGATCACCTGTTGGTGTCCATGTCAATTACAAATCTGATCACATATGACTATCTTGTGTCATTGATCACCCTTCCCCTGTCAGGGTTTAAAGGTATAGTAATACTGAATATGTTTCATAAACCTATCTAGTAGGGTTCATCCTCCTAAGTAAAACAAGGGAACTCCCCCTGCTTTGCTTTCCAAAGTTATTTCAGCCCAAAGTTGAATGTCATAGATCAAATCTCACAGTGGCCTGAAATTGTCGAGTGGCACTGTTGCTACACCATCCCATGGACAGCTCTGGTCCCAGCACCATGAATCGCCATAGGATGGTGTAGCAACAGTGCCACTCGACAATTACAGCCACTGTGATTTTCCTATTTAAAAAACAACTGTGAGCTGAAATAACCTGTGAATGAAACACCCTTCAGTAGGGGGAGTTCCCTTGTTCTACTCAGGGGGAGGAACCCTAAAACATATTTTTTCAAACATTCTAAGCATTACTATCCTCTTAATTGTGATCATGTTGTTGATCTGTTGATATATCTAATGTGTTCATGTTGTTCAAGTTCACATCATGGCTGATGTTGTTTGGCTTTCATATGGCTGTGAGTTGAACTTGGACAAACATGTCTGTATGTGATGTGTGTTCACCCCTGCTGTAAAAGCGTGTGACGCCATTCATTGTGCATGAGCTGTGTTCACTGCGTAGCTTTGCAATGCATTGGAGACAACTCTGCCAAACAAACAACATCTTGAATAGGAAACATGCATGGACACAGATGTTATGAAGAAGTGCAAATATTTATTGAAAGGGCCTGGAGAAGGTTGGCCTTACTTTTTTTTTTTTGAGGGTCTGGGGGGGGGGCTGTAGAGGTGGATTCCCTCTGACTCCGGCGGGTTACCCAAGGGGGGTCTGGTGGCTGGTGGTGGTGGTGGGGGTCGTGGATCACTGCTGGCTGGTGATGCATCACTGGACCCCTCTCATGATGTCTGGCCCATATCCTGCCGCTCATTTTGTCTGCGATTCGAGTCCCGCATCTCCACCAGCATGTAGCCAAGGACCTCCATCATCCCGGTGTGGAACTGGAGCTGCTGCATGTTCGACACCACCTGCTGTGCCTCAATGGCCCTGAGGTACCCCAATATCTGCCCTAGGGTCAGCTCCACGTGCCTCAGTGATCGGGCACACCTCCTGATGACTGTGAGCTGCTCCCCCTGGATGGCCACACATGTTGCATCAAGGGCCGCTGTGCCCGTGGGTTTTCACAGGCGTGGAGGCAATGGAGGCTTGCTGAGGTGGTGGTGTAGTGTAGGAGAGCGGACTCCCATGGAGTGCCTCAGGAGGACCTTCACCGGTATGTGTGCTGTGTGACGAGAACAGGTTCTGGTCCCTGGACCCCTCACTACCCTCATATTCCCTGGCCTCCAAGTGGCTGACATGTTGGTGGGGGTGATGGTGTTGTTGTTGGTGGTGGAGTGAACACCTCCCTTGCCTGGGGTGTGTAGTGGCTCCCCCAGGAGCCCCACGTGCTCATACACCATGGGCCATACAAATGTGGAACCCTGGGTGTCCTCCTTCCACATGTGTCCATGGCCTAGGCAGTTGGCCCAAACCCGGACTGCTGCGGCATAGGCACCATCTCAGGCATCAGATGCCTACCCATTGGTGGTGGTGGGGCCTGGTAGGCCAGATGCTGCTGCTTCTGCGGTGGGGCCTGGCAGGCCAGCTGCTGCTGCTGTTGTTGCTGATGGTGAGGTGGACCCTGGGGGCCATGGTGGGGCCACTGCTGCAGTGGTGGTTGTGGTGGCAGCACCCTGAACGTGGTGGCCTCCTCAGAGGAGGTGCCTCCGGAGTCCTCCATTCGTGTTGCCTGGTGTGCTGTGTGGGGAAATTACATGATGTAATCAGTGATATGAGCTATGACAGGAGTGCTCCAGGACTATTACATTTACATGTGAACCACTGAGTGGCAGGATGGTATCCATTGTATTGCTTTGCAATGCATTGGTTACCATCCTGACACACATTGCTAAGCTTGACGTGATCACATACATTGATTCTACTAAACTACAGTGGCGTAGATTTGGTCATCATGTGTATCCTGAGCAGTGGGGATGGCAAGGCATATACCTCCTTGCTATCCCCATTCATCAGGATCCATGTGGTGAGCAAAACTGAATCATCATACCATGAGTGACACAAACCCACTGCATGTCCTACACCTAGGCCTCAACAGTAAACACACTAGGACCTCTAAACACAGCAATGCACCAGTGATGACCAATGACTACAGAGTCCAACCAATGATGTCAGCAACAGTAACAGACACAACAAGCACACCAACCAACATGATCTGTGAAACCCAGCAACACAATCAGCTGGAGGACACACGAACACACCCCAGGATAGCTAAAATCCTAACACACACCAAACATATGCATGTACTATTAGAGGTTAATTCTACATTTTCCTATGTTATGCTATGAAGACTAAGCACTGATATGTCACGTGTTGTTTAGATCTCAGTGCATTGGCTACACATAATAACACAGGGATTGCAGGTGTGATAACACTGCAGTTGTCATGTACACATCGTCACCTCTTTCTGACACCCTAGTGGATGTCCCCCCCCATCGTGATTGAGCCTTGTGAATCACATATGTTTTGCAGAGTGGTGATGACAGGGAATGCCCCCTGGCCATCCACACTCTGCAGGCTACATATGATGCAGAAAGCTGAACATTGGCTATTCCACTTGGACTAACTACCTACATGTACAACGCCTAGCCCTGACATGCAGTAACAATACAATATGAAACACACCAATCCCCCTCCTTGCTATTCTCTGGTAACCCTTTGGGTGTCAGGGGACTAGCCAATGTATTGTCGAACAATGCATTACTTATCCCTATGGCACTCATGGGGTTGTGAGCTGACCTCTTTGTCTCTCTATGTCTGACTTTGTGATACACATGATAGTTATATCTTTGACTGACACATGACAGTGTGCATTGTTTTCATGCTGTGTATGATGTTGTTGTGGACAGCATGAAGGGGGTTCAACAGGGACATGACCATTACCATTCAGGCTGGGTTTGTTAAGTATTCTGTCCTTGTTTGATGTCCCTACAAGCTGTGTTGCTGAATTGTGGTGTGGAATGCTGTGCATGTGTTCAGGTGTCACTGTGTTGGTCTCTGTCTGGTAGGTGTTAAGATTTGCGTGATGTCTGTGTAGGCCTTGAGGCACTTACCAGTGCACTGGAGGCTCCTTTTGTCTTCGGTGTCACTCCACCCTGGGATTCCCTGCACTACTGTCCTGGACAGGGTTCTCCTCACTGCCTCATCCCACGCTGTGTAGTGGATGCACATGGGAGGACCCCCCCTGTGCCGGCAGTATGCATGGCCTCCTGTCCCATCTTGTTCTTCACCCTGGCCTTGCAGTTGGCCCACCTCTTCTTGACTGCTTCCTGTGAGCGGCAGCAGCTGGTAACTGCATTGGCTGCATTCAGGACCTCCCGCCATGCAGCTTTGCGCTTGGCCCCTATGCCGGTGACCTTCCCCTTGGGGAACAGGAGTCGATCCCTGGAGATGACTGCCTCCACCAAGGCAAGGTTCTCCTCCTCGCTGAATCTGGGCCCTCTCACCCTCTTCTCCTCCTCACTCCCAGAAGTTCTATGAGACCCCTGACTGTGGCTCTCCAGCCCTGCCTGCACTGGCCCTGGCTGTGAGTGGTGCACCCCCTGGACTACCCCTCGTCCCACGATCTCCACTGCCCCTGCACTGGATGTGCCTTCTCTGGCGTGGCTGCCCCTCCTCCCCAGGGATCTCCCTCCCCTACCCTGACCAGGGATACCCACATGCTCCTCTTCCTCATCTCCTCCTACTCTCCCCACAACTCTCTCCTGACCTCCTCTCCTCACCATTCCTCTCACCCACTCACACCCAGGCACCCACTCTGGCCCTCACACACTCACTCTCTGTCACTCACTTGCACTCACAGACTCACACTGTCAAAAAAATGTAAAGTGTATGTGTTTTACTAACAAAAAAAATATGGGCTATGTGTGTGTGTGTGTGTGTGTGTGTATGTGTGTTTGAATGCATGTATTTGGTATGTACAAAAGTGTATTTTGTGTCTCTTTGTGTGCTGTCAATCTCTCCAACTCCTTATACCTGTGTGTGTGCGCCTAAACTCCCTTTCTCTCTTTAACTAGCCTCCACTCCTGGGTCCTGATATCTAGCTCTTGGAACTCGATAACAGACAAAGGTGCATAGGTTATTTTGGGTCTATTTATAGTTTATTCGACTGGACTTGATACTTTGGGGTGCTGTGATTGGTTGGGGCACTGGGTAACGTCAGACGTTTCGCATGGTTTTTTTTTATTGAGAAGTTTCTTGCGTTTATTGTGTGTTTTGTGTCGATGATGAGGCCAGATTTTAGGTGACTCTAGTTTTGTAGTTTTCGTGTTTTTTGTAGGCCGTTGAATGTTCATTTTTCCAGGTAAGGAAGATTTGAATCTCACATTACCCAGTCTTGGTTAACTCGCAAAGGTAGTTTTTTAATTCACGTTGTTTTTAACTCCAACATTTGCATCAAGCCCTTAGTTTGCAGAAAATGTCTTCTAATTAAGCAAAAAAATGTTTTGGGGAGATTGTGTTTCCTTGTTGGATGCATTTTTTATGTTGATCTGGACTTTATCATTGTTGACCTATATTGATGCAGTTGTATTTTCATATTTTGATTGGCAGATATTGATGTAAGCTCTGTCTATTCCATGGTTGATCAGGGCATCGATTATTTCTGGCCTTTTCACTGAGTCAAATGCCTTTTTGTAGTCAATGAAGGCTATGCATAAAGGAAGGTTGTATTCATTATGTCGCTCTAAATCTTGTTGCACTGTCTGGTTATGGTCCATTGTACTGAAACTGCTCCTGAAGTCTGCTTGTTGTTTAGGTTGTGCTGTTTTAAGTATTGTGTCCATTCTTGTTGCTAGTACCTTTGTGAAAACCTTGCAGACCACTGGCAGTAGGCTTATTGGTCAGTAGTTTTTGTTAGATCCTCTTTATCACCTTTTTTTGTGCAGTAGGATGGCCTGCATTTTTCCATGTTTCAGCCTCAGGCACTGTATTGAGTTTTTGTATTTCATCCTTATAAAGATTTCAATAAAAATCTTCCATTCGTTTTAATTTTTGTTGTTGAATTTTTGCTGTTGTACCATTTTCAAGCTTTGATGAAAACATTTGGCTCCTAAGTGTGGCCACTTATGATCTTGCTCATTTCTATATATTCTACCCTGCTTCTGATATTACTGTTTAGCTTCATTTCTCATCGCTTTTTCATCATGGCAACTGTTTTTGATATTTAAGAAGCTTTTTCTTGTTTTACAGTATGTGAAAGGGCATAGGCATTGTATATGATAATCTCAATAACTTTCACTATAGATTGAAATGTCTGTGTCTGGAAGGTCTTGCAGCACACTGAAGCGATTAGACAGTGCTCATTCATAATTCTTATGATTTTTTTAGTAGCTGGCTAGAATTGATCTTCACATTTATTTACTTGATCATTCTCTCTTTTTCTTTCAATTTGATATTTGCTCTCACTAGATGACAGTCACTTCCAATGTTAAACCAATTTAAGACTGAGAAGTCAGTGAATACCGTTTTATTGTTAGCAAGTTTGAAGTTGATTACTATTAGGGCTTTTAAATGTCCATTTTCTTTGAAGATTTGAAGAACACAGAGACTTTAGTTTGATGGCACAGGATGCTATTCATTCTGAAATACTTTATACTTTTATGACTGAGTCTGTCAGTCTTTCGTTAATCAAGAATACGATTCCTCACATTGGATCCTTTGTAGTATAGCCAGTGTTCATCTTTTAATTTGACATATAGATACATGAAGTAATGTGATTCTATGTGTTTCCTAAATTTCCTGTTATAACACTAATCCAGTTACGTGGGATTAGGGGTGGGCAAAAGTTGTTTCCGTGTTCCCATGAGAAAACCCGTGAAAACCACGTTATTGTGCTCTTGTTCATGGGAAAATCCACTTTTAAAACAGCTAATAAAATATTTGCGTTTTTTGCCCATTGGCCAAAATTCCCTGCCAATTTTTCAGTGGCTAGAAAGTTTCCACCCATTGATTTACATGGTTTTCGCCTTTTCACTATAAAAACGTGACATATTTGCGGAAGTGAAACACAATAGAAGCAGCTACAGAGTGAGGTAGACGTGCTGTGCTGTTCTGCAGTTATTGTTTTGAAAAACTGAGGCAAGAGAGGCTCATAGTGACTGCTATCAATATGAGCAGACATAAAACTAATAGAAGGAGGAACTGGAAGGACCCTTATGTGTCCACTGAGTCTGAGGAGGAGGAAGAAATGAGCACTACAGAACCAAAGTTGTCCAGTCACCCTAAATCACCCCTAGGGATCTTGGGAAAATTATTGGCAAGGGAGAAAGAGAAGGGTAATACTAGTGAGAACAGAATAGTTCAGCTGCCTGTGCCTGCTGCAAGTCTGTACTAAACTTCCTTATCTGATTTCCATTCTAAACAATTCAAATTGTACTTGTATATAGGAGAGATGTTTTCATATTTATCTGTATAACATACCTGAGGTAGAGACCTAAGAGGTCTTGAAAGCTTGCATCCTAAATCTGTTTAGTTAGCCAATAAAGGTATCAACGACTATATAAAAAACGAATGCATAAATAATGAAACAAATAAATATATTAGGTTACAGACAGCTGACTGGGAGTCTGATGGGAGCTCTGTGACGGAGGCAGACTTGATAGACAACAGACAACATTGAGAATTTTGCTGAGGGCTAAAACAAGACATCACACTACATCAGTTGTGTGCTGTAGAGAGTAAAAACACACACACAGAAGTTGAGTAATGTCCAGCAAATGCAGAAACGGGAGTTGGAAAGGCGGAGCAGTGCAGGGACGTGGGAGTAAAGTGGTAGTTCAAAAACTGACTGCAGTAATGGTTACTGCAGCATGTGCAATAAATGATGATGATCCCTCTCCTCCCGGGGGGGACAAAGTTTGTCAAGGTCCCACCAATCATACCACGTCTGTACCCCATCACCACTACCATACAAATCTGCCACATTGTAGGTTATACTTTATTTTTTTTTTTAAATCACTTGACATCATCATGAATGTGTGCCAATGTTACTTAAGCAGGAACTAAGTGTTGTGGGCAAAGAACAAATGCACTCTGCAAGCTAACACATTTTTCAAGGTGTATGTTCCTGTAGGCTTTGACTTACAACTACTTATTTCTCCACTACAGCCCTCAAAAGAAGTAATATTGTGCTGGGAAATGTTGCACCATAGGAAACATAGGAGAAAAATGTGTTAAATGGGAGAAAAATTAGCTAGAATAGGCAAAACATTTGCTGGAAAATTTTTGCATTGAAAGGAAAAACTTTAGCAAAAAAAAGAGAAAAAACTTCAGTTTTTCGTGAAAAGTCTTGCAAGAAATTTTTCTCACTTTTTGCCCACCCCTAGCCAGGACCACTTTAAATATAAATTAAAGAAAATATGACCTATTGGTATTGTATCACAGACATATCTGTCTGTTGAATCAGGGACTGTGGTTGTGATGCCTGCAATTGCCAGATTGAGACACTAGACTCTTTAGTTAATTCGGTGGCAGCCTGGTTCCTTCTTTAGTTATACTCACTTTGTCTTCTTGAACCTTCTAGCTCACTTGATTAGTAGTTCTAGTCAGCTGCTTCCTGTCAGTACACATTTAAACTTGCTGCCATAAGCACTTAGAGCTCAGATGTTTGGCATATCCTGTGGCCCAGTGTAATGGTTTCTTGTGAGACCTCTTTGTTCTTGACTCTAGCAGTGTTCTAGACTAGAAAGAGCTCTCCTGCCCTGTACCTTTTGCCATTGTTCACTGACCTGTGTTGCTAGCGACTTGCCTTTGACTCTGGATTTCCAATTTTGAACACTTGTTTCCTAGCTTGACCCAACTTACCTCTCCTCACTTCTGACTACATATTGATATTTCACAGTGAACTCTCTGAATTCACGATGCAGCCACACAAACCTAGGGGCTCAATTTCAAGGGCTGAACAGCTGCTGGTTACTAATTTTGTACCTATACCTAGTCTTGACCTAGACTGTCTAATCTAGCTTTGTGCTTGCAGAATGTATACTGTTGCATTGGATTCCTGTACATAGCCACATAAACCTTGGGGCCCACACCCTAGGGCACAACAATTGCCCTTCTGTGATACATCACCCTGACCCTGGGCTAGAGACTTAGATCCATTCTGGCCTAGAATCCTAGTGTTCATGCATAAGATCATTCTGTCACCCAGTCCTGTTTCTGTGGGAGTGCTCTGTCTCTAATTTCAGGCCTATGCTAGTGTGGTTTGCATGGGTTTGTGCCTCCCTGCATCAAGACTCCATCTACTAAACAAGACCTACCTCCAGGCAGGCATGATAGATCATTTCATGTCTCTGTACTAATCTGGTAAACGCTCAGACAGATTTGAGAATGCTATACAGGGAATGTTTAACCCCTTAATGACAGTTTTTTTTTTCCATAATAGCGAATGACTTCCTGGACTTACCAGGTAAGTCATCTGACACTAAGGGGTTAAAGTCCCTCCTTTCAATTTCCAGCTACATGAAGACATCCAGAGTGATAAAGGGGGATCTGCCATAGCTTTGCCCCCAATGAACTAACAAGGCATGTCTCAAAATGACAGCTTTTGTAGATCAAATAAGCCAACCAGAGAATATTGTGCCTAGGTCAAGACAAGGATAAAGGATCACTCCCTTGGTTAGTGAAAATATATACCCCCAATATTTACTTAATGTATGTATTTTTATTTCCACATTGCCTGGCACTGGGGGAAGTACTGGAGGGTTTTCATTTTTAACTTTCTCCATTTAGATGGTTATTTTTAATTCGCTTTTACATGTTTTATTTAATATAATTAGTTGATTAACTCCATGATTGCTATAGGAACAATATTTTGCTGTTTTGTTTCTTGCTATCTGAGTTAGCTCAGAAAATTTGATGCATCCAATATAAATTATACAAACTATATATTTATTGCATACTAATTTAATAATGAAAATACCTGAGAATTGTATTTATAAAACAATATTTCCAAGGATAATAGAAACAAACTGACACTAGTCACATCTGGCCAGCCTGAGAGCTACTTTAAATTCCTGTGTACTTGACACCATGCATAATACTGGTGTGATAGAAAACAAATCATCTATCAAAGAAATATCAATATATTTGCAATTATCATGTCTTTAATGCATTCCCTTATTATCATTAGGGGCGTATTAATCAGAAAATAAATACAAATAAATAAAAGCAGCGCTAGTCTATTCACCTCAAAAAGATAGGTGTCGCCACTCAATGAAGTTGCCAGAAGTTGGCCCCAGGATGCATGGAATGTGAGCTTGTGCTCACAAGCCAAAGTCCTGTAAATCAATGTTTCCTTAGGGCTTGTTCCAAACAAGCCTAAGTCCTATAAAACAATGTTTCCTTAGGGTTTGTGTCAAACAAGCCTAAGTCCTACAAAACAAAGTTTCCTTAGGGCTTGTTCCAAACAAGTCTAAGTCCTACAAATAAATGTTTCCTCAAGGCTTGGGCATCTAACAGCAATCCTTACAAATAATCCTCTACAAAATTCTCTGTCACGTCAAGTATCAGTCTACCCCAGTGGCATCTTACATCATGGGGTCCCTGTCTCTATCACATTACATAAAAATTTCTTATTTTGTGGCATAGGCTTAGCACACCTGGCCACTGACTGGAAATGAGAGCCTTCATGATTGCCTGTGGCTATGTATGGCCCTCCTTGCTCTGCTTTCACAGCTCACAGTCTCACTGGCATCTCTTTCCTATCCATGAAACCTTGCTCCACATTCCTGTCTTCAACATTACTTCCTCTTCCCCTGGTCCTCTCTCACATCTCCTACTGCTTAACTAAACAGAACTGACCTGCTCTCCTTTCATCAATCCTACTCCTCTCCATTGCTCCTCACACACCCCTCCCTTTTTCCTGTCATCTCTCCTATGCCCTCTTTCCATCAACTCCAAACTCACTCTAACACACCACACTCAGGTGCTTCCACTGACACTCTATCTGCCTATGATGGGCAAGGTGGGACCTTTATTCATGTGTTTGTATTGGGAGTTTGGCTTTTCTTTTTCAGGATTTTTAGTGTGCGATTGGTTGTGGAGTAACTTCTCGGTGCCAAAAGCACATGCTACTGTCAAGTTAGCTGTTTTCTCTGAATGTCATTAGATGCTCTATTCTAGAAACATAGAATGAGAATGTTATGCTTCAGTTAAGTTTAATGTGCATCACTAGAGTATGCAGAACTAGAATTTAACTTGTGCTGTCTAGAAACTAAGGTTTTCCATTGAATAGCACTGTGCATCATGTTGTTTTAGCATGTGTGTGTGATTTCAGAGAAGTGTCTAAAATAAGTGCAGGTCATTGAATCAAACACTTTACCTTAATGGATGCAAAATACTAGCAGACATTGTACTTCAATATACAAAAAGCTCACAGATGTATGTAACTATTTTCACAAATCCAGTTTCTCACCACCGTACCAAACAAAGGTTAAAGGGATAGTAATGGTTCATAATAAAAGCAGCTCCAATTAATCATCATAGTATTTGGACTTTGGAGAGTGTTATTTCAATTCTTTCAGAGTTGTAGTTCAAGAGTAATTCAATGACAAAGTATCCCCTTCCCGCCCCTTTTACTAATGTAACACTGCTCAGCCAGAGCAGAAGGGAGGTGCCCAGGTGGATTGCAGATTGTGGAGAGGGACAATCTTCAATTAAGATAAGGAAAAAACCTGAAAAACTTGTCAAGGGGTGCAGGGCTTTCATTGTTCTCATAGGAAGAAGATTGTCCCCTTATGTTATCTGTCTGGTCTATGGACTGGATTCCACATCTTAGAAGAAATGGCTTACACTAGGTAAAAGGGGCAGGAGGGGAAACTTTGCTTGTGAATATCTCTCAAACTATATTGTTCTTCATGTTTTTAATGCATATAAAATAAAGATAAAATGAAGTAATACTATCCCTGTAAGGTAAGATATTGATAAGAAAAATGATTTGCTTGATTTAATTAAAATATTTATAAGCTAAAACAACTGACCTGATTGAGTGATCTCACTGAAAGCTTCATGGGATCTCCTGCAATAATACACATAGCAATTCAGTCAAAAATACATTACCTTTAAATATTTGAAATCATCTGTGATATGAAATGTGAAAAAAATAGATCTGCAGCCCATAATGACAGGAGGTTGGAAAAAAATAATCAAAATGTTCTCAAGCTTTCAGTCTTTCCATTAAACAACTACTAAAACACAGACATCTCATTATGTTCATTATGCCAAGGGTATTTTTTATGACAATAAACAGTGCAATATGACATTCTGCAAACTTTGAAAAGACAAATGAATCATCTGAAGTTTCCCACACCTCACGGGGCTTTCAGCACTATATTGCTCAAAATACGGAAATGTATTATGATTCAACACATCAAGAGTGATCACAGTTTCTCAACTGATGAAACCAGTCACCAATTATAAACCAGAATTAGACTGAACAGGTACAGAACAGAATACAATGGGAAATAACTATTGTAATGCAGTTGGGCACCTGTCACCTTAAGACAAGTTTAGTTTGTTTTACATAGACTTTAAAAACTGTGTGTATGTTGTACTAGTCATTTTTTTGTGCAAAATATTTTTTTTTCTATTAAACTTTAACCTTTTGAGTGTCAGATAGCATTGCAATTAATTGGATAATTCTCTGGCACTCAAAGGGTTATAATGTAATGGCACATTGGTGCACTTTATGTTAATTAAGTTTGAAACCACATGAATTCCTCTGCATTCCCCTGGTGTATTCTGCCTAAATTAATTCATAGCACACTGTTTAGTAAAAGTGACCCAAGACAGAAACAAATTAGCATAATGTGCCAAGAAATAAAGATTAGCTTTTGAAAAACTATAACAAATTAACTATAAAATGTCTTAAGGCCTCAGATATACTTTGAAATCTGGTTCCTTAAGTAGAATTTCAAACTCATTAAAGGAAGGAAGGAAGGTATTTGAAGTCAGGATGGGGATGCAAGAAAAACAATGTAGACATCCTGATGCAATGTGTCATTTTGTAATCTTAAAAAAGTTGGAATTCAGGTTTTGAAATGCAGATGGGAATATGAAATTGTCCTGTCACAATTCTGGTGGGCTTAATCTCTGTCTCAGTAAAAGCTGAAATGATTATAAGCGCTTACAGACTTCTCTTTTGACTGGGCACTTTTGACAGCTGGTTGACAGAGAGAATTTTCATACCTGTACAAATAACACATACTAGTGGTCAGGTACTGACCTCTGGCTTTGTTAACTGGATGTGCATCTAATCCACCTGCCCTGATCTTGGCTTGTTAACTGGACTTGCTCATATTCAGCCTACCCTGACCTCTGGCATTGTTAAGTGGACTTGCTTATATTCAACCTGCCCTGACCTCTGGCATTGTTATCTTGACCTTGACCCCGCACCTTCTCTACCTGCTCCTGTATTTGTCTGCCTGATTCTGGCCTATTGCTGGACTTCATATTTGGCCTTCAGGTACCATTCCCACCATTACCTATTTGTTATTACAGACTAAACAGCTTTCTGCTAACCTCTGGGCATCTCCATACACTCTGAGGTAAGTTCCAGCAAGCTAACAATTCCAACAGATGCTGAATGGTATACACACAGTGTTACTATAGGAATTCAATTGCCCCACCAACAGGAACCATGAGAGTTGGGACACAGAAACAGATTTTTGGCCTAACGCTTGTTGTGTGTTTTTTGTTCCCAAAACTCTGGCTAAATAGTGTGAGAAATGCAAACATCAAATGAAAATGGCTAATGCTCAGTGTTTGACACAGCCCCCCTCCCAAACACTAACACTATACTAGCCCTAATATTAACAAGAACGTGAAACAATATTAACTGTAATACTATTCTAACACCTATATCTCATATCTGTAACACTTAACTGTCATCCAGTGTAAATATATATTCATAATCGTCTATCTTCCATTTTCTTCTTTTTTCTCATCTAAAATCTTCATCTTCTTGTCTTCTTTCTCCTTAAGTCCATCATCTTCCGATATATAATCCACTATGAATAAAAAAAAATGCTCAAATTAAAGATGCCCCCAAAGATATGCAGGCCATACTTGTAAGCTGCCAGCCAATCAGCTTCTAGCAGGTTTTGTCATCCCTCCCGCTAGAGGCTGGTTGACTGGGATGTGCATAACCCCACATCTCTGCCTATGGAAGATTGGCAACCAGTTTGAATAGAGACTGGCCATATAAAAGCCAATCTCTATTCAATTTTCCCTCAGTATGGCTAGTGCAAATACAGGTATCTAAAGTGGGATTTTTTTTTCTTTTAAGAGCCACAGGGTTGCGGACAGTTAAAAAAATATAGTTCAACTGAGAGGTGACAGAGACAGGTACCCTGATGTGAGGTGTGACTGAGGTAAACTGATATAAGAAATTCAGTATTTTGAAAAGGGCAAGACCTCACAGACAATCAGTTCTGTTGTGTTCTTCACTGTAAAAAATACACACACAAGTTTAATAATATCCATCAAATGTACTAGAAGCAGGTGAAGTGTGAAAGAAGTAGGAGCAGTGCAGGGAAATAATTCATCTAAGAAGTTGAACAATGAAGATGACAATGAGTCACATTCTAGTGTTGATGGCATGATGGAAGAAGTTGTAGTAGTTTAATCAACTGCTGCATCTGACAGTCTGACAGTGAGACAGCACCTGTCCTGAAAGTAGTAGTACACATTGTGAAAGTTCCTGTAAGGAGAAAAGTAAAAATACATTATTTTAGACTTCAGAAAGCCTAGAACAATATTAAAGTAGTGGTGAAGAAGTGCTGGACGATGCTGAAGATGCCTTAATTACTGATGATGATCATGATGGAGTTGAGAGTGAGATGATGATATATCCAATAAATTAGCTGAAATCAAAAGGCTCAATCTTCCACCACTGAAATGAGTGATATGCCTGTTTATAAAATGTTTGAGATATAAATTAGAAAGACTGACTCTGACCACATAAAGATACCAAAAAATACACAGTAATCTTCTCAGTCATCATCATTATCATCACCACCACTTCCAACTCCAACCACTCAGCCACTTATGCTTATGTTGAGTAACCACCAACACCACAGATCATCAACATTTGATCCAGTCCTAGGTAAGATGAGTGCATCTGCTGCTGTTGGAAGTTCAGCTCCTTTGACAACTGGTAGCAGCACATCTGACGCAATGTCTAGCCCCAGTAGTAGTGGAATCCATCAGTCTTCAGTGTCCACCATATAGAGATACTTCAGTCAGGATGTAAAAGCTAAACATGTTGCTATCATTTGTCCGTGTAAGAAGGATATGATTAGGGGGAAAGCAGGCTCACTCATAGGCACCAACTCATTGAGATCCCAACTGAAGCAAAACCACAGATCTGACAGGGAGATACACCTGGGGATGGGAGAAAACGTTCGCCTCAAACCAAAATCTGCAAAATTTCCCACAAAAAGTGCAACTTTCCTGCTTTTTTCCACTTAGCTCATTGCATTGAAATCAATGGAAAGAAAAATTTTCCCCACCACATGAAAGTTTTCTCTACTTTTCTATAGCCATATACACAGCATGCCATTCTGTGTTTGTGAGAGGAGAAAACAGCACATTTTTGAGCTAGAGAAGAAAGGCAAATAATTGGGAACTGAAGTTTAGTTTATGGAATATTTAGGTAGACATTTGTTCTCTGTATTAGGGAAGTCTGGGGGCACTCTGGGGGAGAAGAAGTGAGGAAGGAGGTTGATTCCAAATATCCAAAAATAAAGTGAGACTGACTGGCAAGACACAGGCAGCTGGAGTCCAATTTGCTTGCTGATTTTGCTTTTGCTGTTATTGTATCTGTGCTGGGGAATTCTGGGGAAAGAAGTTGTTGATTTTGTTTTTTAGTTATACTTTTTTTTTTGGACTGACTGTGATAAGACATGGTGGACAACATAA
This sequence comes from Rhinophrynus dorsalis, assembly GCA_037306005.1. NCBI lineage: Eukaryota > Metazoa > Chordata > Amphibia > Anura > Rhinophrynidae > Rhinophrynus > Rhinophrynus dorsalis. The sequence goes on along the minus strand of CM074720.1, from coordinate 339,331,236 downwards.
AAAATAAAATAAAATAAGAATTAAAAATTTAAAAAATGTATACATAAATAATTAAACAAATAAATATATTAGATGACAGCTGACTGGGAGCCTGATAGGGGCTCTGTGAGTGATCCAGAATTTATAGATAACACTGAGAATTGTGTTGAGGGCTAAGGCAATACATCATACGCCATCAATTGTGTACTATAGATAGTAAAAACACACACAGTAGTTGAGAAATGTTCAGTAAATGCACAAGGAGGAGGGGGAATGGTGGAGCAGTGCAGGGACGTGGGAATAAAGTGGTAGTTCAAAAACTGACCGTAGCAATGGTGGCTGCAGCGTGTGCAGTTTATCAAGGTCCCACCAATCACCACTACCATACACACCTGCCACATTGTAGGTTGTACTATGTGCCAGTGTCACTTACAGAAAGTTTGCGTTGTGGGCAAAGGACAAATGCACTTTGCATGCTAACAAGTTTTTCAATGTATATGTTGTTGTAGGACTCACAACTTTGACTCAGCTACTTAATTCTCCATTACAGCCCTCAGAAGGAGTAATATTGTGCTGGTAAATATTGCACCATAGGAAACATAGGTGAAAAATGTGTTGGAATTTGAGAAAAATGTGTTGGAATAGGTGAAACATTTTCTGGAAAAGGAGAAAAAGAGGAACATTTTGCATTGAAGAAAAGGAGAAAACTTTTGCAGAAAAAAAGAGAAAATTCTTCCATTTTTCACAAAAAGTCATACAGGAAATTTTTATCACTTTTCACCCACCCCTATATACACCATCAACATGTCAGAGATGCCCCGACTAGCAGCAGCAGAAGCACTCCTAAAAGTTCCAGGGGCTCTGAGACACATTATAGAATCTTGTTGATGTATCACAAGGTGACAAGATTTCCATATTTGAGATGACAAAACCCATAGACTGCTCACACATGCCACTGCCACCCCCAAAACCTCCTCAAGTCATGTTGTAAAGTAGTAATGGTACACAGTTCTTCTGCCATGTACTGACTACCCACATTTTCTGAGTTCTTAGGAATTGCAAATTTGCCACAATGTTCGCAGTGGACATACAGGAAGCCAAGGTTTTAAAGAACTGATGTCATGTGGTGCACCCTGCTGTCATATTCCAACCCATAATTATTTGTCAATGACAACTGTGCCAGAATTCTACAAGCAGGTTTTTAGTGTGGTGGACAATAATAATAATCCTTTATTTATATAGCGCACATAGATTCCGCAGCGCTTTACACTCATATTGGTTCCTGTCCCCATTGGGGCTCACAATCTAAATTCACCTATCAGTATGTTTTTTTTTTGGAGTGTGGGAGGAAACCGGAGAACCCGGAGGACACCCACGCAACCACAGTGAGAACATACAAACGCATTGCAGATGTCCTTGGTGGGATTTGAACCCAGGACCCCAGCTGCAAGGCAACAGTGCTAACCACTGAGCCACTGTGCTGCCCAACAAAAGCCTAGAAACCTCATATGTCAAGAAAAAAAACCCAGATATGTGGACAAGTGGCCACAGTACATACTATATGACTGTTACTGCTCATTGGGTTTCCCTCCCACCAGTGGGCAACATTAGCTTGAAGCATCAGGTCCCTGAGAGTAATATCTCTGTGACCTGATATCACAGAGAGTTATGGCTGTATTATTAAAGAACAGCAGCAGGGTAGCCCATTCTATCAGCAAGCCACTTTGTGCATGCAGAGTTTTGAAAGATAATGCCACAAAGCCATAAATGTGTTAAATAAACTGGAGCAGGTGATAGAGGAATGGGTTGTACCCCTCTCCTGGAAAGCTGGTTTTGTGTCTGGTGATAATGGCTCCAACCTGATAGTCTCCTTGAGAATAGGCATTAAGGTGCATTAACCCTGCTTTGCCCATGTCCTAAATTTAGTTACGACTGTATTCCTCTCTGAATCTGAAACACTCAGAGATATGCTGAATATCTCCCACAGAATTTGTGTCCATTTTACTGTGCTTGCCATGCATTATATTCCACAAGAGAATGGAAGTCCCTTCCAGGTAGAATTCCACATTGTAGATGTTAGAGCATTTGTACAAGCAGAATAAGGCCATTAGTGAGTATACAATGCAAAATTGGACTGTTTTGGAGGGTGTGTCTGTGTCACCTGGCTAATGACAACTAATGTGTGATATATGTGAGCTGGTGAAATCTTTTGAGGAGGCCACCTTTCTGGTTAGTTGGGTCAGGAATTAGCGAGATTCTTACACTGCTATATTTACTGGAAAAAAAATGAAGAGCATGGCTGACGACTCTTATGACAATGACAAGACTGACATGCATCAGTTAGTGAAGAACATGTTAGCATGCTTTGAGCAGAACCCTTGCATAGTGCCCATTAAAAGCAATGAAGAAAGCGTTCTTGTTACTTTGCTGGACCCCCACTTTAAACATGACATTTCTGAATTTCTGCCAAAGCATGATCAGTTGGTGACAAGGAGTGAGGATGATAAGAAGCATCTCTCTGAGGATTCAGATTATGTCAAAGAATATAAAGATATGTTTATAGATCAAGTGGAAGATGAGAGAGAGAAAGTTAGGGCCAAAAAAACTGGTAGAAAAGATAGTGATAGTGAAAAAGAATTATGCAAAGGGATTATACCACCAGCAGTAGTAACAAAAAAAAACATTTGTCATGGCAGTGGTGGCACAGCTCTATGTAACCTGCTCTCCCAGTATGGTTTGGTGACTGATGCACAAGTACATGGTGTAGCTCCTAACAAAACAGTGCACGTGACCAGCACAGTTTGAACTACTTTGGAAACAGTTCTTACCAGCAAGTGTGGAGTCTGAGCAGGTTTCAGTGCAGTGGGTTATATTATAAATGTTCCTAGGAAATGGCTATCAAGCATCAGTAATGGAAAACGTTTTTAAAAAATGAACCAATAGCTAATAATAGAGTGTCCACTGGTATCCTGAGCCTTCCCAGCTGGGTGTGGGGTCACGGGTGGTATCCTGCTGCTGCTGCATCCATGTGGGTGGCTGTGGTCTTGCAGTGGGGCTATATACCTCATAATATGGTGTTGTCACCATACTGGACATCCAGTGGCTCCCTGATGTTGGTGGCTGGGCCATCAAAATCGGCCTGAAGTGGATGGAGGTATCCATTCGGTGATGGTGGGGGTGGCAGCCTATTTTTGGAGGGTGGTGGTGGTAGCCTATACTCAGAGGGTGGTGGTGTTGACCTCCTGCTTGTCCCCTCTTCTGGATTCCCAAGTGGTAGGTCAATGGGGGGGATATCATATGGCTCCTCCTCACTGTACTCCTGCTGTGCTGCAGGCATATATGCTATGTGGGGAAAATAGATGGTGTGAGTATTCACCTGAGCTATAACAAGAGGGATTCAAGATGTTGTCATTGATATGTAAATTCCTGAGTGCCTGGATGGTATCCAATGATTGCTGAGCTTGATTCTGTACATTGATTAAGCAACCTACAGTAGTTGAGCTTTGGTTATCATTTATATCCTGAGCAGTGTGAATGGCAACAAATAGCTCCTTGCTGTTCCCATTTTATTGAAAAAAAACTGATTGTGTGTGCAACATGTAGGTCTCCATAGGTCTAAAACACTAGGGCCTCGAAACGCACAAATTCACGGTACCCATGTATCATCCATTCCATGGATGTTTCATAATGTGGCTGGGGATTACAATAACATCTGCCATTCTTTCATCCATGTTGACATTGATACTACAAGGATATCTTGCATACCCCCATGTGAACCAAGGTGCTACACATTACCCATTTTCATCATATTCCAGGGTTTAATTGATACAACTAACATGATTTGCCATGATCATAGCCATAGCAACCATGTTACCCTTGTAGCGAAAGAAAGTTATCCAATGCAATGCATCGGATAACACTCTGTCACATCAGGGGTTAAAGAGCCATTGGAGTGAAAATGGGAGTTGTAGTTTGGGACAGCTGAAAGGAGTAGAAGAGGGATGGCTCTACACTGGTAGTGTGTTACACAGCATAGAGGTCATGAAATGTGGATTAGGTCTCAAGGGACATCATGTTGACGTGTGTGTGTGTGTAGCACTCTGACATTGTCAGCCCAAAATCCTTTGTTTCATGAAGCGATAATGACATACTTGGTGATGTGTTGATTTATATCATGGGCAACTATCCCTATGGCTGGTTGACATTCCCTTGTTTTCCTCATAATGGGTTACAGAAGAGTAGACAACACATTACAAAGCAATGGTTTGTATACTCCCCTGTAACAGCAAAGATAAATGGGATAATAATGTTGTAGATGTTGCATGGCAATCAGTTCGCGGGTACTATTCCAAATCCTGTCATCCTGTTCCACAGGAATCCATAGCATGACCCATCCTGGAACAGAGGATTTTCCATCTGACTCTACTGAAGCCTTGCCAACACTTGGTGCTTTCAAGTGCTTGTCTTGGTGATTAATTGTTTAACCTGATATTCACAGTAACCACTACTGGAACATTCACATATTCACAGTATACCCAAATATATTTGTTAACTAATATCCGGGTATTAAACCTGTACAGTAAGAATGCTCATCGTCAGCATTACAATACCTTGTGAACAACACATGAGCAGTTCAGTTATGTTTCTACAGTATCCTTTTCTTAGTTTATATGTACCTTTTTTGTGTTCAATGCATATAGGTAATATACAAACACATGTATGTTTTAATGTAGTGTTAGACACATAAAGGAAAACCATCACTATTCAATTTGTGTCTGTTAAATTACATTTTGGATTAGACTTATCTCAATGTGGAATTATACTCATGGCTTGAGTATCCCACATACATAGGAAGGCATGGCCTTCATCACAGGAGTCCACTAATTGTTTGACCGTGAGTGGACTATGTGATGTATTCAAGCAAGGAGATACTGGCAGTGATACAAGGTGTGTTGTGAGTGATAAAGAGGTGATACAGGGGACATAGCTTCCCCAGTGATCTCATGTCCACAGTCCCAGGGTGCTCAGTGTAACCAACGTTCTGTGATTGCTTTGGTTTGACATATGTCAGTATATAGGTTACATTAACAAACTGGAGAAGTGATATCACTGGAGAAGTCAGCCTTATGAAAACATGAACACAGCTTACTGGATAATCCAATTATCACCCTAACATTTCAATGTGTGTGCTGTTAGTATCACAATCAGAATGTGAATCACAGCCTGTTTGGCTTGATGGTCTGTCAATCTTGCCTGTTATTTAGCTAAGTCAAATAGCTGTTTGGATAACCCCTATAAACCATAACAATTGATGCAACTGAATATTCACAATGTGACGTCTGTTGTTTTGCTAAGGGGTAGGTGTCAGTTGTTCAAATTCAACCCACATCATGGTCATACAACACTGTCATGTTGTTTGGCTCCAGTGGTGGATTGCAAGTTGGATTTGGACAACATTGTGTGTAGTGTGTGTGTGTGATAACCCATGTTAAAACATTCTACAACTATGTAACCTGGGCAGAAGTTTTTTCGCTGCATTGCTTTGCAATGTATTGGAGACATCCTTGCCACTTAATCTATCAGCAACCACAAACCTTCTCAGACAGGATTAAAATGCAGATGTGCTTTTTTTTATTTTTTTGGGGGAAAAATAACAAGTTGGGCTTGTTTTTTTTTTTTTTTTCTTGGGGGGGGGACTTTTGACTGGATGTCATAAGTGGATGCCCTGCTTCTTGACTGCCTGGTCATCCTTAGAACCCTTGCTGTTGGTGCAGGGTTCACACTGGAGGGAGAGGTTGGTGCAGTGGACCCCTCAGTAGACTGCTGCACCCTCTATATTCACAAGTTTTCCATGCAATTCAGTTCCCTTTGTTTCACCAGCTGCTGCCCCATCATATCCATCATCCCTGTACAGTACTGGTGCATCTCAGCAGTGAGCAACTTGTGCTGTGCCTCCAGGGCATAAAGGGTGCCTGTGTGTCTCACAGAATCCCATTGCAACCTCCTGAGGTATCTGTTGGTCCTCTGGGATTCTCTCAGCTGCCTCCTCTGGCTCATCAGGCACTCCCTCTCCATCCTCCGCTGGGCACACTGCAGGAGGAGGATGTGTCTGGTGATGCTGCCTCACCTACATCCTGGTGGAGAGGCTGGTGCTGGTGGGGTAGCTGCTGCTGGTGCTGGTGGAGAGGCTGCTGCTGGGGTGGCTGCAGCTGGTGGAGATGATGATGCTAGTGGGGTGGCTTGTGCTGGTGGGGTGGCTGCTGCTGACGAAGGCTGTGTCCCCACCACATTCAAGGATTCCGAGCTGGCCACAGATCACTCTGGTGGTGGTGGTGTAAAATCATCCCTTGGTTGAGGGCACTGGGGCTCCCCAATCAGGCCATACCATGGCCACTGGTAGCAGAGTTCCTCCCACCTTGGGTCATACCTAGGGCCATGCAGGGGAGCCATCCATATGTCCAAAACTGTGGTGTGGCACAGTTTTCTGCATTCAGCACCTTCCTGGTGATGGTGGTCATGGTGCAGTGTAATACCATCCAGAGGTGGACGGCTGAATCCACTTCTCCTGGTGCATCCAGTCACTATATGGGGTGCATGGTTGCCTGTATTCCTATGTAGCAGATGGAACAGATGGATCTGGTGAAGCCAGTGCAGCTGGTGGAGATGGTGGGGATAGTGGAGCTTGTGGGGATGGTGACCACCTGCTGGTCCCCTCCTCTTGCTCCATAAGTGGGAACTCCTTACTGGGGGATGGGTCTGTCTCCTCCTCCTCCATGGCCTTCTGCTGTGTTGGGAAATGACATGGTGTGATTAGTAATATAAGCAATGACACAGTGAATGCAAGATGATGTAACTAACATATGAATCTCTGAGTATCATTATGGTATCCTATGCATTGCATTGTGATGCATGGGATACCACCCTGGCAATCACAGATGATTGATGAACTTGACATGATCCTGTACATGAAGACCTCAAGTTCACTCCTCAAGGCCACCAAACAGGTCAGTAGTGAGTGATTTCTCTGATTAAAGGGATAGTAATACTTCCAAAAAAAATATATTTTATATTGTAGCCATTTAAAAAACATAAAAAATGGCATAAGTCTTATCTCTCAAACTTTTATGGATTAAGAGATATTCACAAGTAACGTTTCCCCCTCAGTGACCAAAATGGTCAAGTCTGCCATCTAGCGGTCAAATTTGGAATCCAGTCTGCAGAGCAGCAGGCGGCTGTTCAGAAGGGCCGAGATCGAGAGATATAAAAATAACTACTTCATTGCAAAGATCTACAAATTGTGCTTGCAAACCAGGCACACTTTGTAAACTATTCCAGTGAAGTAGTTATTTTTATATCTCTGGATCTCAGCTGTAATGAAAAGCCGCAGTCGGTCTGTGGACCGGATTCCAAATCTGACCGCTAGAAAAGTGACATCACTCAGGGGAAAACTTAAAGGTTTGAGAAATAAGACTTATATCGTTCTTCATGTTTTTTAAATGGCTACAATATAAAATAATTTTTTTGAAGTATTACAATCACTTTAAGGCCTTTTGTTGGTTGATCGGTAGCTCCATCTTTTTGAGTGACCCAGCTTTCCTTAATCATAGATATCCCTCAATCATTGCCTGTTGGTGAGCAAGCTACAGTGGTTAATGTTTGGTTCCCATATGTATCCTGCAAACAGTGGATGGTCTAACATCCATTCATGCCATCACCACTCCACAGGATCAATGTGACAACCAAATGTATGATATGACAGTTCAAGTGAGAGCATTTGATTGCATACAAAACACAAAGGCCTACTTGGATATCATTTAATTCAACTGTTTATTTTGAGGCCTGTGTGTTGCACATACACCCAGTTAGTCTCAGTGGCACTGTAATGTGTAACCTGATCCATCTTTATTGAAATTCACTGAGTGGTGATGAAGAGTTGATGACGTGAAGAAGTGGCAATGATGACTTCTCCAGTGATATCATTTCTCCATTTCCTATGTTTTTCTGTGGAGTCTGTGCACTGAGATCTCAGTAACTTGAAACATGTTATTGGATTGTCTCCATAGACTCACAAGGGAATTGGTGAAATGATGATATGGAAGGGTTACCTTCACTTCATCACCTCTTTATCACTGCTTAGTAAATGTCCCCTGTGGAGTATTTAATTGTAACCCTATTGACTTTTCTTTGTTGTCATTTAACCCTTTGAGTATCTTTGTTGTTGAGTGATGCGTTGATGATCCCTCTAGCACTGAAGGGGTTATGTGCTGACTTCCCTGTGGGTACAAGGGTACATTGTGGATGAACACCTGTAACAGACGAAGTTTTTTGAAGCATGTTTTGTGTAGATTTTGTTTGATCAGCACAGCAACAAGAGAGTTAAACTGGGACTTGGACAGGATTGGGCCTGGTTGAACCTTCCAGTTTGTGCTTGTATTGTGTCCTTGTTTGAACCCTCAGGGTGCTGTGTTGGTGCAGTTGTGTGGATCAGTGATGGCCATGTGTTGAGGTGTGACTGTGTTTGTGTGTGCTGGTTGTGTCGGTTGATGTGGTGTGTGGTTATGTGATGATACACTTCCCAGTAGTGTGGAGGCTGCTTTTTTCCCCAGTGTCTGATCCTCCAGGGTCCCCCTCAACAGCCGCGGCCAACAGGTTCTGCCCCAGCATCTCCTCCCAGCTGCTAAAGGTGATGTGGGCAGGGGGACCACCTCCAGTGCCTCTGGCGTACTGGGCAACCTCCCCCATCCTCTACTTGACCATTCTCTTGCAGTCTCCCCATCTTTTCATTACAGACTCCAAGGTCAGTCTGAAGGTGGCCACTGCATTAACACTGCTGCAGAATTGACTCCAGGTTGCCTTTCTCCTCGCAACCAGGCCAGGGACCCTCTCCCTCAGAAAGAGGATGCTCTCGCTCTCCAAGATAGCCTCCATGAGGGCCCTGTTCTCCTCATCAGTGTAATGAGGATCCCTGAGCCTTTCCTCCTCAGCTCTGGCCTGTGAGGTGTTAGAGCTGTGGCTGGAATGTCCTGCCTGCACTGCCCCTGACTGTGTGGGGTTCACCCCGACAGGTACCCCTCATCCTACTGATAGTTCTATCCCTGTATTCCATGTGCCTCTTCTAGGCCGGGTCCCCTTCTACCCATTGGATCTCCCTCTCCCACTCCTACCCTGACCAGGGATACCCTCCCGACCTTCCTCCTCTTCTTCTACTCTCCCCATCCCTCTCTCCTGTCCTCCTCTCCTCGCCATCCTGCACCCACTCACACCCAGACACTCACACGGACCCTCACATACACACTCAATCCCACTCACTCTATGGAACTCACTGATTCACACTGTCAAAATAAAATAAAATATGTGTGGTGTGTAATAAACCAAAAAAATGTGTGTGTGTGTGTGTGTTTGTATGGGTATATGGAATATGTGCAAAAGTGTGATATGTGTATATTTAAATGCAAATCTCTCCAAACTCCTTCTACCTTGCTCCTCTGTATGCTTCTCTCTCTCTCTCTCTCTCACTCTAAAAGGTATCCTCTGCTCCTGGGTCCTGTGCTCTAGCTCACCAAAACTTGAAACACAGACAAGGTGTGTCCGTTTTTTTTGGGTATATGTAGGTGTATATGAACATATTTGATACTTTGGGGTCTTCTGATCAGGATTGCTAGTCAACATCAGCCGTTTCGTTTAAACTTGACTTAAGACGTGTTTTATCATCTGATTGTGACACACTGTGATACGAAAAAAGGTGTGAAGCAGGTTATTGTGTTATTGGTATTTGTTGGGCCTACACACATTAGCTATTCTTGTAGACTACCTGTGGAACCTGATGTAAATCATGATGTAAATCATGTATTATTTGTGGGCAATGTGCCATTTTATCTTTGCGATGGTTTTAGTGCAAACCTTTAAATCTGGCCCATAGTCTTTAGGTCAGTGGTGAGTGACCTGTATGTCTTCAGTTGTGGTTGGACTACAATCCCCATCATCCTCAATCATTCAAGAATCATAGGAGTTTCTGTGCAGAAGTACCTGAAGAGCCATGGGCTGCTCACCCCTGCTTTTAGCCACTTTACACTAACTCTTCTAGTCAGCCCTTATTAGCTATTTGGTGCCTTCTCTCAACCCTTAATCTTCTGCCTCCCTTGTGTCTCACCCCATGTTGATAAGCATCCAAATGGTTGGATAGTAGGATTGCCGATTATCCCTTTGAGTGCAATCAAAGGGTTAAAACAAATGACTTCAAGGACACAATGCTACATCACCTGGGGCAGAAACTTTGACAGATGGCACCATGTCAGCAGATACTAGATACCCCTCTGCATTGAAGTACAATCCACAGCTTTGCACTCAAGTTTGAGCCAAGGATCAATATTTTAAGCATGCAAGATCAGAATGTCACCCTTTTCATTCTGATCTTGCCCCTTTCAATAAGGCGATATTTTTAATACAACTTTTTGTGGGTCGCTCAATAGAAGGCGAAATGTCAGTAGAATACATTGAAAGTGTCTCTAGAAGAATTGATGCTGTTTTGAAAGCAAAGGGTGGTCACACCAAATATTGAATTGCTTTCAATTTTTCTTCTGTCCACTCTCTATCAGATCAGAATGTCACCCTTTTCATTCTGATCTTGCCCTTTTCAATAAGGCGATATTTTTAATGCACCTTTTTGTAGGTCGCTCAATACAAGACGAAATTTCAGTAGAATACCTTGAAAGTGTCTCTAGAAGAATTGATGCTGTTTTGAAAGCAAAGGGTGGTCACACCAAATATTGAATTGCTTTAGATTTTTCTTCTGTTCACTCTCTATCATTTTGTTAACTGATAAATATAAACTATTAACATGACTATTTTTGAAAGCATTCTTACTATACAGCATTTTTTCACACGTGTCTAAGACTTTTGCACAGTACTGTACACATATAGATAGGTAGACAGACAGACAGAAGACAGATAGATATAGATGTATTTCAATGTATTTGATATTTTGGTGTGTTGTGATTGGCTGTAAGTTTGAACCTGTCTTGACAACATTCAGCGTCATTAGATAACATCGACCGTTATCTTTTTCCTTTGCAATAGACATATCATTTGTTAATTAGCGACTGATTGGGACGAACGGTGAGGTGAAAAAAGGTACGCCGCTGGTTTTTGAGCTATGTCAATATTTTGGGCCTACACTCGTTAGCAGTTCTGATCGATTACATATTGAACACTATGTAAGTCAGATGGTATCCTATCGAAATGTCGCCTTCTATTTGTACAACCAGACTTCAGACTTCTATCTGGCGACCAAAGTGTATTAAAAATGTCACCTGGCTGATAATGGCAACATCAGACTGTCACCCGCATGAAAAGGGTGACATTCTGATGTTGCAGGCTTCAGTGTCAAGTGTACAGTGCAAAGCAGACTCCAATAAGTGTTGTCGAGTAGCCTCCATATTAACCCTTTGAGTGTCAGAGGGGTCCGCAACAGATTGCAAAGCAATGCATTCTATACCTCTCTGACGCTGAAATGGTAAATGTAAAATGTTACAACATCTTAAAGTTCTAAAAATATGCTATTTTACAAAATATTACTATAAACAGTTATTATTACCACTCACTGCCTTGCGCTCTTCCTCTGCCCCTACTCCCTGCCCCACTCTCTTCGTCTGCCTCTTCTACCTGAGCCACACTGCCTCTGCCCCATGCTGTGCTCTTCCTCTGCACCGTCTCCCTGAGATGAACCTGATAGAATAATAATAAGTATGAATTTCTAAATCAGAGAATCATATTATATGTGCCATTGAGCTGCATAGGAGCAGGATTCACATGTCTATTTATATCTTTGAATTTTTTCCCCTCCTCAATTCAATTGAGGGTGATGCCAAAAAAAAACACCCAATGGCATTGTTTCAAGCATTGTAAGCAATTCAATTACCTGTCTTATGAAAAAATACCAGCTTAAAAAAAGCATGTTGGGCTCTAAACATAGCACCCACTGAAACCCATTAAAACCAGTCTCCTTTTGCAATTCAATTCCATGAGTTAGCATTAAGATGCATTAAGGGACCCACTCTAAAAGGGGACAATCTGCACCCAGTTTTTTCAGGCACAGAGTCCCCTAATGCATGTTAATTCTGTTGCAGAAATTGAAGAGGAAAAAGAAACAAAAAAATCACCAGTGGATGTATTCATATGGGGCCCTAAGTTCCTTATCAATACAACTATAGCATGAAAAATGTGTCAGATGTTAGTAGAAGTAACCCTATGAGTGCCAGTGGGGTATGCATACCCCACTGGCACTAACAGAGTTAATCCGACAGATTTAAAAAACATCCCCTGACAAGAAACACTTACCAGTAATCTTGATGTCCAGCAGGGTCTTCAGCACCCTGGTCAGCTACTGTCATCTTCCTCTGTCATCTTTTTTCTTCCTCTTTCTCTTCATCTTCAGTCTTGTTCTCTCCTGTCTTCATCTCTTCTGTCTAATCTTCCTCCTTGTTGCAAATATGTACCCTGAAAAGAAAAAAAAAATGAAATATGAAATATGGTCCATAAACATTACTTGGAAATATGTGCACTGGGTAACCCTTTGAATGCAGAGGGGTATGCAATGAGCAGAGCACTCTGGCACTCAAAGGGTTAAATTAATGCATTCATTCCAAGTCACAAAAAACAACAAGAGCTAAATGAAGAACTGCAGTTTTATGCTTCTTTAATATTAAGGAGTCGAAAAGTGGGCTTGCACTGGCTCTACATTGTGTCTTACATAGTAACAGTAAATTAGGTTGAAAAAAGACACAAGTCCTTTACGTTCAACCTTTCCCTCATAATTCGGAGACATGAGAATTATATAGCTTTCCTGTTGCCAAGTATGTTAGCCTTTATCAGACCTTCCTGTTTTGCTTACTAATACACGGTATAACCCTGTATGTTTTCTTTTGAAATAAATTTATCGTCTCTTAAATGTATCCATTGTATCTGCCATAACCACCTCCTTGGGCAAGGAATTCCATAATTTAACAGACTTTCCTGTAAAAAACCTCTTCCTCTGCTGAAGTCGAAATGTCCTTTCCTCTAATCTCAAGGGGTGTCCCCTGGTTATTTGATCAGGCCTTGGAATGAATAGCTCATTTAACTGACCTCTCATATACTTTGTGTAAAGATCTCCTCCTAGTCATATTTTCTCTAGAGTAAATAAACCAAGTTTGTCTAATAGTTCCTCATATGTCAAGTCCTCCATTCCCCTAATTAATTTTGTTGTTCTTCACTGTACTATCTCCAGTTCTAGCATATCCTTTTCAGGACTGGTGCCCTAAACTGCACTGCATATTCAAGGTGAGGTCTTACCAATTATTTGTACAATAGAAAATGATGTTATATGCTTTTGCTACTGCTGTTTGACACTGGTCACTGTTTCCAATCTTGTAGTTTACAAGGATTCCCATGTCTTTCTCTAGCAACAGGTCATCTAAAATGATTCCATTAAGTTCATAATTAGCATTTGGGATTTTTTCTTCCAAAATGCATGACTTTACACTTTCTCACATTAAACTTCATATTCCATTTGGTTTCCCAATCTGCCATTTTATGTAAATCCCTCTGTAGAGAACAAATATCCTATTCTGAATTAATTACCCTGCATAATTTAGTATCATCTGCCAATATTTTTATTTTGCTTTCTATATTTATTTCCAGGTCATTTATAAACATGTTAAAAAGCAGTAGACCAAGTACTGAACCCTGAGGTCCTCCACTCTCAACTTTAACTGTATTGGAGAATTGTCCATTTACAACCACACAAACCGTTCGCTATCCTTCAGCCAGTTTTCGATCCAACTGTAAAGGTTATCCCCTAGCCCCAATTTCCTTTATAACCCAGCCTTTTGCGTGGCACAGTATTAAATGCTTTTGCAAAATCTAGAAATACTTCATCAACTGCCTTACCATTATCTAGGGTGCTACTTACTTTTTCACAGGAGCTGAAAAAATTAGTTTGGCATGATCTATTCATAATAAAACCATGCTGATTCCTGCTAATAATCTTACTTTTGGTTGTGTAATCCTGAATATAATCCCTTATTATCACTTCTAGCAGTTTTCCCACTAAAAAAACTCAAAGGTCTATAATTCCCAGGTTCTGTTTTATTTCCCTTCTTAAATAAATTATATTTCTTAAATAAATTATGTTGTTTGATTTGATTTCTATTCTCTTCCCCTTATTTGTCTTTCCTTCAATTCTTTGGTGAATTTCGCATGAGGATTTGATTCATATGTGGTGGGGAGGGATGCGGTATGATGCTTGATGTTTAATGCTTGATAGCATACAGATTGCTTCTTTATCACTCAGGGGGATAATAAATTACAAACTTATGCAAGTGTATGACAAATATATTTGAAAGGTGACGTATGTAGTGAGTTAGAGTATGGTCTCTTGGTTTTGGTCCATTGGGTATGGCTGAAAATAGTGACTATGCCATTATTTATTGTGTAATAAAAATTAAAAATATGGGTTAATGTTATATGTTATTTATGATAGTTTTGATGCATTAGTGTTGGTTAAGTAATTGAAACATATTTAAATGTGATTTTACAGCATAATAAACATGGGTTTATGGATAAGATTGGTATGAAGAAGATATAGTGGAGATGGAATATGTTAAACTGTGATCGCCTGTTTCTCCATATAAATGCCATCCCATTTGGGAATGCCTTTTTGCCCCAATCTTCACTGATGTGGAAGATGAGTGCTATTACATGGTGGGTGATCATCCTGACATGCTAACAGAATCTAGTTTTTTATGTTTGTATAGTTGGTTACTAGGATACTGGAAGATCACTTCCAGTGCCTTTGAATTTAAATAAGATGACGTGGAAGTAAAAGTGTTTGCCCTGAGAAGCCTGCAGTAAAAAGGGCGAAAAGCATTTGAGAAATATAGGAGGTCTGGTTTGGAGCTGTTGCATATTGTTTATATTGTGGAGAAATCTGCTGATATGAGGAAGCTGATTGAGACATTGCAACAATGTATTATCCGTGGCAACTTGTGAGTGGCAACAGCATTTGGAAGAGGCTGTGAATACACTACGATTATGATTATCATCCCTTGGTGGGTGAAGATGGGTGAGAAGCCTGTGAGGATTGCCACTGTATAGTTGTAGTTTAGAGTAAGCTATGCCTACTTTGGTGTTATGACCAGACTCAGTTACTTGTGAAACACCAGTGCGCAACATCTGTCTCATAATGTCAATTTTGAAATCATTACATCTTCTGTTTATTCATCCATTATTTACATTTTATGAAAGATTAACCTCTGTGTGAATTCAACAATAAGAGAAACACTGGATTTACGGAAGATTTATATGATAGCTCAAGTTTACATATTGTTTGGATACTGGAGACAGTGAGAGTTCCATTCTTAGACTTTTATATATTTTTTTTATACTTACTGGATATTTGGTTTGTTTTTTTCTTTTTGGGTCTTTTGATTGGTTGTATTGATTTTGGATTTGAGGTTAATGTGGGATATAATGGTGGAATTGTAGGGGTCGGGGTTGTGGTCCCTATTTTACTGTCCAATCTATGGGTTTTTCTTTTGTTTTTATTTATATATTAGGTAATACATATTTTTATATAATTTTTTTGCTTATCGGTATTTACTTTGACTTTTATGGTACCTCCCTATTTTTCAATTTTGAAAGCTTTATATACTTTTTAGGGATTAGCGCACCCTATGCATGATGTATAATTATGTCACATTATGATATATTGATAAGAGTGCCCCTCCAGTTATTTTCCTTTTTTTGGTAAAACAACATTCCTCAAATGTAATTATATATATATATATATATATATATATATATATATATATATATATATATAATGTCAATCTTGCTTCAAAATAATTGTATTCCAAAGAGAAAAATGTAGGGTTATGAGAAATAAATTGCATATGGTACATTGCAAAACATAAATAGATTTTGTGCTCCAACTCTGTTGCCGGTAGTGGTGGCAGGAAGACAGCCTGAGAAACCACCCCCACCCATTACCTTTCAGGCAGATGACCAAGACAGTGTTTGGGAAATCTGAACAGAGACTGGTTTTTATATGGCCAGTCTATGTTCAAAATAGCTCCAGATGTCCATTGGCTGGGATGTGGGCTTACGCACCTCCCGAGCCATATGCATTGAGTACCCCTCTGGCAGTCAAAAGGTTAACCAATGCACATATTTTAAACTTGTGTTTGTTGGGCATATTTCATGTTTACTTTTTTGTTCTTTGCAACAAGGAAGAAGTTAAAAGACAGAAGAGGAGAAGACAAGACAAACAGAAAAAAGAAGAGTGAAGATGGAAGCTGACAGCAGACGATGGACACAGGATGACAGGAAAGTGCTATACAGCTCTGGATGTCACAGTCAGTGTTAGTGAAGTATTGCTGCACTTCATTATTAAGGGTAGTGTAAGGTTACTGTTTGGAAGGGTGACTTTGTGTTGAGCTCAAGCTCGGTGCTTGACAGTGTGTCAAGCACCGATGGTTAGTTCCTTTCCTTTGATGATCCCATTACTCACGCTATTTAGCATGGGTTTTGGGAACTTAAAACACAAGATGGATGATTGTCCATTGTGATTCCAATTGGTAGGACAATTGAATAGCTCTGGTAATACAGTGTGTGTGTATCCATTGATAGATATTTTCGCCCTGCCGGCTGTTTTACCGTCCAGAATTGAATTGAGTGAACAAAAGTACTATAATGCCTTTTTTTTATCTGTATGTTAGAAAAAACATGACTGCTTACAAGGAAAATTATTTTTGGTTCTCACAATGCATGCTAAATAGCGAGAGTTGTGGGAACAAAGGAAACTAGCTAACTCTTGTTGTTTGACAGTGTCAAATAACGAGAGTGAGACAAAAACAGTCACCCTCCACCCACCTCCCAAGCACTAACACTACACTACCCCTAACAATCTCAATAAAGTGAAACAATAATAGCCCTATCACTATGCTATCACCCCTACCCCATAGCTGTAACACTTATCTGTCATCCACTGTTAGTCTTCTCCTGTAATCATCTATCTGCTGTCTTCTTCTTATCATCTTAGCTTTGTCACCTCCTTATCATTCTTCTTGTCTATCCAATGCAACTATAATAAAAAACAAAACTGTTCACATCATAGATGCCCAAAACATACTGCCCCCAGCAATATCCAAGTCCTAATTGTATATGCCCCCACAAAATATTCCAGCTGCCACAATGAGGGAAATCTGAACAGAGACTGGCATTTCTATGGCCAGTCTCTGTACAAAATGGTTCCCATGCTACAGTTAGGTGGGATGTGTGCTTCATCTCCCAGACAGTAAGCTTCTAGCATATTTTGTCAGTTTTGGTAGCGGCAGAGTCCGATTATAACTGGAAAATTTTGGGGGGGCATTTATGACCTGCATTTGTGACTTGAATATTGTTGGGGGGCCTCTATGAACTGCAATTAGGACTTGGATATTTTTGGGAGGCATCTATGATTCTAACATTTTTTTTTTTACTATAGTCGCATTAAATGGATTAGAATAGGGATGGGCGAAAATTTTCGCCTCAAAGTGAAATCGTCGAAAAATGGCACTTTCCATGAAAAGTGGTGATTTTCCGCTTTTTTTCTGCTTTTTTTGTCTAGCTCATTCCATTGAAATCAATGGGAACATAGAAATTACACACAACACAAAGCAAATATTATTGTATTTCCCAAAGGCATAGTATAAAAGGGGCATGAGAAAGGAAAAGAAAGGAAATAATCAGTTGAACAGGGGATTATTTTTTGGGGGGTTGTTTACTGGGATTGGGGGGCAGTTAATAAAAAAAAAATCCTAAATAAAATAGAAACTATAATAAAGGGGACTGAGGAGGGTGCCTGTGTTGGAGTTTGTTTTTTGGGGGGTTCTTAACTGCTATTGGGGGGACAGTTAATAAAAAAATAAATACATAAAATAAGAAATGTGTATTTAAAGTGATAGAGACAGGAACCCCCTGACATAAGCAGCCACTGAGGTGGACTGATACTTGATAGAGTATTTTGTAGAGGGGGATTTGTTTGATTTGTTGTTAGAGGGCTTTGCTGGACTTAGATATATTAGAAGCTCAAACCTTAAGAAACATTGATTTGTAGGGCTTAAGCTTTTTTCGCACAAGCCCTAAGGAAACATTGATTTGTAGGACTTAGGGTTGTTAGAAACAAACTTCCAAAAATTGTTTATTTTTTTGTAAGACTATGTTTTTTTTTTTTTTTTTTTTTTTTTCAAAGCCCTGAGAAAAAAATAAAAATGCCCTACTGCCCTAATGCCAGCAGGTCATGTTAGCCAGTGGCCACTGTCAAATGTCCTCCAGAGTCCTGAGTTGCATCTGCTGTTCATACTGCTGCTGCTGAGTTGTTAAAGCAGCAGGATGATTAGGTAGCTGAAAGGGAATGGGATCAACAATAGCAGTACCATGGAAGAGGGATGCCACTTGCCACGACTGGCTCCAGGATTGCTCCTGAGGAAGTAGCAGCACAATAAGTAGACCCCAGTCTATGTGGAGAACAAATTGGCCAATAATTTTTGTCCACCAGCCCCTCCTCCAAAATCATGGGTGTGTTATTAGAATATAAATTTATCTCTTGAGAGCAGGAACTGTGACTCTCCTCAGCAACTGCAAGGTGCACAGTATATGTGGTTAACATCTGGGGGCACAACCGTATCCAAACACCATGACACTAGAACCCAAGTACTGGCGCTGTCACTATACCCCTTTTCCAGACCCTGCTAAGGACACATGACAACTTTCTGACAGTTTAATAGTAGTGATGAACCCTCCCTGCCAGAATCTTAGCATTTTCTGTGGGGTGGAATCTCTTCAAATGCCACCTGATGACCTGGTATCGATTCTCCTCCACCACACTGGCATGTGTGGTTAGTGCACCACACAGTGTGCAATGGGTAGAGATGAATTGCCATATCCTAACATTTACAGAGTGGCTATCATTTGGCAGGGGGGAGGTATGATGAACAAGGTGGATTGGGAGGAGATGTACTTGTTACCCTAGAGGAAGAAGGTGATGTCTGGGTTTCTTTATTCTTCCTCCTCTTTGATCTCCACCTCGCTTCTTGGTGCCTTTCTGGAGAGTCAGATGGTACAGTAACAGCAGTGCTAGATTTCCTTAATAGGTGTTTGGTTTTAACATGTTTGACTTAAATGTCATGGTGTCTGTGTTTCATGTGTGTTATCAGGGAGGTTGTGCCAAGGTGTGTTCCCTTCTTTCCCCTTTTTACTAACTTGTCACAAATTTTGCATTGTACAGTTGTTGATGATGACTGCTCTGTGCCTGCCAGAATAATAGTCCCACACCCATGACTTCTGGGGGGAGGGATAGGGAACATGTGGAGAAGAATGTCCTCTTTCTTCTTGTCCTCCACATTCCCCTACACTTTCTGTGGCAGCGGATAATGTTGCTGCTACTGCCTCAGATTTAACACTGCAACTAGGACCAGGAGTATTGCTGGCACTGGCAAGTGGAACCTGTCCTAGTACTGCATCACTTGTTGACCCCATTCCCACTGTGTCCACAGTGGTCTGTGGCACACTAGCTTGCTTATCAGCATCCTGCTGTCCTTGCATCTCAGCAGCAGCAGGAATTAGAGCAGTTGCAAATTCCGCAAATTCCAAAAGCTGATTTTTAGTGGTGGTGGTGGTGCTGCCCATCCTCATCCCTGCCTCCCATTCCTTCTCAGTTTCTGATAAAAAGGTCATCAATGTCTCTCCACCCCAGCTTCTCTACCACCACCACTAGTTCCTACGTGCTGCTGCTCTATTACAGACATCTCCCTGCTGCTTGGAGGAGGTGACGAGCAAAATGACAGAGGGTCCCCTGCTGTCATACTTGGCATCATCTTCTCCTTTCCCCCCTCATGAATATTACAAGACACACTAGTAGCTTCAGAACTGGTGGCAGCAGCTTCAACACTGGTGGCAGAATGTTCAGCACTGGCAGTGGGCACTTCACTGGTTTCAACAGGGGCAGCAACGGTGTCAGCAGAGGCAGAACGTCTAGCAGCAGGCACAGGCAGCTGACCTGTCCTGCTCTCACTAGTACTACCCTTTTTTCCCTCCCTTCCCATTCCCTTTTCTCCCTCCCTTCCCATTAAATTTAGGGGGAGTGGACAACATTGATTCAGTACTGGTCCCTTGCTCCTCCTTCCTCCTCAGACACATAAGGGTCCTTCCAGCTCCTCCACTGATTATTTTCACCCTGCTCATAGTGCTTGCAGTCATTATGAGTCTTTCCTCCCTCAATTTTGACAAAATATCACAGCAGAACAGCACAGCGCGTCTATCTCACTCTGTAGTTGCTTCTATTGTGTCTGCCTTCTGCGAATATGTCACATTCTTATAGCGGAAATGCGAAAACAATGTAAATCAATGGGCGGAAACTTTCTAGCCATTGAAAAAATGGCAAAAGATTTTGGCCAATGAGCTAAAGATGTGAACATTTTAAGCACTAGTTTTAAAGCGGAGTTTCAAGTGAAAAAGGGGATAACAATGTGGTTTTCGTGAAATTTCTCGAGGGAACATGGAAACAACATTCGCCCATCCCTAGATAAGAAGAAAGAAGATAAGGAGATGACAAAAAGAAGAATGAAGATAAGAAGAAGATGGCAGATAAAATATTACAGAAGAAGAGTGACAGTGGATCACCAGGGTGCTGATGCTGAAGACCCCATTGGACATCAGACTTAGCAGTGTTGAATGTGAAGGAATGGTATTAGCTTTAGGTTGATTAACCCTGTGGGTGCCAGAGGGGTATGCAACACTCTGCAATGTGTTCCATACCCCACTGACACTCAAAGGATTAATATTATTTTTTTCACTCAACGCCTAGCTTTTAATCAAAAGTAGAGAGTGCCTTAACAAGTGTTACAAGCCATGTAATAGAATACCAAATTCAACCACTTTTTCTTTGTGTCCGATAGCCACAAATTTTCCACACGTTGTGCGTTTTTTCGTGTTGGTAGTTTGTCACAGCACAGGTAGTAGAATACCAAACTGTGCCTTCAACACTACCGTTGACACTTTTTTTTTTACTGGTGGTAACAGGATAGAGCCCTAAGTCTACTGGTCAATTTGCCACCTGCCAGAGATGACAGCCTTTATCTAAAACCACTGTTCAGTCTGCCACCTACCAAAAACCACAGGCTTTATCATAGACCATTGTCCTGTATGCTACTGCCCAACACCATAGGTCACTATTCACCCATGCTGTCCCTTAGCTTCCCATTCAGGCCACTTGAAAAAGTACTCCCTATTAAAATAAAGGGGGGTCGGGACAGTATATGTGTATGTACAAATGGGACACTTGGATAACATTATCTATATGAACGGTAAACATTTAATGCTATTAATCATATTTTTTTTTTTTTGTGTGTGCATGGAAAGGTAAGATTAAATATCAGGACTTTCTATAGCTGATGACAGAGTGTAATGAGTTAATCAGGGAGTAGCAATGAAACCACTATCAAAAATAAGCAGATATCACTTAAATAATAAATAAATATAATGAAATCAATTACATATAAAAACAACACAAAATAGTGTTTCATATGTATTACTGTCCTTAGTAAATATTAGTCTACACCTTTGGGAGGTAAAAAGTCAGAGACCACTTCATTCTGGATCCTGTACTGATCAGTAGTATAACTTTCAGTAATAATTCAATATTGATGAATAATGAGAATGAAGCTGTCAGTAGCTATATTAAGATGGAATGGAGATGACATTATATGAGAGATGGATAACCTCTTTCCAGTTTCTGTCATGGCACTTATTTACACAAGTGGTCTTCAACAAAGAACAACTGAGCACTCACACGGCCCTTTCTTGGGCATATGGTATATCAAGCCCCTTGCCCTTGAAAGTCACAATTATGTGTCTCTACAAACTGGTTAATAGTCCTCCCAAGAATATAGATATCTCACAGATCTTTCATTCCGCTTTGATCCTCTTGTTTCACTTGGAGCTTGGAATCCTACCATTTCCTGCATTCTTATTTGCTGTTGTTGAAATGGAATCTAATATCTTCTGTTACTCTCTAATGGGAAGATCAACACCTGTACCTGACGGTCTTGCTCTAGACTGATATCTGAGAGTTTCTGAAGTAATAGCCCCCAAGTTACATCAGACATACTCAGAGGGCTTTCAAATTTTAGGGCATTACTTAATGTTGTCATACCCTGGTAGGTGAAACATCCTGCTTAATGTGACTCATATAAACCCATATAACTCCTCAATGGGTATACTAAGATTATTTGTTAAGATTATTGCAACAAGACTTCACATAATTCTATCAGATCAAACTGGCTTTATGCAAGGAAAGATGGCAGACATTAATATTAAATGGCTCTTCATGAATCTCCTGACTCTATATTGCAATGCAAGTTCCAGAGTGATCCTCTCTCTTGACTCTGCCAAAGCATTTGACTTCATCAAATCTATTCTAATATGCTTTTTTTTACTTTGCTGGATACTATAAAATGTGTTTAAAGGAATAATAACCCTGTATTATGACATACAGTCTGCAAGAACATAATATGTACATTCAAATTACCTATTATTTTATTGTTTTTTTCTCACCGTTGCCTATTTGTTACATGAGTATGGCCTTAACAATAAACCTACATCTGTTTGCAGAAAGATTTATGTCAGAGAACATGACAGTAAATCTAGTGATACAATGTATATGAGAAACAATGTAAATAGCACAAAGAACATTCAGTACTGCAGGGTGAATATAGCATTGCAGTACATTTTGCTTTGAATGTCTATCAACCAGAAAAAAACTACACACAAAATTCTGCTTCAGGTTAAAAACAATCCTGTTTGTATCACAGAGAAAATAATAAAATAATATAGTCAAAAACCTGTGAAATAAATATAGTGTTGATAGCTGCGCCTAAACAGGGATGGGTAAAAAGTCCTGTTTTTATATTTTCCAGTGCATTGAAAATGTATAAAACTGCAGCTTTTTCTCTGCCCATTAAAACTCCCATAAGAACTTTGCCAGTTTCCACCTATGCTTTTTATGGTAGTAAGAATTCTTACCTAAATAGTAATACTTATGAGTGCTGATGTGGTGAAATCCACAGATGAAATGAAAGCAGTCCTAAATCAAAACAAGCCATGAAACCATTGTTAGCAGACTGAGGTCTATGGAAACATAAGTCCTGAAAAAATTGTTAGCAGGCTGAGTAGTCCTACAGCAACCCAAACCTTGAAAAATGTTAGCAGGCTGGTATGGCTCCTGAGTCCAACAGCAACATAAGCCTTGAAAGAATTGTTAGCATACTGAGACCTTAAGCAATATAAGCCCTGAAAATTGTTAGAAAGCTGTGGCCAGGTCAACATAAGACTTGAAAAAGTGAAAGCAGGGTGAGGCTACATGCAGAGAACAGGCATGGTGACAACAAGTCAGCTTTTATGAAATGGGGTAGAAATAATTCTTCTGTAACCTGCTGAATTTACTTTAACACATTTACAGCTTTGTGGGATTGTCCTCAAAGCTCTGGTTGCATAAAGAACAATGTCAATGGTATGGGCTACCCCACAGCATGACTTCTCTACAAGCACCAGAGCAATAAGCAACATTGGTTGTGAGTGGTGACCTGCTGCATGCTGTTACCCACTGATGGAAAATATACCCAGTGAGCAGTGACAGTCATTTAGTGTGGTCAAGTGAACTTTCTTGCTGTATGTTTCCAACCTTTGACGATGACTCCAACCACCTGCTTGTCCATCTTTAAAAAAATAACTCTGGCATAGGATATTCTATTTGGGTGTAACACATGACATTAAGGGCTCTATTGGGCCCACTAAAACAGTTGGTAGAGCAAAATTGGATACTGGCCCATAAGCAAAATGTGCTAACAAGCTATTCAATTGCCCTACCAGCTGAAAGTACAACAGGTGTTAGGCAGCAGGAAAGGTCTGGGGCTGGATTCAAATGCAGGTGCTAATTTTATCTCTGCTTTTATCTCCATGTATCCCCATAGACTTCAATAGCGGCAATAATGAGAACATCAAAGGAAAAAAGATATCAGTGCCTGACATACTATCAAGCACTGATAATTACCTTATCTGTGTAACTCTTAACTGTCATCCACTGCCCATCTTCTTCTATATTACTTATGTTTCTTATTTCCTTTCTTCTCTCTTATTTCTCTCTCTGTTTTCCATCTTCTTTTCGTGCAGCTGTTAAAAAAAAAAAAAAAAAAGATCCATGAAAATAACCCGCACATCTATGCAGCGTTTAACTCCTTGAGTGTCAGAGGTGGTAAGCAATGCATTGCAGAGCAATGTGTTGTGTGCCTCTCTGGGACTCAAAGGGTTGAAAAATTCTTAGATGTGTGGGTGATTTGGTCCATAACATGCTCCAAGTCGAGATACAATTGTCTCGATTAATAATAAAATGGCAAAACATTATGTTTTTTTCCTATTTCTCAGATGGTGTGTCCGGCCATGGTGGTGGTGGAAAAAGTGAATTGCTGCACCCCTCCCAGTACTTTACAGGTAGATGCTCGAAGCTGGTTGGCTGGGAGGTGCGTAAGCACAATGGCTGTGAGGGAATTCAAATAGAGACTTTCCATATATAAAGGCAGTCTCTCTTCAAATTCTCTCACAATGGAACAGCATTGGCCCATAAGGTGCTGTAGGGAGTTGTGCTGCAGCTCACTTTTTCCGCCCCCACAGTGGCCGCATACGGCGGTGGAGAAATGGGAAAAAAACGATTTTATACTACATTTTTGCTATTGTATTATTAATGGAGACAACTGTATCTAGACGGGGCATGTTATGAACCAAATTATGTGCATTCTTTAACCCTTTGAATCCCAGAGAGGTATGCATTGCATTGCGTACCACTCTGGCACTCAAGGGTTAAACTACGCAAAGATGTGCAAATTATTTTTATGGAACATTTATTTATGGATTTTTTTTTTTTTTTTTTTACAGATACAAGAAAAGAATAAGGAAGACAGAAAAAGAAAGAAGAGAGAAGAAGAAAGGACAGTAGCTGACCAGGGTGCTAAACACTACGCTGGACATCAGAATTAATGGTAAGTGTTACTTTGCAGAGGCTGTTGCTTTGTACTTTATTCAGGTTAACCCTATGAGTGCTGGTGGGGTAAGCAAAACCCACTGGCACTCATAGGGTTAATTATACTAACATTGGACACCATTTTGGAGTGCTTTGGATGTATTGATATGGGGCCCAGGGGCCCATATCAATACATCCAGTGGGGACACTTTTTACACTTTTTTTTCTTTACTTTCAATTGCTGCATAGGCTGTTTTGAGATCTGATACGGGACTCTAGTAAAAAAATGACATTTCCAGTGATAAAGTGAGTCCCTTATTGGATCTTAAGAGCTAACCCATGCAGTTCAGTTGCATCTTGTGGTACTTGTTTTATTTTTCAATGGGCTAAAAAGCTTCTAACTTTAGCATCTGGAAGGTTTTTTTTTTTTTTTTTGCTGCCATTTTTTCATTGCACAGGTCATTATATTGCTTACCATGCTTGAAAAAATGACTACTTTTTATTTTGTTTAACAGGGACAATTGAATCTAGCCACTCAGTATTTACCCCTTTGGTTGTCAGAAGAACTGTTTAACATAATTGTTTTAACAACATGACCAGTGTTGGTGGAGATGGATGTGGCTGTCTATATGGAGAATCTTGTCATTCTCCTCCATGCTTTGCATCTGCACAACAGCATTAGGAAACATGGGTGATATTGTTACAGAGGAAAATGTTGCTCCACTCCCTGACATAGCTACAACACTACTATTTTACGTCCCTCAGTCCAGTGCACGATCCTGGTACTGCTGCTATTTTTATTATTTATTTATATAGCTCCAGCTCATTCCGCAGTGCTATACAATTGGGAATAGACATACAAAGGTATTAAACAGTACAATCAAATGTGAAGAAACAGAAGGATCAGAGGGCCCTGCTCGTGAGAGCTTACAGTCTAGAGGAAGGTTATATTTGAAACTGAAGGAGTAAGTGCTATTGGGTGTAAGTGTCTCCTGCCACATGAACTGCCAGTCAGTGGGTGGGGTTATAAGTGCTGTCGAGTATAATGGTCCAGGCAAGGGGTGATTCTTGGTGATAATGTTTATGGAAGCAGTTGATAGGCTTCCCTGAAGAGGTGGAAGTGGGACTGGGATCATCAGCTTACAGACTGTGATGGTGGGACCAGCAGCAGTGGTAACACAAGAAAGATAGTATAGATGGTGTAACGGTTTTTCAAGACACTCAGACCAGCAGGTTAGAATAAAACACAGTTTTATTAAAAAATAAAGAAGAAAGATTGCCCTCTATAGGCAACACAGAGTAATAGCCATAGATAGGCTACATATGCCTTCTCAGGCCCAGTATACAGAAGCAAGAATAATACATATACTGTCACAGGACAGGCACAGAATAGCAAGGGTACTCAATAGTTAAGTACAAATAATCAATCAGTCTCTGTTGTGGTGTTTGGCACGCCAAAGGTGGTAATGAGGCAGCAATTGGTGTTAGATGATGCAACACCTTAAGTCCATAAGGCTTAGAAAGCTGCTTAGGCAGTACAGGAACTGAGGCAGGACACTGCAGAGTAGTTTCAGCCAATAGCCCCCACGGGCGTAGTAACGGAGACAACTTACAGTGCAAGATCTTGAGCCAATAGCCCCCACGGGCATAACAACGGAGATGACTACACTGCAAGAGCTTGCTAATAGCCCCCATGGGCATAATAATGGAGACCAACTGTAAAGCAATAGTTGAACCAATAGCCCCCACGGGCGTATACCGGAGACAACCTGCACTGCAAGAGCTTGAGCCAATAGCCCCCACGGGCGTAGTAATGGAGACTTATTGTACAGCAAGAGCTTGAGCAGATAGCCCCCACGGGTGTAGGAATGGACACAACCTGCGCTGCAAGTGCTTGAGCCAATAGCCACACCGGGCGTGTAACGGAGAGTAAAACTGATAGAGCTAGAGCCAATAGGGCGGGCCACAAGCGAGAGTGACAGAGAGAGATCACGGGCACCGTGATAGGATGGTTCCTACTAGCCCTAGTACTAAGGCAGCAGCAGAATCACTACCACTTTTTGTTTATATGGGAGCTTACCAGTCTCCATAATCTTTCTTCTCCTCCACCTCCTCTAAGATCATGGCTGTTGGAATAGTTTTCTTTGGGAGCAGTGAGGGACTGTGCA
The DNA here is from genome assembly GCA_037306005.1 of Rhinophrynus dorsalis. NCBI lineage: Eukaryota > Metazoa > Chordata > Amphibia > Anura > Rhinophrynidae > Rhinophrynus > Rhinophrynus dorsalis. The sequence goes on along the minus strand of CM074720.1, from coordinate 339,304,002 downwards.
GTTAATGACTGCAATTTGTGAAAAAGAAGTGGAAGCAAAGGGATCACATCTGGCATATATTTTCTTATTAAGCATATACATCATAACAAAACAATGTTTAACTGTCCCCCAAGGAATCAGTTGCTGTCAGTCACTGTAAAAAGAACATAAGGAGGCTTGCACCACAGATTATTGCATCCAAACAGTAAATATACTCACACTGGCATTATAACTGGCTATACAATCATCTATCCATCAATTGGCTTGCCTGTAATCAAGCTTTTGTCAAGGATACACTTCCCAATGTAATAAAATAGGACTGGATTTGTGCAATAAGTTAAAAACTAATATTTATTTCATAAAAACAATAAAATTGCCAATTTTTCTATGAGTTTCTGAGCTTCCTGCTTTGTTTCTGATTGCTAGATAATTCTATATTCTATATTCAATGTCAGTTTATGCTTGATTATTTACTATTTGGATGCAATACAACGTGGTCTACACCTCCTTCTGTTCTGTTCCTTTCAATTCTGCTAAGGATTCTGGAGTGGTGTTCTGAGGTTTTTGAAATGCAGCATCCAAAGTATATTGTGTGACTGACTAAGTGGGGGGCAGTTATAGCTACACGTACAGCTACAAAGCAGTAGTACAATTGTGAGTTTGGGGATGATTGGGAACAGTAAATTGCATACCATTATTACCCTGCTTTCTCTGAGCTTGGCATATTCAGCAATGTGAAAAATCTGCCTGTACTCCCTTATTCCCTCCATTCTATTGATCTGTACAACACTGCCATGTGGAGTCACAACACCACACAATGTACATTGACAGAATTTCACAACTGCTGAGTCACTGTCTGTTTGTAGTACTACTGCCAACTGTGGCAGTGCTGAGAATGATCCTGAGGACTTTTGTTGTAGAATTCTGAACCACACTGTCTTCATCAATGGGGATGTACAAGGGAGCACAGTGATAGCAGAACCTATTTTCCTTGGGGATGGTACAACACGCTTAACATGCACCTCGTGATGGTTATATTATATGTGCTTTATTAGGAAAGACGTGCCACAGTATTACCCATCCTTCCCCTTGTCACAAATTTGTCACACACATTGCGGATCATGATAATTACAGTTCCTGCACCTAAAGTAAAGTAATCCCAAACCCATGATTAAAGGATGAAGAGAGGTAAAGACAGATGTAGTTGACCTGATGCATGTGCAGTGGCTTCTGGCGCTGCTGCTGATTCAGCACTAGCACTAGGAATAGTACTACAATGCCTACCAACTACAACCTATCCCATATCACCATCACTGCTACTAGCACAACCTCCACTACTAATTACCATAGGTAGGGTCGACACACCAACCTAATGAACATGCTGTGACATATGATATTTAGGTTCAGACAGTCTATTCCCAGCTTTCAAACACTCTTCATTGGTTTGTACAAAGGAACCCTCGTACTGTTTTCATCATCACCACCCCTAATGTCATACTTATCATCTTCATCACCATCACCACAGAGAGAACAGCAGCAGGGTCAGGCACAGGCAGATATACTGGGCTACTACTGCACCCAGCCACATCTAACATTTTCTCCCCCAGGTCCCTATGGATGTTGTAGGGGTGGCAGCATTATCAGAGAGAGCTCCCACTACTGCTGCTGCTTATGGATTTATCCACATCACCAGCATCTCTCCAACTCCTCTCCAGTGAAAACGTTGCAACAGTACTCAAATTGTATTATTCATATTCTGATTCTCTCCCCCTCTCTCTCACACAAACACACACGCACACACTTAATCACCTTTGTCTGTGACTACTAGTGCTACTAATCTACAACTTCACATCATGAGAGAAAGTTCTGGATTTTTTATTTTATGGCAACAGGAATGCTTATGTCTATAGAAAGCATAGGCAGAAAACTTCAAAGTTCTCACAGGAAAATCATTGGTGTTAGCAAAAAGCAAAGATGATATATATTTTCTAAAAGGTTAATATCAGCATGTTAACAGCATAACAAATAGTGTATAAAATGTCTACAATCCAAATTTAGGAGGAGAAAATATATTCAACAGTATATACTCTTCTGAAACAAATGTAAAACAATATATCATCAATGCAAATGTATTAAATGACAAGGGGAAAGAGCATTTAGATTATTTAAGCTTAAAGGAATTGAATATTATTTAATGAGCTACAGGGAGTGCAACAAATATTACAAAAAATCAATTAGATGAAACTGGAACTGCAAAGAAGAACAATACTAATGCACAAAATTCTTCAAATACATAAACAGCAAAAAACTTATGTAGACATAAAAAAGTAACTTGATTAGTGAAAATAAGGAACAGGCTGATGTTCTGATTCTTAACACATTCTTTTCACCAATATATACCAATGAACAAGCAATGGTAGAAGAGTCTCAAAAATAGCAAGCACAACCTTACCATTTTCAGTTATAGGTAAACTGTAAAAAATGATAACTGACAAAGACCCTGTTCCTAATGGTATATATTCAAGGGTCCTCAGGTAAAAGACCTCTCTAATCTCTATAGACCAGTGATGGTGGATATTTTTTGGATCTGAGTGCCAGACCAGTTTTCCACAGGGAGACTGGGTTGGAGATACAAAGCACCTGTACAGAAAACTTACCATTGAAAACAGGTTTATTTAGTGACTTCATATAAATGTTTTATTGTATCAGTATTGTGTACAACCAAAGTAAAGCAGCTTAACTGCTCACAGTATATTGTCTGCAAATTGCAATGCCACCAGCTTTGGAATCTAAAAGCTTTTAATGCATTGTACACTATTAATCTGTACAACAATATGGCTTTGAGCAGAAGAGACTGACATCACCGTCCCTTTCGTGCAATCATATCAGCTTTTACACAGTGTAAAGCAAATGGTGTGACTTTATTTAAGAAGTGAACTAAAACAGAATCTGGGCATTATAGACCTGTGAATTTGACCTCACTAGTGAGGAAATTGCTTGAAGGGTTAAGGGTTTATATTCAGGAATATACTGCAAAAAACAAACATATTATTGGGATCTTTACAGATAACTCTAATGAGCTCCCATGAAGAAGTATGTTGGAGTATATATATATATATATACTTTCCCAAAGGTTTAGGATAAAGTGCCATACAGGAAGCTATCCTATACATTAAGGAAATTGGGTCTAGGGGATAACCTTTGCAATTGGAGAGAAAATTTATGAAAGATAGGTAAGTGTGCTGTAAAAATTGTCTAATACATTTAAATTTGAGATTGGTATACCTCAGAGTTCAGTATTTGGTCCATTCCTTTTTAACATGACTATAAATTACTTGGAAATAGGTTAAATATTACACTACATTATGCAAGGTAATACACTTAGAGCAGGATGTTTGTTCGTTGCAGAAGGATTTACATAATATATGGAAAGGTAAACAGAATATGAGCTTTGATGTATGAAATTGTAAAGTTATGAATTTGGGAAGCAAAAATAAACATGCTACTAATAAATGTAATGGGAGCATTGTAGGATAATTGTTGCTAGATATAGATCTTAGAGTACTTGTAAGCTGCCAACTTGGAAACAGTGATCAGTGTCAAACAGTAATAGATAAAAAAAAAACTACTACCCCGCAAAAAAAAGTGGATAGCACAATTTGACCATTTTACAAATCATTGGCAAGACCTCAACTGAAATATGCAGTAAAGTTTTTGTACCATCCTATTAAAAATAATATTCTGGAATTGAAGACAGGGTTAAGAAGAGAAGCACATTGAATTAAAGAACTGAAGTATGAAGAACGTCCAGCCAGACTTGGTTTATTTAATCTTCAGAAGATGCCTTCCCATCTGCTGGAACAAGATGAGCTTTCCTTGTTAGAAGATTTGTATTTGTATTTTTATATCCATGGCTTTAGAGATTCTGGCTATTCAGTGGATGAGGAGAATGACTCAGAAGATATTTTAGGTTTTGATGTCACTTTGATTGATTCCCTGATAAAGGTAGGTCATCAAATCCTTAATCGTCAGGATTCTCATGAAAAGCTTCAGGAATTGTATGAAATACATAAGAAATTCAAGTTTCATTGAATGGACATAGTGTCCATCATGAAGACCAGATGATCCCTGGTACCTGAACAGAACTCTGGAACTTCCCTTTGCTTGTGGGATTGCTAGGACACCTCAGAATTGAACTAAGTAGAATACATTTGGATTCAGATCCCAGTTTCCTGGATCCATATCTTGCCGGCTGAGAATATCTGTAACCATGTTTTCCACTTCTGGAATGTGAATGGCTGAGATGACTGGATCATGGGCCTCCACCCACAGAAGAAGAGCTTTCACTTCCTTCCATGCTGTCTCACAGCAGGTTCCTCCCTGATATTTAATGTAAGCTACCAGTGTTGAGTTGAACCCTTACCAGCACCCCAACAGTACTTGGAAATAGTGTAGGAGAGCCAGGTTAACTGCACAGAGTTCCAGAATGCTGATGGAGAGGAGATTCTCCTTCACTAACCACCGACCATGGGCCCCCAGGTGATCCAGTGTCAAATTCCGTCATCTCAGATTGGCATCCGTTGTTTTGGGGTTCCAGACAACCCAGGATTAGCATATACTTACTTAAATGCCAGTGAAACATTCTGGGACATCCTAAGACAGGAGCTGGATCTTCTCTTCCATAAGAAACACCTTTCCCTGGAAGGTGTTGAATCTCATGCCCAGGAGGAGAAGACTTTAAATTGAGGATCCAACCTCCATGCACTAGAATGAGGATACATTCTTGGATATTGAGAGCCAAGAATTCTTCTGAAGAAGCCTTTAACAGTAGATTGTCCAAATATGGTGTCAGAGAAATGCCTTGAGCATGGATATATGTGGCCAGGCTGCCATGCCAGCACTGTCATGTTCTGAAGCCAGGCCAAATGGCAGAGTTGTGAACCAGTATTGATTGCATCCGAAAACAAAACACAGAAGCTAGGAGGGAGGCTAGGAACTCCCTCTGGCATAGTGTTTGATGACAAAAGGCAAACATTCCATCTTGAGGTGAGTAGCAACCACATGCAGATACTTCAGGTTCAAAATAGGATGGCAGCAGAACGGCAGAATATTTCTTGTGCTACAAAGCAGCAGGGTATGCTTGGGAGACCTGATGAATTTGCACCCTCTGCATCCTGGATTGGTGGGAGGGGGTGAGAGATGATATTCACGCATCTCCCTTGACAGAAAAGACACTGTGATAAAAATCAGAGGCTACAAGAAGCGTCACTAATAATTTGCTTCAGGTCAGGCCCAAACAGGATCTTGCCCTGAAAAGGCAAGGGCACTAGTGATTTAGAAGACTGGTCTACAGACCAAATCTTTAGCCACAGGGTATGGCAGGTAGAAACAGAGTGGGCTGAGGCTTTGCCTAAGAACCTATTCGTATAAAACAGTGCTTTGGTAATATAGGCATTAGCTTCCATGGTGTTAGCTGATAAACAAGCATGTTGTAACGTCCCGCTCGCCCAGCATCTTACCCTGGGTTTGTCCTGCTCCAGGTTGCCTTCCTGGTCCCCGCGACTCCTTGGATCTGCGCCCGTTTCTGGAGGCGGCACACATGCACATGTCGGCGGATCATAGAGAGGTCTTTGTAGAAGGTCCGCCGACTCTCTAGCCTCTCTCTCTGGGCTCCTTCTGGCTGGGGATTATATATTCTGCCTTCAGCTCTGCTGAGACACGTTAGTATAGCGTCTATCAGAGCTTCCAGTGTGAGTTCCAATAATTGTGTATGACTCGGACCTGCCTTGATCCAGCCTTTGCCTGACCCTTTACTTGTTCCTTAAGTGTATGACTCGGACCTGCCTTTGACCTAGCCTTTGCCTGACCCTCTGCTTGTGCCTTTGTGTATGACCCGGATCTGCCTTTGACCTAGCCACTGCCTGACCCTCTACTGTGCTTCTGTGTATGACCCGGACCTGCCTGCGACCTAGCCTCTGCCTGACCCTCTGCTGTGCTTCTGTGTATGACCCAGACCTGCCTGCTACCTAGCCTCTGCCTGACCCTCTGCTTGTGCCTTGTGTATGACCCGGACCTGCCTGTGACCTTGCCTCTTCTGGTTCCAGCCTCCTGAGGATCCTCCAGGATCGTGCCCTTTTCTCCCTCAGCCTTGGTGTGTCCTATCAGCTGTACCTGCCTCGTGGGATTCCTCTTCCTAGAAGACCGGAGTGAGTACCTACTTCTTTTGGAGTTTACTATCCTCCCTGGGGACCTCTGAGTATAGTTTATCTGGGTTAGGGTTATCCGGGGCTACCCACCTCTGCAGGGGGCCACAACATCTGGCTTCACGGCCAGCACCTTTAGACGGCTTAGCCGCAGCACAACCCTGGCCCAGGCAACCTACGTTCCCTAGCTCCGTTCCCTAGCGCCGCACCCTAGCATTTTGCTCAGTGGCCTCTTGTTGGAGGAGCGCCCTTTTCCTGCCCTCTGGTACTCCTACTCCTTAGTTGTTTCTTGCCCCTGGCCATTACACATGTCCTCTATAGGAACATCAGAAAGTATGCAGCCAGATAGCTACTCTCCCCACTCAGCAATATCTGTAGTGACACAAGCAGAGGTAAAAATAGACATCAGCACTACCCCAGTGGCAGAAAAGTTGGCCTTAACTAGGGAATCAAGCTGCTTATCAGCCTGATCCTTCAGCCCAGCAGCATCCACCAGGGGAAGGACTGTGTTTTTTGTCAGATGAAGTAGGGGGGCAGCTGGGGGAGAAGTCCACTGCGCCACCACCTCAGCCGTAAAGAGGTATAGATTAGAGACATGTTTATTAAGGAATAGTCTCTTATCTGGAGTTTTCCATTCTTTCAGAAGGTTTTGGTCAAAACAGTTATTGGGGAGAAAGACAGGAGAGTCTTTTTTTTTTTTGCTCCTCTGGAAAATGTCAAGAGAAGAGGACTCCCCCATCAGGTGCCTCAGAGACCCAGAGTGTTTCCTACACCGCTCTGATGAGCCCCTCACAGGGATCACCAAAGGAGAAAGAACCATCCATATCATCATCATCCTCTAATGTATTCTCAGAAAAATTGAGTATGGCCCTTACTTGGGTATGATCTATTTGAAAGTGGATAAGGTTTTCAAGGAATGGTGAACCACCGAACAGAAGATAAAACAGCTGCCACAGATAACAAGGTTTTAACCCAAGCAGACCATTAGTCATTGCTGGATGGCCTGGGGGGAGTGGAAGGGGCCACAGTAAATTAGTGACACAGAGTCCCAGAATATTCACTTGAAAGCCCAGCATGTCATGAGGAATAGTGAGTAAGGGGGTAAGGAAAGCCCCTGAATCCTTTGTCTTGGATTCCCCCATATGCCCCTTAGGGTCAGACATGTCCAGGATAAACTGTTATCTGTTATAGAAACAAAACTGGAGAGGAAAGCTGAGAGTCAGCCTCTGCATAGGATAAGCAAGGGAGAAGCAACATAGCCACCAGAAAGGGAGCCAACCAATCATAGAAATGTCAGGGAACCAAGGGATTATGGGAAGTGCAGTCTTCTCCCTTACTTATTGCCTAGCAAAATGGCTCTCCAGTTGTGGTCTACTGTGTACTCCATGGGCACTTACATGCAATAGAGCATGAGGACACAAGCAAAAAGAGCCATATCTGGGCATTCTAGCATAAAAGATTTTAGATATATGTCCCAAAGAAGTTTCTTCCATTTAAGTCAATGGAGCCACTGCAATGCACTTAAAAATGAACTGTGAAATAAAAGTACAGGAAAGCCCAAAAACCCCATGTAAAGCCAGGGGAGGTAAAAATAATTATTACATTGATGTGGGAGCACTATAATTATTGTTTTATTAATTTTATTGAAAAGTAGTTATCTGTACATAGAAATAGGTCAGAAATTGGACAGAAAAAACAGAAAACTAGTATCTTGAGAACAATATGGACATGTGTACCAAAATCAACTCCTCAGTACAATCAACGGTAAGTCACATGAAACAAGAACTAATATTTTCTAGCAATTCTGCTCAGGACAGAACAGTAAAAAGAGAAGAAACCATAGGGAGGAAGATATATGTAAGAGACAGATAGTGTGGTGAGACGAGGCAAAAGAGAGAGCACGAGAGATGGAAAGGATATAATAGGGATATAATAGGGATGGCAAGAATGCCAAGTAGGAGACCTGCAGTGTGGGCCTGCCAGCCCAGCAGCACAAAATACACATAGTAATTTGGTGTTCAATAATCAGAGTAACTCAATCAATGGGAAGAGCAGGACTGAGCCATCTCGGTGTTACATACCCGGAGTAACTCAATCAATGGAAGGGCAAGACTGAGTCATCTCTATCCACATCTGCCAGATCCCTCTGGTTTCAAATCCTTGGCTGAGAGATGAGAGGGGTTCCCAGAATGACCACATTTCACTATAAGAGGTTAGACAAGTCATTCAGGTAGCATGATGTTTCACAATATATCTATACCTGTTTATTCTATCTCTCTAAAAGAGGTTGAGTCTATATGCTTCCAATGAGAGGGAATATTCAATCTTGCAGCAATCAGTAGGAAAAGAGAACCTGAAATGATTTAGGAGGGAACAGGGGATGTAATAAGAATAGAATAAGTAAAGAGTCTGGGGGTATCAAAGTATCTCATCTATTAATATAATTATCTGTGACTAAGCTACTAGTGTAATAGGGATCTAAAGGAGACCAGAATCTTGCACTGGAATTCAACTAAAACTCCAGTATCCAATCTGGGTTACATATTATCAACCCATTCAAAGTGGGACAGGGCAATTCCTGATACAATGTTTAGGATGAGCTCTAATGGGATATTAAAGACAGGGCAAGGAGAGTTAAGTCCTTAAGAGGGCTTAACAAGAACACTCCTTAGTGTCCATATGTCATCTTCACTTTGCCCCTGGTATGTTGTTGAAGCCCACATCTTCAACTGAGACTGAGGCACATTGGAGGTTAGGTTCTTTTCCTCCATCAGTTCTCCCATAGTTTTACATAAAAGTGGAAATTGAAGTGTGTTACAAAAAGTAGTTGCTTCTTCTAGCGTCTTAATGTAAGAGATTGTACCTCTATATTGCTGATTGAAAGGAAAGCCCCACTTATATTTAACTTTATGTTTGATGAGATGCTTAGTGAAGGACTTCAATGCCTGTCTCAGCTACAAGGTGTACGCTGAAAATTCATTGATAATCTGATACTCCTCTCCTCTAAACAATAAAGGACCTCCATTTCTATTAATCTTGAGAATGTGTTCTTCATCTTGGAAGTTTTGTTTCAGGTTTGGTCCACTTTGTTGCCTCAGTGCTTTGAGGACCCTATCTACGCAACTGCTTCTGATAGAGGTTGTATTTCACAGATATATTTTTCAAGAAGGTATTTTTTTGGGTAAGGATGTATATAATATATATATATACTAGTTTAAAAGCCCGTATACACGGTCCAACACTGGTGGAGCTGCAGTCATGCGCAGTACTGACTGCCTGAATGTGCCACGGCTGATACAGAGCGGGGAGCTCTGAATTCAGACCGTAGTCCTCTGACTCCAGTCTGAATTCGGAGTGCCCCTCTCCGTATCAACCATGGCACAGGCAGTCTGTACAGCTCATGACTGCAGCGCATAGCTCTCTCTACTGCGCATGATGGCTTCTGACAAACATACTTAGCAAATTATAATATAGCATATTTTTTTCTTATTTTCTTATTTTGGTATTGAGTGGGGTCTGGATGTGTTGTTTTGGATGCTGGGTGTGGGGCTCTGTATAGTTTATGCTGAGAGTGCAGGTCATGAACTGGCACGATACACCTCAGTCCCCTATTAAAGTTCCACTTTATTTGTTTTAGACACTGTTTATTTTTGTTTTTTATTATAAGGTGGAGATCTTGGTTATTTGTTATTTATCTCTGACCTGGTGCGGTGCATGGGATTCTACATTTGTAGAGCGCAGGTCATGAATTGGGCCAATGTGTTGTAATATATAACAGGATAGAATGTATCTATTCTATATTAGATATTTTGTAACAGTTGTTAGTATTGTTTTACTTCTGTGTCTCCTGTGTGCTGGATCTCCATTCATGGTGACATGAGTGGGCATCTGGACAAGCAGGACACACATAATTGTAAGGCAGTTGATGTACTATATCTAGATTTTGCAAAGTCATCTGATACAGTGCCACACAGGACACTGGGGTATAAAATAAGGTAATTGGGGCTAGGGGATAACTTTTGCAGTTGGATAGAAAATTGGTTGAAGGTTAGGGAACAGTATGTGGTTTTAAATGGACAATTCTCCAATACAGTTAAAGTTGAAAGTGGAGTACCTCAGGGTTCAGTACTTTGTCCACTGCATTTTAACATGTTTATAAATGACCTAGAAATAGATATAGAAAGCAAAATATCAATATTTGCAGATGACAATTATGCAGGGTAATAAATTCAGAACATGATATTTGTTCTCTAAAGAGGGATTTACATAAAATGGCAGATTGGGCAACCAAATGGAATATGATGTTTAATGTGGGAAAGTGTAAATCCATGCATTTTGGAAGAAAGATCCCAATGCTACTTATGAACTTAATGGAATCATTTTTGTGGACTCATTGCTAAGTTTCAGCTTCAGCAGAGGAAGGTTTTTTACAGTAAGTTCTGTTAAATTATGGAATTCCTTGCCCAAGGATATGATTATGGCAGATACAATGGATACTTTTAAGAGAAGATTAGATACATTTCTTTTAAAAGGGAACATACAGGGTTATACTGTGTATTAATAGGCAGAACAGGAAGGTCTGATGATCTTATCTGGCAGCAAGAAAGCTATAAAATCCTCAGGTCTCTGGGTTATGAGGCAAAGGTTGAACTTGATGGACTTTTTCAACCTAATTTACTATGTTACTATGTTCCACAGGTGGCCGGATCCGTTAAATCCAATTCAAGGTTTAATAATGCAAACACTTGTAGTATTGATTGGCCACGGGGTGTTCATTGTTGACACAAGTGAATACTGAAGGGTGTCGGAGGGCATCATTGTGGGTGATTTAACTCATGTGTTTGTGACTTTGTACTGTTGTTTTTTAAATTTTAATTAAAAATATTGCTATTCGTATATGTGGTAACATCATTCAGCAATGTATTTTTTATATAGACATTAAGTATAAAAATTTACTAGATTTTGGCACTTCATAGTTTCCATATTTATTGTTTTGGCATATTTTCTTCCCGGCAAGTGGAGATTTTGTGTGTAAGAGCAACAAATATTTGTAGTTTGGGGTTGACCAACAGAGTTGTTTGCAATCATTTCTACTCTACTGGTCTTCTGAATTTTCTATGGCTAACACTGTGCCACAGGTTACCCAGATCGGTTATAGAGTCTTGTTAATCCACAATGCATTGCTCCAAAGAGTGTAATTGTTCATAATAACTTTTCTTTTTTTCACTTTCCAGTGAGGGGACTCAGTTAACCACTGTTACACATCTGATCATAAGTCTACGAGATCCCTCTTGTAATGCCTGTCTTGGTGGGTAGATCCTTTTAACGCCATACCTGCTGCTCTAGCTGTCATCATACTCTGGTAAGTTGTAGGTTTGCTCTCATCTGGGGGTGATCTTACTGGTTTCTGCTGTATAGAGGAGGAAGTATAGGCCTTGGTTTCAGGTACGGCCCTAAGCACTTTCTGACATAGGCCTTTCATGGTTGCCATTGCAGACTCTGTTTTAATTGGAACAGTGACTCACTATATGTCAAGTCAGTCGTTAGATAGTCAATCAACTCCTCTATGGTAGCAGAGGGTTTAAAGTTGTTTAGTAGCCAATAAGCTGCTGATTTCCCTGCTGTGCTATCAAAGCTCGATATCTATGCAGCCATGCTGTTCACCAGCTGACTCTGCCCCCAGCCATTTGGTACTCAAATGTTATGAAAATTGCAGGGTTTGAACAAACTGCCAGTCTGACCTGGAATCCAACATGTTCGACAGTTTCACTGCTCTCAAATGTTAGGGGCACAATAAAAAGTCAGATAATATAGAACCTTAATTCAGACATAACTATAGATGCCCTATAGGCAAACCGTGGCAATCATAGGGCTTTTACATGTGAAAATAAGCATAAAATGTATTAGATCGACAATTCAGCTTAATTTGGAGCCTTTATCAAAGCCTGATGAAGGCCCACTACAGGACCAAAATGTTTATAAGAGCAGAACTCTTATGGTAGTCTAAAACTTTTCTTTTCTTGGGGGGGTGGCAGCAACATTTTTCTTGCACTTGAGCAATTCATGCCTTGTTGCATAAAAGTGTGTTTGCATTTATTATTTACTAAAAAATTCTTCTTCACTTTTTTAAAGGTAAGTTGTCAGGCTTTTTTCTAATTGTCCAATAAATATCACTATTAATTCATAAAGCTTACATTATACTGCTTATTTCTGCTTGTGTGAATGTGTGTGAATTGGCATGCATGTGAATGTGTGCATCCATCCATGCAGATACGTGTCAGTGAAAATCATTGAGTGGATGTGAGGAAATGCATGCTTATGCAAATGCATGTATGTGTGAAGGTGCACATGCATGAATGTGTGAGCATGAGAATTTATCTAATTGTGTGAGAATATGCATTTAAATTTATGTACAAATGCATGAATGTGAAAGTGTGTGCACGCATGTGCATACAAATGCATGCATACAGTATAAGTGTCAACCTCCAGCTGTTTTTAGAATAGAACTCCAATTATCCTAGTTTGCACATGCACGAGACTGCTCATTATAACCTGTCACTTTTTTCAGTTTATCCCCAAGCAACGTTAAAGCAGCAGCACTTTGCTGAAAAGCAGACCACAATAAGTACATGGTACACAGAAACACAAGCATAAACACACATTTTATACACATTACCCCATTCACACCATGGCTATAATATCTCATGAATTTGGAACATAATAACTCTATAAAGTTTATGTGTTGATATTATTATGAATTAGATTGTATGATTTTTGGGCAGACAGCAGATACTTTCTATAATAGATTCTTCCCTTTTTTTCCTTCCATACCCAAACTCTGCCTAGAACCTGTTGATTCTTCCTCCGCAACATTGCTAAAATCCTCCCGTTCCTGTCCCAAAAAACTACTAGACCTCTTGTGAATGCTCTCATTCTGTCCCACTTAAACTATTGCAATGTCTGACTAACTGGCTCCCTGGTTTCTTATCTTTCCCCTATGCAATCTGTCCTAAGTTCAACTGCATGAATCACCACACTCTCCCCAAAAACTAAACCTGTTCACATCATTTTTGGACATCTGACATGGCTACCTATTTGGCAATGAATCACTTACAAAGTCCTTCTTCTCCACACGGCTTCCCCACCCCTTACATCATTTCCACGTATGTTCCTGGCTGCCTCTTTTTCTCAGCACACAACACCTTTCTTATTACACCATACACACCCTGTGCCCTCTCCTGTCTCAAACATTTTTTCACTTTTCACTCCTTACCTATGGAACACCATACTTCTCTCCCTATGTCTAGAGCTAACCCCCTCTGTCTTTAAAGTCAAACTTTCACTCTCAAGAAACTATGTAATAGTGTCTGTAGGTTATTATTATAATTTTTTTTTTACATCACAATAGTTTCTTTAATTACTGGCTTTCAAAATTTACCCAGTGAAGTCACCATTCTCTCTTGCGACAGTACAAGCTGTTCTGTACAGCTCTGCAGAACATTCTCTCTTCTACAAATCTTCTCCCACCTCCCTCCCCAGCTCTTCCAGGACATCTAAGAATGTGCAGAAATTGCCCTGCCCAAAGGGGAAGAGGAGGGTGATGGGGGCAGTTTGAGTCTGGGATGCTGTGGCTCTGTAAGGTGCTCTCCTCTCATATACCATACAAAAACCCTTACTGCTCCTCTTCTCTGCTTGCTGTGGTTGCTCATCTAAGCCCTTTGAGTGCCAGAGAGGTATCAAATGCATTGCAACGCATTGCGTTGGATACCTTTCTGGCACTCAAAAAGTTAATTATCACCGTGCTTGGATACTGCACTTTGGACTCTGCTCCCTCTTTGGTTCTCATCTTGCCAGCAACTGGATCAAGATGCAAACTTAAGAGGGAGTGGAGTCCTGATTGAGGAATCTGAACATTGTGAGAAGACAACAGGAATATGATTTTTGTCTTATTGCTTTTTGCCTTCTTCTGGTTTTACCCACCAGCGAGTGGCAGCCAGCAGCCATTGAAAAATTCTGTGGGCAGGCTTAGGTTGCAGGGAGAACACTGCCAATCATTCTCAGTGTAATCAAATGGTAGTGCTCTCTCTCTTTCCATCAAAGAGGAAAGGTATTTTTTTTAATCATAGTGGGTAAAATTATTTCACTTTCATGGGGGGGGTTAAGCTACTTGGTGGGGACAAACAAATGAGGGGGGGGTGAAGTTGGAATGTGACAGTTCCACTATAAGTCTACCCTGAAATCCTATTTTCCAGAGAACTAACACCATGGACTGCTTTTTGTCAAACTCAGCACTTGAACTCACAGTACTTCACACACTCATACGCTGTTTTCTGTCTCCTTTTACTCATTTAGACTATAAGCTTCTTGAGGCAGGGACCTCTCTCCTTTTGTTTCTATGAGTGCAATACTTATTTTATCCCCATTTATGTATTGTAAGTTGAAACATACTACTGTCACGCTGCTCCGTCTAGGCTCTTGCCACTCTTGCTCAGTCCCTTTTGTACTTCTGCATTGGGTGACATCGTTCTGGGAGCATGGTGATGTCATTGTCATTTTCACATTATTCAAGAGCTATTATACTTCTTTTTTAGATCCTCCTCTCATTTATGTCTTTATGATTTCTCTTCACCCTGTTATTTACAATCAGATCCCATCAGACTTCACATCATCTTTCTGACTTAAAGCAACCATAATGCAAATACCCCTATCTAAACCCTCATCTTCCTTAATTTCAAATTAACAGTCTCTTCTATATACAGTCCCCAAATATCATCTAAACAGAACTGGATATGAACTGCACTGTTACTGTATGTCAAGGTGTTTATAATTATTATTACTCATATTTTGATGTTTACAATAATAATCATCATAATAAAGTACGATATAAAATATACTGGAATATTATACTGAAGTATATCTTAACCCTTTGAGGGCCAGAGGACGTACGCAATTGTGTTGAGTACCCCTCTGGCACTCAAAAGGTTATAAATGAAGACACCCCACTTATCTAAATAACATTTTTATTTCCCAGAATAAATAATTTTATTCTGTTTGTCCATCAGCTCATGAGCTCTTCTGTACCACTGTCTGTGACTCTATAACTAACTGTCTCTGAATAGTCATACGCCTTTCTTTTTTCCATGTCTGTGGATATCTGAAAATTAGTTTTGTGCTTTAGAGTATGTGTGTTCCTTTTTTGAAGAATGTATATAACAGATATCTGTAGAAATGTTTTGATGTATGCATATGGTTTGCTTTGATTGTGTGTTGCTTTTGACCTAATTTCTACATACTGTAGTTGGGAACAAGAAACAGCACCACCACAATATAAAAGAGCCCAAAAATAGCTGCATTCATTTTCTACAAAAATGCACATTTGCTGTATAGTAACTTTTTAATGACTCATTTCACAGCAGTAAGAGTAGTCTTGATTTACTCAGCAAGAAATGTCCTGCAAAATGTATAATTGTCCTAATAAATATTACATTTTCTTTAATATCCATCATTAACTTACATGCACAATAACACTGTTTAAGCTTACCTTTAAACATGTTATTATTTCCATCCATTAAGCTCACAATGAGTAACCAACCTCTTCATTAACAAGGTATCTGAAACAGAATAAAACCAATGTAATGAACTAAATGTAATTATCTCGCAAAGTTCAAAACTGAAACATTATGTTATGTTAAATGTCACAGTCTTTACATTTTTACAAATCAAAATCTTAGAATGCACCTCCAACTGCAACACATTAATTTACATCACTATATAAGAATAATACAAGCTCATCAAAAAAGTAAACCAATCACAATTACAAAAAGCCAACAAAAAAGAAATGTTTGAAATATTAATAATTATGGCAGCCCTACATCATAAGTGGCGTTAGAAAGAGTTGCATTACTGTTATGTTAATTTTAGCTCTGTTTAGTTACATAAGGTTATAACGTATAGAATAATTTTGATGACACTAGTTAATATTAAGTAGTTGTTTAATAGCCTATATTACTAGTTGTTATGTTCTTGGAGGTTTACTTTTTTCACTATAAGTAGCTTAATACCTGCGAATGTTTAACATTTACTTGCATACTGGTAATTACAGAGTTACTATTAGTGTTACCTGTTTATGGTTTAGTCATCCTTTGAGTCCTGCGACACTTTTCCTTAATAATCATCAGCCATCAAGTCTGATAGTCTCAAAAGAAATATCAGCCCTCAAAACTGCTTTCAAGGTTGGTGATATTTAGCACTGAAAATTACAAATACAGTTTTTGAAGTTGAAGTTAATTAGCAACAACTGGGAAGTGACACTGATGATTATTTGTAAAGATAATAGTTAAGTAGATGCACCCAACACACTCCTGAGAGTGGAAAAAAAACAGAATATAATTTTAAACAATGTGTACATGTTAAATAATATATTTAATGTTGGGGAAATGCAGTGTTTGAAGATCTAGGCATTAGGACACTCTAATGGTGGTAAGTTGTAATCTTACCTCTTTTAACTCCATTACACTCTCACGAGAGACATGCTAGTAGTAGTACAAACAAGTCAGAGTTGTGGTTTAGTAATAGTAAGATCAAGCTTAGTGTATAGTTTAGAAGCCATTTATCATACTAGGCGCATTTTCCCATTAACATATTAGTACATTAGTGGTTTCTAGCTGTGATTCATGTAACAGTTTAGGTTCTTAACTTTAAAATTATTTAACAAGCAAGAGTTATTAATACAACTTTTAAAACTTTACACAAGATACTTAAAACAGACTTGGGTTCATTTTGTAATTTTAAATGTAAAACATTTAAGGCATCCCTAGAAAAGGAAATACAGAAGTTATTTAGAGCTAGAAAGTAACTGCAAATTTAGTTTCTTACAAAAAAAAAATCAGCTTTATTGACAAATTATGGCAAACATATTTGACAAATTATGATTTCCTATTTAGAGAAGATTACACATTGACCTTTATGTGATTGTTTTAACAAATACAGATTAAAACACTGAACAAATTCATTCAGCTACATACATACAGTAGCTGATTGTTCTCAATTCCATTATAACAGCATTTAAAATTAAATTTACAAACTTAATACTGAACATCTTGTTTCTTACAGGTATTTAAAAAGCCAGTTTAAAACATCTTATCTACACTTTTTTCTTGTGTTCAAAAATCATCTTACAATAGTTTAGCAACCCTACACAAAAATCCAGGCTTTTTATGTTTTATATGTATCAAGAGATTGCAGAGTTGTAACACTTTCATGCTTTTGTTAAAAGTTATACACAACAATGAATAAGTACCAAAAGAACATTATACTGTTTCATGGTTTATAGACAATATGATCTGGCAACACTTTTGAGTCCATGTTAGAAAATTATATTAAAGACAATGTCACACCAAAGTTATAACAAATACAAGAATACATAGAGAAACCACAAGCAGTACTCCCCAAGATAAAAATGGACTATTACTTGTTTGCTGCTGTTTATGTAGAGATGAAAGGTTATTGTCTTAAACATCAGACCACAAATACTGAAGACCTTCAATATCTACCATATGGGTGTTCTCGGTAGCCGGATCTAATTGTTCTTTGAAGAGGTGCCTTTAAGGCGGATCGTGAAATAGCCCATTCTTCATGCCCTAGAACACAGAGAAAAGAATGTTTTGCCTCTACAATATATGTTTCCGCAAGCTGTTTAACCCTTTGCAATGCGTTCCGTACCACTCTGGCACTCAAAGGGTTAACAGCTAAACACTAGTCTGTGTATTAATATTGGAAAATAAATGACTACACAGTAAACTATAGTAAACAATGAAATATATTCTGGTGGATATAGGTAATGCCCATAAGGTTTAGCAAATATAGAGTGTATTTTAATGCAATGTGATTTATTAACTTAATGGGACACATTCTGCAAAAAAAAAATATACAACTTTTCAGTGAGCAAAATGTTCTTCTGTGCCATGGTTATTCTATAGAACCCTGGTTCAGTTTAAATAGTTTTTGCAAACTTTCAAGTGAACCCTATAACTGAATTTAGGAGCTATAGTGCTTTTTCTCTTTAGAAATTTGCCTTCCCACTTGCTTCTTATAACATCCTTATGTCATTCCATATGTCTGAAAAATTATTAGGTCTTTAACCATTTAAGAAGAAAGGGGTGAGAAACACATTGCACCCCACTGATTCATAAAGGGCTAATATATAATATCCGTTTAAGCTTTGCACACTTTTAGCCATTTCACTGCTAAGCCTTTTCAACCCCCAGTGATTAGCATGTTTTCACACTTTTGTTTACAGTTAAATGACAATTTTTGGTACTTTTCTATGAACAGCCCACATGTCATACACTTTTTTAAGTAGATCCTTAACTTTCAAAATATACCATTGGTTTTGACTCTCTCTTCCCATGTGGAAAACATTTTACCCACATTGCGAAAAGGTTTGGTTTTTTAATTGAAATTTCAATGAAATGAATAATAAACAACTGTTCAGGATTGTAGCTTTTCTAAGCTCCACTAGAAAATGCCTATGTTTCTGGTTTTAGTATTAACTTGCCTACTAAAACATAAAAATATAAAGACTTAATTGACCGAATCATCACACAATAATATTCTCAAATTGCTATAGCATTTTTTAGGCCAAAGTTTTGGTGAATTACATCTTACATTCATAAGGAAAAATGTAACCCTTTGAATGCCAGAGGGGTATGCAACCATTGAGCAAAAATGTATTGCATACCCCTCTGGCACTCAAAGGATTACATGTGATACACACAAATATTTAAACCCCTCAGAAGCCCACCTACAATAGATTCCTCCCATACACCACAGAGTGTGATATCATGGAACGTGCCTCCCAACACTTTACCCCGATTCTAAAAATAAAATAATTAACATTAAGGGAAATAAAAATCTCTAACATGCACTAGGTATTAAACTACATTTCCATATATGTTTGTATAGTTGTATCACTATTGCAGGACTGTTTCCAAGGGGTTTAAATGTTTGTCTGGATCACATTTAAATTTGTCCTGATGAAGGTCTGATATCACTTGTTGAAATGCTGACCTAATAAACATTATAGCAATTTGAAAATGTTGGTACATGGTGATTTCATAGACAAGAAGGCAAGATAGGCAAAGCATACTATTTTTGCAAATAGACAACCCTTTGCATCAAATGTTGCCTTTCACTTGCTGATAGTTTACAAAGCATCTACTCTGCACATGTATGTAGAGAACACCATTATCTGCGCTAAAAATCCAAATGTATGGCAACTTGAGGCAATATTATAGGATGATTTCTATGAAGTTGAAAGATTGATAGCTAAAAACAAACTGTTCTTAGTGACAAAACTGTCACAATTGTGCTTGGTGCAAAGCACAAACTTCTTGAATTCTGCAATACCCATCTAACCATTGTAACAAAGTCTAATCATAACTTGGCCATGGTCGACTTCTACAAATATCTTGTTATGTGGCTTGACCCCAATTTCACTTTTTGTCTTCATATTGATAAATTAACATCCAAACTTTATCCTAAAATAGGTTCTCTGTTTAGATACAAATCCTCTTGAAGTCCCCAGTAGGAATGGGTGAAAGTTTTTGCCTCAACATAGAAATTGGTGAAAAATGGCACTTCCTCCTCTAGCTGGAAATTTCCTGTGAAAAGTGCAGTTTTCACCTAGCTCATTGCATTGAAATCAATGGGAATCGTCAATTTCTCCCCATTGCATGGCTCTGAGCATATCTCAGAGCATGCTGTTCTTTGTTTATGAGAGGAAGAGAGAGTAGATAATTTTTGAGCTACAGAAGATAGGCAAATAAAGTGGAGTTGAAGCTTTGTTTAGGGAGTCTTTTAGGTAGGAAATTAGTTCTTTGTATTAGGGGAGTCCAGCAGCACTCTGGGTGAGAAGGAGGGAGAACGAAGGTTAATGCCATATACTCCAAAATTCGGTATGACTGACCAGACACAAGCAGTCATGAACCAAGCTCCTTCCTGATCTGGCTGTTATTATCTCCGTGCTAGTGGAGTCTGCAGGTGTGAGAAGGGAGCAACAGAGGTTGACCCCAAATACCCCAACATTCTGTCTGACTGATTTGATTTGAATGACACAGGCAGCTGTGGTCCAATTTCCTTGCTAATCTTGCTGTTATTATATCTGTGTTAAACGTGTCTGGGGTGTAAGAAAAGAGCAAAGGAGATTGTACCCAAATTTTCTAACATTCTGTCTGAATGGTTTGATTTGAAAGATACAGGCAGCTGCAGTCTGAACAATTTCCTGGCTGATCTTGTTCTTATTATCTATGTGTTTGATGCGTCGAGGTGTGTGAGAAGGGAGCAAAGGAGATTGTCCCCGAATACCCCAACTTCTGTCTGACAAACTTGATTTAAAATACACCTGTGGTCCAATTTCCTTTCTAATCTTGCTGCTATTATCTCTGTGTTGGATATGTCTGAGGTGTGCCGAGGCAGCAAAGGAGGTTGACCCCAAATACCCCAACATTCGGTCTGAATGATTTGATTTGAAAGACACAGGCAGCTGTGGTCCAATTTCCTTGCTGAGCTTATTTTTATTATCTTTGTGTTATATGTGTCTTGGGGTGTCAGAAGGGAGCAAAGGATGATGACCACAAATCCCCCAACTTTGTCGGACTGATTTGATTTGAAAGACACAGGCAGCTTGTTGATCTTGCTGTTATTATCTCTGAGTAAAGAAGCTGTTGGTTGTTTTTTTAGCTATAATTTTTCTGAACAGTGATAAGATAAGATAAACAATAGTGTTGAGCGAGCACCCCGATACTCGGGTGCTCGGGTGCTCTGACCGAGCACCCCCTGAGGCTCGAGTGCTCGGCCGAGCACCCGAGCCCCATTCAAATGAATGGGGCGACACGAGCATTACACCAGGCACCCCCTGCTCTGATGAGGGGAGGGTGCCTGGTCAATGCCCCCCTTCATCTCCGCTATGCCCCCTTCATCTCTGAATGCCCCCTTCATCTCCGCAATGTCCCCCTTCATCTCCGCAATGTCCCCCTTCATCTCCGCTATGCCCCTCTTCCACAATGTCCCCCTTCATCTCCGCTATGCCCCTCTTCCACAATGTCCCCCTTCATCTCCGCTATGCCCCTCTTCCACAATGTCCCCCTTCATCTCCTCTATGCCATAGAGGAGATGAAGGGGGACATTGTGGAAGAGGGGCATAGCGGAGATGAAGGGGGACATTGTGGAAGAGGGGCATAGCGGAGATGAAGGGGGACATTGTGGAAGAGGGGCATAGAGTCTATGCCCCTCTTCCACAATGTCCCCCTTCATCTCCGCAATGCCCCCTTCATCTCCGCAATGCCCCCTTACCTCCAGTCCCTGTTGGTCCAGCGGAGCGTCTTCAGATCTGTGCCTCTTCCGGCACAGATCCCCGCCACCCGAACATGGCGGGCGAGCACATGGCGGTACTCGACGAGTACCGCCATGTGCCGAGCAGAGCGATGCTCGAGCCGATCCGAGCATCGGCCGAGCACGCTCGCTCAACACTAATAAACAACTGTAAAAAAAACAAAAACAAAAAAAATTGAGGACAAACAGCTGACTGGGACCCTGACATGAGCTGTGTGATTTAATAGATAGCAGATGAAATTTAGTATTTTGTTGAGGTCCAAGGCAAGACAACACACTCCATCAGTTCTGTTGTATACTTTAGAGTAAAAATACACACAGCAGTTGAGTAATGTCCAGCAAATGCATGAGGAGCAGGGGGAGGCGGAAAGTAGGAACAGTGCAGGGTGGTAGTTCAAAAACTGACTGCAGCGATAGTTGCTGGAGTGTTTGCAGTAAGTGATGATGATCCGTCTACTCCCAGAGAGGATGCAGTTTGTGAAGTTCCAAACATAAGTTCCACCACCAGCTCCAGCACAATGAATAAAACATGTAAGAAGAACACTGAAGACGACAAGTCACATTCTAGTGTTGATGATGGCATAGTGGAGGAATGTGTTGCAGCTGAACTAACTGCTTCATCTGACAGTGAGACAAACAAGCGCCTGTCATCAAAGTAGTAGCAAACTTTGTGAAAGGTTAGAGGAATATAAAGGTAGAGGGCAAGAAGTGGCGAGCAATGGTGATGATGACCTAATCATGACTGATGATGATGATGTAGATCTAGAAAATATCCTTACAGCATCCTCCTCTTGTTGAGATATAGATGAAGTTGAGAGTGAGAGAGGTGATGACATGGCCAGTTAGCTAAAAAGCAAAGCCTCAATCTTCCACACTGAAAAGGAGCACTGATGAAGAAAGAGGCCATTCTTCTCCACCTTTTCCCTATCCCTATCTCCTGAAGTCATGGGTGTGGGACTATTTTCCTCTTGGGGCAGGCACAGTACAGTCATCACCAATGGCACTGTGCACAATTTGTGACAAGTCAATGAGAAGAAGAAATTAGAGAACACACGTTGGCACAGCAGAAATAAGCAGCAGGAATTAGAGCAGTTGCAAATTTCTCAGCTTCCAAAATCTCACTGTTAGTAGTGGTGGTGATGCCCATCATAATCCCTGTCTCCCATTCTCAGTTTCTGCTAAAAGGCCAACAATGTCTCTTCCACCCCAGCTTATCAACCATCATTAGCACCACCACCACTAGTGCCTATGTGTTGCTGCTCTATTACAGACATCTCACTGCTGCTTCACTCCTAACTCTAACAAGCTGCTGGATCTTAGCGGCAGTAGTACTAGCAATGGCGGAACTGCTTGGGGATGACAAGTGTGACTTAGGGTCCCCTCCTGAGTATTACAAGACATACTAGCAGCAGGTTCAACACTGGTGGCAGCAGGAGTAGAATGTCTGGCAGCAGGAACAACACTTGGCAGGAGGGGCAGCATGTCTCACAGCAGGCATAGAACTTGTGGCAGCAGGTTCAGCACTGTCAGCAGGAACAGCACTAGTGGCAGCAGGGGCAGCACTTCTGACAGCAGGAACAGCATTGGTGGTATCAGTAGCATGGACATCACATCTGACAGCAGGCACAGCATTAGTGGCAGCAAAGGCAGCATGTCTGGCAGCAGGCAAAGCACCAGTGGCAGCAGGGGCAGAACATTTGTTACCAGGTACAGCAATGGTGGCAGCAGGGGCAGAACATCTTGCAGCAGTCACAGGCAGCTGATCTGTCCTGCTTTCACTAGTACTACCCTTCTCTTCCTCCCTTGCCAATAATTTCCCCAAGATCCCTAGGGGTGATTTAGGGGGACTGGACAGCATTAATTCAGTTGTGCTCACTTCCTCCTCCTACTCATACTCAGTAGACACATAAGGGTCCTTCCAGTTCCTCATTCTAAGCCTGCTCATAGTGATAGCAGTCACTATGAACTTCTCTTGTCTCAATTTTACAAACAATTCACAGCAGAACAGCACAGCATGTCTAGTTCACTCTGTAGCTGCCTCTATTGTGTTTGACTTCTGCAAACATGTCATGTATTTATAGTGAAAAGGCAAAAACTACATAAATCAACGGGCAGAAACTTTCTAACTACTAAAAAATTGGTGGGGAATTTTGGCCAATGTGTAAAAAATGTAAAATTTGTAATCGCTGTTTTAAAAGCGGATTTTCTCCTGGAAAAAGTGGGCAACAATGTGGTTTTTGCGGGATTTCTCATGGGAACATGGCAACAACTTTTGCCCACCCCTAGTCTGGACGCTCTCAATTACTTCCCCTACCACTCCCTTAACACTAGTCCCAGCAACTGCTTTATCCTCACTGTTACTACTTCTAACACCGACCACATCAAATTCAATCTCTGAGTCTTCCTTCTCACAATCACTAGTAATATGATAATCACCCCTCCTTCACTCCTAACACTCTGTACAAGCTGCTGCACTGCACCTTATTAGTATTAGGACTAGTGGTGGACTGCTTGGGAATGGCAATTGTGCTTAGGGTCCCCTTCTGTCACACTTGTCATCATCTCCCCCCCCCGAGAATTAAAAGACACACTAGCAGCAGGTTCAGCACTGGCAGCAGGCACAGAACTGGTGGCAGCAGGGGCAGCACTGGCAGCAGGTGAGCAATGCCAGCAGGCACAGGCATCTGACCTGTCCTGATCAAACTACTACCCTCTTCTTCCACCCGTGAGATATTTTCCAAAGATCCCTAGGGGTGATGTAGGGGGACTGGCAAGCATTGCGTCTGTGGAACCGGGGCATTCATATCCTTTCATGTTAGTGGTAGTGGTCACTTCCTCCTTTTTGGACTCAGTGGATTCATAACGGTCCTTCCAGGTCCTCCTTTTATTGTTATTAAACTTGCTCATAATGATAACAGTCACTATGAGCCTCTCGTGCCTCTAATCTGCAGTTCATTTCACAGCATAACAGTCTAGCACCTCACTCTCGCTCTACAGCTGCTTGTGTTGTGTTTCATGTCCTGGAAAATGGCACATTTTATAGCAAAAAAGCAAAAAACATGTTAATAACGGGGCATAAACTTTCTAACCATTGAAAAAAATAGCACCCTAATGGGTGAAAAAGGCAAATATTTTAATAGCTGTATATAAAACAGATTTTCCCACGAAAAAGTGGACAACCACGTGGTTTTCGTGGATTTTTTCACAGGAACAAGATGGGACCTTTCGCCCACCCCTTCTTGTGATAAATAATGTACAATACAGTTGCTGATGACTGTGCTGTGCCTACCACAAGGGAAACATATTCAAACACCCATGATTTCAGTAAGGGGACATATGGAGAAGAGCTGTCTTCTTCTTCTCCTCCACAATCACCATTACTGGATGGGGCAGGTGATGCTGCTGCATCAACATTATCACTGCAGCTATCATGGTTATTCATTGCAAGGGGAGCAGATCCTGGTCCCTTATTGCTGCTTTAAGAAGCCAGTCCCATGGTGACCATGATGTTCAGACTGTGGCACACTAGCCTTCTTATCACCTCCTGCTGCTTAGACAAAGTAGTCTGCCACCCCCAGATCACAAGGGAGGGATGATGTTGGGGGACTCAGCTTCATTGGGTCTGGGGAATGTTCCTTTAGCACTAGTGTTAGTAACATACAGTACTGTGAAAAAGTTTTAGGCAGGTGAGAAAAATGCTATAAAGTAAGAATGCTTTCAAAAATAGACATGCTAATAGTTTATTTCTATCAAGTAAAAAAATGCAAAGTGAGTGAACAGAAGAAAAATATAAATCAAATCAATATTTGGTGTGTTCACTCTTTGCCTTCAAGAAAGCATCAATTGTTCTAGGTACACTTGCACAAAATCAGGGATTTTGTAGGCATATAGTCAGGTGTATTATTAAACAGGTGCTAATGATCAGCAATTTAAAATGCAGGTTGAAACACAATCATTAAATGAAACAGAAACAGCTGTGTAGGAGGAATAAAACTGGGTGAGGAACAGCCAAACTCAGCTAACAAGGTGAGGTTGCTGAAGACAGTTTAATGTCAAAAGTCATACACCATGGCAAGACTGAGCACAGCAACAAGACACACGGTAGTTATACTGCATCATCAAGGTCTCTCTCAAGCAGAAATTTCTAGGCAAACGGGTTTCCAGATGTGCTGACCAAGCTCTTTTGAAAAAGCACAAAAAACAGGTAACATTGAGAACCATAGATACAGTGGTCAGCCAAGGAAACTTAATGCAGCAGATGAAAGACACATCATTCTTACTTACCTTTGCAATCGGAAGATGTCCAGCACTGCCATCAGCTCACAATTGGCAAAAAAAAGTGGGATCTTGGTACACCCATCTACTGTCCGAAGAGGTGTGGTCAGAAGTGGTCTTCACGAAAGACTTACAGCCAAAAAGCCATACCTTCAACGTGGAAACAAGGCCAAGCAACTCAACTATGCATGAAAACACATCAAATGGGGTACAGAAAAATGACAACAGGTGCTCTGGACTGATGAGTCAAAATTTGAAATATTTGGCTGTAGCAGAAGGCGATTTGTTCGCCAAAGGCTGGAAAGTATTACAAGAATGAGTGCCTGCAGGCAACAATGAAGCATGGTGGAGGTTCCTTGTAAGTTTGGGGCTGCGTTCCTGCAAATGGAGTTGGGGATTTGGTTGTAATTAATGGTCTCCTCAATGCTGAGAATTACAGGCAGATGCTTATCCATCATGCAATACCATCAGAGAGGCATCTGATTGGTCCAAAATGTACTCTGCAGCAAGACAATGATCCCAAATATACAGCCAAAGTCATTAAGAACTATTTTCAGTGTAAAGAAGAACAAGTAGTCCTGGAAGTGATTGTATGGCCCCCACAGAGCCCTGATCTCATCATCATCGATTCTGTGATTACATGAAGACGGTAGATGCAACTGAGGATGCCTAAATCCACAGAAGAACTGTGGTTAGTTCTCATAGATGTTTGGAACAACCTACCTGCCAAGATCATTAAAAACTGTGTACATTGTACCTAAAGAATTGATACTGTTTTGAAGGCAAAGGTGGTCACACCAGATATTGATTTGATTTAGATTTTTCCTCTGTTTACTCACTATGCATTTTGTTAATTGCTAAATATAAACCATTAACATTTCACACCTGCCTAAAACTTTTGCACAGTACTGTACATCTCTTCAGACTCACTAGCCTCAGAGTACATCCTACTTCTTTTTTTATTTAAAACACTAGTGGTTGTCTGGGGAATGTGTGTTCCCATTCCCTTTAGGCCAGGCGCTGCCAATGCTAGTGTTAGTGACATATGTCTGCTCAGAGACTGAATCACTAGCCTCAGGGTCCATTTTATTTCTCTTTTTATTTAAGCAGCAGTGGTCTTAGGAATGTGGGATCTCAGTACTTTTAACACTGGTGGTGCCAGTTCTAGTGTTATTAAGTTAGTTAGTGTCACTATCCTCAGCGTCCATCCAACTTCTCTTTCAGTGGTGGTGGTCCTATGGGCCAGTAAATAACCACTTTTTTATATTTAATTTAAATTCATTTTTTTTCTCTCTCTCTCTCACACACACACACACACACACACACACACACACTCTGTCTCCTTCCACTCTGCTTTGCTCCTAAAATACACCACAGTAGAGTGCAGAAGATTATGTGTTTAGACAGGATATGGCTGTGAAGTTTCACCTCATTGGAGGGAAATGGAAGGACTTTCATAAACTCGTTTTCTCCTAGCGAAAAGATGGTCTCTATGGGCAAAATTTCCTGCCAGAAAGTGGAAAACAATGCTTTTTTCATTAAATTTCCTGTGGGAACAAAACAAGAATTTTCACCCATCCCTAATCTTTCATTATTCACAGTGCATTATATAAAAATACTAATTTCAACTTTATAATGTTCACTCATCAAAATTCCTCCAAGTGGACTTGAACATGATTTTCTTTCCCTTCACTGCTATTATATCACCTTGGGGATCAGAGGTGTATGCAGTTTATTGCTTTCCAATATGTTTCACACCTATACCAGCAGCACTAATATGAGCACATTGCAGCTAATACAGGTGTACTGTGTGAGGGAGCATTACTTGAGTTTGTGTGCCCCACCAGCATAAAGAATTGATGTTTAGTAGCATGAAAATGGACTCATCAAACATGCAAGATGACTGGTAGAGATTGCATTGATTGGTGATATCTCTCAAGGTCTTATTGGTAGAGGGGTAAGCATGAAAGCATTCTTGGAGGTGATAAATGAAGACTGGAGGAGAGATCTGGAGTGACTGGGTATCCCTGTCATGATTCAAAGGGTTATTATGTCATCATCTTTGGTGCTCTCCCTTGCCACAATATAAGGACAAATGAGATAGGAAATCTATTAATGGCCAATCAATTATTTTAATCATTATTATTATATAAAATTTGTTTTCAAGTAGGACAGATTTCAGCACTTTGAAATCAGGACTTCAAATAATCACATAAATATTGGACAGCTTTTTCGAGTGAGCAATAATTTGGTGGATGTCCTCCAAAGTAATCAAAACAAGCAAAATAAATAGTGCTCTAGAACCTTCTCCCTGCTAATGATATCCACTTTAGATGGGCAATACCTTGTCTCCTATAGATTATGTTATTTCACACTTTCCTTCCAAGCCTGTATTTTTAATGTAATGTTCCTTGTTCAGGCAAGCTGCAGAGAATGAAAGTCTAAGTATCTCATTAGTTCACATACTGATTAATACATTAAATGGCTTAGGTAATATACAAAGTCTCCAGGATATTGCATTCCAGTGCTCAGCTGTCAGCAATGCAAAATAAGATACAGCTTGGATTTATGTAGTTAAATATATTTCTCTTCAGTTTATCCTGCTTCTGTTAGTAACATTGTAATGAACTTTTATTGAATTGCCATATTCCATTTTCTCACATAATTTTTTCATTTTCATTGTGTTTTAATCCCATTTAAATGTCATTCTTCTTTAATTTCTGAGTCCAAGATGGTCTTAGTACTCATAATCTAATTCTGTCAAAATAACATTACATAGAGAATAGCATTATGGAATGCAATATACCTAATTTTTTTTCAAAAATTACACATTTTTAGAAGAGAAAATATTTTATAATAATTGCATCTACAATTAGCTCTCTTTATATATATATATATATATATATATATATATATATATATATATATATATATATATTATATTTATTATATTATATTTTCAACACCATTGAAACTGATTTAATGATAAGAAGACATAATAATTATGTTATAAAACAACTGTATCATATTGGACAAATACATTTAAATGGAACATCAACCCCTTGAATGTTGGAGGTCTACAATACAGTGCAAAGCAATACATTGGATACCTCCCTAGCATAGGTTAAAAGCCCTGCATAAATTAGTGGGGATTTTTATTTGTACTGTCTCTTGTAGATGGTTTGCTTGAGAAGGACGTTTCTGTACTAAGCACAATCAAAATGATAATGAAGAGATACTTATACCACCACAAGATCCAACCTAGGAAATCCTAATATTAAAACAAATGTAATGTGGTTTAATTGTATAATAATCTCTGTTATAATCTATTTATATCTCTGTAATTGTGGGTCTGGATGCATCAACATCTGCTAATGTGAGCCTTCAGCAGAGGTGGGCAGAGCTAGGGGTAGAGGGAAGGCTTACCACCTCCCTCATGTTTCAAACTGTACTGCTGTGTTAATTAGTGGTTCTTAATGGCATTTAGAATAAACAATTTTACCATCATTTAACTATAGTCAGGCTGGGGTCAGCTGTCCCATCCTTGCACTATATATTCAAAACAAATTAAAATATGTTTGATCCTACATTCAATGGCAATTGGTCACAGCATGTTGTGTAACATCTCATTTGGGGTGGAGTCACTAGTTGAAGAAACTACAGGGAGAGCACAGAGGCTCTACACCCTTTAGAGTTGAAGGAGGGGCTTCAGTCATGTTAGAACTTCAGATGCCCCATAGCCAGGAAGCCCTAACACACATAACAAATGCTGCCTATCAGACAGGTATAGTACTGAAACATACGTGTGTGCTTTAATATTAAAACATATTGGCCTAGATGCACTAAAAGTCGATGTGGTGTCGGTATGATATTGTCGATGCGCTCGAATCACTCCGACAATTTGATCTGCATTCACATCAACATTTTCACCAAAATTGTGTGATGGAAGCGGAAGGTTGGAGAAGGACCCTATTAGCATACAGGGTTGTCGAAGTGCTGTCAGTATGGAAGGGATCTCCTCCCCTCACACATCACCAACACTACAACAATTCTGAACAGCATTCTCTGTGCTTCCCTACCCAGCCAGTAGGGGAATACAGAGAAGGCTTTCGGCACCATGGACAGCACTGAATGCCATATAGATGTGCATTACTCATCCCTGTGGCATTCAAAGGGTTACACTAAACAGAACTAGTACACCAAGCACTACACAATGTCCCCCCACTTCAACATCCCCCCCTTAGTATGTCGACATATATTGCATACATTCGACATACTAACTCCATCCTACTTCACCTTAACATTGGACAGGAACTGACATTTATTTGACAGAACCTGTCCTTCATTCCACAGGACCCTATTAGCATACAGGGTTGTCGATAGGGTTGCCACCTTTTCCTAAAAAAAATACCGGCCATAGCTGTGGGTCGGTGAGGGCGGAGTCACAAAAGGGAGGAGCTACAAAAGGGAGGAGCCACAAAAGGGGCAGAATGTTGTATGACCACTCTCAGACTAAGCAGTCTCTCTCTCTGACTAAGCACTCACTCTCTCAGACTAAGCACATACACATACTCTCTCTCAGACTAAGGACACATACTCTCTCTCAGACTAAGCACTCTCTCTCTCTCTCTCAGACTAAGCACTCTCTCTCTCT
The DNA here is from genome assembly GCA_037306005.1 of Rhinophrynus dorsalis. Classification (NCBI taxonomy): domain Eukaryota; kingdom Metazoa; phylum Chordata; class Amphibia; order Anura; family Rhinophrynidae; genus Rhinophrynus; species Rhinophrynus dorsalis. The sequence continues at coordinate 339,273,501 of CM074720.1, read as the reverse complement.
CAGACTAAGCAATCTCTCTCTCAGACTAAGCACTCACACACTCTCTCTCAGACTAAGCACTCACTCACTCTCTCTCTCTCTCTCTCTCAGACTAAGCTCTCCCAGACCAGTGTGGTGAAGGATCCCCTACACACAAAGGTGATCAGACCTCACAGTTAAGCCTTTGAGGCCTAGATGGGAATGAAACACATTTCCAAACATTAACCTCTCTGGTTCCCAAGGAGGTTAATGCAGAATCCCTTTGTAATAATGTCATAAAGGCTGGCAGCTGCCCTAGAACCAAAGAAGAACCCACAAGAGTATTTCCTACTGAGTAAATACTTCTCTCCCCCTTGTGCCTCTCTCTCCCCCATGTACTTCTCTCTCTCCCCCTTGTGCCTCTCTCTCCCCCATGTGCCTCTCTCTCCCCCATGTGCCTCTCTCTCCCCATGTACTTCTCTCTCTCTCCCCCATGTACTTCTCTCTCTCCCTCTTGTGCCTCTCTCTCCCCCATGTACTTCTCTCTCCCCCTTGTGCCTCTTTCACCCCATGTACTTCTCTCACTCCCCCTTGTGCCTCTTTCACACCATGTACTTCTCTCCCCCTTGTGCCTCTCTCTCCCCCATGTACTTCTCTCTCTCCCCATTGTGCCTCTCTCCCCCCATGTACTTCTCTCTCTCCCCCATGTACTTCTCTCTCTCCCCCTTTTGCCTCTTTCTCCCCATGTACTTCTCTCTCTCCCCCTTTTGCCTCTTTCTCCCCATGTACTTCTCTCTCACTCTCCCCCTTTTGCCTCTTTCTCCCCATGTACTTCTCTCTCTCTCCCCCTTTTGCCTCTTTCTCCCCCATGTACTTCTCTCTCTCTCCCCCTTTTGCCTCTTTCTCCCCATGTACTTCTCTCTCTCTCCCCCTTTTGCCTCTTTCTCCCCCATGTACTTCTCTCTCTCTCCCCCTTTTGCCTCTTTCTCCCCCATGTACTTCTCTCTCTCTCCCCCTTTTGCCTCTTTCTCCCCCATGTACTTCTCTCTCTCTCTCCCCCTTTTGCCTCTTTCTCCCCCATGTACTTCTCTCTCTCTCCCCCTTTTGCCTCTTTCTCCCCCATGTACTTCTCTCTCTCCCCCTTTTGCCTCTTTCTCCCCCATGTACTTCTCCCTCTCTCTCCCCCATGTACTTCTCTCTCTCCCCCTTTTGCCTCTTTCACCCCCATGTACTTCTCTCTCTCTCTCCCCCTTTTGCCTCTTTCTCCCCATGTACTTCTCTCTCTCTCCCCCTTTTGCCTCTTTCACCCCCATGTACTTCTCTCTCTCTCTCCCCCTTTTGCCTCTTTCTCCCCATGTACTTCTCTCTCTCTCTCTCTCCCTTTTGCCTCTTTCTCCCCATGTACTTCTCTCTCTCTCCCCCTTGTGCCTCTTTCACCCCCATGTACTTCTCTCTCCCCTTGTGCCTCTCTCCCCCGTGTACTTCTCTCTTTCTCTTCCCCTTGTGTGTCTCTCTCTCTCCCGTACCTCGTTTTCACTTTCCTCCACTGCCGACATCCGGAGCGCAACCACTCCAAACGCGGAGACGCCGCATGGAGTGTGCAGAGGTTTTCTTCCTCTGTCTGGGCGCCAGTTTTAAACTGGCCTCAGAACAGAGGAAGAAAATACCTGCACGCTCCACGCGGCGTCTCCGCATTTGGAGTGGTTGCGCTCCGGATGTCGGCAGTGCAGGAACTAAGACAGCAGTATCCGGCGGCTGTGGGGCTGCACAACTAATCGGTGCTCAACGAATCGATTAGTTGTTGCAGCCCTAGTCGGCAACATTGTTAAAGGCTGCCAAAGTGGTCTGGGAAGCGGGGCAAAGCATTAATACCGGCTTTTCAATGGCCGGTATAGAGGTTATACCGGCACCGGCTCAGCAGTGCTAATTACCGGCTGTGCCGGTAAAATACCGGCCGGGTGGCAACCCTAGTTGTCGAAGTGCTGTCAGTATGGAAGGGATCTCCTCCCCTCACACATCGCCAACACTACAACAATTCTGAACAGCATTCTCTGTGCTTCCCTACCCAGCCAGTAGGGGAATACAGAGAAGGCTTTCAGCACCATGGACAGCATTGAATGCCATATAGATGTGCATTATTCACCCCTGTGGCATTCAAAGGGTTACAATAAACAGAACTAGTACACCAAGCACTACACAATGCCCCCCCCTTCAACATCCCCCCCTTAGTATGTCGACATATATTACATACATTCAACATACTAACTCCATCCTACTTCACCTTAACATTGGACAGGAACTGACATTTATTTGACAGAACCTGTCCTTCATTCCACACTTAACTCTTTCAGTTCCAGAGAGGTAGGAAGGCATTGCTTAGCAATGTGTTTCCTACCCCTCTGGTACTCAGAGGGTTAATATTCAAGGTATGCGGCTGCATACCTTGCTAGTACATGTGTAAAAAAATGGCTTTTTATTAAAACCAAACATCAGACCTCAAGGCGGGTATCACGACAGCAACAATTGACAGTTTATTAAATTAAGGGCATATAACCTATGTTTCACATAGGTTATATGATGCTTTTCTAATTAAATAAAACCTTCAAACCTCCATGGGGGCACCAGAACCCCTCCTGATAGCCCCCCTATCATGGATCATCTATCCAAAAGGATAGATGATCCATGGTGCAACTCCAAAGACATTTTCTACCATCTTGATGCTGACGGTGACTGTATATGCTACTTCCAGCATCAATCGCTTATGTAGAATAAATGAACCCTGTCACTGGGTTTATGCTTGGAAAGTAGAGCTCTGCACCCCCATCACGGAATCAGTCACCGGGTTCAGACCAGGTGACTGATTCAATGATCAGAGTGCAGCACTGTGCATTCTAAGAATGAAACCGGTGATAGGGTTCATTCATTGAAGTCAGCGCTTCTAGTAGATGCGGCTTTTACATCTACTGGAAGCGTTGCCTTCAATGAAAGAACCCTGTCACCGGGTTCATTCTTAGAATGTGCAGCGCTGCACTCTGATTACTGAATCAATCACCTGGTCTGACCCTGGTGACTGATTCAATGATGGAAGCGCAGCGCTCTGCTTTCAAAGATTGAACCCGGTGACAGGGTTAATTCATTCTACATAAGCGATTGATGCTGCAAGTGGCTTATACAGTTGCAGGCAGCATCAAGACAACAGAAAATGCCTTTCGAGTCGCCCTAGGGATGATCTAGCCTTTTGGATAGATGGTACATGATAGGTGGGCTATCAGGAGGGGTTCTAGTGCCCCCATGGTGGCCTGAAGTTTTTATTTAATTATAAAAGTAGCATATAACCTATGTGAAACATTGGTTATATGCTCTTAATTGAATAAACTGTCAGTTGTCACTGTTGTGATACCCCCTTGAGGTCTGATGTTTGGTTTTAATAAAAAGCCATTTTTTACACATGTACTGGCAAGGTATGCAGCCGCATACCTTGCATATTAACCCTCTGAGTACCAGAGGGGTTCTGGTGCCCTCATGGAGGTCTGAAGGTTTTATTTAATTATAAAAGCTGCATATAACCTATGTGAAACATAGGTTATATGCCCTTGATTTAATAAAGTGGCAATTGTCGCCCTTATGATAGGAGGGTGTCATGGGGAGTCATCATCCCCCTTTGAGGTCTGATGTTTGGTTTAATACATTTAAACACATATTTAAAAAAAAAAAAAAAATTTTACACATGTACTGGCAAGGTATGCAGCTGCCAACCTTGCATATTAACCCTCTGAGTACCAGAGGGGTAGGAAACACATTGCTAAGCAATGCCTTCCTACATCTCTGGTACTTAAAGGATTAAGTGTCGAATGAAGGACAAGTTCTGTCAAATAAATGGCAGTTCCTGTCCAATGTTGAGGTGAAGTTGGATGGAGTTAGTATGTCAAATATATGCAATATATGTTAACATACTAAGGGGGGAATGTCGAATGGGGGGAACATTGTGTAGTGCTTGGTGTACTAGTTCTGTTTATTGTAACCTTTGAATGCCACAGGGGTGAGCAATGCACATCCCTATGGCATTCAATGCTGTCCATGGTGCTGAAAGCTTTCTTTATATTCCCCTACTGGCTGGGTAGGGAAGCACAGAGAATGCTTTTCAGAACTGTTGTAGCTCTCCCTGCTATAGGAAAGTACAGGGGAGATCCCAGCTACGACAGCCTGAGTTAGTGTCAAGGTCACTTAGGCAAATAAACACACGACAAAGTGCAAGTGAATTTAACCAGTTTATTGAAGCAAATAATAATAATAATGCTAGGAGCGAACACTTCCTCAACTGTGGGGAGACAGGTGTAAGGACAGTGTCTCATCCACTACCCAAGAGCTGACACTGAACTGAAATCGGTACGGTAGATATAAAGGGTAAAGAACCAGACTTGGCTCTAACCAACAGATAGGAACCTGGAACGCCAGGAATGAGTAAAGTAGCGTACCCGGACAACTTCCAGAGAGGGATGTCAGACAACAGCTTGGGCAGCTATAGTACCGGAGTACTGCAGTATTCAGTATTCACTTTCTGGGAGGGACAGGGTTAATAAAAGAGGAGGAGGGGTACGCCTATATGTAAAGCGGGCCTTAAAACCTAGTTTAAGGGAAGATATAAATGAAGGGTCCAATGAAAAGGTAGAGGTCTTGTGGGTTGAAATACACACTGGGAGCACACATAATAAAAAGATATTGGTGGGGATTTGCTACAAGCCACCTAATGTTGGGGAGTTGGAGGAAGCCCAACTTTTACTGCAAATGGAAAAGGCTGCTAGGTCAGCAAAGGTAATTATAATGGGAGATTTCAACTATCCTGAAATTGACTGGAGAAATATGACTTCCGGCACAACAAAGGGAAATATTTTTCTAAGTATGATAAATGATAGTTTTATGTCCCAACTAGTAGAAGAGCCAACTAAAAAAGAGGCCTTGCTTGACCTAGTGCTCTCAAACGATTCTGACATGATAAACAATGTGCAAGAAAGGGAACATTTGAGCAGCAGTGACCACAATATGGTATCCTTTCAAGTTTGTTATGAGAAAACCAATAGCAAGGGTTTAACCAAAACATTCAATTTCAAAAAGGCTAATTTTACAAAGTTAAAAGAAGTGTTAAATGATATCCAGTGGGATGTAATTTTCAAAGATAAAAATGCACAAGAATCATGGAATGGTTTTAAAATGCTCTTGGGCAAATATACACGTCATATATACCATTGGGGAATAAGCACAAGAGAAGTAAAGCAAAACCAATGTGGCTTAATAATGTGGTTAGCAGGGAGATGAGAAATAAAAAAACAGGCTTTTAAAGTGTTTAAGTCAAACGGGTCAGATGCATCATTTAAAAAATATAAAGAATGTAATAAAATCTGCAAACAAGCAATTAAGCTAGCTAAAATAGAAAATGAGAGAAACATTGCAAATGAGAGCAAGAAAAACCCTAAACAATTCTACAAAAAAGTTAAGGTTGATATTGGTCCTCTTAGGACTGAGACAGGAGAATTGATTAGTGAGGATAAAGCTATGGCTGACACCCTAAATACGTTCTTTGCTTCAGTATATACAAAGGAAGCAGCAATGACAAACTATGGACAAACAGACAAAACCACGGAATTTCCTCCAAAATCCATATGGCTTACTGAGGGCAAGGTCCAAAAGAGACTGGAAAGGGTTATAGTGAATAAAGCGCCTGGACCGGACGGTATACACCCAAGGGTACTTAAGGAACTTAGTTCAGTAATAGCAAAACCATTATATTTAATATTTATTGATTCACTTCCATCAGGCATAGTGCCCTGTGATTGGAGGAAAGCTGATGTAGTTCCATTGCTTAAAAAGGGAGCAAGATCCAAATCAGGAAATTATAGACATGTGAGCTTGACTTCCATAGTGGGTAAGATACTAGAAGGGTTATTAACTGACAGTATTCAGAACTATGTGAAGACAAACAATATCATTAGTAGGAATCAGAATGGTTTCATGAAGAACAGATCATGTCAGACTAATTTACTTGCATTTTATGAAAGAGTGAATAGTAATTTGGACAGGGGAATTGCTGTTGATGTAGTATACTTGGATTTTGCAAAAGCCTTTGATACAGTGCCTCACAACAGGTTACTGCATAAATTAAAAGGCTTCAGTTTGGGCGGTGTTATCTGTACATGGATTGAGAACTGGTTAAATGATAGATGGCAAAGACTTGTTGTAAATGGAACTTTTTCAAATTGGTCTAAGGTTATAAGTGGGGTGCCGCAGGGTTCAGTCCTGGGACCAATGCTTTTTAATTTGTTTATTAATGATCTAGAAGTGGGAATTAAAAGTAGCATCTCAATCTTTGCTGATGACACTAAACTATGTCAGGAAATACATACAGAGCTGGATGTTTTTTTCCCTACAGAAGGATTTAGATAAACTAACTGAATGAGCAGAAAAGTGGCAGATGTCATTTAATGTAGATAAATGTAAGGTTATGCATTCGGGCTGTAGAAACAAACTTGCTACATATACTCTAAATGGGAGACAACTTGGAAAATCCTCATTAGAGAAAGATTTAGGAGTACTGATAGACAATAGACTTCACAGCAGTGTGCAGAGTCACTCAGCTGCTGCAAGAGCAAATAGAGTACTAGCCTGCATAAAAAGAGGTATAGAAGCAAGGGATGCTGATATTATCCTAACTCTGTATAAATCCTTGGTTAGGCCTCACCTAGAATATGGAGTACAATTTTGGGTGTCTGTTCTAAAAAAAGACATTACTGAACTGGAAAGGGTACAGAGACGTGCAACAAAACTAATAATGGGATTGGAGGATCTGAGTTACAAAGAGAGACTAGCCAAACTTGGTTTGTTTGCATTAGAGAAGAGGTGTCTAAGGGGTGATTTGATTACCATTTACAAATACATTCAAGGTCAATACAAAGAACTATCCAATGAATTATTTATGCAAAGAGCTGAGGTAAGAACAAGAGGTCATCCATTAAGAATAGAGGAAAGACACTTTCGACTAAAACAAAGGCAGGGATTCTTTACAGTAAGGGCAGTAAGGCTATGGAATTTTTTGCCTCAGGATGTTGTGCTTGCAGATAATGCAACTGCATTCAAAAAAGCAATGGATGCCTATCTAGCACAGAAAAATATTGACAATTATGACAGATGGCTTCAAAGCAAATAGGATATTGATCCGGGGAACAATTTGGCTACCAATTGGAGTCAGGAAGGAATAATTCCCCCCCATACACACACTTGGGACTAGATTGAAAATGGCTCCAGAGGGCTCTTTTTTGCCTTCCTCTGGATCAACAGGAGTGTTTTTTGCATGGGCTGGACTTGATGGACGCATGTCTTTCTTCAGCCTTATCTACTATGTTACTGTATTACTATGTTAGAGTGGAGGCCACAGAGCAGAGGCTCACCAGCAGACTATCAGAGATGTAGTTGCAATAGCGCAGTGCAGAGCTCAGAGCGAGTACCAGGCAGAGATTGCAAGGAATAGATATGGTAGTGTACCAAGAGGCAATGGATCGAGAGATAACAAGCAACACTACCAGCCCAAAGGCAATAGGTTTGCACAGTGTGGAGGAAACTTGCAAAGCTACCAGCAAAATAGCTGTTGCACGGGATAGGTAGAGCGCGCCCTCTGCTATACTTGGAGACAAGTGGTAGTCAGACAGGAGCGAGGAGTAGCACGGAGCATAAGTCAGACAAGTCACAGTCAGGAACCGGATCGGGTAGTCATCCACAGTCTAGGTCAGCACAGTGAAGGTAATCAGAAAAGCCAGAGTCATACACGGATCAGATAGTCAGACAGAGCCACTGGTTAAAACTGGAGTGGATAGTCAGACAAGCCAAGGATCGAGCACCAGGAGATATCAGAAGCCAAGCAAGGGTCAAATGGACTGGTTTGGTGAATGGACTGCACCTTATTTTTAAAAAAGTCAGTGAAGTCCTATGGGGTGTTGGAGAAGGAGGGATAGTTTAAAGCTGGGGGTCTGAATTGAGAATCAAAGATCTTATAGAGGCCATGTGGGTTAGATTCATGAATACTGATGAGGTTAGAGAAGTAGTGTTGTTTAGCCTGGGTGAGAGCTATAATAAAACAAGATAAAGTGAATTTATAATGGTGGAAGTGGGCAACAGAATGTGTCTTTCACCAGAGATGTTCTACAGCTCAACAACAGGTAAATAACATGTGGGTTACTGACTTTAGCCATTCGTGGGATGGGAGTGTCACAGGTGGAGAGGGGCATGGTGGTCCAAGGAAGTAATTAATGAAGTGTTATATTCCTGGACAAGAGAGTTTATGGGCTCAATTTTTTAAAGATTGTGCAAAAATATGCGGTATGGCCAAACTGAGTACCGACCAACATAATAAAATGTTGGTATTCAAAAGCCCTACCAGCTAAAAGCAGAATGGACGTTAAGCCACAGAAAAGGGCTTGTGGTCAAAGGTCAGTTTTGTGCATTAAGTTCTCAAAACATTGCTAAATAGTGGCAATATTGGACACTTCACAGTATAATAACTAAGTATCGGTACCTGACATACTACCAAGCACTGATCGTTAACTTATATTTGTTAAACGTCTTCTTTCTTCTCTTCTTTCTTTGAGTTGTAAAGAAAAAGTAAGGGTATGAATACAAATGTTGCTGAAATATCCCACAGACTAATACATTGTTTAACCCTTGAGGGCTTTGCAATGTGTTGTGTACCTCTCTGGGGCTCAAAGGGTTAAACTATGTATTAGTGTCTGGTTCAATATAAATAGGCCTTTAGTTATTACAGTATGTCCAACTTGGTCAAAAGAAAGATTCAGAAATGCTATAATAAAATACTTATCTTTGTTTTATCTGTCTCCTCCTTTGTGTGCGACCCCAGAGGAGGTGGCTGTGGAGGAGACAGCAATGTGTGGCACAGTTCCACTGTCCTGTCTCTCTCGGACCGATGCCTGTTCCATACTGAGGGAATTTGAACAGAGACTGCCTTTATATGTATGGGCTGTCTCTGTTCAATTTTCCTCACAGCCTTACGCACATCCGAGCCAATCAGCTTTGAGCAGCTATGCTTTAAACCGATTGGCCGGGATGTGTGTAAGCACATCCCAGCCAATGATCGTGAGGGACTTTGAACAGAGAATGCCCATATATAAAGGCAGTCTCTGTTCAAATTCCTTCAGTGTGGAACAGGCATTGACCATTGAGGTACAGGATGGGAGGACTGTGCCACACATTTCTGTCTCCGCCGACTCTGTGGTCACACACAGCAGCGGAGACAGATAAAACAAAGCTAAGTATTTTATTATGGCATCTCAGAATCTTTCTTTTACCAAGTTGGACATATTATAATAACTGGAGGCATGCTTATCTTGAACCAGACACTAATACATAGTTTAACCCTTGGAGCCCCAGAGAAGCACTCTGACACTCAAGGGGTTAAACTATGTATTAGTATGTGGGATATTTCAGCAACATTTGTATTCATACCCTTATTTTTTTTTCTTTACAGATAGAAGAAAGAAGAATGAAGAGAAAACAGAAGAGAAGAAAGAAGATACCATACAAGACAGAAGTAAGAAGGACAGAAGATGACCAGCATACTGAGGACTCCGCTGGATATCAGTATTAATGGTTAAGTGTTACTTTTAATGGGATGTGGCTTTGTAACTTAGTCGTGTTAACCTTATGAATTCCAACGGGTTAAGTATACCCCACTGATACTCATTGGGTTCATTCTACTAACTTTGGACACATTTTAGGTACTTTGGATGTATTGATGTGGGGCTTAGGGGCCCCATATCAATGAATCCACTGTGGACTTAGGTATTGTTTTGCATTCCAATAGCTTTGTTGGCTGACTAAAGATCTCATAAAAAGACCCCTTAAAAAGAAAAACTAGGTCTTAAGTTATATGCATTAAAGCGAGCCCCTTATCAGATCGTTAAGGCTAACGCAGTCTATTAAATTGCAACTTATGGCATTTTTTTATTTTAAATGTGCCAAAACTCATCTAAACACAGCAGCTGGCAGGGGGGAGTTTAAGCATTTTTGGTCAGAGAGAGGAAATGGAGAAATTCTGAAGTCAGAAACTGAACAGTTTCTGATGAAAACTAGATCCAGACAGTGACCTTCTCTGTGAATGCTGGCAGCAGTCCATTGTTGAAGGCCATAGGACATGGTCAGAAAGAGAAAGAAGGAAGCACTAGATGATGATGCATCATCAATGTGTAAGTTGAAGTCGCCAAGGTGTAATGAGTGCCTGAGGACAAAAAGACAGAGAGTCAAGTTTCAAATTCAGAGAAAAAGGAGGAAAGGTTGCTTGTTTGCTGATAAATCACATCTACCTGGGGAGGGAGTGGTGAGAATAGTTGAACTGCATGAAGTTCAGAGGAATTAAAGAAGACTGATGGAGGAAGGGACAGAGGCCTGGAGCAGCAGAGATGAGAGAGAAGAAGTCCCACACCCCCACCCCTACCATCAGGGCATGACAGGCCATTTAAAATCTGCCTCCTAATAACGTGCATACAAAAATATATGCATTGATGAATCCCTGATGAATACAAGGGAAGACTGGGATTCAAGTAGTACATTCCCTCTGGATTGAAATACAATTCCACATGATTTGTGAGAGTGCCACAAGTTATGCTCAGACTTTCAAGGTATATGAGGGCAAGGACTGCCATCTTGATCTTCCTGAGTGCCCAGACTTTCTGGGAACCAGTGCAAAGATTATGCTCAATAAAGGGCACCACTTATTTGTGAATAATTTGTATACCAGCTCACTGTTATTTAAGTTAATTTTTGTTTAGAGACAGTGACCTGTGGTACAGTAAAAAAAAACTGTAAAGGGTTCCCCAAGCAACTTATAAATACCCAGCAGAAATGGGTGACATCCTCAGCTTTGCACCAAGAGGATCAGTAGCCAATTATGTTTAGGGACAAAAAGGATGCCATCCATAATGAAAGAATTGTGCCATTTTCAGTCCATGGCAAAGCTGAGGTACTATGAAAACCAGTCTGCATCTAAGAATACAAGGCACATGGAGTGTATATCTATCTGATCAGCTTCTGCAGCCTTACCTCATTATGAGGAAAGTAGGGCTTTGTATAATAAAGGTTTACATTTAATATACTGCTGATGGCCTCTCATAATTCATATTTAATGTTTAAAATAGGACTGAGAACTGATGCAGCACACTTTCCTTTTAAACGCTCACCCCCAACCAGTAAAAAGCAAACCCCACAGAACTGGTGCAGAGTGTGTTATAGCAATGGGAAGTGGACAGAATCTACATTCTGCTATCCTGATTGCCCTTCACAACCTGCATTCTGCATTGGCAACTGCTTTAAGCAATACCATTTAGCTACAGTGCAGTAATGATGTAAAAGCTAACATTTTATTATGTGGCCACATTTTTCCCTGAAATAGCCTGTATATTTTTCAGAACACTTCTTTCCTTAGATCTAGCACTTGTATTACTGGTGGTTTTAAGAAGTTTCTTATTTAAAAAATAGACTTCATTTTTTTATTTTTTTAATCTGTAGACCAGTCTCTGTTATAAATATAGGTTAGCAGACAATACAAGCAAATGCCCAAATAAAATCATCCATAGATAGAATGGACACTTATAAAATTTGACTTATAAATTCCCACAGTAGTTGAAAGACCCACGCATATGTGATAGCTCCATAAAGTGGAGAAATAGCAGAATCTAATTTGTAATAGTTTTCTGCAACCAAATATTTTTCTTAGAAGAAATCCATCAAAAAAATCATACTTTTTTTTCTTACTCCAGTTATTCAAAGGGATTTGGATTGTTGGTGAAGGGATTTTATGAAAAGTGTCTAAATGCACTGAGAATGAAATCCTGGGATGCCTACTTTTTCAAAAACATATACTTTTGTGTGGATAATTAGAACTGGAGAACTACTAAATTGCCTCATATGCGATATATCACCTTTAAAGCAATCTATGAGAATTATATGTCTGAAAATGGAAACTAGGATAGCATGTTCCAATTCTGGCACAAAGTATGACAAACCTATACATTTAAGACATTTCCATACTCAGAAGATGTAGCTGAAGACTAAACAAGGCTTTGCTTGGATACTTACATGTCCTGTGCTTGAAACCTATAGCAACCTTACAATGAAGTGCGAAAAATGCAAAAAAAGCGAAAATATTTACACAAATCAGCCATAGATTTATGGAAAATTTAGCTGTGTGAAAAGCTCCAATATTCTCCTGCTGAATTACTGTATGTTGTCTACATTTCAGTAACATATACTTTGGTGGGGCATTTTTGGTTTCTGAAATCGTAAACTAAGCTATGATCCTCACATGACTAAATTTTAAAACGTACAGCTTACAAACAGTAATGCTCACCTAGTAATATTTACCCTGTAAATATAAAACATAGATTAAAATCCTAGGCATATGGAGTATTCCCAAATTCAAGATAAGCGAACAAACATATTTGGGGGTATTTTTATTTCAAATGCAATAATTATGTACAAATGACAAGTAAACCTTATGAAATAGTTTTTTTACAAATGTTTCCACTTTTTTATATTATAATCAAAATAAAGGATGGGTTATACATATAAATAAGGCATCAAACGAAAGCTATTCTTATCCTTGAGAAAATTGTATATAATTTGAGTGGGTGTACTAAATGAATTAGAGGTAAAATATGGTTTAACAAAGATATTTTAAAATACCAACATTACTCTTGTCTGCTAGTGTAGAAAAAGCCCTTGACACCAAGGGATTAAAGGACAAACCTACATAAAATAGATTATTCTATTATCGGAAGTCATATAAAAGACACAGCTACAAAGAATAGATTATTACATCACTTGCAGTGATCTAAACTCACAAGGTGTCTTGTGGTTGGTTGGTTTCAATCTCCTAATGTGAGGCGACAATTTACAGGGAATTTCCACAATAGCCAAGGAAGCCCAAGCCAGACACCTGGGGGAACATCACCTTGGCAATATAGGCAGACATTGCCACATGTAATAAAAATTAGGAATGCAAAGGGAGTGGGAGAATGTATTCATTAACATATAATTCTGTCATACTGCTGGCAATGTGTAAGGGGTGCCCTCCCTTACACATCTCCAGAAGTTCAACAACCCTGGAGCCTGAGTGCATCCTATCTGTTCCCCACTTGCCCACTTGGGGAGAGGAGAGGAAAGGATGCACTCAGACTTCAGCACCACAGCCAGCATCATTCCCTAACCATATTAGTGCCACAGGGATGTGCATTAAACACACCTGTGGCACTGAAAATGTTAAGAATATCTCTCAGAATAAATAAATATCGCATTCAATACATTGATTTGCTAGTACTGAAACAGACCCCCCCCCCAAAAAAAAAAAGTAGTATTCAACAATTGTTTGGTTCTTGTTTGACCTGATATATGCTGTACTTTTGTTCAGTATAGTCGTCCAAGGGTCTGCAAGTAGTTCCATGTATGTCAGTTTATTTAAAACACCCAGCACTTCTTCCAAATTAATTCTAACATGGGATATGATCACAGATGTGCATTGATCCATGGCCCTTTGGCAGAATATGGGCTAAATGGTGGCAAAGTTCTCTAAAGCACATATGGCATTCTGCACCACATGAAATGAAGATTAGGCTGGTATCCAAAACAAGGGTGCTAGACAACAAGCCAGCAACTGATCTATTTGTCTTAAGCCAGTCATCTCTATTTAACTCTCCCAAACTTCCTTCCTCATGACATCACGTGTGGACATTTTTCACAGCTCAACCTTTTACTGAGGATTCAGCAAATTTCTAATATTGGATGGGCTATCTAGCGTAAGATGACTGCAATCACCACTCTGCTGGTCTCCACCAGTGTTAATCCCTCTCGTTAGCTGCCACTTTCCATGACTTCATCAGATAAAGGTGACAACAAAAGAAAGAAGAACGCCAGCCCTAGGTGGAGACCAGCGGCATAGTAAATGCGATCATCTTACACTATCAGATCCATCATTAAGACCAATATGAGAGATAAGTGTTTTCTAGTGCTTTTATACAACAAATTACTACTGGTGTCCTTGGAGGAATTTTTAGATAAAACCCTTCACAAAGTCACAAACTGCAATGTAATCAAGGCCAGTAATAGGCTTCCATGTCTTGCTAGAGTAAGGATTATTTAGGATCCAATAATGCTAGGGAGTGATAGGTTTTCTATCAACAAACATAGTTAATTTTGAATCAAGCTGGATCCAGAACTTCACTTCTGAGAATTCATATATAATGTGGTCCCTGGCTGGAAATTATTACAATAACACATTTATGCATTTGTACAGTGCTTACAAGCTAAAAAGATTTGCAGAAGTATCCTGAGCCCAATGTACATCTATTTAGGTAAAAGCATTATTTCCAACTAGTTGAAGAGCCTGTTACATGGACCACAGTGCCACTGCCAGCTGGTTGCGGAGTGTCCAGCTCTTTATCAGACGCGGCACGGGCAGTCTCTACTGCGCATGACTGCAGCTAGTGCAGCAGTCTCTACTGCGCATTACTTTGTCGTTACATACGTTTTAGGAAATTATTATATAGGATATTTTGTGGCCCATCAACTTCACTTCATTAAGAGAGAGAACTACCCAGGGCGTTATTCTGGTTATTACACTTAGGTTCCTGGATTTACAATTAGGATACATTCTGTGGGTGAACTATAATAGAACTGAGTTGAGATATTATAAAGTCTGCAATAGTCTGAGTATATAGATTCATTATTTCCTGCATTATACCTCTACTATTCATTTATTTTAATTTAGATTAACCATGTAAGGACCAGAGGGATGTGAAATGCACTGCTTCCTAATGTACTGTATATCCCTTTAGCTAAAAAATAGAAAAGTTAAGACTGGATTGGAATTGGTAAATGGATCAGAAAAATGAGACAGAATATTAACATCTTTCTGAATTAATGTAGGGTTGTCAAAGGTAATGAAAGGATGAAGGCAAGTGACAGAATATCAAGAAATTTAACATTTTTCTCTGGGGTTATTGATTGATTGCAATACTGAGAAATGCTACAGCAGAACTAGATGATGTGTGTTTCAAATAGGCAGGATAATATCTATTAAAATAAAATGTCTCATTATCATAAACGTGCAATAAAAAATGTAAAAAAAAAAAAAAAAAAAAAAAGATCTAAACTGATCCTCAAATGGCTATATAAAGGATGGAATTTAAGGATATCACTAATCAAGACCTGGGGGGTTATATGCACTGAGGTATGATGAATAGGTGATAAAGAGGAAATAACTTCTCCAGTGATATCAGTTCTCCAAGTCCTATGTTATTCTTTGGAACCAATTTACTAAGATCTATCCCACTTAGTGTATCGGCTCCATAGAATAACATAGGAGACTGGAAAAGTGATATCACTCGAGAAGTTATCTCCTCGTTATCACCTCTTTATCACACCTTAGCACTTCCTCCAAGAAGGTTATGCACTAAAGTGTGATAAAGTGGGGATGTCTTCTCCAGTTCCAATGTTATTCTATGGAGTCTATGTAATAAGATCTCCCAAGTTGTTAGTGCATTAGCTTCATAGAATAGAACCTGGAGAGTTTATCACACTGGAGAAGTCATCTCCACTTTATCTCATCTTTATCACACCTTAGTGCATCTCCCCATGTGAATAAATCAGTGACATCCATTTTCACTAACTACCTTGTGCCCAAGAAGGAATATCCAAAATCTTTGCTTACACATGGTCCATTAATCTAGGTTTGGGTTTATTTAGTATAAATACGATATTTGAAAGTAAACGTATTAAAAAATGTTAGCAGTACTTTCATTTGATATTTTTGTTGGATGAAAAGGAAAATAGTAACATTATTCTTACCATAATTGTTGTAGCTTTCTTCATTTGTTCTGTGTCCATAGTCATAATATTCATGTTCACTATATGGAATAAAAAAAGAATAGTCTCTAAACTGTAAAATCTACAGAAAAAAATAATTACAATTTCAAATACAGTCCCTCTTCAGAGTCCGGAGAATGGATGGGGGCACAAACTTCACCTAGACACAAAGACACTTTATTTGATGTCTTATCAAAAGGCATGAAAACTAAACAATGGTCTTGCACCAGTAAGGTATGAATTAAAGAAACAAACACTCAAATAGTGTGATGAACTCTAAGACTGAGTACAACTATTACATAATCAGGTTCATTATCAAAAAAGAAGGATGATGAAGTGATCTAAAAAGGCATACATTAAACGAAGCACTCAAAGAACAGTCACATGTAAAATACATACAATTTATTTACAAATCTATACATAAACAATGTAACAAATAAAAATAGCCCACTAAAAAAATAAATAAAAACATAATTAAAAACATTGAGAGTGTCTGATACCAATATTCTCTCTAAAGCCCCAGAATAAATCTAACTGTGAAATTAGACAAAAAAAAGGTTCAAACTCTAATATATTATTGGGGATGCAAATATCAAATAACTAGGAGTGGGCAAAAAGTAAGAAACATTTCCTGCACTACGTTTTGTGAAAAACAGATGATTTTTCTATTTTTTTGCAAAAGTTTTCTCCATTTCTCCAATGCAAATTTTTCAGCCTATTCCAACACATTTTTCTCCAATTCTAACACATTTTTCTCCTATTCCAACACATTTTTCGCCTACATTTCCTATGGTGCAGTATTTCCCAGCACAATATTACTTCTTCTGAGGGCTGTAGTGGAGAGATAAGTAGCTGGAAGTCAAAGCTGTGAGTCCTACAGCAACATATACCTTATAAATGTGTTAGCGTGCAGAGTGCATTAGTCTTCCTGCTTAAGTGACACTGGCACATATTCATGATGATGTCAAGTGATAAAAAAAATAAATAAAACAACCTACAATGTGGTAATGTGGTAATGGTGGTGGGGGACTAGTGTGGTGTGATTGGTGGAACTTGACAAACTGCATCCCCCACTAAAGGAGAGGGATCATCATCATTTATTGCACATGCTGCGGCAACCATTGCTGCAGTCAGTTTTTGAACTACCACTTTATTCCCACATCCCTGTACTACTCTACCTTTTCCCCTCCTGCTTGTGCATTTGCTGGACATTACTCATACACACTGTGTATTTTTACTCTCTATAGCACACAACTGATGGAGTGTGATGTCTTGTCTTGGCCGTCAACAAAATTCTCGTCTGCTGTCTATCAAGTCTGCTCAGTCACAGAGCTCACATCAGGCTCCCAGTCAGCTGTCTGTCACCTAATATATTTATTTGTTTAATTATTTATGTATTCATTGTTTAATTTTTGTATTTATGTATTTATTTTAAGTTGTTCACCCTATCTTATCACAGTCAGTCCAAAAATATATATATAACTAAAAAACAAAATCAACAATTTCTTTCCCCAGACTTTGCCAGCATAGAGACAATAAAAGCAAAATCATCAAGTAATTTGGAGCCCAGCTGCCTGTGTCTTGCCAGTCAGTCACACCAAATTTTGGGGTAATTTGGGGTCAACCTCCTTCCTCCCTTCTTCTCCCACAGAGCGCCCTCCTACCTAAATGACTGCCTAAACTAAGTTTCAATTCTCCCTTTATTTGCCTATCTTATGTAGCTCAAAAAACATGCTGCTAGGTAAAAAAAGCAGGGAAATGGCACTTTTCATGAGAAATTTTCCCCCAAGTAGAAAGTGCCATTTTTTGCCAATTTTGGTTTGAGGTAAAAGTTTTCGCCCATCCCTACAAATAACCTCCTACATTAGGATGACAACAAATCAAGGACAAATACAACACTGCTAAAAATCTGCAAAATATCTTCGTCAGCTTCTACTGCGGTTATTCTCATTGGGCCTGGGCTGGGAAATTTGATTTTTCCTATAATACTTTCTACTTTTGAATATACCTTGATATTTTTGGATACAATTAGCATTTTTTAACTTTTATCTATTTGCATTTATTGCACCTCACATTTTTTGATGTATCACTTATGCACATTTTTATGCCATACATGCTGCACATATTTTATAGCTTTTGAGCTGTTATATTATTTGTTGCTGTCCTAATATAGGAGGTAATATATCTGAGTATGGTCCTTTCTGTCTGATAACATATTTATATTATATTTATACAGGGACTTTAGATAGAATTTTAGGTGCCAGCTAGTCTCCAAGTATGGTTTTAACTATGTTTCAAAATGTTTTAATTTTTTAGCTATTTTTGTAAATTGTTTATTCACTAATTTGTGAATAATATTCATATACAATTTTATACATGACTCTACTCAGTCCTCAAGTGCCCAACACTATTTTAGTGTTTATTTTTTCTTTAATTCATACCTTACTGGTGTGAGCCTATTGTTTAGTTATCATACATTCTGATCAGTCATAAAATTGAAGGTATGTGTTTCTAGGTGGAGTCTGTACCTGACATTCTTAATGAGGGGCTGCATGCTTAAAAAATACAGTATAAGATAAAAATACATATCAATTAAAAAAGTATGTGTAACTTTTATCTATATGTTATAATGTATAGTAAGTATTATGCAAAAACAAGAAGGAGACAAAACAGGAAGCTCCCCTGTGCAGGTCAACAGGAAACTATTTGGAACCTCCACCGACACCCTGAAGTCCCTTCTCACAAGATGAGTTGCTGGACCTTGGCTTATACCAAAAACGAGCTAATGATAAATGATAAATCCTCACAGCCAGGGCATATGGATGATTCATACTGCTTCTACTCAGTGAATCAGAATGAATCTTATGCTCTCCAACATCAAAGGGCATCAAAGAACACACCCAAATAACAATATACAAAGAAGCAAGCGGGGGACCTGCCAAATAATAATAGTGTAAAAAATTATAGCATTTTTTCACACCTGCCTAACACTTTTGCACATTACTGTATGTGTATATATATCTATATATATATATATATATATATATATATATATATATATATATATATATATGTCTGAACGTGAATGGAACCAGTGTAGTACAGTAGTGTGCTGAATAGTGCGGTAAGGTTCAGTTTTAAAAGGTGGCAAGCAAAAGACTGTGCAACCACATAACACATTCAACATGTTGCCTTGTTCGAAATGGCAACATGTCACCTACTTAAAGATCGCATACTGTTTGTGTGAAGAATAAATAAGTTGTGTCTGCATAAAAGATTGCATACAATTTTATGAAGAACAAATTAGTTGTCTCTGTTGTTCATTGGGTTGCTGTCTGCATTCTGCTCCTGTGCCTGGCAAATGTAGTTCTGAAGCACAAAGGTGCTAAGCTGTTTCCTCTGCAGCTATTTAATTTCACACCGTAGCGCTCAGTAAGACTGGGATGAGGTTGCACTACATCTCCCATCATCCTTACCCATCTTGCTGAGCGCTGCAACACTCACACCCGAATTGTTGCAGTGTTCACCACGATGGGTAAGGATGATGGGAGTTGTAGTGCAACCTCATCCCAGTCTTGCTGAGCAGAACACAGGCAGCAAACCAATTTAGAATATGCAGAGACAACTGATTTGTTCTTCACACAAACAGTATGCAATCCTTTATGCAAAGACAACTGATTTATTCTTCAAACAAATGGTATGCGATCTTTAAGTAGGAGACATGAGAATCTGGAGCTGTCTTGCAGTGCAAGATTTTCATGTCGCCATTCTGAACAAGGTGACATGTTGAATGCGTTATGTGGTTACACGCTCTTTTTCATGCAACCTTTTAAAAGGATACTGTGTGGTAGTAAAGAGCAATGTTAAGGTTTAGATATTCAATATTCTATATTTCCATATTGAATCAATAGTCACTGCCCTAGGGGATAGCATGGGGTCATAGCAAAGTGTGACTGTATAGAGAGTTTCATCTTATTAATCTCCTGTACAGGTGGTGGTATGTGGTGCTGCAGCCCCTTTAGTGCAGATTAGCTAGAGATATTTATGGGTTGCTGAGGGCCCTGGCTACATGGCACATCTCAGCAGCCAGATAGGGCTAATGCCAGTGGAGTACTAAGGTAAAGGGAGATGCCGCTGCATACCATTTGGAATCAAAGATAGAGAAGCAATGGTGTCATGCTGGAATCAAAGGTAAGGCAGCTATACCTGTCCCTATAAACCTCGCTTTTGCAGACAGGAGGGCATAGGGTTTGGCCCATTCTGTCACATCAGGATAAGGGGCTGGTCCATGTTGTCCATAGCCAGTTACAGTGTTTACTCTGGCCATTGGTCTGGGGTCCCATTTGTGTATGGAGGATCCTGGAAGGATAGATAGGTCAAACCAAATTTTAATAAAGCGTTGTCTTTATTTGCCACCTACATTTTGTTTTTATTTACAATTTTGGTATAACTAAAGTTTGTGTTAAAGTTGTGTGTTCAAGGTTTTGGTGAAAAGGTGGGTTGATAATGCATTACCCCGAAGTACATTAAGATGGCAGGCAGCCTTGACTTCTTTCCATTTGTCCTGGTTGTTGGCCCCTGCATCCCCAGGGGGCATGGGTGGTCAAAAAGTAAGAGGGGTAAAGGAAGAGGAGAGGTTTAAGACTTCTTAATTACCATATTATTTTTCCCTTCTTCCCAGCCCATATGGACTGCCTCTGCTACAACGGAACTGCAGCAGTGTAGCATCAGCTACAAAAGAGGTCACACTTAGGTAAAAAGGTTGCTTGGGTCAACTTCAAGAACAATTTAGGCAGGTTCACCAAGCCACTTCAGTGTAGCTTAGTCAGAGAAGGTTATGATTTATGGAGGAATCCTGGCCACCAGAGCAAGCTAATACCAGTGGCACACTGGGGTGTGGGGAAGAGTTTGGGAAGGTATCAGTGTATACAGGCATTCACTTGCCCTCACAGACGGAGGAGTGGTGCCAACCTGGAGGCACAGGGTAGACAGCTGTGCCAGAGAAGTCCATACATGCCTTGGGTGGCACAGTGGCAGCCAGCTGGGTGCAGAGTTAAACTCATGTTGCTGCATCTGGGTATGGGGTTCTGGGTTCAGTTTAGGCTGTCATAGCCAGGCCTGGGATCCCATATTAATGTTGGGAGGGTCCTCCTACAGCAGTATACTCACCACATTACCCTTAAGTAACTAAATTTTAATACTGAATAGATTGTGTATAAGTCAGCTAGGGAATGTTATTGTCCATATCACAGTAAATGTTCAAATAGAGACATTGAGATTATTTGCATGATCATGCACAAAAATAAATAACTTTGCAATTTATTTGGAATTTTTGACCACATCTGTTTTAGTAAAATAAAAAAAATCTCATGCAAGTCAGTTGAAGTTGCTTATCAAGATAAGATAAAACAGAAAATGAAAAGCTAAATCTGACTTCATCTGTATCTGTAGATGCCTAAAATATGACACTGATGAATCAGCCAATGCTATATTACTGCAAATAATGCCAAGTGTGAGTTTCTGCTTGCAAAATGACTTAATTACTGACAGAAATTGCTTCTTTACATTGCACATCTTAAAGGGTTAAAGTTTGTTTTCATTCAGCCTTCAATTTAATTAATAATGCATAAATACACTGTTAAAAGTTCTGTTATAACTTATGTTACCACTAAGATTTAAATAAGCATGATGTACTCCAGGATTGTGTCTTTCAGACTTATGTGAAGCACATCTCTTTTGTGACACTGATTATCCATTGTGTACCACCAAGGGCAGTATTTGACTTTTTGACAACTGCGTTTCTTGCTGAAAAGAAATTCTGGATGAAATATGTGACGTGTAGCTGCATTTTATCTAACCTTTACTTAATCTGATCTATAAAAAGTAACAAGTGTATTGATCCTGTTAATAAAAGGGTCTAAAACTTGTGCAGAGAATTAAACTATGTTAATTGCTTGCAATAAAGCACTTCTGTGACCTGCCCAAAGGGAGTTTCATAAAAGAGGTTCACTGTCAGGCCTGAAGCAAAAAATTCAGCACAGGCAGAAACAGGGCACTTCAAGAAATAACTGTGAGACAGTGAGCTTGTGCCATGAGACATTTTTTTGTGCACAAGAAAGATATTCTGTTTGTATGTCTGAACATGAAAAGAGAAGAGTAAAAACACTGTAATATGTGAATTAATTTTATGAATTGTGTGTTAATGGTTTTAGTATAGCAGACATAGGGCTTGATTCTATTACCCGCCCTAAAACCGGCATTACATTAAAAACAAGCAATGTGTATTTTGCACACCTGTTAAGCTGGTATTCTATTGCAGAACCACAGTAAAAAAAAAAAAACTGGCATAGACAGCACATTTCTCCAAACTAACAAAATTGGAGCTGTCTGCTATTATTCAACTACCGCCTAAAAAAAACGCACAAAATGTCAAAGTCCAAGGAATTAGGCGTACATTTGATGACAGAAAGATGAAGTTTATTGTTAGATGTGTTCCCCACATTATCAAAAATCCAACATAGAGTGCCCCCTTCTACATATTAACCCCGCCTTTGAAATTTGAATTATAGTGCTTTCTTTCACCATTTTGATTTGACAAATGTTGTTCACATTCAACATTTTAACCCCCTCCCTTTAAAATTTGATTTATAATGCTCCAATGACTTTCTTTCTCCTTTAAATTCGACATTGTTCTTCTACAATTTTTTTCGACATGCCCACGTTGTATTTGTATTTCATGATTAACCCTATGAGTACCAGAAAGGTAGCAACACAGTGCAATGTGTTTGCTATTCCTCTGGTACTCATAGAGTTAATAGGCAAGGTATGAGGCTGCATACCTTGCCTGTATATGTGTATTACTATCTTTTTTTATTAAATTTTAATAGTACGCCAGATAATTAGTTCAGACCTCAAGGGCAGTATCAGAACCCCTCCTGACAGCCCCTAGCATTGACCACCTATCCACTAAATCACTAAAGCCCATTTAACATATGTGTAACATATCTTATATGGGCTTTCTTATAATGTACATTATTATATTTATTTAAAAAATATAATTCAGACCTCAAGGGGGTCATCAGGACCCCTCCTGACACCCCCTAACATGGATAACCTATCAATTATGATAGGTTATCCGTGCAGGCAACCATTGCTGTTTTTTTAAATAAAGCACATATAACCTATATTTAAGATAGGTTTCATGCGCTTTTTATAAATAAATATGACTTTCAGACCTCGAGGGGGACACCATGACCTCTCTTGACACCCCCTAACATGGATCATCTATACATAAGGATAGATGATCCATGTGGCCACATTTTAAATAAATTGCATATAACCTATAACTAGTTCCAGCACCACCAGTGCCAGTAGAAATATAGAACCATAAGAAGAACACTGAAGATGGCAACAAGTTGCATTCAACTGTTGATGATGCTGGCAATAGCATAATAGAGGAACGTGTAGCAGCTGAACCTCCTGCTGCATCAGACAATGTGACAAACAAGCACCAAAACACCTGTCCTCAAAGTAGAAGTGAATTTTGTTACAGTAAAAGTAAATTAGAAAATGTTTGAGACCTCTAAAAGCTTAGAGAAATATAAAGGAAGTAGTGGGCAAAAACTGTCAGGTATGCTGATGCTGCTGAGGATGATCTAATGATGACTGATGATGATGCAGATCTAGAATATATCTCCGAAGCATCCTTCTCTTGTTCAGATACAGATGACGTTGAGAGTGAGGATGATGACAGGGCTATAAGGTTAGCAGAAAGTAAAAGGCTGAATCTTCCACCACTTTTAAGGAGCACTGACTGTGTCTGTCTATAAAGTGTTTGAGAAAGCCATTGGAAAGTCTAACCCTGGACAAGTACAGATGTCAAAAAGTACACAGTCGCCCTATCAGTCATCATCAGCATCATTGCCTCTTCAAAGTCCAAGTCCCACTCAGCCACACACACCTGTTTTGAGTACCCAGCAACAGCAACACAGGTTAACATCCACAGTGTTAGGTATGATGAGTAACTCTGGTGCTGCTGCTGTAAGTGCTGAACCTTTGACACCTAGTAGCAGTGGCAGTAGAATTACATTAACATCCAGCTTCAGTAGTAGTAGTAGTAGCAGAAGCTACACATGACAGACAAAGCTAGTACAAATATATTAACAGCAGCATAGATGAGGAGGTGGAGGACAGATGTGAAGACCACTGCTATGACCGATAAGTAATGTGTGTCAATAATCTGAGAAGGAGGATAAAGTATGACAATGATAAAAATACATACAGAAATCACACCATGCCAGTCCTCCACCACCACCACCATTACAATACACATCTGCCACATTATAGGTTGTACACTATTTTTTCATTATTTTACATCATCATGAATATGTGCCAGTGTCACTTAAGCAAGAAGTTAGTGTTGTGGGGAAAGGACAAATGCATTCTGCATGCTAACACATTATTCAAGCCGTATTTTGCTGTAGGACTCACAACTGACTTTCAGACACTTATTTCTAAACTTCAGCCCTCAGAAGTAATATTCCAGTGGGAAATGTAGCACCTATAGGAAATATAGGAAAAAAATGTGTTAACATAGGAGGAAATTTGTTAAAATAGGTGAAAAGGAGGACATTTTTGCATAGGCAGAAAGGCAAAATTTTTTGCAGGAAAAGCAAAAAATCGGCATGTGTTCGCGAAAAGTCATGCAAGAAATGTTTTCACTCTTTTTACCCACCCTTAGTCCTGATTTCCCTCTCAAGGTCTGAGTTATATTTTTTAAATCAATATAATAATATACATTATATGAAAGTCCATATAACATGTTACACATGTTATATGGGCTTTAGTGAAAATGCCTGCAATTGTCATCTAGAAGGATAGGTGATCAATGCTAGGGAGTGTCAGGAGGGAATTGCCTTGAGTCCCCTGTCAGGACGTTCACAGGACACTACCACAGTTTCAATGCACAAAGTATGAGCATTGAAACCTGAAGGTCCTGAAGTATGCAAAGTATGTGCATTGAAACCTGAAGGTCCTGAAAATTTCTAAAGGGCTAAGGATCTTGGAGTAGAGTGGGGCAGTGGAGGAAGTAGGTGGCAAAAGCATGCCGTCCACTGAACAGATTCCCAGGCTGCCTCCACAGGGGCTCAGTCTGTCACCAGCTTGGAGGTGGGTAGAAAGAGGGTAAGTGAAGGCTCAGATACATGTTTTTTAGGTGGGGGAGTAAAGGAAGGGAAAGAGGGATAACGGGGAGGCGGTCATTTTGATTTTTCTTTTGTGTGTAGAGGGGCAGACAGGGGGTGCGTGTTATAGGGATGAACTTTAATTTTCTGTAAAATCTTGGGTATAATTTACACATGCATATTATACACAGGTGCATATTATACCCGAGATTCCCAAAATCTCCCAGGTGGTACACCAGGCCCATAGCCACAGTTTGGGCCAGCAAAAAGGTAAATCCAGAGTCTGCAGCCACCTTTTATGTTCCTCCCCCCTCCCTTTAACTCCTACCTACCCTCTTACCTTCCCACCACCTGGGGAAAGCCAGCCCAACCATCCCCCAGTCAGAGGGAAGTAAGGACAGTGAGTATGTGGTCTTATGCTGGTTTTAGGCTCAATCCTGAGCTCTCCACCATTTTATATTAGAGCTCCTTCTGTGATTGGCTGATTTTTCAATTTAAGATGGGGTAGAAGTATATTCTTGTAGAATATGACTCCACTGCAGCATACTTTAAGTGCAGCAGATATAGTGGTTAGAGTTATATAGTTACATATTATTTTTTTTACCATATGCCTAGGTAAAGAATTCCACAATTTAGTAGACCTTACTGTAAAGAACATCTCCTTTGCTCAATTTCTAAGGGGTGGCAACTGCACTGAGTTTATTACCTTGCATATTTTAGTGTCATCTGCAGATATTGAAATTTTGCTTGCTATACCTGTTTTCAGGTAATTTATTAACATGTTAAAAATCAGTGGACAAAGAAATGAACACTGACCTACTCAACTCTTAACTTAACAACCAATTTTCTATCCATCTACAAAGATTATCTCCTAGATAGACAACCCTGGTCCTCAAGAACTACTAATAGTGAATGTTTTCAGGATATCCCAGATGGAGAACAGGTGGACTAATTAGTGGCTCAGTCACTTTAATTGGTCTACATGTGCTCATTCAAGAATCTCCTGAAAACAAACAGTTTTGGAAACTCATGAGGACCAAGTTTGGTTACCCCTGCCACAGGCCCATAGTATATAAGCATATGCTAGGCAGGAGATAAGTTATATGAAATAAGCATAACATTATGTTCGTTGACTGTATATATAGGCTTAGTATCTTGATTTCACAGGAATATGCCATATAGAAATTGGCTTATAACAAAAAAAAACAAAGAAAACAAAGACAAATGGTAAGAATTCAATTGCAAGAAAAAAATTCAACTCCAACTTTATATTAAAGCCTATTTTGCAACACTGAAACCAAATGCTGTCTGGAAGCAAGAGTTTATGAAATGATTAAAGGAATAGTAAACATTTTTTATGATAGATGCGTATTATTTTTGTCAGAACAATCAGGAAGTAAACACAGTAAATTCACTTCCTGTTTATTTGAGCTTTTATAATGTTTGAATAAAACAACTGACAGTGGTGGGAGTATCCTTGTTTTAATCATCAGGAAAAGCTCTAGAACACATAGGTTTTCATTAAAAAGTTTACTGCTCCTTTAAATCAGAAAAGTCCTGCAATGTACAGCAGTTCATCAGTCTCAGATGACACTGGCTTTTCTCCTAAGGATTTGAATCCTTGTAGGTTGGTTAATAAATAACATTTTACAATAAAAATATACAAACACAACCAAATACTTTTTACTTGTACATTGCATCTTCTATAAATTCCCAACAATGCTAAATGAATGTTTTTAAAGATAGCTCTAAAACACAATAGCATCTATTGGAAAGCTTTTACATTGATCACTATGTACTACATTGTGGTGACATCAGATCTTAGAACTTCAGTTTTACTTGGTATAGTAATTCTGTCACAATGGAAGTAAGTTAAAAATATACAATATATTTACTCCACAATGATGTAGAGATTGTTGCTTAAGGAAATGTTAATATTTTTCTGAAGATCAGAATAGGAAACCAGATTAAGTACACAATTAGGTACTTTTGTTGCTTTTTTGCTAGCTGTGTTTTTTGATGCCAGCAAAAATAAGTGATGAGCTGTTTTTGTAAAAATATATATATTCAGTTCAGCACAGGAGATTATTAATCTTTATCAACAATACTATCAAGAATTGTATGCATGTTTACCTATTTGTATTTAAAGGGATAGTAATACTTAAAATGTAAAAAAAAATATGTTGTAGGGTGTATCCCCCTGAGTAATACAAGGGTACTCCCATTGCTGAGAGGTGTTTTATTCAAATGTTATTATAGCTCAAAGTTCAATTTTTTAGGTGTAATACCACAGTTTCCTGAAATTGTACAGTGGCGCTGTTGCTACACCATCCTATGGACAACAGCTCCACTGTACAATTTCAGGCCACTGTGATATTGCACCTAAAAACTGAACTTTGAGCTGTAATAACCTTTGAATAAGACACCTTTCAGCAGTAGAAGTACCCTTGTTTTACTCGGGGGGAACCCTACAACATTTTTTTTTATATTTTAAGTATTACTATCCCTTTAAAGTATGTTAAATTGTATTCCAATTGCATGCAAGAAAACAAAGAACAAATTATACATAAAAAAAATCCAAATTAGGAATAACATAGGGGTGCAAAGAGCTAACTAAATCAATGAATGACTGCTTGATGAATAGTGCTCAGTGTGCTCCAGCATATGCAAACCTGGTGGTTCAGCTGCAAAGCATTGATGTGAGATTCTAATATCAGTGATAAATTCATTGGATGGATCTCTAATCAGAGCAAGACCACAAATCCTACTATCTGACACTAGTGCCAATAGGCATTTTATAAATGTGCTGCTAGTAGGTGGAACAGCCAGAAGTGATCATTATAACACTAACAACTTAACAATAAATATCTCCCAACAATGTCTGTAGCAAACAGGATAAATCGCATTGTCCTAGAGTCTTTAGCACACATAATATTTACTAAAACAAAATATTTACAATATGTAAGAAGAAAAATATTGTTCTGTTCATGAGCGTTGGATACCCCTCTAGTACTCAAAAGGTTAAAATCCCCATAACATTCAATGGGACATTGTATTTATTCCTTGTTGTGCAATTAGTTTTCTCCAGAACTGTTCCTGTTTTACGTGTGCATAAGGCCCAATAAATACTCCTAAAATAACATTTTTAAAGTTTAGTACTAAAGAAGATGGTATGCTGTGTGCTACAGTGGAATGAATTCATTTTGTAGAGAGATCTAAATGAATAGACCATTATGGAGGTATTATAGAAATATAACTACATATCAACCTAAACATACCTTTGTTCTTGTGCAGTATAACTGTTGTCATAGGCTTCATAACTCTGCTCATCATAATCCTCACCAAAGCCATCTTCATAACACTAAAAATAAATAAAAACAGAAATGCATGCAATTTAAAGATAAATACTGATGTGATATCAATTCAACTAAGTCTTTCAAGAAAAAAAACTGGTTGTAAGCGTTCTATACCTTTGTCTTTATAATGATAGTTAGCTATTTCTAAAATGAGCAACCCAGCAATGAAAAAGTTAAGACTGTTTATGCAGGGTTGCATTGTAATAACTGTTACACCACATAGACCTGTCAAGTTTTAATAACTGATTTCCTCTTTCAGTTCTGGTTTACTCACCTTTGCTCACCTTAGAGGAAACACCATGGGGGTTATGCACTAAAGTGTGATAAAGAGGTGATAATGTGGTGATAACTTCTTCAGTGATATCATTTCTACAGCTCCTTTGTTATTCTATAGAGCCTATGGACTAAGATCTTAAAAATTGGAGAAATCTTAATGCATAGGCTTCATAGAAAAACATAGGAATTGGAGAAGTGATAAACTGGAGAAGTCATCTCCATTTTATCACCTCTTTATAACTAACCCCCCTTGAAAATTTAGAATTCTGCAATTAACTTTAAGGGCAACCCATTATACATCTATTTTGGAATCAGTGAATGAAATACTAATCTTAAAATTATACACATATATATATATATATATATATATACATTATGTAATACATACATTTTTTATTTTAAAACACTGTTTTATGAAAACTGAATAAGAATGAAGAATGCAGAGTACTAGTTCTTAACCCATGCTCTCTAACATGCCAGGAATCCAATGCTTGAGCACAGACAAGTCAATCAAAGGCTCAATGATTTTGATTATCTCACCTGTGCTAAAGCTAAGACATCCTCAAGTCCTGTCCTGTTAATAGACCTTGAGGGCATGGGTTGAGAACCACCGATGTAGAATATAGTAGAGTAAGATGTTTGCAATTTGTTAAAACGTAGAATTTTCTATTTGGAAAATTAAGTTGTACCATACACAGTCAGTGACACAGTAGACGAAGGAGAATGAACTACTCTACAATGAATGCTATAGTCTACAAAGAGATACTAATGCAACAAATTTTTGGCGATTTTCTTGCTTGATGAGGGCTGAAACCTGCTCATGTTCTGGAAAGATCTCATGCTTGTTTTTATAGCACAAATAGAACTAGTATACCACCGGCCTCTGTGTATTATCTTCATTGAGGTCCAGTGATGACTTGATAATCTTGATCCCTTGTAGTCATCCTACAAAGGAGCCTTGATGATGAGCAGGATCCACTTTGTCAACATGGGAGGCTGGCTCGGAGAATTTTATATACTCTGGTGGCCAGACACATTTTTAACATTTTTGCTATCCAATGTTTAGGTTGGATGATTGGTAACTTTATAGTTATGTGTGTGTGTTCCCTTCCCCGCACAACATTGTCCCTGTAGAACATGATACTGAAGAAGGAAGAACTGGTGGCTAGCAGCAATAATACCACCACCACCATAAGCACAGATAAGCTCCCTGTGCCTGCTGCTAGTGCTGCCAATCTGCCTTCTTCAGGTCAACAAGTGATGGCAAGTGTTACAGTAGAGGACCCTCTGTCACATTTGTCATCCCCTCCAACCAGGGAGAGGTGTGTAATAGAGCAACAGCAGCAAGGAGGTACTGGTTTTGGCGATGACAATGGCGGAGAAGCTGGGGTGGAAGAGATATTAATGGCCTCTTTAGCCCAAACTGAGAAGGAATGGTCCATACTGGACCAGAGTGGCAGATTACGGTCCATTTCCTCAGCATGACTTCATTACTCAGTGATTTGAGAGCTACTACCTATGGCAGTGCAAAGACCAGCTTAATGGCAGAGGTTGCTAAGAATCACCGGATCCTATCAGACTGCATTTAGTGTTTAAGCATTGAAATGCTTAATATTCGATCTATGAGTATGATTTCACTCTTAAAGGAATTAGTACAAGAAAAGAATAACATCAATTGGGGCATTATTGGCTGTGAGACGTGTAAAAAAAAATGAAGATTTAGTCAAATTAGAATGGACACTGGCTATGTTATAAAGGAACCAATGATGGATGATGTTAGGAGCACTTGGGGAATAGTGACCATAACATGGTATCGTTTGAGATAAATTAAAAAAAGCAATTTAGTATGGGTCCCACCAAAACACTGAATTTTAAAAAGGCCAACTTTAGCAGATTTAATTCATCCCTTGGTCTCGTTGACTGGGGTAAAATATTTTCAGGAAAAAACACAGAAGGTAAGTGGAATGCATTCAAAATAACATTGCAAAAATACACATATAAATTTATCCCTGTTGGAAACAAATACAAAAGAAGCAAATTAAAGCCAATGTGGCTAACCAGTAAAGTAATTCATGAAATAAATAACAAGAAAGCGGCATTTAAACATTACAAAGCTGAGGGATCAGCAGAGGCATTTGCAGTATACAAAAATGTCAACAAAACCTGCAAAAAGGCTATTAAATTAGCTAGACTGGAGAATGAAAAAAATATTGCTAAGGAGAGCAAGAGCAACCCAAAGAAATTCCTTAAATACATTAATGGCAAAAAATTAAAGTCTGATAATGTTGGGTCCTTGTTATCTGAAATAGGTGAGATGGTCAAGGGGGACAGAGAGAAGGCAGATATTTTAAATAATTTCTTTTCTTCTGTTTTTACCAAGGAAGACCCAATGGACAAGAATCTGCAGACTATTTTTACAGAACAGTCACAGCAAGGATGCGACTGGCTAACACAAGAAAAAGTGTTAAAACATTTGAATGGTGTTAAGGTAGACAAAGCTCCGGGGCCAGATGGTATACACCCACGGGTACTTAAAGAGCTAAGCCAGACCCTGACCAGACCGTTATATGTGATTTTCAGGGATTCTTTTATTTCAGGTATGGTGCCCATGGATTGGCGTAAAGCAGATGTGGTGCCCATATTTAAAAAGGGATCACAGCCAGGAAATGACAGACCTGTAAGCTTGACATCTGTGGTAGGGAAGCTGTTTGAAAGGTTGCTAAGGGAATATATTCAAGAATTCTGCTGGAACAGGAATATCATTAGCAATAGCCAACATGGCTTTGTGAAAGACAGGTCTTGTCAAACGAACTTGATCGCATTTTATGAAAAAGTGAGTAATAATATAGATGAGGGAGTGGCGGTTGATGTGATCTATTTAGACTTTGCCAAGGCATTTGATACAGTTCCACACAAGAGGTTACTGTACAAATTGAATGAAATAGGCCTAGGGGAAAATGTTTGTGTGTGGATTGGAAATTGGCTGAAAGATAGAATGCAAAGAGTGGTAGTAAATGGCAAGTTCTCCAGTTGGATAAACGTGATAAGTGGAGTACCTCAGGGATCTGTCCTGGGTCCTCTTCTTTTTAATTTGTTTATTAATGACCTCCCAGAGGGCATAGGGAGCCATGTATCAGTGTTTGCCGATGACAAAAAATTAAGTAAGGTAATAAAGTCTGAACTGGATGTGTCTTCATTACAAGAGGATTTGGACAAATTGAGTAACTGGGCAGGCAAGTGGCAAATGAGATTCAATATAGACAAGTGTAAAGTTATGCATTTTGGGTATAATAATAAAAATGCAACATATAGTTTAAATGGTGTTTCTCTGGGGAAATCTACAAATGAAAAGGATTTGGGAGTAATGGTAGACAATAGACTTAGCAGTAGCATGCAGTGCCAACTGGCAGCTGCAAAGGCCAATAAGATATTGGCATGTATTAAAAGGGGTATTGACTCAAGGGAGGAAGATATTATTATGCCTCTTTACAAGTCCATGGTAAGACCCCACTTAGAATATGCTGTTCAATTCTGGGCGCCCTTTCTGAAAAAGGACATTATGGAACTAGAGAAAGTGCAGAGGAGGGCTACAAAACTAGTAAGGGAATGGAAAGTTTTAGTTATGAAGAAAGGCTAGAAAAGTTAAAATTGTACACACTAGAGAAACAGCATCTTAGAGGGGATATGATAACACTATATAAATATGTTCAGGGCCCATACAAAGGGCTCTCCAAAGACCTGTTCATTAACAGAACAGTACACAGGACAAGAGGCCACCCGCTTAGACTTGAGGAAAGGAGATTTAATCTACAACAGCGGAGGGGTTTCTTTACAGTAAGGACAATAAAGGTATGGAATTCACTGCCTGAGGAGGTGGTGCTATCGAAAACATTAGATGCCTTTAAAAAGGGCCTGGATACTTATTTAAAAGAGCATAACATAGAGGGCTATGTACGTTAGTATTGGGATGAATATTTAGTTGGGGCTTGTTGATCCAGGGAGGAATCTGATTGCCATTTGGAATCAAGAAGGAATTTTTTTCCCCCCATTCAAGGCAGAATTTTAAATTGCTAATTGAGGGGGGGTTTGCCTTCTTTGGATCAATGATGGTAAACAAGAATAGGAAAAGGCTGAACTAGATGGATGCAAGTCTTTTTAAAAAAAATAGGGGCCGTCTCTTCCTCTGTGACACAGGGAGAGTTGGCGCATGCTCTGTGTTACTTTTTTTTGGCAAGATGGTCTTGCAGCGAACTCAGAAGGTAATTTTAGTTAACATAAGGGGATAGCAGGGGACTCTTATATATGCAAAGAGGATCATGTTCGGTATATCTTCTCACCTACCGATAGTTAGATGTAGGTGAAAGTTCCGCTTTAAAGGGATAGTAATGTTTCATAATAAAAGCAGCTCTAATTAATCATCATAGTATTTGGGTCTTGGAGAGTGTGATTTCAATTCTGTCAGAGTTGTAGTTCAAGATTAATTGAATCATAAAGTATCCCCCTCTCGCCCCTTTTACTGATGTAACTGCTCAGCTCAAAGCAGCAGGGAGGTGCCCAGTTTGCAGAGAGGGACAATCTTCACTTAAGATAAGGGAAAAAGCTGAAAAACCTGTCAAGGGGGGCAGGGTTTTCATTGTTCTCACAGTAAGAAGATTGTCCCTTGCTGTTATCTGTCTGGTCAAGCAACCAGATTCCACATCTGAGGTGAGCAATATTACACTAGGTAAAAGGGTGGGATGGGATACTTTATCATTCAATTACTCTTGAACTACAACTCTGACAGTATTGAAATAACACTTTCTATGGATCAAATACTATGAAGATTAATTGGAGCTGCTGTTTTTGTGAAACATTACTATCCCTTTAAATCTTTTTAATGTTGGAAGCGAACATCATCTAGTGAGGGCAAAAATCAAAATTGATTGCATGAAAGAAAATCATCAAGTCAACAAATGTGTAGGCTGACACTAGCTAGCTATTCTTAGCTATAAGAATGCATGATCTAATTGCCTCAGTGAGCTGCAAGACCTTCCAGACACAGGCATTTCATAGACACTGACCATGCCATTGCACCTAATGTGAAACAAGAAAAACCAACCGGAATATTAAATATAAAGCAGTTGTCAAGATGAAAAAGTGATGAGAAATGAAGCAAAAATGGCAATATTAGAAAGAAGGTAGAATTTGAAGAAAAGTGCAAAACCATAAGAAAGCTCATAAAAGAAGAAATGCACAGGTTCAATGTTGAGCTCAACAGACACTGGAAGAAAATCAAGGGTTAAGGAAAGCAAAATAAAAGATGGCCACACATAGGAGCCAGGTGTTTGCATTAAAGGTTGAAGATGGTTCATCAGCAAAAACTCAACAACAAACACTAAAACAAGTGGAAAAATTGTATTCAAATCTTTGAAAGGATGAAGGACAACAAGTGAACACAGAGAAGAAGCAGAATCTGCAATAAAATCAAAGTAAAGCAGCTGATTCTGGGAAAAGTATTATTAAAATGTTGAAGGTTGAAGGTTGAGCCTTATTCAAAAAGCAGATTAAATTGTTTTCAAAATACCTACTATGCTGCAAAGTGCCTGAAAAATGGAATAATACAGAAGTCATCTTACTTCACTAAAATGTTGATAAGGCAGATCTAAAAAACTACCTACCAATAAGCCTATTGCCAGTCGTCTGCAAGGTTTTCACAAAGGTACTATCAAGAAGTATGGACAAAACAGTTAACGCAGCACTACCTAAAGAACAAGCAGGCTTCTAGAGTGGTTTCAGTACAAGTTATAGAGCACCATGATGATTGCAACCTCCCATTATGCATAGCCTTTATTGACTACTAAAAGGCCTTTGACTGAAAAGCAAGCAATAACTGGTGCCCTGATGAACCAAGGAATAGACAGCGCTTACATGAGTATCTTCCAATCAATATATGAAAATGCAACTGCATCAATACAAGTCAACAATGATAAAGTCAACATAGAAATAGGCATCCAATAAGGAGACGCAATCTCCCCAAAACTATTGCTTGTTTAGAAGAAATTTTCCTCAAACTAAATTGGGACAAAAAAAAGACTTGAGCTCAATGGAAACTACCTACATTATTTTGTTTTGCAAACAATATCATACTATTTGCCAGAAGTCCTGAAAAACTGCAAGAGCTACAAAATGAAAGCAAAAATTTTAGTCTGAAAATAAATACCAACAAAACTCAAGTCATGTTTAACAAATTTACGATACCAAAGAAAATCACAGTAGATCAATGGAGGAATACATCCAGGAACCCAAACAACACAAGCAGACAGCCACCAATGCTGCTAACAGAGAAAATATGAACCCATAGGATTCTAAGAAACCAGGAAGTGGAAGGCCAAAGGGGAAGACCCTCTCAAGCACTGACCTCTTAGAATATATTGCTGGATGCTAGCAACGGTAGCCAGCTGGGCCCTCACTTAAAACAGCAAAAAAGTAGAAGATGGCACACATTATTGCTCACAATGGAGGACAGGTAAAAGTGGGAGGGCAGAAAATCCCTTTATAAATTCTTTTTTACCAGTCCCACTAAGGAAGACAGTACTCTCTCTGTCTCTGTATGCTAAGAAGAAGATACTGAAGGAGAAAACAATTCCCATAATTTATATTAGTTTAAAATAGGTTTTTAACTCTTTGAATGTGTTAGAGACCTATCTAACATTTGAGTGGTTAAAATTCCTTATAAATCAGCTGGAACCTCTATTTGTCTCCTATGGTGCAGTTGGAATGCTCCAGAATTGCTCCAGTTCTTAGTACATCAGATCCTCTAGGGCATATATATTGAATGAAAAACTTAGTAAATTGTTACTCCATAGAAATAGCCTTGACAAAAGTAACAAAACATTCTACAGAAATATGACAATAGGCTTAAAGCGTCTTATTCTTCATGCTAAAGAGGTGTAATGATGGGGTGATACAACAGTAATATAGGAGACAAATAAACATTCCCATTGAAATAAAAGGAGCTTTTAAGGCCTCGTATCTTAGAGAGGTTTCCAATGTTTCACTTCTAAAGAAATGCTTCAATTCTTTTTAGTACATCAGCCTCCCTGGGGCATATGTATTGAACAAAAATCCACATTGATTAAACATTTTTCCCCATACATGTGGAGCAATTGTTTTAATCTTCATTTACTAAACAATTGACTTGATACTTAAAAACAGTAGTGGAAATCAGAGCTCAGATGATGGTGAAGACTGGAGTAAACAAAATGAGAAACAATAGCAAAAGTATCTAAGTGTAGTATTATTTGATACAATTTAACATAAAACAAGCCAACAGAATACTGATATGTACAGTTATAAACTGAATTAGGTAAAAAATAGACAAGTTTATCCTCTGCAACAGTATAACCCAGAAAATGGCAAGAAATTCCACAATTTGACAGACTTTACCATAAAAACCCCTTCCTCTACTAAAGTTCAAGCCTCCATTCTTTTTTTTATTAAATATGATTTTATTGAGGAGTAATTGGTACATACAATAAAGATAATTAAACAGTACAGACTGGAATGAATGAGGAGTGAAAAAAGAGAAAAAAGAAAGAATTAGAGTTGTACAAATAATAGTTCAAATACAATATCCAGGTACAGAGGAGTAAGCATAATAATAAAACAGAAGGGTACGTAGCTACCTAAATCCTGGGTTATACAAATGCTTGGAAGGTGAAGCAGCAGACCTGATAGTCACTAGTAAATGGTACAAAATTCCAATCATACACTAACCGTTGAAACTAGAGTATCAGAGAAACATAAGATAGAGAAAAAAGAAAAAGAAAAGAAAGAAAGAAAGAAAGAAAGAAAGAAAGAAAGAAAGAAAGAAAGAAAGAAAGAAATAGAAAGAAACAAATGTAACAAGACTAGGGGAAGAACATGTAAGTGAAGTCAGGGATGGGAAGGGGAGGTGGGGAGAGCCAATTCATCAAGAAATGTGAGCCAAGAGCCAAACAGTGCTCGAAACTCTCTATGCCTGTCACAAGAATATGAGAGGAGATGCTCCATATCAAAAAAGTGCTTCAACTCTATCCTCCAGTCCAACATAGTAGGGGGTGCGGGAGAAAGCCATTTCCATGGGATACAAATGCGAGCTGCTGAAAGCGGTAGTAGCCAGGGGTGTATCACACAGTGTTGAAACCTCCATTCTTCTAATCGTATGGGGTGGCCCCGAGTTATTTGTTCAGGCCATGGAATGAAAAGCTCACTAGAGCGTTCCTTGAATTGACCATGCATATACTTATCCAATTTAACAAGATCTCTTCATAAGCATCTTTCTTCTAGAATAAACAAAGCAATTTTGGATAGATGTTTTTCATACTTCAAATCCTCCATTCCCTTAAATAATGGTATTGCTCTTCTCAGTCCACCCTCCATTTCTACAATATACTTTTTTCAGAACTGGTACCTAAAACTGTACTGCATAGTCGAGGTCTTATGAATGATTTGTACAGTGGTAAATTATGCTATACCACTTTACAGTCAAGACAGTACTTTGATTTACTACTGCTGTTTAACCTCTTGAATGCTAGAGAGGTTTCCAAATCATTGTTTCACAAGCCAGTGGACACTGATCCAGCATTCAGGGGGTAAACACATAACTATTTTCAAGTTTCCATTTTACAAGGACTCACATGTTCATAAGTAGTATTACAATTTTCTCATCACAAATGCATGTTATACTTTCCTACATTATATTACACTTCTTTGCCCAATCTGCCATTTCATGTAACCCTCTGTAGAAAGCAAATTTCCTGCTCTGAATTTATTACCATGCATAATTTATTGTTGTCTGCAAATATTCAAATTTTGCTTTCTATATCTATTTCCAGGTTCCGTGTGGCTTGTTTTTTGATTGTCCTCCCAGCTGTACGTTCCCTGGCTTATGTTTACTTTCTATGGATTTGCTTACCTCCCACACACCCCACTCTCCCACTGACCATGGCTTTTTCTGACTGTATAAAATAGTAAAATATCAAGCACTACTTCATTTTGTCAAAAAGGAAATGAGAGAAACATTGAGTATACAATAAGAATATTTATTCAAATGGAACAAGGAATAAAAAACATACTATAAGTATGAACAATGTTGCTCTCCAGCTACTCAGGGTTCAGACTTCTGCTTCCTTAACAGGAATACCAACCCAGTATCCTAATCTTGACACAGAGGAACTAATCAAAGCTATGGTTGTGGATGTTAATAACGGTTTTGTTGTTTCTTCTGGTTACTCAACACTAATGTGTGTGGAACAGTGAGGCTTGAATTTGGAAGCAGTAACAATGCTGATGATGACTTACAGGATGCATTTTTCAGCATCTTTGCTTGCCCTGGGCCAGACTTTTCTCAAACAGTTTATAGACAGGCATAGTGCTTATTTTCAGTGGTTGAAAATTAATCCTTTGCCTTTTAGCTAACTTTATGGCCATGTCATTGTCTCACTCACTCTCAACTTCATCTGTATCTGAAGAAAAGGAGGATGCTGAAGGGATATACCATAGATCTACAACATCATCATCAGTCATCATTAGGGATGGGCGAAAAGGTCTGTTGTGTTCCTGCTAGAAATGCTGCAAAAACCACTTTTCACTAGAAAATCCACCTTCAGCAAACCCCCTTAAAAATTTCTCTTTTTCACCTACCAAAAATGTTTTTATTTTTTTTCAATGGCTACAAACTTCCCACCCGTTTACTAAGTGAACTTCGCATTTGTGCTCCGAAAGCATGACATTTCCAGGAAGTGAAACAGAAAACTAAGCAGCTGTCCTGGTTACCCAGAGAAGTTCAGGAGTCAGTACGGTTTAGTTAATGCAGTTTATTAACAAATGATATAAA
The DNA here is from genome assembly GCA_037306005.1 of Rhinophrynus dorsalis. Taxonomy (NCBI): domain Eukaryota; kingdom Metazoa; phylum Chordata; class Amphibia; order Anura; family Rhinophrynidae; genus Rhinophrynus; species Rhinophrynus dorsalis. The sequence goes on along the minus strand of CM074720.1, from coordinate 339,234,958 downwards.
GAGGATATGTACAATATATACAATAGGAATAAGCACAGGATAATAGCCAACAAGCATGCTACCAGAAATAATAGGTTACAATGCTAAACTACTGTGCTGGAGACTAGGCCTTAGCCACTGGAAGTCTCAGCTGGAACCAGGGACAGGAACTGGAACAGGAATCCAGGATCTTGATCCAATGAGGAATAAGGTCTGACACAGCCTGCAATCAGAAGGAAATATCACTGACTCACACCTGGAGCCAATAAGGGTGAATACTGACTCACGCCTGCAGTCAGTAGGAGCGAATGCTGACTCATGCCTGCAGTCAGTAGAAGTAAGGTGAAAACTGACTCATGCCTGCAGTCAGCTATGCAAGTCTACCAGAGCCCCAGGCCCACACTATATTGGGTGTCTGATCACCAGGGGAAAAGACAAAAGAATAGTCAGACAGAGCCATAAGTCAGCACCAGAGGTGGTAGTCAGACAAGCCAGGTCATACACAGTTCAGGTAGTCAGCCACAGCCACAAGTCTGCACCAGATTGGATGTCCACTATTAGTGGTTAGGATAAAGAATAGCCAGAAAGAGCCACAGGTCAGCACTAGAATGGATAGAAGACTAGCCAGGTCATACACAAAGCCGAAGGTAACAGAACTGCTATGAACAACAATGCAAGGGTAACTGAGTCAGGCCTCAGTCTGCCCTTTTAAACCCCTCCACAGGAAGTAGGAGGAGCAGCACAGAGGGAGGAAGTAGGAAGTTGGTAGGAGGAGACTACAGGAAGCAAACAGATAAAACAGAGGCCTGCAGCATGCTTGAATCCTTGTGCCTGCAGATGATGCTGAAGTCAAGGTAAGCTATAACAGCAGCTAGATAGAGATAGTAGAGGAGAAAGGCAGTTTTCTAGCTATTTAGTGAGCAAAATAAAGGCATCAGAGCCTCATACTGTTGGGTAACACTATGAGCACCTGAATTAAAAAAAAAAAAAAAAAAAAAGGAGCTGGAAGGATCGTGATGCATCCAGTGAGTCAGAAAAGGAGGAAGTGACCACCACTAGCATGGAACGGTCTGGGAACCCTGATTCCCCAGACCCAATTATGCCCATTCCACTGCATTGTCCCTTGGTATATGGAGGAAAATTGTGTGATCATCAGCAAAGGCACAGTAAGAAGTGGGTAGCAGTGTGAGCAGGATAGGTCAGCTGTCTGTGCCTGCTGCTACTGCTGCCAGTGTACCTTCTTGGGAGAAGAACAGCAGGGGTCCATAAGCCACACTTATCATCAGCAAGCAGTCCCACCACTACCACACAGCAGCTAGAGAGTGATGGGGGGTGATTATGAAGCAGCTGATGGGACTAGTTACAGTATAGACCCTAATGCTGAGGTGCAAAGGAAATTGAGCAGCCAGACTAGCAGTCAGGGGAGCTCACAACACCCCCTGATCCTGTAATTACCCCCCCCCTCTATTTTCTCTCTGGGACCTTATGCTGATGTAGGCAGAACTGGCTAACATGAATTAGCATCAGCACACATCAGCTGCCTGTGCCTGCTGTTAGTGCTGCTAGTGTGCCTTCTTGTCATGAGAGATGGCAAGTGTTACAGTAGGGGACCCTCTGTCACATCTGTCATCATCACTAACCAGTCCCACTCCCATTGAGCAGCAGCAAGATGAGAGTGGTGATGAGAATGAGGGTGATGGTGGAGCAGCTGTGGTGGAGGAGAAAATGAGGGTCTTTTTAGAAGACTCGTACATTCAAAAAACTCCAGTGTGTACCATAAAATATCAGGTATCATACTTGCCTATAATCAGGTGTACATTATACCAAAGCTTTTTATATGTGGCACGGTGGTTATAGGCTATGATTTAAAGATGTACATTAAAACCACCGTTTAGGCAAAAAAAGGGCAACGTTCGTTAATAATACATGAATTACGTTGAATTCAATACGTAGTCTACAAGAATGGCTAATGAGCGTAGGCCCAACAAAATCAGGTAGCTGAAAAATATGCATCACATCTTTTTTCACCTCACCGTGGGTCACAATGAGCTGATAACATACAATACATCTAATGTCAAGGAAAAAAGATATGTCTATGTTAGCTAGCGACACTGCTTGTTGTCAAGACAAGTTCAGATTTACAGCCAATCACAACACACCAAAGTATCAAATACATTTAAATACACTATATATACCCCACCATTTGTTGTTGGTGTTTTGAGTTTGGCGAGCTAGAGTACAGGACCCAGTAGTGGAGCATAGTAATAGACTGAGAGAGAGAGAGGTAGGAGCATAAAGATAGAGAAGCAACTGAGGCTGCCTAAATCCACAGAAGAACTGCAGATTTTTCTTTTATTCACTCACTTTCATTTTGTTAATTGGTCAATATAAACGATTAACATTTCTATTTTTGAAAGCATTCTTACGTTACATCATTTTTTCATGCCTGCCTAAAACCTTTGCACAGTACTGTATGTTCCATCCGTATTCAGACAGTTTTAGATGCTGGGAATATACTGTATGTTTGATTAGAGCACCTCTTCTGCTCTTGAAGTAATTCAATATTTGTGGTATAGTACGCTAATGTGCATTCTTGCTACTCAGGTATTCCCAATAAAAAATGTTTATTTTACCTTTAGGAGTTGCTTTACATTTTTGTTCACCCTTTTTGATCTTTGTATCCCTAACCCATTTGTTTTTTATTTAGTGCTTATAATCATGACCACTCAAATGCATTGTGATGTTAAGGAGACCCGGACAGCTGATTCGGTTTAGTTCTTCTCACTGGGACATATATATAGTTTCAAGGACTTTATTATTCCATATTTGAAGATTAAAACTTTTATTAGTGGGTTCTACTCAGCCGATGCCCTCATTGCTTTGGACATTAGAGTCTTTACACTTGTTCTGATCTTTAATCCTTTTATATTTATCATCATATTATATCTTCTTTTCATTTTTTATTTTAATTATTTTCTATTTTTCACTTTTTCTGTTTGTTTCTATTTATTTTCCCCCTTTTGATATCATGTATACAAACTTTGATGTTGTTTACATATTTTGTTTATTTTGTTTACTTGTTTATTCGTGACCTCTTTTAGCTTTGCCATGCTATCAACACAATGCTAATGTTTCCCCTAAAGTTGTAACTGGGTATAAATACACAGGCAATAGCCCTGTTTGGATTGCCCTGATGAAGGTCCTAAGTCTGGGACAAAAAATGTTTGGTCAGTGATGGATCTTTAATAATAAATCTACATCCTTTCATCTATTCTCTTGCCGAGTTCTGTCTTCTTCTGAATTCAACCAGACTGAGTATGTCTATATCTCTCCTATACTATAAATAGATTGCCTCTCAATTGCTCTTTTTTCCTTTTATACATATGGCCCAGCATTTGTTAAAAAAAGAGGATCCTGCAGTGTAGGAAAATGTAAAGAAATTATACTTTATTACAAAACAATTCATCAACAATGGGGATGCTACTTAAATATCAATGTGTTAGTTTTTATCTAGTTAATTATTCACCTATCAGATGAGAAATGTTGTGATTTTGCAGGTGTGTCAGTGATGCTGTGCATGTGTAAATTAATTTTGTATAACATACATAAATAAAAATATGTATGCAAATACTTAAGGGTTTGCAGAATCAACAATCAATTGGGCAAATTACTGTAGTAATAATTTTCTTATGTGAAATTCTTTCACAAGAATAGCAATGAGTTAATATGCAGAGGTCACCTCCAATAATCATGTTGTTTTTCCCAGAGATCTATGAAAGTGCTAGAAACTTCATAGACCTCACATTTTGATATATTAAAGGGCACTGAGGACTCGTTAAATGACTTACAACATTTCATCACTGGATACAAAATCTTGGTTTGAGATTAAAAATCACACACAATTATAGGGTATTTCCATTTAGAGTACTTCATTGCTGAGTAAAATTAACTTGACTCACCCATTTAAAAAACGCCAGTGTGTACCATAAAATATCAGGTATCATACACACTTGTGTATAATACAAAGGTGTAAATTATATCCAATATTTTAGGGAAAAAATCCATGTGTACACTATGCACCTTTGATCTCCATCCCCTCACACTACCCACCAAAACAATTTATAATCCTGGTGACTGCTCCCCTCCCACCCTCTACCCACCTCAATATGCACCCAGCTTTCCCTCCCTATACTCATTTCTATCACACTGACCCCATCCAAAGGCAGCTAGGATATCCATGCAGTGGGCAGAATGTTTGCATTTGTTTCCTGCTTCCTGCTCTGTGTGTACATATGCTCATTCAAGCTATGATAGTGAATTGGATCTACAGTAGTGCCCTATGAGGATCTGAAGGTTTTCACAGGGCACTAAAGCTAGCTTGAGTGATCTTAGGTACTAAAAGTGCAATACAAGAAGCAGGAGACAAATGCAAGCACACCGCCCACAGCATTGATCCCCACCCCACCTCTGGAAGGAGTCAGTGTGATGGAGTTCAGTACAGAGAGAAGGGAAGGTGGGTGCATATTGAGATTGGTGGTGGGAGGGAGGGGAGGCCAGGATAGTAATGTTTTTGGTTTGTTTTTCTTCTCATGTATAGTACATACTTCACATAAGTTGAAAAGGGGCAAAAAAATGTGCAAATTATTGCTGAAATTGTATGGTAATTTCATTTTCATCTCACACCTTATTTGCAGCTCATGGGGCCTCACTTTTTCTGTGAAGACTTTGACAAAAATTATAAATTACCTATGAAATGCCCTAACATTTCTACATTGCATGTTAGGGGTGCCTGGAATGAAAAAAGACTGAGAACCACTTATCTAGAGTCAAACATTTCCTAAGCATTGCATATAATAATTTCTTAGCACTGGTGGCGAACAGCACAATTTTTTTCCTCCAGCTCTTTTGCTTAGAGTGCTTTACTGTATCAGTTTCCTGAACACATTGGGGCATGTAAAGTCTTTTGTTATGCAAACCTTCTGAACATGGCATATCATTCTAATGTGCTATTTGGTATGGAAGCATTCTTATGTAGCATGGCGGTTATAGGACTCGATTTAAAGAAGTATGTTAAAGCTGCCATAAAGGCAAAAAGGGCAACGTTCAGTAATAATATATGAAGTACGATATCTAGCGACCCTGATTGTTGTCAAGACTTGTTTAAATTCACAGCCAATCACAACACACCAAAGCATCAAATACATTCAAATACACTTATGTATACCCCAAAATATCTGGCATATGTTGTCTGTGTTTTGAGTTTTGGTGCGCTAGAGCACAGGACCCAGCACTGGAGGATAGTGATAAATCAAGAGAGAGAGGATAATTCATTGGAGTGAGGTAGGAGCTAGGAGAGGAGAGAGTTGGCACACCTAGATCGACAAATAATACGCCTTGGCACATATTCAATACACGCATACAAACACTAACACACACATTTCTTATTTGTTTGCAACATATTACACAACTGTATCTTTTAATTTTACAGTGTGAATCAGTGAGTGTCAGGGAGCACCCTACAAAGCCAGGGACATCACAGGTAGGCAACTGAAGCCAGAGGTCTGATACATCCCAGACTGGAGCTAATAAGAGGTTGCAGGACCCTAAATACTTCTATGAGGAAAATAGGGACCTCATGCAGAGAATCCTGGAGATGGAGACCATTATGTTTCCGAGGGAGAGGGTCGCTGGCACGGGAGCTTGGAAGAATGTCACCTGGCCTCATGTGCTAAACCTGGTGTATGTAGTCTCCACCTGCTGGAGAACCCTGGACTATAACAATAAGTGCTGGGGTGACTCTAAGAGGCTGGGGAAGAAGAAAATGGGAGAGGACACCATGAATGCCCAAGGTACTGGAGGTGGTCCCTCTAACAACATTACCTTCAAACCCTCGGAGGAGATGTTGAGGTAGAACGTGTCAGCAACGACTTTTGAGGGGATCCCTGGAGGATCAGACACTGGGGATGACAGCACCCTCCACACTACTGGTAAATGCATTATTCCATATAACCACACACCACACAAACCTTCATACCTACTTCAGCCCAAAACAGTGACATCAGAACACATGGCCAGCATTCATTCACACTACTGCACCAACACAGCTCTCAGGGGGATTCAAACAAGGACAAAATATTGGCCAATCCAAGCAGAAATTGGAAGGGTACAGCACAACAAATCCTGTCCAAGTCCATCTTTAACCTCCTTGATGCTGTATTGTTCATTACCCACTAGACACAAACAATGCTCAGCATCATGTTGTCATGTAAAGCTCATGTTTCTCCACAATTTTAAACATTTATCCAGAGGAAGGTCAGCACCCAACCCCTTGAGTGCTAGAGGGATGATCAATGCATTGGTTGGCAATGCATTGGCTAGGCCACTGACACACCAAGGGTTAACCAACAAACAACACAATACAATAGGGTTACATTGCACCAGTTCACAGGGATCAGTTCACATGTCACAGTTCCACTGAGACAAACTGATTTCATGTACAACGCATAGGCCTCAAAATAATAAACACTAGGGCCCCAAAGCAAAGCAATGCACTGTGCAAACAATGACAACTAAGTAGATTAAAGATCCTGGTATTCATATGTATCCTGAGGAGTGAGGACGACAAGGAGCGGAACTGGTGTGCTTCAAGGTCATAGTGTTTTGCTCCCTAGGCCTATGTGTTGAGTATGCAATTGTTTGCTCTCAGTTGAACTCTGATGGTTAAGCTTTGTTTATCACATGTATCCTGAAGAGTGGGGATGGCGAGGGGAGATTTCATGCAATCCACTCTTGTCAGGACACATATGATAACTAAACATCAAATACTGTAGGTTGCGTACATCAATGTACAGCATGGCTGTATAGGTTTAACCCTCAAGGGCCACCAACAGGCCAGGACTGAAGGATATCCCTGATTAAGCACAGGTTGTCAGTCAAAATTAATGAGCTATTGATCAACTCACCTGCACTTTATCAGAAAATCCTTACATCCTGACCTGTTGGTCGCCCTGGGAATTTGAACATATAGGATCCTGTCAAGCTCATTAATCTCTGATTGCCAGGGTGATATCCCATGCACTGAAATGCAATGCATCATATGCCATCCTGCAACTCAAGGATTCACATGTCAGTGTCATCATCTTGCATCCATTTTGTCATTGATTACATTACTAATCACACATACATGTCTGCATCACAGAAGGAGAACAGTGAAGAGGAGCCATATGAGGTACCCTCCAGTGACTTCCCCCTTGAGGAGCAAGAAGAGGGGAAAAGCAGGTATTCACCATCATCTTCAACAGCTCCACTAGCACCAGCCCCCCTCCACCAACCATAGAGTTCAGCTAGCTACCCACTACATACACCAATTGGATGCCTCCGTCCACCTCAGGACATTATTTCCTGGCCCCACCACCACCATTGGGAAGGCACTGGATGCCAGGTACAGTGCCTGCCACAGACCCACCAGAACCAAACCAACCTCACCATCACCACCAGCAGAACAGGAAGAAGAGGTTGAAGGAACCATAACACAGGAGGAGGAGGAGGAAGAAGATGTTGTAGAGCCACCACCAGATGATGACAGGCCAACAATGCCAGCCACATCCCCCTCCACCAATAGACAAATCTTGGGGATAGAGAGAGAGCAGCAAGTAGTTTTGACCAGCGAGATGTGGCAATTCTGCACAGGCATGATGGACATGATGGGACAATTGCAGGGAGAACTTGTGGATGGAAAGGGATCAGCAATCCATAGAGGAGTCCACTGCAACCACCTTCCCCTCCAGTGTGACCCATGCACCAACATTACAAACCCACAGGGTCACAAGACAGTCTACCAGCCTACCTGCAGCCCTTTCAAAAGCCCTCCAAAAGAAATAAAAAGCCCCAATTGTGATCGTTCCACAAAATAAAAATGCACTTCTTAGTCGCATTTGTGTGAATGTTTCTGTTTCCTAACAGGTTAGGTGGCAAAAATGTCTCCAAAGCATTGCAAAGCAATGCACTGAACACAACTCCTGCACATATTACTTGGTTGTAAGGTGTTTTATCATAGGTAAGCAAACATAGCATATAAAATGTTGCCCAATTCCAACTCACAATCCACCCAGTAAAGCAAAACAACATGAAAGTGTTGTTTGGCCATGATGTGAGTTCAACTTGAACAGCTGACACCTATACCTTAGCATACTAGGTGCCTGACTGTCCCCAATGGTATATTTTTAAAGGTGTTATCCAGCCAGGTATTTGGGTTAGTTAAGTAACTTGCAAGATAGATCATCCAAAAAATATGCTGGGATTCACACTCTGTTAAGGAAACAAACATCACACAACTAGAAATGTAAGGTTGTTTATTGGGATATTGTGATGTTGTCAGCTGCAGGTTGTGTCTCCATTGGCTGGTGATGTTGCATAGGTGAACTTGGGTTGCTTTGGATTGACAGGTATGCGTATCGTGTTAACCCCTGTTCTGGGCTATGTTGTGATGGCTTGTGTTGGGATGTTTTGTGAAGCCCTTGCCCCTGCAGGAGTTGCTAGGTTTTTGTTGTTTGTCCAGGACTTGTTTTTAGGGCATGGGCATCATTGATGTGTTTGTTTGGCTTTGAAGGGGTTAAAGTTGCCATAGGTGTACTGGTACTACGTGCTATGTGTTGTGTGAGCTTCTGTTTCTCTGATTTGTTTTGTTCAACTGTTTTTTTGTCCATTGTCTGTTTTATGGCCAAGCAAACTGTGTGTAGAATTTCCACTGTAAAAAGTATCAATTGATTGTGCTTTATCACTACTACACGTTTAAATGGCTATGTGGATATCTGTTGCATACTTCTCAATGGACGTAATATTATTTCACAAATGCTGTTAGCTGTTCATAGGGAGGTTAACTGGGTGGCTCAGTGGTTAGCACTGTTGCCTTGCAGCGCTGGGGTCCTAGGTTCACATCCCACCAAGGACAACATCTGCAATGAGTTTGTTTATTCTCACCGTGTTTGCGTGGGTTTCCTCCGTGTACTCCGGTTTCCTCCTGCACTCCAAAAAAACATACTGATAGGTGAATTTAGATTGTGAGCCCCAATGGGGACAGTGACCAATATGAGTGTAAAGCACTGCGTAATCTGTGTGCGCTATATAAATAAATAATAATAATAGTGCTTTCAAAACTGCTGTTGGCTGCTTTTTTTTTTTTTTTGCATCAGGGAAATTTAAATCAAGGTCATAGTGTGCATTTCTGGTAACATTTTAAGTCACCATAAGGTACCTATCCTGTATGCACATTAGTGTAGGTTTATATTAATGTTCAGTGTGCTGTATGACTTTTAGACGGTGTATACTTACAACCTTCTGAGGGCCCGTCTTTTGTATTATGCACCTTTGGACTATTTTTTGTTTGCTGTAAGACTCGCTCAGGAAAATGTACAAATGTGGTTTTGTGCTAATAGGCACAAATTACCTTTTATGTGCTGTGTCATGTACTGAAGGCATTTGTACAGAAGCATAAGTGAAGGATTATCAAGCTTATGAATAAACACAGCTCAGTGGCTGTGCTGACAGATTTGTACATCTCCCTGAGTGCAGGAGAATGCTATAGCACTGGCTTATGCCATGAACTTAAAGGGGAAACTTAATTAGGAAACTAATGTTGTTTTGGACTCTAATTTAACACTGTACAATATTGGAAATCAATCTAGTAAGGTTCTTTAAACAGTTTTGTAACTAATTCCTATCCTTTTATTACGGAAGAGCCCTGGGGCCAACAACAACAAAAAAAATTCTAATTTTGACTTTTATAGAATCTGCCTTTTAAACTCAAAATGCTATCTTTTAAACTTGAAATTCTGACTTTAAAAGTCAAAATTCTGACTTTAAAAGACAGAATTCTGACTTTTAAAGTCAAAATTCTGACTTTAAAAGTCAGAATTTTGACTTTTAAAGTCAGAATTTCAAGCTTAAAAGTCAGAATTTTGAGTTTAAAAGACAGATTCTGACTTTTAAAGTCAGAATTTTGACTTTAAAAGTCAAAAATTTTACTTTTAAAGTCAGAATTTTGAGTTTTAAAGTCAGTATTTTGACTTTTAAACTGAAATTCTGACTTTTTTTGTTGACCCCAGGGGTCTTCTGTATTTCATTCAGTTTTATTTGTATATTTTTCTCTATCCTCTCTGTACTTCTGCAAAGCCTAGTGTAGAAGGTGTCATTTTCTGACACAATTCCCCCACTCATTAAAAGCCTAAAGAACATGGATAAAAAATAAACCCTCACTTGAATGCCATAGACAATGACAAGGTGAGGGAGACAAAAATGAATTTGTATAAGCCTAAGAACAACAGAAAAACACAGAAAGAAAATACCAAAATTAGTATAGTTATTTTAGCAATTTATTAAAATAAGTAAAACTTGTTTCTTGATGAACAATTTTATGAATGATTTAAATGCACTGTGATTTTTGCAGTTTTTGCTAATTCTGCTTGTGCTCTTTGACACATTAGACTATATATATGTCAAGAAAGGTAGAGAAATTCTGGTGCAAATCAAATGAAAAAGAATAAAAATGCAACAGTTTCATTTATTTAAATAGAGGTTCTTAGACTTTGAATGCTAGGTTGCATAAAAAAAATAAGTCTTATTTGAAGCAATATGAATCATTATTATTTTTATTTGAACAAGATTTCTCCAGTTTTCACTTCTAGCCAATGGGGCTTGTGTGCGGGTTTGCACTGTGGACTGTGTGCTCTTATGCTGCAGTAATATGTGTGATGTCTTATGTGATGCAGAATTTGGAAAATGATGCAGAAACCTAGATTTTTACAGCAAATAAGAAACAACTGACCCATCCAGTATGTCTATTTTCTTATCCAATGGAAATTAACAATTTTTCACAATTTTCAGACTATATTTGCCTATCCGAGGCATTTTTAAAACCACTTTAATATATCAGCCCATCACTTCCGTTGGAAGTTTTTCCTATGAATCTACTACCCTTGTTGTAAAGTAGAATTATGTGCATTGCAGCTTAGTCTTCTACCATGTAATTTTAGATTGTGTCCTTTTGTTCTCGATTTCCTCTTTCCTGCACATTATTAAATCCTTTACCTTTGAAAGATTCTATAATTTCACCACTCTTTCCCACCTTTCTTCCATGTTATACAGTAAACTTTAAGCTCTTTGAGTATACTGTTGAATGGACTTTGCTTGCTAATTGGCGTAACTATAGGGGTTGCAGGGTTTGCACTTCATGGGCCCGGCCACCCCCTTCAACCCCTCCATCTGGCTCTCGCAGTCTCCCTCCAGCGCTCTAGTAATGCAGAGTGCCAGTAGATGACATCATCTCCTAGCGCTCTGCATTACTTAGAGGACTGCGCGGGAGCTCCATGTAGGAGACAGGAGATGGGGACATTGTGGAGATTGAGGGGCATTGTGGAGGGGGTCAATGTGGTTGAAGGGGGCCAATGTGGGGGGGCATGGCACTTTTTGCACCAGGGCCCGGAGGCTTCTAGTCACGCTTCTGGTCAAGACCATTTCCAAAGTGACACAATAAAAGGCACCAAACAATAATAACTTGCCGGGGCGCAATATATTATTTTTGTTTGGTGCCTTTTTCTGGCTTTGTCCTCTTCTCTTTCTTTTGAGGTGAACAGAGCTGATTCTGGTGGGAGCAGCAGTGTGGAAAGTGAGATCTGTGTGGAGGCAGTCATATATCCACCACAGGCCATATTACTACTGTGTTCATACATAAGTAGCTACAATATAATTTGAGTAGGATAAATACCTATGCCATCATAATTTCATCTTATATTCATATTATTACCCTGTAATGTTCCCCCTCATTTTGTTACTTTACAATAAAAGGTAGACTGGGTTGGCGATCATAAAGAGATCAATAGAGAGAAAGAGAAAAAAGTAAATCTGCAAAGCAGTGATAATAAAGTCAGTATTAAACAGTATTAAACAGTGCATATAATATAAAACAAGACTAGCCAGCTTCATACTAAGATAAATATTTCAGTAAGAAACTAGCAATTGATAAATCCATATAATATTTAATTAAGAGAAGTAAAGTGAAAAACAGCTTCATAATTGGTGATAAATTAACATTCCTTTTGATTTAAAAAAACAGTATGTTAACCTATTGATGTAGGAGAGATCGTCATGCATTATAAAGTGTTTATGAAGTGTTAAACCAGAAGAGTTTAACATCAGTGGGACTCTTTATTTGTCCCCTGTTGCAGAGTTGGTTTGCTCTTGAATTTCTACTCTTTTTCATCCTGAATATAACCTTAAAATATGTTGTAATAATAATAATGATAGTGATAGATAGTTGGAGGATAGGTATACAAGGTACCCCTGATAATTAGCAAATTTCAGCACCTACAGAGAGGATAGAGATATTCTACTTAAATCAAATGGTGTATAGGTATACCATAAATTAATTCTTATTAGTAAAGTGTATATAAACTGAATATAAAATAAAAATAAATAAATAAATAATGGAAATTGTAAATAAAAATATATGAAAAGTGTATAAATAATGCAATAATAACAGGAGAAAAGGCAACACACATGAGTAGCATACTATCTACAAGGCATTTACCCATAAAATAGTCTGGTAAGTGGCAACACAACCAGCTTACATTGTATTACAAGGCACTTTCACAAGATGTCAGTTTGTAAGCGCATGACCTGGAGGGAAGTATAAATTGTGTCCATTCACTACCCTTCTATTCAACAGTCTATGTCTCTTGGGTCAACATATATGTTTTCTTAGAAATATATTTTGCTTCAACAGTCTGCCTCTCAACATAGTTACTGGGCTTTAGCCCCTTATCTCCATCTGCCTATTTCTCTAGGAGATTTCCCTGTGGTTTTTCCTCCTTATTCTCTAATTCTTCCTCACATTTGTTTTCATATAAGACCCTTCATGGCCTCCTATAGCCCTACTATTCTTCCTTTTTCACACTATTTTATCCCTTTATTTAGAATTTTGGTACTTAATCACATCTGTTTTTGCCATATTGTTAGCATTTAGACTACATTTTAAAAAACTACAAAAAACTACATTGTAAAAAATAAGTCCCGACAAAAATGGTTTGCAGGCTTCTGTCGTCAAACAAAAGATCGAAAAAAATTGTATGCTCCATTGGCCTAGTGCTAGCTGTGCTAGATGGTGCTGGCACACCACCAGCAGAAACATTATGCCACCCAGTGGAACCCACTAGTGACATTCTGGTATTTGCTACGGATATAATTCCTGCTGTTAAGCTATCTAAGCATCTGGAATATTATGCTGTTGCATGGTACTTGAATCATCAACAGTAATATGAGACAAATGGAGGCATGGTGATGGTTCATTTGCTACTAGCCCTAGTGCTGCTGAGGCCAGTTATGCTTCTCCTTCTGCATTTCCTCTAAAATCGTAGTTGAGTTGGAATATTATTATTCCCTTGAGAGCAGTAAGGAACTTTGCAGATATCATCAGCAACTGCAATGTTCACAGTTTATGGAAACATTGTAAAAAATTGAAAGGACTAGAAATAATCATAAATGACACATTTGCTTACCTATAAGTACCATCTTGATGTGTATATCAGTGATGATAAAACAATCACAGAATAAATGAGGTACTGCTGTCACTATAGTGTTTCTTTGTAGCACTAAGGACAAGTGACTGGGTCCTCCTTGCCTCTAGGGGTGGGCGAAAGCTCTCGCCATGTTCCCGCAAGAAATTTTAAGAAAACCACATTATTGTCTGCTTTTTTGAGGGAAAATCCACTTTAAAACAAATGATTCAAATCTTCACATTTTTCACCATTACTCAAAATTCTTCCTCATTTTTTCAATGCCTAGAAAGTTTCCACCAATTGATTTACATGTTTTTTGCCTTTTCGCTATAAAGATGTGACGTATTCCAGGAATTTAAACACAATAGAAGCAGACACAGAGCGAGGTAGACGTGCTGTGCTGTTCTGCTGTGATCTTTTTGAAAAATTGAGGCAGGAGAGGTTCATAGTGACTGTGAAGTGAGCACTACAGAACCAATGCTGTCCAGTCCCCTTAATTCACCCCTAGGGATCTTGAGGAATTTAATGGGAAGGGAGGAAGAAAAGTATAGTAGTGAGGGCAAGACAGGTCAGCTGTCTGCGCCTGCTGCCAGAACTGCTGCCCCTGCTTCCACCATTGCTTTACCTGCTGCCAGAAAGGCTGCCCCTGCTTCTACTAGTGCTGTGCCTGCTGTCAGGCCTGCTGCCCCTGCTGCCACAAGTGCTCTGCCTGCTGTCAGATGGGCTTCTCCTGCTGCTACCAGTGCTGTGCCTGTTGCCAGTGCTACCCCTGCTGCCACCAGTGCTATGCCTCCTGCCAGTGCTGAACCTGCTGCCATCAGTACTGTGCCTGCTGTCAGACATGCTGCACCTGCTTCCAACAGTGCTGTGCCTGCTGCCACCAATACTGTGCCTGCTGTCAGATGGGCTTCTCCTGCTGCTACCAGTGCTGTGCCTGTTGCCAGTGCTACCCCTGCTGCCACCAGTGCTATGCCTCCTGCCAGTGCTGAACCTGCTGCCATCAGTACTGTGCCTGCTGTCAGACATGCTGCACCTGCTTCCAACAGTGCTGTGCCTGCTGCCACCAATACTGTGCCTGCTGTCAGACGTGCTGCCTCTGTTGCCACCAGTGCTGTGCCTGCTGCTACCAATACTGTGCCTACTGTCAGACATGCTTCTTCTGCTGCCTTTAGTGCTGTGCCTGCTGCCAGTGCTTAACCTGCTGCCACCAGTGATGAAGCTGCTGCTAGTGTGTTTTATAATACTCAGGAGGGGGGAAGGAGAAGATAAAGTGTGACTTGCCATCTTCAAGCAGTACCACCAGTGCTAGTACTACTACTACTTAGAATGTCCAACAGCTTCCTTCATTGAACAGCAGCAGCCCTCCATAACAATTTGTTTTGTTATATATTCCCACGGCTATAAAATAGGACTTTTCGTCATCCCTACCCCTTTATTTCTTTTTTCTTAAAGCCATACAGAGCTTCATGTATAGACTGGGGGACCTTACAAAACAGTAGGTGGATCTCTGCTTGTTTGAGATGTCATGAGAAGTTGAGTTGCTTGATCTGCCAAAAAATTAAAGCAGAATTTGTGCATTAAATATTCTGCATGCCAAACTGAATGATATAGAACATTTTTTCAATATGTATCACTGGTTATTTAGACAAAGAAAGAAAGATAAAATAATTCTAAGCATTCAAAAATTGGGATTTGTGACTGTATTGGAATTACAAAACGAATGACAAAGATCTGAACAAAAGTAAAAAATGGCAATAATTCAGTTACTACTGCAAATGCAACTGAGCACTCTATGTAAAATACACTTTATGTTTTGCTTTGAGTGCATTTAACACATTTATTTTTTCTTATCTGTTGCATTATCTTAAACCGAAGATATTGGCTTGTTTGAATTAAATGTAAATAATAAATAAAAATACATGTATTTATATGACACATTTATTTTACAACACTTAATATAAAAAAAAAATGGGGAATTTCTAACACTTACTGTTTGTCCTTACAGTAAGAAGTGAAATTTTTTTTGTAATGCTTGGTATTTCATAGCAAATTACGTTCTTTCCTCTTTTCCAATTATGCAAAAGAGCTAGTCAGAGACACTCAACTAGGAACGAGCCTACCCTCGAAATGATGAGGCTCTATAGAATAAGTATCCTACCCAGGGTGCAATCTCTTTTAGCTCACTAGTGCCTTACACAGAGAGAAAATATCCTGAAGCACATCATACTGATCCTACCAAAAGGAAGTCCAGCCACGAAGTGCCAGGCAATTCCTCTCTGAACAAGACAAGTAGCCAACCCCAGACATACATTTCGGACTTGTTGGGCCTCGTCAGTGAGGTGCAGCTGATCTCTCTAGGCACTGTGACCAAGGGATCCACTTCTGGATTACCCTGTTACCCTTAGGGTGACTAGTCCCAAGAGCAATTCGCATATGCAAAAGAGCTAGTCAGAGACGCTCAACTAGGAACGAGCCTACCCTTGAAATGATGAGGCTCTATAGGATAAGTATCCTACTCAGGGTGCAATCTCTTTTAGCTCACTAGTGCCTTTCACAGAGAGAAAATATCCTGAAGGACATTATACTGATCCTACCAAAAGGTAGTCCAGCCACAAAGTGCCAGGCAATTCCTCTCTGAACAAGAGAAGCAGCCAATTAGTATTAATGAGCATCATATTTATTTTTTGAGCCACTCAAACACTTGTCAGTATTTCCATTCCATTTCCATTCCATGTCTCTTTAGTAACACTGACTTGTACAACAGAATAACATGTTGTATAATGATTAAACTGTAATTACAATGTAAAACAAATCTTAGGATTTTGGGTTCTCTACAGAACACACACACACACACACATATATATAATTATAAATCTATATTATTTTTCATTGTGCAAAGGGAACAATAATAAATAAGACTTCCATTAAATGATATTATATAAATCAAGCTGAAGAAATACCAAACGTACAAAGTAAATTCAATTACCAATGGTAATTTGTGTATATAGAGTTCTGAATGCATCATCTTATTCCATTGTACAATGATTCATATTACTTTATGGATACTTTCTTATTCTTATGAATAGGCAGTAAATACATTGTGGCTATTTACATCATATAGTGTTATTATTTCTGCTTCTGTGGTAACTTCTTGAACTTTCCACTAAAGATATAGGCCTCAATTTAAATGTCCTGATGCCAAAAAAAAACCCAGCTGATGGCGGTTCTGAAAGCACAGTAAGCCATTCAATTAGCAATCTTATGAACATCTAACGGCAGTTTAACAATCACAACCAACAATAATATTACATCCATTGAGAACAGATATCTCTAGAACCATTCAAATGTGTATGGTAGTACTAAAACATGATAATCTGATACTTTTTACAGAGGAAATTCTACACCCAGTTTTCTTGGCCATAAAAAACACAACTGGCAAAAAAAAAAAAGTCAGAGAAAACAAAGCAGAGAAACAACAGTTCACACAACACTAAGCCCAAATACACCTATGGCAACATTAACCCCTGCAAAGCCAAGCAAACACACCAACAATGTCTATGCCTCACAAGTAAGTGCAGGACAAACCACAAAAGCTGAGCAACCCCCCAGGGACAAGGGTTTCAAAAAGCATCCCAACACAAGTCATCACAACATAGGTCAGAACAACAGGGGTTAACCCCTTAAGGACCGGGAAAATCTGAGGTAATTTTCCCTTAAGGACCGGAGCAGTTCTGACAGCATTTTCCCTCTAAGTCTTTTATTCCACCCCCATAAATTATATACTGTTTTTTTAAGCACAAATAGGGCTCTCTTTTGATACCCCACTTATATGGATAACCCACCGTTTACTTTATTAAAATTAAAAAAAATGTTAAAAAATGTAAAAAAAAAACACCATTTTTGTTTTTTCTCTTGGTATCAAGTGGGCACAAAGGGTTACATTTTTATGGACACTGCATGAAAGGTATGACCGGTCAGTCATACCTACAAAATGCGAAGTTTAAAGTGGCCACTGTCCCCCCTGGGTGAAAATCCCCATGTCCCTTTTTCCCACCCTATTTTGTCACTTTTTTATCCCAATCACACTCCCAGTTTTGTTTATTAAGATATTTTTTTTTTTAATAAAATATTTTTTTGAAAAAAAAAAAGTGTGTTTTGTGTTTTTTTTTTAAAAAGTGTATTATTGCAGGTCAGAAATTGACCTGCATTTAGCCAGCCTCCAACACCAGCAGTGAAGGGGTTAAAACCCCCAGCTGCTGGATTTTATTTGACCACTAGGTGTCTCCTCTCTACTTCTCTCCCCTTTACTTTGATAGCAAGGGAGACAGAAAAAGAGGACACACACAGAGGTAAGCATGCATTGTGTGCTTACCTCTGTATCAGAATGCCGGTACATGTGATTGCTGATACAGCGATTGCATGAACCGGCAGAAGAAAGAAGGGCTGAGACTGAATTCCCCGGTCTCGGAGCGTTCAGTCTCAGCCTGGAATTAATGATAGCAGCATGCACGGAGGCACGCTGCTATCATTTAATCCATGACAGTCCAGCACCGTCATGGGTCGTTAAGGGTATAACAACCCATGACGGTGCAGGACCGTCATGGGTCCTTAAGGGGTTAATACACAGCATGTACACCTGTCAATCCAAAGCAACCCAAGCTCACCTGCCAGTGGAGACACAACCTGCACCTGACAACATCCCACATACACCTGACAGCTACAAATCAATCAAAATAGATCAGAAAAAAAAAATAAGACACACACTGACAAACACTTACTTGGACAACAAACAGCTTCCTATTGGTCAATACCTACCTCATGACCCCATCTGGACAACACCCCACCACTGTCTTAAAGGGACAACTCACTGTCTTCAGACATGGTGTGTTTACAGTAAGACCACTTAGAGAGAGAGAGAGAGAGAGAGAGAGAGAGACAGATATAAATAGAGAGAGAGATGTTTGCAAACCTATTCCTTCAAAGACAAAGGAGGCAAAGGCGTGTGAGGACTAGGGATCACCATCCTTCCCCAAGTACACTTGTTGATTCTGATGCTGCAGCTGGACAGTCAGACAGAAGCACATCTCCACTTGGAGAACAAAAACTGGAGCAGCACCCCATCTGCTCCAACTGGACTCACTGCTGCCACAGGGACCTGTGGAACATCACAGTGTTGTCAGATGGCCACCAGACCCAGGGTTTACCGCACAAGGGTCATGCTCCTGGAAATGACCAATGATTAAGTGATAGATCACTGCAAGTTGATGTCCCACAGCATCATCAAACTATATGAGGTGATCAGAAATGACTTTGACCCTATATACAGCAACAATCATGTCCTATCCTGTTGCTATACATGGCAGTGTAGTGGAGGCTAATCGAAGCCAGGGCATTAAGCGGCATTTGAGGATATACGGATATTCTATCCCACAGAATATGCTAAGGTTGTGGCAGAGAGGGTTCATAATTATTATTAAATGGTCTGAAAGTTGTCATGTGTCCTTATTGGGGAGTGGACAAGGGGCATAGTGACCTCAGCAGTACTTGATTTTTGGTAGGGCGATTTTACATTGGAGACCCTAAGTGTCATGGTGTTTGGATTGAGTCATGCCAGGTGTTTGATGTGAGTGCAGATGTGCCCATTGTTCCCAGCCCTTCCCTTATTTACCACACACACTGTGTACATCGCAGTTGCTGATGACAGGCACAGTTCCTGCTCTCAATTGAAAAAATTATGTTCTAGTAACAAAACACCCACAAGGGGCAAGTGGAGAAGCATTATTGGCCAATGTCTTCTTTTCTCCCCATATACCTGAAGTGGGAGGAGGAGGCTAGTTATGTTGCTGCTACTGCCTCAGGTGCATCACTGGAGCTAGCTGAATGGAACCTTCATCATGCTGTTTAAACAACTCAGCATCAGCAAGAATAGTGTAACGGTTTGACTCACAGACACAGAGTTAAGATAAAAACACAGCTTTATTAAATTCAATAGTACATAAAGAACTCTCACAGGTCCTGTAATATAACACATATAGTACAGACACATGATAGGTTCATTATGCCCACACAGGTCCAGCATATATATAGGAGACAAACAGTTTATGCTGACACGGGTCAGGCGACTGATAAGGTTTCCAGGTTCCAGCAATGCAGGAGTTAATGTTCAGAGGAAAGAAGAACAGTCCCATATGTTCTGGCAATCAACAGCATCAGAAGACGCCACAGAGGGGTCCACAGTATACTAGGCCACTGAGGAATTCAGTAGAGTTACCGGTGCTATAAAGGAGGCAACACTTGCAACCAGTATGGACAGAGTGAAGCAAACCAATGGTAAACACAGAGGCAGCACTTGCAACTGATCAAACAGAGTGGAGCGAACCAGTGCAATACCGGTGCAGCCACGGAGGCAACACGTGCAACTGGTTATGATAACGTGGAGAGCAACCAATGGTAGAGTACCGGTGCTATAATGGAGGCAACAAGTGCAACCGGTATTGACAGAGTGGAGCAAACCAATGGTAGTGTACCGGTGCGATAACGGAGCCAACACAGCAACCGGTTTTGGCAGAGTGGAGCAAACCAATGGTACTGTACCGGTGCGATAACGGAGGCAACACAACAACCGGTTTAGACAGAGTGGAGCAAACCAATGGTAATATACCGGTGCGATAACGGAGGCAACACAGCAACCGGTCTTGACAGAGTGGAGCGAACCAATGGTAATGTACTGGTGCAATAACGGAGGCAACACAGCAACCAGTTTTGACAGAGTGGAGCCAGCCAATGGTAATGTACCGGTGCAATAACGAAGGCAACACAGCAACCGGTTTAGACATAGAAGAGCAACCAATGGCAGAGTACCGGTGCACTCACGGAGGCAACACTGGCAACCGGTATGGAATGGAGGACTAGGCCAGAGGCTCTCTGAGCAAATGGGAACCAGGCAAGCCTGCAAAGCAGAGGTGCCAGCAGTAAGGCACCGGAAGTCAGAATGTCGCTGAGGCGACTAGTACCACAACGGGGAACTGCCAAGTCGGGATCCAGAATCAGGAACGTCAGCCAGGCCAGATCAGAATACATGAGCAGGAACGTCAGCCAATCCGGGTCGATACACAGGAGCAGGAATGTCAGCCAGGCCGGGTCGTTACACAGGAACAATCACTGGAGAGTAGTCAGGAGAGCAGTCCAGGTCGGTACACAGGCGCAGGAACAAGAGAGTAGTCAGGCAAGCCAAATAGGTACACTGGAAACCTTAATACAAATGTAGAACTGGCACAGGGACACCACAAAAGGGCAGTGATAAGGTGCAGGAGCCCAGTATATAAAGGCAATACTGGGTGGGCTAAACACAGGGCAACCAATGAGAACCTGATACCGGATAACTGACAGAAAATAAAAAAACAAGGAATCACAGGCACCGTGATAAATAACAGTTGTGAATTCCAAAACTACACCTGGGCATTTGACAATGACAAACAATGACAATGGCAACCACAATATGACCTGGTGGCAGTAGGCCAGTAGGGCATTTTTTTCTCAGGGCTTATTCTTTAAAAAAAAAAAATAATAATAATAAATAAATAATTTTTGGGGGCTTGTTTCTAACAAGCCTAAGTCCTACAAATCAAAGTTTCCTTAGGGTTTGTTCCAAACAAGTCTAAGTCCTACAAATTCTCAGTGTTTGGGCCTAACACAAGTCTTATATCAATGTCTCCTCAGGGCTTGTGCCTCTAATAAGTCTAAGTTCTACAAATCAATGTTTCCTTGGGGTTTGGGCCTCTAACAACAAGTCTAAGTCCTACTGCTGTTATCTGTCTGGTCTATGGACTGAATTCTACATCTGAGAAGAGTTGGCTTACACTAGGTAAAAGGGCTAGGAGGGGGAAACTTTGCTTGTGAATATCTCTCAAACCATAAAGGTTTGAGAGATAAGACTTATATTGTTCTTCATGTTTTTTTTTAATGCCTACAAAATAAAGTAAAGATAAAACGAAGTATTACTAACCCTTTAAGTTAATACTGGTGGAGACTAACCCAACTTTTGTTTGCTCATGAATGCAGTATTATGCTGTGCTGGATAGCACAGTAATATAAAGCAATGTTCCAAACATGCAGACTGTCTTGAGAATGTTTTCTCATCAGTAAGGTGAGTTTCAGTCATAGGTAACTGAATGGAAGGCATCTTATTCTCCTCTTATCATTTTGAGGAGATCAATTCTACCCACCCAGTAAAGACAGAGCCAGTTTTATTTTTAATGGTCTTATAAAATGGTATTGGGCAGAGTGGCATAATTTTCTAAAAATATTGTGAAGGGGGTGGAATGTTGAAAATGCCTTAGTACTTAATACATTTGGAGTCTCATTTTAAAGGAGTGATCCTTTTTAAGGCAGCAACTTGGGAAGGGCATATGTTACTATTTAGCATTTCTGACCTGGTGAGGTTTGGTTGAAACCATCCCATAAGATATGAGTTCTGTTGATTTGTCTGGAAAAGATATGATGGTATTGGTAACAATAAGTATAAGATCATTTGGGAATAATGCAAGCTTGTGGTCTGTAGAGCCAGTTACAAGACCTTAGATATTAGTGTTGTTTCTTATGCAACTGGCCAAAATCTCCATGGTGGGAATAAAAATGATAGGGGTTAGAGGACAAACCTGTTTTGTAAACTTTTTGAAAGAAAGAGAGAATATGGGAAAGGGTTTTGATGACTGACCTGGGGAGTAGTGAAAGAAAAGATAAAGGCAAGTAAATATGGACTGATATCATAATGAGAAAGGGCTTATTTCATGAACACCAAATGCAAACGGTCAAATGCTTTTTCTGGATCAACTGACAAAACCCAAGTTGGTGTGTTAGAGATATGAGCATGTTTTATTAGATTGATGACCCTGAGGTTTTATCATGGTACTCCCTACTCAGGAAATGAGGGAAGCAAACACTAAAATCTGTTTGCCAGAACCTTACCATAAATTTTTATGTCAACATTAAGAAGGGAAATGGGGCTATAATTAAAGACTGTTTTAGGATCCTTACTAGCTTTGAGCAATACAGAGATGTGAATTTCAGTGAGCTGAGGATGATCCTGTATTTAAGAAAAGAGGGACTTAAACACACTGATAAGTAACAGATTGAGAATTGGAACAATATTTCATAAAAGGTCTTGGGTGCTTTTCCAGGAGACATTTGTTTTATTGCTTATTAAATATCCTCCTGAGAGAAATTTAGTTCCAGGGATTCAGATAAGTCAGCTTGTAAGTTGTAATATGGGAAGCTTAGAAGTTCTTGAGAGATCTATTGTTTTAGTGTGTTATTCTCACAAGAAGTGTCTGTCTAAATATATCGCTTACTATACTGATTTATAAAATGGACACTTTGGCAGGAGGTGTATTTATTAATGCAACCATCATTGCCTTGAATTTGAAAAACAGAAGATGGGCCTCCAAGGGTTCTGACCAGTTGTTGAGCACGAAACTTGCCACATTTGTTGTCATATTCATAGAAACCGACCAAAATACTTTCCTGTATTCCAAAACTAAACATTAGACATTGAACTTCTTCCATTCAGCATCAAAAGTATTTACAGTTTCGAAGACATGTCTAAGAATATCAAATAAAAATGGCCTGCTTCTCTGCTTATAGCACAAAACTTATCACCGAGGTCCTAGAGTAAATGTTAAACTGGTTCACACCTATCCGATACACTGCAATGAGAAGAAAAAAGTGGTATCCAAACCTGGTTGCATCAGATACAAATCCTGTATAATGTGCAGAGACATGAAGGCAGGTTCCTTTTTAACACCCTTTTTAACACCCTTACTCAACTGAACAATTTCAATTTAGAAAAATCTCACTTGTCTGAGATACACCTCTTATGAATACTTTATGCACAATCTGAGTGTTTATCAGGTCTTTGTCTACCACTTCATTTTTTCTAAATTCATTTCTTACAGGGCCAGAGATCATTCTTTAAGTACCTCATTGATACACCGCCTACTATTTTACTTATGTCATTGATGGTTTTAAGCTGATATAAACCATGTTGCGATCTGACCAAACCTGGGTCTAGATGCACTAAATGTCGATGAGGTGTCGGAATGATATTGTCATTGACAATTCAATCTGCATATTAGCATACAGGATTTTCGAAGTGCTGTCAGTGTGGAAGGGATCTCCTCCCCTCACACATTACCAACGCTATGACAATTCTGAACAGTTTTCTCTGTGTTTCCCTACCCAGCCAGTAGGGGAATACAGAGAAGGCTTTCGGCACCATGGAGAGCATTGAAAGCCATAGGGATGTGCATTGCTCACCCCTGTGGCATTCAAAGGGTTAAGAGCCAGCTGCAGTTTGTTCACTTCCATTCAGATATTGGTGTCTGTTATATCAGTAAATGTGCTGCAGGTGTAGAATAATAATATATAAGTAATAGATTCGAGAAGCACCACTCTATGTGTATCAGAAGTGCTATGTATAGCTAAAGGTAATGTGCTAGGGTCAAATATATTATACTGTCACAGAAAAGAGAGGGGAAAAGAAACCCAAGTACAGTACCAGACCCACCTTCCTGGGTGAGCTTCTAATCCCAAAATATGATGTGATCATAATCAATAATGTGATCAAACTATGATAAAATATAACTTTATTATTATAAACAAATAAAAAAGTAAATAAAATAAGAGCGAATTTTAGAATAAAAAATCTGCATATACTTCTGGAGAGAGATTGAGTAAATCTCTAAACCTTCATTGTGTTTGAAGACTGTTATAATCTTGTTTTTCTGCTGTTCTATGCACATCAGAGGCCATCCATCATATTTCTAGTTCCTGTAGTTCCCTTTCTACTCTGTACTCTGTGCCACGATATTCATCCTGGTCTTTGCCCTGGCTCAACTGGGGACATCTGGCTTCATGGCAAGCACATTTAACTCAGTTCTGATCAGGTACTGGCTTCACTCCCAAGCTCCACTCTCCATATAACCTGAACAAATTCATCCATCTAAATGAGCATTTGTGACCACAAGTTAACCATCTGAGTTATCTCTGATTTGGTCTTTCATGTGACAAAAATAAGCAGCAGCGTTAGTCTGTGGACAATCTAAAACAAACCACTGTCATGGTGCTAACCCATAAATTGATGGGTGAAAACTATTTGAAAAGAAAGGGAAGAATTTGTAAATTTGATCTGTCCTATTTTTTTAGTAACATCATATTTGCCTTCACAAAAAGTCAGTGGTTAAGATGACATATCTCCTGCTTCCAGCAAATTCTCAGACTCCCAGCATCTAACATGTTCAAGTCCCTTTTTCACTCATTTCTGTGAACCAGTATAACAGGACATTCCCTTTACTGGATCATTCTCAATTATCTTACAGACCTCCAGACTGTGCTCCATATTCACATACATTTCTAGTTCAGCTAAGCCACCAATAGTTGGTGGTGTTCGATTACTTAAATCCTTTCTCCTCTATGTTTTACTGCCAGGTTGAATGCATACGTGGGTTGCATAACTCCTGTTGTGGTTTCTCATTTCCAGATCCAGCTTCAGTTCAGGATCTTCTTCCTTTCTCAAGCTCTGTTCTGGTGAACCTCCTCTCAGGAAACAGTGTATTCACAGCCAGTTTAGCAGTTGTAACTTTATTTTTTTTAAAAAGAATGGTTTGCCACTTCTAGACTAATCTGTGTATATTTGTAGATTAGGCCACTTAAATTAAAGTTCTTTCTTCTGGCTACACTTAATGAGAAGTAGTCCCACTGATATTGCAGAGGCAGCTTTATTGTTTTATTGCTAAGGGCTCACTCTTTCTCTAGAAGCCATCTGTAGATTTTAGAAATGATGTAGCCTTTATCAGGAGCTACACGTCCTTAACATATTGGGCAGATTTTAAATTTCCTTATTTACCCCCTTGTAGCCTCAGGTTACTTTTTTCTTTTATTCTCCAATTATTCAATCTTTTCATTGGTGGATTTCACAGTATTGGAAAGGGAATCCACCTACCCTACCTCATTCTTCAACTTCTTCCCCTGGTTTAACAGCCTTTGATCAAGTTTTAATATCCTTCTCACAAAATGAAGAACCTTAATTTAATGTCTGAACTGCAGTCTTTAAGTCTATTTTCAGCAGCTCTTGGTGTTTTAATAATATTTTCCTCAATTCCTTTTCTTATGGGGCATGCTGCTTTTATCTAGTTGCAGTTGGCACTGCAGATGACTGGGGGAGAAGGAGGAAAAATATCTGGTTCATCTCTGTCCTGATGGAAGGTTATCACCTCAAACAGTCATGACAAGCCTAATATGAGAGTGGTCCACCATTCTGTTAAATGTATTATTGGCAAAGATTACATCACTTAAAATATCAGTATTATGGATCTGCTGAAGAACATTCACTTTATGTGGCCTTACTGGTTACCTCCTTCCTCATGACCATGGCAATGTTCATTAGAAAAACTAGAACAATAGATATACATGAATCAACACAGATCTACCAACAGAAAGATATTGATTAACGTAACTAAAAACAAGATTACATGAACTGTAGCACTTCATTTTGAAGACGATTATACTCTGGCCAGTTTCAAGTGTCTGATAATTGACCAAGAGCCTATACCAACAAGGGAAGGTGATAGACAAAGCTGGGAAAAATATCCGGGAAACAACGTAATAACCAATTATTGGTTTCCTTTTTGGAGTTATAATTGGTTACAAAGCAATACAATATTTAATTTAATATGAAAAGAATATTAAGTTCTTTTTATATCCAGTAATATTATAATATACACAAGTGCTTTGTTGTAGGTTTCCAATATCGCAAAAGCACACAAACAACGAAGTACAAATACACTTACAAGCATGAACAATATAAGAACAAGCACTGATAATTTTTATCTAGGCTATGTGTAGACCAAAGGGAAAAAATATATATAATTTGACTAATCCCTTTCAACCAAGGAAGGATAGTAATCATAGGAGCTGAATATAAATATTGTTCCAGAAATAATATAAATAAAACAAATCAATAGGAATTTTATTTTTAGTAAAATCAGTACATTGCACTCTGCTCTATATTCCAGTACCCGAAAGGGCCATTATGGTCTAAGATGAATAGGGCTTCATTCCAAGTATTATGTAAACCTAGCCAGCATCTGAACAAATATTTCTTAGATGTATAAATCCCAAAATATTTAAACATATAAACATGCTTTTCCTATTCATCTGGAGGCAGGTGTGCATGCTCATTTGACCCCAATTTGTTTATACAAGTGCTAAGAACAATTTATGGCATGATTTAGGTAGAGAAATAGGTATGAGATAAGAGTGGACTGAACTGAGAAGGTTCATAAACAATTATCACTGTTTATGGTTGTATCAGTTTTTTTAATTACCTGATAAATGTGGCCAACCGTTTCAACCTTTACTTCTTATTTTGAATGATTTTAGTACTGTCTATTCAAAGAAAACACAAAAGTACATAATTGAAAAATTTGGATCTTTATAAATAACTTTTATTTAAACAAATTAAGGCCCACTTATTCCAAGGGTATATTGTAGCTCCCATTTAACATTGAATTCACTCATATTTACTAATTATATTCCAATGTTTCTTTACCCCTGCTTTTGGACTCCCAAACTCAGTAAGTGATCCTTGTATCCCTTTCCCCTACTTTCTTTTCTTATTGTTGTTGTATCTCAAACTCTATAGTAATATTTTTCTGATTCCTGTGTTACTCATACATATATATATATATATATATATATATATATATAGTACCTATTTTCCCATATGTGCAAAAAATGATTTTCATATTGCGTTGGAATGTGTAAGAATAATGCATCACCTTAAAGGTAGCAGACAAGTGCAACTGGTTATTACGCCATAATAATAATGATCTGGTCAGCAGCCCAGCTGTCACTACAGAGCAATTAAGAGGACCAGAGGCATAATAAACAGTCACCATCAGAAATCATGGTGCTCAGGACAAGATTAGGTGCACACACTCCATTGTTCAATTGTGCATGTGAGAATAATCAGTTAATGAACTGAGAGTTCTACTTAAATCTACTAAAGAAATGATCCATCACAGGCCATTTCAGAACTTGCAAACAACACAATTTGTTTGTCCTTCGGAGCCATATAATCTGTAGTAATGACCTGTTGAGATTAACCCTTTGAGTGCCAGAGGGTTATGCAACGCATTGCAAAGTAATGTGTTGCATATGCCTCTGGCACTCAAAGGGTTAAAGTACAAATAAATATACTCACTGAGCTTGCAATGAACAACCTATAGAACAAACTGATTGTGGTATTTCTGACATAGGTTATCTATATGAGAATTGATACACTCAGATTATAGTAGATGCAAACAGAATGCAAACTATAGTGAATCTGAACCTGTATACTTGCAATATATATGAAACCTACAGAGATTATAGCATAAAAATTTTGCTTAAGTTCTAATTTATATTTAATGCTGTGATGATTACTTTCACTGTTGATTGAGACAGATTGCGACTACAGTGAAATGTATACTGTATCATCACAGGTTTTGTCATTTTAGACTCATAACAAGACATAGCACATATACAGCAGGCCAATAACTGTCACCAACCATTATTTTGTAACTGGCAGGCAAAAACTGTCTGTGATTGGCTGATGAGAGCATTGTGCACTGATTGGTTGCTGGAACTGGAGGTTACCATACAGGACAAATTTTATTAAAGATTTGTGCCAGCAGATTGATTGGGTGGTGCTTGCAGGAATTAAAGACAAGAAAGTATTCATGATCCACTGCCTAGTGACTAGTAAAAGCAGCCTTTCTACCTATTCACTATCATATAATTGAAACACGAGGTAGCTGAGGGACTCACTTTATTAAGCACTTCATAATAGCAGATTGTGGCTGGAGTATCTAATGGTGATATACCATACCTCTTCCTCTCCTTCTACAGGAGTAAAGTGTGGTCCAATGGGACATTGTTTTCTATTATCTCCTAGTTGAAGATAGAAGAACGAGTCCCATGAGTTTGCATTTTACCCCCACTGAAGAAGGAGGAGGAGGAGGAGTAGGATATCACCATTAGGTCACACTAGTCACTACCCTCTGTTATTAAGTGAGTAAGTCCCTCCTGGTGACTTTCTGTTTTAGCTATATTCTGCCTTTTTTAGTCATAACTAGATCATGGTTCACCTTCCTGCCTGCACTGCTAAACCATTTATTTAGAATAACGTTCTGGAAAAGTGTACAGGGACCCTCAGTGTATCACTGGTTGTTTTACTATTATCTTGCACTTCAGTCTCAAATGACTATCCCAGTTATATCTGGGCCTTCCTCTTGATCCAAACCTGGCAAAACAATCAATTCTGTCCCCTGCCCCTTGTGGTCCTGATATGAAATATGTCTATGGATACAGCAAAAGTAATTTCTGACAACTGATGTTGGTGCAAACCCATGTTTTCATAAAGTTCATTGTATGCTATTTTTCTTAAAGGGATAGTAATGTGGAATCTGTCTTGAGACCAGACAGCTCACATCAAGGGTCAATCTTCTTACTGTGAACATAAGGAAAACCCTGCCCCCCTTGACAGGTTTTTCCCTTATGCTAATTGAAGATTGTCCCTCTCTGAGATATATCTAGACAGCCTTGCTGCTCTGAGATGAGCAGTGTTAGAAAAGTAAAATGGGTGGGAGGGGGATACTTTATTATTCAATTGCTCTTGAGCTACAACTCTGACAGTACTGAAATAACACTCTCTATGGCTCAAATACTATGAAGATTAATTGGAGCCACTTTTATTGTGAAACATTACTGTCTCTTTAAGTACCCATTCTTTCACTTGCTGTAGAAATCAAGTTCTTTGTATGGCATTTTTTCTTATTGATTATCTCTCTTACTGTGTAAATATGCTATTTGTGTATTTATGATAGAAAATACCTATAAAAGAAATGTAACACCTCCTAATAATAACTCCCCAATGTATTATGTCCAAAAAATAATAGCCCTAAGAATATCTTCTTTGTGGTATTGTTCTAGAGATACCATCTTCAAACAGCCATGGTTGTCTTGTCCGTGGAGGAATACATGAGAGTTGATGTGAGCTTACTTAACCCTTTAAGGACTAGTGGGATGTGCAATACACTGATCCCTAAAGGGTTAAGATTACCATGTGTAATAAGCAGAGTTTGAGGTCATGTCCTGCTGAAAACTGTCACATTTGCTTCTGTGGACATGGCATCCAAATTTCAGAGATGATGTTGTCTCTTAAAAAAGGGAAAAGGGTGACATTTATAGGGGTCATTAGGATTTTATGGACATATTAAGGACTTTCCTTGAAAGTCATTATCATTTATTTTGCAGTTGACAAGTAGCATTTTACTTAATATTTCCTAAATATAAACTTTCATATTTAGTAATACAGATGTAATAAGCATTATGGCACATTTGTTAAGGTTATACTATTCTGCTGGATGAATTTTACTTTGTGATGTGATTATAAAGCCATTTAGATACATTTATGCACCTAATTGGTTGCATGCTGTGCTCCTGAAGTAGCGCATAATAGGAGGACTATGCTCACTGTATACCCGTTTAGGGCCACGGGGAAAAGCAAGTAGTTGATTAAATGCTCAGCATGCTCCTGGGCAGGAGCACACAATGGCTAATTTATATTAATACATACAAGCTTTATGATATCATATATTTGTGCAAAGTTAGGTTTCATTCACATACCACTTTCTCTCAGTACACAAGAAATTAATTGTATGGTAATTACAGCACAGTCTTTTCATTTCCACAAGTATGCAAGCACACTCACCTGGCTGTCAGTGGGAATACTTAAACAGGGACTATTAATAACAAGTCAAGGGTTAACTTTTTTGTGTGCAGCAAAATAAAAATGCATAAATATTTCACAAATATGCCAATGACCTTATCGTAGAATTTCAGTTGTGTATTGTTGTCTGTGAGCACTTGAATCTTAAACATTAATGTAAACTATGTATCCTTCAATGTTACAGTTTGTTCTTGTGTATAATTTTGAACAACAGTTGCTCATGGGTTAGAGTGCTTTTACAGTATCTATTATATGGTTATAACACTCCGACAAAACTCTCATAGTTTTCTGAAATAAAATCATCATATTTTATTGCTATTATGTTAGAAATACAATTAGATGTTTCAAGTATCACCAGATGCTTGTCAGACGAGCCTTAGCTTTTTATGTAAGTGCTTCTGGCATAATATCTAATCAGTTTTATTTAATCAATATGCAATCCAGCTGTTCAGATTCCTCTAAATATATAACTAAGTATTTAATCAAATCCTAGATTTATTTCACTCTTTCTTTGCCCCCATTTTCAGAAAGCTTTAAATTACTTGATTTGTTTCTTTTTTATTTTAAATGTTTTGAAGGCTATAATTATGGTAACTTGTAACATAGTTACATTGTTAATAAGGATAAAAAAGGATTCACCCATCAAGTTCAACCCTTTTCCATATCACCATTGTTAATCCAGAGCAAGACAAAAACAAAAAAACACACTTAAGCCATTCCACGGAAGCCTCACATGGGTAAAAAAAAATCCTAGAAAAGGTATTTGGATATTTTCCTGGATCAATATGCTATCTGCTTTGAAAGCAACTGTCATAATTTTCAATATTGTTCTCAGCTACAAATATATAGAGTACATTTTTAAAGAATCTACAGTATCTGCAAATATGGCTTAACAATTTAAAGGACTCCACAAGCTTATTACCCTTACTGTAAAAATGTTGTCCTTGTTTTACTCAAAACCACCTTTATTCTAGTGATAATGGATGACCTCTTGTTTTGCTCAGCTCAGATAGTTTTTTGCATTGACCTCCAATACAATTATAAATGGTAGTCATATCACCCCTTAGACATCTCTTCCAGAATGTAAAAAATGCCCGTTTGGCTAGTATCTCTTTATAACCCAGATATTCCAATCTCCTTAACAGGTTTGTTGCATGTCTCTGCACTTTTTTCAGTTCAATAATTTATCTTTTATGAATTGGTGAACAAAACTGTACCCAATCTTCTAGATGAGGGGTCAACTTCCATTGCTTCCTTCTTACTCACACCCTCAGACTCCTCCAGTACAGAGATAATAACAGCAAGATCAGCAAGAAATATGGACCACAGCTGCCTGTAATTCAAATCAAATCGGTCAGACAGAATGTTGGGGTACTTGGGGTCAACCTCCTTTGCTCCCTTCTAACTCATACCCCAAGTCACCTCCAACACAGATATAATAACAGCAAGATCAGCAAGGAATTTGGACTGTAGCTGCCTTGTCTTTCGAATCAAATTGGTCAGACATAAGGTTGGGGTATTTGGGGTCAACGTCCTTTGCTTCCTTCTCACTCAAACCCTCAGACACGTATAATACAGAGATAATAACAGTAAGATTCACAAGGAATTTGGACTGCAGCTGCCTGTGTCTTTCAAATCAAATCAGTCTGACAGAATATTGGGGTATCTGGTGTCAACCTCCTTTGCTCCCTTCCTGTCCCCCAGACTCTCCTAATACAGAGGACAAATGTCCTGCCTGCAAGATAAGCTAAGCTTCAATTTCACTGTCTACGCTAGCTCAAAAACTAGCTGCTCTCTCTTCCTCTCACAAACACAGAAAGGCATGCTGCTAGAATGTGCCATCCCTTTTTATAGTATATTTGCATGGTAATAAGGGAAACTTAACAAGTACTCAGTAGAAATGTATTCTTCCCATTCATTTCAATGCAATGAACTAGGCAAAAAAAGCAGGAAAACGCACTTTTTGTGAAAAAGTTTCTGCTTGGCAAAATGTGCCATTTTTCTCGTGTTTCTCTTTTTAAGCAAAAACTTTCATCCATCCCTACCTGTATCTAACACCTTTGTCACCAAGAGCACTTGGACGAGGAGGATTCTTTATACTACCTTGATCCCAGAGACTGTTGCTTCAACCTGTATTCTGGAACCTTCCCCCTTCACCTGACTGGTCTTCCTTGTCAGCTGACTCCTGGGGAAGGGTATTTAAAGCAGCTTTCCAATGCACTCAGTGCTTAGGTGTTTGGCCTGTCCAGAGCCTTTCTTGCTCCTGTCCTGTTCATGATCTTCATTACCTGGCCTTGGCCTGTTTCTCTGCTTTTGATCCTGTACTGCCATCCTCAGACCAGACCTGTCTTGTGACCGTGTCTTAGCCTGCTGACTCAGTATCTCGTCTTGACCCAGTATCCAGCCCCTACCTGCTTGTACCTTTCCCCTGGTATCCGGCACTTAGTGTCTAGATCACTAGACAGCACCTTCCTGCCTGCATACTGTCTCCTTTACCTGCTACCTGGTACCTGGACTTCTTTACCTGATATCAAGTACTCGCCTTCCTCTACTTGGTACATATGTTATCCAGTATGTGGCATCCCGAAACTACTGCTTGGATCTACTAACCAGTATCCTGATTAGGGATGGGCGGAAATTTCCACCTCAAACTGAAATCAGCAAAAAATGGCACTTTCCACTTGGCAAAAAATTTCCTGTGAAAAGTGCAGATTTTCCATTTTTTCACCTAGCTCATTCCATTGAAATCAATGGGAACATAGAAGTTACACACAGTACATAGCAAATATTATTTTATTTCCCAAATGCATGGTATAAAAGGGGCATGAGGTTGTCTCTGTTGGAGTGTGGGGAAAGAATCAGTTGAACAGGGGATGATTTTTTTGGGGGGGGTTGTTTACTGGGATTGGGGGAGGTAGTTAATATAAAATAAATCCTAAATACAAATACCCCCCCCCATAAGTCATGGTATAAAGGGGTCTGAGAAGGTGCCTGTGTTGGTGAATGAATGAATCATTTGAGCAGGGGATTTATTTTGGGGGGGTTCTTGACTGCTATTGGGGGGACAGTTAATAAAAAAATAAATCATTAAAATAAAATAAGAAATGTGTATGTAAATTGATAGAGACCCCCTGACATAAGCTGCCACTGGGGTGGACTGATACCTGACTTGATAGAGTATTTTGAAGAGGATGATTTGTTAGATTTGTTGTTAGAGGCCCAAGCCCTGAGGAAACATTGATTTGTAGGACTTATAAGCGACACAAGCCCTGAAGAAACATTGATTTGGAGTACTTAGGCTTGTTTGGCATAAGTCATAAGGAAATATTGATTTGTAGGACTTAGGCTTCTTAGAGACACAAGCCCTGAGGAAATATTGATTTGTAGGACTCAGGCTTGTTAGAAACAAACCCCCAAAAAATTGTTTATTTTTTTGTAGGACTATGGTTTTTTTTTTTTTTTCAAAGCCCTGAGAAAAAATAAAAATGCCCTACTGGCCTAATGCCAGCAGGTCATGTTGGCCAGTGGCCACTGTCAAATGTCCTCCTGAGTCCTGAGTTGCATCTGCTGTTCGTACTGCTGCTGTTGAGTTGTTTAAGAAGCAGGATGATTAGGGAGCTGAAAGGGAATGGAATCAACAATAGCAGTAACATGGAAGATGGATGATGAAGGTTCCACTTTCCACGACTGGCTCCAGTGATGCGCCTGAGGCAGTAGCAGTACAATAAGTAGCCCCCAGTCTATGTGGAGAAAAGAAGAAGTTGGACATTAAATCTTCTCCATCTGCCCCTCCTCCAAAATCATGGGTGTGTTGTTATTAGAATATATTTTTTTCCCTTGAGAGAAGGAACTGTGGCAGTAAATAACATTTGGGGGCACAACTGTATCCAAACACCATGACTTTCAAAACCAAGTACTGCCGCTGTCACTATACCCCTTGTCCACACCCCGCTAAGGACACATGACAACTTGCTGGCAGTTTAATAGTAATGATGAACCCTCTCTGCCACCATCATAGTATATTCTGCAGGATGGAATCTCCTCAGATGCCGCTTGATACACTGCTTGCGATTCTCCTCCACCACACTGGCATGTGTGGTCAGTGCACCACACAGTTTGCAATGGGTAGAGACAAACTGCCACATCCTAACATCAACAGAGTGGCTATCATTTGGCAGGGGAAGTAATGGATGAGGGGGATTGGCAGAAGATGTAGTTACCCTAGAAGGTGATGCCGAGCTAGTTGTTTCACTCATTATGGAACTTCCAGTCTCTGCCTGGGTTGCTCTATTCCTCTTCCTCTTTGATATCCACCTTGCCTCTTGGTGCCTTTCTGGAGAGTCAGGGACAGCAAAAGCGCTGCTTGATATCTGCGGTGGGTGTTTGTCTTTAAAATGTTTGACGTAAATGTCATGGTGTCTTTGTTTTGTGTATGATCTCAAAGCGCTTGTGCCAAGATGTGTCCCCTTCTTTCCTCTTCTCAATGACTTGTCACAAATTGTACACAGTGCCTTTGCTGATGACTGCACTGTGCCTGCCCCAACAGAAAAATAGTCTCACACCCATGATGACTTCAGGGGAAAAGGGAACAGTTGGAAAAAAATGGCCTCTTTCTTCTTCTCCTCCACATTTCCCTTCATTGTCTGTGGCAATGGATAATGTTGCTGCTATTGCTGAGACTGCCTCAGATTCAGCAATGCAACTAGGACCAGGATTATTGCTGGAGCTGGCAAGTGGAACCTGTCCTAGTCCCACATTATTTGTTGATCCCATTCCCACTTTGTCCACGGTGGTCTGTGGCAGACTAGCTTGCTCCTCAGCATCCTGCTGCCCTTGCAACTCAGCATCAGAAGGGATTAGAGCAGTTACAAATTCATCAAATTCTAAAATGTCACTGTTAGTGGTGGTGGTGATACCCATTCTCATCCCTGTCTCCCATTCCTTCTCAGTTTCTGCTAAAAAGGCCATCAATGTCTCTTCCACCCCAGCTTCTCCAGCATCATCATCACCACCCCCACTAGTCCCTATGTGATGCTGCTCTGTTGTAGACATCTCACTGCTGCTTGGAGGAGGTGACAAGCAATGTGACAGAGGGTCCCCTAATGTCACACTTACCACTTCCTTTTGACCTGACTAGCAGCAGTAGCAGCAGGCACAGGCAGCTGATCTGTGCTCCTGTTGGTGGTGGTGGTATTAATTCTGAGCCTGCTTTCCTCCCCCAACACCAGTTCTGGCCTCTTCAGGATCATGTTCCACCTGGACACTGTAGTGAAGAGAAGGTGAGGAGGACTCCCAGAGCCAAAGGAATGGTGTGTGCCCCCTTGACCGCTAGTCTGGATGCTCACAAATGTTTCCCCTACCACTCCGGCTGCTTCACCATTACTGCTACTACTACTAACACCAACCATATCAAGGACAGCCGCAAAGTCTTCCTCCTCACAGTCACTAGTAATACGAGGATATTGATTATCCCCTCCTTCACTAGTAACGCTATCAAGCTGCTGGACCTCAGTAGTAGTAGTACTAGCAATGGTGGGACTGCTTGTGGATGGCAAGTGTGACTTAGGGTCCCTTGCTGTCACACTTGGCATCATTTTCTCCTTCCCCCTCCTGAGTACTAGAAAACACAATAGCAGCAGGCAAAGTATTGAAGTATTACTGGCAGCAGGTACAGCACTGATGGCAGCAGGGGTAGCACATCTGGGAGCAGGTATAGCAATGGTGGTTGCAGGTACAGCACTGGTGGTAGAAGGGGCAGCATATGAATGCAGCAGGTACAGCACTAGCAGCAGCAAGGCCAGCATGTCTGGCAGCAGGTACAGCAATGGTGGTTGCAGGTACAGAAATGGTGGTTGCAGGTACAGCACTGGTGGCAGCATGGTCAGCACATCTGGAAGTAGGTACAACACTAGTGGCAGCAGGGGAAGCACGTCTGGCAGCAGGTACAGCACTAGCGGCAGCAGGGGCAGCAGGTCTGTCAGCAGGTACAACACTAGTGGCTGCAGGTGCAGCAATATTGGCACTGGCAGCAGGGGCAACACGTCTTGTAGCAGTCACAGGCAGCTGACCTGTCCTGCTCTCACTAGTATTACTCTTTTCTCCTTCCCTTCCCATTCCCTTTTCTCCCTCCCATCCCTTTTCTCTCTCACTTCCCATTCCCTTTTATCCCTCCCTTCTCATTTAATTCCCCCAGGGGGGCTGGACAGCATTGGTTCAGTACTGTTACTCACTTCCTTCTCCTCCTCAGACTCAGTGGACACATCATGAGGGTCCTTCCAGTTCCTCCTTCTTCTGCTCATAGTGATAGCAGTCACTATGAGCCTCTCCTGCCTCAGTTTTGCCAAAATATCACAGCAGAACAGCACTGCACATCTACCTCGTTCTGTAGCTGCTTCTATTGTGTCTGTCTTCCACAAATAAGTCATGTTTTTATAGTGGAAATGCGAAAACAACGTAAATCATTGGGCTAATTTTAAAGTGGATTTTCCCGAGAAAAAGCAGACAACAATGTGGTTTTCACAAAACTTCTCACGGAAAAATGGCAACAACTTTCACAGATCCCTTATCCTGATGCAACTACTTGTTGGATCTACTAGCAATCACTTGCCTTCCTGCATTGTGTATCTTGTACATGGTATTCTGTACCTGATATTTAGTACCTGCCTTCCTATAGCTGGTATACCTGGTATCCAGTACCTGGCATCCTATGCCTGGCATCCTGCACCTACTACCTGGATCTACTAGCCAGCACCAGTCAATCTCCTGGATCCTGTACCTGCAATCTAGCACCTGGAATTCAGTGCCTAATATCCAGTACCTGCCTTCCTGTACCTGTTATACCTGTTATCCAGTTCCTGGTATAATGTATCTGGTATACTATACCTTGTACCTTTTACCTGCTGTCCAGACTAGTTATCCAGCACTTGCCTACTTGTATTCACCATCTTGTACCTACATTCTGCCTTACCCTTGTGCACATTGTGGGGGGTTCTTTTCTGACAGTCAGGCCCCTCATTAGTACAGTTTTTATGGGTTTGTGCCTCCTTGCCATTGGATTCCAGTCTCTGCAGAAGTGAATCGAGTAAGCAGGGGATCCTTGCAACAGGCTAGCTCACAGAAATTCCTTATTTTGCAGAAGACCACCAATTACAACCCAGCAATCAAAGAGAAACACATCCACCACAGACACAATCTGCAATCACTTCCAAATAAAACACCTACAATGGAAGGAAAACATAGTTTCTAATCCCTCTGTTAAAACAATAATAGAACACAGAACAGGAAATTGATTATTCTAGTTAGCAGTCCACCCTATCTTATCACAGCTTGTCCAAAAAAACAACAACTAAAAAACAAAATCAACAACTTCTTTCCCCAGACTTCCCCAGCACAGAGACAATAAAAGCAAGCTCAGCAAGCAATTTGGACCCCAGCTGCCTGTGTCTTGCCAGTCAGTCACACCAAATTTTGGGGTATTTGGGGTCAACCTCCTTCCTCCCTTCTCCTCAGAGTGCCCCCAAACTCCCCTAATACAGAAAAAAAATTCCTACCTAAAAGATTCCCTAAACTAAGCTTCAATTCCCCTTTATTTGCCTATCCTCTCTAGCTCAAAAACATGCTGCTCTCTCCTCTCACAAACACAGAATGGCTGCTGTGAGAGCCTGACACCCTTGTATATGGCTGTAGAAAAGTACAAAAAATGTTCTTCCCATTGATTTCAATGCAATTGCACTTTTTATGGGACATTTTTTGCCAATTTTGGTTTGAGGCAAAAGTTTGCTCCCACCCCTAAATATGACAACAGCTCTTTTAAATCTCTGTTTTCAACAAATGAAAATGGCAGCATGTAAAATACCAAAATTTTGGCAAGTTTGGAGTACTTTTAGATTATTTTTGTGCAGTTTAGACTTCTTTCTAATAACAGCAAGTATGGGTTGGCAGCACATACAGAAAGTGACTGCTATGGGCACTCTATGGCCTTTATTCAAAGAAGTACAGTAAAAAAAAAAAAGCCAGTAGGGCAAAAATGGCTAACAGCACATTGACAAAATATGTCACCAGAGCCATTCAATTGCCCTACCAACTAAAATCACATCAAATGTTGGGCCACAGAAACGGACTTGTGGCCCATCGTCCGTATTGTGTTTTAAATTCCCAAAACCCATGCTAAATAGTGTTAGTAATGGGAACATAAAAAAAAATTGGATAACTCTCAGTGCTTGACATGCTGTCAAGCACCAACAGTGAGCTCAATACTCAGTCACCCTCCCAAACACTAACACTACACTACCCCTAACAGTAAAGTACAACAATACTATCCCTAACACTACCCTAAAAGTCTTCATTAAAAATGCATGTAAAAGATAATCTTCCGAAGAAATGTAGAAATGTTAACCCTTTGAGTGCTGACCTCTTTGGCACTCAAATGTTTAAAGCATTGTTGGCATTCCAATAGGAATAATAAGTTGTGCCCAAATGTGAAAAAAGTCTTCTAACCTTTTGTTGCAAAAGCAGATTTTGTATGCCACAAAGAAGATGTATTGTGTTGTGTTCCAAAAAATAAAGTAAAGAGGCATTGCATGGGTTAATGATGCAGCCGCCACCACTGCAGTCACTGGCAGTGGCAGCAGGAATGTAGGCCAACCTCCCCCCTCCGCATCATACCTTTTGGGTAATTACCTGAGCGTCTCTGTGAAAATATTGAATAGAGACTGGCTTTCATATGGCCAGTCTCTGTTCAAAATGGTTTCCAGCCTTCCATTAGCTAGGATGTATACTGACGAACCTCCCAGACAAACAGCTTCTAGTGGTTTTTGTCATTTCCCCACCTAGAAGCTGATTGGCTGGGAGGTGCATAAGCATATACTCCAGCCAATGGTAGGCTGGAAACCATTTTGAACAGATACTGGACAAATCTCTCGGTCATTTACATCTAGCTCAACCCAGAAATCATATCCAATAAAAAGTTACATCAATTGTGCATCAAAAGGAGTCGTATATCTCATCACTTGTCGTAATTGTAAAGTCCAGTATGTTGGTAAAACAACGAGATGTTTAAGAATTGCGATATACGTATAAATAATATTAGGTCAGTAATTGCAGAACATTTTTTAACATCTGGCTGTACTATGGATAATTTTTTGGTTCAAGGCATTGAGCGGGTTTCTCTGGGGGTGAGGGGAGGTAGTCTTGATAGTAAGCTTAGTAAAAGAGATTTTTACATTGAGAACACGCCAACCGATTCCTTTGAACAAACGTTATGATGTAGCTTGCTATGTGTGAGTTATTATATATATTGAGGAAGGGTCAAAAAGTTCTTAGATTATGTTATGTTGTTTTGCCTTTATTGGTAAAATAAAATGATATATACATTTTGGAATTCTTTATTAAGAATTTTTCCCAATAGAACTGCACATTAGTATACTATTTCATCAGATTGGAATTCTAATTAAAGCCCTTTGGGATAATGTCAATATCTATTGGTGGTAGTTAAATTTGGAACTTCACAAACTCCATCATTTTAATAGCAATTGATGTGTATACATGTAGAGAAGCATATATGTATCAACACAGACAATAGATGGGATGTGAATACTATAATTAAGTTGGAATAATAGAAGTTAATACTCACCATTTTTTTGCTTTAATCATGGCAATGAAATGTAAATTGCTTCTCTTATGGATGACACTGTAATGCGAGTTATAGATTGAACATTATTATATATTGTTTTGACAATCCTGTCTGTTGTGTTTTTGTACATAGATGAAAATGCTCTATATTTCCAATAGGGGTAGAGTTATTTTGATTGCTATAATAAGAGCATGCATTTCATCTTCAGACAGGATTTATTGTTTTGCGTTAAGATGTATGTCTTACATTTAAGTGTAGTCCAGGAGGGGTTAATTTACTGGTTAAAAGAATATAGGCATTCTCTTGACGTGTATAAGTAATCCTCCACGTATTTTTTGTATATTTGTTTTTTATTGATATGGTTTAAATGTGAGATGTATGTATTAATAGAACTCTCTCAGTAAAAAAAATTGACCTTAAGATTTTCTTAAAAGTAGCACTATTCGCCAGAATTATTACCTGGTTTAACTGGTCCAAAAGGGACTGACAGCACAGGCGCACGGACGTCACTATGGCAAGATGTCCGTGCTTCCTGCTACTGTCAGCTTCCGAACAAGTGCAAAATCAGTTAAACCAGGTAATAATTCTGGCGACTAGCGCTACTAAGCAGCTAGTTGCCAGATGGGGACTGGATCAAGATAAAGTTTTTGAGGGGTGGTAGTTCCCCTTTAAATGACCATTTAATTCAATGAGAGGCTTGGGAATTTTTACTTCTCTCTGTGTTGATGTTACTTTTCACCAGAATTGCTTCTTCTCTCTTTAGCTTATAAGGCCCTTAAATTTAATTGAGTCCCAGAAAGGTATCCAACATATGCAATGCAATGTGTTGGATTCCTCTCTGGCACTCAAAGTTTTAACATAACATGAAATCATAAAGTATCTTGATCAAAAACTTAAAAGTCATTATTCTCATTGGGTCAACAGTTTATTGCATTATATTAATTTACATGTGTTCCCATCTTTCACTAAAGTCGTAAATTATTCTATTATTGGATAGAAATTCAAATATCATATACATAACATCCAGCATTACTTTATAGCATGCTAAAGTGGTTTGTTACATGCTGTAAATGGATTTTAATACCATAAATTAATTTGGTAATCAGGCTACCCTTTTAAAATCAGCTTTCTCTCAATATGGTATTTGTTTCAAATAATTTTTGCTAAACTAAGATAGATATAAGGTACTCTATCATATCCGTGTGTCTATAGATTGAACCTAGGCAAAGAGATTGCTTGTAATATCCAGGGTACAAACCAGACATCAAGTAGCGTAGAAAATAATGCAACACCATCATATCTATTGTTGCAAGGTAGGCAGATAGCGAAAGGAGTTGAATTTGTTTTATGCCAGATATCCAGGCCACAAACCAGACATCAAGTGGCATAGAAAATAATGCAACACCATCATATCTATTGTTGCAAAGTAGGCAGATAGAGAAAGGAGTTGAATGTGTTTTATGCCAGGTTGCTCTAACTCATAAATATTTGTATGGTTATTTCTTTGATCTTCGCTATAGGGGATACCCTAAGATTCCTGTTATATTAAATTGAAATGTTAACCCCTTGGATGGTAGAGAATTCTCCAAAGCAATGCTAAATAATGTTTTTTTACCCCGATAGTTCAATTTATTTACCCCAGAATTTCTCCATCTTTCTTTTGAACATATGGATTTGATATATATGTGTAAATACCTTCAAGCAAGAAACTTCCATTTGCCTCTATGCACACACACAAAAGTTTATAACAAGCACCATGCTTTTTGTGAGTGAAGTGTTGTAGGTCATGTGAGAACCAATTCTACATAGTGTGCCATTATTATTGTGCCAGCCCTTTACCCTGATAAAGTACTCACGCCTTTCTATAATTGCATTGTTCAAGAACTGGTACATGTCAAAAAGAGGGGAGAAAGGATGACAGTATATGTTTTGGATTTCACATATATGGACCCAATGTCTTTAAGGCTTCACTAGCTCTGTGGACCCTAATTCTCCCTTTGGTGGCTGATTCTACTTCTGTCAACCAGGAATAGCCCCTTCCACTTCTCTTTCTCCTCCTGGTTCCTATATTCATTTGAAGATCTGAGCAGATGGGGCAGCAACTTTCAATTTACTGCCCCACCTACTCAGCACATTGAATCCACGTGGAGCAGTAAAATACAGAAGGGGTTTATGGTAAATACAGACTTGCTAACCTATCAAATTGGATCTTCTCTATGGAAAATTTCCTTACCATGATTAAGTGTCAAGGGCCCATGGGTAGTCCAAGGCCTCTTGAGCCCTGTAGTGCAGGGCTTCAAAAGCCCTTCTAATATATGGGCACCCATTTACTTGCAGGCTCCAGAGTCTTGCATCAACTGCCACACTTTCAGTTTCACCCCTGAACTTGTACTTTTTATAAAACATTTAAAATGGTTCACTGAAAGGTATCACTGCTTTTTAGCATTATGATCTATTTATAAAACAAGACATTATATACTAATCCTTTAAGGACCAGATGGGTGTGCAACACAATTCTTCACAATGCAATGCACACTCATCTGGTCCATACAGGGTTACCTTTTATATTTATATGTAACTTACATATTCATCATAGGAATCAGGTGCAACTGGTGGTGGTGGTCTATATCCTGAAGCTGTTGGGGCACCTCTTGACATTGGGACCCCTCGAGACACTGAGGGAAGAGACAATGCCCCTCGTGTTACTGGTGCACCTCTAGTAACTGGTGCACCCCTTCCAGGCAAAGCAGGGGGAATGGCACCTCCACGACTCCTAAGAAAAATTGGAAAAATATTAATAAATTGTACTGTACATTGGGAAAATGCAGGATTTCCAGACAGGAGCTTCCAAAAATTAAAATCAGGTTGCAATAATAATACCTAAATGTGTTCTTTATAATTCTGCATGTAAATGCCATTTCAGATCCCTGAGAACAGAACATGAGTGGGCAATTTAAGGTGCTCCAGCTGTTGTTGGACTACATTTACCATCATCGTCATAAGTCCAATGGTTGTCTGAAGATAATGCAAGTTGTAGTCCAACAACAGCTAGATAAACAGTCATATGCACAAGAGAAGCAAACATTTCTCATTAATATGATAAAGCTGTGTGTTCTCCTAATTTGATACAGAAGGGGTTTCTGGGAATTTGGAAACCCTGTCTCAACAACGTATGGTTACTCTTGTCATCAAAAATGAAGAAATATGACACCCTGGTCAGTTCTGTAAAAGTGATTTATTTAGGTTTCTGGAGGTTACAATCACTTGTACCAATGAGGTATTTAGTATTCTACCACCCACATTGCTAAAATCAAACTTGCGGTATTTCTGAGAAGTGGCCCTCAAAAAAAGCCCATTAGACTCAACAGAAAACAATGAACAAGTAGCATTCTATTATATACGGTCAATTCTACACATTTAGTGGATACATTTTCTGATGGTAATCCTGCACCTCCAAGTTGAGGTGTAGAAGCCAAAAAAGTGGTTTAAAACTACTGTTGTTTCAAAGAAGGAAAGCTCAGATTCTAAACACACATGCTCTCCAAGACATAAACAAATGGAGAACTGGCAGTTAACCCCTGAAAGCACAAAAAAGAACCTTAAAAATTAAACCAAGTGTCCCTAAACCTGCTACCAGCAGCACAAAACCCCTTGAATACCAAAGGGGTGTGCAAAACAGCAGGAAGCAATGCCTTGCACACCTCCAGATCAACAAGGGATAAAGCACAGGCCCAAAAACACATACATACCCAGTCAAGGTATGTACACCTGTCTATTGCATTGGGAGAGAGATGCAACAACCTCATGTCCTGCACCTGCTCAAACCACATTAGGCTTGAACAGGTGACATAGAATCATCAAACAGCTGACGCTGATGATCTCTCAGCTACTATTGGTCCATTCTGCCTTCATGTCGTCCACTGCCCTCAATATTGTTGTGGACACCCAGTTACTAGGTGATATCCACCCTGATCCCTGTTTTGAGGTACCAGTGCCACAGCCACTGGAGGGTGATATCCTCAGAGGTGGAGAGACACAGGACAGGAATAACAGAGAATACTTTGCCTATGAGTATCATGCATATATACCCACCTCAGGCTTACAACACCATGTTTTGTCTTCATTCCCAGGATGCTGATCTCATGCTTGACACCTGCCACTGCACCTGAATGTTGTTGAAGTGACTTTTTTTCCAGGTTTTCCTCTTCTGAGCTAACACCAACTTAAACAATGCCCTGGAACATGCAGCCTGTCACAACTCTGGGACATAGCCTTCAGTGTTTTTAAAGACTCCAGATGCCTTGCAATGGATGGCACCAGGTGAGTTTGTACTGACAGCTAACATGTGTGATATCCAACAATGTTTGTTGTCCCCCATATGACACACCTCATATAGCCACAAGTGACTTGCTTACTGTCTCACAAATGTTTCCTTCTCTTCCCTTACAGAATTGTACATGCCACCAATCTGCAGAGGACCTTTAAAACCTACACTGTGTTCATGAACATGTCATGTTGTTTCATGCTTAACAGGTCTATGCCATGTGCTTAACCCTTTGAATGCCAAGGGGTAACACTGCGCATTGCTCTACAATGTGTGGCTTCCCCTCTGGCATTCATAGGGTTAATGAAACAACTTCAACACATGTGAGAACTTACACACATCAACTATGCCACATTTCTCTGAACTCTGCTCCCAACCTATCGAATGCCAGATATATCTGAAAAACAAAGGTATAGGGACCAACCCACCATTCAAAGTGTTTGACCTTCAGTTCAGATGAAATATGATATACACAAATCCCAGGTTGTTTACCCCAGCAAATCTGAACCAAAGTAATTAATACACCCCAGTAAATCATATTTCTTGATCTCAACCCAAGCAATCATTGTTCCATGTCCATTCAGCATATGTCACCTGTGATGCTCACAACATCACATGTGCTACACAGAAGAGA
This sequence comes from Rhinophrynus dorsalis, assembly GCA_037306005.1. Classification (NCBI taxonomy): domain Eukaryota; kingdom Metazoa; phylum Chordata; class Amphibia; order Anura; family Rhinophrynidae; genus Rhinophrynus; species Rhinophrynus dorsalis. Next base: position 339,190,012 of record CM074720.1, on the reverse strand, counting down.
TCAAAAACACTAGCACTGTTGGATGTGTTTGGTATGTAGCTTTGGGAACATTGTCTCAGTGAATGTTACCTGATTTGACCTGTGGATGTGTGGTTTGCATCTTTCCCAGATGTCAGTTGGTATGAATATTGCCATCCTGTCAGCTGGGAGACATGTTTTGTTGTCACGACAGTGTCCAAATGTAACAGATCTGAACCTGCATGTACTTATGTGGAGGTAACAAATTGTGGGTGCATCAGTTGTTTTGGACCAACAGCTAACATGAGACTCATCCAGTTGTGTCCCCCATGTTGATGAGTCACATGATATCTGAAGGTCAGTCAGCAAAAGCTGAGGATTATTTGCAACAATGCAATACACATGAACACCAATGGAACTTGGAGTGCCAGGGTGGTGTCCACTGTATTGCTTTGCAATGTGTTAGATATCCCTCTGGAACGTACAATGTTGAGACACTGTAAGAAACAAAGACATGCTTCCAAGAGAGGAATTTTTATTGGCATATCATATCACCTTCTTCCCTTTTTGTCAGGGGGAAAGGCAGAAGGGGGAGGTCTGGACTGGATCCTGTTGTGATCATGCAGCTCCAAGACCACCTGTCCCAGGATGTCAGCCATTACCCCCAGAACTGCCTGATTTTCTGGGTCAATGTTGACAGTTGGCCCACAATGTGGTTTTTGTGTTTCCTTGCCTTCCTCATCCTCCACCTCTGGATCCACAGGAATTCCCTCTCAAGGTCAAATTCACTATCAACAGGTAAAGATGAGGAGGGTGCAGCTGGCAAATCTTCACCAGATGTAGCTGTTGCCTCCACAGCAGGTACAATAGGTGGCACACTGGTGGATGGCTTTGTAACTGGATCCATTGTTGGTTCAGTGGTCACTGGCTGGACAGCTGCTTCATGTGTTGGATCAGTGGTCACTGGATGGACAGCAGCTTAATTTGGTGATTCATTGGGCAATGGCTGGACAACTGCTTCATGTGCTGGTTCAGTGGGCACTTGCTGGACGGCTGCTTCATGTGGTGGTTCTGTGGGTACTTCCTGGACAGCTGCTTCATGTGATGGTGGTTCTGTGGGGAATTGCTGAGAACCCAATCAATTGGTGGCTGGGGGCATACATGTGGGGAGGAACCTTGACCCACCACATCAGTTTCCTCCACTGTTCATCCCAATGTGTGTTATTGGACTGTAGTGCACTTGTGGCCTCTGGAGCTCACCAACCAGGCCAATGGGTTGGTAGTATAATTGGCAGGGTTCGCTCCCCAGCACCTGACTTCCAGTTGGCCGGGTCCAGACTGGTTGGCCCTGGTAGATGCTAAATTGTGGTGGAAACAAGCTCATTTCTGAAGGCAGCATCTGTGGCCATATGTAAAGTACATCTGTGGCCCAGTCATCCATCCACCTTCTAGGGGTGGGGCTGGTGGGAGAAGGGTGGACATGGGCCATCAACCACCCTTCTGGTGTTGGTGGTGGAAGCCACTGATGTGTGATCCCTGTAGGCTGGGTGTCAGCTGGGACCTGATGCTGTGGCTGGTCCTGTGACACTAGGGTGGACCCCTCCTCAGGGTCTTGGGTCATGCCCCCTGTTTCTTGCTCCTCTGCCATTTCATGTCTCTGACTCAGACACTGCAATTGGAGGATAAAGGATGTGAATCGGTTGTACAATTACAACACGGTCTGCTGTGACATATGTCATGAATGGACAGGGTGGCATGGAGCAGATCCTACCAGCCACTGAATGTGATGGAAGCTGGAGGGTCACCCCCTGTTCCTGTGGGGTAAGCTGCCAGCTCCCCCACGTTCTTCTTGACTTGCCTTTTGCAGTCTGTCCTTCTTTTCTTCAGACCCATCACCGTTCTCCTGCACACTGAGACTGCGTTGACTATATCTGCAACCTCCTGTCATGCCTGTCTCCTACAGGCAGAGATGTCCCATACCTCTCTGTAGAGAAGATAATCCTCTACCTGTCCAGAATACCACAGACCAGACCATGAACACTGGTTCCTTGACCCCATCACCTTCCACTGCAGGCTCAGTTTGCTGGGATGTGAAAGGTACAACCTGCGCTAGCCCTAGCTGTGTTTGTCCCTAACCGACACCCACACCCAATCCCACTGCCAGTTCTCTTCCTGACTGGCATGTGCCTGTGTCTTGGCTGGTACCTCTCCTCCCACCTGCTTTCCATCTCCTCCCTGCCTGGGGATGCCCTGCACTCTTTCTTCCTCTTTCATGCTCTTCCCATCCCTCCAGCCTCCACTCCTCTCCCTGCCATCTCTCTTCTCCTCTTTCCCTCCCACTCACACTTAATCAATCACACAGGTACTCACACACTCAATCACAATCACCCTCTTGTACTCCTTTGCACTCACTTAGTCACACTATATAAATTAAAGATAAAAGTGTGTTGTGTAAAAACAAAATATGTCTTTGTGATTGTGTGTGGATGTAATGTGTGTGATGTGTTCAAAGGTGTAATATGTGTTTTTATAGTGCAAAAAGCTATACTACCCTCTCTCCAGTGTCTGCTCCTCTCTCTCATTAATTCTATTCTCTGTTCCTGGGACCTTGGGCTCTAGATTAAAGAATCATGAAACACAGATAGTGTATGGTGGTTTTTATACATATTGGGACTAATACTGATTCTTTACTGGTTTGGGATTGGCTGGGGCTTGGATTTTGATTAACGTGTCATTACTGTCAGTCAATAAAAAAGGGGGATAAAATATTTTTTAGCTATATAAGTGAAAGTAGGAAAATGAAACAAGAAATAGTTACACTGAAAACAAAAAATGGAAACTATGTAAATGAGAATAAAGGTCTAGCTGACTGTCTCAATGAATATTTCTGTTCAGTTTTTACAGAGGAAGATGAAGGGAAGGGACCTCTGTTAGAAAAACAAAATGGCAAGACATGGGAAACATACATGTTTACAGAGGAAGAAGTTCTACTTCAACTTTCTAAGGTTAAAACAGATAAATCAATGGGACCAGATGGGATACACCCAAAGTTATTACAAGAACTTAAATGTGTTCTGGCAAAACCTTTAACGGAATTATTCAATCAGTCACTAATGACAGGAATAGTTCCAGAAGATTGGAAGTTAGCAAATGTAGTACCTCTTCACAGAAAAGGTAGCAGGGAAGAGTCTGGTAAATACAGACCAGTAAGTCTTACATCAGTAGTGGGAAAATTAATGGACACTATGTTAAAGGAAAGAATTGTTGAATATCTGAATTTAAATGGCTTGCAAGATACCAAACAACATGGGTTTACAGCAGGGAGATCTTGTCAAACTAACCTCATAGATTTTTTTGACTGGATAACTAAAATAATAGATCAAGGGGGAGCAGGGGGAGCTTATCTAGATTTCAGTAAAGCATTTGACACTGTCCCTCATAGAAGACTCATATATAAACTGCAGTGTTTGGGTCTGGATGCAAAAATAGTTAAATGGATAAGGCAATGACTGAGTGACAGGAGACAGAGGGTGGTAATCAATGGAGAATATTCAGATGAAAGGAGTGTTACTAGTGGAGTACCTCAGGGATCTGTACTGGGACCCATTCTTTTTAATATTTTTATTAGTGATATTTGCAAAAGGTCTTCAAGGTAAGGTATGCCTTTTTGCAGATGATACCAAGATCTGCAATAGGGTAGACATTCCAGGGGGAATAAGCCAAATGACAAATGATTTAGGTAAATTAGAAGAACGGTCAAGAGTGTGACGGATGCAGTTTAACGTTGATAAATGTAAAATGATGCACTTGGAACATAAAAATCCAAAGGAAAGATATACTATTAAGGGTACTGTACTGTCAGAGACAACAGAGGAAAGGAATTTGTGAGTAATTATTTCTAATGACTTAAAGGTAGGCAGGTAATGTAATAAAGCAGTGGGGATTGCAAACAGGGTACTGGATTGTATAGCTAGGGGCATTAGTAGCAGAAAAAGGGAAGTGATCATGCCACTCTACAGTTCTCTAGTCAGACCTCACCTAGATTATTGTGTACAGTACTGGAGACCCCATCTCCAGAAGGATATAGATACTGTAGAGAAAATTCAAGGAAGGGCTCTAAAATGGTGACTGGTTTACAGGAAAAGAAATATCAGGATAGACTAAAGGATCCGAACATGTATAGCTTGGAGGAGAGAAGAGAGAGAGGGGATATGATTGAAACATTCAAATACATGAAGGGATTCAACAAAGTGCAGGATGGGAGTATATTTCAAAGGAGTAAAAATGTTAGGACAAGAGTCCATAGTCTAAAAATAAAGGGACACAGGTTTAGATTTAATCTAAGAAAGTTTTACTTCACTGAGAAGATAGTAGATAAGTGGAATAGCCTACCAGCAGAAGTGGTAGAAGTTAAAACAGTGACAGAATTTAAGCATGCATGGGATAGGCATAAGGCTGTCCTTAACTTAAGAAAAGACCAAGGACCATAAAAGGTTTGAAGTTTTTACTGTAAGAAAATGGGCAGAATAGATGGGCCGAAATGGTTCTTATCTGCCGTCAAATTCTATATTTCTTTGTTTCTAAGTCATCAAATGCTTGCCAATTTCCTTTCACAGTGCCATTTTCGGCATTATTTTATGTGAAAGATTAAGGCGTGGTAGATTAAAAACCAGACAACACCAGTTTTGTCATTATGGCAATCTGTGCAGCCTACGCTGATTGTTCTATTTTCTGGTTCGGCAAAAAACATGTTTGTGTATCGCTTGGTGCTTGTTTTTACTTTTCCACATGTTTTACCAGTGCTAATAGTATCGAACCCCCAATGTTAAAAAGGATAATTCTATTTTGATCTTTGCCACAGAGTAAAGAAATTAAAATACATAGTATTATTACATTTCTAACATGCATGCTCCTAGCTGTCTTTTCAAGAAGGTATATGGTTGTTTTTATTTCAAAACGTGTGGTTCCCTACTTCAAAAACCATGATTATTTGAAGTTGCATATTTTTAAAATCAAGGCACAATACAGAGACAGATGGTAAGCTGCCATCTCAGAATGAAATGACTGCAGTATGGTAGAAGGAAAATGATAAAGCTTCTGAAATATATATCCCTGTAGACCAATTTTGTAGAGTTTTACTGACATAACTCTATGAGGAAACACCTGTGTGTATCAACTTCTGTTAAATGACACTCACGTACATACAGTATACTCCTTCTGGGTGATGTACTAAGGAATTGGAGCAATTCAAGGACAAATCAACTGCTTTAAAAGTATAAATAAAATCCCCACTGATTAAAATTGGACTTTTACTCTTTGAATGCTAGAGAGGTCTTTAGTTCACAATGCAATGGAAACCTCTCTAGCACTGAACGAGAAAAAAAAACAATTTAAATGAATAGGAATTTTGAGAATTTTTATTTGGCCACTAATATTAATTTGGTTTGCTCCAGAATTATTCCATTTCTACTTGGTACATCATTATGCACACATCTTATACTTACACATAAAGCATACACAAATATGAAAATAACCAGTACGAATCCTTTACAGAGGAACTGTCACCATGGCAAATTTAAGGCATCTTGCAAAAAAAAAAAAAACCTAAATACCATTAAAATTATTCTATGGAAACAGTGCACTAACAGTTAAGTTATTCTATGGAAACAGTGCACTAAGAACTCCAAATCTGGAGAAATCTCAATACATTGTCACCAAAGAATAATATAGGAATTGGAGAAGTGATTTCACTGGAGACCTCATCTCCACTTTATCACTTTTTGATTACACTTTAGGCATCTCCACCTAAGAGGGAGCTGCACTAAGGGGTGGTAATGAGGTGATAATCTTCTCCAGTGATATCACTTCTCCAATTCCTATGTTATTCTATCAGTCTTGAACACACATATAACACATAATTATGCAAAGATACTTCATTTATAAGGAACAATAATACCGGCATAATAATATAAGAGTTCCAATATATAAATGTAGAAAAGGGATGTAACAATGCTTGTGTGTCCTGATAATAATAGGAGATGAAATGTAACAGACAAGCAATCAGTGCCATATATCATATACTAATATGTGATGTCAATTAAAAAATGCAATATTTGATAGAATTAATAGAAAGTCCATTAGTAAAAATGGGCACAACCATTATAACATAAATGTCTAAATTGATCTGCAGAAACTACAAAATTATATTTTAGGAAAATAAGTTGTGGCTAGACTCAGTGATAGTCATTATAACATTGTGTGGTCAAAAAACATTATTACTGTGCAATTAATATATCTATACACACTGTGGAATGTATCTAGCCCAGAGATATACTGTTTTAACATATATTTTACAATTTAATTAATTTAGCAACATAATGTGGTGATGTTGTATATTGTTGAGTCTAGCCACAACTTATGGAGGAAGAGGTAAAGTAGAGGGAAGTCTCCTCTCCAGAAGCCTTATCTTTTTTGAAATGCCCTGTCCTTCAGGAGGGGGAAGCTTTGCCCCATGGTTCCTGTGTTCCACACTGAACAAAAGAAAAAAGTTTCCATAAAATAATGTGCATTGGCACAGCTTAGTGCATATTCTCTCACCTGGCAGGAGTTGCATGAGTTCCTCTAATCCCTCTACCTCTTGTCACTTTTACTCGATTTGTATCTTCAGACCCATTTAAATATGTCAACTCTCTTAATTGTTCCTGCCGAATTTCATCATTGTAATCCTAGATGAAAGAAATAATAGAAATACTCAGTACATTAATTCATTTAGATAAGAAAAGAAAATCTATGGATTCTGTACAAAACAGCAAAAAGCTTGTTGTATTTGTTCAAGCATATTTAAAGGCTCTCTATTCAAAGGAAAAGTGAAGCAATTGTGCTTCAAACCACCTGCACTATAGGGAACAAATAACATTTCTCAATATTCCCTCTGACTTAAGTGAGAGGTTTAACTCCTTCAATGCTAAAGGGGTTTAACTCTTTGTGTGTCAGAGGGGTACGGAACGCATTGCTTTGCAATGCGTTCCGTACCCCTCTGGCACTCAAAGGGTTAAAAAACAATATCATATTGGCCACATCCAATATGAGCAGTGCTAAAGAAAATGAAAATTACCACAGGTTATAGAAAAATATACTGCACTGCAACAATCCTCCCAAATAAATGGTGAAATACAATATGACAGTGGCCACTGGGAAATAAATATAATGTTTTCCATAATTATTTTAATTAGAGGATATAAAGTTTAGGGTTGTCTCCTTAAAAATGCTGATAGTTTCTAGAAGAGCTGAACATACATATATATATATATATATATATATATATATATATATATATATATATATATATACACACACACACACACACATATAAACTATATAAAGTTGACATTTGTCCCTGTAATTATACAATGTCCAGAGTGTTCCAGATATTTAGTAACATAATTATTAATTATATCACTGTACCACTAATACAAATGTAGAAGAATATTTTTACAGCACACAATACAACATGAATATTATTGCAGATGGTGGAGCTATGATCAAGCAGATCTTATTAGATCAAGAGATAGTGGATTTTGGGTCATAAGAGACTTAGATACAAAAATAATCACAATCATGATACAGTCTTACCCTCATAATATAATGGACTCCCTTGACAAAGTGGTCATGTTTGGCAAAATGGTACGATGGTTGTAAACTCTTTGTGCACCATTTTAGATGGCCTATTCTTGTCATCTTAATTTGTTTAATATATAGTTATTATATTCATTTAACTACAATGCACCATTCTCATTATTGTTTCCTTGTGTTTTGCAAAGTAAAACATAATTTAATACTGATATTCAAAATACTATATATTTAGAAAAATTCCAGTCATAAGTGGCACCCAACTCTCCCTATAATCCCCAATTAGACCAGCAAAAAAAGCTGGAACATAAATTGAAATACAAATTTACAAAAAAAACAAACAAAAAAAAACAACAATATGATATTCAAATACATCTACATATGTGAGAGGGAAAAAAAAACACAACACAACACAACAATTAAATAATAGAGAGAGTTTTTGGATATTTCGTTTAAGGTCTATGTTTCCTGAAGGTTTAGATGGAATGGTGGTTCACCCTTATTAGTGTGATGGGTATGTTCAATGACACACATTTGTAATTCACTTTTCGTATTTTTTATATTTGGATAGGTATATGTTTATTTGATGATTATCCTAGTGTAATTGGAATGTTCAATGATCCACATTTGAATTTCACTTTTTTTGTATTTTGATAGGTATATGATCATTTGATGATTATTTTAGATTTTTTATTTCACAGTTTATTTGTTTTTTCTTTGTTTCTCTTTTTTATTTGTTTTTCTTTGTTTCTTTGTTTTCCTCTCACATATGTAGATGTATTTGAATATCATGTGTTTTGTTTTGTTTTTTGTAAATTTGTATTTCAGTTTATGTTCCATTTTTTTTTTGCTGGTCTAATTGGGGATTATAGGGAGAGTTGGGTGCCACTTATGATTGGAATTTTTCTAAATATATAGTATTTTGAATATCAGTATTAAATTATGTTTTAGCATTTTATGTAATTGCTGGTTAATTGGGAATTAGTAGGGGGGTTGGATGTCACATTCGATTGGGATTTTTTTGAATATATAATATTAGTACTAAAAATGGTCTTATTAGTATATTCAATATATTGTTTTGCATGTCAGTCCTGGTCTGTCTGTGTTTATGGTAAGCACTGACTGATTGGGTGTTAAGATTGACGTATCTTTGATTCAATGTTGGTGTGTAAAGGAGTTTAAGATTGGATACTTTGTATTTTATCAGACGAATCAGAATGTTTGTTCAATTAAGATACAGATTTAAATTTCTCTTTGTATAAACGGACCTTCATTTTCCTCTGAAGAAGTGGTCAGGAGGCCACGAAACATGTTAGGATAATATTAGTGTTGAGCGAGCACCACGATGCTCGGGTGCTCGGGTGCTGTGACCGAGCACCCCCTGAGGCTCGAGTGCTCGGCCGAGCACCCGAGCCCCATTGGAATGAATGGGGCGACACCAGGCACCCCCTGCTCTGATGAGGGGAGGGTGCCTGGTCAATGCCCCCTTCATCTCCGCTATGCCCCCTTCATCTCCGAATGCCCCCTTCAGCTCCGCAATGTTCCCCTTCAGCTCCGCTATGCCCCTCTTCCACAATGTGCCCCTTCATCTCCGCTATGCCCCTCTTCCACAATGTGCCCCTTCATCTCCGCTATGCCCCTCTTCCACAATGTCCCCCTTCATCTCCTCTATGCCATAGAGGAGATGAAGGGGGACATTGTGGAAGAGGGGCATAGCGGAGATGAAGGGGCACATTGTGGAAGAGGGGCATAGCGGAGATGAAGGGGCACATTGTGGAAGACGGGCATAGCGGAGATGAAGGGGGACATTGTGGAAGAGGGGCATAGAGTCTATGCCCCTCTTCCACAATGTCCCCCTTCATCTCCGCAATGCCCCCTTCATCTCCGCAATGCCCCCGTACCTCCAGTCCCTGGTGGTCCAGCGGAGCTTCTTCGGATCTGTGCCTCTTCCGGCACAGATCCCCGCCACCCGAACATGTCGGGCGAGCACATGGCGGTACTCGACGAGTACCGCCATGTGCCGAGCAGAGCGATGCTCGAGCCGATCCGAGCATCGGCCGAGCACGCTCGCTCATCACTAGATAATATATTTGATGTTGTTTTAATTTTTGTTTTAAAATAAAACATATTTTATAGGAATTTCTTTTTTTTGGTCCGTTTTGTATCCAGTCTTTTTTCGTACTGTTGCCATTTTATCACTAATAGGTCCATTTGCAGGGAGGACTGGCAAACTTTCCCCGCTGGAACACCGGTTCCGATTATTCAAGGACAGGTGGGAGCATGAGGTGTAAGTACTTTTCTATTGCTTAGGGGTTACTGAAGAAATATACTTCAGATTTAAAGCTCTCCTCCTGTGTGTTTTCTTGTGGTTTACCTCCATTATTGTCAAGGTTTGGCTGAACTGCTCTTTCTCTGCTGCTCGATTCTACTGTATGAGCTAATCTAGTGCTCTGTTATCTATTGCTACTGCCTTCCCTGTTCTGAGTGTGGCTGAATCAGCTGACCTCTCTGTGATTGCTCACCTGACTGCTATCAGCCAACCCTCCCAGGATATTTAAAGCAGCTTGGCTCACTTCCTAGTTTGCCCTTGTGTTTGTTTCTGTCTGCAAGAGTGTTATACTGCTTTCCTGATTTCCTGTGCATGACCTGGCTTCCTCTGATGTCCCTTCTGGTTCCTGACTCCCGGGCTTGTTCCTGACACCGCTGATCTCCGTATTCCTGACCCCGGATTGGCTGAGCACCTGTCTTGGTTTCTGACCCTGGCTTGTGTTTTGGTTTATGCTTCTGGATAACAATTTTGATTTGCTTGCTTTTGTTATTTTAATAAAGGTGTTTTGCATTTTATATTTTTGTGTCTGTCTGGTTCCTGGTCCCTAACAGTACACAAGGGCCATGAATTCAGAAGGCACAGGCAATCCACCAAATGTTTTTTTCATGGACCAGGTAGACCAGCGCAGTTTGTGTTAGCCCTCCAGACTTTGTTGCGCTGTACTGCGCATCTGGCTCCACCACCTCAGCAACCCCAGGAGCAGGCTGCCCCTATAGCTGCTGCCACTCCCGCTCCGACTACCAATGGTGATTCCAATGTTGCTAGAGGCATGACTGGGTCCGCCCCACTTCCCTAGCATTATGTGTTGACCCTAACCAGCTCAGAGGTTTCCTGAACCAGGTCAGTATCTATCTGGAGATGGTACCACAGTCCTTTCTATCTGATAGGAGTAAGATGGACCTTGTGATTTCCTTACTCTCTGACAGGGCTTTGGCATGGGCTAAACCCCTTTGGGAGATGCAGAAACCCATAGTTTGCAATTACCCTGAGTTTGTGGCATAATTTAAAAGGGTATTTGATGTACCGGGCCACTCCACATCAGGTGTCAAGCAGCTAATGTCCATCCAGCAGGGTACAAGGACAGTTTCAAATTATGCCATACAGTTTCATACCCTGGCAGCCGAGGTTGGTTGGAATAGTGAGACTCTCGTGGCTGCTTTCTCTAATGGGCTTTCGGATACAGTTAAAGATGAGATTGCAGCCCGGGACCTCCCCAGAGATTTAGAGGAACTGGTCTCATATTGCATCGTGATTGACTCTCGTATCCGTGAGAGACCCTCCTTCAGTGAGCAGCTGCGGAGGCATCCCATCCGTTTAGCCCCGAGCTTTTCATCCCCACCCATGCCTCCCTCTCCTCCCGTGCCTCCTAGTCTAGAGACCTCAGGCGATGTGAAGCCCATGCAGCTTGGGTTCACTCACCTTTTGGTTGCTGAAAGGGCCTTTAGGAGGAGGGAGGGCCTGTGCCTTTACCACATTAATCAGGGCATATTCTGCGAACTTGCCCCATATGTCTGGGAAATGCTTGCACCTAAGGTCCTATAGGGGACAGACCTTAGGTGGCGTCTCAGCGTCTCCGGCTATCCAGAAGGAAAACCTCTAGTCTTCATTGGGCTCTCTTGGGGTGAGTGTTCCATTATAACTGAGGCACTTATTGACTCTGGTGCAGCGGACCTCTTTATCGACAGTGCCTTCATCCAGAAGCAGCTCCATACCACTCCACTTGCCATTGTGGTTGATTGATGACAGACCCTACATCCGCCTCAGGTTACCCACAAAAACGTTCCTTTGTCTATCGCTGTAGGAGCTCTCCATCACGAATCCTTACATTTCCAGGTCATCCACTCTCCTCACTATCCTTTGGTCCTGGGTTATCCATGGTTGCGCAAACACAATCCCACATTCGACTGGGCAAGGGCCGAAGTCATAGCATGGTCACCCAACTGTTCCAAGACATGCCTAGCAAAAGTGGTGAAGGTACTAACCACATCCAGTCTCTTCACTGCATGAAGAGTACCAAGTGTTCCGTGATGTATTTGATGAGGGCTGGGCTGGTGAGCTCCCAACTCACCGCCCATACAATAGTACCATTGAATTGCAACATGGGGCCATACCCCCTCGAGGTCGAGTCTACCCTCTTTCTGTCGTGGAGAATAAGGCCATGGAGGAGTATGCTGCTGATGCGCTGTCCCGGGGGTTCATCCGCAATTCCTCCTCTCCTACTGAGGCCGGATTCTTCTTCATGAAGAAAAAGAGCGGAGAACTGAGACCCTGTATTGATTACATGGGGCTCAACAGCATCACGGTCAAAAACACCTACCCTATTCCACTTACCACCGAGCTATTCGATTGATTAAACGGGTTCAAGGTGTTCATAAAGCTTGGCCTGCGAGGGACATACAGTTTGGTATGGATGAAGGAGTGCCGCAAATGGAAAACCATGTTTAACACCAGGAGCTGGCATTATGAATACCTCGTAATGCCCTTCGGTCTCTGCAATTCTTCTGTGGTTTTCCAGAAATTCTTAAATTATGTCCTCCGGGACATGCTCCAGCAATGCGTGGTGGTATATTTAGATGACATTCTGATCCATTCCGCCTCCATGGAAAGCCACGATGCAGATGTAGCCCCAGTTCTGCAAAATTTAAGAGATACTCTATTTTGCAAAATAGAAACGTTTGAGTTCCACTGCAAACAGGTCACCTCCTTGGGGTAATTTTAGAGGTCGGTTTCACTATGGACCCTGAGAAACTCTAGGCTGTTCTTGAGTGGCCACGCCCCGTAGGTTTCCTCTCCCTTCAATGTTTCCTTGGGTTCACAAATTACTACAGGAATTTTATCCGCAACTTTTCCTTGATTGTAAAACCCCTTACCAACATTACCAAAAAAAAGACGGTAACTCAACGCATTGGTCCCTGGAATCCATCAAAGCATTTGAGGCATTAAAAGTTGCCTTTGCCGCCACATGCATTTTACACACCCAAAACCCGAGCTTCCTTTCATATTTGAGGTTGATGCATCTGAGACAGGAGTAGGTGACCTACTATCTCAAAGTCCTACTCCTGAGAGGCAGTTGCACCCGTGTGGGTATTTATCGAAGAAGCTAAGTCCTGCGGAGTGCAACTATGAAATTGGTGACCATGAGTTGCTGGCAATAATACTCACTCTAAAAGAATGGAGACATTTGCTCGAGGGAACTTCATTTCCAATCCTAATCCTCATAGATCATAAAAATCTCACATATTTGTCTGAAGCTAAGCGTTTGACTCCAAGACAGGCCCGATGGGACTTATTTTTGTCCCATTTTAATTATGTGGTCTCTTACCTGCCGGGCACCAAAAATGTCAGGGCTGATGCCCTAGCCAGGCACTAAGGGGGAGAGCCATTCTAGTTCTATTATCCTTCCGGACCGAGTACTGGCCACAATATGTACTAGCATAACATCTCCCCTCAGGGACAGAATATGGACCACCCAGGTAGATGCATCTGCTGAGACTCCTTCTGGGTGCTGTTTTGTACCTATTAACTTTCATACCAAGTGCTAAAGAGTTGGCTACGGTCTTTGTCAAAGAGGTCTATCGGCTACACGGGGTTCCCAAAGTCATAGTTTATGACCGGGGTAGCCAGTTTGTCTTGAGATTCTGGAGGCCTTCAGTGCACAGCTAGGTATCCAACTCTCCTTCTCTCCGAACGGGGCTGCTGGAGCGCTAACCAGTAGGGGTGGGTGAAAAGTGTGAAAAATATCCTGCATGATTTTTCATTAAAATGTGCCAATTTTATTGCTTTTCCCGCAAAAAATAATCCCTTCCCACCTAAAATGTCCTCCTTTTCACCTATTTTAATAAATTTTACTCCTATGTTAACACATTTTTGGCGTATTTTAACACATTTTTCTCCTAGATTTCGTATAAGTACTACATTTCCTATGGTAATATTGCTTCTTCTGAGGAGTGAAGTTTAGAAATAAGTGGCTGAAAGTCAAAGTTCTGAGTCCTACAGCAACATATGTGTTAGCATGCAGAATGCATTTGTCCTTTGCCCACAACACTACATTCCTGCTTAAGTGACACTGACATATATTCATAATGATGTAAAGTAATGAAAAAATAAAGTACAACATACAATGTGGCAGATGTGTATTGTAGTGGTGGTGGTGGTGCGGGACTGGCATGGTGTGATTTGTGTATGTATATTGTTTTTATCATTGTTATACGCTATCCTCCTTCTCCGATTATTGACACACATTACTTATTGGTTATAGCAGTGGATCCAAGTGGGATAGATGGTGGCAAGTGGCAATCCTTCTTCACATCCCTCCTCCACCTCCTCATCTGTGCTGCTGTTAATATATTTGTCCTGGCTTTGTCTGTCATGTGTGGCTTCTGCTACTATTAATACTGGGGCTAGATGTTACAGCAGCAGCACCAAACGGACTCATCATATCTAACACTGTGGATTTTAACCTGTGTTGCAGTTTTTGGGTACTCAAAACAGGGGTGTGTGGCTGAGTGGGACTTGGACTTAGAAGAGGCGATGATGCTGATGATGACTGATAGGCTGACTGTGTGCTTTTTTGACATCTGTACTTGTCCAGGGTCAGACTTCCAATGGCCTTCTCAAGCACTTTATAGACGGGCACAGTGCTCCTTAAAAGTGGTGGAAGATTTCTTCTAACCTCATAGCGCTGTCAAATCATCACTCTCATATTCATCTGTATCTGAACAAGAGAAGGATGCTGGAGGGATATATTCTAGATCTACATCATCATCAGTCATCATTAAGTCATCCTCAGCAGCATCAGCATCACCTGACAGTTCTTGCTCACTACTATCCTTATATTCCTCTAAGCTTTTAGATGTCTCAAACAATTTCTGTTTATTTTTACTGTAACAAAATTTGCTGCTACTTTGAGGACAGGTGTTTTGGTGCTGGAATTAGTTTTGCTGGGACCTTGACAAACTGCATCCTCCCTTGGAGTAGAAGGATCATCATCATTGATTGCACACACGGCAGCAACCATTGCTGCAATCAGTTTTTGAACTACTGCTTTACTCTTATGTCCCTGCACTGCTCCACCCCTTCCCCTTCCCCTTGTGTATTTGCTGGATATTTCACAACAACACTGTGTTTTTTTAGTATGGTACACAACACAACTGATGGAGCTGTATGATGCCTTGCCTAAGCTCAGTCAGCTGTATGTCACTGTCACCTAAGATATTTAGTTTTTTATTCTTTTTTTATATTTTTTTATTTATTTTTTTTTAAGTTGTCCACCCTGTTGTCTTATCACAGTCTGTCCAAACAAAAATTATAGCTGAAAAACAAAAACAACAACGTCTTTACCCAGGATTCCCCACCCAGCACAGAGACAATAACAGCAAGATCAGCAAGCAAATAGGTCCCTAGCAGCCTGTGTCTCACCAGTCAGTCACATGGAATTTTGGAGTATTTGGGGGTCAACCTCCTTCCTCCCTTCTTATCCCCTAGAGTACCCCCAGACTCCCCTAATACAGAGAACAAATGTCCTACCAAAATTACTCCCTAAACTAAGCTTCAATTCCCCTTTATTTGCCGATCTCCTCTATCTCAAAAACATGCTGCTCTCTCCTCTCACAAATACAGAATGGCTGCTGTGAGAGCCTGACAGCCTTTTATATGGCTGTAGAAAACTTTCGTGTGGTGGAGAAATATTTTTCTTCCCATTGATTTTAATGGGTGGAAAAAGCAGAAAGACAGCACTTTTTGTGTGAAAGTATTCACCAAGCAGAAAGTGCCATTAATCACTGATTTCAGTTTGAGGCAAAAATTTTTGCCCATCCCTACTAATCAGGCCTTGGAGCAATTCCTGCTGTGTTGCATCTCAGATCATCATAATTGGTTGGACCTGCTACCTTGGGCGGAGTTTGCTCATAACAGTGTTGTCTCAGCTTTTACTCGGCTCTCTCCCTTCATGGTGAATTATGGGTGTCAACCCTCCATGATTCCAGATTCGTTCTCTCCCCAGGGGATTCTGGCAGTGGAGGATCATCTCCAGTGAATCCGTTCCACATGGGTGCATGTCCAAGAGTCATTCCGACTCTCACAACAATCCCAGGAGCTTCAGGCCAATCGTAAATGCCTACCCACAACCCCCTACCAGGTCAGGGTTAGGGTCGGGTTGTCCTCCAGAAATCTCCGCCTCCTAGTGCCCTCTCAGAAACTAGCTCCCCGCTTTGTTGGGCCTTTCTATATCCTCAGACGTGTGAACCCTGTGGCCTATGCCCTAGACCTCCCTCCTAATATGCGGATACACAATGTGTTCCATGTCTCGCTGCTGAAACCCCTGATATGCAATCATTTCACTACAGTCACTCCTCAACCCCATTCTGTGCCCATGAGGAGTTTGAGGTCCACTTCATACTCGATTCTCATAGATTCAGAGGGAATCTTCAATATTTGGTCCATTGGAAGGGGTACGGTACAGAAGAGCGCTCATGAGTTCCAGCTGCAGACATGCCTGCCTGTCACGGTCACACCAATAACGTTCAGGAGTCAGTACGGTATAGTTAAATGCAAATAGATCCCACTATATACACAAGTAGCAAGCAGAAGGTACAATCCAGCGAGCACTGCTATCAGGAATAGTAGGCTGCCAAGCTTGACCACTCTGCTGGAGACTAGGCCTCAACTACTGGTAGTCTCTGCAGGAACCAGGAGCAGGAGAAGGAACAGGAACACTGGATCTTGATCCAACTAGTGAGAATCCTGACTCACGCCTGCAGTCAGTATAGAGCGTTATCTGACTCACACCTACAGTCAGTATAAGGAAATGGATAACTGACTCATGCCTGCAGTCAGTATAAGGAAATGGATAACTGACCGATGCCTGCAGTCAGTATCGGAGCTAGTCTACCAGAGCCGCAGGTCCGCACTAGATTGGGTGTCTGCTAGGTACAAGGAAAAAATGTAAGAATAGTCTGACAGAGCCACAAGTCAGCACCAGAGGGGGTAGTCAGACAGTTCAGGTAGTCAGCCAGAGCCACAAGTCTGCACCAGGTTGGGTGTTCACTATAGGGATAGACAAGAGAATAGTCACACAACCACAGGTCAGCACCAGGTTGGATGGAAGACTAGTCAGGTCATACACAGAGCCCAAGGTAATAGAACTGCTATGAACAACAACGCAAGGGCAACTGAGTCAAGACTCAAACTGCCCTTTAAACCCCTCCTCAGGGAGTAGGTAGGAGGAGAAGCTCAGAGGAAGGAAGTAGGTAGGAGGGGACTACAGGAAGCAAGGCATATAAAACAGAGGCCTGCTGCATGCTTGAAGCCTCGCGCCTGCAGATGACGCTCAAAACAAGGTAAGCTGTAACAATGCCCCCACACTCCTCCATGCTTTCCATGCATGCTTTCCCCATAAACCTGGTCCTGCCCCTTGGGGGGGGGTCATTGAGGGGGGTTACTGTCAAGGTTTGGCTAAGCTGCTCTTTCTCTGCTGCTCAATTCTGCTGTCTGAGCTAATCTAGTGCTCTGCTGTCTATTGCTACTGCCTTCCCTGTTCTGAGTCTGGCTGAATCAGCTGACCTCTCTGTGATTGCTCATCTGACTGCTATCAGTCAACCCTCCAAGGGTATTTAAAGCAGCTCGGCTCACTTCTTAGTTTGCCCTTGTGTTTGCTTCTGTCTGAAAGAGTGATTTCCTGTGCATGACCTGGCTTCCTCTGATGTCCCTTCTGGTTCCTGACTCCCTGGCTTGTTCCTGACATCGCTGATCTCCGTATTCCTGACCCCGGCTTGGCTGAGCACCTGTCCTGGTTTGTCTTTTGGTTTATATTTCTGGATCACGATTTTGCTTTGTTTGCTTTTGTTAATTTAATAAAGGTGTTTTGCACTTTGTATTTTTGTGTCTGTCTGGTTCCCTGTTCCTAAAAGTTATCTCTTCTGCTCCTGGTGACCTGGCTTGTTGATGTTGGTCTGTATCTATTGTTGAGTCCCTCCTTTCGTGTCTGTTTGCCTGCCCCTGCTCGGAGTCTCTCCTTGGGCACCCGCTTAGACTTGAGGAAAGGAGATTTCATCTACAACAGCGGAAGGGATTCTTTACGGTAAGGACAATAAAGGTATGGAATTCACTGCCTGAGGAGGTGGTGCTATCGAATACATTAGATGCCTTTAAAAAGGGTCTGGATACTTATTTAAAAGAGAAGAACACAGAGGGCTATGAACGTTAGTATTGGGATTAATATTTAGTTAGTGCTTGTTGATCCAAGGAGAAATCTGATTGCCATTTGGAATCAAGAAGGAATTTTTTCCCCCCATTCAAGGCATAATTTGAAATTGCTGTATTGAGGGGGGTTTTTTGCCTTCTTTTGGATCAATGATGGTAAACAGGAATAGGAGAAGGGTTGAGCTAGATGGACGCAAGTCTTTTTTCTATGTTAAATTACTATGTTGCTCTGTTACTTGTTCCTGGCTTATATGTATTGGGTTGCTGTGTGTCAGGATTTGTCTGCTGCTCCTATACATGCTAGTATTGGGGTTCCTTGAAGTCTCAGTCAGTCCTCAGTTGTTGGGGGGCTTTACTGGCAGTCTCTTAGTCCTTGCCTCTTCCTCTGGATACAGTAGTCCTGCCTGCTTGATACCCTGCTTACAGGGTCTGAGGGTAGTGGTCTCCATCATATTGTAAAGCAGTCTTGCTTGTTGTGTTTCCCTTACTTTAAGGCCTGGAAGCAGTCTGCCTGCTTGATACCCTACATACAGGTTCTGAGGGTAGTGGTCTCCCTCATATTGCAAAGCAGTCTATCTTGCTGCTTTTGGTCTACTCTAAGGCCTGGAAGCAGTCTGCCTGCTTTATACCCTGCCTACAGGGTCTGAGGGTAGTGGTCTCCCTCATATTGCAAAGCAGTCTTGCCTCCTGTATTTGGTCTACTCTAAGGCCTGGAAGCAGTTCTGCCTGCATGATACCCTGCCTACAGGGTCTGAAGGTAGCAGTATCCCTCATATTGCAAAGCAGTCTTGCCTGCTGTGTTTTAAAGGGATAGTAATGCTAGAAAAAAGTATTAACTATATGGTAGATACAATTAAAAGAGAGTACTTGCACTTATTCATATCTCTCAAACCATTATGGTTTGAGAGATATAGGAAAATAAAGTTCTCCACTCCCTCCCCCTTCTGCTTGATGAGCTGTAAAGCTGTCAGAAGCAGATTTTGGTCGCTTGACCAGATGCGACTCTTCAGCAGCACATACATAATGATATCCAAACCAGGCACACGATGTAGACCGTTCCAATGAACTATTTATTTTTTGGGTATCACTATGTTGGCGCTGCTGAATAGCCGCCGTCTGATCCAGGAACCAGAATCTGCTTCTGACAGCTTTACAGCTTATCGAGCAGAAAGGGGAGGGAGAGGAGAACTTTATTTTCCTATATCTCTCAAACCATAATGGTCTGAGAGATACAAATAAGTGCAAGTACTCTTTTAATTGTATCTACCATGTAGTTAATACTTTTTTTCTGACATTACTACCCCTTTACGGCATTGAAGCAATCCTGTCTTCTTGATACCCTACCTACCAAGTCTGAGGGTAGTGGTTTCCTTCAGACTGCAAAGCAGTCTTGCCTGCTGTGTTTGGTCTACTTGAAGGCCTGGAAGCAGTTCTGCCTGCATGATACCTTACCTACAGGGTCTGAGGGTAGTAGTCTTCCTCATATTGAAAAGCAGTTTTGCCTGCTGTGTTTGGTTTACTCTAAGGCCTGGAAGCAATCCTGCTTACTTGTTACCCTGCCTACAGGGTCTGAGGGTAGTGGTCTCCCTCATATTGCAGAACATTCTTGCCTGCTGTTATTCCACCCTATCTGCCTTTGGATCCTACTTTCCCACAAAGTTTCACTTTCTACCAGTATTCCTGACTTCCATCCTGGTCAGGGTTCCGGCTCAACCGGAATCGGACATCTGGCTTTGCAACCAGCATCTTTAACATGGCTCCGGCCTCAGCAAGGAAATCAGGGGACTGGCTCCACTCCCGAACTACGCTCTCTAGCGTCCAACTGTAGCACATACTTTTGCTGGGAAACTTTGGGAACCCATACCTGATGAAATCTTGGCAACCTTGCCATTCTGCATATGTACTTTGGGATTGTTTCTGTGAAGTTTTTGACTCTCTGCAGCAGGAGCCATAGGTGTACAAACTGTTGACAGTAGCACACACTCTGACACATAAATCATTTCACTACTTCTTTTTCTACCCTAGAGCCCTGGGAACTTTTTAGAGTGCTTCTGCTGCTGTTAGTTGCAGCACCTTTTTGCCCTGATGATAGTGTGTCTCCCAGTCAGAGCTGTGGCTGTGTTTCAGGTGGGCTCTAATAGAATAGGTACCTAGGTGTGAGCCTGCTTCCCCCCTGCACAGACAACAGAAAGCAACATGCTTAGTTTTAGGTTCCTGAGTGAAGTATCTCCATACTGTGGACTTCATGGACTGAGGGGTTCCTGAGGTGCTGCTACTACTTCTACTGGGGCTACTACTAGGTGTCAAAGGTGCAGCACTTCCAGCAGCAGAAGAGGCACTCGTCATATCTAACATTGTGAATGTTAATAACCTGTGTTGCTGTTGTTGTTGCTACTGCTGGGTGCTCAACACAGGTATGTGTGGCTGAGTGGGACTTTGAAGAGGTGATGATGACTGATAGGGTGACTGTGTACTTTTGACATCTTTGCTTGTCCAGGGTCAGACTTTCCAATGGTTTTCTCAAACAGTTTAAAGACAGGCATGGTGCTCCTTTTCAGTGGTGGAATATTCAGACTTTGCCTTTCTGTTAATTTTATGGCCATGTCATCATCCTCAACTTCATCTGCATCTGTATCTGAACAAGAGAAGGATGCTGGAGGGATATATTCTAGATCTGCATCATCATCAGTCATTATTAGGTCATTCTCAGCAGCATCAGCATCACCTGCCAATTCTTGCCCATTACCCTTATACTCCTCTAAGCTTTTTAAAGGTCTCAAACTATTTCTTTTACTTTTGCTGCAAAAAAGTTCACTCCGATTTTCTGAATGGGTGTTTTGGTGCTTATGTGTATCATTGTCTGATGCAGCAGATGGATCAGCTGCTACACCTTCCACTTTATGCTACTGTCATCATCAACACTTGACTTATAAGGTTCTTTTTTTTATACTGGCACTGGTGGTGCTGGAAGTTTTGCTGAGACCTTGACAGACTGCATCCTCCCTTGGAAGAGAGGCATCCTCATCATTTATTGCACACGCTGCAGAAAACATTGCTGCAGTCAGTTATTGAACTACTACTTTACTCTCATGTCCCTGCACTGCTCCATCCTTCCCCTCTACCCTTGCCCCTTGTGTGTTTACTGGACATTACTCAACTACTCTGTATGTTTTTACTTTACAGTACACAGCACAACTGATGGAGTGTGAGTCTTGCCTTAGCCCAGTCAGCTGTCTGTCACATAATATATTTAGTTGTTTGTTTATTTCTTTATTCTTTTTTATTTATTTTGTTATTAGTTTTTTTATTTATTTAGTATTATTTTTTAAGTTGTCAACCCTGTCTTATCACAGTCTGTCCAAAACAAAAAAATTATAACTGAAAAGCAAAATCAACAACTTATTTCACAAGACTTCCCCAGCACAGAGAATACCAGCAAGTTCATAAAGCAAATAGGTCACCAGATGCCTGTGTCTTGCCAGTCAGACACATGGAATTTTGGGGTATTTGGGGTCAACCTCCTTCCTCCCTTCTTCTCCCCAGGGTGCCCCCAGACTCTCCTAATACAAAGAACAAATGTCCTACCTAAACTAAACTTCAATTTGGTTTATGTTTTTCTATAGCTCAAAAAACGTGCTGCTTTCTCCTCTAACAAACACAGAATGGCATGCTGTGAGAGCCTGACAGCCTTGTATATGGCTGTAGGAAAGTAGAAAAAACTTTTGTGCGGAGGGGAAAATGTTTTCTTTCTATTGATTTCAATGCTAGGTGAAAAAATCGGAAAAACACAACTTTCATGGGAAATTATTTGCGAAGCGGGAAGTGCCATTATTCACCGATTTCAGTTTGAGGCAAATATTTCCACCCATGCCTAAAAGGCATCCCACTTCACTGGAAAAAAATCCCTTTCCCCAAAGGGATAAATCTGTCTTTTGAGGGTAACAGTAAACAGTACTCAATGACTCCCTTGATAGATGTAGCAATATTAGTTATGCTGGAAATAAGGGTTTTAAGCCATGCAGACTCTTGTTCAGAGGAAGAGGCCTGGAGTTGGCTGTGAAGGGGCCATAAAAAAAGGGCCATAATCACCAATATGATTCCTGGGGAGACTAGTTTGACATGTGCAACAGAGAGCCACAGAAGATCCCTATAGATTTGTTGGACTTAGTCTTCCTCCACTGTGGTCAGACATATCAAGAAGACACAAAAATTGAGAAAAAAGAACAGAGAATAATGAAAATAGTACAAGAATCTGCCTGTTGTGGGGGGCATGATAAGGTGCCAGGAGGAAGAGTCAGCCACCCAGAGTGAAATCCTACTATATCAGGTCCCCATTCATGTAATAGAAAGGAAAAAAGCAATGGCTCCTTTCCTTCCTCTCTATGAGGCCCAGTAAAAACATCAGGTCTAATGGGAATCTAATAAAAACACCATGTAACAAAATAACACTGTGGTTATCCAACCACTTGCTTCCAACATAGCGGCAAGGAGGTCTCCTACAACACACCCTTTCATCCTTTTCTGGAAGTTTAGAGCCCATCCTGTATGGCCGAAGACAGCCAAAAGAAGGTGACGTTCCTCTAAAAAGGCAGGTCAAAGAAAAGTAAAAGCATGTCCTGAACAATAAATCATCCTTAACCCATCAGAAGAGCAAGGCGAAAGTAAGAAAGCACAGGTAAATAGAGAATTTGAGGGCCAGAGTGCAATGAAAAGCCAAAAAATCTATAGGTCTCAGATTGTGGCTGACAACTAATGCATAAGACAACTAATGCATAATCACAGGAGCTGTGGACTGAAGAGTCCTCTTCGGTCTTCAGTCTCATAATAATGCAAAGACAAAATGGAGAGTGGCTAAAAAATTCTTTATGGTCATCCCCAAGCACACCCTAGGTTCTAGAAAGTCTGCCCCCTGTTCCATATCCATTATAGAGAAAAGGGGAACAGGATCCCACCTAATGGATGATGAATACTCCAATTTACCAAAATAAAAATCTAAGTAAGCGAATCTTCAACATGCTGTGTTTCCTACTCAGAGTACTTTGAAATTGAGGAAGCTAGGTGAGGGTAAATTGGAGTGGGGAGAGAGTCTTCACTTCCAGAGAGTTCTGTTATGCATGTGCTTTCCATCCTAAAGGTAGTCCATGTTTCCTGTGTTCCACAATGGATGAAAGAGAAAATACTCAAAAGAGGAAATGCTGTAGATGAAACAGAAATATCATAAAGGAAAACTTTCCTGGAGCAAAAGCAATAGTTAAAAAGCTTAAAAATTTTTTTAGATTTTAAGTGCTATTCATTTTCTTAATAGGTCCACTGAAGCAAGTCATGGAGGAATGCCTGATGTCACTTGAAATGCCTGCTTCTTCCCCAAAAAGTCATTATGCATTCTGAGCACCAGCAATTCAAAAGGGAGCAGAACGGTGGTCTGAAAAAAAGAGATCCCAATACATCCCTTCTTTATCTGCATTTCCTGTCATGCATAATGCACATCCACATATTCTCTCTCTGCATCTAACTTGAAAGCCAGACACATTGAGTCTATGGGCAATGCACACACAAACCTGGAGTCTGTTGAGAACCACAAACTTCCGATTTGCATTCCAGATGAATTGGTCAGATTTCTGAAACTCCTCCAAAATGGCCAAGAGGAGACATTTTGGGGCTACACAGAGCATTGGAGCAGACTTAGTATAACATGATAATTACACTTTAAAGGGATAGTAATGTTTTATAATAAAAACAGCTCTAATAATCATCATAGTATTTGGGCCATGGAGAGTGTTATTTCACTACTGTCAGAGTTGTAGTTCAAGAGTAATTGAATGATAAAATATCCCCCTCCCTCCCCTTTTACTGATGTAACTGCTTAGCTCAGAGCAGCAGGGAGGTGCCCAGGTAGATTGCTGAGAGGGACAATCTTCAATTAAGATAAGGGAAAAAGTTGAAAAACCTGTCAAGGGGAGCAGGGTTTTTATTGTTCTCATAGTAAGAAGATTGTCCCTTGCTGTTATCTGTCTGGTCAAGCAACCAGATTCCACATCTGAGGTGAGCAGTGTTACACTAGGTAAAAAGGGCGGGAGAGGGATAGTTTATCATTCAATTACTTTTGAACTACAACTCTCACAGTATTGAAATAACACTCTTCATGGCTCAAGTATTATGAAGATAAATTGAAGTGCTGTTTTTATGAAACATTTCTATGGGAGCACACCTATTGCCTATCTACCTAAAACAATGATTCTCAACATTTGTCATGGACCCAGGCTTAATCTTTAACACATTTTCAGATACATTCATAAAGTTAGATTTCTTTCCTACAAATGTGACACAGATATCAAAATTGTCCATTTACTCATTTACCACTGACCTAGAAATGTATATATATATATATATATATATATATATATATACATACATATCTGCACTGCTAGGTCCAGTAAAAAGTTAAACGTGCCTTTATCTTTTTTTCTGCTCCCTATCCTATACACTAATTTGAGACATTAGTAAATTTTAAATCTTATATAGATATTCAGAAAGTTTATTAAAGAGGACATGTTGCCCCAAGCTACGGATATCACTCTGCAAACATGGTTGGGGCTAAGTATGGGGTCATGTGAAAAAGTAGTGGGGAAGCCATGGGTGGGTTAAAGCGCACTTAGGATGTCAGGTCTATGTTTACTGGTTATTCATGCGGTTCTTACATTTATTTGCATCCATATAATGCACTTTCCATTATTAGTTTCTATCTGCACATATCACAAAACAATTAACTGCTGCAGAAGTCCAGTGCACTATGTGAGCTACTGATGCATCATGCAACAATAAGCTGTTGGATGTATACATTTTTCCCCTGTTTGTACTTGTTCAAACTAATGGAGGAGAGAAACAATAAATTCCACAAGTACCAATTACTCAAAGTATAATGTCAGAACAGTGGTGATCCTACTGCCCTGAATAAAAGACTGAAGGGCAAGGAAGATTATTTTTCAGAAAGCCATTTTTGGAGCACTGCCACCAGAGCAGTGAATGATGTTCTCTAGTTAGATTCATGTTACAACTGTTGTTCAGAATGTTAAAAAGGTATAGTACAATGAAAGAAAAAAACACAGTTCTTTACACCAAAAATGTGTTTATTACATGTCTGCTTTTTGTTGCAGAAAACAGGAAAGTATATATAAAAAAAAAATGTGATGTTTGCCGTTTTGTAACATGTAGATGAATTGCTATTTATATTTGTTGCTTAACTGGACAATTCAAATTTGTATTTTTATTTTAAAAATAGATTAAATAGTGGCATTATTTAAATGTAATATAGGAGCTGGAGCATGCCAGCACAATAGTTTGGCTAAAGGAACACTAACAGCTGCTTATAATAAACC
Source organism: Rhinophrynus dorsalis (assembly GCA_037306005.1). Lineage (NCBI taxonomy): Eukaryota > Metazoa > Chordata > Amphibia > Anura > Rhinophrynidae > Rhinophrynus > Rhinophrynus dorsalis. Next base: position 339,164,521 of record CM074720.1, on the reverse strand, counting down.
CCCATGCATCTTAATCTGGGTGTAGAAATACTGGAGTCCTGAAGAAAGCATCATGTCTGCCTACATGGACATAATATCCAGTACTAATTAAAGATTAACTTTAGAGAAGAAGCACATGCTGAACTGATTCTTGGTGTCCATGATGATTTTCCCCCAGATTATGGTAAATTGGGGTTTTATGCTTAGGTGATGTGTTTACCATTCAACCCTTCAAGAAACAGAGAGGTATGCAATGTGTACGGTTCTTAAAGGGACAAAGGAGTAACTGTATCAATACTTTGAGAGTGTTTTGCCCATTTAGTTTTAAACCCTGCTTATTTAAATCAATGCTGCTCTTTTGGAATTACAGTAAATACATTTACAGATATACTACTGCATTATTTTTCACCAATAACTGTTTCTTAAAATCAGGGGAATGAAAAATGTAGTGCACAGTTATTGGTAGAGTTAACCCTTTGAGTGCCAGAGGTATGCATATTGCATTGCAAAGCAATGTGTTGCGCACCCCTCTGGCACTCAAAGGGTTTATATAATGCAACTTCTCTGGTGTCTATGGTTTTTAACCACATCTCCAACATACTATCCAGTTTTTTCTTCAACCTTTTAGCGCCAGAGAGTGCACAAAGTATTGTATTGCAAAGAATTAAACTAACTCTGGTAGTCAACGGGTTAAGAGGTAATGCACAGCCCTGTCAATAGTTAACATGGTAGATCATATTATTAGTCTGCTTTTCGATTATTATAGCTGGGAGGAGTTATATTGCTGATATAAATGCTGCATGATCGCAAAGAGAGTGAACCCTTTCAAAATTACCACAGCCCCCAGTCTGTGTTATGTAGATATCAAGGTTCATTGTAGCTTGAATGTTATCTCCTTTGTAATACAGTTGATGTAATTTGACATCAGCACAGTTATTAGGTTATTAAAGCATTATGGTATATTTTTAGCTTTAGCTGTGTCAATTTTGTTTAATTAAAGGGATAGTAATGTTTCATAATAAAAGCAGCTCTAATTAATCATCATAGTATTTGGACTTTGGAGAGTGTTATGTCAATTCTATCCCCCTCCCGCCCCTTTAACTGATGTAACACTGCTCAGCCAGATCAGAAGGGAGGTGCCCAGGTAGACTGCAGAGAGGGACAATCTTCAATTAAGATAAGGGAAAAACCTGAAAGACTTGTCAAGAGGGGCAGGGCTTTCATTGTTCTCATAAGAAGAATATTGTCCCCTGCTGTTATCTGTCTGGTCTATGGACTGCATTCCACATCTGAGAATAGATGGCCTACACTAGGTAAAAGGGGGCGGGAGGGGAAACTTTGCTTGTGAATATCTCTCAAACCATAAAGGTTTGAAAGATAAGACTTATATCGTTCTTCATGTTTTTTGAATGCCTACAAAATAAAATAAAGATAAAACGAAGTATTACTATCCCTTTAACAAGTAAAAAACAGCTACAGTTTGTAATCCTTTGCTCTCAGCTCTGTTTGAATCATCATTTTTTTAATATCCACTTCCTGCCACTACCCATATATTCACAAACATCTTTTTACCAAGCTTGTTATTAAGCTAGTTGACTGGTGTATTCTTATTGGTCAAATGGAACAGAAATTCTGCCTTCGCATAACTTGCATCATATCATCCCAAAACAAGTCTATGCATTATTATTATTACTAATACTAATGTATATAAACTGATATAAATGATGGCGAGGGCCCTGATTATGAGAACTTGCAATCTCTAGGAAGAAGCAGAACAACTGAAACACTAGGCTAGTTGGAAATGGCCAGGATAAAGTAAAGCTGAAATAGTGGCAATTTTGGGACAATTATTATTATTATCATCATCATTAATGTAGATATTGGGTGCAGACTTCCTTGAATAGATGGGTATTAAGTGAGTGCTTGAATGATGAAAATCTAGAGGAGAATCTGATGGAGACTGGTACTGTGGCCCAGAGATAGGGTTTTGCTCTAGCATAATCTTGAATTCAAGGGTAATAGTGGATGGGGAAGATGATCTTTGCTAAAACAATCGCAGTATTTTTTTCCACTTGGGATCCATGAATTATTGACATAAGTGGCTTTCACAAATTGCACTTATACTGTAAATAAACTGATTTAACTAGCAAATCATAACATATCTATATAATCTTTTTATAAAGCACAAAATCAAGAATTGATTGAAAATGACTTATTATTACTATTATTTATTATTATTTTTGGAAAGCATCAACCCTAACCAACTTTAAATCCAAGCTAAAAGAGAACCTTTTAAATATAGAAACAGCGTAATATGAAAACATTATCTCATATGTCAAAAACTGCACTTCCTCCTCTACCAGATTGTATCTGTATGGCACCCATCCTATACTTACATTGTAAGCTCTACGGGACAGGGACCTTTTATCCTAATGTATACTCACCTGTTGTTCCCCTTATGCTTGTCTTTATAAGCACTTAATCACTGCACTTATTGTACCCCTTCTATATCAAATGTAAACTGTACACTGCCAAGTACACTGGTTGGCGCTATATAAATAAAATATACAATACAATTATATAATGACAAATACATTTCTTTGTGTGAAATAAGGATTATTTATTAGTACTTCTGATAACTAAATAACTGGATATCCCAAATATGCTTTCTTGCTGTATATATTATATTCTTAATGGTGAAGAATTCCCTGATTATAAAAATAAAGGCTATAGGACTTTTCCCATAGAATAAATCAAGGGTACCACTCATGCTTGAAGATGTTTCTTTCAAGAGTTGTTAAAAAGATAACTGCATTTTTCAGTTTGAGTTCAAGATGGCAGACAGGTGGAACTGTTGCAATTACTGCCTGTGAAAACATGGATACAGCATCAGAGCCATCTGGCAGATGACTTTTGAAACATCTCCAAGCATTGGAAAAGTCAAAATTTTTTTCATAATTGGTTATAATGTCTCTTTAACCCTTTCAGATCCAGAAATGTATCCAGTGCATAGCAATGCAATGCATTAGATAACTTTCTGGTACTCAGAGGGTTAACCCTTTGAGTGCCAGAGGGGTAAGCAATGCATTGCTTTGCAATGCATTGCGTACCCCTCTGGCACTCAAAGTGTTAAAGGGATAGTAATGCTTCATTTTATATTTATTTTATTTTGTAGGCATTAAAAAAACATGAAGAATGATATAAGTCTTACTTCTCAAACCATTATGGTTTGAGAGATATTCACAAGCAAAGTTTCCCCTCCAGCCCCTTTTACTTACTGTAAGCCATCTCTTCTCAGATGTGGAATCCAGTCCATAGACCAGACAGATAACAGCAGGGGACAATCTTCTTCCTATGAGATCAATGAAAGCCCTGCCCCCCTTGACAAGTTTTTCAGGTTTTTCCCTTATCGTAATTTAAGATTGTCCCTCTCTGCAATCTACCTGGGCACCTCCCTTTACATCAGTAAAAGGGGTGGGAGGGGGATAGTTTGTTATTGAATTGCTCTTGAACTACAACTCTGACAGAATTGAAATAAAACGCTCCAAAGTCCAAATACTATGATGATTAATTAGAGCTGCTTTTAATATGAAACATTACTATCCCTTTAAAGACTCATTGCTACTTGTAGTGTATAGCATACACTATGCATTTAGCCATTCTTACAGTCACATATTTTGCAAAGTGGTATAAGTAATACTGTGAGTTAATAAAATAAATGTGTGACACTTACCGGAACAAGGAATTTTTTAATCTCTTCCAAGGCATGACTCATTCGAGAATAAGCTTCTCCCGGAGGAGCAAACACTTCAATTAATACATGAAGCTCATCACTTAAGTGTGCATATTTTGCTTCACCGCCCTTCCTTAATTCTTCTTCCTGAAAGATGTTATTTATAGACATAGAAATCATCTTGTTTAGCACTGATTCACAAAAGAACAGCACATTCTTGTAATGCAACATGATACAGAAAGCTGTAATAATATATGATGGTAAAAATTGAAATACTGCCTATATAAAATTATTAATGACCAACAAACAAAGGTGTATTCAATTTGCCTACATTCAGTTTTTTCGTAGATGAAATTTTAATTAATATAGTAAAATGACAACAAATATTTCAATTATATATATCAACTATTTTTTATTAACTTGAATTTTTCTAATTAATTTATAAAATGTATATTTAACCAATGTATTTGGTGAACCAGCAAGAATTTGCAGTATAAATGATCTCATGTTAGATCTCCAACAGATTTCTAATTATCAGAACTGGATATATATGTAATTATATAAGATTAATGAAAGAGAAACCAGTGCACTCTTATCCCAAAGCACAAATACACATCATACACGTAATAACCAATAAAGTTAATCTAAGGTGGTGCTACAGGGGAAACAGATTCAAAGTAATTCAGAAGAGAGATAACCTTGTAAATCTAACACTCTTTCTCATTAATCACTTTATAAGAGGGAGATGCGCTAAAACATAGCATTTATTGCATACTATTAAAAACCATTAGAAGCTTACAAATTAAAAAACAAAAACAAGGGAGGAAAAATGTGACCCTGCTCTTTGTCGGTACAGATTATTATGATATCCAAATACAGACATTGCAACTCCCACTGGTTAGGACAATTTGTTAGGGCAAAATGATATTAATTTTCAACAACATGAATGGGAAAGGTGTCTAACAATTACCTGAGAAATAGCTAATTTCTAATTAATTCAAAACTCTGAAGAAGTGTTGATGCAAAACACACTTGAGCGCTCATCTTTTTTTTTATAATAGCAATTTTATTTAATCGTTTTTCACACAATACTAAAAGAACACTCTAGGTACATAATCGTGGTACATACGATATATAAGTATGGACAAAGGCCATAGCATTATAAACATTTCTCACTAAAGATAAAAGTGATAAGTGGAGTACCTCAGGGATCTGTCTTGGGTCCTCTTCTTTTTAATTTGTTTATTAATGACCTCCCAGAGGGCATAGGGATCCATGTATCAGTGTTTGCCGATGACACAAAATTAAGTAAGGTAATAAAGTCTGAACTGGATGTGTCTTCATTACAAGAGGATTTGGACAAATTGAGTAACTGGGCAGGCAAATGGCAAATGAGATTCAATATAGACAAGTGTAAAGTTATGCATTTTGGGTATAAAAATAAAAATGCAACATATAGTTTAGATGGTGTTTCTCTGGGGAAATCTACTAATGAAAAGGATTTGGGAGTAATGGTAGACAATAGACTTAGCAGTATCATGCTGTGCCAGCTGGCAGCTGCAAAGGCCAATAAGATATTGGCATGTATTAAAAGGGGTATTGACTCAAGGTAGGAAGATATAATTATGCCTCTTTACAAGTCCATGGTAAGACCCCACCTAGAATATGCTGTTCAATTCTGGGCACACCCTTTCTGAAAAAGGACATTATGGAACTAGAGAAAGTGCAGAGGAGGGCTACAAAACTAGTAAGGGGAATGGAAAGTTTTAGTTATGAACAAAGGCTAGAAAAGTTAAACTTGTACACACTAGAGAAACGGCGTCTAAGAGGGGATATGATAACACTATATAAATATGTTCAAGGCCCATATAAAGGGCTCTCCAAAGACCTGTTCATTAACAGAACAGTACACAGGACAAGGGGCCACCTGCTTAGACTTGAGGAAAGGAGATTTAATGTACAACAGCGGAAGGGTTTCTTTACTGTAAGGACAATAAAGGTATGGAATTCACTTCCTGAGGAGGTGGTGCTATCAAATACATTAGATGCCTTTAAAAGGGGCCTGGATACTTATTTAAAAGAGCATAACATAGAGGGCTATGTACGTTAGCATTGGGATTAATATTTAGTTAGGGCTTGTTGATCCAGGGAGAAATCTGATTGCCATTTGGAATCAAGAAGGAATCCGCCCCCCCCCATTCAAGGCAGAATTTTAAATTGCTATATTGAGGGGGGGGGTTTGCCTTCTTTTGGATCAATGATGGTAAACAGGAATAGGAAAAGGGTTGAGCTAGATGGACGCAAGTCTTTTTTCAATCTAAATTACTATGTTACTATGTTAAAGGGCATCCACTGTATAAGAAATAAACATCAATCTACTGTATGGCAATTAGAGTGGATATCTGATGGCCTAAAGAATGTCAGTGATTGGCAGGTACCTAAGACATCAATATGAAAAGGCCAACAGTGAGTAAGTCTCCACAGTGTGGTTTGAAGAGAGCTGAAAAGAGAATATAAAGAGATAAAGTGGAAAGAAGACAAGAAATGGGAAAAGCACACAAGGAAGAGTGGGGGGCAGGAAAGAGGGGGAGGAAGGGCGGTATGGGATGAGATGGCCGGTGGAGAATCTAGCGTGACTCGCACTATCTGCTCCATACAGACCACATCAGATGGTGGATATGTAGCCGTGAGGTGGTAGAAAAATGTAACCTCTCCATTTGTAGGTTATGAGTTACTAGCTGGCGCTATGTTGCATCTTTTGGGATAAGTACAGATTTCCAATTGTGAACCAGGAGAGTCTTTGCCGCCAGTAATATCTGACCGGGGAGTTGGACTGGTAAGACATAGAACAGGGCAGTTTTTGGGTCTACGGGTAGCTGAAATGAGGTCACCGCCGAAATTAGATTGAAGACCCTAGTCCAGTACGGGCATATCATAGGACAAGACCACCAGATGTGTTCAATTGTACCGATCCCCGAACACCGCCTCCAGAAGAGGTTGGAAACACCAGGATATATCCTAGCCTGGTGTGAGGGTACCAGGTACCATCTATATAGTAATTTCCTAGACAGTTCTATGTGATTAGTGCAATGCAAAATCCGGGAAGGGCTGGAGACTGCCTCAGACCATTGTGATCCAGTTAAATGACATCCCAATTCCTTCTCCCATGCAACCATAAATGGGTATTTTTGAGGCATATTAATAGTCAACAAGGTCACATAACACATTGAAAGGGTCTTATTGACTGTCAAAGGATGGATACAAGCCTTTACAATTACATGCAACGACAGCGCCAGTCTGGACAAGAAGTCAATGGATGTAGATAGAGCATGGAGCAGCCGGACATACTTATAAAAGTCACTGTTAGGGAGATCAAAGCTAGACCGTAGGTCCGCAAAGGTCATAAGAAATCTGTCTTTGAATAATTGATCCAGGGAGGTGAGTCCAGCCTTATACCAAAGGGTGGTTCGTAAGGGGATGGCTAAGGAGAATTGCACTAGGTCCTTGATCCAGGAGGCATAGGCCTTCCAAATGCATAGGTAAAGATTTGTGCCAGAGAGGAATTGGGAAGTATCTGGTCCCAGCCGTCCTGGCAACCAAAGAATGTTTCAAATCCTATACGGGGAAGCCTGGGAATCCTCCACATCCACTCATGCTACCTGCCTCAGAGCAGCATGAAACAGCAATGACTGTGCCATTCTGGCCACTTTGAAATAGTGTATCAAACAAGGAATCCCCAATCGTCCCCGCTGGGTTGGCATAATGAGCTACTTGTTGGAAACTCTGGAGGTCTGGGAGCAGTGATTAAAATGCTGAATGTTCAACCAAAACTGAAGGTCCTGTATAATTGAATTCCAATGACTCCTCAGATTCGTCCTAACAGGAGTCAGCTGGACTCCTAAGTAGGAGATCCTATCTAAAGGGTAAGTAGCATGTAAGGATTCAACCAAAGTTTTACTCATATTCAGTGGCAGGGCCTGTGTCTTGGCCTGATTCACCTTATGATATGAGACTAAACTATAATCCGCCAGTTCCTTCATCAAGGAAGGAAGTGATGTCGATGGGTCTGTCAAGGTAAGCAATATATCATCTGCGAACAACCAGAGCTTCACCTTTATGGTTCTAAATTGAAAGCCTCGAATCAAGGCTGTATTCTGATGAGTGCAGCCAATGGATCCAGCGGCAACACATAAAGAATTGGGGAAAGTGGACACCCCTGCCTACAGCCATTTGTAATTTAAAATGGATCAGAGAAGAAACCAGCATATGACACCCTTGCAGCAGGGGCTGAATAGAGAAGGAACATAACCTGTATAAACCCTGAAGGGAATTGAAACTTCTCCAGTACAGCCCCAAATAACCCCAATGCAGATGATCGAAAGCCTTCTCTGCATCTATCGCTAGGATAAGGCCATCGACACCTGACACACCCACTGCCTCAATGACATTCACAACCTTCCTTGTGTTGTTAGATGCCTGTCTGCCTTTCATGAAGCCGACTTGATCATAATGCAACAGAGTAGGTAAAATAGAAAACGTATTGTGCAACAGATGTTGCTGCCTGTCATAGACTATGGTGATGTACTTTATGCTCCAGCACCAGAAATCCATCTTAGTAAACTTGACACCCTGTATAATTCAATATGCCACTTTAGCCTCCAAAGTAATTACACTACTCATCGCTGTGATATGCTAAAAGAAATACATTGGTTAACACTCAAATCTAGATGTGCCCTTCATCTTTCTTGCTTAGTACCCAACCACACTACCACACTACCTGAGCAGTTTGCTCACTCCTGCTCTCCATACTAACTGTAACCTCCGCTCCACTGCTAACAACTTGCTAAGTATACCACATTACAAGAAAGAAGCAGGAAGATCTGCCTTCTCCTTCAGAGCTCCAAAGGCCTGGAACAATCTGCCTGATATAATCAAATCTGCTCCCAGTCTAAAATCCTTAAAAGTAAATGCTTCTTTATATCTAAAAACAGAGTGTAACTGTATATAATTTTAAAATTTCAATTTGTATGTATATTCATATGTGTATGTATATTTAATAACATGTAATATATAATGTTTCTCAATTTGTGTAAATATGCAACCCTCTACTGAAAACTGTCCAGGACATACTTGAAAACGAGAGAAATCTCAATATATTCTTCCTGATAAAACATTTTCTAAATAAAGTAGCTTAGTCGCCAATATTTTCACGTATAAATTTGGACAATGTGTTGGAAGCTTCCCTTGGGGAGGGCAGAAATGTAAGCATAGAGGCAGGGAAGAAGCCTCATTTGTAACAAACGAGGGGACAATATCCCAGCAAATTTCCTATAATACTGACCAGAAAAATCATCCGGTCTGGGGGCTTTATGGAGGGGGATATATTGATAATAGTCTGGATCTCCTCAATACTAATTGGGGCCTGAAGAATATCAGTATCTGTTGGGGTTAAGCTAGGCAACGTCATCAGACCTAAGAATGCAGAAATGTCCTCGGCTGTTGGTTGGGTGGTGGCAGCCTCAGAGGACAGATTATAAAGGTCAACATAATATTTGGTGAAGGCTCCTAGGATATAGGCTGGGTTCATCACTTTCTCACCAGTAGGGGAGAATATGTAAGGAAGGACTCTCTTCGTCTCCTGTTTTTTAAGTCTCCTAGCTACAAAGGTGCCCGCCTTGTTAATGTGAGTATAGAAACACTGCTTGATCTTCTCAAGCATCATTTGGGTGTGATATAGTTGAATAGAAGAGATTTCCTGTTTAAGCAGTCGTTTGAGCTTCCAGATTGGACAAAGCTCTGAGTAAGTGAGGTAACCTAGCCTCTCACGTTCTCTTCTCTGCCATCGCATAAGCAATAAAGTGACCCCGAATAACCTCCTTATAGGCTTCCCACGGTATCTCTGGGGAGACGTCTGCAGTTTCATTTAGGGCAAAATAATCAAGCACATGTTTCTCTATAAAGAATGAAGCATCTGGTCTAGCTAATAAATGATCATTCACTCTTCATTGTCCAGAGCCCGTATACGGAAACTGCTCTGAAAGTTCCAGTATTAAGGGGGCATGGTCTGACCATTGGATCATTCCAATATTACACCCCGCACCCTCTGTAGGACCGATGTATCGACCCAAAAACAATCCAACCATGAACAAGATGTATGTACCTGAAAATAAAACGTATAATCCCATCCTGACACATTCAAAACTCTCCACACATCCAACAGTTTCACTTCCTTCAGGGACTGCTGCAGGATTCCACTCTGCAGGATTCCACTCAAGGTCCTCAAATGTTGCCCCGTGGGTCTGGAAGAAGTGTCCAGGAAGGGGGCGGAAACCACATTAAAATCCCCACAAGTGATCAATGATCCTTGGATAATGGGTGATGAACTGTGCAGAGTTAGAATTAGGGGCATAAAGGTTAATTAAGGTATATAAAACATTGTTAATCGTGATGACTAAAACAAAAAATCTACCATTCCTATCTTTTTTGACCTGATGGATCATAGTGGCCAATTAATGATGTAGCCATGTCGAAACCCCTGCTCTCATAGTCGCAGCGGTGGAGTGGTAGGCAACCGGAAAGTGACGAGAGAGAACAGAGGGAATTTTGCCCGTAGCAAAGTGCATCTCTTGAATGCAAAGAATTTGCAACTTGGATTTAGCAGCTTCCTGAAATAAAAAGCGCCTTTTGTGAGGGGTGTTAAGACCATTCACATTCATGGATAGTATTAAAAACTCATTGAATAAATTCAGAAAACAATAACCCTCACGGGTCCAGTAATATATAACATAATATAGAACTGACACAGGACAGGTTGCAGCAATATATTTACCCACACGGGTCCAGTATATGTTTAATACAGCAACACAATATACTGACACAGGTCAGGTAACTTTCATGTGATACTCAAACGAGGCAGCACTGAATGGGTTACTATTAGGCCAGGAGGACTGACAGGCCCTAATAGCGCGAGACCCTTTAAGACTCTCACTCTGCAGAGAGTGCCCAAATATTGAGTAACACCACAATAGTCAACAGAGGCCCAGAACAAGCTTGTGGACTGCCGTAACAGTAGCAGAGGACTAACTGTAAGTCCGGAAAGGCAACCAATGGAGACTGCATGGATAGATAGCTGGTGGAATCGGCACCTTTCCCGAAGGGGTTAACAACGCTTAGACCAATGTCGACTGCCCGGCAGGGCCGGCGCCACCTATAGGCAAGGTAGGCGCCGGTCTAGGGCGCACACGTACTGGGGGCGCGGGCATGCAAGTTGCTACTGCGCTCCCTTATCGCGGTTGATCTTTAGTAATGCAGAGCGCACTGGGAGTCAGTGTACTGAAAACTGTTACACAACCTCAGCGTGTATGGCAGGAGAAGGTTCAAGCGTAAAATGGTGCATAGGTGGAAGGAACACACCAGCAATGTCGCCTGCGTGACACCGACAGATACCGGAAACTAGACTGCAATCGTATAGTGAGGCCACAGTGACTCTGTCCGGAGACAGAGAGGAACCTGGGTAACAATCCCAACCAAGGACCTGATGAGACCATATGCAGGACAGATACACGGTCAACGAAGCCCAACTGGGCCGGTACACAGAGCAGGAACGTCAGCCAATCCGAGTCGGTACACAGAGCAGGAACGTCAGCTGGGCCGGGTCGGTACAGAGAGCAGGAACGTCAGCCTATCCGAGTCGGTACACAGAGTAGGAACGAGATGCAGAGTAGTCAGGCAGTCCGGGTCGGTACACAGAGCAGGAACGAGATGCAGAGTAGTCAGGCAGTCTTGGTCGGTACATGGAGATTACAAGAAAACAGGAACAAGCGCTGGTAATGGAAACACCACGAAAGGGCACCAGAGAAGTGACAGGGCCCAGTATTTAAGGACAAATACTGGGCGGGACAAAGTCACTTCAGCCAATAGACGTAAGCAACAGTGGAAACTGACAGAATGTCGCCAGCATAGCACGGGCACCATGATAGTCAGATAGCTAACAGATTATAAAATGTTCTATGCATCCTGGTTTGGGAGGTATAATGTATCAGATCTGGTTTTTGGCAAAAGGAGAAACCACCGCCACCACAGGGTTGGGGTCAGGCATACAACCACACAGCCATCCCAGGGCAACATACATGGACAAGAGGGAGCGGAGGTAGAACATGAAGGAGTGGGTGATGATAGGTAAGAAACAGGCCAAAGGGAGCCCATCTGAAGAGAAGAGAAGAGGAAGAAAAGAAAGAAGAGACAGAGAAAACAGACAACTGCCTGCTGCAGCAGAGTGGAAATAGCGCAACAAGTGGCAATAACAGTATGTTAAATTTTAACAAAGGCACAAAACTCATACCCAGATGGGAAGGGGGTGTTAAGTAAAACAACATTTTTTACCGACAGCAATGCCGTAGAGGAAGTCCCTGCATATATTGGTGCTTATACTCACATTACGTAAAAGGTATTCACCATAGGCAGAATGGGCAAACATGGCCTGAAGAGGGGTAACCATTTGGCCTGGTGTCGGGAGTAGGACAGGGTTACTAGAAATCTGGGGTGGGAGATTGCATAAAAGTAAAAAAAGTTTGACTCATGGGCTATTTCTTGAACATGTGGACACAAGCTGGGTCCTCATTCAAAGAATCCCGTTTTGGAAGCGACAACCTCTTTATAGCATGTAGGGAAAAGTAAACAACCAGTGAAACACACTACCCAATTCTGCATCCCCCCTCAGCTCCCTACAAGTCGTTGTCACCAAGCAATCATCTAGCAGCCACCCAGTCTACTGGGGGCATCCGGGACCTTATCATCCCCAGACCCCCCAGCTGAGAGGGCCATAGGAATCACAACAAATCTGCATGTTCACCAAAGCAGCTCGACTTAGGCTCTCCTCAAGGTTTACACATGCCAGGAACAGCAATTGCTCATTTTTTTGGGGGGGGAGGTTCCAAGCAGTAAGGCCAGTTTCACATGACCCACCCCAAAGGTGTCTGTCTAGGGAGACATCCAGTGTCGCTGTAAACCACGACCTCGGACACACCCATGACTGAGCCCCCTAATCAATCTCCCACCCCGTAACTTAAGTCCATGTCTTCCTCCTCAAACACAGTACGGGCACCATTTTGAGAGTGCTTGAGAGTCTTTTTCCTCTCTCCTGATGTCACTTATTCCACTGGTTAGCCATCTGTCATAGTCTTTTGCAAGGTAGATAGAGAGATTCTATGGTGTTGTCGGCTGAAAAATCCCCAGCACTGACGGGAGCTCTCCCTCTATGCTGCCATCTTTATTGTGTGCTTAGACATGCTCCCTGATCTCTGTTCCTTTTTAATATAATAGGGTTAGGGAATATGCTGGGCTAATTCTTTACACGTTGATATTACTGTCTGAAAAATCTTTGCAGTGTAGAAGACAAGCTGGATGTTTCCAGGCATATTTCTTGTTCTTTTTTGTTACAATTTGAAGAATCCCTGTCTTCAAAAACTGAATACACTAATTTCTTTAATGACAAACTGGATATGCACCGGTACAGAACTTTTATTTTGAATAGCAATTTAGTACAGCACATCTGAACATACTGACTTCTCTAATGGCAAACCGGATATGCCCTGGTATAGAATAATCTCCCTGAACAACAATTCAGTTTGGATCACTACTTGGTACATTGAGGCAACATGCTAATTTCATTTTAACAGTACTCAGGAATCGATTGTATCATTCTCTAGGACTTGTACATAGTGCACTGTGGTCAGTCGAGTTATGAACTCTGGTTACACCCGCAAGCAGTTCACTCACAGGATCCCATTTTGAGCACTTTCTCTTGTGGCAAGCCTGAATATTAGCCCCGGCAGTACACTCAATATCTTGCATTAGGTCCATGCACTGGCCAAGAAACAGTTAGTGTTTTTCTACACAGTAATAAAGCAGGATTACTTATTCCAGAAGCCTATGCTGTGAGGTAAACCTCAATATTTGTATCCTGTGGCAAGCCGGTATCATAGCCCCAGTAGTACATCATGCAGTCATCATTACAGCACCTTGTTAGGATACTATAAGGCAGTGTTTTTCAACTCCTGTCCTCAGGACCCACTAACAGGCCAGGAATTGATGATTTCCTTGTTAGAGCACAGGTGAGTTAATCAATGTGAATGAGCCTCTGATCACCACACCTGTGCTCTAGCAGAGAAATCCCTAAGTCCTGGCCTTTTTGTGGCTCCTGAGCACAGGAGTTGAGAAACACTGCTATCAGGTTTCACTGTTTTATTTAGTGTACTGAAGACAGTACACACACATTTGTGGACCATTTCTCCACCTAGATTACTATATTCATAGTGGCAAGCCAGAATCAGCCCTGGTGGTTAAGACTTTTTAGGACTTAGCTATTTCTCAGGTGATTGTTAGTTAGACACCTTTCCCATTCATTTTGTTGAAAAGTAATATCGTTTTGCCCTAACAAATTGTTCTAACCAGTGGGAGTTGCAATGTCTGTATTTGGATAACATAATAATCTGTACAGAAAAAGAGCAGGATCACATTTTCCTCCCTTGTTTTTGTTTTTTAATTCTGAGCACCTAACTGTTTTTAACAGTATACAATAAATGCTAAGTTGTAAAATACTGTATGATTTCCATTAGTGCATCTCCCTCTTAAAAAGTGATTAATGAGGAAGAGTGCTAGATTTGCAAGGTTATCTCTCTTCTTAATTGCTTTGTAATTGTATAAGGACATATTTTGGCCAAACAGGCCATTCTGAAATGAAATGTGTCGCTTACCGGATTGCGCGGTCCGGCGCGTCTTCCGGGTATGCGCGCATGCGCGGTTCCCTGTGCTCGCGTCGAGCGGCCGCACATGCGCAGAACCGGAGCCTGCTTTCCCCAATCAGGGACAAGCCGGCTCGCACGTCACTGAGCACTGAGGGCATAAATACTCAGCCTGCCCTGCTCTCAGTGCTCTTTCGTCGAGCTCTCTTACCAGGCAGCTTTTCCCTTCTGTTCCTCCTTGGAGCTGCTCTCCCTCTCCAGCGTTTTGGCTTCCATAGCCCTTCTTCTGTCTGCTCAGTCCCTTCGCGTCCTACTTCGCTTTTTCGGTCGCCGCTTTTTGTGTCTTTTTGGGTCCCTCCTTCTCTTTTCTTGGGCGATTTTGCGTTGTCGCGGTTTTTTCGCAGTTCTTGCTCTTTTTTGTCCTCTCTCATTTTTTCTTCTTTTTTGGCGTTTCTGTTTTCGCGTCTTTTTCTTTTTGCGGTTCTTATTTTCTTTTCCATTATACTAGCTGCCTGCTACCTCTGTGCGTTCCTATTCGCACAAAGTCAGTTTTCAGGCAGCCGACAGTACGAAAGAGCCACATTACTTCCATGGAGCCATCTGGGCTAATCGATGCTTTGAACTCCCTAGGGAGCCGTATTTCTGCCTTGACAGCAACCGTGCAAGAGTTGCAGAATAACCAAGCCCACCTCCAACAACAAATTCAAGACCTACAGTCTGGGCTGTCTCCACCGTCTCCTCCTCCAGCGGCTCAAGATGTTCCTTCTCCTTCTGGAGCCGCAGCAGTACATGTGCCTGAACCACGTGTCCCGCTTCCGGACCGTTTCAGCGGAGACCGCACGAAGTATAGATCCTTTATCACAGCATGCGAATTGCTCTTCTCCATCAACCCTCTTACTTATGCCACCGATTTCATCAAGGTCCGTACAGCGATATCCCTGTTAACAGGGGAACCACAGGCTTGGGGTCACCATTTACTGCAAATCGATAGCCCTGTGTTAACCTCCTGGAATGATTTCCGTCTGGCAATGGATGCACTTTACGAAGATCCTTTTAGGTGCTCTTCTGCTCAAACCTCTCTGCATTCCCTTTCTCAAGGGAGAAGACCTGCGGAAGACTATGTGGCCGAATTCCGCCGACTATCCTGTGACACCAACTGGAATGAGGCTGCTCTATTTGACCAATTCCGTCTCGGGTTGTCCGACAGCCTTAAGGATGAGTTGGCTAGGGTTGCTCCTCCCTCTAGTCTTGAAGGGCTGATACATCTCTCTATACAGATTGACAGGAGGCTTAGAGAAAGAAGGAGAGAACGCCTAGCCACAACCCCTGTCCCAGCTCCCAGGCGCAATATCCCCGCACCCGTACCAGCTCCTGCTCCACCTACAGCGGTTCCCGCACCCCAAGACGAGCCCATGCAAGTTGGAGTGGTCCGTGGTCCCCTCACACCTGCCGAGAAGGAACGCCGCCGCCAATGGAACCTCTGCCTGTATTGTGGAGGTAGTGGCCATCTTCTACGTGCTTGCCCGTCAAGACCACGTCCTGCCTCAGGTAGCAGTTGTTCTTCCGTCTCTCATGCTAATCACTTACCCACTGCCTCTCCGACTTACCTGTCTTTTCCTATCTCCTTGCAGTGGAATAACCAGCAGACTACCGTAACGGCCATGACTGAATCTGGGGCCAGCGGCTGTTTCATCAGTCAAGATCTAGTACAGAGACTGGGTATACCGGTCCACAAGAAGAACCATCCCCTTCGGATCCTCATGGCCGACCGTAGTAACCTCCAGTCCGGGCCTGTGCTTCTGGAGACCTGTTTATTGTACTTACGATCCCATGGCTGCCATACCGAACATCTACAGTTTGACGTCATACCGTCCCTGCTCTTTCCTCTTATTCTAGGCCTTCCCTGGCTCAAGGTCCATGATCCACACATTGAATGGTCCTCGGCTAACATAACATTTCTATCTCCATATTGCAAGAAGAATTGCCTCGTTTCCGGTCTGGTATCAACGCTTTCCACTTCTGAAATGAGTTCCTTGCCACCTCCCTATACAGAATTTAGAGATATCTTCGACAAAAAGAAAGCTGCTGTTCTGCCCCCTCAAAGGGCTTATGACTGTCCTATCGACCTGCTGCCAGGAGCCACAATCCCATATGGTCACATTTATCCGTTATCCGGCCCAGAATCCCGCTACCTCAAGGAGTACATCACGGAGAGTTTACGGCAAGGTTTTATCCGTCCCTCCACTTCTCCTGCCGGGGCTGGAATATTCTTCGTACCCAAAAAAGACGGGGAACTACGTCCTTGTGTGGACTACAGAGGACTCAATAACATCACCATTAAGAATCGGTACCCGCTTCCTCTCATCCCAGATCTACTTGAACGTGTGTCATCAGCTAATGTTTTTTCTAAGATTGATCTGCGTGGTGCTTACAATCTGGTGCGAATACGTAGAGGAGATGAGTGGAAGACTGCTTTTCGTACCCGGTATGGGCACTACGAATATACCGTCATGCCTTTCGGTTTGTGTAATGCTCCGGCCACCTTCCAAAGATTCGTCAATGACGTGTTTAGGGACCTTCTTGATGTCTACGTCATAGTTTACCTGGATGATATTCTTGTCTATTCTGCCTCCCTTGCTGACCACCGTCGACACATGAGAAATGTCCTGACTCGCCTACGAAGCCATGGCCTGTACGCTAAACTAGAGAAATGTGTGTTTGAGACCAGCAGGATTGACTTCTTAGGTTTCTGCATCACACCAGGATGCATCACGATGGATCCCAAGAAGGTTTCTGCAGTACTTGACTGGCCTACTCCCAGGGACAAGAAGTCTGTCCAACGATTTATTGGATTCTCCAACTTTTACCGTCGATTCATCAAGGATTTTTCCAAGATAGTTGCTCTCCTTACGCACCTCACCTGCGACAACAATCAGTTCCGCTGGACCGCTGAAGCTCAGAGGGCTTTTAATACCTTAAAAACAGCTTTTACCCAAGCACCTGTTCTCCACCAGCCAGATCCCACGAAACCTTTTTTCCTAGAGGTCAATGCCTCGGAAATAGCTACGGGAGCTGTGTTATCACAACGGTCGGGGTTAAAGGAGGTATACCACCCTGTGGTCTATTTGTCCAAACGTTTGAGTCCTGCGGAGAGGAACTACGACATTGGGGACAGGGAGTTGTTGGCTATCAAGAGAGCCCTCGAAGAATGGAGACATCTACTTGAAGGTTCTGAGAATCCAGTCACAATTTACACTGATCATAAGAACTTAGAGTACCTCCGCTCGGCACAGAGATTACGCCCCAGACAAGCCAGATGGGCACTCTTCTTTTCTAGATTCATCCTACACATTACCTATCGTCCTGGAGCCAAGAACGGGAAGGCTGATGCCTTATCACGCATCGACTCTGTATCCACTGCCACTCCAGCCACTCCAGACACTATACTCCCTCCTCAATTTCTTCTGTTGTTAAACAGTGATCTTCTCACTAAACTGCGTGCGGAGTCCACCCCTATGCCTGCTCTTGTACAACGTCATGCCCTCACATACACCGATGGTCTTCTGTACAAGCAGGGTCTCATCTTTGTACCTGTTTCCCTCCGGCAAGAGGTGCTATGCTTCCATCATGATCTCACAACCGCCGGCCATGGAGGTTCTGCCCAAACCCTGGAATACATCCAAAGACATTTTTGGTGGCCTAGCTTGAGGACAGACACCGAAACCTATGTGGCCTCCTGTGATATCTGTCAGCTCCCCAAGAGCCGGCACACCCGGCCTCCAGGACTCCTGCGTCCTCTGCCTGTCCCTAACGGTCCCTGGAAAGACTTGGCTCTAGACTTCATAGTAGACCTACCCCCATCCAAGGGACACAACACCATACTGGTTGTAGTTGATCGTTACACCAAGTTAGCTCACTTTATACCAGTACCAAGTATTCCATCTGCCTCCGCTACCGGGGACCTCTACTTACGCCACATCTTCCGCCTTCACGGAACTCCTTGTACTATCACGTCTGACCGTGGGGTACAGTTTACCTCAAAGTTCTGGAGAGCCTTCTGTTCTAGTCTCGGCATCAAATGCCACTTGTCTTCTGGATACCACCCTCAGACTAACGGCCAGACCGAACGGGTAAATCAGACTTTGGAACAGTACCTCCGCTGCTTTTCTACCCATCTCCAGGACAACTGGTACCAACTTTTACCTTTAGCAGAATTTACATACAACAACCACCAGCATCGCTCCTTACAAACCACACCTTTCTATGCCACTTATGGTTATCATCCTACTGTACTGTCCGATCTACCTCCCACTACGGTTGTACCGGAAGTAAATCAGCATGTGACGGAACTACAACAGTGTCACAGAGAGCTTCGCTCTGTACTTCAGCAAGCACAAGACAACTATAAGACCCAGGCCGATAAGAAGAGACTTGCTTCTCCTACGTATCAGGTCGGAGATAAAGTATGGTTGTTATCTTGTTATTTCCGTCTGTCATGCCCATCCATAAAACTGGGTCCACGTTTCTTAGGTCCATTTACAGTATCTCAAGTTATCAACCCAGTGGCCTATCGCCTTGATTTGCCATCCACCTATAAGATTCATCCTACTTTCCACGTGTCGCAACTAAAAGCATGGAGACCTAGTCCCTTTCCCAATAGGGCACTGGTTCAACCCCCTCCACTAATCATTGGAGACTCTGAGGAATACGAAGTAGAGGACATCCTGGATTCCAGAGTACGACGTGGACGACTTGAATACCTGGTTCACTGGCAAGGATATGGCCCAGAAGATCGTACCTGGGAACCCAGTACTAACCTTCATGCCCAGAGACTGGTTCAAGCTTTTCACCTGGCCCATCCTGGCAAGCCCGGCCCTCGAGCCACCCGGAGGGTGTCTCTAGGGGGGGGGACTCTGTCGCTTACCGGATCGCGCGGTCCGGCGCGTCTTCCGGGTATGCGCGCATGCGCGGTTCCCTGTGCTCACGTCGAGCGGCCGCGCATGCGCAGAACCGGAGCCTGCTTTCCCCAATCAGGGACAAGCCGGCTCGCACGTCACTGAGCACTGAGGGCATAAATACTCAGCCTGCCCTGCTCTCAGTGCTCTTTCGTCGAGCTCCCTTACCTGGCAGCTTTTCCCTTCTGTTCCTCCTTGGAGCTGCTCTCCCTCTCCAGCGTTTTGGCTTCCATAGCCCTTCTTCTGTCTGCTCAGTCCCTTCGCGTCCTACTTCGCTTTTTTGGTCGCCGCTTTTTGTGTCTTTTTGGGTCCCTCCTTCTCTTTTCTTGGGCGATTTTGCGTTGTCGCGGTTTTTTCGCCGTTCTTGCTCTTTTTTGTCCTCTCTCATTTTTTCTTCTTTTTTGGCGTTTCTGTTTTCGCATCTTTTTCTTTTTGCGGTTCTTATTTTCTTTTCCATTATACTAGCTGCCTGCTACCTCTGTGCGTTCCTATTCGCACAAAGTCAGTTTTCAGGCAGCCGACAAAATGAAAGTAACCCTGACTCCACTGATCTGTAGTCAGATGGATATTTTTGTATAAAAAAATA
This sequence comes from Rhinophrynus dorsalis, assembly GCA_037306005.1. Classification (NCBI taxonomy): domain Eukaryota; kingdom Metazoa; phylum Chordata; class Amphibia; order Anura; family Rhinophrynidae; genus Rhinophrynus; species Rhinophrynus dorsalis. The sequence goes on along the minus strand of CM074720.1, from coordinate 339,144,526 downwards.
GCTTTTCATTTTAATGTGCCCCAGCTGATAAATTAGCTAATGAAATATAAAGAACTGTCCACTACACTAAAAAAGCTTTATAATTTGCCAAATCACAATTCTCAACTCATTATTAAAGTGTTATTAAGTATTGTTTGATATTATGCATGCCATCATGTTTACTATAGTGATGAAGGAAGTACAAAGTTTTTTGTTCAAATTTTGTCAGCCAAAGTAAACACTTCTTTTTTTATTATCCACTTGTCACACGCTGTATAGAGTTAGACCTGTATTGGGGCTCAGCAGATTTTGTGGCCCACTGCACCCATATACATTGCTACAAACAAATTATATATGGGAACCCTTCCCCATAGCAGTTAATAAACATAACTACAAAAGTGATCTGTAAGTTCCTATTTTCTCTCAAGCCCTGGACCCATTCCACAGACTTTATAGAAGTCTCTACTGTCAGTTCCCTGCTGAAATATGACCGAATGTCCAGTGCACATGACCACTTGGAACTTGATAACTCAGTACTCCACCATCTTCAGTCCTTCCTGGACATTCTTGCAGCATTATGTGAGGATACAGAAGACCACAGCTCGAGACTGTACTCTGGACCCTTAAACATAGCAGACGTTACACAAAGAATTATGTAACAGAGGTTTTGCAGATGGACAGTTAATACTGGCTGCCAAGGACCAGTTCCATTGTGGCCTGTCTAATCTGTTAAAGGATGGAGTTGCTTGGATTAGTGTACCCCACATTCTGAAAGACCAGGTACTCCGCTTGCTTGAGCACCATAAGAAGACAGCCAGATAAGTCACTGGAACTCTGAACTATTACCCACCCTCATCTGCTAACTATGGCCCTTTCCCAATCCCTTGTGCACATATTTCTTTAATAAATCTCCATTTATCTCTTCCCCTTTCATCTTCCCCTTTCAAATCTACCACCATTATTCCATCTCTTCATTCTTTTTAAACCTCTCCCATTCAGCTCTGCCCCCTCCATTTTATTCTCTTACTTCCCTTGCCCTTCCCTCTGTTTCACACTTTCCCCCTCCCTTTCATCTCCCACCTCCCTTGCACACCCATCTTTATTCCTAGCATCTGTTACCCCCAAAACGTGAAGTTCTTTCATTCTCCCTTGCATGACTCTCATCACTCCCTGACTCTTACATCTCTATTTACTCCTCCTCACCCAATTTAATCTCTACCCATTCCCTATCAATTGCATCTCCCCTTACATCTCTTCCACCCCATTTTTTTGTATATTTTTTATCCCATCTCACCAGCTTGTCCCACCACATTCCAGGTTATCGCGATCCCCTTACATAACTGACATGTTGTCCTCTATATGGACACAAAGTGGGATCAAACAATAGGAAATGTATGTATATATATATATATATATATATATATATATATATATATATATATATATATATATATATATATATATATATATATATATATATATATGTATATGTATCCAAAAAAAAATATCAGACCAAGAGAATGGAAAAAGGCACCCTATCCTATTCTGTTGGATATTAGGTACTAAAAACGGGGAAACAGTCTGTCGCTACAATCCTCTAGCCCGGTTAGTGTACAGGGCAATACACAGAAATAGAAAACTATACAATAAGGAGAGCGCTAGACTGTGACTCCTAAAATAATAAAACTCTAGGATACAGATAAGCAGATAATTATAAATGTTCATTAAACATATGTAAACAGCTAAATACACCCCACTAAGCATACTAATACATAAGATACATAGCAATGTCAAACAATGATATCATCCTTTATAATAATTCGCTAGGATGTTTGTCACAATGCAGTCATGTGCAGTAGAGTGCCCGCGTTCAGGCAGTCTCTATCGCACATGATTGCATTGCATGAGTGAGGTGATGCAAGACTGCATCGCGTGGAGCAGTGAGGTAGAGGCCTTGTAATCATATGAATGCCAGAGGGGTACGCAATGCATTGCATTGCGTACCTCTATGGCACTCAAAGGGTTACATTACCCGGACCTTGGCCCGTGTACACAGGCTTTTACACAGGGCCGGACTGGCCTACCGGGATACCGGGAAAAATCCCGGTAGGCCGCCAGCACTGGGCTTCCCTGGGGGCCGGCCGGGGCTGCTAAAACATGCAAAGCTAATCATCCGCGGCCGCAAGGCAACAGCCAAAGGCAGCCGCGAGATTTAAAGAAATGCCTGCCGCCACCGCGTCTAGTGAGTGGAGGCAGGCTGGGAGCGAAGACAGAGCTGAACAGGGGCTAAAACATGCAAAGTTAATCATCCGCGGCCGCAAGGCAACAGCCAAAGGCAGCCGCGAGATTTAAAGAAATGCCTGCCGCCGCCGCGTCTAGTGAGTGGAGGCAGGCTGGGAGCGGAGACAGAGCTGAACAGCAGGCTGGGAGCGGAGACTGAGCTGAACGGCAGGCTGGGAGCGAAGACAGAGCTGAGCAGGAGGCCGGGAGCAGAGACAGCATCAGCAGAAGCCGGACACAGTCACAGGCAAGAGAGGGGATTAAGACAGAGAAAAAGGCAAAAGGGGGATCAAGAGGGTTTATATAGAGGTAAAAGGGGGAGAAAGGCAGAAGGTGGAACAATAGCGGGTAAAAGAGACAGGGGGGGTCAAGAGGGAGAAATAGAGGCAAAAATGAGAAAAAAGAGGCAAAAGGAGAGGGGACCAAGAGGCAAAAGGAAGGGGAATCAGGAAGGGGAGAAAGAGGCAAAAGGTTGGGATCAAGAGTCAAGAAGGGGAGAGAGAGAGGCAAAAGGGTGATCAAGAGAGGGGAAAATGGTGGAGGGCAGAAAAAGGCAAAAGGAGGGGGATCAAGAGGGGGAGAAAGGTTTAAATTGGGGAATCAGGAAGGGGGAGAGAGGCAAGAGGGAGAGAAAGAGGGAAAAGGGGGCTCAAGACAAGAGTCAAGGCTGGATTAAGGCAAGAGGGGGAAAGAGGCAAAGAGGGGGATCAAGAGGAGGAGAATGGTGAAAGGGGGGATGAAAAGACAATGGGGAAAGAGGCAAAATGGGGGATCAAGAGGGGTAGAATGGCAAAGGGAAGATCAAGAGGGGTAAAGAGAGCCAACTTGACAAGAGGGGCGAATCAAGAGCGGGTGAAAGAGGCAGAGGGGGGACAAGAGGGGGGAAAAAGAGGCAAATGGAAGGGGGATCATGAGGCAAAAAGAGGGAGGGACCAAGAGGCAAAAGGAGGGGGGATCAGGAGGGGGAGAAAGAGGCAAAAGGGGGGATCAAGAGTCAAGGAGGGGGAGAAAGGGGGATCAAAAGGGAGAGAAAAAGGCAAAAGGAGGGGGCTCAAGAGTCAAAAGGGGAGTACGAAGCAAAAGGTGAGAATGAAGAGTGTGAGAAAGATGCAAAAGTGGGGAATCAAGAGTCAAGAGGTGGCGTGTGTGTGTATATATATATATATATATATATATATATATATATATATATATATAACTCTTTATTACTCTAATGCTGACATATAACTCTGTATTGCTTTGGTGGTGGCATTCAGATGTGTTTTAAAATGCATGTTTTCCCCTTTTATAAACAAGAAAAAAATGCTATTATGCTATGGGGCTGGTATAATGACGCAATGCTATGGAGTTGGTCAGCAATTTTTTCCAGGGCTGGTTTTTATTCCCAGTCCGGCCCTGCTTTTACACTAGTTAAAAGATATACAGGGTAGGAGCTCCTAAAATATTCCCGTATATGTAAAAAATAAAAATTAAAAAGTTCAATGGTGTATCTATATAGTAGCAACAAATACCTGATACTTATAGCTTGTTCTATTATAGCGGACAGGTATGTAGATATTTTAGATGAAGTGTTTGAGATATAAAACCCCAATTCAGTGCAATTCTTATTCAAAGTGTCTGCAACATTATAAATGATGATTGTTAAGTGGTCAGTGTATACTTTCCGACTCCGGTATCAACGGGTTCAGCTGTCCTTGATCCCGGCAGTATCACTCCCAACCTTTGTTTCAATTACTCAGTATCTGCAGTCACTGTTGGTATACTGTGCACCGGGGTATATAAAACGTGCAAAAGTACCTCCCGTCCTCTATATATTTTCAGGTATGTTGCAAAATAAGATGCAATTTTTATATACCCTGGTGCACAGTACCGAAGTTGGAAAGTATTCACTGCCTGCTTAACAATCATCATTTATCAATGTTGCAGCCACTTTCAATAAGAATTGCACTGAAGCAGGGTTTTATATCTCAAACACTTAACCTAAAATATATACGTACCTGCCCGCTATAATACGACAAGCTGTATTTGTTGCTACAATATAGATACACCATTGAACTTTTTATTTTTTATATATATATATATATATATATGGGAATTTTTTAGGAGCTCCTACCCTGTATATTTTTTAATGATATCATTGTTTGACATTGCTATGTATATTATGTATTAGTATGCTTAGTGGGGGCGTATTTAGCGGTTTACATGTGTTTAATAAACATTTATAATTATCTACGTATCTGTATCCTAGAGTTTTATTATTTTAGGAGTCACAGACTAGTGCTCCTTATTGTATAGTTTTATATATAGATATAGATAGCTAGACAGACAGACAGATAGATAGATAGATAGATAGATAGATAGATAGATAGATAGATAGATAGATAATAGATAGATAGATAGATAGATAGATAGATAGATAGATAGATAGACAGACATGTACACCATGTATTTCAAATATACATAAATAGTTCAAGAAAAAAAGAAACAAGTGGAGGTTATAGGATCAAGGAACAGAAGTTCCCTCATTCTGACCAGCACCCCTGTTAAGAGAGAAGTTTGGTATGAGTCGGGACATGCCTTCATGAATCGTACTGTATTAACGATCCTAATCTTTCAATGCAGAACAGTGTTTAATAATAGAATCTCTTTTTGTCTGGGTAATTAATCGCCCTGATGGTATACTGGTATTAAGTTTAAAATAACATAAGGAAATGGCCCATTTTTCTTAGGTTGTTATGTATATTTTGTAGTGCTCGCTGATTGATTTTATTTCTAGTATCCACTGAGTACTGCGATGTATGATATACCAGTTACCTGTTGATTCTATCTGCCAAGATCAAGTGGAATTACAATTATGTAACTGACCCTTCCTTTTATGTGGTCTCAGTGTACTGATGTTACAGTGACAATTAGTTCAATGGATCAGTTACATTCTAAACATCAGATATTTCCTTTGTGGTTAATCCACATTCTGTTCCCTCACTACAATAGAGAAAGTCTCCAGAGATGTATTCCTATTGATGCATGTATAAATAGACCTCATGTTCTTATCTAAAGGCCCTCGTGGTTAAGCCACATTCTAGTCTCTCTGGCTAAACTCTCTAATATCGTTTTAGGGGTATTAAGTTTGAATACAGGGCTATATATCCATGCCCACATTTGGTAGCTGTAGCTCCCAAATATGTTGTCTGCTACCCTGATTTGTCTGCTATATTCTTAGCACGTCTCTTCCACTCCCAGCAACACTGCCACCCATCCCAAATTGCCATCCCCAAATTTAATAATAGTGATATGCTCTGTGGTGCTCTGCAGTGCCATGATGCAATAGTGATATAAAGTTGATATAAAGTTATACACTGCTAGTTTCATGTAAAATTGAATTGCTGTTAATCTCATATAATGGCACAATGTGCTGCTGTTGGTTTCCTGCAATTATTTCATGTATTGCTGGTGTATTTATGCATAAACCATAGACTTTCGTGTACTAAAAATTATTATATTTTCCATTAGTAAGGTTTTGTAAAAAAAAAAAAAAAGAGTCTCAATGGAATATTACAGAGAAAAAATTAGTTTTAACAATCTCTTTGTTGGAAAGGTTATAATATAACATTCTGCTCCATGACATTCTAGCACTCAATTTAAGCATGACACATGACAGATTTAAGAACTGTATAGGGAATTTAAAATTACAGTAAACCTCAACCATAGAGAACAGCCACACTAAACATAATGTGAAATCAAAACACGTTTCACAAAATTGCAAATGACATAATTGGATACATAAATGTCATAAAATCATGAAAATGTTTTGTGTGTTACTGCTAAGGGATAACTATATTAATGAAGATAAGTTAGATAAGTATCTAGCTAAGTCCATTTTAACCCTTTAAGGACCAGAACTCTGAAGCTACCCAGCAAGGGGGTCAAACATTTTATTCAGCAAAGAAACAATGTAATACTGTGGTTTATGTTTATGGAGAAGGAATGCTTTCCTGCATCTTGGGCTTCCTTGGACAATTTTGACAGTAACTTCAAACATCTTTAAAACAATCCATACTGTCCTCAACATACAAAAATCTTTATTTGCCATATAGGTTTGAGAGAAATTAAAGGATACTGCTGTCTAAAGTAAGGTCTAAATGTAAATGGATTCTCCCTGGGTGGAATGAAAACACATTACATGCAGTCCAACTAAGACTATTTTAGGGGAGATATTAATTGAGTACAATGTGTTTGTGACTTATGAAAAATAGGCATTGCATCAGTGATGAGGGCAGGCCTTTAACCCTTTAGGTGCAGCTGTTGTCCAACATGGGTTCTTGGTACCCCTCTGACACTCAAAGGGTTAAGCAGTAGAGTGGATAAAATGTACTGTTTTTATTATTACTCACACTAAAGTCTTCATGGGTCAGCAGACTGAAAACAGTTTAGCTTAATTCACAATATTATTTAACCCATTGAATGCAAAGCAATGTGTTGGAGAACTCATTAGCATTCAAGACATTTACGTTTTTGAATTCATTGTGGGAATATGACAGGAAGATTTAAATAAACACATAAAAACATTGCCTTATATGGCTAAACAGCACAGCTACCCAATATATATAATCTTATAAATACGCATTCAATTATTTCAACATAATCTACTAATTTAGCAAAGTGCAACTTTTTGCTATGCAAAGTGTATATGAATGCAGCATTCATAATAACAAATGTTATGATGTGTATATATAGTGGGATATTTTGAAACCTTTACCAATGAGTTATTTAATCCCATGAGGATCAGAACTGTGTGCTATGCATTGAGAAACAGTGAGCTGCACTGCTATCAGGTCTTCAAAAGCTAGGAACCAAAAAGCAGAGCAACTCATTGAGAAGCAACTTGATGCACACCCTTCTGGTCATTAAATTGACCAGTGTTTCATGATGATTTGTTCATTCAGCAAAATCTATTTGGACAATTTGTTTCTTCATTCTCATGTATCTGTTGTCAGCATGTTTGGTATTCTATTATACAGATCAGTGATTCTCACTACCAGTACTTGGAACACAACAATAGGTTGGGCTTTAAAGGGATAGTAATACTTAAAATGTAAAAAAGAATATGTTGCAGGGTTTATACCCCTGAGTAAAACAAGGAATCCCACTGCTGAAAGGTGTTTTATTCAAAAGTTATTACAGCTCAAAGTTGAATGATGTTGCTACACCATACTATGGAAGACTCTGGTCCCGGGACCATAAATCTCCATAGGATGGTGTAGCAACAGCGCCACTGTACAATTTCAGGCCACTGTAATATTGCACCTAAAAAATTCAACTTTGAGCTGTAATACCTTTTGAATAAGACACCTATCAGCAGGGGGAGTACCCTTGTTTTACTCAGGGGGATAACCCCTACAACATATATTTTTTTACATTTTAAGTATTACTATCCCTTTAAGGAACATCACTGTTAATGATGCAGTGAGAACCCTGATTTATTTCAGTAGTAATGCCATGAAAACTGGACCAGTTGGAGTTTCTTGGAAGCTGTTTTTAAGACTCACCGATATAGAAGCTGCTGTCCATAGAAAAGCAAATATATTAGAAGAAAAATGTTTCACTTTATCAGTGTGTGAGTAGCTTTCATTTGTACACTGATTTATCTTTACTCTACAAATATAACAATACACTTTTGGAACAAGTATTAAAAGCTCTGCGCACTTTTTTGTGCAAATCTCTCTGTAAAGAAGTGATTATTTCTCCACAAAAATAAAAGGAGCTATACTAACCTCCTCTAAATCCTCTTAGATCTCTGGTGGGGGGTCCACTCCCCAAATCATCCTCAAAACTATAAGGTGGATATCTTAAAGACTATTACACAAATGTTAAGTCTTTATTATCTTCTCTGTTTGCATGTTTCAAACACAATCACTTAAAGGAGCAGTAAACTTTTTTTTTATGAAAACACATATTTTACAGAGCATTTCCTACTGAATAAAACATGGTCACTCCCATCACTGTCAGATGTTTTATTCAAAATGTGTAGCAGTTTAAATAATCAGGAAGTGAATTTACTGTATTTACTTCCTGATAGTTCTAATTGACAGAAAGTGACAGGCAGTTTATATCACATTCTGTGGAGAACTGTATGTCTGTGACTTTTCTGACTTTCCTTTCCATTAGACTCTAACAGGAAATCTAATTAGAATTTGACTACTAGAGGGCACTGGTCATGTAAAAAAACATGTGTTTAAACTGTAATAACTCTGCAAATATAAATCTCTCGGCAGTGGAAGTACCCTTATTTTACTCAATAGGAAAATCCCTACAGTATATATTTTCATAAAAAAATGTTACTGCCCCTTTAAAGCTCTCTATCCTGCCCATATTCATTCCTTTAAAACATGCTTCAATGATTTTCACAGGATTGCTTCCTCCTCATCCACTCCTGTGAAATTTGTCTCCCCTGTGAAACTTGCTGCAGTGAATTTCACAGAACTGGGCAGGGGGTCTTCTCTTGTGAAAATTGCTGACACTGATTCACTGCATGTGCCTCTCAGGGTGAACCAGAAAGAAGAGATGTGTCTGTGTGTGTTTTAATTAAAGTGAAGTTAGTAAATATTCATATGGATAGAGCATTTCTTACATCTTATAAATCTCACAAACAGGTCTGAGACAGTCTGCAAACGACTAAATTAGACATCCTCTTTCTGTTTTTCACGCAAATAGAAATATATAAGAATTGCAACCTCAAACAAAAAGAGAAAGAAAGAAATTCAAGAGGGTATGAGAATGTTATACAATATATGTCAGTAGTTTTCGATCAGGGTGCCATGGCCACCAGGGGAGGAATGTACTAAAGGGTGAGAAGTGCCAGGATAGTGAAATAGTGAGAAATTCAGCGGCATGCACTAAGATGTCTTCACCATCACATCCACCACACAGCCATGAAACCACAATGCCTCGGACAGGTTTATGATTTTATTCTAATTACCTGAACAATTGCTTATTTGCATATGGAAATGCAGTTTAATCCTTTTTATTGCTAGCATTCAAAATGTTCCCGAGCCATTGTTATATTCACGTTGGTATGTTTACATGGTAATGTGGCAAATAGCTACATGCATTGAGATCCAATAGATGTCTTTGCTGTTGGAGTTCACAGTCCCATCATCTCCAACCTGAGAGTGGTGATGTTTGGATCTCCCTGTAGCTCTCTGTTGAGCAAGAGGACAGTTTGCTGTCACTACTCTGGAGAGCAGAGATAGCAGCTTCTCTCACTTAAACCTTTTTAGTGCAATAGGGATGTGAACTGCATGCCCTTTTAGCACTGTAAAGGGTAAAAAAGCTGTGGAAAAAGTTTGTAGTGGGTCAATTGGATGTGACTAGATGCCACCCGGACAGCTTGATGAAGAATTCACTCTCAGTCGCAAAGCTCCTGTTCAGAAGCTTCAATCCTTATCTCCATCTGCATATTCATGTCATGGAACAGAGATACGTTTGTTTAATAAAAGAACAGCTGCGTAATTTATATCCATATTTACAATGTATGCTATTGAATCAAAAATGAACAGCCAATTAAAAGTGTAGTGTAGTTTGCTTATCACGGATTTATAAATGCATGCTGTGAGTTTATTTTAGACTTATTGTGTTTAAACATTCTTGGAGATAAGCAGTTTGAGGTTTAGGTTCCCTCATTCCAATAGGGCATGTATGCCAAGTTTGGGTGTAGGAAAGGGTACCATGCAATGGAACATTTACTTTTAATTTCTAACATTGCTAATTGTAAAATTAGATTCACCCCTTGAGGACCAGAGGGGTGTACAACACAATGCATTGCACACCCCACTGGTACTCAAAGGCTTAAAGCACAAATCTTTAATTACAAACTTTTTCAACAACTTTTTACCCTTTTCAGTGCCACAGTGGAATCCCTATGGCACTGAAAGGGTTTTGTTGATGAATTCTCAGTGCATCAATTGCACAATATTGTTATGAACAATATGCTTAGTTTTGTCAATCTGATTTTGAAACATAAGAATAATTACATATTTATGTATGTATGCCATTCTTTAATTTCAAGACATATGTCTAGAAAATGTAACGGTTGCTTGATAATTCCAGACTATATGTTAGGAGCAGCTTGAGTAAAAAAAATTATTCAGAACTACTGATCTATACTGTAATGCAGCCCTGCTTCCAAACTGAAACCTCCTTATTGAAATTTAAACCATTAACTCACTTTAACTCCTCAATAAATTATTCCCAATATTAACAGAGACAAGTAGCAAATGTATAAAGCTTAAAGTGTATATTATTATTATATTGAGACCAGTGCCTTTAAAAGTGACATCAGGGTCAATGGGCAAGTCAGGTAGTGAGCAGATGAAAACACAAGCATAATGTATAAGACTGATAATATCAATATTATATCTAAGCAAACAGCTGAATAGCATGATTATTTAGCAAACTGCACTGTATCAAAAACATTGATAATGGTTGTGAAAGTACATCAATATCAGATGTGTAAAGTTTTACCTGCATGCATGTCGTGCACATATCACTTTTAATAGGAGTGCAAAATAGTATTTTCCAATGTAATAAATGTAATTACCAATTCTACTATTCCATGGTAAAACTACCCTAAAAAAGCCAAATAACTAATTAAAAGCATATATCTATTACCCAAAAAATAGTCTGAATTAAGAGTCAGGAAATAAATGAGGTTTCTTCTGACACAAAATTATAAAGTTTTTTTTTTTTTATAAAAAGGATTTTGTGTACTTCCTGATAAATCCTTTTCTCTTAGTTTATGTGGACCATAGGAATCATTGGGTAACATATCTTCCAAAAATAGAGCTAGAGGAAGAGACATCCTACATAGTCCGGTATGCATTTGAAATAGCGCATTTTTAATAGCATGCGGCTTGAAGCCGCATTAAGTAGGTCACTGTGTTCAAAAGAGCGACATAACAATCTTGCATTGCATATCAGCGCAAGATATTCAAGTCGCGTCTCTAAACATCGAGATCGGCTAATACAGCATTCAGTGGCAAAGGGGTTAATGACTGGAGAACAGGAAGTGATTATGGAAGAGTAAGACTGAAGACATACCTAATCAGCAGTAAACAATAGAAGACACAGAGGCTTTGTTTGTAGGATCAGATTTCATTGTTTGCTGTTTTTTCAGCGTATGCCTAACAAATCCTACCTGACCGGTGTGAAGATGACTGGATGTATCATTATGAAGGAGCTATGCTACATAGTGTCTCACATCCCAATCAGTTGAAGTACATTGGTGCATTCCTGCTCTCCAGTCATTAACCCCTTGGCCACTGAATGCTGTATTAGCCGATCACACTGTTTAGAGAAGCGACATGAAAATCTTGCACTGATATGCAATGCAAGATTGTCATGTCACCCTTTTGAACACGGCGACCTACTTAATGCGGCTCGCTATTAAAAATGTGCTATTTGAAAAGGGAACCACTTCATGCTCCATCAGACGTTCAATTTTAATGTATAGTAAAGACTGAAAACCAAAGAGGTAAGGCAGGAAGTGTCACCTGAACCAGAGAACTGAATGGACCTCCTGCCTGGAATTCAAACAACTTGTTTTTCTCTGGGAGGGAAGTTCTGTGTTGCAAATGGACTACAAGAAAAGGATTTATCATAAATCTAAGCAGAAAGGGTGCAAGAGAAGAAACAGCTATCTAAATTTGGTGTTTTATTATTTATGCAACTAACATAGAAACAAATTTCACTTAAAGACAAACAAAATACTATTGGCATACAACTATTCTGGCCTGATCAATGTTGTGTCTACTTTACTCCCATCTTTAGAAGCAGTGTAATAAGTTCAAAAAGCTAACTGCAACCTTTGTCTGGAATTGTAAGGAGTAGTCCTGTTCAGGGAGACTATCCCATTTAAGTCTAATTTTAACAGTACTGCACTTAGCAATGGTGCTTGCAACTTTCCCTTTATTATTCCATACTGGTGGTGGCCTCTCTAGAGGAGCAGGAATGCTCTCAGGGGGCATGATCAATTATGAATGTCTGCAAAAAGTCCCCATGCATATTGCTGGACACACTGCCCCCTTTCACACAGTACTGTTTCCTGGATAGTTTCGGATTTCGAGAGGAAACTAAGCCAAATAATGAAGGGGGATGGGAACTTCAGCATCACAATAGCAGCAGCATCCAAGTGTATAGCAGCAGCATCATCATCATCATGAAAGCATCTCACATTTCATTAATTGATTCCCTTAATAACTGCCTTACCTTATGACTTCTGTAGAATGCAATTTCTTCCACATTGGCGATAATTCTGGAGTGGACATAACACAGGTAACCATTTCTGTGGGATTCCTCTGCCACTAGTTTGCCAAATGTAGGAGAGCAAGCTTTCAGCACCTATGCTGTTTGTCACTGTTTGCAAGCAAAGACAAGAGTCAGACAGTAAAGTGAAATTCACCTTTATTAATGTAAGCGAATAATAATAATGATCAGGATTGTGCAGAGGGTAACCAGGAGGCAGGATCTCTATCAGCAATAATAGTATGCCTCCTGATCCCAGAACTGCAGAGACTAACCCAAAGCCAATGGTAGTCTCTAGTGGAGAGGAAGCGTAAGCCCGGCAGTTCTCCCAGTGATGGAATAGGAAGATGACTGATCCGATCGGGGTTTGTCAGGAAAATGAGCATGGAACCTGAGCACCAAAAGGGAAGCGTGTATATCCCCTGGAGGGAATCCAGGAGTGCTCCTCTGGATCATAACCATTCCAGCGTATCAAGTAATGGAGATGCCCTTTGACCCAACTGGAGTTCAGAATGCTTTGAACCATGAATTTTTAATGATTACTGACTTTGACAGGAGCAGGTCGGACCGTACTAGTAGTGTAATGGTTACAAATCGGAGGTTTGAGCAGATAGACATGGAACACACTGTGAATGTGCATGGAGGCTAGAAGTTCCAGAGTATAAGCCACAGGGTTAATTCTGCACAGCACTCGGAATTGGCCAACAAATCGAGGAGCCAGTTTATTACAGGGAACCTGGAGGTTAAAATTCCGGGAAGACAGACAAACCCTCTCCCAGACCTGAAAGATAGGTGCCGGTAACCATCTGAGGTCCCCTTGCCTCTTCTGTCGCTGCACGGAGCCACGTAGGGTATGCTGTACCCCAACCCAAGAGGAACGGAGCACCCTCAAATGCTCATCAAGAGCCAGAATTTCCTGTGCCTGAAAGACCTCTGGAAGTACAGAGTGTTGAAACCAATAGTTAATCATACACGGAGAATTCTGTAAGGAAGAGTTCATGGCTCAATTCCAGGCAAACTCCATGTAACAGTTTTTTAGGACACTCAGACACAGAAGGTTTAGGTAAAAACACAATTTTATTGAAAACACAGAATTTAGAGTAACCCACATGGGTCCAGTATATACAGATAGAAATAATACTGACACAGGTCAGGTTACAATTAGATTTAGTAACCCACACGGGTCCAGTGAAACACAAAGGTACAACACTGCCACAGGTCAGGTTACAGTTCGTGTAAATCCTAGAAGAGACTGTGGAGAGACAGGTGCTATTAGGCCAGGAGGTATGGACAGGCCCTAATAGGACTGAGGCCCACAGTCCACTCTCTACGTAGAGAGTGACACAAAGCGACAGAGGCCACACGGAGGTAAACGAAGGCCCTGCAAATGACAGACTGCCAGAACAGTCAAGGGTGACTGATACCGTATTGCACGGAGTAACGCCAATGTAACCTGCAGTACACTGTGACCCAGGGTCCAAACGCACCAACCCCCAAAGGGTTAAACGAACTCTCAGACCTGAATAGTAGCAAGGCCGTGGGGACAACCGAGACACCCAGGGAACAAACCAACTTCGGGTAATGTCTATGAACAGATCAAGCGTACCGTGGTGCAACCTGATTGATCTCAACCACCGGGGTGGAAGGATCACGAGGCACAATAACCGGATATTGGATCACAGCGAACAGGACTGCCGGAGCAGAGTATACGAGGCAACCAAGGACTGTCAGCAGACAGTACGAGCACTGGAGGCACGTACTCCAACCGGATCACCGGATGGAGTGGGATACTAGGCAAAATCTGTACACAGAGCAGGATCGTAGTCAGGCCGGGTCGGTACACAGAGCAGGAATGTCAGCCAGGCCGGGTCAGTACACAAAGCAGGAATGTCAGCCAATCCAGGTCGGTACACAGAGCAGGAATGTCAGCCAGGCCGGGTCGGTACACGGAGCAGGACCGTAATCAGGCAGAGTAGTCAGGCAGTCCGGGTCGTACACAGGATTCACACAGAAGTCAGGAACAAGCGCTAGCGACTGGAACACCACGAAAGGGCATTGCAGAAGTGACAGGGCTCAGTATTTAAGGGCTAGCACTGGGCGGAGCAAAACCACAATAGCAAATAAAAGGAATCAGGAAATAGCACTGAATCACAATGTCGCCAGCAATAACACGGGCACCGTGATAGTCCGATGAAGGTAACAGGGTAGCCCAATTGTCGTGGTGGTCAGAGATATAGCAACGGAGAAATTGTTCCAAGGCTCGGTTAGACCTTTCAGCCGCACCGTTAGACAGAGTGGTATGCGGAGGAGAATGCTAGCTGGATCCTTATCTGGGCACAAAAGCATCTCCAGAACCAAGACACGAACTGGCTGCCGCTGTCCGAAACAATAACCCTGGGTATGCCATGAAGCCGAAATACCTCCTTAGAGAATACCACCGCCAGTTCCTGTGTAGGCTTTTAAGTGGTACAAAGTGGGCCATCTTGGAAAATTTGACTACGATCATCAAGACCGGGAAGCTGGAAGATCTCTGCAGATCAACCATAAAATCTATGGACAGATGAGACCAGGGACGTTCCCCATTAGGCCACAGGTTAAAGGAGACTGACAGGCAAGTGTCAGGGCAATTTATTCTGAGCACAAGTAGTGCAAGCTGCAGTGAAAGCAGCACAATCTGATCGAAGGCTTGGCCACCAGAACAATCTAGACAAGGACCAGATCAGTTGGTCTCGTCCACTGTGAGCAGCGATTTTGGACGTATGGTAAGTCTCAAGCAGTTTAATGTGCAACTATGCGGGGACGAAGCACTTCTCGCAAGGAGTCTCTGCAGGAGCGGATGTTTGAGCAGCCAATATCTCCTCTCCTAGAGGAGACGTAATGCATGTATGGATAGTGGCCAAAATCCGATCAGCTGGAATAATCAGTGTGGGAGGAACCTCTTCTTTGGATAAATTGCAAAATTGGCGTGATCGTGCATCAGCCTTAACATTCTTAGAGCCCAGAAGATAGGAGACCATGTAATTGAACCTGGATAGGAACAATGTCCATCTAGCTTGACAGGACGACAAGCGTTTGGCCTCGGATAAGTACATTAGGTTGTGAGAATCAAGATTGGGGAACTGGTGCCTTCCAAGAGATGTCACCATTCCTTCAATGCCAGTATGATGGCCAATAACTCTGTCCCCAATCTGATATACCATCTCAGCCTTGGGTAGTTTTCTACAAAAGTAGCCACAGGGGCGTAAGGGCAGGCTGAGATTTGGGTGCACCAAAGTAGGACCGACTGCGAATGCTGCCTTGAGTTCCTCAAAGGCGAGCAGTACACTGGGAGACCAATCGGTAACCTGGGCCCCTTTACGAGTCATATCCGTGATAGGCCTGACAATAGCGGAAAAGTGTTTTATAAACTTTCAATAGTAATTAGCGAAGCCCAAAAACCTTTGAATAGATTTAAGCCCCACCTGATGAGGCCATTGCAATACTGCGGATAATTTCAGGGGGTCCATGGCCAACCCAGATGAAGAAATAATGTACCCCAGAAAGGTCACCTGAGGTTTGTGAAATTCGCATTTCTCCAACTTGCAAAACAAGTTGTTCTCTCTCTTATTGCAGGACTTTGGATACATCTGATTGATGAGTCTCCAACTTAGGAGAATGAATGAGAATGTCATCCAGATAGACCACCACACAGCTCTGTAATAGGTCTCTTAGCACGTTGTTGATTAATTCCTGGAAGACAGCACGAGCATTACAAAGGCCAAACGGCATGACAAGGTACTCATAATGCCCGCTCCGGGTGTTAAATGCTGTCTTCCATTCATGGCCCTCCATCATCCTGACCAGATTGTAAGCCGCCCTTAAGTCAAACTTCGTGAATATTTTGGAACCTTTAAGACAGTCAAACAGTTCCGTGATTAGAGATATTTGATAAGCATTTTTATCCATCAGTTTGGTCAAATCTCAGAAGCATGGACGTAACTCTCTATCCTTCTTTTTTACAAAGAAGAATCCTGCACCCGCAGGATAAGAGGATTTTCGAATAATGGCTCTATCCAAGGCATCAGAGACGTACTCCTCCATGACCTTGTTTTCCTCTACAGACAAGGGGTATACACAGCACCTAGGAGGTGTCGCTCCAGGTAGCAGCTCCACCGAGCAATCATAAGGTCTATGAGGAGGTAACACCCCGGCCTGGATTTTATTAAACACATCACGAATTCAGAATAGGCCTCAGGTAAGTGTTAAGGCTCTGCACATGCCAGATTAACAGGAATTGACACACAAGTCTTGTTACACGGAGGACCCCAGACATTATCTCACAAGTCTTCCAATCAATCCTAGGTTATGGGCCTGCAACCATGGAAACCCTAGAACATTGGCATAATGAGGAGAGTTGATCACCTGAAACTTCAGGATTTCTTTATGGAGGACTCCCACC
The DNA here is from genome assembly GCA_037306005.1 of Rhinophrynus dorsalis. Classification (NCBI taxonomy): domain Eukaryota; kingdom Metazoa; phylum Chordata; class Amphibia; order Anura; family Rhinophrynidae; genus Rhinophrynus; species Rhinophrynus dorsalis. Next base: position 339,127,530 of record CM074720.1, on the reverse strand, counting down.
CTCAGGGTGAGCAGACAAGTTTTGTGCGTAATGCGTGATGGCAGAAGGGGTCTACCATCAATGGCCTCTACTGCCAAAGGAGAAGTACAAGGCAGCAGAGGAATACCATTCTGGTCTGCAAAATCAGCGTCCATAATGTATCCGGGAGCACCTGAGTCTATTAATGCAGCAACTGAGACAGACTCATTAGCCCAAGAAAGAACTACATCACACATAGGTTTATCCTGTGAGGCCTCAGGGGACTGACAGATGCCACCTTAGATCTGTCCCTGACATGATCTTAGGTGTGGGCTTTTCCCGGACATACCAGGCAAGACCTCAATAAGTGTCCAGATTTCCCACAGTATAGGCACACTCCCTCCCTCCTGCGAAAAGACCTCTCCTCCCTGGAAAGTGGGTGGCCCCCAGCTGCATAGGTTCACCACCCCCTGAGTCGGGGCCAGGAGGCATGGGAGGCGAGGGAGGACTGAGTGGACAAGTTATGTGAGATGTAGTTCTGGAAGGAAGCGTAAGCCCGACGGTTCTCCCAGTGATGGAATAGGAAGATGACTGGCTCACTCCTGCAGCCAGCCAGGAGAAGACCGTTGCTAGAAGGCAAAACAACCAAAGAACCCACTGACTTGAGCCTGCAGTCAGTAATGTTAAAATCTGCCAGAGCCACAGGTCTGCACCAGAGTGGGTGTCCACTACAAGGGCAACACAAGAGAGTAGTCAGACAGAGCCACAGGACTGCACCAGATTGGGTGTCCACTACAAGGGGCAACACGAGAGAGTAGTCAGACAGAGCCACAGGTCAGCACCAGGATGGATGGTCAGACAAGCCAGGTCATACATAAAGATCAGGAGCAACTAGAGAACTGTAGTGCACACCAACGTAAGGGTAACTGGATGAAACTTCAGTTTCTTTTAAATACAAGGCTCCAGGAAGTAGCTAAGAGGAGCCAGCCAGAACTCAAGGAATAAGAAGGAGCCTGCATCAGATACACTTCCTCGCGCCCAAAATTGATGCATCTCACTGCGAGATGTGTCATACGCCTGCACAACCCCTGCATCAATCAGAGCATCCCATTCTCTTAGCGCGTCCACTGCTGATGCCAAGCGCGCCCGAGCCCAGTCCAAACAGTGATGTGTGGGATGACGCAGAAGCGTCATATAGAGTGATACAACTCTAGTGCCAGCTGAAACGGCGATGCTGGATATAGGTAAGCTGTGACACTGTTGTATAAATTACCAGTCCAGCTAGCAACGTAGGCCCCAGGGGATTAGCTCCTCTTGACCTAGAAGTCTGTTTTGGGAATGGCTACATGATGCCCTTTCGAGGGGGCAAAATGTACCAGTATGAGAGATGTCCAGTGAGATCAACCTCTCCAATCCCTTTATTATTCTATGAAGCTATTATCATTAATATCTCTCCACCTGGTTATTATTTAGACATTTAGCATTTTCAGCAGTGGCTGTTTCCAAAGTCAACAGTGTTTTATAATATACTGGAAACCCAATGATAAAAATTAAAAATATAGAATAGCTGTTTGAAGATGGTTATCAAAATCCTCAAGTGCCATTAGAGCAAAGCAAAGTAAAGTCAATTTCAGATTGCAGAAGTTCATTTCTTTGCTAGCTGATCACGTATTTCACTTCCCAGACTACCGGAGTGTCCTGGGACATGCCTTCATGTCACATTCATGCCCTGACATAGTGTGCCAAGCTTCTGGAACTCTTGTTTGTTCACAAGATGTCTGGCATCACATGTTTTCTAACCTTTCTTCTTCTTCCATCTGCGAACCCAGTTATTCATACAATTTTCAGTAAAGTTGGTGTCAGTATTAATATGAAGTCTTGTCTTATTTTGTTTCCTGGCCTGTACCAATGCTCTCCTGGCAGCCTCAAGTTCAGCCCTTTGGTTTGGCTCTCCCTTTAAGTCTCTGAAACATTAAGCGCGCTTTTCTGCCCCAGTAAATTGCTCTGTTATGACCATTGCAGCGACAGCTACGATGAAAGTACACTTCATCTGAGCCTCCTGCTGATGAGAGAGGAGAGGAGTAGTCACTCTCCTCTACAAAATTTTGTGCCTTTCAATGAGATGCAAACTTCTTGTATGTAGCTGAAGGATACTGATGCACTTGCTCTCTGCATTCTTCCCAGGTTTGAAACACTCCCGTCGGGCGTCCTCTGCAAACTGCATAAGGCATCCTGCTATGGCCAGTGAAAGGTAAAGGACCATGGAGAATAAGGAGAGAAGTATGAGTGTGGGTAAATGCGGAGAGAAGAGCTGACCTACCAGTCTTGATGAGGGTATAAGATGACAGCAGCACGTTCACAATGGGTTTTTTCCCGCCAGACATTCACTCTTACTCACAATAATATCTATGGCATGCATTGCAGTGGCGTATTTACCAAACGTATTGGGAGAAACTGCTGTCAGCTTGATAGGAAGAGCTAGATTGTAAATAATATAAGAAAAACACCTTAATGGATCCTGAAAGACCAGTGCCATCTGCATATAGCAGTGCATAGGGAAACAGTGAGTCCGGCTCAGGGGCCAAGAGCTAAATAGCAGACAACAATAGGGAAGTATAAAAAAAATATAAACAAAAACAAATAATGTGGCATACATACATAGTGTCCATGGGTATTACAGAAGTGTGCTGTTTAGGAAAAACAGAATGAGGTGGTGGGTGACATTTTTGATGCCCACATGTGTGAGGCAGCTATTTGTTTGGTTTCTATTAACTGAGTAGGAGATATGCTAATCTCCTCCTAGCTGTGCCCCAGGGTGTGTATCTTGGACAAAGGCAGTCTATAGTAGATCTGCATATGTGATGCGTGTATTATAATTGGGGTGTGTGCATTATAATTTACTCTGTAATACTGGGCTCAGGCAATGTAGAGGACACATGCAAATCTCCTAGTGGCTGCCTCCCTGGGGGGAGGGCACAGACATAGAATTTGTGGTAACCTGACCTCTTCTTCTTTTATGGTATAGATTTCCTGCTGTAGTAAAAAATCAAACACCCTCCATGGCAATGAAAATATAAATGAAAATATAAAAATATAAATAATGAATAATAAATATATAAACCATATATGAAAAAAAAACTCACTGACTAAAAATTAATGTGTGAGAAACGCATCATACTACTAAATAGTACATAAAAAACACTTGATCTCAAAGTGTAAATCATAAACTGTAATAAAAGCTTACCATGAGAAATAATAACAAACAATCCATGCCACTAAAAACACAGGGAAAATTTTGGCAACCATTACTATTCTGAAGCTGATATAAAATAGCACTAAAAATGGAACTTGTAATAAAAATGAAAAAGATTAAAAAAAATGAGAAATATAGTGAAGAAATAAAAAAATACATTTTAGTCAGACACCTTTACTATACTCATCTAAAACATTTCTTACAACTATAGAGCTTGTGATGCTTAATCTGAGCTATTGTGGATTATTATGCAATATGACTGATATGATGTGATTGTGAAAATAATAATAGAAGAGGGTCCTCCCTACCTAGCATATTGTCCTTCTCTAGCATCTGTTGCAGCCTAGTCCTAAAAGTACAGGAATCCTAGGTAATATTTTTACCCACCTCTCATCTCCCTGATGCTACAGCCCACAGTCAAAATCTATATAAAAATTGTTAAATCAAGGCCTATATTTAAGCCACTGGGAATCACAGTCCTGAGTTCATGGACAAAATGTCCCCAGTTGCCTTAACTTAATGAGCCTCTCTCCCCCTCTCCTGATCAATGGTTAGCATGAATATGCCCTTATTTGCAACCTGCTGGCAGTCTTTACAATGCTTAGGAAAAATATACAAGTGGGTGCTGTATAAAAGAATATAAAAGATATAAAGAAAAAATAAATGTATAATACAAAACTGTGTGTATCAAATCAAAATAGGGAACAATTATGCATAAATGTGAATAAATGAATTGTGTTTACTCAAAGTCCAAATCTTACATCTAATTTTATTCCTAAAGAAGGTCATCAATTTTATTCCTAATGAAAGTCCCAAATAGATGGTGAACTCAAAGGGTACATATAAATGAAAATACATAGCATGATTGTTGCATACCAGTTGCATACCATAATAAAATGTGTATTATGAAAAACAATTATTATTAAAAAAAGGAATAAAAATGTGATCTTGTGGCCATACAAAACTTCAGATGAAAATATATAAGTGACAAAACAGAGTTACTCTTGGTGAGGGGACCCCGGGCAACAAGAATATCTCAGGATCACCCAACTGGCCTGGAACTTGGAGGCTCTGAACTCATTAGTTCAGCAGAGGTACGGAGTCTCGGAGTGATGATTGACTCTGGACTGTCATTTAAACAGCAGATCTCTTCTGTAATAAAATCAGCCTTCTTTCATCTGAGAAATATATCCAGAATACAACACTTAATTCCACCGGATGATATGCCAACATTAGTCCATGCATTTGTGTCTTCTCGTCTAGATCACTGTAATGCACTTTACTTGGGCCACCCAGAAAAAGAACTCCATCGCCTACAGACAATACAAAATGCAGCAGCCAGACTACTGACCAATAAAACCCGCTCATGTCACATAACACCTGTTCTCCACTCACTGCATTGGCTTCCAATTAAATGGCGAACATATTTTAAAATTGGCCTGCTGACCTTCAAAGTCTTAAATAATCAAGGCCCACAGTACCTGAAAGAGCTCCTGACACCCTATATTCAATCCCGCTCACTGCGGTCAGCCAACAGATCCCTCCTGTCAGTGCCCAGAATAAAGACAACCTCAGGTTCCCGGGCATTCAGCCATGCTGCCCCCACATTCTGGAACTCTTTACCGTCCTCAATCAGAGAGGCACTATCATTACAGACTTTTAAAAAAAAGCTAAAGACCCATCTCTTTTATCAGGCATTCAGTCACCTCATGTGACCTTAAGGAACCCTTAAATTTTATGTCTGTTTATAGATTTGTAAAGCACCTTGAGTCTCACAGGGAGAAAAGCGCTATAAAAATCACAAATTATTATTATTATTATTATTATTATAATAAATCAAGCACTGAAATCGCCAAAAGAAATCTCTTTGTTCTACAAAACGTACAGCTTAGTCCTGCAGCTACAAGCAGCATGGATCCAACTCTTGTTTACGTTAGTTCTCCCACTCCACAAGGCAAAGATAAACCATATAATAAGCTTGAGCTCTGACTTTGCCTTTAATTCTACCGACCTAATTGCAGAGAAATATATAAACAAATCAGGCAGATATATGCTCTAATTCGAAAGTATATTTCTGCAATGTTTAAGCAATGTTACAAGTGTCTAAAGTATACCAACATTCAATAAGGTAAAAATAATAAAGTATTCATTAAAAATAAGATACATACATATCATCTAAGACTGTAAGGGTGGAGGAACAAAAAATAATTGTTCAACCCAAACCCAGATATATAAATAACACTATAGATCTTGAAAAACATATACAGAAACACAATTGTATAAATCTGATTATAAAAACAATGTTGTGAAAAATTCCACTTACATGGTAGATAAAATAAATTTCAAACACAGCATATGGTTTCATTTGATTGTTATTAAAAGAACTAATCAGTGTCAAGTACTTGCATAGAACCTGCCCAAATAATCAAGATGTCATCAATAAAGCGTCCATAGTAGACCAAGTTGCCCCCCACCTCTTTCTGGGCCAAACTGCGAGATCCTCCCTCAGGCACATGAAGAGGTTGGCATATGACAGGGCAAACTTTGTCACCATGGCCATCCCCTTGATTTGTAAATAATATTCACCTTGAAATGGGAAAAAATTATGATTCAAAATGACATTTGAGAATGAAATCTGTTTGAGTAAGACTCATACTGGTATCCAGCTACAGAAAATATCACACAGCCTGCAATCCCAAGAGATGGCCAATGCATGTGATAGCTGTACTTGATTTCTTGAGGATTGGTTTAATATTGCTGACCTAAGCATCAAGGTGGTTGGTTGTTCAAATGTATCAATTGTGATACTTCTCAGTCCATATATTTCACAATGTTTCATTGTGCACACTGGGCACTTTGCAGTTACAGATAATAAGGCACAGTTTCTTCCTGCTCTCAAGGCAAAAAGTAATATTCCAACACACCTATGACTTTAGAGGAGGCACAGGTGGAGAAGCAGAATTGTCCAACTTTTTCTTACTATGCACTTGAAGTGGTGAGAATTTGTTGTGTTTTTGCTGCTAGGTCTGCAGCAGGACTAGGGTTAAGAGCTGCATCTATAACAAAGCCCAGAATGTCGCTAGTGGCATTTAATACCACTACCAGGCATCTAGCACTGCTGGAATTAGGCCAGTAGTGCATACAATTTTTTCAGGCCTTGTTATTTGCAAGCCTGAGGCCTTCTAACTAATATTCTTCAGAACTAGCCTTGTTTGAAGCCCACAATTAATTTTTTGAAAAAATGTGAAAGTTTCACTTTCAGGAATCCTGCAACAAATATTAATCACACATTTATTTCTGTAAGCCTGTTATTAAAGATATATATATAAAAAATTACTAAGAAGGTTACACTGAATGTTGCAGATGTTTATTGTGGTGGTTAATATTATGATTAATGTACATATATTTTATGGTTAATAGGAATGAATGCTAGACAAATTATTTGTAATTATCATGTTTGAATCTAATTTAACCTGGCATAATTATAAGATAATCATCAAATATTAGAGGTCTTAGCAGAGGTCACAAATGTGTTAGATGGTAACAGACCTTCAAATCCCTGTTCCTCATCCTCAGTGCTGATGTTAATAGTGTATACTGTATGCCACTGGTTTCCCTGTCTTGTGTGGTTTTATCCACTTCTGCGAGCTGATATTAGATGCTGATGCATTTTTAGAAATGAAAGTCTACCAAAACTGCTATTTGATACTGATGGCCATGCCCTATGGTCATTAATAATGTAATCAGCTGTATCGAAAACCCACTCTGCCCGCATGCTTGCTGGTGGGCAACTAAGGGATTCTATAGCTGTATGCATCAGTTCTGGCACACACACAACATTTTGCTTTCCAGTAGTCAATGGGGTCATCATTTCTGCTTAGAAGAAAGCTAACTTGCAAGTATACTACAACAATCTCATAAAAAGTGGGACAACTCCAAGAAGCTATACGGTGTTCATGTGTATCGGGAGAAAGTCCCACAGAAATTGCCACCACCAACACCACTACTATCACCACCACCACAAATGACAGACTGCTGCCCTTAAGACACATAAATTATTTTCAGTTGTAATGATGATGATAATGAAGACATTTTTAGAAACATTTTGCAATATTCTTGCTGATATTTTGCTACTGATGGCATAAACCTTTCGCTTACTCCTTTTTCATTATGCTTTCTGTTATTTTTTTGCCCTACTTTTTTCTATCCTCCTCTACAATGCAACCTTCCACCCTATCTATCTACATGCATATTTTTATATATCCATCTATATGCATATTTTTATATTCTTTCAAAGAATCTGATTATGATTACTCAGACAGATGCTGCTGGTCATGCCTTGGCACAAATTTAACAAATAAATTAGATAGTTGTTTTGTCATTATCTATTCTTCATGAAAAGGACTGGCCCCTACTAATAATGAGACAAAATAGAAAAGAAAGCTCCCCATAGTGGTATAATGTTCCACAGTATATGATATGAAATACATCAATAAATATCAAACTCGCATAATATTTTGATTAGAATGGGAATACTACAAAGTGACAAAGTCATATTCGGAGAGATTCACCTGTCTCTGTTCAGGGATTGGTGTGAACTCCGGGATCAAGAAAAGAGGAAAAGATCTCTCCAGATGAATTATACAAAATGGTTTCATTACAAAACTGTATATATCAGATTAAAACACATTAAAAACTATGTTTAATCTAGACCTAGGTGTGCCCACCTATGCTTTATGCGGCAGAGCACTACTTTAAAAAAGACTGAAGGATTACAAAGCAGAGCAGCCACAACATGCATAGTGATTTAAAGGGATAGTAATGTTTCATAATAAAAGCAGCTCTAATTAATCATCATAGTATTTGGACTTGGAGAGTGTTATTTCAATTCTGTCAGAGTTGTAGTTCAGGAGTAATTCAATGACAAAGTGTCCCCCTCCTGCCCCTTTTATTGATGTAACACTGCTCAGCCAGAGCAGAAGGGAAGTGCCCAGGTAGATTGCAGAGAGGGACAATCTTCAATTAAGATAAGGGAAAAACCTGAAAAGCTTGTCAAGGGGGGGGTGGGGCAGGGCTTTCATTGTTTTCATTGAAAGAAGATTTTCCCCTTCTGTTATCTGTCTGGTCTATGGACTGCATTCCACATCTGATAAGAGATGGCTTACACTAGGTAAAAGGGGTGGGGAGGGGAAACTTTGCTTGTGAATATCTCTTAAACCATAAAGGTTTGAGAGATAAGACTTATATCATTCTTAATGTTTTTTAATGCCTACAAAATAAAATAAAGTTAAAATGAAGTATTACTATCCCTTTAAACTGGGCTCAAAAATTCTCATTGGACAGCATTGACCAGCTCCTCATTGTAAACCTACTGGAGATTATATATTCCAAACGTTCAAAAAACATGAATAAACCAATAAATTCAAATATTTCAAGTGACAAAAACATGATGTCCCCTTAATTGTACATATATAATCGGTAAAACAAAACAAATAAAAACTACAAAGATGATACAATATAATAAAAATACAATAAATAAATAAAAAAATGAAGAATCCAAAAAGTTGTTATAAATACATATAAAATAAGTTCATATGATTATTAATAAACAAAAAAAAGTTTGTTGCTATGTTGTCCAAATTGGTTGCCAAAGTTGTTTTTTTCATTGTATACGAAACCTAGATTTTAGGTTTCATATACCTCACACACAAGGTCTTCTTAAAACAGTCTCCACCATGCCTGATGATAGATTATCAATAAATAGTAAATATAAGTGTCCCTCTATAAGTGAGCTAAGTTCCTTAAGTAACCTTGGGTGTATTCCGTCACGTTCAGGTGCTTTATCCAAGTCTCTTTTTGGGCTTTGTCCTTAGTGAGCCATGTACAAGATAGATGAAATTCTGTGATTCTCTCTGTTTGTCCATTGCCTGCATTGTTACTTCATTTGTATATCAAGAGGATAGGTAGGCAACAAATTGGACCAGAGGGGCAATGCATGGAACTTAAATGGTGAGTTGCTGATGACAATCCTTGAATCTGAGGGATACTAGTTAACATTTTTGAATACCAGAGAAGTGGCCAAAACACTGCTCTGCAATATTGGTAAGTGAAGGCTCCCTCACTTTTGGTTGTGAGACAAGCATAACAAAACCCTTAAACACTTGATTTAAAAATCTGGTAATAAATGCATCATGAAGTATTCTGATATTACTTTGAAATGCTCTATAATTTAAGACAAGAACACACCTCAGACTTATACAAAATAGATGATGTTATATTCAGAAACAAAACTCTACTCCAGTCACAAGACTCTTATCCGAAAAAGAACCAAAGATGGTAGTAAAGTATTCCCCACTGTCGAAGAGGCCTGGCCCCAATGGCTTATCTCTTCCATTTATGATATTTCTGGAATATACTTTGCATTAAACAGTACTGTGTTTCACATCTCTCCCAAAAGAAATGTGTAATTCTCTCTGTCTTCTGGAGGTGAAAGATGTCTTAATAATCAAGCCCAAAAATGTCCTGTGTGCTGCTCAAATTATAGGCTGATCTCCCTGTTAAACAATGGCATTCAACTATAAGCAGGGATACTAGCCAAGAGAATCTAACTCTTGTTACCAACAAGTTGGATTTGTTTTAGGTAGGGAAAAGGAATGAGATGTGGTTTGTTTTAAAGATCCATATCAAGGATCTAGAAAAAATCCAAGATCTATCTGAAATGACTTTGTACAAATCACAAAGATACAAGGGGAAAGAGGAACAAGAGTGCATGGGAAAGGAGTGTGGAACAGATGTGGTGGAAGCTACAGTGGGAGGGTGAGAATGAATGGAGGAGGGAGAGGGAGAGTGGAGAGAAGGAAATGTAACCACGTCAAATAGGTGGGGGTAGTGTAGCAAGGACATGGAAGGAGAGGAGTGGGCCTGAGTAGATGGAAAGGTGGAAAAGTGTGCCAAATGATATGAAGAGATGGGAGAACATAAGATGAAATGGAAAGGAGTTGAAGAAGAAAGGGAGTGGTATGGGCCATAGAAGATGGAAGTGGAGGAGGCCAGAGGAAGCAGAACAGGACTGAGGTAACGTGGGAGACACTGCTAACTGGTCAGAAGAAAAAAGAATACAGACAGACGTTTGCTACCTTGTTCAGACAACTGCCCTGAGCCGGAATTTGCTGGTTGTTTTTTTTTGTGGGGGGTTTGTATGATTATAATATTAATGAGATTTAGAATTGAAACTGCTGTTTAGCAAGGCATGTTTTAGGTCTTGCAAAGCAGTCAGTCTTGGTAAAAAAAAAATAGTTTTTTATAGAAATATTTTACCAGGAAGGATACATTGATATTCTCTCTTGTTTTAAGGTATGTCCTGGGTACCCATTTTATCTGTCCTGAAGGGTGAAAGGCTGAATTGATGTTGTTAGGACCTGAACCTGTAACCCTGAGGTCTGAACAGATTCTACAGCTGGTGCATTAACCAAATGAGCTGAATTATTTCATTCATTTAAAGTAGGGTAGTCTGTGACAATAATGCAAAACATATTATCTATAAGGTTCCTAAATCATTCTCTATACTAATGATACTTTATGCAGAAATAACCTTTTACTGGACAAATTGAAGCTTCATGGAGCACTAATAAAATGTGTATTATTATATATACACATTTCTCACTATATTCCTTCCCTATGGCAGAAAAGTCAGTAGCAGGTTATCACAATCTTTTAAACTGACAAATGAATCAAGACAAGGTTGTTTACAAAGCTCATACAGGAAAGAACTCACTCTAAAATTGTTAGCAAATGCTTAGCAAATACCATTACATTCAATGCTAACAAAGGAAATAACTGTGAAAATGACATGTTCTTGAGACTCAAACCCTGATCTCATTACAATAATTATTAGGTGAGATCTAGAGCTTCAGTGAATTGTAATATTTTAAAGTAAATATGCTAAACCTGAAGTATTATACCTTTCACTTCCTCACAGTCAACTTAAGGTAATATAGCAAACACAAAATTTTTATTAGAATACAAAATATGAAGTTTTTAGGGGTTTCATTTTCCACTAGCACAGAAAACACTAGAATTATGATTGATTAGAAACATTAAACACACCTTACAAAATGGAAATCCACAGCCCTCTCATTGTAGTGCAAATAAACTTTATTGAACAACAATACTTCTTTCAGGTGCTCCATTTAAAAAATCCCAGTAGTTACTTTTGATAAATTACAGAAACATCTCTCCAATTACAGTATGTTTGGGAAGACTACTTCTAGAATCAGCTATAACATCATGACATTAGTTAAATGAGGTAAAGTCTTGAGCTCCCATGTGTTCAGAAATATTACAAGGCCACAAGACTAGCCAGAATTCTTAAATGGTTCAAACACAGTAGACAAACTATAGGTAGGCACTAAACACAGTCAAACTAGCTTCATCATATTGACTTCTCACCCATGGATCCCCTACCCTAACCAGGGGCAGTCTATTTATGGGCATACTTTGGAGTTTGCCGGGGGCCTCCAGTCTCAGGGTGGAGGCTCTCCTTGGGCTTCCAACATTTCCATTTTAACAGAAAGGAACCAAATTAATGCTTTGGTCAGATGGCCAGTGTGGTGTGAGGTGCACAATATGTAAATATGCTTCCTTATTCCATCCATAGGAAGAAAGGAAGAATAAGGCTACAGCTAAACCTAAGGATCCTAAATGTTAACCTGTGTTTGGGGATCCTCCAGCCACAATTCTGCCTGGAGCTTCAGTGGCAAATCATTTATTTCTTCTGATGTTTCACCCCTCTCATCTTTTTAGCACATCCAGGTTTCTTCCAGGACATGGCTAACATGCGGTAGTTAAATGGAAGAAAATAGCCAATAACCTGAAAGTTTTACAGTTTACATAAAGATTGACACATCATCTTTTTCAACATCATGAAAACATTAAACATTACCCTTTAATGACTAGAGGGTGTGAGCAACACATTGCTTTGAAATGAGCTGTGCAACCCTTTGGTCCTTAAAGAGATAAGCAAAACAAATTACTGGATATATAGACAGCTCCCTGAGTTCATTTTAACCCATAAGCAGAAGACAAGTATTGTCAAGGACCTTACCCCAATTGAGAATATATCAAAGTTTTGTGATGTTCTAAATAAGAGTTGAGAGACAAAACTAACTCACATGTTAACATGGAAACATAATCTGGCCTTATGCTGGATTTATGAAGATTGAATTTCAATCCGCTTAGAGTCCAGAAACTGACAAAAAAATATAGTAACTTTAGAAACAAACCTAAATATTCTCTATTGATGGTACAGAACCCTGGTACTACTAGCAAACGTGTACCCATGAGCATACCACTATGATGGAGGTACATCAATGAAAAGGCTAGAATGTCCACATCTGGTGGTCCTGTCCCTCATTAAGCTCTTTTGGCATTGCGTTTCCCTTATTTGATAAATATATCCCAGTTTATCCTGAAAGATCATAATCTTCAATAAATCCACACAAGCTTTCCCTAAACAAAGACTCAACACTTACTAAGTGCTGGTAAAACGTTTATTTCAATTTATTGGAGATCAGCACAGATTCCCTCAGTTAATAACTGGAAAAGCAAAATCACACAAACCATCTTGATGGAAAAAAATGCCTTATTGATTAACAAAAAGGTGTGTATTTGCATGCAAATGATTTCCATTGGAGGAATTTATTGAACAATCTAACAATGAGATATTGCCCCTTTAACAATATATTTCATATTGCAAAGGCTAACACTACAGCTTGATGCAATCTTCTATAATGATACGTATTTATTCCAGGCTCCTTCCTTTCCTCATCACTATTTACAGTGTATGAAGGACAGACAAACCTATAAAGACCCCTGTATAAATGTTAAGTAATAAAATAACAAAAATATAACATTAAAAAAAAAATCCCCATTTAAATCAGTGGTGGTATGGAGAATCCTTATTTGTCCCTTATGGTACAACTGCTTGCCAAATAATTGCTCCATATTTATACAGAAAACCCAATGTGTCCTATTGAAAAAAAAGAATAAGAATGTATAGAACATCAAATGGGTTAATACCTAGTATTAAGTGATGTCATTTACATGTCCCTTTCTAAACAGAAATACATTATTGCTTGAAGGTAGATTGTAGTTTACATTTGTATTGATTCAAAGAATGCCAAAATGAGTTCTATAAAATAAAAAGCTCAACTTTCTCTCTTGTATACAGCATGACATCCCCGCTGCTTTGTACATCTGGGGGAGATTTACTAGGTGGTGATAAAGAGGTAATAAAGTGGAGATCACCTATTATTACCCCTTAGAGAATCTCCCCTGAGATGTCCATTAAAAGAAATAAAAAAACATCACTAGAGCCACAAAAAGACAACATTTTGGAGATGCCACAATCTAGAGAAACTATTCTACATGATAACCAAGTCTAGCCTAAATATATATAGTTGTATTAAGGTCATCTCACAAAGCTAGCATGCTCTGGGCATTCTAAGTGGTTCTAAAGGGCTTTTCACAACTTTGCTCTCCTTAATAGAAATAGGGGATAGGGATGAATTAATGAACATGTTTATTTATATAGCGTCACAAGTGTACGCAGCGTTTTACAATTTAAGGGTTTGCAAAGTGAAACACTGGAAGTGAGGTCCTGGCCCAAAAGCTTAAAGTCTAAAGTGGAGACAGAGAAATGGCAAAGGGGCAAAGTATTTCAGCCTGGGATGTGTACCCTTTACTAGTCTAGTGTTCAGTCACCTAACACAGTTCCTGAACTTACAACTACAATTTCCAGCTGAAATGAAAGATATCTAAAACATGAGACTATGCCAAAAAAGAATGTACCAATATAGAATTCCACTTGTGCCATATCTGCAGATAGAATTTGCACAAACTAAAGCAGGAGTGGGTACTTGGAGTCACTGTTTTCTCACTACAAAACAAGTAAATTTGAAACAGAGTGAAAACAGGGACACTGTAATATATATACAGTGACTGACTGACTGTAACTGACACAGTGGGGTGTCTATGTATAATTGTGTGAATCGTCTATATATGTTTGTTGAACACTATAACTAAATTATTATTAAGGCATATTTACCTTGGTTTTGTCTCTCATTGAACCTTTACCCAGTATTGACATTTTTGCACCAGTCTCTTCTTGTAACCTCTTCAAAGAATTGCCTCTTGGTCCAAGTAACTTTCCCACAAAATTGAACTAGAAAATAAACATAATTACTTTTCTTAAATTAGGCAAACATTATTTCACCATGATTTAATTATTGCAATGAATATTTTATAAATAGATACTGGAACCTGTAGACTATTGATTAGTATTTGCATACTCCCAAATACAGTACTAAAAAGAAACATTTTAATAATTTCATAAATAGGTACATTACAACTTTACAGTAACATACACCAAGCATCTGCAATCTGTGGCGCTGTTACACTCACACTTCATAAATTGTTGATACCATGTAGACATACAAACAATACATGATGCACATTAACATTTAAAGTGTGGACAACTGAACCAATGCTATTTCAGATTATAATGTCTAAATTTAAATAAAACCTGCATATTTTATTGTATTTTGCTAACAAAATGAAAATATGTATTATCTATTTATCTATATCAAGCTATCTATCTATCTATATATATATATACTCGTATGAAAGCCCTTATACACGGGCTAAAGTGCACCCAGCGGCCCTGGCTGCTGCCCCGGAGCCGGGAGCAGAGACAGGTGGTGAGCCGTCCGCCGCTACCTGGTCCGGATCAGCGCATTTGGGGAGTCTCTACTGCACATTACTGCAGTCATGTGCAGTAGAAACTCGCCGAACGTGCTGATTCAGAGCAGGGAGCTCCAGGCGGCTCACAGCGAAGCTTCCTGTGTGCAAAACCACACATGCACAGTAGAGACTGCTGGAACGGCAGTCTCTACTGCGCATATGCGGTTATGCTCACAGGGAGTGACGCACTCTATCACTTTATGTTATAAGAAGATAGAGAGAGAGAGAAAGTGTGAGAAATAAAAGCATTACATACCATTTGTCTTGCATATAGATAGTCTCTCTCTCTCGCTCTCTGTTCATAAAAGAATGTAGAAGAGAACTGGAACTGCACTGTCTGATTTAAATCAATATTCAAAGGATAACTTTTACCCTAAATGATCAATGTAGGAGAAATAAATGTGCTCCCAGTTACATCTAGGGAGATCAAATTTAGTTCAACGTCAGTTGAAAGGTATCCTCAGGTGCTACCACAACACTATAGTATATACAAGAAACCAACTAAAGAGAAAGAGATGTTGGATAGGTGCACTCTTATTCAAATATAACAAATTACATATTGAAACAATGTAATTAGCTGGATCAAAGAAAGCGTGTGGCTAACCAGCAAATGCCTCTAGTGGTTGTAACCTCTCCTACTTATGATCACTCAGGCCTTGCGGGTCTCCATGACATTCCACAGCTCATTACTTATTCACAATGTAAGCAAAATCGCAACAGTTATCTGTACAGTAAATAGATGTCTAACAAATGTGGTTTATATAGCTGTCTGACTGATCATGCTCATGTTGAGAGTTATTAACCTTTCAAGTGATTTTGTTGATGAGCATATAGCATTGAAAGTGCCCTCCCTCCAAGTAGCGAAGAATACCTCTCTGTAGTGAGCAATAATATTATTAGTCTCCTGGGTCTTTTTGTTAATTTAGACTAAGTCTCTTGTGGATCCCATTTAATTCAGAGAGAGGAATGACTATCACTGCCAATTTATAGTATATTTAGTAGGGGAAACTCTACATGAGTAATCCCTTAGACATTATCTGCTGTATATGACTAATCTACCATCATAACTTGTGGTGTGAGTCTAGGAATACAGACAAAAGGGAATCACTGATAGTAGATAGTCCATATTAATTGAGTCTCAATTTAAACTAATATATTAGTGAGTTATTTAGGCAAGCCAGATTTGAGGAATTTTAACTATCTCAGTGTTATGTTATTGGATCTGTTTCAATAAAGTTTTATTGTTTTATTTTAACATGTAATTTGTTCTATTTGAATAAGAGTGCATCTATCCAACATCTTTCTGTTTAGTTGGTTTCTCATAAAATAATGTCACATCTATCTTCTTATTTAAGGTAAATTATCAGTACAGTTTATCATGTCTTTTCTCTTATTTCAACACATTCCAATAGTTTTTGATATCTATGGACATCTATGGTCATAGAGAACACTTCCTGTATCATTTAGCACGTTTGTGCACTATACATATAGGCTTAAACAGGGTTAAAACAAAGTTTTAACATTTAGCACATTGCAGATTAGGCAATAGATGTTCAATAAACATAAAGATTTGATAAGGGTTTCTAGGCAAGCCTAGACATTACATACCCTTTAAGGTTTGTACAAAGTAAAATACTACCCTAAAAGTCTAGTGAATATGTATTTGCTAAGTATAAACAAAATTTCTATGCAACACATTATGCAAGTGACCTGTGTACATAGACTGCTATGAAAAGTCAACATTTTAACCAGTATAATGTATTTAACTATTGCACACCCAGAATTTAATTTAATTGATTTTATTAATTGCTTATTACCAGATTAGCCATTATTAGTGATTACCTATTACAAAGGAGGTGATGATTTCATTCATTTCATTAGCATCATCCCGAGGAAAGTGGGTTTTACTTACTTCCCTACGCAGCTTCATGCTATGGAGATGAATCCCAAGCCAGCTAAAGGTTTCTGTCCCAGAACCATAACTTTGCCTGTTTCTGGTGACACTGCCATATGATTATGTACTTGTTCCCCCATGTGGGTATTTAATGAACTCCTACTATTGGGTATGGTGTTGGATTTCATTGTGGTCACTTGCATGCAGTCCTGCAGTAAACTGTGATAGAGAATTGCAATTGTTAATGTGGTTATAACATGTTTTTATTTGAAGGGAGGACTAAGTCTTTAGTTGAGAGATTAACAACAAAGAGTACAGGCAGATTACTAGTCAAAAGATTATTAAATAGGTGCTGAACAATTCTGTGCATTTGCAAATTTGCACACAAATATTACATAGAGCTGGAAATCGAAGCACATGCAGCTACATTCCTACGAGAGCACATATGATATGCTTGTGAACAAAATAATGTGCAGTAGTACAAACAAATGGAAATATTTTAATTTCCACTGTGAAGTCTGGGACCAGGGACCAATAAGCCCTGACAGAGCTCCCCTTTCAATTACACCGTCTGGGTAACAGGACCAAGACAATCAGGATTGTAGCAGTGGGAGGCAAGAATTAAGTCATGGGTACACAGAAAAGAAGATGGTTCCCAAGAACATTCTTCTGGCCTGTAACCTTTCCACTAAAACGGACCCCTGTATCTTTGAGAGTTCAGGAAAGACTCTACCTCATATTCCTCTTGGCCACAATCATAACAGGAGAAGAAGATGTGTGGAATTAACAATGAGATTAATGGTCACAGATCTGAGCAGTCATATTGGGAACACTAGGTGAATATGAAAATGAGGAGGCAATTAACGTAACAGAGGATGTTAAATGATAAATTGAACCTAGCTACTAGTTTCTTGGAAGGAATAGACAATTAAAAATGTAGAAGAAAGTGGGGAGAAGAAACAAGGGGCATCCCTGTGTATATAAATATTACTGGATACTAAACCAGCACATTTTCTCTTTTTTTCCCTTTCACCTTCCCTTTTCTTTACCTTACAGTCAATGTAATGTTCTGTGCAGCCCCTGTCCTATACATCACTGTTACACAAAGCATTTAGGGCTCAATTCAATTGTCCCTTTTAAGCAAAAAAAAAAAAAATACTGGCTATTTAATATTTAATCTGTGCTATGAAAAAAATGTTGGCAAAGGGGCGTGGCTTGGATGCTGACAGAGATGGACATCTGAGTTTGGAGCTCAGTCCCAGTAGTGTTTTGAAAGCTTAGATTCAGCGAAGTCGAGCAATTTTAACCTTGTTTATTTGATTCATTCATGGTCTGTAATTTCTAGTCATGAGAAAAAGAGGAACGCATAAGAAATGTTTTGCAGCATTATTTTAACCAGAAACGGGCTGACCGACCTGAGCAGGCCCATGCACCCAGAGTGTACGTGGGAACTGCCTCATCTACACATAGTGACGTCTTAACAGACATGGACGACAGTTCTGATTTGGAGTCTGGCTCCGTTGCACTGACAGACCCTTGCACTAAGTTGGATCTGAAAAATCTGCTTATGGACTTAAAACACTTCTTCTTGAAGGAAATACAGGGCCTAAGGAAGGATATATCCCATAGGGTTTCAGTCCTGGAGGAAGATACTGATAAATGGAGACCTTACTTTAAGGAATCGACTACAAAAATCTCCACGTTACAAGGACAACACCTGGACCCCCTCATACGTGTGGACAATCTTGACAACAGACAAAGGAGAGACAATTTGCGTTTATGAGGCATAAGTGAAAACATACCTACGCAGATTCTTCCTGAAACTTACCCGTTCGGATGATTCATATGAATTTCGCCTGGATAGAGCACATAGGTCTCTGAAGCCTAAAGGATCACCCCAAGAAGCACCATGTGATGTGGTCCTAAGCTTCCACTATTATGCTGACAAGGAGCGAGTGATGTCGGCGGTCCAGGGCCTTCCTGCTTTTGATTTTGAGGGTCAATATGTCACTTGCTACAACGATTTGTCTCCAACTACTGTGAAATGGAGGAGAGAATTACACCCAATTACAAAGGCTTTGCGGCTTCGAAACTTGAGATATTGCTGGGGCTATCCACTTTCTCTGATTGTTTTGGCAGAGGGTGAAATGCACACGTTGTGTTACGATGGTGACTACAAAGCTTTTGCATCGGCCCTTCACTTACAAATTCCTGAATCGGATCCCTTACCTCCTAAGCTTGCTGATTTGTGTACATAGAGACATACTCTGGACATGGAAACCAAATGGGCTCCTTCAAACAAAAAAAGTAAATTGTACACTTCGCCACAATCTAGCACACAGAATCCAGTGGCTTTCCAAATTTAAGATGGATGACTAAACACTTCAGGTTTCCTACTCTCTATGATGAACTAGTGTCCTGGAGCCTAAATTATTTACCTCACAAGTTACTAATGACATAGTGATATGTGATGCCATAGCTGTTTATGCAACATATATGTTTTATATGTTGGATTGTTTATTGCTTTGAGATAGGTTAGTTTTTATTGACTCTCCGGATGTCTGGGGACTCCTGAATGACAAGAGTGTTTGGATAGCCTTAGACATCACAGATAGTCTGATGTTCGGGTGGGGGTGCTTGAATATGTTTTAAATGTTTTAAAACAATTGGCTAATTGTCTACTTCAAAAGGTAGTTCCTAGGTGAACAAGGCAGGTTATATACCACTTTACGCAGATACTGCAATATTATGTTATTGTGAACTTTAAGATCTGAGTAATGTCCTCCATCCACCTAAGGCTTTGCAGTCCGACTCTCTTTCCTCTCTATTTTTGGAGTGAGGGCCGTGCTGTTTGTATACTAAATAGTCTTCTAATACCCTAATACAGGGTTTAAAATAGGAAGTCCTTTGCTACTAGCCAGACTTGAAAAGTTACTCTCCACTGCAATCCATAACATACCCACCAGGGCTGAATTTCTACTTGCCAGGGCTAAATTTTCACTTGCCATTGGCTAGTGGCGAGTGGAAATTTTGAGCCCTGCCCTAATGTTCTGATAATTCATTGCGCACAGTAAAGTTATTATTTCCTTTGCCCATTTGTAAGGGGTAGACCCAAATGGATTGGATGTCATATTTCTTTAGGTATCTAGTTTTCTGATAGCTAATGTTTTGTTCTACGCTCATGACCACAGTTGAATCGAGGGCATCCAATATGTTTCTTTTCTCACAGGGACTGGGAATAAGAAAAAAGACACTTGGACTATGGATTATTAGATAGGCCTTTCAGCTGCCCTCAGGGTGAGGTAATCTTGGATTTGTTTTGGGGTCTGCTTCCTTCGACTGGCACTTTAATTCATATTGCTATTGTTTTTGCTGTTTACACCACCGGGGTGGATGTACCCTCTGGATTTGTTCTCTTTATAGTCACAGTTCTTTTCTTGTTTTTGTATCTTAAAATATCTGATCATTCAGATTAGCCGACTTCTCCGCTCCTCCTTTACTACTGTATATTGAATCAGACATGGGGGGCAGATGCCTACTCATTTTTCTGACAGGAATACTTCCCTCTTTGTACCTTTCCTGTCTTCACCATTTTTCTACATCTCTTGCCTTCCTGTATATTTCCTTTTTGATTGTCCCTATACCCTTCTTCTCCAGAGAGTGCAGGATCACCACTCTTAAAATACTTTTGAACAGGTCACATGTGCTTATTGAATCACATTTCAAGATTTTTCATCCTTCTCATGGCTGATACTAATAAAATTATGATTTTAACCTTAAACGTAAAGGGTTTTAATTCCCCAAGGAAGAGACATTTAGCTTGGCGGGACCTCCAGTGCATGGGAGGGGAGATAGTTTTCTTCCAAGAAACCCAACTTAAAAGGGATAAAGGGATCAGTTTATGTAGAAGATTATTCTCCAGGGAGCACACCAGTTCTTCTATGAATAAAAAAATGGAGCTGCTATTTTATTTAATAAACATATTGCATTTAATCTTTTAGCTCTTAAGAAAGACTCTGACGGCAGATATATCTTTGTGAAGAGTACAGGAACAGGACCACCACACTACAGCTGGCTCTTGAGCCCTTAAGTCTACAGCGGTATGGTAGGCTGAACGAGACAGTGAACTGGACCTAGAACGTCTAGGTTATCGCAAGGTTCAATGATGGTAATACTCCCAGAGGAATGCCTATAACTCCCCACAGGGAGTGAGCCCAGCAAGTGGTAACACAGCCCGACTGTTGACAGCACGGAAACCGGTACTCCGTATGTGCACACCGCCAGAGGAGGCTGATACCAGTAAGAACGGCTGAAGCAGCGTGTGATCAGCCAAAGGTCGGCAACGTAAGCGGGTTCTGAGCCTATCCAGTCAGCAATGTAAGCGGGTTCTCAGCCAGTCCAGTCAGCAATATAGCAGGTTCTCAGCCAGTCCGGTCAGTTACGGAGGCGGGTTCTCAGCCAGTTCGGTCAGTAACGAATGCAGGTTCTCAGCCAGATCAGTCAGCATTGTAGCAGGTTCTCAACCAGTCCAGTCAGCAATGTAAGCGGGTTCTCAGCCAGTCCAGTCAGCAATGTAGCAGGTTCTCAGCCAGTCCGGTCAGTTACGGAGGTGGGTTCTCAGCCAGTTCGGTCAGTAACGAATGCAGGTTCTCAGCCAGATCAGTCAGCATTGTAACAGGTTCTCAGCCAGTCCAGACGGCAATGTAGCGAGTTCTCAGCCAGTCCAGTCGGCAACGTAGTGGGTTCTCAGCCAGTCAGATCAGCAACGGATTCGGAGCAGTTCAGGATATGCAGGAACATCGTCAGCCAGGCCAAGTCATACACAAACAGAGCAGCAGCAGGAACTACCACTAGGTTCAGGTACACCACGAAAGGGCACCTGACTACTGACATGACAGGGTATAAAAAGGGCTGACCCTGGGTGGTGTCAGGTTCAGGAACCAATAAACAAGGAAGTTAGAATGTTGCCGGCCCGCAAACTTCTTTTATTCACCATGATTAATGCAGCAAAATCTCTAATACCAGCGGCATGGAATCAATCCGCACCTCCCCTGTTTGAGGTGGAAATCCCTAGTGGAAGATCAGCTTCTATTGACCAGATTAACTCTAATCCATAGAAAGAAAGAACCAGCCGTTTTGGATACTTTTCTGGATCGTTGGTCTTAAGGCCTTGATTAGCCTTATATCACCCTCCATACAGGTGCTTGGTAATTTGGTGATTCCACCCTCTCTGTTCCCCACACCCCATCTTCCCAGATGTCCTTTTCCTTCCCTGTATTATTCTTGGCAGCTTCTTTACTCCTTTTTCTTTCTCCTTCTCCAACTTCTGGCTTGTCTACTCTTTTCTCTCATGTAAAATTTTTGGGTTCATTAATAGAGACATGTTTTCATGTTATTTACCGGTATTACCTTGAACTTTGTCTGCCTACTGGTTTTATTCAAACCTATATACACTTTTTGTACTT
Source organism: Rhinophrynus dorsalis (assembly GCA_037306005.1). Lineage (NCBI taxonomy): Eukaryota > Metazoa > Chordata > Amphibia > Anura > Rhinophrynidae > Rhinophrynus > Rhinophrynus dorsalis. The sequence goes on along the minus strand of CM074720.1, from coordinate 339,105,161 downwards.
CCATACTTAGCCTCATACTGATGTACGTCAAGCAATTTGTCTTTTTGTTCTTCTGTATTATTATGTCTATCTACCCAATAAAGATTTAATATATAAAGAAAAAAAAGTTGGCAAAAAAGATCTGTCAGGTGATAAAATTAAAAGCATTTTCGCCCATTCACAGTTAAAAACACCACAAGATGCCATTCAGTTGACTGCGTTAGTCCTTAATATAAGAAAAGGGACCCACTTTATCGTGGGAAATTTAAGACCTAGTTTGTTTGGCCGTAGAGGCCCATTTTTGGATCTCAAAACTGACAACGCATCAATTGAAATTAAAAAGTAAAAAAAAAAAAACTAAGTTCCCAGTGGATGTATTGATATGGTCCTCTAAGCCCCATATCAATACAATCAAGGCACTAAAAAAAATCTGTCAAATGTTAGTAGAATTAACCCTATGAGTGCCAACCCAACTGGCACTCACAGGGTTAAACCCACTAAGTAACAAAGCAACAGCACCCGTAAAGTAACACGTACAATTAATCCTGATGTCCAGTGGAGTATTTGGCACACTGTTTAGCTACTGTGAAACAAATTAAGAGATATAAATAAATGTTCCATAAAAAGAACTTGCACGTCTATGCATAGTTTAAGCCCTTGAGAGCCAGAGGGTTAAGCAATGCACTGCAGAGCAATGCGTTGCGTACCTCTCTGGGACTCAAAGGGTTAAACAATGCTTAGATGTGAGGGTTAATAAAATGGCAAAGTAAAAAAAAATTGAATCCTAAATGCATGAATCCTAAAATGCAGAAAACATTTTAACCAAAAATATTATGCCTTTTTAAAATTTCTCCACCTCTGTGTGCTGTATTGGTGGCGGTGGAGAAAGTGAGTACCAGTATGCCCCCCCCCATGTACCTACTGTCATCGTCTTCTTGCTGATAGATTTTATCCATTAGCGGTGATTTTTGGATACCGAGGCTTGAGCCTCACTACTCCATCTTCTCGGGTTGGGTTTTAAGTCGCAGGTTTGGATTCTTCTTGGTCTGTGTTGACTTGTCACAGTTGGGTTTGTTATGGGCTGATGCCTTTATATATGGGCAGGCTGTTCAAAAGGACTCACGGCCATTGGCTGGGATGTGTACTTATGTAATGCCCAGTAAATCAGATTCAAGCAGGTTCCTTCAATCCCCCACTCGAAGCTGATTGCCTGGAGGTGCATAAGCACACATCCCAGCCTATGCCTGTGAGTCCTTTTGAACAGAGACTGTCCATATATAAAGGCAGTATCTATTCAAAGGACCTCAAAATGGATCAAGCATCGGTCCATAAGGCACACAGGGGGGGGGGGGCTGCTACTCCTTTCTCCACCACTTGTGCCACAGCACCAAGTGGAAGAGAAATGAAAAAGGTTATATTTTCTTTTAAAATGTTTTTTGGCATCTTAGAATGTGGAGACAATTTTTTTTCAACTTTGGTATTCTCTTAACTATTGATCCAGCATTCTAAGCATTGTTTAACCCTTTGAGTCCCAGAGGGGTAAGCAACGCATTGCTCTGCAATGTGTTGCACACCCCTCTAGCACCCAAGGGGTTAAACTATACGTATATGTGCGGGTTCTTTTTATGGAACATTTATTTATATCTCTTAATTTTTTTCACAGGTACAGAAAAAACAACTCAAAAGGAAGAAAGAAGATAGAAGAAGGAAGAGAGAAGAAAGATGATAAGAAGAAAAAGAAGAAAGCTAGAAGAAGGACAGTGAATGGCTGGCAAGTGTAACACAGATAAGTTAATGATCGGTGCTTGAAGGTATGACAGGCACCAATCATTAGCTTTTTTTCCTTTGATGTTCCCATTATTGCTGTTATTTAGTATCATTTTGGTAACTTAACGGACTAAACAGATGTTTTGCCACAAGACCTTTTCTGTGGCCTAACTTCTGTTGTGCTTTCAGCTGGTAGGGCAATTGAATAGCTCATTAGCACTTAGACTCTATAACATACTTCTCAGGGCAAATTTGAAAGCTGTTTAATATCCATTTGCTAAATGTTATTGTGCTAATCAACTCTTGATAGAACTGGTACTTTATTTCAAATATGCTTAAATTCTTTTTGCTATGTTAATTAAGAACTGAGCTTGTAACCCCTTAGTGACACTGGACGTACATGTACGTCCAAGGTGGATGTCCCTAAAGGACAAAGGATGTACATGTATGTCCCAGAAATCTGGGTCCTCGCGCGGCTGCACGCTGTTTGGGAACTCCGGATTCATTTGATGAAATAAAAAAAATTGTTAGACGGGTGTTAAGTGACGGCCGTGTGCATGCGCACACAGCCGGTCACTAAGGGATTAAGGCTTCAGAATACACCTGCAACTTGCCTTGCCTCAAAAACTTTTTTTAAGCTTTTTAATTCCTTTATTCCTTCATACCCACAATCCACATACCCTACCTGTCCAGAGAACAACTGGCCAAACCCAGTACAAGCGATTGGAAAACAATTTTCACCTCAAATCAGAATCGACGAATTATGGCAATTCTGACTTGGTGAAAAATTTCCTGTGAAAAGTGCTGTTTTTCCACTATTTTCACCTAGCTCATTCCATTCAAATCAATGGGAACATTGAATTTAGACTCTATACATAGCAAATGTTATTTTATTTCCCAAAGGCATAGTATAATAAGGGCATGTGGGTGCCTGTGTTGGTGGAGTATGGGGAAAGAATCAGTTGAACATGGAATGGTTTTTTTTTGGGGGGGGGGTTGTTTACTGGGATTGGGGGCATTTAATAAAAAATAAATACTAAATACAATTTAAAACAAAACATACAACATGGTATAAATGGGGTCTGAGGAAGGTGCCTGTATTGGTGGAGTCTGGGGAAATAATCACTTGAACAGGGAATTTGTTTTGGGGGTTTGTTGACTGGTATTGGGGGGACAGTTCATAAAAGTAAATAAAAAAATGTATGTAACTTGATAGAGACAAGGACCCCATGACATAAGCCACCACTGGGGTAGACTGATACTTGACGTGACAGAGTATTTTGTAGAGGATGATCTGTAAGATTTGTTATTAGAGGCCAAAGCCTTGAGGAAGCATTGATTTTTAGGACTTAGATTTGTTTGGCACAAACCCTAAGGCAACACTGATTTTTAGGACTTAGGCTTATTAGAAACAAGCCCCAAATTTTTTTTATTTTTTTTGTAGACCTATGTTCTTTGTTTTTTGTAAGCACAAGCCCTCAGGAAAAAAATGCCCTACTGGCCTAATGCCAGCAGGTCATGTCGTGTAGGCAGCTGAAAGGGAATGGGATCAACAACAGCAGTAATATGGGTGATGGATGATGAAGATTCTACTTGGTACAACTAGCTCTAGTGATGTGCCTGAGGCAGTAGCAGCTCCATAACTAGCCCCCACCACTTCAGGTATATGTGGAGAATAATTCTTCTCCACCTGCCCCTCCTCCAAAATCATGGGTGTGTTGTTACTAAAATAGAAATGTTTCCCTTTGCCACTCATCAGCAACTGCAATGTGCACAGTGTGTGGTAACTAACAAATGGCACAACTCTATCCAAACACCATGGCACCAGAAACCAAATACTGCTGCTGTACTATGCCCCTTATCCACACCCCGGTAAGGACACATGACAACTTGCTGATAGTTTAACAGGAATGATGAACCCTACCTGCCACCAGCTTAGCATATTCTGTGGGATAGAATCTCCTCAGATGCCTCTTGATGCCCTGCTTGTGATTCTCCTCCACCACACTGTCATGTGTTGTCAGTGCACCACACAGTGTGCAATGGGTGTACACAAACTATCACATCCTAATATTTACAGAGTGATTATCACTTGGTGGGGGAGGTAATGGTGAAAGAGGTGGATTGGCAGAAGATGTAGTTACCCTAGATGAAGAAGGTGATGGCAAGCTAGTTGTTCCACTCATCATGGAACTTCCAGTCTATGCCTGGGTTTCTCTATTCTTCCTCCTCTTTGAATTACACATCCCTCTTGTTGATTTTCTGGAAATCCAGGGGGTACAGCAAAAGTGGTGCTCGATTTCTGTGGTGTGCGTTTGGCTTTAACATGTTTGACATAATTGTCATGGTGTCTGTGTTTCATGTGTGTTATCAGGGCGGTTGTGCCAAGGTATGTTACCTCCTTTCCTCTTCTCTTCACAAATTTTACACAGTGCCCTTGTTGATGACTGCACTGTTCCTGCCCTAAGAGAAAAATAGTCCCACACCCATGACTTCAGGGAGAGGGAAAAGGTGGTGAAAAATGGCCTCTTTCTTCTTCTGCTCCACATTCCCCTTCACTGTGTCGGGCAGAGGATGAAGTTGCTGCTGTTGCTGTTACTGGCAAGCGGAACCTGTCCTAGTCCCGCATCACTTCTTGACCCCATTCTCACTGTGTCCAGAGTGGTCTGTGGCACACTAGCTTTCTTCTCAGCATCTTGATGCCCTTGCAACTCAGCAGCAGGAATTAGAGCAGTTGGAAATCCTGCAAATTCCAAAAGCTCACTACTGGTGGTGATGCCCATCCTCATCCCTGTCTCCCATTCCTTCTCAGTCTGGGCTAAAAAGGCAATCAATGTCTCTTCCACCTCAGATTCTCCATCATCATCACCACCACTAGGGTCTCCATGCTTCTTTATTACAGAAGCTGGTTGGAGGAGAAGACGAGAAATGTGACAGAGGGGCCCCTATTGTCACACTTGACACTTCTTGCTGACCTGAAGAGGGCAGGCTGGAAGCACTAGCAGCAGGTAGAGGAAACTAATCTGTGCTTCTGGTGGTGGGGGTATTATTGCTGCTAGGTAACAATTCTACATTCTTCAGGATCATGTTCCACATGGACAATGCAGTTGGGGGGGGGGCAGGACTCCCAGGGTCTTGGGAATGGTGGGGGCTCCCTTGACTGCTAGTCTGGATGCTCTCAATTGCTTCCCCTACCACTCCACTAACACTATTTCCACCAGCTGCTTCACCATCACTGTTACTAGTACTACCACTAACACCAACATCAATTTCAGCCCCTGAGTCTTCCTCCTCACAGTCACTAATAATATGATGATTACTCCTAACACTAACAAGCTGCTAGACCATCTTAGTAGTACTACTAGCACTTGTGGGACTGCTTGGGGATGGCAAGTGTGACTTAGGGTCCCCTGCTGTCACACTTGGCATAATCTTCTCCTTCCACCTGAGTATTACAAGACACACTGGCAGCAGGTTCAGCACTGGTGGCAGCAGGGGCAGCATGTCTGAAAGCAGGCGCAGCACTTTTGTCAGCAGGGGCAGCATGTCTGACAGCAGGCATAGCACTGGTGGAAGCAGGGGCAGCAGTGACAACAAGCACAGCACTGGTGGCAGGAGAGGCAGCATATCTGACAGCAGGCAGAGCACTGGTGGCAGCAGGGCCAGCACTGGCAGCAGGCACAGCACTGGTGGTATCAGGAGCAGTACGTCTGACAGCAGGCACAACAATGGTGGCAGCAGGGTCAGCACGTCTGGTAGCAGGTACAGGCAGCTGACCTGCCCTTCTGTCTCTACTACTCTCTTCTTCCTCCCTTGACATTTATTTACCCAAGATCCCTAGGCCTGATTTAGGGGGACTGGCCAGCAATGGTTCTGTAGTGGTCACTTACTCCTCTGACAAATAATGGTTTTAACTTGTTCATAGTGATAGCAGTCACTAATGAGCCTCTCCTGCCTCAAGATCATAGCAGAACAGCACAGCATGTCTACCTCGCTCTGTAGCTGCTTCTGTTGTGTTTCACCATCTGGAATATGTCATGTTTTTATAGATAAAAGGCATATAACTAATCTATGGGCAGAAACTTTCTAGTCATTAAAAAAATGGTGAAGAATTCTTGTCAATGTGCCAAAAATTTAAAGATCCGAAAAAGCAGGCAACAACATGGTTCTTCGCAGATTTTTTTCACAGAAACACGATGGGACCTTTCAACAACCCTACCAAATACTCCTTAAACTAAGCAACTTCAACACCTTCTCATTGCCTGTCAACCCACTCTCCCTAGCTAAACATTTCAGCAGCTTTCTCTTTCCCAACCACTGACTGACAACATGTGGTTAACTGAGACACCTGTTTTATACTGGCACTATAAAAAGGCAGGAATCTATGGGGCAAGCTTCATGCAGGAATAAATTGAACACACTGGGTTAATTATTTGTTTCTAACCAGTGAATATATAATATTTCTATAGCCACATTATGTGTCATGAACTAGATTTCACTGACAGAAATAGAAAATAACCTTAAAAAATTGTTTTGCTTTAAAGAAATATAGAGATAACATCCACACTATACATATCAATAAATCTCTAGCTGGTTTATGACTTTGGTATATGCTGTATTTATCGAGCGAGTACTTCAGTTTGACCCCCTTCCTTGTGCTTCTAATAGCATCATCCTTTTTATGATTCTTCAAAGGAAAGGACTGCAAGCCTTGCATATTTTATGCATAGTTTTATTGTGTATCTGTTTACTGATACAAAATAAAGACATAAATCAATAAATGCTCACCTTACAGCAAACCCTCTGTAATTAACCAGAATTTTATACAGTGCAGAAAAATCTTTATATAAAACACTCAAAAAAGACTGGAAAAACTACAGGTTGAATGATAAGACAGATTGTCGTAGTCAGTGGAGTGCACCCATGAGACTTGTGCTAGAAATTGTTCTATTCAGTATGTTTATTATTCATATTATGGATGTTCTTCAAGGAAAGGTGTGTCTTTTTACAGACAATACTAATAGTTATAACAGGGTTTACATTCTGAGATGGGGGTGCAAATTAAATGAGAAAATGCTTAAACAAGACAGACGAATGTGAGATTCAAAGGTTTATGGCATAACATTTGAAATTATGCATAAAAAGGCATACAGATTGGCCACAGCATTCTCCCATCAGGACACTCATTTGTTTGTGTCTTCCTCCATCTTGTCTTAGGAGCAAATAAGCCAGCTCTTGTGGCATAAGTCCATGCTTGTTCCCAGATTTTTCAAATATACTCCATAATTATACATACATACATTGTTTCTCCTGTTGCCCTATTTCTTCCTGATTGTCTCTTTGCATTTGTGCTGTAGGTGTGTGCATGTGTACACTTATGCCGAGTTCAATATTTTAGGCCATCTCATCTGGAATACTCTGTGCTTAGTTGTTTTAGCTCTAGCAATAGCTACTTGCATTCTTCCTGTGTTTGATTGTTCGGAACTTGACCTCAGCTTGTACAGATTCAACTTCCACTATGTCTTACTGATCCTGGCTTGTTTCTGGATTTTTTTCTGATTGTTACCGGGCCAAACTTCATCCTGGTTCCTGACTTTGTATCTGTTCATCCTCCCCTAACCCCAGTGTTTTGACCACTCCTGCTCCTGAAGACTTGGATACTTTGCCTGGACTTTCAAGTGGTAATGTGTACAGTGGCCACAGAAAGCTTTGGATTCAAGCCTTGATGTCAAGTGGATAACCTACACAGGTCACTCTGCTCATCCTCCACCTACTAGGTTCCACTACTAACAATGTGTCAGTTACAACTAAGCCATCAAATGGGACCCATGGTTCTAGGTCTCTCTCTTAACATTTATATTTCATCACCCAGTCCATTCAAGAGTTTCAGGGAAGACAGGCCCACCTACAGGGGCAATTTTAGGAACTTCAGGGGGCACCCATGGCTAGAACTTGACCTTTCAATATGCTGGGTACCAGATGAAGAAGAGGAAACACATAAACCAAAGTAAACTGACATGGAATGCCCCTCACTTCTTTGAGAGCAAGAGGGTCACAGTACAATGAGCCAAATAGAGGAATTTTGTAATTTGACCAATGTAGCATCAGGTCCACAACCAGAGGCCTCATTTCTAAACTATGGATTCAAACATGGCCTGAAGCTTCCATTCTCTGGTATCCAGGGTTTTGCAGCTCAGGAATCCAGCCATCGTATTGTTGACCCCAAGGATGTTAACTGCCGAGAGACGGAATGCTTGCTTCTGCCAGGACAAGAATGAGATGAACCTCTGACATACATCTGAAGATGTTGATGCTAAGGCTCTGCTGGAGGAGCCATCAGCAACAGGAGAGCCAAAGTTAACACATGTGGCCTGACAAGGCCATCATATCATCTGTGTAAACCAGTGGACTTGTGTACCATCTGCTAAGGATTGAACTGCCTCCAAAAACTGAAGGACCTTCACTGTATTGTGAACCCTTGACATGAAAAAGTGACAGGAAGGGCAGTTCTTGAAATCTATGAGATAACTCCCTTAAATAACCCACAGAACACAAGGATTAGCAATGAAGAGGGTCCATGTATCATAAAAATGATGCAGCTGCCCTCTGATTTCCTGAGGAGGTTTGGGAGGTGATATCTGTACATGGATTGAGAACTGGTTAAATGATAGATGGCAAAGACTTGTTGTAAATGGAACATTTTCAAGTTGGTCTAAAGTTCAGGGTTCAGTCCTGGGCCCAATGCTTTTTAATTTGTTTATTAATAGTCTAGAACTGAAAGTAGTGTCTCAATCTTTGCTGAAGCGGTGTAAGGAAATACATACAGGGCTGGATGTTTTTTCTCTGCAGAAGAATTTAGATAAAATGAGTGAATGGGCAGAAAACATAGCTTATGCATATATTAGCTACATGCTACATATACACTAAATGGTAAACAACTTGGAGAATCCATATTACAGAAAGGTTTATGAGTACTGATAGACAATACACTTCACAGCAGCGTGCAGTCACTCAGCTGCTGCAAGAACAAATAGGTTACTATGTTGCATGAAAAAAGGCATAGATACACGGGATGCTAATATAATAAATCCTTGGTAAGGCCTGTATCGAGTACAGTTTTGGGCACCAGTTCTAAAAGCAGAACTAACACTGCTAAAATACTTTATATCTAATAATTCCACATTTGGGGAATAGCTGCTCAGTAGCACTAGTCACCAGAATTATTATCTTGTTAAATAGAATTCTCCATTCTTCCTGGGCTGACAGGCAGGATGGAATGCAGACATCTTTCCCTAGTGATGTCTGCACGCCTGCGCTGTCAGTCCCAGCCAGCTCTAGGAGCCGTTGCTAGGAGCCGTTCGGCTCCAAAAAGTACTGACAGCACAGGTGTGCAGACGTCACTATGGAAAGATGTCTGCGCTCCGTCCTGCCTCTCAGACCGGAAAGAATGCAGAATTCTATTTAACAAGGTAATAATTCTGGTGACTAGCGCTACTGAGCAGCCAGTCGCCAGATGGGGAAATATTAGAGATCAAGTATTTTAGCGGTGGTAGTTCCGCTTTAAAAATACATTATAAAACTGGAAAAAGTGTAAAGACTTGTAACAAAACTGATAAAGAGATTGGAGGATCTGAGTTATAATGAGAGACTAGACAAACTGGGTTGGTTTATATTAGGAGATGAGATGTCTAAGGGGTAATATGATTACCATTTACAAATATATTCAAGGTCAATAAAAAAAAGTATCCAATTAATTATTTACACAAAGATCTGAGCTAAGAATGAGAGGTTATCCATTAAGAGGAAAGGTATTTTTGACTAAGACAAAGGCGGGGAATTTTTACAGTAAGGGTGGTAAAGCTATGGAATTCTTTACTTATGGATTTTGTGATTGCACGTACTGTAACTGCTTTCAAATGGCTTCAATGCAGATAGGTTGTTGATCCTGGGAACTATCTGATTGCCATTTGGAGTCAGAAAGGATTTTTTTTACCCACTTGGGGCATAATTTGAAATGGTTTCAATGGGTTGTGTTTTTTGCCTTCCTCTGCATCGATAGAGGTGATTTAGCATGGGCTGGACTTGATGGATGCATGTATTTTTTCAGCCTCATCAACTTATGTTACTAAGTGATATGACAGAAGACTTGGTAGTGGATGGCTTTTGGGCAGGTTTCTTGCCCACCTAAGCCAGTTTGAGGCAGACCAGTTTAGCAGAGGGATCAGGATCCTTAGTTGCATAAGTGAACTTTCTCGGGGGGGGGGGGTTTGCGAAAAAGTGAGTCTTCCATAGTAAAGAAGGACAAGTAGGAGTGATCTGCATCAATAAAGAACTCTTGTCTCTAGTAGCATTGCTAATGACTTTATTCAGATACAGGCCAAAGAGCTGCGTTCCCACAAATGGAAGAGAGATAAGGAATTTCTTGGAAGACTCATCAGCTGACCTTATCCTCAACCAAAGGCTATAAAGTTACATAGTAAATTCTGTTGAAAAAATACTGTACACAAGTCCATCAATTTCAACCTTCACTTCAATATATTCCAGAAAAAATGAAAATTCTATGAACCATCCTGCCTCCAAAATGGGTATTATTCTATCTGCCAGATTTTCCTGTTTTACCTACTAATACACAGTATTACTTTGCATGTTCCCCCTTGATAGAAATTCATCTAATCTCCTCTTAAAGTGTTAGTAATGTTTCACAAAAACAGCAGCCCCAGTTATTCTTCAGAGTATTTGAGCCATAGAGAGTGTTATTTCATTACTGTCAGCGTTGTAGTTTCCCCCTCCTACCCCTTTTAGCTAGTGTACCACCTCCCCTCAGATGTGGAATCCAGACCATAGACCAGACAGCTCACATCAAGGGTCAACATTCTTACTGTAAGAACAATGAAATCCCTGCTGCCCTTGATAGGTTGTTCAGCTTTTTCCCTTATCTTAATTGAAGATTGTCCTTCTCTGCAATCTACCTGCACACTCTCTTCTGCTCTGAGGTGAGCAGTGTTACATCAGTAAAAGGGGCGGGAGGGGGATTATTTGTCATTAATTTATTCTTGAACTACAACTCTGACATAATTGAACTAACACTCTCCAAGGCCCAAATACTATGAAGATTAATTAGAGCTGATTTTATTATGAAACATTAATATCCCTTTAAATGTATACATTTGTCAAGGTTTTGCTGAGCAGTTCTATTCTGCCTATTGAATCTGATGTGGGAGCTAATCTAGTGCTCTGCTATCCACTGCTGCTGTCTTCTGAGTTTCTGGCTCAGGCTGATTAGCTGACCTCTCTGATTGCTCACCTGACTGTTATCAGTCAACCCTGTGTTTGTTTGCTGACCTGTTGCTGATGGCTGCTGTGGATTTTCCTGCAATCCTGTTTGCTGTGTTCCAGACTGTTGTACTCTCTCCCATTCTATAATATCCTTTTTCAGAACCTGTGCCCAAAAACTGCACTGCATATTTGAGGTGAGGTCTTACCAAAGAGTTGTACAGTAGCAAAATTATGCTATCTACTACTATGCTGTTTGACACTGATAGTGATAGTCCTTAAGACTTGCCAATGAACTGAACAGTATAGAAGGCTGTCTCACAAACACAAGCATTATCCTCTCTTTGAAAGGGGAAAAGCTATATCACCAACAAGAGAGACAGAATAAATTACATCCAACGGCTGTTCCCCCCAGATGGCCATGGCTCTTGTCACTCAGGCTGTAGTAAATACTGGTTGCAATTCAGCCATTGAGATAGTTTAGATGTTTATCTGCTGGATCTTTAATGCAGATGCTTCTGCAACTGGCAAAGCTGTGTATTCAGAAATAGGGGTTCAACTGTTGGAGGAGTGGCCCTCTGCTCAAAGCTGCAGAAGAAAAAAAAAGAGACAAGCACCTGGGGATTGGCAGCCTCTTGTCACTCCTCAAGACCCACTTGACTGAGGGAATTATAAAGCAGGACAAGAACAAAGTCCCTTTTGAACTCCTAAAAGTAAGCGTCTCCAATGCTGCTTATATAAACTCTCTAGTGAGCTCCTAGGATCTTCCTATAAGGAATATCAAGAGTAAGTGCGGAATCATCTCTGCCTTTCCTGCTTCCCCTTCTTCTATTGAGGAATCTTCACCTGATAAAGAAGGTCTCCCCCACAAATGAATAGGCCCTTTTCTTTGAGTGGGGGGGGATGAAGTAACCTTGATCTAAGTATCAAGAATTCCCTTGATGGATCCCAGATGTAGTACAATTGAGGGTATTATCCCATGCAGGTTATTGTTCAGAGGAAGAGGGTCTTATAACTGGCTGTGTAGGGGCCATGGAACAAGAGGAGCATAATTGTTCAGTCAGACCTTTTAGGAGACAATCCTAAAAAGATATACAATTGGACAAATGAGGAAACCACAGTGGTTCTGGTGGTCTTGTGCTTCCAATGTTTCCTTTGTGACCTGATTTGGTATGCAGACACTCACAAAGAATAAACAGAAGATTAGGAGAAAAAGGCAACTTAACTGCTTATTGTGGAAGAAACCTGGAACTGGACAATCCAATGACACCAGGAGAGCCTGTAAAGTCAGGTGCCTCCTTGGACAGCCACTCAATAGAAAAGGAAAGGAAGCAGCCATGGTTCCTCCTCTTTCTTTCTGTGAAGCCAGGTAAATAATTGTGTTTCATTGCAAACTGCATTTCACCCGAAAAATGGCCCGGTGGCTCTCTAGCCAACCATGGTATGTGGCAAGTATGTTGCCATGGGCCTTTCCCATAAGGTCCCTATGCACAAAGGTGGAAGCCCTAGACTCAAGGAACAAAATTCATGGTGCAGTGCCCACCCAGAACTGCAGGTGAATCAAGAAGGTGGATGCAGGACTGGCCCATTAAATGTATGTCCACATAATGAAGCCACTGTCCCCATCACCAGGTAAGGGAAAAATTAATAAATAAGTAAATAATAAATAAATACATAATTAAAGTGACCAGATTGCAGAATAGAGAGACAGGACATAATGTCAGGACCTCTGGCACTCTGGATCATCTTCTGTCTTCATGCTCTGACTGAAGGATAAAAAGATAAGGGAGAGTGGTTGTAGTCATCCCCAGCCAGACCCCCGGCTCCTGGTAAAGTCTGCCCCTATTCCATTTTGAAATTAGGAGGAAAGAGGAATAGGAGCCCACCTAATAGGTAAGTAAGTTAAAAAAAAAATAAAAAGCAAACTAGGAGAATCTGCAACCTACTACAGAGCACTTTGAAACTGAGACTGCTACTGCTAGGTGGGGCTTAAGTGGAGGTATTTCTGCCTTCAGGGGACTCGGTTTTGCATGTGTCCTGCCTCCTGGAGGAGGCTATTTTACCTATGGTTTCTGAGTTCAGCTATGGAAGAAAGAGAGAGCAACAGCCACAGGAAGGGTGATTTTTGTTACTATGTAGATGATCATGGGCGTGAAACGCGTTGATTATCACCATTGAATTTAACCTGTTTGTGCCCACTCCGTAAGTCTTGTTACTATGTTGCAGAGATTATCCACTGCAGGTACAAAGCTTTTATGTTTTACAATAAAGAATATTGTTTTTAAGAAGATGCTATCGTAGAGTTCCTGCTTGTAAGAACATATTGGAAGTAGTGCATACATTTTCTACGATTACATTTTCTGGAAGCCTGGTTTGTTGTGTTTGGGCATAAGCCCTCCCACAACCATCATACTTGTGAGTACATTTTGAAGATTTCTATGTTCTATGTATTTTAAAGATAATAGGCACTATTGGGCGCCCTCTTTGTGTTTTTTTTTATGTATGTATTTTATAGAAGAGGAGTACTTAAAAAATGTTCATTATACTTGTCTGGCGGCACTCTAGAGAAGAATAAGAGAGAAAGGAGGTTGATCCCAAATATCCCAAAATTCGGTGTGAAAGACTTGCAAGACACAAGCAGCAGTGATCCAAGCTCCTTCCTGATCTGGCTGTTATTATATCTGTGTTGTGGGAGTCTGTGGGGATGAAAAGGGAAGAATGGAGGTTGATCCCAACCCCAACATTCTGTCTGACTGATTTGATTTGAAAGATACAGGCAGCTATGGTTCAGTTTCCTTGGTAATCTTGCTGTTACTTTCTCTGTGTTGGACATTTCTGGGGATGTGAGAATGGAGCAAAGGAGGGTGACCCCAAATACCCCAACATTCTGGAGAAGTCTGGGGAAAGAAGCTTTTTAGTTGTATTTTTTGTAGAGTGATAAGATAGGGTGGCCAACACAGTTTAAAATAATAATAATATTAATAAAATAAAAATATTAGGTGATAGACAGCTGACTGGGACCCTGACTAAGACAGACATGATAGATAGTAGATGAGATTGAGTACTTTGTTGAGAGCCAAGGTAAGACATCAGACTCCATTAGTTCTGATGTGTACTGTATAGTAAAAACACACACAGTAGTGGAGTAATGTCCAGCAAAGGCACAAGAGGCAGGGGAAGGGGGAAGGAGGAGAAGTTCAGGGATCTGGGGGTGAAATGGTAGTTCAAAAACTGACTGTAGCCATCCTTGCTGCAGCAATAATTTATGATGATCCCTCTCCTCCTAGGGAGGATGCAGTTTGTCAAGGTACCACCAAAAGTTCCACCAGTATGGAAGAAGAACACTGAAGATGACATTCTGTCAGACATCATCGATATGGTCACCGCTTCCAAGTCCAAGCCCCACACACAGCAATAATGTTGAGTAACCAGCAATAACAACACAGGTTATTAACATCCACAACCTTAGCTATGATGAGTGCATCTGTTGCTGCTGGAACTGCTGCACCTTTGTCACCTAGTATTAGTTGTAGTAGAATAGCATCAACATCTAGCCCCAGTAGTAGTATCAGTTCCTCAGGAACCCTGCAGTCCATAAAGTATGGAGAAACTTCTGTCAGGGTCTAAAAGCTAAGCATGTAAGTTGTCTGTGCAAAAAGCATGTGAGCAGAGGGAAAGCAGGCTCACAACTAGACACCTCATCTAAGAGATTCCACCTGAAACATAACACACTATCAACAGGTCAGGGGTGCCAGAAGTAGCAGCAGCAACAGAAGCACTTCAAAATGTTACCAGGGCTCTGGGTAAATAAGAGAAGTAGTGATGTTATTGATGTGTCAGACAGTGTGCCACTGCCAACAGTTAGCTCATTCCAAATAACACCTATGGCTCCTGCTGCAGAGGAGTATGATGACTGGGTTTTCTGTAGGCGATGATAAGAGACAGAGTACCTACACATACTGCCAACATCTCCACCACCTCCACAAGTGATGGTGTTAAGTGAATAAAGTTATACAGTTCTTCTACCATGTATTGCCATCCCACACTTACTAAGTTCTTAGAAAGAAGCAAAAACCTGCACGAACATAATGCAAAAGTATGCCTATGGAATAGTAAATTTGCCAACATTTTGGCGGTTGAGTCTTTAAAGAACAGATGCCATGTGTTGCACCCTGCTGGAATATCACAAGCCTCAGTTGTTTTTCAAGGATGGCTGTGCCAATGTTAATAAGCAGGAAGTTAGTGTTGTGGGCAAAGGACAAAAAGCAGTCAGCATGCTAACAACCTTCTCAAGGTACTTGTTGTAGGACTCGCAACTTTGATTTTCAGCTATTTATTTCTCCAATGCAACCCTCAGAAGACATAATATTGTGCTGGGAAATGTTGCAGTAATAGGAAACATAGGCAAAAAATGTATTGACGTTGGAAAAAAGGAGAAAACTTTTGCAGTGGCAAAAAGGAGAAAAATCGTGAAAAAAGCAAGAAATCATTTTTTAATGAGAAAAGTCATGCAGGAAATTTTTCTGACTTCTCCACCCCTACTGTAAAATATATAGAATAAAGGTCCAGCATGAAGTGGTTAAAAAAACATGAATTTACAAACTCTTCAAATAGACATATTATTATTATTACTATCCTTTATTTATGTAGCACCAACTTATTCTGAAGCACTATTCAATAGGGAATGGACACACAGAGACATTAAAGTGTAACTATCACCCCAAATAAAGTCCCCCCAATAATTAGTCATATAGCAATAAGCTTAGAAATAGTACTATTATCCAGCATAAGTACTGCATTTTTAAGAAGTCCTACTTCTTCTGAGACTGATGGCCAGCCTTATTTCTTTATAAGCATCCGATGCCTGTGCCTTCAGTTCCTTCCTGTTACCTTGCAACTCCTCCTAGAGGAGAACAAGAAGACAGCTGAGGCTCGCAGATGTCTCTAAGCCAAGATGCCTGATGCCTGGCCAACAGTCTCAGAAGAAGTAGGATTTCTTAATAATGTGGTACTTATGCAGGATAATAGTACCATTTCTAAGCTTATCACTATATGATATGGGTGATAGTACAAATGGAACATATAAAAAAAAGTATCAGTGGACCTTTCACATGAGTGCTTACAGTCTATAGGATTATTCTAAAATTCAAATAAGAAGGGTAATATACTATGAAGACTTGGAGCAATTGTGGGGCAATCCAGTTACACCATAGAGGACAAACAAAAGTTGATTAAACAAGATATTTAACCCAAAGAATGCTAGAGAAGTCTCCAATGCTTTTTAGACTTCTTCTGTATTCAATTGTTTAAAAGCCACAATATGGATCCTTTTTCTCATCCTCTTGCTCCGCATCATTTTAGTCCATCAGCCCCTATGTTATTAAATAAAAGAACAGCAGACAATAAAAGTTTGAAAAGTTTTGTAACTTTAGTGAAAAAAGACCAAAAAATGACAGAAATATAAGGTCTGTGGTCCATGATATGACATTATCTAATTAGGTATGGTTTGTGCATTAAGAACAGCACGATGACCGAAAAAGTAAGTCTCAGAACTGTCAAGACCGGCAAAAAAACAAACACAATATTGGAGGACATTTGGTGAAATGTGAGTAAAGCATATAAAGTGAGAAAGATTAAAGTAGAACTAAGCAGGAAAGAGCTATGCACAGCATGGTCACAGTTAATTATTTATACGCCTGCCAGGAATAATAGCATAGAAAAAAAAATATGTCCTAAGTCCTAAGGTTAAAGAAATAGCAGTGTCAGTGAGTAGCTTTTTTGATAAAGGAATTTGATAGCATCAAAGCAGAACTAGATAGTATTATTCACACAATCAAAAAATAATGTCAGTATCAATCGTTTTGTGTTATGGTTAAGCCATCATCAAGCTGAAATAAAGACAGGCTTATTGGGTATCAGCAAAAGTTTTCTCCTCAAAAATGAAATGTGAAAAACAGTACATCCCACTTCTGAAAGTGCATTTTTACCCTCTTTTTCCATTGCAACCTGCCATGCTAAGGGGTGTCAGTTTACCACATTTTGTCAATCTTATATCCGAATATACAGAAGCAGAGAGAAGGATGATATAAAAGTATTATCTTTATTCGAAATTGAATAACACACACATATTCATGTACACAATTCCCTATGACAAATAGCTCCTTAAATCTCCTCAACTGATTGCCTTCTCATACTGTGTTCCCCAGCACAATCAGTTCAGATGCATATAATCTGTAACACTGTAATACTTCTTACTACTCCCTTCTCTGATCCCAATCCGTAATAATGTAACTAGTTCCTCCTATGCTAGCTAGCCATAAGACAAGAAGCAGGGGAGAAAGCTACAGTAGGAAAACTGAATACAAGGAGGAGTTGTGTGGGAACATCTAAGAGAAGCTGCAACTAAGAAATCCATACTCACTGAGCACTGACAGTGGGCATGGCTGGCAATTGGACAGCATAAAAAGGGACTCTAACACCCTAATTGTATTGTGGAGGCTTTTACCCATTCCTCAGGGGTTCCTCAATGTTGTCAGTTTATGCTTAGGAGAGATAAAGACATCTGCTGAAAGTTTGAGCTAGTTTGTGCAGAGGCAGAGGTAGAAGGGCATAGTGTAAAGGGGTTTGGCCATGGCGTGAAGGGAAAAAACAAAATAAAAAAAGTAAAAAAACAAAACAAAACCTTTTGACTGATAATGACAGTCAGATATTTAAGTTTAAAGAAATAGAGAAGAACAGAAATACACCTACTGGCACCAAAACTCACTCCCTGCAATCAAATGGATCCATAACTCAGAGGATAAGGGAAGAGCAAAAGACAATAAAATATAACTTTTATTATCTACAGATTAAAAAATATATATATTCATAAATTAAAAGAAAAGAAAATGTGGGAATTGCATATAGCGTATATATAAAATGTAGCAACATTACCACTTAATAGTACCCTACAGATATTGGAGTTGAATGTAACATAATAGCCCTTCCTCAAGATAATTACTAGGGTGTATCCTATTATGATCTCGACACAAACAGCTTGTTATTTAATTTAAATGTGGCATGTGCTCTTAGCGTACTTAAGCTCTGCATCAAACATTTTATAAAGGTGCAACAATCTATTGTTCCCAATCAACGGGCATTGTTGCACCCTGTTGTTATCCTCACAGGAGCAAGACCACTATAAATCGAGATATAATCATGCTTGTTGAACTACCTGTATAACACTTCGTATTATAGCCCCAACAGTTTGCCGTCAGAACAGCTTAATCAAAAGCTGGTGTTAGTTGCTCAATCAGAGCAACAGGTTGAATCAAGCTATCTCAATTGTATACACTTTGTAAAGTAATCAGTCGGTCAAGTAATGCTCTTATCACAGTACGGTAGTTAGCTAGGCACAGCCATATAACAAAGAGCTAAAGTTCTACAAAAACAGTGAGGAAAAAAGTACAAATGACACAGTGGTTGGAAGACACTGGACCGTCGTCAAAAATCATTGGGTAACGCTATATAACCCAGGCTTCCAAACCAAAAATTCTAACCATGTCAATCTCACTAACCAATCTGCATATTATGGTATAGTTGCAGGAGCTATTTATTTTCAGGCTCCTTACTCCTGACGTACATTTCGCATTCACATAGCTTTATCAAAAGATGCCGTCCGCCTTGATCCAGCCGGTTATATACTCTAAGCTCCTCCCAGAAAAAAGAGGTATCTTAAAAATCATTATCCAATTCGTAGAAGAAAATGTCACTCACAACAGTGCACCGCAAAGTTAACCCCATAAGTAATATACATGGAAAGACCAAAATAATACACACTCATAACAAATAAATGGACATTAAAGTGGTAACTTAACCCCTTCATGGACATAAAGTAAGGGAAAAGGGATCAATGTCGATGAAAACTCATAATGTAAAAGATGACTTCTTATATCATATATACAGAATGTCACAATTCTAATAATAGGGATTTATAGGGAGAAGTAACCCCAATATCAAGATAGAAAAACCTTTATATACAGACATTTATAGTGAATAAAATGTATTCCCATAAGGGAGTGTAAACCAGAAAGAGAGGTTTTTAGATCAAAATTGTAGTATTTGAAGGAGCAGTTAATTTATAAATATAAAATATAAACTTATGCCCTCATTGAGTCCATGAGGTGACACTGCTTTTTATAAAAAGATCCACCGATTTTCTGATTTTAGTAGGTGGTTCTCATAGTCCCCTTTCCTAATCTCAAGACAAGTCCTATTGAGAACAAATACTTGCAGACCATTAATCTCCCCATTATTAAAAAGGAAAAAATGTCTGCTTACACTCATGGGGTTTTTGCAATGTTTTTTCTCTCTCTCTCTCTTAATTTTTGCTATTTGGTTTAGGTGTTCTCTAATCCTATGCTTAAGTCCATGACCAAGTAGTACTTATAACAAGGACATCTTATGGCATAGAATACATTTGTAATGTCACAGTTAGCAAAGTGATTAAACTTGTGTAAATGTCCAAATCTTTCATCAATCGACTGTTGATTACATATGTGGGTACAAACATTGCAACTGCCACACTGATTACTGCCCAAGATACAATTAGGCATATATTTCTTGTTGACAAAGTGACTTTTGACTAACTTATTCCCAAGATTAGGGGATCTTCTGTTAGTCATTAAAATGTTATCAATAACGGCCAGTGTTTATTCATGATTTTCCTAAGGTCCTTCCATTTACATGAAGTTTTCTCCTTGATTAGGAGATATGTCTGGGTACTATTGGCCTGTTTGATTGCTCTATTAATTTCCTCTTTGCCGTATCCTCATTGTTTAAATCTAGTTTCAAGTTCCCTGGTACGGATTTCATATCTTGTATATCAGAACAGTGTGTATGGATCCTATCACTGAACTGGGATGGAAGCTTGTCTTGTGCAGGATGCTATTGGTGGCAGTAGGTTTCCTATACAAATCTGTTGCCAGACACCCCTTATTGTTTTTAAATATTGTAATGTCCAGGAAATTAATTGTAGATAAGCTAGACTCCATAGTCAATTTTAAATTGTCATTTGTCATTTTGATTAAGGTGGGAGACAAATTGTTGTACACTGTCCATATCATCATCCCACAATATCAGGAGGTCATCAATGTAACAAAACCAACATAAGGCATGTGAGCTAAAGTCAGATAGCGTATCCCCAAAAACGATTTCATATTCCCAATGACCCAAATACAGATTAGCATATGTAGGGGTACAAGCCGCCCCCATTTCCGTGTCCTTAATCTGAAGATAGTACCGGTCATTCAACACAAAATAATTGTGGGTCAATTTAAATTTCAACAATTTTAATAAAAATTGTCTATATTCCTCTGAGACCATAACATCCCTGGACAGAAAAAATTCCACAGCCTTCAAGCCCTGTTTGTGGCCAATAGAGGTATATAGTGACTCCACATCACATATAATTAGTATTGTGGAGTCCTCAACAGGTAAATCCTCTATTTTGTGTAATAAATAGACACATATTTGCATCATCCAGGAACTGTGAGGCCTTTTCACATAAACTCCCTTAACCCTATACAATTGGTCTCCTGGGTGGGTTATTGGGGTTTTTATGCACCTTGGGGAGCACCTCATGGACTCAATGAGGGCATGCTCCATCCGGACCAGATTGAGAGGCTGAGTGATGCATGCAAAGGGGCAGGGGGGTATCCTTTTGGTTTGAATACTGTTTAAAGTACAACACTATAAGTAATGATTAGGGATGGGCGAAAATTTCCACCTCAATCTGAAATCGGCGAAAAATGGCACTTTCCGCTTGGCAAAAAATGTCCTGCGAAAAGTGCTGATTTTCTGCTTTTTCCGCTTTTTTCACCCATCTCATTCCATTGAAATCAATGGGAACATTGAAGTTACACACAACATAAAATAAAGATTATTTAATTTCCCAAAGGCATAGTATAAAAGGGTCATGAGGGTGCCTGTGTTGGTGGGGTGTGGGGAAAGAATCATTTGAAAAGGGGATGATTTTGGGGGGGTTGTTTACTGGGATTGGGGGGCAGTTAATAAAAAATAATTCCTAAATAAAATGTATAAACAACCCAGAAGACATAATATAAAAGGGGTCTGAGGAGGGTGCTTTTGCTGGTGAATGAATGAATCAGTTGAACAGGGAATTTGTTTTGGGGGGGTTCTTGACTGCTATTGGGGGTCAGTTAATAAAAAAAATAAATCGATAATATAAACTAAGACATTTGTATGTAAAGTGATAAAGACAGGAACCCCCTGACATAAGCTGCCACTGGGGTGGACTGATACTTGACTTGATAGAGTATTTTGTACAGGATGATTTGTTAGATTTGTTGTTAGAGGCCTTTGTAGGAATTAGACTTATTAGAGGCCCAAGCCCTGAAGAAACATTGGTTTGTAGGACTTAAGCTTGTTTGGCACAAGCCCTAAGGAAACATTGATTTGTAGGACTTAAGCTAGTTTGGCACAAGCCCTAAGGAAACATTGATTTGTAGGGCTTAAGCTTGTTTGGCACAAGCCCTAAGGAAACATTGATTTGTAGGACTTAGGCTTGTTAGAAACAAACCCCCCAAAATTGTTTATTTTTTTGTAGGACTCGTTTTTGTGCATTTTTTTTTTATTTTCAAAATACAAGCCCTGAGAAAAAAAATGCCATACTGGCCTAATGCCAGCAGGTCATGTTGGCCAGTGGCCACTGTCAAATGTTCTCCTGAGTCTTGAGTTGCAACTAGTGATGAGCGAGCATGCTCGGCCGAAGCTCGGTTCGGCTCGAGCATCGCTCTGCTCGGCACATGGCGGTACTCGTACGAGTACCGCATGTGCACGCCCGCCATGTTCGGGTCTCCTCCCCGCACGTTTCGCGGCTGCTGCGCAGCCAATAAACGTGCAGGGAGGCTCTGACATCAGTGTAATGCCAGCAGCCATGTTGGCTGCTGGCATTACACTGATTGGCTGGCCAGAACCCGTGATCGGGTGCTGTATAGCACCTGACCAGCGAGTTCGGCTCAGTCTTAGCCAGGGAGAGATGAGGATAGGAAGGGAAAGTCAGTGTAGGGAGAAGAAAAGCGATTTAAAAAAAAAAAAAGACCCAAAAGTCCTTTTTAGGACTACTGTGTGTGGGGGCAGCAGTTTATTTTGTTTGGGGGGGCAGAGATTTAAAAAAAAAAAAATGTCACATATTCCGTTCACTGTGCCTAGCCGCAGATTAGCAGCACATTCTGTTTAGTGTGCAAAGTTGCAGATTAGCAGCACATTCTGGTTAGTGTGCAAAGTTGCAGATTAGCAGCACATTCTTTTTAGTGTGCAAAGTTTCAGATTAGCAGCACATTCTGTTTAGTGTGCAAAGTTGCAGATTAGCAGCACATTCTGTTCAGTGTGCAAAGTTGCAGATTAGCAGCACATTCTGTTTAGTGTGCAAAGTTTCAGATTAGCAGAACATTCTGTTTAGTGTGCAAAGTGTAAAATATCAAAGTCACATATTCCATTCACTGTGTCTAACCGCAGATAAGAAGCACATTCTGTTTAGTGTGCAAAGTTTCAGATTAGCAGAACATTCTGTTTAGTGTGCAAAGTGTAAAATATCAAAGTCACATATTCCATTCACTGTGTCTAACCGCAGATAAGAAGCACATTCTGTTTAGTGTGCAAAGTTGCATATTAGGAGAACATTCTGTTTACTGTGCAAAGTGTAAAATATCAAAGTCACATATTCCATTCACTGTGTCTAACCGCAGATAAGAAGCACATTCTGTTTAGTGTGCAAAGTTGCATATTAGGAGAACATTCTGTTTACTGTGCAAAGTGTAAAATATCAAAGTCACATATTCCATTCACTGTGTCTAACCGCAGATAAGCAGCACATTCTGTTTAGTGTGCAAAGTTTCAGATTAGCAGAACATTCTGTTTAGTGTGCAAAGTGTAAAATATCAAAGTCACATATTCCATTCACTGTGCCGAGCCGCAGATAAGCAGCACATTCTGTTTAGTGTGCAAAGTTTCAGATTAGCAGAACATTCTGTTTAGTGTGCAAAGTGTAAAATATCAAAGTCACATATTCCATTCACTGTGTCTAACCGCAGATAAGAAGCACATTCTGTTTAGTGTGCAAAGTTTCAGATTAGCAGAACATTCTGTTTAGTGTGCAAAGTGTAAAATATCAAAGTCACATATTCCATTCACTGTGTCTAACCGCAGATAAGAAGCACATTCTGTTTAGTGTGCAAAGTTTCAGATTAGCAGAACATTCTGTTTAGTGTGCAAAGTGTAAAATATCAAAGTCACATATTCCATTCACTGTGTCTAACCGCAGATAAGAAGCACATTCTGTTTAGTGTGCAAAGTTGCATATTAGGAGAACATTCTGTTTACTGTGCAAAGTGTAAAATATCAAAGTCACATATTCCATTCACTGTGTCTAACCGCAGATAAGAAGCACATTCTGTTTAGTGTGCAAAGTTGCATATTAGGAGAACATTCTGTTTACTGTGCAAAGTGTAAAATATCAAAGTCACATATTCCATTCACTGTGTCTAACCGCAGATAAGCAGCACATTCTGTTTAGTGTGCAAAGTT
This sequence comes from Rhinophrynus dorsalis, assembly GCA_037306005.1. Lineage (NCBI taxonomy): Eukaryota > Metazoa > Chordata > Amphibia > Anura > Rhinophrynidae > Rhinophrynus > Rhinophrynus dorsalis. Next base: position 339,081,557 of record CM074720.1, on the reverse strand, counting down.
GCATATTAGGAGAACATTCTGTTTACTGTGCAAAGTGTAAAATATCAAAGTCACATATTCCATTCACTGTGCCGAGCCGCAGATAAGCAGCACATTCTGTTTAGTGTGAAAAGTTGCATATTAGGAGAACATTCTGTTTACTGTGCAAAGTGTAAAATATCAAAGTCACATATTCCATTCACTGTGTCTAACCGCAGATAAGAAGCACATTCTGTTTAGTGTGCAAAGTTGCATATTAGGAGAACATTCTGTTTACTGTGCAAAGTGTAAAATATCAAAGTCACATATTCCATTCACTGTGTCTAACCGCAGATAAGCAGCACATTCTGTTTAGTGTGCAAAGTTGCATATTAGGAGAACATTCTGTTTACTGTGCAAAGTGTAAAATATCAAAGTCACATATTCCATTCACTGTGCCGAGCCGCAGATAAGCAGCACATTCTGTTTAGTGTGCAAAGTTGCATATTAGGAGAACATTCTGTTTACTGTGCAAAGTGTAAAATATCAAAGTCACATATTCCATTCACTGTGCCTAGCCGCAGATAAGAAGCACATTCTGTTTAGTGTGCAAAGTTGCAGATTTGCAGCACATATTCCGTGTAATATGAAGAAGGCGGGTAAAAAGGGACGGGGAAGTGGACGTGATCCTGATAGTTCAGGGCGCGGGTCAGGACGCGTAGAAACTGTGCCTGGTGCCAGAGCACAAGAAAGAAAGACATCCACCATACCTAGCTTCATGTCTCAGTTTACAGGGCGTCGCAGGACATCACTCTCGAGGTCAGACCACTGCGAACAGGTGGTCGGTTGGATTTCAGGTGATACTGCTTCCAGTCGGTTAAGCACCACCCTGTCTTCCACCAAGTCCACTCTCAGTAGCCAAGAGTCTGGTGAACATAATCCTCACCCTGATCATCCTTCCTCCCACCATAGAGGGTCTGGTCAAAGAAGTGATCCCACACTGGGATATAGTGAGGAGCTCGTCTCATCACCAATCCTTAATTTGAACCTCTCTCCAAGCACGCTTGCAGAGGAACATGACATCTTGTGCCCTGATTCACAACCTCTACAGGGTACCTAATCACAAGAAGATGACAGAGGTGAACGGCATTTAAGGTCAAAGGAAGTGGATGATGATGATGATGAGACACAGTTGCCATCAAACCAACCACTTTTACTGTCTCAAGACCTTGATGAGGAGGATGATATACAGTTGTCAATGACTGAGTATGTGGTGGGATCAAGACATGAGGAGGATGATCAGAGTGAGGAAGTGGAGGAGGACTTGGTGGACGATGAGGTGACTGACCCCACCTGGGAAGGTGGAGAGCCGAGCGATGACAGCAGTCCTGAGGGTGAGCCATCTGCAGCACCGCAACAAGCTGGAAGAGGCAGTGGTGTGGCTACAGAAAGAAGGCGGACCGCACCAAACCGGCCCGCAAATGTTCCACGGAGCACCCCCTTGCGTAAATCTCCCTTGCCAAGGGGTAGGTGTTCCGCGGTATGGCGCTTTTTTAAGGAAAGTGCGGACGACAAAAGAATTGTAGTTTGCAACCTGTGCCACACCAGAATGAGCCGAGGCATGAACACTAGAAACCTCACCACCACCAGCATGATCCGACACATGGCATCCAAGCACCGTAATAAGTGGGAGGAACGCCCGGATCGCCAATCTGTGTCTGCAGGCCACACCACTGCCTCCTCTTCCCCTGTTTTCAGTGCCGGCCAATCGCCTGTCGAAGGCGCAGGCCCGCATACCTCCCGCCCTGCACCTGTACCATCTGAAGCACCATCAGCGACCACATCCACTTCCCTGTCCCAGCGCAGCGTCCAAATGTCGTTACCCCAGGCATTTGAGCGCAAGCGAAAATACCCAGCCACCCACCCACAGGCCATAGCACTAACCTCACACCTTTCCAAATTACTGGCCATCGAAATGCTGCCATTTAGGCTTGTGGAGACTGAGTCCTTCCGCAGCCTGATGGCAGCAGCTGTCCCTCGGTACGCAGTCCCCAGCCGCCACTACTTTTCCCGGTGTGCCGTCCCCGCCTTACACCACCATGTGTCCCGTAACATCACCCGTGCCCTGACCAACGCAGTTACTGGGAAGGTCCACTTAACGACTGACACATGGACAAGTGCTTGTGGCCAGGGACGCTACATTTCCCTGACGGCACACTGGGTGAATGTCGTGGAGGCTGGGAGCGACTCGGACCCTGGGATGGCACAGGTGCTACCCACGCCGAGGATTGCGGGCCCTACCTCCATCAGGGTTTCCGCCAGCACCTACGTTATTGGCTCCTCCTCCTCCGTTTCCACCTCCGAATTCTCTGCGCGCAGCGCCACTCACCCATCAGCCGGTAGCTGGAAGCAGTGTAGCACTGCAGTGGGGAAGCGTCAACAGGCCGTGCTGAAGCTGATCTGCCTTGGGGACAAACAGCACACGGCCTCAGAGCTGTTGCAGGGGATTAGTCACCAGACCGAGCAGTGGCTCTCGCCACTCAACCTGCAACCAGGCATGGTTGTGTGTGATAATGGGCGTAACTTGGTGGCGGCTTTGGAGCTCGGCAAGCTCACACACGTACCATGCCTAGCGCATGTATTTAATTTAGTGGTTCAGCGATTTCTAAAAACCTACCCCAATTTGCATGATCTCTTGACCAAGGTGCGCCGCGTGTGTGCACATTTCCGTAAGTCATCTACAGCTTCAGCCGGCCTGTTGAAGCTGCAGCAGCGCTTACAATTGCCAGCTCACCGGCTGCTGTGTGACGTGAGCACGCGCTGGAACTCCACCTTCCACATGTTGGCCCGGCTTTGTGAGCAGCAGAGGGCAGTAGTGGAGTACCAGCTGTTACACGGTCGTCGCCTCTCCGTTCAACTTCCTGTAATCAGAAGTGAGGAGTGGGAATGGATGTCAGACCTCTGTGAGGTTTTACGCAATTTTGAGGAATCGACACAGATGGTGAGCGGTGATAACGCTATTATCAGTGTAACCATCCCACTTCTGTGTCTACTGAAACGCTCGCTGCTCACAATTAAAACCGACGCTTTGCATGTGGAAGAGGTGGAAATGGGGGAGGAAGAGCTTACACAAGGTGATAGCCAGAGCACCCTCACTTCGTCTTCTCAGCGACAATTGGAGGAGGCGGAGGAGGAGGAGGAGGAGGAAGACACGGTTGCCTCCGCTACAGAGGGTAGCCATGGAACTTTAGTTCCATCTCTTCAGCGTGGGTGGGCAGAAGAGGAGGAAGAGGATGAGGAGATTGAGAGTCATCCTCCTGGTGAGGACAGCGAAATCTTGCCTGTTGGTACTCTGGCACACATGGCTGACTTTATGTTAGGCTGCCTTTCCCGTGACCCACGCGTTACACGCATTTTAGACAACACGGATTACTGGGTGTTCACCCTTCTGGACCCCCGCTACAAAGAGAATTTCTCATCTCTCATTCCTCCGGTGGAGAGGACAATACCAGAAGGTTCTTGTTGAAAAATTGCTCCACAATTTTCCATCTGACAACGCTGGCGGCAGAGTACGTGCTACCTTGGCCAACCGAGAAGGGGAGAAAAGGGGAGCACACAGCAGTTCCGACAAAGGCAGGGCAACACTCTCCAAGGTGTGGGACACCTTCATGACACCCCGCCAGCACCCTCACCCTGATGCGCAGCCTAGTGTCACAAGGAGGGAAAAGTTTTGGAAGATGGTGAAGGAGTACGTAGCAGACCGTGTCAGCGTCCTCAATGATCCCTCTGTGCCTTACAACTACTGGGTGTCCAAGCTGTACACGTGGTATGAACTGGCACTCTACGCCTTGGAGGTGCTGGCCTGCCCTGCCGCCAGTGTTCTGTCTGAGCGGGTATTTAGTGCTGCTGGTGGCATCATAACAGATAAGCGTATCCGCCTTTCCACCGAAAATGCTGATAGGTTGACACTTATAAAAATGAACAAGGCCTGGATTTCCCCTGACTTCTCCACTCCACTGGAGGAAAGCCCCGGGGGAACATAAAGTCACTTTATATATGTTATTTACAATGATGGGAATACTCTGTATTCCCATTCACCCCTTCCACCCAAAAAACGGGTATATGGTTGACTCTCTTCCATATGCCCAGTGATATAATTTTTATACAGGGCCAGCTCACCAGCGGGCCCAGTGATATAATTTTTATATAGGGCCAGCTCACCAGCGGGCCCTGTGATATAATTTTTATATAGGGCCAGCTCACCAGCGGACGCAGTTTGACAATTTTTGTATAGGTCAGCTCACCAGCGGGCCTTCTCATATAATGTTTTATTGGGTCAGCTCTCTAGCGGGCCCTCTCATATAATGTTTTATAGCGTCAGCTCACTAGCGGGCCTTCGCATATAATGTTTAGGATGGTCAGCTCCGCAGCAGACCCTCACCCATAATGTTTTAGATGGTCGGCTCAGCGCACGTTTCCCTCTTAATCATGGCCTCAGTTCAGAAAAATCAAGGAAATTTTTGGGAGAATTTGCCTCTGCGCACGTTTCCCTCTTAATCATGGCCTCAGTTCAGAAAAATCGATGAAATTTTTGGGAGAATTTGCCTCTGCGCACGTTTCCCTCTTAATCATGGCCTCAGTTCAGAAAAATCGAGGACATTTTTGGGAGAATTTGCCTCTGCGCACGTTTCCCTCTTAATCATGGCCCCAGTTCCGAAAAATCGATGAAATTTTTTGCAGAATTTGCAGATGATATACAAGTAAATATACAGCAAATACTGTTTGGTAACAATTTTTCGCCTAAAGTCGTTTTTATCTTCCTTTTTGTGTGTTTTACGGTCAGTCTGTAAAAATGGCGTACTACGGGCAAAAGATCGTTCCCAGCAGCGACGTTGGAGTCCAAGATGCATCCAGACATCCTCCCTATGCTGTCTCTGAACCATTTCTGTGGTGTTTCCATCATTTTCTGCCCTTTTCCTATGGACCAGGCACCCTCCCCTCATCAGAGCAGGGGGTGCCTGGTGTAATGCTCGAGTCCTCCCATTGACTTCAATGGGGCTCGGGTGCTCGGCCGAGCACTCGAGCCTCCGGGGGCGCTCGGTCAGAGCACCCGAACACCCGAGCATTGGGGTGCTCGATCATCACTAGTTGCAACTGCTGTTCGTACTGATGCTGCTGAGTTGTTTAAGCAGAGGATGATTAGGCAGCTGAAAGGGAATGGGATCAACAACAGCAGTAACATGTAAGATGGATGATGAAGGTTCTACTTGCCAAGACTGGTTCCAGTGATGAGACTGAAGCAGTAGCAGCACAATAAATAGCTACTAGTCTATGTGGAGAAAAGAAGAAGTTGGCCATTAAATCTTCTCCATCTACACCTCCTCTAAAATCATGGGTGAGTTGTTATTAGAATACATATTTTTCCCTTGAGAACAGGAACTATGGTTTCCATCAACAACTGCAATGTACACAGTGTGTGCGTGTGGTAAATAACATCTGGGGGCAAACTGTATCCAAACACCATGACACCCTAAACCAAGTACTGCCGCTGTCACTGTACCCCTTGTACAGACACATGACAACTTGCAGACAGTTTAATAGTAATGATGAACCCTCCCTGCCAGAATCCTAGTATATTTTGCGGGATGGAATCTCCTAAGATGCCACCTGATGACCTGTTATCGATTCTCCTCCACCACACTGGCATGTGTGGTCAAGTGCACCACACAGTGTGCAATGGGTAGAGATGAACTGCCATATTCTAACATCAAAAGAGTGGCTATCATTTGGTGGGGGAGGTAACAAACAAGGTGGATTGGCAGGAGATTTACTTGTTACCCTAAAGGAAGAAGGTGATGCTGATGGCAAACTAGTTGTTTCACTTTTCATGTAACTTCCAGTGTCTGTCTGGGTTTCTTTATTCTTCCTCCTCTTTGATCTCCACACTTCTGGAGAGTCAGGGGCTAGAGTAACAGCAGTGCTAGATTTCTGTAATGGGTGTCTGGCTTTAACATGTTTGACATAAATGTCATGGTGTCTGTGTTTCATGTGTGCTATCAGGGAGCATGTGCCAAGGTGTGTTTCCTCCTTTCCCCTTCTCACTAACTTGTCACATATTTTGCACTGTACCATTGTTGATAATGACTGCAATGTGCCTGCCGGAAGAGACTAATAGTCCCACACCCATGACTTCTGGGGGGAGGGATAGGGAACAGGTGGAGAAGAATGGCCTTCTTCTCCTCCACATTCCCCTTCACTTTTTGTGGCAGCGGATAATGTTGCTGCTACTGCCTCAGATTTAGCACTGCAACTTGGACCAGGAGTATTGCTGGCGCAGGCAAGTGGAACCTGTCCTAGTCCCGCATCACTTGTTGACCCCATTCCCACTGTGTCCACGGTGGTCTGTGGCACACTAGCTTACTCCTCAGCTGATTGCTTGTGGTGGTAGTGATGCCCATCCTCATCCCTGTCTCCCATTCCTTCTCACTTTCTGATAAAAAGGCCATCAATGTCTCTTCCATTCCAGATTCTCCAATACCACCACCACTAGTCCCTACGTGCTGCTGCTCTATTACAGGCATCTCACTGATGCTTGGAGGAGGTATCACGGTGCCCGTGATTGCTTGTTTTTCCTGTCAGTTAGCAATGGGTGCTTTCCATTTGTTGCCTGTGATTAGTCCGCCCAGTATTGCCTATATAGACTGGGCTCCTGCACCCTTTCACGGCCCTTTCGTGGTGTTTCTATGGCAGTGCAACGCCTGTCTGTGGATTCCAGTGTACTTCCTTGGCCTGCCTGACTTCTCTCCTGTTCCTGCGCCTGTGTACTGACCCAGATAGCCTGACTACTCTCCTGTGTTGTTCCTGTGTACCTGTTACGGTTTTCTGACATTCAGACACAGGTAGAGTAAAAACACAGTTTTATTGAAATAAATGTAAATGAACAGCACCCCTGGGGGCCAAGAATAGTAATGGCAATATACAGGCCCAAATAAGTAGAGCGTAGATATATAGATCAGGCAAGTAAAATATACAGGGGTTAATGTGGAGAAACAGAATGGTTAGCAAACTGATTGGCCATCGCCCAGAATGTAATATCAGTCTCTAGGTGGTGCAAGGAGGGTGTATTGTGTGACTGGACTAATCACTCTCAGATATCTCGCAAAGAACGCCCCAAAATGACCAGCGCCTGACCAGAGCTGAGCCTATACCACCTTGGTGGGATAATCAGGAGTAAAGCCACTGCAAGAGCTAACCAGAACCTGAATCGCCCTCAATACTCTCACGGATGTAACCCTGCGTGTGCCAACAGGACTAGAGCTCTTTGGGTGCCAGAACGGAGCAATCACTGCACAAGCAATAGTGAGCCTGGTAACTGGTAGTACGGCAGATCAATTAACACATTGAGCACTCGAAGACCAGAGCTGGGACACCCTTCTGGTGCCGTTATGGAGCACACACTGCAAGAGCCTAATGTAGGTACCAACGCCAACCGGCATGACCGCGGCGCAGCACGAGCATTAGGACGGACAACAGCTCTGCTAGTGTGAATAGGTAGGCTAGATCGGTAAGGCACAGGCTCAGTAAGTGTTAAATGGCTCAATCGGAACACACTGGCTTGGCAAGTGTATGAGAACAGGCTCAAATAACGAAGGCAACCGGCACAGCAAGGGTTAATGCAGGTTCGGTAAGGAAGACTACAGCTCAGCAGCGCTATGAGGACTGGCTCAGGCAACAGCTTGGTAGAATAGAGAGAGGATTAGACAGAGCGACACAAACATAGTTCAGAATATCGCCAGACGGTGACCGGAATCACACAGGAACACAGGAAACTATCACGGAGCAGGAACGTCAGCCAGAGCCGGGTCAATCACGGAACAGGAACGTCAGCCAGAGCCGGGTCAATCACGGAGCAGGAACGTCAGCCAGAGCCGGGTCAATCACGAGCAGGAACAACGGAATGGTCAGACAGGCCGGGTCGGTACACAGGAATGCGGAAACACAGCAACAAGGCGCAGGATCAGGAACACCACAAAAGGGCATCACAAAAGTGCCCAAAACCCAGTATATAAAGGAACATCCTGGGCGGTCCAATCAGTCTCCTCCAATGCACAGGTAACAACAGAAGAGATTGACAGGGGATCACGGGGACCATGATAGTAACGTTCCGGCCTGGCTGACGTTCCTGCTCCCGTATCCGACCCGGTTTGGCTGACGTTCCTGCTCCAGTATCCTGACCCGGCCTGGCTGACGTTCCTGTTCCTGGTTCCTGAACTGGCTGTTCCGCTTTGACTCTGGTCGCCTCGGCGACATTGTGACTTCTAGTGCCTTCCTTGTTTGGCACCGCTGCCCTCAGGCTTGCCTTGCCTCCATGATTTCACTGGTATTCAGTAGTTGGTTTACTTCACTCACTCACAGGTTGCTAGTGCTGCCTCCGTTATAGCACCGGAAGAGTCTTCGTGTTTGTCCAGTACGTGGTACTGGTTTGCTCCACTCTGACCTTCCAGTCGCAAGTGTTGCCTCCGTGATTGCACTGGTATTCAATAGTTGGTTTGCTCCACCCAGTCACCGGTTGCTAGTGCTGCCTCCATTATAGCACCGGTAGGGCCTTCATGTTTGTCCAGTACGTGGTACTGGTTTGCTCCACTCTGACCTTCCAGTTGCAAAAGTTGCCTCCGTGATTGCACTGGTATTCAGTCGTTGGTTTGCTCCACTCAGCACTGGTTGCTCGTGCTGCCTCCGTTATAGCACCGGTAGGGCCTCCATATTTGTCCAGTAGTGGTACTGGTTCGCTCCACTCTGTCCTTCCAGTCAAAAGTGTTGCCTCCATGATTGCGCTGGTATACAGTTATTGGTTTGCTCCACTGTGACACCGGTTGCTGTGCTGCCTCCGTTATAGTACCGGTAGATTACCGGTAGGGCCTCCGTGTTGCTCAGTTTATGGCACTGGTTCGCTCCACTCTGAACCTCCAGTCACATGTGTTGCCTCCGTGAATGCGCTGGTATACAGTAGTTGGTTGCTCCACTCCATCTAACCGGCTGCTTTGCTACCTCTGTTATAGCACCGGTAGGGCCTCCACTACACAGTGTCACACCAGTCATAGGCTGCCTTACCTGGTATTTGGTAAGGTCGGTAGAGCCTCCTCAGTTCCTTGTTGTACCAGATTAGGCTGCCTTACCCGGTATTTTGGTAAGGCCGGTAGAGCCTCCTCAGTTCCTTGCTGTACCAGTTTAGGCTGCCTTACCCGGTATTTTGGTAAGGCCCGTAGAGCCTCCTCAGTCCTATTGCACCATCTTCTAGGCTGCCTTACCCGGTACACAGGAATGCGGAAACACAGCAACAAGGCGCAGGATCAGGAACACCACGAAAGGGCATCTGACAAGTGCCCAAAACCCAGTATATAAAGGAACATCCTGGACGGGCCAATCAGTCTCCTCCAATGCACAGGTAACAACAGAAGAGATTGACAGGGGATCACGGGGACCGTGATAGTACCGTTCTGGCCTGGCTGACATTCCTGCTCCCGTATCCGACCCGGTTTGGCTGACGTTCCTGCTCCGGTATCCTGACCCGGCCTGGCTGATGTTCCTGTTCCTGGTTCCCGAATTGGCTGTTCCGCTTTGACTGTGGTCGCCTCGGCGACATTGTGACTTCTGGTGCCTTCCTTGTTTGGCACCGCTGCCCTCAGGCTTGCCTTGCCTCCATGATTTCATTGGTATTCAGTAGTTGGTTTACTTCACTCAGTCACCGGTTGCTAGTGCTGCCTCCGTTATAGCACTGGTAGAGCCTTCGTGTTTGTCCAGTACGTGGTACTGGTTTGCTCCACTCTGACCTTCCAGTCGCATGTGTTGCCTCCGTGATTGCACTGGTATTCAATAGTTGGTTTGCTCCACCCAGTCACCGGTTGCTAGTGCTGCCTCCATTATAGCACCGGTAGGGCCTTCGTGTTTGTCCAGTACGTGGTACTGGTTTGCTCCACTCTGACCTTCCAGTTGCAAAAGTTGCCTCCATGATTGCGCTGGTATACAGTGGTTTGCTCCACTCAGCACTGGTTGCTCGTGCTGCCTCCGTTATAGCACCGGTAGGGCCTCCATATTTGTCCAGTAGTGGTACTGGTTCGCTCCACTCTGTCCTTCCAGTCAAAAGTGTTGCCTCCATGATTGCGCTGGTATACAGTGGTTTGCTCCACTGTGACACCGGTTGCTGTGCTGCCTCCGTTATAGTACCGTTAGATTACCGGTAGGGCCTCCGTGTTGCTCAGTTTATGGCACTGGTTCGCTCCACTCTGAACCTCCAGTCGCCTTACCCGGTATTTTGGTGAGGCCGGTAGAGCCTATATATGTGTACATTGTACGCTATATTACTTAAACCTGTCATGTGTCTGTAACATATGTTGATGTTTAGGACCTGTGAGGGTTCTTTATTATTTTTCAATAAAGCTGTGTTTTTATCTTAACTTTGTGTCTGTGAGTCAAACAAACCGTGACAGGAAGTGACAATCAGTGTGACACAGGGTCCCCTGCTGTCCCAGTTGGCATCATTTTCTCCTCCCCCCCCCCGAGTACTACAAGAAACACTAGCAGCAGGCAGGTTCAGCAATGGCAACAGGTACAAAACTAATGGCAGCACATCTGGCAGACGGTACAACACTATTGGCTGCAGGCACAGCAATGGTGGCAATAGCATCAGGGGCAGCATGTCTTGCAGCAGGCACAGGCAGCTGACTTGCCCTGCTCTCACTAGTACTACCCTTTTCCCCCTCCATTCCTTTTTCTCCCTCCCTTCCCATTAAATTCCCCAAGATCCCTTGGGATGACTTAGGGGGGACTGGACAGCACTGGTTCAGTACTGCTAGTCACTTCTTCCTCAGACTCAGTGAACACATAAGGGTCCTTCCAGCTCCTCCTCTGATTATTTTTCACCCTGATCATAGTGATAGTCACTACGAGCCTTTCCTGCCTCAATTTTTGCAAAATATCACATAAGAACAGTACAGCACGTCTGTATATCGCTCTGTAGCTGCTTCTATTGTGTCTGCTGTCACAGGAACCACTGGGCCCCTGGATCCTGGAGGGGCCTGAGGACCAGCCTCCTGCCCACAGACTATGGACCTAGCACTGGAACAGGGTATGGCCTCTCCCTGAGACTAATCTCTACGCTGTTTCCCATGAACCCGAGAGACTGTGGACATTCCTGGGCCCAAAGAGACTGACAACCATGGACTTCTGGCTTGCTTCCAAGGAAATGGGCAGTAAGGGTTAATTATTTGAGTTTTGCCAAAGTTACTTTCAATGTGTATTGTAGCCCCTCAAGCCAGTGTATTATGAACTGTATTGATACCCCCTGTGGTGTGCTAACCTAATCACGTCTGGCCCTTTGTATTGTATTGTACAATTTGTTGCTAGCCTGTAAAGGTTTGTTCGACTCACAATCACAATGGTTTAGGATAAAAACAGTCCCATGTGTGAAGGTACTGAGATGGCACTCTATAGCGAGCTTCAGGTCGCCCAAGGCTAGCAGAACAACGTGAACTGCCAGAGTACAACAGATCTAGAGTAGTGAGCACTGCCGGAGCAGTAACACAGACACTTGCAACCGTCAGGAGCAGTAAACGGATGACAAGCCAATGGCACACTACTCGAGCAATAACGGAGGCAGACTCTTGCAACCTTTATGAGCAGTAACGGAGGACTAAGCCCAAAGCACACTGCCGGAGCAGTAACGGAGGAAGACACTGGCAACCTGCAGGAGCAGTAGCGGAGGACAAGCCAATGACGACTACAGGAGCAATCACGGAGGCAGACACTTGTAACCAGTATGATCAGTAATGGAGGACTAGGCCAAAGGCACATTGCCGGAGCAGTAACGGAGTCGGACACTAGCAACCTGCAGGAGCAGAAACGGAACTGACTCAAGTGCTGGTAAGCAAGTTCAACCAGATCGCCTGCAGAGTAAGAATGTCGCTGAGGTGACAACCAGCTAAAGAAGCAGGAACGTCAATCAAGCTGGGTCGGTACACAGGAACAGGAACGTCAGCCAGGCCGGGTCAGTACACGGGAGCAGGAACATCAGCCAGGCCGGGTCGATACACAGGAGCAGGCACTGAAGAGAAGTCAGGCAATCCGGGTCGGTACACAGGAGCTGGAAACTGAAGAGTAGTCAGGGAGGCCAAGTCAGTAGACTAGGAAACACTGAGCAGTAAGCTAGCACTGGTACAGGAACACCACGAAAGGGCACCTATTGTATCCTGCCTGTCTATGTATTTCAATGTAGGTTTTGTGTATGTGTGGTTTATTCCAATAAAGGCAGTTGTTATTCTACCCCAAGACACTGGTGTTGTCTGATGCTTGGGGGAAAGTGTGTGCTCTTGGTACCCCGACACTAGTTTTGCCTAGTTTGGGGTATATCACGGTATGCTGTTGGATGTCCATCTGGCTCATAGCGGAAGAAGTGACCATTGATGGAGACACCAAGCCTGGGTGTCCGCTGGTACCGTCACATCTGCCTTCACCGAAAATGTCACCTTTTTATAGCGGAAGTGTAAAAACAATCAATGCGCGGAAACTTTATAGCCATTGAAAAAATGGTGAAAAATTTGGGCCAATGGGAGAAAGATGCAAAAATTTTAACTGCTAATTTGAAAACAAATTTTCCCGTGAAAAAATGGATAACAAAGTGGTTTTCGCAAAATTTCCTGCGGGAACACGCCGACAAGTTTCGCTCATCCATATGAATGATATATAGTGCTGGTCTGTCCTGTGGCAGTGAGGGGGTTAAATGTCTACCTGATGGCTGTCTGTCCTCTGCCTCGCATGGCAATGTTGACACTCATGAAATAATTGAGCAATGATGGCCTACCTTAACCCTTTGAGTGCCATTATGTTCCCTTAGTGCTGCAGCTTCCCTTCAGTGACTGTATTACAGGTCCAGATGAGGCCACTGGAAGTCAGAGTGAGTGACTGTGTGTGTTCTGTGTGTGTGTGTGTGGGTATATGTGTGTGTTCTGTGTGTTCTCTGTGTCATATTTCTTTATGGTTGAGCAGGAAGTTGAGGGATGGTAAACCCTGCTCACTCCTGTGTCTCCAGCATTGGCAATAGGGAAAAGATTTCTATATCCCCTCCTTACTTTCACCTCTGGGTGGGTGCGTCTCCTGAGGAGACAAATTATGCAATGAGGCTTTCTCTTTTACATATATAGATAACGAATGTTTACTATCCTGCATGATGCAGATCCCTATTGGCCCTCTGTATCATACTTGAAAGTCAGACACAGCAGGTTTATGAGGACTGTGCACACAATTCATGGGGGAGATGCAATAAGGGTAGGTGCTATGGTGATGTGTCTTGGTGATGAAGACACACATCACCATATGCACTAAGGAATAGGTATGTTAGGGAGGGCTGTTAACTGCTGGTGACGTGGAAGGGATGCCCTCCTTTACACATCGATAGCAGTTTGACAATACCGAAGCCTGAGTGCATTCATTCTGCTTCCCCACTGTGGCACTCAAAGGGATACAAACGTGTGTGTGTGTGTGTGTGTGTGTGTGTGTGTGTGTGTGTAAAATGACACAAATTCAGATTCCATAAAATAGATACACTTAGATGACAAGAAGCCATCATAGAGTGCCTAAAAGTGGGCAGCATGCAAAGGGCTATTCAATAAACAGAGAGTCTATGCAATTACTGGCAATTAATGTTAATACAATGGGTCTCCCAAATTGGAATAAAAAGCCCTATGGTGGTCCAGTCCAACATATAAGGGAATAAAGCATTGGATGTAAGAATCTAAGTTGGTGGAATAGCTTCTATTATTGCTGCTTGTCATTAGGGATGGGTGAAAATTTTTGCCCTCAAACTGAAATCGGCGAATATGGCACTTTCCGCTTGGAGAATAATTTCCAGAGAAAAGTGCAGATTTTCCACTTTTTCACCCAGCTCAATCCATTGAAATCAATGGGAACATTTAAGTCACACACAACACATAACAAATGTTATTTTATTTCCCAAAGGCACAGTATAAAAGGGGCATGAAGGAATGTTTGTTTGTTTGTTTGTTTTTTTTTGGGGGGGGGGTTGTTTACTGAGATAGGGGAGAGGTAGTTAATACAAAATAAATCCTAAATACAAATAAAAAAAAACATAAGACGTGGTATAAAAGAGGTCTGAGGAGGGTGCCTGTGTTGGTGAATGAATGAATCAGTTGAACAGGGAATTTGTTTTGGGGGTGGTGAGTTTATGGCTGGTGGGGGGGCAGTTAATAAAAAAATAAATCAATAAAATAAAATAAAAAAATTGTATGTAAAGTGAACCCCCTGACAGAAGCTACCACTGGGGTGGACTGATACTTCACTTGATAGAGTATTTTTTTTAGAGGATGATTTGTTAGATTTGTTTTTAGAGGCCAAAGCCCTGAGGAAACATTGATTTGTAGGACCTCGCTCTGTAGCTGTTTCTATTGTGTTTGATTTCCGCAAATGTGTCACGTTTTTATAGTGAAAAGGCGAAAACAATGTAAATCAATGGGTGGAAACTTTCTAGCCATTGAATACATGGCAAAAATTTTGGCCAATGGACAACAACATGGTTTTTGTGGAATTTCCTGCAGGAACATGGTAGAGAGATTTCGCCCGCCACTACTTGTCATCTAAGTGTATCTATTTTATGGGATCTGTATTTTAATGTCATTTTACACATACACATCCATTATATTTGTTGCTTCCTTTTCTAACCTGTATTAAGATATGTATTTCATTGTTTGCCTTTACACATGATTAACCCCTTAAGGACAGGCTGTGTGGCTGGCAGTTAAGGACCACTGGGCTTTTTTTTTTTTTTTTTTTTTTTTTTTGCATTCAATTCAGGGATCCCCCAAGCGGCATGCATAATGTACCAGGACCATCACTGGTTCTTAAGTGCAGGATAGCCATGTCATTGGTCCTTTAAGTGTTAAAAAAACTTTAAAGGACTTGCACTATGTTTTATTTTTTGCTTTTTGCACTTTCACTGGGCACTGTGTATAAGCAGGATGTTTTTTCACTACAAAAAGATTTGGATAAACTGAGTACTTGGGGAATCCTCATTAGAGAAAGATTTAGTAGTACTCATAGTGTGCAAGAGCAAATAGGGTAGTATCCTGCATAAAAAGGGTTATAGATGCACGGGATTCAAATATAATTCTGCCTCTATATAAATTTTTGGTAAAACATCATCTACAATACAGAGTACAGTTTTGGGCACCAATTCTTAAAATATACATTATTGAACTGGGAAAAAAGTGCAGAGACATGCAACAAAACAAATAAATGGATTGGAAGATCTGAGTTATAAAGAGAGACTAGCTAAACTGGACTTCTTTGAGTTAGCGAAGAGAGGTCTTTGGGGTGAATGAATACCATTTACAAATATATTCAAGGACAAGATATAGAACTCTCCAAGGAACTATTTACTGAAAGAGCTGAGCAAAAACAAGACCTCATACATTAAGACTAAAGAAAAGGTGCTTTAGACTAAAACAAAGGTAGGAATTTTGTCCAGTAAGGGCAGCAAAGTTATGAATTTTTTTGCCTTGGAATCCTGTTCTTGCAGGTATTATAACTGCTTTCAAAAAAGTAATGGATACCTTTCTAGCTCATAATATTAAGAATTATGATAGTTGATTTCAAAGCAGATAGGATGTTTATCCAGGGAAATATCCAAGTCAGGAAGGTATTTTTTGAACAGAGACTGGCCATATGAAAGCCAGTCTCTGTTTAAATTTTCCACAGAATAGCTCAGGCAACGGCCTGAGACATATCTTGGGGGGGGATTTTTTCTCTGAATTCCTGCCGCACCATCGGTGGCAACATACAATTGACTCATTGAGTGCCTGCATAATTTTAACTATTGGAATAGCAGCATCAATTTAACTCATGAAATGCCTGCATAAATGTAACTTGTGGAGTGCCAGAATACATTAAACCCTTGGAATGCCAGAGGGGTAAGCAACACATTGCACTTAAAAGGTTAAGGCCTGCATATTTTATTCACATATGTTTGGAGGGACATCTATAATTTGGTCTTTTTTTTATTTGCAGTGCAATTATATAAGGATAACAGAAGAAGATGAGGTTTAGGGCCCCATAGCAATACATCCATTGTTTTTTTTTTGCAGGTTTTTTCCACTTCAGTTCCAGTGTTGGCAGTTTCAGACATGTTAGGGATTTTTTGGTAATAAAATGGGGTTCCTGAATGCACGTTACTGCCTAACTCATGGAATTGAATTTTAAGTTTATATTAATTTTAATTGGTTCCAATAGGCACAAAATTTTGTGCCCGACGTGTTTTCTTTTTCATGCTGTAGTTTTTCACAGCACAAGTAATTGGATGGCTCACTGTGCTTGAAAAACTATCATCAGCTGTGAACAGGTTAACAAATTTTAACTCATCACGTTGATGGTGGCCCATTCCCATATGGAAATGCAGCATAATGAGTCATTATCATATTCACGGGGGTGTTTATATGTTAATGTGACATTTCACTACATGCAAAAAACACTGATAGCAGCTTCAATTTCGCTTACCTGAGGCTGGAGAAGTTGGGATCTCCCTGTAGTTTCCTATGCAGTAACAGCCCTCAATCAACCATGCATGGAGGGTTGTTGAACTACTGGAAATGTAGAAGAGATGCCTTCCCTCACACATCACCAGCAGTAGACACTCTAAAGTCTGAGAGCATTCCCTCTGTTTTCCCACTTCGTCAGTAGGGGAGTGGAGAGGATCTTTTCAACACCAAAAACAACACCACTCCCTTAACCCTTTGAGTGCCATATGGATGTGCATTGTACACCCCTGTGGCACTCAAAAGGATAAAAACTTAAGCCAAGCTGTACACAATCATCCCTTCAGCTCTGTATCATATTTAGTACCTGTCAGTGGGCAAGGGAACAAGGCTGGGGGGAAACTGGTACCCACAAATCCCTGTGGGCGTTGCCTGACCCCAGCCTTTTTCCTTTGGGAGTCCACAACATGTGTGTGTATGAAATATGATACAGAGCTGAAGGGATGATTATGTACTGCTTGGTGTATTTATTTATTCATTCATTTTTTTTTAAATGCAAAAAAGAGGTTAATACCCCGACTCCTCACCCCTTTTGTTTTTTTAAACCTTTGAGTGCCACAGGGCTGCGCAATACACAACTCTATGGCACTATAAGGGTTAAGGGAATGATGCTGCTTGTGTTGCTGAAAGGATCCTCTCCACTCCTCTACTGACCAAGTGGAGAAGCAGAGAGAATGCTCTCAGACTTCAGGATTGTCAAACTGCTGGTGATGTGTATGGGAGGGCATCTCTTCCACATCGACAGCAGTTTGACAACTTTGTATGCTAATGGGGACTTCTCCTCCCCTCCTCTTGCATCCCTAAATTGTAGTGCATATGGTGATGTGTGTCTGCATCAAAATACTGAAATGCTTTGAACACAATGACAAAATAATTTTGCCACAGCATCGACCTTTAGCACATCTTCCCCAGAGACTCAGATAGTCACTCTGGACCTTACGGTTCAGTTTTAATATTACATACTGTCACCAATCCAGAGACAATGAAGCACAGAGGGGTTCTTTTACAAATTCTCACACAAAGTACAAGGCATTTAAATATAGATGTATATAATATGTATATTATAATAATATCATATTTATAATCCCAGAACATTTAGGTGCTAGTTAATTTTATGCATACTGTATTTATACAATTATTTAACCAAAAACAACTTATTTGTGACATAAAGGGTAACATTCAAACCATACTATAAACTTGTTCTAAAGTTGTAACTGTGTCTGAACAAACAAAATTATTTGAGTCAATATACTTTAAGGCAGAATGTTTGTGTCATATTACAGTACAAACTATGAAACATATTTCCCTTTGCTCCTGTAAAAGGTTTTAAAGTGCTATGGCACAAAAATGCCAAATGACATACTTTGAAGCAATCAATATTTTTTCCATTTGCTACTAAAAGGTAGCATGGTAATCTGTCATTTTTAGCTTGTTGATATGTACTTTTTTGTGCTTTAAAATGATCTTCATCTCTTAGACCTATACAGCAATATCCTGCATTTTGCTATAAGAAGATTGCAATCCCAAATGACTTACAAAGTAAAGGTAATCAATGTGAGAATGTCTGCTTACAAAATGTACTATGGTACTTCATAGAATGTATGAAAATAGATGTTATAATTCAGAAGCAAAGCCGCAAACAACATTTCCTAGGATAAATAACTATACTGAACTCAGTTGCAATATGCTAATCTAGGCAAAATGCATGAAACTGTATTTTAATAATGCAGAATTTACGTTAAACGAATAGCCAACAGTGGAAAGATGGAAATCACAGCAACCAGTATCACAAATCTTCATTCTCTCTTAGCTTATCAAATTACAGAAGGAAGATAACCTGGACAATTTACCGTGCATCAGCACAGAGGTGCTAATGTTACTCTTTTTGTTGATCTACCACACACTATTTTAAACTAACTGTCATTTAATATCGGTAGCACCGTTTCTTTACACGTTTTATGACAATAATGGTGCTTATTTCACATATTATTTATTTCATAGTTAATATTTTGTAGCAGGACTTTCAGATTGCTAGGTATGGCCCCCAATGTGCTTCTTGCAATAATCAGTTAATAGCCCTATTATCTAACTTTGAGCATGATTACCCATTTATTTACTATTGCCTCCATTGATCATGTTATGTTACATAAGTGTGTAATAGGAAGTAGGCGTGCAGAATGTAGCTATAATCCAAAAGTGGACAAAAAAGGACTCTGGATTTTGTTGGATATGAGATTGATGTGCTAGCAAGAACTGGAGCAAACCACTGGCATATTGGGAAAAATAAAAGGTCCAAATGATTTTATTGGCTTTTAACACCTTGAATGCTGTAGAGGTCTCCAATGCATTTCTAGCATTCAAGGGGATAATACCCTGAATTATATTTATGTAGATTTGTGGTAGTTTTATTTTTCCTCAGTGGTACAGTTGGTTGGCTCCTGAGTAGTTCCACTTCTTTAAAGGGATAGTAATACTTCGTTTTAACTTTATTTTATTTTATAGGCATTAAAAAAACATGAAGAATGATATAAGTCTTATCTCTCAAACCTTTATGGTTTGAGAGATATTCACAAGCAAAGTTTCCCCTCCCGCCCCTTTTACCTAGTGTAAGCCATTCCTTCTCAGATGTGGAATGCAGTCCATAGACCAGACAGATAACAGCAGGGGACAATCTTCTTCCTATGAAAACAATGAAAGCCCTGCCCCCCTTGACAAGTTTTTCAGGTTTTTCCCTTATCTTACTTGAAGATTGTCCCTCTCTGCAATCTACCTGAGCACCTCCCTTCTGCTGTGGCTGAGCAGTGTTACATCAGTAAAAGGGGCGGGAGGGGGATACTTTGTCATTGAATTACTCTTGAACTACAACTCTGACAGAATTGAAATAACACTCTCCAAAGTCCAAATACTATGATGATTAATTAGAGCTGCTTTTATTATGAAACATTACTATCCCTTTAATACATCAGCCACTATAATTCCTCCAATTTAAGCAAGGCTGGGGGCAAATCAACTATACCACAGGGTACAAATTCAAAAAGATACAATGATTTCAATGGGTCTTTGTAACTAGGGATGGGCAGAAATTTTCGCCACAAACTGAAATTGGTGAATAATGGCACTTCCTGCTTGGCAAATAATTTCCCACGAAAAGTGTTGTTTTTCCCCTTTTCTCTCCTAGATCATTCCATTGAAATCAATGGGAAAATAGAAGTTACACACAACACATAGCAAATATTATTTTATTTCCCAAACGTATAGTATAAAAGGGGCATGAAGGTGCCTGTGTTGGTGGGTTGTGGGGAAAGAATCAGTTGAACAGGGAATGTTTTTTGGGGGGTTGTTTACTGGGATTGGGAGGACAGTTAAAAAAATAAATCCTAAACACACTTCAAAAAACCCATAAGACATGGCATAAAAGGAGTCTGAGAAGGGTGCCTGTTTTGATTGGTGAAGTCTGGGGAATGAATCAGTTGAACAAGGAATTTTTTGGGGAGATTTCTTGACTGGTATTGGGGGGACAGTTAATAAAAAAATGCAATAAAATAAGAAATTTGTATTTTAAGTTATAGAGACAGGAACCCCCTGAAATAAGCTTCCACTAGGGTAGACTGATACTTGACTTGATAGAGTATTTTGTAGAAGATGATTTGTTAAATTTGTTGTTAGAGGCCCAAACCCTGAGGAAACATTGATTTGTAGGACTTAGACCTAATAGAGGCACAAGCCCCAAGGAAACATTGATTTGTAAGAATTAGGCTTGTTAAACCCCTGCAACATTTTTTTTTTTGTAGGACTATGTTTTTTTTATTTTTTTAATTTAAGCACAAGCCCTGAGAAAAAAAATGCCCTGCTTTTTTTGCCTATTGAAATGAATGGGAAGATTACATTTTTCCTCACCACATGTCATTTTTTTTACTTTTCCTGCAGGCATATAAAAGGGTGTCATGCTCTCACAGCATGTCATTCTCTATTTGTGAGACGAGAAATCAACACATTTTTGAGCTAGAGAAGAGAATATAGGTAAATAAAAGGGAACTGAAGTTTAGTTTAGGGAGTCTTTTAGGTAGGACATTTGTTCTCTGTATTAGGGGAGTCTGGGGGCACAATGGCAGAGAATAAGGGAAGAAGGAGGTTAACCCCAAATACCTCAATATTTGGTGTGACTGACTGGCATGACACAGGCAGATGGGGTCCATTTAGCTTGCTGATCTTGCTGTTATTATTATATCTAAGTTGGATGTACCTGGGGTGTGAGACAAGAGGTTGATCACAAATATCCAAACATTCTGTCTGACTGATTTGATTTGAAAGACACAGGCAGCTCACTGATCTTGCTATTATTGTCCACTCTAAAACAAAACAGATAACTGCTTAAAAAAAAAATATATATATATATAGATATATAGATATATATAGATATATATATATAAACAACATCAAACTCCATCCGTTTTGTTGTCTACTGTAGAGTAAAAACACACATAGTAGTTAAATATTGTCCAGCAAACATACAAGGGCCACATGGAGCTGTGCAGGGACGTAGGAATAAAGTGGTAGTTAAAAAACTAACTGCAGCCATGTGTAATATATTATGATGATCCTCTCCTTCCAGGGAGATTGCAGTTTGTCAAGGTCCCACCAAAAGTTCCAACAGCAACACCAAAAGTACCAGTACAAATAAAAAACAATTTAAAAAGAACACTGAAGACAATGAGTTGCATTCTAGTGTTGATGATGGTAATACCATAATGGTGGAATGTATAGCAGCTAGACCAATTGCTGTAACTGACAGTGAGACAAACAAGCACCAAAACACCTGCCATATATCATTGTGGAACTTTCTCCTCTGTCATAGCACTAGAGAGCTAAAATGTGATGCTCCTGAGCAGAGGCTAGCCTTAGAATAGGCTTAGCTGGCATTTCCTATGCAGAAGGGACTTACCCATCATTTTGGAACTGGACAGCCCATTGGGTGGGGATAGTCTAATATGCATGTGGAAAATTCTCCTCTCTAATGGCACTAGGGAGCTAAAAACTGGTGCTCTTGAGCAGTGACTAGCCTTAGAACAGACAACATTACTTTTGGCTTGTTTGTATAGAAGAGTAGAGATGCTAATTAGGTCAAATGCTCATTTACATGAAATAGTAAATAGAAATCTCTAAAGAGGTTATCTGCAAAAGAGGTTTAGCTAATCATTTATCACCTTTATATAAAAATGTAATAATATTTCCGCTTAATAAAAAAATTCTGAATCCAAGGATAAATACATTCCTGGGCTATAAGATGTTCAGAATAGATTGCAATAAGAAGTACTGATTCCCTCTTTTTCTGTGCTTTATATTTAATGCTTTTATAAAGACTTCAAGTCTCTTCTTAGCAAAAAAAAATATATATATTCTTGGAGTTTAGAAGAACATCAGCAACATTCATATGGATATATATATTGTCTTGGTTCATTACTTTGAGAGAACATGTTAAAATTGACTTAAAAGATGTCATACTTCAAAATAAAAAGCCTCTAGGTACTGGATAATACATTCAGAAACTAGTCAATTACATTCATTGATGTCTAGGATCAGGAACACACAGTAATTGAAACTTCACTGCTTCCAATGATCTGTACCCTCAAGCAACCTAGAAACAATTTGGGCAGTGCCCTGTTTGAAATATACATTTACATTTTGCAAGTTAAAAATTATAACCTAAAATGACAAACCAGAGAATAAAATTCAGCTATACATACTATATTCAGCAGTATGTAAACCAAGCTAATGGTAAATATGGAATAAATAATCACTTCAGTTCAGTCAACCTGAACTTTGGAGACAGTGACAAAACCGATGAATTTTGGATGCTATCTATTGTGGTCAGAACAGGAAGATAGCAAGCTGTAGTTGCTTTATAGGAGTGCAGGTAGTAGGAGTGGCACTAGGTGTGGGTAAGATGGGGCCATTTTACTGATAACTGACAGCCAAGTAGTTGATCCTTCCTTTGTGAGGTGACTTAAGCCAGGCTGAGACTGACAGATACTACACTAACAATACATCATACGTTCAAGACAAGAGAGACAAAGGGGAAGCTTCACGCACACATCTCTCTATCTCTCTCTCCCTCTCTAACATGTACAAGAACAAGAGGGGTGTTCTAGGGTGTGGTAGGTTTATTTTTGCAAGGTGGTTTGGATTCTGAAACTACCATAAGTCTTTCTTGTACTATATTGTAATATGTAATAGGGATGGGTGAAGACTTTTGCCTAAAAAAGAAACATACAAAAATTACAGTTTCACCCTTCTCAGAAATTTCAGACATTGAACAAGCCCCTCATGCTTGTCCTATAGTAACCATAGAACCACACATACTGACCCTCCGGGTTTGTCTCACTGCACTAACTATACAACAATTCACATATATTCACCCCCCAGCCTTGCCCCATGGCACTGGTAGCCATAGTACCACAAATACAATTCCCAGAGCCTTGTCCCACAGTATCCATACTACACATACTAACCTCTCATCCTTGCCCACTGCACAGGTAGACAGCCATAGAATCAAACACACTGATCTTCCACCTTGTTCCACTGCACTAGAGCCACAGAATGACACATACCGAGTCTGTCCTCACTCAGCATTGCTGTGGAAATTATTGGTCATAGGTGGAAAACAACAAACTTGTTGTCAGAAATGTATTGCAGTAGTAGAAAGGATGACATTTTATGGGTTTCCAGTGTGCTAGTCCCTAAAAACTAACACAGCAGTGCATGGAAGTGAGTCAGTTTCGCCACTAGTTAATAAGTAGTGTAGAGGATGAAAAGCAAAGAAAGATCTGGGCCGAGATGCACTAAGGTCGAAGAGGGATCATAATAGCAATATCCTGTTGGATCAGTGTCAAAGGCATATCGACAGTACGCACTAAAGTGTCTTCGACATCATATCTCCATAAATCCAACAAAACATTTGCCCACATTGACATAAATTCAACATGCCTTTGACAAGTTTACAAATCTTCCCTTGTCACATTGACAACTGGCTATTTCCAAATGCAGCAAAATGAGCCATTCTCATACTCACGTGAGTGTATTTATTTGTTAATGTGGCTGTTCACCACATGCACTAAGCTCCGATAGCTGCCTCTGCTGTTGGAGTTCAAAGTCCCAACTTTGCCTACTTGATGTTGGTGATGCAGGCATCTCCCTGTAGTTTCCTATGCCATAACAGCACTCAGTCAATCATAAGCATTGAGGTTGTTGAACTGCTGGCAATGTGGAAGGGATGCTCTCCTTTACACATCACCAGCAGTAGACAACTCTTAAGTCGGACAGCATTCTCTCTGCGCTTCCCCACATGGTCAGTATGGGAGTGGAGTGGATCCTATCAGCCGAATAAACAGCTTCACTCC
Source organism: Rhinophrynus dorsalis (assembly GCA_037306005.1). Classification (NCBI taxonomy): domain Eukaryota; kingdom Metazoa; phylum Chordata; class Amphibia; order Anura; family Rhinophrynidae; genus Rhinophrynus; species Rhinophrynus dorsalis. Next base: position 339,057,604 of record CM074720.1, on the reverse strand, counting down.
CTTAACCATTTGAGTGTTATAGGGATGTGCATTGCACAGTCCTGTGGCACTCAAGGGGTTTGAAAAGTACAGTATACCAATACACAATCATACCCTCAGATCTGTGTCTTTTTCATAGTTGTTGTGCACTGCCAAGAGAACAAGGCTGGGGTTCAAGCAGTATCCATGGGGATTTTTGGCTACCACCTGTCCCCCAGCCTTTTCCCTTGCCCACTGGTAGCCATAGAACACCATGAAAATTGCCTGGCCCCTAGACTTGTTCCCATTGCCCACTGGCAGTCACAGATCCCCATGTACACTGTCTGCCCCCCCAAGCCTTGTTCTCTTTCCTACTGGTTGCCAAAACACCCACTGGACACCTCCTTCGCAAGGGAACAAGGCTGGGGGGTGTCAGTCAGTGTTATGTGGGGCTAATACATAATGGTAATGTTACCCATTTTCCTGCACAATGATTGTGTTAGACATTCTGCCCTAACAATGAAGACTTCACAGCAGTGTGAAGACTCACTCAGCTGGTACAAGAGCAAATAGGGTACTAGCATGCATAAAAAGAGGTGTATATCCATTGAATGCTAATATTATTCTACTTCTATATTAATCCATGGTTAGATCTCATCTGGAATGTGGAGTACAGTTTTGGGCACCAGTTCTTCAAAAATACATTGTTGAACTGAAACTGCAGAGACATGCAACAAAACTGATAAAAGGATTGGAGGATCTGAGTTATAAAGAGACAAGCCAAGCTGTGTTTGTTTACATTAGAGGAGAGCTGTCTAAGGGGTGATATGATTATCATTTACAAATACATTTAAGGTCAATACAAAGAACTATCCAGTGAGTTATTTGTGCAAAGAGCTGAGCTAAGAACGAGAGGTCATCCATTAAGACTAGGGGAAGGGCGCCTTTCACTAATACAAAGGCAGGGATATTTTTTATTAAGGGCGGTAAAGCTATGGTATTCTTTGGCTCAGGCTATTGTATTTGCTACAAAAAGCAATGAATGCCTATCTGGCACAGAACAATATTGAGAATTATGACAGATGGTTTCAATGCAGATAGGTTGTTAATCCAGGGAACTATCTGACTGCCATTTGGAGTCAGGAAGAAAATTTTTTTACCAACTTGGGGTTAAATTGGAAATGGCTTCAGTGTTTTTTTTGGGGGGGTTGCCTTCCTTTGGATCAACAGGGGTGTTTTGGCATGGGCTGGTCTTGATGGATGCATGTCTTTTTTTTAGACTTGTCAACTATGTTACTATGTTCGACATTCTGCACCCACAATGAATTTATTTAACATGCTGCCCCAGAATGCTTCCCCATTCTGACGTATGATACAATATATATATGATCTCTCCCATTAGCATGGGAGCAATAGTGTTCATATTTAATAAAATACACATAATACATGATCTCTTAATCTTGCACTGTGCCCCCCTCCTTTTTTTTTCAAGAAAATTAGACCTCATGGAGGGGAATCAGGACCCCTCTTGTGTACCAGATGGGGAAGTATTGTGGGGCAGCATGTGAAACATATTCATTGTATGGGCAGCATGTCACACATATTCATTGTGGGGGCAGCATGTCAAACATATTCATTGTGGGTGAGAATGAGGAACATCAATATTATGTGTTAGCCCCACACACACTGACTGAAACTCCCAGCTTTGTTCCCTTGCCAAAACAGTTTCCATAGGGATTTTGGGCTACCAGTAGAAAGGGAACAAGGTTGGGGGGTGGGGTCAGAGAGTGTAAAGGCAGATCTGTGGCTATCAGTGAGCAATAGAACAAGTCTTTTGACTGAATCTGTGATTCCCTTTCATTTCTGCTGGTTGTTCTCTGTGTTAGGGAACTCTGGCAATGTGTAAGGGAAGAAAGGAGATTTACCCCAAATACCCAAAAATCTTGTGTGACTAAGATGATACAGGCAACTGTGATCCAAGTCTCTTTCTGAGCTGGCTAAGCCTCTGACACTGACTGACACTCAATAGAGAGACAAGTTCAACTGACACAGGCACCTTCAATAGTCAAAAGAAGTGGGGTCAGCATATTTAGTAAGGTCTACCATCATCTGCACCAAAATAAAGACAGCAGTGACACTGAGAGAGTGAGAAATCTGCAGCTGAAATCCTTTTGACACTAGCTAAAGGCAATAAAGGGAACAAGCAATTGCACAGTTTTGTTTGTTGTTGACTGTGATAGGGAGTTAATAAAAAAAATGTACAAATATTTAGAATAGTTTGACTGCTAGGTGACAGAGACAATGACCCTATTATGAGCTGTGACTGAGTCAGACAAATACTAAATGAGACAGCCTATTTTGTACTAAGTAAGACATCACACATAATCAGTTTTTATGTACTACACTGTTAAAAAACACACAATAGATAAATTATGTCCAGCAAATGTACTAGGGACGGGGGGAGGGCAAAAGAGTAGCAATTCAGGGACATATTAGTAAACTGGTAGTCCAAAAATTCACTACAACCATGGTTGCTGCAACATATGCAATAAATTATGATGATCCTTCTCCTCCCAAGAAGGATGCAGTTTGTCAAAGTACCATAAAAAGTTCCCCCAGCAGTGATATTAATACACCATGCAAGAACAATGAAGATGACAACAAGTTACATTCTTTTTATAGCACAATGGAAGAAGGTGTAGGAGTTCAATCAGCTGCTGCATCTGACAGTGACAAAAAAGTACAGCACCTGCCCTGAAAGTAGTAACGAATGCTTTGAAAATCCCTCTAAGGGGAAAAGTAAAAATAAATTGTATGAGACTTCAGAAAGCCTAGATGACTATAAAAGTGGGGAAGAAGCAGCTGGCTATGTGAAGGATGACCTAATTACTGATAATGATGTTGATGTAGAATATATCCCTCCAGCATCCTCTTCTTCTTCAGATACAGATGAAGTTGAGAGTGAGATGATCACATGGCCAGAAAATTAGCTGAGAGGCAAAGGCTCAGTCTTCCACCACTGAAAATGAGCACTGTGCCTTTTTATAAAGTGGAAAGTCCTACCTGGAAACACACCATCAACATGTCAGAGTTGCCACAACTAGCAGCAACAGAAGCACTTCTAACATTTCCCTGGGCTCTGGGGTACATAATAAAAGTGATGCTGATGTGTCAAAGAGTGTGTTAAAATGTCATTCATTTGAAATAACACCTATAGCTCCTGCTAATCTAATTTGCAGGAGATAATGAGTAAGAATGCCCACACATACCTCTGCTAAAACCCCTACCACCTCCACAAGTCATGCTGTCAAAGCAATAAACAAACAGCTTTCTTTTGCCATGAACTGCCAACCCACACTTACTGAGTTCTTGGGAAGAAGTCATAAAAACGTACAAAAATAATTACATAATATGCCTGTGGAATGGCAAAGTTGCCAATTTGTTGACAGTTCACATGCTGTCTTATTCTTTTGCAGAAAACTGAAGTTGTAAAGAATGGATGTCACGTCTTGCACCCTGCTGACATATCAAAAGTCACAGTTATTTTTCAAGGATGGCTGTGCCAGAATTGTATAAGCAGGTGGTTAGTGTGGTGAGCAAAGAGCTGGAAACTCGATATGGAAAGTAAATTCACCTGACAACAGATTATGTGTACAAGTAGGCAGAGCACAGACTATATGACTGTTACTGCTCACTGGGTTTCCCTCCCAAAAGTGGGCAACAATAGCTTGCAACATTAGGTCAAATACATTAATATTCCCCCTGCTCCTGAGTCCTGTCAGCATTATTAAAGAACAGCAGCATGGTAGCCCATACCACTGGCACACCATTTTGTGCATGCAGAGTTTTGAGAGACAATCCCACAAAGTAATACATGTGTTAAATAAATTAGAGTATGTGATAGAGGAATGGCTTGTATACCACTACTTGAAAGCTGGTTTTGTGTCTGCTCCATCATAATAGCTGCCTTGACAATTGGGCATATGGCGTCTGTACCCTGCTTTGCCCATGTCCTAAATTTAGTTCTGACTAGATTTCTCTCTTTATCCAAAACCATCAGAGAAATGATGAATGTTGGATTCAAAGTCTGTGTCATTTTAGCCATTCCTACAGTGCTTGCAAAGCATTATATTCTGTATAAGAGAATAACAATCTACCTCATTGCCACATTATACATGCTAGAGCATTTGTATGCTCAGAATAAGGCCATTAGTGAGTATATTATGTTAAACTGGAAGCATATGATGTATGTGAGCTACTGAAACCTTTTGAGAAGATCACCTTGCTGGTTAGTCATGTAGGGGCAGGAATTATCAAGATTTCCGAGATTTCCCATTTTTATATTTACCGCAGAAAAAAATGGAGCTTGGCTGATGAATCTTACAATAATGGCAACATGGACATGCACCAGCTAGTGGAGGACATGTTAGAATGCTTTGAACAGGATCTTTGAACAGTGTCCATTAAAAGTAATGAGAAATACATTCTGGCTACTTTACTGTACTCCCACTTTAAATAGAATATTTCTGAATTTCTGTCAAAGGATTTGTGACAAGACCTGATGATACGGGAAACCCACATCACATGTTCGAGGGGGTGTTGATAAGTATTGAGCCTTACCCAGAAAAAAATGAGCTAGGAAGCTGTAAATTGCAGGGTGTACTGGCCAATTTGTCTATATTCAATGGTGCGAAAAACAACTACCTACATGAAGAAATGTCACAAACTCTGGGTGACAGTGGCCCTTCATATGCAACAGTTAAACATTGGGTTGTCAATTTCAAATTTGGCCATTTCTGTGTTGAAAGTGAGAAATCCAGTAGAAGGACAGTTTCTGTGTCTGCAAATGTGAAAGCCATCCATGACATGATCATGGAGGACCGCCGAATATCAGCCAAACACATTGCTACATATCTGGGAAAATCACGTGAGAGAGCTGGTGCCATTATCCACAACAACTTGGAAATTAGAAAGTTTGTAGCAAAGTGGATCCCAAAACTTTTGACAATCGAACAAAAGAGGAGACGTGTGGAGACATCAGTGGCTGTTTTGGAACATTTTGCAAGAAATGAGACAGATTTCCTGGACAAACTGGTAACTGGTGATGAGATATGGATCTACTGTTATGATCCTGAGACAAAGGAACAGTCTAAGGAATGGAGGCACAGTGGTTCCCCCAGGCCAAAGTTCCGTGTGCAAAGTTCAGTGCAGAAGCAAATGGCAACAGTTTTTTGGGATAAGAAGGGAGTTTTGCTGGTGGATTACCTCCAAAAGCGTTCAACCATCAATGCAACATATTACTGTGCTTTATTGACGAAGTTGAGGCAAAACATCAAGGAAAAATGTAGAGGAAAGCACTCCAAAGCTGTCATCCTGTTGCATGACATAGTAACATACTAATTTAGGTTGAAAAAAGACTTGCGTCCATCTAGTTCAGCCCTTTTCCTATTCCTGTTTACCATCGTTGATACAAAAGAAGGCAAAAAAAACCCCTCAATTTAGCAATTTCAAATTCTGCCTTGAATGGGGGCGGATTCCTTTTTGATTCCAAATGGCAATCAGATTTCTCCCTTGATCAACAAGCCCTAACTAAATATTAATCCCAATACTAACGTACATAGCCCTCTATGTTATGACAACGCCTCATCACACACTGCAGGTGACACAATGGCAAAACTGACCTCCTTAGGCTTTCAAGTAATGCCCCGTCCACCCTATTCACCCGACCTGGCTCCTTCTGACTATCATCTGTTCCCCAATCTCAAAAAACACCTAAAGGGACAACACTTTGGCAGTGTTCTGGAGGCAACTGATGCTGCAAATGAGTGGTTACACCAGCAATTGGAAGAATTTTATTTGCAGGGACTTACAAAGCTGTAGATCAGATGTCGCAGGTGCATTGACTTCCTGGGAGAATATGTAGAATAGTGTGGCAGTTACAGCTTCCTGGTTCAATTTTTTTCTGGGTAAGGCTCAATATTTATCAGCACCTCCTCGTACTATTAATAGATGATAATGCAAATAATTGATCTAATTTTTAGCTCTATGAATCATAGTGATGTATATACAGCAACCACACCACTGCTATAAATATCTGCCACATTCAGTGTAAGCTGTAACGTTATTTTTAATTTTAAATTATTCCATTAGCAATAATGATTAAAAAGCATTGCAGCAGGCTTACAGAAAGAAAAGCCTGAAAAATATTTGTGTTGCACGCTTACAGAACATTACACATTCCAAATATTACAGCAAGGCTAGGGATGGAAAAATTGTTTGCAAGCTTCAAACAAGGCTAGCCCTGAAAAAAATGTGCTTGTAGGCCTTTGCTTGCCAAAAAGAAGCCCAGAGAAAACTAAACTTGTTTGCAGGCCTTAGGCTTACTAAAAACATGCCCTGAGAAAAAAATGTTCTGTCTTCCTTGGGCTTGCTAAAAACAAACAATGAGAAATATTTGCTTGCAGGTCTTGCAAAAAAATGTATGCCTTACTGGCCTAGTGCCAGCAGTGATAAATGCCACTTGTGACATTTTAGCATTTCCCTGTACTGTATTTGGTGCCACTGAGTTGGTGGTGTTAGCAAAACTGTGGAAAATCTATTGGTTTCTCTATGGGGTGGGAGATTCCCATGGTAATTGTGTTTTTTGTGGGAAAAAAACAGAACTTTGTGCCTATCCCTACTTGAAACATCAGACTGCAAGAAAATTTGCCTGACCACAGATATGTGGACAAGTGGACAGAGACTCTGAGTATATACTATATTACTGTTACTGCACACTGTGTATACTTCCAATTCAGGGGCAGCAGCAACATGCAGCATCAGGTCACCAACAATTCTGCCTTTGGCACTACTAGTAAAGAACACCTGCAAAGTATGCCAAATTATGCATGCATACATTTGAGAAACAAACCCACAAAGCTGTTATTTGATTAAATAATCAAATAACCATGGGAGTAAAAGTCATTGTGTCAGTGTCTATGGGATACCAGATATGCTATATGAGAATACCAGATTTGCTATATGTCCTAAATCTAATTGTTCTTCTGTTCCTCTCAGAATCCAAAACCATCAAAGAAATGCTTAATATCATCCACTAAATCTTTGCACATTTTAGTATCCTAGCACTCAGTGCATCACATACCATAGTAGAGTGTAACCACCTGTTGCATCATCAGTTTAAAATGTAGGTCCTTACCAGCTGGAATTCCACATTTTACATGATGGAGTGTGTGTATGAGCAGCACATGGCCATTAGCAAAATGAGTATACAGTGCTTAATTGAAAGGTTTAGGGTGGAGCTTCTTTGTCATTTGGTCAACGGGAGCTATTGTATGAAAATGATGAGGGTGGAGCACAATCTGACTTTTGCACTGGGTTCTATTTTGCCTAGAAATGGTCCTGAATAGAAGAAAAGGAAGAGGGAGTGTTTCACATTGCCTTGCCTGCCCGCCCTTGTAGAGGGAATTAAATGTTCTGCCACTTTCCTTTCTCCTCATTTAGAACTAGAGGAGCACTCATTGTGGTATGACATTTACAAGTATTATGCTCCATCTTAAGTTCTACATAATGGAAATGCAACTTGTAAATTGGATGTTTCCATGGGTTCCTTGTATTAGTCTCCCAAAATATAAAATTCACTCTGCCCATGAATACCATCAGTTATCATGTAGCAGAAGGGGGAAAAACACACAAAATGGACAAACTTACACCACATGTAGAATCAGCAACACATATTTGCAGAGTCCTCATGGTTAGTTCCATCTACAATAGTTAGGATCAGTGCTATGAGAGCATTGATGAATGATTGACAAATTATATGAGCTTATATTGGAATCATACAAGATACTGCATATAGTCTGTCTAGCATTCCTTCTTACTCATCATCACCATCATTTGTTATTCACTGCCAGTAACAACATTCACTTGCACCTACATCAAGGTAAACGTTTAAAAAGTTTGCAGGCCTACTGCCAGGTAAGCCACCATTGGGAACATATATGCCACCCACCAGTGACATATGATGTTTTCTGATTCATCTGAACACATTACAGGATCAGGTTGGTATATTATCCACCATACCAATGAGTATCAGTATTGGTGGTGGTGGGAGTTAGATTGGGATCATCATCTCTACAGATTACCTTGGTGAAACCAGCTCCAGTGGATGTATGTTGGAATCTTCTTCCTTGGTGACCGTGTGTTTTGTATCAACAACTACTACTTCTTCTAGTAGTAGCCCAGATCCTAGGAATAGGTAATGGCAAGCATGGTGATGCAGTCAATATTCTGGGATGGTGCAGAGCTTAACTAACAATTTTTTTGCAGGATTGTTTTGGGCCTTGGTGTTCATGATCTGATCATAGAGTTTGGCCATTGCAGCTGAGGACAGTTGCACAGTCCTTGCCCCAAGGAATAGTACTCACATTCTCAATTTTATGGGAGAAGGTTGAAAAGAATATTCTTGCCTGCAAAACCTCTCTTTTGGTGCACCTGAAGTGGATTGTGGTGCTGCCTCATCACAACTAGCAGTAACAAGTAGAAAGTCCACCTGCCACATATCATTGCTGGTACTTCCACTACCACTACAGTTTGTGGTTGGTATGATGACTAGGGATGGGTGAATATGTTCATGAATAATGGCATTTCCCACTTAATAATAAAACATTTCCTTCAAAAAGTACAGTTTTTCTGCCTTTTCTGCCTAGCTCATTGCATTAAACTCAATGGGAACAATGAATTTACACACAACACATAGAAAATGTTCTTTATTTTCCAAAAGGCATAGTATAAAAGCTGTATGAGTGTGTCTGTGTTGGTGGAGTGTGGGGAGACAGTCAGTTAAACTGGAAATGTTTTTTTTGGGGGTTGTTGACTGGAATTGGGGAGACATTTAATAAACAAATAAATATATACAATTTAAAAAAAACTAAGATATGGTATAAAAGGGGTCTGAGAAGGGTATCTGTTGGTGGGTGGAGTAAGGGGAAAGAATTATTTGGACAAGGAATTTTTTTTTGGGGGGGGAGTTGTTGACCGGTATTTGGGGAACAGTTAATAAAAAGAAAAAAAGAAAAAATTAAAAATAAAATAAGAAATTGGTACATAACATGACATTGACAGGGACCCCCTGATGTAAGCTGCGACTGAGGCAGACTGATACTTGAAGGCATAGATCATTTTGTAGAGGATGATTTGTTGGACTTGTTGTTAGAGGCCCAAGCCCAAGTGAGGAAACATTGATTTGTATAACTTAGACTTATTAGAGGCACAAACACTGAGGTTATAGGACTAAGACTTGTCTTAAGTCCTATCCCTGAGGAAACATTAATTTGTAGGACTTACACTTGTTTGGCACAAGCCCTGAAGAATCTGATTTGTAGGACTTAGACTTGTTAGAAACAAGTCCCAAATATTGATTTTGTTTTGTAGGCCTCTGTATGTTTTTTGTTTTTTAAAGAACAAGCCCTGAGAAAAAAAAAAACCTCCCTACTGGCCTAGTGCCAGAAGGACATGTTGTGGTGGCCACTGGCAGATGTCAAATGCCCCAGTGTCATTGCGGAATTTGCGAATTTTGTTCTTGCTGCTGCTGCTGAGTTGTTTAAGCAGTAGGATGATAAGGCAGCTAAGAGGCAATGGAATCAACAACAGCAGTAACATGGGTGATGGATGATCATGGTTCCACTTGCCAATACTATCTCCAGTGATGCTCCTGAGGCAGTAGCAGGACCACAACTAGCCTCCATCTCTTGAGGTATATGTGGAGAAAAGAAGTTGACCAATAATGCTTCTCCACCTGTCCCTTTTCCAAAATCATGGGTATGTTGTTACTAGAATAGAATGTTTCCCTTAAGAGCAGGAACTGTGCCTCTCATCAGCAACTTCAAGGTGCACAGTGTGTGGTAAACAAGGTAAGGACTGGGAATAATGGGCACATCTGCACTCACATCAAACATCTTGCACAACTCTATCCAAACACTATGACACTCAGGGTACCCAGTGTTAAATGATCCCACCAGAAATCAAGTATTGCTGCTGTCACTAAGTCCCTTGTGCACTCTCACCTAAGGAGATGTGACAACTCTAATAATAATGATGAACCCTCTGTGCCACTACCTTAGCAAATTATGTGTGATGGAATCTCCTCAGTTACAGCTTTATGCCCTGCTTGCAATTATCCTCCACCACACTACCATGTGTGGTCAGCGTACCACAGAGTGTTCAATGAGTGAACACGAACTGCCACATCCTGACTAGTGATGAGCGAGCACCCCAATGCTCGGGTGCTCTGACCGAGCACCCCCTGAGGCTCGAGTGCTCGGCCGAGCACCCGAGCCCCATTGAAGTCAATGGGAGGACTCGAGCATTACACCAGGCACCCCCTGCTCTGATGAGGGGAGGGTGCCTGGTCCATAGGAAAAGGGCAGAAAAGGATGGAAACACCACAGAAATGGTTCAGGGACAGCATAGGGAGGATGTCTGGATGCATCTTGGACTCCAACATCGTTGCTGGGAACGATCTTTCGCCCGTAGTACGCCATTTTTACAGACTGACCGTAAAACACACAAAAAGGCAGATAAAAACGACTTTAGGCGAAAAATTGTTACCAAACAGTATTTGCTGTATATTTACTTGTATATCATCTGCAAATTCTCCCAAAAATTTCCTTGATTTTCAGAACTGAGGCCATGATTAAGAGGGAAACGTGCGCAGAGGCAAATTCTCCCAAAAATTTCCTTGATTTTCAGAACTGAGGCCATGATTAAGAGGGAAACGTGCGCAGAGGCAAATTCTCCCAAAAATTTCCTTGATTTTCAGAACTGAGGCCATGATTAAGATGGAAACGTGCGCTGAGCTGACCATCTAAAACATTATGGGTGAGGGTCTGCTGCAGAGCTGACCATCCTAAACATTATATGCGAAGGCCCGCTAGTGAGCTGACGCTATAAAACATTATATGAGAGGGCCCGCTAGAGAGCTGACCCAATAAAACATTATATGAGAAGGCCCGCTGGTGAGCTGACCTATATAAAAATTGTCAAACAGGGCCCGCTGGTGAGCTGGCCCTATATAAAAAATTATATCACAGGGCCCGCTGGTGAGCTGGCCCTATATAAAAATTATAGCACAGGGCCCGCTGGTGAGCTGGCCCTATATAAAAATTATAGTACAGGGCATATGGAAGAGGAGGAGGAGGATGAGAAGATTAAGAGTCAACCATATACCCGTTTTTTGGGTGGAAGGGGTGAATGGGAATACAGAGTATTCCCATCATTGTAAATAACATATATAAAGTGAGTTTATGTTCCCCCGCGGCTTTCCTCCAGTGGAGTGGAGAAGTCAGGGGAAATCCAGGCCTTGTTCATTTTTATAAGTGTCAACCTATCAGCATTGTCGGTGGAAAGGCGGATACGCTTATCTGTTATGATGCCACCAGCAGCACTAAATACCCGCTCAGACAGAACACTGGCGGCAGGGAAGGCCAGCACCTCCAAGGCGTAGAGTGCCAGTTCATACCACGTGTCCAGCTTGGACACCCAGTAGTTGTAAGGCACAGAGGGATCATTGAGGACGCTGACACGGTCTGCTATGTACTCCTTCACCATCTTCCAAAACTTTTCCCTCCTTGTGACACTAGGCTGCGCATCAGGGTGAGGGTGCTGGCGGGGTGTCATGAAGGTGTCCCACGCCTTGGAGAGTGTTGCCCTGCCTTTCTCGGAACTGCTGTGTGCTCCCCTTTTCTCCCCTTCTCGGTGGGCCAAGGTAGCACGTACTCTGCCGCCAGCGTTGTCAGATGGAAAATTTTGGAGCAATTTTTCAACAAGAACCTTCTGGTATTGCACCATTTTGCTTGTCCTCTCCACCGGAGGAATGAGAGATGAGAAATTCTCTTTGTAGCGGGGGTCCAGAAGGGTGAACACCCAGTAATCCGTGTTGTCTAAAATGCGTATAACGCGTGGGTCACGGGAAAGGCAGCCTAACATAAAGTCAGCCATGTGTGCCAGAGTACCAACAGGCAAGATTTCGCTGTCCTCACCAGGAGGATGACTCTCAATATCCTCATCCTCTTCCTCCTCTTCTGCCCACCCACGCTGAAGAGATGGAACTAAAGTTCCATGGCTACCCTCTGTAGCGGAGGCAACCGTGTCTTCCTCCTCCTCCTCCTCCTCCTCCGCCTCCTCCAATTGTCGCTGAGAAGACGAAGTGAGGGTGCTCTGGCTATCACCTTGTGTAAGCTCTTCCTCCCCCATTTCCACCTCTTCCACATGCAAAGCGTCGGTTTTAATTGTGAGCAGCGAGCGTTTCAGTAGACACAGAAGTGGGATGGTTACACTGATAATAGCGTTATCGCCGCTCACCATCTGTGTCGATTCCTCAAAATTGCGTAAAACCTCGCAGAGGTCTGACATCCATTCCCACTCCTCACTTCTGATTACAGGAAGTTGAACGGAGAGGCGACGACCGTGTAACAGCTGGTACTCCACTACTGCCCTCTGCTGCTCACAAAGCCGGGCCAACATGTGGAAGGTGGAGTTCCAGCGCGTGCTCACGTCACACAGCAGCCGGTGAGCTGGCAATTGTAAGCGCTGCTGCAGCTTCAACAGGCCGGCTGAAGCTGTAGATGACTTACGGAAATGTGCACACACGCGGCGCACCTTGGTCAAGAGATCATGCACATTGGGGTAGGTTTTTAGAAATCGCTGAACCACTAAATTAAATACATGCGCTAGGCATGGTACGTGTGTGAGCTTGCCGAGCTCCAAAGCCGCCACCAAGTTACGCCCATTATCACACACAACCATGCCTGGTTGCAGGTTGAGTGGCGAGAGCCACTGCTCGGTCTGGTGACTAATCCCCTGCAACAGCTCTGAGGCCGTGTGCTGTTTGTCCCCAAGGCAGATCAGCTTCAGCACGGCCTGTTGACGCTTTCCCACTGCAGTGCTACACTGCTTCCAGCTACTGGCTGATGGGGGAGTGGCGCTGCGTGTAGAGAATTCGGAGGTGGAAACGGAGGAGGAGGAGCCAATAACGTAGGTGCTGGCGGAAACCCTGATGGAGGTAGGGCCCGCAATCCTCGGCGTGGGTAGCACCCGTGCCATCCCAGGGTCCGAGTCGCTCCCAGCCTCCACGACATTCACCCAGTGTGCCGTCAGGGAAATGTAGCGTCCCTGGCCACAAGCACTTGTCCATGTGTCAGTCGTTAAGTGGACCTTCCCAGTAACTGCGTTGGTCAGGGCACGGGTGATGTTACGGGACACATGGTGGTGTAATGCGGGGATGGCACACCGGGAAAAGTAGTGGCGGCTGGGGACCGCGTACCGAGGGACAGCTGCTGCCATCAGGCTGCGGAAGGACTCAGTGTCCACAAGCCTAAATGGCAGCATTTCGATGGCCAGTAATTTTGAAAGGTGTGAGGTTAGTGCTATGGCCTGTGGGTGGGTGGCTGGGTACTTTCTCTTGCGCTCAAATGCCTGGGGTAACGACATTTGGACGCTGTGCTGGGACAGGGAAGTGGATGTGGTCGCTGATGGTGCTTCAGATGGTACAGGTGCAGGGCGGGAGGTATGCGGGCCTGCGCCTTCGACAGGCGATTGGCCGGCACCGAAAACAGGGGAAGAGGAGGCAGTGTTGTGGCCTGCAGACACAGATGGGCGATCCAGGCGTTCCTCCCACTTACTACGGTGCTTGGATGCCATGTGTCGGATCATGCTGGTGGTGGTGAGGTTTCTAGTGTTCATGCCTCGGCTCATTCTGGTGTGGCACAGGTTGCAAACTACAATTCTTTTGTCGTCCGCACTTTCCTTAAAAAAACGCCATACCGCGGAACACCTACCCTTTGGCAAGGGAGATTTACGCAAGGGGGTGCTCCGTGGAACATTTGCGGGCCGGTTTGGTGCGGTCCGCCTTCTTTCTGTAGCCACACCACTGCCTCTTCCAGCCTGTTGCGGTGCTGCAGATGGCTCACCCTCAGGACTGCTGTCATCGCTCGGCTCTACACCTTCCCAGGTGGGGTCAGTCACCTCATCGTCCACCAAGTCCTCCTCCACTTCCTCACTCTGATCATCCTCCTCAAGTCTTGATCCCACCACATACTCAGTCATTGACAACTGTATAACATTCTCCTCAACAAGGTCTTGAGAAGGAAATAGTGGTTGATTTAATGGCAACTGTGTCTCATCATCATCATCATTATCCACTACTTCCTTTGACCTTAAATGCCGTTCACATCTGTCATCTTCTTGTGATTGGGTAGCCTCTAGAGGTTGTGAATCAGGGCACAAGATGTCATGTTCCTCTGCAAGCGTGCTTGGAGAGAGGGTCAAATGAAGGATTGGTGATGAGACGAGCTCCTCACTATATCCCAGTGTGGGATCACTTCTTTGACCAGACCCTCTATGGTGGGAGGAAGGATGATCAGAGTGAGGATTATTTTGACCAGACTCTTGGCTACTGAGAGTGGACTTGGTGGAAGACAGGGTGGTGCTTAACCGACTGGAAGCAGTATCAGCTGTCATCCAACCGACCACCTGTTTGCAGTGGTCGGACCTCGAGAGTGATGTCCTGCGACGCCCTGTAAAATTACACATGAAGCTAGGTATGGTGGATGTCTTTCTTTCTTGTGCTCTGGCACCAGGCACAGTTTCTCCGCGTCCTGACCCGCGCCCTGAACTATCAGGATCACGTCCACTTCCCCGTCCCTTTTTACCCGCCTTCTTCATCTTACACGGAATATGTGACTTTAATATTTGAGTTTGAAAACTTAACAGTATTTCTTCCTATTCTGCAACTGTGCAGAGTACACAGAATAGGCTGCTAAACGGCGGTGACACACACTGAATGGAATATGTGACTTTAATATTTGAGTTTGAAAACTTAACAGTATTTCTTACTATTCTGCAACTGTGCAGAGTACACAGAATAGGCTGCTAAACGGCGGTGACACACACTGAATGGAATATGTGACTTTAATATTTGAGTTTGAAAACTTAACAGTATTTCTTACTATTCTGCAACTCTGCAGAGTACACAGAATAGGCTGCTAAACGGCGGTGACACACACTGAATGGAATATGTGACTTTAATATTTGAGTTTGAAAACTTAACAGTATTTCTTACTATTCTGCAACTCTGCAGAGTACACAGAATAGGCTGCTAAACGGCGGTGACACACACTGAATGGAATATGTGACTTTAATATTTGAGTTTGAAAACTTAACAGTATTTCTTACTATTCTGCAACTCTGCAGAGTACACAGAATAGGCTGCTAAACGGCGGTGACACACACTGAATGGAATATGTGACTTTAATATTTGAGTTTGAAAACTTAACAGTATTTCTTACTATTCTGCAACTGTGCAGAGTACACAGAATAGGCTGCTAAACGGCGGTGATACACACTGAATGGAATATGTGACTTTAATATTTGAGTTTGAAAACTTAACAGTATTTCTTACTATTCTGCAACTGTGCAGAGTACACAGAATAGGCTGCTAAACGGCGGTGAAACACACTGAATGGAATATGTGACTTTAATATTTGAGTTTGAAAACTTAACAGTATTTCTTACTATTCTGCAACTCTGCAGAGTACACAGAATAGGCTGCTAAACGGCGGTGACACACACTGAATGGAATATGTGACTTTAATATTTGAGTTTGAAAACTTAACAGTATTTCTTACTATTCTGCAACTCTGCACACTACACAGAATGTGTTGCTAAACTGCGGCGAAGCACACTGAATGGAATATGTGACTTTGATATTTTAGTTTGAAGACTTAACAGTATTTCTTCCTATTCTGCAACTCTGCACAGTACACAGAATGTGCTGCTAAACTGCGGCGAAGCACACTGAATGGAATATGTGACTTTGATATTTTAGTTTGAAGACTTAACAGTATTTCTTCCTATTCTGCAACTCTGCACAGTACACAGAATGTGCTGCTAAACTGCGGCGAAGCACACTGAATGGAATATGTGACTTTGATATTTTAGTTTGAAGACTTAACAGTATTTCTTCCTATTCTGCAACTCTGCACAGTACACAGAATGTGCTGCTAAACTGCGGCGACGCACACTGAATGAAATATGTGACTTTGATATTTTAGTTTGAAGACTTAACAGAATGTGCTCTAATCTGCAACTTTGCACACTAAACAGAATGTGCTCTAATCTGCAACTTTGCACACTAAACAGAATGTGCTCTAATCTGCAACTTTGCACACTAAACAGAATGTGCTCTAATCTGCAACTGTGCACACTAAACAGAATGTGCTCTAATCTGCAACTTTGCACACTAAACAGAATATTTTTTTTTTTTTTTTTTTTGTTTTTTTCCCCCCACACAAAATAACCTGCTGCCCCCACACACAGTAGTCCTAAAAAGGACTTTTGGTTCTTTTTTTTCACAATTTTGGTTTTTTTCCTCCCTACACTGCCTTTCCCTTCCTATCCTCAGCTCTCCCTGGCTAAGACTGAGCCGAACTCGATGGTCAGGTGCTATACAGCACCTGACCACGGGTTCTGGCCAGCCAATCAGTGTAATGCCAGCAGCCAACATGGCTGCTGGCATTACACCGATGTCAGAGCCTCCCTGCACGTTTATTTGCTGCGCAGCAGCCGCAAAACGTGCGGGGAGGAGACCCGAACATGGCGGGCGAGCACATGCGGTACTCGTACGAGTACCGCCATGTGCCGAGCAGAGCGATGCTCGAGCCGATCCGAGCATCGGCCGAGCATGCTCGCTCAACACTAATCCTGACATCTACTGAATGGCATCAGCATTCGAATGCCCAAGCAGATTTTCTGTGCTGAACTCACTTAGATCAAGGGGAATGTTTTCTAAATAAGTTAGCATTCATAGAAATAGTAAACAAGTGGGGGACTCATTGTATAGATCTCATGGTGGCATCAATCCTCAACACAACGTGCAGGAGGTTCTTTCACCGATGGAAGGATCCTCTAGCAATGGATCAAGATGTCCAGAAATTCAGCTGGCACTACCAGCTAAAAAACGGAGAGGGGAGGGCGGCACAAAAGACCTCTAACTGTAGTAGATATTAAAAATAAATAGATTTACTACACAGACACAGAAATACAATAACATTAATAATTATATGATTATCGAGAGAGACTGGATAAGACCCCTATAGGGATAACTCAAGTGCATATATATCCTATATAATAATTTGCTAAGGTTTGTCAGAAGCCATCATGCACAGTAGAGATGGCTGCGCGTGTTTTAATCATGAGCAGTACAGGCTGCCCGCGCCATGGCTGTTACGGAGCAGGGCTCTCCGAATTCAGACCGGAGTCGCACAGAGCGGTGCGGCCACTCTCTACTGCTCATGCCTACAGAGGTGGAACTGTGGCCCTTCAACTTCTATGAAATAAAAACACACATACATAGAATTGTAGAAGGGGAACAATTAATAAATGGAGGAAACCCACCCAAACTTGTGAGAGGGAAACAAATGGGGGCTAGTCTCTAAGTAAGGGAGCACAGCCAACAATAGTCTTGATTGCATATATATATCCATACTGGTCGAATGTTATTTGAATGTTGTTCGATATTCAATGTTTGAATCAATGCATTTTGGAGCTCACACTTTCTGATACAATTTATTTGTTATTATGGTCCTCAAATTTTAACTGAGATTTACCTTCCCATATTAGGCCAACAGGGGCACTTATTATTAGGTTGTGTGTGTGTAATTGTCCTATGGTTTATAAGTGTTCACATGTATTTATGTCTGCTTTATCTCCTCCAGAGATCTGGTGTATTAACTTTACTGTTATGTATGATAATAGTTTTTTAATAAAAGTGTATTTATTAAAGAATGGAATGGATTATTTAATCCTATTCTAATAGGTTAAGTCAGGATCTCAGGTGCCAATCACTTTATAAGACCACCCACTATATGGTGTTTGGACCAGTTTAGTATAAATTAAGGAAATTGACATCAGCACGCCCTTTGACTCCAGATGACAGCACCAGCAATGGCATTGCTAGCTTCCAAAAACATCTGTAGCTAGAGACCATGGCAAAATTCAACAGTGAGCCCACAGTAGGGACAATAACAACATGTGCATATATATGTTCTGCACCAGCTTTCCCATGGGACGTGATGTAAAACTTATAAAGTCCTATGTATAGGAGTGAAGTGGTCCAAACCGACCATAGGGGAGAAATAAAAAAATCCAATTGAATCAAATGGGTCTAATCCCTTGAATGCTAGAGAGGGCTCCAACGCTGGAGACCTCTCTAGCACTCAAGAATAGGGTAGGGCAAAAATTTCCACCTTAAATTGAAATCGGTGAAAAATGGTACTTTCCGCTTATCAAAAAATTTCCCGTGAAAAGTGACTATTTTCCGCTTTTTTCATTTAGCTCATTCCATTGAAATCAATGGGAACATTGAAGTTACACACAACATAAAATAAAGATTATTTAATTTCCCAAAGGCATAGTATAAAAGGGTCATGAGGGTGTCTGTGTTGGTGGGATGTGGGGAAAGAATCAGATGAAAAGAGGATGATTTTTGGGGGGTTGTTTACTGGGATTGGGGAGCAGTTAATAAAAAATAAATCCTAACTAAAATAAAAATCATAAGACATGGTATAAAGAGGTCTGAGGAGGGTGCCTGTGTTGGTGAATGAATGAATCATTTCAACAGGGAATTTGTATTGGGAGGTTTCTTGACTTCTATTGGGGGGACAGTCAATAAAAAATATATCAATAACATAAAATAAGACATTTGTATGTAAAGTGATAGAGACAGGAACCCCCTGACATAAGCTGCCACTGGGGTGGACTGATACTTGACCTGATAGAGTATTTTGTACAGGATGATTTGTTTGATTTGTTGTTAGAGGCCTTTGTAGGACTTAGACTTATTAGAGGCCCAAGCCCTGAAGAAACATTGATTTGTAGGACTTAAGCTTGATTGGCACAAGCCCTAAGGAAACATTGATTTGTATGTATCACTGTGCCCATGCTCATGGCTGCAGGTGGTGACATTATGATTCCTAATTTCACTGCCTCTCTCTTATTGGCCTGGTATTCCTGACACCACCCAGGGCTAGCCTTTATATACTCTGTCATGTCTATACTGAGGCTCCCTTTCGTGGTGTACCCGTTACTGACGTTAGTTCCTGTTTTGCTCTGATCGTGTATGACCTGGCCTGCCTGACGACCAGTGTTGCTGATTCCGTTGCTGAATGATCTGGCTGAGAACCCGCTCCATTGCTGACTGATCTGGCTGAGAACCCGCTCCGTTGCTGACTGATCTGGCTCAGAACCCGTTCCGTTGCTGACTGATCTGGCTAGGAACCCGCTCTGTTGCTGACTGATCTGGCTGAGAACCCGCTCCATTGCTGACTGATCTGGCTGAGAACCCACTCTCTTGCTCACTGATCTGGCCGAGAACCCGCTACACTACTGATTAGTATCTGGCTGGGAATCCACTCCGTTGCTACTGTGCCTGGCTAAGAACCCACTTGGTTGCCTCTATCAGGCTAGTGTTCCACTCTGCTGCCTGACCTGTTGCGTTTGTCTGTAGTAGCGCTGCATGGCACTTCTGTTATCCTGCCGACTGAAGGTTGAGCATTCATGCTATAGCCGCTTATCTGGTTAACTGCCTCGGGCGGTGCGCACATGCGAAGTACCGGTTCAGTGCTTTGTAGCGCTGACTGTGTTACTTTGTGATCCATATGTGTCCTCCTCCACTTCCCAGCTGGGCTCACTCCCTGTGGGAGTTGCAGACTTCACTTTGGTCGTCACCTCAGGACCCTTTCAGTCCCTAGATCCTCTAAGCAGGGTCAGTGCTCCATTCCTACCTGCAGTAGCCTCTAGGCTCAAGAGCCAGCTGTAGCTTAATTTACACCCTGCTAATGCGCTGGGACACTAGTTGCCTCTGTGTTGTGCTGTCTCGATCCACCCGTAGCGTTCTAGGATTTTTCTTACCAGAAGCGGTTGCCTTGGTCTTACTGTGACCCTAGTCCCTTGGGTCAGTGTTGCCTTATTGCTGCTGGGTTCAGTGTCTCCCAGGCGTCTGGGACTTGTGCCAGTTACCATCCTTTGGACTCCTAGTGATCTAGGGTCCTTCCACCTGTACTTGAGCTGCGTAGCCTCAGTAAGCCCCTAGTCTGCTAGGGGTGGGTTGCCTATAGTCTCGTGAAGCCTCCAGTCATTTGAGGTTCTAGATCAGAACTCTCTCCAGTCAGCTGTTGCCTCCAGCTGTCCTTATCCCTCCAGGGACTGGCTTGTTAGTACTGTATTGTTCTGTTGTTGTGCCCTTGTGGGCTTTACCACTGTATGTACTTTATTTCAATAAAGTTATTTTAACCTTACCAGTCGGGTCTGAGTGTTCATCAAAAAAACGTGACAATAGGATTTACGCTTGTTTGGCACAAGCCCTAAGGAAACATTGATTTGTAGGACTTAAGCTTGTTTGGCAAAAGCCCTAAGGAAACATTGATTTGTAGGACTTAAGCTTGTTTAGCACAAGCTGTCAGAGACATTGCCATGATGAGGAGGAAATGGTTCATTTTTATTTTAAACCAAATTCTCTGAAAGTCTGTTTTTAAAATGTGTATAAAGATCTCATGTTATAACAATGACAAAAGGGGCCTCTATTTACCTAGACAGGAGTGAAAATAGTTGAATGAATTTTACAATTAAATATGACTCTCCTGGAGACAAGAGGCCTGGTATAAGGGATTCTCCCATGTGGAAAAGTCTAGTAGGGTGTCATATTTATGTCAAGTCCAATGACCTTGTGGCCATTGTTATCTGATAATATGAGACAGATCCATGTGTCTTATGTAAAATTACAATGTGGAGTAAGAGAGCCATCTTGAGAGCACATAGCGTTAATATTAGTACTTGGAATTTTTTTCATAATATATGCGTGATGTCAAAGGAAAGTTAGGAATTAAGAGTATCCAATCAGATAAGACTAATGATGTCTCTGAATAATGAAATAATAATTTACCAATTGATTAATGAATTCTGCTTAATTCAGAATTACTACAACCAATATAGCTTATTATAATTGGTCACAATTGGGTGGCCAGTCCGATCAAGACAAATTATAAGAAAAATTGTGTTTCTTCAAATATAGAAGAAATATATATTTGATTCTGAATTTTGAAGCATTAAAATAAGGAAAGAGATAGTTACCAGTCCAATAACCATCCAGGTACAGAGCAGGAAATCAAGATCCAGGAAACCAAGAGAAAAAAGCCCTTTCTCTCTCAAAACGTACATATTTATAATGTAAAATTACCCTTATCAGAATCTCCTCTGATTGGACAAAATATCCATATTTTACCAGATAGATAATAAAATAGTTGATAGCAGTGAAATCTATTTATCCTTGTTTATAAATTACTTAATATAATCAGTGATATTTATAGAATATATTGTGTTTCTAGAAAGGTTATTATAGCTAATATTTGATCTGGGGAAATTCTTTGAATTCGTTTATTAACCCTTCAACTGCTATTTGTCTATTTAATTTGAGGTGTATCTTTGGATTTCTTTGTGTGTGTTTTGGGTCTAAACTTTTGTACAGTGAGAAATTTAAACCTCACAGTAGACAAAAGAAATCGCCATCTTGGGTGTGGCATTCTATATTACT
Organism: Rhinophrynus dorsalis; assembly: GCA_037306005.1. Classification (NCBI taxonomy): domain Eukaryota; kingdom Metazoa; phylum Chordata; class Amphibia; order Anura; family Rhinophrynidae; genus Rhinophrynus; species Rhinophrynus dorsalis. The sequence continues at coordinate 339,036,006 of CM074720.1, read as the reverse complement.
AAGTGGATTAACCCTTAGAGTACCCTACAGGTTTTACATAGGATTGCTATGTTCATGTGTATGATATATGTTGCATGAAGTTTGGTATACTGTCTAGACATATATTATCAGATTAATTCTGAGTAAATTCTTGGTATAATCTATTATTGACTATATTAAATGCAATTTATACATTTTATTCAGAAAGTATGTAATATTTGAAATCAATAGATAATTTAATTATAGTGATTTAAGTCTGGGTTTTTATTCCAGTTAGTTTCTCTAAATTTGGTTATTATACATGATATAAGGAAATTGTCAGAGGATCTGGCTTAATATTAAAGCTGACTCACCTGACAACATACCTTAAACCTCAATTAGCATAGTTTATACAGTTTCTGGGGCAGAGGTATTCATATATGTTGATGCAAACTGTATTTTAATTAATTGTAAGGATCAATTATCCTTTTCTATACTGCTGGGTTCAATTATTGTAATTTAATACCTCTGAATATACCTATGTGCGGTTAACCCTTAAAGTGCTGGTAATCCTAATTGTGATAATTGTGGTTTGAAATATTGTGTATCTATTGAAATTGGTATTCACTCATTTATGTCATTGTTGCTTACACTTTATATATATAGTATTTACTTAAATAAATTATGTATATTTTTGCACAAATATGCATAATTATTTAATCAATTCTTTAGTGTGAAGCAGCGTGTCCATACCTAGTATTGTGTAAAGTTCTCAAAATTATATTACTATTTATGTGAAGGTATCCAACCTAATAGGTTCTTTTGTTTAACCCTTTCTTGGATATTACCTTTGACAAAGCCCTAAGGAAACATTGATTTGTAGGACTTATTTTTTAGTAGGACTATGTTTATTTATTTATTTATTTTCAAAACACAAGCCCTGAGAAAAAAATAAAAATGCCAAACTGGCCTAATGCCAGCAGGTTATGTTGGCCAGTGGCCACTGTCAAATGTCCTCCTGAGTTGCCACTGCTGTTCGTACTGATGCTACCGAGTTGTTTAAGCAGAGGATAATTAGGCAGCTGAAAAGGAATGAGATCAACAACAGCAGTAACATGTAAGATGGATGATGAAGGTTCCACTTGCCATGACTGGCTCCAGTGATGCGACTGAGGCAGTAGCAGCACAATAAGTAGCCCCCAGTATTTGTGGAGAAAAGAAGAAGTTGGCCATTAAATCTTCTCCACCTGCTCCTCCTCCAAAATCATGGGTGCATTGTTATTAGACTATATATTTTTTCCTTGAGAACAGGAACATGGCTTCCATCAGCAACAGCAATGTGCACAATGTGTGTGGTAAATAACTTCTGGGGGCACAACTGTATCCAAACACCATGCCACCTGAAACCAAGTACTGCCGTTGAATCTCCTCAGATGTCACCTGATGACCTGGTATCTTTTCTCCTCCACCACACTGGCATGTGTGGTCAGTGCACCACACAGTGTGAAATGGGTAGAGATGAACTGCCATTTCTAACATCAAAAGAGTGGCTATCATTTGGTGGGGGAGGTAACAAACAAGATGGATTGGCAGGAGATGTACTTGTTACCCTAGAGGAAGAAGGTGATGTTGATGGCGAGCTAGTTGTTTCGCTTGTCATGGAACTTCCAGTATCTGTCTGAGTTTCTTTATTCTTCCTCCTCTTTGATCTCCACCTCACCTCTTGGTGCCTTTCTGGAGAGTCAGAGGGTACAGTAACAGCAGTGGTAGATTTCTGTAATGGGTGTTTGGCTTTAACATTTTTGACATAAATGGCATGGTGTCTGTGTTTCATATGTGCTATCAGGGAGCTTGTGCCAAGGTATGTTACCTCCTTTCCCCTTCTCACTAACTTGTCACAAATTTTGCACTATACCATTGTTAACGATGACTGCACTGTGCCTGCCGGAAGATAATAATAGTCCCACACTCATGAATTCTAGGGGGAGGGATAGGGAACAGGTGGATTAGAATGGCCTCTTTCTTCTTCTCCTCCACATTCCCCTTCAATTTTTGTTTTGTGGTAGCGGCTAATGTTGCTGCTACTGCCTCAGATTTAGCACTGCAACTAGGACCAGGAGTATTGCTGGCACTGGCAAGTGGAACCTGTCCTACTCCCGCATCACTTGTTGACCTCATTCCCACTGTGTCCATGGTGGTCTGTGGCACACGAGCTTGCTCCTCAGCATCCTGCAATTTCTGCAAATTCCAAAAGCTGATTTCGATTGGTGGTAGTGATGCCCATCCTCATCCCTGTCTCCCATTCCTTCTCACTTTCTGATAAAAAGGCCATCAGTGTCTCTTTCTCCCCAGCTTCTACAACACCACCACCACCACTAGTCCCTATGTGCTGCTGTTCTATTACAGACATCTCACTGATGCTTGGAGAAGGTGACAAGCAATGTAACAGAGGGTCCCCTGCTGTCACACTTGGCATCTTCTCCTTCCCCCCGAGTACTACAAGAAACACTAGCAGCAGGCAAAGAATTGGTGGCAGCAGGTTCAGCACTGACAGCAGGTACAACACTAGTGGCAGCAGGTACAGCAATGGTGGCATTGGCAGCAGGGGCAGCACATCTTCCAGCAGGCACAGGCAGCTGACCTATTCTGCTCTCACTAGTACTACCCTTTTCTCCCACCCTTCCCATTCCCTTTTCTCCCTCCCTTCCCATTAAATTTCCCAAGATCCCTTGGGGTGATTTAGGGGGACTGGACATCATTGGTTCAATACTGCTAGTCACTTCCTCCTCCTCCTCCTCAGTGGACACATAAGGGTCCTTCCAGCTCCTCCACGGATTATTTTTCATCCTGCTCATAGTGATAGCAGTCACTATGAGCCTTTCCTGCCTCAATTTTTGCAAAATATCACAGCAGAACAGCACAGCACGTCTGTCTTACTCTGTAGCTGCTTCTATTGTGTCTGCCATCAGCGAAAATGTCATCTTTTTATAGAGGAAGTGCAAAAAGTATGTAAATTAATGGGAGGAAACTTTATAGCTATTGAAAAAATGGTGAAAAATTTTGGCCAATGGGCGAAAGATGCAAAAATTGTAAGTGCTAGTTTTAAAGAGGATTTTCCCACGAAAAAGAGGATAACAACTTGCTTTTCATAACATTTTCCACGGGAACACGGAGACAAGTTTTGCCCATCCCTACTCAAGGGGGTTAAAAAGCTCAGTTTACTCCCTGTATTGTTGCATATTGGAAGGAGATAGGTATGACAATTGAGAGGTTAGTGGGGTTCTCTCTGACTTGACCTCAAATGGTCGGAGGACACTTCGGATGCAACAACGCACCCTACTCTTTTTCTTACTCAATTCGGCAAGGGCCTTGATACCATTCCATTGGTGATCTGATTCTGTACCGACTTTGGAGCAGTGGAGCTCTAGGGTTGGAGACTTGATGGATCTGGAGATGATGGTCGCTGTGACATCGGGTCGGATAGCTATTTTTAAAGACATATGGAGCCCTTCATTAACCCTTTCTGAAGACTTCTCCAGTTCGGAGATGCAGGCCTGAGTATTGACTGATATCGGCAGAGTGTTCTCTGTTTATAGTATTCTTGGTAGTCATGGCTGTGGGGAGTGCAGGACTTTGGTATGCTGGGTATTGCTCCTCTGAGGCTGGAATTCTCCCTCCTTTTCTCTTCCCTTTCCCTCACCCATCTTCTTTTTCAAATTCTTTATTCCTTTTTTGGGGCCTCCCCGTTTTCTTATCTCCTGTCTTTCTTGTTTTCTATCTCTATACGCTTTCTATATGTTTCTGTTATTGACTGTATTTGGGATTGTTAATATGATACATTGAGAACATGTCACTGACTTGTTTGTTGACAGGCTTATAACATCTTATGCAAGTATGTGTTTGCTCTCTTTATTGCATCATTTTGATGGTTGCTAAACTGAATTGTATTGTAAATGGGTAATCGTATATTCTTATATCAGTTTCAGTATTGTTTGTATTCTGTCTTACTGCTTCTCAATAAAGTTAAAAAAAAAAAAAAAAAAGCTCAGTTTAAGTCAATAGCAGACTTGGGAATTTTTGCGTGTCCTTATGGTGTAGGTGATTAAAAGCCTCATCTAATCAGAAAATGCATGTTTTTATTTAGTATGGTTTAGTTCAGTGGTTCTCAACTGCTGTCCTTAGGACCCACTAACAGGCCAGGACTTTGGAATTTCTCTGCTAGAGCACAGGTGTAGTGATCAGAAGCTCATTCACAGTGATTAACTCACCTGTGCTCTAACAAGGAAATAATCAAATCCTGGCCTGTTAGTAGGTTCTGAGGACAAGAGTTGAGAATCACTGGTTTAGATGGTTTGTACCAGAATGCTGGAGTTTTGTGTGTATGACAGAGCTAGCAAAGTAAATATACAGTATAAATTAAGAAACAATATTACCTTCTCAAAGATAAGTCACAGTTAAACACTTGAAAATAATGATCTAACCATAGCAGTTATTTAAACCTTTCCTTTATAAAGCTCTGTTTTAAAAGTAACAAATATATTTACTAGGTATATTGTGAAAATATAAAACTAATGCAATGTCTTGCTGCTTCCAGGTATTTGGTGCTGTCCATACACCCCAATAATTCAAATGGCCAAAATAAGACACTTTTGTTTTAGTGGTGTTGCTGGGAAGGATGGGACATTAACTCTTTGAGTGCCAGAAATGTATCCAATGTATTTAATATATTTCCTGGTCTACTGACATATTTTTTGTAAATGTGTGCTAGCAAGGGAAAACTTAAAGGGTTGTAAGGACAGAACCCATCTCAGGACCCTGGAGTTTCTGTCCTTGTTGCTGTGCATCCACCATAAGGGAACATGATCAGTGATCAGTGTAAAGCATCTACCAAGCAAATAATACTTAAGACTGTCCATACCCCACTTAACAGCCAAACACTCCTTTTCGACCACTGCAATTTCCAGCTCAATTACAAGATGGGATGCTCTTCACTGTCTACGTAATGTAAAGTACCGCCCCCAAACCCACCTCAGAGGCATTGGTCTTCAAGAAGAATTCTTTCTTGAAGTCAGGTGCCACCAGGATAGGTTGTTGACACAGCGCAGAGCAAAGATCTGAAAAGGAGTCCTCTGCTTTGCTGTCCCACCTCACCATGTCCGGACATTTTGCTTTAATGGGGTTAACTCTTTCTACCAGCACGTCCATTTGGGGGTGATATACAGAGGTTTTCAAAGCATGTATGGCAAACAGCTGACATAACTCCTTCATAATACGGAAAATGGAAGGGGTACCCTGTTCCGTAAGTATTTCTTTTGGTATACCAACCAATGAAAAATGGACCAATTCCTTTGCAATATTTTTGGCATTAGCCTTGTGCAGTGGAATATCGAATTGCATAATCGAGAATCATGAAAATATGATGGTGACCTCGAGCAGATTTCTCCAATGGACCTACTAAGTCCATGCCAATCCTTTCAAACGTCACATCTATTATTGGGATAGGTATGAGTGGGGCCCTTAATCTGGGTTTCGGGGGAAGACAGCTGACATTCTGGGAAAGAAGCACAATACCTTTTAACCTCCTCATGTACCCCTGGCCAAAAGAACAGTCTAAGCACTCATCCCTGAGTTTTTTCGACCCCCAAGTGTCCTCCCAAGAGATGAGAATGGGAAAAATCAAGTACCTTTTGGGTAGGAGGAAGGCACAACTAGCTGTTCAATCTCCTGGCCTTCATCTGCGGTTACTCTGTAAAGGAGGTCATTATTTAGAATGAAATAGGGATAACCCCTTTCTGGTTGACCCTATACAGGCACTCCATTCACCTCTACTACTCTGCTCCTAGCATTTTGCAATAAGAGATCATTTGCCTGGTCTCGACCAAAGCTAGCAGTGGTAGTGCCCATTGTTCTTGGATCACTCCCACTGGACTCTCTGTCCTGTTCTGCATTTGATTCCCTTTGTTCACCCACTATATATTTGGCATCATATTCCGTGGCCACACCATTACTAGAATGTTTCCCACGCTCATTCAATAACACTTCATTTATGGCATTATTAAGCCTTAACCTGCTCTCCCTATGCTCCCGTCTGGTTTTACCTCTTTTTGGGTCAGTAACATACAGTTCGGAGTGAGTAAAGGGAAACATTTTGTGGATACCACTGCCCTCTTGTTTGCCCTCAGGTTAGCCCTGTTTTAACACCATTTGGGTCTATAAAAGGGAGTGGAAGCCAGGAAAGTTCCTTCCTATGACTAGAGAATAGGGTAACTGCGGTACAACTACTGCTGAGATTTTTACCAGTCTACCCTGTAAAAACAACTCTATATGGCAGAAGAATAATATACAGTGCTCCCATGAATACAAAGTACCCCCATTGTTTTATGCTATTGTATGTGAGTAGGCTTGACTAAGCCCTCTACTACCAGTGTTATGACACTACCAGAGTCAACTAGTGCCTGTATATCCTGGTTATTCAACTGGACTGATACTCTGAAGGTATGTGAACCTTCCACCATGCCTGCTAAACATATCAGTCCATAAAAGTCATGTGGAATTTCCCCTAACCCACACTTCATCGGCTCTGGAAGGTTAGGGCACTTTGCCCTGACATGTCATTTTCCACCACACTCAAAGCAGGTTATGGGGTTTCCACCAAAGTGGTAATCTCTCATAGGAGTGTGGTTCTTGGAGTCTATTATGTGCAGATGTGCTCTTGAGCTGAACTCAGCTTCAGGTTCGCTCCTTTGGACCTTTGGTCTCTGGTTCATCTCAAGCGACTTAGTTGAACATTTTTTCAAGTCCTTTTCAGACAAGTACCTTTCCACCTGAGACACCATGCTATCATAATTCATGGGGTTACCTTAACAGACCCATTCACGGAGGCCACAGGGAAGCTCTCTCAGATATCTGAGCAAGACTTTGGGTCTCTGGTCTGAGCCATTTTTTGGGCCAGATGAATTAGGTCAAACATCTGGGATCTGGGAGCCTGTCCATCTTTAAACCGCCATTTATAGAAGCTTTGAGCTCTCGCAGTCGCAGTCACGCCCATCCAGGCCAAAATTTCAGCTTTTAGTCTAGGGTAGTTTGCAGCGGCTTCCTCTTCTAGGTCATAATATACTTTTTGTGCTTCTCCTAGGAGAAAAGAAGCAATAATCCCTGCCCACTGTTGTGGAGGCTAGGCTTCATGGCTGGCTGTTCATTCAAACGCCAGCAGATAGGCCTCCACGTCATTGTCTGGAGTCATTTTCTGCAGGCTGACACCTCCTGTCTTTGCAGGCAGTCCCTGTGCAGAAAAACATTCCAGGATTTCTTTTAGCAGAGAATGATCCGCTTTCTGTCCCTCAGTCAGAGCTCCAGTTTGCAAGACCAGGAGCCTGTTGGGTTGCTGTTGAAGCTGCAACATGCCTGCTTCTCTCTTGCTGCAAAGCAGTAGCCTGTAGTATGGCCTTTACAACATCCTCCATTTTCCATCAGTTCTGTACCTTAAAGGCTTTTGTGACAGTGGAGCTGATACAACAAACATCCCACTTCTGACACCACATGTGGTAAGGTCACTTCAGACACGATCGGGACAGCCAGGAGGTTGTAACTTCAATGCAGTTTATTGTAAATAGCAACAACAAAAGTAAAGTCTCTTTACACTTTTAGGGTATGCTTCCCTCTTAAATCAAAGAGGTTTTTTGACACCAAATAAAAAGTACACAAATAAACAGGTCTACTCCTTTCAGGAGGCTAACTCACAGTAGCTCCCTGACTACCAGTTACTGACTCTGGCTTCCAGTACAAAATAAAATAAGTAAACATGCAATCTTTTCAGTTAAGAAGCTTTCTCACCACTCCTTTGTTTTAGAGGCAGACAGTTTATAGGACTCCAGACACACTATCCCAGTGCAGCCTGACCCCAGCCTGCTGTTTCAGGTCTACTATATAGGTTTGGGCTAGTTAGCCATGAGCAGGTGTGCTAGCAAGGGAAAAAACTTAATCATTTAAGCTTAACACAGACGTGGGAAGTGGCCACCACCGCAAGGCCATGTGCCCTAGACAGAGCATCAGCATTACCATGAAGCAAACCAGCCCGGTGCTGCACAACAAACTTAAACGGTTGTAAGGACAGAAACCATCTCAGGACCCTGGAGTTTCTGTCCTTGTTGCTGTGCATCCACCATAAGGGAACATGATCAGTGAGCAGTGTAAAGCATCTACCAAGCAAATAATACTTAAGACTGTCCATAGCCCACTTAACAGCCAAACACTCCTTTTCGACCACTGCAATTTCCAGTTCAATTACAAGATGGGATGCTCTTCACTGTCTATGTAATGTGAAAGTACCGCCCCCAAACCCACCTCAGAGGCATTGGTCTTCAAGAAGAATTCTTTCTTGAAGTCAGGTGCCACCAGGATAGGTTGTTGACACAGCACAGAGCAAAGATCTGAAAAGGAGTCCTCTGCTTTGCTGTCCCATCTCACCATGTCCGGACATTTTGCTTTAATGGGGTTAACTCTTTCTACCAGCCCGTCCATTTGGGGGTGGTATACAGAGGTTTTCAAAGCATGTATGGCAAACAGCTGACATAACTCCTTCATAATACGGAAAATGAAAGGGGTACCCTGTTCCGTAAGTATTTCTTTTGGTATACCAACCCATGAAAAATGGACCAATTCCTTTGCAATATTTTTGGCATTAGCCTTGTGCAGTGGAATATCGAATTGCATAATCGAGAATCATGAAAATATGATGGTGACCTCGAGCAGATTTCTCCAATGGACCTACTAAGTCCATGCCAATCCTTTCAAACGTCACATCTATTATTGGGATAGATATGAGTGGGGCCCTTAATCTGGGTTTCGGGGGAAGTCAGCTGACATTCTGAGCAAGAAGCACAATACCTTTTAACCTCCTCATGTACCCCTGGCCAAAAGAACAGTCTAAGCACTCATCCCTGAGTTTTTTCGACCCCCAAGTGTCCTCCCAAGAGATGAGAATGGGAAAAATCAAGTACCTTTTGGGTAGGAGGAAGGCACAACTAGCTGTTCAATCTCCTGGCCTTCATCTGCGGTTACTCTGTAAAGGAGGTCATTATTTAGAATGAAATAGGGATAACCCCTTTCTGGTTGACTCTATACAGGCACTCCATTCACCTCTACTACTCTGCTCCTAGCATTTTGCAACAAGAGATCATTTGCCTGGTCTCGACCAAAGCTAGCACTGGTAGTGCCCAATGTTCTTGGATCACTCCCACTGGACTCTCTGTCCTGTTCTGCATTTGATTCCCTTTGTTCACCCACTATATATTTGGCATCATATTCCGTGGCCACACCATTACTAGAATGTTTCCCACGCTCATTCAACAACACTTCATTTATGGCATTATTAAGCCTTAACCTGCTCTCCCTACGCTCCCGTCTGGTTTTACCTCTTTTTGGGTCAGTAACATACAGCTCGGAGTGAGTAAAGGGAAACATTTTGTGGATACCACTGCCCTCTTGTTTGCCCTCAGGTTAGCCCTGTTTTAACACCATTTGGGTCTATAAAAGGGAGTGGAAGCCAGGAAAGTTCCTTCCTATGACTAGAGAATAGGGTAACTGCGGTACAACTACTGCTGAGATTTTTACCAGTCTACCCTGTAAAAACAACTCTATATGGCAGAAGAATAATGTACAGTGCTCCCATGAATACAAAGTACCCCCATTGTTTTATGCTATTGTATGTGAGTAGGCTTGACTAAGCCCTCTGCTACCAGTATTATGACACTACCAGAGTCAACTAGTGCCTGTATATCCTGGTTATTCAACTGGACTGATACTCTGAAGGTATGTGAACCTTCCACCATGCCTGCTAAACATATCAGTCCATAAAAGTCATGTGGAATTTCCCCTAACCCACACTTCATCGGCTCTGGAAGGTTAGGGCACTTTGCCCTGACATGTCATTTTCCACCACACTCAAAGCAGGTTATGGGGTTTCCACCATAGTGGTAATCTCTCATAGGAGTGTGGTTCTTGGAGTCTATTATGTGCAGATGTGCTCTTGAGCTGAACTCAGCTTCAGGTTCGCTCCTTTGGACCTTTGGTCTCTGGTTCATCTCAAGCGACTTAGTTGAACATTTTTTCAAGTCCTTTTCAGACAAGTACCTTTCCACCTGAGACACCATGCTATCATAATTCATGGGGTTAACTTGACAGACCCATTCACGGAGGCCACTGGGAAGCTCTCTCAGATATCTGAGCAAGACTTTGGGTCTCTGGTCTGAGCCATTTTTGGGCCAGATGAATTAGGTCAAACATCTGGGATCTGGGAGCCTGTCCATCTTTAAACCGCCATTTATAGAAGCTTTGAGCTCTCGCAGTCGCAGTCACGCCCATCCAGGCCAAAATTTCAGCTTTTAGTCTAGGGTAGTTTGCAGCGGCTTCCTCTTCTAGGTCATAATATACTTTTTGTGCTTCTCCTAGGAGAAAAGAAGCAATAATCCCTGCCCACTGTTGTGGAGGCTAGGCTTCATGGCTGGCTGTTCATTCAAACGCCAGCAGATAGGCCTCCACGTCATTGTCTGGAGTCATTTTCTGCAGGCTGACACCTCCTGTCTTTGCAGGCAGTCCCTGTGCAGAAAAACATTCCAGGATTTCTTTTAGCAGAGAATGATCCACTTTCTGTCCCTCAGTCAGAGCTCCAGTTTGCAAGACCAGGAGCCTGTTGGGTTGCTGTTGAGGCTGCAACATGCCTGCTGCTCTCTTGCTGCACAGCAGTAGCCTGTAGTATGGCCTTTACAACATCCTCCATTTTCCATCAGTTCTGTACCTTAAAGGCTTTTGTGACAGTGGAGCTGATACAACAAACATCCCACTTCTGACACCACATGTGGTAAGGTCACTTCAGACACGATCGGGACAGCCAGGAGGTTGTAACTTCAATGCAGTTTATTGTAAATAGCAACAACAAAAGTAAAGTCTCTTTACACTTTTAGGGTATGCTTCCCCCTTAAATCAAAGAGGTTTTTGACACCAAATAAAAAGTACACAAATAAACAGGCCTACTCCTTTCAGGAGGCTAACTCACAGTAGCTCCCTGACTACCAGTTACTGACTCTGGCTTCCAGTACAAAATAAAATAAGTAAACATGCAATCTTTTCAGTTAAGAAGCTTTCTCACCACTCCTTTGTTTTAGAGGCAGACAGTTTATAGGACTCCAGACACACTATCCCAGTGCAGCCTGACCCCAGCCTGCTGTTTCAGGTCTACTATATAGGTTTGGGCTAGTTAGCCATGAGCAGGTGTGCTAGCAAGGGAAAAAACTTAATCATTTAATAGCTGGGATAAACTGCTTGTTGTATCCTCTGGCTGATGTATACATGGTCCTAGACTCTCTCACACTGTAGAAATGATTTAAATCAAAATCAAAGTATCTTTTTACATATTACAATTTATAAATACATTTACTGAAGTTTAAACAGACAATACTGTGCATTTTATTGCTGAATGGAGCAATGTGATAGACTTATATAAGGACACCAGGTTACACATTAAAAGGATAGTAATACTTCGTTTTAACTTTATTTTATTTTGTAGGCATTAAAAAAACATGAAGAATGATATGTCTTATCTCTCAAACCTTTATAGTTTATTAGATATTCACAAGCAAAGATTCCCCCTCCCACCCCTTTTACCTAGTGTAAGCAATCTCTTCTCAGATGTGGAATGCAGTCTATAGACCAGACAGATAACAGAAGGGGACACTCTTATTCCTATGAAAACAATGGAATCCCTGCCCCCCTTGACAAGCTTTTCAGGTTTTTCCCTTATCTTAATTGAAGATTGTCCCTCTCTGCAGTCTACCTGGGCACCTCCCTTGTGATCTGAGGTGAGCAGTGTTACATCAGTAAAAGGGGCAGGAGGGGGATACTTTGTCATTGAATTACTCTGGAACTACAACTCTGACAGAATTGATATAACACTCTCCAAAGTCCAAATACTATGATGATTAATTAGAGCTGCTTTTATTATGAAACATTACTATCCCTTTAAAGGGATGGGGTAAGGTGTAGTTGATGGTGTGCGAAAGTAAGGGAGACACTCCATTAATTGTTTGGCTATGACAGATCCACAAACACAGGGATTCTGGGTGATGGTGAGACTTCCCACTAGTGGCTAAGTACGAACCGAGGGGACAATCCATAGTAATCACTAACTAATCAATTAGTATCACAATTCAATTCCCTTCTGACTCACTGCAGTCAGGTTGGAAAGGAATCTGTACAACTGGTCTTCTCTCTCTTAGTGCCTGACAGATTCGCTCCTCCCCCAGTGAGCAACAATGTTCAATAGCGCAGCCTCGTCATCCCCACTGTCACACTCACTAGCCAGCCTATGAAAGAGGAGCATCCTGACACAGTTCTCCTCTATTATTGGCTGCTGGTGCAGCTAATTAGGAAGGCAGGCATACTGGCAAACAAATTTGTGGAAGCCCACATGTACACTCAGGACTTTGTCCCCCTCAGCCCCCTCCCCCCAGCTACACCCCTGGGTGCCAATGTGAATACCAAAATGTGTTGATTCAATCAATGTTCCCCATGAGGGAGGAGGAAGATGAACATTGAATATCGAACAACATTCGAATAGCATTTGACTAGCATTCAACCAGCGTGGAGAGAGAGAGAATGCAGCTGCAGTAGAGAGAATGAGTGGGACTAGCACTGCATGAAAGATGTTGGAGTAGGAGTCAGATATTTCAGAGCAATCACTCAAGCTCTGCCCAAGAAGGTGCTTACTATACCAGAGGGACTCCAGATTAAGTAATACATATATGCAGTCAAGACTATTGTTTCTATGCAGATGGACTAACTTGGGTGCTAGATACTTGAACTCTGATTATTTCGGCATTGTTCAAATTCTACCCATTGCGCTGTGTATATACTCACAGTGTGCTGTGCTTCCTTAGTTAGAGACTAGTCCCCATTTGTTTCCATCTCTCAATTTTTGGTGGCTTACCTCAATGTATTCATTGTTCTCCTTCAACAATTCTATGTTGTGTGTTTTTATTCCATATATATTAGCAGTTGAGTTATCTGTATAGGGGACTTATGCATTCTTTATTGACAATCGTTTGATTACTAATTTTTTTTCTGTGTCTGCCTAATAAATGTATTTATTTTTAATTTGTACAACACTTAGATGCCTATTGCACTGTCCTCCTCTCTCCTTGGTATATTTTTTTGCATGTACTATACCATCAAACAATCTACATGAATTCTGAGGACTAGCAGCAAGAGAACAAACTAAGGATACAACTACTATAGGGATGGTCTATAGTTCATTTCTGGTATTCTGATTTGCTGAGCAGACTCTACACCATATTCTATACTTACTTGACCCCTAAGTGTCAGCCTGGAAATCACAGTTCCCTAGTCCTTTTCATCCCTCCTACAGTGCAATTCCATGGTGATAGTGTTGTTTTCTATTTTTTTTTCTGTTTTTTGGCTACAAGTTTGTCACCTCCAGCTAGCCAATATTGTCCACTATCCCAATGATATTGGAAGTTTTAAGAAAAATAAAGACCAACAAAGCAGAAGTGATCCTAGTTGCTCTGAGATGACTGAAAAGAGTCTGTTAGAACTCTTAGAGAAGACCTGCCAATACAAGGCCCAATAGTCAATCAGAACCCTGTCTTCTTGAAATTGATGGCCAGGAGGTTGAGCAGGCATTGTTACTTCAACAAGTGCTATCACAGTCTGTAATCAGTAATTTTGCCTCTGGCAGAAAATCTTTTACCTCCAGGATTTATTGAAGGGTCTGCGGCAACTTTAGATCATGGTGTCAAGATAGCAATCTCTCTATGTCTTCTATTGATTCAGCAAATAATTCTAGATTTTCTCCACAGAGGATATGAAGAGGGAATTAAGTCAGCATTTATTAAAGTCCAACTGTCAGTTCTATCAGATCTGCTAGCAAAACAGTTTACAGATGACTACCTTATAAAGATGTATCTCATAGCAATTGAGAAAGATTGCATCAGAGATATTATCCCTAGATTGCATTTGAATGTGGTCCTTGATCAGCTATCCTGCTCATGTTGATCTGCACCTATCGAAGGTTCCTCCATAAAGAGCCTAACTTTGAAAGCAATCATCTTAACTGTCATCACCTAGGCCGGAACAGTAAATAAGCTTCAGGCTCTCCTGCAAATCACATACTTAGTATTTCATCAGGACAAGGTGGTCCTTTAGGATGAAGCCATTCTTCAATCCAAAGTAGTTTCAACTTTCCACTTGAAGTAGGACGTTGTTCTCCTTTCTTCTGCCTCAATCCCAAAGTGTAGAAAGGAAAAATCATGATATGGACTAAGCATTTCAGGCAGACAGACCATCTCTGTTTGCTTACTTTCTAGGAAAATATGAATACTCACCAGCATCTAGAGCCTCATTGGCTAGATGGTTTACTGAGTGCCTCAAGCTGCCATATATGCAGATGCAAATTTGAGATGTCCTAAGTAAAGACTCTACATTTTAGGCATGTAAAGCAATTGCTTCACAAGAGGAGATTTGCAAAGTAACCACTTGGTCTTCATTGTCTACTTTCATTAAACACTAATGAATAGATGTTCTGGCATCTGCAGAGGTCAAATTCAGGAGAAAGGTGTTCCAGGTGGTTGCTCCATAAACTGATAGGAATGTTCCTTTTCTCTATTTCCTTGCTATGTTCTGCCTTCCAGACGGGGTGTATCTATTTTTCCTCTCTTTATCTTGTGAGTTAAAGGGATAGTAATACTTCGTTTTAACTTTATTGTATTTTGTAGGCATTAAAAAAACATGAAGAATGATATAAGTCTTATATCTCAAACCTTTATGGTTTATGAGATATTCACAAGCAAAGTTCCCCTCCCAGCCCCTTTTACCTAGTGTGAGCCATCTCTTCTCAGATGTGAGTCTGGTTGTATGACAGGACAGATAACAGAAGGGGACAATTTTCTTTGTATGAAAACAATGAAAGCCCTTCCCCCCCTTGACAAGTTTTTCAGCTTTTTCCCTTATCTTAATTGAAGATTGTCCCTCTCTGCAGTCTACCTGGGCATCTCCCTTCTGATCTGGTTGAACAGGGGGGGATACTTTGTTTGTGAATATCTCTTAAACCATAAAGGTTTCAGAGATAAGACTTGTATCATTCTTCATGTTTTTTTAATGCCTACAAAATAAAATAAAGTTAAAACGAAGTAGTACTATCCCTTTAAAGCCTAAGTTGTTGGGTCTACTAGCTTTAGTTCCCTCCCTTATGTTACATTTCTTTGATACATCCCATATTTGCATTGGCATGGGAAGGGACACAGAAAAAAGGGTCTCAGCAACATGGCAATAATTTTCTTCTGTATCCCTCCATGGCACATCCACCCCTATTTTTAATTTTTTTTTATGTTCTGTTTTTCAGCTCTTACAAAAGTGTCACCGCCAGTTCTCTCTGGCGGTTTCCTTAAGTACCTTTTTGGGACACAGAAGGAAAAGTAATTATCAGTAAATTTCACATTTCCCATATTTCAATTTTAGAGGAGAAGGTGCACCCAAACCTAATCACATTCCCCCTCTCTAATGTAAACAAACCAGTGTGGCTCGTCTCTTTTTGTAACTAAACTCTTCAAATGTATTAATACTCCTAAATCTTTATAATACTGGTCCAGTAGATAAATTAGCATAAAGTGTGACACTATCCCACCAACAAAAACAAAATGATCAAAAACAATTTATATTGCAAACAAAAGGCTAGTATAACATATAGGCAGTTTTTAATTATCTTGAAAATGAATTACACTTATCTTAAGGGGACCCGTAAAAATTAAGGATATCCCTCTTTTTTTTACGGATGGTATACTGAAAATAATTGTGTTGATTATGGAAACACCTGTGTAAAAGCAGGGAGATCTTGCAACCCTGTTCTGTGTTCACCAATTAGATTTGTAGTTTGAAGCCTGTTTTAACCCCTTTAAGGACCCATGACGGTCCTGTACCGTCATGGGTTGTTATACCCTTAACGGCCCATGACGGTCCAGGACCGTCATGGCTTAAATGATAGCAGCGTGCCTCCGTGCACGCTGCTATCATTAATTCCAGGCTGAGACTGAGCGCTCCCAGACCGGGGCATTCAGTCTCAGCCCTTCTTGCTTCTTCCGGTTCATGTGATCGCTGTATCAGCAATCACATGTACCAGCATAGTGACAGACAGAGGCAGCATGCAAAGCATGCTGTCTGTGCCTGTCTCGTCTGCCTCTGTCTCCCTTGCTCTCAAAGTAAGGGAGACAGAAGTAGACGGGAGACACCTAGTGGTTAAAAAAAATACAGCAGCTGGGGGTATTAACCCCTTCACTGCTGGTGCAAGAGGCTGGCTAAATGCAGGTCAATTTTTGACCTGCAATTATATACTTTTTTTTTTTTTTTTTTTTTTAAACACAACACACTTTTTTTTTTACAAAAGCATTTTTTATTTTAAAAAATATATATATAATTAAACAATATTGCAAGTGTGATTGTTGTGGAGCCATGTAATACACTTATATACACCACCAAATGCCAGGGACAAAAAAAGTGTCAAAATAGGGTGGGGAAAAGGGACATGGGGATTTTCGCACAGGGGGGACAGTGGCCACTTTAAACTGCGCATTTTGTAGGTATGACTGACCGGTCATACTTTTCATGCAGTCTCCATAAAGATTTAACCCTTTGTGGCCAATTGATCCCAAGAGAAAAATCTAAAATGTTTTTTTTTATATTTTTTTACCTTTTTTTTAATTTTAATAAAGTGAATGGTGGGTTATCCATATAAATAGGGTATCAAATTAAAGCCCTATTTGTGCTTAAAAAAACAGTATATAATTTATATGGGGGTGGAATAAAAGCCTAAGAGGAAAAACAAAAATAAACCAGTATTTCTGCGCCCTGAATGAATCTAATTAACGAGAGAAAAGAATGCAGAAAAAAATGTATACCAATGGAGAAGCTTCCACTCAAAACAATGGAATCTCTACTAATTGAAATATAAGTGATTAAATATAACTAAATATCAAATATGCATAATAAAAAGTTATATTATAATATAAAAATTATGCAATAAATCTGAAATCCATCCACATATATAAATCACATAAACCACATATATACAGATCCCTAAAAAAGAGGAGATTCGTTCCACAACCCAGAACGCATCAACTTCCGTCCTAAATACCTCCTAAACAAACACTATGATAGGAGATACAATGCGTCTGTGTATAGTGTAACAAAAAACTCCATCCACATTAAATACAATGTATCCAAAGGAGATATACACTTACACCCCGGAGAATGCCACGTCTCCACCTATAAGACAGCGCCAACGTCTCCACCAAAGGCACCCAAGGTTACCGCATATATGTATACGACGGGAACCCACGTGCCTAACCGTAAGATGAAAAAAAAGGCACCATCCAAAATGATCGAAACGCCACGTCTCCAAATGGTTAAGTGTACAATAATTATTTGTAGGTCTACCAAATCCGTATATAATAAAGACTATATCCTAAAACAGAAGTTATAAAGTTGAGATCATTCAAATTGTGGCACGATAATCAAAAATCTTTAATAAAAATATACATATGATATCCTAAAATATAGCTATCTATCACAAGTCCACATGGAGCATGCCGTTGGTGTACACTTGAATAAAAAAAACCACTTGGAATTGTATCGAAAAATAGTGTCTGCAGCACTAAAAACATAGAGAAAAAAAGGTGTTTAAGAAGACAAATATAAGATGTTGCACTCTACCAAGACTTATAGGCAGGTGGACTTAATGATATTGTTCCCTGTTGAGCACTCTGTTACAAAATAAAGTTCACCACCGCCGTCTTCACTCGGATGACATAAGAGGATATATAGAGAACAACTTTGTTATAATATCCTATGCCAAGACTTTATTGGCAGGTGGGCTTTGATATTATAATTCACTGATGTCAAATGAATAATCAAATAGCTTGTAACTCACCACCGCCGTCTTCACTTGGACTTACTAGTTATAATTGCGTCTTTTACATTCATATCTGTCTTCAAACTTTAACACCTGATAGATCTCACAAACGATGTAACACGGACGGACTCCAATGTTGTTCACTATTGGAGTGTCGTCCAAAACATTTCTTCCAGATATCCAATATTATATCATAAGAGGGAAAACACTGTTGAACAAAGACATAGTCAAAAAGGTCAGAATTGCTCTGGTCCTTAAGGGAAAACGACCTCAGATTTTCCCGGTCCTTAAGGGGTTAAAGAAATACAATGATCTGTAGAAATCTGCATTAGGAATTTTAGATGATCATTTTACTTTAACAGTGAAATTACTGACCAAATCACTTGTGACTGTAGAGCTGGAATTACTAGGGCACTACATTTGTCTTCTACTTCTAGTTATTAGTATAAGCATGACATTTAGATTAGTGTCCTATTTCTTAATGAGTCTATAAAAGCTTTAATGGTCTTTCAAATAACATTATCATCTTAATTGCCCCAAATTACACAACAAGCTTATTATAATTTTAATGTTAAGATGCTAGACTTGGGCTATTTTACTGGTAATAGAAGAAAAAAGTTAATTTATTTTACATAATAATAGCTGTTCTTCTCTGCTGGGAAACCCTGGGGCATTTTTCATTCCTCACAGCAGTTATAATGCTACTTCTGAGTCCATAGTAATTGTAATTTTTTTTATATACAAAATTAATACATAAAAAATATGTCTAATTAGTTGACTCTGCTCATTAAAATAAAGTGAAACTACTGTATTCGTCATAAAAAGGGAATTATATCAACTTACTAATATTTTCATTTCGTGGTCATACAAATAATTGTCATGGATACAATAATGATACTGGAATCTGTACTTTAACACAAACTTTATTAAGATACACACGTACAGGCAATGGTACAGTAAGAACACCATACAATAAGGATCGCTCAAAAGGACTGTTCTTCTGCCGAACAATGAACTGAGCCAAAAGTGAGTCTGGAGAGAGTCTACTCAAGTCCACACCTGACTAACAAGGTACCAGCAAATTGAGAGCCACAGGTCCGCACCTGTACTGACAAGGTAACAGAGGTAACAGAGGTAACTACAGGTCCGCACCTGTACAGGCAAGTATCAGAGGTAGGTACTGCGCTACAGGTCCGCACCTGAACGCTGCAGTAAAGGAAGTCTGCCAGAGCCACCGAGATTCCCTCCAAATCTCCTCTGGAGCGTTTATATGCTGGGTGCGCAGCGGACGATCCCAGGTGTACCAAGGTGGGTGATCAGACATGCAGGAATAGGGAAGTACAAAGCGTAACTCCCCTTAGGGCAAAACCAGAACGGATAGTAGCCAGGCCAAAGGTCATACACAGAGCGGGTAGTCCACCAGAGCCGCAGGTCCACACCAGAGGAAATAGTTAGACAAGCCGGGGTCAAGCACAAAGCGGGTAGTCAGACAATCCTAGGTTGGCACCAGAACGGTTAGTCAGACAGAGCCAGGTCAGCACCAATGCGGACAGTCAGCCAGGCCAAGATCATACACGAAAGAATAGTCTATCAGAGCCGCAGGTCCACACCAGAAGGATTAGACAGACAAGCCGAGGTCAACACAGAGCGGGTAGTCAGACAATCCAAGGTTGGCACCAGAACAGTATAATCAGACAAACTCAAGAAAACTTCACTGGACACCACGAAAGGGCAACTGAGAGTGGCATCCAGGAAGTTTAAGAACCAAATGGCCAGGAAGAGGAGGAGTCCCAAAACTGGTGCCTGTCTCTTTAAATTTGACACGCGTCGAACCTGGACGCGTGCAAAGACACAGCGTATGACCTGCCGGAAGGAGCTGCGGCTGAGCTGCCAGAGATAGCAGAATGCTTGGCAGCCGCCGCTACCCGATGGACACTGATGCTCTGGAGGAAGTCGGGTGAGTAAGCGGTCGGCACGGCAGTGTCACGGTTTGTTTTGACTCACAGACACAGAGTTAAGATAAAAACACAGCTTTATTGAAAAGATAATAAGAACCCTCACAGGTCCTGAACATCACACATATGTTACAGACACATGACAGGTTCAAGTAGTATATCATACAATGATACAATGTATATGCTCTACCGGCTCACCAAAATACCCGGTAAGGCAGCCTAGAGGATGGCACACCCAGACTGAGGAGGCTCTACCGGCCTTGCCAATATACGGGCAAGGCAGCCTAGAGGATAGCACAATAGGACTGAGGAGGCTCTACCGGCCTTGCCAATATACCGGGCAAGGCAGCCTAGAAGATGGCACAAAGGACTAAGGGAGCTTTACCGGCCTTGCCAATATACCGGGCAAGGCAGCCCAGAACCTGGCACAATAGAACTGAGGAGGATCTACTGGCCTTACCAATATACCAGGTAAGGCAGCCTATGGCAGAAGTTACACGGTGTAGCGGAGGCCCTACCGGTGCTATAACGGAGGCAGCAAGCAACTGGTGTAGGAGTGGAGCAAACCAGTACCACGTACTGGACAAACACGGAGGCCCTGCCGGTGCTATAACAGAGGCAGCACTAGTGACCGGTGTAGAGTGGAGCAAACCAGTACCACGTACTGGACAAACACGGAGGCCCTACCGGAGCAATAAAGGAGGCAGCACTAGCAACCGGTGTAGAGTGGAGCAAACCAGTACCACGTACTGCACAAACATGGAGGCCCTACCGGTGCTATAATGGAGGTAGCACTAGCAACCGGTGTTAGAGTGGAGCAAACCAGTACCACGTACTGGACAAACACGGAGGCCCTACTGGTGCTATAACGGAGGCAGCACTAGCAACCAGTATTAGAGTGGAGCAAGCCAGTACCACATACTGGACAAACACAGAGGCCCTACCGGTGCTATAACGGAGGCAGCACTAGCAACCGGTGTAGAGTGGAGCAAACCAGTACACTAACAGCCAGTGCAATCTCAGAGGCCAGAAGCCTGAAATCAGCGGTGCCAACCAAGGAAGGCACCAGAAGTCAGAATGTCACCGAGGTGACCAGAGTCAAGCGGAATGCAGCCAAATCGGGATCCAGGAACAGGAATGTCAGCCAGACCGGGTCAGGATACCGGAGCAGAAACGTCAGCCAAACCGGGTTGGATACGGAAGCAGGAACGTCAGCCAGGCCAGAGCGGTACATAGGAATGACTCTGGAGAGTAGACAGGTTATCCGGGTCGGTACACAGGTGCAGGAACAGGAGAGAAGCCAGGCAGGCCAAAGAGGTACACAGGAATCCATAGACAGGCATAGAACTTGGCATAGAAACACCACAAAAGGGCAATGAAAGGGTGCAGGAGCCCAGTCTATATAGGCAATACTGGGCGGACTAATCACAGGCAACCAATGGAAAGTACCCATTGCTAACTGACAAGAAAAGCCAGCAATCACGGGAACCGTGATAGGCAGCCGCCGCTATTATAACAATAATCCCCAACAGCAGTCACCAAATAAGTAATTTTAATCCTCACCTGATAAAAAAGAAAACAAACCTAAAAATTATAAACCAACCTTCAGACAGACCTCACATGTCTAATTGTTAGCCTGAATATAATAGACCATGAGCTCGATTCAATCACCACTGGTAAAACACACAGTATGGCAAAAATGATTTTGAATGGTACACACACAGTGGTATTGTGGGAATTAATTTGCCCTACCAACATGAACCCCAAAAAACATTATCTGACAGACGTGACTTGCGGCCCAAAGTTCGTCGTAGCTTTTTGTTCCCACATTGCATGCTAAATAGTGTGAAATGGGAACATCAAAGAAAACTAGCTAATGCTTGGTGTTTGACACACTGTCAAGCATCAAGCATGAACTAAAAACAAAGTCCCCCTATCACAGTCTCCCTTGGGCTATCCTGTGCTTCCTTACCTCTGTATGGCTGCCGGCTGGAATGGTCTCCAGCCACTTCCTCATTGCTACATCAGGTAACAGTCAATAGCACGGATGCCTGTTTATGGGCCTATTCTGGGTGGCATAATTGGGTCCTGCCTCCTTCTGCTGCTTTATAAACCTCCCTGGGCCTGGGAGTCATTGCCCTTACATGGTGTTCCTGTTAGTTACTCTTGTGCTCCTTTGTGACCTGTGTCCCCGTATTGTCTGACTACCCACAACGGTTCTGACCTGTGTCTCTGGCTGACTAGCTCGCTTTGTGTATAACCCCAGCTTCTCAGACTACCCACATCGGTACTGGCCTGTGGCTCTGGCTGACTAACTCGCTCCTTGTTAACCCCGGCTTGTCTGACTATCCACATCGGTTCTGACCAGTGGCTCTGGCTGACTCACTCATTCCATGTAGTCCCCAGTTTGTCTGTCCTCCGGCTCCAGATCCTGTCTTGCTCAGTGTATCCCTGGCTTGTCTGACCTGTGGCTCTGGCTGACTACTCACTCTATACGCTCTTAGCCTGCCTGACTGTTAGCCTCTGTGTCCTGCGGCTCTGTCTCTGAATGCAAAATGTTTATTCTAGTAACAGACCGTAAGACATTTGGACCAAAATCAGCAATAGAAGAACAGACATCTTGACGCTAGTACTTGATAATGAAAACCAGCCTGCTACATTAAAAATATCATTGTATGAAACCAATGCATTTACTGCCAAGATATGGCTATAGCCCCTTAGGAAATGTATCTTCAGTCCCTATTGTTCTTAACATGATATTCTTCTGTAACCAAGGATACTAGCCATCTATTGACTGATGACCTCAGAGAATGGCAGATAACCTAGAAGATTCTTCTGAAGTGTCCAATTCTCTTCAGATAGATTCTGGTGCAGCTGACCAAATCCAAAGTATTTTTGATATGACAAATGTCTCTATGAGGGCTGCTGATAGAAGGATAGAAGTACAATGTCCTAAACTAGATAAAATATATGGATGACTATCGAGAAAAATTGTGTTGCAATGCATGAGATACCTCTCTGGCACTCAAAGGTTTAAAAAGTCTAGGAGCTTCTTCAGTAACAAGTGGCAAGGCACCTCATTGTTGGACGCCTTTTGGCAAAACACGTTCCGAATTCTGAAGTTAGCTATAAAAACTTACATGGCTCTTAAAGAAGGGTTATCGCAGCCTTTGACATAAAACTCCATGCCATCAAACGAAGACTCCCTGGATCTGAATGCCATATGTTACGCTGAGACAACAATATCTCATGGCTTGTCTATTGACAGGGACAAGATTTCCAGAAACCACTGTTTTTTGGGCCAGAATGGGACAACTGAAATTGTGTCTCTTCCGGAGCAATTTGAGAATCAACAGAATGGGAGGAAAGTTGTAATAGATCTTTTAATAGCAAGGGATACTGAAATAATTAGTCCCTTCTGCATCTGTAACCATGACATCTATCTAAATTAGACCCTACCTATGAACTATCTAGCCAAAAGATCTTCCATCTCAAGGCCCATTAACTAGGGCTCATCTGAGAGAGACTTAGAATGTCTGCCTGGATGTTGCACGTCCCCTAAACATAGCTTGCAGTGATGTCTGCAGCAAAGGTGGCAATCCAGAAAAAATCAGGGTCACTTCTGCAAAGGGGATCAAATGTCTTATGCCTCCTTATTTATGCCTATTTGGATTTTTAGGTAACAACCTACCAGCCAGCTGGAAAATGACTAATAGCTTGACTGACACTGCTTAATTCCAGAATGTTAGAAGAACATCTTTGCATGGATTTAGCCACCAACCTTGTGCTACTTCTTCTTTGAATAAAGCTCCTCATCCTTTTCTTCTGGCACTTGCTGATAGGAATGCTTTTAACAGTTGTTTTGCATCCCCCACCATCCTAACAAATTTGGAATAATATACAGACTATCCAGAAAGTCAAAACACTTCTGTCTTTGATTGAGGATCACCAGTTGAAGGAGCCCATGGATCTTGCTGTATCAAAGCAAGCTACCAGGTAAATCAATGTCTCTTAAAGTAGTAAACTGTTCTTCTCTGGTTTTGTCAATCATTCCAGCTTGCCCAAGAACTGCATAGCTTGACACAAATTCCTGTCTTGTGATATGAAGTGTCTATAAAATGAAATATTCTAGACCCTTCTACCTTAGTTCCATGAAGACTGGAAAAGGTTCTTGGACTGGTAGCCAGGTCAAAGGGAAGTCAAGTAATCTGGTAGACCTGTCCACCATGGTAAACCTAAGAAACCTGAGCTGGACTTTTCATACCAGAAGGTGTAGGTATGCATCCTGAAGATCAATAGAAACTAACTAGTGATGTTCATCAATGATTCAACTTAAAGTGCCTGATTCAAAGCAACTGGTAGAGATCTTTGAGATCTAGTACTGGATAAAGATCTCCTAATGTATTGGGATGTATGCCCTGTAATTTGACTGCCAATTCATGAAGGAGGTCTTCTAATAATGTAACAAGAAGCTGATGTTTTCATTGAGAAGATGGAAGCTTTGACTTTGACATGTTTCCCTGGAAATTTCTTAAATGTTAAGCAGTACCCTGTCAAGACAGATCTGTTATTAGTTTTGCTCAGTCCTTCTGGAAGTTTTTCAAACAACTGCTTATGTTGAAAGCCTGGTCCTTGACAGTATCAAAACCTTTGGGATTCCTTGAATGAGAGTTCTGAAGTTGATTCTCCCAAGAAATTTGTATTGTCCTCCCTTCCAGGCCTGGGTCTTAAAATATTTTCTACCTGGTTATTAGGTTTAGAAATCCCAGAAGGAATACTTCTTGTTTGGAATTTTCTTTGCTAGATCTGAATCCACTTTCTTTACTCTTTTTTATCTTGGAGAAGAGAAATGCTTCCCATCCACTTCCCAGAAGCCTTCTTAATATTCTTGTTTAGCATTTCCCTGAATAACATGCCACCAGTAAAATGAAGAGCAAACAAGTTACACTTGGAAAGATTGTCTGCATTCCATTGTTAAGCCATTGAACACTTTTGGATAAAACTGCATTCAGACTAGATCCACAGAGGAGTCAATCAAGAATGCTATGATTTGCTTCAGCTTGGATATGGAGTCCTGAATGTTTGAAATCCTGTGTTCCTGACAGATAGAGTGTGTCATAGGTTCCATCCAGATCTTCTTAGCTTATAGACTGAATCTATGGAGACAATCTTTTAAGATAATTTGGGTCTTCAGGAGGAGGGCAATGTAATTTTTAAGTTGATTTCCTGTCCTGTCAGGTGACTATTGGTGGATGCTATATGGGGATGATTGGAAAATATGGTTTATTGGTTCCTCTATTCTTACATTGAAGAACCATGTTCCTTAAATCTGGAAGAACTTAAAAATTAAATAAATAACTTATGGGATTTTTGGAAAATACAGTTAATAACAACATTCACAGAGAATGATAAACAATCCAAGATACCCAATATACTGTATTCAGCAGTGTAAACACATGCTTCATTGAGCAAGGAAGAAATAAAATGCTAGTGTGGTGTGGTCAATGGGAGTAGTTTTTAGATGATTATTAAGTGTGGATGAATATTGTGTTACTAGTTTTAAAGCCCCGCTCTGTATCAGCAGCGGTGCGCGAAGTCTGTACTGCGCATGCCTGTAGCACACACAGTCGTCTCTACTGCGCATGATGGCTTCTGACAAACATCCTTAGCGAATTATAATATAGGATTATTCTTTCCTTATTTTGAAACAGAAAATAAGTAAATGTTTTGCAAAAGGACAACACTTTGAACTCCCCTCGTGCCCTCACCATCACATAAATTTATCTTTTGAATTGACATATATATGTATATATATATATATATATATATATATATATATATATATATATATATATATATATATATATATATCCAGGTGCACAATCTAAAAGTTGAGAATGCAAGTAACCAAAACAGGGGCAGCACCCATGTGAGTTTTTTACATTTTTTTTATTCAGCAAAAAATGGTCAAGATTGTATGGTCGATGTTTCGGTCAACAAGACCGTTATCAAGACAGTATAATTACAACAAAATCATGTTCTTAAAGGCGGAGGGCCTACCTGATGAGCACCAACAAGAGGCTTGTGATGTCATCACCAGCAGTCAGTAAGGTGACTGCAGGTGCTGACATCACTCCCACAGTAGCCACTCAGAAGAAACTGGAATACAGATGGAAATAGTATATATAATGACATAATAAAAAAGGAATTAAAGTGTTTAATGTCAAAAATATAAGAATCAACATCAATGTAGTAAAGAACATATCAGTACAACTGCATATGACCACTGTAGAACGTATATCTAGAGAAACATGTGAGTACCATTTCTACATGTGAACAAATGAAATTCAATGCTGATAATCAGTGGTAGAATCTAGAGCGGAGTGTCATAAAGGCAGAAGTCTCCCACCATGCCCACAGTCAGCCAGAAATAAAAATGACACCGTGGACATGGGGGGACATTATGCCAACAACTAGACAATATAGTCCAGAGGAGCAGGATGCCTGCGCATTGCGAAGTAGCCCGTACTGCTGGAAATGTGCATATAATGAACCTTGACCTAAGACACAGCATAAAAGAATAATGAAACAACCTCAAAAAGGAATAAATATAAAATAATATTAACTGAGCTGGTCAGAAGATCCTGTATAATAGTGCGTGACTCCCTTGCATTGCACAGCATCTCCGCACAGGCCACGGCACACAGCAAGAAAATCTAGATTACGTTTATAATGAATACAATTGGTACGGTTTACTGTTTGGTACACCTAAGTGTGACTGAAAGATATCATCTGTCCCCGCGGTACCACTGTGCATCACACAGCAAACCCGCAATGGACAAGACAGGACTCAGTGGGCTCAATGTACCTAAATCAAGAAAAAAAACATTACTTCAATTCGCACTAGAATTTATAACTTAGAAATGCACTCACAAGCAACAGAACTAGACAATGGGAATCCCCATTGCCCAGCGCTGTCAGTATGAGTTTCAGATACACTTAAGGGAGCTCCCAATCAGTAGCAATGAATTAATATGTAAGGTCACCTTAGGTGAAGACTGGTACTGCATAGAGGAAATCCTCAATATTGATAAATGAACTAATAAGCAATCAAGTGAGAGAGGGAAACTGAGCTACCAACATAGCAAAAAAAAGGCAAAAGCTAATCACTGGTATATATGGTACAAGACAGTACAACATACATAAGTCCAAACTCATGGTATATAAGTGAAATGGAATCAAAAACTTAATAGTGAGTGAACGAGTAGTCTTGACAGTTTAGACTCGGCACATAAAATTGTGGAAGTGCAGTAGAATCTGCATGTTTAATGCAGGTGTCATACTCAAGGGAGTTGTAGCCAGTGGTGCCATGAGGTGGACAAGGCCAAATGGCAACATAATAAAGAATAATATTAAACAATATAATGGGAGCAGGGGTAAAACAACATGTGAGACAGCTAGTAAGTGATGTGCAGGTCTTGATGTGTCCAAATGATTCTGCCCTTAGCTTGTAGATCATTGAGCATCCAGGTCCACTCCAAACTCATGATGGGCATTTGTGAATGGCAACACTTACCGTTTCACAAGATCTATGCCCACCACCAACTAGGAGGGACCCAGAAAACTTGGATAATTGTAAATAATATGATAAGAATTTCAACACCATCAATTATCAGGTCCAGTCCAAACTCATGATGGGGTGTTTGAGAGTGGCAACACTTACCATTTGGCAAGATCTATGGTTATCACCACCTAGGAGGGACCCAGAAAATTCAGATATGCAAAGTAATGTGACAAAAGTTTCAACACTCTTATTTACCAGGGTTTACTATCACACTACCAGAAAAAATAAGAAGAAAGTATAATAGAAGATATTTTGTACTCGCTCTTCTCAGGATCTCTAAATATATAAGGGAAAACTATAACTCTCCACACCTAAACCAAGGTGGGGATTTAAAGAATATAACGCAGGCAAAATACAGAGAGACTAAGTTACATGGGGTGGTCAATACAAAGAATAGCGCTAAAAATATACCAAAAAATAATTAAAAATATTATAAAAAACAAACTTCCTTTGTTGTACACTGAACCTCCAAGAATAGGAACTGATCTCACTAATCAATGTATATCATCAAGAATTAAAAAGTCATTTTTAAAACAAACATAAGCGATGATCAGTAATCTTTATAAATATCAGATCTCAACCAGCAAAAAAGTTAAATTAAAGTTTGCATTACTTCAAATGATCTTCTTAACAAGCACAAAGAGTTCCATTCACCAGATTTTGGATGCAATCAATGGTATTAGTATTCCTCACAGTCCAGATCTAATTCACAGTGTCCTCTAGACGTCTTTTGCTCCAATCACGGAAAGCAAAATCCACATCTGTTAATTCTCTCTTTTGCTCCAGCAAGCATGGATCCTCAGTAGGGATTTCACTTTCAAGTAGACAAGTGTATGTATCACAAGCAAAGATTGGATAAATGTGCTGACTCAAGAGGTCCATAGAACATATATTTTATTCTAAAAACATATCAAAAAAGCACATATGAGCAGTATCAGTGAGAATGAGTATAGTCCAAAACCATAGTCATTTACCATATAGAAAGGTACAGTGTGCCTCAGAACAATGAGTAAAACTACGTCTGATGTCACTACTGGCTATCTTCCTGGGTCCAGACAAACAAGTCAGTTACTGGTTCTCTCACTGACTGCTAACGCCATCCAACATGTTTCATACTGGGTACTTTGTCAGGGGTCAGTCAGTAAACTAAAACCTGCCCATATATATGTAACCTCTTGACTTAATCCGTGTCGACTAAAAACATTTATTCTCTAATACAAAATTCAAATCTATATTGACATTCATCCCTAATGTTTTTTTTCTTTAAAAAAACATTCCGTTTCACATTGTGATACTTTTTTAACCTTATCTCCACCTCTCCAATCTTTTTTATCATCTATAACTGTGAATGATAGGAGACTCGCATCACAATCTAATCCGTTTCACATTGTGATACTTTTTTAACCAAATCTCCACCTCTCCAATCTTTTTTTATATCATCTATAGCAGTGAATGATAGGAGACTTGCAAACAAATATGAACTTGTTTAAAATGTTCAGAAACACTATCTGCCTTTCATTGCATTTTTATATTCCACGTGTTCAGTTATTTGTACATGGAGTGGTCTTGTGGTCCGACCTATATATTGAAGGCCTCAAGGGCACTCCAATAGATACACCACTTATTTACTTCCACATTGTCAGAGACTTTGTCCTGGGGGAGCATAGAGGGTTAATTCTAATACTAGAATTTAACTGAAATTCTGTTGAGGAGATGTTCAAATTACCTCATGTTTGAACAATGGGCCACATAGGGAGTGAAAATAACTGAATGTCAGCTTAATGGCAGATTGATATTCAGTTGGAGACAAAATGGCTGAGAAAGATGTAATCCTATGTGAGAAAGGCTGGTAGAATGACATGTTTATGGGGTCGCTGATAACCTTATGATCTCTCTCAGTCTTGACGAAAGCCATCTGATCTGCCACATGTAAAATTCTAATATAGAGTAAGAGTGCCATCTAGAGTCTTGAGAGCATCATGACTGGGATTATCCACATTCCTTGAATAATTAGGGATATATTAATATCCAATCAGGGCAGACTGGTGATGTCACGGTATAATGAGATGGATCTTTGTCCAATCATTAGAAAAAGGTGGGGATTACTGATAAGGCAAAAATGGCCAATATAATGCCAAAATACTCTTGGTTCAGGGTACTTCACCTCCTGAAAAAGAAAGGTCCTTCACTTCCTGAAAAAGAGGCCCTTCATTTCCTGAATAAGAAACTCCTGGGTGATTCCTGACAAAAGAAGGCTTTGCTGATTAAATTCCTGATCCTGCCATCTCACAGAGAAATACAAAGAAACTTTGATTGGTAACTATATCATTTATTCATTTAGATTCATTTAATCCAGAATTTCATAATTTTTCTTCTGTTTGAAGAAACTTAAATAGTCTTATAATTGTCTTAAGTGGACTGGCCAACCATTTGGGATAATTTATAATAAGCTAGATTTAGCTCTTAAATTCTGGAAGTAATAGAATCTATATATATATATATTTATTGGGAAATGTTATAAATTGCCAATCAGTGTAATACAGTATATAGCGTGGGTTATCTATATTAGCTAATATAAATCTTGGTATTCCTAGAGTAATCTTTTGTGGTTCTGGGAAGATTATAATAGTTAATATTTGATATAGGAAATTCTTTGAATCCAGTTATTAACCCTTTAACCGCTATTTGTCTGTTGTTAGTGGTGTTTTCTTTGGAATTGTCTGTATAGGTGCCAGGCTTATATTTTGTAATTGAAGGTATTAACTCAATAGACAAAATAACTGCTGGGTGTGGCATCTATTTTAAACGTGTGGATTAACCCTTGGAGTGCCTATAGGTTTTATATATGTTGCTGTAGTCAAAATTATGATAAATGTTGCATGAAGTAATTTTAAGTAGATTATTTGTGTGATTTTGATTGACTATATTAATTGCAATTTATATATTTTATTCAGAGGTATTCACTATTGAATTCAGTAAATAATTAAATTATAGTGAATCAAATCTGGGATTCTATTCCAGTCATTCCCTAAATTTGATTATTATTGATATATGATACAAGGAATTGTTAGAGGAATTATTTAATTCATCTCACAATACCCCTTACATCATAATTGGCATAGTCTATACAGTTTCTGGGGCAGAGGTATTAAGAGACACTGCGGCCAACTGTATTATATTAATTGTAACAATCAATTAACCTGTTCTATGCTGCTGAATGCAATTATTGTTATTAAAACTCTGAACATACCTATGTGTGGTTAACCCTCGCACCGCTGGTAATCCTTACGATAATAAGTGTGGTTTGACTTTCTGTGTACCTTTTATAATTGCTAATCACTTATATATTTCATTGTTGCTGATATTTGTATATATATTGTATTTTAATAAAATATATATATTTTTGCACAAATATGAAGGATTGATTCTTGTGATCAATTTGTTACTGTGAAGTAGCGTGTCAATACATATTAAGGATAAAGTTCTCGAATTATTTTATATTGTCATTTGCCTATTTAAGTGAAGAAATTCAACCTGAGTGGTTCTCTGTTTAACCCTTTGGATACCTTCATATAAATAGCCCGACAACATGTGATAAAGTTACGGATCTCAAAGGTCTTTTTGTAGTATGTGATTGGAACTCCTTAATCCTTCTAGACTTAATTTTACAGGTTTTGCATGGTTTGCATTTACCACATCTGAAAAAGCCATATGTATTCTGTGTAAAATAATAATTTTGTGGTTCCCTTATTATATGATTATGAACCAATTTATCTCTAATATTATTTGCTCTTTTAAAGATAAGATCTGTTTCTTCACATAATATTGTTTTCATATCCTTATCTTTTAACCCTTTGACTGCCAGAGGGGTACGCAATGCATTGCAAAGCAATGTATTGTGTTCCTCTCTGGCATTCAAAGGGTTAATAGGATAGGTCAATATTTTTTCAATAGCTTTCTAACCTCGTAATGATCTTCACTATATTTTGTTATAAAAGGTAATTTCTCTTTACATTCTTTTTTATCTTTTTTTTTATCCTTTATTAACCCTTCATTATCCATAAGGGAAACCAAGTTCATACTTTGTTTTAGGGATTGTTCTGAATAATTTTTTGTTAGACATTTTTTCTTTATTTGATTAGCTTGTTTGTAATATATTACGGTTTGTGAGCAATTTCTCAGTGCTCTTACAAATTGACTTTTGGGGACATTGGTGAACCATGGCTTATAGTGGCAACTGTTCAACGGTATGTAGGTATTACAGTCAGTTAGCTTCTGATAGATTTTTGTTTCCAACGATTCTTTTGTAGTATAAATCATAAGATTTAAAAAAATTAACCTCTGCAGTACTAACTTTGCTTACAAATGTAAGATTATAGTTATTAATGTTTAAATTCTGTAGAAATAATTCTAATGACTTTTGATCACCATCCCATATCACCAAAGAATCGTCAATATATCTCTTACATAGTTTTAATCCATTATTACTCCCTATATACGGGTTGATCACTTCCTTCTCCCCCATACTCACTAGTAGATTGGCATAGCTAGGAGCAAATGTGTCCCCATAGCTGTGCCAAGGATCTGGTTATATATTTTTTGTTTTTGTAGACTGTTCCAATGGACTATTTCTTCATAAATGTTGTGATTTTGGCTCTTCTGAAGAGCCTCCACCAGTCACAGGACCAGGATCTGCCTCTGTCAACTAGAGCGCTGACATATGAAAAAGGGGAGGGAGGGGGGAACTTTAAAGGGATAGTAATGTTTCATAATAAAAGCAGCTCTAATTAATCATCATAGTATTTGGGCCTTGGAGAGTGTTATTTCAGTTACGTCAGAGTTGTAGTTCAAGAGTAATTGAATGATAAAGTATCCCCCTCCAGCCCCTTCTACTGATGTAACACTGCGCAGCTTAGAGCAGCAGGGAGTGTCCAGATGGCTTACAGAGAGGGACAATCTTCAATTAAGATAAGGGAAAAAGCTGAAAAACCTGTCAAGGAGGGCAGGGTTTTCATTGTTCTCATAGTAAGAATTTTGACCCTTGATGTGAGCTGTCTGGTCTATGGACTGGAGTCCACATCTGAGGAGTGCGGGCTTACACTAGGTAAAAGGGGCGGGAGGGGGGAACTTTATCATTCAATTACTTTTGAACTGCAACGTTTACAGGAATTAAATAACACTCTCTATGGCTCAAATACTATGAAAATTAATTGGCGCTACTGTTTTTGTGAAAAATTACTATCCCTTTAAATGCTATGAAAGCAAAAACTATAACGTTTTGAGAAATGGGAAGTAGCTTCTATAGTTAATAGCTACAATATTAGTCATTTTTAAATCAAAGTATTACTATCCCTTTAAAATATGCCCCTTGCACTAGGTTAAGTACATTTGAAACTTATATTGTTTATTTATGAGACATTTGTCTTTTAAATAAATATTTTTTTTAACAACAATGAAGTAGAAAAGAAGACTGCAGTAGAATTTCCCCATTCAGGCTTAAAGAAAGTCTCTGTTTTTGATCCCACTGAAATTAATAGTCATTTTATGAAAAATAAGCAGTGTTGGAGGATGTGAAACAATTAGAATTTAATCAGAAAAGCAAGGTTTGAAACAATTGCATGAAAATAGAGAAATAATTATTAAACATGCAGATAAGGGAGGGGGATGAATGGATAAAGGATAAAGAACAATATCAAAAAAGAAGTTAAAAACATATTAGATGACCATACTACTTATAAAAAAAACTGAGAAGTGATCCAACCTTGAGGATAAAGGAATCCCTTACTGTATTGTGATATAGGGAAGAATAGTGGTGTGATTAATGAAGATGAACACAATTTTCGAAACATAGAACATACGCTACAGGAAATCCATAAGTTCCTGGTAAACCTAACAGGTAGACCTATTGTTTCAGGTATTAATTCCCTAACCTCAAGGTTGTCACAGTATAGACATTTTTTTACTTCCTTTGAGTGGAAAGAGAATTTAATCTTGACTACCTGTGATGTGAGTTCACTGTACTCTGTCATTTTCCATCTTTTGCAGGTTAACTTTCTGGACCTGACAGTCTATAAAACAGATGGTCATCTTGCAACAACCAATTTTTCAAGGTTACTGATAGCAACACCTTGTTACATTTTCAAAGCTTCCACCCTTTCTATACGAAGAAAGCAGTTTCCTACTCTCATTTTTTCTGGCTCATATGCAATAATATCTGCAGACAGCAAGCTGAGCTTCAAGCAAAGGATTTATTTACACGTCTATTAGCTCGTGGCTATCAAGAAAAAATACTACAGGATGCATATAACAGGGAATTTGCTTTCCAACACCAAGATTTACTTTTAAGATCAGGGAAACCAAAGGTACTTGAACTCCTGGTCTTTATGACTACCTACACAACTCATAGTCACCAGATAAATAGATCTGTGAAACGGAATTGGCCTATTCTCTCCAGTGACAATTCACTTCCAGATATCTTTAAATAACAGCCTATAACCAGCCACAAACAAGCTCCAAATTTCAAAGACCAACTCATGTTAACTGATCCAAAACTCTGTTACAGTAGCAGCTACTCTATTTTGTTACCCTCCATTAAACCTGGGTGTCTCAAATGTACTGGATGTATTACATGCAGGAACTTAATCACGGGTGACTATGTCAAACACCCTCATACAGGCATATGTTTTCCCATTAAATACAAACCGAAATGCACAAGTATTTATGTGGTATACTACATAGTATGTCTTTGCAGTTTATTACATGTGGGTAAAGCCATAACAACATTTAAAGAACAGATGGCTAATCACAGGACAAGTGTCAAAGAAGCAATTAACAACTCGCCACTTCATAACAGGCCAATCACATGCTGGCATGATTATTGACCATCAACTTAAACTAACCAGAGGTGCTGACAGAAGCCACAAATGAATCCAATTGGAAGAGAAATGGATCCACAGACTGGGGACCCTCCATCCTAGGTGTTTCAATGAGAAAACAAACTATTCTTGTTCCTGGTAGTGTGATAGTAAACCCTGATAAATGACAGTGCTGAAACTTTTGTCACATTACTTCGCATATGTGAATTTTCTGGGTCCCTTCTAGGTGGTGTTAACCATAGATCTTGCCAAATGGTAAGTGTTGCCATGCCATCAGGAGTTTGGACTGGACCTGATAATTGACGGTGTTGAAATTATTGTCACATCATTTACATTTATCTGAGTTTTCTAGGTCCCTCCTAGGTGATGGTGGGCATAGAGCTTGCAAAACGGTAAGTGTTGTCATTCTCGAACACCCCATCTTGAGTTTGGACTGGATCTGGGTACTCAAGCTAAGGGCAGGATCATTTGGAAACATCAAGACCTGCACATCGCTCACTAGCTGTCTCATATGTTGTTTTTACCCCTGCTCCCCTTACATTGTTTGATATTATTCATCATTATGTTTAGGGGTGGGCAAAAGTTGTCACCATATACCAGCGAGATATTCAGTGAAAACCATGTTATTGTCTGCTTTGCTGTGAGAAAATCTGCATTCCGCATTTTCACCCATTGGCCAAAATTCCCCACCAGTTTTTCAGTGGCTAGAAAGTTTCTACCCATTGATTTATATTGTTTTTGTTTTTCACTATAAAAACGTGACATATTTGCAGAAGTCAAACACAACAGAAACAGCTACAGAACAACGTTGATGTGCTGTGCTGTTCTGCTGTTAT
The DNA here is from genome assembly GCA_037306005.1 of Rhinophrynus dorsalis. Taxonomy (NCBI): domain Eukaryota; kingdom Metazoa; phylum Chordata; class Amphibia; order Anura; family Rhinophrynidae; genus Rhinophrynus; species Rhinophrynus dorsalis. The sequence continues at coordinate 339,000,784 of CM074720.1, read as the reverse complement.
TTATTTTGAAAATTGAGGCAGGAGAGGTTCATAGTGACTGCTATCACTATGAGCAGTAAAAGGAACTGGAACAACCCTTATGTGTCCACTGAGTCAGAGTCTGAGGAGGAAGTGAGCTCAACTGAACCAGTGCCCAATCCCCTTAAATCACATCTAGGGATCTTGGGGAATTTAATGGGAAGGTAGGAAGAGAAGGGTAGTAATAATAGTGAGAGCAAGACAGATCAGCTGCCTTTGCCTGCTGCAAGATGTGCTGCTCCTGCTGCTACCATTTCTGTACCTGCTGCCACCATTGCTGCACTTGCTGCCAGATGTGCTGCTCCTGCTGCCACTAGTGCTGCTGTACCTACTGCCAGACGTGCTGTCCCTGCTGCCACTAGTGCTGTACCTGGTGCAAAACGTGCTTCCTCTGCTGCCACTAGTGCTGTAACTGCTGCCAGATGTGCTGCCCCTGCTGCCACTAGTGCTGCTATACCTGCTGACAGACATGCTGTCACTGGAGCTGTACCTGCTGACAGACATGCTGCTTGTGCTACCAATAATGCTAAGCCTGCTGTCAGACATGCTGCCCATGCTACTAATAGCACCATTGCTGTGCCTACTGTTAGAGTTGCTGCCCCCAGTGCTGAACCTGCTGCTAGTGTGTCTTGTAATACTCTGTAAGTGGGAGAAGATGATGCCAAGTGTGACAGCAAGGGACCTAAGTCACACTTGCCATCCCCAAGCAGTCCTGCCAGTGCTAGTACTACTACTACTAAGGTCCAGCAGCATGTTAGCATTAGGAGGAGTGAAGCAGGGGTAATCAACAATATCCTCATATTACTAGTGACTGTGAGGAGGAAGACTCTGTGGCTGAACTTAATGTGGTTGGTGTTAGTAGTAGTAGCAGTAATGATGAAGCAGCCGGAATGGTAGGGGAAACATTTGAGAGTGTCCAGCCTAGCAGTCAAGGGAGCCCACACCTTTCCTCTGACACTGGGAGTCCTCTCCTTCCCTTCACTAAAGTGTCCAAGTGGAACAGGATCCAGAAGACTAAGAGGTCAGAACTGTTGTTGGGGAGAGCAGGCACGCAATTAATATCACCGCCACCAGCAGGAGCACAGATCAGCTGCCTGTGCCTGCTGCTAGTACTGCTACTGCTGACACTCTGCCTTCTTCAGGTCAAAAAGAAATGTCAAGTGTGACATTAGGGGACCCTCTGTCACATTGCTTGTCATTGTCACCTCCTCCAAGCAGCAGTAAGATGTCTGTAATAGAACAGCAGCACGTAAGGACTAGTGGTGGTGGTGGTGATGATGATGCAGGAGAGGCTGGGATGGAAGAGACATTGATGGCCTTTTTAAGAAGAAACTGAGAAGGAATGGGAGACAGAGATGAGTATGGGCATCACCACCATCACTAGCATTGACATTTTGGAATTTTAGTAACTTACAGCTGCTCTAATTCTTGCTGCTTCTGAGATGCAAGGGCAGCAGGATGCTGAGGAGCAAGCTAATGCGCCACAGACCACCGTGGACACAGTGGGAATGGCATCAACAAATGATGAGGGACTAGGATAGGTTCCACTTGCCAGTGCGAGCAATACTCCTGGTCCTAGTTGCAGTGCTGAATCTGAGGCAGTAGCTACAACAATATCCGCTGCCACAGACATGAAAGGGAATGTGGAGGACAAGAAGAGAGAGGCCATTTTTCTCCACCTATTCCCTCCCCCTGAAGTCATGGGTGTGGGACTATTTTTCTCTTGGGGCAGGCACAGTGCAGTCATCACCAACGGCAATGTGCACAATTTGTCACAAGTCAGTGAGAAGAGGAAAGGATGAAACACACCTTGGCACAAGCGCCCTGATATCACACATGAAACACAGACACTGTGACATTTATGTCCTGTGAGTGTGGTTCTTCAGCTTCAAAAACTGTATATATATATATGTTTTTCTCTTGTATTAAAAGGTGCTGTGAGAGATGGCTATGAACAGTATAGAAATCTTCTGCCCCATAAGCATAACATGGGAAAATGGCACTTCTGCCAAGCAGAACATTTCAGTGAAGAGTGCCAATTTCCCACTGCAACCCACCAATGCACTGGTAGACATAGAACCACATATACTGTACTGACTCCCTTCTTTGTTCTGTGTAGATACAGAATGGCACACAATTACCTCTCAGCCATGTCCCACTGCACTGGTTGCCAATATGACCACACACATCCCCACCAGCACTGGTAGCTATGAAACCACATAATGACACCTGTCCTCCAGCATTGTGAAATATCATGATTTTGGAGGAGGTGCAGGAAGAGAAGACTTATTGGCAACCTTCTTATCTCTAGATACTCCTGAAGTGGTGGAGGCTAGTTGTGCTACTGCTGTTGCCTCAGGCTCATCACTAGAGCTAGTGGCAAACAGAACCATCATTGTACTATCAGAAAGAAGCACACAAAAGAGCACCCAATAGTGCCTGTAAATGGCTAACAGTATTGTCCAAAAATAATGATAACGGTACTCACAATTGAAGTGGTTTTTAGAGGCATACACCACTTCGCAACAGCAAGACTCACAGAGAAATGAACCTGTCTCTGCTAAAGGAATCAGGTTGAAGTAATGAAAACAGGTTCTGCTCCTAGTCTTTGAATTGTGAAAAAAAATGTATGTAATGAAATAAAAAAGTATTAAAAAAACAATTAAAACAGTAAATATTCACTATTTGCTCATTATTTTATGATGTCATGTGTTCTGAGTGCTGCAACATATGTCTTGAAAAATTTTTTAGCAGGCTAAGTGCCCTTTGTCCTTTACCCACAACACTAACCTCCTGTTTGAGTAACTCTGTCAAAACCATGCTTGAAAAATAACTGAGGCTTGGGATATTCTAGCAACAGTTGATGTCAGTTGCTTAAAATCTCTGCTTTCAACAATAGAAAAGAGCAGCATGTCAACCGCCAGCATTTTGGCACATTTACTATTCCACAGGTTTTGACTCCTTTCTAAAAACTCAGTAAGTGTGGGTTGGCACCGCAGTATATAATGGGAGAACTGTGTAATGTATTGCTTTTGCAACATGATTACAGAAAGTGGTGTGGTGGAAGCCATATGCGTGGACACTCTATAAATCCTGTAATTTCCAAAAACAGACTTAGATTCATAATCCTTTGTAACAGGAGCAGAAAATCTTGGCACACTCTTTGAAACATCAACAACAGATGGTGGGCATTTCAGGGGTGGAACGTGTGGGCATTCTACAATTTTGTCATCTCCTACCACAAACTCAGAAACATACTGCAGGTGCCAAAGGTATTATCTCAAATTATGAAAGCCTGACACTCTCTCAGACACATCAACATTACTTCTATAATGTGCCCCAGAGCCCTAGGAATTAGTGCTTCTGCTGCTGTTATTTGTGGCATCTATGGTTCTACTTGGCCAGAGTTTGACTTTCCAGTACCTTTTTTACACAGTTTATAAACAAGCACAGCTCTCCTTTTCAGTAGTGTAAGATTGCGTCTTTATCTTTCAGCTAATCTTATGGCCATGTCATCATCTCTCTGTCTTAACTTGTATCTGAAGAAGAGAATAATGCTGGAGATATATTCTAGATCAACATCATCATCAATAATTAAGTCCTCCTCAGCATCATCACCGCTTCTTCCTCACTACTTCTCACAAACAGAAACATGCTGAAGCATGAAACCACTTTTACACTAGCGATGTGGAAAAAGAAGGGAAACTTGCTTGTGGGTGGGACATTCAGTTGTACCATTGATTTCAATGCAATGAGATATGAGGCAAAAAGCAGCAAATCAGCAATTTTTTAAAAAGTGCCATTGTTCACCTGTTTCAGTTAGAGGTGAAACATTGTGCCCATCCCTGTCTAGGAGTGGTCCAACTGCATGTGAGATGTTATTGGTTACAGCATATTTGTAGGATATCTAAGTTCTAGGTAGAAACAATGACCCCATAGACTACTGACCAACAAAAAGTGTGTGTGGTCAGTATACTTCTGAGGAATACTTTAGTTGCCTATCAGCAAAAATGCTGTCTGAGCATGTTTTCAGTGCAGATGGTTTATTGCAAATTAAGGATTGGTGAAAATGATATCGTTGTGTAAAGGCACTTCCCACTTGGTGAATAATTTCCCATGAAAAGTGCCATTTTTCCACTTTTTTTTCCACCTAGCTCATTCAATTGAAATCAAAGGGAATATTGAATTTACATACAACACATGACAAATATTATTTTATTCCCAAATGTATAGTATAAAAGGGTCATGAGGGTGTCTGGGTTGGTGGGGTATGGAGAAAGAATTAATTGAACGGGGGGGTTGTTTACTGGTATTGGGGACAGTTAAAAAATAAATCCTAAATACAATTAAAAAAAACCCATAAGACATGGTATAAAAGGGGTCTGAGGTGGGTGCCTGTGTTGGTTGGTGGAGTATGGGGATTAATCAGTCGAACAGAGAATTTGTTTTGGGGGGTGTTTCTTGACTGGTATTTCATAAAAAAATAAATAAATAAGAAATTTGTATGTAAAGTGATAGAGACAGGAACCCCCTGACATAAGTTGCCACTGGGGTGGACTGATACTTGACTTTCTAGAATATTTTGAGAGGATGATTTGTTAGATTTGTTGTTAGAGGCCCAAGCCCTGAGGAAACATTAATTTGTAGGACTTAGACTTAATAGAGGCACAAGTTTGTTTGTTTCAGGAGGCGTATAGAATTGTGGGGGACACTTCCTTTTACAGGAAGTTGAATGGGGATCCTACTATTGAGTTTAATCAAGCACTTTTAGTTTTGCTTCATAGAGCATTTGAAGATGGTATTCTCAATAAAATGGAAATAAAATTTTTATATAATCAATATCCAGTAATTCCTATTATATACCATCTACCTAAAATCCACAAAACACTTAAGAATCCCCCTGGACGACCTATTGTGGCAGGTATAGATTCTATAACATCTAACCTGTCACAGTATGTTGATTATTTTTTACAACCTTTACTTCTACATTTGCGTTCGTATATTAGGGATTCTTCTGATGTTTTGAACAAAATAGATAGGTTACAATGGAGGAATTCATACTTGTGGGTGACATGTGATGTCACAGCCTTGTACAGTAATAATAAACATAATTTAGGATTATTAGCCGTTAAGTATTTTTTGAATAGGGATGGAAAAATTCCCGAGAGACAAAGAAAATTTTTTTTTGACATGTATTGAGTTTATTTTAAATAATAACTATTTTTTATTTGAGAATGAATTTTATTTGCAGATCTGTGGGACGGCCATGGGAACAAGGTTCGCGCGCAGTTATGCTAATTTATTTATGGGATATTGGGAAGAATCCCAGATTTGGGGATCTGTGTGGGGCGCGGACCTTGTGTACTATGGCCGTTTTATAGATGATATTCTATTAATTTGGGGTGGTGGTGAGGATAGATTGATGGAATTTTAAGATTAGATCAATGAGAATTATATAGGTATTCAGTTTACATATAAGTACAGTAAGAAAGAAATAGAATTCTAAGATCTTTTGTTGTTTATTGATGAAGAATCTAATATTCAAAGTAAGACCTTTTATAAACAGGTTGATATAAATTCTTATTTGGATCCTAACAGTGGCCATCTTAAAAGATGGATAGATAATATCCCATATAGTCAGTTTCTAAGGTTGAAACGGAATTGTAGTAGAGGTGTAGATTTTCAGGACCAGGCTAATGACTTAATGAATCGTTTTCTAGAGAAAGGTTATAAAAAGGATATAGTGATGGGAGCGTATATGAAAGCGCAGGGGCAAGAGAGAGAATTGCTTTTGGTACAGAAGAAAGTAGATGGATTACAAAGAGTTGGGAAGGGGGCTAGTAAAATTAAAAGAAGAAACAGAGATTTTGCTCCCTTCGTTACTAAATACAATATGGCAGCTAATAAAATAGGAAAGGTTATTAATAAACATTGGGGTATTTTAAGATGTGATCCTATTTTAGGAGAAAATTTGCCTAGAAAACCTAAGATGATCTTTAGGAGAGCCCGGAATTTGAAAAACATTTTGGCCCCTAGTTTGCTTAAAAATGGTGGAAGAAAGAGATTGGCACTAGTTGGGAGAAAAGGTTGTTTTTGTTGTAAGCACAATAGGTGTTTAACTTGTAAATTTTTGAGGGAAACGGATGAATTTGTATCCAATAAGGATAAGCAGATATATAAGATTGGGAATGAAATTACCTGTTGCTCTGACTATGTGATATATCTTTTGAGTTGTGGATGCGGGAAACAGTATGTTGGGCGAACAGTCCGATGTTTAAAGGACCGCTTTAGAGAACATAGGAGGAACATTATTAAGAAATCAGTTAAACATACTGTTTCCAGGCACTTTTTGGAGTGTCAGAGTGGAGAAGTTAGGAGTTTACAGATTATTGGGATTGAACAAATTCCTATGAGTATTAGAGGAGGTGATCGATTTAGAAAACTATGTCAAAGAGAGTCTTATTGGATACATAAATTGCAGACATTGAAACCAGGTGGCATAAATTATGAAATTGATATGTATTGTTTTAATAATAATGTGGTTATTTTTAAAATAAGTGTTATTTTAATGTGTAATTGATTTTATTGATTTTATATTTTTAAATATATTTTTAAGGAGTATATAGATTATATATTTTTAAGAAATATATTTTTCCTTTCAGATACTGGACAATAGGCTTTTTACATGCCATCCTGGATTCAGGTTTGTGGTTGTGAAAATTCATGGAGAATTATAATGATTATCAAAGTAAAAATTTTTTTTTTTATGTGTTTTAACTGATTATTTATTTTATTTTATTATGCTTTATTTATGATTAGTATTGAATATGTTTGATTTTTGTATTGTGACTGATATGGTTAAGGGAGGTATAAATATGGTTGGGTTAATGTCACACACCATCTCTTGACAAAGTGGGTATAGCCCACGAAACGATCGTTGAGAAGGTGTGAGGTCCGTGGGGATTGGAGGACGTGTGCTTGTGTGCAGAAGTGAGGCTTGAGGCGCATTGCAGCGACGCGACCGGAAGTGACATCATCCGAGTGTGATCGGCTGTTTGGAGCGTGTGGAAGCCTTTGGAGCACTGTGAGCAGCGTTACCCGACCGGAGGATCTATTATATGTTATGGGCACTTCTATAGAACTAATTCTGTGAGTTTACACCCTGAAGGGTGGTAAGGTTTTATGCTTTGTCAACTTTAATAAATACTACTCTTAGATCTATCTTTTCCCTTCTGCTCTCCTGTTTTTTTATATTTAGGTTTTTCTGAAGCCACTGCAAGCAGGTACAGCTTGCTTTTACAGGATCTGAGCATTGGGATTTTCTTTAAGGACTTTTTATGAGTCTATTAGGATTGGACTGAAGATTAGAGCACTGTATAGATATTTGTACAAGTTTGTTTGGCACAAACCCTAAGGAAACATTGATTTGTAGGACTTAGGCTTGTTAGAAATACACCCCAAAAACAGTTTATTTTTTTTTGGTAGGACTATGTTTTATTGATTGATTGATTGATTGAGTGATTGATATTAAAGCACAAACCAAAATTGCGGAATTTGCAACTGCTGTTCTTGTAGCTGATGTTCTTGGTGCTGAGTTATTTAACTCCTCAAGGACCAGTGGTCCCGGGGTGTGTGGTCCTTTAAGGACCAGATAGGGAAGTTCGACGTGCCGCTCCATGTGACTGATCATGTTTGCCGGCAAGCCGAATGAAGGACTGAAAGAGATCGCTTCGGTCTTGGAGCTATCAACTTCAGTCCCCGGTGATACTCACTGCGCTCCTGCAGGAGCGCAGTAAATAAAAGTATGTGATGTACCAGGACCGTCACTGGTCCTTATGTGCCGGGACAGCGTGACGCTCCGGGTACGGCATCGGACGCAAAGGGGTTAAGCAACAGGATGATTAGGCAGTTGAAAGGGAATGGGATCAACAACAGCAGTTACATGGGTTATGGATGATGAAGGTTCCACTTGCCACAACTAGCTGCAGTGATGCATCTGAGGCAGTAGCACCACAATAAGTAGCCCCCAGTATATGTGGAAGAAGTTGGCCAATAATTCTTCTTCACCTTCCCCTCCTCCAAAATCATGGGTGTGTTGTTATTAGAATAGAAATTTTTCCTTGAGAGCAGGAAATGTGGCTCTCATCAGCAACTACAATGTGCACAGTTTGTGTGGTAAATAACCCCTGGCACAACTGTATCCAAACACCATGATACCAGAAACCAAATACTGTTGCTGTAAAAATACCACTTGTCCACACCCCACTAAGGACACATGACAACATGCTGACAATTTAATAGTAATGATGAATCCTTCCTGCCACCATCTTAGCATATTCTGCAGAATGGAATCTCTTCAGATGCTGCTTGATGCTCTGCTTCGATTATCCTCCACCACACTGCCATGTGTGGTCAGTGCACCACACAGTGTGCAATGGGTAGGGATGAACTGCCACATCCTACCAACAGAGTGGCTATCATTTGGTGGGGAAGGTAACGATGAACAAGGTGGATTGGCAGAAGATGTAGTTACCCTGAAAGAAGAAGGTGATGGTGAGCTAGTTGTTTCACTCATTATGGATCTTCCAGTCTCTGCCTGGGTTTCTCTATTTTTCCACCTCTTTGATCTCCACCTTGCCTCTTGTTGCATTTCTGGAGAGTCAGGGGATACAGCAACAGTGGTGCTTGATATTTGTGGTGGGTGTTTTGCTTTAATTAGTTTGACATAAATTTCATGGTGTCTATGTTTCATGTGTGTTTTCAGAGTGGTTGTGCCAAGGCGCTTTCCATCCTTTCCCCGTGTCACAAATTGTGCACAGTGCTGTTGGTGATGACTGCACTGTGCCTGCCTCAAGAGAATAAAAATAGTTCCACACTCATTACTTCAGGGGGGAGGGGGAAGGTGGAGAAGAATAGTCCTCCACATTCCCCTTCACTGTCTGGGGCAGAGGATGATGTTGCTGCTGTTGCTGCTACTGCCTCAGAACAAACACTGCAAATAGGAACAGGAGTATTGCTGCTGCTGCTAGAAAATGAAAGCTTTCCTAGTCCCAGATCACTTGTTGACCCCATTCCCACTGTAGCACACTAGCCTGCTCCTCAGTATCCTGCTGCCCTTGCAACTCAGCAGCAGTAGGCATTAGGGCAGTTGCAAATTCCTCAAATTCCAAATGCTCACTGCAGTTGGAGGAGGTGACAAACAATGTGACAGAGGGTCCCCTAATTTCACACATGCCATTTCTTAGTGACATAAAGAAGGCAGACTGGCAGCAGTAGCAGCAGGCACAGGCAGCTGATCTGTGCTCCTGGTAGTGGTGGCATTTTTGCTGCGGTGACAATTCTGCCTTCTTCAGGATCATGTTCCACATGGAAAATGCCGTGGGAGGAATGGTGTGGGTTCCATTGACCTCTAGCCTGGACACTCTCAATTGCTTCCCCTACCACTCTCCTAACACTAGTCCCACCAACTGCTTCACCATTACTGTTACTACTACTACTACTACTAACACCAACCACATCAATTTCAGCCCTAGTCTTCCTTCTCACAGTCACTATTAATGGGATGATTAGCTGCTCCTTCACTCCTAACGCTAACAAGCTGCTGGACCATCTTAGTAGTAGTATTAGCACGAGCGGGACTGCTTGGGGATGGCAAGTGTGACTTAGGGTCCCCCCTTCCTGAGTATTACAAGACACAATGGAAGCAGGTTCAGCACTGGTGGCAGCAGGTTCAGCACTGGCAGCAGGCACTACACTGGTGGCAGCAAGGGCAGTATGTCTGACAGCAGGCACAGACCTGGTGGCAGCAGGGGGAGCAAGTCTGACAGCAGGCACAGCACTGTCAGCACTGGCAGCAGCCACAGTACATGTGACAGCAGGGGCAGCACTTCTGGCAGCAGGCATAGCACTGGTGGTAGCAGGGGCAGTACTGGCAGCAGGCACAGCACTGGTGACAGCAGGGGCAGTACTGGCAGCAGGCACAGTACTGATGGCACTGGAAGCAGGGGAAGCATGTCTAACATCAGGCACAGCACATCTTACAGCAGGCGCAGCACATCTGGCGGCAGGTACAGGCAGCTGACCTGTCCTGCTCTCACTACTACCCTTTTCTTACTCCCTTGACATTAATTTCCCCAAGAACCACAGTAGTCATTTAAGGGGACTGGCCAGCATTGATTCTGTAGTGCTCACTTCCTCCTCAGACACAGACTCAGTGGACACATAAGGGTCCTTCCAGTTCCTGCCTCAATTTTGCTAAAAGATAACAGTAGAACAGCACAGCGTGTCTACCTTTCTCTGTAGCTGCTTCTGTTGTGTCTCACTTCCTGGAACACATCACTTTTTTATAGCGAAAAGGTGAAAAACATGTAAATTAATTAGCGAAAACTATCTAACCATTGAAAAAATGGCAAAGAATTTTGGCCAATGGGTGCAAAATGCAAAGGTTTTAATCGCTGGTTTGCAGTAAAAAGCAGACATGGTTTTCGTAGGATTTCTTGAGGGAACATGGAAAAAGCTGTTGCCCACTTCTATTGCAAATGACCATAGGATATGGCTATCAAGAATCAGTGTTGGTAGATTTACATTTCTAAAAATGAACCAATATCTAACACCATCTGAGTAACAGATAGCAAAAGTGGACAAAACCACACATGATAGGGAAACCCATGGCACGTGTTATCAACAGCAGAAAAGGGGATGAGGAGGAGGGTATTAAAGGATTGTTACAAAGGGAGGGAGAAAAGTCTAGTTGTGTTCCCATGAAAAATCTGCCTTAACAAAGTCCTTAAAATCTTTGCCATTTTTTGTCTACTGTCAAAATGTTTTTGCTGTTTTCTTCAATGGCTGGTCCCTTTACTTAAGTGTACTTTGCATTTTTGTGCCCAGGAAGTAAAACACAAAACTAAGCAGCTAGAGTGATAGAGAGGGTGCTAGGCTACTTATTTAGTGAAATTATGGCAGCAGAGGCTTAAACTGTTGGCTAACAGGATGAGCACCCATCTGAAAATAACAGGTGGAGCTGGAAAGACCATAATGTGTCCATGGAGTGGGAGGAGGAAGTGACCACCACCAGCATAGAAAAGCCTGGAAGCCCTGATTCCCCAGACCCAATGAAGTCCATTCCCCCAACACCGTTCTTGGGATCTGGGGGAAATTTATGAGCAAATCAGCAAAGACACATGAAGAAGTAGTTAGCAGTGTGAGTAGGACAGGTCAGCTACCTGTGCCTGCTGCTACTGCTGTCAGTGTGCCTACTGATACTCAGAAGGAGGAGGATATAATGGCAAGTGTGACAACAGAGGACCCAAAGTCACACTTACCATTCCCACGCAGTCCCACTACTACAACCATGCAGCTAGAGAGTGTGGGAGTGGGTGATGGTAGTGAAGCAGCTGGTGGTTGTACTAGCATGACCGCTGTAGAGCTTCCTGCTGTGGTGGAAGGGGAAGTAAAGCTAAGTAGCCAGACTAGCAGTCAAGGGAGCCCACAACATCCCCCTGTTATTTCCCTTCCCCTGGCATTGTGCCTCTGGGACCTGATTCTGTGGAAGAAAAGACTGGCTTGCAGCAATATTAGCATCAGCACAGATCAGCTGCCTGTGCCTTCTGCTACTGCTGACAGTCTGCCTTTGTCACCTGCAGAGATGGCAAGTTTGACAATAGTGAACCCTCTCTCACATTTGTCATCACCGCCAACCAATGAGACTCCCATAGAGCAGCAGCAGTAAGGAGGGACGGGTGGTGATGATGAAAGTGATAGTTGAGCAGCTGGGGTGGAAGAGACATTAATGGCCATTTCAGCCAAAAGTGAGAATAAATGGGAGACAGATGTGTAAATGGGTACGGGCATCAATTCACCACCACTACCAGCAATGGATTGCAGAATTTTTGGAGTTTGCTGCTGCTGTAATTCGTGCTACTGCAGGCTTGTGTGCCACTGTGGGAATGGGTTGAAGCAGTAGCTGTCATGAGGGACTAGGCAGGTTCCACTTGCCAGCAATACTCCTGGTCCATGTTATAGTGCTGATTGTGAGGCAGCAGCTGCATCCTCTGCCTCAGCCAGTGAAGAGGATTGTGGAGAAGAAGAAAGAGGTTATTCTTATCCATCTTTCTCCTATCCACTGAGGGCAACAAGAGTGAGGCAGAAATCAAAGAGGATCGAAAACAGAGAAACTTAGCCTGATCCTGAGCCTGAGGCTGAAAACCATTTTCAAAAGAGACTGGCTTTTATATAACCAGTATCTGTTCAAATTGGTTCCCACAAACTTGCTCAGGAATCGGCCTGACAGGTAGCAGAGGGGGGAGGGAGGTTTGCCATTCAACCCTGTGGCACCAGAGGTGGAGGCAGCAGGATCTGAATTACTTTCACCACTGGGAGAAATGTATTATTTTGACTTTATTTATATTCATTGGAGGAAGGAAATGTTATTACTCAATATGGATTTGACATATTTTTTTTTCCTCAGCAGGCCACAATTTATTTCGGATGATAGTAATTCCAGCACAGTTTAACCCTTTGAGTACCAGAGAGGTACACAATGCATTTCTCTGCAATGCATTGTGTACCCCTCTGTCAGTCAAGGGGATAACAAAGTAATTGCTTGAACACATTTTAAATAAGAACTTTAATGTGGACATTCTTTCTTTTTACAGGTACATCCTTTAGAACAGAAGAAGATCAAAATATAGAAGTGAAAACGGAAGATGAAGACAAAGAAGAAGACAGAAGATGAAATATTGAAGAAGAAGGCAGACAGTGGATGACAGATCTGGGTGTTGGGTAAGTGTTAGAGCTAGGATTGTTGCACTTCACTATTAGGGGTAGTGTAGGGTCAGTGTTTGGGAGGGTGACTGTGTTTGACCCACGTGTATCAAGCACCGATTGTTAGCCCTTTTCCTTTGATGTTGCCATTACTCAGGCTATTTAGAATGAGTTTTGGGAACTAAAAACACATGATGGACGTTTGGCCCAAGTCCATTTTTGTGACCCAACGTTCATTGTACTTTTACTTAGTAGGGCAATTGAATGGTTCTGTTAGCACATTTTGCCAATCAGCCATTAGCCAGTTTTGATATACTGGCTATTTTATCAGCTACATTTGAATCAAGGCCTAACAGTCATTCTCTTTTGCAGTACACTACTATTTTGTATACATTTTCTTTTGCAATGCCCACTATTACAGAGCTTGACTTATTAACCATGGCTGTCCACATAAAGAGATGGGAAGAGCACCACATAGTGACCACAATGGAAAATTGTTGTTTATTGTGAAAAAGAAAAACGTTTGAATTATAAAAACTTTGGAGTAAAATATCCCAGCATTAAGTACACCCATGTTGTACAGAGCTGGAAAAGCACTATAACATATTTGTGTCTTGAAAACATTGTACGGCTCCTTTAAGTGGATTTTATCTTATATGCTGCTATGCATAAAACTGATTGACTAAAAAAGTTATATAATAATGCACCTGTGCTGTCATTTTGAGATATTTTCTGTACTGCACAGTATATAACAGTAAGCAATATCACAAGATGTAACATGAGAAAAGTCTACCTTCCATTAATGATAAATAAGATATGTACAATGTTATCTACTTATGATTAATAGGATGTTTTGTATTCATGAAGGTATATCTCAGGCTGCTGTAAAATAAAAACATGCTGCATCTAAAATCTTTGTTTCACGCCTTTAAAATTATCCCACATTCCGAAAGATCAGACAGAAATAGATAGATAGATAGATAGATAGATAGATAGATAGATAGATAGATAGATAGATTCTAGATCACAACCTGTGTAGAATAGATGAAGTAGTACATAAATTAGGATTTCAGGGAACTTACCATTAAATCCTTTATTTTTAGTCAATGGGGGTAAAGTTCCCTACTACAGAGGGTATAGCACTTCAAATAAAGGTTTACCCCTTACCGCCATTTTCAACATATAGCAAAGTATCTTAAAGGGATAGTAACATTTTGTTTTATCTTTATTTTATTCTGTAGACATTAAAAAAACATGACGAACGATATAAGTCTTATCTCTCAAACCTTTATGGTTTAAGAGATATTCACAAGCAAAGTATCCCCCCCCCGTTCAGCCAGATCAGAAGGGAGGTGCCCAGGTAGACTGCAGAGAGGGAACGCTGGAACACCGGAACGTTAGCATACAGGAACACTGGAACGCTGGAGCACCGGGACATTAACGTACAGGAACACTGGAACACAGGAACGTTAACGTACAGGAACACTGGAACACCGGAACGTAGCATACAGGAACACTGGAAACAGGCCCAGAGATCTGACAAGCAGGTCAGGCAGAATGGAGTCAGAAACACCACGAAAGGGCAACCTGGAAGTGCTCAACCTGGGTTTAAAAAGGCTGTGTGAAGAGGGCTAATGACAGACAGCCAATCACGAATACTCAGCAGGTGACAGACACAGAGCAGCACGAATCACGGTTGTGATGTCATCTATCCGCCCACCTGCCAGGCCTTTTAAACCTCAGCTTGTCCTATTACCTGTGCCCTTTCGTGGTGCACCTGAGCCTAGTGCTGTGTTGGTCCACAGCTGTCTGACTACTCAATCCGGTTCTGACTCCTGGCTATGTCCAACTACCGATCTGGCTCTGACTCCTGCATATGTCCGACTACCCGATCTGGCTCTGACTCCTGGCTACATCCGACTACCTGATCCAGCTCTGAATCCTGGCTACATCTGATCACACTCCCTCTGTTGCGTTCCGCTACTTTTGCTAGCCTCGGCTACCCAGCCGGCTACTGTTTCCTTGTTGTTTGGGCCTACCTTACCATGCTCGCTACCCCGTTAGCAGTGCTTGTTGGTCAGTCTGAGCCACTGAACTTCCGTGATCTGTCTAGTCTGGGTGCTTGCTTTGGTCAGTCCGTGTCACTGACCTTCCGTGATCTGTCTAGTCTGGGCGCTTGCTTCGGTCAGTCCGTGTCACTGATCTCCTGTGTTCTGTCCGGTCCCAGTGTTGCCTCACCTAGCCTACTAGGTGCCGTTTTGCCTTGCATAGGTATACCCTAGCGGTAGGGTATAGTTGCTCTACCAGTCACCTGCTTGGTGTGACTAGAGAAGTGCTTAACAGATCACAAAAACCTGACATACTTATCAGAGGCCAAGAGACTGTCCCCAAGACAAGCCAGATGGGCTTAATTTTTGTCTAGATTTAATTTTGTTGTTTCGTACCTCCCTGGTTCCAAGAATACCCATGCAGATGCCCTGTCTAGACAGTTTGGCCCAGAGCGTGAGACAGAGAGTGAACCCATTCCGATCATCCCTCCTGATTGCATTTTTGCTACAATACGTACTAACATTACTTCTCCCTTGGACGAAGAGATTCTGGCTTCACAACGTAATGCCCCAGTTGAGAAACCCAGTGGAAAATGTTTTGTAGCTGACAATCTCCGCATTAAGCTGCTTGAAACCTATCATTTGTCCAAAGTAGCTGGACATATTGGTCGGGACCAATTAATTTGGTTAATTTCACAGCTTTTTTGGTGGCCTAGTTTAAGAGCGGATTGTGCAGCCTTTGTGGAGGCTTGTTCCGTGTATGCTCATGCCAAAGCTCATAGGCATCTCCCTCTAGGGCTGCTCCAGAAAGTTCCTAATGGTGAATGCCCTTGGTCTCGCATTTCCTTAGACTTCATGGTGGAATTGCCTAGATCCAAGGGCTGTACAGTCATACTAATGATCGTAGATCGATTCTCCAAAATGGCACATTTCATTCCTCTTCAGGGACTACCCTCCTCTAAGGAATTGGCTATGGTATTTGCCAGGGAGGTGTTCAGGCTCCATGGAGTGCCCTGGGTTGTGGTTCCTGATCGTGGAAGTCAGTTTGTATCAAGATTTTGGAGGGCCTTTTGTGACCAGATGGGCATCAAAGTGCTATTCTCTTCTGCCTACCACCCCCTAGACTAATAGTGCTGTGGAAAGAACCAATCAAGGGCTGGAACAAGTCTTGCACCGCTTCACTTCTGACTATCATGATAATTGGGTTGACCTGTTGCCGTGGGCTGAGTTTGCCAGGAATTGTGCCATAAACTCCTCGTCCGGGAGCTTTGCCTTCCTGATTAACTATGGGTTCCAACCATCTCTGCTCCCGGATGCATTTCAGGCACAGGAAATTCTGGCTCTGGATGAGCATATGGCTCAGCTCCGCTCCACATGGGCACAGGTTCAGAATACCTTACAAAGGTCCTCAGAGCAATATCAGAGACACGCAGATTGCAGGAGGCGTCCTGCTCCTGTTTTTCAGGTGGGGGATAGAGTATGGTTGGCCACCAAGAATCTGCACATGCAAGTGCCTTGTCACAAGATGACTCCATGTTTCATAGGACCCTTTCAGGTTCTCTGCAGAATAAACCCTGTGTCCTATGCCTTAGACCTTCCCAGGAATATGCGCATTCACAACGTTTTTCATGTCTCGCTCCTGAAACCGCTGGTCTGTAACCGCTACTCTTCCGCTCCTGTAGTCCCAGGTCCAGTAGCATTCAGAATCAGAATGAGTATGAGATCCAAAACATTCTGTACTCCCGCAAGGTCCAGGGGCGCATCCAATATTTTGTCCACTGGAAAGGTTATGGTCCAGAGGAGCGTTCCTGGGTAAATCAGAATGATATCAATGCTCCCAGATTTAGGCGCACATTCCATGCAAAATTTCCCAATAAGGTGTGGTGTCCTCCAAGGGGGGAGATCGTTGAGTGTGTGTGGGGGGGTACTATCACTGTGCCCGTGATTGCCTCCAGTGGGTAATTGCTGTAACAGCGACATTGTTACTTCCTGGCTGTCGCTCTATGTGCTCACTGTCTGTGAACAAAGAACAGCCTCTGAAGAAACATTGAGTAAAAGGTCATCAAACTAAGGAGTGAAGGATATTCCTTGAGTGTGGATTTGATCTGCCATGCAGTCATGATCTACATGAAGATCCTTGGGGCAGAAGCCAGACTGAAGGGAAGAGCAGTGAACTACTAGTGAAAGCCTTTAAACGCAATGCATAGGAAGTGCTGATGGTTTGGATGAATAGAGATATGAAGGTAAGCGTCCTAGAGATCCAGGACGGCACATAACAGAGAATAACAAAGGATCCATACTGAAGCATAGTGCTAGCACACACTGGTTGGTACATTTAAAATCTAGAATAACCTGGCATCCACTGCCCTTTTCTTGGGAACAACAAAAAGATTGGAGAAAATCTGGTGAAACGTTCCAGAACAGGAACCAACACCTGCTTTTCCAGCAGGGAGGATACGATGTCCATGAATAGGCACTGCTAAACCAGATCAAGAGGAACTCTGAACAACAAAAATGGTGATGTGAGGTATACTCCTGAAATAACCCACAAAACCCATTGATTTGTCACTAAAGACTCCTACAATTCTTGAAAATCATAGCGGCGACATCCTATGGGAAGAGACAGGCCAGGACCAAGAGTCATGGAGAGGTGGTCTTATCAGTCTTAGGCTTCTGATCAGACTTTTGTTCTGCCTAGCCTATTTTGGCTTTGGAGTAGGGTGGGCATGAAAGGCATACATAGATATAAAACGTTAAAAAGACAGTCTCTCTTGATTGGCTTTTTAACTTTTTCTGTGTTTGTATGCTATTGCAGTATTTGATATTAAAACATTTTACTACAAGATTTGGAGCAGCACATAATTTTTTTCCTCAACCATATATGAAGACCTGAGCAGAGACAGGTTGATATTCTCTGCAAGCTGATACTGTTGGCAGCTGGTATAAGCCACCTACCAACCACCACATTTACATTTTTTTAACAGGCACTATTGGGTGTCTTCTTTTTGTGTGCTTCTTTCCATATTCTTGACTTCATGATGGATGTTTAGAGGTGCGGCTGCCCCCTCCTTTCCCTCCACCACTGAGTTTCAACAGCAAAGAGACTGATCAGACCTTGTTGGGATAGTATTAACTCCCTCCATAATATTGACCAACATAACCTCCTGGGAACATCCCCACAAATGGCACTGAATAGCTCTTCACCCCAGATAGCCATGTGTCTAGTGACGTGACTCACACCGTAGCAAAAAAGGGTCTCAAAGAAGTACAAATGGCTGCAACAACATTTACCTTCAGTAAGGATTCTAAGAGTTTATCAGCCTGATCCTTAAGGGCTGTGGCATCTGCCAAAGGTAGGGCATTGTTTTTAGCATGGTGAGATATTGGAGGATCAACTGCAGGTGGAAAAACCCACTTCAACAAAGCCTTAGGCGAGAAAGGATTGAGGTTGGAAATGTGTTCGTTAATGAAGGCATATTCCACTCTTCCAGGATAACTGGTCCAGAGAGTGATATAGAAGAAAAATGGAAGCTACCCTGTGAAGAAGACCCTGCATCAGAGGCCTCAGAGACCTGCAGAATCTCTAATACTGCTCTGATGATCCCTTTAGATGAGGGGCAAGGGTCTTCCTAATAGGACTCCCCAAACTACAAGGAAGAATGCATATCCACCCCATCAATGTCTGCAGAGGAAGCTCCAACCAACTGAGAATGGCCCTGTATAAATGTGTCTGACAGGGGGAATATGGAAAGACAAGAATGGAGGACTCATTGAACAGATGAAGGAATAGAAGTAACTGAAGAAATCAGAGTCTTAACCCAAACTGGCTCTTGTTCTGCAGTGAAGGGCCGCAGGGGAGTTGTAGGGACCACAGTTGTAGAGGGACATAGAATGCCTGAATTTTCCAGTGGAAGCCCAATTTGGAATAAAGAACAGTGTGCTAAAAGGGTTAAAGAGACCCATGAATATATAGGCTTGAATTTCCCCATGTGTCCCTTAGGAACTGACAGGTTCAGAGAAAAAAAAAACAAATTAGGACAAAGTAGTCCAAAGTAGAATACCTCACATGAGCAGGTTGAATGATTGATTTTGAGCTAATTCTGACCCTTGTAAGTATAAAGGGTGCTTCCTCCTTCTATTATAGCGCAGGTAAAGAGAGGGTTAAAACCCATACTTCATAAGAAGCCATCTTTAGAACTATTTGAAGCAAGGCAAATGAGAAGGATTGAGTGCAAAATAGACAAGAACACCACATCCCAGTGGATGTCATGTAATAACAAAGACATAAGAAAATGGATCACAGTGCTGGAATTGTCTTCAGACTCCAATTTTTAAATACAGAGCCTCAGAGTAGTTCAGTAGTGAGGAATAGAATTACGCAGTTATTTAAAACCCAAGTGCTAGGCTCCTGTGTGATGTTGGTTTTCACTTGTTTTTCTTTTATAAGTATAATTATTTGTAAGGATGGGCAAAACTTAAATGGCACGTACAGCCTTTCACAGGAATTCTGCAACATTTTCATACTGAACCAGATTCCACACATGCACATTAGCTTAGAGAATGGTCTTTAAGACAGGGAACAAAAGGTCTGATGTTTTAGTCAGTGCCATTTTACAATACCTTACCTACTAGATTCTAGATATAGCAAGTGAAAAGGAAATGCAGTGTATAGTAAAATAGTTTGCTTATTATTACATAACTTCTATTACTCATTCTTATCTAATCAATCAACATTTGATACTGTAAATCAATCATTCACCTATATTTAATACAATACATTCTAATATATCAACAACACTAATGTTTCTGATAATATTTTAAAGGAGATGTATTTCCAATTTACCATATATAGTTGCCTAAGCATATAAAGTTAATTAACACAGATCTTTTTATAAGGTAATAGAATGTTTAATTACCTTTGGATACTGCTTAACTGGTATCAATACTCTTTCTGAAAGTTTGATGTTTTTGTTGCTGATTATGTCTAGATATTTCTTTTCCTCATCTTCTTTTTTCAGTTCAGAATCCTGAAACTTTACAATTTCTGTACAAAAACAAAAAATGAAATAATAGAATATCAACAAACTTGAAACAGCTGATTTAGGGCACGATCCGATATCCACAGCTAAAAATGTCGTTAGGGCAAAAATGATTACCGAATGGTTCACACACAGTGTTACACATGGTATCCAATTACCCTTCCAACAGGAACCACCATGAGTGCTGGGACACAGAACCTGACTTGTGGTCCTGTATTTGTTGTGGTTTTCTCAGTCCCATAACTATATGATAACTATACGATAAATAACTATATGCTAACCATATGCTAAATAGCAGGAGAAATGGGAATACCAAAGAAAAACAGCTAATGATCATGTTTGTCACATTGTCAAACACTGAGTGTGACCCTCCCAAACAATAACGTAGACCCATACTAGCCCTAACACTATCACTCAGAGTTAGAACACATACCTGTCATCCTGATGTCCAGCGGGGTTCTTTGGCACCCTGGTCAATTATTCTTCTGTACACTTCTGTCTTCATCTTCTCCCTCTTCTTCTTCATCTGTCATCATCTTCTTTCTTCTTCTTCATGTGTTATATTCATTTGTCATCTCTGTCTTCCCCTGTCATCTTCATATTCTCACTTTATCTGTGCTCCTCTTCATTCTTCTGCTTTAACTTAGTGTTGAACCTGTAATAAAAATATAGTTAGTAAAATAAATCTATCATGAAACATATAATGCCACGCCTGCAGCGGCGACAGGAAAAACCAGCAAAAAAAACGCCTCCTTGTACCTTTTGGGCTATTGCACAATACCAACTGAGGGAAATTTGAACAGGGAATGCCTATATATATATATATATATATATATATACATATACATATATATATGTTTATATGTAGTACCTGTTCAAACTGCCCCCATGCTCCCATTGGCTGGGATGTGGTGTTACACAGGGCATGGAACCACACCTCCCTGCCAATCAGCCTCTTGCTGGAGGGTTGACTCAACCCACTGGAAGCTGATTGGCTGGGTGGTGTGGTTACTGCAGTTAGTGTTCAGTAACCCCACATATAGCCAATGAAAGCGTGGGAATTAGTTTGAACAGGGAGGGGTCATAAGTCCTTACTCAAATTTCCCTAAGTGCACATCAGGCAACCTTACAAAAGGTATGAGGAGGTGGGATTTTTGCTATTGTTTCCTGCCGCTGACAGCGTATGTTTAAGGAAAGATTTATTTTACTAACTATATTTTCTTTTTACAGGTTCAACACAAAGTTACAGGAGAAGAAGGAAGAGGAGCACAGAAGAAAAAAGAAGATGGAGATGACAGATGAAGATAACAGATAAAGAAGAAGAAAGAAGAGGGTGACAGATGAAGAAGAGGAAGAAAGAAGAAAAAGAAGACAGAATTTTACAGAAGAAGAATGGAAGAAGAAGACCTGAGTGCAGAAGACCCTGCTGGACATCAGGATTACAGTAAGTGATGATTTATTTATTTATTTATTTATTTATTTATTTATTTATTTTGTTCTTGTTTTTGGCTTATTAACACTTTGAGGGCCAGTGGGGTATGCAACACTGTACAATGCATTGCATACCTTACTGGCACTCAAATGGTTATTTTTGTTTTTAATTCACAAACAATTATAAGAACCCTTTGGGTGCCAGATAGATAAGCAACACATTGTTTACCAATGCACTGCTTACCCCTCTGGCATTGAAAGGGTTACTTATTTTTACATTACACAGATTCTGAAAACCCTTTCAGTTCCAGCGGGGTATGCAACACATTTTTTACCAGTGCATTGCATATCCCTCTGGCACTGAAAGTGTTACTTATTTATACATTACACACTTTTTTTTCGTACTTTGGATGTATTAATATGGGGCTTAGAGTCCCATAACAATACATCGAAGGGTCACTAAGCTTTTTTCTTATCTTTTTTTTTTTACACTGTTCTTACATATCGATGGTTAGGTACACGCGTTAAGGCACTCTGTGCCAATAAATTTTTCCAGAAATTTTGGATGACAAAGTTGAGTCCCTTAACGTGTGTTACTAGCCACAGCATGGAACTGCATTGCAAATACAGCTTCTTTACCATTGCTTCCTATGGTCACAAATTTAGTGCTCAACATGCATTTCTTTCCTTTGGTAGTGTGTCATAGCACAGATAATTACTTACCTGACTGTGACTTAAAACTACCAATGCCGGTACTTTTTTTTTAGCTGTGGGTATTTGATCAAGCCTGTAATGAGTGCAGCTTCTTCATTTTAGCTAACGATATTGATGAGAAACACATATGGGATGAATGTTATTAATTTTATGTTCTCATTGGATCTGTAAATAAAGGCTTTCGGCAGAATCTCAAAAATGTTATTTTCTTGAATTCTGTGTTTTACAGATGTTGATGAGCATTATTCTTTTGGGGAGGATAGAGGAATTAAGTCAATTGTATTTATTTATTTAATAATTAATTTTTTAAGTTTTAATTGTTTATTCAAAGTTCAGTTCAAGTACAATCAGATAGTAACATAGATCAGAGGCACAAACCCCGAGAATCATATATTAAAACATAGAGTGAACATGAAACACATAATAGCTTCAAATGACACAAAACAACAATACATTTTCTCATAGTACAGCATTAAGGAATTCTCCCAGTTGCTAGATACACTCAATCTTATTATATATGTAACGGGGGGGGAGAGAGAAGCAAAGGGAACTTATAGAATCTTATTTACTTTAATTGAGCTTCCTCGAGGTCAAGAAAGAGGATGAACGAAATTTCACCTCCTACAGATGGAATGAGGAAGTGGCTGGATTATGACAGTTGATAATTTCTTCTTCAGTGAGAGGCATTCTAACAAAGGCTATAGTAAAGGGGAGCGAAACAAGAAAATAAATAGTAGAAAAGAAGGGGGTAGTGATAAGGATACAGTGTGTGGGGTTTTCGCCACCAGACTCACAACTGGCTTCTAGATCAATGTGTCAATTGTGCTAGATGTCTGCCGAAATATGCCTCCCATGGTGTCCATACAGGAGTAAAGGTGGACCAATCATGTGTTACCGTCGCATGCATCTTATGCATTGTATAGAAGGACTGAACACGTTCTGCCCAAAGGGCTAACGTAGGGGGTGAATTGATTTCCATAATCTGGGAATTAGAGATTTAGCAGCATTAGTCAAATGGAGGAAGAGTCGAGACAAGGGTGGACACTTCTGCAACTCATCTGGCAATCCATAAGAAAAAAGGAATAGTAAAGGGTCGCTGGTTAGACGGACCTCCAAAATTCTGGATGAGTGAGAGACCACCATGATCCAGAGTAGCCACATCTTTCGCAGAACTCAGAAGTCTGCGGAGTAATTTGAGCCATTCTTCCTTGGGGAGAAAAATAGAAAGTTCATCCTCCCAAGCACGGAAGAAAGAGAGCTTGGTCTCAGGGGGATGGGATAAAAGAAACTTAAACAATTTGGTAAGGGAATGTCGCTTTGTCTTAGGGTCCATCATAAGGGATTCAAAAGGAGATTCATCCTCTAAAGGTAAGTCTTGTATCATCAAAGTGTTAATAAAATCCTTGATCTGACGAAATTGCCAAAACCAGGTCACAGGAAGGTCAAAATCCGAAACTAAACTCTCAAAGGGAAGAAGCTCGACACCATCCAATAGATCAGCTACCTTAGTTAATCGTCGTGCTCGCCATACAGAAGCTGCCACATTCGACTGGCCCGGTGGGAAAGCAGGGTTCAAGTATAAAGGAGTTTGACGCGAGTGGTACAACAAAAAAGAATGTTGTCGGTTAAGTGACGACCAAAAGGACAGAAGATTCCTGAGAATACAATGAGTTCGGCATGTTAATGGGATCAAAACAACATAGGCTCCCCAGATCAATCCCAGGAGCGTACAGTTGTATACAGTCCACCAATTCTTTCTGTGGGGAGCTGGCAAGATCCATTATCTTCATTAAAGTCGACGCATTGTAGTAAAGCCTAATATCTGGGACTCCCAAACCCCCTCTCGACTTGCGAAGGCGGAGAGTAGATAAAGCTAGTCTGGGTTTTTTAAATCTCCAGATGAAGGAACATAAAATAGCTTGCAAATCACAATGGAATGGGTACCGGAAGAGCATTTATGAGATACATTATCTTTGGTAAGAGAATCATCTTAGCCAGATTAATCCTTCCAATCCAGGACACATAAAGAGAATTCCATTGTTCCGTGCCCTTTTTGATAGAGGACAAAAGGGAGGTCATATTGGCCTCCACCAGTCTCCCAGTTGAGGGTGTGAGAATAATGCCTAAATATTTTAACCCTCTGCTGTGAGCTATTTATTCCAAGGCCTGATCAGGTGACCAGGGGACACCCCTTGAGATTAGAGGAAAGGAGGTTTAAACTTCAGCAGAGGAAGGGTTTTTTTACAGTAACGTCTGTCAAATTGTGGACTTTATTGCCCAGGGAGGTAGTTATGGCAGATACAATGGATACATTTAAGAGAAGATTAGATGCATTTATTTCAAAAGGGAACATACAGAGTTATACTGTTTATCAGTAGGCTGATCAGGAAGGTCTGATAAAGACTAATTAATTGGTAGCAGGAAAGCTATAAAATTCTCAGTTACTGAGGTATGAGGCGAAGGTTGAACTTGATGGACTTGTGTCTTTTTTCAACCTAATTTACTATGTTACTATGTTACTATGTTACTATTGTAGGCCACCGAAAGGGGTACAATTGTTTAAGCTCTGCTTCAACTCTCAGAGGTAGATTGAGATACAATATCTCAGATTTAGGGAGATTGACCTTGAAGTGAGATAAAGAGCCATAATGTAAAATAATAGGCAATAAATGACGAAGGGACTGCTTGGGGTGAGACAGAAAAAAAAGTACATCATCTGCGAAGCATGCTAGTTTTGTGGAAGTATGGGCCATGGGAAGCCCCTGAATCACAGGAGTGTTCCTGATTGTACAGAGCAAGGGCTCTAACGCCAAAATAAAGAGAATTAGAGACAGGGGGCATCCTTGTCTAGTACCATTGAGTATTGACAGCGGTTCAGAGAGAAGGCCATTCACCTTTACCCTCGCTGTTGGGCAAGAATTAAAGCTGAGGATAGCGGCTAAACAGCGGGGACCTAGACCCAAATATCCCAGAACATCTGAGAGGTAAGGCCAGGCTCTGTGAGGCTGTATATAATAGAGCAACCGCTTTAGCCGAATTATCTCTAGCTTCCCGCCCTGGCACAAATCCAGATTGGTTTAAATGGATCAACTTCGGGAGAAACTGCCTTAGTCTGAGACTGTCAGTTTCGTTAACAATTTGGCATCCACGTTCAAAAGGGAGATAGGTTTGATAACTTCCGCACACCAGTCCTTACCTGGCTTAGGTATCACCGTAATATGTGCCTCCAAAGACTGTCTAGTCCATGCAAAACCAGAGGCAACACCAATGAACGTGGATGCCAAATGTGGAAGCAAAGTCTCAGCGAAAGTGTAATAATATGTGGAAGCCATCCCATCCGGGCCAGGGCTCTTCCCCAACGGGAGGCCATGTATCGCTTTCCTAATCTCCTTAATTGAGAAAGGCACCTCAAGTCCCTGCAAATCCAGACTTAACTAAAAAGGTTTTAATCCTGGACTTCCAAGCCTTTAAGTCAGTGTGAGCTAGTGGTAAAAGTCCCTGAATGTTTCAGCTATGTCCAGGAAAGTTCTCTGCAGCCACCCCGAAGAATCTTTGATGTCAGATATTAAATTTTGCGCCCTCTTGGTCTTAACTAAATGTGCCAAGGCAGACCTGCATTTATTGCCATGGAGAAAGGCCTTATATTTATACCACTGATAAGATTTTAAGGTAGATGAGTATAGGAGGGCATTCAACTGCTCACAAGCTATAGACAAATTGGACAGGTTGGAAATCGATGGGTCTTGCTTATGTGCGTCTCCAATACTGCCATCCGTCTGAGCAGGTCCTGAATTTCTTCTTGTCGCTGTTTCTTTTTGAGCGAACCCCATTTTATACAAGTTCCAGGAATCACGCATTTGTGTGTTTCCCAAACAACAGCCGGGGAAGCCACCAAGGAAGCGTTATCTTGAAAGTATGAATGTAGTGGCTTGGATAATGAAGAAACAACTGCCTTATCTTGTAAAAGTTGATTGTTTAGTTTCTAAGAGGGTACACATCAAGGAACAGAGGGAAACGTAAGTGACAAGCTTGATCTAGAAAAATGTAGTCTAATCTTGAGAAAGAAGAGTGACTCGACAAATAAAAAGTATAGTCTTTTACTAGGGGGTTAAACATTTCGCCAAGTAACCACCACTCCAACCTTAGACAACAGAAAATTCACATGCCCAAGGGCTGATTTAGAATTTTGGGAGGTGCCTCGAGACGTGTCGAGACTAGGGTTCAAAGCTATGTTGAAATAACCTCCTATGATCAGATGGCCTTCCTGAAAAGACTCCAAATGTCGGAATAGTTGTGCCAAAAAGGCAGGAGCTCCAGTATTGGGTGCATACACATTCATTAACGTGAAAGCGAAATTAAAAATCTGTCCCTTAAGGAATAGGAATCTACCTTCAGGATCACGATAATCTCACTTATGGAACCAAGTAGTGTTTTTATCAATTAATATAGCCACTCCTTTCTTTTTGATCGGTGCAGAAGCATACCACCCCTGAGGGTAATAAGAGTTAGTAATGGATGGGTGATTTGAGGCAAGAAAATGAGTTTCCTGAAGAAATAGAATATTAGACTTAAGTCTAAGAGCTTCCCTCAATAGAGAAGATCTCTTCTCGGGAATGTTCAGTCCCTTTTCATTAAGAGAGGTCACCGTTAACTGAGTCATCAATAATGAATCACCAAAGGAGACATCCGCAGAATATATTCCCTGACCGCAATCGGAAGACCACCCCACACACTGCACCAGGAAAGGGAGAGGGGAAAGTCAAAGAAAGTACAGGGGAGAGCAAAGAGAGAAGAAAAGAGAAAAGCAAGTAAAGAGGGGATGAAATTGAGAAAGAATCTGAGAAAATGAAATAGGCCTGTAAACAGGGCTGAAATACACTAGTGTGTCTGTCTTCTGGGAGCAAGCTAGCCAGAAGGAGCCAATACCACAGAACGTATCTGTGGAGCTATGGGGGGCAGGTAGTTAATTTTGTATTGATGATTTATATCAGAACAAGTTGATGGCAGTGGGCAGGGGCCTATGTCAAAAATTCAACCTCCAAGGGTAGCAGAGGATATCCTAATGGAGGTCTGGGAGGAAATTCTAAATTAGCACACTGGCAAATAATACATTAAACTAGTAGGGGAAAACTGTCGGTGACCTCAAAATAAAGCATTAGAGGGAAGCTGCACCTCTAACCAGTAGACGGAAGTGAAGGGAGAGGCCGTCCTACACCTCGAGGGGTTTTCAATATACATCACTGAAAGGCATTAAACACAGTCATGAAATAAATCAGACTGTACATTCCCGGAGAATCCACCCCCTCCCCACACCACTGCAGAACACATTACCGCAGTGGAGGGTGGAGAGAAAAGGCAGATCCCCCGAACTCCAAATAACCCCAGCTCAAAAGTACTCCAATAGCAGGCTATGTAGAGTGTGACCAGAGTAGAATCAAAAGAGTACCAAATCATCAAGAGAAAACCCCGCAAGCCTGCACCTCACCTCTAAAACCAACGGGGTCCCCCAAAGGAAGGTGGGGCCTCTCACCCCCAACGGGGCCCCCGTCCTCAGAGCAGGACATCCATCCTCCCTCCAACCTCCCCCAACTAAAAACTGCAGGTCATCACCATCGGCCCTGAGTCCGGAAGCACCTGCTCAATAGACAGCAGCCTCAACCAAAGCCGGGTTGAACCTTCCAACCCGAGGTCCCAGAGAGCAAATTTTAAGAAAGCGGCCAACGTCACCAGAATCAGCCCCGAGCCCAAATCCTATTGCCTGGGAACAACACTGGCGAGATCACCCCGCATTGTGACCACCCCAAAGCAACACCTCCAAAGCCACCCGACCCCTTGGGAACCAGAAACATAAAAGTCCCTCATATAAGTGATTATAATCTGGAGGGCCCCCAATGAGCTAGCCCACTCATAGACATCGCCAGTAATCCTCTTGGCGTGGCACCGATTGCTCCTGGGCCTGCATCTGTGTCCACGAGGCAACTTTGTCTTCCTCTAAGGCATGTAGATGTTGATCCAGATGCCCCAAATCCTTCTTCAGATTCACTCTTTCAGTTTTGACTGTGTTTCATATCTTGTTTGTTATCCGACATGAAAGCCCTCATGTCATCTTTAGTTAGGAATGAAGCTAGATCTGCCTTCGTAATAGGTAGCTGGCCAGACACCATATTGGCCCTGTTTTCTTTATCTGGAGCGTCTGGAGATGCGATGCAATCCGATAACAAGTCTTCACCACTAGCTAGTTTAAGACGTCCTGAGTCAGGTAACTCAACATCGGAGTCCGGGATGTTATGCACGTCTTGGAGTGGCTTCTGTGGGGAGAACTGATCGCCACCAATTTCCCGATACTTAATAGGCAGATAGTCCGAAATTCTCCCAAAGTCGGGCTTCTTTGCGCCCTTCTTCTTTGAGCCCCGCATTCAAACGGCTTCTTTGCAGCTAAAAGCCAGAATTAGCAGTCCCAGTTAGCGGAAAGTGACGATTAAAGGCCCCGATGCCCTGCAGACACCAAACTAAGCAGTCATCCAGCAGTTAGGCCACACCCCTCCTAAGTGGATTGTATTTAAAGAAAGTATCATTTTTAAATAAAGAGAAGTGCTAACCATATATGTACCTTTTTTCCTAAAATAATGGAAAATATCAGCACATAACATGGGTGAAGCAGGAATTAGTCTGATTCATGCATTAGACTAGCTGTGACATATAAATAAACATTGAGATAAACTGTCTTTTCCAATTCAGAGTTTGTCACTCTTTCCTACCTGCATGGCCTCATTGTGTCTGATTGACAATTTGCAGTCATGCTCACAATCTTATAATGTTGACCAATTTAAAGCTATGTACCTTGTTGAGAATTGTGTAAAACATGTTGTTGATATTTTCCCCTGAAAATAGCTGTGCACTGCATGTTTATTTGTAATTTTCATTGTCAAAAAATATGCAATCTCGAGTGCAGCAGAAAATGTGTTATTTGTAAAAATCTAGAGCAGGCTGAATAAATACCTCGCTATGACAAAACATTTTTTCTCCTCTCCATGTCACTTACAATAACATATTAGGTTTTTATTGAAACATACAAGACAAAGATGACTTGTGCGCATGATTCATAATATAATATAAAAATAAAACTCTGCAAAAATTAAAACAAACTGAATGATTCAATCAATCATATTATATTCAGTATTTAAGCAAATACATTGGAATGTGAGAGACCAGCAAGCATGTTTTATTTAACTAGTAACCATGCAAGATCAAATACAAAGCATCATTCCTGTAAACAAAATAAGTAATTCTCTAGGAGCAGTGAGTAAATATTTAATTTTCCAATGTTATATTCAGTCACAGTATATCCAAGTTCTAAGTCATGTCTTACGGAGGCATACAAACAAATGGCAAGTATAATTCACATAAGAATAAGTAGGAAGATTGTTATGGGATGATGTCAACGTTGATCTTAAGAGGACTCTTATAGGCATTTGAGGCATAGACATCAATAGAAATGGGACAATAATCCAAAATTGTTAATTTGTGAATAAAGATGTGAGAAGACTTCAGACCAAAAATTAGATATATAAAGAATCCTCTGCCTAGTATGAGGGGGAGATTCTAAAAAGAGAAAGGCCGCTAAGGATGTGACCACTTGGGGGCCTGATCTATGAATTTGGAGCCAACACCTAGGATGGCTATATCCCCACTTCAGAGTAACAAGACTTCCAATGAATTCATCCTGATAGGCAAAATTAACCATATGTGAAATGGAAAACATATCAAAATTGTATTTTCATTAAAATAACTATGGGGGGCTACCTCCTAATATTGACTCAATACGTGAATCAGGCTATTTTTAATGTTATATATGTCTAAATGACCTCACATATGTATTAATGTTATCTACATAACATTATTTGAAACCATTATAAGTACACATTTATGTTCAACAATCTTATAATAATCTCCTACAAATAGGATGGCAGCCGCTATCCTCTCTGGGGACCAAAAGGTTTGAATAAAAACATGAAAAGCAGTCTTGGGCTGGGACCAGTACCAGAACCTACCTGTCTAGTAGAGAGGAGATGACATCAGTAAAGAGATGCTCATGCTCTGGGTCCCACAAAACCTTTGACAAAAATGTAGCAAACCTTTGACAAAAAGTAATATCCCAGCCAATCAAATTAAAGAACAACTGCTCAAATCTGATTCGCTGGGATGTGAGGAAGAACATCCCAGCCAATGGCTGTGAGGGAAATGGAAGTGAGCTTGCCCATATATAAAGGCAGGCTCACTTCCAATGCCCTTAGTGTGTTACGGGCATTGGCCAGTACAGGACTGAAGGGGACCTGTGTTGGTCATCTGTGTCTCTGCTGCAGCTGCTCTTGCAGCCTCAACAAGTGGAGGAGACATGAAGATATTAGCTAAGTAGATTTACTTAGCATTTATTCATGACATTTATTTTGGTATATATGTATACTATTTCTTCATATTATATATATTTTGGCATTAAACAGAGGCATTTCATTTAAGGAATATTCATGGAGCAATAATATTTAACCCTTTGAGTGCCAGTGAGGTATGCAATGCATTGCTTTGCAAAGCTTTGCGTAGTCCTCTGCCACTCAAAGGGTTAAACGATGTCTTCGTTCATGCTTGGTATTTATACTGTTCTTTTATATTACAGCCAGAAGAAAGAAGTAAGAGAAGAAAGAAGACTGAAGAGAACGCAGAAGACAGAAGAAAGATAAAAGGACAGTGGATGACAGGTAAGTGTAACACTGATTAGTTAACGATCGGTGCTTGGAAGTATGTCAGACACCGATAGTTAATTGTTTTTTAATGTTAAGTTCCCAATATTGCTATTCTTAGTGGCATTGTGATTTTAGCTGGTAGGGCCTTTGAATACAGAGTTACACTGTTTAGTATTTCATCCGGTATTCACTTTGGCCCTACTGGCTATTGTAACGCCTGCCTTTAAATCTACCCCCTGATGTCATGTGTTGCACCTCACTGGTACCACCCAAGCCTCAGTTATTTTTTAAGGAAGGTTGTGCCAGAACTGTACAGGCATTTTTCAGGTTGTTAATGTGGTGGGCAAAGGGCTGAAACCTCATACAGAAAGAAAATTCACCTGAAAACACATATGTGGACAAGTGGGCAAAGTTCAGACTACATAACTGTCACAACAATAACTTGCAGCATCAGGTAACAACCAGTAATTTTGCCTCTGGATCTGGCTGTATTATCAAATGACAACAGCAGAATAGCCCATATCTTCGGCAGGCCATTTGGTGCATGCAGAGCTTTGAGAGATAATCCTTCAAAACCATAGATGTGTTATATAAAAAGGAACAGGTAATAGAGCAATGGCTTATACCCTGCTCCTTGACAGCTGGTTTTGTGTCTGCTGAAAATGGCTCCAACTTAATAACTTCCTTGAGAAAAGGAAATATGGCAAATGTACCCTGCTTTGCCCATGTCCTAAATTTAGATGTGACTAGATTCCTCACAGAATTTGGAACCCTCAGAAAGATACTGAAACCACTCCTACAGTGCTCATAATTAATTATATTGCATAGAAGAGTGTAACAACTTTCCCCAGCTGAAAATTGATGTTCCACAATGTACATGCTAGATAATTTGTACAAGCAGAATAAAGACATTAGTAGGTACACAATGCTAAACTGGAAGGCTTCAGAGGGAGAGTCTTTGTCACCTTGGCAAGTGCAACTAATGGGTGATATATGTGAGCTGCTGAAGCCATTTGAGGAGGCCACCTATCTGTTTATGTCATGTAGGGGCAGGAATTAGTGAGATTCTTCCACTGATATATTTACTGCAGAAAAAAATGGAGGAGCATGGCTGACAAATCTTACAATAATGACAACACACATGCACCAACAACTGAAGGACGTTAACATTTTTTGAGCTGGATCCTCTCATAGTGTCCATTAAAAGCAAGAAAGAATACATTCTTGCTACTTTGCTGTACCTCTGCTTTAAACCTAAAATGTTTGAATTTCTGTCAAAGCGTGATCTATTTGTGATGATCAGTAGTATCTCTCTGAAGAGTTGGATTTTGTAAAAGAATATAAAGGCATGCTTACTGATCAATTGGAGGGTTGCACTGTGGAGGATGAGAGAGAAAGTTAGGGGCAAAAAAACTGCTAAAAAAGCATAAAGAATAGAAAGGGTTTATACCAGCAGCAGAAGGGACATCAGCAAGAACATCCCATTCACATCATATTTCTAAACACGTCATAGTTATCACAGAAAGCAGTTCATGTGTCTCATGTTTTAGTTGTGGAAAAGCCTCTCTATGGGACTTGGTCAAAAGTGTGGATTGGTAACTGATACACACGAACACTGCATAGGCCACGAATACTTGTGCAGTCTAAGAGGGTTTTCAATGCAGCTTCTACATTTAAACGTACTCTAGCACAACAAGATGGTGATGATGCAGTTGATACACTTGTCATCTAACTTTCAGGTTGGGTTTTTCTAATCATAATGTGCAACACCAGTGGCAGTGCTAGTGGATATATGGAGCAGTGTATGATCTCTGTAATTTTACATTACACAACCAGTATGTGAGCGGATCCAGCCTCTCCCCTTCTCTGTGTGATCTGCTTCTCCCTTTCTTTCTACACGCAGAGAAGGGGAGAGGCAGGATTGACATTCTGATTGTTTAATGCAAAATTACAGAGATCATACACTGCACCGTATATCCACTAGTGCTGCCACCGGTGTTGCACACCCTTATGCATTGTTGTTTTTGATAGCAATGTCTGGGATCCATGATAACTAATAGGTCCCTGTGATTACGTTCTCTCAAGTAGCTGGAAAGAAGTTACAATATTCACATTTTTTGAAATAGGCAACCCCTTGAACGCCTAAAGAAGCTGAAACGGAAGGTGACTGAATGGCTGTATAAGTATTAAATGCACCCATTGAATAGGTGACGTGACATTCTTTCGCTGTCATGCACTGCAAAATTGTCACATCGATATTTTTAACCAGG
This sequence comes from Rhinophrynus dorsalis, assembly GCA_037306005.1. Lineage (NCBI taxonomy): Eukaryota > Metazoa > Chordata > Amphibia > Anura > Rhinophrynidae > Rhinophrynus > Rhinophrynus dorsalis. The sequence goes on along the minus strand of CM074720.1, from coordinate 338,967,764 downwards.
CAACATGGTGAAACAGTTTAATGGTCGCACACTCTTCTGCATGTGGCCATTCAAAAATGAAACAAGAATAACTACCCTTGCTCCTTCCCTCTCATGTGCTCCTGAAAGTTCTCTCTTGGCTACCCATAAGGTCTTATATTTCATACTAAATTCTTCTCCTCTCCTTTAAATATTTTTCTTCTTCAGCAGCATCTTACATTTCTGTTCATCTCTTGGTACACTCATTCACACCATGCTTTCTTCTCAAGGATTACTTCTGTCCACTGCTTACACAAGTCTATCCATCTCTTGGCTTCAATCATTTTCACTGGCTGCCCTTTGATTTTGGAGGGCACTACCTATTACCATTCGCCAATCATCCACACTCAACACTTTCAAGCATTTTGGTAAAACCCACCTGTGGGGAATTCCAGAAAATAACTTAAAGCTTCCAGTGAGTACAAGTAAAAAGGAGACATCCAGTTGTATGGAAATAGTGGGTTGGCTAAGTTTAGTTGATTATCTGATGGGAGTATAGTATAAGATTAAATATTTTCTGTTGATGCTTGTGTTACTTTTTGATAAAATCTACTCTTGTTCTGGGTTCCTGCTTGCCTCTATCAGTCGTGTAGTGTCGTCATACGGACTTTAGAGATAGAGTGTGACAGTTGACAGGTAGACCCCAGAAAGATAATCATGATGTCAATATGATATATGTAGGGGAATTATAAGAAAAGAAGAATTACACAATTTAATGTATCCAATGTTATCACTAATATGCTAGAAGGCATCATATACTGCGGAACATCTGGATAAACTGCAATATTTGTGTGAATTAAAGTGTGGCCCAGGGATACACATACATCAACAACACCTTTGTCATGTGAGTAAGAGTATAACAAAGAGTGTTATGAAATATAATAAATGCAAGGCAATGCTATAAATAAAATAATTCAGTACAAAAATTGTACAAGACAAATAGTGAAGTAGTGATACCTTACAAAATAGCACCCTGTGTTGACAAAAGTTAAAGGTCCACTTGTGAGCAAAGTCTGAAAATTGCACCTTAATACACCACTAACAAGGTGTTTAAGGGACTGAGATATGTGTATCCAGTTTTGTGAGTAATGGAGCACGTGGGCAGTAAAGATCAAACATGCAGATACAACACAGTGTGGATTTGGCACTTGGATGGCACACAAACCATGTAATAGTGAGGCACAGTTCAAATGTATTATCAGATTTAGGTAGCCGCAAAGTAAACAACCAGCTGGATTATTAGCTTGTGAGGGTCTCACCTGTGTCTGTCAACATAACAGGCATGGATGTGCCTCTGAGAGTGGCATGAACAGTTCTCGTATCTCCAGATGATTGTTTGTAATGATTAGGCCCCTGTGATGGGAGAGGAGGCCAACTCTTTTTATTGTGGAGGGGGCAAATGTTGTATGAGGGCCCTCCAGGCCTAGCTCATAGCTTAATTTATAGAGTGGTGCCCATCTCCATGGGTGAACAGAGGGAGTGGAGAACTACAGTGAAATCAGAGATATACTGATAGAGAACCAAGTGATATTGCTAGCCTCTTTTCTAATCCTAAACACCAGGAGGTATCTGTTTGCAGCCAGGCAACTCAAAAAAAATAAAGTTAAAGCAATAATCTCATGCTATGATTTCCAAGGGAAACCATAAAGCTATGTAGCTTAATTATTTGTGCCACATATACTGACTCAGAAAAATAAAAATTCAGAAAGACAGTGTCAAAGTATCCACCTGAGGATTCATTACATTTGCTAACACAGAGGCTACCTCCGCTCCACTCATAAATTATGTATAGTTTGCAAGTGTCTGAAATGTAATGTACCTCTTACAAAACAGAAATCCTTAATAATCACTTGCACTATGTGCTTCCTCAATCTGACACTGTCTTTGATCTTTTCTTAATTTCCTTTGCACAGTTATGTTGATTTCTTTTTCATCTTTTACATTATAAGAATGTATTTGAAGTAAAAGTGAGAAATGAATGGATCAAGTTATCCTTTTGACTTTTACCTCTCATATTTTAATATTTCAGATCCCTTACATTCCTTAGTTTGAAAGAACAAATGTCAGTGAAAATATTACTTATAGATGAATAATTTTGTGTAACAATTTGGAGAAATATTACACTTCTTATTTTCACAGACATTCTGCAGTTGTGATGTATACAAAAAAAAATAGCAATCTTTTAATGTTCATTACATTCTTAATATTTAAAGAGATGATATATTTTACAATTTTAATGAATATTCATTTGGAATTAACATGTTTGTTACTTAAAAGGTGAACTAATGATTATCTTCATCTACATTATGTTGCTAAAGAGGATAACATGCTCACATGCAGCTTCATAAATTAAGCCGATAGCATATTTACTCATCATCAGAGCACATTCACTTCGCAAATATAAAGAAAGAAATGACAAGGGAAAAGAAAGGCATTTAAACTATTTAAGTCTGAAGGAACATAACATTCTTTCTTGAAATACAGGAAATACAACAAAGATTGTAAGAAGGCAATTAGGTTAGCAAAAATAGAGAATGAAATTTGAATTGCAAGGGAGATCAAGAATAATCCAAAAAAAGTTTTTCAAATACATAAATAGCAAAAAAGTTAAGTAAGAATACATTGGACCTTTCAAAATGAGAGGGGTGAGTTGATTTTGAAAGGATAAAGAAAAGGTTGATGTTCTAAACACTTTCTTAACATCTGTATGTAGCAGGGAACAATAAATGGTAGCAGACCCGCAAAAGTAACAAATAAAACCTTACCATTATAAGATATTGGGTTAACACAAGAAGAGGTCATGGGAAGACTGAACAAAATTAAGATTGACAAAGCCCTGATGGTATACATCCAAGGGATCTTTAAGAACTCAGTGCAGTGTTAACAAGACCCCTCTTTTTACTCTTTAAAGATTATCTCACCACAAGCTCAGTGCCAGCAGATTGGAGTAAAGCTAGTGTTTTTATTTAAGAAGTGAAATAAAACCTTACCATTATAAGATATTGGGTTAACACAAGAAGAGGTCATGGGAAGACTGAACAAAATTAAGATTGACAAAGCCCTGATGGTATACATCCAAGGGATCTTTAAGAACTCAGTGCAGTGTTAATAAGACCCCTCTTTTTACTCTTTAAAGATTATCTCACCACAAGCTTAGTGCCAGCAGATTGGAGTAAAGCTAGTGTTTTTATTTAAGAAGTGAACTAAAACAGAACATGGGAATTGTAGACCTGTGAGTTTGACCTCTGTAGTGGGAAAACTGCTAGAAGGGATAATAAGGGATTACAATGCAGAAAATAAGACTATTAGCAGGAATCAACATGGTTTTTTTGAGGAATAGATCATGCCAAACTAATCTTTTGAGCTTATATGAAGAAGAAAGTCGCAACCTAGATAGTGGTAAAGCAGTACATGTAGTATACCTAGATTTTGCAAAGACATTAGATACAGTGCCACACAGGAAGCTGGGGTATAAAATAAGGAAATTGGGGCTACAGGATAACTTTTGAAATTGGTCATAAAACTGTTTGAAGGATAGGGGACAGTGTGTTATTGTAAATGGAAAATTCTCCAATACAGTTAAAGAGAGAGAGAGAGTGAAGTACCTCAGGGTTCAGTACTTGGTCCACTGCTTTTTAACATGTCTATAAGTGGAAAAAGATATAGAAAGCAAAATATCAATATTTGTAGCATAATAAATTCAGAACAACATATTTCTTCTCTACAGAGTGATTTACATAAAATGGTAGATTGGGCAAACAAATGGAATATGAATTTTAATGTGGAAAAGTGTAAAGTCATGCATTTGGGAAGAAAAAACCCAGTGCTACTTCTGAACTTAATGGAGTCATTTTAAGGGACTTGTTGCTAAAGAAGGACCTGGGGATGGTTGTAAACTACAAACTTAGAAGCAGTGACCAGTGTCAAATATCAGTAGCAAAATCAAAGTCCTGTCTTGCATAAAAAGGGGTATTGAAGCAAGACTGCATAACATAACTTTGTCATTGTACGAATTATTGGTAAGACCTCACCTCGAATATGCAGTGCAGTTTTGGGCACCATTTCTGAAAAAGGTTACTCTAGAACTGGAGAGAGGACAGTGAAAAGCAACAAATTAATTAATGGAATGGAGGACTTGACATGAAGAACAACAAGAAAAGCTTGGTTTATTTACTCTAGTGAAAAGACAACTAAGAGGAGATCTTATCATAATGTAAAGTATATGAGAGGTCAATACAATGATCTCTCTGGTGCAAAAGCCTAACACAAGTTGCAGGGCCCCCCCATGGAACCTCTGAAGGGCCCCATGCCACAACACCAATTACAACCCACCCCCAATTTTTCCAAATTCCACATCCATAAAGATAAATGGATACAAAGAAGAGGGAGAATGCTTTTAGGCTAGTGTCTATTATAATTTGAAGACATTCACAAGACTAAAGAAGTTAAAGGCACAACACCCCCTAAAAATGTACATGCCTAGGGTTATATACACTTAAATATCATAGACATCATGCTAGACTCTGAAATACTTCTCCTTGTGTTCTCTGTGGCATATAATCCAGTCTTGCATATGCTATGAGGGAGCAGCCATTTTTATCCCTTCCATTGCTCCAAATGATTGTCAACTGGTCTTCAAGAGGTAAACCAAACACCAGAATGATTACACTCCTCTCTAGTATCATCTTGGATTCTAGAGTTGTCCACAGGAGACATATCTAACTCCATGTCATGCTTACCGTTCCTTCGCTCCCTCGGTGGCTTCTGTGCGCTTCCGGGTTTCGGATGCGCGTCGCCACGCTAGCGTGGTGACGTCATCCGTCACCCGCACTTCCGGGTTTGGGCCCGTTATAGTCGCGCGCTGCTTCTCTGCGGCGCGCGATTATAGCGTTCCTGAACCTGAGTTGGGGATTCCTCAGCAGTCCAAGCCTTCCTGGGTTGAGTCTCATTTCTGCCTGCAGCAGTCCAGCCGTCCTGGGTTGAAGCCTCTGTTCAGCCTGCTCTTTCTTGTCCTGCAGCCTGGGTCCTAGTACCTTCTTGCCTCCATTGTTTCCAGGGCTCCTGGGTCCTAGTGCCTTCAGTCTCCCTTTCTCCCAGTGCTTCTCTGCCTGACTCCTAGGCCCCCTTCCTAGTTTCCCGCTACTCTCCTCTCTCCCTAGAGGGCTTCTTGTCCCTGCTTGCTCCCGTCTCTCCTGCCAGGGGTCTGCTCCTGCCTTACAGGTCTTCCAGTCTTGTAGCCTTCCCTATCCGCTCCCTACCAGCTTCCTGCCCTTAGCCTCAGTACTTCGGCCTAGTCCTCCTTGTTCTTGTAGTTGGAAACAGACCTTCCCTGGGGTTGGTGGTGGGTGTCCTCACTGTAGTGCGTTATCCTGGGCCCTCTTCGGCTCAACCGAGGGGGGTCATCTGGCTTCGCGGCCAGCACCTTTACACGGCCTTGGCCGCAGCACAACGCACTACAGGGGGCCTGCGCACACCAGCTACGCTCTCCAGTGTCGCACTCAAGCCTTCACTCCACCAACCCTTGTTGGAGGAGTCGCTTATTCCTGATAGCCTATATCTCTACTGGTACATTCATCTCCTGTAGAGTTGAGCCAGGGGTATCTGACATTATAATCGCGCCACCCTTCTAGTCTAATGGCTTCTGACCCCACTGAGCTGTCTGAGGCCTTATTACGGCAAGGCGCCGTGTTGAGCCAGCACGCAACACAGATAGTACAACTCGACCAGAAGTTGGATACTATCACACATCTTCTACAGCAAATGCAACGTGAAGTAGCAGCCCCCAGGGATAGGGAACCCACTCTGGCACACGCTATGCCGTCTCCTGTTCCTGCCTTTTTGCCCTCTCTCCCTCGTCTCCCTCTACCAGAGCGTTTTGATGGCTCCACCTCTGATGTACGGGGCTTCTTGAACCAGTGTTTATTGCATTTTCGCTGTCAGCCTGACTCCTACTCCTCTCCTCAAGCCAAGATCGCCTTTGTTGTTTCCCTTCTTAAGGGCCAGGCCTTGGCCTGGGTTACCCCCTTGTTGGACCACAGGTCTCCCATCTTGGATGACTTTGATACCTTCCTTACAGCCTTCAAAGCAGTATTCGATACACCCGGTCGTCAGACCAAGGCTGAGACTGCTTTGCTGGAGATCAGTCAGGGACAACGTTCCTTGTCACAGTATGCTGTGGAGTTCCGCACGCTGGCCTATGATACAGACTGGGGTGCCAGCGCCCTCAAGGCAGCCTTCCGCAAGGGTCTTCATGACCGCATCAAGGACGAGTTGACCACCCGAATAATACCGGAAACGTTGGAAGGATTGGTGGCGCTATGTTCATCTTTGGAACACCGCTTGTCTGAGAGACGGAGTGAGAGAGATCGGGACAGAGGCCGCCGTCCTGTTCCTCGTCCTCCTATCCGTCTGGCTGCCCGGTTTCAGCATCCGCCCACCGTCCCTGATTCCAGTCCGGAACCCATGGAGATTGGCCGTATTTTTCGTCTGTCAGATGAAGAAAAGGCTCGACGTCGTGCCTCAGGTCTGTGTCTCTATTGCGGAGCTCCTGGTCACATAGCACGTGAATGTCCCAATAAGCAGGGAAACGCCAGGACTTAGGTAGTAGGGGAGTCTCCCTAAGTTCGGCTATCATCCCCAACAGTCTGACACAATGTCTTAGTGTTCCAATCTTCCTATCCTGGAATGGTCGCACCCTTGGCACGCAGGCTTTCATTGACTCCGGTGCTTCTGGCCTCTTTTTCGACGCTACCTTTGCTTCCCAGCATGGGATTCCTCTACGTCTTAAGCATCTGCCTCTACGTGTGCTGGCCATTGATGGAACACCCGTGGGGAAAGGTTTGATTACTCATTCCACTCAACCATTAACACTACATGTAGATAGTCATATTACCGAGTCCATCACTCTGGATATCATTACTTCACCCAGTACCCCAGTAATCTTAGGGTACCCTTGGTTGTGTTCCGCTAACCCGAACATCAATTGGGCTACAGGCTCTCTTGATTTTACCGGTACCTTACCCATGATTTCGGGGGGTTCCACAGCGCTCTTGTCTACTTTTACTGCTGATTCCCCTCTAGTGATTCCTGAACCCTACAGAGATCTAGCCGAGGCTTTTAGTAAACGACGGGCCGAGACCCTTCCGCCTCACCGCCCATATGACTGCCCCATCGATCTGCTTCCTGGTACTATGCCTCCTCGGGGTAGGACGTATCCACTCTCCGTCCCTGAAACCGCTGCCATGGAGGCCTATGTAAAGGATAATCTTGCTCGAGGCTTTATCCGTCCATCCTCCTCACCCGCTGGAGCAGGTTTCTATTTTGTGGCTAAGAAAGACGGCACCCTCCGTCCCTGTATAGATTATAGGGGTCTGAATAACATCACCCGTCGTAATTGCTACCCCCTACCGCTTATCTCAGAGCTCCTAGATCGTCTCCGTGGAGCCAACTTCTTCACCAAACTGGACTTACGCGGAGCTTATAATTTAGTCCGGATGCGCGAAGGGGACGAATGGAAGACTGCATTCAATACACGATCAGGGCATTATGAATACCTTGTCATGCCCTTTGGTTTACGCAATGCCCCTGCAGTCTTCCAAGCCCTTATTAATGACATCTTTCGGGACATGTTGTCCTCATTTGTTGTAGTTTATTTGGACGACATACTGGTATATTCCAATACCTTATCTGAGCACCGTCTTCACGTACGACAGGTCCTAGAGCGGTTATGGGCCAATCACCTTTATGCCAAACTGGAGAAATGCCTTTTCGATCAGACCACTCTTCCTTTTTTGGGGTACATAGTATCACCTAAAGGTCTGGCCATGGATCCTGCCAAAGTATCTGCTGTACAGAATTGGCCTCTCCCACGGAATCTCAAAGCTGTGCAACGCTTTATTGGCTTCGCCAATTATCATCGACGTTTCATCCAAGGCTTTTCCAAGCGCATACAGCCCATTGTAGCCCTTACTCGTAAGGGTGCTGACCCGTCCTCTTGGTCCTCGAAGGCTATGGCAGCCTTTATTGCCCTGAAACAGGCATTCTGTACTGCACCCATCTTATCCTATCCGGACCCTCTCCAACCATTCATCCTGGAGGTTGACGCTTCTGAAACCGCGGCTGGAGCAGTTCTTTCTCAGCGGTGCCCCTCCACTGGAGTTCTCCATCCATGCTCCTTTTTCTCTCGGAGCTTCTCTGCACCTGAAAGGAATTACGATACTGGTAATCGTGAACTCCTGGCGATTAAATTGGCATTAGCTGAATGGCGTTACCTCCTTGAAGGTTCTCCGCATAAAATATCCATTTACACGGACCACCAGAATTTGGCATATCTGGCTTCGGCCAAACGTCTAAACGCCCGACAGGCCCGCTGGTCCCTATTCTTCTCTCGTTTTGATTTCTCTATTTCTTACGTTCCAGGGGTAAAAAACACCAAGGCTGACGCTTTGTCCCGCCTTCAAGAGCCGCCCTTTGTCTCTTCTGTACCGGACACTATACTACCCTCTTCTTGTTTCATAGGCGCCTTGGCCACCAGTACCTTGCAACGCATCCGGAATGCTCAGTCCTCTGCCCCTGCTGGGAATCCTCGTGCATCCGGGGCTTTATTTGTTCCCTTGCAATATCGGTCTGAGGTCCTCCGTTGGGCCCATCATTCGTTGGTTGGGGGACATGCTGGAGTGACAAGGACCTATGAACTATTGTCTCGCCATTTTTGGTGGCCGTCTCTTCGAGCCGAGGTGGCGTCTTTTGTTTCCTCCTGTACCATTTGTGCCCGCATGAAGACGCCCCGTTGCAGACCATCAGGGCTTCTTCACCCTTTGCCTATTCCTGCTCTTCCCTGGTCCCAAATCGCAATGGATTTTATTGTAGACCTTCCGGTTTCTTCTGGCAAGACGGTTATATGGGTGGTTGTTGACCGTTTTTCTAAGCAATGTCATCTGGTCCCGTTACCTAAGCTACCCACTGCCTCGGATCTTGCTGACCTTTTTATTTCTGAGATAGTCCGTATCCATGGTGTTCCCCTACATATCACCTCTGATCGGGGTCCTCAATTCATCTCCGCTTTTTGGAGGTCATTTTGTGGCCGCTTGGGGATCACTCTGCAGTTTTCATCTGGCTATCATCCCCAGACCAATGGGCAGACCGAAAGGTTGAACCAATCCTTGGAGCACTTCCTGCGTAGTTTCTGCAACCACCAACAGGACAATTGGTCTCACCTACTTCCTTTGGCTGAGTTCTCCCTAAACTCTCACTACCACTCCTCCTTAGGCTGTTCGCCTTTTTTTGCTGCTCTGGGTTTCAACCCCAGGATTTTGCTGGTTTCTCCAGGGGTTGCCTTGGCGCCCGCCGCTGAGGTTCGTGTGCAGTCCCTGGTGGACCATTGGCGACGTATTCGCTCTTCTTTGTTTTCAGCCCAGGTGCGCCACAAGGTCCAAGCGGACCGTCGTCGTTCTTTGGCCCCCAAGTTTGCTGTTGGTGACAGGGTCTGGCTTTCCACCAAGAATGTGCGCCTGCGTCAACCTTCTGCCAAACTTGGCCCTCGGTTTTTAGGCCCATTCCGGGTGCTCCGTCGGCTCTCTCCGGTGGTATATCGATTGGCTCTTCCCTCTTCCTTACGGATGCACCCGGTATTCCATGTCTCTCTCTTGAAGCCGTGGTGTCCGTCCCATCCTTCGCATCCTAGGATTCGGGTTCCTAGGCCCGTGGTCCATGAGGGCCGGGATGAATATGTCATCGATGCCATCCTGGACTCCCGCTTGGTTCGTCGCCGGCTCCAGTATCTGGTCAACTGGCGCGGTTACGGCCCCGAGGACCGCTCCTGGGTCCCATCCTCGGATGTCCATGCCCCTGTCCTTCTTCGGCATTTTCACGCCCGCTTCCCCCTTAAACCCCGTCCTGGCCTCCGGAGGCGGCCCTAGGAGGGGGGGAGTGTCATGCTTACCGTTCCTTCGCTCCCTCGGTGGCTTCTGTGCGCTTCCGGGTTTCGGGTGCGCGTCGCCACGCTAGCGTGGTGACGTCATCTGTCACCCGCACTTCCGGGTTCGGGCCCGTTATAGTCGCGCGCTGCTTCTCTGCGGCGCGCGATTATAGCGTTCCTGAACCTGAGTTGGGGATTCCTCAGCAGTCCAAGCCTTCCTGGGTTGAGTCTCAGTTCTGCCTGCAGCAGTCCAGCCGTCCTGGGTTGAAGCCTCTGTTCAGCCTGCTCTTTCTTGTCCTGCAGCCTGGGTCCTAGTACCTTCTTGCCTCCATTGTTTCCAGGGCTCCTGGGTCCTAGTGCCTTCAGTCTCCCTTTCTCCCAGTGCTTCTCTGCCTGACTCCTAGGCCCCCTTCCTAGTTCCCCGCTACTCTCCTCTCTCCCTAGAGGGCTTCTTGTCCCTGCTTGCTCCCGTCTCTCCTGCCAGGGGTCTGCTCCTGCCTTACAGGTCTTCCAGTCTTGTAGCCTTCCCTATCCGCTCCCTACCAGCTTCCTGCCCTTAGCCTCAGTACTTCGGCCTAGTCCTCCTTGTTCTTGTAGTTGGAAACAGACCTTCCCTGGGGTTGGTGGTGGGTGTCCTCACTGTAGTGCGTTATCCTGGGCCCTCTTCGGCTCAACCGAGGGGGGTCATCTGGCTTCGCGGCCAGCACCTTTACACGGCCTTGGCCGCAGCACAACGCACTACAGGGGGCCTGCGCACACCAGCTACGCTCTCCAGCGTCGCACTCAAGCCTTCACTCCACCAACCCTTGTTGGAGGAGTCGCTTATTCCTGATAGCCTATATCTCTGCTGGTACATTCATCTCCTGTAGAGTTGAGCCAGGGGTATCTGACACTCCAAGAGGATAATACAGATGGCTCAGTTGGTTAATGCACCAGCTGTAGAATCTGTTCAATCCCCAGGGTCACAGGTTCTAGTCCCAGCAGTGTCAACTCAGCCCTATATGCTTCTGATGTCAATAAAATGAGTACCATTAAGTTAGATAATAAAATCTATATTCCCAGGCCATACTTGAAAACAAGAAACAATCTCAATGTACTCTTCCTGGTAAAATACTTTTATATTATTATAAGAGTATAATTTTACACAGGGAAACTTTCCTGTAGACCAGTTTGTAAGACACGCTGAAGGCATTTGCAGCATTCAAGGACTGAAAAGAACATTGTCTAAATATGCATGCAATGCACTGTAAAACTACAGTAGTGATACTTACCTAGGTAGGTCAATTATGTCTTTATAATTATTCTGTGTAACAGAAGAACTTGCCTAAGAAAGCATCCTTCATATAGCAGTTATATATACATACCTAGGCAAGTCCTTCTGTTATGCACAGTAACATATATATATATATATATATATATATATATATATATATATATCCACCTGCTGTATGATGGACTCCTACCTAGGTAAGTCCTTCTGTTACACACAGTAATTATATAGATATACATGACTGATGTATCATGAGCTCCTACCAAGGTAAGTCCTTTTGCTACAAGCAGTTATTATTTAGATATAGCTGACTGCTGTATGATGGACTCCTACCTAGGTAAGTGGTTCTGTTACACACAGAAGTCAGGTATATTTATATAATTACTGTCTGTAACAAGGACTTACCTAAGTAGGAGTAGGGATGGGTGAAAAAATTTGTCTTATACTGAAATCAGAGAATAATGGCACTTTCAGCTTTTCAAATAATTTTCTGTGAAAAGTGCCTATTTTCTGCTTTTTTCACCTAGCTCATGCCATTTAAATCAATGAGACCATTAAATTTAAACAACACATAACAAATATTATTTTATTTCCCAAAGGCATAGTATAAAAGGGGCATGAGTGTGCTTGTGTTGGTGGGTGGAGTTAGGGAATGAATCAGTTGAACAGGAAAATTGTTTTTTTGGGGGGGGTTCTTGACTGGTATAGGGGGACAGTTAATAAAAAAAATAAATCAATAACATAAAATAAGAAATTTGTATGTAAAGTGATAGAGACAGGAACTTCCTGACATAAGCTGTCACTTGGGGGGACTGATACTTGTCTTGATAGATTATTTTGTAGAGGATGATTTGTTAGAATTGTTGTTAGAGGCCCAAGCCCTGAGGACTTAGATTTATTAGAAGCACAAGTCCTAAGGAAATATTGATTTGTAGGTCTTAAGATTGTTTGGCACAAGCCCTAAGGAAACACTGATTTGTAGGACTTAGGCTTGTTAGAAACAAACCCCCAAAAACTGTTTTTTTTTTTTTTTTTTTAGGACACTGTTTTTTTTATTTTATTTTTTCAACGCACAAGCCTTGAGAAAAAAAAATGCCCTACTGGCCTAGTGCCAGCAGGCCATGTTGGCCAGTGGCCACTGGCCCTTGTCAAAAGTCCATAATTGTGGAATTTGCAACTGCTGTTCTTGCTGCTGCTGTGTTGTTTAAGCAACAGGATGATTAGGCAGCTGAAAGGGTATGGGATCAACAATAGCAGTAACATGGGTGATGGATGATGAAGGTCCCACTTGCCACGACTAGCTCCAGTGATGCACCTGAGGCAGTAGCAGCACAATAAGTAGTCCCTAATATATATGGAGAAAAGAAGAAGTTGGCCAATAATTCTTCTCCACCTTCCCCTCCTCCAAAATCATGGGTGTGTTGCTATTAGAATATAACATTTTCCCTTGAGAGCAGGAACTGTGCCTCTCATCAGCAACTGCAATGTGCACATTGTGTGGTAAATAACATCTAGGGGCACAACTGTATCCAAACACCATGACATCAGAAACCATGTACTGCTGTTGTCACTATACCCCTTGTCCAGAACCCACTAATGACAAATTGCTATCAGTTTAATAGTAATGATGAACCCTCCCTGCCACCATCTTAGGATATTCCGTGGGATGGAATCTCCTCATATGCTGCTTGATGCCCTGCTTGCGATTCTAGTCCACCACACTGGCGTGTGTGTTCAGTGCACCACACAGTGTGCAATGGGTGGAGACAAACTGCCACATCCTAACAACAGAGTGGCTATCATTTGGCGGGGGAGGTAACAATGAACTAGGTGGGTTGGCAGAAGATGTAGTTATTCTAGAGGAAGAAGGAGATTGTGAGTTAGTTGTTTTGCTCATCATAGAAGTCCAGTCTCTGCCTGGTTTTCTCTCTTCTTCCTCCTCTTTGATCTTTGCCTCTCCTCTTGTTGCCTTTCTGGAAAGTCAGGGGGTACAGCAACAATGGTGTTTGATTTCTGTGGTGGGTGTTTGGCTTTAACATGTTTGACATAAAGGTCATAGTGTCTGTTATCAGGGTGTTTGTGCCAAGTTGTGTTCCCTTCTTCTCTTGTCACAAATTGTGCACAGTGCCGTTGGTGATGACTGCACAGTGCCTGCCCCAAGATAAAAACTAATCCCACACCCGTAACTTCAGGGGGTAGGGAACAGGTGGAGAAGAACTGCCTCTTTCTTCTTCTCCTCCACATTCCCCTTCACTGGCTGGGGCAGAGGATGATGTTGCTATTGTTGCTGCTACTGCTTAGAACAAACACTGCAACTATGACCAGGAGTATTGCTGCTGCTGAAAACTGGAACCTGTCCTAATCCCAGATCACTTGTTGACCCCTGTCCCACTGTGTCCACAGTGGTCTTTGGCACACTAGCCTGCTCCTCTGCATCCTGCTGCCCTTGCAACTCAGCAGCAGCAGGAATTAGAGCAGTTGCACATTTTGCAAATTCCAAAAGCTCACTGCTGTTTGGAGGAGGAGATGAGCAATGTGACAGAGGGTCTCCTGATATCACACTTGCCATTTCTTGGTGATGTGAAGAAGGCAGACTTTCAGCAGTAGCAGTAGGCACAGGCAGCTGATCTGTGCTCCTGTTGGTGGTGGTGGTATTATTGCAGTGGTGACAATTCTGCCTTCTTTAGGATTGTGTTCCACATGGACAATGCCGTGGTGGGAAGGGGACTCCCAGGCTCTGGGCTCCCTTGACTGCTAGTCTGGACACTCTCAATTGCTTACCCTACCACTCTCCTAACACTAGTCCCACCAGCTGCTTCACCATCACTGTTACTACTACTACTAACACCAACCACATCAATTTCAGCCCCTGAGTTTTCCTCCTCACAGTCACTATTTATATGAGGATATTATTGATTACCCCCTCCTTCACTCCTGATGCTAACAAGCTGCTGGACCTTAGTAGTAGTACTAGCACTGGTGGTACTGCTTGGGAATTGGAAGTGTGACTTAGGGTCCCTGCTGTCACACCTGGTATCATCTTCTTCTTCCTCCCTCCTGAGTATTACAATACACACTACCAGCAGGTTCAGCACTGGTGGCAACAGGTTCAGCATTGGCAGCAGGGGTAGTAATGGAAGCAGGCACAGCACTGGTGGTGGCACTGGCAGCACGTCTGACAGCCGGCACCACGCTGGTGGCAGCAGGGGTAGTACTTGCAGCAGACACAGCACTGGTGGTGGCACCGGCAGCAGGGGCAGTGCATCTGACAGTAGGCACAGCATGTCTGGCCACATGCACAGGCAGCTAACCTGTCCTGCTCTCACTACTTCTACCCTATTGTTCCTCCCTTGACATTAATTTCCCCAAAAACCCTAGGGGAGATTTAGAGGGAGTGGCCAGCATTGCTTCTGTAGTGCTCACTTCCTCCTCAGACTCAGTGGACACATAATGGTCTATCCAGTTTCTCCTTTTATTAGTTTTAAAACCTGCTCATAGTGATAACAGTCACTATGAGCCTCTCCTGCCTCAATTTTCAAAACAAATAACAGCAGAACAGTACAGCACGTCTACTTCACTTTGTAGCTACTTCTGTTGTGTTTGATTTCCATAAATAGAAAGGTGAAAAACATGTAAATCAATGGGTGGAAACTTTTGAGTCATCAAAAAAATGGCAAAAACTTTTGGCCAATGAGTGAAAATGCAAAGATTTTAATTGCAGGTTTTAAAGCAGATTTCCCGTGAAAAAGTGGACAACAACGTGGCTTTTGCTGGATTTCTCTCGGGAACACGTAAATAACTTTTTCCCACCCCTAGGTAGGAGTCCATCATACAGGAGTCATTTATTTCTGTACAATTCTTTTCAGCTCCTTCTTTCCAAGTCAAGTGCCTCAGTCATTTCTATTCACCAAAGTCCGCATACCTCTATTCCACACACACTCACACACATTCGCTCTCTTACTTTCAATGGTTTTCCTCAGTCCATACAGGAATGATGATCTCCCTTCAGTAACTCCCCAGCTTGCCCAGCATGCACATTCCTGACTGGGGCTCTTAGGCCTGCCCAGCCATCTGTAACATATGCTGCAATTTGCTGTTATTGCCAATCTCATGCAATGCCGAGGCTAGCACGGTGTGTTAGTACTAACATGGACTTTTACCACCTAAAACTGCCTGGAAGGATTATTCTCTTCCTTTCCTTGTGCCAATGTAAGCACTTAACTACTGCACTTATTGTACCCCTTCTATAGAAAATGTAAACTGTAAAGTGCTAAGTACACCTGTTGGTATTATATAAATAAAATATATATACATACATACGTACAAGGACCACAACTGGAAGATTAACTCCCCAAGCCTTAATTATTCCCCTCCCAGCACGTATGTGAAATCTGCTGCCTGCCCTTAACCTTTTGAGTGCAGAAGGGCTGCAATGTGTTGTGTACCCCTCTGGAACTCAAAGGGTTAAGCTACAGTCTGACTCTTAGATCTGAGCTGAGCAGCCTGCCGCAGTTGAGTCCAGAGACTCACCGGGGGCCAGGGCCAAATAAGCACACTGTCTGGGGGCTCCAATATATTATAATTGTCCCCACATTCTTGGGGCCTCTCTAGTCTGGCATCCCCCACACACACACTGTGGGGCTTCTGCTACACCTCTGTTCTGGGGATCATTTCATTCTAAGGTCTGATCAAGAAACCAAGGACCACCCTTGAGATTAGGGGAAAGGAGGTTTCAGCTTCAGTAGAGGAAGGGGTTTTTTTTTACAGTAAGGTCTGTCAGATTGTGGAATTCCTTGCCAAAGGATGTGGTAATCGTAGATACAATGGATACATTTAAGAGAGGGTTAGACACATTTCTCTCAAGCAGGTGCATACTGTACATGGTTATACTATGTATTACTAGGAAACAGGAAGTTCAGTTAAAACTTACTTATTTTGCAGCAGGAAGGTTTATAGAATTCTCATTTTTCTGGATTATGAGGCAAAAGTTGAACTTGATGGACTTGTGTCTTTTTTCAACCCAATTTACTATGTTATTATACAACTTTAGTAACATAGTAACATAGTAAATGAGGCTGAAAAAAGACATGTGTCCATCAAAAAGCCCTCTGGAGCCATAAATTCTTCTAAATTCATGAAGCTTGATTCAATTAAAAAGCATTATACATACAGAATACTTATAATAGTTCAGTAGAATATAGCAAATATGCATATAGGCTAAACAAAGAAAAAAATACAGTTATGCAAGGCCTCATTTATACGTACTAGATTTACTGCTTTGCTTTGGCATGTCTGAAATGTAAGTGGAGGGGGATCAGGTCTATAAAGTATGAATTAATTCCTCATATTTAACTTAAACAATTACTTTATCTAATATAATGATTTGAGTACTTTGGTATTTGGCAATACCTTTTTATTTGTACAAACAAATTATGATTTTAAGACCCGCTTTCAAGAGATCAATTCTCTTCCACAGGTCAAGCAATACTGAATCACAAGTCTGTTCAATCCCATTAGTCTGCTCAAAACAACGCAGAGTTCCCAAGTTAGATAGCAATCTAGGATGCTTACAGGGGGAAGAGTGGAGAGTGGAATTTTAAAAACATCCAAAAATGAAAGACATTTCTTGAGAAGTGGTCATAAAATATAAACTGTTAGTCCAAATAAAAAAGTATCACCAAATATCAAAGTAATCATATCTTTGAATTATTAAGACTAATATGGTTTATACAAATTATTTAATTATATGTAATATGGAACTATTTTCAGTTGGAGGCTGTTCCAGTAGACACTCTAAATATATTCAAAAAAGCATTTGAGAATCCTGAATAATACCTCTTAGTATTTCTTCCAATGTCTTACTTGTGTGGAAGCCAAATTTACAAATCCTAAATCTCCAGATTTATATCTTGCTCCTTTTTGAATAATGTTACTACATTTGTTATTCTCACAGGGCACTGTGAAGTAAGAGTGTATCAGCAGATATTAAACAAAATGGCCTTGCTATTATTGATCCAAGCACCTTGACATCATACCAAGCAAACCAATTCTCAATGTTCAAATTATAGAAGCCCCCTTTGCTCGCTGCAGCAAAATGTTCAAATCAAAGATGCCCACAGAAATACTCTAACTATAATAGCACGCTGCCACTGGTGGTGGCGAGAGCAACAGAAAAACAGAACAAGAATCACACACACACACACACAGTTACGTCTTGGGCCTTTCCCAAGCCATACTAAGGGACATTTGAACAGATACTGGCTTTTATATGGCCAGCCTCGGTTCAAAATGGTTTCCAGACTTCCACTGGCTGGGATGTGGGCTTACACACCTCCCAGCCAATAAGCTTCTAGCGTGTTTCATCATTTCCCCCTCCAGATGCTGGTTGGCTGGGAGGTTGATAAGACCACATCACAGACAGTGAAAGTCTGGGAACCATTTTGAACAGCGACTGGCCATATAAAACCAGTCGTTGTTCAACTTTCCCTCAGAATGGCTTGGGGAACAAAAGGTAATTGAGGCAGGGTTTCTAGCTTTGTTTTCATGGTGCTGCCCTTAGCAGTGACAGTGGTGGCAGTGTGCAATTATAACTAGAATATATTTTGGGGACATCTATAATTTGAACATTTGCAGAAGCATGAAATAATAACTTGAATATTTTTTGGGGGGCATCTATGATTTCACTTTTTTTTATTATAGTCACACTGGATACAACAGAAGAAGACAGAAGACAAGGAGACGATTATATGATAAATGAAGATAAGAAAATGATGGCAGATAGAAGATTACAGAAGAATGGGGTAGAAAATGATAGGATAGTGTTAGGGATCGTATTGTTTCACATTATTGAGATTGTTAGGGATATTGTAGGATTAGTATTTTGGAGGTGGGGTGAGGGTGACTGTTTCTAGCTCACTCTCATTGTTTGACACTGTGTCAAACAATTAGTTGGCTAGTTTCCTATGATGTCCAAACCACTCACACTATTTAGCATGCTCTGTGGCAACAAAAAGCTGCAGCAAGCATTTGGATGCAATGTGGATTTTTGGCAACCAACACTCATTGCAGTGAATGCTGGCCAAACAATAGAATTCCGATGGTACAACTGTGTGTACTGCCCAGAACTTCTCTGGACCCCAATGATGCTTTTAGAGCCATTAATAATATCAAGCCCAAGAACTGTTCCACTTTTCCTTATAATAGCATCAAGTAATTTTAATTAAACATTGAGCGGAATGGTTAGTATTATACCAATATTTCTGTGATTGCTAGAGTTTAGTGTATTATAAGGCAGGACCCAGTGCCACTTTAGGACACACATATGTCTAGTGTGTTTCAGTCAATTGCATATTTGAAAGATCTTGTGGCACGATGCATTTTTTTAAAGTAACTGATAGAGTTGTGTCACTCAAAAAGGTACTGTTCAGTTATGTTAAAAGCTAGTGCCAAGTGGTAATAGATAGAGATTAAATGTTATACGTAAATGTTACAAAGAATGATACACTACAGTAAACAGCGGTGGCTCTTGGTTTTTGTGGGTCCTAACCCCACGTCTGTATACCTAATAGACATTGCAATTGATTTTGATTACATGAGATGGCAATACTGTATAATTGTTGTGGGTCCTTTTGACCTAGTGGGGGCCCTAAGCAGACACTTATTCTTCTTAAAAGAAGGGGGTGTTGGGAAAACCTTGCAAGACTGCAGGAATAATATGCACAGCATTTTCAGCTGCTACAAGGGGCTGCATAATCGACTGTATGAAAGATGCTTTGGGGCAGATGCTGTTTGAGATATTGGGGCAAAACATTTTTTTTATTTTTGTAGGATTTGCAACTAATATTTTTAAGTCCTTTGATATGCTCTACAATTGAAAGAAGTGGTTGGCTACACATGGTATAAGTAACAGGCACTCAAAAAGGCTATTGCCTAGATTTCTAGGCTTCAGAGACATGTACATTGCTTTTTGAGGACAAAGTCCAAAAGAGACTGGAAAATTATATGGTGAATAAAGCACCTGGACCTGATGATATACACCAAAGGGTACTTAAGTAACTTAGTTCAGTATGAGCAATACAATTATACTTAACCCTTTGAGTGCCAGAGGTGTACGCAACGCATTGCAATGCAATGCATAGCGTACCCCTCTGGCACTCAAAGGGTTAATATTTATTGATTCAGTTTCATTAGGCATAGTGCACTGTGATTAGAGGAAAGCTGATGTAGGTCCACTGTTCAAAAATTAAAGATCTATGAGCTTGACTTTCATAGTAGATAAAATACAAGGAGGGTTACTAACTGACAATATTCAGAACTATGTGAAGACAAACAATAATATTAGTAAGATTCAGCATGAAGAATAGATCATGTCAGACTAATTAATATGCATTTTACAAAAGGGTAAGTAATAATTTGGACAAGGGAATTGTTGTTGATATAATATACTTGGATTTTGCAAAATCCTTTGATACTGTGCCTCATAACAGGTTACTGGATAAATTAAAATACTTCAGTTTGGGGGGTGATATCTGTAAATGGATTGAGAACTGGTTAAATGATAGATGGTCGAGAGTTGTTGTAAATGGAACCTTTTCAAGCTGGTCTAAAGTCGTAAGTGGATTGCCACTGGGTTCAGTCCTGGGACCAATGCATTTTAATTTGTTTATTAATGATCTAAAAGTTGGAACTGAAAGTATTGTCTCAATCTTTCCTGAAGACACTAAGATGTGCAAGGAAATACATACAGGGCTGGATGTTTTTTCTCTGCAGAATGAATTAGATAAACTGAGTGAATGGGTAGAAAAGTGGCAGATGACATTTAATGTAGATAAATGTAAGCTTATGCTTTTGAGCTGTAGAAACAAACATGCTACACATACACTAAATGGGAAACAACTTAGGGAATCCTCATTAGGGAAAGTTTTAAGAATACTGACAGACATTAGACTTCACAGCAGTGTGCAGAGTCATTCAGCTGCTGCAAAAGCAAATAGGGTACTATCATGCATAAAAAGAGGCATAGATGAACGGGATGCTAATACAATTCTACCTCTATATAAATCATTGGTAAGGCCTCAACTAGAATATGGAGTACAGTTTTGGGCACCAGTTCTTAAAAAAGACATTATTGAACTGCAAAAAGTGCAGAGATGTGCATCAAAACTGACAAGGGGATTGGAGGGTCTGAGTTATAAAAAAAGAATAGCCAAACTGAGTTTGTTTACATTAAAGAATAGACATCTAATGGGTGATATGATTGCCATTTACAAATATATTCAAGGTCAATACAAAGGACTATCCAATTAATTATTTACTCAAAGATCTGAGTTAAGAACGAGTGGTGATCCATTAAGACAAGAGGAAAGGCAGGGATGTTTTCCAGTAAGGGCTGTAATGCTATGGAATTCTTTGCCTCAGGATGCTGGTCTTTCAGATACTGCAATGGCTTTCAAAAATGCAACGGATACCTATCTAACACAGAACAATATTGAGAATTATGATAGATGACATCAATGCAGATATCGGAAGAGGTGGGAAGGAGGCAATACTTGGGGATGGGAACAGACAAGATTGACAGGCTGCTGTACAGAGCTGTATCTCAGCCTATACAGAACTGACATCACCGGCTTAACTTTACATGGCAATATCTTGGGTTACACAGCATTATATAAAAAAAGAAATAAAAGGATTAATATAAAAAAATAAAAATAAATAAAAGGATTACAGATTAAGATGAACATTCAGATAAAGACAACATTAATGGAGATGAGAGTTCCCCTTTAAATTCCGCCCTCTGTTTTACAGTCTTTATGTGTTTCGCATTTTTTAAATAAATGGTAATAATGTTAACAAGATGTATTTTTAGTTTTTGAATATTTTTTACATTTAATCCAATGCTTTGGATAAGGACACTTGGCAACATGAGCAGATATTAGTGGATGCCAGTAGTCAAAAGTTTTTGGACACCTCAATTTTTGGTACTTTTAGTTATTGCCATATAACTTGACAAAAACATTAGAAAAACATGTAAACATTGGGTATTTCTAAAATCAAGACAAATATAATCTGTTTAGCAGGGTTTTTTTAGTGTTTGTAGATGTGTAAAATATTTTTCGTGCAAAAGGTAAAAAAAAATACATTTGTTACATTTGTTTCATCATATTTTATAAATATTTCTACAGGAAATTTTATGAAAAAATGGTATCTTCAGAATGCCCATTTTATGGCAAGAAAAACAGTATATAATATATTTGGGTACATTAAATGAGTAAGAGGAAAATTACAGCTAAACACAGTAGAAGTGTTAAAATAGACATTGTCCAGAAGTAGCAAAAATTCAGGTGTTCTAAATCTTTTGACTGCTATTGTAGAAGTCACTATATCCAACAGAAAAAGAGAGTGCCACTGATGAATATGTAAATTATTTACTTTTTATTTTACCAAAAATAAAAAACAATAATAATGGACATTCATTGATTAAAAATGTTTCAATACTTTCAAAATGCAACAATATATATTATAAAAATAGCAACCATGTGTAAAGTAATTGTATTATATGGCTCACTTAGGTGCTGAACTCCTTCGTTTAAGTATACACAATGTCCCAATTTTAATTCACAAAATATTACCCCGAGGAAGCTCTGTCAATCATCACTAAACGCGTTGGAGACAGGTGACTGAATCCAGTATCATTATATGTCCCAGATGAAAGATTTAGCCAAAAAATAAACGATCAGCCTTGG
Source organism: Rhinophrynus dorsalis (assembly GCA_037306005.1). Classification (NCBI taxonomy): domain Eukaryota; kingdom Metazoa; phylum Chordata; class Amphibia; order Anura; family Rhinophrynidae; genus Rhinophrynus; species Rhinophrynus dorsalis. Next base: position 338,945,818 of record CM074720.1, on the reverse strand, counting down.
AGATATTGGAGGTGCTTTAAAGTAGAGAAGAGATGGACGAAGTAAACCTGCCCGTGGCAGATGGGAGAAAGAGAGAGCAGTTGATTTAACTGCTAAATTCACACCCACCATGGCAACAGCACTAAAATGTGATTAGTTGTTGTCTTCATGTTCTCAAATGATTTTGTACTATTGTTGCTGGTAGTGGTGGAACTTTTCAGTTTTGCAAACAGAATCCTTGGGAGTAGGAGTATCCTCATTATTTATTGCACAAGCTGCAGCAACCATAACTGCAGTCAGTTTTTGGACTACCACTTTACTGCCATGTCTATGCACTCATACTACTCCTTTCCCTTAACCCCTAATTAGTGTTGAGCGAGCACCACGATGCTCGGGTGCTCGGGTGCTCTGACCGAGCACCCCCTGAGGCTCGAGTGCTCGGCCGAGCACCCGAGCCCCATTGGAATGAATGGGGCAACACCAGGCACCCCCTGCTCTGATGAGGGGAGGGTGCCTGGTCAATGCCCCCTTCATCTCAGCTATGCCCCCTTCATCTCCGAATGCCCCCTTCAGCTCCGCAATGTCCCCCTTCAGCTCCGCTATGCCCCTCTTCCACAATGTGCCCCTTCATCTCCGCTATGCCCCTCTTCCACAATGTGCCCCTTCATCTCCGCTATGCCCCTCTTCCACAATGTCCCCCTTCATCTCCTCTATGGCATAGAGGAGATGAAGGGGGACATTGTGGAAGAGGGGCATAGCGGAGATGAAGGGGCACATTGTGGAAGAGGGGCATAGCGGAGATGAAGGGGCACATTGTGGAAGACGGGCATAGCGGAGATGAAGGGGGACATTGTGGAAGAGGGGCATAGAGTCTATGCCCCTCTTCCACAATGTCCCCCTTCATCTCCGCAATGCCCCCTTCATCTCCGCAATGCCCCCGTACCTCCAGTCCCTGGTGGTCCAGCGGAGCTTCTTCGGATCTGTGCCTCTTCCGGCACAGATCCCCGCCACCCGAACATGTCGGGCGAGCACATGGCGGTACTCGACGAGTACCGCCATGTGCCGAGCAGAGCGATGCTCGAGCCGATCCGAGCATCGGCCGAGCACGCTTGCTCATCACTACCCCTAATACATTTGCTGGACATAAGTAGTGTTGATTTTTCAGTAAAGTACATACCAGAACTGTTTGCATGTGGAGTGATTTTTTTCCTCAAAGTAATGTATTATGTACATCCCTGTCTCTAAAATCTGTTATTGCCAGTCTGATCCCAGCCTCTCTCTGTTACTTATCAATCAAATGTTTTTATTTTTTTATTATTTTATAAATTGTCCCTGTCAATATCTAAAAGAAATCACAAGCCTATCTATCTTGCATTACATGTAACTAATGTCAAAATTTCAGTAGCAGCTTTCTCTCCTATCTTGATTACAGTGTTAGTTTTTACAGTACAGATCAGGATGAGGGCAGGCCTGTTCAGAATCAGCAGGTGCACAACACCCCCACACCTTACTTTATACTTGTTTCTCTACTCTTGTAGTAGTAGAAGTGAATGTCAGTAAAGTTGTACTTGTCTGTCTCTTGGGTGTATGATGTTTCATTTGTCTGCAAAATATATCAGTCAGACTCAGTCAGTGACAGAAAAAGGGTCAACTAGCTCAGAAACAAACTTTTATAAAGGTCCCTGAGTGGACCGAAACGTTGACTTTATAACCAAATAAAATTATTTCTTTATTATTTAAAAATTCCCACTGGTGCTGCGCTCATTTCTCTTGTGTATATATATATATATATATATATATATATATATATATATATATATATATATGTGTGTGTGTGTGTGTGTGTGTGTGTCATACTGATTGTCAATAGTCCTTAATAACTGCAAGAATACATTGAAGAGCTACAACAGGAAAACAAACATTTTGGTCTGAAGTGGATTATCAACCAAACACAAGTCATGATTAACACATTTACCATACCAAGGAAAGTCACAGTAGATGGACTAGAACTAGAAAAAGTGGAGAAATATGTTTACCTTGGACAGGAAATGTCAACATATGAAGACACTATGCTAGAAACTGAGTGACGAATAAAAGGATTTGGAAAAATTAGTAGTACTGTCTTTAAGACAAATTTACCACTCTGCTTCAAGCAAAAAGTTTTCGAACAATATGCCCTCCCAGTCCTTACATATGGCTGTGAAACATGGACACTGAATGCCAAAGCCAAACAAAAACTTAGAGTTACACAGAGAATTATGGAGCAGCAAATTCTAAACATAACAAAAAGAGACCAAAAAACGTGTCTATGATGTAATTGATGTAATTTGCTTCTGAAATGGAAATGGACAGGCCACATAGTAAGAAGACTTGAAGGTAGATGGACCAAATTAATTTTGGAATGGATTTCACTCAATACTAAATGCCCAAGAAGAAGACAAAAGACAAGGGGCTGCGTTCAAATGAAGGTGATAAATGTTACCTCCTGTTTTATCAAAAATGTTCCAGTTGAAGTCTATGGAGACACCTGGAGATAAAAGTAGAGAAAAAATTAGCACCTGCATTTGAATCCAGCCTGAGATGGGTAGATGAAATTACCAAATTTGTCAGTACACAGTGGCAACAAAAGGCACGGGACTGAAGTTGTTGGAGGCATCTAGAGACAAAAGACCAATTTTAGTATAGTCTGATTCTCTTTTTATAGCAAATTAACCCCAAAAATGGATTGAGGAACTTTGTTATTCTGTTCAAATGACATGTCCCTAAACAAACCGGTGATAACATAATAGTTGGCACTGGGCCATATACAAAAGAAGAGAAGCAATTCTAGATCAAACTAAATGAACCTTTTTGGAAAAAAATAAACTTCTCATCTGCTTAAATAGATCTTTTATCCCCATTGAAAGCTATTCACTTCTCACCTATGGTGCAGTGATTTCATTACTCACAGTTGGAGTGAAGAGAATCTGGGTGTGCTAAGGCTTCATATATGGAAACATTTCCCACTGTATTTAAGGGAGGCACTAAATCATGATAAAGAGCTGATAACATGGAGTTAACTTCTACAGTCATATCACTTCTCCAGTTCCTATGTTCTTTTGTAGAGCCCATGCACTAAGATCTCCAAAGATGGAAAAATCTTAGTGCATTGGCTACATAGAATCACATAGTAACTGGAGAAGTGATATCACTGGAGAAGTCATCTCCACATTATTACCTCTTTATAAAGTCTTACTGCATAAGCCCCCTTCTGATCTCATGAGTCCTGGGGCTTAGATTCTCACACTCCTGTACTTTGTTATTTTCTTCTCTCTGTTCCAGTGACAGGAGCAGTGGACTGGCATGTGAGATCTCCCCTGTTATGTGTGGTGCATGCTGTGATTTGTTTTCTGATGTTGGTATATAAATTGCAAAATTGCTCTGTCCTCAGAGCAAGTTTGAGCTTGGCGTATGGACTGCCAGAGGAAAACCTCAGCACACACTGTGTGTCACATCACAGATCTCACATGCTAATCCCCTGCTCCTGTCACTAGAATAATCTGAGCATAGGACAAAGAGAAGAAGGTTCCTATGCTCATGGACCAACACCACCCTTGTACCACATCACAGTCAGAAGCGGGTGCTTCTTGGAGCAGGTGTGGGTGTGTCATAGGCATACCTGTAGGCATGACAAGCACTTGCCAGATGCCCCTTAAAATCCAGTCCTTTTGGCAAGTGCCTACTCTTACCACGAAGGCTATCTGCATTATAAAATTTAAGAGGTTTGCCTACAGATTAATTCCCATGGAGGGCATTTTCAATCACAACTTTGACTGCATCTCTATGAGAAATTTTGTTTATGTAAGGTGTAAAAATACTGTAATGTAGCAAATAGGTTCCTGCTTATTCTGCTTATTTCTATGTTCAGTGTAACCATTTAAGAAAAAAAGAAAAATAGCACAACATGATACATTAAATAAAAAATAATTAATGGAAAGAAGATTAAAATTATCCCAGTCAACTTGTACAGAGACAACCAAGCCTCTTGGACTTTAGGGCAATTAAATTATTGTTGCTTTTGATTTCAAGTATCCATTGAGTTCATAGACTAAACCACCCTCTGCAGGGAGGCATCTAATGAAATCTCCACTGTTCTAAATTAACTTCCTCAGGGATCAAATTCCACCAATGGCATGATACAATTTATGAAACAGAAGCAATAGGAGAATTTGTGCCACCAAAAGAAGTATTCTCAAGTTGCTAAAATCTAACTTTTATTTGGCTTAAAAAAATCACAGAATTATAAAATCAGGATGGAACAGTTGAATATGAAAATACATAAAAAATATGGTAAATCTCAGTGTTTTGCTAATTAACCACTTCTAGTCCCTTTCCTTTGAGTAGAATAATTGTAAACAAACAGTCTTGCAGGTCCAACCCAAGCATCTTGTCCAAGCTTCAGCTAGTGCTGGAAGTGGCAGCCTGATTCCTATTGGCTGCAGAAGTGGGTATGATGTCACAGAAGCCAAATGAACCATTAACTGCCTCTCCGAGCTCATTGCACCTGCTCTGGGGGAAGTGATGCCCAGAGGAGAAACAGACTATAAAAGTCTCTGCTTTAATTAAGATAATTTACATTTTATCATATTATTATTTAATAATACACAAAGAAATGCCTCAAAAGAAGAGGTGGGCAAAAAGTAAGAAAAATTTCCTGCATGACTTTGTGAAAAACAGACGATTTTTTGTTTTTTTCGCAAAAGTTTCCTCTTTTTCTCCAATGCAAACTTTTTGCCTATTCCTATACATTAATCTCCTATTCTAACACATTCTAACACATTTTTATCCTATTCTAACACAAACACATTTTTTCCTATTCCAAACACATTTTTTTTCATATGTTTAATATGGTGCAACATTTCCCAGCACAATATTAATTCTTCTGAGGGCTGTAGTGGAAAAATAAGTAGCTAGAAGTCAAAGTTGTGAGTCCTACAGCAACACATACCTTGAAAAATGTGTTAACATGCAGAGTGCCTTTGTCCTTTGCCAACAACACTTACTTCCTCCTTAAGTGACACTGGCACATATTCATTATGATGTCAAGTGATTAAAAAAAAAATTAAGTACAACCTACAATGTGGCAGATGTGTATGGTAGTGGTGATGGGGGACTGGCGTGGTGTGATTGGTGGGACCTTGAAAAATTGCATCCACCCCGGGAGGAGAGGGATCATCATCATTTATTGCACATGCTGCAGCAACCATTGCTGCAGTCAGTTTTTGCACTAACACTTTACTCCCATGCCCCTGCACTTCCTCTACCTTTCCCCCTCCCGCTTGTGCATTTGCAAGACATTACTCAACAACTGTGTGTGTTTTTACTCTCTGCAATACTCAACTGATGGAGTGGGATGTCTTGCCTTGGCCTTCAACAAAATTCTCAATGTCATCTGTAGTCTATCAAGTCTGCCTCAATCACAGTCAGTGCCAGTCAGTCACACCAAAGTTTGGGGTATTTTGGGTCAACCTCCTTCCTCCCTTCTTCTCTCCATTGTGTCCCCAGACTCCTCTATCACAGATAACAAATGTCCTACCTAAATAACTCCCTAAAACTAAGCTTCAATTCCCCTTTATTTGCATATCTTCTCTAGCTCAAAAACATGCTGCTCTCTCCTATCACAAATACAGAATGGCATACTGTGAGAGCCTGACAGCCTTTTATATGGCTGCAGAAAACTTTTGTAAGGTGGAGAAATTTTTTTTGCCCATTGATTTCAATGCAATGAGCTAGGTGAAAAAAGAGGGAAAAAGCAGGAAAAACTGCACTTTTCACAGGAAATTTTTCGCCAAGTGGAAAATGCCATTTTTCGCCAATTTCAGTTTGAGGCAAAACATTTCACTCATCCCTACTCAAAAGCAAGGTTTTTTAATAGAACACACTCAGCACCTAATTAATTAATAATTTGGTAAACATACCTATAAATACTACAGTGTGAACAACGGTTATAAAAAAAGAGACAATTCTCAGTATATTAACTCAAAACAACAAAATGAAACACCATAAAATATGTAGCTGACTATATATGTACAAATGCAAAACCATACATCAATAATAGCATGTCAAGGCTGTATTTAAGAATGGTTACATTTTGTAAAAAGGTATGTTTTTACAGTAGTAAAATGTTACATGTATATTTCTGCTTTGTTAGACAACACACCAAACTTCTTACTCATTTATTTGCTACTGGGAATGGCAAACTTATTCAAATATCTATCATTGCTAGCAAAACAAAAAGTCTGCTCACCACAGAACAACAGTTTTTATTTGTGATGCAGTTCAAGTGCTCATATATGGGCTCATACAATAGCCTTCCAGTACAGGCTACATAATGCTTGTTGCAGGTGGTACATTAAAACAAATAGATTATATTAGAAATGCTTCAATTAATATTAATGTTTATATTGAAGGAATTTCCATTAACATTGCTTCAATGTGAGAGTAATATCAATATATGCAGGCTCCACATAAAACATTCCAGTGTATGATAGCCACTGTGGCTGATATACAGATGGAAACAATCTACTGCCAAGAGTGTGAGACTTATGGTCTGTCTATAACCTTATATACATTTGAAATAAAAGGAAATAGGATAATGTCCAGATGCAAAACCTTTCAATGATTTCTCTTACCTTGTTAAATTGAGGGCTGTAATACGTAGTAAGTACTAAAATATACTACAACTAGCAAATTAACCCCAAAAATGGAAGGAGGAACTTTGCTGTTCTATTCAAATGACATGTCCCCAAACAAACCAGTTATAACACAGTAGTTGGCACTGGGCCTTATGTACAAAAGAAGAGAAGCAATTCTAGATAAAACCAAATTAACCTCACAGGAAAAAATTAAACTTCTCGTTTAAATGAGTCTTTTATCATAAAAAGCTATTTACTTCTCACCTATGGTGCAACTGATTGGCTCCAACATTGCTCCTCTTAAGTACATAAGGCCCACTTTATACAATAACATTAATAATATACACTCTGAGACAGAACATGGAACAACAGTGATTTTGTTACTCACTAGTTGGAGTGAAGAAGATGTAGGTGTGCTAAGGCTGCAATAATGGAAATGTTTTCCACTGTATTGAAGGAAGACATGTTTCCAGATTTTTGCTGAAACTTACTCAAATATCTACCATTGCTAGAAAAAAAAAAGTTTGCTCACAACAGAACAAATTTTTTTATTTGTGATGCAGTTCGAGTGCTTATATATGGGCCCACACAATGACCTAGAAGTATAGCCTACATACTTCGTGTTGCAGGTGGTAGATTAAAACAAATAGATTACATTAGCAATATTGGAATTAATATATTAATAATAATATAGATGTAAAACCTTTCAACAGCTTCTCATACCTTGTTAAATTGAGTGCTGTAATAAGTAGCAAGTACTACAATACACTACATCTAGATTTAGGATGTAACAATTTCAAAGGAACACCCGTATGCTAAAATACGGCCAACTGATTCAGTAGATCTATGAACAAAATTAATCCAGTTTGAGCTTTTCAAATACACATGAACAAACTGTCCAGTGTCCAGCTGAGTCAGCACTAATACGATGTTTATGGCTTGGATTAAAGAACTTCCTGAACATTGCTTCCTATAGAAAGTATTCTTTAAACAATTTCCTTCCAATCTTATTATTATATCTTAGAACTAATTTTGTACAGATTGGAAGTTGTTTTAAAATCGAAATGTTAGATATTGTTGCCATAGGAAAGAAACGCAATAACATCTACCACTGAACTGGCCCATACAGGCATTAAATAATTTTTTCATCTATAATACATAGATACATAGATGCAGTTTCTCCTCCTTATAAAGGTTGCTAAATGTGGAGTGAATTTTCCCATGGCTATGCTATATTTCTGGAGAATGAAAGTTGAACTTAAATGGAAAAACAAGAAATAAACATTGTTAAAGCTCAGTCTTTTATTCATCAAATACTGCTAATCCCATCTCAGGCCGTAGTAGCATTATAAATGTCCATCCCTAATTATACGGGACTTCCTGACCTTCTTTCCAGAACTGGTTCTGTGATGCCAGGAATTACAGTTTTTGGTTGTTTTAATGTCACATTCACTTGCACAGCCAACAGGAATGGCATTATCACTATCAGCTTCAGCTCTTGCAGGTCATAATGTTTCTTCTCCCAGAGGTAAGAGTACAAGCAATTATCTAGAAAAATACATATTTTAAATTTTTTTCACAATAGTTCATCTTTAAAAAAGTTATGTGTTTAAAAAGTACCAAATGGATCTCAGCAGAAAATATTTCAAGTACTAACAGGTCCAATAGATATTGCACAGATCCCAAATCCAGTTCATGGGATATTTCTGACTAGAGAGGGATAACGTCTATAGTAAAGTAAATGAATTGGAAGAACCAAATTATTTAGAGTCATATTAACACAAGTGTAGAAACTTTGTCGTAATTAGATAATCTTAAGAGCTGTTGTAGTAATGTAAATTAGTTTACTGAGCTTCTTCTGGAAAGATCCAATACTTGCAATAATTGATCTCAAGTGAATGCTACCTAATATTCAACTAGAAAACATTCAGCTTTCACAGAATTGATGTTTGTATCCCTAAAATCCAACTGTCTAATTTATTCCTCAAGAAAATGCCTCAAAAACAACCACTCTCCTACCCTTAGCCACATTATGAAATCAATAGATTTCCTGCATATCACAATTTTTATTAGTTGTCCTTTCCGAACATGTAGCATTTAAGTGTATGTGTATTAAAAATTTCTGAAGCTCTTTCTCAATCAGATTTCGTGAAGTGTCTAAAACGAATCCTCTAAAATATATAGGACACAAAATAGACTATGCCATTAAAACTGTAATATTAAAGGCAACTATGTCAGAGTCAATACTTGCTTCTAATGCCAGCTTATTTATTAAGTAAGGCACAGTTATGCATAAATCTGAAATCAAAGTGTTTACTATGGACAGCAGCAGGAACAGAAATGCATAAACTTGCAATATTAAGAGTAATCAACACTATGTTGCATTCCAGATAAGAAGATTGGGCAAATATCATTTTTAATGTAAATTTTCTCACAAACCAATTATTGTCCATAATGGAAAAAATATTTAAATAGGAGTTTAGTCTATTGGAAAGAACCTCTATTTTTTTCCAGGAGTAAATCTATTTTTAGACAGTTTAAGGACATTCTTCATCTTCTGGTTTATCATCATCAAATCATCTCATTATCAAATCATCTTGAATAGTCCTGTTGACCCTGATGTTGATTTAGCCTGTTCCAAGTCTAGCTTCTCCATTTTGGTTAATTGTGAAGTCCCCATCTATTGTGAAGTCCAAATTGGTTTGTGTCTTCATCAATCCAGTCTTGTTCCTGTAAGGAGAAAGAACACTAGGAGTATGTGGTTCAATATCACATGGGATTAGGTGACATTTATGTGCAGGGAGGCTGATCTTAATTTAAATAGGATGAGAGCCACCAATAAAATCTGCTAATTTTGTTTTTCCCACTCATTTTTATTCTCCTGCTATTCATCATCAGATGAATTATAGTCCGGGATTCTAAAGCAAACACTCCAGTACCAATTTATGACTGAGCCACTTCTATCACCCTTGGTATGTGTTATCTAAAGTGTTATAATGCCCAGACATCTTTTATATTCAGTAATTTCTTCTTGTAAATGATTATCTTTATTAGACATGTCATTTGAATAAAACCAGAGTTCCTATGGTCTGCAAAGGAAAAATGAATATATATTTATTATTTTCTGCAAATTTGAGCTCAATATCCCTAATTTATAGCAGCATGAACACTTAATTTGAATTCTGTAATCAACTTAATAAAAGTGTTAAAACACATAAAGGACAGCAAACCATGAATTCCACATTATCTTGTACACATTTTCCAATGCATAAACCATATGGTATAACCATACTTGGGAACTCTCCAGATTTGCCCCAGAGACTCCGATTTTGGCACTGCTTTACCGGGTCTCCGGGGCAGAGGCTGAGTCCTCCAGATGTGGGTAGATTCTATTGAAACTCTACCCACTTCCACTTTTTCCCCCGGTGTAGCTCCTTCCCCCCAGCCTTCTTTAAAGCCCTCCCCCGGCACTCGCGTTAAGACCCGCCCCTTCTTGACTCGATACACATCATTCTTCACACCACCCATGACAGCAGAGGACTCCCCTCTGGGGAGACAACAATAAAAAGTTCCCAAGTATGGGTATAACAGACATTTTGAGATACTCTCCTATTTCCACAGTATTTTACTTTCTTTAAACATATTGTAAGTCCTATCAAGTTAACAAATACGTGCTTGAGTGGAAAAACAGTGCTAGTATTATTAAGTAAGGTATTAAAGTGATTATCATAAATACATTTGCATTCTGGCACATCATTTTGATTAGAAAGTGAGAACAATGCCTGCACAGAGATATCTGTGTCTTTGTAATATAAACAAAGTATTGCAATTGGTTGTTTTTTTATTATATCATACTATTTATTGCTCAATGAAACAACCAATTGCATTACATTGTTTATATTACACATACATCTCTGTATAGGCATTGTTCTTACTTTCTAATCAAGATGCTGTGCCAGAATGAAAATGTATTTATGATAATCACTAATACCTTACTTACTAACACTAGCACTAAACGGTTTATATAATAAATAAATAGTATCATATAATAAATGAAATAACCAATTGCAATACATTGTTTATATTACAAAGACACATATATGTCTGTACAGACATTGTTCTCACTTTCTAATCAAGATGATGTACCAGAATTCAAATGAATTTCTGATAATTACTGCAATACTCACTAAAAGTAGCACTAAATAGTATCATATAATAAAGGAAACAACCAATTGCAATACATTGTTTATATTACAAAGACACAGATATATCTGTATAGGCATTGTTCTCCTTTTCTAATCAAAATGATGTGCCAGAACGCAAATTCATTTCTGATAATCACTTTAATACCTCACTTACTTTACTAATACTAGCAGTCCAAAAATGTAATAATGAACTTTAATCTTAGAAAAACAAAAAAACCTTGTTAGGTTAGTGAAACCACAATAAAATAATAATAAAAATTAAACAATGAATACAATCTGAACAGTTCAGATTTCTTGTCCCAAGACAATCAATATTATCTGTTCTGACAATACTATTATAGATCTTTTATTATTACTACATTTATATTATACTAGTTGAAGAGCCCGTTACACGGGCCACAGTGCCACTGCCAGTCGGTCACGGGGCAGTCATGCTCAGTACTGCCCATGACTGCAGCACGCGCAGCAGTCTCTACTGAGCATAACTGCGGTGTTACACACGTTTTAGAGGATTATTATATAGGATATTTAGATTTACAGAGTTAGATATTGTGTTTTTATTTCTGAGGTTGTTTATCTTGTATCAAAAAATATTTTGCCTAAGGAAAAAAATGAAACTATAAAAAGAAAAGTATTCTAATCAAACTAACTATGCATACAAATGGAGATCTGTATGCATTGAAATAGATTAGATTAAAAATAATGAAGGATCGTGTATGCATGAACATAAGCTCTGCATTTAATACAACTGGATACAGAGTATCTAGTTCAAATGTGCAGCAGGATCCTTGCTGGTATAGTTTAATGAATCTCTCACCTAGCTTTAAAGAGGTTGGCATATGTGGTCTTAATGAAACTTGCTTATATAATAAGGGTTAAGTATGAATAGATTTTTATGCTAAACTTTTGCCAAGGGCCTGATTTTTGTATGCAGTCCCTGCCTAACCATTATGTACAACTTTTTTATGTAAAAAAATAGTGCTTTGTGCCACATTCACCAATAGACAGGCAATGTGGGTGGTTCAGGGTGAGCTACTTCTCTGCCCCATTTACACCATGAACTAAAAAAGAGGGAATTAACCCCAAATTATTTTAATTATGTATGATACATTAGCATTCATAATTTAGTTTTGTGCTCTAATATGTACTAAAGGCACCTGAACCGTTCAGCGGTGTCCTATTACACTTGTAGCCAACCACAGAATCACACATCCTGATTCCCTAGCTTTCCCACTGCACCTGTAGCCATAGAACCGCATATACTGACCCCCATGCCTTGTCCTACAATACTGGTAGCCATAGAAACACACATTCTTAGTCTGGCCCATTCTAGTGCTGTGGCAGGTATTCTTAGGCATAGGAAGAAAATGGCAAAGTTCTCGAAGGAAATGTACTGTGGTAAGCGAAAAGGTCGAAATTTTATGGGTTTTCTGTTTTTGTGGATTTCAGTGGAAAAAGCAGAACATTTTGATTTTTCACAAACATTTCCATGGGAAAAAAAATATTCAAGCATTCCTCCTTACTAGCTACAAACTCCAAGGTTTAATAATTTTGAGTCAACATCAAGTTAATGCAATCCAAAACAAAACGTGTTCTACAGTTATCATTGTATGATCTTGTATTAGTAATGAATTGCTTTTGTGTCGTAAAGTAGAAGGAAACTTTTTGAAAAACATTATGTTATATACATAATCCCACTATTGGCATTGTTTTATTCAAAAGTTATAACAGTTCAGAACTGGAAGTAAGGGAGCTAACTTCCTGAAAGATCACACTGACTCAGGATTACTATCGCAAAATATGTATAATTATTGTAAGTAACTTTCTTCTTCCACAGAAAGCAACAGAATGACTACATGAAAGCCTGCCAATAGAGAGCATTTTTACTGTATAAAAAATGTAAACTGTAATAACTCTAAAAAGATGCATCTCTCCGTAATGGAGTCCCTTTAGCATTCAAGGGTGTAAAAGTTCATTTTAAAATCTATAGTAAATTGGAGAATTTTCTTTTTTTTGGGCTTAACAGGTTAATTCCAGAATTACACATCTCAAGGATGCTGAATATGATTCCTTCACTTTTTGGGAGCCATTTATATTATTTTAACAGAAGAAAAAAGTGTGACATTTGTTTGCTGAGGAAATGACATTTATTTAACATCACTGTACACATCAGATACCATCATCAAAGAGAAGTAAATGATTAGAGTAATGTCTGCTCTACAGACACCAAGAAGCAAATGTTCCATACTATTTAAGATTCATCTGAATAGAGATAGCTGAGTATAGAGAGAACATTAGCACCTCAGTGAGATGCGGTTAAGGGGTTATATTGCATGCCAAACTGTAGAAGACTGTTTAGTTTATGGACATTCTGAGGTTCCTCAAAAAGACATATTAATCTTATATAATTTCATCACCCTAAACTCCAAAAGACTGTTTTTTCTCCCCATAAGCTGAGTGCACATTTAAAAACAAATAATATCTCACAAATGCATACTTTGTTCTTACAGTACAGGGCATTATGATTTAGCCCAATCATTTCTGTCTTTTCCTCAGCAATGGAAATCCAAACTCTAAAAAGGCCTGTTAGGATATCTTGACAAACTAAGCATTACTGATGCCTGTAGAATATGTTAAAATAAGACACCAATGATGAAAAGAGATAAATACATCTAAGTAATGTCAGGAAACAGAATAACCCAGTGGATTTGCCATTGTACAACATACCTTAAAAACAACAACCAATGAACCTAAAACTGATAACATGGGAAGAAAGAAGTGACTCTAAAGGCAGATGCAATATCAGTCTTGGCTAAGATAGACCCTGTATAAAACATTTCATTTTGGCCAAAGTCCAAACAATAATTGGTACTGCAAGATATGTTCACCTAGGGTAAGTGATACTAGATGCATTTAAATTGCTCTCTGTCCTTTTAGGGAACTATTCCTAAAAGTGATATTACTAAATTAGACAGTAGCTGAATTGGGTAAGAACCAGCTATGCTGTCAAAAGCTTTCTCCTTTGCTAGTTTCTCCCTAATCATTTGTGAAACAAAACTACTTTGCTTGGTTGGATGATAAATAGATCCTTCTACTGGTTCTAGATTTAGGTATTGCTAGAGCATGTTACTCTCTGAATTCACTAGGAATCCAGCTTTTCGTTGCTTTTATACAAAAGAAATGTCTACCTTTTAATGAATCATTTTATACATTTTTCAAATAACATACAGGTTAAACCCACTGAAACATAAGAGAACAAGAGAAAATGTGAAGCTTATATTGAGAAGCAATGTGATAACTGTATACATAGTCATGCTGACTATATATTTTTTCTGGAGTTACTAAGTTAGGCATGGATTCCATTGCAGTTACTTTATCAAGGGTTTTATTTATACATTTATTCAAAAATTGCAATGGAAGTTTGATACATATGGAAACACTTATTCACTGAAATGTTATCTATGGTTTTATTCACAAATCTATATCTATATTGTCAAAGAATAAGGACAGTGTTATAGTTCACACATGTGTGTATAATAGCATACATATGCTTAAGGAAAACTGCATCACTTTATAAATTCTATACCCACCATATTTTCCTGGTTCAGCCTGTCATTCTTGTTTCCAAGCAGACTGAACTGAATTATTACATTCTAGTTATATTAGCTCTTAAGAGACTTCCTTCTTAATAGATCATCCTTTCCTCCTTAGATTGTAGTTAATTTTTGCAGTGCTCTAAGCAACTGCAGATCTGAAAATACTGCAAATACATTTTAGAAATCCATTCTATAATATCTGGCTCCAAAAAAATATTACTGTACTTTCAGTAATAATACTGTTTTTTGAGGCTTTTTGACTTTCGTTCTTTCCTGAGATGTCAAAATGTAACAAATGACAGCGATGGAAAAATACCTTAACCATCAATGATTTTCATAAAAACTAATATTAAAGATATGTATAAAGCATCTCAAACTGAACCATAACAAAGTGCATAATGAGTAGGGATGTGTAAAAATGTTTGCCTCAAACCAAAATCAGCAAAAATAGTACTTTCCACCTGGAGAAAAATTCAGCCAGAAAAATACCATTTTCCCCCTTTTTTCACTTAGCTCATTCCATTGAAATCAATGGGAAGACTGAATTTCTCTCCACCATACATAGCAGTTTTCTCTTCTTTTTCTGCAGACATATAAAAGGGTGTCAGGCTCTCACAGCATTCCATTCCGTGTTTGTGTGAAGATAAAGTAGCACATTTTTGAGCTAGAGAAGATAGACAAATAAAGGGAAATTGAAGCATAATTTAGGGAATCTTTTAGATAGAATATTTGTTCCCTGTATTAGGGAGTCTGGGGGCATTCTGGGGGAGAAGACGGGAAGAAGGAGATATACCCCAAAATTTGGTGTGACTGGCAAGACACAGGCAGCTAGGGTCCAATTTGCTTGCTAATCTTGCTGTTATTATTATATCTAAGTTGGACTTGTCTGGGGTTGTGAGAAGGGAGCAAAGAAGGTTAACCTCAAAGACCCAAAAATTCTGTTTGACTGATTTGATTTGTAAGATACAAGCAGCTGTGATCCAAGCAATTTCCTTGCTGATCTTGCTGTTTTTTATTGCTGTGTTGGACACGTCTGGGGGTGGGAGAAGGGAGAAAAGGAGGTTGACCCCAAATACCCCAAAATTCTGACTGATTTGAAAGATATGGACAGCTGTAGTCCAAGCAATTTCCTTGCTGATCTTGTTGTTATTATCTCTCTGCTAGGGAAAGATGTCGTTCATTATTTATTTATTTATCTTTGTTATAATTGTTTTTGGACAGTGATAAGATAGGGTGGACAACTATAAAAACATAATAATATTAGGTGACAAGGCAACTGACTAGGACATTGTCATGGGCTGTTTGACAGAGGCAGACTTGATAGATAGGAGACAAGTTTGAGTATTTTGCTGGGCCAAGGTAATGTATTACACTCTATCAGTTCTGCTGTGTAGCTACTGATGTGTCAGACTGTGCAAAGTTTCTTCATTCCAGATAACATCTATGGCTCCTGCTGCAGAGGAGTATGATGACTCTGGGTTTTCTGTAGGAGATGATAAGAGTTAGAGAGTGTCCATGCATATCACCCCACCACATCCACAAGTGATGGGATTAAAGGGATAGTAATGTTTCATAATAAAAACAGCTCTAATTAATCATCATAGTATTTGGACTTTGGAGAGTGTTATTTCAGTTCTGTCAGAGTTGTAGTTCAGGAGTAATTCAATGACAAAGTGTCCCCCTCCCGCCCTTTTTACTGATGTAACACTTCTCAGCCAAAGCAGAAGGGAGGTGCCCAGGTAGATTGCACAGAGGGACAATCTTCAATTAAGATAAGGGAAAAACCTGAAAAGCATGTCAAGGGGGGCAGGGCTTTCATTGTTTTCATATAAAGAAGATTGTCCCCTGCTGTTATCTGTCTGGTCTTACAACCAGATTCACATCTGAGAAGAGATGGCTTACACTAGGTAAAAGGGGCGGGGAGGGGAAACTTTGCTTGTGAATATCTCTTAAACCATAAAGGTTTGAGAGATAAGACTTATATCGTTCTTCATGTTTTTTTAATGCCTACAAAATAAAATAAAGTTAAAATGAAGTATTACTATCCCTTTAAAGCAATACAGTTACACAGTTCTTCTACTATGTAATGCCATCCGACACTTACTAAGTTCAAAACCTAAGGTCAAAACCACAAACATAATGCAAAAGTATGCCTTTGGAATTGTAATTTAGCCACAATGTTGGAAGTATTTCATGTTGCCCTCTCTTTGTGGGAAATGTTGCAGTCATAGGAAACATAGGCAAAAAATATTGGAAATGGTGAAAAAAGAGAAAACTTTTGACTTGGCAAAAAGGAGAAAACGTTTGAGACAAAGTGAAAAATGGTTGATTTTTCACTAAATGTCATGCAGGAAGTTTTTATGACTTTTCACCCACCCCTAATAATGAGACTTAAGCCTTTCAAGACTTTGTGTCTCACATATCTTATTTGCTGCTAGCTAACATGTATTGCTCATAGTTTGTTTATTAATTCTGTGCATGCATACATACATTCATACCTCTAGTATGGAAACAACATACACATTTTTGCTATCTTAAAATATCATGGTTATTTAATATTTGATAAAAATTGAGAGCAGGATATATTAATCAAATTATTTCAGTAAAGGAAACTTATAGCCCCAAGCATATTAGGCTGAATTAACATGATATATGTCTTGTCTTTTACCATACAGCTATAGTTTTTTTGCGATTGCATTCTTCTTAGTTATAAGTAAATACATGAATTATTGCCAAAAAAGCTATTAACTTTTTTTTGGATTACCTGCAAAACATCACCATATTTTTATTGTAGATGTAAAGGGGCAGATAGTCACAAAAGTACACATCCATTGTAAATCTTGTAACTCTTACTCATTTAAGAAATGTATGTTTCTTCTGCCACCCTTGAATGTTAACATTCAAAGGTTAAACAAAATAGGAAAGCATACTGAATATCATCCCCCTTTCCCAGGTTTTCTACTGTGTACCAACTTATTTTATAGGTTTAGGTATATTTTACAAGTATATTGGTACTTTGTTATTTGGGGAAATATTCCTCTATTTTTATTAACAGTTTATATTTAATATAAGCTTTTGATAGACCAGCTCTCTTCCTTTGGTCAAGAAGTACTAAATCACAACTGTTTAAAAATGCATATTTTCAAAGTAAGATAAACTAGGATGCAACAGGGAAATCTGTAGAGGGGAAATAAGGTGAAATAACCAGACAGGGCAATAAAAATGAGTGTCCATAGGCAAGGGTATGGACGCAAAGGAGATAAAAGATGAGCGGAAAGGGAAAATACAAAGAAGGCAATTGTTATATAATTGTCTGATTGTGAGATAAAAATCCATTATCTATGCAGATTATTTTCTTGCGACTTTTAAAAATAATTATCTTCCCTTTATGGTTCCTGATTGTAAGACCGTGCATTAAATGACATTGCTGGGAAAAACAACCGTAGTACAATCATTTCTTTCTTCATGGTGTTTTATTCTGTGTCTGTGTAGGTTCACATGGTTTTGTTATTTTGATGTGTTTCTGTTAGATCCAGTTCCAAATGATCTGGTTCTTGCTTTTCTTCTGATGTCACCTCCAGTTCTATTTGTTTCAGTTGTGGCTTTTCTTATCTCCCTTTTTCTCTTTAAGGCTGGTCAGTGGAGCGCTCAGGAGCACATTCAACGCGTTTTTTTTTACCTGATTCCAGTGTGCCACCTTTGCCACGTACAACCTATGCTTCCAGTTTTGACCCCTGCTTTGTAGCCTACTCCTTTGCCCACTGATTTGGACTTTTCTCTTGCTGCCCTCAGCCTGTCTGACCACACTTGCATTTTCATGTAGTGCATCACAGATTAAATCATACCTATTCTTCAATAGAAGTATGAATTGGTGTTTTTCTGGCCTCTGCTACAAAGCAGTTTGTGTTTCCAGCAGTCAGGTCCCGGAAGGAGAATAATACCTAGCCTCTCCAGGCAGGTCCTGGAAGCACAATACTACTCAGCCTTTCCAGAGAGATCCTGGAACGGGAATACTTCTTGGACTCTGAAGCTAGGTCCCAGAAAGTTTCAGTTTCTCCAGCCAATTGTAGAATGGCAATACTTCTCTCCCTCAAGAAGGGCAGAACTTTTCAGAAAAGGCACCATTCTGTATGTATGTATGTATGTATGTATGTATGTGTCTTTATTTATATACCTTTATACATTTACAAAGTGCTTTACAGAACTAATAATACAAATACAATACAAAAATACAGGACTGGGTTAAGAACATCTGGCTAAAGTGTGATCATTGTATTATTAGCAGGGGGAACGTGCTGCAAAGGGAATCATACAATGAGAAAAGGACTCTGTCCCAAGGAGCTCACAATCTAATTAGTAATCATGACAATATACAGAGATAGTAGGAGGATCATAAGTGCAAGCACAAGGCGTCAGTAAAGGAAGTGCAGAATGATTATAATGTGAATGTCATTGTGCGCAAGAAAAATATTGTTACAGAGATGCCTCCTTGAGCAGGTGGGTTTTCAGGAGATGCCTGAACTTGATGAGTGTGGATGATTGGTGAATAGTGATAAGGAGCACATTCCAAAGTCAAGGGGTATCCAGTAAAAAGGATTACAGCTAATAGATGCGTGCAATCTTTTTGCCAGTTTCTAGTATTGCATTCTTCAAATCTTGTATACACAATCTGCTGCCATCTATGGACATTCTAAGGTGTCACCCAGTTTTCTAGCAAAACTCCAATACATACCTTTTTCCTCAGTCACTGCATGGTATCCATCCAGGGCTGGATTTCCCAATAGGTGACAAAAGTAGACAACTGCATAGAGCTCCAGATTATGAAGTACACCTCAGCTGTGCTGGCCACACCCATATACTCAATTGTGGGTGTGGTCAGATCAATTTTAATGCCTCTATACCAGTGTTATAACCTTTACAGGATATTATTTAACCCCTTGGATACTATAGAGATGGCCAATGCATTGCAAAGTAAAGGATTCAGATCGCTCTGGGAACCAAGGGGTTAAAGCTTTTTTGTACTTGTTTTTTTTATAGATCAAGGGTATTTTCTATGCCTGCCTGAAAATAGTGGATTGGACTGTAGGTGAAGCCATGTGAGAATAAAGGTGTGTCAAAGGAGCTTAGAATGCATTTGTGATGTGGCTGACTGTCACATTAATTTGTGTGCTTACAAAGTGCAGCATTAATTGGTTTTATGCCATTGTATGTATTATTAGCCTCATGTGGGAGTTTCTGGATTATTAACTTGTCTGAGGTTTTGTTTACTTGCAAGAATTTGAGGCTTGAGGAAGATTTCAGTGCTGTATCTTCTGTCATAATGATTGTTTTTCACATTTCTTATTGTACCAGATTGTACTTGGCTACCAGGTAGGGGTGGGTGAACTTTTTTACCTCAAACCAAAATCGCAGAATAATGGCACTTCCCAATTTGCGAATAATTTCTTGCAAAAAATTCAGTTTTTCCGCTTTTTTCGCCTAGCTCATTCTTTTGAAATCAATGGTAACATTGAATTTACACATAACACATAGCAAATGCTATTTTATTTCCCAAAAGCATAGTATAAAAGGAGCATGAGAGTGCTTGTGTTGGTGGGGTGTGGAGAAAGAATCAGTTGAACAGGAAACATTTTTGGGGTGTTGTTTACTGGGATTGGGGGCCAGTTAATTAAAAATAAATCCTAAATACAATTAAAGTCTGAGAAGGGTGCCTGTGTTGGTGGGTGGAGCCTGGGGAAAGATTCAGTTGAACAGTGAATTTGTTCTTTTGGCGGGGTTTGTTGACTAGTATTGGGGAAAGAGTTAATAAAAAAATAAATAACATAAAATAAGAAATGTGTATGTAATGTGATAGGGACAGGGACCCCCTGACATAAGCTGCCACTGGGGTAGACATATTTGACATGACAGAGTATTTTGTAGAGAATGATCTGTAAGATTTGTTTTTAGAGGACCAAGCCCTGAGACAAAATTGATTTGTAGGACTTAGACTATTAGAGGCACAAGCCCTAAGGAAACCTTGATTTGTAGGGCTTAGATTTGTTAGAAACAAACCCCCAAAAAGCGTTTATTTTTTTATAGGACTATGGGCCCCCTCTGTCCTAGCTCCAGCAGGTTATGTCATGTCAGCCACTGGCCACTGGCCATTGTCAAATGTTCTGATATAGAGGCGGAACTGCTGTTCTTGATGCTGCTGCTCAGTTGTTTAAGCAGCAGGAAGGTTAGGCAGCTGAAAGGGAATGGGATCAACAACAGCAGTAACATGGGTGATGGATGATGAAGGTTACACTTGCCGCGACTAGTTCCAGTGATGCACCTGAGGAAGTAGCAGCACAATAAATAGACCCCAGTATATGTAGAGAAAAGAAGAAGTTGGCCAATAATTCTTCTCCACCTGCCTCTCCTCCAAAATCATGGGTGTATTGTTTTTAGAATAGAAATGTTTCCCTTGAGGGCAGGAACTGTGCCTCTCATCAGCAACTTCAATGTGCACAGTGTGTGTGGTAAATAACACCTGGGAGCACAACTGTATCAAAACACCATGACACTGGAAACCAAGCACTGCTGCTGTCACTATACCCCTAGTCCACACCCCGCTAAAGACACATGACAACTTGCTGACAGTTTAATAGTAATGAGGACTCCTCCCTGCCACCAGTTTAGCATATTCTGTGGGATGGAATCTCCTCGGATACTGCTTTATGCCCTGCTTACGATTCTCCTCCACCACTTTGCCATGTGTGGTCAATGCACCATACAATGTGCAATGGGTGGACATTAACTGCCACATCCTATCATCTACAGAGTGGCTCTCATTTGGCGGGGGAGGATATGATGAATGAGGTGGATTGGCAGATGCAATTACCCTAGAAGAAGAAGGAGATGGTGAGCTAGTGGTTTTGCTCGTCATTGAACTCCCAGCCTCTGCCTGGGTTTCTCTATTCTTCCTTCTCTTTTTATCTCTGCCTTGCCTCTTGTTGCCTTTCTGGAGAGTAAGGGGGTACAGCAACAGTGCTGCTCGATTTCTGTGGTGGGTGTTTGGCTTTAACATATTTGACATAAATGTCATGGTGTCTGTTTTCCATGTGTGTTATCAGGGTGGTTGCATAAAGGTGTGTTCACTCCTTTCCTCTTCTCACTGACTTGTCACAAATTGTGCACAGTGCCATTGGTGATGACTGAACTGTGCCTGCCCCAAGAGAAAAATAGTCCCACACCCATGACTTCAGGGGGGAACAGGTAGAGAAAATTGAACTCTTTCTTCTTCTCCTCCACATTCCCCTTCACTGGCTGGGGTAGAGGATGATGTTGCTGCTGTTGCTGCAACTGCCTCAGAATCAGCCATGCAACTAGGACCAGAAGTATTGCTGCTGCTGGCAAGTGGAACTTTTCACAGTCCCAGATCACTTGTTGACCCCATTCCCACTGTGTCAAAGGTGGTCTGTGGCACACTTGTTTGCTCCTCACCATCCTGTTGCCCTTGCAACTCAGCAGCAGCATGGATTAGAACAGCTGCAAATTCCTCAGTTTCCAAATGCTCACTGCTGGTTGGAGGAGGTGACAAGCAATGTGACAGAGCGTCCCCTAATGGCACACTTGCCATCTCTTGGTGACGTGAAGAAGGCAGACTGGCAGCACTAGCAGCAGGCACAGGCAGTTGATCTGTGCTCCTGGTGGTGGTGGTGGTATTATTGGTGCGCCTGCTATCCACCAGTTCTGACTTCTTCATTATCATGTTCCACCAGGACAATGCCATGGAGGGGGAGGACTCCCAGGGCCAAGGGAATGGTGTGGGCTCCCTTGACCATTAGTCTGTTAAGGTTGGCAAGCAAAACCAGGAGTCAGACGGTATAGTTAATAGAACCTTTATTATAAGAATAATAACAGCTATGCAATATAAATATATACACACAGTGGGTGATCGAAAAGGCGAGTACTGTATCAGGAATAGTAGTCTCCCAATATCACCACCTCACTGTCCGAGACTAGACCTCAGCCTGCTGGAGTCTCGCAGTAAGGTAACGCCCAAGAGAGATACTGACTCAGCCTGTAGTCAGTAGCTGGGAGTCTGCTAGCCCCATGTCAATACTAGGAAGGATGTCTGAATAATGGAACCAACCCTAGAAGCGAACAGACAGGGCCTTCTAGTAAGCACCAGATAGGATAGTCAGACGAGCCAAAGTCATACACGGAGTGGTTAGTCAGCCAGAGCCACGGGTTTGCACCAGATAGGATATCCACTGAAGCAATGGAATGTTGGATGCACAGTGGATAGAGCCCCAGGTCAACACCAGAGTGGGTAGTCAGACAAGCCTAGGTCATACACGGAGCGGAAAGTCAGCCAGAGCCACGGGTTTGCACCAGATAGGATATCTGAGCCAAATCGGAACGCACAAGGAGAATAGTCAGACAGCGCCATGGGTCAACACCAGAATGGATTGACAGACAAGCCGGATCATGCACAGGAATCTGGAATACTAGATAATGAACTGCTCAGAACATCAACGTAAGGGTGACTGTGTCAGGACTCAGTCTGCCCTCTAAACCCCTCCACAGGAAGCAGCCAGAGGGAGGAAGTAGGTAGGAGGAGACTACAGGAAACAAACACACATAAAACAGAGGCCTGCAGCATGCTTGAAGCCTCTGCCTGCAGATGACACGTGGAAAGACGCAGAGCGTAGCTGAAGTGGCTGCGCTGGAAACAAGGTACTGTGATATAGTCTGGATGCTCTCAATTGCTTCTCCTACCACTCCCCTAACACTATTCCCAGCTTCTTCACAATTACTGTTACTACTACTAACACCAACCACATTAATTTCAGACCCTGAGTTTTCCTCCTCACAGTCACTAGTAATAGAGATGATTACCCCCTCCTTCACTCCTACCACTAACAAGCTGCTGGACCGTCTTAGTAATAGTAGTACCAGCAGTGGTGAGACTGTTTGATGTTGGCAAGTGTGACTTAGGGTCCCCTGCTGTCACACTTGACATAATTTTCTCCTTCCCCCCTACTGAGTATTACAAGACACACTGGCAGCAGGTTCAGCACTGGCAGCAGGCACAGCACTGGTGGCAGCAGGGTCAGCATTTCTGGCAGCAGGCACAGGCAGCTGGCCTGTCCTGCTCTCACTACTACCCTTGTATTCCTCCCTTGACATTAATTTCCCCAAGATCCCTAGGGGTGATTTAGGGGGACTGGCCAGCATTGGTTCTGTAGTGCTCACTTCCTCTTCCTCCTCAGACTCAGTGAACACACAAGGGTCCTTCCAGTTCCTCCTTTTATTATTTTTAAACTTTCTCATAGTGATAACTGTCACTATGAGCCTCTGCTGCCTCAATTTTATAAAAGATCACAGCAGAACAGCACTACACATCTACCTCGCTCTGTAGCTGCTTCTATTGTGTTTCACTTCCATGAATACATATGTTTTTATAGCCACTGGCCAACATGACATGACCTGCTGGCAATAGACCAGTACAGCTTTTTTTTCTCAGAGCTTGTGCTTTAAAAATGTTTTCTCAGGGCTTGGGCCTCTAACAACAAATCTTACAAATCATAATCTACAATATACTCTGTCATGTAAAGTATCATTCCACCCCAGTGGCAGTTTATGTCACAGGGTCCCTGTCTCTATCACAATACATACAAATTTCTTATTTTATTTTATTTTTTATTAACTGTCCCCCAAATACCAGTCAAGAACCTCCCCCAAAAACAAATTCCCTGTTCAACTGATTCTTTCCACAGACTCCATCCACCAACTCAGGCACCCTAATCAAGTCCCTTTTATACCATGTCTTATGAGGTTTTTTAATTGTGTTTAGGATTTATTTTTTATTAACTGTCCCCCAATCCCAGTAAACACCCCCCCCCAAAAAACGCATTCCCTGTTCAACTGATTCTTTCCCCCCACTCCACCAACACAGACACCCTAATGACCCTTTTATACTATGCCTTTGCAAAATATTTGCTATGTTTGTGTATACATTAAATGTTCCCATTGATTTCAATGGCATGAGCTAGGTGAAAAAAGCAGAAAAACTGCACTTTTCGAAGGAAATTATTCGCCAGGAGGGAAGTACCATTATAGAAAGAAAGAAAGAAAGAAAGAAAGAAAGAAAGAAAGAAAGAAAGAAAGTGGCTACATTTAAGTCATACATGTAGCTTCAAAATGTGTGTTGCACCTTTTTTGCCCTCATCATACATTCATTTCAGTCACTAAACAATGTCATATTTGTCAAGGTAAATAAGATGATGGTTGACGTTGTCTAGCAACTCTAAATGTTGTCAATACAAGGTCAAACTCACAGCCAATCACAACATACCAAACTAACAAGTACATTCAAATACACCTATATGTACCCCAAAATAACTGACACGCCTTGCCTGTGTTTAAAGTTTCAGCGTGCACCCCAGAGCATTGCGAGAGAGAGAGAGCAAGAGAGAGAGAGAGAGGAGAAGACACTGGAGAAAGGTAGACAGAATTTGGAGAAGAGCATTGCATTAATATCTATACATGATACCTGTTGGCATATATTGCACATAAACATGCACAAACATAAACACATACATCTTTTGTTTTTATACACACAAAACATCTTTATCTTTTATTTATAAAGTGTAATTAATGGAGAGACAGAGAGTGATTGTGACTGAGTGAGCCTGGGAGTGTGTGTGTGAGTGCCCAAGTTAATTTGCGTGTGAGATGGCAGAGAGTGGAGTGGAGGCTAGAGGGATGGGAAGAGGTGCACGAGAGGAGAAAGGAGAGCAGGGCATCCCTGGTCAGGGAAGAAGAGGGAGAGCAGCTAGGCAGAGAGGTACCTGACTATGGATAGGTACACTGCGGACAGGGACAGAATGGCAATGGGACAATGGGTGGTTTTCAGTGACCAAAACACACAGCCAGACACATTGCAGGCAGGGCCTGAATCCTTAACTACCTCACATAGTTCTGACACATCCCAGGCTGGTGGGGAAGAAGAGAGATTGCAGGACCCAATGGACTCTCACGAGGAGAATATGGTCCTTGTGCAGAGCGTGATTAAAGGGGAGCAGATTCGGTTTTCCACAGAGAAGGCCTTGGAATTGGTACTCGGAAGAATGTCACCTGGTGTCAGGTCCTCACCAATGTTAACTCTGTGTTCAGGTTTAAGCAGACCACGAGTCCATTAAGAAACGCTGGAGCGATTGCAAAAGGTGTGTGAAGAACAAGATGGGAGATGATCCACCAGCAAGCATCACGTTCAATGTCTGGAGGAGATTCTGTGCCAGAACCTCTCCACAATGGCTGTTCATGGGGTCCCTGGCAGATGTGACATTAGCAACAACACCACCCTCCAGACTTTGGGTTCCCTCATCCCCCCTCCACTATCTATATTAAATTACTACTGACTAGCTCTATTGGATCTTAACACAGTGTTGGATAATAGTGATAGCTATAGCTATTGGTATGCCAGTTGTGGCTGACCACGAGGGAACTAGTGCAGGGAGCCACCACCATGTTTTGATCACTGGGAGCATATGTCTGTAATCTGATATTCATAAAATGAGTAACTGAGTGATTCCTATGATATACTCTGATCCATTCTGTTTGTAATGTGAGGAAAGCTTTATAACAGTAAATATATGCCAAGTATCTATTCACCATTTCATACTCTCTAATAAGGATAACAGCTTCAGAAAATATGATGAAGCAGATGAAAGTAGATTCGTGTATTCAAAGAAACTTGTCTTTAACACTTGGTATTCCATAATACAAGCATCACTGTCATATATAAAATAGTAAATTAGGTTTAAAAAAGACATACATCCATCAAGTTCAACCCTAGGCTCATAAACCAGAGATGTAAGAATTATATAGCTTTCCTGCTGCCAAATTATTTAGTCTATCAGAACTTCCTGTTTTGCCTACTAATACACAGTATAACCCTGTATGTTCCCTTTTGAAATAGATTTATCTCATATTCTCTTAAATGTATCCATTCTATCTGCCATAACCACATCCTTGGGCAAGGAATTCCATAATTTAACAGACCTCCATGTATAAAACCCTTTCCTCTGCTGAAGTCTAAACCTCCTTTCCTCTAATCTCAAGGTGTTTGCCCTGGTTATTTGATTAGGTCTTGGAATGAATAACTCCCCAGAGAGATCCTTGTATTGACCTCTTACATACTTTTACATTGTGATAAGATCTCCTCTTAGTTGTCTTTTTTCTTTTTCCTCATACGTCGGGTCCATTGCTTCCATTGCTTTAGTTAACTTTGCACTTCACTGTACTCTCTCCAGGTCTAGAATATCCTTTTTCAGAACTGTTGCCAAAAACTGCACTGCATATTTGAGGTGAGGTCTTAACAATGATTTGTACAATGACAAAATGATGTTTCCACTCTTGCTTCAATACCCCTTTTTATGCAAGACAGGACTTTGTTTGCTTTTGCTACTGCTGTTTGACACTGTTCACTGTTTACAAGTGTGCAGTTTACAAGGCTACTTTCTCTAGCATCGAGTCTAATAAAATGATTCCATTTAGTTCTTAATTAGTAATGGGATTTTTCTTCCCAAATGCATGACTTTACACTTTCCCACATTAAAATTCATATTCCATTTCTTTGCCCAATCTGCCATTTTATGTGTGTAGGAGAGTTAGTGATCCAGGTATAATATGTAAATTTGTAGTTGTATGGGATAATCTAAATATAGATGACTCAGATAATGAATGTGCATTTAAAATATTATGACCAAAGCATCATTGGAATTTGATTGAGTGATGCTTACTAAATAATAGGCCTTGAAGCCAAAATATTGCATTTAAAATACTTAAATTAATGCTAATGAGTGATGTTTGAAATCAGGGAAGGACAGAGAAGAATCCATATCCTCACCATCAGTGCCAACCTCCTTCATAAAGGAATCTCCAGGTAAGGGAGAATGATCCTGTCTTTAGGATACAATCTGACAGGGGATATAGGTGCAAGAATGGATAACGCCTTGAATATATGAAGGAATAGAAGCATAGGAAGAAATAAGAATCTTAACCCAATCTGGCAAATGTCCTGCAGTGACCAAAGGGACCAAAATGCAAGTAAAAGGGACCAAAATGCAAGGAAAACATGGGGTGCCTGAAAAGGGACCAAAATGCAAGGAAACATGGGGTGGCAGTCAGTTCTGGCATGAGGAACAATGTGCTAAAGACCCTCCTGAATCAATAGGCTTGGATTTCCCCGGGTGTTCCTTGTTTAGTGAAAAACCTTGTTCAGAGGAAAAACCCCTCTAAAAGTAAGACAAAGTAGGCCAAAGTAATATAAAGGTATGAGAAATTGTACAAAAATACCCCAAAAGTTACTTTTCTGAATGCAAGGGATTAAACTGGAAATGTACAAATTAGAGTAGTAAGATGGCTGCCAATTCACCACCCTGACCAATCCAGAAAGCCCCGGATTCTGGGGAATGTAATTCCCAATTGCAAATGCCCAGCAAAGAGTAATTTTCCAGCAGCTTAAAAGTGTTACACACAAGGTCCAGGGATTCATTTTGAGCCCACTCTGACCTTTGTAAGTGAAACAAGTACAGAAATATGTCCCTGTAAAGTGTCTCCATGCACTTCTATGAAAAAGAGATGGCCATTGTGCGGTCTCCCATTGTTAAAGGGTCCTTTTACCACAAAATTAAATATATAACAGAGATGCAGCTAAAACACACATGCATAGCTAGCAAAATACAAGAAAATGGAATAATGCTTCCTGCTCTAATGGAAGAAGAAAGCTTATAAACAACAATGCAACACAGTCGACATACATAAAGGGTTAAAAAACATACTACATAGGCAATCATCTTTAGCAACAGGATGCAGGAGAAATTAGAAGGATTGCATGCTAAATATTCAAGACCACCACATTTCAGTTGGTGCCAAGTAATACAGGAACATAATAAAAAGGATAACACTCACATGGTTAACATGGTCTTCAGACCCCAATTGTTATAATACATAACCTCATAGAAGTTCAGCAATGAGGAATAGAAGTCAACCTCCACATGGAAATGATCCAAAAATCACCTATTAACTGGACAATGCAACTCCAGGAAAAGCAGTTAATGGGACCCTGCCTAATGGGGCATCCAAATAAAAAAGAAGTCTAAAACTAAGAAAATTGCTAGCTTAACCTTTTCCTGAGGCAGGTAATTCCCCTCCTCCAGCTTTACCCCATCCCCTAGTTTCAAGTTACCTGCCTCAGGAAAAGGGCAAGCTGGCAATTTTCATAGTTTTAGACTTTTTTTTTATTTGTATGCCCCTAATTACAACAGTGATATGCATATATGTATTTGTATTTTCAAGAATAATTGCGGCATTAGTGAAAAATTTTACTTTTTAGGCAGACAGGCAGCTGGAAACAGCCCAGACTTCTTGCAGAGATGGCATCTCTGAGTCTGCACTGTCTGGTGCCTGGTTCCCTTAAAGTGATAGTAATGTTTCACAAATACAGAAGCTCCAATTAATCTTCATAGTATTTGAGCCATAGAGAGTGTTATTTCATTACTGTAAGCATTGTAGTTCAAGAGTAATTGAATGATAAAGTTTCCCCCTCCCTCCCCTTTTAGCTAGTGTAAGTCTCCACTCCTCAGATGTGGAATCCTGTCCATAGACCAGATAGATCACATCAAGAGTCAAAATTCTTACTGTGAGAACAATGAAAACCCTGCCCCCTTTGACAGGTTTTTCAGCTTTTTACCTTATCTTAATTGAAGATTGTCCCTCTCTGCAATCTACCTGGACACTCCCTGCTGCTCTAAGCTGAACAGTGTTACATCAGTAGAAGGGGCAGGAGAGGGATACTTTATCATTCAATTACTCTTGAACTACAACTCTGAAAGAATTGAAATAACACTCTCCAAGGCCCAAATTCTTTGAAGATTAATTAGAGCTGCTTTTATTATGAAACATTACTGTCCCTTTAAGGCACCAGAATGGACTGACAGCACATGTGCAGAGAGCACCTACTGCAAGATCCCAGCCGCTACCTGTCTGTCTAAAAAGTTCTATTTTTCACTAATGCTGCAATTATTCTTGAAAATACAAGTATGCATATGCATGTTACTATTGTAATTAGGATTTGGGTTTCTATATTTGTGTGATGATAAATGCAAAGTTGTTAAGTTGTAGAGCAAAACAACCACCATATTTAAAAAACAACCCCCTGGATGCTAGACAGGTCTCCATCACATTGCAAAGCAATGCTTGCATCCAAGGGTTTACACTTCCAAACTTAATAAACAGGATTTTTAACTTGAAGCCCTTATGGACCAGGGGGTGTGCAATGCAATTTGAAGCAGTGTGTTGCACCCCCTACCCCTACTTGTCCACAATAATATAATTATGGTATTATTGTTTTTCTCCACTTCAGTGTATGTTCTTATGTCCCAAGAGCTCTTTAGATTTCCTTAACCCCTTAACAACACTTGACGGTCATAGTACGTCATGGGTAGATCTGAGTTAACGACCCATGACGTATTATGACCGTCATGGAATTCCGGGCTCCCCCCACGGCTGCACGCTGTTCGGGGAGTCCGGAGCTGGAAGCAACAAAAAAATATGCTCCGTGGTCCTTAAGTGACCGCCACGAGCGTGCACAGCCGGTTGTTAAGGGGTTAAGCCATGTTAATTTTCCTCTACAAAAATAATTTACATTTTAAGTACATTAACTAACATTTCTTTAAAATAATTTATCTGCAAATAATGATGCTGTCATTCAGGTCAAACTGATATTAAATCTTTGAATTGCAGAGAGGTAGCCAATGTGTTTCCTTGCAGTGTGTTTGATACCTCTCAACACTCACAGGGTTAAATTTCCAAATAGCTATTTGGTGCATTCCATCACTTATCTGTTTTATTATAGCAATTTATACTGATTGTGTAATGCGAGAGTGTCAAAATTCAGTTCTCAGGGGCTGCAAAAAAATGCCTATCTATCTAAGAATATCCATAATTAAGCGCAGGTGAATTCATTAGACACTTATTTTATTTTTACTGACACACCTGTTCTTTATTAGAAAAATCCTTAAACGTTAACCCTAGAGAACTGAACTTACAACATACTAGAACAAATAATTTTTTCAAAAGGTATTTTTTATAAAGAGTGTCATAAGTTATTGTGCCCAATATTTAAAATAAACATGGAGTAATTCTAGAGCAAACCAATTGTACCATAGGCCAGTGGTTCTCAAACCATGCCCTCAGGGCCCACTCACAAGCCAGAAGTGACAAGTACTCTTCTTGACTAAAGGTCACCTAACCAGTGACTCAGATTATTTTGATTAACTATGCTGCGCACAAGCAGGGAAATCCTCATGTCCTGGACTGCTGGTGGGCCCTAAGGACATTAGTTAAGAAGCACAGCTTTATTGCAGTAAATGTTAAAGAGGTCTTCAAAGCATTGTTCTGCAATGCTTTCAAGACCATCTTGCATTGATAAGGTTAAATACCCCATTCAAAGTAAAATTATACCCTATGATGAAGTGGCTCTTAATTTAAGAGATCCATTTACCAAAGCAGGTGTCCTTCATACAACAGTCAGTTATATGTGTTTATTTTTTGCATTACATCTCCAGTTTCCTGTATAAAATGATTTCCATTGAAGACTGCCCCTAGGTAACAACGACAACAGGGGGGTTCTACAATAAGATTTGATAAAGATGTGATAAAATAGTGATAAAGTGGAGATAACTTCTCCAGTGTGATAAACTATCCAGTCCTGTGTTATTCTACAGAGCCTATGCCCTAAGATCTTACAGGTAGGAGAACGCTTAATGCATTGGCTCCATAGAATAACATAGGACTGGGTTAACTCTCTGAGTGTCAGAGAGATAACTAAAGCATTGTTTTGCAATGCATAGATACCTGTCTCTCACTAAAAGGTTAAATCTACCATTTGTATTTGCCCTGTATGGTACAGTTTTTCAATCCCAGAGTTACTGTACTTTTCTTTTGTACATAGAGTTCTAAATGATGCCCCTTACATACACTGTGGTAGCAGTTGTCTGTAATTAGTCTTGAAAGTATTTATTCCATTCTCCATCAATTTCAAACTTATTATCATCATTCAATGCCCTAAGATCTCACCATCAAAGGTAAAAAGAAAAAATCACCTCATCCTTTCATCCTTTTAATTCTTTACACCAATTTCAGAAGAGATAGATTTACTTCCGAAAATACCATCTTCATTTTACTGCTAGCTCACATTCTGACATTTTCTTAATTGCAAAGACTTTTTGAGCATTCCACCCATTGAGCTGAAATGATACACAATGATTAAACACTGGATTTTGTTTTTGCTTATTAATAAAACAACCTTGCTTTAAGCATAAAGTCTAACAGGACATGTTTAATAAGCAAAAGTAAAAATGGTAAGTCCAATTAACTGTTCTACTGGATGGGGGGGGGTGACTGAGCCTCTTATTAACTCACTTGTACTCAAGAATGGATATAATAAAGTCATACTAGACAGATATATATTACGAAGAGTGGCATTCTTTATATTATTAGGTGTACATAGAAATTACAATCTATAAAAGTTGGAAATAAATGTTTTATTTATTGTTTAGTTATATCAATGTTTTATTGGGTTTCTCATTAGATGCAGAAGGTCAGATTCCATTTCAATAAACAATAAACTTGAAGGACAAAGGAAGAAAGAATGATATCTGTAGGAGAGGTTAGCAGAGAAACAAACAATGTACAGGTAGTCATTCATTAATTGAGGAAGTAGTTGAAAGGCCCGATGACCTGGTATTGGCTGGATATAGTCTTGTTGCTAAACTATCAAGCATCTGCTATTAGGATTCCATAAATGTTATGCCTTTTTGGTGTTGCATCCATGGTATCCAAATGGCAAAGTTTTTTGCCTCCATGTCAGTTAATCTACTACTCATGACTTCCATGACCTCATTTTAATTCACCTAGTCTTCCAAAGATTACTTGGAGAAGGAGTCCAATGATGTTGTTTTAATGGATCATGATTCTTGGACACGGTCCTTCTAAGATCTCTGTGCAGTTGTCAATAAATATCGGGGTTCTCACGGATATTGGTAACATGAAAAAGAAGAAAAGAGGACAGCAGCGCACCAAAGAGATCTTTGGTATGTAGTTTGCTCAGATATGTTGCCACAAAAAGAATAGATAAAATTTTTAAAAAGAGTAATTCACTAACAATAGTTATAAAGCATATTGGGGAGAAAAATAAATAATAAAATTACATGTAAAATATACAAAGAAAAAATCACATGTGTATGAAACCCACAATGGCCAGACAAATGAGAAAAAGTAAAAATAATAAAATATGTGAAAATGTATGGTAAACAATAATATTTTATATCAAATAACAGTATTTAAAAATGTATATGACCTCTGATGACACCAATAATGGACAGTTATATCAAGGGACAGGACATAAGTAACATAAGATGGTAAAAGGCAGAGAGCAGTCAATGAATACCAATGTCATAAAAATAACACTTCACTCAAATCTACTACTATCATTCACAATTTTGATCTTGACGAAGGAGCACAATATAGCTCCCAAATGCATTGATTTGATCATGTTTATAAGATATTGGACCACTGATCAAAACAGCACCTGGACAATTGAAAACCAAAGGAGGGAGAAGGGACTGGCAACAGACCATCTGGAAAAGAGGAGACTTACAAATCAGAACTACATACTACTATATCCAAATGCTATATGGTGAATGCTCAGTTGTGTTGCAGCTGAGCTCTATCAGTCATTCAAACTATGCTCCAAATAGGGGGTCTCCCTTTTAAATTCTCGTTGGACTATCCATATGGCTATTAATTTTCTTTTCCTACATGACTGAGTGAAGTGTTATTTTTGTGACAATGGTACTCAGCGACTGTGCAGTGCCGTTTACTATGTTATGTTACCTATGTCCTGTCCCTTGATATAACTGTCCATTATTGGTGCCATCAGATGTCATATACATCTTTAAATACTGCTACACAGTATTTGATATAAAATATTATTGTTTACCATACATTTTCACATATAATTTTATGATTTTTACTTTCTCTCATTTGTCTGATCCCTGTTTTGTTTTAAACACATGATTTTTTTTATATATTACATGTAATCTTATTTTCTTTACTCCCCTAATTCACTTTAGAACTATTGTTAATAAATTACCCTTTTAGTATTTATTCTTTTTATGGCAATATATCTGACCATGCTACATTTAGATCTCTTTGATGCACTGTTGTCCTCTTTTCTTCTTAAACATAAACTTGGTAAGCACTTCCAGGATTAATTAAGTTGTGGATATAGGACTGAGATAAATGACTGTATTCCTTGTTGGATTCAATTTTCCCTGAACACAAGAGAAGTCTGCAATGAAGTGAATAGAGCAGGAAAGAGATTTAGCTCTGATGCAAAGGCAACCACAATAGTCCCAGCCCCAAGGATTGAGCAATGGCCAATACTCTTTGTAAATATATTTTTTTGGGGAAGCTAGAAGAACCTGCTTAGCCATTTGGTACATTATGCTCCCTTACTGGAGCCACTGATTAGCAAAATCTGTTTATGCCATTGAGATGGAAACTTTAGGAAAAGCATAGTTTTCAAAATAAAATGAAGCACCCAGAAATTAAAAGACCTCATACCAGTGATTACAACACTAATTCTAAAAATACCAGCAGGTCAAGTAATAGGCAGGTAATAGATAGATCAATAATTTTGAAAGATACTAGTGCATCCTACCCAAACTTCTGGGTAGGAGCGAGCAGAACTTCCACGTCACATCATCAGTAATTTGGAAGGCTTTCCCAGAAAGGCAAATGAACCTTAATTTGACGCAGCGGGTTGTCTTCTTTCCAAAATGGTGTGTTTTGTCTACCTCTTCTTCATTTCAGTAGTTGGGACAACCATTTTCGCACATGCCAGTCGCTTGAAAAAATGTAAGAAAAATTTGCGCTTATAGTTGGTGCAGTTTTGTGCTTCTGTTCCCTCCTACAGTAAGTCAGTTCATAGCAATGGGGTGTTATTTTTCTCATAAGAACAGTAGCTATTGATTACAGTAGGACATTTCATAATTTTCAAAGATCAGTACATTTGGCGGACTGTTAAAAAATTACTATTTTTTCCCTTAGATCTGCCTCCTGGAAACATACTGCACAAAAGGCTAGAGGTAGAAAGGCAGTGATATCTCATCTGATGCAGTGTCGTAATTACTTTCAGGAAATATATGCTTTTATATAGTTGTTGAGCTATTTTAGGGTAGTTTTACCATGTAATCAAGAAAAGAAAACATACAAATGTATTTAATAAATTGAGCTGTATCCCAGGTAACAACCCATTCAATTTTAAAAACAGCAACAAAAATAGAAAAATCACCTTACGAGTTTCATACTGCACAGGGTATTATTATTTAATTCAAAGGGGAACCACCACCCCAAACAAACTTTACCTTCACTAAGTCCCCATCTACTAAGCAGCTAGTCACCAGATGGGGACTTAGTGAAGGTAAAGATTGTATCGGGTGGTAGTTCCCCTTTAAGGAATTAAGGTAAAATTAGTGTAAGAGAATTTATAAGGGATATAAAGTATAAATCAGGGAGAAGTATTTAAAACCAAAAGTAATTAAATGTTACAGTTACCTAATTCCAGCGCCTCTGTTGACAATGACACAGGACACCGCGATGTGTTGCTGTTTCTTCCTCCCAGGCATCGCTGATGGTGCCAGGTTTGGGCACGCTTGGTGGCGCTATAGGCCATCCGTGTCCTCTTGCCAGCTGGTATTGGCACTCAAATTGATTCAGGTGCAGGCCACTAGTTTGACGCATCGCAACAAGATGCATCATTTACGGGCTCAAAGAGGCAGAATGACGCAGGTCCTTGTTTTATGCTGCATAGCTGGTATCTCTTCCCATCTACTTCCTGGGCTGGGCTTTAAAGAGGAACTGAGCCAATTCTCAGTTGCCCTTGCATTGTTGTTCAACACAGTTCTATTCCCTTGGGCTCACCTGATCATCCATCCTAGTGCTGACCTGTGGCTCTGTCTGATTATTCTCCTGCCTACTCCCTGTGTATAGCAGACACCAAATCTGGTGCAGACCTGTGGCTCTGGCTGACTACCTGTACTGTGTATGACCCGGCTTGTCTGACCATCCATCCTGGTGCTGACCTGGGGCTCTGTCTGACTATTTTCCTGCCTACTCCTTGTACATAGTAGACACCCAATCTGGTGCGGACCTGTGGCTCTGGTTAAGACTTACATTTCAGTTCACGAATTGAGACTGGGTTCCCTCCCCGTTGCGTTCTGTTGGGGAGTTTTCCTTCTTCAGACTGACAGCAGGCTTGCGTTAGTATTATCTCCCTATCCACTACCACCTTTGGGAGATCCCTCGGCATACCCTACATGGTTCCATGCAGCGACAGAAAAGGCAGGCTGACCATAGGCGATTGCCGGCACCTACCTTCCAGGTTGTCTTCCCGTAACCTCCATCTCCAGGTACTTTGTAACAAATTGACTCCTCGATTTGTTGGTCCTTTCCATGTGTTGCGCAAGATTAACCCTGTGGCTTATGCCTTGTAACTTCCAGCCAATATGCGCATTCCTAATGTCTTCCAAGTTTCCCTCTTGAAGCCCTTGGTCTGCAACTGGTACACCTCCGCCCCTGTTCATCCTGCTCCTGTGAAAGTTGCAGATCACGAGGAGTAGGGTCCGAGAGCACCTACAGTATTTGATTCACTGGAAGGGTTATGGTCCAGAGCAGCGCTCCTGGTTTCCAGCTGAGGAGCTCCAGGCTCCACTCCTTTTACGTAGATTTCATGCACGTTTTTCTGTTAGACCCCGACCAGTTCCTCGGAGGAGGGGCCTTTGAGTGGGGGGTACTGTTATAGTTACCTTATTAGATTATTGCCTGTTTATTATTTCTATTTACTGTGATTACTCTTATTGTATTTATTTAATAAATTGTTACCTTTTACTATACCATTCTGACTCCTGAGTTATTCCTGGGAAACCGTGACAGTAAATTAAAATAGGTTGAGTACGTTTAGGGATACATTATTACATCGCTCTCCACATGTGGAGGTTTTAGCGTCTGTTTAGATAACCAGAAGGAGGGCTGGTGACACTGAGTCTATAAATGACTGAGGGGTTCATCATTGTATGTTATTCCCTTGACAAAGTAACTGTGTGTTAAGAAAAGCATGGGGAGATTTTTCTATATTTGTTCCTGTTCTTAAAATTGAATCGGTTGTTACCTGGGATACAGCTCAAAGTTTTAAATAAATTTGTATGTTTCTACATATCTATGGCTCCCTTTAATTGTTTTTGCCCCTATTCCTCCCCTTTCCCTTAGTTTATTCATCTCTTTACCACTTTGGTGGTGAGTGAATATAGTTTTCTAAAGGAGGCTACCAATTGCCCATTGTAAGTCACATAAAGGTATATGGGCTTAAGGTAAAGTATAGCCCTTGGGATAAGATTCTTTGAAGAAGAGGGGAGAATTTCATCTAGAAGGAGGATAAGGTGGGGAACAGCTGGGAGACGAAAGAGAGATACCAGATCCAGTTCAGGAGAAGTTATCAAGAGGTGGGCTAGCCTCTCATAAATGTGAGTACACTGTTGAGGGGATTTCCTTATACCTTGTACTGGCTTGAAGTGATGGAGTACCACATACTACACTTATAGCGGATTGTGCTGTCTCTTTTCTTTTTTACAAGCTTTGAGAACCTATCCGACATCTTGGTGACAAACTGCACTTCTGGATTCTAAGTTCTTGGAAGATATCAAGTCAAATAAAAGGACTGCACCCTATTTCTGTAGGACTTTTTATCTGTTTTCTTTCTAAATATTCCTTTTTTTTTCTGCTAATTTGAAGATTGATAAAGTTGAAGTGAGAGTAGGAGCATTTGTGTTTGTGTTTTTTTTACCATGTAATCAATGGAATGTACATTTTAGTTCATAAAGTTGAAAAATACAGTTTTGCTCTCCTGATAATTATGGGTCTGTGAAAGCCATGCATGTCGGTAAAATTACACAGATTTGGTATTTTTGTACTCAGAAGGTTCAGGGCTTTTAAAAAATAATTGAAATATTCACTATTAACATAATTATTTTTTGCAAAATATTTTTTGTGAGGTGTCATCAAAAAGCTGAATTCATTCTGAGAAAAATTATTTAAGTTTTCCATATTTAACTAGAAAATTATCAGCCAAAATCATAACTAAACGAACAGACAGCAAACATTCTGAAAATGTGTCTGGAAAGAAGGGTACAAAAAATCACTGGCAATAAAGGAGTTAAAGACACCTTATCACCTAAAAACAATCTTGATGATTTTGAAAGTGCTTTCAAAATCATCTGTATTTTTATTATTTAAATTTATTGAGTATGCCAATTAAAACATGCAATGTTGACACTTCCTGGCAATTGTGGCAATTGTGATCTGTAACAGTTGGAGAACCTCAGGTTGCTCACCTCTGACTTAAAGGGTTAAGTGTCAATAAGAGTGGAAGGTAATGTAGGGCTAAGACAGGAAGTGACTGCATGCCATGCAGTAATTAAACTACAAACCTAAATACTCAAAAAAAAAAGGTTTCTAAATAAAAAATGGCTTATACAACTACATGCTCAACTGTTACTGCCAATGGAAAAGGTTCTAGGTCGGGAAATGTAATCATAATGGGAGATTTCAACTGCCCAGAAATTGACTGGAGAAATATGAAGTTTTTTTAAGTGTGGTTAATGACAATTTCATGTCCTAAATAGTAGAGGATCCAAACAGAATAGAGGCCTAGTAGGACCTAGTGCTCTCAAACAATTCTGACATAGTAAACAGTATATAGGTAAGGGAACATTTAGGCAGCAGTGACCATAATATGACAGTTGGCTTTAAAGCAGATGGAATGATGATCCAGGTAATACCAGACTGCCATTTGGAGACAGGAAGGAATGGTTTTACTCACTTGGGGCTTAATTGGAAATGGCTTCAGTGTTTTTATATTTTATTTTTGCCTTCTTCTGGTTTAACAGGGATGATAAGGCATGGGCTAAACTTGATGGAGACATTTCTCTTTTTCCAGCCTTATCACCTATGCTACTAAACTCATGTTAATTTATTTATTTGTTCATGCATTCATTTGCATTACTATGATGACTATGCATTGAGACTCTTAATAGCTTATAACATGATGGTAAAAGTTTCTGTATCACATGGGGTGGTGAAAATAGTAGTTAGGGTCACATAGTTTGCAGGGCACTGTGTATAATGGGGGGGTTACTACCAGTTGCACATGTCCTAGGCCCATGATTTAAGATTCCAGCACTGGAAAGAGGTCATGAACTTCACATATAAGGGGACCTTTTGAGCCCCGCAGGCTCTGGTGTAACCATCATAAGAGAAAGAGGAGCAGGCCCAGGTCATATAGTGGTTTTCGGTGAGGAAGTCAAGCAACCACATAAAGTTTCTCACCAGGGAGCTTTTATTTGCTGAGATTCACCTGATACGAGCCTACATATACCTGACTATAGAGAGTAAAGTAGGGCATTAAAGAAAAAAACCTGTGTTTGGAGCCTATCACTCAGTACATTTCTTGGTGAAACCCCTGGATGTTAAAGATGTCTATAAAGCATTGGGTCTTGTGTATTTAGGCAAATGTGAACAATTCTGGAGCTAACCAGCTGCAATGTAGGAGACATATATATATATATATATATATATATATATATATAGATCGTTGAAAGGAACGCACTCGCAGGACTTCTTCCAAGTGAAAATTAGGCTGTTTATTGTATCAATGTTTCTACCCTAATTCAGGTCTTTATCAAGATTACAGTGAGAGAATAAGTGCACTGTTATATACTCAAAACAGTTGTTGAAATTGGTGCTAAATGACATCATTGGGGGAATGGGTGAGGATCAAAGGTCACCAAAATTACCATAAACCATATATCTGTGAAATGATACATACAAATGATAATAAATAAAATTCTCAAAGGTAGATGTGTGGAATCTGAAGAAAAATAAATAAAAATACATATATACAAAGTTGGCGATATTGCAACAGTACAGTAAAAGAGAGCGATCAATAGTCTAGCCAATAACAGAGATATTGTTATTCGTCCAGCAGACAAGGGTGGAGGTATAGTGGTTTTGGTCTACAACTATTACAGGGAGGACATATTGAGACAGTTACAAGACATTTTGACTTATCAAATGATTTCTGGTGATCCAACCTGTAAGGATAAATATCTAATTGATGGCATACTTAAGACAGCTTATCAGCAGAATTGGATTTCACAGAAAATATATCAATTCCTCACTGTGGACTGTCCGGCATGTCCTGTACTATATACTCTACCTAAGATCCACAAAAACTACCAATGCCCGCCTGGACAACCAATAATCTCTGGATGTGGTTCTTTACTCCAGCCGTTAGCCCAATTCATAGACTTTTATCTGCAACCTTTGGTACAGAAAACAGCATCCTACATCCGTGATACCAGTGATTTTTTACTTAAACTTAAACGATTTGACCATATTGATTCTGGACATTTACTGGTTACCATGGATGTGGGAAGCCTATATACTATGATTTCTCATGAATTGGGCATAGATGCCATTGAGCAGCTCCTTCTGACATACCCTGACACTTCTCGACCTCTGATCCAATTCATTTTGGAGTTACTCAGATTATGTTTAACTTTAAACTTTTACAGATTTGAAAAACTTTTTACAGACAACTGTCAGGGACAGCTATGGGCAGTTCAATGGCACCTGCATATGTTAATACATTAATACACTTTTATGAACAGAAATACATCCTCAGCACATATGGTGAGCACATCCGCTGTTACTTTAGTTTCATCGATGATGTGTTCATGATATGGACCGGTGGAGAACAGGCATTACTGAGATTTCTGACTGTAATCAACTCTATTTCATCCACAATACGTTTTACCAGTAATTTTAGTACTTCAGAGATAGTGTTTCTGGATGTGAGATTTGGATTCATCAAGGCAATATACATTCTACCAACTACAGAAAGCCAACAGACAGAAACACCATACTACATCACTCCAGTTTCCACCCGCATCACACTGTCATGGGATTACCATACTCTCAAATGGTGAGAATCATCAGAAATAACAGTATGAGAGAACATGCAGAGACACAGATTCAAGAATTCAAAGAACGTTTAATGGATAGAGGCTACAATAAGCAAGTCCTGAACCAACAACATGAAAGAACAGGTACACTGAAACAATCGGACTTGTTAACTAAGTGTACGGATACAAATAAGGAACAAAATAGACTGGTGTTTATGCAATGTAACACTAACAGTGATAAACTTTCACAACTTATTCATAAACACTGGAAGATCCTAGCCTCTGATAACAATCTACCAGCATGCTTCAAGCAGAAACCTATGTTGAGTTACACCAAGGGTGCCAGTCTCAAGGATGTATTAGTAAAACCTGATCCAGTACATTGCTATGAAATTAAAAATACATCATGGCTAACTAATGTCAAAACAGGATGCTTCCGTTGTCCCAATTGCACTACTTGCCAAAGTATGATTACTGGATCAGAATTTATACATCCAATGACAGAAGAAAGATATAAGATACGTTTTCATTTAACGTGTTCCAGCAGATTTGTGGTTTATGTCATCATATGTCCATGCAAGAAACTATATGTTGGTCTGACATCATGTACCTTTAAAGAACGAATGGCAAACCATTGTGCTACTATCTGCAAAGCTCTGGCTGAAAAACAGTCAGAAAAACCAGTAGCCAAGCATTGGCTGGATTATAAACACACACTCTCTATGTTACGGTGCATGATTATTGATCATATTCCTAAACACAACCGTGGTGGAGAGTGCGCAAATTACACCAAAAAGAAGCTTATTGGATATATAAGCTGAAATCCATAGCTCCCATGGGCATTAATGAAAAACTGACTTACACTTGCTTCTATTAATAGAAATCTTCACAGATGGAACACTAATGTACCTATGGAATGACCTGATATTGGGATGACAATATATCTGATACGCTGCAAGCCACAGTCATGTTGTTCCATGATCTGCGGGGTGAGAAAATAGAATTTATTGATCATCAACCAATGTAGTATGAGAACCTTCTACGTGAAAAAAGGACCATTTCACCGTGATTGGAACTCCTCCAAGAAAGGTTTGACTTGATCTCATTGAGCATTATGGATTTAATTGCCATCAGGTACATAGAGAAATATAAGAGTGGTTCCATAAATTTTGGGATCAATAAGATTTAATGACTAAAATACGCTGCAAGCCACAGTCATGGTGATCCATGATCTGCGGGGTGTTATATACAAGGACTTTTACTTCTGACTGAAAATTTCTATATCAAGCTGGGTACTTAGCATTATTACAGAAGTGAAAGGCAAGAGTAAAAACTTAATCACGGTCCAGAAGTTCTATTTGATGTTGTGCGAGTATCACTATTACATAATTGAACTACAATCTATGACTGTTAAAGTTTAAGTAATTCGGAATACAACTAAGGTACAACAATATACCTATATAGAACGATTACTGGTGAAGAAACTTACCTAAAATGGACAGATACGCACATCATTCATCGTATGGTGAAATTGACTAATATTAGTCGTAACATACTAGATATCAACCTATGATTGGACATAATGCACATAATAAACAATTTGAGTCTAATGACTATCTTGGAGGCCCATAGCCGGATTACATTGTGCCATAGTAGATCAAATGCTTATTTTTATGTGTAGGTTTCTTATGTGAGATTGTAATGTATTGTCTTCTTCTTATAGCTTTGCTATCTCTAAGTAGATTCTGCTTGCAACAATATTGCGACTACTGCGGGGGAATCTCCGTTAATTGGACACAATGAGTTTTACCCAAGTGCATTAAGTTTGCTTAATGTATTTGAGGACTTCTTCTTTGTTCAATCATTATTTTGCTTTATCGTTCCTTTAACGTATTATGATTATTATATCATTGTTCTCTATCAATATATGTCACATATAGTTTCAATCTATGTGGCAGTAGCAGCGCGACTACATCATATATAGCGTTTTAAGTATTATTCACTTTGAATAACAAAATTATCTGTATTTATCTGATTAATTACATCGATCACTCAGGGGATGTTGTGAATTACCAACAACCAACTAATTAATACCTGAAATTAAATAGACATATGCGTTGCGATGTCTTGGTGTACCACAAGAACCCCGAGTGATGCAACTGTACTGTTGCAATATCGCCAACTTTGTATATATGTATTTTTATTTATTTTTCTTCAGATTCCATACATCTACCTTTGGGAATTTTATTTATTATCATTTGTATGTATCATTTCACAGATATATGGTTTATGGTAATTTTGGTGACCATTAATCCTCACCCATTACCCCGATGACGTCATTTAGCACCAATTTCAACAACTGTTTTGGGTATATAACAGTGCACTTATTCTCTCACTGTAATGTTGATAAAGACCTGAATTAGAGTCGAAACGTTGATTCAATAAACAGCACTAATTTTCACTTGGAAGAAGTCCTGCGAGTGAGTTCCTTTCAACTATCAATTGTATCCGGTTAATTTTGGAGACTGGCACCCAGGCAAGTTATCTGATTAATCCAGCGAGTGCTCCATAAATCTCTTCGTTTATATATATATATATATATGTATATATATATATATATATATATCTCCTATATAATAATTCACTAATTGTGTGTTTGTCAGAAGCCATCATGCGCAGCAGAAACAGCTGCGTGTGCTGCAGTCATGTGTACTACAGGCTTCCCTCGCTGTGATTGATAACGGGGCGGGGCTCCGAATTCAGACCGTAGTGCTTTGGTGCACAGAGAGGTATCCGTATCAGTCGCGGCACGGGAAGTCTCTATTGTGCATGACTGCACCACGGCCGTTGCTGGGTGGCACTGTGGCCTGTGTACATGGGCTCTTTAACTAGTATATAGTTGATTGAAATTAGGCTTTTTAGAGATCTCCAACATATTTCTCCACAATGTGTTGGAGTCCAAGCTAGCATTCAAGGGGTTAAAAACCAATTTAAGTCAATGGGAATTTTACTTTTCTTTGTTGTTCCCAAATGGCAGTTGCTTTACCCCAGATCTGCAACATTTTGCCTTTATACATAAGGTTCAATGGGTATATTTAAATGTGGAGCTACTAAACGTGAATGAACTTCCAAGAATGCATTGAGATGAAATCCTCAAACACCTGATGTACTTTACTCTCAAGATGGAGGACGGTTTTTGAATGGAGCTTTTGGTTTTTGAACTGGAACTTGAAGTGCTTAGTGGGTAGAAGAGGTAGACTGGGAGGCTTCTGAGTGGGATGGTGTGCATATGAGAGGAGCTTGACTGTGTGTGTTACAATGGGTATGTGTGTGTATAAGAAATGGAGAGTGAGTTTCTGTGTATGTATGTATGAGTCTGTGACAGCTATTGTGTTTGCGTATACAATAATGTGTGTGTGTGTTTAAAAGAAATTGTGCATGCAAATAAGACTGTGTGTTAATTATATTGGTAAATTTTGCTCCAGGGACCCTGATGTCCTAGTTACACCACTGTGAGTGTTAGTATTGGACTATTGCAACATTCTTCTGTCTAGCATTCCTGCTTCTCATCTCCAACCACTTCAATCTATACAGAATGCTGCAGCACGAATTACTCTTCTGTCACCTAGGTTTGTCCCTGCCCCACTCCTCCTCAAAACTCTCCAATGGCTGCCTATCAAACTCCGAATATCTTACAAAATCTTACTTCTCTCTTTCAAGACACTTCTCTCCTCTACTCCTTCTTACATTTCCACTCTGATCTCCCGTTATACCCCATCCCGCCACTTACGTTCAGCCAATGACTGTCTTCTCTCTGCTCGCTTAGTCTCTACAGCTCTGTCACGTATCAAACCTTTTTCTCTTATTGCTCCTTATCTATGGAATGCTCTACCATCCAACCTGCGCCACTGCACCTCTCTGATAACCTTCAAATCTCACTTGAAAATGCACCTCATGGATAAAATCTCAATATGCTAGATAGCACTGATGTTGTACAATGAACGCTCTTGTAAATTATTTACATTACTGATGTCCTCTATTATCATGAAAACTAGCACTGTATTCAGCACTTGACCCTAATGTACTCTGTATGTCTCCCATTACCACTTTAGATTGTAAGCTTTCGGGCAGGGACCTCACACCCAATGTTTCACTCTACAAAGCACCTATAACCCTGTATTGTTTAGACCCTGAAATTGTAAAGCGATGCGTACACTTGTGGCCCTATATAAATAAACATATTCATTCATTCATTCATTCATAGTATTAAACACACAT
Organism: Rhinophrynus dorsalis; assembly: GCA_037306005.1. NCBI lineage: Eukaryota > Metazoa > Chordata > Amphibia > Anura > Rhinophrynidae > Rhinophrynus > Rhinophrynus dorsalis. The sequence continues at coordinate 338,900,966 of CM074720.1, read as the reverse complement.
ACTTATGCATGAAATACATATCTCATACTTGCAGATGTGAATGTTTTACTTCTCTTGTGGACCCTACATGTCCCAATCTGAATTACAGAGAGCTTGAGCAGTAGGTGAGTAAAAATGAGTGACTCTTTGATAAACTGACCTTTCAATAACCAGGGATATCCTTAAGGGAATTTTTATTTGTCCCCTGTGCTTTTGGATCCATTACTTCCAAAGAATATCTAACCCTTGGACACACTTGAAAATTAGAAATAATCTCAATGGATCCTTACTGGTAAAATACTTGCATGTTATTAATATTAACCTCTTAACACTGAATGACATGCCAGTGTTGTCACACAATTTCATTCTTTGAGGACGGATGGCAGTCCTGGCATGTCAAGGGTTAATGATCACAGCAAGCCACAGGGTGCAGTCAGTTGCAGCTACTCCCCAGTGGATCCTCACATGTGATCACTGCTACAGAGACTGGGGGGAGATTCACTAAGCGGTGATATAGAGGTGATAGTGTGGAGATGACTTCTCCAGTGATATCACTTCTCCAGTTCCTATGTTATTCTATGGAGCCTATTCACTAAGATCTCAAAAGTTGAAGACTCTTAGTGCATAGGCTCCATAGAATAACATAGGAGTTGGAGAAGTGATATCACTGGAGAAGTCATCTCTACTTTATCACCTCTTTATCACTGCTTAGTGAGTCTCCCCCTGATGTGAAAATGCCACATGGCAAAAGGTAATGTAAGTAAACATTGCCTTTGTGACTGTTCTTCACCTGTCTCCTCCTCGCTGTGATCAGGCAGAGAGAGGCAGAGGGCATGCCTCCCACAGATTCGAATTGGCAAAGAGGAGGATATTTGTGTTTTAGGTGGTGGTTCTGGAGGTGCAGGATTTTTAGGTTGCTTTATGACCTATCAATATCGGAATAAATGATTTATAGCAAGACCAGTATTTTATTTACACAGACTAATTTATAAACATATACTGAAGTTTAACTCCTTGGTGACTAGCTCTATTAGTACAGTAGAGGACATGAGCAATTTGGCCTTTTAGAATGTCTTTGTACAAACATAATTTCCCTTTAATTCCTTTAGGATACCCTCAATTATATACCATTTTTAAAGGATAATTAGGGTTTTCTTCTCTTCTTTTTGCTGTATTTATCATTCTGTTTGAATATGACAGAAAAAAGTGGAAAACATTTTTTAAAAAAAAACGTTTTTAAATGTTTTTCTGTGATGTTTTGTGCTCAGTATATTTTTATAGGGTCTAGATAAATGATATAAACTTCACTCATACCTGTCCATCTGAGGTGAAAATTCCAATGTCCCTCTTTCCTACTCTGGTGTCCCTCTTTTTAGGAGACTAGACTGTGTGGTGTGTATATAAGTTTATTACATTACTCCATAGCAATAAAACTTACATTACTGGTATTGTAATGTTTTGTTATTAAAGTACAATCAAGTCTTCTTACATTTTTAGAACAATGTATAGCATTAAAACCTTCCAAAACTTTGTTGTTTTACATTTATTCTCTAATAAAGTTTACCCCTATCTCAAGCAGCCTCACCTCAGATTTGGAATCCGATCCCGGGTCCAGACAGATCGCAGTGAGGGACAATCTTCCCTCTTTCTGTATGAGGAAAAGCCTTCCCCCTGGAAGAAGATTGTCCCTTGTCACGTTTTGCCCAGACCTGCTTGCTGAAGCTGCTGATGTAAGTAAAAGGGGAGGGAGGGGGGAACTTTATTAGATAATAAATGTAAAACGACAAAGTTTTATAAGGTTATACTGCTGCACATTGTTCTAAAAAAATGTAGGACGAATACTTGATTATACTTTAATAATTATACATTACTATCCCTTTAATGTTTGTTTAAACTTTAGTATGTGTTCGTAAATAAGTCTGTGCAAAAAAAATACTTTTGGGGTTGCTTCAAATTATTTATTTAGTTACTCAATGAGGGATCAAAGTGCCATGTGCTTTTTTAAAATTTTTCCAGTACCTTAAAAGTGCCTCAAGAGAGCAGAGTTCTTTTCTCTGCTTTTCTCTTCCTTACGATCACAGTGAAGAAGAGAGAGGCAGAAAACACCAATAAATTGCCTTCATCATGCAGCTCCACCAGCACATGTGATCACTGGAGCAGCCAGTTACAGCCTCCCCTCAGTGATTACCGAGTGGTCTAAGGCATGCTGTGATCATTGTCCCATGATATGTCAAGGTTGCCACTAGTCCTTAAGGGACCAACTTGTGTGATGGTCCTGTCACGTGACTGGTTCTGAAGTGGTTATACAAACATTCATGCTGGTTGTATTCCTGTGGAGCAACATTTATACCTTTAATCCAGCCCATGTTAAAAATCAACATAGGAAAACCTATAAAAAAAACACTTACATTTTTCTTCTCTTTTTTTGTATCATCGTCAAACTAAATGGTGGGTTATATCTAAAAATATGGCAACAAAAGATAAATATCCTTAAAAAAATATATAATTTGTGTGGGTGTTTCTAATGAACTACTGGTAAAATATGGTTGAAGAAAGGAATACTGAAAATAAAGTCCAACATTGGTTGTACTCTAGTGCAATAAAAAAAGGCCATAATCACAAAGGGGTTAAATATGTTTGTAAATAATGTGCATAATTTGTGAACATTACACATAATTACATACAGCCATTTGACAAGTCAAATACTAAATAAGCATATTTTCATAGGAAACAATCCATCAAATCACAGGTTATATTTATCTTTTATATGAAACACAAATTACTTCCAATAACAAAACACGATTAAAACCTTCTATATAATACATAATAATATGTATACATAATAATATGAATTTTAGTTCTTTGTTTACAATTTGTGTTTAAAATGTACAATATTTCCAAATAACATATGCTCCCCCTGCTGGAAAAAAATCAAATTACATGATGATGTTTTCATCATCCAAGCACAATACCAATTAGATAACATAAATAATTAGAAACTCCTATACTTAAATGGGCATGCATTCAATTATAAAAAAAATAAGTTATCCTTTTCATGAACGCATCTAATAAGATGGTAGTTTTTAGTATACTAATTAAAACATATTAATCACAGTACAACCAATACAATTATTTTCTCCACCACATTGCTAAATAAGTTTATTTAACTGGATCACCATTTTCATTGCAAATTACCAATAAATAAGAAGCAACTGCCATTTTAATATTGTAGAAACAGTGACAGTAATAAAAACAACATTTACACAAAGAAATTGGAGCAATTCAAGGCAATCCAACTACACTATAGGGAACAAAGAAAATCACCAAATTACCACTGATCTAAATGGAACTTCTAAGCTCTTAAATGCAGTGCACCACCCTGACACTCAAAGTGTTAAAGACCTCTCTAGCATCCAAATGGTTAAACTACTCATGAAAATATAGTAATTTTTGTCTCTTACAGTGCAATTGCTTTACCCCAGAATCGCTTAAGCCTTTGAGAGCAAGGGGTATGTAGTGCATTGCAAAGCAATGTGTTGCCTACCCCTCTGACATTGAAAGGGTCAACTAAATTTTTGTATGGCTCCAAGTTAAAGTGATGATACCCCTTTAAATTTAGGGCACTTACAAATAATGCACACCACATGGTTTCTCTGACTCCTATGCAGTCCTGCAGAATTACATTTTATAAGTGTCCTCTATTAAATGATCATTAACCTTTTGAGTGCCAGAAATGTATCCAAAGCATTGGTTTCCAAAGGGTTAACCCTTGGAGTAGCATGGTACTGAAAAGGGTTAACCCTCTGAGTGCCAGAGGGGTACGCAACGCATTGCACTCAAAGGGTTAAACGCAATCACAAAAAACCTCCACCAGAGTCTAAACAAGTAACAAAACTGCACACAATACCAACACTACAATGTAACTCAGTGGTTCCCAACCCTGTACTCAGGGACACTAACAGGCCACGACTTCAGCATTTCCCTGAGTTAGAACAGGTGACTTATGGCCCTATGTTTAAAATACAACTAGAGTAATCCTGGGACAAATCAACTGTACCACAGGTGGAGAAATATTTTGACTGAAATGGTGAATGTAACCTCTTGAATGCTAGCGAGGTCTCCAACATATTCCTTCACAATGCATTGGAGACCTTACTATCATTCAAGGGATTTAAATCAAATCAAATTAAATCAAAGGGGATTTGTGGATTTTTTTATTTATCCTCTAGAGTGCATGTGGTTTGCTCCAGTTTGCTTCTACACATAAGTCCCTTGTCTTGTTAGTGGTATTTGAGGAGAGGCTGGAAAACCACTGATCTAACATATACATTCCAAATGTGAAAATAACTCCATAATCAAACACTATGTGCCATACAACCAATGTTTAAATGTACAGACTATGCATAAAGCATATGTGTATCATAAGCAAAATATGCAGTTTACAGTGTGTAAATTGGTAATTACAAAAGGCATAACTGGCAAAATCACTAATTTTCAGTCACGAATGTTCTATTCCAAAACGCTGCAACATAAGAATGTTCCCATTAGGTTCTCAGCATAGAGCTACTTCATGAACACTATTGTCAGTATGAAGTCAGTGAAATATTTATAGAAAGCATAAAAGTAGCAATTATGAAGGAAAGTAACTGCAACATGAGAACAAATACAAATTCATAAAATGGCCAGTTATTTCAATGGAGCTTTTAACTCTTCATCTGTGGAGAGGTCTCCTGTACAGTGTTTTTAAATCTCACTGACATTCAAGGGGTTTAACAGTCCCATGTAAATTAAAGGGCATTTTTATTTGTCCCCTATGGTGCAGCTGGCTTCCTCCAAAATTGGTGTTCTTCTTGATGAGTATGGACCAATAATACATTTTTAACCCACTAAATGATAGAGAGGTCTCCAACAGTCAATCTGAATCAATGGGGATGTTAATTTGTCCCCTATGCCACAGCTGGTTTACACCACAATTGCTCCCATTCTTTTTGTATATCAGCCTGAAAATTACACAAAAAATGAATGTTCAAATACAATTCTATGCAAAAATATGGGCAAATAATTGTGTGATGCATCTTCTTAAAGCCTGTTCACACTGAGTCGCATGCCCCTCTGGCACCAAAAGGGTTTAAAAGCTTTTTTATTGATGAAATGAACACTTTAAGCAACATGTGTTAATGGGTAGGAGTGTATGGGCATTTTGGGGTGTGCCATTCCTCTATATACAGGTGCTGGCACAGGGGATCTAAGCACAGGGGAAACCCCTGTGAACTTCTTCTGTTATCCTTACACCTGCTATAGAGGAACTGTTTCATACATAGGTGTTGTTCACTAGCAGAGTTCTGCACTGACAAGCACTAATGTGTCTGCACATAAGCACAGGAGTTTAATCAGAAAAAGTATATGTAAGTGCACCACCTCTTTGCCCTAGTTTCTCCTTTCAGTTAGCAACTATTGGTACAATTCAATAAGCTAAAGAAGAGCAAGCCCCCAACTGTCCATTTATTTAGATGGGGTTTTAAGCCCTTGACTAGTAGAGGTCTTCAAAGCATTGATCAGCAATACATTGCAGACCAGTCTAGCAGTCAGCCCCATTTAAATCAATGAAAATCATAATTTCCTCCTAATGGTGCAGTGGATTTGTTCCAGAATTGTAAATGTTTCACTTCATAACTATAGCATTTAACATTTTGCAATGCATTGGTCAGCCTTACAGCACTTAAAAGGTTAAAGTGATGTGCCGCAGCTGCTTACCTTTAACTAAGTCTCCCTCTAGTTTTAAAGACACATTCATTGAAACCACACTGAGTGCCAGAGGGCTGTGAATTGCACAGCAGACCAATTTGTTGCACACCTCTGTGGTACTTAAAGTGTTAACACTGACTTTCTAGACTGGGGCCATTTCATTTTCACAACACTTGAGAAAACAAATAACTGCGACAATCAGGAAAGTAAATTCTTACCTTCATCCAAGAGGCGAATTGCATGAACAAAAGATGGATCCAGGGTATCTTTCTCTGCCATCAGCTCTGGCAAATATTTCTCCTGCTCCATGGTACTGCTTAGAATTTTCCACCAACAGTCTGGAATATAATTAAATACAAATGCCCTTGATATGTCTCAAGTCCTGGTGCTTGTTATGAGATAAGACCACAGCACTTAGAGAATACTCCAGATGTACAGTGTACACAACAGCATGCGATGCTCCAAAGTCTGTATCCAGTGAGCAATGGTATCTGTCCCTCCCAGGAGGCGTGTTTCATTTCCCTGCTCAGCCCCATGGATGTGTCTACATGTTGGGAATGGGCAGACTGAGTTTCTGGGTCCTAAACAAGCCTTAACAGCAAAAGGGATTTTCTGCTTTATAAGATGCTTCTGTTAAACTGCAGCCCTATTTAACCTTGTGTGGCAGACGATAGGTTAAATTAAAGACTGCACTGCTTGCTTTCTTCTAGGAGTCAACAGCAATTCACTGTAGTCTATTTTTTTGTATGTTATACCTTCACATTTCAAGAGTTTATAATACACTGTTGATAAGAAATTTAGCTTTCTGTCCCTATGATATAGCTGGCTTTCCCCAGAATTGCTCCTGGTTGTTTTTATACTTAAGGCCCCATGTTTTCAGGATATCTTTCCTTGAGCACAGGTGGATGAATCCGTTGTTTAGTCCCTTTAAATGATCCACTCGTGTGTACCAGTAAGAGAGTGAGAGAGAGACAGAGCAGAGTATGGGCATATGGGTAGTTCTGTGGATAGGGTGTCTTTCCCAACATTTACAGATTATGTAAGAAAAGCATTAACAGGTGTTCATGAAGTGATACAACATGTTAATTTATTTTTGATATAATATATTTGTATCACTTCATGAAGATCTGTGATTGTTTTTCTTTGTTATTTGTATATATATATATATATATATATATATATATATATATATATGTACAAATAACAAAGAAAAACAAAGGTAGGATGGGTAGATGAAATGACCAAATTTGTTGGTACACAGTAGCAATAAAAAGTACAGGACCGCAGTTGTTGGAAACTTGCTGAGGGGGCCCTCATCCTGCAGTGGATCGACAACGGCTGAAGGTGTTGAGTTTTTTTTGGGGAATAACTCTTTTAGGCTACAAGTTAAGCACATTTTAACACTTTCACTGCTACAGGGATGTAAAATACATATCCCTATGGCACTGAAAGGGTTACAGAAGGGCTTCTGCTGTCTGTGTTCTTTAGCAGAGACAACAAACTGTACTCTGACTCCATAGAGATATAGGACGATCTCAACATCCGCAGCCTCAAGCTGGTGATGTTGAGACTGTTATCTCTGCAACAAATGCTGCTATCAGAGATTAGAGCATATGGCAATGTGCCACATTCATGTATAAACACACCCACATATATATGACAATGGCCTATTAAACTGCATTTCAGTATTCAAATTAGCCATTTATTTATGTAATCAGTGCAACAACCTGGGATATAGGTCAGTTAAAATATGGAGGAATTTCAAGACTGTCTCCACTCAGTCAGCTAGCAAAGATCCGCTACTCCCAATATAAAAGGGTATTCCTAGAATAAAAAAAGATAAAACACTGTATATTGAGCCCAGTAAAAATACACAGAAAATAAAAGGAATATCAAACTTGCACATTAATGTAGACCGGCTGTGTGTGATGCCAAGCCAGTAATATAACCAGCAGGGATTTATAATTCACCATGCTATGGGTATACAATTCTCACCAAATGTCTCCAATCTTGATGATATCCAAACAAAGGAATATGACTAGTAAAAATAAATATAACTTTTAATAATAAACAATTAAAAAACTATTAAAAAATTCATATATCAAATACAAGTCTTTATAGTCTGTCACATTTCTGAGCTCCAAGTCCAAGGGACCGAACAGCAAACAAGCCAAGGTACACTGAAATCCCACCTTAAATACTATTGTAGTCATAAGCATGTCGTACAATAGTACAACCTGCTAGTGCATGCTCATTCAAACCACTGATTTTTTTGCTGGTAACAGTGTAATAAAATACGCCCCTAAAAGAGGTGGTTATCTAACAGTGCTTCATTCAATTGTATGGCTACCAAACTAACTCAACATAGATAGAGAGCACTGTCGGCAATCTTGCCCAAGTGTGACAACAAGAGGAAAAACAGGACCCCCGTTTAATGATCTAAACAAGTAGCTTGATAAATCAACAATGGTTACCAAACACATATATAATATAGAATCAAAAATCAAATACAGATCAAACTAATGCATGCACAATACAATAACGTGTTTCTCTGAACAGATGTTTGGCTTTAGACATATATTAGAGTATCATTTCATTTCATTGTTACTTTATCGAATTGCTTGTTTCGATTGTTATACAGGGGTTTACTGTTTCTTTCCCATTGTTTTCACACTTTGGCAAGATTGTTAACAGTTCGGTAGCCACTAGCCAGTGAATTGAATTAAGTGCTATTAGATAACCACCTCTTCTGGGGCATTTTTTTTTATACTGTTACTTGCATGACAACCAATGGCTTGAATGAACATGCAATAGTAGGTGGTACTATTTTACATCACGCTTATGGCTACAATAGTATTTAAGGCAGGAGTTTGTGTATCTCGGCTCTGTTGATGTTCAATATATATATACTAGTTGAACAGCCCGTTACACGGGCCACAGTGCCTCTGGCAGCCGGTCGCGGGGCAGTCACGCGCAGTAGAGACTGCTCGCGCCACTTTTGATACAGAGCTACACGCTCCTTCGGAGCGCCCAGCTCTGTATCAGCCGCGGCGCGGGCAGTCTGTACTGGGCATGACTGCCGCACGCGCAGCAGTGTCTACTGCGCATGTCGGGCGTTACACACAACTTAGCAAATTATTATATAGGATATATATATATATATATATATATATATATATATATATATATATATATATATACTAGTTTTAAAGCCCATGTATACGGGCCAACACTGGGGGTGCTGCAGTCATGAGCAGTACTGACTGCCTGAACTGCGGCTGATACGGAGAGTGGAGGTCCGGAGTCCTCTCTGTGCACCTTGCTGGGACTGCTTAACGGAACATGGCAACAACTTTTGCCCACCCCTAGTGATAACCTCAGATGACCTGCTGGCATTCCATGACATTGCAGCAGCCGAAATGTAGATTCCAATACACTTTGTTTGCTATTCATACAGCACCCTCTGAGTGCCGTCTATGTCTTGATGAACTATTTTCTATTTGACTTGCACCTAGGTATTAACCCCATGGGCTACAGTGAGTGCTGCCATTTTTAGCAAGAGCACCCAGGTATTACCCAAGAGCTTTGGAGTGCCCATGAGTTTTGCTGTATATATATTTCCAAAAAACTTCTCCATAACAAAATTTGTCAAGAAAGCTTGCATTTATTAAAAGAAGGTCCCTATTTGGTGGACACTTCCACCATTATGAAGACAAAGGAAGTGTCCACCAAAACATCAACCTTCTAGTGAGTGATTTAGGAACTCTGCCAATTACATTTTCCTGATATATATATATATATATATATATTATATACCATAAAATCTCAGGTATAATACGCAACTGTGCATAATATGCAGGTGTACGTTATACCCAAGATTTTAGGGGAAAACAAGAGTGCCTATGTATAATATGAACCTTTGTTTTCCCCTGTTGCACAAAAGAAATTCCTATTGCAGCACTGCTTCCCTCCCCTCTTACCCACAGCCTGCTCTCTCCCTCTGTAGTTCGTCCAATTTCGCAGCCTGACAGGGTACCAGAGGGCTGCATGCTTGCATCTGCTGCCGGCTTCCTGCATTGACCCGTCAGGACCTCATCTTACTAGCCAATGGTAATGTCTTGCGAGGACCTTGTGGTCCTCGCAGGGCAATACCATATGGATCTATACAGTCCTCGCAAGCCATTACCACTGGCTAACAAGAAGGGGTCCTGTCAGGCTGCGAAATTGGATGGACTACAGAGGGGGAGAGCAGGTGTTGGTAAATGGAGAGGGAGGGAAGCAGTGCTGCATTGTGAATTTGTTCTTTATTATATTTTTCCCTCTTCTATAATACGCACCCCCCACTTCACATAAGGTGAAAAGGGGCAAAATTGTGCGTATTATATGAGAATTTACAGTATATATATATATATATATATATATATATACATATATATATATATATATATTTATCAAAGTTTTCAGGACTGAGATCCCAATCAATAAGTGCACTCTTAGGACTTGAAAAAATAAATGTGATATTAATCGTGTCAACGTTTCGGCCCCAATCTGGGCCTTCCTCAAGACTGATTGGGGCCGAAACATTGACACGATTAATATCACATTTATTTTTTCAAGTCCTAAGAGTGCACTTATTGATTGGGATCTCGGTCCTGAAAACTTCGATATATTTAAGTAGCAATACTTTAAGTTGCACCTAGGCGAATTTCACCCGAATTTCACCCATTGTTTATTTTTTATGAAGTGCCCACTATCTACTATTCGTGTATATATATATATATATATATATATATATATATATATATATATCAGATGTATAGATACAATGTCACAATAAAACATAAAACAACCACTGGAATAAACTTTCTATCCAGTGACTTGATAATGCCATTTTACTAGGCTACTTTAAGCCAACAATTCTCTTTATACAACCAATAGTTTTTTTTAGAGTTAATTTCTTTGTTTTGCTTTGTTTAATGATGTATTAAAGAGGCAAACAATTCCATTGATCTAAACTGAGTTTTCATCCCCTTGAATGCTAGAGAGGTCTCCAAAGCATTGCAAAGCATTTCAAACCTCTCTAGATTTAAAGAGATTACAAGCCTAATTTAAATCAATAAAGATGGAGAAAATGTTATATGTCCCCTAAGGTGCCATAGGTTTGTTGCAGAATTGCTCCAGTTCCTCTTAGTACATCAGCCTCCATGAATCTATGATCGTGTGACAATTCAATTGTTACAGTTCACTACATTCTATTACGGATGTTTTAACACAATGGATTAAATGTCACAGTGGTTTATTAGAAACTGAAGTCTGTTAAGCAAACTCTCCCTTTAAGATTAGTTTAGGACCCAGCAGCACAGTCTGCTTGGGCACAACATTCAGACACATCTAAGAGGCAGAGTATGAAAGTGAAACACACCTCCTGGGAGGAAACGATAGCATTTCCCAAAGAATAGACTTCAATATTACACCTGGACATAAATGAATCTTTTCTTCCTTCTCTATTACTATGCCGCTCTTCTAGCTCTTCAAAATTCAGATCCCAGGGTTAATTTCAAAATATGTGTTCCACCTCTCACTGTAATAAGTGGAGGTTCTTAATACACAGTGTGGAGTCGTATTGGTTGCACTGTCTCGTCACGTCCTCAGAAAATGAATGAGCTGTTCTCCAGGAGCTGTCCGAGGTGCTGAAAGGAAGGCTAAGTGGCTAGAGCAAAGATAGCTGTCTGACACAGAGAATCATGTACACAGAAGTACTACTGTAGGTCACTAGGAAACATATGTCACAATTACTAAGCAGCCACTGAATGAGCAGATAACCACAACATGCTCTGTGTGTAGATTGCTTATGTTCTGAAAGCAACATATGTGATAATGAATTTAGCATTGCACATATTAAGGCAGTATTCCTCAATGTTAGTCCTCAGGACACTCCAGCAGGTCAGATTTTCATTATATACCGGGTGAGTAATCAATGCCTCAGCCTTTGTTATAGAGCTGCCAATGCTTAATTAAGGATATTCTGAAACCTGACCTGCTGGTGTGCCCTGAGGACTGGAGCTGAGGATCACAGTATTACGGAGATTCCCTATTTAACTAATTGGGTACTAGATTGTACTCAGACACATTACTTTGCAATGCCTTGCTCTAAAAGGTTTAATAACAGGAAAACCCTTGGTTTCTAGAGATGATTGCAATGTCATTTGATCATGCATACACACATGCACACACATTGTTATGCTTGTATATGGACTCATTATAAATGGAATAAAACCAAACAAATAAAGAAGTCTAACACCAAGGGCAGTATGCAAAAGACAAAAAAGAACAATTTTGGTATGAAATTACTGCACCATAGAACAAGTAAATATGAGCAAAATTCTCATTGGTTTTAAACGCGGCTTTTAACCCCCTTGAAAGGTAAAAAGGTTTCCAATGCATTGGAGCAAGGAACTGTAGATTTCTCTAGTATTAAATGGTTTAAACACACCACTAAAATCAATGGTATTTTTCATCTGCTGTGGAGCTGTTGTTTTCCTCAAATATGCTTCATTTCTTTGCTTAAGAATGGACACACATTTTAAATCAGTACTGGAAGAAATATGCTTTGTTTTGCATAAATAAATGAAGCACAAAGAGGTGATGTATAAATCCTCCAGCACAGATCTGATGGTATTGGCTTACAAAATCTATTCCTATAGTAATGGGTATGCGTTCACATGTACGAATGCTTTAGTGCATACTGGTTCACACACTCAACAGTCTACATCAGGGCTGTCCGAGCTCAGTCCTCAGAGGCCACCAACAGGCCAGGATGTAAGGATTTCCCTGATTAAGCACAGGTGTGTCAGTCACAATAAATGATCCACTGGTTAACTCACCTGTGCTTAATAAAGGAAATCATTACACTGAACTTGGACAGCCCTGGTCTATATGATGGGACCTGCTACCTACACAGGTTTTCATTTCATAATATTTATCTATTGCACTATTCAATTTAATAGTTCTAGAGGTTTTTTTTTAGTAGTTGGGGAATATGATCTCAGCAGAGCTTTGTTTTCTGACTTGCCTGATAAAGCATACATAATTAATTATTCCATGTCCAGAAAAGCACCTCCCTCCCTCTTTTTAGTTTGCTAGAACCTATTGGTTTCCTGCAGAGGGATGGAAAAAATCAACTGAAAGGAATCCTTTCACTATGGTGGCTCCCACTGAGGAACAGCTTTGTAAATGTGACAGGTCCTCATTAATGCCACTGAGCCCTGAACTTCTTCCCAATATCATTCAAAGGGACATGGTGTAAAGTGATTCCATTCAGTCTGCAATGTTTAGTACATACCTGAACACTTTTAGAACCAGGGGGTGGTATGCAATGCATTGCTTTGTAATACGTTGCACACCCCTCTGGACCATAAGGGGTTAAAAAAAGGAGCAGAGCAAAAGAATGTCCAAAATGCCCATGCACTTCCCAACCCCTTTCCTATTGGTACAAGCAATATTAAGGGGAGAATTTTTGGAGTAAGTAGCTTAGCAAATTGGTGTTAGACAAGTGTAACACTAGCAAATCAGTGCCAGTGCATTTGTACTGTGCAGTCATAGTTGTACATACCAACTCAAAGTCAGGATAGTTAAGTAGTGCGGTTAGCTACCTGTTATACCAATTATATTCCTAAGTGATGTTTCTATAGACTATAATGCACCGGTTACATTTAGTTTTGCAGAAAATGTCCTCTGAAGTACAATGGGATCAATTCTGGAACAAACCAACTGCACCAAAGGGGATAAATACATTTCTCATTGATTTAAATAGGAATTTGGGAAATGCACATTTGTTTAATTGAGTAATTCTGCCATTGTCCTAGTTCTTCTTAACCACTTAGGATTGTGCAATGTATTGGTCCTCAAGTCAGCCTCATTGGTTGATTGTAATACTTTCTGTTGCAGAATGTTGATGAAGCTACATATTATACCTATGGTGTCTATTTGCATCACTGTTCATTTTTTATGTAGATAATAATGCATTGTTTAAACAAGCAGTGATTTTTTTTTTAATAAAAACATTACTCTTCATACACTCATCCAAGTGTATTTATAATTTTCATTTAGTAATATATTTTACCTCTAATGTACATTTTTTTACATTTAACCTTTAATGTGCTAGGGAGGTGTGCAACAGTTAATCTGCAAACCTCTGTGGCACTCAAAGGATTAACATACTGATCAGCATTGTGTTATTCTTTTATTGTCTACACATTTATTTATTAAAGGGGCAGTAAACCTTTATGAAATTATTTAGATTTTAGATTTTTTTTTCCTCTGGTTAAAACAAAGGTAATTTTAATGTTGGTAGATGCTTCAATCAAATGTTATTACAGAGCAAGCATGTATTTTTTGAGAGTTAGTGTTCATATATTTTTTTACGGCATGTGGCGCTGTTGCTATTACTGCGTCTTGAAAGTAAAGTGTCCCTGACACAAGCTTTCCATACATGGAGGCGCCTGGCAGCAGAACATCTTGAACTCAAGCTATCCAAGAGTGCAAAGGTAATTCTGTAATAACTTTTGTAAGATGTATCTTCCAGTATTGAGACTACCCTTATCTTACTCAATAGGAAAAACCCTACAACCAGTACAACCTTAGGGTTTACTGTGCCTTAACTCTGATATGGTGTATAGAAGAGAAAAAAGAAAGAAGGGGCACCAATGGTGCTTTATCACTAATACATCTGAGTGAATTAAATTATAAAAAAAAATTACACTCACATTTCAGTTTGGTTGATACACCAGCTTATACTGGTCCCAACATACAGGCAAGTGGAGATTATAAGCCTATCTCTGCTTGGGGACTCATCATCTGATTTTCCAGAGATGTAAAGTTAAATACCAGGATTCAAAAATCATGCTGCTCCTTTCTCAAAGTTTAAAAAATCTTTAATAAAATATTATATTAGAACACCACAAACCATTAGGAATTTTGTAGTACCGACACCACTTTTTCAAATGTAAGGTGTCCATACCACAAAGGAAGCAGCGTGCAACATGGTAACTTTTAAATGAATGCCAAGTTTTTAGTTAATTTAAAAGTTACCGTGTTGCACACTGTATTGTATTGTATTGTATATTTTTATTTATATAGCGCCAATCGGTGTACTTGGCACTCTACAGATTACATTTAATATAGAAGAGGTACAATAAGTGAATGCTTATATAGGCATTCATAAGGGGAACAACAGGTGAGTATACATTAGGATAAGAGGTCCCTGCCCCGTAGAGCTTACAATCTAAGTCTGCTCCTTTATCTGTATATGCAACTTACATTTGAAAAAGCAGTGTTGGAAGCACAAAACGGATAATGGTTTTTCTTCTATACACATGTTTAACCCGTAAGGTGTTTTGCTGTGAAGCCATAAAACCTGCATTGAGGGAAGCAATATAAATATTTCCTGGAGCCTTTCTGCAGGTGGTCATATACGTGTCCCCCAGCCAATCTGTTTGTGACTATCTT
Source organism: Rhinophrynus dorsalis (assembly GCA_037306005.1). Lineage (NCBI taxonomy): Eukaryota > Metazoa > Chordata > Amphibia > Anura > Rhinophrynidae > Rhinophrynus > Rhinophrynus dorsalis. Next base: position 338,885,735 of record CM074720.1, on the reverse strand, counting down.
TTTGAATGGTGATGGTCTGGTGAAAATATAAGAAGATTAATACACTACGAAGCACCTCTTGTTTTTTTTCTTTCCCTTCTTAACCATGATACAGAATCATATGATATACTTAAATGGATAGTAATACTTTAATATTACTATTCCCCATAACGTAGCTATTTGAAAAAGAATTGAATTGCCCACAGGTTCATCTCTCAATCCTTTATAGTTTGAGAGATAACCGAACGCAAAGTTCCCCCCTCCCTCCCACTTCCCAGAAGTCAGTGTTGTACTGACTGCAGGGATATCCGGTCTTATTTTCATCAGGTGGCTCTGCAGCAGAGCCAAGATCGTGTTAGTGAAAAATAAATATTTCACTGAAATGGTCTTCTACATGTGCTTGGTCTGCAAGCACACGTAGAAGACCATTTCAGTGAAATAATTCCTTTTCACTAACGCGATCTCGGCTCTGCTGCAGAGCCGACTGATGAAAATAAGACCGGATATCCCTGGGGATAGGGAGGGAGGGGGGAACTTTACGTTCAGTTATGGTTTGAGAGATGAACCTGAGGGCAATTCAATTCTTTTTCAAATAGCTACAATATGGGGAATAGCATTATTAAAGTATTACTATCACTTTAAAATGTGTGACAGTAAATCAGATCAGAAAGAAATATAATTTAAAGATAGCCAGTGCGAGTAGTGTGGTTTTTAAGAGACATTAATGCTTAAAACAAGAAACAAGAGTTTATTTACAACAGGGAACAAGTTATATATTTAACTTGCAAACAGTCGTTCATGCATTTTTCAGTTTATTTATTAATGGCCAGGCATACTGAACTCGCTTGGAAAATGAAATCTTACTAACACATTTTTGCCTGCCTGGAAAAGGTAGAACAGGAGAAGGAAAATACTCATTTTTCTAAAGTTGTATAAACTATCACAAACTGTAAATTATGAACTGATGACTTTCCAATTTGTGAATTCTGACTTAAATATTATACTTGCAAAAATGTTTTACAAGAGTTGTGTTTAGCAATCATTGCTATTGTAAAATAAACAAATCCCCTGTAGATACTCATCACCATTTAGTTAAAAGATAAGACAAACAGAACAGTGAAACTGATAGAGATCACTAGTTTATTATTAGGTCCCCTTCACGTGGCTGACACCAACACAATGATACTGCACTGATTATATCACTTGAGGTGAAAAGTAAAATGCTGGAACACAGTTCTATTCACACTGGTGACTATTGCCTTCTTTAATTGCATCAAAGTCTAGCATGCTGCAACTTTACTACATTCCCTCAGGAACTCAGTAAAGATGCATATACAAGAGATTGGGTACAGCTTTCCACTGGTTTTAAGGTAGTACTGCAAGTCTTGATATATATATATATATATATATATATATATATATATGAAACTTAACAAAAAAGAGAAAACAAAAAGATGTGTTTGTGTGTGTGGCGCTCGGTTATTATTTCTAGTGTCACTTCATATGCCTCTCAAAAAAGTAGACCAGTTCAGTACTTATATAAGAGTTCTGCCTGTCTGTAGTCACTAATACCCAACTTTTATTAATTATGTTTAAAATAACACCAAGTGTACTCTTGAAATATTAGAGATGAATACTAAAAAAATGGGTCAGTGTTCTACCCAAGGATAGACACTAGCCATACTTAAAAATTCTTTATGGCCTGATATAGTCCACATACTAGCATGTCTAGTTATATCCGGTTGAAACAAGCTATTTATTTTTTAGTATTCATCTCTAATGTTTCAAGAGTACACTTGGGTTATTTTAAACATGATTAATAAAAGTTGGGTATTAGTGACTAAAGACATGCAGAACTCATATAAAAGTACTGAACTGGTCTTCCTTTTTGAGCGGCATGTGAAATGACACTAGAGATAATAATTGTGAGTCACACATCTCTCTTTTTTGTTAAAATAACAGTAATGTCTCAATAAAAAAAAAAAAATTGTAGAGTTTAAAAATAGAGATGATGTGGCACAAGTCCTATCTCTCAAACCTTTATAGTTTGAGAGATATTTGCATCTAAAGTTCTGCCTCTCCTGTTGTCAGCTGTAAAGCTGACAGCAGGAGATTCTAGTCGGCCGACACGAGGAGGCTTCTCAACACAGCCAAAATAGCATTATTTAAAACAAACTACTTAATTGGAATGGTCTACAAAATGTGCTTGCAAACCAGGCACACAATGTAGACATTTCCAATGAAGTAATTATTTTCCAATAACACTGCAGAGCAGCCGGCTGGTTCCCGGACTCGGGTCTCTTGCTGTCAGAACAGAGCTGATGTCAGGAGAAGGGGAGGGAGGGGGGAACTTTACTGGCTAATATTTCTGAAACCGTAAAGGTTTGAGAGCTAGAATTTGTGACACATAATTTATTTTTTTATACTCTACAAAACAAGAACATTTTTTATGGGACAACAGTGTCCCTTTAAGTTCAGTAAAGCTGCAGCAAGGAAGGTCTTCATGGTGGCCTATAGGGCGACCATGCAGACCTTAGACCAGGGCATTGTGGAAGTTGTGATGCTCAAGTTTTTAAAATTGAAAAGAACCTTTTTTTGCTCCTGTTAATTAGGGGTCGGGGAGATGTCATGCATGAAGATAAAACTATGCATATGTGTTGTTTTTCTACTCAGGGCATGCATGTTATTATTAAAAATAATTGAAATCTTCACATATTTCTGATGTAGATAGATAGACAGACAGACAGACAGACAGACAGACAGACAGACAGATAGATAGATAGATAGATAGATAGATAGATAGATAGATAGATAGATAGTGGGGGGCAGAGACGATCCACTCAGACTACAGCACTTACAACAACATCACTTCCTTAACCCTCTAAGTGCACTGCATATCCCTGTGGTACTGAAAGGGTTAGAAAAGCACAGTCTCCTACTACTCACACAAATATCATATTACTGATCTCCTTCCTCTGCAACAGATGAAACGTTTCAACAATAGTCAAAGTTGTAAAAATAAAAATCTCAGAAGGTAATAACCAACGTTCAGAAGGAGATGAAGAGGGAACAAACAGAGAGAAAGGAAACAAAGTCTCTAACTGCAGACTTTATTAATACTTGAAAAAATCAAAAACCATCAGAAAAATAATACCATATGATATATATATATATATATATATATATATATATATATCATACTAGTTACAAAGCCCATTAACACGGGCTGATCTGGAGCGGGGAGCTCCAGGTGGCTCACAGCCTGTCTGTGCTCCTGGCTCCGGGGCAGCAGCGGAGGCGCTGGGTGACAGTTTGCCCTGGAGCCAGGAGCACAGACAGGCTGTCAGCCCGTTCTGCCAGTCCCCACTGCCCATGTGCGGCTACACACACAATGAGCGATGCATTTTAGGACTTTATGTTATAGGATAATACCAATAAGATGCCAAGCATTTTGGGGTTCTTTGGTAACCTTTGACTGTATCCACATTCACCACTCCAAAGTGCCTGGCTCCTAAACTGCAAGAAGCCAAAACGCAGATTAGACAAAGCTTCTCTGCAGTTTAGAAGCTGGGTACTTTGGAGAAGTGAAGGACGACATGGAGTTTTAGAGAAGGGGGAGGGTCAGGTGGCCCTTCAAGATTTTGGGTTCCTGTTCTGGATCTAGAAACTTTGTTGCATTTTTATTTATTTTTGTTATTTTACTAATTTCTTAATAATTCATGATGTGGTTTCAGGACCCTTCCTCACCTTTACTTTTACCACAGAGAATTGTGCAACACACTTTTTAATGCCATATAGCCTGATGAAGGTTATGTACACCCTCTGAAGTATGCAGGGGAGGGAAGTCAGTAAAGGAGTTTAAGTGGACCTGTTATCCCTTGTGGTAGCAATAAGGTACTAGGACTGCCTACCTGCCTACACAACTGTGAGACTGGCTGTGTCACTATTAAAACAAATTCCTAGTATTTTTTATATTTTGCACAGGAACAAAGATGACTGTCACTTGCAGTGGCAAGAAGGTACTAATGCTAGCTGCCTGTCTGCCTACACAACAACTGGACACTCTCTATCTCCTTCTGCTCTCTCTGAACTCCAACAACGGACTAACAGGAAATGCAGGCTGTCATGGTGTCTTATGTGTCATTAGTCCAACCCCCATCATGAAACAAATAAGTTAATTGGACTAGAGAGGGAGGGAAAGAACGGAGGGAAAGTACTGTGTGCGTGGTTAGTCGTCTCTGAATTTCCAATATTTTTTGACGACATTCTGAACCAGGGCTGTTTGGATTTGGTTTTAAAAAACAAACACATTTTTCCTTTCGGACGGCCCGAATGACGTTGAATGACCCTTATTCGTACGAATTCCGAAATCGGCCAAACCGATTCGCACAAGTCTATTTTATTTTGCAGATAGGTTAGAAGTAGTGTTGAGCGAGCATGCTCGGCCGATGCTCGGATCGGCTCGAGCATCGCTCTGCTCGGCACATGGCGGTACTCGTACGAGTACCGCCATGTGCTCGCCCGGCATGTTCGGGTGGCGGAGATCTGTGCCGAAGGAGGCACAGATCTGAAGACGCTCCGCTGGACCACCAGGGACTGGAGGTAGGGGGCATTGCGGAGATGAAGAGGGCATTACGGAGATGAAGGGGCATAGCGGAGATGAAGGGGGACATTGCGGAGATGAAGGGGGCATTGCGGAGATGAAGGGGGCATAGCGGAGATGAAGGGGGACATTGCGGAGATGAAGGGGGACATTGTGGAAGGGGGGCATTGCGGAGATGAAGGGGGCATTGCGGAGATGAAGGGGGTATAGCGGAGATGAAGGGGGACATTGCGGAGATGAAGGGGGGCATTGCGGAGATGAAGGGGGCATAGCGGAGATGAAGGGGGACATTGCGGAGATGAAGGGGGCATAGCGGAGATGAAGGGGGACATTGCGGAGATGAAGGGGGACATTGTGGAAGAGGGGCATTGTGGAGATGAAGGGGGGCATTGACCAGGCACCCTCCCCTCATCAGAGCAGGGGGTGCCTGGTGTAATGCTCGTGTCGCCCCATTCAATTCAATGGGGCTCGGGTGCTCGGCCGAGCACTCGAGCCTCCGGCGGTGCTCGGTCAGAGCACCCGAGCATCGGGGTGCTCGCTCAACACTAGTTAGAAGTTTTAGAGATTTTTGATTTAGCAGTTGGGGAATCTAATCTCAGTAAAGATGTGTTCTCTGACTTGGTCAGATAAAGCATGCATAATTAATTACTCACATAGTAACATAGTAGTAAATTAGGTTGAATAAAGACACAAGTCCATCAAGTTCAACCTTCGCCTTATTCCCCAGTGACTGAGAATTTTATAGCTTTCCTGCTACCAAATAAGTTAGTCTTTATCAGACCTTCCTGATCTGCCTACTAAAGAACAGTCAGGCCCGGATTTTCCATAAGGCAGAGTAGGCATCTGCCTACAGGCGCACCCTACAGAGGGGCGTCTGCCATTGTAATCAATATTTTTTATTTATTTTTTTAAATTGGCGTGTGCGCCATCCGCCACATAGTAAGGACTGTGCCTTCTTCGGCACAGACCTGTAGCTGCTGAGCTCCCCCAGCTCTTTAGTAATGCAGAGAGCTGGGAGATGACATCATCTCCCAGTGCTCTGCATTACTAAAGAGAAGCCCGTGTGGGAGCTCCAGCAGCTACAGGTCTGTGCAGAAGCATGAATCTCTCCTGCCGCTGGACCACCAGGGAGGTAGGAAATGGATGGAGGGGAGAGAATGTGAAGCTTAATGTGGAGATGATGGGGGCAATGTGAGGGCAATATGGGGAAGATGGGGGATAAGTTGGAGCTGATGGGGGGCAATGTGAGGGCAATGTGGAGCTGATGGGGGCAATGTGGAGGTGATGGGGGCATGTAGCTGATAGGGGCACTATTGAGTTGATGGGGGAAATGTTGAGATGAAGGGGCAATGTGAGGACATTATGGAGCTGATGGGGGCATGGAGCTGATGGGGGCAATATTGAGTTGATGGGGGCAATGTTGAGATGATGGGGCAATGTGGAGCTGCTGGGGGCAATGTTGAGATGATGGGGGAATGTGGGACTGATGGGGCAATGTTGAGATGATGGGGCAATATGAAGGCAATGTGGAGCTGATGGAGGCAATGTGAAGCTGATGGGGGCAATGTGAGGTCAATATGGAGATGGGGGGTAATGTGGAGATTTGGAGCATTGTGGAGATGGCCAATGGGGGGTGGAGCTTCAGATTTCTCTGCCTACAGGCTCCTGAGATGTAAATCTGGCCCTGAAAACAATATAATTCTGTATGTTCAATTTTGAAAGAAATGTATCTAATCTTCTCTTAAATGTATCCATTGTAAACCCTTCCTCTGCTGAAGTCTAAACCACCTTTCCTTTAATCTTAAGGGGTGTTCCCTGGTCACCTGCATTGACCTCTCATATACTTGTACAATGTGATAAGGTCTCCTCTTAGTCGTCTTTTCTCTAGTGTAAATAAACCAAGTTTGTCTAGTCATTCCCCATACGTCAAGTCCTCCATTCTCTTAATTAATTTTGTTGCTCCTCTCTGTACCTCATCTAGTTCTAGTATATCATTTTTCAGAACTGGTGCCCAAAACTGCACTGCATACTCAAGGTGAGGTCTTACCAATGATTTGTACAATGGCAAAATAATGTTATCTACTCTTGCTTCGGTACCTCTTTTTATGCAAGACAGGATTTTGTTTGCCTTTGCTACTGCTAGAAATGTCTAGAAAATCACTTCTATCCACCAGCTTAGACTTATGAAACCAGAAATCAGTTTCCTCCAGGGAATAATGTGAAAGGGAGAATAATCATGCAAATCCTTTCGAGATGGAAGCTCCTACTAAGGGGAGAACTTGGAAAAGTAAAAAATATAAGTAAAATAGTACATCAATGAAAAGAGAATAAAAGCATGATGTAAACTTTTCATTTTTAATTAATAGGTAGAACAGTTTTTTTAAGTGATAGGTTTGCATAAAGACATACTTTTATTTTCCAAATCCCCTTATAGGTATGTATAAAGAAAATGGCCTAGATTCTCTTAGGATCGATGCTGTGGGGATATGATTTTGTCAATGTGTTCTAAATACTTCGACATTTTGATGTACACACACATATACATATTTACTAAAATTAATTGCTCACCCCTGTGGCACTCAAAGGGTTAAAAAAAGTATACCAAGCACTACACAAGTATCCCCTTAGCTCTGTATCATATATGATACATGTTGTGCACTCCCAAGGGAACAAGGCTGGATGTCAGACAGCATCTATGGGGATTTGTGGCTACCAATTGCCCCCCCCAGCCTTGTTCCCATGCCCAGTGATAGCCATAGAACCCCATATACACTGCTTGGCCCCCAGACTTGTTCCATTGACCACTGGTAGCCACAGATCCCCATGTATACTGTCTGACCCTCTCCAGCCTTTTACCCTTGCCCACTGCTAGCCACACATTTCCATTGGCACTGCCTGGGCAAAGGAAGAAGGCTGGAGGTTTCAGGCAATATACATATGGGTCTAACACACAATGTTGTTGTTCCCCATGCTGTCCAACATTCAACATACCTTGCCCCCCCCCTCCAACATATACTGCCCCTCCTTGTTCGACATACACTGCCCATCCTTCGACATATACTGCCCACCCTTTTTCAGTTGGACATACACTGCCCCCCTCCAACATATCCTGCCCACCTGTTCAATTTGACATACATTACCCCCCCTCTGACATACCCTGTCCCCCCTTGTTGATTAATATCAATGTACCTTTGACACTGCTCCGACAGGACATCGACATTTTCAGCCCTCTTTGACCTTTAGTCAATCTAGGCCAATGAAAAGTATTCTAAATTACATGACTATGAAGCACATTGATAATAATGAAATAACCAGTGAAATCTGTTTGCTTAAGGATCCGTGAGAAAAAACCTCTACTGTAAATAATTCTAAAGAGCAATGTTTGACTGTAACGGAATTGCCATGCGATTATTCCTTAAATGTACATAATGGCAAGGAATGATTAAATAAGATCCGGAGCAACTGACTGTACCATACATGATTTTAAAAGGGACTTTTATCCTCTTGAATGCCGAAGATGTCTCCACCACACTGGAAATTTCTGCAGCATTCAAGGGGTTAAAATCATGATTTAATTAAATGAGAATTTGGGAATTTTTTATTTGCCCCATTGGTGTGATTAGTTTGCACCACAATTGTTCTAGTTCATATTAAATGTCTCATCATATTTTCTGTTTTGTGAAGCAAATGTTTGTAAATTGTTGGATAATCAGCAAGTTAGTCTCTATAGATATTTCTTGGAACTTGTGTTTACTTAATAATTAGTGAAAAATCTGGTAGTAAGAAACAGGATACAAACAATTTACCTAAAATGTTTTTTTCTCCCAACTCCCCTGCAATGACTTTGCATCTAAAGCCTGTAAATTACTCCTGTTTATACCCCAAATAATGAGAAAAGTAAAGGCCTTCCATTATATAAAGCTTATTAACCCCTTGAGGACAAGAAGGCTGTGCAACACATGGTTCTGAAAGAAAAACTCAGTTGTATTTTTATTTCTTTTCTAATAAAGTCTGCTATACAAATCTATTGAAATAAAACATTTTAAAATAGTATATATTTGTTCCTGTTTAGCATTCTACAGCATATATTACTTGCAGTCTAAGTTATTTGCTGCAGGACTTCAAGCTGTCGGACTATCATTCATGCACCATGCAATAGCAAGTCAAGGGCACCAGATCATAGACGTGCTGCAGTTTTCAGTTTATTTTCAGTAGGTGCACCAAGAAGAACTGAGGCTTCTGTTTTATTCCTGTTCAGCATCATTCTTACTGTGAGCCCACAGTGCCAAGCCTGTTATAGATACTGGATCACACTCATTGATTCCCCTTTCCCACATCATTATTTTTGTTATTTCAGACCTCATTTGGGGGTCATCAGGACCCATTCTAAAGCCCCCTTGTATTGATCACCTATTGATGCAGTAGGTGAGCAGCATAGATGGCCATTAAGTATTTGCTGTTTTAGTAATTTTGTTTGCAAAACAAATACATTTTGCTGATCCACAACACAAAAGGTTAAACTTTGAATTGCTATGTTGATTACAGCTTTAAGTCGGCTCTCTCTCACTCTAGTTGTTTGACACTGTGACAAACAACGAGAGTTGGCTTTTTTCCTTTGATGTTCCCATTACTCACGCTATTTAGCGTAGTTTTTGGGAACTTAAAACACATGACAGACGTTTGGCCACAATTCAGTTTATATGGCCCAGTGTCCATTGTGGTTTCAGTTGGCAGGAAATTGAATACCGACATTTTTTTTTGTCAGGCACATTTTTTTTTTTGTCAGCCGGTAGTCAGTTTTGACCTACCACAAGTTTCAGTGGGATTCATTGAATCAAGGCCTAAATCTTTAACTGGGTCAGTCTCTACAGAATTAATATTAACTGTGTTACTTTCTGAAACATAAAAAAAAAATCTCACCCATCCTATATAATAATTCTCTAGAAAGTTTGTAATGATGCAGTCATGTGCAGTAGAGACTGCTGCGTGTGCTGCAGTCATGCACAGTAGAGACTGCCCGTGATGAGGCTGATACAGAGCGGGGTGCTCCGAAGGAGCGTCCAGCTCTGGATCAACCGCGGCACCGGCACTCTCTACTGAGCATGACTGCACTGCAACCGGCTGGCAATGTATCAGCCACGGCGTGGGCAGTCTCTACTGTGCATGACTGCCCCAAGACCAGCTGGCAGTGGCACTGTGTAACGGGTCTTCAACTAGTATATATATATATATATATATATATATATATATATATATATATATATACACAAATATATAAAACATTTAAAACAGTAAATTAAGTCCAGTTCATGAATCAATAAAGATTAATTGATGAACCATTAATAATCATATATAAATTAAATGTATTGTGCCACCAAGAATTATTACTATAAATTGTATGAGTCATTTAAAAGAGTGCATATCTGTGAATCAATAATTTTCTGGAGAACTAAGAGTATAAACCACTAAGTTAAATTGGTACTTATTAAGTGTTTTATGACTTACTCGTAATTTTATTTTTAATTTATGTAGAACACTATTTAATTTCAATTTATATCTATTTATGAAATGTTTACTTTAGAAAATATTTGAACGTTCATATATTTAGAAATCAACCCTTTAATATATAATATAGTATATTAAATTATTTTACTGTTACCCTCATAGCAACATGGTTGATCAGGGTTGCAAAAAACATGCATCCATCAAGTCCAGCCCATGCCAAATCACCTCTGTTGATCCAGAGGAAGGCAATTTCCAATTAAGCCCCAAGTGGCTAAAACATTCCTTCCTGACTCCAAATGGCAGTCAGAAAGTTCCCTGAATCAATATCCTATCTTATTAAGCCAACTCTAGTCTCTATGAGCTAGATTTAAAGGCAGGCGTTAGTAAAAAAAAAACAAAACACTAACGGGTGTGATAGCGTGTTGTAAGCCATTTAAAGGTCCATCTTAAGAACAGATAACGGCAGTTTGATAATCCTTGTGGCCGATAGACTTACGTGCATTGAGACACATGGAAAAAGATTTCCCAGAGCCATTCAAAGGAGCGCGGAACTGCTAACACCAGAAAAAAAGATACATTTAACGGCTAAAAGTTAAGACCCAGTTTTGTTAGCCGTTAGACAAATAATGGTCAAAAAGAAAAACCAGTTAAAGACAAAACGCAAACTGCAATGCATGCAAATGGAAAAATTAACCAGTGCAGTGCAGTGCCAAATGAACACAAAAAACATGCCCATGCACCAGAAATCACTGTCACACGCAACACAACAACCAAGCAACACCACGGGGACAAGGCCTTCCAATAAAACACCAACACAACATGGCGTGGAACAGTGGGGGTCATCACACAACACGGACACCTGCCAATACAAAACAACATGCAACATCACCAGACAATCCAGTCACAACCTGCACCCCACAACTTCACACCCGCAACTGACACAGGCACAGCAATCAGATCACACCACATTTTAAAACACACACAGACCAGCAAACACTTACCTGGACAACAAACACCTTCCCTTTGGTCATCACTCAACGCATCACCACACCTAGACAATACCCTACCACAAACTTACAGGAAACACCAGCGACCCCCAGGCACACCTGATCAACAGCCTTCACCTGTTGCAAGTGAGGAGGCACAGCTGTAGCAACAGGATGCTCTCCAGCAACATGATGCTCCCCAGCTGCCACAGGGACCCCTGAAGCGTAGGATGTATAGAAAACCACCAAGGCCCAGGGTATACAGGCCAATGGTCACTCTGCTTGGAATGTCCTATGATGAGGTGATTGATAGCTACAGGTTGAGGCCGCACAGCATCATTGCCCTGTATGAGGTCATCAAGGAGCAGGTGGATCCGATTTACATCCACAACCATGCCCTATCTGGCCTGAAAAAACTCCTGTGTGCCATACACTTCCTGGCAAGTGGTGCCTTCCAGTCAACAGAAGGTTACGCATCTGGCATGTCATAGGCCACATTCTCCAGGGTGCTGGCCCAGGTCTTGTCAGACCTCAAAAGCAAGGCCAGTACCTATTTACATTTCCCCACCACCAACATGTAGTGGATACATTTGAAGCAGGGTTTTTACGCAAGGGGAGGCATGCCCAGGGTCATGGGTGCAATAGATTGCACCCATGTCCGTATCAAAGCTCCAGCACGTTACTCACATATCAACAGAAAGAACTTCCACTCCATGAATGTGCAGATGGTGTGTGACAGCAACTTGAGGATCATGAATGTCTGTGCAAAATATCCTGGGAGCTGTCATGATTCATATATACTCAGAAACTCATCTGTACACAGAGACTTTGAAAATGGAACCTATACAGGGGGATGGCTTCTGGGTGAGTTAACAATACCAAATAACACCACACGCGCACACACAACACTGCTCATCATGCTCTTCACTCACAGCTAGCACGTCCACCTCATTCTCACAACATGTGCTTCCTGTCTAACCATGTCACTCACTGTCCACAGGTGATTCGGGCTATGGCTGCAGATCATGGCTAATGACCACGGTGGCGAATCCCCAAACCAATGCCCAGGATCAATACAACCAGACTCATAGGAGAACAAGGAATGACATTGAGCGAACGTTCTGGCTCCTAAAATCCTGCTTCAGGTGTTTGCATCACTCGGGGGGGGGGGCATTGCATTATGCCCCAGGCAATGTTTGCGACAAATAAACAAAATATCACCAACCAGAGCACCAGGTTTGTGTGAAAATGATTGTTTGCCCAAATATATTTATCCTTCCACAATCCAAGTTATAAATTCACATACTGTAACAGACTTAGTGCCCATGGCTTAAGCATCCACAAATCCACAAATAACTAACCCCTTACCAAAAATGATTGTGATTAAACATGAACATGATAGACCCTACAAGAAAATCAACCTGTTATACTGTCATATTAATATCCTATGTCAAAACATTTAGAAACCTCACATCCCTTCTCATTATTTTTCCAGACTATATCTCGCAGGGTTGTAATAACATCTGTAGTATATTTAATGTATGACCACAACTTTTTAATGCAAGGTTGGATATATTGAGCATTATTTTTGGATAAATTAGCAGCTAAACTCATGACTCTCAAATCACAATATGAAAGGGCGTTCAATTCAGTAATAAAATATAAAAAAAATGTGATTAATGCAGCTACTATTTGTTGCTGAATTTAATATACTGAAAGAAAAATAAAACAGAAAATCAGCTATTCTCAAGCAGCTATTCTGTTGGAGTCAATAACAACAGACACAAAGCCTTCTTTAAAGGAACAGGGTACACACCATTTGTCTATTACCTGCTGCGGCATGTTTAACAAATCTACAGCTTTTAGAGATTGTCTGCCAAAGCACTCCATGCGTAAAGTGGCTTGATGATGGCATGGGCTAAACAGTTTTTGTGTTAGAGCTATAGGAAACATTGTTGGTGATCTGCTGCATGCTGCTGTCCACTAATGGAAAAGAAACCATTTAGCATGGACATTCACATAGCATGTACTATGACAGTGTGTATGCATATCTGTGGTCAGAAAACTTTCTTGCTTTTCATCCCTTTGCCCATGATACAAACCGCTTGCACAACTCTGGCACAGCGGGCCTAGATATAGCACTATGACCAGCAGGAGAAGCTGTGTGGACTCTGATGCTGCTGATACAGAGGTGAAGGAGGAAGTCTGCAGCACTGGCGGCAAAGGGAGCCCACATGCCCCCTGACCCAAGGATTCCTATTCCTATTATGAGCATCATCACATGTCAGCTACCTGTGTCTGCTGCTACCAGTGTGCCTTCTTCTGAGGTGATGGCAAGTGTGACAGCAGGGGGGCTTCTGTCAAACATGTAATCCCCACCCAGTCCAATAGAACCAGAAAAGAGTAGGAGTGATGGGATTCAGATTGGTGCAGCAGCTAGAGTGATGGAGAATATGAGAGTGGTTTTGGAGGAAATCGATAAAGAATGGGAGAAAGAGGGCAAATGGGGATGGGTATCATGGCCACCGCCACCACCAGCAGCAACCTTGTGACATTTGCTGCTCTATAGTTCCTGCTACTGAGTCATCAGAGGCAGATGCTCATATGTCACTGCCTCAGGATCATGACGAGCAGACTAGTGTGCCACAGACCAGAGTGGTCACCATGGGACTTGGACAGGTTCCAATTGTCGCTAATATTCATGATTATAGCTCTAGTACTGATGCTGAGGTAAGTTAAAGTGATTCTGGAGAAGAAGAAGAAGAAGGCCATTCTTCTCTACATCTCGCCTCACTGAAATCATGGGTGTGGGAATATTTTTCCCTTGTGTCAATCACAGAGCAGTCATTAGCAAGTGCAATGTGCAGTAGACTTGCGCATGACAAAAATTTTTGGTAAAATTCGATTTAGGGCGAAATTTTTTTTTTATACGTAGACTGTCCAAATTATTAGTCAAATTTAAAATACTTTTAAAAATACAATAAAAAAATAAAATTAGATAAATGGAACCATTTCCAGGGTCTAAATGAAGATGGTGGAACAGGGTAATGTGGAGGTTTAGGCTTATGGTGCTATGGATGAAGTAGATGAAGTGTGGCTGTAGCTAAATTTGAAGGAAGACCTCTCTGCCTGCCTGCCTGCCTGCCTAAACAACTGTGAGACTGGCTGATGTGTCACTCTGAAAATTATTAAAACAAATTCCATATATTAATTTTAATATTTAACACAGGAACAAAGGTGACACTTCCTTGCGGTGGTAATAAGGTACTAGGCCTGCGTTTAGAACTGTGAAACTGGCTGATGTGTCACTCTGAAAATTATTTAAACAAATTCCTAATATTAATATTAATAATTAACACAGAAACAAAGGTGACTCTCCCTTGCAGACACAATAAGGTACTAGGTGTCACGGTTTGTTATGACTCTCAGACACAGAGATAGGTAAAAACATAACTTTATTGAAAAGTTAGAGAGAACCCTATTGGGTAGTATACACATACAAGATATATAGAGAGCAATTTACATAGGAGCATAGTAATGTTACATGAAATGGGATAAAGGCTCTACCGGCCCTGCCAATACCGGGTAAGGCAACCTTAGATGGCACAAGATGGTAACAGGTTCTACCGGCCTTACCAATATACCGGGCAGGGCAGCCTGGAGACTCATGCAAGGAATACTGAAGGCTTTACCGGCCTTGCCAATATACCGGGCAAGGCAGCCAGAACACTGGGACTGAGGTAATCAGGCTCTACCGGCCTTGCCAATATACCGGGCAAGGCAGCCAAGATACTGGGACTGAAAGGAATGAGGCTCTACCGGCCTTGCCCATATACCAGGCAAGGCAGCCAAGATACTGGGACTGTAGGTAATGAGGCTCTACCAGCCTTGCCAATATACAGGGCAAGGCAGCCAAGATATTGGGACTGTAGGTAATGAGGCTCTACCGGCCTTGCCAATACCGGTTAAGGCAACCCCTTAACGGAATAGACACAACCAGGTTCTACCGGCCTTACCAATACCGGGCAAGGCAGCCCACTGCTGATAATGAGGGCAGTAAAGGTGGCCGAGGTAACTGGCTAGGTGGAGACAACCAGTCACCAATGATGACAAGCGAGGCCACAGGATATAGAGATATAACTGGACTGCCACTCATAAACGGTAGGAACAATAACAAGCAGTGTACCACAGTTACCACCGGTGTAGTGTGGAAGAACAACTAGCCACCGGTTAGGCGAGGAGCAAACCAATACCCATGTACTGGAAGAACCCCTCAATCTGACAGGCTGTCTAGGACTGAACAGCCTCAATCTCTGGAGCGAACCAGTACCCGCGTACTGGAGTGACCAATGATTCTCCTGGTGCCACGGCAACCGGTTACAGTGGAGCCGAACCAGTACCCGTGTACTGGAGTAACCAATGACTCTACCGTTGCAAAAGCAACCAGTTACGGTGGAGCGAACCAATACCCGCGTACTGGGATAACCAGTGACTCTACCGGTGCGATGGCAGCCAGTTACAGTGGAGCGAACCAGTACCCGCATACCAGAATAACCAAAGGCTCATTAGGTGCATTAGTAGCCCGTTACAGTGGAGCAAACCAGTACCCGCATACTGGAATAAGCTATGACTCTTCCGGTGCAAACAGCAACCGGTTACGGTGGAGCGAATCATTACCCATGTACCGGGATAACCAATGACTCTTCCGGTGCAACAGTAACCGGTTACAGGGGAGCGAACCAGTGCCCGCGTACTGGAATAATCAATAGCTCATATAAGTGCAATAGCAGCCAGTCTCAGTGGAGTGAACCAGTACCTGCGTACTGGAGTAATCGATGACTCTACCGGTGCAAAAGCAGCCGGTTATAGTGGAGCGAACAATTCCCCGCATACTGGAACAACCAATGAAGGAAAAACAATGTCGCCAAGACCACCAGGAACGACAAGCACCCGGTAGATAATGAAACAGGAACCCAGCAGAGTATGAAGAGGATCAGCACTGTAGACGGTCAACCGGATCTGGAACGGCAGCAGGAAACAACGACAGGAACAACAACTCCAACCGGATCAGGAATAGCTGCAGAAACCAGGCGACTTGGAGGCAGGAACTAGAATACCACTGGCAATCAGGAACAGCGACAAGGTCGAGGAAGCACTGGAACACAATGCAGGAACAGCAGCATAGAGACAACACGAAAGGGCAACCAAAGGGTGCCCAAGCTCAGTTTAAATAGACAGTGCAAGTCGGGCTGAAGGCAAGCAGCCAATGGAGAGCCCCATACAGGTAACTGACATGTAAAGGCAGCAATCACGGGCACCGTGATACTAGGCCTGCCTATAGAACTGTGAGACTGGCTGATGTGTCACTCTTAACTTTATTCAAACAAATCCCTAATATTTTTAATATTTTCACAGGAACAAAGGTGACTCTCCCTTGCGGACGCAAAAAGATACTAGGCCTGCCTACAAAACTATGAGACTGGCTGATGTGTCACTCTGAAAATTATTCAAACAAATTTCTAATATTAATTATAATGTTTAACACAGAATCAAAGGTGACTCTCCCTTGCGGATGCACTAAGGTACTAGGCCTACCTACAGAACTGTGAGACTGATATGTCACTCTGAAAATTATTCCAACAAATTCCTAATATTAATTGTAATGTTTAACACAGAAACAAAGGTGATTCACCCTTGCGGACGCAGTAAGGAACTAGGCCTGCCTATAGAACTGAGAGACTGGCTGATGTGTCACTCTGAAAATTATTCTAACAAATCCCTAATATTTTTAATATTTTGCACAGGAACAAAGGTGACTCTCCCTTGCGGATGCAATAAGGTACTAGGCCTGCCTACAGAACTGTGAGACTGGTTGATGTGTCACTCTGAAAATTATTCAAACTAATTCCTAATATTAATTTTAATGTTTAACACAAAATCAAAGGTGACTCTCCCTTGCGGACGCACTAAGGTACTAGGCCTGCCTACAGAACTGAGAGACTGGTTGATGTGTCACTCTGAAAATTATTTAAACAAATTCCTAATATTAATTTTAATGTTTAACACAGAAACAAAGGTCAGTAAGGTACTAGGTCTGCCTATAGAACTGTGAGACTGGCTGATGTGTCACTCTGTAAATTATTCAAACACATCCCTAATATGTTTAATATTTTGCACATGAACAAAGGTGAATCTCCCTTGCAGATGCAATAAGTTACTAGGCCTGCCTACAGAACTGTGAGAGTGGCTGATGTGTCACTCTGAAAATTATTCAAACAAATCCCTAATTTTTTTTTTTTAAGTTTCTTTTTATTGATAAGGAAGGAGGTATTACATAATGTCATAGTCAAATAATGGGTACATCAGTAAGCATAACAAGTACAAGGAAAAGGTCATATGTTACAATCATGACAATATTTTAAGTTCCAGCTTCCTTAAAATTTTTTCAATTAAAACAACCATCTTAAAAGAAAATAAAAAACAAACCCACTAGGGAGGGAAAACTAAACCTACAACTAACCCATCCCCAGATCAAGCACCCCCTCCCCTATAGTAAGGCAACAAATTCCAGTACTGTATAAGGAATAAAAAAAGTGTGGTAAAAAAGAAATAGCAAAACGTGGTACATGCGACATAGCGTATACCAAATATGATATGGCAAGACAAGACTAAGCGTTCAAGATCCATGGATCCCAAATTCTGAGAAAGTGATGAGGTGAACCTCTGTGAGTGTGAACCAATTGGTCGTGTGGGAGATTCTGGTGGACCAGCAAATCCCTAATATTTTTTATATTTTGCACAGGAACAAAGATGACTCTCCCTTGCAGTGGCAATAAGGCACTAATGCTGGCTGCCTGCCTACACAACAACTGGACACTCTAATATCTCCTTCTTCTCTCTCTGAGCTCCAACAAAGCACTAACAGGAAATGTAGGCTGTCTGGGTGTCTATGTCATTAGTCCAACTACCATCATGAAACGAAGAAGCTAATTGGAATAGAGACAAAGAGGGAAAGTAATGCATGAAACAGAGAAGCTAATTGGACTAGAGACATGGAGGGAAAGTATGGAGGGAAAGTAATCATGCATGCAGGTAATATTCGCCAAATTTCTGAAATTTTTGATGCTAGTCGGACCAGGGCTAGTTGGATTTGGATTTTTTGTTTGGCAAACGACCCTAGCCTTTCGGTCGACCCAAATGTCGCCGAATGACCCCTTTTTTGTTGAATTCCGAATGTTGACGAACAGAATCGCTCAAGCCTAATGTGCAGTATGTGTAATAAGGTACTGAAAATGAGAAAGGAGGGGACTCACTTAGCACTAGGGATGGGCTAAAGTTTTTGTCTCAAAAATGAAACAGGAGAAAAATGACAGCAACAACTTTTTTGCGAAAAGTGCAGTTTTCCCACTTTTTTTTGCCTAGCTCATTGCATTGAAATCTATGGGAAAACTTAATTTCTACCCACCACATGGCAAGATTTCCTTATATTAATGCAGGCATAGTATAAAAGGAGTGTCAGGTTCCAACAGCCTGCCATTCTGTGTTTGTGAGAGGAACATTGAGCAGTACATTTGTCAGCTAGAAAAGACAGTCTAATAAAAAGGAATTGACGCTTAGTTTAGGGAGTCTTTTGGGTAGAACATTTGTTCTCTGTATTAGGAGAGCCTGGAGAACAGGAAGGGAGAAAGGAGGTTGCCCCAAATAAACCAAAATTATGTGTGACTGACTGGCAAGACACAGGCAGCTGTGATCCAAACTCCTTCCTGATCTGGCTGCTATTACCTCTGTGCTGAGAGAGTTTGGGGGGGGGGGTGAGAAGAAGGAGAAGGAGTTTTACCCAAAATACCCCAACATTCTGTGTGACTGATTGGAAAGACACAGGCAACTGTAATCCAACCTCCTTCCTGATGTGGCCATTATTATCTCTGTATTAGATGTGTCTGGGGTGTGAGAAGGGAGCAAAGGAGGTTTACCCCAAATACCTTAACATTTTGTGTGACTGATTGGACAGACACAGGCAGCTGTTGTCCAAGGTCCTTTCTTATTTTGCTGATATTACCTCTGAGTTGGGGGTGTGTGGGGAAAGAAGTAATTGAAAATATTTTTTTTAATCTGTTGTTTGTAGACAGTGATAGAGATAGGGGGCAAAGAGTTGTATATATGCATATATCATCATCTTCAATCCACTGCAGAATGAAATCATCCTCAGCAAGCCTCCAATAACTTCAGTCCTATGCCTTTTGTTCCCACTGTGTACCAACATATTTGGTAATTTCATATATATATATATATATATATATATATATATATATATATATATATATATATATATATATATATATACATATATATATATATATATATATAAGTGGGGAGCAATGCCAGATGCCTGTGAAACACATTGCTTTTCAATGCATTGGAAACCTCTCTAGCACTCACTTGACTTTAGGGCATAATGGTGCAGTGATCAGGGTACATGAGACCGTGTTTACTGCTTGCATTAAAACCATGGAATGATCAGTTTTCTATATGGATCAGTCCCCATAAATTAAATGTTAACTGAGTTAGTGTTGATTGCAAACTCTGATGCCCAATAAATAGATTTAAATTGTATGAAAAGTCTATATAATGCAAGTTATTTTGTCAGATCTTATATCCAATGTATGAGCATCAAACATTTGGTACACCGTGGCTATTACACTGTACATATCTTTTATGGGGTCATATTGCTGTTGTGGGTAGTTACTTTTTCTAAACCATGTTTGTTTGTCTTTTGATTTTCTTGCGGAAACAGGAAATAGTAAATAGTGGCCTGGAGTCAATTATAGTTGATAACTATATTGAGTGTTTTATCTACAAATGTCTCAAGACGTCAAAGTCTTAAACTATTGGAATATCCTACTAACTGGCCTCCCTGCTACTCATCTTTCACCTATGCAATCTGTTTTAAACACGGCTGTAGGAATCACCACAATCTCCCCAAAAACTGAACCTGCTCACATAATTCTTAGACATCTGTCATGGCTTCCTATTCAGCAACGCATCACTTACAAAGTCCTTCTTCTCCCCTTTAATGCTCTCCACACTGCTACCCCTCCTTACATATCTTCCCTCATCTCATATTATGTTCATAGCCACTTCTTGTTGCACCATCCCCGCCCTCTGCCCTCTCCCATTTCAAACCTTTCTCGCTTTCCTCTCCATACCTACAGAACTCCCTACGTCTTGAACATCCCCCCTCTGTCTTTAAGTCTACCCTGAAATCTTATCTTCTGGAGCACTAGGACCATGCACTACCTTTTGCCAAACTCAGCACTTGCAATTTAAGCACTTAACACCCTCATACCCTGTTGTCTGTCTCCTATTACCCATTATGTATGTAAGCTGCTTGGGTCAGGGACATCTCTCTTATTGTTTCTATGAATGTGACACTTATTTTATCCCCTCTTATTTATTGTAACATACATCTATTGTAAGGTGTTGCTTATACTGTGTGGCTCCATATAAATAAAGATATACATGCATACATACATACAAAAGGAATCCGATAGCTAAAGCCAGTTATAACACTTATCAAAAGCAATGTAATCTAGGCCACTGTTATGTTTTTTACTAATATGGGCTTGTGAAAGTAGAATTCATATGTACACCTATTCCTACTTGGTATCAGTGTGGCATTCACATTTCATGCTTTTTGTTAAACAAAGCTAGTGTGAATTGTTTTGCTGTAAATTGTGAGTTTTAGGTTCATTTGTGAAAAAAAATCTAAAATTCCTTTGCTTGATAATATTATGTATTATCTTCATCCAGGTTTTGATTCTTGAGGTTGTCTGCTTTCCTAAAAATATGATTTAGTATTATAATTGAGATGTTACCAATCCATTTTCATTTCATAAAGTTCAAATTGCTCTTGTTAATATTGGGTCTTTGTTGTCCATAGGTAAAACTACATATATATTTGGTATCAGTGGGATACAGAGCTTTTAAAAATAATTTAAGCTTTAGCCACAAACTAAGGTTTGTTTGTTTTTTTAAATATAGTGAAAAATATTAGGAGATCATATCTTAATATAACACTTGCATCTTATGATGTCCTGAAAAAAATGAATATATAGTTTTCCATATATAACTAAACACCCATTAGAATCCTACAAGGATAACAAAATGTTGACAATATTTCTGGGCTACAAAGAAATGGTCCAGGCTTCTGGAACTCAAAAGATTAGATCAATATGAATTGTCATTTATCCTTTATGGTGCAGTTAGCTTTGTGTATTTGTCCCCATGTATCCATTTTGGCATATGTGGACATTCACCAAGGCTTTGTAGACAGTCATTTTGATCCAATGATCTGTTCTCCAAGAGCAATGTTTCTGAAACCTGCCCTCAAGGATAATTAGCCAAGCCAAAAACTGGAACATCAACAAGGTCATTCCCTTGAAAACTAATCATTAAAAAAGAGTAAGAATGATACCAGCCACAATATTTAATATTTTGAATGCAATACATGAAAAAATCGACCATTTCTTTTGCCATGATGAGTTGCCTGTTTTACACATCCCTGAGGCAAAGATCAGGATACAATTAATGTAGACACTTAGATAAGCACTGTACTGTACATTGTTTGGCTTATCTCTGCACTTGTTAATTAGTTCTCATTATAATATGCTCCTTTACTGTATAGGGGTATATGCTGGAACTAGAATTAAATAGAAAGACAATTACATATATTTCACTGCAGTTGATCAGTGTTATCAAAGGTTCCTTTTGAAGACTATGGAACAATTTGTAGGTAAATAAAGTTACCATCTGCAATTTATGCAGGCATTTATATATATTTCTAGAGTTAAACTTTTCTATAAGTTATATACACAAAGGTAGATGTACCAAGGACAAGGGATGTAGTTCTGGAGAAAAGGAACTTCACCATAGGGAACATGGTTTGGGCAGGGGGACCAATCTGACTCTGTACATACTCTCTTTGTTACAGTGAGGGAAAAACGTATTTGATCCCGTGCTGATTTTGTACGTTTGCCCACTGACAAAGAAATGGTCAGTCTATAATTTTAATGGTAAGTTTATTTGAAAAGTGAGAGACAGAATAACAACCAAAAAATCCTGAAAAACGCATTTCAAAAAATGTATGAATTGATTTGCATTTTACTGAGTGAAATAGGTATTTGACCCCCTATCAATCAGCAATATTTCTTGCTCCCAGGTGTCTTTTATACAGGTAACAAGCTGAGATTAGGATCACTCTCTTAAAGGGAGTGCTTCTAATCTCAGCTTGTTACCTGTATAAAAGACACCTATCCACAGAAGCAATCAATCAATCAGATTCCAAACTTTCCACCATGACCAAGACCAAAGAGCTGTCCAAGGATGTCAGGGACAAGACTGTAGACCTACACAAGGCTGGAATGGTCTACAAGACCATCGCCAAGCAGCAGTTGGTGCGATTATTCACAAATGGAAGAAACACAAAATAACTGTCAATCTCCCTTGAACTGGGGCTCCGTGTAAGATCTCACCTCATGGAGTTTCAATGACCATAAAAACGGTGAGGAATCAGCCCAGAACTACATGGGAGGATCTTGTCAATGATCTCAAGGCAGCTGGGACCATAATCACCAAGAAAACAATTGGTAACACACTACGCTGTGAAGGACTGAAATCCTGCAGCGCCCGCAAGGTCCTCCTGCTCAAGAAAGCACATGTACAGGCTCATCTGAAGATTATCAGTGAACAGCTGAATGATTCAGATGAGAACTGGGTGAAAGTGTTGTGGTCAGATGAGACCAAAATCGAGCTCTTTAGTATCAACTCAACTCGCTGTGTTTGGAGGAGGAGGAATGCTGCCTATGACCCCAAGAACACCATCCCCACAGTCAAACATGGGGAAGGAAACATTATGGTGTTTTTCTGCTAATGGGACAGGACAACTTCACCACATCAAAGGGATGATAGATGGGGCCATGTACCGTCAAATCTTGGTTGAGAACCTCCTTCCCTCAGACAGGGCATTGAAAATGGGTCATGGATGGGTATTCCAACATGACAATTATCCAAAACACACGGCCAAGGCAATAAAGGAGTGGCTCAAGAAGAAGCACATTAAGATCCTGGAGTGGCCTAGCCAGTCTCCAGACCTTAATCCCATAGAAAATCTGTGGAGGGCTGAAGGTTCAAGTTGTCAAATGTCAGCCACGAAACCTTAATGACTTGGAGAGGATCTGCAAAGAGGAGTGGGACAAAATCCCTCCTGAGATGTGTGCAAACCTGGTGGCCAGCTACAAGAAACGTCTGACCTCTGTGATTGCCAACAAGGGTTTTGCCACCAAGTACTAAGTCATGTTTTTGCAAAGGGATCAAATACTTATTTCACTCAGTAAAATGCAAATCAATTTATAACTTTTTTGAAATGCTTTTTTCAGGATTTATTTTTGTTGTTATTCTGTCTCTCACTGTTCAAATAAACTTACCATTAAAATTATAGACTGATCATTTCTTTGTCAGTGGGCAAACGTACAAAATAAGCAGGGGATCAAATAATTTTTTCCCTCACTGTACCTTACTTTAAATAAGTATACTTATATGTATTAATGCATTGATCCTCTGTTTAACATTTCTTGTTTGCACATTGCACTTTACAATGCTGATTTTTCATTATTTGTGTCACTTTACTTTTGATATTTCAATAATCACTCTTGACAACATGATCTTTGCACATCCTGAAAACAGAACCCTTTCGTGTGTCTTGAAAACTAATTTTTAAAATCATTGATTTAGTGCCTTTCTCAGGAACTAGAGAGTCCTGGAGCAAACCAGCACAAATAAAATTTCCCCACATTTCAATAGCCTTAAATGTTATGTTTAACACCTTGAATGATAGCAGTCTCCACAATTAAGGGGTTATGGGGTTCAAAACACGTTTAAATTGAGGGTGTTGTTCATTTGCTCCAGAATCGCTCCACCTCCTGCTGTAAGGCCCTTAACCCCTTAATGACCGGCAGCACGTCACGGTCACTTAAGGACCACGGAGCATTTTTTCTTATTTTAATTTCTGGTTCCGGACTCCCCAAATGGCATGCAGCCGCGGGGGAGCCTGGAATTCCATGACGGTCATAGTACGTCATGGGTTGTTAACTCAGATCGACCTATGACGTATTATGACCGTCAAGGGTCGTTAAGGGGTTAAGGTACAATTCAGTAAGCTAGAGGAGCAATTCTGGAACAAGCCAACTGCAACATAGGGGACAAGCAAAAATTCCCCATATGTCAATTGAATTGTGACACAATGCATTGTAGACCTCTCTGATATTCAAGGGATAAAGCCCTGTTTAAATCGCAGGGAATTTTATATTTCTTTCTTCTGCTGAAGTTGGTTTGCTCCAGAATTGCAACTTTTTAGTGTATTGAAATGAGCCTTAAAATGTTTATTATAAATGTATTATTGGCAAGCAGTAAATTATAAATTTTTGCTTAAGTTCCATATATAGTAGTTATTTAGCAAAGCAAAAATACCTTGAACTCATACCAAGAAGCTGAATCAATTTCCATCAGCAAATCATCAATTTTCCTTTAGTTCATTGTTTATTAGCTACAGCAAAAAGAGCTGTTTAGTGCCCTTTGAATATACAGTGATAACTTTTAACAGCATGTATCTGCTGATACAGACAGCAAATATCCCACGAGGAAACATTTATGTTTTTTTAATGGGGTTGATCCAAAGAACACAGTGATGACACAGCATGGTAAGGCTTAATGGAGAGTGGCTTATAATTAGGCAATTCTCGTATTTGGTTTATAATGAATTGTTACTATGACGTGTCATCAGAATACTGTAATGTTATTAAGAACAGCATAGCAAATCTTATCATTACACTTTTTTATTAAAATGTGTACAATATGTAAAACTGCAGTTATGCTTAGTTATGTTGATGAGCAGGGATTCCCAAACCTGCCCAATGTGCCATTACCAAGCCATGGGGGGATGCATAAAATGTGTGCAGTCTAATTTTTTTTTTTGTTAATAAATCTTTTTATTGACAAGTTGGTCCAAAAATTAGTACAAATACAAAACATTGTACATTCATAGAGAATTACAGAGGCGTGAATTCCCACCAAAGAAAAATGCTAACAATAAAAGAACAGCAGGCATGAATTTAGTTTAAACCGTCTTGTTGTTTTACCTGTTTTATCTACTAGCTAGGAACAATCCCACAATCCAACCTAAAACTACCCCCCCTTTATAACTCTCTCTCTCACCCCTACCCGGCTTCACCTCCCCCATTTGCCTCCCACAATCACAGTTACCCCCCCATTTGTGTGCAGTTTCATTAAATCGGGGGTGGACAAAAGATGTCCCTGGGGCCACATGTAGCCTTCAGCTTTCAAACCCTATCTGTTCTCTTACAGAGTGAGAATTGGAGATAATTTACCTTTACCACATCCACACACCCTATTTTCATCCAAAAAAGTACATAGTCCTCTTTCTTTTACCTTATTTCATATTCATAATGCTCTCTTATAACTGACTGGGTGCTAGAGAGGTCTGAAGACCCCACTAGCATCCTAGAGGTTAATTTGCTTTTATTTTCAAATTTTAAACTATAACGTGCACCCCATTGGGAGACTCAGTGGTTATTTATACATCTATAGGGATAATTCTGGCTGTCCACCACTGTCTTAACCCCTTGACTTCCAGAGGGATGTGCAATGCATTGTTTTGCAATGAGCTGAGTACCCCTATTGTCTTCAAGGGGTTAGCATAATCACAATGCCCGTCTATGCCCATAGCCATAACATTTGATTACAGCAGAAAATTGCCTGACATTCTAGATTCCATATCAGCAATTCCATTACACTGAGCATGCGTCATAAAAGTTGGTCGTGTAGTTTTTGAGTACCAAACTTATGAAAAAAATACATTTTCTCATTTGGCATTATAAGAAAATGTATTCAGACCCGCAGCCTAAACTAGCTAGTGGATTGTAACTAAAATTGTCAGGAGAAAGTACCCTGACAGTATTGTTGCTTTCTTTTAAAGCCAATAAATCAAATCATTATAAAGAAATTAACTTTCAAATTAAAAAATGAAAAATGATACTCATAACATAATGTTGCACATGCTCAGTAGGGGGCATCCAAAGCTTTCAATCATAGCTCTGAATGCTCTCTGCTGCCCATCTGCAACAATTACCTTAACTTCCATTTTCCCTAGAGCATCCATGATGCAGACTCCACAGTGCTTTTGGTTTTAAATTTGGTGTGGTCCACATTGTGCTAATGTGCACCGACCTATGTATACACTGTCTTCAACCACAGCCTTGTTTTACTGTGCAGTGGTAGTCATACACTATCTGCTACTCCAGCCCTCATCTCTGCTATCTGCGGACAAGGATAAAAATGTGTTCTCCCTCCTGATCCTTTTAATAGCTAAAATCGCCCTCCTTTCTCCCGGATATAATAAACTGTCCACTGTTCTGTTTTTGAGTTCCCTCTACTGTGAAAAGCTTCCTGCCTTGTGATAGAGAGCCTGTGCTGTGCAAAGAGTCTGTAGTACAACAGTAAAGTAAGCTGCTTCTTGCCTCAGTGGTGGAAGCAGCTATTTTTACTGCCAATTATTATTATTATACAGATGCCCGTCCCTGCATCAGCACTGCATAACTGTGCAGGTAGCTGTTCTTAGAATAGGGGGACAAATTATTACAGGAACATTTTATTATAGCTTAGAGGGTTTCTGTGACAGAGCAGAGCATAGGTAACAGTGGATTCTGGAGGATGTGATTCTGAGAGAGCAAATTAATTAAGGGAATGTAATGACAGAACAGGGAGATAGATGTTAATGAGGATGTATGGTGTGATGTTTGCAGGTTGGAATAAGATTGTGGATGGGGCAGAGCAGAGCAGATAGTAGGTGACAGGGACAGTAGTAATAGATTGACAGGGTTTGATATGCTATGATTTAGTTTGTTGTTAGTTTGTGAACACAGTGCAGCATAAAGTATGTTCATCATACACCACAGATTGTGTGGCTAGTGTGTGTATTGTGCAGGGATTTGTCTAGGATTGGCCGGGGGGGGAGGGCATCACCCCTTATACCACCATCTGCTCTAGATCTATGAAGCACCCTCTGGGTTAATGGCTATGACAGGAAATATAAATGTCCCCAGCAAATATTAGTGCATCAATCTATGGGCTTCATCACTTCCTCCTCCTGCTGGGGCTTTTTCTTTGTTAGAGGGACAAAGGAACCTGGAGACATTCGCAATAGCCGTTTCACTGCATACATACTACTGCTCCAGAGTCAGGAGAGACAATGCTGCCATTCAGTGCTGTCACTGCTCTTATACTGCTGGGGGGTGGACTGCTCTTATGCTGTACTGCTGGGGGGGAGGGGTGTATGTGCACTGCTTTCATGCAGCATTGTCAGGCTGATGAACTAGTATAAGTGGTGAGGAGTACAAGAGACATCAAGGTGGGTGAGAGAAATAAGAGAGGGACACATGAGAGGTACAAGAGGCTGTCAGAGTAGTAGGAGACAAAGAGTAAATATGCACAAGAGCCATGTGAATATAAAGGGAAAGTAATGTATCAATGGATGGGGCACCAAGAAAACCTTGAACCAGTCCAGGGTATGTGACAGTGTCTCAAAAGGGCCTGACAATATGCAGTCAGATTTGTTGCCCTCAGAGCCAAGCCTGATAATGTTCAGTCAAACTGGTAGTTTTCTGAGCCTGTCCTGATAAAGTGCCATCAGACTGTTAGATTTCTTAGTCTATCCTGGGGATTTTTACTTTACCAAAAGTGGTGCAATTTTGGTGTAAACCATATGAATCACAGGGAAAAAAAATAAAAAGACTTGTTTCTTTCAATTAGATTTGTAACCCCTTGAATTTTATAGACTTCTCCAAAGCACTCAATCGGTTAAACCCCCCACATTTAATCAAATAAATAAGTAGATATGATATTGTGCAGTTGGTTTCCTACATCATTACTACATCATTACTGTTCTTTAGCTTGATCCAGTCTAGATAATGTCCAGTCAGGCTGGTATCTCTCCGGGCCTGTGTGTCATGCTGGGACCACCCACCAACTAGCAGATGCTTTAGAGCGATGCTAGGGTGTGTGTATGTGGCTCATAAACAGTGACAGCCCCTGTATAACCTTTTCTCCAGTTAAAACTGTGGTAAAAGTGATGGCCACAAAGCAAGATGTCTGACCCCAGTTGAGCTCAGGCTGGGACCAGGATATAAGCCATATAAGTACGAGATTTGCATGTTGCTTCTTTAAACAGCGTTTCAACCCAGCTCCACAACCATTCAACTCAACCCCGCAGCATCCACGTTATTCTTCAACCCAACCCCGCCGGGAAGGAGAATTCTCTGCATTTGGGCAGAGGCTGGATTAGTTTCTGCTTTCTGGGCATCTGTTCCAGTAATATAATACAGTTAATGAAGTATATTCTTGCATGATTAACTCTGCAGGTGCCAGGAGTGTGCTATAGATATGCGCCCCCGTGTGAGTCATTAATGAAAACTAAAGTTGCCTGATAAAACAAATGCATATTTACCCTTTCGGCACAGAAGGGAAACAATATTTTATTAACCCTTTCAATGCCAAAAGGTTAATATGCACTTGTTTTATCAGGCTGCTTTAGTTTTCATTAATAACACAAACTTCATTAACTGTATTATATTATTAGAACAGACATCCATAAAGCAGAAGTATTCTCTTTCCCTGCGGGGTTGGTTTGAAGAATAACGTGGATGCTGCAGGGTTGGGTTGAATGGCTGCGGGGTTGGGTTGAAGAGCCGTTAAAAGAAGCGACATGAGAATCTCGCCCTTATATGCACGGAGAGATTCTCATGGCATCCTTTTCAACACTGTGACTGCTTAATGCAGATTCTAGCCTCAAGATGTTTAGAATGCGCTATTTTATAAGTGAACTCACTACATGGTGTGCAGGTTGGAGAGCAGAGCAGGAATCCAGATGCTTCTCTTGGCCACTATATAGCATGCCAGTAAGTGAGAAGGTCATCCGGCTGAAGGAATTCTAACAGAGCACAGCCAGACCACAGGATCTACTTATGGAATCTGATCCAGGAACCGGTGGCAGTGGGCAAGGTGGAGACTGATATTAAGATACCAGGGTCTAAAGCCAGGAGTCAGTCCAGAAAAAGCGGAGGTATCAGTACAGCAAGTGGAAGTGGAGTCTTGAGAGGAAGCCGAGGTCAAAGCCAGGAATCAGTTAGAGAAGGGACCAGTACAAATTCAAAAGGCAGTAGGGGATCGGAAGCTCTGCAATGCATTGTGTACCCCTCTGGCACTCAAAGGGTTAAACAAATTCAGTACTGTATTTTTCAGGTTAACTTCTGTATAGAATAGAACCACATATTCCTAGTGAAGAAATTCAAAGAACATGCTCTTGTTATTGCAGTCAAATGCTTAATATATACTATATATCATATAGTAACAATTAGACAACAGCATGATGTTTTATGAATTTCTTCACTAAGAATATGTGGTTCTGTTTTAAACTGATATTATTAATAATAATAACCCTTATGACTTATGCCAATCACATGAACATGTTTTATGAATTTCTATGTTCATTTCACCACACTGAGCACAAATGGTTACATTTTAAACATAAATCAATATTAATTAATTAATCCTTAATGTCAATGATAGAAGCATACTTTATGAATGTCTTCTTCATCCAGCACACGTGGTTCTAGTCTCAACAACACAGCATTATATGCCACCACCAGTGTAATACAGTGTGATATGCTACCCAATGCCTCATTGCCTTCCATAAAAGAAATATATTTCACAATATAGGACAAAGTGAGACATTTTATACACATATTAGTACAACTGAGCACATGTGGTTACATTTTAAACATAAATCAATATCAATTAATCCCTATTGTCAACTATAGAAGGATGTTTTATGAATGTCTTCTTCATTCAGCACATGCGGTTCTATTTGTCAGATTAACTAAAATAGATAGCTGCGTGTGCAGGGAAGAAGTTTATAAAACGTGATTTTGTCATTGACTGACAACATTGATGGTTAATATTAACTTCTGTTTTAAATATATAGCATTATGTGCTCATTGAACTTTGAATTTCAAAAATTATGAAATTCTAAGTTCAGTGATCAGAAATTGTTCTATTTGAGATAGAAGTTATTAATTACCTTTCTGATGATTTTTTTTCTGACTTGTATCATGAGATTTAAATTATATATAATAGAATCTAGACACTGTCCACCTCCATACCCTGTCCTCCTCCACACCCTGTCCGCACTGTCCACCTCCACACTGTCCAATTCCACACACCGTTCACCTCCATACAATCCACCACCACATTGTCCACCTCCACACTGTCCACCCTTTCCATCTCCATACTGTCCACCTTCAAACACTCTCCACATTGTCCATTTCCACACATTGTCTACATTTTCCATCTCCACAAACTGCCCACCTCCACACACTGTCCATATTGTCCACCTCCACACACTGTCCACACCGTCCACCTCCACACTGTCCACACACTTTCCACTTTGTCTGTCTTCACACACTGTCCACATTTTCCTCCTCCACACACTGTCAACACTGTCCTCCTCTACACACTGCCCACATTGTCCACCTCCATACACTGTCCTCACTGTCCACCTCCACACTGTCCACACACTTTCCACTTTGTCTGTCTTCACACACTGTCCACATTTTCCTCCTCCACACACTGTCAACACTGTCCTCCTCTACACACTGCCCACATTGTCCACCTCCATACACTGTCCTCACTGTCCACCTCCACACACTGTCCATACTGTCCACTTCCACATTCTCCACATTGTCCAGCTCCAAACACTGTCCACTTCCTAACACTATCTACACTGTTCATCTACACACATTGTCCACCTCCACATTCTTCACACTGTCCACCTCCACACTGTCCACTGCCACAAACTCTCTCGTCATCACACACTCTTCATCACCACACACTGTTCACCTCTACACACTGTCTGTAATGTCCATCTCCATATACTATCCACCTCTACACAATGTCCACATGTACACCTCCACACACTGTCCACACTGTCCACCTCCATACACTGTCCACCACCACACACTGTCCAACTCCACATTGTCCACCTCCACATTGTCCACCCTGTCCACTTCCACACTGTCCACCTACACGGGCTGTTCACATTGTCCATCTCCACACAGTGTCCACCTCTATATTGTCCACCTCCATGTTATCCAATTGTCCATCTCCACACACTGTCCACATAGTCCACCTCCACACACTGTCCACATTGTCCACTTCCACATATTGCCCACACTGTCCAACTCCACACTGTCCACACACTGTCCACATTGTCCTCCTCCACACACTGTCCACATTGTCCTTCTCTACAAACTGCCTGCATTGTCCTCCTTCACATCCTGCCTACTTCCACATTGTCCACCTCCACACACTGTACACTTCCAGACTATACACAAAGTGCACCGCCATACACTGTCTAACTCCACGCACTGTCCACACTTTCCACCTCCATATACTGTCCACTTCCACACACTGTCCATACTGTCCACTTCCACACACACTGTCCACACTGTCCAGCTCCACATTCTCTACATTGTCCACTTCCCCACAATATCCACGTCCCCACATATTCCACACTGTCCACCTCCATACAGTGTCCACACTGTCCATCTCCACATTGTCTACCTCCACACTGTCCATCTTCACACACACTGTCCACAGTGTCCTCCTCTATATACTGTCCACCTTCACACTCTGTCCACCTCCACACTATTCACCTCCACACTTTTACCACACTGTCCACCTCTACATTATCCACCCTTTTCACCTCCACACACTGTCCACTTTGTCCATCTCCATACACTGTACTCAGTGTTCACTTCCACACACTGTCCACATTGTTCATCTCCACACAATGTCCACACTGTCCACCTCCACACACACTGTCCACATCCAGACTATCCACCTCCACACTGCCCACATTAGCCACCTTCAAAGTGGCCCCCACACATAACTGTATACTTGACTGTATCCACCGGCACACCCACATTGTCCTGAATTCCCCTGGCATGGAGTGGTGGCTGAGTGGTGGACCTCATAAGATGGAAACAGACCTCTGAGTTTTTTAGTGCTTGCTATGTGCTTCTTTATGTTTCCCCAATGTTTTTTTCATCATGAGACCGTATGAGCCTTGATGACATACTGAGCATTGTACACAGACCAGAAGGTCACGTACCATATGCATGTTCACTCAGCAAGAGTGGAGCCTGTGTGACACAGTGCAGGACTGGTAAATGATCAGTACCAGGTTTGTCGCACTTTAGGCACCCGTCTAAAACTGACCCTTCCTATTAACAACTTTCATGTAAGACACACCTGCACAGCCAGTAGAAATGCATCTTCAACTGCCACTTATACTTTTTTTACAGGAGATGGGTCAAAAAGCTTGGACTGGCCTTTCACACCTAAGGCTGCAGATTCCAGAAGTAGGGGACATTGGATTAAATAGCAAAATTATGAGTTATAGCATATGTTGTTATTTTATATTTATTTTCATGTTTGTTTCCATTAAAACCTGGTACTTTAGTTGTACTTGAGGGTAAGTTTGTGAACCCCTTGTATTACAGGGTGAAATTTGCCATGTGTAAGATAATTTATATATTTACTATGGTGCATGGAGACATAGGTTAATACTATATCATACACCTTGTACTAGCATGAACATTTGAAGTAATTCAGGGGACTTAATTTTATGCATGCAAAAAGGACTACATGTTATTGCAATATAATTGATAATTCAATTCTTTTTTATGTATTTGTATTATCTTGTATGTAAATATGCCTGTTTGTATACATATCCATGTTTACATAAATTTTTCATCTTTTCATCTAACTTATTTCATTCGAACACAAGCAAATTTACTGCACTCACGTACTGAAAATGGTGAGTGTGAAAACCTTTATGTGAGCATTTGAGATGCAAATATTAAAATGTATCCTCGAAAGGCAGACAGTAAAAACTCTTTGCTAAAATAGCTCAAAAACGTACTCCCTTGGGTGTAAGAGGTGCAGGACAAAACTGTAAAGCCTGTGGTTCAAGCCACAAGAGTTGCTGGTTGCACACACAGCCTTATACACTGCTATTGTTGTATTACAACCCCCATTAGTGGGAGTTTATGTGAGCTGCTTTCTTGACCTTTTGTTCCTGAACTGCAAGACTTGAAGCCTTGCACTTCAGTTACGACTGTGGGATCAGAGAGAGAGAGCTCCATGGGGAAATTTTTAAACCCTTGTACATACTGCAGCACCACATTCTTCAGCATATCTGCTCTCTGAGGAGCAGTCCAGCAAAGAGGGCGCTATATACATGATAGTTGTCCTTTAACCCTTTAAGAGGGGAGTGCCAAGGCATTGCTTTGAACCAATTTTATCAGGTTCATTTTTTGTTTGAGCAATATTTTTATGTGACCTATTTTGTTGTAATTGTTTTGTGCAATGAATAGCCATGTATAAACAATAACATGTTAAATAATTTCCAGTTCTTAAGACAAACACACTGTGTCTTTTAGTATTATACTATAAAGTTTAAAAATTTATGTAATCATATTAATACAGTTATGATTTTTAAATCAACCAAATGTGGATTATATTTGCATAGCGTAATATGTACCTATTTATTTTTCACCATCAAGGAGATATTAAACATTTAAGTGTTTTTTTAATTAAATTGTCAATATGATATGCTTATAGTACTGTTCATTAACATGTAAAATATGTCAATTAACTTAAAAACTCTTGCACTCAAATGAATTATAATTGAATGTGTTTATGCATAATTATAACTTAAAAACAATATTGGTACTTGGTACATTATTGTTTAATACAGGCATGTGAAACTGAAATAGTTGAAGGCCACAGCATTGGCTGCTAGACGTGTGTGCGTGTATGTGTGTATATATATATATATATATATATATATATATATATATATATATATATATAGAATTATGTATACACAGGATTACACAGGCCTACAGCAAGTCTGGGCTCTGAGACCTGTGACTATGGTGATAATACCAATCTGGAAATAACCTACCTCTGAAGACAGATTCAGGTGCCCATTGAACCCATGAACCCCTGATCTAACAGGAGAATGGGCTATTCTTCAATATTAAAGTATGTTTTGTTCTGTTCATCCGATCGCCTATGAACACTTGTTGAATTCTTCATCTGATCCATTAAATGGACATTGTAACAAGAGATGACATGTAATTATATACTCAGGCTTACTATGTTTTAGTGCATAGGATCCACCTTATTCTTATCTTATCATTATTTATGCTTTGACGATAGATCTGAATCTTTGGGAGTATTCAGTAGACTGAGTCTAATACATCTTATTTCTAACATATATTTATGTATGCATTCTAATTAAAGGGATAGTAATACTTCGTTTTAACTTTATTTTATTTTATAGGCATTAAAAAAACATGAAGAATGATATAAGTCTTAACTCTCAACCCTTTAAGGTTTATGAGATATTCACAAGCAAAGTTTCCCCCTCCCGCCCCTTTTACCTACTGTAAACAATCTCTTCTCAGATGTGGAATACAGTCCATAGACTGGACAGATAACAGAAGGGGACACTCTTATTCCTATGAAAACAATGAAATCCCTGCCCCCCTTGACAAGCTTTTCAGGTTTTTCCCTTATCTTAATTGAAGATTGTCCCTCTCTGCAGTCTACCTGGGCAGCTCCCTTCTCCCCTGGCTGAAAAGTGTTACATCAGTAAAAGGGGCGGGAGGGGGACACTTTGCTTGTGAATATCTCTTAAACCATAAAGGTTTGAGAGATAAGACTTATATCATTATTCATGTTTTTTAATGCCTACAAAATAAAATAAAGTTAAAACGAAGTATTACTATCCCTTTATTTTGTGTGGTTTTTTAATGGTATATTGTACGTGGGACTGTTAGAATATAGTGATGATTGCTGTATATGCCTTAAGGAATCCCCATATCACTAGTATATTGAAACATGCATACTTGTAACATTATTTCAGATGGGACACTCTGTATCTAGTTACATTTCACTGCTTTCTTATCCTGAAAAACAACAGGATTATAGGATCAACAGCGTAATACTCATTAGCGACATCTAGACCGGAGGTGTATAGACATATGTGGCCACTTGAGCTAGAAAAACTGGTAAGACGGCATACTAACGTGACGGAGCTCCCTTTTGACACTGCAGAATGTGCTGCGCGATGTCAGGTAGACCTGCAAAGAAGGGCAACGCTAACTACACTGTAAGGTACCTGTTTTATAATTGTATGATGAATTTTTGACATATTTACTATTTCGGGGTGGTCTCTGACACGGCAGCTTGTCATGTGCGATGTCAGGGAGACCCGCAGAGATCAATGATGTGCTTACTGCATAACATGACTTATTTCATGTATCATTATATAAACTGAGGCAATATACTATATGGGTTTACCAAGATATGTGGAAATGCACACTAAGGTGAAGTCTGAGGTCTGTTTCTTTCATTTTAATCCTCACACTACTAAGGTGATTTAAAATGTTTGTCATTGACATGGTGGTAGTAGGTAGTTTAATCTGAGTATATTATATAAATGTAACAGATGCTGTGTTGCATTTGATTTTCTAAATATTCAATTTTAATACTACACATGTTGTTAGGTGAGGTCAAAGGCTATGGGTTACAGGGTACGTAAGAGGGGTATTGAGCGTTTGGTAGCCATCTTGATAAAGATCCCTGCTGGAATCGAAACATTGATCTTTCAAATAAAATGTTTTTGCACCAAGAAAAAGCTTCCTGAGAGTGCTGATTCCTTCCTGAATATTGACTACACTATCCGGCACCCAGGAATTCGTTTAAATTGTCATGAGTGCATCTTTTTACACAAATATATATATATGTGCTTTAGACTTCAGAAAGGGAGGTTCTCCCGAAAGCTTGTCAATCCAGAATTCTGTTAGTCCAATAAAAAGGTATTACAAGATACTTATTTTGTTATATATGTGTGTGATACACCATCTGACAACCCATCCGTGGTCTCTGATCTCTCTCTGTATTACTGGGGTACACAGGTGGATCAATTAACCCTTGAGTGCCAGAGATGTGAACAATATATTGCAAAGTGGACGAAAAAAAAACCTATTGCTCTAAATGGTAGAGATGCGCAATTTCCCACATTTTCAATGAAAATTCCCACCCATAGAAAATAAATAAAATGTCTTTTTGATTCCACTTTTCCGCCAATAAACTTTCCATGAGAACTTTGCCATTTGCCACATAAACACAAACACATCTCTTTTTTGTTTTGCACACATGACACATCTTTATCTATTATTTCTACTGTGTGCTTGATTAAGTGCAAGGGAGTGACAGAGTGGTGAGCACTGCTAAGCACAGAACTGCACATATGCTGTTTGCTTCCCCAGACTTGTGTCATAGCCCAATGATGAGTTCCCTTATGTCTTACCTGTGGCCTAATTCATAGTTATGGGGCACCTCTTATGATCACCTGGGGAATTATGCACTAAGGAGTGATAAAGAGGTGATAAAGTGGTGATAAAGAGGTGATAAAGTGGAAATGACTTCTCCAGTAATTTCACTTCTCCATTTCCTATGTTATTCTATGGAGCCTATGTACTAAGATCTTCAGAGTTGAATAAATCTTAGTGCATGGATTCCATAGAGTAACATAGGAACTGGAGAAGTGATAACACTGGAGAAGTCATCTCCACTTTATCACCTCTTTATCACTCCTTAGTGCATCTCTCCCCCTGGTCTCCTTACAGAGCTGCCTCTTCCTTGCAATGGTGCTTTCTCAAAGATTTCTGTCTTGCCTCTTCCAGTGTATTCTGTTTGCTTCTGCTCTCTATTTGTTGACCTAGCCTCTTCCTGACCCTGCTTTTTTGCTGCTTGTTTCTTTTATTGATTCACTGTTGCTGAACTAGTCCTGTTCTTGACTAATCTATTGGTTTTTCCCGACCAAGGTACCGCTATATGCCTGTTCCTGTTCTGATATGCATTAACTGAATAAGACCTGTTCCTGTTTTTTGCTGCCACATTGTGCTTACGTTGTGCTTACAGTTACAGTATTGTCCAAGGCTGCTGAACAGGACCTATTCCAGTTCTTTGCTGTTTGACTCTGCTTGTGCTGCTCTTTTGCTTGTTCTAGCCAAATGTGATTGCTGTTGTTGTGCCATACCTTTGGAATTGTTCCAGTCATTTATATTTGCCCCTGCTCTCAGTTGTGGCTATATGCTTATGTACTGTGAATCCCTGTATTTTTAAGCACTTGAGCCTCTGAGCCCTGTTTAGCTGTGCTTCTCTTTCTGGTTTCCTCTATGCTGGCACCAATGTTCTGTGCCTGTATTGTAGCCTGTCTCCATCAAATTCATCCAGTGTACAGTTCCTGGTACTGCAGTCAGTCTCCAATATCACTTCCTCCTTGTGCCTCATCTAGTCACAGTTTTGAATGTTTTCCCTAGTCTTGCCTTTTTCTCTCTGTTTGACTATAAGCACTAGAACTCCACTTGTGACCTCTTCTACTATTCCTGCCCAATCATCCCAAGCATAGGCCAGTTTAACTGGTCTGTGCTATGCAGTAGTGGTTTGTCTTTGTTATTAAGCACCATGCTCTAGTAACTTATTCTAGCATCATGTGGCTCACAGTGGCAGGTTTATTAGAGTCCTAGGTCACCATAGCCAGGTAGAAAGCCCAAAACAGTCCATGGTTCCTACTGAGGTTCCCAAGGCCATCTTGTAGCAAGGAGCTCTGCTAGAACAGCATGCAAGCCAGTGTCTTCAACTAGAAGAGAAATTGGATTCCTCAGGGCTTGTGCCTAAGACATCTAAGTCTAAGCAAGCTTAAACATATTTTGGCCAAAATATGCAACAATATCCTAATTTTTTCAAATAAGCAAATTAATACTTTGGTATAATATATACTTTACATTGGGTTCACATTTAAGTAATTTGTATGAAGCAGTGCAGGATTGTCTTCCATCTTTGATTTGTTTTTAAGTTTGAAACTGTGGAGGGCCTCATTTGCTGCTCTTAATAATTAATTCAGTTAGGTTCTATTTTTATGTGTTGTTTTTGCTTTGTGGATTTCTTTCCTTCCTTTTTTTTCCTTCATTTCTGTAGTTACAACCATTTAATACATACAGGCCATATTTGTATAGTTTTGTGCTTTAGGCACTCCTACAGTATGTTATTGCATACATGGGGTTTCCATTTTGTTTTCAGAACAAGTGCTGTAATAATAGATTTCATCACTTTCAAATATTTCTGTACCTTTAAAGCCGGGGAAATGTTAAAAATATCAGTTTTTAAATCTAATTCTATTTTCTGGAAATATTTGTGCTACACACAAGGCTAAGGTTAGAGATAGGATATGTGACATTCATATTTCATCTTGTACAGTAAATTGTAACGTTTGTGCAAGTTTAAGAAAACTTTCTGAAAACCCCTATTTTTAACAAAATTCCCTTGCTTCAATTTACCATGCTTTAAAACAATCCCAAAGACAGTTTGGACTGGATCAGGTAAAAGAAACTGAGAGAACAATATCCCCCCTTTTCCCCTTCCTGATACACCACACAGGAGCATCCTCCCCACATCCCCACCACCCGTGGTCCAGTGGTGTAACAAAAAATGCTGAGGCTCCATTCCCCTTTAGTGTTGGAGGACAGGAATAAGGTACCCACCAGGAAACATGTAGGAATGAGATATAAATTAAAAATAGATAGCAAAACAAAGTGGCATGTACTTACATACACGCATATACACACATAGCACCTCAAAATACACATACCACCACCTCAAATTCAAATAGAAACACATACACCAAATCAGCACAAACACAGACACACACACACACACAACACCTTAAACACTCACTGCACCTCAAACATAAACACATGCATCAAAACGCCACAAACACACACAGCACCAGACACCCACACACACACAACAGAGCACGTCACACATACACATGCATGCACACATCAGAGCAAAACAAACAAACACAGCCTTTGGAGGCTAATTAGACCTTTTCCCAATGCTCTGCAGCCCAGAGTTGTCAGACAAAGCAGTTTTACAGAGGCCATTGTGAAATCTAGTTTGTGATATTTTGGTATGTATGCTTAACTGGGGTGGGGGAAAGTCTTTCTCCTATACTTTTACCAGTCGAGTTTCAATTCTAGTGGAGTAGAATCTCAGAAATGACTAGAAAGTTACCTATGGAAATCATACAACAACAGATATATATCAAAAAAGCTAAAAAAAATGTGTACAGATTATGGGTACAAAAAATTACCCAAGTCTATGGTAGTAAAAAGGTTAAAATGAACCTTTAAAGCTGAATGTACATTTAAGTCCATCAGATTTGATATTGTTTGTTAATCTAGCAAAGTTTTCCTTATGACAGCACTCATTCGTTGTTACCAGCTCTTTGTAGAAAATGTACAACCTTGATGCAACCTGGAGAATTAAGATAGGCAAAGGTCCCTTTCTAGGGCTGGATAAGAATCTTTGCACAAAAGTGGTGCTTTTTAATGTCAGCAGAAACTATTTTGACTTTTATAGCAAAAAAGGGCACACTGATAAAAAAAAAATCCCATAGTGGGATCTTTCTGACGAATTATCCACTATTGAAGCAGAATAGACTTCACTTTACCATTATTCTTGTTGTATGTATTCACAATTGATCTTTCTTTTATTTTGGCCAATTGACTCTGTTAACTGAGGTTTCAAATGACTTGCTTTATCAATCTGTAGCACTATTTCAGTAAGGTCACTTAGTTAATTAAGGTTGTTCCCCATATTAGTTTCCTGAAATATTTGATACATAAATTCTTTAAAAACCTAGTATGAGACAATTCTGAAAACCGTTAATAGCAGAAAATACACTTTCCTGTTGCAGTCTGCTACATATTCAAGCGAAGCCCTGTTTCTGAGACCAAAGGCCAGCATCTTTCTATGAACTACCTGTGTAGGGATAATCTCTTATGTTGTGGGAGTGGACAGTAAGACACAAACATTTGGTACCATAGGTGAAATAGTGCTTACTATAAGTGGGGGGCCCAGTGGCATGGAAAGGGTGATGTCAGAGAAGATCTGCAGCCACATCACAACTTTTATAGAACAGTGGTTCTCAACTGTCGTCAGGACCCATTAACAGGCCAGGACTTAGGGATTTCTCTGCTACAGCACAGGTGTGGTGATCAGAGGCTCATTCACATTGATTAACTCACCTGTGCTCTAACAAGGAAATCCTCAAATCCTGGCCTATTTGTGGGTCCTGAGGACAGGAGCTGAGAAACACTGCTCTAGAATGTGAAAAGGCTGACTGGGTCTATTATCAAGAAAGCTGCATCAGTTAGAGCAAGATACTCCTTAAATAAGGGACATTGCTTGTTTGTTGGTCCTTCCTATTAATCTCTTCATTTTCATTATTAGACAATACATTTTTGTGAGTTTTCATATATTTTAAAATATAATAAACATACTTTTGATATAATACAACATAATATACACATATTGTTAAATGAGGAAATTTGGTAGCTCAGAAATACATTTCTTTTTATCATTAGCCCTAAACATTTGCTTTTAATTTTATTAGTAATTTATTATCCTTATTTTATAGCAGGAATGATTCAATTTTTATTTCACTTTATTTTCACAAATTTATACCTCTTAAATTTACATGTGAACTGGATTTCTTATTCCAGAACAGATCAAAATTAGAGTTGAGAGTTCTTGCAAAATTTCTCACTATTACTGTAATGTTAAAAGGATAGTAAAGTTTCATTATAAAAGCAGGTCTAATTAATCATCATAGTATTTGGGGCTTGGAGAGTGTTATTTCAGTTCTGTCAAAGTTGTAGTTCAAGAGTAATTGAATGATAAAGTATCCCCCTCCCGCCCCTTCTACTGATGTAACACTGCTCAGCTTAGAGCAGCAGGGAGTGTCCAGGTAGATTTCAGAGAGGGACAATCTTCAATTAAGATAAGGTAAAAAGCTGAAAAACCTGTCAAGGGGGGCAGGGTTTTCATTGTTCTCACAGTAAGAATTTTGACCCTTGATGTGAGCTGTCTGGTCTATGGACTGGATTCCATATCTGAGAAGTGGGGGCTCACACTAGGTAAAAGGGGGTGGGAGGGGGAAACTTTATCATTCAATTAGTCTTGAACTACAATGCTCACAGTACTGAAATAACACTCTTTATGGCTCAAATACTATGAAGATTAATTGGAGCTGCTGTTTTTGTGAAGCATTACTATCACTTTAAACTGGAAGTGTCACCTGTCCAAATTCTCCCCTAAGTGGAAGCATCATTCTTGACAGGATTTGAATAATTATTCCACATTGATTCTGATAGAAGCTGACATGACATGGCAGCCTCAGAAAGAAGAGTGAGGAGGATGGAGGCAGGTAAATAAATAATAGTGCAGGCTCTGCCATACAGGTAGGAGAGCTAAGCTCTTCTATTGTTAAATGACTCTACTACTAAATCATTGAAAAACAAAAGTTAACAACACATAGGCAGTTTAAACAAATATATTTAATTACATTAATTGCCGGTATGTGACAGATCTCCTTTAAGAATAAGAAAAATACATTTATATTTGATCAATTATATTTATGAATATCTATATTAGGGTTTGTAGATTTCTCATACTATTTTCTGGGAGAGGAGCTGATGGGGGTAAAAACCATTTTCCATAATTTGGCTATGATATGCAATAAACAATAGCACTAAAAATCTGTGATTCCAAAACCGGACTGATGGAAAAAATGTTTAAACTCAGACAGTATTTCACACCACCTATCTGACATTTATGAAATGCATATCTGAAAAAATAAATAGTAAATTAGTGTCAGCAGGTAACATTTAGTGCTAAATTCTTCAGTAGTTGCTATGGTGATTTCCGTTATTTGCAAGCAGATGCTGAGAGCAATAGTTAGATTCCTACATCATACCTGTCAAGTGAGGGAGAAACCAGCATGCTTTGTGTTTACACTGCTATTTTCCCTACTTTGAAGTATGACTCTCATTACAGTTCTAGTAAAATAATTAGAATATCCGTTTTGTTTTCTTACCTTGTTTGTAACCTATAATATTAGTGTTAAGGCACATTATTAATGTGTAAATGTATTTGCCATATGAAATATATAATGTAGAATATGCTGTATAGAGAGCAGAATGCATTACACTCATTACTTAAATGTAGTCAATCATATGTAGAAGATACATTCCAAAATAAAATAAGTGAATTTGAACTGTATTTAGAGACTGAGCTAATAATTAAAATCAAGCCAAAGTATGTGAAAGACTCTGAGGAGAAACAGAAAAGCAAATTTTGCTTGTTCTACAGCTTGTTGTAGCACATTAGCATTACATTTTGGCTTCCTAGTATCATTGTGCAGGAGAAATCTTCATGTACATAATTGCCTAATACTGAAAAGAGAGGTCCGTCTCTGAAATTACATGCAAGTCCCCTCTGCAGAATAATACTAGCTAATACCTTACATATGTTTCAGCCTGTTTTGGGTCTCATCAGTGATACAGCTGGATTACCTTTCAACCTTAGGGAGACAACCTAAGGTTCTCATAATCAAGCCAAAGGTTGTGAGAGGCTCTGAAGACAAACAAAAGTGCATTTTGCTTGGTCTATGACTAGTTCCCAGTCAGGAGAGTCACAGTTTAGTTCTCTAGTATGCATATTAGGGGAGATATTTCCATGAGCATATCAGACGAATCCTACAGAAATGACAAATATATTCCTCTGCACAAGAATACTAACCCAAAATGTACATTCCATATTATTTGGAGCCACATCAATGATGTTTAACTGATTTCATAGGCACTGAGAGCAAGAGGTCAATGAATGGATAACCCTTTAGCCTTAGG
Organism: Rhinophrynus dorsalis; assembly: GCA_037306005.1. Taxonomy (NCBI): domain Eukaryota; kingdom Metazoa; phylum Chordata; class Amphibia; order Anura; family Rhinophrynidae; genus Rhinophrynus; species Rhinophrynus dorsalis. Next base: position 338,842,644 of record CM074720.1, on the reverse strand, counting down.
GAGAGATGGGATTTAAAAATCAAGTCAAAATTTGGGATAGGTTCTGAGGATGAAAAAATGCAAATTGTGCTTGTTCTACAGCTAGTCACCTCCCAGAAGCATCATATATTATTTCTCTAGTGCCATAACAGAGGAGAAACATCCATGTATATATCAGACTAATTCTACCAAATGGGAACTTCTGTGAAAACAGCTGAAGAATGGGAATGAATCAGCCCTGGCCAGGGCAACAGTGAAGTGAGTAATTGTATATTTGTAGTAAGTCATTGTATAGTTGTAGTCCAAAGACTTGTTGTGCTGAATTATGTTCTATATCAGAAACTCAGAGATGAATTGAGAAATTCTGCCCGACAGTAAAGCAGCCAGTCAGCCATTATAATATAGACACACATAATACATCATAATAGTACTGTGCTGTGTATCAGCACCAGGATGGGTGGAAGATAATGAAGGTTGGAGATGCTGATCCTCCTCAAAATTAAATACCTGCTTTATTACTTCCAGATGTGTTATTTGGGGTATTATTTGCTACTACTCTAGCTGCACTGATATAAAATGGATTGATAGCAGTGACTAGCTAGCAACTTTGCTAGTTAACTGTTTGTGTCCCTGAGGATTTTAATATATACCTTTCTAGCACTCAAAATGTTAAATACAGCTAGTGGATGGACTCAGAGTAACCCACCCTCTTATGACACATTACAGATTGCCTAACAGGGTTTCAAAAAGTTGACCCTCTGAGAATATAGATGTGGCTGCAGACATTTGAGGGATTTGCCTTTCCTAGTATGGTATATTTCTCCTATTTCTCTAATCGTCTCCTGTTACTACTTGGGGTTGATATATCAAGAATAACTTCAGTAAGCACATTACTTACACAGTATCGAACATCTTTGGTCCATAGGTTGCTCTCAGATCGCTCTGTGCTCCTTTTTATGTGTATTAGACTGTGGAGGTTTAACTGCAGACACCACAAAAAGAAGCTGCAAGTTAATAGACTCTCTGGACCTTCTTCATATGAAATCCAAATTGTGAATATTTGATCCAGTGGACTCTGGTAAGCACACTTTTGTACCCTTTGTATTCTGGTATATTTCTATGTATTGTCGGGATTACTCGGGTCCCTGAAACATGCCACATGCTTCTCCTCCTTTGGTTATTCAGGTGACTTAATATAGGATGTTATAGAGGGGACCTGAGCAGGACTCTGTCACTAAGTGGAATGTCAGTGCATACCAGTTTATTAAAATAATTTTCCCTTCCTTAACCCGTTTCAATGAATGAAAGTTGCACATAACATTGCTTTGAAATGCATTGTATAACACTCTGGCATTCAAAGGGCTAGCCCTTTCATTGACAGATGCTTGGCAAATTTCCTGTACCCTGATGGCCAGACACATTTTCAAAATGTTTGCTATTCATCTGTTTAAGTATTACTTCTTATGGTAAATTTGTAGTTATATATGAAAAACTACATATTGTTGCTGTTTATTTTCAGAAAAAAATCAGCTTGTTCATGGCACCTCATGAGAACAATATGTTGCATTTTATGGTACGCTTTGATGTCATAAATAGGATGGGAGAAAGTTTCTCGAAAAATGAGAAAAATTTCACTTTCCGCCTAGTGGGAAATTTCCAGTGAAAAGTGCATTTTTCCTGATTTTTCCACATTGCTGATTGCATTGAAATTAATGGGAAGGATGAATTTCTCCCCACCACATGGCAGTTTAATCTTCTTTTCCTGCAGGCATATATCAAAGGGTGTCAAGCTCTAACATCATGTAATTCTGTGTTTGTGAGAGGAAAAAGCAGCACATTTTTGAGCTAGAGAAGACAGGCAAAAAAGGGGAATTGAAGCTTAGTTTAGGAAGTCTTTTAGTTAGGATTTTTTTTCTCTGTATTGGGGAGTCTGGGGGCACTCTGGGGAGAAGAAAGGAGAAAGGAGGTTGACCCCATATACCCCAAAACTCGGTCTGAGTGACTGGCAAGACACAAGCAGCCGTTATGCAAGCTCCTTCCTGATCTGGCTGTTATTATATCTGTGCTGGGGGAGTCTGGGGGTGTGAGAAGGGAGCAAAGAAGGTTGACCCCAAATACCCCAAAATTCTGTCTGACTGATTTGATTTGAACGGCATAAGCAGCTGTGGTCCAAGTTCCTTGTTGATCTTGCTGTTAATATCTCTGTGTTATACATGTCTGGGATGTAAGAAGGGAGTAAAGAGGTTGACCCCAAATACCCCAACATTCTGTGTGAGTGATTTGATTTGAAAGACACAGGCAGCTGTGGTCCAAGTACCTAATCTTGCAGTTATTATGTCTGGGCTGGGGAAGTTTAGGGAATTAAGTTGTTGATTTTTTTGTTTGTTTGAACAGTAATACTAAGATAGCATGGACTGCACAGTTTCAAAAATATGTATACTAGGTGACAAACAGCTGAATGGGACCCTGTCATGAGCTGTGTGACAGAGGCAGATTTGAAGTTATTGATGTGTTAGTGATTGTGCCACTGCCAACAGTTAGTTCATTCCAAATAACACCTATGACTCTTGTTGCAGAGGAGTATGATGACTCTAGGTTTTCTGTAGAAGATGACAAGAGTCATAGAGTGCCTCCACATACCACCACCACCCCCTCCACCTCCACAACTGATGGCTTTAAAGAAATAAAGTTACATCTTCTACTATGTAATGCCATTCTACACTTAAGTTCTTGGAAATAAGTAAAAACCTGCACAAACATAATGCAAAAGTACACCTATGGAATATTAAACTTGCCAGAATATTGGCAGTTCATTCTGCCCTTTTCTTTTGTTGAAAACAGAGGCTTTAAAGAACCAATGTCATGGGCTGCACCCTGCTGGAATATGCCATTTATTTTTCAAGGATGGTTATGCCAGTGTTACATAAGCACTCAGCCTGCTGACAACCCACTCCTCCTAGTGTCTCTGTTTGTCAATATGAATTCAGCCTAGATTGTAAGCTCCTTGGGGCAGGGTCCCTTTCCTAGTGTATGATTCCCTTGCTGCACTTTCCCTCACAAATAATGTAATGATTGTACTTAACCTTAATGCTCTTAACCCCAGTTCTGTCGTTTTTGTATTGTATTATTTCAACTTCTGTTAAGCGCTGTGTACATGTATGGCGCTATATAAATAAAGATACATACATACATCTTTGACTTTCAGCTATTTATTTCTCTACTTCAGCCCTCAAAAGAAGTAATATTGTGGTGGAAAATATTGCAGTCATAGTTAATATAGATGAAAAATGTATTGGCAGTGGCAAAAAAGGAGAAAACTTTTTCTTTGGCAAAAATGACAAAATTTTTGTGAAAAAGCAAAAAATCTTTGTTTCTTTGGGAAAAGTCATGCAGGAAATTTTTCTGACTTTTTGCCCACCCCTTGTCATAAATACAAAAAAAAACAAAAAAACAACAAATATGTATAATTTTACCTGCATGCATGCATAGCCTGCACAGACCCCTAATCACCAGAAGAGCAAAATGCAGGAAATTTTTCTGACTTTTTGCCCACCCCTTTTTCAACTTCATGAGCTAAAATCCGCATTCCATTGGTTACATGGTAAAACTACCCTAAAACAGAGGAATAAATATATAAAACTATACATTTTCAGAAAGTAGATATCCCACAGCATCATATGATGGATCATTTGTCTTTCTGACCCTAGCCTGGTGTGCACAAATGTTTCCAGAAGGTGGTGCTAAAGGAATAAAAAAGGAAAATGTTTTTACATTTCCACCCCTTCAAAAAAATCTTTGAAAATTATGGAATTTCCTACTATAATCATTAGATACTGCTCTTATCAGAAAAAGGCTACCCTGTTGGTATTAGACTTACTGTAGGGGTTACCAGAAGCACAATTCTACACCATCTACAAGCTCTCATTTTTCCTTACATTTTTCAAACATGACTTGCCTGTACTAAAATTAAGAAAAGGTAGACAAAGCATACCATTTGAGATGGAAGACAAGACACTGCATCAAATGATGAGTGACTTGCTTTTCTACCCCTAACCTGGGGTACACACATGTTTCTAGAAGGTGGAAATACAGGAAAAAGTACATATTTTATTACATTTCTACTCCTTCAAATGAACCAAGGTATTTGAAAACTATGGAATTTCATACTGTATTCATTAGGTACTACTCCTTGAAGAAAAATGGTATGGCTTGACATATCATAGAGAATGCCAGGATGGAGCACAAAATGACACTTGCTTGCTTTAATTTTTTAATAGGCTACCTTCACTAAAATGGTCCTAACTATTAGATATATGAAGGAACAGTATGCATGTCATTTGACATTTAACCACATCAAATGAGGGGTTGTATGCACAATTGTTTTCATAAGGTTGCACTAAAGGGATTTTCAAAGTTACTTAAGTCTATGGGATTTCCTGTTTTATTCAGTACTTTCTATCGGCCCAGGAAAAATGGCACCCCATTGGTATGGGTTCACATTCCATGGGGAGTGCCAGAAGCACAAAATTAAACCCCCACTTTTCTTTTGTGAAATGACCTGCCTGCCCTAAAATGACAATAACTATTAGAGATATGAACGTATCCAATTCCTACATTATTCTATGGATCCAATACACTAAGATCTCGCCAATTTTGCACAAGCTATATAGAATAACACAGGAACTGCAGAAGTGATATCATTGTAGAAATCATCTCCACTTTATCACCTCTCACGCCTTAGTGCATACCCCCCAAATACTTACCTAGGAAGGCACCATACAGAACTCCAATATAATTAGTGTACGTAACATAAGGACTTATCTAGATAGGAGTTCACCATACAGCAGTCATGTATAGCTATGTAATTACTTTTTGTAGCGAAGAATTTACCTACGTATAAGTTAATGATACAGCAGTCAGGTAAAATATAGTTACTGTGTGTAACAGAAGGACTTACATAGGTAGTTGTTCATCAGACAGCAGTCAGATATAGCTATATAATTACTGTGTGTAACAGAGGAATTTACCTAGGTGGGAGTCAGTGATACATCAGTCAGGTAATATATAATTCCTATGTTGTTCAGAAAGACTTATATATGTAGGAGTCTCTCATACAGCAGTCAGGTATATTTATATGATTATGTTTAATAAGAGGACTTACCTAACTATGAGTTATATAGATATACCTGATTGCTGTACCTGATATATCCGATTGCAAGTTCTTCTGTTAAACACAGTAATTAAATGGCTAGAACTGACTTTTGTATGATGTACGTATCCTAGATAAGTATCACTACTGTAGTTTCATGTTAATTATAAGCTCTTTCGTACCACTATTGTAGGTGTATATCATTTGTAAGCCATGTGATACAATGAGTAGCACAATTTCAGTTTGAATCTTTGTGGTATCACTATCACAAAGGAATCTGTACAACTGTAATCTGTTTGGTATTTCTAGTATAGAACTATTTCAGTTGTAAGCTTGGTGGTATCAATACTGTAGCTGTATATCAACTAAAAGCACTGCAGTATCATTAATGTAGCCCCATTTCAACTTTAAGCACTATGGTATTACTCATGTAGCTATACATCACTTGTAAGCTAGGTGGCATCACTAGTATACCTATATATTGGTTGTAAACTTTGTAGTAAAATGAGTGCTGCTGCATTTCAGTTGTAACCTCTGTATCACTAGTGTTGCTAAATTTAAATTTTAGCCTCTGTGTATCACTAGTATTACTACATTTAATTTGTAATCTATTTGGTATTACAATTGAAAATGAGCTACACAAGTGATAGCACAGAACTTACAGATGACATAGAGCTACATTGGTGTTGCAGATCCATTTCACTTGTTAGCTCTGTGGTATCAACAGTGTTTGCCTTACTTCACAACATTAATGGCAGCTATAAAATTAAAAAGGAGGTGGGCTGGGACTGTAGTAATCATAGAAATTGGCCAGGCCAAAAGTCACCAGCCCTCCAGTGTCAGCTCTGCACTTGAATTTGCAGAAGTATGTGACGGTGTGCAGTTTCAGTGCTCATTTCTCTCTCTTTCTCTGTCTCTTTCTCTCTGGCTGATATTGTTGCTGCTTACTTGTGTTGGACCTGCCCAGACCTTCCTACATAAAATTCTGACCGGTGCTCACTGAATTGGATCTTCCAGCGGGTACCACTAATGAAAGTAGAAGGAAATTATTGATTTACTGTATGTTAAAAGCAGTGAATATCATAAAGTACAATGAACACAGGGTTTAAATATGTGTAAATATCTTTGTAGTGAAATGTGTTTTTACATATGATTGTCCATCCCTGGCCAGTTTTAAATCCAATTGTCAATGTCATCTTTTGTTATATATGGCCCTTGAATGCCATATGAGTATAAAATGTTAATTAGTTCGCAATGCGTTACGCACCCCTCTGATCCTCAAGAGGTTACTCAATCATGATGCTCATGCTTGATTAACCTCTTGAGCTCTGTGTAATGCATTGTACACCCATTTGGTGGTCAAGGGGTTAACTTACGACAAAAGAAGATGCTGTTGTTCCCTTAACACCTAAAAATGAACTGGGGTTATGTATACTACAATACCTTGTACCTCTTGTACCTTTTCATTGTTTTCAGATTCCTAAAATGTAATTTGCATATGCTCTGAGGGAGCAGACATTATTTATTGCTTTTTCCAGGGCTCCCATTAACTATCATGGATATCAGAATGAATGGGCTGAGATAAGTTTGCATTCTTTCTGAATACAAGAGAGTGGCCACTAGTCACAGTCAGTTATCTGGCATAAGTCTTCTCTCTCAATATAAATAGCACATAAAAAACAACACTAACCCGTTCAGTGCCAGGGGAGCAGCCAATGCTCTCTGGCACTGAACGGGTAAAATAAATGCTCTCTAAACAGGACAACAATATATATTTTCTTATGTATGCTATCTGTAAGTACGTTATATTTAAAATTAGATTAAACAATTTAATTTTCTGGTTTGTGTTCCTTTAACTCCTTGAATTCTGCAAATGTTTTCAACTTGTTTGAGCTACAGATCTACAGGATATTGTTAGTATGTGTACTTTTCTGTTAACCAATAGCATACCTCCCAACATTTCAAATCACCAAAGAGGGACACTTTTGTTTTATGTGGTTTTGTTGGGGCATGGGTGATGTGGGGGGCATTACCAAGAATTTTTAGATTATTTAATAACCTATTACTGCCTCTTTTTGTAACTGAATGAGTAATTTAGAGCAAGACCAAATTATTATATTTACACAGGCTAACTTATAAACATATACAATTAAGTTTAAACAGACATTAATTTGAGTTTTATTGCAGTGGAGCATTGTGAGACACCAGGGTGGGAAAGAGGGACAGAGGGATTTGGGGTCTGAAAAAAGGGGCTGCGCCTCCTAAAGTGAGAACTTGGGAGGTATGCCACTGGAGGTTGGAGATGTCTATCATCCAAGGGTAAATACTGAAAAGTGTAATATATTTAGCATTTGGTTAACCCTGCTACAATTCACACTCATTTGGAGCAATGAAAAGTGTGGGGCAGAAAGGGAGTATGGCTGCTGCCCCTTCTGAGCATGTGTAAGACTAGATTTTAGGCCTCAGAAATCAAAAGGTGACAGTTGTCTGAGTTTATCATGGAGCACAGAGATAAGAGATATTTAAAGGTTCAGTAATGTCCCATAAAAATTGGTCATAGTTTTGTAGAGGTTATAGAAATAAACTATATGCCACATTTCCTATCTCTCAAACTGCTATGATTTGAGAGATATCCGCTTTCAAAGTTCCCCCTCTCTCTCCCCTTCTCCTGATGTCAGCACTGTGCTGAAAGCAGGAGATCCTGATCCAGGGACCAGCCGGCAGCTCTGCAGCAGAGTCGAAATTGCATTATCGGAAAGTAATTACTTCATTGGAAAGGTCTACAAATTGTGCCTGGTTTGCAAACACACTTTGTAGACCATTCCAGTGAAGTAATTATTTTTAAATAACACAATTTCGGCTCTGCTGAAGAGCCTCCTTGAGTCAGCCGGCTTGAATCTCCTGCTGTAGGCTTTGCAACTGACATCAGGAGAAGGGGAGGGAGGAGGGAACTTTGAAAGTGAATATCTTTCAAACCATAGCATTTTGAGAGATTGGATTTGTGGCATATTGTTTAATTTTTTAACCACTACAAAACTATAACCATTTTTTATGGGACATTACTGTCCCTTTAAGCCTTTGAGTGCCAGAGGGGTAAGCAATGTATTGTAGTATAGAGTGGCTCTGAGCCCTCTCACAAGTTGGTGAATCATGTGTTAGCATGTTTTTGAGCAGGATCCTTGCACAAATCCATTAAAAGGAATGAGGAATACATTCTTGTTACATTGCTGGGCCCCCTCTATAAAAATACAATTTCTAAATTTCTGCCAATACCTGATTGTTATCAGCAAGCCGCTCACAGCTTATGGCTTGATTTAATAAGGATAAATTCTGGGTTAAACCAACTGTACCAGAAGTGCCAAAACACAAACAGTACCATTGGTATAAATAGGGATTTTCACCCCATGTATTCTAGAGAGGTCTGCAATGCACAGATTTGCAAAGCTTTTGGGACCTAGTATTCAAGGGGTGAAAATTGCATTTAAATCAGTACAAAATTTTATTTGTCCTCTATGGCATAGTTGGTTTGCCCCAGAATTTCTCCAGTTCTTAAAAAAATCAGTCTCTGAGTATCTGTTTCAGGAAAAATAACCCTTTCAGTGACAGAGTGTATCCATTGCAGCTGTTTCAAAAACTTTAAGCTGTCGTAGTTGAAACTGTCTGATGGGAGCCAAAGTAAATATAATGGAATAGGAAAAAATTTGTAATTTTAGTGTATGGTGTTTTTTATGGCTACTGAAGCTTCCTGTGCTCCAGAAGACACACTACACACACTACTTGCTCCAGGTTGTTCAGAATCAATGTAATCCAGGCCGTAAGTAGTTGATCTGTTGAATATTTGTTTGTTTTTTAATTAAAACTGTGGTTTAAAATAGAAAAGAAAAAGGCACTTACTGATGGATGGTCTGCACCAGTAGTATTTATTCAGTTTACAACATGTTCAAACAGATTTTGCTTAGACAGGAATGTTTTCATACCAAAGAACATTCTGAGGTTAAAACTTTCCCTTCTTCAGCATGTTCCACTAAAAACAAGTGCACAAGAATGGATACACCATTATATACACACCAAACTACCACTCCCAGTAGAGCCAGTGTACAAGGCCCCGCTCTAACGCACCATATCCATCACACGTGACATATGACATCATCAGAGCCAAATATCACACACCGGCAACCAAGTTGTTTACAATTTGACATAGGACAATTAAATTTGTATGGTAGAATGCCTGGAGAGAATGCCTTGTTCCTTTACAAGGGAAACATTTTATAAACAATTATAATAAGTAAATCACAGACATCATGAAGTCCCCTGCATTTTGGACAATCTACAAAAGAGAAAGTAATAAAACCATACATTAAAATCAACATTAAAAATATATTTAAAAAATCCACACAAAGTACCTTATAGTCAAACATCCAATGATGTATGTTGCAAAAGCTCAGAGAAATACAACATCCTCAGTATCACAGTACTTTATTATATAATTTAGTAACTTTTACCTAAGAACCTATTATGAGAACACTCTATACTCAGTTCTTTCATTGAGACCAGCAGGGGCAACCCTATATGTCCATCTGGCTTCTCTCTGCAGGAGTATCCTATCTCTATTTCCCCTTCTTTTTAAGGGCAGTATCTGTTCCAATTTCTGGTATCGTATTTGGTAAATATTATGTCCCATCTGGTTAAAGTTTCTGGCCACTGAGGTGTCCTTACCTGTCCGAATATCAGACTTATGTTGTCCTATACTGTCTTTCAGAGCTTTGGTGGTCTTACTTAATACCCAGTATACAGGGACACTTAATTAAGTATGCCACAAATGTACTGAGGCATGGGTAAAACCCATTGACTTTGAACTTTCTCCTAGTGTTTGGGTGTGTAGTCACATCACCCTTAAACATACCATTACAATTCTGTCCCCGAAATTCCTTTGCCTTTTCGTAAGCCATAAAGGAATTCTCTTTAAATAGATGCCTTATTGTAGGGTCACTCTAACACATTAGTGCTAAAACACCCATTCACTAATCACTGTCTTTGCCTTGGTGCAAGTGTTGTATGGAGGAGAAATTTTAGTGGATAGCAGAATACGTAGGCAGCCCTTATTTTAGTGCAGAATTATATTATTATTATTATTATTTATTTATATAGCGCCAACAAATTCTGCAGCGCTGTACAATTGGGAATAGACATACAGAGGTATTAAATAGTACAGTCGGATGTGGAGAACAGGAGGATCAGAGGGCCCTGCTCGTGAGAACTTACAGTCTAATATACCCTCTTAATGTGTTTGAGACATCTCTTGTGTTCAATGGGTTAAAATAACAATACCATATAATATATTATTCTATTTAAAATAACGCTAAAAAGAATATACTGCAACAGTATATGTTTCTATAAAATGTATCTTACATCCACTAATGATGGTAGCTTTTCTGGATTACCAGATATCTGGGGAAATGAATACAGACAAAAAAAGTCCACAGTATGAGCAGCACTGGTTCTAATGGCAGAATGAATTACCCACAGCCATAAGCTAGTTGCTTTACTTTTATAGACATGAACTCTTGCCAGAATGATTAAAAAAAAGTGATAGATTAATCTGCTCTGTGGTCTACAAGCCTTCACAGGATCTTTTGTGCTTTGTTCTATACGTTAAACAATTGCTCAAGGCTTTTCTTATACCCTTATGTTTTTAAATATGAGCATTAAAGGGATAGTAATGTTTCACAAAAACAGCAGCTCAAATTAATCTTCATAGTATTTGGGCCATGGAGAGTGTTATTTCAATACTGTCAGCATTGTAGTTCAATAGTAATTGAATGATAAATTATCCCCCTTTTTAACCTAGTGTAAGCCACCTCCCCTCAGATGTGGAATTTGGTCCTGGGACCAGACAGCTCACAGCAAGAGACAATCTTCTTACTGTGAGTATAAGGAAACTCCTGCCCCCCCCGACAGGTTTTTCCTTATCTCACTGAAGATTGTCCCTCTCTGCAATCCATCTGGACAGTCTTGCTGCTCTGAGGTGAGCAGTGTTACATCAGTAAAAGGAGCGAGAGGGGAATACTTTATCAATTACTCTTGAACTACAACTCTGACAACACTGAAATAACACTCTTCATGGCCCAAATACTATGAAGATTAATTGGAGCTGCATTAATTGTGAAACATTACTATCCCTTTAATGTGATTGCTCTGAAATGTACCACACACAGTTACATAGGAATGAAATCTATATATGCTGATTTAAATGACAACTATCAAGTTTTACTTAGTCTACTATTATAACATTAGTCTTAGTAAAACATTTAGGCTTTCCAGCCCAAAAGCTGACAGTCATCTGAAAGATTTCAATACAGGCAGCCTTTGCTGGCAGGATGACTGACCTAAACAAGGGAAAAACACGTCTAAACCAATAAAGTTTATTAGCTCTGTTTTTCCTTCTAGACTCTAAGATACTTATTTACTTAGAAAGGTGGTGAAATTCTTGGCACACCAGCTTTTTAAATAAATGGTAAACTTGGGAATTTTTATTCATCCCCTGTGGTGCTGTTGGTCTGCTCCAGAAAGCTTCAGTTCTTCTTAGTGCATGTAAAACCTAACACTTGAAATCTGCATACACAGCCTTTGGAGAATTCATTGCAATACTTCAAAATCTCACAGTTCACAGTTCAATCTGATAACATAATCATTCAGAGAGCAAAGAGGATCACTTTTCTCAAACACACACAAGAGCAAAGCACACACACAAACACACACACACACACACACACACACTGGCTTATTGGCTGATGTGCCAAGCTAAACAATGCAGTTCCAGTTTTCACTGCAGATCTGCTCACTCAGGAGTGCAAGTGGGCACTACTGGGCAGCAGTTTCCCTCAAACCAACTGAACGCTACCAATATATCCAATGCATTGCTTCACATGTGTTGCAAAAATAACAAACATATATTAAAACCTGTAGAATTGTTTTACTTTGATCTAAATTTTGAGCTACTTTAGAATGTATGTAATGCTACAAAAGGCATATGAAAATAGCCATATCTAAGAACTAACCAAATATAAATGTACTAGTTGAAGAGCCTGTTACACGGGCCACAGTGCCACTGCCAGGCGGTCACAGTGTAGTCATGCTCAGTAGAGACTGTCCGCACCGCGGCTGATACAGTGCTGGATGCTCTGCCTCGTCACTGGCAGTCTCTACTGTGCATGACTGCATCGTTACACACGTTTTAGCAAATTATTATATAGGACAGCAATTTGGACAGTTACATAATGGACAAATCAGTTTGTTATCTTATCTATTATCAAACTGTATGTTTTTAGGTTTAACCAAAGGAAATGGAAGGGTCAATAAATAAAAAAGAATCTCCCCATAAGTAATTTTTGAGTTTTCTTCATGCTATAGTTAAAATTTTGAATTAAATGCGAGCTATGCCCCGGAAATGTAGTATAAATAATAGTTCATTATAGCTGTTTATATATTTTTTGTTTTGTATTTACAGATACCTTTATTTACTCTCTGAAATTTGTCTTTGACTCTCCCCTCCTTACAACAAACATTAGGCTTCAATTGTTCGGAATGGATAATAAGGATCAGTTGGCTTTACCTGACTGTAAACTGAATTTGACTGACAGTCAGGGGCTCCCCGTACTCATACCCATTAATGCCTCTCCAACAAGCTAATTTATCAATTGTTATTAAAGTGGAAGTATCACTCATATAAAAGTGCCCCCCAATTAATTTCTACTACAGCATTAAGCATACAAATCCATTTATAAACCTTATTAAGTCTGACATTATTTAGAAATTTAAGTTCTTTGGAGACTCACCTCCAGGCATTTTGCTGAAAAGGCATCTGTGCACCTGCATTGTCCGACCCTGTATGTACCTTAAGGTATGATGCAACTCCCCCTTGCCAATCAGTTAGGAGACAGGAACAGACAGTGCAGGTGCACAGATGCATCTTTCGCAAGATGTCTGCTCTGTCATCTGCTGGTGATTCTCCAAAGAACTTAGATTTTTAAATAATACCACATTTAATAATAGAGATTGACTGATTAGCTATATCAATTATTTCTCACTTCATTGAACCCTTACTCTCTCTATACCTTGAAAAGTAGCCACCACAATTTTTCCCTGATGTATATGTCACGGATAGTAAGAACGAGAACTGGACCAGTACTGTAGGTAACACAATTTTTATTAAGATACACAATGTAAAGAAATACACGGCAACAGTAAGTACATAAAACAATCTTCGGCAATGTCAGGAAGGATAGAGCTGCTTTACAGTGGTACAGAACTGGACCCCTATAGACAAAGGAGGAAATAAGCAGCCTCTGAGCTGTCTACAACAGGTCTGCACCTGAACAGTCTATAACAGGTCTGCACCTGCACAATTAACGTTCCTGAGTAAGAACTAACTGTGCCACAGGTCCGCACCTGAAGGCACCAGTTAACTGACGGGAGCAAGGTGTGGTCTGCCAGAGCCACTGATAGCACCAGACAGGATATCCACTGAAGAGCTGGTATTCTAGGTACGGAGTGGACAGAGCCCCAGGTAACACCAGAGTGGGTAGTCAGACAAGCCGAGACATACACGGAGGAGATAGTCAACCAGAGCAGCAGGTCTGCACCAGATTGGTTATCGGACTAGCCACGGTCATACACGGTGCGGGTAGTCAGACAGAGCCACAGGTCAGCACCAGAACGGATAGTCAGCCAGGCCAGAAGTCATACACAGAGGAGGTAGTCAACCAGAGCCGCAGGTCCACACCAGAAGGTATATCAGACTAAGCCGGGGTCATACACAAGGAGAGTAGTCAGACAGAGCCAGAGGTCGGCACCAGAACGGGTAGTCAGACAAACCAGGTAATGCACTATACTCAGACCAAACTGCACTGGACACCACGAAAGGGCGACTGAGCATAGTGTCCAGGCAGTATTTGAACCTTGGGCCCAGGAAGAAGAGGAGTCAACATCCGCACCACTGCCCCTTTATATGGAGCGCAGGTCCGTGCTTTTGGACATGCGCCCATTATGATGTCACAGAGTAGCTGCAGAGGAGGAAGAGACCGGAACCCAGAAACTAGGAAGAGGGCGAGCCGCCACAAGCCGAATGCAGCTGGAGCCGCCAGATGGCAATGCGGCTGAAGCCATCAAACAGACAATGCGGCTGGAGACGCCGGAGGAAGCTGCGGTCGGCTCGAGCTCCTGCCGCACAAGTATTATAACAGTATATTTGGAATATGCTTCTTTATAGCAGAATCCCTGTATCCATTTTCAATTTGGTTGAGACGTTCCCTTAATCTATTTTTAAGGGGACAAATGGTCCATCCCATGTATATTTTGTATCTAACAAATAAACAGGTGAACAGATACACAACGTGTTCAGTATTACAGTTGATGTAGCTAGAGAGCCTATTACTTTTACCATCAACTGTACAGCTAAACTTCTTTGTTACATTTGAAAAGTTGCAATATTTGCATAGTGCCACCATTATATCCTTTTTGGAAACAGATTGCTCCATCCAGCCTAATTACATCTTAGACATCAGCTAATAATATTCCCAAAGGACAGTTCAACTGTTCAACTGATGCAGAGTTTCCGGAAGTATCTGTCAACCATTTGATAGATATCTAAAGGATGGCTGTTGCTATAAACATTGCAATAATATAATGATGGAGTCTGGTTCATCATTACCTGCAGTTTATATTTTATTCTATATTAATTGGCACACATATTTTGTCTAATATCATCCAGTCATTATTATTTCTACATACTTATTCATTTCCCATTTTTGTGCATGCCATCCATTATGTTTTTGTGGTCTGGTGTGTATCTTATGTAGGTAACTGGTAGGGCTGAACAACTCCAATGACCTATTTTTGTATATGACACATATTAAATATATCTGTTACTTCTGGATTTTTTTGTCAGTCTATGATTGAAAGTTACTTTTAGCATGAAAAACATACTACTCCAGAGTCATCTGAGCCTTCTTGTCCCATCTCTCAGTGACTGTTTTCATACTACTTTAAATGTAATGTTTCAATAAATTTGCACTCTATGGAGCTAGTATATAGCATCTTTCAATCACAGTGCTACGTTGAATTGCTGATCTTTCCAAAAAGCATACTGCTGGATAACTGACTTCTTTCTAAGAACTCAGTAAAGGTGGTTTGGCAGCAGAAAAAAGAAGAACTGTGGGGGGCAAAGTTTGCATAAGTTCCAAGATGGCTGTTTAGTCTCAACAGTCCTTGCAGAACACCCATTAAATATGGCCTAATTTCTGATTCTACTTGTTTTCTGTAGCCTTTCTTTGGTAACCAGCCTTCCTATCTTTAGCTCATGCCAGAAAGAAGGAAGAATTGCTGATTTGCAGTCTATAGCACTCCCATCTTGCTATTGAGCTTTGCAAGAGGCTTCACATCACAGAGCAGCTCTGGCTCCTTATCCAGTTGAAAACTGCAGCCAGCCCTCAGCTACTGAAACATGACATTTGTATAGGTAACAACCATTTCAATGAAACCTAATACACTGGCACAAGATGTCCCAACACAAACATATTCACTATCATTATGATCATCTCTTTCAGTCATCCATTCTTATTCACTCGCATATGCATCATACAATAACTTATATTTAGCCTCAATCACTTGTATAAAGTCCTTGTCACGGTTTCTTTAGCCCACCTAGAGTAATCTTACACCTACTCTCATCCATCCACTGTCACAGCCTACCTATATCCAGCGTCGCCACCTCAGCTGGTGCTGGAGTCATATTGCTGAAAATGACGATTCGGAGTCATCCCAAGCATTGCTGCAGGGACTGGGTCTGGGCGTGCTTGGCGTCAATAGTGGCCACCCGTGTCCTCTATCCATTCGGTGCTGTAGCTCCAGATGACACGGGTGAGTCCCTGATGCTTGACGCATCGCAGCTGGTGCGTCAATTCGAGCACTAGGCTGTGCATTAACGCAGACCCCAACCTTATACTAGGTAGCTTGCTCTGTCTCCTCCCATCTACTTCATGGCCTTGGCTACTTAAGGGAACTGGATTGTTATCCAGTTACCCTTACGTTTGTTTTCTGTGCAGTTCTATTGTTCCTTGCTCCTGAGCTCTTTGTATGACCCTGGCTTGTCTGACCATCCATTCTGGTGCTGACCTGTGGCTCTGTCTGACTACTCTCCTGCGTTGCCCCTTGTAGTAGATACCCAATCTGGTGCAGACCTGTGGCTCTGGTTGACTACCCGCTCTGTGTATGACTCTGGCTTGTCTGACCATCCATTCTGGTGCTGACCTGTGGCTCTGTCTGACTACTCTCCTGCATTGCCCCTTGTAGTCGATACCCAATCTGGTGCAGACCTGTGGCTCTGGCTGACTACCCGCTACGTGTATGACCCTGGCTTGTCTGACCATCCATTCTGGTGTTGACCTGTGGCTCTGTCTGATTACTCTCCTGTGTTGCCCCTTCTAGTAGACACCCAATCTGGTGCAGACCTATGGTTCTGGCTGACTATCCATTCTGTGTATGACCAGGCTTGTCTGACTATCCTATCTGGTGCTCACTTGTGGCTCTGTCTGACTACTTTCCTGTGCTACCCCTGTAGTGGACAGCCAAACTTGTGCAGACCTGTGGCTCTGCTAGATGACCATCCTTTGATGACCATCCTTTATGGACTGCAGGCCTGAGTCAGGTTTCTGCTTCCAGCCTACAGACTGCAGGCGTGAGTCTGGGTTCCCCTGCTCGTCCCTGGTCTAGTATCTTGTTCCAGTTCCAGGTTCCTGCGGAGACTACCAGTGGCTTAGGCCTAGTTTCTGGCAGCAGTGGTGGAATTATTGGTGGCTCCTATTTCTGATAGAGCCTATGCCTCTCTTGTCACCCACTGCTTCTTTCTTATTCTATTATTAATAAAGGTGATTTTACTATACTGTCTGACTCCGTGTCTTTGCTTGCCAAACCGTGACATCCACATACAGTCATTCACAAGATACCTTAACCTCCTTAGTTCCTTTTATACACTCACAAGACCACTTATTCTCAAACTCTCTCTTTTTATTTACCCCAAATCAGTGTCATATTTGGGATTTGCTGTGGTTTATAGTGTATAGCTTTCTCATAAGTTTTTCCTACATTGAGGCTTTACCCCTTTGCACCACAAGATGTCACTCTTCAGTGCTAGTGGTAGGTACTTTCTTTATGAGAGACTGGTTCCTACACTGCTTACATTCTTTTCACACAGCTCACTCTTGTTTCCTGTGCATGTGGGTGGTAAGTAAATTGCTATTCTCTAACTAAATCTCATTTTATATATGCCCATCTTGATAAAGGTCCTGAAGAGGATGCAAGCACTGTCCTTATATATGTTTGTTTTCATATAGAGTTATTCATTTGGCCTAATTTTGAAACTGCAACATAATACATAAAACCTTAACAAAGTAAAATCCTTGCTTATTTAACACAGGTTAAACAAACCTAGCTATACCTAGATTGCATCTGCATTTATCAGCAAAGCAACAGTGGTTGTAAAGAACAAATGTTTTAATTTAGGGTTTTTTTTCTCCAAGTCCTCCTAAGAGAAAAACAGTTCTAGTTCTAGAGTTTTGATGTGTGTCCATCCCACTTTGTACAGATTATTAGGATTTGAGAGAGAGACAAACAGAGAAAGAAACAAGCAGAGAGAAATGTGTAACATTCTATAAGGGCCAGCAGGGATTATAGTAATATCTATGTGTTAGTAAATATGATAACTTACTACACTCTACACTATTCAGTCAAAATCAATTGATTTTATTACGTTCAGGCCAGATCAAATATACATTGTTACTGTAAATTGATTGTCAAAATTATTTTGTATGTCAAATCTCTATGCAGCGATGTACTCAAAAATTCATATGTTGCATGGGGTTGGATGAACAGGGTTGTCTCATAGTACATCATTTACTTTTTGGTTTGTCACCAAAAGAAGGCCATGTTGAATATTCTTTTATGCACAATAAATCAGTTTAACTGTTTTCCTTCAGTTTTCGATGATTTCAAAAGGCAACAACTTTTAGATTATGTCTACTGCCATACACAATGGAGGAAGTGTGTGCAAATGATTCTGCTTTATATCATGTGTGTTGGAATTGTTTTTCAGACCCTATACTTGCCTAATTCTAATGTACTATGCTACATACACCAAATTTCTCCCCCTAACTCCACTTGAGCCAACGGGAGGGCAATGGGTCAGTGATGGGCACTTTGGTGCATTCTTTTTATCTACATCTTGCTTATCACTATGTCTTAAAGAAAGTGTAATGGAAATGTCATGGTTTTAAACCATTTTCCTAAGCATTTTATAGAGAAGGCATAAGAGGCATACTGAAATCAAAGTCCTAATGGTGGCAGAGCTTGTCCACCTCTATACATTACAGCAATCATACACTGTAATGCATACCCTGAAATGCAGTCACTGGCATTAAACACTAATTCCAGTGGAGCTGTGCTGCCAGATTCATTCATATGCCCCAGTATATTGTAAATGTATACTGTTAGCTTTGATATTTTCCATTCAGAATAAAAGTTGTTCTTTTGTAAAGTATTGCTAACTCAGTTTTGAATTAATAACAAAAGACTTAAACATGATAATGGAACATACTTATAAAAGAAAAAGTGGAGCAAGGCAAAACCGCTACCCAAGAATTGCTCAACTTTTCTTTTATATATATCCCAATATGGTTTCTAACATGGGAGTCTGGAGAGGAGGGCAAGGGGAGATACTCACCCCCCACAACACATTTGACCCTCCATATAAATACTGGGTCTGGGCAGACTGGATGGGCTGACCTGAGGGTCATATTATGGCTTAGTCACCCCCAGAAAAAATTCTACAGATACCCATGTTTTCTAACTTGAAGATATTTTGTAATTTTTGCGTAGCTTTTCTTTATGTATAATCATTACGTTCCTACAAATGTTATACTTTTACCCTGTAAGCATTGTGAATTGCGGTTGAATAGTGCAGATTAAGCAAAACACTTGGACAATAATTAACAGGTTTTATTTGCCTCTCTCAAGTCACAGAATGACCTAGAATTGGACAGTTGTTTTATGTTTAACTATTTTAGAGCAGAACTATAAAGAAAATATATGTACATTTTATTTTCAAATAACAGGGAGATTTAGTTGTTTGATATTTGGTTGATTATTTGAACATAGGCGTTTTTATAGAATAGACAAATACTATAGAAAATCAATTTTACACTATTTGTTACTTTAGTAATTTAACAAGTCTCTGAAATTAATTTAATAAATTGTTCCTAAAATAGCAGGGCAAATAGGTTAAAGCTTTCAAAATTCTTCAATAAACACTAACACCTAAATACCCTGCAATCTATAATAGCATCTGTACAATTTCTCAGTTGATTTTCCTGAGGCCTTAAATATTACATATGTTCTCTGGGTGCTCCCATTCCTGCCTTTTCCAAGTCTTTAGGATTTCCATTAACATAGTAAGCTTTATTAGTGTCTGAGTAGTGCTAGTATATATAAATGAGGGTGAGTAAGATAACAGCCTTTATGAATACAAAAAGAATGTGTAATAATGTGTAATAAGTCTACAAATGCATTATATATTCAAGTTTTGGATTAGATTTTAGGGATCTAACATAATTAATTTTATACATGTGAGTTGAAAAAACTTGATATTCCAAGATTATTTAACCGTATTTAATTTGTAGGTGTTATTTATTTATGTGATTAATACCGGCTGCATTGCTTCTAAGAATAGTCACTTTGCATCAAAAAAGTTGTGTACAGAATGAATGCAGCATTAGATTCTGAGAGTTATTTTTCAATGACCAGCACTAATTTTCTACATGCAATGCAAGTTTTTATTGATAAGTAACACAAATATAAGGCTCCAAATTACTTTCTCTTATTATACGTAAAAGGGGGTACCATGTTACTTGTAGAAAAAGCTGGAGATTGGTAGAGTAAAAGTGATACATTTATTGGCTGAGTAGCTGTAGGATGCAAGCTTTCAAGACATTTTAGGTCTCTTCTTCAGGCATGTTTAGAATGAAGGCTTAAAGCAAAATATATGACAGGGGTTATGCACTAAGGCGTGATAAAGAGGAGATTTAGAAAGTGGAGTTAATGGAAAAGAGACTTTAAAATGGCTGTAAGATAGTCTCTGGTAGTTATAAAAGTATTAAGGACAGTTTAGGAGGACGTAATGCCTTGTAGCATGTTTTTTTATAAAATGGAGTAAGGAATTATGTAAAAAGTGGCTAAGCGTATTTATAAAGAATTGTGGCAATTTGCAGAAATTTTCACCTAGTATGTAAGGTCATGTCTGACCTGTTCTTATTCTTTATGTCTCCACATTTATAAATGTAACTAGAGTACTTTATTAATACCAATACTCATAATAAGGAATAAGGACATTTTAAGGATCTGTTCACAAAAACATTTTTTATAAATCTCCCCCTTTAGGTCTCTTCTGCAGGCACATTTAGAATGAAGGCTGAATACAAAATACATGACAGATTATACACTCATGCAAATTGTTCTTACATTTAAATTCCAGTCATTTATTCCCTAGGCTCCAGTAGAGGTATCTTTATAGCTGGCTATGTGGTAGAAGATTTATTTACATTTTGATGGATAAGTCTGTGGAATGTATGGGTTATCCCTCTGACTGCCAGAGGGGCACACAACCCATCTCTTACAATGCATAACACAAACATCTGGCATCCAAAGGGCCAAAAATATGTTTATTGTGTGGGATAATGTGACATTAATTCCTTGTGCTAAAATTTCCCATTAGTACATTTATATAGAGATCTTTAATGCTGTGATCAGTTTTGCAACACTGTTTTCCCACAAGAAAACAGTTTTGTCTCTTTTGTTGTTCACACTGGACCTATGAGAATTCTTCTGTTTTAAAAGAGTCTGTCCTGTCCTTCCTACATATAATCCTGTTTTGGGACATTTCACACACTTGATGAGGTAGACAACAGTAGATGATCTGTAGGAGAATTGGGCATTGATGTTGTGGTTTTGGTAGGAATGTGGAATGGGCACCTTATTTGTGGTGAATATGTTTGTGCAGGTTTCATAAGTCTTAGGTAGACAGAGAGAGAAGTATAATTTTTCCTTGTATAACAAGTTGTTTCAGCTTTGGGGATGTTTACGGGAGAGGAGTGGAGGTTTTAGGAAAATTATTTTTAATCTGTAACTGGTATGTAGTATTGTTTGGAGCTTTTGAGATTGTGCTTAGTAGTTAAAGTTGGGAGTTGTAGGCAACTATTCCATGACATTTCTTCTGGGTACATTGGTGGATCTCTGAATTTGGATGTTCATTACTTTGGCATTATATCTGTGATTGATCATGATAAGAAGTCTCAGAGCATATGTAGTTATACCTCAGGGCCTGACTGTACAAAATAGAGTTTTTTTGTATGTGTCTTGGATGGAACCTGTCATTTCTGAGATAAGGCATGTGGTACAGAGGTTTCTAGATAGAGTTGTATCTAATACTGATTGTGGTATCCAGAAAGTTAGTTTGTTCGGGTGAATGACTGAGTTTGAGGTTAATGGTGGCATGGAAGGCATTGTAATTTTCAAGGAATGAAAGTTCATCCTCGCTGGCAGTCCAAATGATTAGGATATCATCTATGTAGTGGATACAGACAAGTGGCTTTATTTGGCACTAGTTGAAGAGCCCGTGTACATGGGCCACAGTGCCACCCAGCAACGGCTGCGGTGCAGTCATGCACAGTAGAGACTCCCCGCGCAGCAGCTGATATGGAGCGGGATGCTCTGAATTCAGACTGTAGTCCTCTCTGCGCACGAACTACGGTCTGAATTCGGAGTCCCGCTCTGTTATCAGCTGAGGCGCAGGTAGTCTGTAGTGCACGACTGCAGTGTGTGCAGCCTTCTCTACTGCGCATGGCGGCTTCTGACAAAGACACATTTAGCGAATTATTATATAGGATGTGGACATAAACTTCTCCTCCAATTTTGCTATAGAAGGTTATCATTTTGTGGCACCATTCACATTCCCATGGTAGTTTTCGCCTTTTGTATGTATAGCTCTTTCCCAAATATGAAATAATTATCTTGCCCAAATGTGAAATAGTCTTGACACTTATCTGAAACAACTGGTGATAAACAGCTCCCTTAAGAATACAACAGAAAATGGTTCTTCTCCATGTCTACATAAGACATGTGGAACCTGTGCATACATATGCACCACAGATAAGGCGCTAACATTCCCACCAAAACCACAACATCAAGTGCAAATTCTCTCACAGATCATCTAATGTTGTCATCATGTGTGTGTGTGTGTGTGTGTGTGTGTGAGTCAGGAGAAACTGTAAGAAAATGGATGAATTATCATCGATCCAGTGTGAACAACAAGATACACCACAATGGTTATTTATTTATTTATTTATTTTTTTTTTTTGCAAAACTGATCAAACTGATCGCAGAATTAAAGATCTCAAGGTAAATGTACTGATGGGGAATTGTAGGACACATACAGACAGAAAGATCTGGGAAAATAAATTGATAACCAAGTTCAACACTGTACTGTGACAAGTAATTTACGTTGCATTATCCTACACTATAAAAATATTTTGGTCCCATTAGGTGCCATAGGGGTGCACAATGCATTCTAAGTGATGGGTTGCGTGCCCCTCTGGCACTTGGAGGGTTAACCCATACATTCCATAATTATCAATCTTTGCTAGAGCTATCAGCCATCAAAAGGTAAATAAATCTTGTACCACTTTGCCACCTGCAGAGAGGGGCCTCTGCTGGAACCTAGGGAATAAATGATACTGACAATGGTGATAAGAATTTCACTTTCAGTAGAATTTAAATGTAAAAACAATGTGCATGAGTATATAACATGTTGGGGGAGATGCACTAAGGTGTGATAAAGAGGTGATAAAGTGGAGATGACTTTTCCAGTGATATCATTTCGCCAATTCCTCTGTTATGCTATTGAGCTTATGCACTAAGAATTCTCCAACTTTGGATATCTTAATGCATAGGCTCTATAGAATAACATAGGAGCTGGAGAAGTTATATCACTGGAGGAGTCATTTCCTCTTTATAATGCATTAGTGCATAACCCCTGTCATATATTTTGCTTTAAGCCTTCTTTCTAAACATGTCTGAAGAAGAGACCTAAAATGTTTTGAAAGTGTACATCCTATAGCTACTCAGGTAGCCAATAAAGGTATCACTTTTACTCTACCAGTCTCTTGCTTTTTCTGTTGTTATTACTATTTGTGATACAGTCAACTTTACTAAAAGCCTTATATAAAGAGAAAAAGAAAACCCACATCAGCACCAAACCCACCCTCTTACAGTGAGAAAGGGCATACACCGCTGTTTACAGTGATAGAGACGGGACTAATGGGTCCTAACCAAAATCAAATAAAATTCCATCTTCATTAATTATATGTAAAAGAAACCATGGCGAATTGATAAAAACAAAAAGAGCAACTGATTTACACAGCGTATCTTGCAGAATCCTGCCTGTCACTCATTGGTATAAAGTAGAAGTGACACATTAGCAACTAAAATACAAGAGACAGAGAATCAAATTAAAGAATTGGATTATGGTAACCTAAAGGAGAAACTGGACAAAATAATCCAGGAAATAGACATTTTGGAGACAAAGATTAATGAGAAAAAAAGGAACAAATTTCAGTGGGATTTCAAATAAGAAAATGTATATATTTGGAGATACACTAATGTTAATGAAAACAATGATAGAGACATAGCTGAACTTGATCCATCTGAATCAGATATTTCAGATACAGAGGGAGCTACAGGGATCTCTTCAATACCATTTGAGCACAATAGAATCCCATGTCATGTTTTGGGACAACACACACACAGGGGGAGAGGAAGACTGAGATGTTTCAACTTAGGGGACAGAACAGGAGGAGGAGAAGGGGGGGGCAAAGATTTAAGAGATTGACAAATATGGGGGTACAGTCAGATACAAATACTGCGAGGGGACCAAACTTGGAGACAATCCTGCCCTTAAATGTCATCAATCTAAGTGACCATGAATTCACCCCTGTACACCTCGAAGTATTAAGCAAAGGATTATCATTTTCACCATGTAATCCCATTAAGAAATTTGAGGTGTACAAAGAGCTATTTTTGTTCTGTCGCAAATTACCGCTACATAAATTTTATGACAAATCGAACAGTGAATCGAACATATCAGTCAGTTTATTTGACTCTGAATGCGCATACCAACCTCAGTTTGGTATGAAAATGTATGCAATGCAACAAGGCGACATGGACTTGGATCCATTAGACACCTTATTGGATCTCATGAATGTAGATCAAGATAATAAAAATTATTTCAAACCCAAATCGCTTTTCACCCCCCCCCCGACTCACATTTGTCCCCAATTCAAAATCTTTGGAGAACTAGTTATTCAAGACATTATTAATTTACCTGACAAGAAGGGCCCTATAATCTCACTAAAATACAAGTTATACAAGAGATTTCACAATGGGAGGATGTTGTCATTAAACCCTCTGATAATGGTGGCAACATTGTAATTTGGCCCAATAACTTATATTTGGTTGAAGCCTTTAAACAGCTGAATGACAAAGGTTGCTACAAAAGACTTTTGATGTTTTATAATAAATTACTGGATCAAGCTTCGGTAAATAATGTAATATCTAACCAAGAAAGGAAGTTCTTGGAAGTTAAAAATCCTGTAATTCCAACGCTGTATCTGCTACCAAAGGTACACAAAAATACTTCTAGTCCACCAGGGAGACCCATAGTTTAGGCAGTCTATGTGAGGGTGTCACAATTCCTGGACAACAAACTGAGGAAATATGTGACAGAGTTACCCTCTCACACATGGGATACAATGGATCTTCTTGTAAAAATAGACAGACTGCCTGTGGAGAACTCCATGATTCTCGGCAGTTGTGAAGTTGAATCATTGTACACGTCAATTCATCACGACAAAGGATTACAAGCTGTACAATATTATAGTGCTCGGATGTGGAAGTCTATAGGGATAAATACGGGCGTCATGCCTTTTTTTCACCTAGTAATCAAGACATCTTTACTATTTTAGTTATCACACTAGCAAGTAGTCGCTGAATCAAGTGGTGAATGAGAGTAATTAACCCATGCGATATGGAATAGTGACTCACTGTGTTTAACTCTATCACCATTGTAACGTGCGGGTGTGGAAATCTGTAGCCACAGAGATGAATTAAGGAGTCATCACTTTTTTTCACCCAGTAATTAACACCTCTTTACCATTATATTTAGCGCACTTGAAATTAGTTGCTGAATTAAGTGGTGAATGAGAGCAATTAACCCTCTTGATCCTGGGACATGTGCACAATACTCGTAATGCAAGTACCCATTGAATAACACTCAAGCTATTAGTCTATTTCAAACAATCTGTATATTTATAATGGGTAGATCTGTAGTCTAATGCAGAGTGGGTGACTCGTAGAAAACTATTGATAAGATTAACTCCACTTTTATGACCCACACCATTTGCTATTTCATAGCGTGGTCTCTGGGGGACTCTATGAAGTTGTAAAAGAAAGGAGAGACGGACACTATACTCCTGTGTGTATAAAGATATGATTAACCTTTGATATAGGCACTGGCCATACAGGTTACATTAATACTACATTCTAAACGAACCAAACAATATTGATTCATTTAGGAAAGTTCTACTGAGAGATCGGTATACTCCCTTTACAGAAGTTGTAATATACCAATGAGTGACAGGCAGGATTCTGCAAGATACGTTGTATAAATCAGTTGCTCTTTTTTTTTTTTTTATCAATTCGCAGTAGTTTCTTTTAAATATAATTAATAAAGGTGGAATTTTATTTGATTTTATTTCTTTTGTTTAGGACCTAAGTCCCGTATCTATCACTGTGAACAGCGGTGTATGCCCTTTTCTCACTATAAGAGGGTGGGTTTGGTGCTAATGTGGGTTTTATTTTTCTCTTTATATATTATATGTATTATTTATGACCCTAGCACACTCCTTTTGGTTAAACACTAATACACCTTGCATACTATAGGCGGTGTACCCTAATACATACTAAACTTTACTATAAGCATAGTAAGGAAGTGGGGAAGCTATATTGGTCACTTGACATACATTTTTTGCTACAAAGAATGCATACAGGTACGACTTGGTTTCAACACAGGCATAACTGGAAACTGCTTCAGAGGATTTTTGTTTCCTTCCTTTGGTTAAACATAGGAGATCTGGAAAAGGTTGAACCTGAGAGACTCATCTTTTTTCAACCTCATAAGACAACTTTAGGTATCTGTTTGTCTGCTTTCCACTCTTTATTAATATGATGTTTGAATTTTAACAACAGATCAAAAACCATTTTTATAAGTTCAGATAAAATATGGATATAAATTAAAGAGAAATTCTTACATTTTACAAGTTATAGTTTTGTGTTAGCTGTTTGACATGTTATATAATCAAGAAACATTTAGAAAAATATTAGTTGCCAATTACTAATACATTTATTCTAGATATTTCAACGTGAAGTTTTTTTTGGCTCCATTATATTTGATTATCACTTCTATTTTTTTTATAAATTATTATAGTCTGGTTTTAAGTGTTTGAATAGGAATATACATATACAAATCTGATCCAAAATACATGCAGAAACCATTTTTTTGTGTGCTGTACCCAGCTAATGCTAGGTATGGGAAAAAGTCCAGTGTTTTTCTCACAGTATAATTTTAACAGAAAACCAGCTATTTGCTACTTTTTTCCATGGAAATTCGCAAACATAGAAAATGCAAAATACAATTTTACATCCTCACTAACCCCCAAAAAATTCCCACAAGAACTTTGCCAGTTTCCTCCTATACCCAAGGCATCCTGTTGCAGTTCACAATAAATAGTATGTGTAGTTCATTGGCTACCACTGCAGTGTGACAAAGCTGGGAAGTCAGTATATATGGTTCTATGGCAGTGGTGATCCTCCTGAGGCCCTCCAGCTGCTGCTAGACTACAACTCCCACCATTACCCGCCAGTCATTGACTGACAATGAATAAGGGGAGTTCTTTTCTGATATCAGCTGGAAGGCCTCATATTACCTGTCCCAACAGCCACCCTATTGAGTTCCCTATACCTATGGCTAACAGTGCAATGGGACACGGCTTGGGTCAGTATATCTGGTTCTGTGGCTATTTAATTAATTAATTTGTGATTTAGATGTGAGACCAGTTTATTTATAAAGAAAGAGAAATCGTGATTTAGATGTGAGACCAGTTTATTTATAAAGAAAGAGAAATCGTGATTTAGATGTGAGACCAGTTTATTTATAAAGAAAGGGAATGGAAATCATTTCTCAAATGTGAGGGGTTCCTTCCTATGTGTGTCTTTGGGACAATGGGATCAGCTTCGGATGTCAGTTTGTATAAACATGTTATTCTGTCAGACTATGTTGCTATTATTTACTTTTCCAGTGTTAATGACATTTTTATATCTGGATTGCTGAGTATCCCTTTAAGAGCTGGATTGGTGGTGACTATCCCCTTAAGAGCAGAACTTGTTATTTTCTCTTTAAGAATTGAACTTGTACTTCTATTTAAGAGTAACATTTGTTCTGTTCCTATGGTTTGTATTTATTTGTATGTATTATATCTATGGATTAAGTTATGTATTAACTGCAATGCTGGGCACTGGTGTTCTTAAAGGGATAGTAATACTTAATTTTTACTATCCTCCATGTAGTAGCCCTTAAAAATTGGAATTAAACGAGACCAGCGGCATCTCTCAAACCTTTAAGTTTGAGAGATATCCGCATTTAGACTTCCCTCTCCTTCTTTCTCCCCTGACATCAGCGTTGTAACTGACAGCAGGGGAATCCGGTCCGTGAGCAAGCCTTATGGTATGAATCAAAACTCAAAAGCCAGAATCCAAGGAGAACCACCAAGACTTCTATCTGGTTACACTGTTGGGCTGATGGGAGATGTTACCCCAATCCTCTGCTGAATGGTTCTGAAGCTCAAACCTGTTGGTTTCACCTTAACCCTTTGACTGCCACTCAAAGGGTTAAAGGAACTGAGCATGTGACTCTTTTTACCCAATCGCTGTGTGTCAAGTCATGGGGAGGAGTCAGGCATCCAGTTTGCAGACTCCATTGACCACAATGGGTGTAAACAGTCAAAGGGATCACCCATGAGGTGCTCAATACTCCCCCTAGTTGTACATCTTAAGCCTGCACTCATCAAACTAAACTGTATACTGGTAGGTGATTTCTATGTATAAGTCCATCAAAACTTTACAGCATTATCCATGTTCACTACATAAAAGAAATATATTTTTAATTTATTGTTTAATAGTGGAGATGAATTTGGAATATAATCCGTGGCTTGTTATAGATACAACTGGGTAAGGAAAGAGTTACATGGACAGATTCTTATTCTTTCAAATATATAATTATTTTGTTTACAGGATGATAGGATTGAATAATTGAATTAATTGACGCAGGGGTTCATCTATTTATGGTCATAAGACTATTATAATGAAAAAGTCAATTAGATAAGATTTCATCCTTCCAAGAAGTATATATGTTTGGGATATATGTATGTCTATTACGTTAGATTTTGGTATTATGATAGTATGATTGAAAGAGTAAAATATGCCAATAACCTTATGAAATGTGGTCCACAACTTTGGGTTGTGGACTACAGTATAAAATATATGAGACTCTCACTTTAAGCCACATCCATTAGAAAATTCAGGTGTCAGTAAGGGGAGGAGAGTTTAGGGTACTTATAGGAAGGTGAAGGCAGATACTTCCACACATAACTCCCTGAGGAAGAGATCAGAGGATCTTGAAATGCGTTGGAGAGAGGTAATGAAAACAGAACAGTCAACCATATGAAGTGATATATTTTGAAAAATTAATCTCTTCAATACAAGGCACTGCAGGCTGTTCACATTTACACTACAAATAACAGGTTATAAAATCAGCGCAGCAGCAACATACACAGAGGCGGGAAAATTAAAATCAAAACACTGGATGTGAGAGCTGGGAGACAAGGAGTCGAGTAAACTGTGAGTGTAACATAAGGCCCAATGGTGTATATATACAGTATAATCTAGCTGTGCTTAAACACCAATAGAAGCAGTTATTCACTCAATACGAAACCACTATAGAACCCTTGTACTCTTAAACAACAGAGCAACATCAAATATATAAATGTTGCAGTATCGGTAACGCTTGATATGCTGAATGTAATATCCTAAGCAATAACTTGTTGATGTTATGCTACAAGTGGAACTTTTCTGCTTGATGATAATTATATCAACTATATAGTAACAGTCTGACATTGTATTAACATCTTCTATCCGGACGATTGAAGATTTCAGTGACATAGTTTCAAATGATTACCTTCACATTAATTGCACGAACTGTATGCAAAATAATGAGAACAGTGAATGGAATTATGATTCATTAAAAATAAATGTATATTATAAAACTTCAAGTGTAATACTTTGAAGTTTCATCTGGGGGATTGGATCAGTTTTCTTCTGGAATATTTATATATATATATATATTTATGAGCAATCATTATTTTTTGGTGGAAGTTTTTTGTTATATACCGGTATTAGGAATAGGGATAGAAGGGATATATATATTCGAGGACTTGAGTGGAGTTATTTCCTTTGTTTATTTTTTTCTCTTGCCACTGTTTGAGATTGGCCTTTTATATACCATCATGTTTTTTGGCACTGGAGAGGTTAAAACGTTTGAGAGTCAGCTTATATTGCTTGGTTGCTGTGGATTCACCACCTGCTGCCTTGTTCCCGATCGTGGGTTATACAGATTGACTGTTTTCAGCCTCACTGTTGACCACATTGTTCGGGTTTAGAGCAGGGGAAGCAGAGGTTTTACCTGCAGGCCCATGCATTCATGGTAGATTTTTTGGTTTATGTACAATGGATTGGTTATATATTAGTGTATCTCTTCCAGTGATATAGGGATTGAGGGTACAGTGACAACTGGTGTTTTGTGCAGATTTATGGACATTTGTTATTGATTGGTTTTTAGTCAATATCTTGTGCAAGTTATGGAGGCATTGGTCTATTGCTTTTATGTATTTTGGATTTAGCTGAAGGAGAGGTGAAAAGTGCAGGGCTGGATTTACATCTCAGGAGCCTGTAGGCACAGATATCTGAAGCTCCCCCCCCCCCCGAATTGCCATCTCCACAATGCTCCTAATATACACATTGCCCCCCATCAGCTCTATATTGCCCCCATCAGCTACATATTGCCCTCACATTGCCCCCATCAACTCCACTTTGCCCTCAACAGCTCCAACTTGCCCCCATCAGATCCAACTTGCCCCCATCATCTCCATATTGCCCCCATCATCTCCATATTGCCCCTTACATTGCCCATATGATCATCTTTATATTGCCCCTCACATTGCCCCTATGATCCCCTCCATACTGCCCCTTGCAGTGCCCCCACGTTCATCTCCATATTGCCCATTACAGTGCCCCCATCATCTCCATATCCGCTCACATTGCCCTCATAATCTCCATATTGCCCTTTACATTGCCCCCCATGAGCATTTCCATATTTCCCCTCACATTTCCCCTGTGATCATCTCCATATTGCCCCTCACATTGCCCCCATCATCTCCATATTGCCCCCCGTGTCAGTTTCTTACCCTGGAGAGGAGAGGTCTGTCTGTGCCTCCACCTTCTGCACAGAGCTGCAACTGCTGGAACTCCCTCACGCTCTTCTCTTTAGGAATGCAGAGAGCTGGGGGATGATGTCATGATGTCATCTCCCAGCGCTCTGCATTACTAAAGAGATGAAGATGGCGCTCCGCAGCTACAGGTCTGTGCCGAAGAAGGCACGGACTGAGACCTCACCATGTTGTTGTGGGCTGCAGGTGCCAAGCAGGGGAGCAACCGGGCAAGGGCCGAGGCTAAAAAAAGGGCAAATAAAAAAAGGCAAAAAATGATCCGGCTGACAGGCGCCCCTCTGTGGGGTGCGCCTGTAGGCAGATGCCTACTCTGCCTAATTACAAATCCGGCCCTGGAAAAGTGTATACTGGAACGTCTCTTCTAAGTACCTATTTTTTATTAGCAGTATAAAATGCCTTAAATAGGTATTGCTAAATGAAGCATTTTTGGGATATATTGGAAGGTCTGTTCTGATAAATAGGACCTAGCTAACCAATTATAAGAACCCCATCAAAGCATTCTTTTTATTTAAAATTATTTTTAAAATGTTTATTGATTATATGTCTTTTACAATAAAAATAAACATATTTGTATATTTGAAAATTTGTCCTTATTTGCCACTTAAGTGTCAGAGCATGAATATATATTTGTTGTTGTTAGA
This sequence comes from Rhinophrynus dorsalis, assembly GCA_037306005.1. Lineage (NCBI taxonomy): Eukaryota > Metazoa > Chordata > Amphibia > Anura > Rhinophrynidae > Rhinophrynus > Rhinophrynus dorsalis. The sequence goes on along the minus strand of CM074720.1, from coordinate 338,811,100 downwards.
AGAGTGGTGGTCCAGGTCAGGCTGCATAGTGACAATTAATATTTTATTCTGTCTCCAGGTGCGCCACATGTGTTGCATACTATCTGGGTGTTAATTTTGGTTCCAGCCGAGGAACGCTTTTTGTCGTTTTACTGCAATGTTTTTGCTGTCCCCAAGAAGGATGGCATACTGGACTTGAAATGTCTCATCTATTATGTGACAGCTCTGTTATTCAAGATGGAATCTTCGTGACCTGTCTTCACTGCAATGTGCCCAGGACTCAGTGTTTCTAACCTCTTTAGATCTTCAGGACGTTTAACCCTTTCAGTGCCAGAGGGGTATGCTTTGCATTGCTTTGCAATGCACTGCGTACCCCCTATGGCACTGAAAGGGTTAACTCCCAATTCATCCAATTCACCTTTGAATGCAGTCACTACCAGTTCACTACCCTTCCTTGTAGCCTAGCATCAGCTCCAAGTATCTTGGCAAAGGTCATGACCACCCTGGTAGCTTATGGCCATTTTCAAGGAATTTCCTTAACCCCTTATTTGGAAGACCTTTTACTCAAGGTTCCTTCAGAGGCTATACTGACCGCACGTGTTGAAGAATGTGTTCGTATACTGGAGTACCATAGTTGGGTACTCAATTTCAAGTCCTCTTTGGTGCCTGCTTAAACTCTGTACTTCTAGGCATGAGATTTGATACCCTTCAAGGGAGAATGTTTCTGCAAGAGGACAATATCCAGGCGCTATCCTGGCACATGTCTCAAGCACTGTTCTTGCTGTCAGCAATGGTAAGGGACTACATGGGAGTCCTGGGGCATTTATTCTCCACTTTGGAAGTTGTCCCATATACTCAATTGCAGACAAGGGAACTACAGCTGTACATTCTCAAGATCTGGTCCAGGCAGATCACCTATCTGACTCATGTCATGTCTCCGTTCCCTACGACAAGGGAAGATCTGTGCTGTTGACTTTATCTCTCCCATCTGACTTTGGGATGCCCTTTAATATATCCAGAATGGACAATAGTCAACAAGGACGCCAGCCTTAAAGTCTAGGAAGCAGCCCTGGGTCCTCTAACAGAACAAGGCTGCTGGACCAGGGAAGAGAGTCTCCTTTCAATCAGTATCTTGAAAATATGAGCCATTCACTTGAAGCTTCATCACTGGGCCCAGGAATTTATGGGAGCTCCAGGGGAGGATACAGTCAGACAATGCTACAGTGGTTGCATACATCAACCATCAAGGAGGAACCCAAAGCAAATAAGCTTGCACTGAGGTTCAAGAGCTCCTACAATGAGCACCATCCCAGCAGTCCACATCCCAGGCATAGAAAATATTGTCCAAGACTTCCTAAATTGTCAAGAGCTGGATCCCAGAGCCTGGAAGCTGAATCAGAAAGTGTTCAAACAGTTTATCCATGTAGGGGTATTCCAAAAGTGGACCTCATCACATACCTGAGAACAGGAATGTTCCATTGTTCTGCACCAAGACAAAGGATCCTCTAGCTTTTGCGATGGACTCAATTTCCATCCCAATGAACTTTTATCTGGCCTAAGTATTTCCAGCAATTTCCCTGATTCCCAGGGTGAAGAAGAAAAACACTCAGATCACCCTGATCACACCTTTTTTGGCTACATCAGGCTTGGTTCTCTGATCTCCTCAACATGTCTTTTGAGGAGCTATTTTGTCTCCCTTTGACAATGGGTCTTGTGACCAAGGGTCCACTTTGATACCAGCAGGTGTAAAGAGTACCCTTGATGGCATAGCTCTTGAAGCAAACATCCTGAAGAATAATAATTTCTCAGACATTGCCGTTTCTACAATGATTCAATCCAGGAAGCCAGTATCCTCTAAAGCCTGTCATAGGATCTGGTCACTTTTTCACCAGTGATGCAGTGAGAAGGATGTGGCTATGTGGTCATTTAGCCTTCTTAAGATTTTGGCTGTCCTTCAAGATGGTTTTAACAAAAATATCAGCCTAAGATTTATTAAAGTCCAGATCTCAGCACTCTTTTTCAAAAGTGTATTACCTTTGTACCTGATGTTAAGACCCTTTTCTGCATGTGGCTCACACCATTCCCCTCCTTTAGGGATCTCACTTCTCTGTGAGACCTTAATCAGGTATTGGGTATTCTTCAGAGATCTCCTTTTGAACCTATTTCATCAGTTTCCTTTCCTGGTCTTTCATCACAATAAAGTGGTCCTTCGTACTCCTAGAGGTTTTTTGCCCCAGGTCATTTTAGATTTTCAGATTAACTGGGAAATTGTTCTTCCTCCCTTTTGCCCTGATCCATCTACCAATCAAGAGCAGGACCACCACCTGTTGGTGGTATGATGTCTTAGGTACTATATACATCACAAACAGCCTTTTAGAAAGTCATAATCTTTCTTTCATTCCTGAAGGCCTATGGGTGAGCCAGGGTGTGTCCAAAAGTCACTATTTCTACATGAATCAAGGATATTATATGACAAGTGAATGTCATCTGAAAGAAACCTGTTCCTTTCTGAATCATAGCACACTCCACCAGATCTGTGGGCACCACTTGTGCCTACAAGAACAGGCATCTGCTGAAGAGTGGTGCAATGTAGTGACATGGCCATCCTTGCATGAATTCATAAAACACTACCATGTCAATATCCTGGTGTCGGTGAGGCCAAATTTGACCAAAAGGTTCTTAAGGATGTTTTGCCTGTTTAAGAACTCCCTTTTTTCCTTTTTGCTAGCCTATATTTGAAAAGTGTTGGTTCTTGTTTTGTTGTTTGATGTGCTAGCTAGGTGTCCATTGACACCAGAGGTTTACATGATTCCAGTTTGGTCATGTGTCAAACTGGTCTTCTGTGGGGAGAGTTTTTTCTTCTTTCCCTCCCAGGAATTTTAGTGGGTCCTTTCATATATACCTATGGTTCCTGTATTCCATATCGGATGCAATAGAAAAGAGGATTTTAATGACACCTTTAAAGGGATAGTAATACTTTGTTTTATCTTTATTTTATTTTGTAGGCATTAAAAAAAACATGAAGAACGATATAAGTCTTATCTCTCAAACCTTTATGGTTTAAGAGATATTCACAAGCAAAGTATCCCCCCCCCCCCGTTCAGCTAGATCAGAAGGGAGGTGCCCAGGTAGACTGCAGAGAGGGACAATCTTCAATTAAGATAATGGAAAAAGCTGAAAAACTTGTCAAGGGGGGAAGGGCTTTCATTCCTTTCATACAAAGAAGATTGTCCCCTACTGTTATCTGTCTGGTCTTACAACCAGATTCACATCTGTGAAGAGATGGCTTACACTAGGAAAAAGGGGCGGAAGGGGGAAACTTTGCTTGTGAATATCTCTTAAACCATAAAGGTTTAAGAGATAAGACATATCATTCTTCATGTTTTTTTAATGCCTACAAAATAAAATAAAGTTAAAATGAAGTATTACTACCCTTTTAAATCCCTTTTAAAGGGTGGAGGTGAGTTGGAGGAAGAGAGAGGAGTCTTTGCTTCAAAGGCCCTACTTTTTTAAGCACTCTGGAGGATGGCAGATTTAACCATGTTTCCTATGTGACATATGAACTAAGAGTAAAATATTTAATGGTGTCACTAAAATCCTCGTTTATAGGTTATGCTCTTGTGACTAAATATGCTATGGTTGTAGTTCAGTATTTACATTCCCTAGAAAATACAAAAAGTCATTCTTTGCAGTAGGTGTACGTAATAACCTTTTTTCAGAGAAGAGCTGTTCATAAATAGGTGACTTGCCTATGGTCCAAATTCATCATGGGGTAGGAGTAATTTTTAATATGTCATGCCGATAGGTATTTACTTATAAATATTAATCGGAATGTGTAATGTGCATTGGGGAGCATGAATGTGTAGAGTGTGTTGAGGAAAAATAGCTATGCAGACTTCATATTCAAAAACCAATTTCCATTCCAATTAATTAGTTTTTTTAAAAAAATATAAAAATGTGAGTCTCACCAAAAAGTAACTATAAAAACAAGAATTGATATTTTAATATAGGCCTAGATTAATAAAGGCCTAGATTACTTTGATAAGTGTACTCATGATTCCCTTTGATCTCTACGGAGGAATCTATAGCTAAAACATGTTGCAATGTAATGTAATCCAGACCAAAGTCAAATATAGCTACTAGAAACAGCTCTAAATAAAAAACATTTTTACTTGACATTGGCTAAGCTGCAAAACCAGATGAGGGGAAGAAACGGCAGTGCATTATACAATCTACTGAATTCTAGAGAAATCAGTAGGAGGCCTTGCAATGAATGGGTAATATTGGTGAAAAGTAGCTTTCAGCTTTCAAAAATGATTTGGTCTCTGCTATTCTACTATTCCCTATTTTGCCAAATAACCCTTCAGTAAATTACAGTTTAAGTTAATATTTATGTTAAAACTCTTATATGCCATACTATCCAGTTTAAGAATTATGAAAGATGTGATATAAATAATTTACAAGGTAAATATATTCTCAATCTCAGGCATGTAAAACTGAGCCATAGCTCATGAGAGTTGCAGCAGTTAATGACTATCACAGCTCGACCTTTTTAAACCTTAAAATGTGGACAAATATTGCATCATAAAAACAAGTAGCTCTTTAACAACAGTCTGAACAGTTGAGAGATCAGTGGAAAAATAATGGTGGAAAGAAAAACAAGGATAAGTAGGAAAGAAAAAAGGGTAGGAAGAGAAAAACAGGTAGATAAAGGATGCAGAGCTGGCATACATTATGAAAAAAAGTTGTAAAACATAAGATATGAAGTGCAGCAATGAATAAAGTACTACAATTCTCTATTAACAGAGATTGCTTAACCATTTGAGTGCCAGAGGAATATGCAATGCATTACAAAGCAATGTGTTGCATGTCCATCTGGCACTCAAAGGTTTACATGGAAACGTGTCTAAAACTTACGATATTACCCATAGCATCCACATATTCAATCCCTTTTGCAAGATGGTCAAATATGTTCAAGCATGCCTGCCATGTCCCATGGTTTATAAATCAATGACCTGCCTGCAGTAAGTTGATAGGAAACCTCAGAACCTGAGATGTGTCTATTGTCTTGGAACACAATCTATGCCTGTAAAAGTCTTCCGCATCCACTGCTTAAAAAAATGTAAAAACATATAAAATAGATGTAATTAAATATCCATATTCAAATTTTAATTAAATACATTTTTAGAATTGTGTTTTATTTTCCTTATTTTCTTTTTCTTTTACACAGATTTGGAGTATATTATTGCAATTTATATTATTTGTTATAACCTTTATATATTTTCAGTAAACAAAATTGATTCTCAAAGGGGTTTTTTAATGTTACTGTTAGGATGCTGATTAGAACAAGTTTTGAGAGTGCTGAAGACCTTTTTATGTGTTGGGCATTTATTTATTGATGTTTCTATTAGGCTAGTAATTAATTAAATAATTCATTTTCATGAATGATATGCCCTTCACATGGATTGGGGAACTTTGGTATTTATTGTCTTTCATCTTCTATTAATTTAATTTATTTTTTACAATATTATCTTATAGTAACTTTTGATGATTATTGCTCTTTTTTTTTATTTGGAAATTTAATTTGACCACTGGTTTTATTTTTAATCTCTGTTGTTTATTAATGTATGTTGTTGTTCCTTGGTCTGATTCTTGCATGCCTTCTGTGGAAAACAATAAGAAAGGATGTTTTCTGTTGTGTTATAACTAATATGTGTCCCTTGTGCTCTCTGCAGTTTCAGCGTTCCACTTTTTTGGAACATAACCCATCCCTATAGAATTCTGTTTCACTCATTCTATTTCCAGACTTCTATAATGGATTGTGTCCCGAGAAGGTGGACACATGCCATATATACTGGCATGTGTCCACCGATTACATAATTTTGTTTAGTTAGGTAAAATGTCATCTCACAAATTTCAAAGACTTGGAAAACTAAGCTGAATTAAGCCAATGGAATGAAAGCACAGCACATTTTGTTTATATTCATAGTTAACTACATACGTGGTACTATGCTGTCACAAAAAAGTTGTCATATAGAATCAGTGTTTACAAGGTCAAACTTATATATCAAACCTTTGGTCATTTAACAAAGTTTGGGATATATTTATCAATAGACAAATGTCTAATCAGTTGGCCAATGGAAATTGCACTATCATCAACCAAGTATAAGAATATGCTATAGAAATACATAATCTCCACTCTGCAGGTTCTGTTTGGTGAATCCTATGTTTGTTAATAGGGTGCACATGGACATGTGTATGCACATGTCTAGTGTGCCAGAACACAGTAATGCTTTTTGCCAGAAACTCCACTCTGTGATGTTTTTCACTGTATTTTATTGACTGTCATATGCTTATGTACACTAGTCAATGATATATTCTTGCTCGATAATAACTACCTAACATATTTTATCAATTAGAGCAGAAATCAGAAGTGAAGAGCAATGTATCTCATAAATTGCTTTCCCTGTTCATAGATGGGATAGCCAGTAGAGCAGATGAGAGTCAAATTACATTTGTAATAACTCACATGAGTAATATAAAAAGGTATCATCTTGACATCACTTTTGTGAGTTATTACAATTACTTTGATTCCCATCAGTTGCTGATTAAATTACCTGCTTAGTCTAGATCAGCTATTATATTTTTAATTTAAAAGTTTTTTATTGTTAGAGGCAAAATAGAGCAATACAAAACAGTCACATATTAGTAACAGCATCATGTCACAGAAGTATCGAATAAGCATATAGTCAGGATACACATATCAATTGACCCAAGAGCCTCCAACATTTTAGTGAATCAACCTAATAACAACACAACTAACCCTTAACCTAATCCCCTTGCAGCGGCCAGCATCACACCCCCCCAGCCCCCCCAGGAGCGACCCACCACATCTCATCCAGAAGCATACTACATTAAATCAGCACAAGCCAAAAAAGCTCATCATCATTGCCAGAGGAACCCTCTGGAGAATGCAACTACTTCACTCAGTTCCACTCCAATTCAGACCATCAGCGATACACCGATGGAGATAATCCCCCAAGGACTAACCAAGACTCGACACCCACGGCCCCCAGATCCTATTGAATCCACCATGAGAACCCCTATGCATATAGGTTAATTTATAGAAGGGGAGATTATGGGCTACCACACCCACCCACGCCTCAACTCCAGGAGGACTGTCAGCCATCCATGCCTTCGCCACCACCCCTCTCGCCATCACTAATAATTCCCTGACCCTGGTCCCCCCAGGGCCAGATGCCATCTCATCCGGAAGGATAGACAGGATACACACCTTAGGATCCAATGGAACAGGATGTTGCAAGGCTACCTCCAACCTGGCCACTACCCGCCTCCAAAATTCCTGTACCGGCGGACATTCCCAAATTGTATGAAGAAAAGTACCCCTATGGGACCTGCATCTTTTACAGAAGTCATCAGAAGCTCCATCCATTTTAAACAGCCGTATCGCCGTGTAATAAGACCTATGGAGGATCTTCAGTTGTATCAAGTGATGTTTACTAGATATGGAGACCCGCGCAGGGCCCATTTTAGCCGCCTCCCACTCCCAGTCCTCAAATTCACCCAGGTCAGCCTCCCATTTCCTTCTCAACTGATCATCTCGCACATCAGTCCTCCAGTCTAGCCATCTATATGTTGTGGAAATGTGCTTTCCCCGCGGATTTCTCAATAGGCGTTCAATAAGAGGAAAAGAAGACACTCCCTTCGAACAGTCACGAAGTTGGGCCGCTAGGGCATGTCGAAGTCGTAAATAAGAGTAAAACAGTGTATTAGGAATTCTGAACTCCTCATGTAATTGAGCGTATGATTTAAGTTGAACCCCATGATATAGTTGTCCTAAAGTACATATTCCATACGCCTTCCAAACACTACCAAATTCCAAGTTCCTAAGATGTAAGAGGCCGGCCTCCCCCCAAAGTGGGATATCAGGATCTATTCCATCATATCCCGTCATGACCTGCAGCTTCGTCCAAGCCGCACAGATTGATCTAGTAGCTGCACTGGGTTCTACACTTACTTCGGGTCCTAAAAGTATAATATGGTTTCTCGAGTATCCATCTCTAAGCAGGGATTCATCAATGACAGGAAACGTATGTGAGGACTCAGGTGTTAAGTACGCCACAGCATACTGGCCCTGAGCCGCCAAATAATACTTATAAAAATCCGGAAGTGCTATGCCCCCCTCCAACTTCGGACGTTTAAGAGCCGCTAATTTAATCCGCGCCTTACCTCCCGACCACAAGACGTTAGACAGAATTGTGTCAATAACTTTGAAATAACGTTTGGGAATAGTTATGGGAGCAGCCTGGAAGACATACAGGAACTTGGGTAGAAAGATCATTTTAACCAAGTTCGATCTCCCCAGTAAGTTAAGAGGGAGTTTCATCCACGCTCGAGTTTTATCCCTAAACGACGATATAATAGGATCCAGATTATCCAGTATAAAAGTGTTCGCATTGGCTGAGATCTGAATACCTAGGTATTTGAATGAGTCCCCACTCATCATCGGAAAATTCCGCTCCCTCTCTCCCAATCAGTGCCGATCCAAAAATAACACGTGAGACTTGGACCAGTTAATACCTAGTCCCAAATATACTCCAAACAATTCCACCTCCCACAGCAAAGCCGACAGCGACCGATCTGGGTCCTCCAAAAACAGGAGAATATCGTCTGCATACAGAGTGACCTTCTCCTCTCCCAGATCTGTCTTAAATCCGTGAATATCCTTGTTCGCCCTGATATGCACTGCTAAGGGTTCAACAGCCAATGCAAATAATCCCGGAGAAAGCGGGCACCCCTGTCTAGTCCCTCTGTGGAGCTCAAAAAACCTGGATCTAGTCAACCCAGTCAATACTCTAGCCCTCGGGGAAGTATAGAGTAGCTGAATCCAGGCAATAAAGGTATCACCTATACCAAATCAACGCAAGGTACACCACAAATAATCCCACTCAATTGAATCAAAAGCCTTAGTGGCATCTAATGACGCAACTGTTCGGCGACCCGCATTGACATGACGGGTCTGTAAGTGGTGGTATAGTGTTCTGAGGTTATGAAATGTTGACTTATTTGGCATGAATCCCGTTTGATCCGGGTGTACTAGAATTGAAATAACGGATGTCAGTCGCTTAGCAAGTATCTTGGCTAGGATCTTGGCATCTACCGACAGAAGTGATATTGGGCGGTAAGATTCACATTTACTGGGGTCCTTACCCGGCTTAGGTAAAACTATTATATTGGCATCACAAAGCGAAGAGGGCAACCTAGAAACATGCAGGGAGTTATATAAGGTGAGCAGCAACTGTGGACCCAAAATATCTCCATACGTTTTATACCACTCCGATGGCAATCCATCATCGCCTGGAGCCTTATTGGTTGGAAGATCTTTAATAGCCTCCATCACCTCTTGTAACATTATGGGAGCATCTAACATCCTTCGATCATCCGCTGATAATTGCGGTAACGCGCAAGTGGAAAGAAATTGATCTATCTGGGCTTTGGTGGATAGGCTATGGGACTCATATAGCCGATTGTAGAAGGACTGAAAGGCACTGTTAATGTCCTCATCCCTCAGTAACACATCTCCCTGGTCCGTAGTGAGTGAAAGAATATTATTGGCCTCCCTACTAGTTCCGACCAGCTTTGCCATCAATTTCCCCGCCTTATCCCCCTGTTCAAAAAGGGATTGTTGTTTATAGAAAATATGGTTCACATTTTGTTCCGCTACATGTATGTTATATATAGAAGATGCCGTTGTGAACCTATCAAATGAGTCATCATCTCCCTTTTCAACATAGTCAGATTCCGCCTGCACCATATTCTTTTCCAAGTTCACCCCCATCGCTTTCCTGGATTTCTTATAAGAGGCTATGTGAGAAGATAAAGAGCCACGAGCAGTGGCCTTCGCTGCCTCCCACACTATGTCGGGAGATGCCATGTCAGAGTTCAAGTTAAAGTACTCCACCAGATCCACATGGTGGCTTTTCTTCACAGCATCAATAGTAAGCCAGAAGGGCCTCAACCTCCAAGTGCGAGGCGGAGCAACTCCCCCAGAGCTATATCCAGAGCCAGTGGCGAGTGATCGGACGCAACTTTAGGAAGCATGATACAGCTCTCAGTCCTAGACCACACTCTCTCCGACACCAATGCATAATCTATTCGAGATAAGGATTTATGGGTAGAAGAGAAACACGTATATCCCCTCTCCCCAGGATGCAAAGTACGCCATGCATCCAAGAGGCCCAAATCCCCAACAAGGTTTTTGAATGAAGCCCTGGATCCAACAGATTCCGAAGATGAGGGAGGCATACAATCCAACCCTGGATCCAGTGTTATATTCAAGTCTCCCATACAGACAACCATGGTCTCCAGCCTGGAAGAGACATATGATAATGCCTCCCGCATGATAACTGGTGAGAAAGGTGGTGGAACATACCTGTTCATAAGCAAGAATGGGAGACCCCATATTTTGCATGGCAAAAAGACATAACGTCCGTTAGGATCTGTCTTGATATCAGTAAATGAAAAGTGAAGCGATTTTTTAATCAAAATAGATACCCCCCTGGAGTGGGAAGAGTACGAAGCGTGGTAGTGAGAGCCAACCCATTGTTTTTTAAGATCTAAGACTTTCCCCCCTTGCAGATGTGTTTCCTGCAGGAAAACAACATCAGGGTTTTGTTTTTTAACATGTGTAAGAACCAAGGACCATTTAATCGAGTCATTAAGTCCTCTAACATTCCAGGAGAGGAAACGAATTTTATGTTGAGCCATCATAGATATGAGAAAGATGATCATAGATCAGCTATTATATTAAATATTATCCCCTAACTCTGTAGATGTAACATATTATGTCACAAGAACTCACCATTGAGTAACCCCTTAAGGACCGGCCTCGCACGCACGTGAAGCCGCGCAGGGAGCCTTGAAATCCATGATAGTCCTGGCACGTCATGGGGCCTTATTGGACACATAACATGCCAGGACTGTCATGGGTCCTTAAGGGTTAAAGGGATATTATCAAAAACAAATAAAAAGGGTTCATATACATTTAAATATTACTAATGTTTCTTTATGAAGTGAAAGTTTGAAAATCATTCAGAAATAAATGTGGAAAGTGCCTACAACTAAAGCACGGAGAAGGGGGATGTTCTTCCCTTGTTGTGCACAACCAGTCCCCAGCTGTAACAGAACTTCAGGGCTTTGTACTAGCAATATGTTAGCATGTTTCCAGAAAACAAGTACAGGCCCAAACAAAATCCTAGTCGAGATGAACTACCCTGTGCAAAGTACAAATGGTCCCCAGCCATAACAGAGCTGTGGGGCCCTGAACACAACAGTGGACCAATGCTCTGCGCAACCTCAGTGAAACTGTTCAGTGGCTGGGGAGAATGGTAAGGTGGGATTGACAAAAAAGGCACATGAAAAGGGATGGTAAATGGGGAAAAGATAATGCATAGAACCACTCATCCATTACATGCAGTTCAATATACAAAAAAGAAAAACGTCCCTTACCCATGAGCTTTTTAAACAAAAATGCTTTCCATCCAATAAATTAATTTGCTAATTTTTTTCAGGTTATGATCCAACAAACAATAATCACATTTATTAGGTATGTGTGATGTCATTCCCTGTTTTTCTGACTTTTCTTGCCAGATATTCTTTTTTTCTTGTGGTTCATTTTTCCCCTCCTTATTCTCTGATGCTTTTGCTGAGCCTTTATCAAGCGCCGGAACTTTGTTTCGGTGCACGATCAAAGTGTTCCTGTTGTGAACTAGTATTGTTCCAGTGTTTCCTGTGATTCCATTGTTTGACTCAGCTTTCCTTTAATTCTGTATACATTTCCTGATTTGGCTCTGTATCTGTGTTCCTGGTTTGACCTTGGCTCTGTTTCTTTGACTCCTCTTCTACCTGCCCCTCATGTACTGCCTTTGCCCGATTGTTTTTTGCCTCCTGCTTGTTCAACTTCTCTTCTGTCTCATCCCTGGTACCATTTCTGCCCGTTTGTTACCGAAAAGGCTTGTTGACCATTCTTAATTCGACTCCGGAGGTTCCTCTGCACCCACCTGTTGGGTTTGACTCCTTCAATCCCCTTGGACTTTGACTTGGCTGCTCCTGGTTCCTCCTGTTCCAGTATTTCAACAGAAGACACCTATGCTGCTGGTAAGTTTTCTATATTGATTCCTGTCTCAGTGAGTAGTAACTGTATCTAGGGTTGTCATCCAGCCATGTGTCTTTGTAGCCAGTACCTTTAGCAAGGAGTATGCCACAGCAAAGGCAGCTGCTGCAAGCTAGCCATGCTCCCCAGCCAGCGCACCCTAGCATCTTGCTCACTGAGGCCTATTCAGCAGTATCTCTTGTTTTGTTCTCAGTTATTTGTTATTTATATTTACAGCAATCTGATTCCTCTTTGTTGAGTCTCCACTCTACAAAGTAACATCCAGGCAGCTTACATTGGGTGCTCCTTAGCCTGAGCATCACAGTTTGTTATGGTAAGACAGCAAGCATCAGGAAAACTTTATACCTGTGAAAGCAGAGCTAATAACCTTTATCAAAAGCTGGTAGAATCTGAAAATCAGAATTATTACATGTACCTTTCTACCACATCTCTTCCTTAATCCATTAAGTGCCAGAATGGTGTCCAACATATTGCCTAGAAATGTTTTTTTGTACCACTCTGACCCTCAAATTGATACAATTTTAATTGAAATAATATATACTAAAACAATAAAAGCAGAATTCATATGTATACAGAAATGAGGGGTGTGTATGTGTGCGCACATGCATTTTCCATTGTCTGCTCCATTCCCTGTAAGTGAAAACATGTAGGTGGAGGGAGAAGAAAAGGCAATGGGGGTTATGCACTAAGGAGTGATAAAGAGGTGATAAAGCAGAGATGACTTCTCCAGTGATATTGCTTCTGAATGAATTAATATGTTTATTTATATAGCGCCACAAGTGTATGCAGAGCTTTACATTGCTTCTCCAGTTCCTATGTTATTCTATGGAGCCTATGCACTAATATAATAATAATAAGTATAAAAAATAGAATAAATGCATGTAGAGATACGCACTCACAGTATATATGTTTCAAAATCTCAAAATGCATTAAAACAGCACCATTAAAGAAAATATAAAGCAAACAATAGCAGCAACATTTCGGTCCCCTTACCGGGACTTTTTTCAAGCCAAAAGTGCAAGTAATAACAATGATATTTAAACAGAAAATGTTACTCACCATGTGAACATCAAACCCTGGGAAATCCCATTTCTAACACTGCTGTATACACCAAACGTGTGTGCATTAGTCGCACTGGATGTGTCATCACAGAGCACCTATCACGTGATTCAACTGAGTATTCAGTGCACGGCATTAACACACCTCTTGTGTGTCAAGCGGTTGTCACAGCAATAATCTTGCACTCAAGAAGAAGGCTACTGTACATACATGTGTATATATATATATATATATATATATATATATATATATATAGGGCTTAAAATTTGAAGTCTTTTACTACTAGCCAGACCAGAAAAGTTACTCGCCACTGCAAGCCAAAACATACCCACCAGGGCTGAATTTCTACTCGCCAGGGCTAAATTTTCACTCACCATTGGCTAGTGGCGAGTGGAAATTTTGAGCCCTGATATATATATATATATATATATATATATATATGTGTGTGTATATATGGATAGATAGATATATTGATATCCAAAACTCCCACATTCTACGCCCACTCTTACACTCACAGTCTTGCACACAGACATACAATCATACAAATATACTCGCACTTACACAGTCTCATGTTCACACACTCAAACATATACTTACACACATATACACCCACTCTCACACACTCATATTCACACACACACTCACAACCACATACTCTCACACAAACACACACTGACACACTCTGTCAGTCACACAGGCACACACATGCACACTGACACACTGTCAGTCACATACTCCGCAGGGTTTACTACATGGAAACAATATGTGACATCACAATAGCACATGTCAATGAAGATTAGTCACCAGATAAAAAGTCCAGACCAATTTAATTGAGAGCTCACTTGAGAAACTTGAACTAGCTGTAGGGCCGGCACTACCTATAGGCGAGGTAGGTTCCGGCCTAGGGCACACATCTACTGGGGAGCAGAGGCAGGGCAGAGCCGCACACACCTCATTGGCTGCTGTGTCTGACTGTGAAAGGTACGGATGGCACTTGTAGTGTATGGAGGAGAAGTCTACATGCACACCTCTCTTAAAGGGATAGTAATGTTTAATAATGAAAGCAGCTCTAATTAATCATCATAGTATTTGGACTTTGGAGAGTGTTATTTCAATTCTGTCAGAATTCTGCTGTTATCTGTCTGGTCTATAGACTGCACTCCACATCTGAGAAGAGATGGCTTACACTAGGTAAAAGGGGCGGAAGGGGAAACTTTGCTTGTGAATATCTCTCAAACAATAAAGGTCACTGTCTGCTTCCTCAGGGCTTACAGAGGGAGGCGCTTCAAAGGGTTAAATACCAACCTCAAATCACATGACACGACATGATATCCAGCACCGGCCAAGTGCTATCCCCTGACAGCCTACAACTCCATTTATAACAACCTGTTATCATTAGTACTCAGCACATATAAAATAAAAACCAGAAACCAAAGAAAGAGACACATTCTCTATCATCTAAAATCACTCCTTATATATAAAAAAATATATCTACTTTTTTATGTCACATTATTTACAATATCCATTCCTACTTCTCCTATGTTTGAACCTACCTACTAGTAACCATCTACTATATAAATGCTGCAATATCTAAATCTATATTCAGGCCATTAGGACTTAAGGTCTTTAGATGGTATATCCAATGTATTTTCCTTTGCCTCAATCTCAATGTTCTATCTCCACCCGTTCTCCCCATTTTTACCTGCTCAATGGCCATCACTGTCATATTCTCTGGATTGCATAATGGACTTAGTGCATCTAGGCCTAGGAATTGTTATTTGTCCCCCATGGTGCAGTTGATTTTACTCCAGAATAACTCCAGCTTGCTTTTATGAATGTGGGCTATTGTTTTTATTTTAGATGGCAAATGTTTACTTATTGGTTTCCAGAGAAAGCCTGCCTACCCCATGATTAAAACATGAAAACATCAAACAGGCTTTTTTTTTTTTTTTTTTTTTTTAATTGTCAGGAATCTCAGAACTTCTTGAAAACAGATTAAGCTGTTTACTCAAATGAACTGGCATACAATAAATCATTACATTAGTGAATATGCATCTAGCACATGTATACTTTCCAAAATTATTCATCATACATAAATAAATGACACATGGAAATGTATCTTATATCTCATTCTGCATTCAATAAAATCATATTGTTCTTTATTAGAATGCCCATTTTAACAAAACTCCCCAGTGATATATCCTTTAACCCTTCCAGAGAGGTATGCAACGCATTGTGTTGCAGTGATTTGGATACCTCTCTGGCACTCAAAAGTTTAAAATAAATCATTCAAGGCCATGTTCAGATGAGCAATTGAAACCTAGCAGTGCTAGGAATTTGGGAATACTGGGGCCCAGTGGATACCACAAAACATATTTCTTCCATCTTTCCATCACACAGACCAATGATTCCTTTCCTAGATCATGGAATTGGGAATCTCTGGTTTGGGTGAGCATGCCTTTTTTAAAAGGGATCTCTCACCTAACTTATGAGCATTACATGCATATAGGTGATAGCTCCCCTTTAAGTATTTTTTTTTAATTATAATTATAAAGGAGAAATGGTAGGTGCTAAATTGGTAAATGAATTGGAATATATTGCTATTCTAAGGATTATATATTGACCAATTGATTCTTATTTGCTATTGGATTATGTTTCTGAAACAGATAGCCCTAAAGTATTATTGAAAAAGGAACAATTTAAGGAAATCTATATTTGTAAACTTATCTGTATGTGTCTTTTTAAAATAATCCTTGCTTTTATCAGTTGTGTTTTTAATATATATATAAATGCTTACTATATAGTGGGAGCTCTGATATTTTTGTAATCATAGCTTCTTCTTTTACAGAAGTAAAATGGATATGAAACCAGTTATAGTAGTCCATGGAGGGGCTTGGGCAATCCCAGATTATCTTGCAGAAAACAGCAAAGATGGTGTAAAAAATGCAGCAAAATGTGGATTTTCTATTCTTTCAAATGGTGGAAGCAGTGTGCAAGCTGTTGAATCTGCAGTGCGGATGCTTGAAGATGATAGAACCTTTGATGCAGGTAATGATTCAGTATATTTTCTGACAAAACAAAAATGAAGTTATAATATAATATTCCTAAGAACAGAAATGCTTTTCTTTATAAGATGATCAAGAATAATTTCTAAATCATCCTATATAACAATTTGCTAAATCGTGTGTAACGCCGCGAAATGCGCAGTACACACTGCTGCACGTGCTGCAGTCATGTGCAGTAGAGACTGCCCACGCCGCGGCTGATACAGAGCTGGGCACTCCGAAGGAGTGTCCAGCTCTGTATGAGCCGTGGCACGGGCAGTCTCTGCTGCGCGTGACTGCTCCGCGACTGGGTGGCAATGGCACTGTGGCCCGTGTAACGGGCTGTTCAACTAGTTATTTATATAAAAGACCAGGGGGAGATACACTAAAGGTCGATGCTGTGGTGATATGATTTTGTCAGTGTGTTCATAGTACTTTGACTTTTCAATGTAGACGCACATCTCCATATGCACTAAATTTAGGGATGCAAGGGGAGGGTTGGAGAAGTTCCCCATTAGCATACAGGATTGTCAAACTGCTGCCAACGTGGAAGGGATGCCTCCCCATCAGCAGCAGTACGACAATCCTGAAGACTGAGAGCATTTTCCCTGCTTCCCCACTTGGCCAGTAGGGGAGTGGAATGGATACTTTCAGCACCACAAACAGCATCACTCCCTTAACCCTTTTAGTGCCACAGGGATGTGCATTGTGGATCCCCATGGCACACAAAGAGTTAAAAAAAAAAAAGTACACCAAGCAGTACACAATCATCCCCTCTGCTCTGTATCATATTTCATACATGTTCTGCACTCCCAATGGAACACAGCTGGGGATCAGGCATTGTCCATGGGGATCTGTGGTTTGTTACCTTGCCCACTGGCAGCCACACATCCTCTGGGCTAGGAAACATGGCTGGGAGGGTCAGGCAGTGTACGTGAGTCTACCACACAATGGTGATGTTCCACAAGTTTCCCCACAATACTTACTTTAAACATGCTGCTCCACAGTTAATATTTGACATATGCTGCCCCCACCCACAGTTAAAATTCAACATATGCTGCCCCCCCACAGTTCCAATTTGATATATGTTGCCCCATAGTGATAAGTCGACATATTCTGCCCCAACACAGGTCCAATTCAACATATGCTGCCCCACAGTTCCAATTCAACATATTCTTCCCATCCACCCCTCAAATAGTGCCGTGTAACTAGGGATGGGCGAAAATTTCTGCCTTAAACTATAATTGGCAAAAAATGGCACTTTTCATTTGGTGAAAAATTTCCTGTGAAAAGTGCCCATTTTCTGCTTTTTTCTCCTAACTCATTCCATTGAAATCAATGGGAAAATAGAAGTTACACACAACACATAGCAAATATTATTTTATTTCCCAAAGGCATAGTATAAAAGGGGCATGAGGGTGCCTGTGTTGGTATGGTGTGGGGAAAGAATCAGTTGAACAGGAGATTATTTGGTGGGTTGTTTACTGGGATTGGGGGGCACTTAATAAAAAAAATCCTAAATAAATAAAATAAAATAAAAATCATAAGACATGGTATAAAGGGGTCTGAGGAGGATGCCTGTGTTGGTGAATGAATTAATCACTTGAACAGGGAATTTGTTTTTTGGGGGGGGGTTCTTGACTGCTATTGACGGGACAGTTAATAAAAAAATAAAGCAATAAAATAAAATAAGAAATTTGTATGTAAAGTGATACAGACCGGAACCTCCTGACATAAGCTGCCACCGGGGTGGACTGATACTTGACTTGATAGAGTATTTTGTAGAGGATGATTTGTTTGATTTGTTGTTAGAGTCCTTTGTAGGACTTAGACTTATTAGAGGCCCGAGCCCTCAAGAAACATTGGTTTGTAGGACTTGTTAGAAACAAACTCCACCAAAAAAGGTGTTTATATTTTTGTAGGACTAGTTGTTTAAGCAGCAGGATGATTAGGCAGCTGAAAGGGAATGGGATCAACAATAACAGTAACATGGGAGATGGATGATGAAGGTTCCACTTGCCACGACTGGCTCCAGTGATGCACCTGAGGCAGTAGCAGCAGAATAAGTAGCCCCTAGTATATGGGCAGAAAACACGGAGTTGGCCATTAAATCTTCTCCAATACCCCTCCTCCAAAATCATCATGGGTGTGTTGTTATTAGAATATATTTTTTCCCATGAGAGCAGGAACAGAGGGTCTCATCAGCAACTGCAATGTGCACAGTGTGTGTGTGTGTGTGTGTGTGTGTGTGTGTGTGTGTGTGTGTGTGTGTGTGTGTGGTAAAAAACATCTGGGGGCAAACCTGTATCCAAACATCATGACACCCAAAGCCAAGTACTGCCGCTGTCACTGTACCCCTTTTCCAGACCCGCTAAGGGCACATGACAACTTGCTGACAGTTAAATAGTAATGATGAACAGTCCCTGCCACCATCTTAGCATATTCTGCAGGACGGAATCTCCGTAGATGCAGCTTGATGCACTGATTGCGATTCTGGCATGTGTGGTCAGTGCACCACACAGTGTGCGATGGGTAGAGACGAACTTCCACATCCTAACATCAACAGAGTGACTATCATTTGGCGGGGGAGGTAATGAACAAGGTGGATTAGCAGAAGATGTAGTTACCCTAGAAGGTGATGCCGAGCTACTTGTTTCACTCGTCCTGGTACTTCCAGTCTCTGCCTGGGTTGTTCTATTCCTCCTCCTCTTTGATCTCTCGCCTCCCTGGAGAGTCAGGGACAGCAAAAATGGTGCTTGATTTCTGTGGTGGGTGTTTGCCTTTAACATGTTTGACATAAATGTCATGGTGTCTGTGTTTCATGTGTGATATCAGGGCACTTGTGCCAAGGTGTGGTCCCTCCTTTCCTCTTTTCACTGACTTGTCACAAATTGTGCACAATGCCATTGCCGATGACTGTACTGTGCCTGCCCCAAGAGAAAAATAGTCCCACACCCATGATGACTTCAGGGGGAAGGGAACAGATGGAGACGAATGGCCTCTTTCTTCTTGTCCTCCACATTGTCCTTCATTGTCTGTGGCAGCAGATAATGTTGCTGCTACTGCCTCAGATTCAGCACTGCAACTAGGATCAGGATTATTTGTACTGCTGGCAAGTGAAACCTATCCTAGTCCCGCATCACTTGCATACCTGGGAACTCTTCGGTTCTGCCCCGGAGACTCCTGGTTTGACAATGAATTACCGGGTCTCCAGGACAGAGTCAGATTCTACGGATGTGAGGAAACCCTGCCCACTTGTGCTCAATCCCACCCTGTTCCTCCCACTCCGCACCCTCTCTACCCCTTCCCTAGTGCATTCTATATGTTTTTTTTATGTTTAGTAGTCCCGCCCCTCCTCACGATTAAGCTCTGCCCCTTTTAAATGCCGCAAATTGCGTCATTTCTGTACCCTCATCGGCATTAGAGGGCTGTCCTCCGGGCAGCCCCAAGTAAGAAGTTCCCAGGTATGATCACTTGTTGACCCCATTCCCACTTTGTCCACGGTGGTATGTGGCACACTAGCTTGCTCCTCAGCATCCTGCTGCCCTTGCACCTCAGCATCAGAAGGAATTAGAACAGTTGCAAGTGATGAACATGCTCATCCTTGTCTCCCATTCCTTCTCAGTTTCTGCTACAAAGGCCATCAATGTCTCTTCCACCCCAGCTTCTCTAGCATCATCAGCACCACCCCCACTAGTCCCTACATGCTGTTGTTGCTGCTGCTCTGTTCCAGACATCTCACTGCTGCTTGGAGGAGGTGATGAGCAATGTGACAGAGGGTCCCCTAATGTCACACTTGTCATTTCCTTTTGACCTGAAGAAGATGGCAGACTAGCACTAGCAGCAGTAGCAGCAGGCACAGGTGATCTGTGCACCTGCTGGTGGTGATGGTATTAATTCTGAGCCTGCTCTCCCCCAACACCAGTTCTGGCCTCTTAAGGATCATGTTCCACTTGGACACTGTAGTGAAGGGAAGGGGACTCCCAGAGCCAGAGGAATGGTGTGGGCTCCCTTGACTGCTAGTCTGGACGCTCTCAAATGTTTCCCCTACCACTCCGGCTACTAAACCATTACTGCTACTACTACTAACACCAACCACATCAAGTTCAGCCGCAGAGTCTTCCTCCTCAGTTTCACAGTCACTAGTATATTGTTGATTACCCCCTCTATCACTCCTAATTCTAACAAGCTGCTGGACCTTAGTAGCAGTAGTACTAGCACTGGAAAGACTGCTTGGGAATGGCAAGTGTGATTTAGGGTCCCTTGCTGTCACACTTGCATCATTTTCTCCTTCCCCCCCTGAGTACTACAAGAAACACTAGCAGCAGGCAAAGTATTGGTGGCAGCAGGTTCAGCACTAGCAGCGGGTTCAGCACTGGCACAGGTTCAGCACTAGCAGCAACACTACACTAGTGGCTACAGGTACAGCAGTGGTGGCACTGGCAGCAGGGGCAGCACGTCTGGCAGCAGGTACAACACTAGTGGCTGCAGGAACAGCAATGGTGGCACTGGTAGCAGAGGCAGCACGTCTTGCAGCAGGAATAGGCAGCTGACCTGTTCTGCTGTCACTAGTACTACCCTTTTTTCCTTTCCTTCCTATTCCCTTTTCTCCCTTCCTTCCCTTTTCTCCCTTCCATCCCATTCCCTTTTCTCCCTCCCTTCTCATTAAATTCCTCAAGATCCCTTGGGGTGATTTAGGGGGACTGGACAGCCTTGGTTCTGCACTGCTAGTCACTTCCTCCTCATCCTCCACAGACTCAGTGGACTCAGTTCCTCTTTTTGCTGTTCATAGTGATAGTAGTCACTATGTGCCTCTCCTGCCTCAATTTTTCCAAAATATCACAGAAGAACAGCACAGCACATCTATCTCGCTCTGTAGCTGCTTCTATTGTGTCTGCCTTCAGCAAAATCATCACATTTTTATAGCAGAAGTACGAAAACAACGTAAATCAGTGGGAGAAAACTTTCTAGCCATTGAAAAAAATGGCAAAAAATTTTGGGCAATGGGTGAAAGATGCAAACATTTTAAGCACTAGTTTTAAAGTGGATTTTCCCATGAAAAATCGGATAACAGCGTGGTTTTCTTGAAATGTCTCTCGGGAACATGGCGACAACTTTTGTCCATCCCTACATGTAACCTACCTATAATGGCTTTTAAAACCTCTCTTACACAAATGTAATAATTCCCTCCTGCATTTTATTTAGTATCCCACTAATATAGGTTTTCTGAAGTAGTCCTGTGACCATTGCTCCAGTTAGTTGGTACCTACTTCTGCTGTACTGTGTTGTTATTTAGGTTGTGTCTTTTAGCTTGCCACTATGAGATCCCTTTATTTGAGAGCTTTGGTATGCAGTCCATTTCCTTAGATAACCTATTTCCTTTGTCCGTAAGGAAGACACCTTCCTTATTATTATGGTGGTAATAGATGCCAGGGAATTCTAAAGATAATCTAGAATATTCATGAGAAACTTCATGAGACTTCATGAGTGTTGGTATCATGTCTGCCTTCTTGCCATAATGTGGTGAATCACAAACCTTGAGTAGAGGTTATCATGTCGTTAAGAGATTATCCTGTCAGTAATATTATTAGAAGGGGTGATACCATGATCCACTACAATGCTAGGTATTTCCTTTGGGATAAATATTGTGTTTGATAAAAAATGCTACAGTTTTTCTGAAAAACAGTTATGTCTCCATGTGGCTCTGAGACATTGACCAACTCAATCAACTAAACTATGAAGGAGATATAACAAAGTAATCTGTCCTAAACATGTTATAGTCTCTGAAACTGTTCCTGGTTCTGATATGGAGTTATTATGGGTCTAGAAAGAGAACCGAATGAACCCTTAGTGTAACCACTGGGAATCATTCAGGGTCCTTGGTATTGGAACTATGGTGCACTAGCTGAAATCCTGATTCACATGGGGATTTTCAGGTGTGTTAAAAAGGGGTACAAGCTGGAAAGAACAGTGTTTGCTCACTCTTTTCTTTCTGCATTTCATTACTTTATCATGATTATTTCAAGTACGAACAATAAACGTTAGGAAGTGTGATAAGAGGAAACCAGTGCCTTGCAGACTTAATAATTTAAAGATAAAACATGGATAAAAGATTTGGAATTGAAAGAAAGCAATCTAATTATTTTTGTTGCCTTGAGCATTGTATTTACTTAAAAGCTCATGACATTAAAACAAATATTTTTCACAGGCAGTCAGTACTAGAGCTACCAGAATGGTTGTAGCGAATAGCTGTGAAATTGATTATCTGATTTATTCTATAAGCTTTAAGGCATAAATGTTTGCTTTTGTTACAAACTGAATTGTGTCCTGCAGGTCACGGTGCTGTACTGAATGCCGATGCTGAAGTGGAGCTTGATGCAATCATAATGGATGGCAAAAATCTGGCTGCAGGTGCTGTTTCTTGCATAAAGAATATTTCTAATCCAATCACTTTTGCTCGCTCAGTCTTAGACAAGGTACAGTACTGAACCTTTTACCATAAATATTGCCTTTTTTAAATGAACAGTAATGCTTAATAATATACAAAAACACACTATATATATATGTGAAAAAAAGGTTTGTGAAAAAATGCTTTTAAGTAAGAATGCTTTCAAAAATAGACATGTCAATAGTTTATTTTTATCAATTAACAAAATACATAGTGAGTGAACAGAAGAAAAATCTAAATCAAATCAACATTTGGTGTGACCACCCTTTTCCTTCAAAACAGAATCAATTCTTTTAGGAACTCTTCCCAAAGTGAAGCATGGTGGAGGTTCCTTGCAAGCTTGGGGCTTCATTTCTTCAAATAGACTTGGGGATTTAGTCAGTATTAATGGTTTCCTCAAAGCTGAGATGTACAGGCAGATACGTATCCATCATGTAATAATATCAAGGAGGCATCTGATTGGCCCCAAATGTATTCTGCAGCATGACAATGACCCCAAACATACATCCAACATCATTAAGAACTATCTTCAGCATAAAGAAGAACAAGGAGTCCTGGAATTAATGGTATGGCCCCCAAAGAGCCCTGATCTCAACATCATCAAGTCTGTCTGCAATTACATGAAGAGAGAGAAGCAACTTAGGCTGCCTAAATCCACAGAAGAATGGTGGTTAGTTCTCCAAGATGTGTGGAACAACCTACCTGCCAAGTTCCTTAAAAAATAGTGTTCAAGTGTACCTGGAAGATTTGACGCTGTTTTAAAGGCAAAGGGTGGTTACACCAAATATTGATTTGATTTAAATTTTTATTCTATTCTCTCATAATACGTTATGTTAATTGATAAAAAAAAATAAACTATTAATATGTCTATTTTTGAAAGCATTCTTACTTTACAGCATTTTTTCATACCTGCTTAAAACTTTTGCACATTACAATATATATATATATATATATATATATATATATATATATATATATATATATATATTTATATATTTGTATCTATCTATCTATCTATCTATCTATCTATCTATCTATCTATCTATCTATATATCTATACACATGAGATCAACACCTTTAGAGTGCTCTGGACTTCATGAAATTTGGCTAATCCAACAACCTCTTTCAGAAGTCTATTTGGGGAGCAGCAGCAGCAAAGTAATCTCTCTAACCCCTTAAGAGTTAAAAATGTATAACAGTATGTTGTCTCCCAGGTGCTCGGGTTCAGCATTTTTCAGACATGGCAGACATTATTGGGGTGGGCTGTTAGTGATCCAGCTATCTTGGTACATATTGGTACCAATGACAAAGTAGAAGGAAGATGGAGGTCCCTAAAGAATGATTACAGGGATTTAGATTCAAGGCAAGGATCTCTACAGTAGTGTTTTCTGAAATACTACCTGTGCCATGCTCCAGTGCAGGTAGGCAGAGAGAGCTCAGGGAGATTAATGCATGGCTGAAGTACTGATGTAGGAAAGAGGGTTTGGGGTTTTTGGACTACTATGCTGACTTTGGTCTTAGGTACAATCTAAATAGAAGTGAAGGGCTACACCTAAATGATAGGGGAGCCACATTGCTAGGAGAGAGAATGCTAAGAAGGTTGGAGGAGCTTTTAAAATAGGAAAGGAGGGAGGGTATAGATAGAAAAATGGGGTAGATAGAGTAAATAGGAACTGGGTCCAAGTAAATGTAGCCAATAGGGAGGAAAGCCTATTAAATGAAGATGTAGAAAAAATGCATGTAGGGGGTAAAATATGTAAAGACTTCAAAATTAATTTTATGCTAGCAAACACAAGACGTATGGTAGATAAAATTGGAGAACTCAACTTGCCGGTGGTTAATGAGCGTTTGGACCTAATGGTATGCCTTAAACATGGTGGAATGATACAAATGATTGGGATGTAAATGTAGAGGGTTATTCCCTGTTTAGTAGAGAAAGGGTTCATAAAGGGGGAGGTGTGTGCTTATATTTGAAACCAGAGCTAAATCAAATTTTAAGGGGTGATATTAGTGAGGAAACTGTCCATATTGTGGAGTCCTTGTGGGTAGAAACTGAAAACAAACATGGTGTAAAAGGTAAAAAAATGGTGTTGGTGGGTATATTCTACAAACCTCCAAATATTGATGAGAATGTTGAGGTCCAACTGCTATTGCAAATAAGGAAAGCTGTGCAGATTGGGCATAATATAATTATGGGAAATTTTAACTTTTTGGATGTCAACTAGGAAAATGAGACTTGCCAGAGTGCTAAGGGATCAAGTTTTTGAGCATGCTTTGGGAAAGCTACATGTCACAAATGGTGGAAGTGCTGACAAGAAATAACAATGTATTGGGCCTAGTGATAACGTATAACATAGACATGGTGTCCAATATTAAAGTAAGTGAACATTTGGGAAACAGCGATCACAGTATGGTTACATTTGAGATCAGTTTGGCAAAGCAAAACCATATAGATTTGACCAAAACACTTAATTTTAAAAAAGCAAACTTCAATTGTTAAGAGCTTCAATGCAACACATAGACTAGGATACATTATCTAAAGGGAAAATGCTGAGAAAAATTGGTCAGAATTCAAATTTAGGTTGCAGAAATATACCCAACAGTATATATCAGTGGGGAACAATGCAAAAGAAGTAGATCACAGTCAATGTGATTAACTGCAAATGTAAAGAAGGAAATGGCTAGTATAAAAAAAAAAATGTTTTCAAATTTATAAATGGCACAAAACCTAAGAGGGAGTGCATTGGACCTTTCAAAAATGAGATGGGTGAGTTTATTAGAGAGGATGTGGAAAAGGCTGATGTTCTAAACACTTTCTTTTCATCAGTATATACAAGGGAACAAGGAATGGTTGAGAACCTCCTCAAGTAACAAGTAAAACAATACCATTATCAGATATTGGGTTAACACAAGGTAATGGGAAGACTGAACAAAATTAAGACTGACAAAGCACTGGGTCCTGATGGTATACATCCAAGGGTTCTTCAGGAACTCAGTGCAGTGTTAGCAAGACCCCTCTCTTTACTCTTTAACTGTTCTCTCAGCACGGGCTCATTGCCACAAGATTGGTGTAGAACCAAGGTAGTGCCTCTATTTAATAAGGGAATTAAAACAGAACCTAGGAATTATAGACCTGTGAGTTTGGTCTCTGTAGTGGGAAAACTGCTAAAATGGATAATAAAGGATTATATTCAGGATTACACCACCAAAAATAAGATTATTAGCAGGAATCTACATGGTTTTATAAGGAAAGGCAGAAGGACCAGTGCACACTTAAAATATTGTACTTCAAGAAGGGGCGCCGATATTTAAAGGGAAACGGTGCTCATAATGTAATTATTATAATGGAATGGAATCAAAAGAGAAGAGTAGCCCTGCATATCAAGCACTCATATGGACCTCCAATCTTACCTCCCCCTAGTTGGATTACATAAACATGGAAACATAAAGTTTATTGAATCAATATTATAAAATTGGCGAATTAAAAATACATTGCAACCATATATTTCTCATAAATCCAGTCATCGTAGACTGAAAAATAATGATAATATTAATAATCTTTATTTATATAGCGCCAACGTATTCCACAGTGCTTTACAATAGGAGATAGACATATAGAGATATTAAATAGTACAAATCATATGTGCAGAACAGAAGGATCAGAGGGCCCTGCTCGTGAGAGCTTACAATCTAGAGGAAGGTGGGTAGGATACAGAAGGTATATAAGGTGAATCTCATGAATCCAATCTTCATAGACTGAAACTAATGACTAAAGCAGACTAAAGCTCACTGCTATAAGGCTCTTGGATCCTGTTGTTATTAAATGACGAATTTGGTCATAAATAGTGATTTGAAACCTGTTAGTTCTGATGTCCCTATATTTGGGTTGTTCAGAGGTGGTTTCTAACATATCTTGATATTGGAGCCTATAGATACTGAGTGAGACTACATCTACCCAAAATCAGAGGCAGTTTGGCTCTGTATAGATGCAGCTAAGAAGATAAAGAAAGAAATGTGCAATAAGGCTTAATTATGGGATATAAAATGTAAATGTTGATGCCTCTTAGCTCTGAGGTGGACAGTCTGTCATCCCACAGAGTCTGCTTCAAGATACCATGTGTAGCAAGATCCTAAAATACCTGACAATGTAGATAATGCTACAGAGTCCAGTGTGAATGATTAAAGCAGACTAAAGCTCACTGCTATACAGGCTCTTGGATCCTGTTGTAATTAAATGACGAATTTGGTCATAAATAGTGATTTGAAACCTGTTAGTTCTGATGTCCCTATATTTGGGTCGTTCAGAGGTGGTTTCTAATATATCTTGATATTGGAGCCTATAGATACTGAGTGAGACTACATCTACCCAAAATCAGAGGCAGTTTGGCTCTGTATAGATGCAGCTAAGAAGATAAAGAAAGAAATGTGCAATAAGGCTTAATTATGGGATATAAAATGTAAATGTTGATGCCTCTTAGCTCTGAGGTGGACAGTCTGTCATCCCACAGAGTCTGCTTCAAGATACCATGTGTAGCAAGATCCTAAAATACCTGACATTGTAGATAATGCTGCAGAGTCCAGTGTGAATGAAAAGCAAACCACTAGCAGTAAATAACTACTTGCGGCTAGAATTGTGTAACATGTATAAGATACAATATATCTATGGGATGTGGCTGTGAGCGGAAAAATAGTCACATAACCGCTACATCAGCAATCAAAGTATTGAGTATAGAGCCGATATTGCAGCAGTGGCTCACGTCTGATTAATGCTATTTCAATGGTTAGGCTTTCTGTGAATTATGTGGAGAATTTAAAATGCATATACATTAGCAAGATACACATATGTTGTATCTGTTATATTTAGACATAACCATATCTATACTTATACCTATGTAGAGTACTCATAGCCGTTTTGTGTGTAGCAATATTCAACTTACCTAGACCAGTGGTTCTCCATCTTTTTTTGTTCAGGGCATCCCTAACACACAGTCTAGAACATTCGGTGCACACCTAACATATTTAATGTACTTTATCAAGGGCATAAGAAGGGTACAATACATAAATACACAGTTATTATTAGGTCTTATACATATTGTGCATAACAATTTCTATAAATCTTTATTTAAAAGTACATTTTTGTTAGTCTTCATAGAAAACATGGGGCACCCTAAGTTGATGTTCGTGGCACACCAAAGTGCCACGGCACCCTGGTTGAGAATCACTGATCTAGATGGATACTAGCCACTTTAATTGTCGGCTGCTAATTTCGCATTTTTATTTGTCTAGCTTTTTTAGAGCTATTTATACTATTGAACCACTCACTAACATATCATCAGAAATATTGTGGTGCAGCATAGCTCTGTCCGTTCATTCTACCATATACCTTTTGATCAGACGTGAGCCACTGTTGCGATATCTGCTCTATACTCGATTCTTTGATCGATGATGGGGTGTTTATGTGATTACTTTTCCGCTCACAGTCACATCGCATAGATAGATAGTATCTTATCTATGTTACACGATTCTAGCTGCAAGTAGTTATTTACTGCTAGTGGTTTGCCTTTTCATTCACACTGGGCTCTGCAGCATTATCTACATTGTCAGGTATTTTAGGATATTGCTACACATGGTATCTTGAAGCCGACTCTGTGGGATGACAGACTGTCCACATCAGAGCTAAGAGGCATCAACATCTGAATTTTATATCCCATAATTAAGCCTTATTGCACATATCTTTCTTTATCTTCTTAGCTGCATCAATACAGAGCCAAACTGCTTCTGGTTTTGGGTAGACGTATCTCATTCAGTATCTATAGGCTCCAATACCTAAATATATTAGAAACCACCTCTGAATGACCCAAATATAGGGATGTCAGAACTATCAGGTTTCAAATCACTATTTACGACCAAATTCATCATTTAATTTCAATAGGCTCCAAGAGCCTGTATAGCAGTGAGCTTTTGTCTGCTTTGATCATTAGTTTCAGTCTTTGAAGTAGAATTCATGAGATTCAGTCTATGATGATTGGATTTATGGGAAACATATGGTGGCAATTTATTTTTAATTCACCAATTTTATAATTTTGATTCAATAAACTTTATGTTTTAATCAGTACTTCTATCCATATTTATGTGATCCAACTAGGAGGAGGTAAGATTGGGGGTCCATATCAGTGCTTGATATGCTGGGCTACTTTTCTTTTTTGATTCCATGGTTTTATAAGGAATAGATCATGCCAAACTAATCTGTTCAGCTTTTATGAAGAAGTAAGTAGGAACCTAGATAATGGTAAGGCAGTTGATGTAGTATATCTAGATTTTGCAAAGGCATTTGATACAGTGCCACACAGAAGACTGGGGTATAAAATAAGAAAACTGGGGCTAGGGGATAACCTTTGCAATTGGATAGAAAACTGGTTGAAAGATAGGGAACACTGTGTGGTTGTAAATGGACAATTCTCCAATACAGTTAAAGCTGAGAGTAGAGAACCACTCGGTTCAGTACTAGGTCCATAACATTTTAACATGTTTATACATGACCTGGAAATAGATATGGAAAGCAAAATATCAATATTTGCAGATGACGCTAAATTATGCAGGGTAATTAATTCAAAATAGGATATTTGTTCTCTACAGAGGGGTTTACATAAAATGTCAGATTGGGCAACCAAATGGAATTAGAAGTTTAATGTGGGAAAGTGTAAAGTCATGCATTTGAGAAGAAAAAATCCCAATGCTACTTATGAACTTAATGGAATCATTTAAGGGGACTCGTTGATAGAGAAAGACCTGGGAATCCTTGTAAACTACAAACTTGGAAACAGTGCCCAGTGTAAAATAGCAGTAGCAAAAGAAAACAAAGTCCTGTCTTGCATAAAAAGGAAGCAAGAGTGGATAACATTATTTTACCATTATACAAATCATTGGTAAGACCTCACCTCGAATATGCAGTGCAGTTGGGCAATAGTTTAAAAAAGGATATTCTAGAACCGGAGAGGGTACAGTGAAGAGCAACAACATTAATTAAGGGAATGGAGGATTAGATGTATGAGGAATGACTAGACAAACCAGGGAAGGAGTACAATGCAGATGAAGATATCTTTTAATGTTACTGGCAGCTCAGTCAGTCTCTCCCTTACTTAGGTGGGCTGCAGAACTCCCCTCTGTGAGTGGGAAGTCTGAAACTCACTGCCCCCTGCATGCGTGTAGTGAAGAGCAAAGAGAAGCAAATGAAGACGAAGGATGTATTGAGGAGGAGCCCATGTCACTCTTCTCCCTGGACCCCTGCTGTGACAGCAGTTTCTAAGTGTTGTTCTTCTTCCCACTCTGTGCCACTGCAGTGTACCAAGATGGGAGGCTGCCTAGATCCATTCTCTGTAAAACATTCTTAGATCCACTTGGAAGCAGGATTCTTCACTGGTCGTATCTAGAAAGCCTCTCTTCCCAGTGTACAGACGTCAGACCTCATGTTGCCAATTTTGGGAGTGTAAAATCCAAGATAAAAGTGGTCCTTTAGGGAAGATCACTATATGTCTTAGTACTGTAAGTTATTTTCCTTTCCAAGCTCATACTTATTCTAGATGCTTACTTTTTAAAATTATTATTATCATCATCTTTATTATTACGTCTATATTGGGACTGTAGGCAGGGCTAAAACAGAGTCATATCATAGTTTTCTAATGATCAGCCTGCATCACATTTACTTTATATGGGGAACAGTGGCAAGTTTACACCACAACAGCATCATATAAACCAGATCCCTACAACTAAATAAATAAAAGGAAAAACCAAACCAGAAGTAAAAAGGTAAGGTCATGCAGTTTTGGGGTAGATTAGGTAAAGGTTTTGGAAAATTGGAAGAATTTCCAGTGTGGTACCACTATATAAAAAGGACAGTAGGAAGGACTCCAACATTTACAGGCCATGAGTCTGACATCAGCAGTTGGGAGATTAATGGAAATTAATATAAACTCTGTTGAAAGAGAGAATTGTTCATATCTGAGGTGTAATGACATGCAAGATCCATAGACACATGGCTTTATGAAGGCAGAATCTTGCCAAACGAATCTGGCTGAATTTTTTTTTATTATGTTACTGAAGCAGTAGACAAGAGTAATATACTATTCTTTTGATACTGTACCACATAGGAAGCAGATTCATGGTTTGGGACTGGATGTAATTGTAGTTGATTGGACAAATAATTGGTTGTAGGACAGAAAGCAGTGTGCAATAGTCAGTGGTATTTATTCAAAGGAAAGATGGCTTACTATTGGAGTGTCACAAAAGTCAGTTCTAGAGACTGTTCTCGTCAGTATTTTCATTAGTAATATTACTGGTGGTATTCAAGGAAAGGTGTGCTTTTTTTGCAGATGAAACAAAAATCTGCACCAAGCTTAACCCTCCAGGAGTGATAAACCAAAAACAGGAGCAGGAGGAATTAGGAAAACTGGAGAAATGGAAAAGAGTATAATTTCTAAAATGTAATGTTTAAAATGAAAGATAATGTATTTAGGACACAGAAATACAGAGGTGAAATACATGCTTAATGTTAATGTGCTGTCAAAAATAAAACAGCAAAAGGACTTGGGAGTATTATTTCAAGTGACTTGAGGGTAAACAAGTAATGCAGTAAAACAGTTTGAAAATAGTAAACTAAGTTCTTGGTTGTATAGGAAAAGGCATTAATAGGAAGATAGGGGGACTACTGCTACACTATAGATCACTGGTAAGACCTTGCCTGTAGTACTGGGTACTTGTTAAATAACTTAAAATTGAAGAAAGAATGGAAAGGGGTGATATGATAGAAACCTTGAAATATATTAAGAAAGTTAATATAGTTCAGGATTGAAGAATGTTTCAAAAAAGAAGAATACTAGAACAAGAAGTCACAAATGATCTAAAGAAAAAAGGAAGAACATTCAGAAGTAATGTGTGTAAGTACTACTTTACATAGAACAACCTCAAAGCAGAGATTGTAAAGAAAAATACTGTTAGGGAATTCAAAAATGTTTGGATAGACATAATTGTATTCTGAAAAGAATTTAAGTCTGAATGTTGTATTAAATATTAAATAGGGAAAAATACAGACTGCCTGTGCTAGATGGTTCTTTTCTGCTATCTAAATCTATGTTCCTATGTAAGGTCATGTTCTCGTCATCTGGGAGGGTATTTTTAAGTTAAGGGTTAAGTCTCTACCAACGTATTATGGGAATGGATAGTACAGCTTTTTGTAAATTTAAGTCTCAGAAAAGTGGAAAGTGGTCATTTGAGAAAAATAATGGAATCATCACTCTGGTTTATGTGGGGGGAACTTTGCAAGCAATTATTTCTAAAACTATAAAGGTTTGAGAGGTTGCACTGGGGGTGATTAATTTATTTTTTAATGCCTATAACATGGGGATTAGAAAATTTTAAGTATTACTATCTCTTTAAGTAGAATAAACTACAGATGTACCTCATAGTCTGTCACTATCTTTACTGTCTTTATAGTCAGTATCACTGTGTCCTAATTATATGTTAATTGGGGGCATGGGATGGGCTAAAAAGTCCAATTTCCTCCCTCTGATTTCCACTTTTCCCATGGAAACCTCCCGCAAAAGTTTTGCTGGCAAATTTCCATCTTATCATTTGTTTAGGAGGAAATTTTCCACAACATAGAATTCTCTTCCACCCTATACTATTGATTTTTTGGAGGGAGATGTTCCCGTCTCATAGAAAAACAGTCCTTAATTTGCAGCTGGCTTCTACTATAAAAGCCAGAACTTCATTGTGGGTTTTGTTAATAGTCAGAGAGGAGTAGATGTGATTTGGGACAGAAGAGAGCTGATAAAAATAAAATTTGTGATTTCTGAATTGTGAGTGACTTAGGGTTAGGTTAGTAAGGGTCAGTCAAGTGAAATTTAGTGTTAGGACATTGAGAGATAGTTATATTGTGGAAGTTAGAGTGGAAGGTCATTCAGATGAATTTCGTGTTAGGGTATTGGGGGTCTTTAAAAATATGTGAGTTAATGTTAGGGCCAGTGAAGTGTGCAGTGTGAATAACATGAGTGATAATTACTCTTTATTAGAGATCCCACTGATATATGAGGCTCATCAAGGTAGGTATAGAATGTTAGGACCACACTCAGTATTAAAATGCATATCTGTTTCTACCTTTATCAGTATCATAAACTCATAGAACACATGAGACCTCTTCCCAAATATTTGGGCTCATGGAACCCCCGGTGTGTGAGAACTCATGGTTGTTGACCATTAGAAGGCATTCATGTCGCTTCACTGTTCTGTTGTGGACCCATTCTGAGTCTTTTTTCAAACTCGTGCCACAAACAATCCTTGCTGATCCTTGCTTTAATATACAGTCTCCTTCAGAATTGAGCCAACATATAATCAAGTGTGTTTGTCTTCTGATTTACCATGATAGTCTTGTGGTCCACCATGTTAACTTAATGTGCACCAGTAAAAGGCATATGTGTTCAGGAACAGTGAGTAGGTACTACTTACTTGGTCACAATTTTCCCTGAAGAAGAAGTCAGACTGCCTTTGAAAAGCATCGGAATGCTATGATTCATACTTATCCGTTCCTGAACACATATACGTATTACCAGTGCACATTAAGGAAACACTGTGGACCACAAAATTAGCATGGCAAATCAGAAGACAAACACAATTGATTGCATGTTGGCTCAATTCTATAGAGGCTGGATATCAAAGCAAAGATCAGCAAGGATCTTTTGTGGCACGAGTTTTAAAATGATGCTGAACAGGTCCATAATGCAACAAAGGAGCAACAAAAATGAGTCTTCTAATGGTTATAATCCATGAGTTCTTGGAATCTATTGACCCAAGTATATTTTAAGGGGTCTCAAGTGTTCAATGGGTTTATGATACCTATAGAACTGGAAAAGTATATGTTTTATATACTAAGTGCGGTTTTAACATTCTATACCTACCTTGATGAGCCTCATATATCGGTGGGCTGTCTAATAAAGAGTAATGATCTGTTACAATTCATCATGATTAATTGTTAGTTCGTATAAAGAAAATAACTTGTTATAATTTAGTCAAATGACCTGTTATTTGGACTTTCTGGTGTGTTTGAACAAGTTATTGGATTCATTTGTAACAGACAAACAGTTCACAGATAAGCAATGCTTTTGACTTCATTTGTTTTTATAACTTTTATTTTTTTTAAGTTGCAACTCCTTACAATTTTTATGGTATTATCAGAATATAGATACATTATAGTACTGCTACTTTACTAGTCACTTTAAGGTTAACTTTGGGGAATGCTAGATAGGTAGAGTAGTTTAGTTCATTTTTGGAAATCTGCTCTGGAACAAGGATCTTTTTATTTTCCATTGTTCGTTTTATATCTTCATTGTTTTTTTTTTTCTGAGTCTGTGTGGAATTCCAGTTATTTGCAAAATAGGTTTACATAGTGCAAAGAAGTATGGTCCATTGTACCGTGCCTGTTGACGTATATTATAACAAACATTGAGATTGAACTGTAACATCCTCCATAAATTTGGGTGTGGTGTCACTAAATATTATCCCATCATTTACATGTTATATCTGTTTTATTACATGCTATCATGTGAGTGTTATAAACAGTGAAGTATGGCATACAAAGGTTTACTTTACAGCATTCACTATTAGGTATAGAGAGTTTCTCACTTCTAGTCAGAGATGTTTGTAGCATCTCTATATTGGGTTAATCTTTGAGACATTATACAGTGCCAAGAAACTAATATTGTTGTGTACCACAAATAATACCTAACAAACAGATGGGATGTCATTTGGTATTGCTATTGTAAAATCTTTTTACAGAGTAACAGTCATTACCAGCATTATGGCTAATTCTTATTACAGAGGAATATTTTGGCTGGATTTAATTCAGTTGTTGGACATCAAACCTATAAGGGTATTGTGGGGGCTTATTTTTGAATGATTATGGGTGTGAGCTGGAATAAATGCAGGATTTTAATATTTTTGGAAATAAATCATCTTTATATTTCTTAAATGTATATATTTTGGTATCACAAGTTGTTACTTTACATGTTTTTATGCATGTTTTATTTTTACATTTCCTTTTTTTAAATAACTTGTCATAGGATTTTTTTTTATCAATAGTCTGTGCTAACTCTGAATTGAAAACAACCCCATGTTAGTTGCAAATAACTAAAACTATATCACAGACATTGGCTCTGTTATGAATTCATAAAACTGGACTCATTTTACCACTACATTTTAATAGTAGCTGACTACAGCCAATTTTTGAATAAGAATAATTTATTGTTTGACTGAGATGTCTTACACTTTATTAATATTTAATTCAAACTGCAGATAGAATTTCTAGAATAAAAGTAACTTTCCATATTCTTCCAAAACAACTGGAATGTAGTTACAATGTGCGGTACTTCTAATGTCAGTTGCTGCTAAAAAATATGTTATCCATTTTCCATTGTAACATAGTAGATAACATAGTAGATAAGGCTGAAAAAAGACATGCGTCCATGAATACTACAGTTACGTCATGCTAAATATAATGCATGTATTTAATTATAATGCATGTATTTTCTAGACTCCACACATAATGCTGACTGGAAACGGAGCTAATACATTGGCTGAAAAGCTGAGTTTTGCAAGAGTCCCAACTGAGGAATTAGTGACAGAGCATGCTGTACAGGAGTGGGAACAATTCCATAAATATAAACAAAGTGTCTCAGGGCTTTTTAACACAGAACAGTAAGTACAATTTTTGTGCAAGGGTTAAATATGCATATAAATGTACACCATACAATTTAACAACATAGATTTTGCAATCAAGCAATTGTTTTACCTTTCAATAAATAATTTTTATCTAAAAATAGCATGTTATATGTAGATAATATAATAAATCTGTCAGTATTATTGGGTAAAGCAGCGCCATATAAAATAAAATAAAATGAATATCCCGTAAGACAATATCGCTGTGTTACTCAACATCTATTACAGAATGTCATTTTGCGTATTTTCCTAAAATGAACTACAGTTGGTGAGACCAGTAGCATTGACAAAAAAGACCAGTGTGGAAGAAATAGATTGACTGACATCAGTATAGTAGTACAATCACATAGTTATCTAAGTTCTTTTCCCCAATGTCTTCTCTTTTAAACCCGGGTTAAGAAAACAGTCATTTTTACGTTCTCTTCATTTTGAGAATAGTCCTCTTGTTCCTTTAAGAACAAACATGAGTAGCAGTTCTATTGGATGAAACATATAAAGGAATTATTTTCTCCATTTTGTATTTCCGTGGTTATAAGGAGGTTGTTGGGGCTTCTTATGTTACCAATTAACCTCTCCAATATCTGGGGCACAGCTTAATAACGGCTGAAGAGCCACCACACCAGCTTTACTAGAGGAAAACTCATGAGCCTGTTCCTTCTGGCTTTTGGGCAGGGGAAGAGATGATCCTATGCTGACCCTCTTCCTTTTTGGACTCAACCTTGTACTCAGAGGCTGGTATCTCCATCCTTTTTTGTCACATTAATGCTTTATAGTCAGATAAGTATTTTAAAGCAATATAAGTATGTTTATTCTACTTTTACTGCTTTACTTCATACTTTAAGGGGTCTCTTGGCTGTGTCAGAGCTTAACCCTTTGAGTGCCAGAGAGGCGTGCAACGCTGTCAAGGATATACTGGAAGGGTTAACAGAAGATCCAATTATGTTGTATATCTTCACATAAATAGATAAAAAATGGGTAATTAAATTAATTTGAGATTTTTACACAAACTAGGTAATGACATGCTACTTCACAGTACAGAGCTGATTAAAATAATCAATTACGCATATTTGTGCAAAAATATATATAATTTATTTATGTAACTATATAATATATATATATATATAATGTGTATATATATATATATATATATATATATATATATATATATAAATTGAAAAAATCAGCACTCACAGGACTTTTAGTATAAGAAAACAAAAAATCTATTTTATTAGATCGACGTTTCGATCCCTCCTGGGATCTTTATCAAGATAGTTAACACGTGTAAATCACCTCCATTTTGTACCCTACACCAGGTGATGACCTCTAACCCCTGAGGTCAAAGTGAAATGAGTCCATGTGCATTAAAAACTTATAAACCCATTTAAAATCAATAGTCCGAAAGAAACAACAAGTCAAATGTCCATAGAAGTTATCGGTGAACTATTTGCATACACATATATTGCTGAGTTATACACCTGAATCCTATAATAAATATTTACCACAGTAATACATGCCGTTCTGTTCATAGGTGCCTGATCACCTATTCATGATGACATCCATGCCGTGCAATACGTGGGTGCCCAATTACTTATTTATGATGACATCCACCAATACCTGGTTTACTGTTCGAGTGGAGCACCCAGGCATTGCAACGCTATCCACACCTATTCATACTTAATTACGATATAGATCTAGTGTCCATATGTATGTGCACATGAAAGAATATTTGTTGAAATGTCAATTGTATCAAAGCATGCTTATAGAGTTACATTGTAGCGCTTACAAGAACACATTGAATCACATAGTATCCAGCAAACTATTCAATTTCTGTTACTACACATATTACGATCACAGGATTTGCAAGTTCAGAAACAGATTCGGAGAAGAAGAATTCTCCACAGTGATGTGCATACTATAATGATCAGGTACTCACTGTCCACCGATTACTAACGGTAACGAGTCCTTCTCCGGTGTCCACGTTCAATTAACTGATTCCACATTCCGACGCCCCCTGGGGGTCAAGGGGACTAGATTGCGCACCCGTTATTCACAGATGCGCTTATCTGAACCCGACCATCACCATAAGGGAGCTTAATACGGGGAACTCAGTACCTCCTGGTTAGGGACATGGGATTTAGTATACAGCTTCCATGGCTATCATAATCCTCTTGTCCCATCCGATTATAGAGGGTGTTAATCGTGGTCATCCAGAATTCCTATGGCCTCCACTATAAAAGTGGATTAGAGCCACATTCCGATTATATTCCATCATGCATATTTACAATGATTGTACCAGTATAGTAATAATGTGTTAAGTGAGCAAACCATATATTGCCTTCTCCAATATCCAGAATTCTTCACCAGATCAAATGATAAATCCCATAGTCTCCTCTATAGGGATCAGAAATATGTTTGTCGAATAAAATTGTGATCCATATTTTTTTAAAATCACTTGCAATCTCCATTTCATACTTTATGTCATAGTTTCAATAGAGTAATATGTGATGATATTTAAATTATTCTCAACATATATTTTACTCTCCCAGGATTATAATCAATCTCTGATAGAACCAATTTGTCACATCCACATGATATGCTCTCCAATTTTTTCATAGATAACATCCATAGGAAATGTTCTCATTCAACCCAAACGGTGTCAAGGTATTTAATCTACGGATCCATCTTATCTCTCTTTGTAATAGCTTCTTTCCCCTATCTCCTCCTCTAATGGCAATAGGTTCATGATCAATAATCATACACCGCATAGAGGCCACTGTGTGATGATGTGCTGCAAAATGTCTCGCAACTGGTTTATCCGAAGTGCCTGAGGTTAACGCATCTCTAATTGATTTTCTATGATTTGCCATTCTGTCTCGGAAGCTTGTAATCGTTTTTCCAATGTACAACAGAGAACAGGGACATTGAATAAAATATATAACATAAGTCGATGTGCATGTTAGTTTATGTTTAATAGAAATCCTTTTATTGTTCCTTAGATCTTGAAAACTGACTCCAGTAATGAGATTTTTACAGGTTACACAATTTAAGCATTTATAACACCCAGGTTTGTCACTCTGTAACCAGTTACTTTTATCTGATACATAACAATGTTTAGGATCCGTGTTCACCAGTAGTGTTCTCAAATTTGGTGCTCTTTTGTAAGAAATCATGGGCTTATTACGGAAAATTGGAGAAAGTGATCTATCAGCACTGACAATTTGCCAATGTTTCATAATTGCATTCTTGACCCTCTGGGTGTCTTGCGTGTATGTGGTAGTAAACACCAGACGATTCAATGTCTGCTTCTTTTTGTCAGAAACCTTCAATAATTCCTCTTGTGTTCTTTGCAATGCTCTCTTTCTATGTGCTTCCAGTTCTATCTTAGGATATCCACGATCCTCAAGTCTTTTGGTGAGATCATTTACTTGTTGAATTCCAACCATACGATCACTATTGTTCCTTAAGATTCTTATCATCTGTGAATACGGTACTGCTGTTTTAACATGTTTGGGGTGACTACTACTTCTCAAAAGGATAGTATTCCTATCTGTTTCTTTCCTATAGTTAGTAGTTGTTAATTTATCGCCATCCCTCCTAATTGTAATATCCAAAAAATTCACACTTTTTTCGTCAACAGTTGAAGTGAATTTGATAGGAGTGTCCAGAAGATTTAAAAAGTCCACAAATTTGTCAAATGATGCTCTCTCTCCTTGCCATACCAAAAACAAATCATCAATAAATCGATGATAACAAATCAGATGTTCTTTAAAAGGCTGAATGATGTATTTATTCTCAAAGTCAGTCATAAATAAATTAGCATAAGATGGGGCAATATTTGACCCCATCGAAGTACCTGCTATTTGTAAATAAAAGCTTCTTTCAAATTTAAAGTAATTGTATCCTAAACAGAATGCTAAAAGATTTAGCAAGAATTCAATAGGAGGTCTTCCTGTCTCCTTATCTGAAATGAGAGCCTTTCTTACTGCTTCCATACCCTCAGTGACTGGAATAACCGTATAGAGTGATTTCACATCTAATGATGCCAGTAATACCTGATTGGGAAGATTCTCTAGACTTTGTAGTTTTAAGATCAAGTCTGTAGTGTCACGGATATATGAAGCAGATTTCTGTACCAATGGTTGTATAAAATAGTCTAGATATTGTGCTATTGGCTGGAACAAGGAGCCTATAGCTGATACTATCGGTCTCCCAGGTGGAGTCACAGGATTTTTGTGTATTTTAGGGATGGTATAAAGAATGGGGCAAATGGGGTACTTTTGAGTGAGAAAGCCCTTGGTGTCTTCATCTATCCATCCTGCCTCACATGCCTGTTGAATCATTACATCTGCAATCCTTTTGTACATCATAGTAGGGTCTCCTTTCAGTTGTTTATATGTTTGAGTGTCATTTAGTTGGGATAATATCTCTTCTCTGTAATAGATGTAATCCAATATGACAATTGCCCCTCCCTTGTCTGCTGGACGAATAACTATATTGGAATTTTTAGCCAAGGATTCAATAGCTTGTCTCTCCTGTGTTGTAAGATTAGATTGTATTTTATACTTCTCCTTCATTCTCAATTCAGTTTCAACCAAATTAAAAAATGTGGATATAGAATTAGGTGTATTGGGTGGATCAAACATACTTTTTTCTTTAAATTTTCTCTGTTCTTTAGTATTATCTTTCTTAAAAAATTCTTTCAGTTTCATATTCCTCTGGAATTTATATAGATCCACTGCAATATCCAAATCCTTAGATGTACTCGTAGGAATAAACGTTAAACCTTTTGAAAGAATATTTAATTCATCCTTAGTTAAAATATGTGATGATAGGTTGAAAACTACTTCCTCCCCCTGGGTGGGGGTTTTTGACTGTTGTTTGAAATTTCTATGTCTTCGTCCCCCTCTCCTTCTATGGGGCCTATTCTGTTTTTTAATTGATTCCGTGTGGTAACCCCTAAAAAAGAACTGGAGGTAGTAGCTATAGGTTCTAGTTCAGCTCCACCAGGTAATTCAGTAGTATCAGTATCAGTACCTGATGTGTTACCAGAGGAATTATCTATACTGGATAAATTAGGGCGCTGAATTCTACTCCGTGGGGGTCTACGGCGAGGGTCTTTCTTATATTCACTTCCACCAGTGAGCCATCTGTAAACTCTTTTTTCTTTATAGTCCAATTTTACTTTTTCCACCTTACTTTTTTTAAATCTGTGTAATTCAGATTTAAATGTATTGAGTTGTTTATTGAGTTTTCCTGGCCAGTCTGTTTTCTTATCTGTTTCCAGTACTGTTAGATTAGATAATTCAAACTCTTCAATTTCAGTTCTTACTAGTCTCAGTTCTCTAGTTACTTCTTCTATAACCAGCAATATGAGATCAAATGAACATTTATTTAAAATCGCACACCACTTCTTGCAAAATTCACCATTATTCCTTCCTATAGTTGGGATATTAGATATTCTGAAACCCCTAGGGATATTCTTCTGTCTGTAATAGTCGGAGAGATATACCCCATGTAGATGTAAATCTATTTCTCTCTTTTTTAAACGTAATAAAGAATGGAAAACATCAACAGGTACCTTCTCAGGAGATTCGTCCTGTGCAGTCTCTGTGAATAATATTGTTGCTGCTTGTGCCTCCGTGTAATGAACTGATTCTTTAGGGGTTTCAATATTGATGAAGGATAACTGACTTAATTGTTCTTCCATACTAGCAACAAGATCACCATGTAGAGTAGAAATCCAGAGGTGTAGTGTAAAAGAGTCACTCAATATTTCCTTAATGCACGGGTGCAAAGCCACTTGTAAATGTAAAAACAACGCTATAGGCAGCACTCTCGACAATACAACAAATGCCTGGGTGTCCGGATGAAATGATTAAATAAATTGAAAAAATCAGCACTCACAGGACTTTTAGTATAAGAAAACAAAAAATCTATTTTATTAGATCGACGTTTCGATCCCTCCTGGGATCTTTATCAAGATAGTTAACACGTGTAAATCACCTCCATTTTGTACCCTACACCAGGTGATGACCTCTAACCCCTGAGGTCAAAGTGAAATGAGTCCATGTGCATTAAAAACTTATAAACCCATTTAAAATCAATAGTCCGAAAGAAACAACAAGTCAAATGTCCATAGAAGTTATCGGTGAACTATTTGCATACACATATATTGCTGAGTTATACACCTGAATCCTATAATAAATATTTACCACAGTAATACATGCCGTTCTGTTCATAGGTGCCTGATCACCTATTCATGATGACATCCATGCCGTGCAATACGTGGGTGCCCAATTACTTATTTATGATGACATCCACCAATACCTGGTTTACTGTTCGAGTGGAGCACCCAGGCATTGCAACGCTATCCACACCTATTCATACTTAATTACGATATAGATCTAGTGTCCATATGTATGTGCACATGAAAGAATATTTGTTGAAATGTCAATTGTATCAAAGCATGCTTATAGAGTTACATTGTAGCGCTTACAAGAACACATTGAATCACATAGTATCCAGCAAACTATTCAATTTCTGTTACTACACATATTACGATCACAGGATTTGCAAGTTCAGAAACAGATTCGGAGAAGAGGAATTCTCCACAGTGATGTGCATACTATAATGATCAGGTACTCACTGTCCACCGATTACTAACGGTAACGAGTCCTTCTCCGGTGTCCACGTTCAATTAACTGATTCCACATTCCGACGCCCCCTGCTGATTTTTTCAATTTATTTAATCATTTCATCCGGACACCCAGGCATTTGTTGTATTGTCGAGAGTGCTGCCTATAGCGTTGTTTTTACATTTACAAGTGGCTTTGCACCCGTGCATTAAGGAAATATTGAGTGACTCTTTTACACTACACCTCTGGATTTCTACTCTACATGGTGATCTTGTTGCTAGTATGGAAGAACAATTAAGTCAGTTATCCTTCATCAATATTGAAACCCCTAAAGAATCAGTTCATTACACGGAGGCACAAGCAGCAACAATATTATTCACAGAGACTGCACAGGACGAATCTCCTGAGAAGGTACCTGTTGATGTTTTCCATTCTTTATTACGTTTAAAAAAGAGAGAAATAGATTTACATCTACATGGGGTATATCTCTCCGACTATTACAGACAGAAGAATATCCCTAGGGGTTTCAGAATATCTAATATCCCAACTATAGGAAGGAATAATGGTGAATTTTGCAAGAAGTGGTGTGCGATTTTAAATAAATGTTCATTTGATCTCATATTGCTGGTTATAGAAGAAGTAACTAGAGAACTGAGACTAGTAAGAACTGAAATTGAAGAGTTTGAATTATCTAATCTAACAGTACTGGAAACAGATAAGAAAACAGACTGGCCAGGAAAACTCAATAAACAACTCAATACATTTAAATCTGAATTACACAGATTTAAAAAAAGTAAGGTGGAAAAAGTAAAATTGGACTATAAAGAAAAAAGAGTTTACAGATGGCTCACTGGTGGAAGTGAATATAAGAAAGACCCTCGCCGTAGACCCCCACGGAGTAGAATTTAGCGCCCTAATTTATCCAGTATAGATAATTCCTCTGGTAACACATCAGGTACTGATACTGATACTACTGAATTACCTGGTGGAGCTGAACTAGAACCTATAGCTACTACCTCCAGTTCTTTTTTAGGGGTTACCACACGGAATCAATTAAAAAACAGAATAGGCCCCATAGAAGGAGAGGGGGACGAAGACATAGAAATTTCAAACAACAGTCAAAAACCCCCACCCAGGGGGAGGAAGTAGTTTTCAACCTATCATCACATATTTTAACTAAGGATGAATTAAATATTCTTTCAAAAGGTTTAACGTTTATTCCTACGAGTACATCTAAGGATTTGGATATTGCAGTGGATCTATATAAATTCCAGAGGAATATGAAACTGAAAGAATTTTTTAAGAAAGATAATACTAAAGAACAGAGAAAATTTAAAGAAAAAAGTATGTTTGATCCACCCAATACACCTAATTCTATATCCACATTTTTTAATTTGGTTGAAACTGAATTGAGAATGAAGGAGAAGTATAAAATACAATCTAATCTTACAACACAGGAGAGACAAGCTATTGAATCCTTGGCTAAAAATTCCAATATAGTTATTCGTCCAGCAGACAAGGGAGGGGCAATTGTCATATTGGATTACATCTATTACAGAGAAGAGATATTATCCCAACTAAATGACACTCAAACATATAAACAACTGAAAGGAGACCCTACTATGATGTACAAAAGGA
The DNA here is from genome assembly GCA_037306005.1 of Rhinophrynus dorsalis. NCBI lineage: Eukaryota > Metazoa > Chordata > Amphibia > Anura > Rhinophrynidae > Rhinophrynus > Rhinophrynus dorsalis. Next base: position 338,767,339 of record CM074720.1, on the reverse strand, counting down.
TTGCAGATGTAATGATTCAACAGGCATGTGAGGCAGGATGGATAGATGAAGACACCAAGGGCTTTCTCACTCAAAAGTACCCCATTTGCCCCATTCTTTATACCATCCCTAAAATACACAAAAATCCTGTGACTCCACCTGGGAGACCGATAGTATCAGCTATAGGCTCCTTGTTCCAGCCAATAGCACAATATCTAGACTATTTTATACAACCATTGGTACAGAAATCTGCTTCATATATCCGTGACACTACAGACTTGATCTTAAAACTACAAAGTCTAGAGAATCTTCCCAATCAGGTATTACTGGCATCATTAGATGTGAAATCACTCTATACGGTTATTCCAGTCACTGAGGGTATGGAAGCAGTAAGAAAGGCTCTCATTTCAGATAAGGAGACAGGAAGACCTCCTATTGAATTCTTGCTAAATCTTTTAGCATTCTGTTTAGGATACAATTACTTTAAATTTGAAAGAAGCTTTTATTTACAAATAGCAGGTACTTCGATGGGGTCAAATATTGCCCCATCTTATGCTAATTTATTTATGACTGACTTTGAGAATAAATACATCATTCAGCCTTTTAAAGAACATCTGATTTGTTATCATCGATTTATTGATGATTTGTTTTTGGTATGGCAAGGAGAGAGAGCATCATTTGACAAATTTGTGGACTTTTTAAATCTTCTGGACACTCCTATCAAATTCACTTCAACTGTTGACGAAAAAAGTGTGAATTTTTTGGATATTACAATTAGGAGGGATGGCGATAAATTAACAACTACTAACTATAGGAAAGAAACAGATAGGAATACTATCCTTTTGAGAAGTAGTAGTCACCCCAAACATGTTAAAACAGCAGTACCGTATTCACAGATGATAAGAATCTTAAGGAACAATAGTGATCGTATGGTTGGAATTCAACAAGTAAATGATCTCACCAAAAGACTTGAGGATCGTGGATATCCTAAGATAGAACTGGAAGCACATAGAAAGAGAGCATTGCAAAGAACACAAGAGGAATTATTGAAGGTTTCTGACAAAAAGAAGCAGACATTGAATCGTCTGGTGTTTACTACCACATACACGCAAGACACCCAGAGGGTCAAGAATGCAATTATGAAACATTGGCAAATTGTCAGTGCTGATAGATCACTTTCTCCAATTTTCCGTAATAAGCCCATGATTTCTTACAAAAGAGCACCAAATTTGAGAACACTACTGGTGAACACGGATCCTAAACATTGTTATGTATCAGATAAAAGTAACTGGTTACAGAGTGACAAACCTGGGTGTTATAAATGCTTAAATTGTGTAACCTGTAAAAATCTCATTACTGGAGTCAGTTTTCAAGATCTAAGGAACAATAAAAGGATTTCTATTAAACATAAACTAACATGCACATCGACTTATGTTATATATTTTATTCAATGTCCCTGTTCTCTGTTGTACATTGGAAAAACGATTACAAGCTTCCGAGACAGAATGGCAAATCATAGAAAATCAATTAGAGATGCGTTAACCTCAGGCACTTCGGATAAACCAGTTGCGAGACATTTTGCAGCACATCATCACACAGTGGCCTCTATGCGGTGTATGATTATTGATCATGAACCTATTGCCATTAGAGGAGGAGATAGGGGAAAGAAGCTATTACAAAGAGAGATAAGATGGATCCGTAGATTAAATACCTTGACACCGTTTGGGTTGAATGAGAACATTTCCTATGGATGTTATCTATGAAAAAATTGGAGAGCATATCATGTGGATGTGACAAATTGGTTCTATCAGAGATTGATTATAATCCTGGGAGAGTAAAATATATGTTGAGAATAATTTAAATATCATCACATATTACTCTATTGAAACTATGACATAAAGTATGAAATGGAGATTGCAAGTGATTTTAAAAAAATATGGATCACAATTTTATTCGACAAACATATTTCTGATCCCTATAGAGGAGACTATGGGATTTATCATTTGATCTGGTGAAGAATTCTGGATATTGGAGAAGGCAATATATGGTTTGCTCACTTAACACATTATTACTATACTGGTACAATTATTGTAAATATGCATGATGGAATATAATCGGAATGTGGCTCTAATCCACTTTTATAGTGGAGGCCATAGGAATTCTGGATGACCACGATTAACACCCTCTATAATCGGATGGGACAAGAGGATTATGATAGCCATGGAAGCTGTATACTAAATCCCATGTCCCTAACCAGGAGGTACTGAGTTCCCCGTATTAAGCTCCCTTATGGTGATGGTCGGGTTCAGATAAGCGCATCTGTGAATAACGGGTGCGCAATCTAGTCCCCTTGACCCCCAGGGGGCGTCGGAATGTGGAATCAGTTAATTGAACGTGGACACCGGAGAAGGACTCGTTACCGTTAGTAATCGGTGGACAGTGAGTACCTGATCATTATAGTATGCACATCACTGTGGAGAATTCTTCTTCTCCGAATCTGTTTCTGAACTTGCAAATCCTGTGATCGTAATATGTGTAGTAACAGAAATTGAATAGTTTGCTGGATACTATGTGATTCAATGTGTTCTTGTAAGCGCTACAATGTAACTCTATAAGCATGCTTTGATACAATTGACATTTCAACAAATATTCTTTCATGTGCACATACATATGGACACTAGATCTATATCGTAATTAAGTATGAATAGGTGTGGATAGCGTTGCAATGCCTGGGTGCTCCACTCGAACAGTAAACCAGGTATTGGTGGATGTCATCATAAATAAGTAATTGGGCACCCACGTATTGCACGGCATGGATGTCATCATGAATAGGTGATCAGGCACCTATGAACAGAACGGCATGTATTACTGTGGTAAATATTTATTATAGGATTCAGGTGTATAACTCAGCAATATATGTGTATGCAAATAGTTCACCGATAACTTCTATGGACATTTGACTTGTTGTTTCTTTCGGACTATTGATTTTAAATGGGTTTATAAGTTTTTAATGCACATGGACTCATTTCACTTTGACCTCAGGGGTTAGAGGTCATCACCTGGTGTAGGGTACAAAATGGAGGTGATTTACACGTGTTAACTATCTTGATAAAGATCCCAGGAGGGATCGAAACGTCGATCTAATAAAATAGATTTTTTGTTTTCTTATACTAAAAGTCCTGTGAGTGCTGATTTTTTCAATTTATTTAATCATTTCATCCGGACACCCAGGCATTTGTTGTATTGTCGAGAGTGCTGCCTATAGCGTTGTTTTTATATATATATATATATATATATATATATATATATAAAAGAAGACTTCTGTGTGCCTGGCAAACACACCCAGGGGTGGCAGTAAGGAGGAGTTACTGCTCCTATTGGGTGATTCAATGGGAGCCACTGCAATTGGTGTAAAAATCATGTAGGGAGTTTGCCTGCCCCACTATCCAGCCCGCCCACCAGTATTCAAGTATGAAAAAAAACATGGCTGCAACTTGCTCCTGCACCACAGACACACACACACACAAGCCCCACTCATAGACAGCCATTTGCCACTGGCACAGCTGGTTAACCCTTTCAGTGCCAGAGCATTATGTAACACATTGCTGTGCAATGCCTTGCCTACCCCTGTGGCACTCAAAGGCGTGTGTGTGTGTGTGTATAATAATATCTGTGTGTGTGTGTATGTGTGTATGCATGTATGTATGTATGTGTGCGCTCGTGTCTATGTATAATAATATCTCTATGTGTGTATGCATGCATGTATGTATGTGTCTATGTATGTATCAGTGTTTGTATATGTGTGTCTATAGATGTATGAATGTTTGAGTATCTGTGTGTGTCTATGTATGTATGTATGTATGTATGATAATATGTATGTGTGCAATATGTTTCTTTCTGCTTCAGCCAATACACAAAAAAACCATAATCAGCCAATACAGCTAAATCAAATATACAATACAAACATACACAAAAAATTCTTACGAAATACCTTCAACACGCCACCTACAACATTTCATACAAAACATGGTACATAACACATATCCTAATACAATGACGGGCAACAACGTCCCATATTGCTAGTTAAGTTATAATTAGCTAATCTGGAACTTTTTATATTCCAGATAAGTTATTCAATTTTGAAATATTTTTATATGGTACAAAGATATTGTTATGACACCTGTGTTTTAAATTAGAACCAACTCACATAACAACATCCCTTAGATCTTAATTAGCATCGTTTATACAGGTTTTGGGGCAGGTATTCATACACACTGCAGCTAACTGTATTGTCATTAATTGTAAGGAACCATTAACCCTTTCCATGTCGCTGTGTTTACCTATTGCTACAAAATACCTCTGGATACACCTATATAAGGTTTGATCCTGTTTATGCGGGGTAATTATTTTGTGATTTTGGTTATTGATTTACCGTATGGCAATTCCCTTAGATCTATCTTAGTATATGACTAAGTCATATTAAAAGATACATATTTGAGTCATTTGGTGTACACTTCTATTAATTTCATTCTGGTTGCCATTTTACATATATATATCGATTTACGTCGATTCCAATAAAATGTAACTGCATTTGCAATTTGAAAAAAGAGACCCCCCCTGCGAGTGCCATCTCTCTCCTTGAACTGTATGTATATGTATATATATATATATATATATATATATATATATATATATATATACACTAGCAATATGGTACGGCGTTGCCCGTCATTGTATTAGGATATGTGTTATGTAGCATGTTTTGTATGAAATGTTGTAGCTGTTTCAGTATATACAGAGAGTCATGGAGTCCACAGTCCCTGAAGCGGTAGGCATTGGCGTGGCATGTGATGGCTTTCATCGATAAGGCTGCTGGTGGTAGTTAAAGGAAGAAAGGATGGCAGCAGGTGGTGATGGAGGAGGTATGGAGAGAGAGGATAGGAGGAGGCAGGTGAAGGGTTTGGTTCAGAGAAGTAGGCAGTAGGGAGTAGCTGAAAGAAGGGGAGAGAGTTGCCTACAGCTGGCGCAGAAGGAGGCAGGCAAAGCAAGTTCTGGAACACTTATGAGGTTGTAAACGCTATATGCCTCCAACATTAGGTTTAAGTTGTTTGACTCTGGAATGTAGTGGCATTTGAAACTGTAACGTTATAGAATTGTAAAAGTTGGCTTGAAAGGGTGATATAAGACTGCACAGCGAATATGTTGTGAGCATTTTGATATTGTTGGTGACAAACACACAGACACACATGCACCTACATCCCTGCCTGCACAGCAGCACCTCCCTCCAAACCCCAAGGCAGTAAGGTCCCCGGACTGCAGTCTTCCCTACCCCCACACAGAGCATCGAGAATGGAGCGGGCGGGACACAGATCTTACCTATCGCTGTCTCTCTCTGCTCCCGTCGGCCTCCCGCTCGACTCTGCTATCTCTTGTCTTCAAAGTAGTGTTTATGTTTGGTACTGCTGCTGGCCGGCCAACCCGGTGCACAGTAGAAGCAGTGCTTGTCACTGGGTGTAGACCCGTCCTGCCCCAACTCAGTAGACTCTTCCTGGCACTGGTGGTTTATGAGATCGGCCCGCGGTCCTGTCACCTTGCGGCTGCAAATAAATGAATTTGGTGCTTGTTTATTTAAGAAGCAGGTAGCCCCGGCTGGCCCCAAGGAAGCCCAGTGCATATGGGGATTATCCTGGGAAGCCAGTCAGGCCCTGCATAGTATGCAGAGAGGGCTAATAAAGTTGCAATCAAGCTAAGGTAGAAGTGTGCGGGGCCTCGCCAGGCTACTGTGGCAGAGATGCTGGTGTGCATGTGTGTCTTGTGAGTGGGGCTTGTGTGTGTCTGTGGTGCAGGAGCAAATGGCAGCCATGTTTTTTTTTATACTTAAATACTGGTGGCAGGGCTGGATAGTGGGGGCAGGCCAACTCCCTACATGATTTTCACACCAATTGCAATGGCCTTCGGCCACTGCAACTGGTGTGAAAATCACGCCCCCATTGAATCATCCAATAGGAGCAGTAACCCCCTCCTTACTGCCACCCCTGGGTGTGTTTGCCAGGCACACAGAAGTCTTCTTTTATATATCTATACTATTTATCTAATGTTTTCAATATTGCATACCTTCTGGATAAAATATATAACTTGCATATATTATATTGTCAATAATAGATTATACCACGAATATACTCAGAAATAAATCAAATAATATATGTCTAGAAAGCAAAGCAAAAATAATACATTTCATGCAACATATACAATAAAAATGACAATAACAATCCTGTTTGTTACACCATACAGCACTACAAGGTTTAACCAGAGATTGTGGGTTATACCGTTGCCCCATCCAAGATAGCAGCTTATTTTGTTTTGTGAGGGAACTTTCTCAACAGAACAAAATTTAGGCCCATGCAATAAGACAACACATGTAACAAAGAAATCCTTTGAAACACACACCAAGATAGAAACAAATGGAAAAAAAACCTTCCTGATAGCAAACTAAGGGTTACTAAAGGAATTCACCAAATCAAATATAAGCTCAATGACCTTTTCAGAAACAGAATATATGGTTCTATAGGTATTAGTAATTAAATTTAAGACTAATTTATAATGTTATTTGATCTAAAACTTCTATCAAACTATCTCACAATTATCTGGATACATTTGCTAATTAATTCTGTTTAATTCCCCAAAATAAGCTACCACCAATACAGCTTATTATAATAATTTTCTTTATATAGATTGGCCAGTTTTATATAGACAAGAATTATTATAAAACATTTTTTCCTTAAATATGGAGGAAATATATGTAATTCTTAGGGCTATACAGAATTAAAAGTAAAGAAATGTATAATTACCAGACAACAAAGGTGTGAAGTTCCTAGAATTCTTTGGCTTTGGCAGATGGTTATTCACTGGACGTTTAGCACCAAGAGATCTTCCTATTCAAAATCACTACCTTATGTACCAAAATTTCCTTATCAGAAAGACACGACCATCCTTCTCTGATACAATGAATTGCCACATCATTAGAATATGATATCAGACTAACTTTCTAGACTCTCTGATTGGTTAGTCAAAGATAAGGTTTAAATTAATATACCTTGTAGTGCTATTTCTTTGATCCAGAATATGGCGAACTGATACCGTATTAAAAACTGTATGTATATGATTACACCTCATCCGTGCCTTTTCAAAACTGAGAGGCCTGGGATGAAACCCATACATCACATCAACCACTTTTAATCCATTTCCTAGATTTTTAAATAAAATAGGGAGCATCTTCCAGACTACTTGGCTAGAAACCAGCTATCAATCCCCATAAAACTTTACTCAAATATTTCCAACCCCAACTCAAAATGAGATCATTTTAAACATATCAGTTGTAAGAGAGAATTTCAAAGACAATCTTGGTTTTTCTAAAACTGGTTAAACATTTATCTCCCATTCAAGGCAGAATCTCTGACAACGTATTGCACTGCAATACGTTGCTTACCCCTCTGGCACTTAAAGGATTATGTGAGATATGGGCAAGACTAAGGCTACTAATGTTAGAGGGTTAGCTTTAACCCTTTTAACGCATTACCCCTCATGGTCTTCTCTGGGAATTTTCTGGTACTATATGCCTCTCTTGTTCTGTGGTCCCCACAAAACATCCAAGGTCCTCATGTGTTGAAAAAGAGCCTGCATGGGTTAAGGCCTTGTCCTCAGTTCTGTCTTGGGATGGGCAAAAATGTTCATAGCAATCCAAAGTCAGCGAATATTGGTGAATAATTTTCCACTTTTTTTGCTTAGCTCATTCCACTGAAATCAATTGGAACATTAAACTTACACATAATACATAGCAAATGTTATTTTATTTCCCAAAGGCATAGTATAAAAGGGGTATGAGTATGCCAGTGTTGGTGGAGTGTGTGGAAACAATCAGTTAAACAGGGAATTTTTTTGGGGGGGGGCTTTAGTGGGATTGGGTTGACAGTTAATAAAAATAAATAAATAAACCATAATACATACTATAAAAGGAGTCTGTGGAGGGTGCTTGCGTTGGTAGTTGGAGTCTGGGGAAATAATTAGTTGAACAGGTAAATTTCTTTTTTGGTGGAGGTTTGTTTACTGGTATTGGTGGTCAGTTAATAAAAAAAAAAAAATTAAATTAAAAATAAAATAAGAATTTGGTATGTAACGTGACAGAGACAGGGACCCCCTGATGTAAGCTTTCACTGGGGCAGACTGATACTTGATGGGATAGAGTGTTTTGCAGAGGATGATTTGTAGGACTTAGACTTGTTAGAGGTCCAAGCCCAGAGTAAACATTGTTTTGTAGGACTTAGTCTTATTAAAGGCACTAGTCCTGAGGAAACATTGAATAGTTGTAGGAAATTAGACTTGTGTTAGGCCTAAACCCTGAGGAAACATTGATTTATAGGACGTAGATTTATTTGAGGCACAAGCCAGGAGGAAACGTTGATTAGTTATAGGAAATTGGACATGTGTTAGGCCCAAGCCCTGAGGAAACATTGATTTGTAGGACTTTGACTTGTTTGGCACAAACCCAGACTGGCAGCACTAGCAGCAGGCACAGGCATCTGATATGTGCTCATGGTGATGGTGGCATTATAGTGGTCCTTCCAGCATAACAATCATTCCAGCTCCTCATTTTATTATTATTAAACTTGCTCATAGTGATAGCAGTCACTATGAGCCTCTTCTCCCTCAGTTTTGCTATAAACTCACAGCACAACAGCCTAGCACCTCTCTCTTTCTCTGTAGCTGTTTGTATTGTGTTTCACTTCCTGGAAAATGGCACGTGTTTATAGAGAAAAGGTGAAAAACATTTGATTAAAGGGGTGAAAACTTTCTAGCCACTGAAAAAATAGAGAAATATTTTTGCCAATGGATGAAAACAGCAAGATTTTAATCTCTTTATTTTCCCACGAAAAAGCGGACAACCACGTTGTTTTCATGGATTTTTTCGCGGGAACATGACAGAACCTTTCTCCCACCTCCATAAAGGTGCTTGGGCCATTATACAAAGGGTGATGCCCCCATTATTGGGAATTCCTCTTCTGAGAAAGAGGAAGCTAATGTGGATGACTGAATTTGTCCTTCTATGTTCGAGATTCTTATGTCTCAGAGGTCTCAGATTCTAGCTTCTTTTCCCCTGATATTTTCAAGAGATGCAAGAAGGAGGTTACTCTTTTTCCTTCTCATCATTATTTAGACCAGGTACTCTTGAAGGAATGGAGGATACCTTTATCCTTTATCCACATATTCTCCTGTACACATTTTCTGCTGAGGCTTTAGCACAGTGGGCTACCCCCTGCAACGGACCCCTTGATTTCCCAATGTACTGTTGAATGCTGTGGCATTTAAAGGGATAGTAATATTTCATTTATGGAGCCTAGAATATTGTAGGTATTAAATAAATAAACCAAAGCATATATGTCTTTTTGCAATAACTTTCTTAGTTTAACAGTTATCTCGATGTAAAGTTTACCTCTCCTCCCCCTTTTAGGTATGTCATTGCTCTATCTGTTAGACTTGGGTTCTTGTCTGCGGACCAGACGGTTCATCTGGAGAGCTGAAATAGCAGTGCATACAAAGGAAATCTTCCTGGCAATGGTCTACAAAGTGGGCATGGTTTGAAGCAGTAGACCATTGTCATGACGATTTCCTTTGTATGCACTGCTATTTTGGCTTTCCAAATGAGCCATCAAGTCCACAGACCAGAATCCAAGTTAGAAAGATAGAGTGGTGATGTACGTAAAAGGGGCGGGAGGGGTAAACTTTACATTGAGATTACTGTTAAACTAGGAAAGTTATTGCAAAAAGACTTATATACTGGTTTATTTAATACCTACAATATTCTAGCCTCCATAAAGGAATTATTACTATCCCTTTAAGGATCAGATGGAGAAGTCTCTGTATTTGCTTTTGAAGACAGATTTTGCAGGCTTTTTTTCCCACTTTACTCTATACCGTTGCTAATGCTTGAGTGACTAGGGCTATGGTTGTTTGTGTGATCAGCTTTTGGATAACAGATGAAACTAAGGAGGATCTGTATGTTATGGTTTTGTATGTATGGTTTTCTCTGTGGTTGTACAGCACACTCTGTGGCTCATGGGGGTCTGGTCTGCCTCAGACAATAGGAGGTCTTCTATGATTTTTATATGGTCCATGGGCTGTTTCTGTGGTCAGAAGGGTACTGCATAGATTTCAGGTCCCTACCTCTATATAATTATTTCATGTCCACAGTTTCTCCCTATCCCGAGCAAAGTCATTTATTCTTAGGCACAGTTTCAACCTTGATAGAGATGCAGGTTCTGGTACTTCCTTCACTTTCAATGGCCACAGGATTCTACTCCAACCTTTTTATATTTCCCATATTCTGGACTTCGCAACTGTTTGTTCTAGTCCCTTAGTTCAAGATGGAGCCTTATGCTCTGCCATGCCACCTTGTGTCCAGGGAAAGTTTTCAGTTCCCTAGACATAAAGGACACTTGGTTGCATATTCCAATTCGAGCAAATCATCATTATTTTCTGTTGTTTGCCTTTCAAGACCATAATTTTAGTACACTGAGATTCTTTTTCTACTGGCCTCTGATCCGAGGGTGTTTACAGTGGTCATGACAGTTCTAGTGGCTCATATCCAGTTGTTGCTAGGGATCTCCCTAACTCCCTACCTGGATCCTTCTGTTGAAGGCTCCTTAAAGAGGAACTTTCACCTAAGCACAAGTTTGCTTTAATCCATTTATTATACAGATTGTAACTGTGCTGGGTTTTGTTTAAAAAAAAAAAAGCGATAGAAATGAAGTTTGAGGGTATACCTTTTTCCTCTTGATGTCTTCTCATTCTGATGGCGTAATTGTGCTGATGAGAATACAGGAGAGATCCTCTCCTCCGCTGGTCTGTCATAAGATCGATATCTAGCCAATGAGAGTACTCCAGCTTACAGACAGATCAGTGGGGAGGAGTATCTCCTGTATTGTCATTGGCAAGATGGTGCCAATCAGAATGAGGAGAAGAGGGAAAAGTTAACCCTCAAACTTCATTTCTATCGTGTGTTTTTTAAAAAAACAAAACCCAGCACAGTTAGAATCGGTATAATAAATGAAATAAAGCAAATAAAGCAAACTTGTGCTTAGGTGAAAGTTCCGTTTTAAGGAGAGTAAACAAAGTGAATCAAAATAGTGCTCACCAGACTAAATTAACATAGATAAAATATATTGGAACTGGTTAAGGGCTAATATAGCACAAATAAATACAGTAGTATACATTTTTATGGATGGTTTGGCATATCCCCATTATTTACTCTGTTCCACATAGATCATAAGAGAAAAAGGAGATTTTTGTGTACTTAACGATAAATTTAAACACAGGACTTACCACCTGGAGAAAAAAAACAGCTGTTTACATCTTTCGTAGGGGGATCCTCTTGGGTTCTCTAGTTCAGGGGATTCCCTTTCTTGTTCCATTTCTGTTGTTTTTCTTTTACCTTTACTATACAGTACAACTGAGCATGTCTGGCAGGGTAAAGTGGATCAGGAGGGAGTCTCCAATTCTGAGAGCCTTTTAAGTTACGTGCCCTACCCTCCTGGTGCATAATACTTTACCCCATGGTTCCTGTGTCCCACATGGACTAAGATAAATTGATTTATTGGTAAGTACACAAAAATCCCTTTTAAAATACAAATAACTTTTGTGAAACTCAAACAGTGAACATATGTAGGGTCTAGATTAAACTATATGAATCTTATGTACTAAAATACTTTTACCCAAGTGAAACTGGATATTTTTGTACTTATAGGAAAAATATAAATAAACAGTAAAGCACAAAAATTTCTAAACCAGAACTCTTTGTGAATACACTCAGAAAAGTGAATTATTTATCGGACCTCTCAAACTCAGATATAGCCTCAGTATTAGCCTTCAATCCAGTCAACAGGACATTTACTTAATGGGAGACACAGTAAGATATATAAATTCAAATATATTTATTCACAGTATGAAATAAAACTACAACCAAGTACTGTATTTTTTTCATAATCCAATGGTCATTCAATGATTAAGGTGGTCCTTAAGGGATGGTCACTTCCCTGTAACACTGGTCGTTAAGGGGTTAAAATTTACCACTCCAAGACCAGAGAGGTCTCTCTCAGACCTAGGCTTGGCATGCTGTTACACGTCACAGGTCAAAGCTGTCCTTAACGGAAGTTTATCCCCTGGACCACTGGTCGTTAAGGGGTTAAACAATGTTTGGTGCCTAGTTACCTAAAAAAAATGCTAGGATTTTTAATGGGCTGGATGGACAATGATTCAACAGGACTTTATAACTGTAAGAAATCTAAATGTTGCCATTTCAGTAGTTTCAAGAAAATTAAGAGAAGCGTGCAAATTTGTTAGTGTAGTTTTTTTAAATATATTTCTAAACTAATTAAACAAACACAAATAAAAGTATGAGCAATAGTACGTTTCTCACTGCCATGTAAAACTGCCTGAAATGAAAGTTTCAGGATTTGTAGGAGGTGGTAATGGAACCTTAAATACATTTCTGTGAAACTGGTCATTCTATTGAAAATGTATAGGTATTAGAAATACTTCTTTTAATATGGCTCTTATGCACAAACTGACCCACCGACCCTTGCTTTTATTTAATAGTGTGCAAAGAAAAAATTTTAAACAGATTAAAAATAAAATCACAATATTTCTCTATTTTTACTACTTTCATTTCCATCAATGGCTTTTTTATTCTGTATGATTGAAACTTCAGAGAAAATATAGCATGGCAAGTGACTGCATCAAACTATTTACAATTCTAATAATTATACAATAAGCAGCCTTAAAGAATCTTGCAACAACTATAAATGAAGTCAGCAATTAATCTTTAACTAATAATCATTTTCTAATACTTAAATTGGTGATGATGTTTGTGTTGTTTTCCAAAAGTTAATTTGGCTATAGAGATGTACTTAAAGGGATAATAATGTCTGGAAAAAAGTATTAACTATATGATAGATACAATTAAAAAATATTACATGCTCTTATAAGTATCTCTCAAACCTTTATGGTTTGTGAGATATGAAAATAAAGTTCTCCACTCCCTCCCCTTTCTCATATGTCGGCTGTATAGCTGACGGCATGAGAACCTGGTCATGGGACCAGATGGCGGCTCTTCAGGAGCGCCGACATAGCAATATCTAAAAATAAATACTTCATCGTAACGGTCTACAACTTGAGCCTCGTTTGCAAGCACACGTTGTAGACCATAAGCGCATGTAATCTTTTTTAATTGTATCTATCATATAGTTAATACTTTTTTTTGGACATTACTATCCCTTTAACAATAGACATGATATGTACATTTACATAAGAATATAATATATTCTTATATGTACGGTATTTACAGGAATATGTTATATGAATGCTAGATCTATCTAGCATTGGAGGTGTTAAAATCCCCATCTAAAATCCATGAGAATTTTCATTTGTCCCTACTCTTTACAGCTTTATTATCACAGTTTGGAAATACAGTATGTTAGATTATTTTGTCAAAGTCATATTCAATCTGGATCCTAGCTTGAAATTGCCCACTAACATAATGAGCATTTTTAATTATCTTTCACCAAACCCACAGGGGATTTTCTATTCTACATCATTCTTTCATAGAGAAGCATAAGAACCTGATAATTAGGACAAGTCTGAAATCTGTAGAATTTTGATACCCTTCAATTACTGCTTGTTTTCTGAGTAAATATCTCTATCTGAGACTTAAGTCAATGGAAGCTCTCTTACAGGAGCATGTCAGCTTGATAATAATGTACCTGATACATTCAGAATTCAGCCTCTAGAAGATCAAAATTCTTTAATTGGTTTTCAAAACAAAGGATACCATACTTAGAGGTGAACACCTGAAATGAAATTAGTTTAAAATAATTTTAAATGCTTAAAAAAACTGCACTGTGCTATTCAAATACTGCACTTGTACATATACTTATGTGCAGATGCTTTAGTGCATATTGATAGTTAAAGTCACCTTAAATCAGGAGTAACAGCTGTGCTCTTATTTCCTCTGGGCCATGGTAGTACATGGACTTAAGTAGGATGGCAGAGGTGCTGCATTCAAAAGAATGCCCATATACTGTAACACTGCCCTCCTCTGGTGAAAGTGACCATTTAAAAAGCTTTGTTCATAGGCATTAGGCAGACACAATTCACACAAGCAATCCTTTACTCTCATTTTAGGCACATGTCTATTCACATATACCCCTCAATATATTTATAAATTTATATCTCACAATTGTGTTGTTATGAAAAATATCCAGGTATGGCAGGTATGTTAGGCTGGGAGCTCCATTACTTGCAGCTGTCAGTCAGTGTCAACAGCATTACTGGCAGCTTTTCCTAATCCTATATAATAATTCGCTAATGTATGTTTGTCAGAAGCTGTCATGTGCAGTACAGACGGCTGTGCGCGCTGCAGTCATTCTCAGTACAGACTGCCTGTGCCATGGCTGATAACTGAGCGGGGCGCTCCAAATTCATTCGGTGCACAGAGAAGACTATGGTTTGAATTTGGAGAGCCCCACTCCATTATCAGCCGCAGTGTGGGCAGTCTCTACTGTGCATGACTGCACCGCGGCCGTTGCTGCCTGGCACTGTGGCCCGTGTACACGGGCTGTTCAACTAGTAGTTATAATTCTGATAAATTAAAATGTGGCTTCCAAGAGCTCACCTTCGGCATGGGTATCCTCCATTTCCCATTAAGCACAGAGGATTTCAGGGGGAAGAAAGACATAAACACGCAAATTGAGGCTGGAGTTTCCAAAAATTGGTTTGATTCTGGAACAAACCAACTACACAATAGGGGACATTAAACATTCTCAAAATTTCCATTGATTTAAATGGGGATATTAACACATTGATTGCTACAGAAATATGAAAAAGCCATATCTAGCATTCAAGCAGTTAAAAGCTACAATGAAATGTTCCCAATGGTGCACTTGGTTTGCTACAGAATTGTGCCTATTCTCCTTAATATATTCTTATTGAGTTTCTTCAGTGGAAATCAGTGATATTTACCATAGATCTGTTTTAAATCCCAAATTATATATTTCAACAACTGAATAACTTTGTTAAGCAATAAAACTATTAAAAGCTGCCTGTGATGTAATGTGAACCAAATTGTCAATGGTTTCAGGTACTGTTATTAATTTGATATGCAGAGCAATAGTGAACAATGTCAGATACTATGTTTATGGCTTCACAAAAACAACGAGGAAACAAATTAAAACTAAATCAAACCATTTATTGATACCTTTTGTATTTGTTCTGTTTCTATTTTTTAAGTCACAGATAATAGCATTGAATTCCCTGAGTAGCCTGATACCAAATATGTACAGTTTTACATACATGCATGGTCTTCACAGATCCCAGCTTAAGAACAAAAAAAGAGGATATTCAAATGTAACAGATGAAAATGCACATTTCATTAGGTGCATGGTAAAACTGCTCTAAACCAATACATTATCATATCACAAATATAAATATATATTTACAACAAAAACAATGGCCCTTATTCCCGAAGGCTTGCAAGCTACTTCCTACAGCAGTGGGAAGACCAGATCAATGGCAGAGAGTGCTAAGAATCACCATGTTTTACCAGGCTGCCTTTGGTCTTGGAAAGCTTAATTCACTCAATCTATGAGCATGTTTTCATGCTTATAGGAACTTGCACAAGTATAAAATAATGAGAGACTTGTAAAAAAGGTGAATAATTAGTCAAATTAGAAGATGGACACTGGCTATATTATAAACGAACCAATAATGGATGATGAGGAGGAATCAGATCCTTGGTTAAGAAAGACTGACTCAATTGTAAAATTAGAAAGTATTTCAGAAAGAATAGCTCCCTGTGTTATCAACCTAAAAACAGTAAAGCCCCTGAAATGGAAATGGCTAGGCCACATAGCAAGAAGTCCTGATGGTAGATGGACCAAATTCATTTGGAACAGATTACCCTCCATACTAAATGCCAAAGAAGAAGACCAAAGGAAAGATGGGTAGATGAAATTTCCAAATTCATTGGTACATATTGGCAGCAAAAAGCACAGGACTGAAGTTGTTGAAGGCTTGTTGAGGAGGCATTCATACTGCAGTGGGTCAACAAATATAGACCATGAAAAGGGGATAGAGGCAATATCACATTATTTATCTCAAGAAAAAAAATACCAGAAAAATCAAAAATAACATATTAAGAGGAATATATATTCTTTACAGTCATTATTTGAAGACATGCACTTTCAACAAATTAGGGGAGTGCAATAGGGGCCAGGCTTGTCCCCAGCTATGCAAACTTATTCATGGGTCTATGAGAGCATGTGTGATATGCTGGAGTAGAGGCAAGCCTGGCCTACTATGGAAGATTCATTGACAATTTGATCATAGTGTGGGAAGGAAGTCAACAAAAACTAGAAACATGTATTGGATATTTTAACAATAAAGAACAAGGGTTGACATTCACATATAACATTAATAAAGAAGTGATTAATTTTTAGATCTCACATTCACACATAAAGATGGGGAAATTATCACGCAAAATTATATTAAACCCACCACTGTTAATAATTATTTGCATTATTATAGTTGTTGCCTAGAGAGATGGAAACGAAATATCCCTAGACTCCTAGAGGACAATTTTTTAGGTTAAAAATAAATTTGTAAAAAAGAATCGGATTATTATATACAAGTAAATTATTTAATAACTAAATTTCTAATAATGGATATACAGACTAAATAGTTAAAGGGGAACATTCGCATCGGGAAAACTTTTGAGCACTTGTTTAATCAGCTAAGAAGCATTAGGCAAACGTGCTCTCTCTTTTTTTGTAACTTACTTTTTAAGATATTCAGCTTCAAAGTTATCCACTTCTGCATAATGTAGCTGAGACATGGCTCTCAGGACTTCCCAGCAGTCTGTCATTCTCCTCCCACCTGTTCACTTCAGTGTGGTGTGAAGGGCTCCTAGCATTACAGGAAGCGGTGATTAGCATTATACCCTATTTGAGACATATCTAATACATAAATAATAGAAATACTCACTTGTATACAGCAACCTGTGAAGCATAGGATACCTGTTATATGCAACAGTTCTATATCATGTCTGTCCTTCTAGAAACATGTTTCGATTTTTAATGACAGCACAAGGTGAGTAACAACGTGTAAAGTGTATATAACTGATAGCGGGCAGAGGTCTGACAGGTGCCGATCTTGGCTACTAGTTGAGACACCACTCTTAGCCTATTATGGCTGCTAGGTGGAACCCCACAGATCCTATCCTGTCCGTTAATTCAGGAAGATATTATGGCACGGTTCTCACCCATTCAGCTGTATCTCGGATTATTTATTGCCAAAAACTACACCTCCCGTCCGTTGTGCAAATTCAAGTATTGTTATAATCACTTGATATAAAGATGCCAACAACTTAGGGTCCCCCAATTCTACATGAATATATATAATGTATACATACATGCATAGTCTCTCATTTAATTTCACATCTTAGCCCGAATACACTCTTTGTTATGAGAAAATGAGAAATACAGAGTATGGCAGTTCAAGGTCTATCCTGATGGTATGCATCCACTGCTTGCTAGGGAATTCTGGGAAACTTTCTTACACATTAGTCCCCAGGGACGCATCGATAGAGGAAACTATGTTGAATGCCTGTGAGCCTAGCTTGGGAAGGTAAAAGTTAATAGAATTGTTTACAGAATGAATGGCCAAAACAGCAAATATATTTTTTTATTTTTATATTGTTAAATTAATTTGCTTGCTGGTGTCAGTGCCACTTTAACACATTGGTTCTCAAGCTCCACTCCATGGAACCCCACTGTTTCCTGAAAAAGCACAAGCATTTCCTCAGAACAAATCAAGAATAACAAACAGTGGAACAAGGTTAGGGTGGCCATCAGTGTATGTGCCGTTCTGTGACTACTAGTGGACATTTGAAAGATTTAAATGATTTCTTGTTAACCTCATGATAAATGGAGGGGTGTACAATACATTTAAAAGCAATGTGTTATACACCTCTCTGGACCTCAGGTGGTAATGGTTATCTAAACTTTTAGTGTAATCATTTAGTCATAGGTTACCTGTACAGACATACATTCAGATACTAGAGAGAAGCCATACACCGTGGTCACCTCTAGCATGTGTGGAGTTTAATGGTTTGGTTCTTAAAGTTCTACAATGATTTTGTGGTTGTGGTCTCACTGAGTGTGATGTACTAAAGTAAAGTGGTGCAGATCTGTAGCAAAACAGCAGCACTTTTTTCTTTGAACATAGGGTCATCTCTCATTATAATGTTTTAAACTGAGATGTGAATCCTACCTTCTAAAATGTGTAATTCAGTAATATAAGCCACTATAATGGGTTATATAACTATTTATTTAACATATATTTGTACTGTAGTCAATCTGAGTTCATGCCCAGAAATATACAGTAAAAGATCAGGTTGAATAATTTTGAATGTCACCATTAAAACATTAAAACTCATTTTCATATTGAGGCCTCTTAATATGTCATACTGATGTGCATAATAGAATATTGAAATAAAATTTAAATTGCAGGCATATGGAATGGGATTAAATAAGTCCAGCAGGCATAGTAGAAAACCTGCCAAAGGATCTTCTAGTAGCGTGTTTTACTGTCACCTTGAATTTGTTGAGATAAAAGCTGGACAGAAAAAATAGCATAAGTGGTAATGATACTGATAAGGGAAAGCAAGGTAATATACTACAGTAAACTCTGATACAGTGGCATTGTGCTCATTCCTTCAGTGTGAATCCTTTTTTCTAATTTTCATTATTGATGACACTACTTTGAGTAATGAGATTGGAAAATGACATGCCCTTTGTCTGAATACAGAAGATTCAGTACGAAATTACTGCTGGCACTAAATGTACTGATTATCAAGATGTGTTCTGCAGTATTCAGATGATCTGAGTAATTTGTGGCTAGGTATAAAGCTTTAAATGTATATTGTTAAGCTGAAATATGCTGTTTAACTCCTTTCTCTATATAGAAGTAGCTTCTGTTATTTTATAGCTTTATTCTGTGTGGAAGGCTATTTGGTACATTGCAGTACTGTAAATGACACACTCAAAATGAGAAAGTGAGATGTGTAGAGTATTGCACCAATTATGTGTCATGTAATATACGAACATGAGCTACATATGAAACATGACTATGACAATAATAAAATGTATGTAGCTGTTTTCTCCCAAATGTGATTCAAAGCCTTTACAACATTGAGAGAACAGTATAAGTAAAGAAGAGAAGAAAATGATAATGAGAATGGGCAGA
Organism: Rhinophrynus dorsalis; assembly: GCA_037306005.1. NCBI lineage: Eukaryota > Metazoa > Chordata > Amphibia > Anura > Rhinophrynidae > Rhinophrynus > Rhinophrynus dorsalis. The sequence continues at coordinate 338,748,010 of CM074720.1, read as the reverse complement.
AGGGTTCAAGGAGCTATTCATTCAAGAATTAATTACAAGCTTGGATAAACAGAAAAGTCTTTGATCTCTTTTTGAAACTAACCTATAGAATAGCAGTCATTTAAAATAAACATACAGACCTAGTAAACATTAATGAACCTGTTAATGGCATTCAGTTAACCCCATTGGAACCAGAGAGTTCTCTAACATAGGCCTGTATTACATTATGGTAGCATTTGGCTCTCAGAGTGACTTTTTTTCTAGTCAGGAAATTTCCCTAATGCAACACTGAGCTTTTAAATTGCTGTGCATCATAAGTCTGATTCCCAAATAAACATCATGATATCAAAAAATGCTCCCAAATAGCCCCGAGGTCTATATCCTGAATGGTATGAAACTGCACATTCATCACTTCTTACGTAAACATCAACACAACTGAGGCGAATCAGTAATGTTCTGTGTTCTCTAACCTTTAACATTCTAGTGTGGTTAAAATATGCAAGGCGCTTAAATGGGTTGCAACATGATGAAGAAAATTGTTAATCATATAATAATGATTACCTTACAGAGAAGTATATAATTGATATTGTGTGCTGCAAGGTCAGTACATTGCCATAATACTCTATCATATTAAATATTTCATCAAATGGGTAACAAGACAATTAAATACAAAATTGGTTCAACATTGGGCATTGTTTTATATTTAAATTGGCTAGTATATTGGCCATTGTGTTTGACACATGCAAACTAATCTTTGTCCCCCACATGATGAAATGTAGCTACATTAAACAAGCTCAGGTTGCAGAAACAGAAATTACCAGATGAGGAGGCAAAATGACTTAGGAAATCTGCTGTAATTAATGGAGTGGTTGTTTCCAGTGGAGTTTATTTGATCAACTCTTGGTGAGTAGAAGCAGAACTGCAATTATGTGATGGTACAAAAAATACATTCCTATTAATATGTATGCAAAATATATCTTATACTGTTATTTTCATACATATATTTTGAAAATAATCAGTATCAACCCTATTCTTAAACTAAATGTTGCTTTCAGAAGTGCTCCAAATGTATTACTTGGTTTACAAAGTGAATCATGTTTAAAATACATTCTTAGACTATATTGAAAAGGTCCCTTTTCTGAAAATGATATTATAAGAAAAGTATTATGTCAGAGTGGTCTTACTTACAAAGTTCTTTTCATATTGACACCATTGTCAAATCTTGTTTTTTCTACAACATTATATAGCAAAAAACACATCCCTTTCTCTGTTTCTCCTCAACTAAAAATTTAATGTAAGCACTCACTTTATCCCGCATGAGTTACTGTAGCCTTACTGTCTTTCAACCCTCATCTAGGTTTATATCTGCCCCCTCCTTGTCCAATCTCTCCTATAGAACTATTGGAAGAGACTATGCCTTGTCACACTGGTTTGCACTTCTCATGTCACTGTTTATTGTGGTATCTCACATTGGATGAGATGCACTAAGGCAAAATAAAGTGGTGATAAAGCAGAGATGACAGCTTTGGATATCTTAGTGCATAGGCTTTATTGCATAACATAGGAACTGGAAAAGTGATATCACTGGAGATGTAATTTCCACTTTATCATCTCTTTATCACACCTTAGTGCATAACCCCCCCACTGGGGGGAAATGCACTAAGGGGTGATAAAATGGAGATGACTTCACTTATATCACTTTTCCATTTCACTCTATGGAGACTATGCACTAAGATTTGACAAGTGGAACAGATCATAGTGCATGGGCTCCATAGAATAACGTAGAAACTAGAGAAGTTATGACCTCTTTATAATGCCTTAGTGCATTTCCCCCATTGTCTTCTTACCATCAACGCATAAATATTTTGACATCCAGGTGGTGATACCTATTTATTGATCAGTAAATTTTACGGACCTGGGTTCCCCCCTGTGGGTGATCTATTTTCACCACTGCTGGGTATCCTGTATGGTTATCATACTGTTACATGTACCAGAATCAGATGCAGGAATACTAGGGATAACACCAGTGTGTTCTACAAAAAGGCTAGAGAGTGCTGGCTGGGGAGCGTTGCTTGTGTACAGAGGCAGTATGGCATGTACCCTTGAGATTAAAGTTGCTAACTGAGAAGCCAGACGACAGGATGAGTACACCCCACACCACTAATAGCAGACCACTCTGAGGATGGAAGAAAGGAGACCAACTGAGTTCAGAGGCATAACAGAGAGATAACAGGTCATATAGTTGATGGTTTATCATCCAGGTGGGAAGTCAGAGGCAAGCCGAGTTCATACACAGGCAGTTAGATGGTAGCAGAAAACTCAAAAGCAGTCTGAGTTTATACACTGGGAGTCAGATGGTAGCAGCAAACAGGAGCAAATTCGAAAGCAAGCCAAGATCATACACAGGTACTCGGATGATAACAGCAAACAGAAGCAAAGTCGAAGGCAAGCTGAGGTTGTACACAGGTAGTCAGATGCCAACAGCAAACAGGAGCGAAGTCGAAAGCAAGCTGAGGTCAAACACAAGTAGTTGGATGAGTCAACACGGAAGCAACAGAAACACATAAAGCCCATTTAACCCATTGCCAGTGCCCTCAGAGCTATGGAAACAGAGTTCCCAGGCTCATAACTCATGTCTGCTGGTTTGCTGTACAGATAACCAATATCTGCACAGATAGATGATGTCACATTCTACTCTGTTCTCATGGAAGCCTTGTCTTGTCTTAAAAGAAACCCCATGTTGACAAATCCAACATCAATGGTTTTCTAGTGAGAAAGGGAAAAGCTCTCATGAGCACAGAGTAAGGACTTGATGTCCTTCAGCTCTGCAGATGTCAGTTATTTGCACAGCAAACTGGCAGACAATGGCTGAGTATGAAGCAATAGGAGCTCTGTTCCCATAATCCCATACACTGGATTAAAATTGTCTTGTATAGACTTTAGACTGCCCTAAAGGGAGATGGATAATCTTCAATGCAGACTGAGGGCCACAGTCTGCTGAAGACAGCCTGTGTCCATCATAACAGATTGTGTATTAAAGGGATAGTAGTGACATATAACTTAAGCTACAATCATTCCTTATATAGTATACTATTGCTCTCCAATGTTGGCAATGTTTATATCACTCTATTTTCTATGAAAATGTTTTTCTTACATCAGTCTCCAGTCTTCAGATCTGAAACCGGATCGCAATGAGGGACAATCTTCTGACAGTATAAGGAAAAACCTGCCCTCCTGTGTCAAGGGGGCAAGGCTTTCCTTATATTGATAGGAGGAAGATTGTCCCTCATTGCGATCTGTCCAGTCCGATGACTGTATTTCAGATCTGAAGGGAGATGGCTTACAATATTGAAAAGGGGCAGGAAAAGAAAACTTTATAATATAATTTCATAGAAAAAATGAAGCTATAAACATTGCCAATGTTGGAGAGAAATAGTATACACTATAAGGAAGATCTTAGCTTACATTAAATAATTAAAATAACGAAAATACATTTAGATGTAGTACTAGATTTCCCAATAGACAGAGTAGGCCTAGTGCTTCAAATTTTGAGGGGAGTGTAACGGTTTTATAGGACACTCAGACCAACAGATTAGAATAAAACACAGTTTTATTAATAAAACAAGAAAGACTGCCCTCTATAGGCAATACAGATTAATAGAGAGAATAGTGGCTTACAGATGCCTTCTCAGGCCCAGTATACAGATGCAGTAAATATACATATACTGTCACAGGACAGGCATAGAAACATAAGGGTACTCAATGGTTAAAGCACATGTAAATCAATCAGTCTCTGTTGTGGTGTTTGACATGTCCAAGGTGGTAATGGAGCAGCAAGTGGTGCTAGATGAAACAACACCGTCAGTCTATTAAACAGAGATTGCTGCTTAGGCAGAACAGGAACTGAGGCCAAAAACACTGCAGAGATGAGCTAGAGCCACAAGCCCCCACGGGCGTTGCAACGGAGATAACCTAACTGCAAGAGCTAGAGCCAATAGCCCCCACGGGCATAGCAACGGAGACAAACTACACTGTAAGAGCTAGAGCCAATAGCCCCCACGGGCGTTTAACGGAGACTAATATCACTGCAAGAGCGAAGCTTACTAGAGCCGGTAGCCCCCACAGGCGATTAACAGAGACTAATCACCGCAAGAGCTTGAGCCAATAGCCCCCACGGGCATTGTAACGGAGAGTAAATACTGTACGAGCTAGAGCCAATAGCGCCTCCCACAGGCGTAGTAACGGAAACTGACTAAACTGCAAGATAGACAGAATGAGCCACCGCCTATAAAAGGCTCTGAAACGTAACCGTCTTAGCAAGTGTAGCGGAAGATCAGGGCAGTGGCTCTGCAAGTGTTAATGGAGGCTCAGTGAATGGAGACAGCAGCTCTGCAAGTGTACTGGAGGCTCAGTGAATGGAGACAACGGCTCTGCAAGTGTTAACAGAGGCTTGGGGGATGGAGATAACAGCTCTGTAAGTATAAACGGAGGCTCAGCGAACAGAGGCACGGCTCTGCAAGTGTTAACGGAGGCTATGACACGATGAGCCCTGCCACAAGCACAGCCTCGGCGACACCAAGCAGAAGCAGCGGCAGGAACGGAGGCAGGGTCAGCAGCGATTTGGTTCAGGTCATGGAGCAGGAAGTCAGCTAGGCCGGGTCAGATCACAGAGCAGGATTCTCAGACAAGCCAGATCAGGTCACAAGCAGGAACGTCAGCCAGGCCGGGTCAGATCACGGAGCAGGATTCTCAGACAAGCCAGATCAGGACACAAGCAGGAACATCAGCCAGGCTGGGTCAGATCACGGAGCAGGATACAAGGAGCGTTGTCAAACGGGCCAAATCGGTACACAGGAAGCAGGAACACTGGAATGCAGCAACACTGGCTCAGGAACACCACGAAAGGGCACCTGACAGGTGCCAAAGGTCAGGTATAAAAAGACCACAATGAGCGGGCCAAACAGGCTCAGCCAATGGGAGCGCCCACAACCAAGAGTGACAGTTAAGGATCACGGGCACCGTGATAGGGAGCTTCAGCTGTGCTGTTCACAAGCACATACTGAATTGTGAGTGTGGTTGTAAGCTTCTTACCCGGAGCACCCAATGTAAGCTGCCTGAGAACACCTTGCGGAAGGGAATCCCCAAAAGAAGTGGCAGACTGCTGATTTTATATAAATACAATATACAATGACAGGAGACAATATGGAATACGTACTAGGTAGGCCCCAGTGAGCCAGGAGCTAGAGTTCGCAGGTTTGAGAACAGTGCTAGCAGTCAGTGGCTGCTGCCAGGAGGTCTTGCTGTGGCCGAAGCTGGGTAGAGGTACAGGCCACGAAGCCTGATAGCTACTCACCAGGTCTGGAATCAATGTATTAAACCTACCAGAAGTATAGCTGCCTCTGTCAAACACTAGATCAGCAGCATGGTAAAAAAAAAATCAGCAGGCAGAAGAATAGTCGAATAACAGGCCGAGATCAAAACCAAGCAGGAGTCGTAGCAGAATCAGGAGACAAGAAACATAGTCGAGGAAAGCCGGGTTAAACAAGCAATCGCTATGTCCCTGTATGGGATTTATACCCCTTTACAGGCTATTAACTGTTCGGATGCTATTATTTTTAGGGAGTCCTTGTCTGTTAAAGGGCAAGGGTATTTTGTGTGTTAGGAACTAGTGGATGAGGTGGCGCCATGGGTGGAGATAAGAGCACCTAGAGTGCCATGCCTAGGAAAGCATGAATATTTGTAAAATATAAGGTTTACCTTGTAGACTTAATTCCTTAATTGTCAAAACACACATAAAATCTACAGAGAGTGCATACTTAAGAAGGAACAACCTAAATGTATTTAGAGGTAATTTATGACAAATGCACTAATTGTTTGCAAAAAATAATGAGTATTATCCCCCCAATTTTTTTTATATTTTGCATATTTAGTTATATTTGTCAATGATTTTAGATCTATATTTCAATATGGTACCATATAAGACATATTATTTCCTGAAAAATATATATATATACATTTGCATATACGTTTGCATGGGTGCACTAATCAATAAATCAATAAAAACTAATTTTGCCTAAAAAGAAGGAGTGAAAAGTGAAATCTGAGGAGGTTTTCAATGAGTGCCCGTCATGAAAAATAAACTTTATGTCATTAGAAATATCACTACATTTTGCATTTTCCTCTGTGCACACGCAGATTCTTCAAGCATAACAGGTGTTAAAATGTTTGGAATGCACACAAGTATGCATTTATGTGGGGAGAGAGATACACATACAAATGATGTATAAAGTAATATATATATATATATATATATATATATATATATATATATATTCAGTTTGTATGTTTTAACAACGGGCTCTAGAAGAAAAAACTATCCAGGAACAGAACAGATAAAAAGTGTCAATCAGTGGGGACTCCTGGCAGTGACACTGCAGAATGTAATCTGAGGTGTCCAAACCAAGGCTGGCTGAAGGACAAAAACAAATCCCAGGGTGTAGTTACAAGGTGTGGAGAGGGAGGAAGCCCAGTATCTGTTTGCCATCATACCCAGGAGAATATTTGCATGAACTGCTTTTATTTATTACAGAAAAAACAATCACAGGTCATGTTTATTAGGCTTCTTATACCATCACCTGTAACATTAGCTCCTTGTATTAGACATAACTTGTTCACTTTAAGGTGTAAAATAGCACAGGTCCTTAAGGCATTAATTAGTGAGAATAAAGAAATGGCAAATACTTGAAAGCAATTTAACAATGACAGACATTAGGTGAACAGAATTACAATGGCTAATTACTTATTTGTATAAAACTTTTTCCATCTGCTTGATAAACATTTTATTTTTCCTCCTAAGAGTACATGATACAGTTGGTGCTGTAGCAATGGACTCTGAAGGTAATGTTTCCTGTGCCACATCGACAGGAGGGATAACAAACAAAATGGTTGGACGTGTTGGTGACAGCCCTATTATAGGTATGATATATTCATGTAAACAAATGTAAAATCGTACTTAATTTTATGTTACAACAAAAGATTATATGTTTTGCAGCCCACTTAAATGTTGCCCTGCACCACACTTTTTGATTTCCCCTCTCCTTAGAATTCTCATGTCTGTATTTACATCTCATTTAAGGGACCCCAGTGCCTCTAGTCCTACTCACCTACCCACATGCCTCCCAACCCCCAGCTCCATACAGTTGACTGGGACAGAAAATACTCTTTGCACGTAACATACAAACACAATATAGCTAATAAATGAACTGGTCATCAACACACATCTATTAGTCCACTCTATTGAGTTTGTTAAGATTTGCTTTTATCTGTTTCCTCTTTGTCATTCATCTTGTTAATGCCTTGGTTCAGTTTAAAACACATTGACCTAGACTCACTAAAGGTTGATGCTGTGGCAATATGATTTTGATGATGTGTTCGAAAAACACTTCAATATTTTGATGTACACACACATCGACATATTCACTAAAATTTAGGGATGCAAGGAGGAGAAGGTCAGTATTAGCATAAATGATTGTTGAAGTGGTGTTGATGTAGAAGGGATGCCCTCCCTTCACACATCACCAACAATAGGACAATCCTGAAATCTAACAGCATTCTCTCTGCTGCCCCACTTGGTCACTAGGGCAGTAGAGAGAATCCTTTCAACACCATGGACAGCATCACTCCCTTATCCGTCACTCGCTTATCCATTTGAGCCCCATGCATTGCTCACCCCATGTGGAACTCAAAGGGTTAAAAAAAAAAAGTACAACAAGCACTACACGATTATCGCCTTAGCTCAGTATCATATATGATACATGTTGTGCATTCCTAAGGGAACAAGGCTGGGGGTCAGGCAGTGTATATGGGGTTCTATGAATACCATTGGCAAGGGAACAAGGTTGGGGGGGGCAAGTGGTAGCCACAAATCCCTATAGATGCTGCCTGACCCCAGCCTTTTTCCATTCGGAGTGCACAACATGTGTCATATATGATACAGAGCTAAAGGGATAATTTTGTAGTGCTTGGTGTACCTTTTTTTAACCCTTTGACTACCACAGGGGTGAGCAATATACGGGGCTCAAATGGATAAGCGAGTGACAGATAAGGGAGTGATGCTGTCCATGGTGCTGAAAGGATTCTTTCCACTGCCTGTACTGTACTGTGTGATGAGCCAATCATTGTGCTACTGGTAGATCCAGAACCACATTGTACTGCCTGATAACCACAGCCTTGTCCCACTTATAGGTACAGGAGCACAGCAGCAGAGAAATACATTTCTATATTTCAAGACTTCTTTGATGCTATTATGAATTTTACTGCCTCTGTTGGTGCTACTAGTAACCTTGCCAAATATAGCGGAATACTGGAAATGAATCAAAATAACATTCTGTCCGCAAGTAATTTGTGTTTAGTTTATTGCTTTCTACTGGCTGATATATGTTATGTCAGCAGATGCCTGTACATATCTGGCAGACCTTTGCTAGCAATTTTTACAAAGCATTTGTATATTTTCACAAAATCAAGATAATTTTAAACTATTGTAATTACAGGCATTGCCTTTGCAGTTTGTTAATAATTCTCAAAAGCTTCACACATAAGTAAGGATTTGGTAGTAATTTGTTGAACATTTATTTTAGATTTAGACATGCATGAATAACAGGTCTTCATAAAAGAGGAAATATAAATACAGTCTAATATCCATGTTAAACAAGTAGTAAAATGTGGTAAAATATAAAAATAAGTTAGCATTATTTGTTTACATTATAAAAAATATTAATTATAGCTTCTGAGAATCGAGCTTTCCTGTTTGTATAATATTCCAGTGCAATCATTCATTTTTCTTACTATTTTTGTTAAAGGTGTTAGTATTAATTGAATTTTATTGTTGCCAAAGGACATTCTATGAGTTGATTGTCTCTTCATGACACTAACATCTGAGAGCTGTAAAGTCTATATGTATAGTATGTAGCCGGTGAGATAGCTCAGTGGTAAATTCCCTGACTATGGAGCCTGTTCCAACCTCAAGGTTGCAGGGTCAACTCAACCCTTTATCCTTCCGAGGTCGATAAAATGAGTACCATTGATTGGGTAATAATAACATCTATTATTTCAGCTGTCGATTTGGTTAGTTCCGAGAGCGTGCGCTGAAAGCGCTTTAAGCCTCACTGGGAGTATATAAATACTAGTTATTATTATTATAATGTTATCCTAAGCTACATGAATATTATATAATGGACCAGAATATGCCTAGTCTTGAAACATAACCATCTAGTAAACTATACTATTTCAGGGGATTCCTCAGCGCAAAATACACTCCTTTATTGTTAATAAATTGGTGCAGCCATATATATTATTATCTGCTATCACAGACAAAAAGATCAAATCTTTGATCTAGTAAACTATACAGGAAAGATCATTGTGAAAGTGAATATGAACACTCAAAGGGCTTCTCAAAGTGAGAAAATCAGTGTTGATTTCTTGTCCACAGTAGCCCCAAAAGTACTGTCTCTACACTGTTTTTTGCATTTGGCCTATTCAGGGCCCTAGGGAAGCACGTGGGATTGCTGTACAGCAACATGTGCCTCCTTGTGGTACAGGGAGAACCTATTGCTTTCTGGGTTACATTGTTGTAAATGGTATCTTTGATGATATAACATGCACAAATTATCCTGGGTGCTATTTAGAAGAGGGTATGTTCATCCTGCTGATGGATCATTTAATTCTTCTGTCTAGATGGTTCATAATCTATTTTGGATTAGTCATTCTGTTGTCATATTTTCACCACAGAGTCTCTAATTCCATAGTTTGGCCCATTTTACTATTGGAGATATCACATGTAGATGTGCAGCCATCCCTGGTCTGATCACAAGTTGTTCAGGTTAATTACCCTCTAAGTTAATATATTTTGATAATAACTTTGTTGCATTTTAATTATGCTTCACATATTATAAAGACTAACATTTGTTTTGAGCTTTGACATCAACATTAGGGAAATCAGGATTAATTTTGGATTACCAACTTTGATTCATATCATTAAAGTTCTAAGACTTTGATGGGTATGCTATCATATTCTTCATTTCAGCAAGAATCACAAGAGTTTGATACTAGGTGTGCATGATGTCTACCAAGATGCAGCACATATAGAGCAATGGACTCATATGAAAGTTACAGTTCACTAATTATTTTATTGTTACTACTACTTATTATCTTATTACCTCTACCACTGGGTGGTGCAACCATAAATCAACTCAAAAATATGCTCCAAGAATCTACTTTGAGATAGGAGAACCTGACAATAGGTCTACATGATGTCTGCTTATAAGCAGCACACTTCGAGCCATGGGATCCTACAAAAGTTATGGGTTTCCTTTTTTATTGTCTATACATGTGGAAATTCTTATCTACAACACACCCATTGGATTTGACTGCTCAATGTGGCAACAGGATCATTGACTCATAAAGATAAGACTATATAGTTAAGTTGAGTGCTTTAGAAAATTTCTCAACTTTTATTATGTACTTGTTGCTCTCAGAGAGTACGAGTTAACCCACTGAGCGCTGGAGTGATGCAGCACAATGCGTTGGTTACCCTTTTGCACTTGATGGGTCAAGCCTGGTGGACAAAATTGATATAAGGGTTTTCATACTCTTTATCTGGCAATGGCCCACATACTTAAGCTGTGATATTTTTTTTAATATCTCCTACGGTATATGGATGTCTTTCATTTAATTTTTTTCTACTGATGACAGAGTCTATTTATGGAATATATTGTAAATAGGTGTATAGAAATGTTATGGGGAAGTATTTTATGATTGTGCAAGTTATTTATAATACAGTTTATGAGCATAACAATGGATGATACTGACATTGCCCCACTCCAGTGACGTCACACTCTTGTTCCGATTTCAATAAACTGGTGCCTTTTTCTCATACACTTATTTTATGTAATGTCACATTTTATGGTGTTCATGTCATCTTCATAAAGGCCCTTGAGGGGGTTTAAATGTAGACTATAAATCAGCACTGTGTTTTTTCACTTTAAGAAGTCCTACAAGTGCTCATATTCACGTGGTGCAAATAGACCATCCTTTTTTGTATACCATACTTTAATATATACATAGCACAGAGGCATAACAAGTGCCTTCCAGAGTACAGCAGAATCTTTTTTGTTTATTTGAATCAGCTGATTGATCCACTGTGGACTTCAAATAGCTAATTATCCTGTTGATGTAAAAGACATGTAATAGCTTATCTACATATTCTCTGTGTATTTGAAGGATCTGAGAAGTGGGGCACTGGTTCTTTATGTTACAACCCTTTCTGTGCCAATGTGTTGCACATATATATATGTCACTCAGATGGTTAAGGGAGGGCAGCCACTGTCTATGCTCTCCAGCAGAAATAGCAATTTGAACTCTTTGGCACCATAGAATGCTATTGGAAGATCCCAGAATTTGCTATCTCCATTCCAACAGCATATTATAGCTTAGTGCACATGGCAAATAGCCACATTAAAACATATAAACACACCCACAGGAATATGAAAATAGCTCATTAATCTGCATTTCAATATGCAAATTAGTAATTGTCAAAGTAGACACTGCAACGTCATAAACTTGGAGAAGAAGACATAGCTAAAGCTGTAACGGTTTGTTTGACTCACAGACACAATGGTTTAGGATAAAAATACAGTTTTATTGAATTCACAATACAATAAAAACCCTCACAGGTCCTGTAGTATACAGGCAGTATAATACAGACACACGACAGGTAATCATACAATTGCCCACACAGGTCCAGTACAAAATAAAGGTACAAGCAGTATATACTGACACAGGTCAGGCAAGAGGAGTAAGTTTCCCAGGACTCTGGTACTGCAGGAGTTAAAGTTCATCAATGAGTGTAAACAGTCCCATGTGTGAAGATACTGAGATAGCACTTTATAGACAGCTTCAGGTCGCCCAGGGCTAGCAGAACAACGTGAACTGCCAGAGTACAACAGATATAGAGTAATGAGCACTGCCGGAGCAGTAACGGAGGCAGACACTTGTAACAGGCAGGAACAGTAAACGGAGGACAAGCCAATGGCACACTACCGGACCAATAACGGAGGCAGACTTTTGCAACCGGTATGAGTAGTAATGGAGGACTAAGCCCAAGGCACATTGCCAGAGCAGTAATGGAGGCAGACACTGGCAACCTGCAGGAGCAGTAATGGAGGACAAGCCAATGGCGACTACTGGAGCAATAACGGAGGCAGACACTTGCAATCGGTATGAGCAGTAACGGAGGACTAGGCCAAAGGCACACTGCCGGAGCAGTAACGGAGGCACACACTAGCAACCTGCAGGAGCAGTAGCAGAGGACAAGCCAATGGCGACTACCGGAGCAATCACGGAGGCAGGCACTTAAGAGAAGTCAGGCAATCTGGGTTGGTACACAGGAGTTGGAAACTGAAGAGTAGTCAGGCAGGCCAAATCGGTACACTGGGAAACACTGAGCAGTAAGCTAGCACTGGTTCAGGAACTCCACGAAAGGGCACCGTGTGGGTGCAGGAGCCCAGTATATAAAGGCCATACTGGGCGGGATCAACACAGGACAGCCAATGGGATAACTGACAGGAAAACAAAAACAAGGGAGCACTGGCACCGTGATAAAAGCATAGCAATGTTGATGTATTCGCGGCATAGCCACATGGATGGTGAAGGTATTCTTTTGAAATAGCGCATTTTTAATATCGCGCTGCTTTGTGCTGCATTCAGCAGGTCGCAGTGTTGAAAATGCGGACATGACAATCTTGCATTGCATATCAGCACGAGATGGTCATGTTGTGCCTTTAAACAGCGTGGAGCTCGATTCTATTACCCACGCTAAAACTGGCGTTACAAGAAAAACAAATAGCGCAAATTATGCAAACATGTGTTACGTCTGTATTCTATTGCTGAACCACGGTAAAACAAAACTGGCGTAGACAGAACTTTTCAGAGTATTAACAAAATTGGCGCTGTCTGCTTTTATCTGACTACTGCCTACAAAAAACACGCAAAATGTCAAAGTCCAAGGAAATAGGAGTACATCTGATGACAAAAAGATCAAGATGAGTGTTAGATGTGTTCTCCACATAACAAAATCCGACAGAGTGCCCCCCTCGACATATTAACCCCCCTTCTAAAATTTGACTTGCAGTGCTTTCTTCCACCACATTAATCCGACAAATATTGTTCATAGTCGACAAATAACCCTTCCAAAGTCAACTTACAGTGCTTTCTTTCACCATATTAATTTGACGAATATTGTACATCCGACATTTTAACCCCCCCTCCCCCCTTGAAAAGTCGAGTACAGTGCTCCCATGATTTTTTTTCACCATTTTCATCCAACATTTTTCTTCTCCTATTATGCTTGACATGCCCTTGTATTTTGTATTGCAAGATTAACCCTATGAGTACCAGAGAGGTATTGTAATGTGTTTGCTACCCCTCTGGTACTGATAGGGTTAATAGGCAACCTGTATATGTATCAAAAAAGGTGTTTGTTTTTATCATAGATGTAATTTGTTTGTAAATGTAATTAAAGACCTCGGTATCCTTGTCAGCTACAAACTTGGAAACAGTGACCAGTGTCAAACAACAGTAGCAAAGGCAAACAAAATCATGTCTTGCATAAAAAGAGGTATTGAAGCAAGAGTGGATAACATTATTTTGCCACTGTACAAATCATTGGTAAGACCTCACCTTGAGTATGCAGTGCAGTTTTGGGCACCAGTTCTGAAAAATGATATACTAGAACTAGAGGAGGTACAGAGAGGAACAACAAAATTAATTAAGAGAATGGAGGACTTGACGTATGGGGAACGACTAGACAAACTTGGTTTATTTACTCTAGAGAAAAGACGACTAAGAGGAGACCTTATCACATTGTACAAATATATGAGAGGTCAATACAAGGATCTCTGCAGTGAGCTTTTTATTTCAAGGCCTGATCAGATGACCAGGGGATGCCCCTTGAGATTAGAGGAAAGGAGATTTAGACTTCAGCAGAGGAAGGGTTTTTTACAGTGAGGTCTGTTAAACTGTGGAATTCTTTGCCCAAGGAGGTGGTTATGGCAGATACAATGGATACATTCAAGAGAAGATTAGATAAATTTCTTTCCAAAGGGAACACACAGAGTTATACTGTTTATTAGTAGGCGGATCAGGAAGGTCTGATAAAGACTAACTTATTTGGTAGCAGGAAAGCTATAAAATTACTGGGGAATGAGGAGAAGGTTGAACTTGATGGACTTGTGTCTTTATTCAACCTAATTCACTATGTTACTTGGCCATGAACCTTGTGGTTGACCTTACTCTTTAAGGTATGACTTTTGCAAGTAATATGGGATGCACTATACAGTTTCTCTAAATCTGGTAATGTTCTGCCCCTTTTCAAGTTATTCTTCTCCAAAGAATTCACAAAACCCTTTATGAAATAAATTAGCCACACCTACTGCATTTAGGAACAGATTGCCTCAGGTAAATGTACCCAATATGTCCCACACTTACTATTTAGAAAATTCCTAGGTATAGTCATAATTCATCTCTACCTCTGGATATAATCCTCAAACCATCCTCTTGGAGTCATAACCACTGGGAGTCCTTACTACTGATGCTCCTGCTGCTTCCATTGTTATCCTTTATCAAGGAATCTGGGCTAACTTTCTGGCTACTCAGTCTTGCCAGAAAAAAAAGCCAAAGAAGGAATTGCACCTTAAGACCTCTATATTCTATCTATCTGCAAAAATATTAAGTTCTGCCAGTCATCCTACAAGAAAGTTTCTCTCTAGTAAACATTAGTCCTACAAAATATTATCCAGCCCTTCAACAAGGTTTGCTACAAATGATACAAATTAATCTCATTTCTATATTTCATGTACCCCCTACTTGAACCCTATATAAGCAAACACTATGTGCAATCTCCTCCTCCATTGGTTGTGTCCCTGGAAAGACGTGAAGTGTTCATTTCAAATAAGATAGTGTACTCAGTTTTTCAGAGGGACCTTTCAGTACCAAAGTGCTGTGGCCTAGAAGAATGCTCTTGGGTTACTACCATTGATATTCATGCCTCTGCTCTCAATAAAGCATTTCATCGAGCCTTCACCTCTATGAAAAATGTATGACCCCTGGAATGAGTCAGTGGGGGCGAGGGATAACGTGAAACCTGCAGGTTTGTCAGCTCACCTGGTTAACCTCCATGGCCTATCCATGTATGACTCTTGCCCCGAATGACCCTTACTTCTGTTTGTCTCCTGCCTTCACATGTACTTGTAAACAACTGATCCTGCTGCCTGTCACTTGCATTTACCTGTTGACTGAAAAATGACCTCCATTACTGTATGTCACCTGTCATTTTTTAATGACTAACACTTCTGTATAATGAGCACCAATATTGTTCAACCTCCTTGTCATAATCTACACTCTTTAGCTTTTTGTGGTTAAATAGTAAGTCATCGGTTCTTCCAAGCATGCAGGTCTGTTTCCTTCTCCAGTCTGTCAGGGCAACAGGGAAACAATATCCCAACTTGCCATTACCTCATTGAGATCTTTGTTTAGCTATTTTGTTTACCCATTTTTCTGCTTTCTATTTGTGCATTTATTATTTGCCTTTTTTCATTCCTTATAATTCTTGCTGACCTAGTTTATACTGTACCTTTGTTTTATTCTTTTAAATATTGAACTTATTTCCTTACTAAATGAAGCATTACTCTTCAATCCTAATATCTTACTGGGCAGCATGATACAATTTTCCTTGCAGTTGAGTTGATTTATTTTAGCTAGTGGCATTTATGTTTCATGAAACAAATGCTCAATGTTATCGTCTTGTAATTCATTTTATAACATTTTTGCTGAATTGCTATATGTACTAAAAAGAGAAGGTTGGTAAAGTGTGTTAAAACCTGTGTAAAACAGGGATGGGCGAAAATTTTCACCTCAAACTGAAATCGGCGAAAAATGGTACTTTCCACTTGGCGAAAAATTTCCTGCGGAAGTGCAGATTTTCCTGCTTTTTTCACCTAGCTTATTGGACTGAAATCAATGGGTAGAAAATTTTTTCTCCACCTCAAGAAAGTTTTCTACAGCCATATAATATGGGGTGGATGCAGTTTGTCAAGGTCGCACCAATCACACCATGCCAGTCTCCCACCACCACTACAATACACATCTGCCACATTGCATGTTGTATTTTATTTTTTTTTAATCACTTGACACCATCATGCATACCTGCCAGTGTCACTTAAGCAGGAAGTAAGTGTTGTAGGCAAAGGACAAAGGCACTCTGCAGTCTAACACATTTTTCAAGGTGTATGTTGCTGTAGGACTCACAACTTTGACTTCCAGCTACTTATTTCTGCACTACAGCCCTCAGAAGAAGTAATATTGTGATGGGAAATGATGTACCATAACATAGGAAAAAATGTGTTACAATGTGTTAGAATAGGAGAAAAATGTGTTAAACTATGCGAAACATGTTAGAATAGGAGAACTTTTTTCTGGAATAGGCAAAAAGGAGGGAAATTTAGCAATGGAGAAAAAGAGAAAACTTTTGCAAAAAAAAGAAAAAAATTGGCCGTTTTTCACGAAAAGTCATGCAGGAAATTTTTCTCACTTATCGCCCACCCCTAGTGCAAAATGAAGTTTTGCTTTATTAAGTTATTAAATTAGAAATGAAAAACAAGTGTAATATATTAAATTCTCATAGTTTTAAAACCTTGAGGAATAGAAGTGTTAAAGAGACGCACTCTTACACAACTGCTTCAAATATTAATGTACAGCTAGATATATTAAATAAAAATTGATAAAGGAGATTAGATAACAAATAAACTATTTTTGTGTTTTGTATTTAAACCCTTGGATTCTAGTGCTTCTGCAACACTGCTTCTGTAGGTTAAAATATTTTTTTGTTCTTACTTTAATCCTTTGTGTGCCAGAGAGGTGCTTTATGATGCTTTGAGAATTTCTCTGGTACTCAAAGGGTTAACATACATTTTTGATTCTTTTTTCCTGTTTCAGTTTGATCAGTGTGCCTTATATTTATATAACTATATTACCCCTTGAGAATCAGATAGGCTGAGAGATGCATTGCAAAGCAATGTGTTGCACTGGCCTCGAGTTAGGGCACAACAAATGCATGTATAATATTTAGTACTGTATTTATAAGAAATAAAAACTTTTTACTGTTATTACAAATTTTTAACAAAACATTATTTTTTGCAAGGTTGTGGGGGCTATGCTGACAATCGTGTTGGTGCTGTGTCTACAACTGGGCATGGGGAGTCCATTATGAAAGTTACTCTTGCAAGACTTGCACTTTTTTATATGGAACAAGGTAAGACTATTTTGTAGCTCATAAAAATGTTTATCTACATTTTACAGTTTTTCATCTGCATTACGATAGCACTCAGTTACCTGGTCTGTCAGATGAGACAGGACTGGAACAGCTACGACTAGTGGGAGATGTGTGAAGCACAGCAGCAGGACCAGCGCACCTCTGGTTGCCAAGGGCGTGAGCCTCAATTATTTATTTATTTCTGCAGGAGTCCTGCATCACTTCTGGGAAGTCAGGGAATTATTTATTTTATTTTGCAGGGGGAACAGTCAAGTTTCCCATGCACACTTTGAAGAGGCATATATTTCTTTGAACAGGGAGCAGAGGAACAAGCCCATTGCTGACTACATGAAATGCTGTTAATATGACCAAATATCTCTTTATAGCAGGGAAGCTTGAGAAAAAGCAAAATTCTACCAGTCTCCTGCCGTCTCTTTAATAAGCTGAAAGAGAAGATATAAAGAGTTATGAATAAAAATTATGAGTCTGTAATAAAAAAGAGGATATTAATAGCAATATGTATAAAGTCAGAAGTGGAGCAGTTCTGGAGCAAATCAACTGCACCTTAAGCAACAATTAAAAGTCCCCAAACCCCCATAGAGTTAAAAAAGGCTTTAACCCTTTGAATGCCAGATCATACCTCCCATACCTTTGAGACCTAAATTGTTCTGTCCCTCTTTACAACCCCGGTGTCCCTCTTTTTAGGAGATCAGACTGTGTGCTGTGTATAATGCTAACATCGAATATGTTCGTTACAATTGTCTTGTGTTCTTTAACCCCTTAATGTCCGGCAGTCCTGGGACATTTCCATCCCATAAGGACCACATTGAACCACGTGGACGCGCCGGTACACGTGACCTGTCGCGTGTATCGGCGCGTCACTATGGGGCCTGATAGAGATCACGCCGATCTTGGAGCGGTCAATTTCAGGCCCTATTTTTACTTACAGCGCTCCCGGTAGAGCTCTGTAAGTAAAAAGTATGTGACGTACTATGACCGTCATCGGTCCTTGAGTATTTCAAGGACCGTGACGGTCATAGTATGGCACATGTCGTTAAGGGGTTAACATTTCATGTTGAAATCAACTCACCATGACTCAGTGGCCTGCATAGGTCTGGTGCTACACTCCCCACAGCCTTGGCCACTGGCTCTGACAGACTAGACGACACAGGATGGGAATGCTGCATGGACCCACTGTCTCTAAAACAGCCAACTCGATTCAAATCATAGTATAGTATGAGGTGTGTAAATAAGCGTATCACATTGTTCCACAGTAATAATATGCACATTAAAGAGTTAGTAACACTTAATTATTACTAATCCCTATATTAAAGTCATATTTAAAATAAATGTATTGCCCGCAGTGTCATCTCTCAAACCTTCATGGTTGAGAGATAATCACTCCTAAAGTTGCCCTCTTCCTCCCACTTCCCCATACTCAGAGTTCTAGCTGACTGCAGGAAAGCCTGTTGTATGACCGTCAGGCGGTTCTGCAGCACAGCCAAGATCGCGTTAAAAAAAAATAAATCATTCACTGAAATGGTCTTCTATGTGTGCTTAGTTTGCAATCTTTTAGTGAAAGATTTTTTTTTTTATTAACGCGATTGCAGCTCTGCTGCAGAGCCGCCTGATGATCATAAGACCGGATTTCCCTTCAGTCAGCTACAACGCTGACTTCGGGGAAGGGGGAGGAAGAGGGCAACTTTAGGAGTGATTATCTCTTAAACCATAAAGGGGGAAATACATTTATTTTTAATATGACTTTAATATAGGGATTAGTAATAATTAAGTATTACTATCCCTTTAATGTTTATTTAAATCCTCAGTTTGTGTTTATAAGTTAGTCTGTGTATATAAAATACTTTGGTCTTGTTATAAAATAATTTATTCAGTTATACAAAGAGGTGTCAATAGGTCATGAAATAACTTAAAAATTTTTTATAATGCCCGCCCCCGGCAAAACCAACTAAAACAAAATTGTCCCTCTGGCTATTTGAAATGGTGGGAGGTATGTCAGAGGAGTATGCAATGCATTGTTAAACAATACATTGCTAACCTAAGCAATGCATTGCAAACCTGTGGCACTCAGATGCGTAAATGGTAGAGAGAGAGAGACCATCATAGCATTGTGAAGCAATGAATTGGAGACATCTATAACATTTAAAGGGTTAAAAGCCCAGTTTAAATGAATTTGAATGTTACTTGTTCCCTGTGGTGCAGCTAGTTTACCACAGAATATATTGTTCCTGTTGCCATTTATTTTAATCCTTCAGTGACCAGAGGGCCCCAACAGTGAATTGAGAAGCAATGAGTTGCGTACTCCTCTGGTCCTTAAAGGGATAATGTGTCCTCATTCCTATTTCCCACAGGAATTTTTGTTAAAAAACATCAATTTCTATCTTGTTTTCTCGAAACCTCCCATCCATAGAAAACATAACATTTTCTCCATTTTGCCACTGCCAATAAATTTCCTTTGAGAACTTTGCTATTTTTTTACCTATGTTTCCTATGACTGCAAGATATCCCCTGCAAAATTACTTCTTCTGAGGGCGAACTTGGAGAAATAAATATCTGAATGTAAAAGTTGTGAGTAGGGGTTGGCGAAAAGTCAGAAACATTTCCTGCATGACTTCTTCTGAGGGCTGCAGTGGAGAAATAAGTAGCTTAAATTCAAAGTTGTGAGTCCTACAGCAATATATGCCTTGAAAAATGTGTTAGCGTGCAGAATGCCTTTGTCCTTTGCCTGCAACACTAACTTCCTGCTTAAGTGACACATGACATCAGTTATTTAAAGCCTCTGTTTTCAACAAAAAGAAAGGGCAGAATGATATCAAGAGATTAATAAAAAAAAATGTATACTCTACAATATGGCCGATGTGTATGGTAGTCGTGGTGATGGACTGGCATGGTGTGATTGATTTGTGTATGTAAATATATATATATATATATATATATTTTTTTTTTTTTTAATTCCTAAATCAGTTTTTACCATTATCATGTTTGTGTCAAATGTAAGCTATTTATCACGGTGCCCGTGCCTTTTTTCTGTCACTCTCTGTGTGTTGCGCGCCCATTGGCTGAGCTTAGTTTGGCCCGCCCAATATGGCCTTCTTATACCGGGCCTCTGGCACCTTTCAGGTGCCCTTTCGTGGCCTGACCATTGCTACTGTGTTACTGTGTTCCTTCATTCCTGTGTACCGACTTGGCCCATTTGACTACACCTTCTGGTTCCTGCTCCGTGATTCGACCCGACTTGGCTGACGTTCCTGTTCCGTGACCTGACCCAGCTTGTCTGACGTTCCTGCTCCGTGATTCGACCTAGCCTGGCTGAAGTTCCTGCTCTGTACCTGACCCAGCTTGTCTGACGTTCCTGCGCTGAGATCCGGCCCAGCTATTCTGCTCCTGTTCTCCATGTCGCTTGGGCAACATTCTTACTTCCGCTTAGTTGGCCTAGCAGACTGAGTATCTCTGTGGCTTCCATTACTGCTGAGCCTTCCGTTAACTCTTGCAGAGCACTGTTGCCTCCGTTACCACTGAGCTTTCTGTTAACTCTTGCAGAGCACTGTTGCCTCCGTTAACACTGAGCCTTCCGTTAACTCTTGCAGAGCACTGTTGCCTCCGATTACCACTGAGCCTTCTGTTAACTCTTGCAGAGCACTGTTGCCTCCGTTTAACACTAAGCCTTCTGTTAACTCTTGCAGAGCACTGTTGTCTCGGATTACCACTGAGCCTTCCGTTATTTCCACAGAGCTATTGTTACCTCTGATTACGCTCCTGCAGTAAGCTGTGGTTACGTTCCGTTAGCTCTTGCTGTGTATGGTTGCCTACGCTACAGCACCAGCAGGGTGCCATTGGCTCAATATTACCAGCTCTTGCAGAGTATCGTGCCTCTGTTACTGCACTGGTCGGGTGCTATTGGCTCAAGTCCACCAGCTCTTGCAGAGTACAGTGTCTCCGTTAGAGCACCGGTCGGGTGCCATTGGCTCAAGTCCACCAGCTCTTGCAGAGTACTGTGCTTCCATTACAGCACCGGTTGGGTGCCCATGGCTCAAGTCAGTCAAGCTCTTGCAGAGTACTGTGGCCTCCGTTACTGCTACAGCAGAGGGTATAAGTCTCAGTCCTGCTTTGCAGACTTAGGTGCTTCCACTTCTCGCACCACAGTCTCTTGATAACCATTACCATCATACTGGGCGTTGCCAAACACACCACATCAGAGACTGATTACTATCTATGAACTTTAACCCATGCTGTGCTAAAGTTGCCTTGTTATGCCTGACCTGTGACAGTATCTAACCTTCTTCCCATTGTATACTGGGCCTGTGTGGGCATATGTCCATGATTTATATTTTCCTGTCTATTCCACTGTGATACACTATAGCCCACTGTGGGTATTCTCATTGTGTCTTTTAATAAAACTGCGTGTGTTGTTGCTGGTTACTCAACACTGTTAGTGTGTGTGGCTGAGTGGGACTTGGACTTGAAAGCAATGATGATGCTGATGACAACTGACTAGATGACTGTTTATTTTGTGGCATCTTTGCTTGTTCAGGGTCAGACTTTCCAATGGTTTTATCAAAACATTTTATAGACAGGCACAGTGCTCTTTTCCAGTGGTGGAAGACTGAGCTTTTGACTTCATGCTTACTTTCTGGCTATGTCTATGTCATAATCTGTCTCACTCTCAACATCATCTGTATCTGAAGAAGAGGAGGATGCTGGTGGGATATATTCTAGATCTACATCATCATCAGTAATTAGTTCATTCTCAGCATTGCCCACCACTTCTTCCCCACTACTACTATATTCCTCTAGGCTTTTCTATGTCTCCAAAAAATTATTTTTACTTTTCACCTTTAATGGATTTTCACAATTGTCTCACTGTCAGATGCAGCAGATGGTTCAGCTACTACACTTATTGCCTTATGTCATCAGCACTGGAATGCAACTTGTTGTCTTCTTTAGTGTTTTTAGATGGTTTATTATTTTTTTATTAATAGTACTGTTGCTGGTGGGAAACTGACAAACTATATCCTCCTTGGTAGGAGAGGGATCACCATGATTTATTGCACATGCTGCAGCAACCATGGCAGTTAGTTTTTGGGCTAATTACTCATATGTCCCTGTGATTATTTCATCCTCCCCCATACCACTTGTCCATTTGCTGGACATTTCTCAACTACTGTGTTTTTTACTGTAAGGTACACAATACAACTGATTGTGTGAGATGTCTTGCCTTAGATTTCAACAAAATGCTCTATCTCATCTAGAGTCAGTTTGCCTCAGTCTCAGATCACGTCAGCGTCCCTGTCTCTGTCATGTATCTTTTTTACTCTTTTATTTGTTTAAATTAACCGTTCCCCTATCCCTATCACTGTATAAAAATGCACTCCCTGTTTGAATGCTTCTTTCCCCCAGACTCCCCCAGGGCAACAGCCATCTCAGGAAGAAACTTGGATCACAGTTTCTTAGTCAGTCACACAGAATTGTGGGTTATTTGAGGTAATTCTTCTTTGCTCCCTTCTCACAACCCCCGACTCCCCTGACAGAGAAATAACAGCCAGATCAGGAAGGAACTTGGTCATGGTTACCTATGTCTACAGTCACACAAAATTTTGCAGTATTTGGGGTAAACCTCCTTTGCTCCCTTCTCGCACTCACTAGACTACCCTAGCATAGAGATAACAGCCAGATAAGAAAGAAAGTTGGATCACCTCTGCTTGTGCCTTCCCAACCAGTAGCAGAGAATTTGGGGTATTTAGGTTAAATCTCCTTTGCTCCCTCCTCACACTCCCAGACTCCCCTAGCACTGCAGTAACAGCCAGACCAGGAAGGAACTTGGATCACAGCTTCCTGTTTATTCCCATTCAGTCACAAAAAAGGTTAGCGTATTTGGGGTAAGTCTCCATTGCTTCCTTCTTGCACCCCCAGATTCCCCTGGGACAGAGATAACAGCCACGTCAGGAAGAAACATGCATCATGGCTGCCTTTGTCTTCCCAGTAAGTCACACAGAATTTTGTGGTCAAATTCCTTTCTTCCTTCCTGTCCCCTAGAGTCCACTAATACAGAGGACAGATTTCCAGCCTACCAGACTCCCTAAACAAAGCTTCAAATCTACTTTATTTGCTCAAAACGTGCTGCTTTCTCTCACAAACACCGAATCGTAAGCTATGGGAGCCTGACACCCCTTTTATACTATGCCTTTGGAAAAATAAGGCAAACGTGCCGCTTAGTGGGGAGAAATTCCATCTTCCCATTAATTTCAATGCAATGAACTAGGCAAAAAAAAACTTACTTACCACAAAAAGTTTACTGCTTGGCAAAAAGTGATATTTTTCCTGTTTACTCTTTTGAGGTGGAACATTTCACCCATCCAGAATTATAACCAGCTCTTTCAAACAAGGTTCCTATATATTTTAACCCCCTCAGATGCAAGAGATGGTTACATGACATTATAAAGGGATCTCTAATATCCATAGTTTTACGTATCACAATCGTGTTCCTGTGTCATTAACAGAAGAGGAGGCAGAGCTTTGGGTGACTAATGAGTGATAAAAACACCTGAGGTCTGCTGTGGCTGCTTTCATAAGTGCAGTCTGCGGGGAGATAAAAAAGTTGTCAGCTGAGAGGGTCAACTTAAATAAAATGATAACAATGTCAAAAGTTGTACTTACTGTTCGGTATTATTAAATCTTTGAGTGCCAGAGGGGTACACAACACATTGCAAAGCAATGCGTTGTTTACCCCTATGGCACTCAAAGGGTTGAAGTGCGTTTTGTTTTCCAGGGACTGTTTGTCATTACTGTTTCTTTAAAGGGTAACAATGATGTGATAGTTACCATCTTAGCTGCAGGTCTGGTCCTCTAGGCTTGTATTTTGAGACCCAGTGAATCAGTGAGAGAAAAATGCCAAGAAAATGTATTTTTCCCGCTGATCCTGTGATAGTGACTGAACTGAAAAACAATAAATAAGAAAATATATTTTCTAGTCCTATGCCTACCAAATGGAAATTACTAAGCTACTTAGGTTGAAACTTCTCCCCACTAAATTGATAGTAATGTCAGAAAAAAAGTATTAACTATATGATAGATACAATTAAAAGAGAGTACTTGCACATATTTGTATCTCTCAAACCGTTATGGTCTGAGAGATATAGGAAAATAAAGTTCTCTGGTCCCTCCCCTTTCTGCTTGACGAGCTGTAAAGCTGTCAGAAGCAGATTCTGGTCGCGCGACCAGATGCGGCTCTTCAGCAGTGCCGATATAACGATATCTAAAGACAAATACTTCATTTAGAACGGTCTACAAAGTGTGCCTGGTTTGCAAGCACACTTTGTAGACTGTTCCAATGAAGTATTCATTTATAAATAGCGTGATTTCAGCTCTGCTGAAGAGCCTCTGTCTGGTCAAATGACTGGAATCTGCAGCTGTCAGCTAGATGGCAGGCTTGAATGAAACAGCCAGGAAAAGGTAACTTTAGCAAGTTATACGTCTCAAACCATAAAGATTTGAGACATAAGACTTACATAGATGTTAACCTTTTTTTAATGTCTACAATATTAAATCAACTTAAAATTAACCATTACTATCCCTTTAATGTCACTTGCCACAACAGGACAATGTATGGGCTTTTTGGGGGAGTACCTTTCCTATTTGCCTTGTTTTAATGTCATGTACTAAAACAAGGTGGTTTGGAATTGCATATCTTTCTTCTGTTTCCCCTCACATTCTGTTGGGGTGGCATGCATAGATTGTTGTCATTAAAGGGATAGTAATACTTAATTTTCATAAAGTTTAATTTTGTTCATATTTAAAAAGTAAACATAACAATGCAAGTCCCATTCCTTAAAGTTGTCTACTTTTATAGTTAAAAGAGTTTAAAGTCCTCCCCCCCTCCTCAGATGTCAGTGCTCTAGCTGACAGATTGTTATTCTGGTCATTTGACTGGACAGCTCTCCAGCAGAGCTGAAATAGCTTTGTCTACAAAGAAATACTTCATTAGAATGGTCTACAAAGTGTGCCTGTAAACCAGTTCATAGCAGGAACTGCATAGGTTTTCTGAGCAGAGCCTAGCAATCTGTGGTTTGTCACACACAACCAGCAAGGACCTCCTGTTTGTGTCCAACTCCCCTGCCATCAGGATCCATTTTGGGCCTGCACACCACAGACCCTGGTTTCTCACTAAGAGCCTTATACACAAACAAAAGTGGAGCAATTTTGAGAAAACCAGTTGAACTATAAATCCCAGTTGATTCAGCTAGAAATTGTAAACTCTTCAATGCTAGAGAGGTCTCCATTGCATTGACCCTCTAGCTTTCAGTAGGTTAAAATCAACATTTAGATCAATGGAAAGTTTGGGGAACTATATTAATTCCTTATGGTGCAGTTGTCTTGCCATAGAATTGTTAAACTTTTCGTTTTTGCATACATAAGGTCCTAAGTCTTTAGAGTTGCCCTTTAACATGTTGTATAGTTTATACTGGTTCTGTTTAATTCACTGTTGCAATGTATATGTTTTGTTTTATTAGGTGAAAATCCACAGGATGCTGGAGATCATGCTCTCGACTACATGAATAACCGGGTGCATGGGAGAGGGGGGCTGATAGTTGTCAGTAACACAGGACAGTGGGCAGCACGGTTTAACACAAAAAGAATGGCATGGGCTAGTATTGATAAAGGACATTTATTTTATGGTCTGAATCCTGGAGAGATGTTTCAAGAAATTCTAGAAAATGAAACTTGCAGCTCTGCTGGAGCTCAGGCTTGAAGACATATGGGACTTTATGTATTAAAGCAAACTGGAGCAATTCTGGGTCTAACCAACTGTACACTCCTAAAACTCCAATTAAATGGGGCTTTTAAATCCTTCAATGCTTCAGTTATCTTCAATGCACTGTGAAGCAATGCACTGGAGTCCTCTTTAGCATACAAGGGATTAACCCTTTGAGTGCCAGCGGGGTTAAAAGCCACTTTTGTATCAATGCCAATGTTTCTTTTTCCACTATGGTGCTATCAGCTTGCCACAGAATTGCTAAAGTTTGCTTTGATACGTAAGGTCAGCTGAGTCTGATGTATTCAGAACTGGAATGATTTAAAGACAAACAAATTGCTCCACAATGTGCTGGAGAACTCGCCAGTGTACAAAGAGTTAAAGAGATAGTAATGTTTAGATATGCCTGCAAGCCTATGATTACGTATGCCCTCACATAAAACGCCTTAGGCAGTTTGCGAATTGACTGCCTGTTTATCTCCTGCCAATATATTTTGGTGTTTTTTTTATGATATTTTGTTATAATACAGTATCAATGTTTTAAATCATCGCTTACTGACTGGTGGTTTCCTGCATCTGGTGGATCTGTAGAGCGCTCCCCTCCTGTTGTCTTCCAGATCGCAACAAGGGACAATCTTCTTTCTATCAGTATAAGGAACACAATGCCACTTTGATGAAGGAGGGCAGGTTTTTCCATATGCTGATTGTCCCTCATCACAATCAGTCTGGAAAGGCTTGCTGCTTTGAGGAGAGGTAGCAATACATATTGAAAAGGGGTGGGAGGGGGACACCTTTAATTAAAATAAACTGAAGACCACAACGTTATGGGCATTTAGAAAGGTATGTTTCATGATAAAAAACTATATTGAAGAATCAAGCTTGCAGTCATATCTAAACATTACTATCGCTGTAAAAGCAGCATTTAAATCTTTATGAATTTTGGGAGTGTTTATTTTCTCTCTATGGTGTCCAGAATTGTTGAAGTTCTTTTTAGTACATCAGACTATTTAAGTAGATTACAATTACAAACCTGATAAAATTGGGGGTTTGATTGCTTGTAGGGATCAAGCTATCACTTATATCAGTGGTTTGTAGCCAGAGGCCCTCAGACTGTTAAAGGGGATCACTCACATCTTTACAAGTAATGCTCATTAGTTAGAGCATTTAGCGAATACGTTTAAAATGTTATTAATTTTGTTTTAAAAAACTTTATTTGTGCAAAAATTAAGGTTTAAAGAGTGCCCAGCACCCTACTTCCGGCTTGCCGCTCTGCCTCTGCTCCCGTCCCACTACCCAGCATCCTCCCATGACGGAGGCTTTCTGTCTGTAAGCTGGAGCTGTCTCATTGGCCAGATATCGATCTCTGCTAATGAGATCACTCCAGCTTAGAGACAGAAAGCCTCCATCATTGGAGGATGCTGGGTAGTGGGTTGGAACAGAGGCAGAGCAGCAAGCAGGAAGTAGGGTGCTGGGCACTGTTTAAACCTTAATTTTTGTGCAAATAATGTTTTCTTAAAAAAAAAAATAAGAAAAAAAAAATAACATTTTAAACTTATTCTGTAAATGCTCTAACTAATGAGTATTACTTGTAAATATGTGAGTGATCCCCTTTAAGAACTACAATTTCGATCATCATTGCTATCAGCCCCAGCTGGGAGGCCTCAGGTTGCCCACCACTGACTTACATAATAAATAAAAAATGGACTGTTTCTGATGTTTAATACCATTAGGCCTGATAGATTAAACTAAATGTATAACTTAAAAAGCTTACAGATGTATTAATCATGTCTAATGAAGTACTAAAATGTTTTGCATGATAATAAACAAACACACAATTAATGCTTTTTAGAAATTACAGGTTTTATTAATACTTAATGTTCAGTGTAATACAATGTCACCTGAACTAATGAAATTCCAGCTGGGAGGCTATTCATGTATTTATACATGAATGTACAAAAAAAAACAGGAGCAATTCTGGGGAAACCAACTGCATTGTAGGGGAGATAGAACAATTCCCTTTCAATGAAATTACTGAAATTACTTTCTTAAAGTGGAACTATCATGCATATAAAAGTGCCCTCCAATTAATTTTTACCATAGCATTAAGCATTTAAATCCTTTTATTATACTTAGTAAGTCCGGCATTATTTAGAAATCAAAGTTCTTTGGAGACTCACCTGCAGGCATCTTACCGTAGAGGCATCTGTGTGCCTGCGCTGTCCATCCCTGTCTGTACCTTAAGGTAAAATGTAACTCCCCCTTGCTAATCATAGAGGAGACAGGGACGGACAGCGCAGGCGCAAAGATGCCTCTTCAGCAAGATGTCTGTGTTATCATCTGCCGGTGAGTCTCCGAATAACTATGTTTTCGAAATAATGCTGGACTTAATAAGCATAATAAAAGGATTTATATGCTTAATGCTATAGTAAAAATTTATTGGGGGTCACTTTTATATGCATGATAGTTCAGTTTTAACTCTTTGAATGTTAGCGGTCTACAATATTGGTCTACAAAATATTCCACGGGTTAAAGGCCCCATTTACATCTATGGGGATTTGGGAAATTGTTTTCTCCCCTGTAGTGCAGTTGGTTTGCCTCAGAATTGCCTTATGTTTCTTTGGTACATAACCCCCATTCTGAACAGTATTTTTGAATCACAAAATAAAGGTACACTTTGATGTCTAACCAATAAATTGTTCATATTATTCCTGTGTGGAGAAATTATGTATTCAGTATAAAATAGAATGGCTGCAAGGATATAACTAAAGGGGGTGCAGAGGTTGCAGGTTTGCTGGGGCCCAACATCCACAGGGACCCCATCTACCCCAAGGTCCAATAGGTTCTAGTTATGCATCTGTAAAAATAGGTTGGCATTACGGGACTCAAAACCTGAGTCCACCAATGGCTAGTTACATCACTGATTTGGCTGCCAAACATTTTGCATCAACATATGATGACATATGAATGTCCTTTAGTTCAACATATGCAA
The DNA here is from genome assembly GCA_037306005.1 of Rhinophrynus dorsalis. NCBI lineage: Eukaryota > Metazoa > Chordata > Amphibia > Anura > Rhinophrynidae > Rhinophrynus > Rhinophrynus dorsalis. The sequence goes on along the minus strand of CM074720.1, from coordinate 338,718,913 downwards.
GAAATATACACGAAAACTAGGCAGGTACATTCTGTGTTATCAGCAACCAAGTAAGACTACCTATATAACACACAAATATAAACACAGTGGGATAAGAAGCCTGAGTAGTGAGTCACATATTCTCGAATTGTCAAACTGTGGCAGTGGCACTGGGTGTCTATAGACCAATAATTTCACACATAACTATATAATGATCTGTTTTAAATATATATCCACAAGGGTGGACACTAATATTCTACATAATGTTACAGTTAGGGTAATGTACCAAAAAGGACCAAATCAATGCTGCACAAAACCAACATTAAAATTTATTTAAATAGGGTTTTAAATGCCTGATTTGAAATGCACTGGGTACCTTATTGACTGCAAATAATCACTGCATTGAAGTTCATGTTTTAATAAAAGTAGACTAAGCTTGTCACCACGTCAAGGCACCCCAATATAGGCAAGTTCTAAACTTTATTTGATCTGTCTTGTGAGCTATGTATGTATATGTATAATATTTATAATATCTCCTGCTTTACGCTTTATAACAGAGAGAGACAATTATATCAATTCTCCAGTCTCTATGATATTCTATGAAGTCTATGCACTAAAATCTCTCCCACGTGAGAAATGCCAAACTGCACTGGTTTCACAGAAAAACATAAGAACTGGAGAAGTGATATCTCCATTTTATCACCTATTTGTCACTTCTTTATCATACCTTAGTGGATCTCCCACCATTTGAAAAATACTTTTAGAAAGCTGGAGTTCAACCAATTTTGACCAAAAAAGCAAAAACACCAAATATTGATAAAAATCCAAATTTACTCAATCTTAAGATAATATGGCCATATTATGTGTCTAAGGGACTAATTATAAATCAAACCAACTGTACCATAGGGGACAAATGAAACATTTCCAAATTTCAACTGTTTTATATGTTTTTTAACCTCTTGATTGTTAGAGAGCTCTTCAAAATGCATTGGGCCAAGGGGTTATAAGCATTTTTGAAATGACACATGCAATTACATAACATCATATTTAATGGTTACAGTTTGGGAGATTTGTGACTTGCACAGCAAATTTAGATAAAATTCTGCAAGCCAGGATCTCACTTATATTTTCAACAGCCAGAGTAACAGATGCCACATTGCCTATTAGATTACATGATAATTCAGGTCACCTTATACAGAATTGTTAGACATGATGTTGCATGTTCTTAGAAATCAATGTTACTAAATTGGGATTGAAAGAGCTGATATTTAATTTCTGGGAATCTCATTCAGCATTCCATGGGTTCAGGTCCTCTTTTTTATGAGACATGTTTTAACCCCTGGTTTACCTTAGCATGTTATTGATAGTCAGAGGCACATAGTGTTTTATGTTTAGTTTAAAAGAGTTTTCTGTTTCTTTAAGAAGAGTTTTCATAAAAGGTCAATCGAGTTTTACAGGAGAGATAACAATATCACACTGTACTTGGTAAACAGGAGGTTTACTTCTTGCTGTTCTTAGTTATACACAGTGTTTTTGATGAGAGACCCTTCGTTCTACTATGCACTGCAAGAAATTAAAGGGGCAGTGCCTCTTAGTCAAAAATGAATTTTATCTTAGAGATAAAACACTGGGGAGTTTATCCTTGAAACTCCTAAAATATAAACATTTTTTTATATTTTCAGTACTCAGTTTTTCCAGGCACAATAAATTCAACTTCTTTACACCCACTGAAGGATATTTTAATCAACAGCTTGCTCAGAATGGGTAAGATTTGAGAAGCTGAAATCGCAAGAGTAGGAAAACTGAGAGCACGGACTCTCCCCATTACCATAACAACATGAGAAATTGGTAAACTAGAATTCTTATGCTTGTATGTAAATAAGAGATGTGAGCATAGAAATAAACAAAGGTTTATTTTAAGATTTTTCTTATTGTCCTAAAATACTTCAGTTTTTATCTAGGACATACTGCCACTTTAACTTAGCTTTGCTTATTAACCAAATCCTATGTGATATAGTCATTTGTCCCGTACATAGCTATGTTAGAGTAAAAAAAATGCCTAATGCAGACTAAGTACAAACAGATACATTAAAGGGATAGTAGTGTCAGAAAAAGTATTAACTATATGGTAGATACAATTAAAAGAGAATACGTGCACTTATTTGTATCTCTCAAACTATTATGGTTTGAGAGATATAGGAAAATAAAGTTTTCTGCTCCCTCCCCTTTCTGCTTGACAAGCTGTAAAGCTGTCAGAAACAGATTCTGGTTGCTTGACCAGATTTGGCTCTTCAGCACGCAGACATAATGACATCTACAGATAAATGCTTTATTGGAATGGTCTACAACGTGTGCTTGCAAACCAGGCACACTTTGTAGACCGATGAAGTATCTATTTTTAGGTATCGTTATGTCAGCACTGCTGGAGATGAACCAGAATCTGCTTCTGACAGCTTTACAGCTCATCAAGCAGAAAGGGGAGGGAGCGAAGAACTTTATTTTCCTATATCTTTCAAACCAAAATGGTTTGAGAGATATGAATAAGTGCAAGTACTATCTTTTAATTGTATCTACCATATAGTTAATACTTTTTTTCTGACATTACTATCCCTTTAAGCCTTGAGGTATAGTATGTTACTAGTTAATCCTTTTTCTCTGTCATCCAATACAGGTTACTGGTAACTCTGGGTAGGCGATACACCCCTTTAATTTAGGCAGGAACAATTCTAGAATTGGATGCAGGGGGTGGAGCCTACCTTCCCTCCTTCGCTGTAGCTAGCCAACCAGCTCCAGTAAGATTTGTTCCTTGGTGAAGACACAGGCAAGAGAACAGTTCTGCTATAGTTTTAGAAATGTTTTTATTTTTCTGTTAGAAATGGAATACCACCATTAGGTGGATTATCATAAATGACAATGCCCATAGATGTGGCTAGCTCAGTAACCAGGTGCTTTTTGTGGACCTTCAGCCCTTGGGGGAAAATCTTGGGTTCAAGTTCTTTCCTCAGGAGTTGCCCACCAAGGCGGCTTCTTAAAACATGGTAATCTGAAGATCTGCAGGAAAGGTGAGCAGCCCTTTGAGTGCTGCTGGTCTACATGTCCCACAGTGCCCTTCCACACAGGGGTCTTCCTTTGGAGTTCTTATTGCACACTCCTGCACTCATTGGGTTTATCTGTATGTTTGTTGGGTGTTTTGGAGCAGGTTTATATGGTAACTTAGCCCTTTAGCTGCTGGTTTTGCATCTTTGGGGGTTTATTGACACTTTCCCTACTGGGTTCAGTGTTTTTTGGGTCTCCTAACATGTTCTAGTGATGTTTCATGTACTTTTATTTTACTTTTTCAACTTTACAAAATTTAAGTGCTTTACCGCATAGACGCCATTGCTTCATTCACTTGTATGGGACTGCACAGTTCGGGACATATCTCTGCAACTGCTCAACGTAGTGACTTCAGAGATGGCTCAATGTAATTGTCTGCCCTTGCTCTTTCATCCGGTTAATGTTTCAAGCGTGTTGGGGAGCTCAGGCGGCTTCGGGCACTGTTGGGGTACTTTTTCTGGGAAAACTACATAACCCACGAGTGCTTGCTTCCCGTGCTCATTTCTGATTGGCTCCCACCATGGCAGCCATTTTGTGCCTTTTCCAGAATTAGTATCCTACACAGGGCTTGGACTCTCCTTCTCTCCTCTGCAGATTAATCCTTCCCCTGCCAGGTAAGTGTATTTTACAGTTTTCTGGGGTGAAACTTTAATCTTACACACTGTAATTGGGTGATTCGTTATACTATAAACGTTTTTGACACTGTGAGAATGTCTAATCCATTGGAGCTTGGGGCCAGGCCTAAGACTAAGGATGCTGGGGTCTCTGTGTCCCCTATTGCTCATTGCTCCTCATTGCATTCAGGGTTGCCTAGAGAATTCTCAGGTAATTTATGCCCAGCATGTTCTGATGTCCCAGCCTCTTCCAGGGACCTCCAGCCATGCAATAGAGCCAGTTTGGGTGCAAGAGTTCAAGGCTGCTACTAGGGACTTTAGGTCTACACTGCAACTCTTTCAATCCCAGTTTTGGGAGGAAGATCCTGGAGGCAGTCTTGCCTCTCTAGGGTCTTCTTCGGTTCTTGGTGCTTCCTTCACTTTTGAGCCTTGTTGGCTCTAGTTCAGTGTGCTGTGTAACAGTTGGGGTGTTATACCCCTGTCAGTGTCGTTGAAACTCCCTTGTTGTTGGGCTACCTCTGATCTGATAGATCTTATCTGCTCTGGTGACTTTGGGGGCCTTGCGTCTGGTCCTTGCCTTACTTCCCGCCTCTGGGAAACTTAATGGCTGGGCATCCCAAAGTTACCACTAACCTATATTGGACAACAGAGAAAAGAGGATTTTAGTCTTACCTGTTAAATCCTTTTCTCTTAGTTCATATAGGTTACTGGTCTCCCACCCTGTCAAGGGACCATGTTTGCCTTTCCTGTGGCAGACTGTGGGGGTCTTTTGCTCATCTTTCCCTTCTACTGTCTAGTCAATAGTTAGTGTCTCAAATCTTACTGGACCTGGTTGGCTAGCTGCAGCCAAGAGGGGAGGTAGGCTCCACCCCCTGCATTAAAGGGGCGGATCGCCTACCCTGAGTTACCAGTAACCTGTATGGACTAAGAGAAAAGGATTTAACAGGTAAGACTAAAATCCTCTTTTTTCTGACATTACTATCCCTTTAATCCTTGAGGTATAGTATGTTACCATGTATAAATGCTTACATGTTCTTGCCCTTTTAATCATTTGGGTGCCAGAGAGGTATCCAACACATTGCATTCAGAGAGTTAACATGCCTCTTCTTTAACCCTTTGAGTGCCAGAGGCGTATGCAATGCATTGCAAAGCAATGTGTTGCATGCCTCTCTGGCACTCAAAAGGTTAAAGTAAAAAAGAGGGTTGTGCTTTGTCCCTCTTAGACACCTCTGCCCTTGTGAGAAATAATTTTCTGGAAATTTTATTTTTTATTAAGTAATAAAAAATATGGAAATTCTCTATTTATTAACTGTCAAGTAAGAAGAGTTATGCCAAAATATTCCACTGACTTTCAAAAAACTTTAGCCAGAAAAAGCTGCTGAAGGATGACAGACAGGAAGTAATTCATCCATTCAATCATTCCATTTATTTAAACTTCATTTTGTTCTAATCAAATCAAATCATTGTGAACATCCTGTCATGAATAATTGCTTATGATTACAGTGGTTTATGCTACCTTAAATATGATTTTTCTTTTTGCAAACTGTCAAAGAAACCCTATGTAAGTATTTCTTATAAATTAGTTACATATTATTATTAAAATGAAGTAGATTTGTTCTTCTTTAAAATGCACTAAAATGTCATATAGTGGAGATGGTGTAGTACTTAGGATGGAGATTGAGTCTTTTTTAATATCCTGGTCATATTATCTAAATATTAAACTATATTTCCCCATTTAGGTCTTATGGTGCCCCACTGGCAGATTTTCTCCCCTGCACTGTAAGCCTCGGCAGAACAGAAGTCTGAGAAAAGGCCCCCAATTATCTCCTGGTGCTTCAATTCTGCAGCGCATAGACACAAAGTTGTTGCAGGACTCCCCTGATCCTCTGAATTGAACTTAAATCAGAACTACCACATTTAACAAAGATGGCCCCAAATAATTCCTCATCTGGTGACTAGCTGCTCAGTAGCGCTAGTCACCAGAATTATTACCTGGTTGATGTGAATTATCCACTGCTCTGGGACTGACAGGCAGGAGAGAGCGCAAACATCTTTCCATAGTGACGTCTGTGCGCCTGCGCTGTCAGTCCCTTTTGGATCCAAACTGCTCCTAGCAATGCCTCCTAGAGCTAGCTGGGACTGGTAGCAAAGGCATGCAGATGTCACTATGGAAAGATGTCTGCTCTCCGTCGTGCCTGTCAGTCCTGGAGCAGAGGATAATTCGCATTAGCAGCTAGTCACCAGATGAGGAATTATTTGGGGCCATCTTTGTTAAATGTGGTAGTTCCACTTTGAAAGTCTGACACACTGGGTCTATAAAGGTTTACATACAACCCTGGAGTTTGTGTCCGAGAGCCACATAATCTCAAGTTATGTCCTAGGCAACAGAATCAGTTTTCTGCCCCTCAGTGACTGCCATCTGGCAGTCATTGGCTTTTTACTCACACTGTTCCCATTAGAACAGTCTTACAAAACACATCAAATTCCCCTTTATTCTATGTAACCTTCAAAATAGTGCACTGAAAACTTATATTGCATTCAAGGAGTAACAGTCTCATTAAAGCAGGTGGAATTTGTTATTTTCCCTATGCTGTAGCTGGTTCATCCCAGGACTGTTCCACTTTTCTATAGTACATCAGCCTCTATGAATGGTCATTGGGATAGACTGGTATAATGTATGGTGGACTCAAGGTATGAACAGATTAGAATCAGGGTTATGCTCATATGAAATATGAATTTGGAAAATCCCCACTGATTTCAACTGATTTCCTTTCAAATGCTTGAGAGGAATCCAGCACAATCCTCTCTAGCATTCAAAGGGTTAAAAGCCTGATTTAAATCAATGAGCATTTTAATTTCCCCCACTGTGCATTTGAATTGACATTGAATTACTTCAGTTTTCTTTTTTGAACATAAGGCCCTTAGAAGATCAAATTATATTTAAGGGCTTTATGAAAACGTCATTATCCTGGGCCACACGGGAAACAGTGTAAACCCATAGTATGTGTGTTTTTCATGAATGCCCTGCATTAAAATGGTGATCTGGTTACATTATTTATCTTTGTACCATTATGAAGTTGCATTTTAGTATATTTCTACATAATGAAACCTCCAACAACATCCAAAAGGTTAAAGGAATAATATTTTATTTTGGTTTTAATGTTCTACAAGCACATCATATTTACAGTCAAATTACCTATACTTTTTATTTCTTTTTTTACCGTCACCTATTTTTTTTTTTTTTTTACACCTTTGTCCTTGACAATGAGCTACCTGGAAAGAGTTTTCTGTCAGGGATCATGAAAGCAGTGATGCAGTGATACAATATAAAAAAGAAACAATGTAAAAACAAATGCACAAAGAACACTCAGTGTTGCAGAAAGAGCGCAACTTTGTATTACATCCCGCTTTGATAATCCATTGATTAGAAGACTCTCCTGAAATGGAGATCTAGAGAGCTCAGTGTTAAGAACATAAAACTGACTGTGAATCAAAATGTATAGGCAGTTTGACTCTATGCATGATGTACTTGCAGAAGGTTTACTATTCCTTGAAACATTCCTAACCTCAAGAGAACATATTGAACAACTGCAGTAATTTTGGGGTAAACCAAGTGCACCAAAGGACGCACATACAATTTTCAGTTGATTTACATAAGACATCTCATTTATTGAGTGCTAAAAGTTGTCAATGCAATGCTTAGAAATAGACTGGAAACCTATCAGTTTAAAAGTCCCATTCAATCAACTATTCCATTGGGTAGAGTTGCTTTTCCCCATAATTGCTTCACTCCCTCTTAATACATCAGCCTCAATATTTTATGAATTTTCCTCACAGACTTTACAAAATGCAGCTCAATTATAGGTACCTTTATAAAGCAGAGGGAATTAAAACTTTCTTAAATTTAATTACAAAACCAAAGTAATCACAACTTTAATAATTACCTGCAAGCAAAGCAGAAATAGCAATGTTGTTTCTAAAATTGAATTGACAGGAAAGAAGACATTTAACTGGGAATAAAAGTCCTTTAGAAAGTTGTTTCCTTAAATGAATAAATTAGAAGATTCAATCAACAAAATGTGCATTTAATTAGAGAAATTGTGAATGATATTGCACACAATATGTAAAACCATTTAAACCTCTTAGCTGGGTACAGATGTTTTATGCACTTTTAATCTGTAGACCTAATTGATTGCGATGTTTTCTCTATAAACCAGCTGGCAGTTATTTATTAAGGCATCTGTCACTTCTTCCCAAAAAACAATGTAATCATAGATGAACAATTGTATCTTAAAGTAGGCAAATTGATGAATTTCATGATCTAAATTCTAAACCAAGAGTAGTCCGTCTTTGGGTCTCCACCTGTTGGGGATGTCAACCCCAGCCAATCAGCTGCTGTAGGGGAGGACTTGAGTTATAGTCCACAAAAGCTAGAGGTGCAAACATTGACTACCCCTGATTCAAACTATATTTAGAAAATGTCTAAGTAATAATGTGTTTTACAAACATGGCTCCATGGCACTTGTTAATTTATGGATGTTATTGGCACAATATGCTATTTTTTTTTCATTATGATTAAGATGCCTAGGAATAACCAAATATTTACGTATTTAACCATTCCTTACATTCTTGACAAGCCCTACAAGATGTTAGGGCCTGCTGAAAACTCCAGATGGCATATTATGGGTGCTTTGAACAAATTAAGATTGAGAAACGCAAAACAAATGTATGCACAATGAGTGTGCCCCAGATAAAAAAAAAAGCCAAATGCCTTGTACTGGATATACATTTTGATAAAAAATTGTTGTACTTTTTGATGCCAGAACAAAAATGTATACTTTTGTACTCCAATTGATTAACTACTCTCAATAATAAAGTTTCAGACATGTTTGGGTGTTTGAAATGAATAACATGGCCCCTGTAGATCTTTATTAAGAATCTGACACTTTAGCCATTATGTTAATTGCTCTTTAGAATGTTATTCAAACATTCCAGAGGGTTCTCCTACCACTGGATTGCAGACATGTACTGCATTAATTCATCCCATGCTGGGACCCATCTTTGGGAGGAGAAACACCAGCCAGTGGTGGAATTATACAGTGCACTTCTGCAATCTAGAGACAGAAGGAGTTTCTGGAAGATGTAAGTAAGAGCACTTAGGTGTCTGGTTAAGGTTTTGAAAATACTAAGCTCTGAGGGATTTCCTGCACTGTCCCATTTTGTACAGTCTCTTGTAGTTAACTTCAGTGGCAGTATACCCTTATGTGAGATGTGTTTGCATTTGAGCCATCTATCCCAGAGGCTTGCAGTTTCCTCAGACAAATGTGAATATGTTACTTTTAATAGTTTTTTTCGCAATTATATACTACACCATGAAAGAACTCTAAATTATTCCCTTTTACATGTCCATATATTTATTGCTGCATTTTCGCCATTCTTGGTTACACCTGTATCTTCTGAACAAATCTAGAGGTTTAACTTCTAGTAATTTGTGGGTGTTATTCTTTTCTGGATGACTTACTGGGCAATGAGATGGACCTCTAGGTAAGATGAGGAATACTAGACCCTGAACAGAGAATCTGGAGTCTGACTTCAGAAATGGCAATTTGTGGTATGTAAAATAACAGCACAGATGTGGCTAGGAGGACACTGGACTGTAACACCAGAGAGCAGACACATTAATAGCCACTTACTTGAAAACTGGAAGGATGACACAGGACAGTAGAAAGTGTTGATGGAAGTAAGTTTTTCTGATTTCAATTAGCCTGCAGCAAACAGATATGAAGACAACTGTGCCACATTAAACAATAAGCAGCATGAGAACAGATTTAACAGAGTATGATCAAATAGCGCTTAGCAATGAGCAGCCGCTAGATAAATGATGACCATACGACAGTAGTAAGCAGTGAAGCTCTTGACCTGGTTTGAACTAACCACAGGCCTTGTGAATGCAGTAGTTTACATTGCAAATAAAAATTTACTCACAAGATACAAGGTGGGTGGCAGGTGAATAAGTAGCAGAATTGTGAATGAAGCCTCCTAAATATAGGTTAAAATGTATGATCCTTAATTTTAGTTGTGGCTTTCCTCTTGATTATTTATGGGAAAAGCATCCACATTTACGTCTGCACTCAGAACAGTCTCTCTCCTCACTTGCCATCTGACCAAAGGAATAAATTGCTTCCTTTCTGTAAAATGGAACTGTTGGAAGGGGGAGGCTTCCAGAGACTGTAGATCCCCATAAAACACCCACGTACATGCATGCATTAGAATTCCCTCTGATAAGGGGGCCTTATAATAGGCAGATGGTTGTAGACTAATAGGTATAGTGTAGCATTGGTCATTTAACAAACAGGAGGTCATGGAAGGTGTCAGTGGTTAGTGCTAGTTGTTTAACAATGCAAAGCTCGTTGGCAGCCAGCAGACAAGAGCATTGGTCTTTTTGCAAGGCAATGCTTTTGCACATGAATTAGACAAGTCTAATTCTATAGAATACTAGTCAGTGTAAACACTTTGACATACGTGGGAGCAAGGCAGCAGCTTAAAATATACTACAGCAGTGTAAACATGCTGGAGTGCAAGTAAACCCAAAACCGAATTGAAAGGACTGGATTCTCACAACTCTGAAGAGTGTTTGCTTGCTTTTAGCCACTGATTCCTACCAACTACATTTGATCTGTTAACAGTTTCTAACACAAATAAATGACTTCAGTTTACTAAAAACACTCTCTAAGTCGCGCTCAAAGACTGGAGAACGGAGCCAGTATCAATGGTAACAGAAATACTCCAAAGCTAAATTGTTATCAATAAGAAGGCAACTTCCCTCAATATAAAAATAAAAACAAAAATAAAAATATATATACACACACACCTCACAGCAAAAAAAAAACAAAAAGAAACCTATGGATGATAAGAAATAATGACTCCTTGTAACTTCAGTCCATAAGTGATACTCTCAAACCCTCTCTCAGATCCTCCAGATGCTGCTCCTTAGGTGGCCTTTCTCATCCACACCACACACGAAATCTGTAACTCTGTAATGAGAGCGCAACAAAAGACGATCTAAAAGGAGGGTTTATTCTTAACGCCCTGATGAAGCGGTCAGTAGCGTCCACGATACGCGTTGGCTAGTTTGTTTCAATGTTCTTAAGATTTGATACAGTGTTGCTAATATTGTACATGTGAGCTGTATCTTCTATGTGGATGCCTGGAGATAGATACAGATACTACATCATTCAGTCAATACGCTCATAAGATCTATTGGGAGCGACGAGGAATCTAGCAACTAGCGTTCATACCGGCACAGTAGGAGTGCTGTAGATGAAAGAACGCTAAGTAATTCATTTGTAGTCTCCCCAGGGAGTCACTGGATATAGGGGAGCTGATTGGACTGAGAGAGTATCGGAGGCACCATCATAAGACAGATAAGCTCTCATTCTGTTTTTATCTTGTACGTGTGTTTTTTTTAGATGTGGCGCAAGTGCGTTGATTAAGAATAAACCCTGCTTTTAGATCGTATTTTGTTGCGCTCTCATTACAGAGTTACAGACTTCAGTTTACTGCTTGTAGTCAACTATTGTGACATTCCTGAAAGTATTCAACAATTCCTCATAAGTTTCATGCTTTGACAAAAATGTGGTTATATACTTAAGTATTCTGGATGAATTTACAGTGTGAAACAATGGGAGAGGGATCCATGCTCTAGAGCATAAAAAACTAAAGTGTATAAATAGGACCTACAATTACGTAAGAGTTAAGTGCAGAATTCAATGGGAGTTCTGGTCAAGTAATGCTTAAACAAATATATGAAGTGCTTTAGAGGCATAAATAGTTGGTGAGGCTAAAAAAGATGTGTCCATCAAGGTGAAACCATGCCACATCAACTTTGATCCAAAGGAAGGCAAAAAAAACATATTGAAGCCATTTCCAATTAAGCCCCAAGTAGATAAAAAGTCAGTCAGATATTGCCCTGAAACAACATCCCATCTACCTTTAAACCATCATAATTCTCAAGATTATTCTGAGCTAGAAAGGTGTCCATTGCTTTTTTAAACGAATTCCACAAGTTTCCTGCCCTTACTGTAAAAAAATAAATTCCTTTGTTTTAGTTGAAAGCACCATTTTTTGTGCTCAGCTCTTTATTGAGGAGATATGATTTTAAGATGGTGAGCAAAATGCATTGACACAGACTGGGAGATAAAGAGTTCCAGAGTAGGAATGAGCAAATAGTTTTGCCTCAAACCAAAATCAGCAAAAAATGTCACAGTTTGCCGTTTTCCCTCTTTTTTCGCCTAGTTCATTGCATTTAAATCAATGGAAAGAAAAAATTTTCCACCACCATGTTAAAGTTTTCTCTACTTTTCCAGCAGGCATATAAAAGGGTGTCAGGCTCTCACAGCATGCCATTCTGTTTGTGAGAGGAGAAAGCAGCACATTTTTGAGCTACAGAAAATAAGCAAATAAAGGGGAATTGAAGCTTAGTTTAGGGAGTCTTTTGAGTAGGACATTTGTTCTCTGTATTGGGGAGTCTGGGTGCACTTTGAGGGAGAAGATGGGAGAAAGGAGGTTGACCCCAAATACACCAAAATTTTGTGTGACTGACAAGACACAGGCATCTGAGGTCCAATTTGCTTGCTAATCTTGCTGTTATTGTCTCTCTGCTGGGGAGGTCTGGGGAAAGAAGTTGATTTTGTTTTTCAGTTATAATTTTTTTGGAAAGACTGTGATAATAAAGGGTGGAAATTTTAAAAAAATAATAAAAAAACAAATAAAAAAAAATAAAAAAAGACATCTGACTGGGAGCTTGACCTGAGCTGTTTGACTGAGGCAGACTTCATAGACAGTAGATAACATTGAGAATTTTGTTGAGGGCTAAGGCAATACATCACACTCCACCAGTTGTGTACTGTAGAGAGTAAAAACACACACAGTATTCAAGTAATGTCCAGCAAACAGACAAGGGGGAGAAGGAAAGGAGGAGCAGTGCAGGCATGTGGGAGAAAAGTGGTAGTTCAAAAACTGAAGCCATGGTTGCTGCAGCATGTGTTATAAATGATGATGATCCCTCTTCTTCCAGGGAGGATGCAGTTTGTGAAGGTCCCAACAAAAGTTCTACCACCACCAGCCCCAGTACAAAAAAATATAAAAGAAACACTCACATCTCGCCAGTGCCCCACCACCTTTACTACTTTGTAGGTTATACTTTTTTTAATGTCTTGTCATCATCATGGATATGTGCCAGTGTTACTTAAGCAAAACCCATTTTTCAAGGCATATGTTGCTGTAGGGCTCCCAGCTTTGACTTTCAGATACTTATTTCTCCACTGAAGCCCTCAGAAGAAGTAATATTGTGGTGGGAAATGTTGCACCATAGGAAACAAAGGCGAAAAATGTGTTGGAATCGGTGAGAAATTTGTTGGAATCGGCGAAAAGGGGGAACATTTTGCATTGGAGAAAAGAAGAAATCTTTCACTAAATAAGAGAAAAATCATCTGTTTTTAGTGAAAAATCATGCAGGAATTTTTTCTACTTATCAACAAACTCCTATTCCAGCGATAAGGAACGATGAAGAAACAATGTTTGATACAAAATAGCACTGTAGACACAAAGAGTTGGCAGGAGAATGCCCCTTTCTGACTGTAAGAGATGAAATGTGCATTAGCAAGAAATTAGCATGGAAATGTAGGAAGAGGTAGTGGAGAGGAGGGCCTTGAATTAAAGAAGCAGCTTTTTATATTAAATATGGAGTTTGATGGTCAATCATGGGAGAGATTAGAGAAGTAGGGGCAGAGACAAACTTTGGTGAAAGAAAGGTGACTCACTCTACAGCATTCTGTATGCATTGAAATGTATGGAGTTGAATGACAGGAAGACCAGAGAGAAAAAGGTTACAGTAATCCATGCAGGATAAAATGATTGCTTTCATAAGAATTGGAGGAACAGAGGAAGGGATGTATTTTGTCTATGTTATTTTAGAAAAAGAGGAAAGATATAGCAGTAGAATGAAGTTGATGAGAAAGCAGTCAGTTATCGTATCTATTCAGCTTGCTTCAATGAATGGATTTATGGTGGTACCATTTACTATGACCTTGAAAGGAACTACTGGACCTGGTCTAGAGTGGAATGAAGATTTATACATATTGTGTTTTAAGTATCTATGGGCTATCCAATCTTAAATAGAGAGGCAATTCATGACTCTGGATTGAACATCAGGAGTCAGTTGAGTTATGGATAAATAAAACTAGGTGTCATCTGCACATAAGTGATAAGTAATGGAGACATTCAATGATCAGTTAGAGAGATAAAAGGACAGACACTTCAGACCTAAATTATAATGAAAAATTGTGTATGAAGGCAAAAGTATAGAAATTCTTTAACAAAACAAAACATCTGATAAGCAAGATGCAATTGATACCTTCAAATACTTATACTTTAGAGCTCATTACATACTGGTTCTACTTTTTTTTCAATTCTGAACCAGGCAAACTCCGGTCCATAACCCCCAAATTGCTTGATAAATAGGTACCACACATACTACTCAGTGCTGTTCTTTTACTTAAAGCTTCAGTGTAATTATTCCTCATACTGATCTCCCTTTTAGGTAATTTAGCAACAGATATTTTCAGGCAAAGAAGAGGGCACTCAAGATTCTGAGAACATGAATAAAGGCATTTTTCCACATTTACTGTGGCATCCAGTGATGCAAACAAACAACATTTTGAGTAAGAGGAACAGTTTCTCCCTTCATCAAATATAAAATACAATAATGACCCTTAGCCTCATAATGGTAACAGAGGCCAACCTGTCTAGGTAATTCATCCCATTTGAAAGTTATGTTATTTTCATGGATGTTCAATGAAAATGCATAACTAATCCCATTTTACAGGCAAAATTCTAATAAAGAATAAATAGGGGATCAATCACACCCTTAGAACATCAGCCTTTCAGAATTATATTTCCACTTATGGTTATATATTTGTATATTGATAGATGTTGACCTGTGTTGGTCAGTTTAACCAATATAACTAAAACCAACATGTTTTATCTAGGGCTAATAAAGCAAGCAACATTCTGTACCATTTAAAGGGATAGTAATGTTTCACAAAAACAGCAGCTCCAATTAATCTTCTTAGTATTTTGGTTATGGAGAGTGTTATTTCAATACTGTCAGAGTTGTAGTTCAAGAGTAATTGAATGATAAAGTATCCCCCTCCTGCTGATTTTACCTAGTGTAAGCCATCTCCCTTCAGATGTGGAATCCGGTCCTGGGACCAGACAGCTCACAGCAAGGGACAATCTTCTTACTGTGAGCATAAGGAAAACCATGCCCCCCTTGACAGGTCCATCCAGACAGTCTTGCTGCTCTGAGGTGAACAGTGTCACATCAGTAAAAAGGGCAGGAGGGGGATACTTTATCCAGGGCTCAAAATTTCCACTCGCCACTAGCCAATTGCGAGTGAAAATTCAGCCCTGGCGAGTAGAAATTCAGCTCTGGTCGGTATGTTTTGACTTGCAGTGGCGAGTAACTTTTCAGGTCTGGCTAGTAGCAAAGGACTTCACATTTTAAGCCCTGCTTTATCATTCAATTACTCTTGAACTACAACTCTGACAGTACTGAAATAATACTCTCCCTGTCCCAAATACTATAAAGATTAATTGGAGCTGTTTTTATTGTGAAACATTAATATCCCTTTAAAACAACACATATTCAGCAATTACTTATATTTTATTCAATTAAATGTTCAGAAGTCAGAGATCAGTTGGTCATTTTACATTACAGCACAGTCTTAACCCTTTGAAATCCAGAGGGATAGCTAATGCATTGCTCCTTTGGCATTTAAAGGGTTAAAAGCATACAATTTAAGACAAGTATTTTTTGCATCATTATGCTTTATGAAACTGATGTAGTGAAAAGAAAAGGAGCAATTTTGGGACAAACCAGCTGCACCATGACAAATAAAAATACCCAAACATCTCACTTAAAGGGAGAGTAATACTTCATTTTGTCTTTATTTTATTTTGTAGGCATTAAAAAAACATGAAGAACGATATAAGTCTTATCGCTCAAACCTTTATGGTTTGAGAGATATTCACAAGCAAAGTTTCCCCTCCCGCCCCTTTTACCTAGTGTAAGCCATCTCTTCTCAGATGTGGAATGCAGTCCATAGACCAGACAGATAACAGCAGGGTACAATCGTCTTCCTATGAGAACAATGAAAGCCCTGCCCCCCTTGATAAGTTTTTCTGTTTTTTTCCTTATCTTATTTGAAGATTGTCCCTCTCTGCAATCTACCTGGGCACCTCCCTTCTGATCTGGCTGAACAGGATTACATCAGTAAAAGGGGCGGGAGGAGGACACTTTGTCATTGAATTACTCTTGAACTACAACTCTGACAGAATTGAAATAACACTCTCCAAAGTCCAAATACTATGATGATTAATTAGAACTGCTTTTATTATGAAACATTACTATCCCTTTAAGTAGGTGTTTTAACCCCATGTATGCTAGACAGGTCTCAATGGCATTGGAAGCGATACACTGTGCAGGTGTCGCAAAGGGATAAATACATATTGAAGTTGCGTTCAAGGTGCAAGATCAATGGGAATTGTATTTGTCCTCTGTGTTCCAGTTGGCTTGACTCAGCATTGCTCCACTTTTACTTAGAATATCAGCCTCTCTATTTGTCTTGCTCAAATATTGTATCTTTTTAGTCACTGATTTTTATTAGCGCAATTATTTCCTACACATAAAGTAAAAAAAAAAATGTTTTGCTGTTTGTCAAAGATCATGTTCTTTGCAGAATGCTAATAGATTGTGCTATAAACATGGATAATGGGACTCCCTGATGCATTTTCAATATACATACACAGGCACTGCAAAAGTAGAACATAAAATGGTACAATAAAAAACGACATCTGTCCTTTTTAAATTGTTTATTCCTTTTAAACTTAAATTTAATTTTAAAATAGTCAAGCATTTAAAACACTGAACAGAATATTCTAATTTCCTTTAAATTTTAAAATATATAAAACATAAGTTTGGTATCCATTTGGTACCCACTTTGATGTGATGGTATCACACTGGTATATAACATCACACAGAAATAAACTATTTCATAGCTTGTTAGGTATTTACTAGGGATAGTTTACAGTCATATAATTAGTCAGTTTCCCACATAAATACCATGTAATAGTAAATTCTTATTCTGTATTGATTAAATAGATATAGCCCTGAGCCATATAAACAAGCTTAATAATAATAAATCACTTTATTTAGACTAGTGCAATAAACCAGTAAATATGCCTTGGAACATAATGACCACCAAATAATGCAGTGGAACATATGCAGTTTATATTCTTGATACTCTATAACTCGCGACAAGAAGTTCCATTACATGAGCTAAATAATACCACAATAGATGACCTTTTATTTCAGTTAGTTATAACAGTTAAGTTAGGTATACAATACCAGAAGGTTTACATTTTGGAAAGCTATGACATACTTTGGTATTCCTGATATGATAAAATAATGAATCATCTGAATGTTTTATTTATTGGAATATTGGGGATTACCCACAGAACCTGTATCCCAGCTAATACACATAATTATTTCACTTTTGGGCAAGGACTATATATATACAAAAGACTGAAAGTGCCATAGGAATGTAAATGGAATTACAATACCACAAAACCTCAAAATCAACCATTCACCTACGCAAATTAATTTTCCAGACACCACAATCTGCATTAGAAATAATTTCACCTGGGCATCACTGTACCACAAACCAACAGACAGGGATAATTTTCTCAGAAATGACAGTTTTCATCCCAGACACACCTGACTGTGACTTAAAACTACTGAAGGTACTTTTTTTTAACACTTCCAGTTGAATCAAGACCTGGTTCAGTTCAGTTATAAATATAATATATCCTGTATAAAGGCGCTGTTGGCTCAGTAAGCTAATCAGTTAGCTGAGTGAAGCCAATATAACACTTTTACTTCGTTAAATTTGCCTACTGTTATAACCTGCCAAGGAATAAGCTATTTATCACCGGCATTTACAGTTCATTTGCAGGTGAGGTAGCTTTTTAGGTGTTATATTAGTTACAAATTAAACTTTCAAACAGCCAACTCTTCTGGTGAACTTGAAGAGAAAATGTACATTTGTAATGTAAACACTGGCAAGATACATTGTTATGTCCCCTAGAAAACAAAAGGGATGCTTCGCAAAGCTTTGTGCACCCATCTGTACCTCAAGGGGCTAAAAATCTGGTCTTCTCCTCTAAAGGGGATAATCACTAAGGTGTGATAAATAAGTGTTAAAGAGGAAATAACTTCTCCAGTGTGATAAACTCACCAGTTCCTATGTTATTCTAAGGAGACAATAAACTAAGATAACTAAAGCTGTTAGTGCATAGGCTCAATAGAATAATGGCAGAATTTGAAGATGAAACACAATGGAGATGTTATCGCCTCCTTCTTACCCCATTAGCCAATTGATTTAAAAGGGGATTTTACCCCTGAATTCCAGAGAAGTATCCAACACATTGTACAGTAATAAACTGAAGAACCCTATAACATTGAAAGGGTTAAAAGACCCATTTATATAAATGGGTATAATTATTTGTTCCCATTGGAGGTGGAGGATGCATATGATTTGGTCAGCAAAAAAGATAGAGAGGAGCTCTTATTTTCTGTTGATAAATCGAAAAAAATTAATGAGAACTTTCAATTTATTACTACATATAATAGTGCACATGATTAATGTGTAACTGCGCCGGAATGAAGCACCGTCCGTCCGTCTTTTCCGCTGGAGCAGCTACTTGAGTTGTCAAAATCTCCTCTCCCAGAGGAGAAGTAAAACATGTGCGTATAGTCGCAAGAATGCGATAAGCAGGAATAATCGGGGAAGGTGGAACCTCTTCCCTGGAGGGGCTGCAAAAACTGGCGAGACAACGTGTCTGACTTAATATTTTTTGAGCCAAGAAGATAGGAGACAACAAAGTTAAACGATGAAAGAAACAGTGCCCATCTGGCTTGCCTGGAATACAAGCGCTTAGCCTCAGAAAGGCAAATGAGGTTCTTGTGGTCGGTCAGAATTAGGATAGGAGATTTAGTACCCTCCAGGAGGAGTCTCCACTCCTTTAGCTCCAGGATAATAGCCAATAATTCTCTGTCTCCTATTTGATATACCATCTCTGCTTTAGACAGCTTTCTAAAGAAATACCCACAAAGGCACAAAGCTTTGCCAGGAACTGTGCGTTGTGACAACAGGGCGCCCACTCAAATCTCTAATGCATCAACCTCCAAGGTAAAGGACAGGGACAATATCGGAGCTGCAGCAAAAGCAGCCTTCAGATTTAAAAAAAAACCCAAAGCAAAACAAATCTGCGCTCCTCCATATAAACTATCCAAATGAGAACCCTGTGTGGTATGGTAGGTATATTGATGATCTGCTATTTATTTGGCAAGGGAGTGAGGTTGAGATGGAGTCCTTCATGTTGCATTTGAATACTAACAATTTAAATCTTTCTTTTACATATGAATACAATCCCTTGACAATTAACTTTTTAGATCTTAGTATTACAGCTGATGTGGTTGAGGGAAGTATAACCACTTGCGTATATCGTAAATCAACTGCAGGAAATAGTTTATTGAGGGCGGAGAGTTGTCACCCGAGTCATACTATACGTGGGATACCAGTTGGGCAGTTCCTGCGTCTTAGGAGAATCTGCTCAACAGAGGATACCTTTGAATTGCAGGCTAAGGAACTATATGAGAGATTCTTGAGAAGGGGGCATTCTACCTGGGTATTAGAAAGAGCTCTCAATATAGCCAGGAGTAGGAAGAGACAAGATCTTTTGGTATATAAGAGACAATTATCTAAAAATGTAGTTCAACAAGATAACATGAATAATGACAGGAAAGCCAATAAAAAAGAAAATAGGTTGATATTCACTACACCCTATAGCCAGGAGTTCAGGTATATTAGGCGGATTATTGAGAGACATCTTCCTGTCTTAAATGGTGAACCTACCCTGAGAGGAGTGGTGTCAGAAGGATTACGTTTTGTTTCAAAAAGAGCACCTACTCTGTCGGCGTTTATTTCTCCCAGTCTCTTTGTAAATGATAGGAAGAGTCGGGGCAGTAATTGGCTGTCCACATACAAATGTGGCAGCACACGATGTGGCAGTTGTAGATGGCTTGATGCCTCTCGATCATTCATATCCAGCTAAACTCAGAAATCATATTTGATAAAAAGTTACATTAATTGTGCAACAAAAGGGGTTGTATACCTTATTACTTGTCGTAATTGTAAGATCCAGTATGTGGGTAAAACTATGAGATGTTTAAGAATTAGGATAAATGAGCATTTAAGCGACATACGTACAAACAATATTAGGTCAGTGATTGCAGAACATTTTTCAATATCTGGTTGTAAAATGGACAGCTTTTCAGTTCAAGGTATTGAACGAGTTGTTCTAGGGGTGAGGGGAGGTAATCTTGATAGCAAGCTTAGTAAAAGAGAAGTCTTTTGGATTTTTACACAAAGAACACGTCAACCGATTGTTTTAAATAGACGTTATGATGTAGCATGCTATGTATGAGCCATTATATACGGATCATATATGAGTACATCCCTTCATCACATTAGTATTTTATTGGTGAGATTTTATCGGTGAGAGTATAGTCTGGATCTGGATTTGAAGATAGATTTGAAACTTGTAATTTTCATCAATTGAGTAGTAATTCATGTATATACATGTGAAAGGATTTATATGAGGATGAAGGGGATGTGAAGATTATTATTACAATAATAATAAAAAATTATATACTTGGGGTTTACACTCAACGTCATCTGTATGAAACATGGATTGCTTCTCCTATGGAATGCTCTGTGATGTGAGTTATAAATGAAAACTATTATTAATAATCCTGTCTGTGTTTTATACATAGATAAATGTATTCTATATTTCCAATAGGGGTAATGTCATTTTTGATTAATAGATTATGAGTATACATTTTATCTGAGACGGGTTTTATTATATTATATTATATTATTATATTTTTTGATTGAAGATATAACTCTTAGAGTCAGGTGCAGCCTGGGAGGAGTTAATCCATAAGTCAAAAGTATACAAGCATTTTGTCAATGCATATTAGTTATCTTCTACACACTATTTGTATATTTGTGATTTTATTCGATGTTTTAAATGTGACATGTATGCATCTGTGGGACTCTCTCAGCGAAGAAATTGACTGTAAGGTTTCCTTGGCCCTTTGAGTGCTGGAGTGGCATGGAGTGCATTGCAAGGCAGCGCGTTCCGTGCCGCTCTGGCACTCGGGGGGTTAAGCTTGATTTCTGGGCACATTTTAACCTCTTGTATGAGAGACGATGTTCTAATATACCCTTTGAAAGGATTATATACTAGCATTAAGTTGAGATATGAAGGTATATTTTGGTATTGTGTTGCCATTAAGAGGTTAATTGAAAGTCTGAGGATGTAGAATGCCCTTGTCTCGTTTGGAGATCTATGGTCATTAGAGGTAATGATGGAAAGCTGAGATGAAGTTAGATGATTGGATGAGAGATTTTTTCAAATGTACTGGTTTTTGCATTTTGGACCTTAGTTGGTCATGATTAAGCGTGAGTGTACATGAAACATGTTGATCCAAGGTTTATGAGAGATATCTACGATATGGTGCTCACCTATACTTCCATAATACTCGGATGAATTTTAAGGTATTTTTGTATGTGTTTATAGTAAACATCTAATAAAGTATTGATGTTTTTATATTGCAATCAATGCTGTGTTTTGGATTACTTGAATAAGTGTAGTGCACTTCTTTAACATTGTACCTATTAAAACATATATCATACCACTTTAATAAATTTTGGGGTCTTCGTTGCATAGATTGGCCAAAGTATGTCTAAGCCCGCCTGCCACATCAAGGCTCCCCAATATCAGGCGAGTACCTAACTTTTCATACAATTATTCCTATCTAAGTTAAAAATTCCCCTGACGATTCTTGTGAGTAACATGGTGAGTGTATTTTAAAACATTTAACACATTTAAAAACAGTTTCAAACACATTCATAGAGGGACTGAAGACCTTCCATGTCGTATCTATAAGGAGTTTGACCAACGTAGAGAAATTCCATATAAGCTTCCAATAATAGTTGGCAAGCCCCAAAAATTTTTGGATAGAACAGAGGCCAATGGGATGTTGCCATTCAAGGACAGCAGATGGCTTCTGAGGATCCATGGCAAATCCAGTAGCTGAAATGACACAACCAAGAAAGGTGACTTGAGTCTTGTGGAATTCACATTTCTCTAGTTTCGCAAATTACCCATTTCCTCTCAAGAGTTGTAGACCCCTGATAACATCTGATCGATGGGCCTCCAATGTGGGAGAATGGATGTGAATATCATCCAAATACACAACAATACATTGTTGTAATAAGTCTCTAGGAATATCATTCATAAACTCTTGAAACACCGCAAGAGCGTTACATAAGCCGAAAAGCATAACCGGGTATTCGTACTGGCCACTCCTAGTATTAAATGCCGTTTTCCACTCATGGTCCTCCTTGATTCTCACAAGATTATATGCACCCCTGAGGTATATTTTAGTAAAAATTGTGGACTCCTTCAAACGATCAAATAGTTCAGAAATTAAGGGAATCAGGTAAGCATTCTTAACGACTAATTGATTTAATTCCCTGTAGTCAATACAGGGTTGGAACTCAGCATCTTTTTTCGTGACAAAAAAAATCCTGCTCCTGCGGGAGAGGTGGATTTGCGAATTATGCCCGGGATAGGGCATCAGAGACATATTCCTCCATGGCCTTGTCCTCGGCCACAGACAAGGGGTAAACCCGGCCCTTGGGAGGGACCACACCAGGCAACAAATCAATAGTACAATCATACAGTTGATGGGGAGTCAGATGACTGGCTTTGGTTTTGCTGAATACATCACAGTATTCCAGATACTCTCTAGGTAACAAGAGCAGGGAGGAAGTACATAGGATTTTAGTGGGCTTGCGAAGGCACGATACCTCACAGAGGGGAGACCAGGCCAAAATGTCAAAAACACACCAGTCAAACTTGGGGTCGTGTTTTTGTAACCAAGGATAGCCCAACACAATCGGGTAATGAGGGGACTGAATAACTTGAAGCTGGAACATCTCATGATGCAGAGCCCCTACCAAAAGGGACACAGAACTGGTCTCATGAGTGACCTGCGCTGGTTGTAGTGGCCTACCATCAATAGCCTTGACCACCAGAGGGGAGGCATGAAGCTGCAAAGGTATCTCATGTTTCTCCACAAAAGAGGCCCACGGCACCAGAGTCTACAAGAGCCCTGTTAGTTACTGATGCGTTAGCCCATGAAAGGGTAACCTCAAGGAGCGGCCTTTGCTGAGAAGCATCCGGGGACTGTGATGCTCAAACCCAGGTCTGTCCCTGATATGACCCTAAGTGCTTGCGTTTCCTGGACGAACAGGACATGATGCCCCTTTTTGCCACAATATAGGTAAAGGCCCTCCCTCCTACGAAAGGCCATCTCCTCCACAGAAAAACATGTAAACCCCAGCTTCATCAGCTCACCCTCAGCTGAGTCAGAACCAGGAGGCAAGGGAAGCACTGGTGGGTGAGCAAAGTTCGGAGCCAAACGAGTTGTAGGCCAACACATGCACTTTCTAAAGGACAGTATCTCTCTGATCCTAGACTATCAAGCCAATGGTCAGGAGCCTAAGGAGATAGTCAGCCAAGCCAATGTTCAAGTGGCCAAAGAGGTAGTCAGCCAAACCAATGGTCAAGAGCCTGTGGAGGTAGTCAGCCAAGCCAATGGTCAAGCTATGGAACACAGGAGGCAAAAGTAAACAGCAAAGCATAGGTCTATTTCTGCTCAGTAGCACCACGAAAGGGTGACTGAGTTAAGGCTTGGAGCGGCAGATAAAGCTCTGGCATGTGGGCGGGGGCAGAAGCCACTTCACCCGGAGCACCAATGATGAGAGCGTGCGTATGTCATAAGTAATCCCATGACGTGTGCACACTCTTGCGGGATCACGGGCCGAGACCCAGAAGAGAAGAAGAATGCAATGTCTGTTCTGACCCCAGAGGCGTGATGACCCAGTGGAGCTGTGACACACACATATATATATAAAGAGCCAGCAGCAACACAAAACTAAAGCACTGTCAGTGTGCCAAAAGGCATTCCATACAACACTGCATCGATACATGTCATAAAACACCAGTTTACTAGCAATGTACATAATCATCTTCTAAAATCACTAATCCAAAACAGTGTGCTACTAAAATTGCACTATGCTTTAAAGTACTAACTGAACCAGAATCCAAATTATAGAAACACTGAACTGCAACACGTCAGCTATGCTTTCAGCAGTGGCAGTGCATTAAACCAGTAAACACTACACCAAAGAACTCTTCTAATGCTACCTCAACACTAGAACACTAATCAAAGTAATACTCAAATAGGAGTACAGTAGAAAAATGAAAAAACTTGCATTGAATTTCTCCATTTAACACCCACACACTGGCAAAATGGACACACGCTTCAATAAAAATGCTTATCAAGCAACAATGCAAATTGTCACCCAATATCAAAACACTTAAGTTAACTATAAAATGTTTACACGTTCTAAGTCAGTAAGAGTGTGAAGGATACCCGTACTCAGACTGAGTAGCTCCACCAAAACTGTGCTTCCTTAGACCAGGACGACACTCAGGAATTCCACCAGCCAGGAACCAGGATCATAGCTCCATTCACCTAGTCACTTAGGCAAGACTCAGTAGAGGATGAACGCACTCTGAATACAGCAAGCTTACCCCAAGCATCAGGCAACACCAATGTAGGGGTAACACAAGAACTGATTTATTGTAGAACACACAGGCTTCATATACACACACATAATGAGTTATCCACACATATTAGAATACAATAGGATACAGGTTACTGCAAACCACATATGGAGAGACATTGGGGCCAGTGGTGGAGGGGCCCATAATACAAAGAGGCACGGAACAATGGGCACTACACACAAGTTATACAAAAGGACTGTAAACAGTAAACATGATTACATCACACATAATTATATCACTGCATAAGTAAATGAGAAACATCAGGCCAGAGTATAATTCTCTCAACAAATACACTACCCTGTTCCTGTGCCAGTCTGTAGGGCTGGGGCAGGGCCTCAGGCCCTTCCAGGTGCCCAGGGCACGGAGGCTTTCCATGACAAGGGGCAAATGGGGCAGTGATTAGTCTTAGAGGGAGGTTATACCCCATTCCAGGGCCAGGTCCATAGTCTGAGGGCAGGAGGCTGGCCCTCAGCCCCCTCCAGGAGCCCCAATGATGGAGGGTTCCGTCACAAAGAGTATTACATAACATCACCCAGAACTTACATAACAGCTTACAGAAGTTATGTCACCAAGTTTAACTTCCAGTGTCCCAGATAAGACCATTTGTGATGCAATTGATGATTTAAATTATAAAATATAATGTGTGATATCATCAGTATGTCATTGATAATGTTATTTGCTATGTTATGTCATGAGCAAAGCACATGGGAGCATAGAGTTAAGTCTGAGTAACCTAATCTTGGTTTTAATGGAAGTTCTCTGCCAATGGACATATATATATATATATATATATATATATATATAGTAATAAAAGAATAAGGCTGGAAGGTTGCCAAAACACCGCTGGTAGAATACACACACACCCAATGGTGACAGTAAGTAATTTCCTCCATACTGCATCACCAGAATATACACGGGGGGCGTGATTTTGACAGTTGTGGCCAGAGGGCCTTCAGCTCCTTGGCCACTCCTATCATAATCTCAGTAGTCCACGCCATCACAATCCCCTGGTCCAATGGCCCCCCCAAAAAACATGGCCAACTCTTGCCGCTCCACTATCCCACACACTACCACAGAACTGAGACAGAAACCAGGACCATGTGGAGGATGTCCTGTAGTGCACCACCTGATTATTATGAATCCTTGCCCATCCTTATTTACGTTCTCTCACTTCCATTTTGCCTTTCTCTCTGAGGTATTCCCTTCCATTCACTATTTTGCCTGTCTGCCTCTTTTCCTTCTATCACATCTAAAACTTTATCACCATCTCTTTCTTTGATATATATATATATATATATCAGAAGCGTAACACAAAATGCAGGGGCCCCCCTGCAAACTCGAAGAAGGGGCCCCTTAGCCCCGCCTCTATTAAACTCCACCCCATTTAAGCCCCACCTCTATTAAACCCCACCCATAACAATAACAAATAGAAATAAGGAGTAACCATTATTCAAACGTTCCTAGCACACATGAAAAATATGTACAGATGTACAATACAATTACTTACATAGTCTCTAAATTGGCAAAATGCCAATGATGAGAAATCCAAACCTTTTCTAAGCAAATACCAAAAAAACAACAGAAAATTAATATCCCACACATCCTAAAACAAATTTACACTGACTATGTTCAGGACAGGTCATATATATGCTTTTACACGTATATAGAGAGCAGTGTGTTGCTCAGCCCTCTGGCACACAAAGACTTTAATGCTACTGAGCACCATACCAAACTCAGAAGCTACAGTGAGGAAACAGCAGCCATAGTCCCCTGCCACCCCGCCCTTTTAAAATGGATGGGCACCATAGCAGCCATAGGGATTATCCAGATTCCAAACTAAAACAAACCCAAAATAAAGCACAATCCACTTGTCTGTATTAACTCTTTGGGTGCTAGAGAAGTTCTCAAAGCTCCAAGGTGTTAATATGGAAAACATTTATTTTACACATTAACACATTCCTGACACATAACCTATATTACACAAATACAGAGCCTGAATCAGGCTCAATAAAAAAATACTGGGACCCTAGGACTAGTGGAAGTGCTTTTAAACTATACAATTCATCTGTAGTTCACCAAGGTCAATATAGTCAATTAAAATAGTACTACAGAGTTACATGCCACCACTAGAGCAATACAGTTATATGTCACCAGAACAGCAATACAGTTCTATGTCACCAGCACAGCAATACAGAGAGTTATGTACCACCACCAGAGCAATACAGTTATATGCCACCAGCACATCAATACAGAGTTATATGCCACCACCAGAGCAATACAATTTTATGTCACCAACACAGCAATACAGGGTTTTATGCCACCATCATAACAATACAGAGTTATGTGTCACCATCAGAGCAATACAGTTAGTGTAAAATCTCAGGTATAATACTCACCTGTGTATAACATTATACCCAAGATTTTCAGGGAAAACAAGAGTGCCTATGTACAAACAAACACAAAAAATGTCACTGCCGCACTGCTTTCCTCCCTCCCCGCTTACCCATGGCGTCCTCTCCTCCCTCTGTAGTCCAATTTAGTTATCCTGACAGGGTCCCAGCGGGAGGCATACTTGCATCTCCCGCCCGCTTCCAGCATTGCCGTCAGGACCTCTTCTGCCTCACCAGTAGTAATGTCTTGAGAGGACCTCAAGGTCCTCACAGGGCAATACATAGATCCAAAGTATATAGCATATATATATAGTATTGCCCTGCGAGGACCTTGAGGTCCTTGCCGCCCGCAAGGACCCTGTCAGGATAACAAAATTGAACTACGGAGCGGAAGAGGAGGCAAGCAGTACAGCGGTGGCATTTTTTTTTTATGTATAATACGCACCCCCCACTTCACATAAAGTGAAGGGGGCAAAATTGTGCGTATTATACACAAGATTTTATGGTATGTGCCACCACCAAATCAATACAGTTATATGCCACCAGTACATCAATACAGTTATATGTCACCATCAAAGCAATACAGAGTTATATGCCACCACTAGAGCAATAGCTTTTTATGCCACCACCAGAGAAATACAGAGTGTTATGCCACCACCAGTGTCATACTCCATTATATGCCACAAGTAGCAAAATCCTGGTGTTACTAGGTGAGAACCTCAAATAAGATATCCACTGGATCTAGGTGGCCAACAGCCCCCAATAATATTTCTTTTTACAAAGTAGTACATTTAAAATATTTTGAGTGCGAGAGAGGTAAGTAATTGGAAAGCAATATATTGCTCAGTCCCCTGGTATTCAAAGGGTTTGATGTTAACCCAATTTCACCTTAGATTTTATTTATTTTTTATTATTATTTTTTTTATACAGTTTTCCCTATAAGGCAAACCTGGGCAACCTGAGGGCCTCCTACTGTTGTTGGACTACAGTTGACAATGGTACTTGTTGTTCAACAGTTGCTGGTGGGCCTCTCAATGTCCACCCCTGCTCCAAGTTGTTGAGCGGTAACAGAAGAGATACATCCTTATCAGCCTTTTCTGTTGCTCACTCCGGTGTGATCTAGGATCGGCAAAAACAAATAAAAAATGTTTCTCGGCAGAAGTGAATTGCAGGCTTGCTGCATTTTAACCCTTTACGTACTTTTACTTTACCACCCTCCTGGAAAGCCAGGTGCTTTTGCAGTGGTCCCCTGTTCACATGTAACCAGTCCCAGAAGCAGGGAACTTCAATGAGAACCTCTGGGGTGCATCCTTTTTATTTTTTCAACTGTCTGAGAAAGTTACAAACCAGTGCTCTGTCAGCTGGAAATAAAAAAGGATGCATCATGTACAGTTGCAGTCAGACAGCATTTAACCCTTTGAGCGCTACAAAGTTATCCAATGCGTTGTGTTGGATACTTCTCTGGCACTCAAAGGGTTGAAACATTACAGTTACTGGAGAGGATGATAGGGTCAGGGAAAAAACAACTCAGGTGCCCGTCCCAACCTGGTGGAAGCAGCAGTGACTGGGAGTTTTAAGTGGCTGACAGGCTTTTGGCTGTGTGAAGGCAGCTGAATGTCAGCTACATAAGCCTGCAAATGTAAGTGCGTAACTGGAAACTTTACTTTTAAAAAAGCCTGTGCTACTCTTCATTACTACGGGTAGCGTGCATCCGCACATTATTGTCTCTCACGTTGCCCCCTGTCTGCCGTAACATGCAAGTAACAGCAAGCTAGCACAGGCCACAGGTGAGCACAGAGCTTCACTGGAGACCCCTTCATAATGGAGCCCAAATAACAAATTATGATCAGTGCCTTCTAGGAGGCCTGAATCAGGCACTACACCACTGCCCCTGTTCCTTGCTATAGGTTTCATGTGCCACAGTCTTGATTCAGGGCTGACCATGAAACACTCAGGGCTCCAGCCCCCTTAGCCCCCCTAACAACACCCCTGACTGACACCAAATGTTTGGTATGGTGTCAGTCAGATGCAGCCCTTCCCCTTTCCAGAAAACCCATGGAGCGACTGGAGTCTGGAGGAGGGGAGACATCATGTGCCACTGCCAGCCAACCACAGCTAGAAGCACTGCAGGTAACCACCGCAACTTCGTATGGAGGAGTGACAGGAAGCGGACTGGGACCCAGAAGTGAGAAGTGAAGCCTCCCGGCACACTGACCGGCGCTTGTCACTTCTGGGGGGCTTTTTCATTTTCTTTTGGGTCCCCATGACTGGCGGGGCCTCCAATTCAATAAAACGGAACACAAAAAGGCGGGGTCTCCAATTCAATATAACGGGACAAAATTTTTTGGGGGGCTGCGCCTCTGGTAGTTAGTTTTTTTTGAGGAGGTATGAAGGCTGGTCTTAAACAAAAAAGAGCAGCCAGAAGAAATCATCAATCAGATGAAAGAAAATGTCACTACATGGGGACAATGATAAAAGGAGATTTCTGTGTACCGACAGATAAATCATTTTCTCTTAGCCCTTGTGGAACACAGGAACCATAGGGTAAAGTGTCTAACTCAAGGAGGCAGAGCACTGGCAAACTAAGGCCTCGATATAAATGTCCCCTGCAGACACTATTTCCAAGCATGGTAAGACGTTCAATTACCTGTACTATGAAGAAATGCCAGCAGAAAAAAAGCTTCTAAAAGTAGTAGATAGAAAATATAAGTGACTGCTGTATGACGGACTCCTACCTAGGTAAGTGCTTCTGTTATACACAGTAATTATATAGATACACCTGACTGCTGTATGATGGACTCCTACCTAGGGAAGTGCTTCTGTTACACACAGTAATTATATAGATACACCTGACTGCTGTATGATGGACTCCTACCTAGGTAAGTGCTTCTGTTACACACAGTAATGATATAGATACACCTAACTGCTGTGTGATGGACTCCTACCTAGGTAAGTGCTTCTGTTACACACAGTAATTATATAGATACACCTGACTGCTGTGTGATGGACTCCTACCTAGGTAAGTGCCTCTGTTACACACAGTAATTATATAGATACGCCTGACTGCTGTGTGATGGACTCCTAGCTAGGTAAGTGCTTCTGTTACACACAGTAATGATATAGATATGCCTGACTGCTGTGTGATGGACTCCTACCTAGGTAAGTGCTTCTGTTACACACAGTAATGATATAGATACACCTGACTGCTGTATGATGGACTCCTACCTAGGTAAGTGCTTCTGTTACACACAGTAATTATATAGATACACCTGACTGCTGTATGATGGACTCCTACCTAGGTAAGTGCCTCTGTTACACACAGTAATGATATAGATACACCTGACTGCTGTATGATGGACTCCTACCTAGGTAAGTGCTTCTGTTACACACAGTAATGATATAGATACGCCTGACTGCTGTGTGATGGACTCCTACCTAGGTAAGTGCTTCTGTTACACACAGTAATGATATAGATACACCTGACTGCTGTGTGATGGACTCCTACCTAGGTAAATGCTTCTGTTACACACAGTAATGATATAGATATGCCTGACTGCTGTATGATGGACTCCTACCTAGGTAAGTGCTTCTGTTACACACAGTAATTATATAGATACACCTGACTGCTGTATGATGCACTCCTACCTAGGTAAGTGCTTCTGTTACACACAGTAATTATATAGATACACCTGACTGCTGTATGATGGATCCTACCTAGGTAAGTGCTTCTGTTACACACAGTAATGATATAGATACACCTGACTGCTGTGTGATGGACTCCTACCTAGGTAAGTGCCTCTGTTACACACAGTAATGATATAGATACACCTGACTGCTGTGTGATGGACTCCTAAGTAAGTATTAACGACACATTCCTAGGTAAGTCCTTTTAAATAAGTTAAGGGTGTATTATGCACTATTTATAATATATTCCACAGCTTATAAGGGGATAATTATGCCCAGCTATATCTGAGAAAATGGAAAAATGGACAGCAGACTGGCATAATGACCCACTACAGATGCAATGGTAGCAGAAGTTATGGTATGGAAAGGAGAGGAATATACAAGATGGAGAAATACAAGAGGAAAGGTTTGAGAAATATGGAGGTCATCAATATTCTGGAATAACCCCTTGAATGCTAGCATTTTCATGTTGTAGACCTCTCTGGCATCCAAGGGGTTAATCATTAAACTTTGTATGTAAGAGAGGCACTCTAACACTAAGGGTTAAGGAATTGAAATCCTACTGATGATTTTTCATTTTGTGACGATGAATTGTTGAGGGCTGACAGACAAGCCTGATAAGGATTCCCTTTCTCTTGCTGAGCCCCCTGTAACACTGTCTGGAATAAGAAAAACACAGCCATTGCTTAGTAACAAACACCTCTACTAACACACCTTGCACTGATTCTAGGACTGATTTCTATCCTCCTATGTGTATTGTAACTGCATCAGTGCAGTCTGGTCATATCTGGAGCCAGAAACAGGCACAGAGAGGTGATCAGACTGCACCTAAGCAGTTAGAATACACAGACAGGAGTAGTACAGGAATCTGCACTAAAGCACAATGTGTGTCAATAGAACTGCATTGTACAATGAATGGACCGTGTGTCACTTGAGACTGGGAGTATTGAAGTGAGTCTGGGGGAGAGGATCATTATCAGTTCTCCCTGTCACTCCAGTCTAAGCTCAGATCGGAACAAAATAGTTTTCTCCGTAGGACTGTCGATCTCTAAAACGTTAACCATGTGAGTGCTCTCTGAGCAACTAACCTTTTGAATGTCGTGGGTGATAAAAGAATAGGAAAGCCAGGTGCAGTCTCAGTGATCCCCTGCTCGCATTTAGCCAGTGACAGGAACAGGGGACTGGAATGGGAACCTCCACTGGTGCTTGGTGTACTCCGTACTGTCTAAGGTCCAGTGTCACACTTGCACTTAGCCTGAATCTGGTGCTTTGGCTGCTGTATAACAAAGCAATCACCGCAGAGGTTCCAATGCCGGTCCCCTGCTCCTGCCACTGTCTAAATGCGAGCAGGGGACAGGTATAGAAGCAATAGATATATATTGAAGAAACTTAAAAGAAAACAAAATGAAGGGAGGAGACTTGCTGGATGTGAGGAGACTATGCTCATGCCTGCTCTGACCTTCTCTTGATAATCCCGATTTTCCACACAAGTATTAACATATGCGCCTATACTACAGTCTCAAGGCACCCATGCATAAGTAAGATTGGCTAGCCACAAACCCGTTCGTGTGTCACAGTAGTCATTAAGGGGCCCTATCCTCCCCCTTCTTTCCATTAGGTGCTCAGTTTATTTAACCCTTGGTGTGATCAGAGGTGGATTGGTATCCCTCTGGCACTCAAAGGGTTAATCAATATTGCTATGTGCTCCAATGTGTCAGGAATAAGGAAGTGAGTGGGAGTGTGTGTGTGTGTGTGTGTGTGTGTGTGTGCTGTACCTTGGCACAGATGTACTAAAAGAAAGATACATCGCTCCCAACATTTCAAATTGCAGAAGTACCTCTCCAGTCCGGTAGACTAAGGCATGCTATGCAGGCTACAACAAGAGGCTTCCGGCCTGGGTCTCAGGCTGAGAATTTCTCCATAAGTACATAGCAGGACACCGTATTGTGTTGTATGCTGGGTGCTGCTGGTGTCTTCAGAGTTTGAGCAGCCCGCGCAGCTACATGATGACGTAGCGTGCGGCTGCTCCGCATGTCATCACCCCGCCTCCATTCAGCAGACCGTGACCGGATATTTGGTAAGCGTTGTTTCTGCTGCAGTTACTTTGGAGCCGGCATGGAAGCAGACAGGGACGGGGTGAATGTTTTCTGTGTATGCAAGTTCAGTTTAGGCCTGTTTGCCAAATAATTCATGGGCTATTGGAGGCCCCACATCTGGCAGGGCCTCCAATAGGAGAATATGGGGGCAAAATTTTTTGGGGCCCCCAAGACCGTCGGGGCCCCCCCGCACCGCGGGGGCTGCGGGGGCCTCCGCTACGCCTCTGATATATATATATATATCCCTGTGAGCATCAGATAGGTATCCAAAGCATTGCTATGAAATGCATCGTATACCTCTCTGGAACTTAAAGTGTTCAGTACCTAGCACATCCAGCAACTACAGACAATATTCAGGAAACTAGAGAGGGGAAATTCTTAAGCAAATAATTGGATAGGAACAAATGAAAAATCCCTTTGAGTTATTGCTAGATAGATTTGTAAAGCGACAAAGGAAAAATCCAAATTATTTAATGTTAGATACCTTTGATTTAGTACTAGATTTAATGCTTGGCTAGATAAGTCACCAATTCATTGGAGAGGTCTAACATTCAAAGGGATAAAAGTCCCATTTGAATGAACTGGACTGTGGGGAATATTTATTTGGGTTGCCTCAGATCTGCAACTCTTTGGCTTGCTGAACACAGTAAGTATAAACATCTATTTACTATTTAATATTGTCCTCCATTATTAAATGAGATGTTGCTTACAATTTATCCTTGGACCATGTTCATTTCCTTTGTTTTATTCTTGTTTTTCTTAAACCTCTTGCCTTGCTTTTTCATTTATTTCAACTTACCTGTTTTTTCTTATGCAACAGTGACACTACAAAATAAAATGTTTTCAGGATTTTTT
Organism: Rhinophrynus dorsalis; assembly: GCA_037306005.1. Classification (NCBI taxonomy): domain Eukaryota; kingdom Metazoa; phylum Chordata; class Amphibia; order Anura; family Rhinophrynidae; genus Rhinophrynus; species Rhinophrynus dorsalis. The sequence goes on along the minus strand of CM074720.1, from coordinate 338,685,313 downwards.
AACGTTGATAAAAAAAGGCATTTTATTCAATGTACTATGTAGTTAATTGAACACCACCTGTAGCTTGGATTAGAAGTTCAAGTTCAAAGATCTGGTTAATGAATCCTAATTTATGTAGTGGATATGCCTAATTCAAGATTTAGATCAGGGCTGTCCAAGTTCAGTCCTCAGGGGCCACCAACAGGCCAGGATGTAAGGATTTCTCTGATTAAGCACAGGTGAGTCAGTCACAATGAATGAGTCACTGATTATGAAAATGTTTGCAAACAATCAGGTTAGGCAAGCTGTTTGGTAAATGTCACAACCAGACATGAGGAATGCAATAATCATAACATTTGCTTAAAATGCATCTTGTTTTAACCTACTTTTATCATGTCAAAATTCTCATTCCTGCTGTTTGTACATGTTGGTTATCACCACAGAAACCAGTTGTCTTAATGATTGTGAATGGCATCATCTAACTTAGCATCTCAAGGAGTACTGTGTTTTCCGAATTAATGAAATCATTTTAAAAGAAATAAGTATTAAAAGTAATCATGATTTTTCAAAATTATATAAGATTGGTCTTACAAAAAAGATTCTTTATCAGGAAGACTCTCTGAGATGCATTTAGCCTTAATCGTAATTATAGTGAGACATGATGTAATAAAATATATGTTAAACCTTTGCGTGCCATAGGGGTATGCAACGCATTGAAAAGTAATGAGTTGCATACCCCTCTTGCACTCAAAGTTAAAACTGTCTTTTTTTTTAGTTAAAAACTGCTGTATTATAAACTTATATTTCTGTGCTCCGCACCCCTATGCGTCTCCTCCTCAGGGGCTCAATTTAATTTGAGCAGGTAAAACAAACGTTCAGGCCAAAATGATTTCTGGCTGGTATACACATAGTTGTGCTATCGGAATTCAAATGCCCTACCAACATGAACTACAATGAGCGTTGGTCGTCAAAACAAGACTTGAAGCCCAATGTTCGTTGCAGCTTTTTGTTCCCATAATGCACACTAAATAGCATGATGAATGGGAACATCAAAGAAAACTAGCTAATGCTCAGTGTTTTACATAATGTCAAACATTGATCATGAGCAAATAACAGTCACCCTCCCCCCAGCCTCCTAAACACTAACCCTGAAAGTACCAGCCCCTGGCCCTACACTATAGCAAATCTTGCAAGTTGGATTTCGTATTGTGTGGGTTTCTTTTCATAATAATATATTTTTTTCCCAAAGAAACATAATGAATGATTGGAGTGGCAAAAAATTGTGAAGCCTTTGAGAGTCTCTCAGCACTGGGAGGGTTAACACTGCAATGGAGAGTGTGAGCTGTGTGGTATGAGGGATGTAATAGAGTGTGAGCAGCTGAGTGATAAAAGGCCAAGTGTGGAGAAAGTTAGTGTGAAGTGAGGAGAACATGACTGACCCTCACATGTGTTAGTGTGACAGAGTGAAGAAGGACAGGGGAGATAAATGGCAAGCTCAGAAATTTCAGTGTCCATTAATGGAGTATCTCTGTGTATCTGAGGTTTTTTTTCACTTTTGGTAGCAACAACTCTATACAGAATACCTCGGCTCACTGATACTTATAGATCTCTGTTTTTCACTATGAGCTAGGAGCACACAGTATAAAGTGACTCATTATCACCATATATATGCTGTTTATTTATCCACTTCAATGGCCCATCACTAGGTCCAGCTGGGTGTTGTTAACAGCGCATCATGTATCTAATATTTTGGTTGTTCCACTACTGAACAGAGGGACAACTCTCCTTTATTGGTAAACATGACTATAGACATCTATGGGACCTTAGTACAACCGGACTGTATTCCTTGTCAGTCTAACAATTGATAATGGTTTCATGTGTATAACATACAATACAGGGTTTTCACTTTAGTACGTTTACTAACTTCAGTAGGCGATGCCGTCTGTAATAACAGAGTGAAATATAATAATTTATTGCGGATTCTTTCTTATAGTTCTATATTACTGTTGCCCCATTTCATATAGACTTTTAACCTGTACTGTGGTACTCAGAAGAACCGTGATATAACTGGGACATAACATATGCCACACTATGGACAATTGTCTCCTACGCATTGCACAGCACACCATATAAGGAATGCACTTGTCTGGGATATCTACTGGAGAATGCATTAAGTGCAATCCGCAATAGCTTTGTGAGGAGAGACACCAGTGCACCCCAGATTCAGGTATGCACAGAAGATCTCGCCCCACAGCTGAAGCGGTTTACTGCACACATATTTCTTATGGTCTGTTCCGGGTTCTGTTTTTAGTGGCTGTTCTAATTTTGTATCATTTGGTACTAATATTGTAACACAGATCCCGTCTTTCAAACAAGTGGCAAAAGCAAGGCATACCATTTTGGAAAGAAGACAACTCCCTGCGTCAGATGAGTGGTAAATGCCTTTTACCCCTAGCCCAGTGCAAACAAATGTTTCCAGAAGATGTGTAATGCTAGACTTGATGTCAGCTGGAATAATTTGGAGTAGTCTGCTAGTAGCATATACCCTTGCTGCAGCAGATCCAGATTTAAAGGTGCAGGCCATGAAGGTTCATAGCAGGATGAGTACAGCCAGACACAACTGTAGGCAAACCACTCAACAGACTGAGACATGACTAGCCAGCTGAGGCCCTGTAAGTGTAGGATATATAGGGTCAGTGAGTCAAACAAGTAAAGTATGTAATAGGCAATAAACCCAAGTCAGGAACTGGAGAAGTGGAGTGATAGAATACTGACTGTGGTTGGATGCTGCAGTCAGATTAAAAGAGAATCTTAGCTGTAGACAGGCTGAGGTCAGAGCCATGAGTGTCACAAGAACAGGGTTTGTCATTGGTAAGCTGATGTCAGTAACCGGAAGGTTAATGAGGCAGGGTTAGTAGAGGGTAGGCCAAAGTCGTATGCTGGAGTGTTGGAGAAGCAGGGTTGGTCATAGATGAGCCGGAGTCTGTACCTGAAGTGTCAGAGTAGTTGAGGACTGACAGAGGTCGGATACCAGAGAGTCTTAGAAGCAAGATAGTCCTAGACAGACTCAGGGTCAGAGATACAGGGTTGATCGAGGAAAGGTCAAGGATACTAACCGGAGGGTCAGGGATGCAGGATAGATCAAGGACAGGCCAAGGTCAAAAACTGGAGTTGGAGATGCAGAGTAGGTTGGATACAAGCTGAGGTCAATACCAGAGAGTCTAACAACAGAGATGGTTGAGGCTAACCGAGATTAGGAACTGGAGAGTCATAGAAACAAATCAGAAGCAAAGTCACTAACGAAGCAAGGATGCTGGAACAACTTCAGGAACAATAGCAACCAGAAGTGGCTCGAAGAACACATATCTACCTGCATAGAAACCAGGTAGATAAACAAGAACCAGCCAATAAGGAAGTTCAGAGGTGGATATCTTTGGACACTATGGAATTTGTTTGAAAGAAGAAAATCCCTTATTGCAAACAAGAGTAGCCTTTAAAATGTTCATGTGATATGATAACAGATCACCTCATGTACTGAAGTGCCAAAAAATGAGTAGAATGAAAAAACATCTAGACAGAATTACACTCATTTACAGATGCTGGTAGCAGGTAGTCCTGCAGGGAGTGCATGTAAGCTAGAACACTAAAAAATGCTTTAAAGAAGTATAGACTGATCAATGCTTTAAGAATCAGAGGGGTGTGCAACACATTGAGAAGGGTTAAAGCTAAGTACAGAGTAGAACACCTGCACAGACATGGAAACAGATGAAGGGCAAACAATTGTGTGAATGTACAAACCCACATGGGCAACTCCACTTACATTAACCTTCAGCTCCAATGGCTTCAACCTAGGGTATGCACTAGAGCAGTGGTTCTCAACTCCTGTCCTCAGGACCCACTAACAGGCCAGGATTTGATGATTTCCTTGTTAGAGCACAGGTGAGTTAATCAATGTGAATGAACCTCTGATCACCACACCTGTGATCTGGCAGAGAAATCCCTAAGTCCTGGCCTGTTAGTGGGTCCTGAGGACAGGAGTTGAGAACCACTGCACTACAGCAAATAAGTGCTTTGGTGCATACATGCAGGGACACTCTGTAGTTGTAAGACTATAATGCCTGCAAATTCCTTATATTTGTCCTATAGCATGCACATGACTATGAAGCAAATTTATACCATTTCCTCTATATCTAGTTTAATATATGGCATTAAATAAGGCTCAGAGAAAAGGAACACCCTTAAAGGCATAGATGTGGCCCATAGCCCTCTCCATGGTCTAAGATGATTAACCAGACAGGGCAGATCCAGAGCACAAAGGAATGACTCAGAAAACCAACCTGGACTAATGGAATCAGTGTCCTGGGTAGGAATGGGTGAAAAGTCAGGCAGGAATTTTTATGAAGAAGAAAATCCTCACCCATAGAAAATATGTAAAATGTTCTCCTTTTTACCACTGCCAATATATTTCCCATGAGAACTTTGCCATATTTCTCTTGTGTTTTCTATGACTGCAAGATTTCCTGCCTCAACATTACTTCTGAGTAGTGTTGAGCGAGCGTGCTCGGCCGATGCTCGGATCGGCTCGAGCATCGCTCTGCTCTGCACATGGCGGTACTCGTACGAGTACCGCCATGTGCTCGCCCGACATGCTCGGGTGAAGAGGATCTGTGCCGGAAGAGGCACAGATCCGAAGACGCTCCGCTGGACCACCAGGGAATGGAGGTACGGGGGCATTGCGGAGATGAAGGGGGACATTATGGAAGAGGGGCATAGACTCTATGCCCCTCTTCCACAATGTCCCCCTTCATCTCCGCTATGCCCGTCTTCCACAATGTGCCCCTTCATCTCCGCTATGCCCCTCTTCCACAATGTCCCCCTTCATCTCCTATGCCATAGAGGAGATGAAGGGGGACATTGTGGAAGAGGGGCATAGCGGAGATGAAGGGGGACATTGTGGAAGAGGGGCATAGAGTCTATGCCCCTCTTCCACAATGTCCCCCTTCATCTCCGCTATGCCCCTCTTCCACAATGTCCCCCTTCATCTCCGCTATGGCATAGGAGATGAAGGGGGACATTGTGGAAGAGGGGCATAGCGGAGATGAAGGGGGACATTGACCAGGCACCCTCCGCTCATCAGAGCAGGGGTTGCCTGGTTTAATGCTCGAGTGCTCCCATTCATTTGAATGGGGCTCGGGTGCTCGGCCGAGCACTCGAGCATCAGGGGGTGCTCGGTCAGAGCACCCGAGCACCCGAGCATCGGGGTGCTCGCTCAACTTTACTTCTGAGGGCTGAAGTGGAGAAATAAATAGCTGAAAGTAAAGGTTGTGAATCTTACAGCAACATATACTTTAAAAAATTGTTATCTGGCTAAGTGCATTTGTCCTTTGCCCACAACACTAACTTCCTGTTTAAATAACATTGGCACATCAATCCTTAAAAAATAACTATGGCTTGGAAATTCGTGCAGGGTGCAACACATAACATCAGTTCTTTAACCCATTACCACCAGAGGACGTACATGTGCGTCCCGAGTGGATGTTCCAGGTGGACAGAGGACGTTCATGTACATCCCGGAAGTCATTGAATAAAATGAAAGAAAAATGTTCAACGGGCGTTAAGTCACTAAGGGGTTAAAGACTCTATTTTCAACAGAAGAAGAGAGCAGAATGCAAACCACCAGCATTTTGGCAAGTTTACAATTCCATAGATGTACTTTTGTATTATTTTTCTAGAGGTTTTGACTTCTTTCTAAGAACTTAGTAAGTAACATAGTAAATTACGTTGAAAACTGACACAAGTTCATTAAGTTCAACCTTTACCTCATAATCCAAAGACATGAGGATTATATAGTTTTCCTTCTGCCAAATAAGTTAGTCTTTATCAGACCTTCCTGTTTTGCCAACTAATACACAGTATACCCTTGTATGTTCCCTTTTGAAAGAAATGTATTTAATCTACTCTTAAAAGTGTCCATTGTATCTGCCATAACCACATCCTTGGGCAGGGAATTCCATTATTTAACAGACCTTACTGTAAAAATCCATTTCCTCTGCTGAAATTTAAATCTCCTTTCCTCTAATCTCAAGGGGTGTCCCCTGGTTATTTGATCAGGTCGTGGAATGTCAAATGCCCCGGTAACTGTGGAATTTGCAATTGCTGTTCTTGATCTTCTGCTGAGTTGTTTAACCCCTTAAGGACCCTTGACGTACCAGGACCGTCAAGGGTAAATGTGCTCCAACGACCCTTGACGGTCCCGGTACGTCAAGGGTTAAACTCTTCCATCGCGGCCGCACGAAGCGATGGTAGAGTTCAAGCCGCTTGTTACTAAGTGTCCCGGTATCGGGACACTTGTTACTAAGTGTCCCGGTATCGGGACACTTAGTAACAAGCGGTAGAAACATTGTTGCAACATGCGATTCGCTTCAAAAGCGAATCACATGTTGCAAAACCTGAATGACAGGGACAGTATTTGTAAATACTGTCCCTGTCAGATCTCTCTGCCTCCCTCCACCTTGCATACTGCTGAGGTGGAGAGAGACAGAGGGAGATGGTGTTCCAGTGTACCTGTAAAAAAAAAAAGTAAAAAAAAGTTTAAATAAAGAAATTTAACCCTTTGATCACTGTTCTGCAGTGATCAATAAGTGCCCCCCCATCTGATCACTCTTGGAGTGATCAATTTGCTGCAGATCAGTGTTTTCTGATCTGTGGGACACCCCCCATCCCCCTTGAATTTTTTTTTTTTTTTTTTTTTTTTAAATAGTAAATATAGTTTAGGTATTTTGGTAGGTAGTTGGGTAGGTTTAGTGTAGACGTGTGTTAGGGAAAGTTTTAGGGATAGATTTAGGTTTAGGGGAAAAAAAAAAACCAACCCCCCCCCCAAAAAAATATATATATATAATAAGCGCAGTTTAGATAGGTAGTTCAATTGGGTTAGGTAGGTTCACAATATACGTAGGTTAGGGTAAGTTTTAGTGTTAGATTTAGGTTTAGGGATAGCGTAAGAAAAAAAAAAAAAAAAAAAAAAACCCAAACCCCCCACCCAAAAAAAAATATATATAATAAGTGCAGTTTAGATAGGTAGTTCACTTGGGTTAGGTAGGTTCAGGACATACGTAGGTTAGGGTAAGTTTTAGGGTTAGATTTAGGTTTAGGGATAGCGTAAGAAAAAAAAAAACCAAAAAAACCCCCCCAACCCCCCCCAAAAAAATATATATATAATAAGTGCAGTTTAGATAGGTAGTTCACTTGGGTTAGGTAGGTTCAGGATATACGTAGGCTAGGGTAAGTTTTAGGGTTAGATTTAGGTTTAGGGATAGCGTAAGAAAAAAAAAAGTTTTTTTAGTGGGCAAAATGCAGCGCAGGTACAGCGTTGAAGAGGCATATGCCTTTTTGGTGTCTGACTCTGAGGCAACAGACACTGCGTCAGATTTTGACATAGCGCAGTTTTCAGAAAGTGAGAGCAGCTCTAGTGATGACGCTGGGCCTTCTGTCAAGAAAAGACGCACTGCCCCAAGAGCTGCTCTGGCAACTGCCCCAGCACCTGCCAAAAAAACTGCCCAAAGACCTACCAAAATACCTGCCCAAAGAAATGCCCCAAGTGCTGCCCCAAGAGCTGCCCTGGCAACTGCCCCAGCACCTGCCAAAAGATCTGCCCAAAGACCTACCAAAGAAATGCCCCAAGTGCTGCCCCAAGAGCTGCCCTGGCAACTGCCCCAGCACCTGCCAAAAGATCTGCCCAAAAACCTGCCAAAAGACCTGCCCAAAGAAATGCCCCAACACCTGCCACTCCGGATCCTAATGAATGGGTATCAATTTATGACCACAAATCTCAGAATTCACAGGCAACCCAGGGATTCAAATTGATGTGGAAGGATTTACCCATGATCATTTTTTTTATTTGTTTTTGGGGGAAGACATTTTAGGTGAAATTGTGTCCCAAACCAATTTGTATGCAGCCCAGTATACTGCCGCCAACCCTAAGTGTGAAAAACGCTGTTTTTTTTTTTTTTTACTTACGTCATGGTTTACGAGGGATTGGTGGTAAAATGGCTGTGTATAAAATTGGAAAACACACCTAAAACGAGAGCCTAGGGTGTCTACTTTCCAAAAATATACACTTTTGGGGGGAAATCTTAAAAAAAGAGCACTGTTACACACCCCAAATGAGACATGGCACCAGTAACGCAAGCTGTGAAGATTCAAAGTGTGAACCTGGAAACGCGCATGTTCCAATTTGGCCCCCGTAGCTCCCCCAAACCATGAGAAAGCTATGCATATGGGGTATTGCCGTACTCCGAAGAAGGAGCTGAACACTAATCAATTCAGTTTATAAAATCTTCACCTATTCTGTGCTTGAAATTCACATCAACATTGAAGGCAAAGTGTGAAAAATGCTGAATTTTTTTTACTTACATCAAATTTTCACAGGATTGGTGGTAAAATGGCTGTGTAGAAAATTGGAAAACACACCTAAAACGAGAGCCTGGGGTGTCTACTTTCCAAAAATATACACTTTTGGGGGGAAATCTTAAAAAAAGATCACTGTTACACAGCCCCAAATGAGACATGGCACCAGTAACACAAGCTGTGAAGATTCAAAGTGTGAACCTGGAAACGCGCATGTTCCAATTTGGCCCCCGTAGCTCCCCCAAACCATGAGAAAGCTATGCATATGGGGTATTGCCGTACTCAGAAGGAGGAGCTGAACACTAATCAATTCAGTTTATAAAATCTTCACCTATTCTGTGCTTGAAATTCACATCAACATTGAAATGCAAGTGTGAAAAACGCTGTTTTTTTAACTTACGTCAAGATTTACGAGCGATTGGTGGTAAAATGGCTGCGTAAAAAAATTGAAAACATACATAAAATGAAAGCCTGGAGTGTCTACTTTCCAAAAATATATACTTTTGGGGGGAAATCTTAGAGTGGAGCACTGTTACACAGCCCCAAACGAGACATGGCACCAGTGATGCAAGCTGTGAAAATTCAAAGTGTGAAACTGGAAACGCGCATGTTCCAATTTGGGCCCCATAGCTCCCGCAATCCTTGAATAACCTATGCATATGGGGTATTGCCATACTCAGAAGAAGGAGCTGAACACTAAACAATGCATTTTTAAAAATCTTCACCTATCCTGTGCTTGAAATTCACATCAACATTGAAGTGCAAGTGTGAAAAACGCAGTTTTTTTAACTTACGTCAAGATTTACGAGCGATTGGTGGTAAAATGGCTGCGTAAAAAAATTGAAAACATACATAAAATGAAAGCCTGGAGTGTCTACTTTCCAAAAATATATACTTTTGGGGGGAAATCTTAGAGTGGAGAACTGTTACACAGCCCCAAACGAGACATGGCACCAGTGATGCAAGCTGTGAAAATTCAAAGTGTGAAACTGGAAACGCGCATGTTCCAATTTGGGCCCCATAGCTCCCGCAAACCTTGAATAACCTATGCATATGGGGTATTGCCGTACTCAGAAGAAGGAGCTGAACACTAAACAATGCATTTTTAAAAATCTTCACCTATCCTGTGCTTGAAATTCACATCAACATTGAAGTGCAAGTGTGAAAAACGCTGTTTTTTTAACTTACGTCAAGATTTACGAGCGATTGATGGTAAAATGGCTGCGTAAAAAAATTGAAAACATACATAAAATGAAAGCCTGGGGTGTCTACTTTCCAAAAATATATACTTTTGGGGGGAAATCTTAGAGTGGAGCACTGTTACACAGCCCCAAATGAGACATGGCACCAGTGATGCAAGCTGTGAAAATTCAAAGTGTGAAACTGGAAACGCGCATGTTCCAATTTGGGCCCCATAGCTCTCCCAAACCTTGAGAAACCTATGCATATGGGGTATTGCCGTACTCAGAAGAAGGAGCTGAACACTAAACAATGCATTTTTAAAAATCTTCACCTATCCTGTGCTTGAAATTCACATCAACATTGAAGTGCAAGTGTGAAAAACGCTGTGTTTTTAACTTACGTCAAGATTTACGAGCGATTGGTGGTAAAATGGCTGCGTAAAAAAATTGAAAACATACATAAAATGAAAGCCTGGGGTGTCTACTTTCCAAAAATATATACTTTTGGGGGGAAATCTTAGAGTGGAGCACTGTTACACAGCCCCAAATGAGACATGGCACCAGTGATGCAAGCTGTGAAAATTCAAAGTGTGAAACTGGAAACGCGCATGTTCCAATTTGGGCCCCATAGCTCTCCCAAACCTTGAGAAACCTATGCATATGGGGTATTGCCGTACTCAGAAGAAGGAGCTGAACACTAAACAATGCATTTTTAAAAATCTTCACCTATCCTGTGCTTGAAATTCACATCAACATTGAAGTGCAAGTGTGAAAAACGCTGTGTTTTTAACTTACGTCAAGATTTACGAGCGATTGGTGGTAAAATGGCTGCGTAAAAAAATTGAAAACATACATAAAATGAAAGCCTGGGGTGTCTACTTTCCAAAAATATATACTTTTGGGGGGAAATCTTAGAGTGGAGCACTGTTACACAGCCCCAAATGAGACATGGCACCAGTGATGCAAGCTGTGAAAATTCAAAGTGTGAAACTGGAAACGCGCATGTTCCAATTTGGGCCCCGTAGCTCTCCCAAACCTTGAGAAACCTATGCATATAGGGTATTGCCGTACTCAGAAGAAGGAGCTGAACACTAAACAATGCATTTTTAAAAATCTTCACCTATCATGTGCTTGATATCAACAGTAGTTTTGAAATGTAAGTGTGAAAACTGCAAAAAAACAAAATATTACCACAATTTTGAAATTTTTTTCTGGAAAAATAGCTGCATGAAAAACTCCAAAATTCTCCTGATTATTTACTTTATGTTGTGTAGTTTTCAGAAACATATACCTTTGTGGGACATTTTTGGTTCTGGCACCGTCAGCTAAGCTATGATGCTCACATGCCAATTGTTGAGAAATTACAAGTTGGAAATAACTTGTAAATGTGAGGAAGTGATTGAAATACTAGGCATATGGGGTATTCTTATATTCAGGAGAAGCAAATGAATATATTTAGGGGTATTTTGTGTCATAAACTAATTGTATGCAAATCCTGACACGAAAATATAAGCAAAATGTTGTTTTTTTTCAATTTTTTTCCTCTTTTTTTCTATTTTAATCAAATTAAACAATGAGGTATTCATATAATTGTGGTATCAAAAGAAAGCCCTACTTGTGCTTAAAAAAACAGTATATAATTTATGTGGGTGCACAAAAGGAATTAAAGAGAAAATATGGTTGAACAAAGACATAGTCAAAAAAGTCAAAATTGCTCCGGTCCTTAAGTCAAATCTAACTCAGATTTTCCCGGTCCTTAAGGGGTTAAACAGCAGGATGATTAGGTAGCTCAAAGGGAATGGGATCAACAACAGCAGTAACATGGGGGATGGAGGCAGTAGTAGCATCACAACTAGCCTCCACTACATCAAGTATGTGTGGAGAAAAGAAGAAGTTGGCCAATAATGATTCTCAACCTGCCTCTCCTCCAAAACCAATGGTGTGTTGTTAGAATATAAATGTTTCCCTTGAGAGCAGGAACTATGCCTCTCATCAGCAACTGAAATGTGCACAGTGTGTGTGTGTGGAAAATAAGGGAAGAACTGGGAACAATGGGCACATCTGGATTCACATCAAACACCTGGCATAACTGTAACAAAACACCATGTCGCTTAGGGCCCCCAATGTGAAATCATCCCACCAGAAACAAAGTACTGCTGCTGTCACTATGCTCCTTGTCTACTCCTCACTACGGACACATGACAACTAGTAGTTTTACAGGGATAGTAATGTTACATAATAAAAGCAGCTCTAATTAATCATCATAGTATTTGGGCCTTGGAGAGTGTTATTTCAATTCTGTCAGAGTTGTAGTCCAAGAGTAATTGAATGATAAAGTATCCTCCTCCCGTCCCTTTTACTGATATAACAATGCTCAGCTTACAGCAGTTGGGAGTGTCCAGGTAGATTGCAGAGAGGGACAATCTTCAATTAAGATAAGGGAAAAAGCTGAAAAACCTGTCAAGGGGGGCAGGGTTTTCTTTGTTCTCACAGTAAAATATTGACCCTTGATGTGAGCTGGCTGGTCTATGCACTGGATTCCACATCTGAGGAGTCAGGGTTTACACTAGGTAAAAGGGGCAGGAGGGGGAACTTGATCATTCAATTACTCTTGAACTACAACTTTCACAGTATTGAAATAACACTCTCTATGGCTCAATTGCTATGAAGATATAATTAGAGCTGCTGTATTTGTGAAACATTACTATCATTTTAATAGTAATGATGATCCCTGCCATGAGCTTAGCATATTCTGCAGAATGGAATCTCCTCAGATGCCGATTGATGCCCTGCTTGCAATTATCTTCCACCACACTGCCTTGTGTGGTCAGCGTACCACACAGCTTGCAATGGGTGAACACGAACTGCCACATCCTTACATCTACTGAATGGCTATCAGGTGGTGGGGGAGGTAAAGATGAATGAGGTGGATCACCATAATATGTAGTTACATTATCTTTCCGTGCTGGACCCTACAGCAAGAAGGTGATGGCGAGCCAGGTGTTTTGCTCACAATGGAACTTTCAGGCTGGGTTTCTCTATTCTTCCACCTCTTTGATTTACGCCTCATCTCTTGTTGCATTTGGGGATACAGCAACAGCAGTGACAGATTTCTTTTCTGGGTGTTTGGCTTTAACATGTTTCATATAAATGTCATAATGTCTGTGCTGTATGTGTGTTAACAGGGAAGTTGTGCCAAGGTGCGTACCCTCCTCTCCACTTTTAACTGATTTCTTCACAAATTGTGAACAGTGCCATAGCTGATGACTACACTGTGCCTGCCCCAAGAGAAAAACAGCCCCACATCCAGGACTTCAAGAGGCAGGGTAAAGATGGAGAAGAATTGACTTTTTCTTCTCCTCCACATTCCCCTTCACTGGCTGGGGCAGAGGATGATGTTGCTGCTACTGCCTCAGAATCATCACTGCAACAAGGACCAGGAGCATTGCTGCTGGCAAGTGGAACCTGTCCTAGTCCCATATCACTGGACCTCATTCCACACTAGCCTGCTCCTCAGCATCCTGCTGTCCTTGCAACTCAGCAGTAGCATGAACTCATTAAATTCCAAGAGCTCACTGCTTTTGGTGTTAGCGGTGATGCCCATCCCCATCTCCCGTTCCTTCTTGGTTTTGGCTAAAAAGGCCATAAATGTCTTTTCCACCCCAGCTTCTCCACCATCATCACCACCAGTAGTCCCTCCTTGCTGCTGCTGCTCTATTACAGACATCTCAGCTGTTGGAAGAGGTCATGAGAAATGTGACAGAGGGTCCCCTACTGTCATGCTTGCCATCTCTTGTTTACCTGAACAAGACAGGCTGGCACCACTAGCAACAGGCACAGGCAACCGATCTGTGATCCTGGTGGTGGTGGTATTATTGCTGCTAGGCAACAATTATGTCTTCTACAGGATTATATTCCATATGGACAATACAGTGGGGGGTTAGGGGACTCTCAGGGTCAGGGGAATGTTGTGGGCTCCCTTGTTCGCTAGCTGGGCCACTCTGCAGTACTTCCCCTATCACCTCAGCAACAGTAGGAGGATCTTCTGTGGTAACACTAGTCTCAACAGACTCATCACCCCTCTTTCATTCCTAACACTCTGAGTCTATAGCTGCTGGACGTTCTAAGTACTAGTAGTAGTGGCGGGACTGATAGGGGATGGCAAGGGTTACTTATGGTCCCCTGCTGTCACACTTGGCATCATATCCTCCTTCCCCACTCCTGAGAACCACAAGACACCCTAGCAGGCACAGCACTGTAAGCAAGCACAGCAATGGCAGCAGGCATAGGCAGCTGATATGTCTTGCACATACTACTACCCTCATCTTCCTCTGCCCATGAGGCAAATTTCCCCAAGATCCCTAGGGGTGATGTAGGGGGACTGGCCAGCACTGGATCTTTGGAACTAGGGCATCCAGTCCCTTTCAGGTTGGTAGTGGTCACTCCCTCCTCCTCACACTAGCTGGATTCATAACGGTCCTTCCAGCTCCTCCTTTTATTATAATTTAACTTGCTCATAGTGATAGCAGTCACTATGAGCCTCTCCTGACTCAGTTTTGCTATAAACTCTCAGCACAACAGCCTAGCACCTATCTCTCTCTCTGTCTCTCTCTTTGTAGCTGCTTATATTGTGTTTCACTTCCTGGAAAAAGTCATGTTTTAATGGAGAAAAGGCGAAAAACATGTAATTAAAGGGGTGAAAAGTTTGTAGCCACTGAAAAAATAACTAAACATTTTTGGCAATGGGCTTTATTTAAATCAGATTTTTCAGCTAAAAAGTGGACAACCACTTTTTTCGTGGATTTTTTCACAGGAACACGACGGGACCTTTCACCCACCACCAATCTGGCACATTGGACACCACCTGATGATTGATCAGCTATTAGCAAGGAGAGTTAGGCTTGCACTCCATGTGGATCTCAATCAAGGTAGTGGGAGGAATGGCAGCTGATTAAAGTCTACATAACCTTATCATTTAGTCTTTAATGGACTTTGTTGTATTATATGCTGTCACTAGTCTAACACCCCCCCACCAGATCAGAAACATCACAGTCAGTCACAGCACAAGGAGACAGGGCTTAAAATATATTGGCAGTCGGGGATACATCTCAAGATACCCAGACATAGCCATAAAATAATCAAGGATTATAGTAATGCCCATTTCATTTGAGTGTTCAAATGAATTCAATAATTGTTCACATGAATAAAATTCATATATGAATAAGAAAAGAGGATTTTAAGCTTACTTGTTAAATCCTTTTCTCTTAGTCCATATAAGTTACTGGTAACTTTGGGTAGGCGATCAGCCCCTTTAAGTAGGCAGGAAAAATTCTGAGAAGTGAATGCAGGGGTGGAGCCTACCTTCCCTCCTTGGCTGCAGCTAACCAACCAGATCCAGTAAGATTTGAGACACTAACTATTGACTAGGTAGTGAGAAGGAAAAGAAGACTCCAGTGAGCATGAACCGAAAGGACCCTCACGTTCTGCCACAAGAGAGCCAAGCATGGTCCCTTGACAGGGTGGGAGACCAGTAACCTATATGTACTAAGAGAAAAGTATTTAACAGGTAAGACTAAAATCCTCTTTTCTCTGTTGTCCAATATAGGTTAGTGGTAACTTTGGGATGTCCAACCATTGAGTTTCCCAGAGGCAGGAAGGAAGGCAAGGACCAGGCGCAGGGCCCCCAAAGTCACCAGAGCATATATGAACCATCAGATCAGAGATAGCCTAACAATAACAAATGAAGTGTCACTGAACAGGAGTAACAACACCCCAGGAACTGTTACACAGCACACTGAACTAGAGCCAACAGGGCTCAAAAGTGAGGGAGCACTGAAGAACCGAAAAGAAGATCTTAGACAGGCAAGACTGCATCCAGGATCTGTCTCCCAAAACTAGCATCAGCCGACGCCAGCACATCAACACAGGAGTGCTTTGAAAAGGAGTGCAAAGACCAAGTGGAGGCCTTGCACAACCGATCAGCTAAGGCCTGATTCTTGGAAGCCCAAGATGCCCCAATAGATCTAGTGGAAGGAGCCGTTACCTGAAAGGAAAAAGGCTTCTTCCTCAGTTCCTCAGTGAATCTTACGACCAGTGGATTTAATCCAAGACACATAGGTCACTTGGATGCAGGTCTCCCTGCCCTGTGACCCTCAGGAGTGATGAACAGCACGTCAGAACATCGAATGGACTCAGTGTGATGCACAAAAAACCTGAGACAATGCACACAGCTAACAAGTGGAGATCCTTCCCCTTGTCAGAAGAAGGGCCAGGGCAGAAAGAAGGAACCACAATCTCCTGATTAAGGAGGAACTCAGAAACCACCTTCGGGAGAAACTCCTGTAAAGTTGGAAGCACCGACATGTCCTAGTGAAACACCAAAAAGGGGTGGTTTACAAGACAGAGCGTGCGACTCCGCGACATGGCGAGCAGACATGATCGCCAGGAGAAAAGCCAAGTACCACATCAGAGTCTTAGAGGAATAGTAGCCAACGACTCAAAGGGAGGGCACTGAAGTATGCCCTAAACCAAGTTAAGATCCCACTAAGGAGCGGGAGACTGAAAAACAGGACGAGTATGAGCAACACCCTGGAAGAAAACCTAGACATCTGAACAAAAAACAGAGAGAGCAGATGTCTGAAC
Organism: Rhinophrynus dorsalis; assembly: GCA_037306005.1. Classification (NCBI taxonomy): domain Eukaryota; kingdom Metazoa; phylum Chordata; class Amphibia; order Anura; family Rhinophrynidae; genus Rhinophrynus; species Rhinophrynus dorsalis. Next base: position 338,669,105 of record CM074720.1, on the reverse strand, counting down.
CTTAAGGGAACTCAAACTAAGGCCCTTGTCCACACCTCCCTGTAGGAAGGCCAGGACCGTCGGAAAAATCAAAATCCGGAGATAGGTCCTTATCAGCACACCAACAGAGAAAGGTAGATCAGACTTGATGGTAAGCCCTAGAGGAAACAGGCCAGCATGCACTAAGCATAGTCACCACCACACCAAAAGAAATCCCTTTCTTCCACAGTGGTGAGGATTCAATTTCCAAGCCATCAAGGCTAGATGATGGACATCCTCCTTCCGCAGGTAACCCTGTAGAAGAAGATCTGGACGGCAAGGGAGCCGGAAGGCTCCACCACTGATCCACTGGTCCAGAAGCTCCGGAAACCAAGCTTGCCGAGGCCAGTACGGAGCAATCAGAATGACTGGACATCACTCCAGTCTCAGTTCCCTTATCACCCTGTGCAACATAGGGATGGAAGGAAAGATGTAAGCCAAAGGAAATAACCAAGGAATGGACATGGCATGCGCTGCTAGAGCTAGAAGATCCCTCCAGCGAGAGCAGAACATCGGAATGTTCTGGTTGGGTCTTGTCGCCATCAGGTCGAAGCATGGAAGACCCCACCTCTGAACAATGAGGTTGAACACCTCTGGGTGCAGTTCCAGCTCTCTGCTGTCCACAGTGTGTTGACTGATGAAGTCTGCCATGACATTGTCTATGCCGGGAATGTGAACTGCGGAAATGGAAGGAACATGTTCGTCTGCCCAGGACAAAATAGCCTTGACCTCTATCCAAGCAGCGAGACTTCTTGTTCCACCCTGCTTGTTGATGTAAACCACGGCCGTGGCGTTGTCGGACTGGACCTGGACTGGGCATTCTTCCAGCTGGGGTGTCCAAAGACGAAGATCATGAAATATCGCCCGAAGCTCCAACACGTTGATGGGAAGGAGAGAGTCCTCCGGAGACCACCGACCCTGAGGACTGCTCCCCAGCCTGAGAGGCTGGCATCCGTCGTCACCATGGTCCAGAAGGATACCAGGAAGCACTTGTCCTTCAGCAGATTGGAGACATCGAGCCACCATGACAAACTCAGTTCCACATGAAGAGGGAGGGATACTGACGTCTTCAGAAGGTCCGGCTGACCCCTGCACACCTGGATCACAAACCTCTGGATTTCCCTGGTGTGAGCCATGGCAAATGGGACCACTTCTATGGTGGAGATGAATTTCCCCACTAGAGAGGACAGCTTCATGGCTGGAACTGGATCCTGAGCCAGAACAGCAGAAACCCTGTGGGCGATCTGGTGAGCCACCTCATCTGTGAGAAACACCATGCTCTGCTGAGCGTCGAAGAGAAGGCCCAGGAAGACCAGACACAGGGATTGGACAAGATCTGTCTTGTCCATGTTGATGATCCACCAGTGATGGGTAAGAGCATGAATGCAGTCCTGAACCTGCTGACGAAGAAGTTCCGCAGAAGGGGCTTTCAGAGGCAGGTCGTCCATGTATGGAGTAACTTTGATGCTGTCCTGATGGAGGATGGATACTATGGCTCCCAGGACACGAATGAAGACTTGAGGAGCTGTAGTCAGACCAAAGAGAAGAGCAGAAAACTGAAAATGCCCTTGGTCGCAGGCAAATCTGAGATACTGCCGACTTTCTAGATGAATGGCAATGTGCAGATACGCATCCTGAAGATCCAGAGAAGCAAGGAATTCCCCAGGGGACCTGGCAGCAATCACCATCCTTATGGACTCCTGGTGATAATGAGTCTTGATCACAAAAGAATTGAGATCCTTCAGGTCCAAAATCGGACGACAGCCACCATCCTTCTTGCAATCCACAAATAGGTTTGAGTAAAAACCCAAACCGCGGTCCTGAACGGGAACAGGTTCCAGGACTTCCTTGTCCAGAAGGGCCTGGATAGTGCCGTCGAACAGACAGTATTTCTCTAAGCCCTGAGGTGTGTGAGAAGGGAAGAACCTGATGGGAGGAAGAGAGGCAAGAGGGATCCTGTACCCTTCCACCACCACCTGCAAAACCCACGGGTCCACCACTGAGTCCTTCCAGACGCTGTGGTAGTGATGCAGACAGCCACCCACAGCCGAGTGGGGACCTGGGTTTGGCAAGTCATGCCAAAGAAAGTTTAGAAGCCTTGGGTTTGGAGGAGGACTTAGGCTTCCCTAGTGGTTTGGGCTTGGAGGAGGAACTCGGAGCTGGGGGAACCTCCTGGTTCACCAGATGTGTCTCAGTCTGGAAGCACGAAAAAGCCGATTACGACTGAAAAGCAACTGCTTCTTGGAAACCATAGGCAGGAGGGTACTCTACCACCTGTCGCCTCACTAATAAGATCTTTAATATCTTAATAATAAAAGTATCAGTATGTGTTAAGCTATGCATCTAGTTGACCTTTAATTAATATAACGAATAGGCAGTTTTCAAAGTTGCAAACTTCATATCCAAGGTCCACTTTAAAGCTTAACTAATACAGACTGACTTTCATTAGGAAAAAAGATCATGGCTTTAAGAAGCAATAGGCCTGTGGTCAAATTTAGAATGTGTTAATTGCTTTGTTTGTCATTTCATAATCAGATGTTTTATTTAAATTAATTTGTATTTAAATTCAGTTCAGATAGGGATTTCCTTGTCACTGTAACTATGTTGCTTAAATATCTTTTGCTTGAGAGCTACAGAACAAGAACACAAGAGGGCAATAATAATAATAATAAGTACGAATTAATACTTTCATGATGTGTTGGATAATAATACAGAGCTACTACCATTTCAGGCCAGCCAAACATTATGGTTCCTCACAGAGGTGAATATAGGGATAAAATATTACTGCAGGTGCATCCTAAATGGATAATTTATTTGAGTGCATTTGGTTCGATAGTCTTTAATAATTCTGATGATCTCTCTGTTTTGTTGTGAATTATGGGACATTTATGAATCTGTAAAAAAAAGGAAATAAACTGTGGAGAGAAATACATTTATGGTTTATAACTCTATCTCTGATGACTTACTAAATGTAATAGTTCTAATGCATGTTGACACCACTAAATAATGTGAATCTGGAAAAATCAACTGCTGTCCCAGAGCAGCATCTAGTGGTAAAAATCATAAATTACATAACTGTTGTATAACGTTAGTGAAATCATATTATATCATATCAAAGAAATAACCAGAAAATGCAACTATAGCTCCAAAGAATATGAATTTTGTTATATCTGTATGTAACAACACTTTTTTGGCCTTATCTTGTGTTACCTCTAGCTGTGGCTCTTCACCCTCTAGTTCATTCAAAATCTGTCTTCTGTAGTATCATAGTTATGGGCAAGGACAGAACATACAACATAATCTGACACAGTGCATCTGAACTTGTACTGAAACAATATAGAACATTTGAAAACAAATCTTAACTGCTACAGGGATACTTCAAATTTTTCACAGTACCACAGTTGCTTAGTTCAGTTTAGATTCCCAGGCTCACACCAAAGGATTCTTTTATACATGGGAAGTTCAGTAACACTCCAAAAGCTCAGATATATATGGGTACAGTACTGCTGGTGAGGCCCTTTTTAGTTGAAAGATTGTGGTAGACGTTAGTCACTCTGCTGTGACGTTCCAGCTGATCTTCTGTTTCTTCAGGGTTCCCATAAGATACCCAGCATTTTGGTTCCTGCTAAGGAATAAGAGAAAGCTCTATGCTCTGTCACAGACAATGGAACCTAATCTACTCTCATACTTGGTTGGGTTGGCTGAGTTGCCTCCTAATTAAGCTCACCATCCTAATTGCCTGCTAACCCTATCCTACCCGCTCTCAGCTATTCTCACGCTAAAGCTATCCTTGCAGTCTAATATGTGAGTTAATAAAGTTTTTTCTTTCTTGACTTAGTAGCATTTGAAAAAATGATTTCTTAGGTGATTAAACTCCAAAATATAATATAAACATGTTTTTCTGTTCATCTGGAGGCAGCTGCGCGTGACCATTTGACCTCTCTTTGTTTATATAAAAAGGTCAATCAGTGTAAGGCATGATTTAGGTATACAAATAAATAAGAGATTAAGGGGTAGATTTAAAGGCAGGCATTAACATAGCCGGTACGGCCAAAGTGAATACCGGCTGAAAAAAAATATAACGCGGTATTCAAAGTCTTGTGGCTCAACGTCCGTTCTGTGAGTTAAGTTCCCAAAACACCATTAAGAGCAGAGATATTGGGAACTTAACATTAAAAAACAATTAACTATTGGTGCCTGACATACCGCCAAGCACTGATTGTTAACTGATCCATGTTACACTTACCTGTCATCCACTGTCCTTCTGTCTTCTCTTCTTTCTTCTATCTTCCACCTTCTCTTCAGCCTTCTTTCTTCTGATTCTTCCGTCTGTAAAATAAAATATAAGATTAAATTCCAAGCATGAAGGAAGACATTGTTTAACCCTTTGAGTGGCAGAGGGCTACGCAACGCACTGCAAAGCAATGTGTTGCGTACCTCACTGGCACTCAAAGGGTTACATATATCTGATTGGCTGGAATGTGAAGACCATCCCAGCCAATGGCTGTGAGGGAAATGGAAGTGAGCCTGCCCATATATAAAGGCAGGCTCACTCCCAATCTCCTCAGTGTGTTACTGGCATCGTCCCGTACAGGGCTTACTGGGGACCCATGTTGGGCATCTGTGTCTCCGCTGCCGCCGCCCTCTCAGCCACTCCAAGCGGAGGAGACATGGAGAGTTTAGCTAAATGCTTTTACTTAGCATTAATATATGGCATTGATTTATGTGTATATGGATACTATTTTTCTCAGCATGATTATACTTTTGGGCATTAAATAGCAGCTGTTAATGTGTCAATATTCATGGCACAATACTATGTAACCCTTTGAGTGCCAGTGAGGTACGCAATGCATTGCTTTGCAATGTGTTTTGTACCCCTCTGCCACTCAAAGGGTTAAACAATGTCTTCCTTCATGCTTGGTATTTAATCTTATATTTTATTTTAAGAAGAATCAGAAGAAAGAAGACTGAAGAGAAGGCGGAATATAGAAGAAAGAAGACAGAGGGAAGAGAAGGACAGAAGATGACCAAGAAGCTGTGGACTCCACTGGACATCAGGATTAATGGTAAGTGTTAATGCGATGTTGCTTTACTTGGTTGGGTTAACCCTATGAATGCTGGTGGGGTAATTATACCCCACTGGCACTCATAGGGTTAATCCTACTAACTCTGGACACATTTTAGGCACTTTTGACGTATTGATGTGGGGCTTAGGGCCCCATATCAATACATCCACTGAGGACTTTGGGTTTTTTTGCCAGTTAATAGCTGTGTTAGTTGGAAAAAGATCCGATAAGGACTTTACTCCTAAACAACTTGGGTCTTGAGTTTTATGCGATAAGTGAGTCCCTTATCGGATGTTTTTCAGCTAACGCAGTCCTTTAAATGGCAAATTGGAGAGTTTTTTTTTCTTTAATGGGCCAAAACACATGTTGGTGTAGCGGCTGTATTACTTGATGAGCTGCGGTTAGCAGTTCATTACATGGCCATTTGAATGGCTTACTACACGTTAAAACACCCGTTGGTGTTTTTTTTGCTTAATGTCTGCCTTTAAATCTACCCTAAGCCTTTGAAGGAACTAATTTCATAACAACTATCAAAGTTTGAGGTGATATTTTTTAACAGGTCTGATAAAATGTGACCAGACATGGCCACTTTTACCTTTTATTTTGAAATATTTTAGCACTTTCTTACCAAAGAAAAAAATTGAAAATGTTTTCTAGACAGACGTAAAACCACCTTTGAAGCAGCAGATACAATGCAGTAAGACCTATGAAACTTTAGGGGCCATCTGTTTAGGGTTTTTCAGTAATTTGCTAATTAATTGGGGGCTCAAAATTATTTTACACTTACACATTTCACAATTTCTGGGAGTACATAATGACAATATTTTAACCATTTGAATGCCAGAGGGGTAGCAAATGAATTGCAAAGCAATTCATTTGATACCCCCTACCACTCAAAGAGTTAAAGAATTTGAGCCCTTTTCAATTTTTGATGCCAATGTTCCTTTTAAGGCTTGACAAAGATTAGGCTGATGTACTAAGGATAACTGGAGTAATTCTGTCTAGCATTCAAGGGGTTAAACATCTTTGATTGACTTATGTTATAATAAATTAGTACTAAAGAAATCAGATCTTGAATTTGTGATTTGCGTTCTGAATATTTTGCTCGTTGTCTGATATCTAGTGGTGATAATGGCAAATTACAGAAAATGTACAATTTTGGAAGAATTAAGGTTGGACACAGATGTGATAAGAATAATTGTATCAATTCTGGAGAAAACCAACGGCACCATAGGGCACAAATACACATTCCCACTACTGCAATTGAGGTGCACTAAGGATAGATCTATAAATTGCACTTTTAGTATTGCATTGTATATTCACATGAAGAGTATGTATGATTACTGTGGTTTGACGATTAATTGTTGTTACAAGGATGCCTTCCCATATATGCAGGAAGGCTCAGGTGTATCTTGTGTACTTTCACCAAGAGGATTTCAGAATAGATTCCTTGTAGATTTTAACACTTGGAGTCTGCTCTCAAGTATTTCTTAAGGGATTGACTCATTGTATAGGTTTATATGCATGGGACCTCTAGTCACAGATATATATATATTATACCTATATTATTGTTTCATATGTGAGACTCTAAGATGTTTCACAGTCATCCAACAATGTACTAAAATGAACTATTGACTACATTGGACAATGAAAACTGGGGACATCTGTAGAATAAATTCAGATGATTTAATCCTTTATTAGGGTAGTAGAAGGGATAGGCTTATGGAAAGGGAGTTACTAGAGAGGTGGGGGGACAGTTTGAGCACTGCATGTGCCATGCATTTAGCTTGCATACAATCCTATAACATAAAGTGATAGAATGCGTCGCTCCCTGTGAGCGTAACCACACATGCACAGTAGAGACTGCTCTTCCAGCAGTCTCTACTGTGCATGTGTGGTTTCGCACACAAGGGAGCTTCGCTGTGAGACGTCTGGAGCTTCCCGTTAACCCTTTGTGTGCCAGAGTGGTACAGAACGCATTGCTTTGCAATGCGTTCTGTACCACTCTGGCACACAAAGGGTTAAGGATCAGCGCGTTCGGCAAGTCTCTACTGCGCATGACTCCAGTCATGCGCAGTAGAGACTCGCCGAACGTGCTGATCCGGAGCAGGGAGTTCCAGACGGTTCACCGCCTGTCTCTGCTCCAGAGCAACAGCCAGGGCCGCTGGGTGCACTTTAGCCCGTGTATATGGGCTTTCATACTAGTACATATATAATTATCTTGAAAATCTATATAAATCTTTGAGAACTGCGTGCTCGTGCATATAATTTACCAACAACACATAATTTTAAGTATCTTGAAAAGCATATAGAGGCTCTTAAAACCACCAAAATTCTTTTAGGTGAAAGGGTCCCTTTCCAAAAAATGGAATTTAAAACGAAAAAAAAAATGGCAATGTTAAATTTCTCACTCAAACAAAATTCACAGTAAAAGTTTCACATTAACAAGGCACCCCTTTTGCTTTGAAAATAACATCTAATTTGTAATGTTATTAATTATGGTAACTCATGTACAAACTCATTAATAAAGTGTAGAGGGAAGACATAGTTAATAATCACAACATTTAATGCTGGCTTGAATTACAATTTTTAGCTTTTAAATACATTTAATACATTCGATTCATGTTTAGATAATTTCTCATTAATTTAGTTATTTTGTGTTTCCATCTTTTAGTTTATTTAAATTTATAATTTTCACATTTTATTTCAAAGCTGTTAATATTCTTGAAAAGAGTTGCCAGAGGGCTGTGAACCACAATGCACTGCACAACCCATTGTAAGTGTTAAGGCAGTGGTTCTCAAAATGTTTGCTGTGGTGGAACCTTTTAGTTTCACACAAATCTCTGTGAAACCCAAACAATGAAAAACCTTAACTACTGGATGCAAAAGAGCTATCGAAAATATTGTTTTTCAAGACAAATCCCACAGAAAGTACTGCCTCATATGAAATGTTCCAGTATTCCACATTTCACAGTCACAGAAGTACACATATACCCTCTGCCACCATAACTTTATCGACATCCGCTATTACTGAAATTTGCTGCATAGACCTCATTGATCTAAATTATTGAAAGACTGAAACCAAAATATATACTATATATATATATATATATATATATATATATATATATATATATATATAATGTTAAACTTGAAAGGAACGTTTCTACTACCTAGTTATTCTTTTTACTCAATGCTTATATACGTATTACTAAATAATTACATAATCTTATATTTTGTAATCTAATTGAAATATTCCAGAAACTTGTTCCTTTCAGAATCTATCTCTTCTGTTTCTAACTCATACCGTTTTACCGCAATAAAATATTGTATGAAGTCCTCTCCTAATGCTGCTGTAATATGTTTATCTTCTTTCAGAGAAATAAGAGCATCTTCCATTTTCAGTGGTATTGGAGATGTTATTAAATGGGGAAGACCAGACTTGCTACTTGTGCCATGACATAAATCAAGGCTACTTTTGATTCCATCCAGGCCTGCAGCAATGGTAGCTGCAAGTACTAGATAAGGATTTGCAGTGGCTGAGCCTAGCCTGTTCTCTATGTATATACCATTGGAATTATGGCATTTAATATTGTATGCACAGCTATTATCATTAAATCCCCAAGATGCACAAAAGCTTTCTGTTGAATGTTTAAATTTTGAAAAATGTTTACGACAACTAACACCAGGGGCCGCTAAGCAACTAAGAGCAGCTGAATGTAAAAGTAGGCCAGACAGCCATTTTCTGCCAATGTCTGAGAGTTCACGATCTTGAGATTCATTGTAAAACATATTTTTTGTTCCATTTATATCATGCAAGCTATGTGATAAATTTCCAGAATTACAGATCCCTCCTGCATCAGTATAAAAACTTGCAATGTAGCCATGTTTCTTAGCAATTTCTTTTAAGCCTGTTCTGAAAGTAAAAGCATTATCAGCAACAGTCAAACCATACTCAGGTTCTAAGGAAATTTCTATTTGTCCGGGAGCACTGGAAGAAGAAAAACTCTCAATGCTCACACCTGTATAATACATGCCATCAAAAAGCTCTTGCATGAATAACTGATCAGTCAGTAAAGTTGCAGCAGGGAATGCAAAAGTCTTAGAATTTACCATTTCAGCAACTCCAAAAATATAAAATTCATAACTGAAAGCAGCTTGGAGAGAGAGTCCATAGTCTTGGAGCTGATTAAGTAACTGCTTGGCAAGATACCTTGGTGAGGTTAAAAGAGGATCACCCATAACAGTATATGATTCACAAATAACTCTTCCATTTTTTTCTGCCCATGGTAGAACCCTGAATGTTGGTAATTCAGGCATCAGCATGATATCACTATTGAAAGGTCCAACATGTACATGGTTTTCTTCATTATCTTTTGGTACTATAGTTAATTCAAGGTAACTTCTTGGCATAAAAACACCATTGACTGCTTTTTCCTATGGAGAGAAAAGAAAATGTGGAAGAATGTATGTTACTGTTACATTTATCATTTTTCTTTTTAGCATACCAGTATGGTCTCTGCTTTAGCAGATCTTAATAGTCAACAGTTCTACAGATTCATGGAGAATTATTTTGAAACAGAGCTTTTCATATTAATTGAGTGAATGAGAGTAAAGCAGCAGTGTTCATGTGCAAAGCATAACGAGAGAACCTTTATACAAATATATTGCAAAGGAAATCCATTATAATTGTGGTGACATACTCATCTACTGCCTATTGACCATTTGAAAGTGTACGGTTATGGGTGACCTTAGAAACTGTAATTACAGTCATTAGTACAACAAATTCAAACTTCCCCAGTTTTTGAAACGTTGCATGCTATGACTTTAAATTCTGTTGGCAGCTATTAGCATTTGGACAGTTGATCAAGGCTAAGGTATCATACAGAGTATATGCAGAACTGTGACTACCAGTGCCACCTCGGAAAAAAGCTGGGGTATTGAACACTGTATATGTGGTTCAGCGATTACCAGTGGGAATATTCAGAATTACTGGGGTATCACGCAGTGATTATGTGGATCTGTGATTACTGATGGAACAGTGGAACAAGGCTATGGTATTAGAGCAGTGGTTCTCAACTTCTGTCCTCATGACCCACTAACAGGCCAGGACTTAGGGTTTCTCTGCTAGAGCACAGGTGTGGTGATCATTTACATTGATCAATTCACCTGTGCTCTAACAAGGAAATCATCAAATCCTGACCTTTTAGTGGGTCCTGAGGGCAGGAGTTGAGAACCACTGTATTAGAGAGTATATATGCCAGTTTGTGAGTGCCAGAGGCACTGTACAACTAGGCTGGATTATCACACAGTATATACGCGGGTCTGTCATAACAAGTAGGAAAGTGGAGCAAGGCTGGGGTATCAGGCAGTGTATATTCAGTTCTATGACTACTGGCAAGACAGTGGAAAAAAATAGATTCTCAAACATAGTATATGTGGATCTGTGACTACAGGTGGGACAGCGGAACAATTGGTATCAGTATCAGTATAAGTGTTTCTGTGACTACTGTTGAGACAGTGGAACATGGCTTGGGTGAAAGACAGTTTAGGTGTTGGTCTTTGGCTACCAGTTGGACAGTGAGACAAGGCTGGGATATTATACAGGATATATGTGGATATGTGATTACAGTTGGGACAGTGGAACATGGCTGGGTTACCACACTGTTTATATTTGGGTCTGTTACTACCAGCTGGAAACTGGAACAAAATTAGGGTATCACACAGTGTTTATGTGGGTCTATGACTACTAGTGGTACAGTGGAACAAAGCTGGGGTATTAAATGGTGTACATGTGGATGTTTGGACTACTGGTAGGAAAGCTGGGTATCACGGTGCCTGTGATCTCTCTCTGTCACTCTTGCTTGTGGTGCACTCTGATTAGCTGAGTCTGTTTGGCCCGCCCCTGGTGACCTTTTTATGCCTGGCCATTGACACCTGTCAGGTGCCCTTTCTTGGTGTTCCAGAGCCAATTTTGCTGTTGCTGTGTTCCAGTGTTCCTGATTCCTGTGTACCGATTTGGCCTGTTTTGACTACGCTCCTGAGTTTCTGCTTCATGATCTGACCCAGCTTGGCTGACGTTCCTGCTCGTGACTGGTCTGGCTTGTCTGAGAACCATCTCCGTGATCTGACCCGGCCTGGCTGACTTCCTGCTCCGTGACCTGAACCGGCTTGCTACTGAAATCTGCCTTGTTCCTGCTTCCTGCTGCCAGGTGTCACCGTGGCGACATTCTGACTTCCACTGAGCTCGTTACCAGGCTGATCTTGGTTGCCTCTTTAACACTTGCAGAGCCGTGTCTCCAGTGCTGAGTCTCCATTAACACTTGCAGAGCTGTGCTTCCATTGCTGAGCCTTCCTTGGCACTTGCAGAGCGATACCCACTATTGCTGAGCCTCTGATCCTTGAGCTGCTATTAACCCTTGCAGTGCTGCTGTCTCCTTATCCGAGCCTTCATTTACACTTGCAGAGCCGATGCTGTGTGTTCGCTACATCTGCTGAGCCGGCCGCGTTGTGAGCCTTGTCTAAACGGCGGCTCATCTTATCACTAGCAGAGTAGTTGGTTTCCGTTACCGCGCCCGCGGGAGGCACTATTGGCTCTTGCTCTACCTGTGTTCTCTCCGCTACACGCCCAGAGGGGCTATTTGCTCTAGCACTTGCAGCGCGGGGTGGCCTCCATTGTTACCCCCGTGGGGGCTATTGGCTCAAGCACTTGCAGCGCAGGATGGTCTCCGTTGTTACGGCCGTGGGGGCTATTGGCTCAAGCTCTTGCAGTGCAGATTGTCTCCGGTATACGCCCGTGGGGGCTATTGGCCCAAGCTAACCCTGTGCAGTTGGTCTCCGTTATTATGCCCGTGGGGGCTATTGGCAAGCTCTTGCAGTGTAGCCATCTCCGTTGTTACGCCCGTGGGGGCTATTGACTCAAGCACCTGCAGTTTAAGTTGTCTCCGTTACTACGCCCGTGGGGGCTATTGCCTGCAACTTCTCTGCAGACTCTACCACAATTCCGGTACTGCCTAGCAGCTTTCTGCCTTAAGAACTTTAGGTGTTGCATCATCTAACACCAATTGCTGCCTCATCACCACCTTGTGCATGCCAAACACCACTACAGAGACTGACTGATTATTGTATTTAACCATTGAGTATCCTTGCTACTGTGTGCCTGTCCTGAGACAGTATATGTGATACTTTTGCTTCTGTAGACTGGGCCTGTAAAGGCATATCTGTCAATATATCACTATTATTTTGTGTTGCCTGTAGAGGGCGATCTTTCCTCTTTATTTCTTTTTAATAAAACTGTATTTTATTCTAACCAGCTGGTCTGAGTGTCTTAAACACCGTTACAGTACGAAAGGGCCATGACCTCAGACAGTAAAGGTGAAAGTAATACACAAAACATCCACTGGAGGATGGATGTTCACGAGCAGCGCCTAGACCAGTTGGCACTGGCCTTACAAACCTTACTTGAGCGTACTGTACACCTTGACAAACCTAACCAGAATCCGGTGGTCTCCCCAGTCTCGACATCGGATAATCAGTCTGTAGTCCCTACTACACATACCAGAGGCCTAACGGAGGCGGTGCCGTTACCATTGAGATATGATGGCGAACCTACTCAATGCAGGGGCTTTATTAATCAATTGGAGATATTTTTGGAACTAACGCCCCAGGCACTTCCTAATGACCAGAGTAAGGTCGGATTTATGATATCGCTATTGACGGGCAAAGCACTGGCATGGGCTAATCCTCTATGGGAGAATGCCAAACCCTGCACTCTGAACTTTAATGAGTTTGTAAGGAAATTCTGCAGAGTGTTTGAGGTTCCTGGCAGAGCTGCCTCTGCTGCCAAAAGGTTAATGGAGATACAGCAGAGCGATCGTACCCTGGGCGACTATGCCATTGAGTTTCGGACCTTGGCAGCAGAGGTGGGATGGAACAATGAGGCAGTAGTGGCAGCCTTTGCTCAGGGTCTGTCCGAATCCATTAAGGATGAAATAGCTGCCAGAGACGTACCCAGTGATCTGGATGAGTACATTGACTATGTCATGCTTATTGACTCCCGAATTCGTGAGAGACGGTTGTCAAGAAGGGCGAGATCCAGAAACTATGGTCATGGCAATCTTTTAAACCCACCCTCGCCACTCATTCCTCCTGAACGTTCACCCGAGTCTGGAGAGCCAATGCAGCTTGGGGTCACTAGACTTACTAAGGAGGAGCGGGCCCACCGTAGGAGACAGGGCCTATGCTTATATCGTGGTAAAGTTGGGCACCTATTAAGCACATGTCCGGTACGGCCGGGAAACGGACGCACCTAGGGTACCTTGGGGGACAGGCCCTAGGTGATGTGCAGCAGTCCCTAGATTCAAGTACACGGAAACCCACCATCCAGGTGATATTCTCTTGGGCAGACCTGTCTGTGGAGGTCATGGCATTGGTGGACTCCGGTGCAGCTGGGTACTTCATGGACCAATCCTTTGCTGAATTGCACGGAATTTTGTTAGTCAAAAGAGAGTCTCCCCTGGCTATTGAAGCCGTTGATGGCAGACCTTTGGAACCTGCATTTATTACCATGGAAACGATTTCTATTACCATGTCTGTTGGGGCTCTCCACAAGGAGGAAGTACATTTCCAAATAATTTGATCTCCTTATCATGCAGTCATTCTGGGGTTTCCATGGCTACTATTACATAATCCTCTGTTTGACTGGCAGAGATGTGAGGTTAAATCATGGTCTGAGTACTGTGCAAAAAACTGTCTATCGCACCCTGTCAAGATTTTGTGTACCTCTCCCTCCGTGCCAGCTGAATATTGCGAATTCAGTGTCGTATTCAGCAAGGGAGAGGCTAGCTGTCACGGTTTGTTACGACTCTCAGACATAAAGTTAGGTAAAAACACAACTTTATTGAAAATAATTAAAAATGATCCCTTAGGATTCCAACATGACATACAACATTTAATAATTGAGAAATACAAATTACAGGCTCTACCGGTCTTGCCAATATCCCGGGCAAGACAGCCAGATATACTATAACAATAGGCTCTACCGGCCTTGCCAATATTGGGTAAGGCAACCTGCAGATGGAATATGTACCAGGTTCTACCGGCCTTACCAATACCGGGTAAGGCAGCCCAAAGGAGTTTTGCGTAGGCTCTACCGGCCTTGCCAATACCGGGTAAGGCAACCTGCAGATGGAATATGTACCAGGTTCTACCGGCCTTACCAATACCGAGCAAGGCAGCCCAAAGGAGCTTTGCGTAGGCTCTACCGGCCTTGCCAATACCGGGTAAGGCAACCTGCAGATGGAATATGTACCAGGTTCTACCGGCCTTACCAATACTGGGCAAGGCAGCCCAAAGGAACTTCACTCTAGGAACGCCCAACAGAGAGTACGTCTTTAATGCTCTTGGAGCAAACCAGCGTCCACACGCTGGAACCAACAAGTAAATTGTTTAGCAAATAAGCTTGGAGCAAACCAGCGTCCACACGCTGGAACCAACGAGTAATTTGTATAGCAATAAGACTCCAGAAACAAACCAGCGTCCGCACGCTGGGACCTACAAGTAATTGTATAGCCACAAGGCTTGGAGCAAACCAGCGCCCGCACGCTGGGGCAAACAAGTAATTCGTATAGCTGCAAGGCTTGGAGCAAACCAGCGTCCGTACGCTGGGACCAACAAGTAATTCTTTTAGCCGCAAGGCTTGGAGCAAACCAGCATCCGCACGCTGGGACCAACAGTAATTTGTGTAGCCGCAAGGCTTGGAGCAACCAGCGTCCGCATGCTGGGAACCAACAGTAATTCGCGTAGCCGCAAGGCTTAGAGCAAACCAGCGTCCGCACTCTGGGACCAACAGTAATTCGTATAGCCGCAAGGCTTGGAGCCAACAGTGTCCGCACGCTGGGACCAACAGTAATTCGTATAGCCGCAAGGCTTGGAGCAAACCAGTGTCCGCACGCTGGGACCAACAGTAATTCGTATAGCCGCAAGGCTTGGAGCCAACCAGCGTCCGCATGCTGGGACCAACAGTAATTCGTATAGCCGCAAGGCTTGGAGCCAACCAGCATTCGCACGTTGGACCAACAGTAATTCGTATAGCCGCAAGGCTGGGCAAACCAACGTCCGCACGCTGGGTCTACAAGAATGTCGCCAAAGCGACCAGGCATCAGGAACACATCTGGCTGAACCAGAGACGACAGGAACACGCTGAAAGGCCAAGCAGTCAGGAAGTCTCAGCGAAGGCGATCAGCAGAAAATATCAACCTCTCAGGACTAGGCCGGAACCACTCTGGAACAACTCTGCAGACCGAAGACTCAGGAACAAGATGTATTCTGGAACTCAGGAACACAGCTACAGGTACAAATGAATACTGGAACATGGTCAAGGCTAATGTGGTCAGAGACACCACAAAAGGGCAACCATAGGGTGCCCAGACCAGGTTTAAATAGACAGAATGAGGCGGGTAAAAGGCAGACAACCAATAGGAGCCCCCTATTGGTGACTGACAAGGAAGAGCAACAATCACGGGCACCGTGATACTAGCGCATTGCCTCAGCACAGACCCTATGATTGCGCTATTGCGTGGTGCCTCCGAGGCAGTACACGTTTATCCTCATGGTGGTCGATAGGTTCTCTAAGATGGCTCTCTCTGGACTTCCGTCGGCTCAGGAGTTGGTGATAATGTTTGCAAAAGAAGTGTTTCGCTTGCACGGGGTAACCAGAGTGGTGGTCTCTGATCGTGGGAGCTAGTTCGTGTCCAGGTTTTGGAGGACATTTTGTGTCCAGATGGGCATCCAATTGTCCTTTTCCTCTGCCTACCATCCCCAGACCAATGGGGCCGCTGAGCGTGCCAATCAGGGACTGGAGCAGTTCCTGCTTTGCTTTGTTACCGATCATCATGACAATTGGGCCGAATTGTTGCCATGGGCATAGTTTGCCAGGAATTGTGCAGTTAATTCATCGTCCGGGAGCTCCCCGTTTCTCATTAACTACGGGTTCCAGCTGTGCCTGCTCCCGGACTCATTTCAGTAGCAACAGATTCCTGCCCTGGATGAGCATATGGCGCAACTTCGCTCCACTTGGGCACAGGTTCAGAGGACCCTCAGTCAGTCATTTCAGCAACATCAGCGGCATGCCAATCGTAGACGGCTGCCAGCGGTCTCCTTCCAGGGTGGGGACAGGGTATGGCTCTCCTCCAGAAACCTCAATTTGCAGATACCCTCCAATAAGTTGGCTCTCCGGTTCATTGGCCCGTTCAAAGCTATCCGCAAGGTTAATCCTGTCTCATACACATTGGAACTCCCAGCCTCAATGCGTATACATAATGTGTTCCATGTATCTCTCTTGAAACCCATGGTTTGCAACCACTACACTACCACTCCAGTGATTCCTGGTCCGGTGGACGTTCAGGGCCAAGAGGAGTACCAAGTCCACAGTATCATTGATTCTAGGAGATTTAGAGGGAAGTTGCAATATTTGGTCCGTTGGAAGGGCTATGGCCCTGAGGAACGTTTCTGTGTGGATCAGAAGGACCTCCATGTGCCTAGACTGTTGCACAACTTCCACTCTAAATATCCCCAGAAACCAAGACCTCCTGCAGGGAGAGGGGGGCTTTGAGAGGGGGGTACTATCACGGTGCCCGTGATCTCTCTCTGTCACTGTCGCTTGTGGTGCGCTCTGATTGGCTGAGTCTGTTTGGCCTGCCCCTGGTGACCTTTTTATGCCTGGCCATTGACACCTGTCAGGTGCCCTTTCGTGGTGTCCCAGAGCCAGTGTTGCTGTTGCTGTGTTCCAGTGTTCCTGATTCCTGTATACCGATTTGACCTGTTTTGACTACGCTCCTGAGTTCCTGCTTCGTGATCTGACCCGGCTTGGCTGACGTTCCTGCTAGTGACTGATCTGGCTTGTCTGAGAACCTCCTCCATGATCTGACCCGGCTTGGCTGACGTTCTGGCTCGTGACTGATATGGCTTGTCTGAGAACCACCTCCGTGATCTGACCCAGCCTGGCTGACTTCCTGCTCCGTGACCTGAACCGGCTTGCTACTGAAATCTGCCTTGTTCCTGCTGCCCGGTGTCGCCGTGGTGACATTCTGACTTCCGCTGAGCTCGTTACCAGGCTGATATTCGTTGCCTCTTTAACACTTGCAGAGTCGTGTCGCCAGTGCTGAGTCTCCATTAACACTTGCAGAGCTGTGCTTCCGTTGCTGAGCCTTCCTTGGCACTTGCAGAGCGATACCCACTATTGCTGAGCCTCCGATCCTTGAGCTGCTATTAACCCTTGCAGTGCTGCTGTCTCCTTATCCGAGCCTTCATTTACACTTGCAGAGCCGATGCTGTCTGTTCACTACATTTGCTGAGCCGGCCGCGTTGTGAGCCTTGTCTAAACGGCGGCTCATCTTATCACTAGCAGAGTAGTCGGTTTCCGTTACCGCGCCTGCGGGAGGATCCATTGGCTCTTGCTCTAGCTGTGTTCTCTCCGCTACTTCCCCGGTGGGGCTATTGACTCTAGCACTTGCAGCGCAAGGTGGCCTCCGTTGTTACCCCCGTGGGGGCTATTGGCTCAAGCACTTGCAGCGCAGGGTGCTCTCCATTGTTCCGCCCGTGGGGGCTATTGGCTCAAGCTCTTACAGTGCAGATTGTCTCCGGTATACTCCCGTGGCGGCTATTGGCCCAAACTAACCCTGTGCAGTTGGTCTCCGTTATTACGTCCGTGGGGGCTATTGGCAAACTCTTGCAGTGTAGCCATCTCCGTTGTTACGCCCGTGGGGGCTATTGACTCAAGCACCTGCAGTTTAAGTTGTCTCCGTTACTACGCCCGTGGGGGCTATTGCCTGCAACTTCTCTGCAGACTCTACCACAATTCCGGTACTGCCTAGCAGCTTTCTGTCTAAAGAACTTTAGGTGTTGCATCATTTAACACCAATTGCTGCCTCATCACCACCTTGGGCGTGCCAAACACCACTACAGAGACTGACTGATTATTGTATTTGACCATTGAGTATCCTTGCTACTGTGTGCCTGTCCTGAGACAGTATATGTGATACTTTTGCTTCTGTATACTGGGCCTGTGAAGGCATATCTGTCAATATATCACTATTATTTTGTGTTGCCTGTAGAGGGTGATCTTTCCTCTTTATTTCTTTTTAATAAAACTGTGTTTTATTCTAACCAGCTGGTCTGAGTGTCTTAAAAACCATTACACTGGGGTGACAGAAAGTATATGTTTAAGCCAGAGACTAACAGTGGGACAAGGCTGGAGTAACAGACAGTATATATTTGTGGCTGTGTGATTACTTTTGTGACAGTGGATCATGGCTGAGCTACCAGACATTGTATGTGTGGTTTTGTGACTATCAATGAACAGTGGAACAAAGCTGGTGTATCAGACAAAATATATATGATTCTGTGGCTACCAATGAAGGGTGAAACAAGGTATCAGGCAATGTAACTGTGGTTTTGTGACTACCAGTGTACAGTGGAACAAAGTTGAGGTGTCAGCCAATGTATATGTGGTTCTGTGGCTAAGAGTGGACAGTGGAGCGAGGTTGGGGTGTTTGACAGTGTATGTATAGTTATATGGCTACTAGAGGACAAACGACAAAGTCTGGGATGTCAAAATGTATACACATGGTTTTGTGGCTACCAGTGGACAGTGGAATAAAGCTTAGTGTCAGACTCTATGACTACAGGTGAAAAAGGCTGGTGTGTTAGATAGTGTACATTTGGTTCTGTGAATGCCAGTGGATCAAGCCTAGGATGTCAGACCGTGGAGTTCTGTAACTACCAGGGGACAGTGTAACATGACTCAGGGGTGTCTGAAAATGAATATGTAATTCTGTGAATACTGGTTGACAAGGGAATAAGGCTATTGTGGCAGTCAGTATTTGTGTGGCTCTGTAAATAACAGTGCAATAAGGTTGGATTGTCAGCATATAAATGATTCTCTGGTTAACAGTGGATGATGGAACAAGGTTGGGGTGTCAGAAAGTGCATGTCTGGTTCTGTGGCTACTAGTGGCCTGTGGAAAAAGACTGGGGTATATAACAGTGTAGATGTGGTTCTTTGACTAGCAGTGAATAATGGAATCTGGCTGGGGTGTCTTACCATGTATATGTAGTCCTGCGTCTACAAATGGACAATGGAACATGGTTGGGGAGTCAGACAGTGTATATGTAGTTCTGTGACTACCAGAGGAAAATTGAATAAGGATGAAGTGACATACTCTGTTTGTAGGGCTCTGTGGCTACCAGTGGACATTGAAAAAAATCTGTGTTTTCAGACAGTGTATTTGTGGGTCTGTCACTATTAGTGGATGGTGAAACAAGGCTGGTTTAAGAGAAAGTATATGCATAGTTCTGTGACTACCAGTGGACAGTGGAAGAAGGTCGACGTGTCAGACAGTGTACGTATGGTTCTGTGGATACCGGTGGACAATGGAATATGACTGGAGTATCAGACAATGTATCTGTGGTTCTGTGAATACTAGTCTTGCCAGTGGAGCAAGGCTGGGGTGTCATGCAATGTATGTGTGGTTTTGTGGGTAATAGTGGACAGTTTAAGAAATTTGGGGTGTCAGACAGTGTAAGAGTGGTTCTGTGGCTACTAATAGACAGTGAGATAAAACTGAGTGAAATATCAGGTATAGATGGATTATCAGTCCAACAAAGGTATGTTTAGGTGGGTATCCTTTTGAAAAGTCGCATAAAAAATATCACGCGGCTAGAACACGCATTAACCATGTCACCAAAGTTAAAATGGCAACATGAGAATCTCGCACTGCATAAAAGCGCGAGTTTCGCATTTTGCCTCTTTTAATGTCGCTATTTACATTAAAAGAGGGTGACATGCGAACCTCGCTCTTTTATGCAGAGCAAGATTCTCATGTCGCCATTTTAAACATGGAGACATGGTTAATGCGTGTTCTAGCTGCGCAATATTTTTATGTAACTTTTCAAAAGTGAGCCCTTTATTGAATCAATGTCGGTTGATAAACGTTCTCAGGTGCTACTCCAACATTAAGGAATATACCCAGGACACAAGGAGAGGAAGAAAATGTTGAACTGGGTACACTCTAACTTTACCTATTCTTATTAAAACTTATAAATTTTATTGAAAATAAACATAAAATCTTTTGTTACTATTGCGAGTAGAAATTATTAAAATAACTCAGATTCTGAGTAAATGAATCACAGTAAAGTAATTGGATGATCAAGATGCTGGCATAAAAGCAACTAATCTTGCCATTGTCTGGGCAAGATATATGCACAAATGGTCAAATTGTATCTGTCCACTGACTTGTCAGAAACTGCTCTAATAGCCAAAAAATCCTCGATCAAATGTGGGATAGAGGAAGGAGGTAATTATTGCTCACAGAATACAGTACTTGACCAGTAGGCATAACACATTATAAAGTTTTATACTTTATTGAATACAGTCTTGTCTTGGACTAACTTATGAATGAATTTGTACTGGATGCTAGTAATAAATTGTATCCTGTTACTAGTGCTACAATGTATTCTTCACCTCATTCGGTCTCTAGGTGGCAGAAGACGAGAAGTGTAATTACTGAATGGAAGCGTTGTGGGACTCCATCACATCGCAATGCTAACCAATGCTCATAAATCTTAATAAGTAATGCATCAAACATTAATTATCAGTAGTATTTGGGAATAAAGTATAAAGCACAGTGTATATATATTTAAATATGCATAGGTTAGATCTTTTGGGTTGAGGATATCAACCAGTTGGAAATATCTGCAACAGTGTTCCCTGCCTCTGTCTGCTAGTATTTCAAATGAAGGCATATTTCTTACTGTACTTAAATTATTGTTAGCACTAATACTATATAAAAAGGCAGTCCCTGTTCAAAATACCCTCATACTGGAATAGGCATCGGCCTGTAAGGTATGAACGGGGGGGGGGTCTGTCATTTCCTCTTCATACTGCCACCGCTGGCTACAGCAGTGGAGACTTCATATAGTTTTTTTTAAAAAAACAACATTAATATTTCAGTTTCATTGTCATATTTCTCTTGAAATCGAAAAATTTCCTTTTGTAGCGAAAACTATTGGAAATCTGGTGTTTTGTTTTGGGGGAGTCAACTATTTCAACTTGGAGATATTTGCATTGTTTAACCCTTTGAGTGCCAGAGAGGAAAGCAACACGTGCTCTGTAATGCGTTGGGTACCCCTCTGACACTCAAGGGGTTATACTATGCACATATATCAAAAGAGGATTTTAGTCTTAGCTGTTAAATCCTTTTCTCTTAGTCCATACAGGTTACTGGTAACTTTGGGTAGGTGATCCACCCCTTTAACTAGGCAGGAACAATTCTGGAAGTGAATGCAGGGGGTGGAGCCTACCTTCCCTCCTTGGCTGTAACTAGCCAATCAGCTCCAGTAAGATTTGAGACATTATTGACTAGATAGTAGAAGGGAAAGAAGACTCCTGTGAGCATGACCCTGAAGGACCTCCACAGTCTGCCACAGGAGAGCTAAGCATGGTCCTTTGACAGGGTGGGAGACTAATAACCTGTATGGACTAAGAGTAAATGATTTAACAGGTAAGACTAAAATCCTCTTTTCTCTGTCGTCCAATAGAGGTTTCTGGTAACTTGGGGATGTTCAAAGAGGCGGGAAGTAAGGCAAGGACCAGGCGCAAAGCCTCCAAAGTCACCAGAGCAGATATGAACCATCAGATCAGAGATAGCCAAACAAAACAAATGAAGTGTCAACGGACACTGAACACCCCAGGAACTGTTACACAGCACGCTGAACTAGAGCCAACAGGGCTCAAAAGTGAAGGAAGCATAAAAGAACTGAAGAAGATCCTAGACAGGCAAGACAGCTTCCAAGACCTTCCTCCCAAAATTGGCGTCAGCCAATGCCAGCACATCAACATGGTAGTACTTCTGAAACGTGTGCACAGACGACCAAGTGGCAGCCTTGCACAACTGATCAGCGGAGGCCTGATTCTTGTAAGCCCAAGAAGTCCCAGTAGATCTAGTAGAATGAGCCATGACCCGAAAGGGAACAGGCTTCTTCCTTAGCTTGTAAGCCTTACTAATAGTGGACTTGATCCAAGACACAATAGTCACCATGGATGCAGGTCTCCCTACCCTGCGGCCCTCAGGAATAACGTCAGACTGTCTAATGCACTCAGTGAGATGTACATAAAGTGTGAGACAAAGCACCACATCTAACAAGTGGAGATCCCTCTCCTTGTCAGAGGTAGGATCAGGCAGAAAGAAGGCACCACTATCTCCTGATTAATGTGGAACTCAGAGACCACCTTCAGGAGAAACTCCTGCGAAGTGCGAAGCACCGCCTTGTCTTTGTGAAACACCAAAAGGGGTGGTCTACAACACAGGCGTAGAGGAAAAGTAGCCAAGGACCCAAAGGGATTGTGCTGAAGGATGCCCAAAACCAAGTTAAGATCCCACTCACAATCGGGAGTCATAAAAGCAGGACGAGTATGAGCAATGCCCTGGAAGAAAACCTTGACATCAGGAAGAAAAGGTCCCTATCAGCTTTCTATCAGATAGAAAGGTCAACCAGACACACTGGTAGGCCTTAGGAGAAACAGGTTTGCGTCCACTGAGCATAGTAGCCACCACTCCAGAAGAAAAACCTTTCTTCTTCAATATTGAGGATTCAATATCCAAGCCGTTAAAGCTAGACGATGAACATCCTCCTTACATAGGTAACCCTGTAGAAGAAGATCCAGATGGCAAGGGAGCCAGAATGGCTCCACCACTGTCAGATCCAGAAGCTCCGGAAACCGAGCCTGTCGAGGCCGGTACAGAGCAATCAGAATGACTGGACAGTGCTCCAGTCTCAATTTCCGTAACACCCTGTACAACATGGGGAGGGGAGGAAAGATGTAAGCCAGAGGAAATAACCAAGGAATGGACATGGCGTCCACCGCTAGAGTTAGAGGATCCCTCCGACGAGAGCAGAACCTCAGAACCTTCCGGTTGTGTCTTGTCACCATCAGGTCGATGCAAGGAAGACCCCACCTCTGAACAATGAGGGTGAACACCTCTGGGTGCAGTTCCCACTCTCCGCTGTCCACTGTGTGTCAACTGAGGAAGTATGCCATGACGTTGTCTACACCAGGAAAGTGCACTTCAGATATGGCAGGAATATGTTCTTCTGCCCAGGACAACATAGCCTTGACCTCTAACTAAGCGGCGAGACTTCTTGTTCTACCCTGCTTGTTGATGTAAGCCACGGCCGTGGTGTTGTCGGACTGGACCCAGACTAGGAATTCTTCCAGCTGGGGTGTCCAATGACGAATGGCATGAAATATCGCCCGAAGCACCAACACGTTGATGGGAAGGAGAGATTCCTCCGGAGACCACCGACCCTGAGCACTCAGGTGACCCAGGACCACTCCCCAGCCGGAGAGGCTGGCATCCGTCGTCACCGTGGTCCAGAAGGATACCAGGAAGGACTTGCCCTTCAGCAGACTGGAGAGATCGAGCCACCACGACAAACTCAGTTCCACATGAAGAGGGAGGGATACTGACATCTTCAGAAGGTCCAACTGACCCCTGCACACCTGGATCACAAACGCATGGCAGTACCAGCAGTGGCAAAAATGGACTTGAGGGAGACCTCAAGTTTCTTCTCAGTCCAGTCTTTCAGAACGGATGCATCAGCAACTGGCAAGGCAGTGGACTTAGATAGCCTGGAGACAGAAGCATCCACTTTGGGGGGATGAAGCCACTGAGCAAGCTCTGCCTCAGAGAAGGGTTAAAGCTTGGCAAATTTCTTGGAAACAGAAGGTTTCCTGTCTGGAGACTTCCACTCATCAGAAACAAGGCGGTCAAGAGTGTGGTTAGGTGGAAAACAAGTATAGGGCCTTTTAGGCTCCTAAAATACACCAGAGGGATCCAAAGAAACCTCCTAAACTATGGGAATGTTTTAGGGTAGTTAAGACGACTCTGATCAAGCCTTTAGCTGAGGGATCAGGATCAGCCTCAAAGGGGACCCCAAAAAACTGAGAAGAGCCCACAGGAGAATATTCCTCAACATCCGAATCTACCAACAGTTCCTCCTCAGAGGAATCTGATACGTCAGGTACTCCCTGCGGTTTCGGCAGGGAAGATCTGACGGAAGAAGGGGTCTGCCAGGAATGGAAGACCCCCTGTAACTGGGATGGAAAGAGTTGCAATGTAGACCGGAGGTCTCTAGTAGCAGTCTTGAACTCTTGCTCACAAACTGGCTCTAATGCATGGCTGGAGGTTCCTGGGAGAGACTCAGGGACATCAGAACATGCTGGGCATAAATGACCTGAGAATTCTCTAGGTAACCCTGAATGACATGAGGAGCAATGCACAATAGGGGACACAGAGACCCCAGCATCCTTAGTCTTTGGCCTGGCCCCAAGCTCTAACGGATTAGATGTTCTCACAGTGTCAAAATGTTTAACGTATAAGGAATCACCCAAATACAGTGTGTAAGATTAAAATTTCACCCCAGAAATCCCTAAAATGCACTTATCTGGCAGGCGAACAGTTCATCTGCAGAGGAGAGAAGGAGAGTCCAAGCCCTGTGTAGGATACTCTTTCGGGAAAAGCACAACATGGCTGCCACGGCGTGCGAAGCAAGCACTCATGGGAAATGTGGTTTTCCCAGAAAAAGTACCCCAACAGTGCCCGAAGCCCCCTGAGGCCCCCAACACACATAAATCATTAACCGGATGACAGAGCAAGGGCAGATAATTAAAATGAGCCATCTCTGAAGTCGCTACGTTGAGTGGGTGCAGAGATATGTCTCAAACTGTACAGTCCCATAGAAGTGAATAGAGCGATGTCGTCTATGCGGTAAAGTGCGCCTTTACCAATTTTGCAAAGTTTAAACTGTGAATTAAAGTTACTTGAAACATAACTAGAACATGTTAGCAGACCCAAAAAACACTGAACTCAGTAGGGAAAGTGCCAATAAACTCCCAAAAGATGCAAATCCACCAGCTAAAGGGAGAAGTTACCACAGAAACTTGCTCCAAAACACCCAATAGACATAGACATACAGATAAACCCAATGAGTGCAGGAGTATGCAATAGGAACTCCAAAGGAGACCCCTGTGGGACATGTGGACCTGCAGCACTCAAAGGGTTTCTCACCTTTCCTGCAGATCTTCTGTCTTCAGATTACAAAGTATTAAGAAGAAGCCTCAGTGGGCAACTCCTGAGGAAAGAACTTGAACCCAAGATTTTCCTCTCAGGGCTTAAGGTCCACAAAAAACACCTGGATACTGAGCTAGCCACATCTAAGGGCATTGTCAGCTATGGTAATCTGCCTAATGGTGGTATTCCATATCTAACAGAAAAATAAAAAATTAGCTAAAACTATAGCAGAACTGTTCTGTTGCCTGTGTCTTCACCCAGGAACAAATCTTACTGGAGCTGATTGGCTAGCTGCAGCCAAGAAAGGAAGGTAGGCTCCACCCCCTGCATTCACTTGTACAATTGTCCCTGCCTAGTTAAAGGGGCAGATCGCCTTCCCAAAGTTACCAGTAGCCTGTATTGGATGACAGAGAAATTATGTTTGTGGCACAAATTTAATGTTTCTTTTTTTTCTTTTTTTACAGGGAAATTAATGAAACAAGGAAGAGAAAAAGATATAAGAAAAGAGAGGAAGACAAAATATGGAAAGAGAGAGAGAGAGTAGAAAAAAGAAGACGGAAGATGACAGAATAAGATGGACAGTGGATGACAGGAAAGTGTTACATAGATCTGGGTGTTAGGCTAGCGTTAGGGGTTGTATTGTTGAACTTCACTGTTAAGGGTAGTATAGGGTTGTGCTTGGGAGGTTGACTGTGTTTAGAGTTTGTTGGCCCTTTTCCTTTGATGTTCCCATTACTCCCGCTATTTAGAGTGAGCGTTGGGGAATAAAAACACACGACAGACGTTTGGCCACAAGACCATTTCTTTGGCCCAACATCCATTGTGGTTTAAGTCTCTAGGGCTCTTGAATACTGACTTAGTTATTTATACTCTACCGCATTTTTTACCGGACACAGCTGAATCGAGCCCTATATCTATGCATAAGTAGAAAACTAGTTAAAGTGGATCTATCACCACGTGACAAGTTTTTATCAATATGTAGAAGAGTTATCGAATAATAATAATAAAACATTATTATTATTTTTTTAAAAAAAGCCTTTTTTGCCTACTTCCAGCTCAACTGCTCTTGCCGCAGTTTACCGCACAGCCTCTGCTCCCGTCACTTCCCCCAGCATCCTCAGATGACGGAGGACTTCTGTTAGTAAGCTGGAGCAGTCTCATTGGCTAGATATCGATCTCTGCCAAGGAGATCTCTCCAGCTTACTAATAGAAGACTTCCGTCAGCAGAGGATGCTGGGGAGAGTGACGGGAGCAGAGGAAGAGCGGCAAGAGCTATGTACCCGGACGTAGGCTGCTGGGCACACTTTAAAACATAATTTTCTTGCAAATAAGGTTTTTTTAAAAAAAAATAAATAAAGTTTTTTTATTATTCACTAACTCTTCTACATGTTGATAAAAACTTGCCAAGTGGTGATAGATCCACTTTAAATGATAGAATGTAAAGAGTAAATGGAACCTTTTCAAGGTCTAAAGTTGTCAGTGGAGTGCCACAGCGTTCGGTCTTGGGCCTAATACTTTTTAATTTGTTTATTAATGGCCCTGGAGTTAGTATTGAAAGTAGTTTTCCAAACTTTGGTGATGACACTAACCTGTGTATGTAAACACATACAGATATTATATTAAGCTACGCCAAAAATACAAATGTATCACTACTTGAGGCAGGATTACAGGATGATTTCTCTGAAGCTGAAACTGTTCTTAAATACTGAAAAACAGTCACAATGGTATTTGGTACAATGCACAAACTAATTAAACTTGGCTAAACCCATAAAACCATAATAACAAAGTCAAATCGTAACTTGTTCCTGTCGACCCATATAAATATTTTGGTATGTGGCTTGACCGCAACCTCATTTTTGGTCTTCAGATTGATAAATTAACATCCAAACGTTATTCTAAAATAGGTGCTCTGTTTAGAAACAAATCCTGTATAGGACCAATCAAAGTATCTCCAGGTTTCTTGATGGCTGGGTTGCATGATGATCCCCACCATACTTCCTCAGCTGGCACAAGTCTGTGAAGCTGTTTCGCTTGGCAGGGACTCAGTGTTTCTATTTAATTCCTAATTGTGTTTTTACATCGGCTTGTTCCTTTATGCATTATGACTTCTTCTGTGATTGACCTCGTCTTCTTTATGGACTCTGTCTTTGCCTGCTGCCTGTTCTGACCTTGGCTTGATATTGACCTGCACAAACTTTGCCTGCCCTGTCCTCAACTTAATATGTATTGTGCAGAAACTCTGTCTGCCATGACCTGGGTAGTTTGATGTTATTCTTGCCTCGGGCCCTTTGGTACACCACTTCAGACTTAATCAGGTGTACAAACTGGGACTGCACATTTGCTTTTTTGGTACCTGTTCTATCCTGCTTGAATAGGGGGTAGGAGTTGATAAGAGTGAAGAGAGGAAGATGTATGCCTAAACCATCTCCTGGCCAATTGTTGGGTCTGTGGTGCCATGAAAAAAGTGTAGGCCACCACAACTAGGGAAACTAGGTCACCACATGATAGTACAGAAGGAGAGACTGTGTCAGATGATTACAGCCATGTTTCTATGACTTCAAGGAAGTTAAAGGAACTAGAGGTGAAGAGGTAGATAGAATTAAACTTATTACAGAGAAACCTGCATTATGGAGTACACAGAACAGAAATAGGGTACATTGTGGGTAGCAGGGTGCAGGTATATGATTGTGTTTCTTTGTTGTTAAGGAATATATATACATTTGGTCTAGAGAGGAAAATACATTTGAGGGGGTTCTGGATTTGGTGAGATGATACTATAGCAGCAAGTAGTAGAAAACTGTGAGGGAAAGGGGGTGGGACATAGTTGAAGGGGCCATCAATTTCTGATGCAACTTAGGGAGTGGGTTACATTAATCAAATAATGAATTTGTACTTAAAAGGGTTATACAAGAAGTGATGGTGTAGAATGAATTTTGTCATGCTCATGATAAATTAACAGAAAATAAGATAATTTGTTATGAGCAAAAAGCACTTTAGTAAGCCAATAAGGAAAAATAATGAATGTGTACTAAGAAGAGTGATAGTAGAAGTAATGGTTCAATACATATTTTGTAATGCTCTGGATGAATGCAGAAAGAAGAAAATAATTTGGTAATGAGGGAAGATCCTTGCAGCAAGAAGAAAACTAGTGAGAAAATAGTGACTAGGTAAGCACCAACAATTGCTACTGTTATTTTCATTAGTTATCATCAGTATGTCACGGTTTTTGATGAACACTCAGACCAGATTGGTAAGGTTAAAATGACTTTATTAGGATAAAGTACAAACACTTAGTTAGGCCCTTAGACCCACACAAACAGAACATATATATATATAAATATATATATATATATATATACAGATAAATACAGCAATAGCAAGCCAGTATTAGTAATATATGATGAAATGGAAACAATCACTGGCAATGAGGGTTCTGGCTTGAACCGGAATGACTGAAGGCAACGCAGTCCAGGAACTGACAACATGACTTAGGTGACAGGTAGTCCAGGAGTAGATGACTGGCACAAACCCAGATGCCTGGGAGGTACAGAACCCAAGAGAAGCGAGGCAACACTGACCCTGGCACTTGGACTACAGGGAAACCAAGACAACCGCTTATAGTAGGCAGCACTGACCCTAGGACTAGGGTCACAGGGAGACCAAAGCAACTACTCAAGTAGGCATATATATAGAAGGCAACCAGTGTCCCCTCACACTGAAGGATGGTATAACGCAACCGCTGGCTCTTGAGCCCAAGGCTACTGCATTGAGGAATAAAGCACTGACCCTACCTGGAAGATCCAGGCACACAAAGGGTCAATAGATAATGCCCAGAGAGATACTTCAACTCCCAGAAGGAGTGAGCCCAGCGTTGAAAGGGAGGTGGACACAGAGAGTGATCAGAGTAACACAGTCAGTGCTTTGAAACACTGTACCGGTACTTCACGTGTGCACACCGCCTGAGGTGGTTAAGAGAGCAGCTAAAGCAAGAATGCTCAGCCTTCAGTCGACAAGAATATTAGCACCAAGCAGCGCACACCGACTTGCGTAATGGAAAGGCCACAGCGGGTATCACTGGACCAAATGGAGGCAACCAAGCAGTATAACCAGGCAGAGATGGCAACAGCGTGGTAATCAGCCTGACACGGTCAGTAACGGAATGGGTACTCAGCAAAGGAGCAGGTTCTCAGCCAGATGCAGTCAGCAATGGAGTGGGTTCACAGCCAGATACAGTCAGCAATGGAGCGGGTTCTCAGCCAGATACGGTCAGCAATGGAGCGGGTTCTCAGCCAGATATGGTCAGCAATGGAGCGGGTTCTCAGACAGATACAGTCAGCAACAGAGCGGGTTCTCAGCCAGATATGGTCAGCAAAGGAACAGCAGCAACACAGGAAACTCAGGAACATCGTCAGGCTGGCCAGGTCATACACGATCAGAGAGATACAGAACAAATGTCAGGAATTAGTACACCATGAAAGGGCACCATAGTGTAGACATGACAGAGTATATAAAGGCTATCACTGGGCAGCAACAAGATACCTGGCCAATCAGAGCAAGGTAGTGTAATTAGGAAGTTAGAATGTCGCCACCTGCAGCCAAGAGCACGGGCACCGTGATACAGTAGTGGCAAGTTTCATTATGTGCACTCCATTCTAACCACTGTAAGATATTACAAAGAGCTATTCTACCCTAATCTCAGATATATAGAATAACACTGGGGCAATTAACTAATAAAAGGTAGCCATATGAAGATATAATAAATAAACTAAAAAATTAGCTTGGAAAAATGTGAACTAGCAAGTGGAGAACCAAAGTCTGGACACATAATATACATAATAAAATAGATTATGCTAGGGGAGAGTGGGGCAACAAGGGCTAGACATATAACTAACAATTACCAGAATTTATAAAATTGATACAGCTGGAAGAGAAGTGGTGCAGCATGGGTTGACACATACTTAGCAATTATTCTATAAGTATAGCGTCATTTTCAAGGGATGGTAGTGTCCCAGAATTTTTATTAGCATTTAGTAGTGCTTAAAAACTTGAATTGAATGCATAAAAATGTATCTTTCAAACTGCTATGGTTTGAGAGATATCTGCATTAAAAGTTTGTCGTTTCCTGCTGTCAGCTGTAAAGCTGACAGCAGGAGATCCGTGTCGGCCGACACAGAGTCTCTTCAGCACAGCCGCAATTTTGTTTTTTAAAAATAATTACTTCATTGGAATGGCCTACAAAGTGTGCCTGGCTTGCAGACCATTCCAATGAAATAATTCTTTCTAAAAAACACTATTGCTGCTCTGCTGAAGAGCTTTCGTGTCAGCTGACATGGATCTCCTGCTGTCAGCTTTTACAGCTGACAGCAGGAAACATCAAACTTTAAATACAGATATCTCTCAAACAATAGCGGTTTGAGAGAGACTTTTTTTTTTGCATTCAATTCAAGTTTTTAAGCACTACTAAATGCTAAAAAAAACATTTCTGGGACATTACTATCCCTTTCATAAAATACAAATGCATAGCTGTCTGGTATACTTACATGGAAAAAGCGTGAAGGAATAGTCCTTGATCTTGACACCCCATGAAGATCTGCAGCTTCAAACCGAACAAAGCATATGTCTTCTCTAGCAATCTGTTGTTTAATATGCTCAATGTGAGAAATTACTTGAAGTGATTTTGGAATTCCACTGCTACTGCATGGATGTTGATATTTATTGCTGGCAAGACTGCAATCTGAAACATAAATAATATATTTCAAAATATTGCATTTGAGTATATCCATCTAGCAGACAATAATAACTTGTGCACTTTTGGAGTTATACACTGCTGCGTTAATTAGTACATGCCATCAAAGGTATACAATCTCCTATTTACCAAAGCTAGGCCTCAAAAGGTGTCAAAAAGGGCCAATCATAGGGTCTCTTCATTTTGAGGGGCACAGCACTGAGTAGAAATGCTTTGGAGATTACTATTAAAAGCCCCATAAATTATGATTTGCTAAGTGATGAACTGTACAATTAAACTCTGGCTTGTCATTTCAAAGAATAGCATGCTGCCTATGAATATTCCTCAGAAGACATGTCAGATGCTCTATTGGCTTTTTGTTTATGTTGTAATCTGACATAGAAAAAAATATGTTTTAAGATGTATCATATTATTACATCATGTTCAAAGCAGAGACTAGTTTATAAGTTTGTTTGTATTCATGGTACACAAATGACTGAGGCAAATGTAGTAAGCAGAACTCTTGAATTCTTGAGCAAACCAATGGAGAATAGGTGACACATAAATATATTTTAACCTGGCAATCCAATATATAAACTAAATTGTAGATACCAATTAAATATCCATTTCTTTAACCATGAATGTCCAAGAAGTTGATTGTGGGAATTGCAATTCGTAAAACTTCCCCTCAACAGGGCAATATATAAAAAAGGAAAGCAGGATGGCAATCAGTAAATTATTCTCCAATCATATGGGAAAGGGTTAGTATCCACTCACTCACCCTTATGTGTACTTGCACTCAAGGAAAGATATATTCCGCTCTCCACCTTTTCTTAAACTATAAACTTGGGATAGGGGTAAATAAAACTGGTGATTGAATATCCCGCAATCAATCAGAGGAATTGTAGAGATAAAATTATATATATTATATTATGCACCTGGGCAAAAACTATTTGAGTACAACTTGTAATAAAACAGAAAAAAACAAATAAATTCATAGCCCAATACAGTAAGCCGGTAAATTACCCAGCTGATACTGTGGGAGTATGGCCTACCGCAGTTCTCAGTCTACTCAGAGTTAGTATACACCGTGGCCCCTAGGAAAGTGGGTATCTCACTCCAAAGGCCCAACACATTTAATGTAACCTTTGTACTTCCTCAGGTAAATCTAGAATTGTAATGAAATCACAGCATGACGTTGACTTCCATGCTGTCAATTACCCCAAATCCTATATAATAATTAGCTAAATTGTGTGTAACACCACGTCATGCACAGTAGACACTGCTGCGCATGCTGCAGTCATGCGCAGTAGAGACTGCCCGCATTGCAGCTGATACAGGGTGGGGCGCCCCGCTCTGTATAAGTCGCGGCGCGGGCATTCTCTACTGAGCATGACTGCACCGCGACTGGCTGGCTGTGGCACTGTGGCCCGTGTAACAGGCTGTTCAACTAGTAACGAATAATGTAAAACAATGGTACACCTACATGAATGTTACAGAATCACACATTTCAATCATTAAATTAAAAACAAATAATCAATCTCTTTAAAACAGTTAAGATCAAAACTAATATGGAAACCTGATGGAGCTAGAGTTTTAAACTTATAAATCCATTTTGTCTCCTATAGCTGTGAGTGTTAAAACACTTGGATCCATATTATAATGCCTTAAAATGTTCTGAAACACTGTGAGTCTTCAAGCCTTTTTATATTACAAATATGTTCTCCAACACGTATGTGGACATTTATACTATTTCATCCAATTTATTGAAGCCCATATGGGCATTCTACCAGATAGACAACCCCGCTGAACCTAGAGGTTTTCTTAACAGGTGCCTCTTGCATTTTTGGACTTTGCCACAGTCCTTCAGTATATATGCCTCCCGGGTGGAATTTATCATATCCCTCCTAAAGGGGGAGGTCTTGGCATGGGGCATCTCCCTTGGTAGAACAACCGTCAATTTTCCTGGATGATTCTGATGCCTTTATTGCCTCCTTCAAAGCGGTCTTTGATATCCCTGGTAGAGCTGCTTCTGCTGAAGCTTCCCTCCTGGAACTGAGACAAGGCAGGCACTCAGTCTTCAGTTGAGTTTCGAACACTATCCTACTAAACAGACTGAAGGAGGTGCTCACCTATCAAGATGTTCCTGAGGATCTTGAGGGTCTGATTTCCCTGTGCCTAGACCTGAATCAGAGCATGCAAGAGTGTCATATGGCAGACTCTTTCCACTCCTGAAGTGCCAATGGAAATTGGCAGTGTTTCCCATCTTTCTGATGAGGAGAAGAAAAGATGACAGGTGCAAGGCTTGTGTCTCTGTTATGGCATCAAGGGGCATATGTTGTGTCTGTGTCCAACTCAGCTGCAAAATGGCCAAGCTTAGAAGTCCTTGGAGGCAACTGTCTAAACCATGTATGTAAACTTCCCCTTTGTTCCAGTAAATTGATGATTCCTGTAATGGTCAAATAGACCTCATGTTCTATCACTACTAGCCTTTCTGGATTCTGGGGCCACTGGAATTTTCATGGACTTATCCTGGGCCAGAAGTCTTGGGATTCCCACTCGTCTTAAACCTGAACCTTTTTGCTGTTTCAACCTTGAATAGCAGGCCACTGGGAGATGGTCACATCTCATTAGAGACTGTTACCCTTCAGTTAACCACCGGGGTCCTACACTGAGGAGGTGGTTTTTGATCTCATCATCTCACCCCATGCTCCTATCATCCTAGGACTTTGGCTCTGGAACCACAATCCCACCATTGATGGGCCGTCAATGAGATATCTTCATGGGGAAAGTTCTGCCATTCATTCTGCCTTCTACAATTGCTCAGGTTAAAACAGAACCTGTCAAGCGGAGGAATTTCAGTCCCAAAAGAGTACTGGGGCTTCTTGGATGTCTTCTCTAAGACACATACGGATGTCTTACCCCCTCAAGGACCACGTGATTGTTCCACTGATTTACTCCCAGGTACCACCCCTCCTAAGGGTAGAACTTTTCTTCTCTCTCAGACTGAACTAAAAGGCACTTGCTGTACATCAAGGAAAACCTTGATAAAGGGTTTATTCATCCATCCACATCTCTCTCTGGGACAGATTTCTTCTTCGTGGACAAAAAGGACAGAACCCTTGAACCGTGCATAGACTAAAGAAGGTTAGATAATGTCACTGTCAAGAAATTATGAATTTCTAGTCATGCCCTTTGGACTATACAGTGCCCTGGTGGTCTTAAAGACTTTTGGAAATTACATGCTAACTTCACTTCACAGTTTACCATGACTACATCCTAATTTTCTCTTCCTCTCTGGGCCAGGATTGCACGCATGTATGAGCAGTCTTTCTTCATTTAAGCAAACAAGTCTTGTTTGCTAAGGCCTAGAAATGCAAGTTCGAGAACCAGGTTACCTTTTCTGGGGCACATTGTCTCTAAGTCTGGCCTTGAGGTGGACCCCAGTAAAAGGTTTGGCTGTTGTCCAGTCACCCCAACCTTTGGATCTACAAGGTATTCAGGGGTTCCTGGACTTCAGCAACTACTATCAGAAGTTCATTCATAAATATTATACAATTGCAGCTCCAAGGAAGCAAGAGGTAGCTTCCTTGGACCAGACTGACTACCTCTACCTTCCTCATTTTAAAGACAGCATTCACTTCAGTTTCAATTCTATGCTATTCGAACCTTTCTAAGTCCTTCGTTGTCAAAGTTGATGCTTAGAAGGAAGGAGATGGGGCAGTCCTCTCCCAGGGGGGTGAAGTTACCAAACGTTTACACCCTTTCTCTTACTTCTCTTGATGTTTCACTCAAGCGAAGCGAGACTATGACATGGAGAATAGGGAGATATTAGATATCAAGCACGCCATGGAGGAGTGGCATCACCTCCTACAAGGCTCTGAAACACCTGTAACCATTGTGAGGGACCATAAAAATCTGTTATACTTAGAATCAGCTAAGCAATTGAAACACTGCCAGGTAAGCGGTTGAAACCCCTCCAGGCTTGTTGGGATCTCTTCTTCTCTAGGTTCAACTTCACTTACCTGCCAGGAACTAAGAACACTCCAAAAAAGGAAATAAAGAAGACAGAACAAATAAAGAAGAGTATTGATTGTGAAGTCAATACCCTGAAAGAACTAGTTCAGTGCTGTAACTACAATATCTTACAAAACAAACACCCTAAACCATTTTGTATCATCTTTATTAAACAATAAATGAAATATTTAAAACAATGTGGACTATGGATAGTTTATAAACAATAGTCCTAAAACCGTCACTGATAATAAAGTGACACTGTAGGCCATCAGCTATCGTCTTACTTTATTAATGGGACAATTACTTAGTAGCAATACAATGCCCCTACTGCAAAGTGGATTGTATTCAAAGCGTTAGCTAGCATATATCGTTAAAACATTCCTATATGCTAGAATATACCTATGATCTATATCCTCAAATCCCGCCTCTATATAGGCTACCGGACCTCACTGTATGTCTGATAGCAATAGCTAGATATTTGATGAAGCGGCTCTAATACAAAAGAGTCAAAAATATACAATGGTCCTATTTTTTCACGAAGCCTGAAAACACTAACGCTTCATATAATATGAAAGCTCAATTGCTGGATCGCGCCTAATTGATGTCAAGGCAACTGTAACTAAATATCCCAACTAACAATAAACTACCTAACGGCTCTATTCGGAAGGATTGGGAATCAATGGTCCCACATCGTGCCGGAGCCGAGAAAGTCAGTACTATCTAGCTATTACTAACAAGTCTGGACATACTAGCTGTATAACTACCTAATGGCTCTATTCGGGAGGATTGGGAATCAATGGTCCCACATCGTGCCGGAGCCAAACATATAATTGCTATCTGTCTATTACTAAAGTCAAGACTTGCTGATTGTGAACCTAGATAACTCAATCGCCCAACGCGTTTCATCGGACAAGCCGATTTCTTCAGGGGCACATTATGGGGGTGTCTCGTATCTGGCAGCTTCTTAAATAAACAAATATCTCAAATGATTGTTTAGTTTGAAACGTATTGCAATTGCTGCAGATTGGATGAAATCATCCTGTTACGTTTACTTATGACCGCCTCTTAAAGGCAGTTTGACATACTAGTTTAAATACTTTTTTAACTCCTAAAATGCCTCTTCATCTGAAAGGCATTCATGAAGAATGATCAATAGTTCTCATCCATATCAAATAATGATTTTAATGCCTAGGCAGACATTATTAAACCATGTTATAAAAAACTTCTATATCGTTCATTCAATGAATGGTTTATACGTAAAGCCCTCATTTAACCTTTGAGGGCCCATAGCATCTAACCTGAATATCCATTCAGCTTCCTTTTTAAGCAGGAGTTTATCAAAATCACCTTTCCTATTCGATGGATAAATTTTTTGTATGCCGCAAAATTTTAGACAGGTGTTGTCTGAATTATGATATGTTTCCACATGTTTTGCAATTGGAGTGTCTCGCTTATTGCGTACATCTCCAAGATGTTCAAGAATACGAATCTTGAATTGTCGCTTGGTTTTACCTACATAAAATTTGTTACAACTGCATTTCATTAAATAGATGATACCGATGGTATTACAGTTGATAAATTGGTTAACTCTGTATTTTGATCGATCATCTATTTGAAAGGTAGTGGTTTTATTAATAAAAGGACAGGCAATACAATGATTACATGGAAAGCTGCCCTTTATTGAAGTCCTCAACCACGTACCAGAGGAAGAGTTTTGAAAATGGCTGTGTACCAGATAATCTGCTAAGTTTTTGTTACGCCTATAGGTAACAGATGGATAATCATTTAATACTTCAGCTAAATCTGGTTCAGTTTATTGGAACCTATAACAAACAATATCAGTCAATAACCAATATTCTTAAACGACATTGGTATTGTCTGCAACTTGATCCAGATTTAGCTGAAGTATTAAATGATTATCCATCTGTTACCTATAGGCGTAACAAAAACTTAGCAGATTATCTGGTACACAGCCATTTTCAAAACTCTTCCTCTGGTACGTGGTTGAGGACTTCAATAAAGGGCAGCTTTCCATGTAATCATTGTATTGCCTGTCCTTTTATTAATAAAACCACTACCTTTCAAATAGATGATCGATCAAA
Source organism: Rhinophrynus dorsalis (assembly GCA_037306005.1). NCBI lineage: Eukaryota > Metazoa > Chordata > Amphibia > Anura > Rhinophrynidae > Rhinophrynus > Rhinophrynus dorsalis. Next base: position 338,632,049 of record CM074720.1, on the reverse strand, counting down.
ATACAGAATTAACCAATTTATCAACTGTAATACCATCGGTATCATCTATTTAATGAAATGCAGTTGTAACAAATTTTATGTAGGTAAAACCAAGCGACAATTCAAGATTCGTATTCTTGAACATCTTGGAGATGTACGCAATAAGCGAGACACTCCAATTGCAAAACATGTGGAAACATATCATAATTCAGACAACACCTGTCTAAAATTTTGCGGCATACAAAAAATTTATCCATCGAATAGGAAAGGTGATTTTGATAAACTCCTGCTTAAAAAGGAAGCTGAATGGATATTCAGGTTAGATGCTATGGGCCCTCAAGGGTTAAATGAGGGCTTTACGTATAAACCATTCATTGAATGAACGATATAGAAGTTTTTTATAACATGGTTTAATAATGTCTGCCTAGGCATTAAAATCATTATTTGATATGGATGAGAACTATTGATCATTCTTCATGAATGCCTTTCAGATGAAGAGGCATTTTAGGAGTTAAAAAAGTATTTAAACTAGTATGTCAAACTGCCTTTAAGAGGCGGTCATAAGTAAACGTAACAGGATGATTTCATCCAATCTGCAGCAATTGCAATACGTTTCAAACTAACCAATCATTTGAGATATTTGTTTATTTAAGAAGCTGCCAGATACGAGACACCCCCATAATGTGCCCTTGAAGAAATCGGCTTGTCCGATGAAACGCTTTGGGCGATTGAGTTATCTAGGTTCACAATCAGCAAGTCTTGACTTTAGTAATAGACAGATAGCAATTATATGTTTGGCTCCGGCACGATGTGGGACCATTGATTCCCAATCCTCCCGAATAGAGCCATTAGGTAGTTATACAGCTAGTATGTCCAGACTTGTTAGTAATAGCTAGATAGTACTGACTTTCTCGGCTCCGGCACGATGTGGGACCATTGATTCCCAATCCTTCCGAATAGAGCCGTTAGGTAGTTTATTGTTAGTTGGGATATTTAGTTACAGTTGCCTTGACATCAATTAGGCGCGATCCAGCAATTGAGCTTTCATATTATATGAAGCATTAGTGTTTTCAGGCTTCGTGAAAAAATAGGACCATTGTATATTTTTGACTCTTTTGTATTAGAGCCGCTTCATCAAATATCTACCTATTGCTATCAGACATACAGTGAGGTCCGGTAGCCTATATAGAGGCGGGATTTGAGGATATAGATCATAGGTATATTCTAGCATATAGGAATGTTTTAACGATATATGCTAGCTAACGCTTTGAATACAATCCACTTTGCAGTAGGGGCATTGTATTGCTACTAAGTAATTGTCCCATTAATAAAGTAAGACGATAGCTGATGGCCTACAGTGTCACTTTATTATCAGTGACGGTTTTAGGACTATTGTTTATAAACTATCCATAGTCCACATTGTTTTAAATATTTCATTTATTGTTTAATAAAGATGATACAAAATGGTTTAGGGTGTTTGTTTTGTAAGATATTGTAGTTACAGCACTGAACTAGTTCTTTCAGGGTATTGACTTCACAATCAATACTCTTCTTTATTTGTTCTGTCTTCTTTATTTCCTTTTTTGGAGAGTTCTAAGTTATTTGAACTTGCAGTGCGCTTTAAAGGGTCTTTTTTCACATATTGCTATACAGGAACTAAGAACACTAAGGCCAACACCTTATTCTGAATCTTCTCTTTTCCTGCCATCATGGAGTCTCCAGACTGTATCATTTATTCCACTAAGATAATTTCTGACACAGCGTTCCACAGATAATTCTGTTCCAGCTAACCTCCTCTTTGTCCCTTCTCATTTCTGTAATTAGGTTCTTCATTGAGTTCATTGCTCTCTTACATCAGGGTACCCTGGTGTTTCCCACAATCTGGATCTTGTCAAATGAGAGATATGGTGATCAGTCCCAGGATGTTGCTGATTTTGCCTGAGCCTGCCTACCTTGTGCTCAAAATAAGGCTTCTCACTCTAAGCTGAGTGGTCTCCTACAACTGTTACCTATCCCCAAAATGCAGTGGACTCATGTTGTCAGAATCATTATTCTTGAGAAAGGTAAGATAATGAGTTCTGTTTTTGATAAATTATATTTTAAGAAGCGGCAAGACACCAGGAAGAAATATTTAGTGATAGGCCAGAAGAGTGTCTCTGGCTGGAGAGGTAGATTTGTATGTCATTGAAGTACAGGTGATAATGAATGCTGTATGACATAATATGATTACCTATTGAAGAGACAAGTGGACTTAAAGTAGACACTTGTGGTAGATCCATGAGAGAGGGAGAAAGGGAGAGGGGGAAATCATGAGAGGGCAGTGCCTAAGAATACAGTGAAGAATTTGCAACAAGAGACTATGATCATCATTGTGAAAGTAGTAGACAGAGCTAAAAGAAGCAGTGAGAACTGACCTTTGATGATATAGAAAGCAGGCCATTAGCCACCTTAGTTAGTGGAAAACTGATTGAGAGAGTCATGTAGGGAGCTGGTGGAGAATATGTGGTCAATGGGGAGAAGGTTAACCTTTCCAGTATATTGGAAGCAAAAAGATTATTGGATCAGGACACACAGTCAAGAGAGGGGTTCTTATAATGGATGGGATAATGGCATGTTTAAAGTAGAATGGAAAAACTCAGTCTGTACAGGTGAACTTAGAAAGATGAATTAAGAAATATGAAGGCAGAGGGGGCATTGGTTCAGGTGGGCAGAAAAGATCCCTGTATTATGTAAAAAGATCATGGGGGCTTGATAAAGTATTCATAGGTAAAGCATTGTCACGGTTTGTAAGAACACTCAGACAAGTTAGTAAGGTAAAATCAGCTTTATTAAGAATAATAAAGTGCACAAGGTCACCCTTCACAGGTCCAGATCCGGACAGTACCGTGGCACTTCCCAAATCTGACACAGGTCAGGGTGCAGGAGAATAGCAAAACAAAACCGTAATACAGCAGGCTGGATCAGACGACAGGAACCAGGAACAGAACCTCAGCAGTACCAAACCTAGAAAGCGCACCCAACTAGCGAGACGGTAGGTGACTGCAGGGCAGAATCCCTAGAAGGCTAGGGATAGAATGGCAGCAAGCCAGGACACACTAGGAGTAACGGAGGAATGGAAATGGTCACCGCAAGTGCCTAAATCTCAGAGGACTGGATGGAAGGAGGGTACAATACTGGACACAGAAAGTGACCAGATCCCTAGCAAGCAAGGGTAACCGGAGGCAACACCGACAGGCACTGGCAAGGCACTAGTCCCAGGAGACTAGGGTAACCGGAGGCAACACTGACAGGCACTGACAAGACTCTAGTCCCAGGAGACTAGGGTAACTGGAGGCAACACTGACAGGCACTGACAAGACAATAGTCCCAGGAGACTAGAGTAACTGGAGGCAACACTGACAGGCACTGGCAAGGCACTAGTCTCAGGAGACTAGGGTAACCGGAGGCAACATTGACAGGCACTGGCAAGGCACTAGTCCCAGGAGACTAGGGTAACCAGAGGCAATACTGATAAGTACTGGCAAGGCACTAGTCCCAGGAGACTAGGGTAACCGGAGACAATACTGACAGGCACTGACTAGACACTAGTCAGCAACGGATCTGGTAGTAGCCACAGCCAGGATCGGTACACAGAGTGGCAGTCAGCCAGTCTTAGTCAGTAACGGATCTGGTAGTCAGCCACAGCCAGGATCGGTACACACGGTGGTAGTCAGCCAGTCCTAGTCAGCAACGGATCGGGTAGTCGGCCACAGCCAGGATCAGTACACAGAGCGGTAGTTAGTCAGTCCTAATCAGCAACGGATTGGGTAGTCAGCCACAGTCAGGATCGGTACACAGAGCGATAGTCAGCCAGTCGTAGTCAGCAACGGATCGGGTAGTCAGCCACAGCCAGGATCGGTACACAGAGCGATAGTCAGCCAGTCCTAGTCAGCAACGGATTGAGTAGTCAGCCACAGCCAAGATCGGTACACAGAGTGGTAGTCAGCCAGTCCTAGTCAGCAACGGAATCACTGAGCGGAAGAGAAAGGAGCAAGGTCAGGCAAAACCGGGTTATACACGGAGCAGGAACCAACAGCAGTACAAACGCCAAGTACAGGAACACCACGAAAGGGAGCCAAAGTAATGACAGGACTGGGGTTAAAAAAGACTAACGCTGAGCGGGGCAGAACCCAGAGGCCAATAAGAGCCCAGCAGGAATGGAACAGGAAGTAGCAATGTCGCTGGCAAAGAAGATCAAGGGCACCGTGATAAGCATAGTATATTTACTTGGCAAGCTAAGAGCAATGTATAGAAAGAGAGGATGGATTTATAGTGAAAGAAGTCTTAGAGACAAATTACCTCAATTAATGTTCAGCAATTATTAAGGCAAATTACAGGTGGTAGCCACATCAAAGTACCGACCTAGACCCAGGAGTTGAGATCCCAAGGATATTGTATGGTCACTACTAGGCTAGTAGTTGAGAACACAGTGCCAGGGAATAGGCAGATGTGTAGTCAAAGATAGTCTGTGATGAAAGCATGGGATAAAGTAGATGCAAAGGCACTTGCCTTACAAGCCTGTCTGGAGGAGGTGGCTCAATTCCTACTACACTTTACCCCACCAGACATGCTTAGTTTTAAAAAAATAGAAAAGGCTGAAAACAGAAGCAAGACAGGAATGGGCCATCTGTAATAGAGAACCCAAAAGACCCCTGTCAGGAATTAAAACAAGTCAAGGTAAGTCCTGTGTTCCACATGCACAAAGAGACAATAATTTATTGGTAAATACACAAAACCCCCTTTTCTCTTTCATCCAATGTGGAACACAAAAAATATAGGGATATACCAAAGTTATTCCACCAAGATTCCAGGGAGGAAGAGAAAAATCCATCAAGACACATACCAGTTCTAATAGAGAGGAACTGGAACAGATGCAACATCCTATGTCAGTGGACACCTAATCACGAAACCAAATAACAAGAATAACTCAGGTTACTTGAGATAAAGGGAAGGATGCCCACAAAGGCCCAACAGCCCGAAGGACATAAGTCAAAAAAATGGATTCATCCAAGCCAAGAATATTAATAAGGTAGTTTTTAACAAACGTGTAAAGGTATGATCACACTGCTGCCTTCAACAACTGCTCCACATAGGCCTGTTTCTTGTAGATCCAGTAAGAACTCACCACTCTTGTGGAATGAGCTGTAACCCGTGGTTAATGAGGGTGTAGGCCTGGTGAATGGTTGCCTTTACCCAAGAAACTATTGTCACCTGAGGGTCCTCAGAAATGATTTGTGTAAAGGCTTTGTGTTATGAACATAGCACTTCAAACACCCATCTTCATAAACAATTAAGCTCCTGTTCCTGCTAGTTAGATGGAACCAAAGACAAGGAAAAAACAAATTCCCGGTTATTTAAAAACTCAGAAACAACCTTAGGGAAACCCTACAAGAGTCCTTAAAACTGCTCTATCAGAACGAAAGATCAGAAAGGGAGGTTTACAGGACAAAGCCTGTAGCTCGGCCACACACCAAACAGAAAAAATCTCAAACAGAAAAGCTGTCTAGGACTTAAGGGAAAGATAGAGGTTCCAAAAGAGTCTTCTTGAACATCTCAAGATCAAGTCCCACAGAGACATGAAATCCAAGAAGAATGGTTATGTATGTGCTTATCCCTGCACAAGGGGTGCACAATTGATAATAAGGCAATATGGCTCTGAAAAGATACTTATAGAGTAGAAGTCTGGACCTTAATAGAGACTAAGCTCTTGCCAAAGGCCATCCTGTGTAGAACAATGGACCATATTGAATGAACGAATGAATATGTTTATTTATATAGCGCCACAAGTGTACGCATTGCTTTACAATTTAAGGGTTTAGACAATACAGGGTTACAAGTGCTTTGCAAAGTGAAACAGTGGAAGTGAGGTCCCTGACCGAAAGCTTACAATCTATCATATTCTATGGTATGCCTTGGATTATATGGCTTGCAAGCCCTCATTGTAGCAGCAGTAACAGAATCAGAGAAACCTTTTCCCTCAGAATGCTGTCAAACCCAAATTCGCCATCTCAGGGAGACACATAGGTTTAGCTACAGATAGATTGAGAACCAGGCCTAGTGGGGCCAGAATGGAGCAGTTACAATCACATGAGCCCACTGAACCTTCCTTAATAAACTGGGAATCATAGGGAATGGAATAAACACATAAGCTAAGGAAACTGCCATAGAATGGCCAGCGAATCCACAGCAAAAGAGGGGAACTGATAGCAGGGGCATTGCTGGGGGGGACTAAGGGGGCTGAAACCTCGAGTGTGCCATTATAAAGCTTGAATGCAGACCATGGCATTTTTTTTGTCCCCTGCTCACATTAAACTATTGTGAGGAACAGGGGACCTGTGTGGGAAGATCCATGTGAAGCACGGCAATGTGTTGCATGCTGGGGTTTTTTTTTTGAGAGATAAGCCTTACATTGTTGTTCATATTTTTTCATGCCTACCAAATTAAATAAACTTAAAAGTAAGTATTACTATCTCTTTAATGTTAACATCAAAATAATGGATCTCAGTGTAAGTATCATATCTAGTGAACTTAACAGTATGATATTTGGCGTTAATCCCCTCAAGAATCAGTTCGAAAGACTTCCTAGTATCCTCTAATACCAGAAGCATCTCCACCACTTATTTCATGTAACCCTTAATATAATGACCACAGCTGTCCAAAATTTGTGTTTTTTTTTTAAACTGTGTACATAAATAAAATAGAGAGTAAAAAACATGCCCCCATCTGTCATGAAAGTGAAAATAATTCTTAGCTAACATTAATTTAATCACTAACATCTCAATGGTCAATTCTGAATCCAAAAGTAATCCATACATGTCATACCTTCCACAAGGGGAATAGATATGTATAAGCTTGCTAGTTGCCACAAGTATTGTACAGAGTAATGTTTGATCAATCACACTACCAATCTTTTGTAATAAGAGCAGTAAATAATGCACACAGAGTCTTCATTCAGTAGTTTGTAATGACCCTTTACAGACAACTGGTGTGGGCTACAATTAATGTACTGGCCCCCTAAGCTGATTTTTTTATTAGGGATGGGAAAAAAGCTCTGTTTTGTTCCCATGGGAATTTCTACCAAAGATTTACATTTTGCCTGTGTTTTTTAATGAAAATATTTCACCAGGAAGCATATATTGAGATTGTTTCTGATTTTCAAGAATGTCCTGGGTACTCATTTTATCTACCTCAGAAGGGTGAAAGGCTGAGTTGACCTTGCCAGGACTAGAACCTATGATCCTGAGGTTTGAACAGATTCTTCAGCTGGTGCATTAACCAAATGAGCATACCTGGGAACTTCTTACTTGGGGCTGCCGGGAGGACAGCCCTCTAGTGCCGATGAGGTTAGAGAAATGACGCGATTTGCATCATTAAAAAGGGGTGGGGCTTAATCACGAGGGGTCGGGACTACTAAACATAAAAAAATATATAGAATCCACTGGGGGAGGGGTAGAAGAGTGGGAGGAACAGGGTGGGATTGAGCACAAGTGGGCAGGGTTTCCCCACATCTGGAGAATCTGACTCTGCCCCGGAGACCAAGTAATTCATTGTCAAACCCGGAGTTTCCAGGGATTACGTTATCAGGCTAAATCCATACATATGTAGGAGTTCATTTTTAAGCTGTTTTAAATGAATGGTAGTTAATAAAAGTAAAGTTTTATCATATTCCCTAATTTTCCTATCTGTTTTTTATACATGTATCCACACATACTCTAGCAGCCTTGGAGAGAAATGTTAAGTATGCGACCCTGATGTGCATTTGAGTTTCACATGCTGGTACCAGCTACTCTTAAGTGGTGTCCCCTTCTTTTATTGGTCTTGAATATAGTTTATAAATAGTAATCATATCCCCCTTAAACATCTTTCCGCGTATGTAATATATGTGACTTCATGAATCCCATACCAACTTTCTGGTGTTGCACCAGAGCACTATATAACTAAAATACAGAAAAAAAGAAGTAAAAAGCAATGAAATGCATAATTGAATGTCCCCCAAAATTTTTTGTGCATCCCCTGTGCTTTGTTGATGAGATAATAGATGACACCCAGTTAATATAATTAAATCAAATGACTTATGAGATGTTATCGGCAAGGTACATGATGAATTCCATGAAAGTTTCCAAAACACTGTGCTTTTGTTCATATGAGAGGACTTTGCTGACATTTCTTGCCATTAACTTCCTACTCCCCAAATTGCCTGGTCAATGTTTGTTTATTCAATAAGCACATTGCATGGATTTGATCATTTAAAAAAAAAATTGATCAAACTCAATTTGCCTACATGATCAACCAAAGATGAATACTTTGTCGAAGAAGTACTCTAAACACACACAATAACTTTTCTTGTGTACAATTATTTTCCTCCACTGTAGTCTGTCAAAGTGGACTACAACAACCCCACACACACACACACACATATTACTTTTACTTTTGATCCGTGTGTGACCATCCGATTTGTTATCGATTAACTGCATTTTTATTTAAAAACAAAATTATTAAGTGGGCTTTAAAAAAATGTTATCAACATGAACTTTTACTGTATTTTATTGCCAACATCATGTTATTTTCAAGTCACAGGAGTACCTGGTTACCGTTAATTACATTTTTAAAATGAATTACCTACTCGTTTGTATGGCTTAACATTATTCATGTTGGCTTTAACATTAACGTTAATTTACACTAGGGCGTGTTTTTTTTTGTTTTTTATGAATGTGGATGTGATGTCAAAACAGGCATCATGCATCATCAGCTACCTTTCCAGGGCTCACAGGATCAGCTCTGGGGGCAAGTAGCCTAAGTAGGGACCTGTACACAGAGGGCTAAACATTTAAAAAGTATTGCTACTGTCAAAGGTGGGAGCAACAACAGTTAATACTAGGTTTAACCTCTTGATATTAAGAGAAGTCCTTAGCTGCCATGGGTTAATTACGGCTTCTATCTCCTACAGGAGAAGCACTTTTCATACATAATGTGTAAATGTTTTACTGTACTTACTGGAAATTAAAAGGCAACAGTCGGTCTGCTTTGGTACAGCATGGTTTTTCTTTTGTTTTTCGTCTCTAAACAGTGCGCATCATCGCCACCACTAACAGAGAGATTATGTCATTTGCTGCTCATGTACTTCCTGCTACTGATTTGTCTGAGACAGATGTACGCTTGTCACAGCATGGAAAGAATACAGAGTGCAAGTAGAAGCTCTATAAAGGAAGCACTTGGAAAGAATGACAATTAAAATTGAAATTGAAACTGGTAATCACAGGGTTAATCACACCAGTGTTCGATCAGCACCAGTATTATAAATAGCTTGCAGCGATATTACCGCCTGTCCTTGCTCAAGCAACCATGGGTAGTCCCATGTAGTTCTCTAGATAAGAAGGATGGTCTTGCGAGCTTATAAATCTAACATTTTTATTAGAAATACTTAAAAGAGACTATTATGTCTTACTGTAATAAAAACATATGTATGTGTTCCCACAGAACTCTTGGGAGTGAGGTGTGGGCGTGTGAGAGCAGCTGGACTACCATAAATGGAGGATTGAGAGCCCAAGTGGAAGTGGGGAAAAATATCTTCCATATGCTCAGATTGTCTGCCTTGATATATATGCCTACCATTATAATATGTGCGTACCCTGTGTGAAGGAGTGAAAGTGGGGTTTGGAATAGCTTTGCATAGATATATTATACTATGGAGCACCCCTTTCTCTTTTCCTTGTTTTTATTTGTCACAGCAGCTGACTGATGAGCAGTTACTAGCCAGCAGCAGCAGCAGTACCTGCCCCAGCCATTGTGGATACATATGGAGAAGCAGAATATTCTTCTCCACTTCCCCCCACACTAAAATAATGGGTGTGAGTTTATTTTTATCTTGGGGCACGAAAAGCAAAATGATTAACAACTGCAATAAAAGTGTGTGGTACAAGATAGCGAAGAGTGGAAAGTAGGGCACCTTGGCACATCAGGTGCAATTAAACACATGTAATTTAACCACCCTGACAAACATGGAAAGTAAGCACAACCCTACCCCAAGGAAAGAAATCAAATCTTGTTGTCACTGTGACCCTTGTATCTCCCCAAGGACACAAAGAATGTGGGTGAAAATCCCATAGAAAGAAAAATGACCCCACACACCACCACCAGCCATTTCTTGAACTAGGGTCCAGAAAATATCCCCGTTGTTCCCCTGGCACCCTCAGAGTCCTAATCTTTTTCATGGCAATGACATAGCCAGGCTCTGTTAGTGAGCAACTCAGTAACTGAACCTATAAGTATTTCAATACTGGATTGATGTCTTTCCATTCTCTATGAGACAGACCAATTCATTTAGTGATACCTGTCCACATAATATGACCCATTATGAGCTCAATCTAACTTATATGCTCTTTTACACTATTCTCCAGTTACCATTAAACTCTGAGCTTCACGTATATTATTTCTTTTTCACACCTTTCCCCCACTCATTTGTTTTAATTATCTTGTTTTGTCCTTTATTCATGCTGGGCTTTGCCTTTAGCCTGCATCTCACAACAGTGTTTGCTCTCTGGTATCTGTTGTGCAGCAGGGGTTTGTGCTTAGATAACGTTACCAGCATAGTGGGGCTCTCAGGGATGCTGAGGTTTGCAGATTTTTTTTGCTCCAGTGTTACTCCAGGATGTGATTGGGTGAGTATGCATTAAGAAATCTATTAATATGTCTAGTAATAGTGCTTTAACCATGTTTGCCATGATGAAGGTCCTTTGGCCATCTGTAGTTTGATGTCTGTCTAAGATTCTTCTTCTTCGATGGAACTGATGTGTGTTGTCTCACTCTGGAACAAGGGATACCCCAGGCTGAGTACACTTATATTTAACTCAGTGTGTGCCACTGTCATTTGTTACTTGTTTTATATATACAATAATGAGCAAAAATTTTAGGCAGGTGTGAAAAAATGCCGTAAAGTAAGAATGCTTTCAAAAATAGATCTATTAATAGTTTATTTGTATCAATTACCAAAATTATAGTGAGTGAACAGAAGAAAATCTAAATTAAATCAACATTTGGTGTGAACAACCTTTTCCTTAAAAACACCATCAATTCTTCTAGGTACACATGCACAAAGTTAAGGATTTTATAGGAGTAGTCAGGTGATCATCAATTTAATATGTGGGTTGAAACACAATCATTAACTGAAACAGAAAAAGCTGATTAATGTCAAAAGTCATACACCATGGCAAGACTGAGCACAGAAACAAGACACAAGATAGTTATACTGCATCAGCAATGTCTCTATCAGGCAGAAATTTCAAGGCAGAGAGGGGTTTCCAGATGTGTGGCCCAAGCTCTTTTGAGGAAGCTCAAAGAAACAGGCAACATTGAGGACTTTAGAAGAAGTGGTTGGCCAAGGAAACTTAGTGCAGCAGATGAAAGCCGCATCATGCATACTTCCCTTCGCAATAGGAAGATGTCCTGCAGTACCATCAGCTCATATTTTGCAGAAAAGAGTGGGATCCTGGTATACCATTTACTGTCTGGAGAAGTCTGGTCAGAAGTAGTCTTCATGGAAGACTTGCGGCCAAAAAGCCATATGTCCAATGTGGAAACAAGGCCAAGCAACTCAACTATGCATGAAAACACAGGAACTGGAGTGCAGAAAAATGGCAGCAGGTGCTCTGGACTGATGAGGAAAAATTTTAAATATTTGGCTTTAGCAGAAGGCAGTTTGACTGGAAAGCGGTACACGAATGTGTGTCTGCAGGCAACAGTGAATCATGGTGGAGGTTCCTTGCAAGTTTGGGGCTGCATTTCTGCAAATGGAGATGGGGATTTGGTCAGAATGAATGGTCTCCTAAATGCTGAGAAGTACAGGCAAATACTTATCCATCACGCATTGCCATAAGGGAGGCATTTGCTAGGCCCCAAATTTACAACCCCAAACATACAGCCAAAGTCATTAAGAACTATTTTCAGCATGAAGAAGAACAAGGAGTAGTGGAAGTGATGGTATGGCCCCCATAGAGCCCTGATCTCAACATCACTGAGTCTGTCTGGGATTACATGATGAGAGAGAGAGAGAAGCAACTGAGGCTGCCTAAATCCACAGAAGAACTGTGAAAATAAACTATTAGCATCTCTATTTTTGAAAGCGTGGTTAGTTTACAGCATTTTTTTCACACCTGCCTTTTGCATAGTACTGTGTATATATATACTCAGCCTGGGATGCTCCTGGCTTCATAAGAGACAGCACTCATGAAGCAGTAAATGTTGCAATGTTTCCATGCCTAACATTTTCGGTCCACTAGGGACCTTCCTCAGGGCAAAATTTTCTTCAGTTTTTCCTGTAGTTACTATATATATGTGGAATTATCTCACTAATTCCTGCCTCATCTTGACTAATCAGCAAGTTAGCTTCCTCAAAAGGATTCAGCAGCTCATATACATCATACATTAACTGCCATTGACCAAGTGACAAAGGTGCCCCACTAGAGCCTTCCAGTAATGTACTGTATATTCGTTAATGGCCTTATTCTGTTTGTACAAATGGTCCATCATATACAATGTGCAATTTCACCTGGTAGGGGCCTTAATTTTAAGTTGGTGATGTCGTAGTTGGTTACACTCTTGTATGGAATATAATTCATTGCAGCACTATAGGAGTTGCTAAAATGTGCAAAGATTGTGCGGCAATATTTCGCATATCTCTGAGTATTTCAGATTCTGAGAGGAATAGTTACAACTAAATTTAAGACATAGGTGAAGCTATCAGTTATTCTCAAGGAAGCTATTGTGTTGGAGCCATTGTCACCAGAGACAAAGCCAGTTTTCAAGGAGCAGTGTACAAGTCATTTGTTTATCACCTACTGTATTTGTGCAGTTTTGCAGGATTGTCTCTGCATACAAAAAGTGCTATACTAGTGGTATTGGGCTACCATGTTATTAACTTTTTAATATTAGTTCCAGACCCAGAGGCAAGATTAGCTGTGAGCTAATGTTGCTTCCTGGTGCTACCTACTGATGGGAAGGAAACACCAGTGAGCACCGGACACTTGGCCACAAATCTATTGTCAGTTGAATTTTCTTGCTATTTAATCTTTCTTGCCCACCACACTAACCACCTGCTTGTACAACTCTGGCAAAGTTATCCTTGAAAAATAACTGTGGCTTGGGATATTCCAGCAGGGTGCAAAACATGAGATTAGTTCTTTAAAACTTCTGTACAACAAATATATGTCCTCTTTAAATTATAAGTAAATGTCTTTCTGCTAAATGTATTTTCTAACCATGTGTAACTCTAAACTCTGTATCTATCCATTATGATAGGAGGAGAGCAGAGGAGACCAAGCCCTGCGTATGATACTCGTGAAGAGAGGAAGACAAAATGGAGTCTGCATGGGGAACCAATCAGAAAATGGCCCGCAAAATGGGTGTTTATGGGAAACACAGTTTCCTCTATACAGAGTACCAAAAAACAGAACTGAATACCATGACAATGTCCAGTGGATAGTTGGGGAAGTCGAGACAAGTAGAATGAGCCATCTCCCAACTTGGTACTGAGACCGGTTGCAGAGATATGTCACAGAAATGGCTGTCCCATAAATATCAATGGCGCATCGCGGCTATGCAGTAAAGAATTAAAATTTTACATGAAAATCGAAAAAGTGTTTCGAAAGTGTAAACACATCTAAAAATACCATATACACTAAACAAATTAAATAAAACATGTATATAAGACCCCCAACTGACCAAAAGCTGGCAGGGAAGGGGTTAAATACCACATAACAGACAATACAGCAAAGATCCTGATCAGTAGCCATTAATAAAGTAATAATACCTAACATGAGTGCTGGAGTTTTAAAAAAACTCCAATGAACACTTGTGCAGAAGGGGTAGTGGGACAATGGACCATAGCGCTCAAAGGGTTGCTCACCTTTTCTGCAGGTCTTTCTTCAGATTACCATTGTAAAGAAGGAGCCTCAGAGAGACTCCCTCTGGAGAGAGAGACGTGGGTTGCATGGTTCTTTCCCAGGGCTGAAAGGGTCCACAAGCAGCTCCTGTAAACTGGGGAATCCACCAAGGGGAAGCCAGTAATGGTAATCCACCTAATGTGGGAATTTTCACACCCCATAGCTAAATAAAAATAATAAAAGAACTAAAACCAAACAGAACTGTTCACAACCTTCCTACCAGAACGAGAAACAAATCTTAACTGGAGGGGAGTAGCTGACTAACGTGCTAGGAGGAGAGGGAGGCTCTGCCCCTGCAATTTCTTTGGAAGAATTGTTTCAACCTACTAGGAGGAGTTGTCGCCTTCCCATGGTACCTGTAAGCTACATTGGACGACAGATAAAAAAAAACTTTTATCTTTTTACTCTTAACAGACAAAAAAAACTGATTAGAGATATGCGTACCTTTAGTTGTATTTTAGATCAAATGTAAGGAAAACACATTTTTAGTCATTTCATATGTTGCCACAAATGAAACTAATGCTGTATCATTTAAACTAAAAGGAGGGAGTGCTGGGGAGGCCTGTTCCTGTGACTCCAAAGATTTGTTTGCTGTCTATTTTTCCAGATGAGATTGAGGATGCAACTGACAGATCTTTATTGGGTGAGCTATTGGTGATGGCGAGAAAGGTGGTGGCCTTGAACTGGATGTCGAATAGAGTTCCCAATTGTAGGGTGTGGATAAACCTTGTTTCACAGTGCATTACACACTATAAATTGGTTTACTTACACCGGGGTACTCCAAACAAGTTTGACAAGATCTGGGAAAGATGGCAGAACTGGTGGACGAATAGAGAAGATACTGCTGTGGCGCCGGATGATGTGCACCTGCTTGTTGCGTGGATGGCTGTGATGTATAACTAATGCGTGACATTGTGAATGAATCCTGTTCATACCAGGATCTCGTGAACATGCTGGCTGGTGGGAGGATGGGGGGGTGCTGCGGGCTCGGGAGAGAGAGGAAGTGGGGTTGGGGGGTATAGTAAACTTTAAGTTCATTTAGATTTTAGGAGTTTTGGTTATTGAAGGTTGAAATAATATTAAAAACCTCAGGTTGACTCTGTATGCCCTACTGATATGCATATGTTCTTTTCAGTGTTACAAATCTCTACATACTTTTGCTGTACTTGAACTATTCTACATGTACTTTATTGTATTTAAGACGCATATGGAGCAATCTGATAATAAAGTATATTTAAAAAAAAAAACTAAAAGGAGGGAATGTACAAATGCAATTCTGCTCTGCAATAGTCGAAGGAATTGATTTTTGTGTGTTTCACCTTCCTAACATCTAAGCACTAAGCTATTTACTCTTAAAATTAACTTATTTCTGTATCTGACACCAAGGTGGGGGAAGGGGCAGTGTAGGAGCGTACAGACATTTTAGAGCATGCTGTTGCTCTGTGCCTTGTTTAATGCAATATAAGAAAAAGGAGCAGAGGAAATCACAGTAAAATTCTTACATTTTGCAGACCATATTGTAGGGGATGTGGTAAGGACTTAACATTTGAGGCTTATGCTGGTGGAGCTGTGCATCAGAATAGGTTTAGGCACATGATTTATTAGACTTACAATAATGCATATCAAATGGGCTATGCTGGCAGATTTGTACATCCCCTCAAAATGTTTTTAGTTTGACAACTTACCAGCAAGATCAGTGAATTCTGCACCAATTTCAGTTTCAGCTCTTGAAGATATTATAGAATTATCTCCATCAAATGGTTGTAGAAATTGCTCCACTTGGGGTGGTTGCGCTGTTCCAGTTAAAATCTGATTGTTTGATGCTTTTGTTTCAGACGTTTTTTTGGACTGTAGTTTTTGATTACTGCTCCCCAAACGTGGTCGGAAAGTTTCAAAAGTTAGGTTTGACTTTTCAGCGACATTCTCTTTTGGAAGTTGCAGATGAGTTATTATTGGATTGTACTGATTGGTATATTTTGTCTTACTCTTTAATAAAGGACTTTCTTTCAGGAGGTTTTTCAGTTCATCAATGGTCTCTTTGGGAATTGCTGATCTCAGTGGCAATTTTTCTGTACTTGTCTTTAGTCCAAGTGTATTGTTCTTTTTTTTCTCCAAGAATATACATTCAATGGTGTTGTCTCTAACAGCTTGAGTAGATTTCACTTGTTTGGCATCCATTGCTTGTTTTTCTTTTTCCAATTTAGCTATATCTGCTCTGTTATTTTCATATTGAATGCCTTGTCTTTCATCCTGGAGAAGTTGTTTAACAGGCATATTATCATTTATGTGTAAAACTGTATCTGCAGAATTTTCTCTGTCATCATATATTTCTTCAAAATAGGAATGACTGGAAGAACTTGAAGAATTTGATGTGTCTATTTTTTCCCATTCTAATGGAGGAATATACTTGCCAGTTACTTTGACTCCTCTCTTTCTCCTAATTCTTGATACAATACCGCCATCAACTTCATCATTTCCAGTACTGCCTGGCTGCTAAAATCACCAAACATAAATGTTATTATAGCATGTTATATTCCCCTTGGGTTTGATGTCTATTCCCTGATACCACATGAGGACTCAAAATAACCCATACAAAAATAAATGTAATACCGTATATTTTAGAAGCTGGCTTTACAAAGGTAGAAACAGACAGAAAAAACTAAACACTGAAATGCTTAAGATCATTTGTATATATCAGGCAATATACAAATAAATGAAAACAAGGTACAGGATAGATGGACATAGACACACCACTGGTTTTATCTCACATATCCCTATTGAAATCTATAAGAACATTTTGAGATAAGATCAGTGATAATGTTATCACTTGCAATGGAATGCAGCCAACTTCTGTATCACTGTATCTTTTTGTAATGTTAATGCCCTGTCTGCTCCTTATTGTAGAGCAGTGAAGAATATATTATTGCTAAATACATCAAAATATAAATGACAAAATCTACAAATTATTGAATGTATACATTTTTTGTGTTTAAAGTACATGTAATGATCCTGTAACACCGTTATATAAAAAAATTAAATTTTCAAAATGTATTTCCAGTGCAATCAACTTTAATTGATTTAGTCTGAGTACATTTCATAAACCATATTAAATCATACTAGTGCATTTTAAATATAAATAATTAGCAAAAGTAGTTGCCTACTTTCCCAGCAAGGCAAGGCATATAAACCATGCTTATGATTATGAACAATAAATACTGGATATAATACTTTGTAGTTCCAATAAAAAAGGTGACAAATAAAGTTGATTTCAAATAACTATGGGAATAAAGTCTTACCTCTTTGCAAATTTTATTCTCCATTACAGATATACAGTAGTTTAGGTCATCATATGGAACAGAAATAATGGGTAATAAAGTAAAAAATAGAGTATACACAAAATTTATAAGCTATTTTACAATGCTTGTGATCTAGAATTTTTCAAGCATGGAATTTTCCAGTTCTGTAATTATCTGTACATGACCAAATGTTAAAAATCAGAGCAGAAAAACATTAAGGTACTAGTCATCAACATTTAATACTGGAATTATGCTGGTGGTGAAATGAAACACATATGCACTAGTAACTGTTAGTATTAAACAAAGGGAACAAAGGACTCAAAAAGGCTGACTTGCCTATTTGTCTTTCATTTCCAAAGGCTATTTTGTAATCTAACTGTATTCTGGAAACAGGATCTGCTGCTGGTCAAGTATTTTGATAGCTGACCTTTCAAAGTCATGCAGTACAATTCCATGTTTATATCTTTTTATGCCTGTTTTTATTTTTATTCTCCTAATTGTATTATTAAAATAATAATTGCGAAAACTAAAGTATGATTTGAATTTAACCACTTGAGTGTTTCATTATGAAACCTTAAAGTGTTACATATTTTCACACTGGTGTTGCTACTTACAGTCAAATGACAATTTCAGCTATGTTTTTTTATGATAAATCTATACCTCATATTAAATCTATACCTCATATTTTTTTTCAGAATTGCTTGCACTTTCACAAACTACAACTGGTATTAAATGCCCCTTACCATGGTAGACCAAAACTACCAGGAATATAAAAAAGTTTTTTTTCTTACAATTCTAATACAGTTGAACAATAAGCGTATTGAAGTGAACATTTTTCTTCACTCAGTTTGCAAATGCAATGATTATACATTCTTGTGTTTCAAAAACATTAAAATTCATGGTTTTACATGTAGACCTTCCAATAAAAATTACCAATTGAAAAACAGAAGTCAAAATACATTCTTACAAATGTAAATCAATCTGCATTTCAGTCAGAAAGTAAGAAGAACTAAACCATGTAACCCTGCAATGTAGATTTTTTTAAAATTTGTTTTTTAAAAATCACAAAATTCCAATTTCAGACTGGGGTTATTTTCTTTCGATTACAAGCCTAGATTGCTATGACATCTTGAAAAGATACAGCTACAGGAACAAAAGTGTTTTTTCCCTTTTCACCACTTCAGTGGTAATGAAATCTTTGAAAACCATGTAAATTAACTTGATTTTCCCAAATAACTTGCCACCTCATTGGTAAGGTTTGGCATACTGTAAGGGGTGCCAGGAGCATTAAACTGCATCTATAACTATTTCTCAGTCTTCTTTGTTCTTAAATATATGTTAGAAATTTAACATGATGCTCTAAAATTTGTGTACTCTCAAGAAGAAAAGGTAGACAAAGCATACTATTTTGTAAACTATACAACCAGCAGTTTCAAAAGAGGAATCACTTGCCTTTTTCTAGTGAGGAGGAGTGAAATGATTCTTTAAGTTTCTAAATCATAGAAAACATGCAGTTTTTCAAAACATGTCTTTGCAAGATTCTAAACAAAGAAATTAAACATATAGGAGCAGACAAAGTAAAATGTGATAACTGTTCTTTAAGTAAATAAATTACTCCTGATTAACATGGTTCTCCACTGGTACGGGCTGACATACTGTAATGAATGTCAGTTGCATTAAACTGCACCTATCATAATCTGCCACTGCTGTCAACCTCCTGAGAAAAATGCTACCCCAATGGTATATTTGTTAACATATTGTAGGAGGAGTCAGAAATACAAAACTACTAGTGATGAGCGAGCACCCCAATGCTCGGATGTTCGGGTGCTCTGACCGAGCACCCCCTGAGGCTCGAGTGCTCGGCCGAGCACCCGAGCCCCATTGAAGTCAATGGGAGGACTCGAGCATTACACCAGGCACCCCCTGCTCTGATGAGGGGAGGGTGCCTGGTCCATAGGAAAAGGGCAGAAAAAGATGGAAACACTACAGAAATGGTTCAGGGACAGCATAGGGAGGATGTCTGGATGCACCTTGGACTCCAACATCGCTGCTGGGAACGATCTTTCGCCCGTAGTACGCCATTTTTACAGACTGACCGTAAAACACACAAAAAGGAAAATAAAAACGACTTTAGGCGAAAAATTGTTACCAAACAGTATTTGCTGTATATTTACTTGTATATCATCTGCAAATTCTCCCAAAAATTTCATCGATTTTCTGAAGTGAGGCCATGATTAAGAGGGAAACGTGCGCAGAGGCAAATTATCCCAAAAATTTCCTTGATTTTCAGAACTGAGGCCATGATTAAGAGGGAAACGTGCGCAGAGGCAAATTCTCCCAAAAATTTCCTTGATTTTCAGAACTGAGGCCATGATTAAGAGGGAAACGTGCGCTGAGCTGACCATCTAAAACATTATGGGTGAGGGTCTGCTGCAGAGCTGACCATCCTAAACATTATATGCGAAGGCCCGCTAGTGAGCTGACGCTATAAAACATTATATGAGAGGGCCCGCTAGAGAGCTGACCCAATAAAACATTATATGAGAAGGCCCGCTGGTGAGCTGACCTATATAAAAATTGGCAAACAGGGCCCGCTGGTGAGCTGGCCCTATATAAAAATTATATCACAGGGCCCGCTGGTGAGCTGGCCCTATATAAAAATTATATCCCAGGGCACGCTGGTGAGCTGGCCCTATATAAAAATTATATCCCAGGGCATATGGAAGAGGAGGAGGAGGATGAGAACATTAAGAGTCAACCATATACCCGTTTTTGGGGTGGAAGGGGTGAATGGGAATACAGAGTATTCCCATCATTGTAAATAACATATATAAAGTGAGTTTATGTTCCCCCGGGGCTTTCCTCCAGTGGAGTGGAGAAGTCAGGGGAAATCCAGGCCTTGTTCATTTTTATAAGTGTCAACCTATCAGCATTGTCGGTGGAAAGGCGGATACGCTTATCTGTTATGATGCCACCAGCAGCACTAAATACCCGCTCAGACAGAACGCTGGCGGCAGGGCAGGCCAGCACCTCCAAGGCGTAGAGTGCCAGTTCATACCACGTGTCCAGCTTGGACACCCAGTAGTTGTAAGGCACAGAGGGATCATTGAGGACGCTGACACGGTCTGCTACGTACTCCTTCACCATCTTCCAAAACTTTTCCCTCCTTGTGACACTAGGCTGCGCATCAGGGTGAGGGTGCTGGCGGGGTGTCATGAAGGTGTCCCACGCCTTGGAGAGTGTTGCCCTGCCTTTGTCGGAACTGCTGTGTGCTCCCCTTTTCTCCCCTTCTCGGTTGGCCAAGGTAGCACGTACTCTGCCGCCAGCGTTGTCAGATGGAAAATTTTGGAGCAATTTTTCAACAAGAACCTTCTGGTATTGCACCATTTTGCTTGTCCTCTCCACCGGAGGAATGAGAGATGAGAAATTCTCTTTGTAGCGGGGGTCCAGAAGGGTGAACACCCAGTAATCCGTGTTGTCTAAAATGCGTACAACGCGTGGGTCACGGGAAAGGCAGCCTAACATAAAGTCAGCCATGTGTGCCAGAGTACCAACAGTCAAGATTTCGCTGTCCTCACCAGGAGGCTGACTCTCAATATCCTCATCCTCTTCCTCCTCTTCTGCCCACCCACGCTGAAGAGATGGAACTAAAGTTCCATGGCTACCCTCTGTAGCGGAGGCAACCGTGTCTTCCTCCTCCTCCTCCTCCTCCTCCTCCTCCTCCTCCTCCGCCTCCTCCAATTGTCGCTGAGAAGACGAAGTGAGGGTGCTCTGGCTATCACCTTGTGTAAGCTCTTCCTCCCCCATTTCCACCTCTTCCACATGCAAAGCGTCGGTTTTAATTGTGAGCAGCGAGCGTTTCAGTAGACACAGAAGTGGGATGGTTACACTGATAATAGCGTTATCGCCGCTCACCATCTGTGTCGATTCCTCAAAATTGCGTAAAACCTCGCAGAGGTCTGACATCCATTCCCACTCCTCACTTCTGATTACAGGAAGTTGAACGGAGAGGCGACGACCGTGTAACAGCTGGTACTCCACTACTGCCCTCTGCTGCTCACAAAGCCGGGCCAACATGTGGAAGGTGGAGTTCCAGCGCGTGCTCACGTCACACAGCAGCCGGTGAGCTGGCAATTGTAAGCGCTGCTGCAGCTTCAACAGGCCGGCCGAAGCTGTAGATGACTTACGGAAATGTGCACACACGCGGCGCACCTTGGTCAAGAGATCATGCACATTGGGGTAGGTTTTTAGAAATCGCTGCACCACTAAATTAAATACATGCGCTAGGCATGGTACGTGTGTGAGCTTGCCGAGCTCCAAAGCCGCCACCAAGTTACGCCCATTATCACACACAACCATGCCTGCTTGCAGGTTGAGTGGCGAGAGCCACTGCTCGGTCTGGTGACTAATCCCCTGCAACAGCTCTGAGGCCGTGTGCTGTTTGTCCCCAAGGCAGATCAGCTTCAGCACGGCCTGTTGACGCTTCCCCACTGCAGTGCTACACTGCTTCCAGCTACTGGCTGATGGGGGAGTGGCGGTGTGTGTAGAGAATTCGGAGGTGGAAACGGAGGAGGAGGAGCCAATAACGTAGGTGCTGGTGGAAACCCTGATGGAGGTAGGGCCCGCAATCCTCGGCGTGGGTAGCACCCGTGCCATCCCAGGGTCCGAGTCGCTCCCAGCCTCCACGACATTCACCCAGTGTGCCGTCAGGGAAATGTAGCGTCCCTGGCCACAAGCACTTGTCCATGTGTCAGTCGTTAAGTGGACCTTCCCAGTAACTGCGTTGGTCAGGGCACGGGTGATGTTACGGGACACATGGTGGTGTAATGCGGGGATGGCACACCGGGAAAAGTAGTGGCGGCTGGGGACCGCGTACCGAGGGACAGCTGCTGCCATCAGGCTGCGGAAGGACTCAGTGTCCACAAGCCTAAATGGCAGCATTTCGATGGCCAGTAATTTTGAAAGGTGTGAGGTTAGTGCTATGGCCTGTGGGTGGGTGGCTGGGTATTTTCTCTTGCGCTCAAATGCCTGGGGTAACGACATTTGGACGCTGTGCTGGGACAGGGAAGTGGATGTGGTCGCTGATGGTGCTTCAGATGCTACAGGTGCAGGGCGGGAGGTATGCGGGCCTGCGCCTTCGACAGGCGATTGGCCGGCACCGAAAACAGGGGAAGAGGAGGCAGTGGTGTGGCCTGCAGACACAGATGGGCGATCCAGGCGTTCCTCCCACTTACTACGGTGCTTGGATGCCATGTGTCGGATCATGCTGGTGGTGGTGAGGTTTCTAGTGTTCATGCCTCGGCTCATTCTGGTGTGGCACAGGTTGCAAACTACAAATCTTTTGTCGTCCGCACTTTCCTTAAAAAAACGCCATACCGCGGAACACCTACCCCTTGGCAAGGTAGATTTACGCAAGGGGGTGCTCCGTGGAACATTTGCGGGCCGGTTTGGTGCGGTCCGCCTTCTTTCTGTAGCCACACCACTGCCTCTTCCAGCCTGTTGCGGTGCTGCAGATGGCTCACCCTCAGGACTGCTGTCATCGCTCGGCTCTACACCTTCCCAGGTGGGGTCAGTCACCTCATCGTCCACCAAGTCCTCCTCCACTTCCTCACTCTGATCATCCTCCTCAAGTCTTGATCCCACCACATACTCGGTCATTGACAACTGTATAACATTCTCCTCAACAAGGTCTTGAGAAGGAAATAGTGGTTGATTTAATGGCAACTGTGTCTCATCATCATCATCATCATCCACTACTTCCTTTGACCTTAAATGCCGTTCACATCTGTCATCTTCTTGTGATTGGGTAGCCTCTAGAGGTTGTGAATCAGGGCACAAGATGTCATGTTCCTCTGCAAGCGTGCTTGGAGAGAGGGTCAAATGAAGGATTGGTGATGAGACGAGCTCATCACTATATCCCAGTGTGGGATCACTTCTTTGACCAGACCGTGTATGGTGGGAGGAAGGATGATCAGAGTGAGGATTATGTTGACCAGACTCTTGGCTACTGAGAGTGGACTTGGTGGAAGACAGGGTGGTGCTTAACCGACTGGAAGCAGTATCAGCTGTCATCCAACCGACCACCTGTTCGCACTGGTCGGACCTCGAGAGTGATGTCCTGCGACGCCCTGTGAAATCAGACATGAAGCTAGGTATGGTGGATGTCTTTCTTTCTTGTGCTCTGGCACCAGGCACAGTTTCTCCGCGTCCTGACCCGCGCCCTGAACTTTCAGGATCACGTCCACTTCCCCGTCCCTTTTTACCCGCCTTCTTCATCTTACACGATATATATGACTTTAATATATATGAGTTTGAAAACTTAACAGTATTTCTTACTATTCTGCAACTCTGCAGAGTACACAGAATAGGCTGCTAAACTGCGGTGACACACACTGAATGGAATAAGTGACTTTAATATTTGAGTTTGAAAAATTAACAGTATTTCTTACTATTCTGCAACTCTGCAGAGTACACAGAATAGGCTGCTAAACTGCGGTGACACACACTGAATGGAATAAGTGACTTTAATATTTGAGTTTGAAAAATTAACAGTATTTCTTACTATTCTGCAACTCTGCAGAGTACACAGAATAGGCTGCTAAACTGCGGTGACACACACTGAATGGAATAAGTGACTTTAATATTTGAGTTTGAAAAATTAACAGTATTTCTTACTATTCTGCAACTCTGCAGAGTACACAGAATAGGCTGTTAAACGGCGTTGAAACACACTGAATGGAATATGTGACTTTAATATTTGAGTTTGAAAACTTAACAGTATTTCTTATAATTCTGGAACTGTACAGAGTACACAGAATAGGCTGTTAAACGGCGGTGAAAGACACTGAATGGAATATGTGACTTTAATATTTGAGTTTGAAAACTTAACAGTATTTCTTATAATTCTGCAACTCTGCAGAGTACACAGAATAGGCTGTTAAACGGCGGTGAAAGACACTGAATGGAATATGTGACTTTGATATTTGAGTTTGAAAAATTAACAGTATTTCTTACTATTCTGCAACTCTGCAGAGTACACAGAATAGGCTGTTAAACGGCGTTGAAACACACTGAATGGAATATGTGACTTTAATATTTGAGTTTGAAAACTTAACAGTATTTCTTATAATTCTGCAACTCTGCAGAGTACACAGAATAGGCTGTTAAACGGCGGTGAAAGACACTGAATGGAATATGTGACTTTGATATTTGAGTTTGAAAAATTAACAGTATTTCTTACTATTCTGCAACTCTGCAGAGTACACAGAATAGGCTGTTAAACGGCGTTGAAACACACTGAATGGAATATGTGACTTTAATATTTGAGTTTGAAAACTTAACAGTATTTCTTATAATTCTGGAACTGTACAGAGTACACAGAATAGGCTGTTAAACGGCGGTGAAAGACACTGAATGGAATATGTGACTTTAATATTTGAGTTTGAAAACTTAACAGTATTTCTTATAATTCTGCAACTCTGCAGAGTACACAGAATAGGCTGTTAAACGGCGGTGAAAGACACTGAATGGAATATGTGACTTTGATATTTGAGTTTGAAAAATTAACAGTATTTCTTACTATTCTGCAACTCTGCAGAGTACACAGAATAGGCTGTTAAACGGCGTTGAAACACACTGAATGGAATATGTGACTTTAATATTTGAGTTTGAAAACTTAACAGTATTTCTTATAATTCTGCAACTGTACAGAGTACACAGAATAGGCTGTTAAACGGCGGTGAAAGACACTGAATGGAATATGTGACTTTAATATTTGAGTTTGAAAACTTAACAGTATTTCTTATAATTCTGGAACTGTACAGAGTACACAGAATAGGCTGTTAAACGGCGGTGAAAGACACTGAATGGAATATGTGACTTTAATATTTGAGTTTGAAAACTTAACAGTATTTCTTATAATTCTGGAACTGTACAGAGTACACAGAATAGGCTGTTAAACGGCGGTGAAAGACACTGAATGGAATATGTGACTTTAATATTTGAGTTTGAAAACTTAACAGTATTTCTTATAATTCTGCAACTGTACAGAGTACACAGAATAGGCTGTTAAACGGCGGTGAAAGACACTGAATGGAATATGTGACTTTAATATTTGAGTTTGAAAACTTAACAGTATTTCTTATAATTCTGCAACTCTGCAGAGTACACAGAATAGGCTGTTAAACGGCGGTGAAAGACACTGAATGGAATATGTGACTTTGATATTTTAGTTTGAAGACTTAACAGTATTTCTTCCTATTCTGCAACTCTGCACAGTACACAGAATGTGCTGCTACACTGCGGCGAAGCACACTGAATGGAATATGTGACTTTGATATTTTAGTTTGAAGACTTAACAGTATTTCTTCCTATTCTGCAACTCTGCACAGTACACAGAATGTGCTGCTAAACTGCGGCGAAGCACACTGAATGGAATATGTGACTTTGATATTTGAGTTTGAAGACTTAACAGTATTTCTTCCTATTCTGCAACTCTGCACAGTACACAGAATGTGCTGCTACACTGCGGCGAAGCACACTGAATGGAATATGTGACTTTGATATTTTAGTTTGAAGACTTAACAGTATTTCTTCCTATTCTGCAACTCTGCACAGTACACAGAATGTGAAGCTAAACTGCGGCGAAGCACACTGAATGGAATATGTGACTTTGATATTTGAGTTTGAAGACTTAACAGTATTTCTTCCTATTCTGCAACTCTGCACAGTACACAGAATGTGCTGCTAAACTGCGGCGAAGCACACTGAATGGAATATGTGACTTTGATATTTTAGTTTGAAGACTTAACAGTATTTCTTCCTATTCTGCAACTCTGCACAGTACTCAGAATGTGCTGCTAAACTGCGGCGACGCACACTGAATGGAATACGTGACTTTGATATTTTAGTTTGAAGACTTAACAGAATGTGCTCTAATCTGCAACTTTGCACACTAAACAGAATGTGCTCTAATCTGCAACTTTGCACACTAAACAGAATGTGCTCTAATCTGCAACTTTGCACACTAAACAGAATGTGCTCTAATCTGCAACTGTGCACACTAAACAGAATGTGCTCTAATCTGCAACTTTGCACACTAAACAGAATATATATATTTTTTTTTTTTTTTTTTTGTTTTTTTCCCCCCACACCAAATAACCTGCTGCCCCCACACACAGTAGTCCTAAAAAGGACTTTTGGTTCTTTTTTTTTCACAATTTTTGTTTTTTTCCTCCCTACACTGCCTTTCCCTTCCTATCCTCAGCTCTCCCTGGCTCAGACTGAGCCGAACTCGCTGGTCAGGTGCTATACAGCACCTGACCACGGGTTCTGGCCAGCCAATCAGTGTAATGCCAGCAGCCAACATGGCTGCTGGCATTACACCGATGTCAGAGCCTCCCTGCACGTTTATTGGCTGCGCAGCAGCCGCAAAACGTGCGGGGAGGAGACCCGAACATGGCGGGCGAGCACATGCGGTACTCGTACGAGTACCGCCATGTGCCGAGCAGAGCGATGCTCGAGCCGATCCGAGCATCGGCCGAGCATGCTCGCTCAACACTAAAAACTACACAAAGCACACATCTTTGGGCAGAATGCTATCTGTATGTTATTGATGTCACACTTTAAATCAAGTGGCACGAAAAAGGGGAAATGTCTTTAAAATTAGGGTACTCTAGTCGTAATATGTTTGGGGGGATATTTATTTCTCCTTTCAGTATCCATGACAATGATGCCTTAAGTACTAATGTTGATTCATCTAATTGAATCATAATATGTTTAACATTAGTTCTCTTATAAGAGGTGATTTTCTACTTTCAAATTATGTACATTAGTCACTCTAGGAGTTGGGGTGTTGAGATACTGTTCCTTTATAATACACTATCCCACTACCCATCTTTATTGAATATTCCTCATGTGATGGGTTATACTTTCCTTCCCAGATGTTATGAGGAAAAGCTATTCCTAAGTGCACCAAACCTCTTATAAGAGAAAAAGTGAGCACAATAGAAAGGGCCGAGAGTCAGGTATTAAGGAAAGCATAACAAGATATTTATTATAGCATGGCTAAGAATATAAATTACAGTTGTATGATTGTAAGACTAGAATAACACAAGTTACAGAATCCAGTATCTAAGCAGATTATACCTATACTAAATAATAATGTTTGCAATAATAAAATGTTACACACCAGTCTTGAGTCCTAGTACCTCTATTTGTTCAATACTAATGCATTGAATCACTCCTATTCTTACATATTCTTTCATCGGGATGATACAACCATAGCATACCCAATAATTAGATTTGCTTCGGTTTGGCACATCCGGTAACCATCTTTTGTGCCAATGTGGCGCATTTCACATTACTTTGAGCAAATACAATAATCAGCATTGTGCCAGTTTGTCACATTTCACATAACTTTTAGCACACACAATAATTATCTTTGTGCCAATCTGGCACATTTCACATAACTTTTAGCACACCCAGTAATTATCTTCATGCCAGTCTGACACATTTCACATAACTTTTAGCACATCCATTAATTGTTATTATACAAAGCATGCACAAAACTCATTGTGGTTTAAACTTCAGTTGCAAGATACTGTAGTTGCAGGTGTATTGTCTTCCTGAATAATAAGCTTTGTGGTGAGGCTTTTCTCATTGCTGGCTTAAAGTTAAGAAAGTCAAAAGGACACTTAAAGATAATTTAATCTTATTCTTGCTGGAGAAAAGTATGTAATTAGAAATATATAATGATTATAGAAAAAAAAATATAACATTTTATAATTCTTATAAAAAAATCACCCGAAGCTGTGATACATATATACTAACATTGGGTAATAATGTGATTACCCAGTATTAGTACTGTTTTGAAAGGATATTGCCTTCTTACTCATGTTTACACTGAAACAGGTATACTGGGAGAGAGCATGGTTTTGTTAGTTTATGTATGTATTGTCACTGTCAGATGATAAAATGATCTAGCACAGGTACGGCTGAGTACCCTTGTTTGAAAGCAATGCATTGCCTACCCCTCTGGCACTCAAAGGGTTAATGTAGTTTGTGACTTTTTTGGTGGAAGTTGCTGGGAAGCGATGGCAGATGGGGGAGAGATGGCATGGGTTTTCCATGCACGGAGGTAGGAGGCACAGAAAGGATTAAAGCTTAAGGTATGCGGGCAGTGCGGGCAAAAGATGGAAGCAACATTTTAGGCTGCAGCATAAGAATCTCAACCTTTTAATTCAGGCAAGATTCTGATGTGGTGCTTTCAAGTCAGTGCCCTGATTATTGCACCTTCATATTGCATGCTCTTATGCGTGTGACATTTTATCTCACCCTTTTCATTCAGGCAAGATTCTGATGTGGCGCTTTTTAAGCCAGTGCCCTGTTTATTGCACCTTCATATCGCACGCTCTTATGCATGTGACATTTTAAAAGGATAACTTTGAAAACTAGTCATTATATACATTTGCACATGAAGAGTGAACTGTCCTTGCATCTTTTAGACCATTAATTAAATGGCACTAACAAGTGATATATGTTAAAAGGATAGTAATGTTTCAAAATAAAAGCAGCTCCAATTAATCTTCATAGTATTTGGGCCATGAAGAGTGTTATTTCAATACTGTCAGAGTTGTAGTTTGAGTAATTGAACGATAAAGTATCCCCCTCCCACCCCTTTACCTAGTGTAAGCCACCTCCCCTCAGATGTGAAATCTGGTCTTAAGACCAAGCAGCTCGCAGCAAGGGACAATCTTCTTACTGTGAGAAAAATGAAAACCCTGCCCCCATGAGAGGTTTTTCACTTATACTAATTGAAGATTGTCCCTCTCTGCAAGCCATCTGGACACCACCTTTCTGTTCAGAGGTGAGCGGTGTTACATCTGTAAAAGGGGAGGGAGGGGGATACTTTATCATTCCATTACTGTTGAACTACAACTCTGACAATAGTGAAATAATACTCTCCATGGCTCAAATATTATGAAGATTAATTGGAGCTGCTTTTATTTTCAAACATTACTATTCCTTTAATATCGATATAAACGTTGTTGTTTTTCAGGGCAATGACAATTCTTGGTACTTAAGAAACTTTTTTTAGCACCTTTGATATAGGAGTCTTCTGCCGTTTTGCATCAAAATACAGTACCATTCATTAATTAACAGTCAGCTGGTATATTTTATACATTATTTGTGTTTTCTTTTAGATAAATATCTCCTCTAAACTAGTTACACTAACTGAACAAATATCACCTACATATATCTTTAGTTGAATTCCTTTCATGTTATGTTTTATTTTCACTTTCACCCCTGGATATAAGACATTTAAACCAGTGATTGCACACTGTCACCTTGTGCCCAAAGAAGTATCTATGAAGTCTTTCTTTTTTATTTTTCCCAACTATAATGAATATTTTAGATATATGTGCATGGAAGCACTCTAAATAATTTTAGTAACAGGCTGCTTTTCCTACTCTGTGCTTTTCTTAGCCTGTGTACCAGCTCTAACTTTTTTTCTTCTACAGAACATAGTTTTTGCTACCACAAGACATATGAAGACAATATAATGAATAGCATGAGTAGTTCTGCTACCACTAGGACTGTGAAAACAACAAGATGGATAGCTTTAGTAGTTATCCAGGGCAGGGGACTGCGTTCCAAGCAATATCCCTACAAAACTTGTCACTTCATATTAGTTCGGGTTCAAATGTAGATCTTCAGGAAAAATGTATCATATTCTGATGCAAAAATTGGAAGACACATTTTGTGCCATTATGGAAAGTCTCACTAAGTAGATAAGGGAGCTAGGGCAATGAAGGAATAGAGCATATACTGGATCATTTAATACAATTCACCAACAATCAGGATCAGGAAGTATCTGATCTAAAACTACATGTGAATGTATTTACTGATACTATAGATGATGGCTTTGAGAACTAGTCAGAGGCAGAATATAGCTGCATCCACGGACATCCATTTCTGATTAATACAGTGTAATTTAATAATGTGTACTTGGTGGCATGCATGTGGACATAATGGTAATTGTTGTGGTGTTTGCCCATCAGTGCACTTATGCCCACCATCTTTGGTGTTTATTTATTTTTTATGGTGTTTACTTACTTATTTTTTATCTGCGGGTTTTAGTTCAGGTAGGGTTTAGTGTAGCGCTGGCAAGTAGGTAAAGCTTTCACTGAGATATCGTTTATGTTTTCACATTGTCATAAGTATCATAAGTATCATTTCGCTGCTCCTCCAGCGGTGTCAACGTCTAGCCATTCTGTATGGCACTTCTTTCTTCTATATCATGTTGCTATCATAACTCTGGTCCTCCACTGGTGCCACCGTTCCTCTAGTCATTCTGTTTGGAACTCCTTTCTCCTCTATCCTGTTGGTTACTATTTATTCGCCCCTTTTTTCCTCCTTGTAGCAAGTTCTTAGCGTTCTGTTTAGTTTAATCCTAGTTTAGTTGTTCCCTGATCTTGTTGCCAACCCTGCCTATACACAGACCTTCTTCTTTCTTGCTGATTTCACTATTTATGATCACTTGTTGCCCAACCTGCCTGGATAAGACCTTCCTCTTGCTTGCTGATTTCACTGTTTATGAACTCAAGTTGCCAACTCTGTCTGGATTCTGACGATCCTTACAGCCTGCCGATTACAGCTTGTTTCATCTGTAGTTGCCAATCCTGCCTATTTCTACATTCCTCTAGCCTACTGACTGGAGACTGACCTTTTTGGGAATATTTGATTAATGCTATCCTAGCATCGTGCTCTTGTGCCATTGCCTAGCCTCAACCATCTCCCATAGGGGGCATTCACTACTCCTAGGTGGGTCATCCTGAACATAATACCAACACTTCTGGTAGATGCTATCCCCCTTTCTGGCTGGCATCTTTACAACAGTGCTCACCACTGCAAGATCCAGCTTGGAATAGTCTTTGGACTCTAGCCCTGCACCCTAGTGTTGTAACCTGGCCTTCTCCTTCCTGTGGTGTTCTGCGTTGCTGTGTTTCCCACCCCAGAGGTTGTGTTCTAGGAGTCTAGGGTGGCATAGCATGACCCACATTGCCACTAACATTATTGATATTATTATTGTTGGACAAATTTTATGTATTTGGTTTAAGTATATTATATCATGTTTTCAAGTTGTGGCTGTCAGAAATTGACATGTTTGGATCAAAATACCTGATTTTACAGATATTATTTCAGCGTATTTTTTTTAAATACTATGTGTTTATGTTTTTTTGTTTTATTAATTCCTGTTATTGGTATTATTATTATCTTCATCATTTATTTATTTATAAAGAACCAACAGATTACTCAGAGTTGTACAATAATTAAAGTAGAACTTTCACCTTAATTCAAGTTTGCATATTAGAAAATTGCATTAAAACTGTTATTTGTCACATTATACAAAGGTCCAGCAGATGTATAGTTTAACAGATATTCATACTTTTATTTCTGGGAAAAGTGAAATGAAACACTTCCTGGTACTGCACAAAGCTTAATTAGCAAATGAAATGTCATTGACACCTTCATTACCATATGACACATCACCAAAATTGCATAATTAGAATATGAAACATCATTGGTACCACACAGTATCACAATTAGCATACATTAGAATATGGTAACAAGTGTGAAAAGACATTGGGTCCTGCTTGCTAGAGCTTACAATTGATAGCAAGTCAAGGACTGATATAAAAGTGCTTGGAGTTGCAGAGTACAGCCACAGATTATGACAAATAGGAAGAGGAAAATGACAAGTGCTATAAGGAACATTGAGCTGAATGAATAATGAAAGTAATCTGAGGAGTATAAGTGGAAGAGTGTGATTGTGTTGCAGTGTGTGCAAGTAAAATGAGTTCTCCCAGTGTAAGAATAAAGTAAGGATGAAATGAGGTCAGGACACAAAGCACCATCAAGTGAGAGGGGATAAAGTTACAGGGAAGGGAAGCATACCTGTGTTATCTGTTGAGGAGATTATGGGTGATATTAAGTTTTGTGAAAACCTTCCTTGAAGAGGTGAATTTTGAGAGACCCTTTAAAAGTCTGAAGGCTAGAGGAAGTGATGGTCCATGGACAAAGGGTGGCAGCATCCATAGAAAAAACATGACCATGAGAATGAGAAGTGGTGATTATAGTGGAGAAAAGGCGTAGGTCATGATCAGAGTCGAGGGAATGTTTGGACATATCTCTTGAAACAAGAATTGAAATATAGGTGAGTAGTGTTTTAAATGCATTGTAGGTTAAAAACAGGATCTTGAATTTGATTCTAGATATAACAGGCAGCCAGTATGGGGATTGTCAGAATAGAGCTTTTTTAGAGGAGCAATTTTTAAAATTAACCTTGCAGAATCATTCAAAACAGATTAGAAAGGGGACAGCTGGGAAAAAAGAAGGCCACAGGAATGGGCTGCAGTAATTGAGGTGGGAGATGATGGGCATGAGTAGGAGTTTGTTGTATGTTCTGTGATAAAGTAACACATGCATGAAATGTTTCTGAGATGAAGGCAGCATGATTTAGCTAGGTCTTGGATGTGGTGAATAAAAGGGCAGTCAAAGATGACTCCAAGGTAGTGAGGTTGCATAAATCAGATGGTATTGGTGTCTTTTGACACGGCTTGTTTACACCTGCTTACTTTGCATGTTACCAAATCCACTTGAAGGCATATTAATAGTAATGCTATGGAGGTTTATGTTCAACTGACCAGCGTTGTCCATAGGATGGTGTAGCTACAGCATCACTGTAACACTTCAAGTCACTGAGATACTGCACCTAAAAAATTTCAAGTTTGAGCTGTAATAACTTTTGAATAAAACACCTCTCAGCAGTGGGACCTACAATATATATTTTTTACATATTAAAGGGATAATGATGTTTAATTGTAAGTTTCTGTAATATTGTAGGCATTAAAAAAAGAATGACATCGATGTAAGTCTTATCTCTCAAATCTTTATGGTTTGAGAGATATAACTGGCTAAAATTCCCCCCTCCAGGCTGTTTCAGAGAAGTCAGCACTCTAGCTGACAGCAGCATATTCCGGTCATTTGACCAGATGGAGGCTCTTCAGCAGAACCAAAATCACACTTTTTAGAAATAAATACTTCACTGGAATGGTCTATAAAGTGTGCTTGCAAACCAGGGACACTTTGTAGACCGTTCCAATCACGCATTTATTTCTAAATAGCATGATTTCAGTTCTGCTGAAGAGCCTACAGCTGGTCCTGGAATCTCCTGCTGTCAGCTAGAGGGCAGAATTCTCTGAAAAAGCCTGGAGGGGGGAAGTTTAGCAGTTATATCTTTCAAAGCATGAAGGTTTGAGAGATAAGACATCAAGGTAATTCATTTTTTGATGCCTACAATATTAAAGGAACTTAAAATTAAACTTTACCATACCTTTAAGTGTTACTGCCCCTTTAATTGCGTATTCATTTAAACTTCTTAAAAATGTAATGTAACACTTTTTATAATTCACAGTTTTATTTATGACTGTTGTGTCTTTATTCATATTTTCCTAAATCTTACTGATTATAGAAGTGCCTGGGCCCTGTTGGAGGGGTCCCAGACCAACAAATAGGGCCAGTACTTGTTTGCCTCATTTGTTTGCTGGTCCTGCTTTTTTTTTTAGAATTTTAGTCTGTTGGCTAGTCTGTTGGAGTAATCCTGTGCTATATTCTGATCTGGCTCCCTGACCCTGGCTTAGCTGACCATTCTGATCTGACTTTTGGCTACTTGACCCTGGCTTGGCTGACCATTATGATGTAACTTCTAGCTACCTGACCCCAGCTTGACTGACATTTTCTGACCTGACTTCTGGCTACCTCACCCCGGCTTGTCTGACTACTCTGTACTTGGCCTCTGGCTTCCTGTTTCCCTTCTCCTGCCTTCTGGTCCTGGTTTAATACAGTTCCCAATTACTCTGATCCTGGTTGCACCCTGGCTCAACTGGGGTGAAGTTTCACGACCAGCACGTTTCTCAGCTTTAGCAGTAGCAAGGGAGTACCTGGCACGCCATCACCACACCCAAGCATAATTTCTTAGCACCGCACCCCAGCATCCTACCAGTACCAAGGCTTTGAGGGTTCCTATTCCCCCCGTAGTGACAGTCGGCTGTTTTTTTTGTCTTCAGAGGTTATTGAGCCCATAATCTCTTGTCCAAATATTTTTGTGGACGTCATATTTACTTTTCTACTCTCATACAAAATATGATCACTTTTTAAACTATATACATTTTTGATTACAATCTTAAATACATTGAAGCATATCTAATAAATGTGAATACTACTAGCCATAAAGTATTAGCACTGTTAGTGCAAAGTTGAACTCACCCGGCAAAATTCAGGGTACAGGTCTGGTGCACTCCCCACAACCCTAGCGAAGGGCTCCAACAGACAGGACAACACTGGAAGGGAGTGCATTCACGGACCCGCTCGTCATCCAACAGCCATCATTGAATTCAACGAATTTTGGTGAAAAAAGCTCTTTATTATACAAAAATTTAAAAATATAAGACTGAGTCTTATCAGATCAACAAATCACACTTGACAGCAACAGAATACCTCCTAAAGCATTTCGTGCTTTTAGCACTTATTCATAGGACTGATTAAATATGCTACTAACTCTAGTTTAAATAGTAGGTTGGGGACGTCCCATCCAAAAAAAGAAGCCATCACTGTGTCCAAAAAAAGATTCAAACTAGCCACTCATGTGGCAGTTTTTATTAATTAGAAAAGAAAAATGAATAAGTGTAAAACAGTATTAATTCTGTTTTTTAAATCTCTATTTGGCTGAAATTGAAATAATAAATGCTGCTGTGCATCTACTTCCGGACAGACTGCGGTTACCTGCTCTTTACCACAGTCTGTCACTCTGCATTGGCTCCCCTCCCTCTATCCAGCCTCCTCCAATGAGGGAGGCTTTCTGTCTGTAAGCTGGAACAATTTCTATAGCCAGTGGTATATTAGAGAAATATATATTGAACAAAATTATACCAAGGGGCCTTAGACTTAAAAAGATACCCACCTTTGCTCAGGATGAAGATTCATTTATGGAATGCTGGAATAATGTTCTGACATATTGCTTCTTTAGACTTATTGAACTTATTCTTGAGCATAGGAGGGAAACTCATAAAACATTACAAACAGATATTTTAAAATTCAAACAACAAATCAAGCTAAACTCTGAAGTACTTTCTAAGAATAAGTTTAACACTGAGTTAAAAGAGAAATCTACTAAATTGGTACATAGCATAATGGTAAAGAAAGCTGAAAAATATAATTGGGATAAAGATGATTATGTAAAATCCAGAGTATATACTTGGTCACTAGAAAGAAAGTCATGGAGAAGACAGAGAAATAGTAGTAAGAACCCTAGATCTATTTTGAGGAAGAGTAGTGTCAATAAAAAAGTCATTTTTTCTAGTATTGAACAAGATATCTCTATGCTGGAGAAAAATACTGCCTCCTCTTCCTCTAATTCCCCACAGCATTCTAGTCCAACGAATTATGTCTTTTTGAGAGATGGAAAATCCTTACAACAGACGCCAAAAAACAATCGGGGACATTATTGGAGGTCATATCCAAATCAGATATTTTATTGAGACAGACAAGGACCAACAGAACCACCAGATAGAGCTCAAAAAGTAAGAGGCAGGGGCAGTCGAAGCAGGTGGAAAGTTGTCACGGTTTGTTTTGACTCTC
Organism: Rhinophrynus dorsalis; assembly: GCA_037306005.1. Lineage (NCBI taxonomy): Eukaryota > Metazoa > Chordata > Amphibia > Anura > Rhinophrynidae > Rhinophrynus > Rhinophrynus dorsalis. Next base: position 338,596,099 of record CM074720.1, on the reverse strand, counting down.
AGACACAGAGTTAAGATAAAAACACAACTTTATTGAAAAGTTTAAAGAAAACCCTTGCGGGTTAGGCATACACTTATAACAACATACATTAGTACATAGCAATAGTGAGTAGTGGTACAGTGAATAATAGAAAGGCTCTACCGACCTTGCCAATACCGGGTAAGGAAACCTTAAGACTGGCACAATATGGAAATAGGTTCTACCGGCCTTACCAATATACCGGGCAAGGCAGCCTGGAGGCTTGCATATCAAAAGAGGAGGCTCTACTGGCCCTGCCAATATACCGGGCAAGGCAGCCTTGAGACTGGCACAACGAGAGAGGAGGCTCTACCTGCCCTGCCAATATACTGGGCAAGGCAGCCTTTAGACTGGCACAACGAGAGAGTGGGCTCTACCGGCCCTGCCAATATACCGGGCAAGGCAGCCTTTAGACTGGCACAACGAGAGAGGAGGCTCTACCGGCCCTGCCAATATACCGGGCAAGGAAGCCTTTAGACTGGCACAATGAGAGAGGAGACTCTACCGGCCTTGCCAAAATACCGGGCAAGGCAGCCTCGCTAGACCCAGAGAACTGCAAGTACTGGTGCATAAGCGGAGAAGGCCTCAGCAACTAGAATATTGATGGAGTAAACCAGTCGCCTATACTGAGCACACAGAGGCCTTGCCGGGGCTGTATAGCTGTAAACAAGCACCCGGTAATGATGGAGCTAATCAGTACCCGCGTACTGGACCAACTATGACACTTCCGGTGCTAAAAGGATACTGTGAGCAACCGGTTTATATGGAGCAAACCAGTACCCGCGTACTGGACTACACAAGACTCTACCGGTGCTGTATGGAACGCAGCAAGCAACCGGTTATACATGGAGCGAACCAGTACCCTCGTACTGGACTACACAAGACTCTACCGGTGCAGTATGGAACGCAGCAAGCAACCGGTTGTATATGGAGCGAACCAGTACCCGCGTACTGGATTACACAAGACTCTACTGGTGCAGTATGGAACGCAGCAAGCTACCGGTTATACGTGGAGCGAACCAGTACCTGCATACTGGATTACATAAAACTCTACCGGTGCTGAGTGGAACGTAGCAAGCAACCGGTTATACATGGAGCGAACCAGTACCCGCGTACTGGATACACAAGGCTCTACCGGTGCTGTATGGAACGCAGCAAGCAACCGGTTGTATATGGAGTGAACCAATACCCGCGTACTGGATACACAAGACTCTACCGGTGCTGTATGGAACGCAGCAAGCAACCGGTTATACGTGGAGCGAACCAGTACCTGCATACTGGATTACATAAAACTCTACCGGTGCTGAGTGGAACGTAGCAAGCAACCGGTTATACATGGAGCGAACCAGTACCCGCGTACTGGATTACACAAGACTCTACCGGTGCTGTATGGAACACAGCAAGCAACCGGTTATACGTGAAGCGAACCAGTACCCGCATACTGGATTACATTAAACTCTACCGGTGCTGAGTGGAACGTAGCAAGAAACCGGTTATACATGGAGCGAACCAGTACCCGCATACTGGATACACAAGACTCTACCGGTGCTGTATGGAACGCAGCAAGCAACCGGTTGTATATGGAGTGAACCAGTACCCGTGTACTGGACTACACAAGTCACTGAATGATAATAATGTCGCCCAAGGCAACATGAAGGAGGAGGCACTCTGCACGCGATCCAAGAGCAGGAACACAGCCAGGTCAGGACAGGAAACAGGAACAGTAACGGCAGCCAACCGGATCAGGAACGGCAGCAGGAACAACAGCCCAAGCCGGATCAGGAACGGAGGCAGGAACCAATACACAGAGGAAGCTGTCAGGCAGGTACACTGGCGATCTCTGGAGCGTAGTAGAATCAGTCAAGGCTCAGGAAGTTCAGGAAAACAGTGCAGGTGCTAGCGACATAGAGACACCACAAAAGGGCAACCAAAGGGTGCCCAAGCCCAGTCTAAATAGGCAATACAGGGCGGTCTGAAGACAGGCAGCCTATGGAGAGCCCAATCAGATAACTGACAGGAAAAGGCAGCAATCACGGGCACCGTGATAAAAGTCTACAGGAGGTGGTGAATTTATCCAGCAAGGAAATTATTCCTATTCAATTAAAAGTTCTGGCTAAAGACTAAATTTTTTCCCCAACAGACACTAATCTAAAAGACACAATTTTAGCTGTAAACCGCTTTGTTAGATGTTTGACTTTAAAATAGTTTTTTGATCAGAATAGAGGAGAAGAAAATCTTTTGCAAGATTATGATTTACTATTGGCAACTGGGGATGGTATTAATGGTCAACTTGAGTCCATGGAGATTAAGTCGTCAGTGGTAGACTGTAGATCTTGCTCAGCCAGTTTGGATTTTAAAGACCAATGTGCGGTGTTTGATTTGGGTGATCCTAGAACTGGAAATAACTTAAATGTAGTGGATTTGATTGATTCTTCAATGATTGATGATATTCGGTGGTATAAACCACGGTCTGATTTTTACCCTGTTCATTGTCGCAATCAATCATTGGTGATTTTTCAGAATATGGTAAATCATGATCTATTATCACTGAATGAACAAATTGAGGGCAAAATAACATTCAATGATAATGTTTCAAGAGCTGAAAGGAGAGCTCTTAAAGAGTTGGCTGGAGATCATGCCCTGGTTATAAAGAACGCCGATAAAGGTGTGGTTGTTTTAGACTCCATAACTTATCATCAGGAGTCTTTAAGGCAATTTTTGGATGATACCTCCTATGAGGTATTAAAAATACATCCTATAAAACAATTTTCTAAGTTACTATTTGAATTTATTGATGAAGGGGTGTCTTTGGGCATTGTCTATAAAGGGCAAGCAGACTTTTTTTGAAGGTGAAGTGTCCTATAGTCCCGATTTTTCATTATTTCCCAAGATCCACAAGCCGGCCAGACCACCTAGGGGGAGACCTATAGAATCAGGTATAGGTTCTCTTAATGAAAATCTCTCAGAATTCGATGACTCTTACCTTCAACCATTGGTAATACATTTAACGAGTTATGTTAGAGACTCGGATCATCTGTTGGTTCTCCTCCACAGTATTAACATCTCGAACAGGCAAGTTTGGGGGGTCTATGGATGTTGAATCATTGTATTCTTCGATACCTCATCACCTGGGTATAAAAGCAGTAAGATTCCATCTAGATAAGTGATCCAACTATCCAGTGGATTTGAAAAATTTTCTTCTTGATGGGATCTCTTGGAGCATAACTTCAAATATGACGGGGTACTTTACCTCCAGAAATTGGGTACTTCAATGCGAGCGAAATTTGCTCTGTGTTTCACCAATTTATATATGGGATGGTGTGAAGAAACCTATATATGATGGTACTTGCAATCCATTTATATCCTGCATTCAGTTTTATTGCAGGTATATAGATGATCTTTTGTTTGTTTGGCAAGACACGAAGCAGAGCTTCAATTCCTTTAACAAGCATCTTAACTGTAATGAATGCAATCTATGGTTTACTTTTGAATTTAAGCAGACCAAGATTGCTTTTTTGGACTTGGAACTCTCATTTGAGAAAGATGGAATAGGTAGTATGAGCTTCAGAAAACCCAGTGCGGGTAACTCGTTACTGCATGCCCACTTATGTCATCCCAAACATACCATCAGAGGGGTGCCAGTGGGGCAGTTTCTGGGAGTATTCAGAAACTGCTCCACTGTTGAGAGCTTTAAAGTCCAAGCAACAGAACTATGGGAACATTTTCCTGAATAGGGGCTATTCTGATAGTCTTTTTAAATAGTGCCTATGATAGAGCTTTGAAGAGTGATAGGACAGTTTTGTTAAAAGAGAAAAAGAAATGAAGGATAAAGAAAGATAGCCCTTTGAGCTTTATCACTGATTATAGTTTGGAATATAATAAAATCAAGAATATCATTAAGAAACATCTTCCCATACTTAATAGTGATGTGACTTTAAGAACAGTACTAAGTGAACAGCCTAAATATATAGCCAGAAAGGCCCCTATTTTGTCTCCCAGTCTATTTAGGAGTAATGCACTTTCAACACCAACATGGCTGTCTACAGTGGGCATGTACCAATGTAGTGCACGGCGTTGCTTGTGGTGCACTTATGTTTTAACTGGCAATTTAGTAGTTAGCTCGCATACTGGGAGAATTGGACAATATGTGAACTGTAAGACACCACATGTGGGGTATGTGATTTCATGTCAGAAATTAAAAAAACAGCATGTTGGTCGGACAGCGAGAACCCTTAAAGGGATAGTAATGTTTCATAATAAAAGCAGCAATAATTAATCGTCATAGTATTTGGGCCTTGGAGAGTGTTATTTCAATACTGTCAGAGTTGTAGTTCAAGAGTAATTGAATGATAAAGTATCCCCCTCTCGCCCCTTCTACTGAAGTAACACTGCTCAGCTTGTTGCAGCAGGGAGTGTCCAGGTAGATTGCAGAGAGGGATAATCTTCAATTAAGATAAGGGAAAAAGCTGAAAAACCTGTCAAGGGGGGGAGGGTTTTCATTGTTCTCATAGTAAGAATATTGACCCTTGATGTGAGCTGTCTGGTCTATGGACTGGATTCCACATCTGAGGAGTGGGGGCTTACACTAGGTAAAAGGGGAGAGAGGGGGAAACTTTATCCTTCAATTAATCTTGAACTACAATGCTTACAGTAATGAAATAACACTCTCTTTGGCTCAAATACTATGAAGATTAATTGGAGCTGCTGTTTTTCTGAAACGTTACTATCACTTTAAACAAAGGATAAGGGAGCATATCCTGAGTATAAAAAAGGAGATATTATTAAACCGGTTGGTAGACACTTTCTGGAATATACGAATATGAATTTGTCTTTTTATAGTTTCCAGGGAGTGGAGAGAGTTTTAACTGGTCAGAGGGGTGGTGACATCATGGCAAAGCTGAACAGGCTGGAAGTTAAATGGATAATAAATATGGGTACGCAAATACCCTATGGACTCAATTCTGGCCGTGACGTTTCGCTTTATATACACCACGCTATGAATGTATTTTCCCACATACCCATGTACATAATGGCATAACTGGGGGGTGAATTTGTCCCAGACAACTGCAGAAGGAAGTAGAAAACAGGGCAACAAACAAAAAGCCTCTAAGCATAGTAATCTGAATAAAATAGATAAATGAATCCACTGTACCCTTTAAGTAGTACCCTGACGGACTTGCATTTTTGTAAATTATTTCCCAATGATGGTCCCTTAATGGTGTTCCTTTTGTTAGATTGGTTCTCTTTGTCCACCAAATAAGGGTTGTTCTGATTTTTTGGGGAAGCAGGATTATTTGGTAGGGATCCCTTTGAGGAGCCTAATGTTTCAGGAAATATACTTGTAGAGTTCTTGAATGGTATCTTGACCATGGGACTATCTGGATTACTGACATCATTAACCCTAGAACCTCCATGATTGCATGGGCTGTTTGATTTTTCTTCTTCTTGAACTCTTGAATCTTCCTGATAACATTGAGCACTCTTTCCTCCGATAGTGTTGCTACTGCGTTTTCTTATCTAGTCTTATTCCCAGGAATACAAGATTCTGTGTTGAGATGAACTGGCTCTCTATATTTATTAACCATCCTAGATCTGACAGGTGTTTTAACACTGCCCGTGTGTGTTGATTTGCCACCTCTTTGCACTCTGACACGATGAAGCAGTCATCCAGATATGGGATGATCTGAATTCCTTCCCTTCTTATAGGTTCCAGCGCTGCAGCTAGCACCATTGTAAATGTTCTTGGGGCAGTGGATAGCCAGAAAGGAAGGCATCTGAACTGAAAGCAACTCCCCTCTATGACGAACGATATTTTCGATCCCCTTTTCTCACTGGAATGTGGTGATAAGCATCCTGGAGATCTATTTTTGTCAGGAAGTTATTTGGGCAGATAGAGCTTATGACTGAGTTCACTGACTCCATCTTGAAGTGCCTCTGTATCATGTGTCTGTTGAGAGATTTTAAGTCTAGGATTATTCTGCATGCACCCGATGACTTTGGAACAGCAAATAATATAGAACAGATCTGTCACGGAGTGACTAGGAAATAACAACACTGACAAGTACAGATGAACTTAAGATAAAACTTTATTAAGTACAATAATGTCAGGAAATGAAGAAACAGGCTGGTGGCAACAAATGACACAACAGTAGCAATAATAGTGACAAGAAGTGGCAGTGGATAGTGACACACCTTCATGAGACCAGGGAGAAACAGTGGACCCTCTTTCCTCACCCTTCACTAGGCAGGTGAGCAGTAACGGAATGGCCCTGGGACTCACACAGGTAGATGTGAGGACAGTGCGGGTACACCACGCACACGGTATGAATGGCACACCTTCACAAGACCAGGGAGGAACAGTGAACTCACTGTCTTCACCCTTCACTAGGCAGATAAGCAGAATCTGAATGGCCCTGGGACTCACACAGGTAGATGTGAGGACAGTGCAGAGCACTCCCACACACACACAGTCGGCAGTAATAAAGGAGCGCAACGACACCCTAGAGGTAGGGTATACAATAGTCTGGTAACCGGTGCTGAGGCTAGGTAACGCAACACACAAACCAGAACAGCCACGGGAGGTCAAACACACGGAATGACCGACAAGAGCCACTAACGGAAGCGAGTGCAGAGCGGAAGGCACAGGCAACAAGGAAATCAAACCGAGGCACGAAATGGCAAAAGAGAGCAACAAAGGAGAGAGAACCAAGAGGCAGCCAATGGTCAGAGCCGGATCGGGCAGTCAGACGTCGACAGTGGTCGGAGCCAGATCGGGCAGTCAGACTTAGCCAGGAGTCAGAGCCGGAATGGGTAGTCAGACGTAGCCAGGTAATACACAGGAACAGTAATGGACCAACACAGCAATAAGCTCAGGTACATCACGAAAGGGCAAAGGTAATGACACAGGCTGAGGTTTAAAAACCCTGTCAGGTGGCCGGAGAGATGACCTCATCAGCATGGTGACCTATAAGAATAGCGACTCAGCGTAGAGTGACAGCTAGGAAGTGAATAATGTCGCTGTATGACAATATCTGATGGAGGCAATCATGGGCACCGTGATAAGATCCCAGTGTATTTCTGTCCCCTCGGGACGTGTTCCACTACTTTTTTCTTGACGAGTAGTTGAATTTCCTTTTTGAAAAGCCTGCCCATTTGAGAGTTTCTTGGTGTTCTTGATGCCTTGAATTCCTGTTTTATGGGAGTCTTTTTGAAGTCCAGCGGATATCCTGACTGCAGGATATTGCGAACCCACTTGTGTTCTGTCTTCCAGTAACGTACAAGGTTCTGCAGGCGACCCCCTACCTGCTCCAGAGACAGGACCTGCTGATCTTCCGAATTCTTTTTTGAAAGATGTTTTCTTGGGGAAATCCCTTCTAAAGAAACCTCTGGTAATCTGGACAGATTGTTGTCTTTTACTGTCGTTTTGTCAGTTCTGGTATTTCCCTTGACTGCGAAAGGAATAATTTCTTGTTCTATAATGAGAAGAGTGAACTGGAGATGATCCGCTTTTTCTTCCTTGTGGTAGAAAAGCACTATGTCCTCCTGTAATCTTCTTGATTATCTCCTCCAAGTGGCCGCCAAACAACATTTCCCCTTTAAACGGTAAGGAAATTAATTTGTTTTTTTAAGGTATGTCTGCTCCTCAGGATTTCAGCCACATTGCCCATCTTGATGATACCGATAATGCAGAGGCCTTTGCTGCTAGTCTGACTGAATCTAATGACGAATCACATAGGAAACTGTTTGCTTCTTTAATGATAGCTACTTCTTTTAGCAGCTTTGATCTTGAAACTGAGTAATTTTTTTCTTCCAGAGCACTTAACCAAATTCTCATAGTTCTGGAAATGGATGCTACAGCTGTAGCTACCTTAATGTTGCTTTCGATTAATGTATATTGCTTCTTCAAAACAGCTTCCATCCTTCTTTCCATCGGATCCTTTAGGGCTGATCCATCTTCTAGAGGAATTGTTGTGTGTTTCGCCAGACAAGACACTGCCGCATCAACTTTTGGAGGGGTAGACAACAGTTTAACATCTTCTTCCTGAAATGGGTACATTCTTGAGAACCTTTTGGTTATGATGGATCTCTTGTCAGTCTTCTTCCATTTATCCTGAACAATACTAGTGATGGAGTAATGAACGGAAAATGTGGGGTACTTTTTTGGTTCCCCAAAAAGGCTGTATCCATAATATTAAGTTCATTTTGCTCTTCTTCTGTTCCTAGTGACTTTCTGATATACCTAATGAAGCTGTCAATCTTATCTAAGGAAAAAGAACCTATCCCCTCAATAATTTTACCTTCCTCTTCCTCTGATGTGTAGTCAGACGGTCCTGCATTGCCACAAAGGTTTCCGTCGTAAAATTTTGCATCCAGGACAAGAAGTTTTGAAATTGATGTGGAACTTCTTGTCCTCCAGACTTCTTCAAACATTCCAGACATAATTTAGAACCCTCTACAGGCAAATTCTTTTTGCTACAGCCCATACAGACCTTGGCCTTAGAAACCTTAACCTCTGAACCACCACTCTCCTTAGGGGTACCTGAGTCAGCCTTATCTTTGGATGAACTACCCTTTGTTGGGGTAGACATGCTAACTAACTGGATTGAACGGGTTAAAAGGCAAGCACTTTATTATATCAAATTGACAATGTATAATACAACGTTTCCCACCTTCTCCGCGCTGGGACTCCTTTAAATAACGTATGCGTTTCAGCACTGGAACGCACGCTGTTTGGGCGCTGCATTCAATCAAAGGGGATAAATGTATGCCGGCAGCAGCTTCCTCTCCCCTTCAGTTCTGTAGGTGTGCCCGTACTGATTATGCCACCACTCTACTGACATCATCGCAATGCGCCCATAAGGAGAAGGTGCAAAGGTAAATTATGGGCAATTTCTGGTACTCCTATCCACATACACTATGGAGGAAGGAGTACCACGTATAATATTGCTAGTAAGCGGATGATCCTTACACAAAGATTTTTTTTAATGTAAGGAACGGAGGCTGCTCGCTTAACATCCTTCAGCTAGTAGGACCAAAGGTAACTGAGGCAGAAGAAATGGAGTAACCTTATATACACAAATTCTTCGGTCCTACCAGCTGGAGGAGGAGGATAAAGCCCATTATTAACATAGTGCTGGGGAGTACACAGAAGAAACATATCAACATATCATATCGTAACATACTTTAAAACGAGAGAAATCTCAATGTATTCTTCCTGGTAAAAAATTTTCTAAATAAATAAATAAAACAGAATGTGAGAGATCAGCCGTGACAGATTTTATGCCAGAGACTACTGGTCTCCCAGACGAGTTTTTACGATCCTCAGGGATCTTGGCCATTATATATATTACAGGGATTCTAGCATGTTGAACATTTAAATACTCAAATTCCTTATTGTTCAATGTATCTTTTTCTTTTACTTCTTTTAAAAATTCTCTAAGTTCTTCCTTATTCTGTAGTGTAGGATCCGCTGATAATATTTTATATCTATTAATATCTCCTAATAGTAATTTCATCTCATGGACATATTTTGCATTGTCCATAAGCATAATCCCCCCCTTCCCCTTGTCTGCAGGTTTTATGGGAAGGTCTTTCTCTCTTTCACATAAGATTAGATTTGGTCTTTTTTAGGTCTAAGTTTTTTTTTTTAATAAGTATTTTATTGAAGAAATACAAGCATTACAGACAGATGCAGAATGCAATGTAACAAAAGAAAGGAGTTACATAGAATATACATTGTAAAAAGTTGTAACAAGCATTCCCACAGACATATTTATATCTGATTAGCATAGAATCATGAAGGGGAGCTAAGGTAACTCAACAATACAGCTCAATCCCAGCATCTCCAGTAAAATAGGTATAGGGAAATAGAAGAAAAGTAAAATGGGAGAAAGGAGGAAAGGAAAATGAAAAAGGAGAAAGGGGAGAAAAAAGATAGCAGGGATGATGGGGAGATGTAGAGTATTTACCGGAGAGGGGGTATTTCCCCCCGTGGGAGTCTCAGCCATTGTCTACATCAAGGCCTGAAATGCTAAAGGAAGAAATCAGCAATATTGTTCAGGTCATCCCCTCTTAATTACAGTGTCAACCTCAATAAGGTAATGTGGTCTCTCACTCTGCCCACCCACTCAAAATATTCAGAGGGGACATCGGTTTTCCAGTGTGCTGGGATCAGTGCTTTAGCCAGACCCAACAAGGCTAGGAGTAACTGGTGTTTGTAGATGGCTAACTGTGGTAAACTGTTTATAAAATAAAATTTGCCATGGGTCCTTAGACAATGTAATATGTAAAATGCGTTCTATGCATTTCAGGCATTTCCTGCAGTACTACTGTATAACTGAGCATGTCCACCATATATAAGATGGTGTTCCCACATCTCCATCGCATCTCCAACACCTGTTACTGATAGCCGGAAACATTGAGTGTAACCTCAGTGGGGTATAATACCATCTACAAAGGAATTTAAATTGAGATTCCAGGAATTGAGAGGAAATAGAGAAAGACTTTGCCGTGGTCCATATACCCTGCCAATCCTCCACTGTTAGTACCGACTCCAATTCCATTTCCCATTCACAAACATATGGTGGTTTCAGCTGCAAAATAAATCCGGAGATAATATTGTAGATAGTACTCAGAAGCGTTTGTGTGAAGCGGGGCATAAGAGAAGGGACTCAAATTTGGTCAGAGCATGTGACCAACCCGTTTTAATTCCAGGGTGATCTAGAAAGTGATGAATACAAAGTAACTTCCACATCTCACCAGGAGACAGAGACAACATTTTGCAATAGACTTAAAACGAAGTATCTTTCCATCTGCCAACAAACCGTATAGTCGTAGACTCCTACTGTCAGTCCACTTGGGGAAATCTTTAGCTAAAAGCATATGTGGAGTGGGGTGATAATAAAATAGAGGCAATGCAGAGAAGGAAGAGAGAGGATAGATGCTAAAGCCTTATATGAATGCCAAATGGCCAGGAATGCGTCCAGAACTGGATGAGTTAAAAGATTAAGTGCCCTGGATTTAGAAGGGAGAAGAGCTTCCAAAAGCATGTCTAAATGCGGATAATAAAACCGTTCCACTGTGTCCCAGAGCTTGGACAAAGCATGGTGATGCCAATCTAGAATTATGGAAAGCAAAGCAGAAATATAGTATTTCCTAAAATCCGGTACACCCAAACTTCCCAGTAATTTATGTCTGGTGACAGTGTTGCTTTTAATCCGAGGAGGACATGATTTCCTTATGAAACGTAAGATGCAAGTGTGAAGTTGCGTGAAGAAGGCAGATGGAATTTTGATAGGGGAGTCAGATAAAGATATAGTACCCGGAAGTTCTAATTTGTTTAAATTGTCTAACACTATTTTTTTTTTTTACATTTCCATATAACTGTTTGTGCTATTAGGAGGGTTAAATGTAGAATTAACCTTTAAAGGGATAGTAATACTTTATTATTACTATCCCCCATATTGTAGACATTTGCAAAATAATTTAATAGCCCCCAGGTTCATCTCTCAAACCTTTAAGGCAAAGTTCCCCCCTCCCTCCCCCTTCCCTGAAGTCAGCGTTGTACTGACTGCAGGGGAAGCCTGTCGTACGACAGGCTCGGGGCTCTGCAGCTGAGCTGAGATCGTGCTACTGAAAAATAAGTATTTCACTGAAATGGTCTTCTACATGTCCTTGGTTTTCAAGCACACGTAGAAGACCGTTTTAGTTAAATAATTTGTTGCAGAGCCGCCTGTTGGAAGTCAGACCAGATATCTCTGCAGTCAGTACAACGCTGACTTCAGTGAAGGGGGAGGGAGGGGGGAACTTTGCCTTCGGTTATCTCTCAAACCATAAAGTTTTGAGAGAAGAACCTGGGGGCTATTAACTTATTTTGCAAATATCTACAATATGGGGGATAGTAATAATAAAGTATTATTATCCCTTTAAATTAGTGTGTTGGCATGGATTCCTCATTTCATACCACTTCACATCAGGTTTATTTAGAAAATATTTTTCAACTGTTATTTCCTCATAAATTTGTTTAAATTAATGAATGTCTCATATGTATTGAGGTGTTGTGTAGGTGCAGATTTTAAACTCTTTCTTTACTGAAAATCACCTTGCTAAGATTACATATTTGAGTTGTACTGTGTGTCTTTCTATTGTTCGGATTCCTTTTCTTTATACTTCTCTTTTTGACCCCTCTATTACCTCTCCTTCTATTGGTAACTATCTCCTATGTCTCTTTACATTGGTAATGTTCCTCATTTTTGTATTCTCCTTAAACCAGTCCTGTTCGTTCCCAAACCCTGATACAAAAAAATGATGATGGACCAGGAACATTATCCTCCTTCTGTACATGTTTTAATTGTGAGAAGTTGTTGTATCAATTATAATAGCCCTATGAAGTCCTAGTTCTATTGTATCTGCTATTATAAAGTTTCTTCCATCTGGGTGGTCCCATTCTGTTTCTCTTTCTCTATAATGATGTTCTGGAAACCTCCTATGTGGAGTTCTACAATATGCTTGTTGTTTTTTTAATTATTATTATTATTCTTTATTTATGTAGCAACAACTTATTCTGCAGCATGCATGCTGCTATCATTAATTCCAGGCTGAGACTGAACACTCAGAGACCGGGTTGTTCAGTCTCAGCCCTTCTTGCTTGTGCCGGGTCATGTGATTGCCGTAGTAGCAATCACATGTACAGGCATTCTGAGTGATAGAGGCAGTACGCAAAGCATACTGCCTTTATGTCTCCTCTCAGCCTCTGTCTCCCTTATTATCAAAGTAAGGGAGAAAGAAGCAGAGAGGAGACACCTAGAGGAAAAAGAAAATACGGCAGCTGGTGGTATTAACCCCTTCGCTGCTGGTGCTGGAGGCTGGCTAAATGCAGGTCAATTTCTGACCTGCAATGATTTTTTTTTTTTTTTACAAAAAAAATGTGTTTTATTAAAAAATCAAAAATCTCAATAAACAAAACTGGGAGTGTGATTGTTGTGGAGCCATGTAATACACACCGCCAAATGTCATAGATAAAAAAAAAGTGGGAACATAGGGTGGGAAAAAGGGACATGGAGATTTTCACCTAGGGGGGGACAGTGGCCACTTTAAACTGTGCATTTTGTAGGTATGACTGACCGGTCATACCTTTCATGCGGTCCCCATAAAAATTTAACCCTTTGCACATAATTGATCCCAAGAGAAAAAAACAAAAATGGTGTTTTTTTTTTAACCTTTTTTTTTAATTTTAATAAAGTAAATGGTGGGTTATCCATATAAGTGGGGTATCAAAAGAAAGCCCTATTTGTGCGTAAAAAAACAGTATATAATTTACGGGGCTGGAATAAAAGACTTGGAGGGAAAACACTGTTGAACAAAGACATAGTCAAAAAGGTCAGAATTGCTCTGATCCTTAAAGGGATAGTAATGTTTCATAATAAACTCTAATTAATCATCATAGTATATAGACTTTGTAGAGTGTTATTTCAGTTCAGTCAGAGTTGTAGTTCAAGAGTAATTCAATGACAAAGTATCCCCCTCCTGCCCCTTTCACTGATGTAACACTGCTGAGCCAGAGCAGAAGGGAGGTGCCCAGGTAGACAGAAGAGAGGGGCAAACTTCAATTAAGATAAGGGAAAAACCTGAAAAACTTGTCAAGAGGGGCAGGGCTTTCATTGTTCTCATAGGAAGAAGATGGTCCCCTGCTGTTATCTTTCTGGTCTAGGGACTGTATTCCACATCTGAGAAGAGAAGGCTTACACTAGGTAAAAAGGGGGGGGGGCTTTGCTTGTGAATATCTCTCAAACCATAAAAGTTTGAGAGATAAGACTTACATGTTCTTCATGTTTTTTTAATCTCTACAAAATAAAATAAAATGAAGTATTACTATCCCTTTAAGTGAAACCGACCTCAGATTTTCCCAGTCCTTAAGGGGTTAAAGCAATCACTGCAGGAACACAGAAGTATAAGACGCTCCAATTTAGAGAATAAAGAATCAAATAACTGGAATATATAAGAATCACTGGACACAGTCAGAGATTTGGGTCAAAACTCTGTCTCGGCGTAAGAAAATCCTTTGAGTTAGCAGGTATGAATACACATACAAAATCAACCACAAACAACATAAAAAACACTCAGTCACCACTTTGCTGATTATTTATAAAAGCCCTTGGATGCTTGTGGTATCAGACGCAATCAAACGTACATGAGATTACCAGTATATTAGCATTTAACAATTACTACGACTCGTGGCGACAAAAAAAAAAATCTTAATAGGTACAGCATTTTGACGCAATGCGTACACTTACTAAGCTACGTACAACCTTACGTCACAAAGACCGTAACCTGCCAAATAAACGGTATTTTACGAATGCTGTTAGGGTTAACAAGCTGGTAAAAAACGGAAGTGTACTAGTAAAATGTGTGCCATGTATATAAAGTCTTCGAGAAAATAAACTCGTACTTAAACAAAATACTATCCTCAAAATGCACTCCCCTTCCCTGTTTAATTTAGAAACCGGTTCACGCCAGCTTGTCATTTTGACGTCAGTGAAGCACGTCTCCGTAAGCCCTCCCTTTTCTGCACGCCAACTATCCATTGATTGGTGTGCTAAAGTTAACGTCATTGTCTGTATATAAGAGTGACTTCGTGACGCTGGTTGGCCGGCGTTGCTGTGTGCTGTTCGAGAGCCGCGGTTCATGCTGGTGTCTGGCATGATTAAGATACGTTATTCAATGAGTAATCATAGCCCTGTAAGTATCTATTGCACGGTTTATGCATGTGGGTGATGCTGGCAGATACACCATTTTGTGTGTACAATGTTTCATTGCACACTCTACTCATATATAGCTAGGCTTCCATTGTGATGTTAATGGTGGGTAGCATGTTTGCTTCAAGTTATAGAGCTAGAGCCCCCATCGTTCTCCTGCTGAATATTGTTGGCCTTGTAGGCTTATTGTCTATGTTGTGGTACTTGATAATCCATTAAAGCACCATGCAATTTCGGAGTAGCGTTCTAAAGCGCTTATTATAAACACTGTCATTGCTATCAGTTACAGTGTAGCTGTGGGGTGATCGACCCTATGTATCTGCCCTATTCGGCTTCCCGGGTATGCGCGTAAATGCCTCTCTAAGAGTCATGTGTTCTTAAACTAACGTGGAGGACTTAAGGGGGCAAACAACTTTCGCTCTATTGATTAAACAAAACTGTTTTATATGAGTTTTAACCCCTCGAATACTAGTCTTCCAGTGCATACAAGGGCTTAAAATGTACATGAGTGGGAATGAGGAACTCGTCCCCTAAAGTGCAAATGGTGTGCTCCCGAACTCTTCCCTTTCTCTGGAATGTTCTGCCCAATTTGCCTTGGATTTCTGTAGGATCCTTTATCCAGAGTTTTTACCTCTAGTATTCTGTCTATGCATACAGATGTTAATGACTGTAATACCCATCCTTCCCCAATGATGTGGATAACTAGCTATGGACACCTTCAGGTTCTGTGGCTGCCCATCACTGGTCTAGGCAGGACCTCTAAGCTAGGCTATAGTATGTTGCTTATCTGGTGTTCCACTTGAATAGCTAATCTATAAGTCTTTAAGTATAGCAAAACTGCTTGTTTTACCCTGCAGGAATTCATAGTCCTGCACATGCTGTTTGTTACTCCGTTATGTTTCATAGAGGTATGTCAACTTATTTCCAAAACATTACTTTAATAGTGTAAGTAAATGTCATGACAATACATAAAACCATAATGGCTATAATCACAAGCCCATAACGTTGCTTTGCTATTGGTGTTCAGCTGGGTTAACTAGACTTTACATATAGTTGCCAGGCTGAGACTTTATCCTCTCCTTGATTGGTACAAAGCATGCTTTTTGCTTATCACATGGCACTGTGCTGAGTGACTCAATGAAAATTAAGCATAATGTCCACAGTGACCATGTAGTGGCAGGCCAGAAAAGTAGAAAATGGTGATGGAGACTCAGCAGTAGTGGTTGAGACCCTCTTAGCTTGGCCAGCATTTTCTCTTCTGGGATTAATGGACTCATTCTGTGAATAATGAACTATGAACAACAGGAGTTCTCTACTGGCTTCAGTGTAAATTGGTAAAATGGGATCTAAGCATTGTGGAAGTTACTCTGCACATACCCCATGCATCAGGGAAATGTACCTTTTTGATTAAGGTATACCACCGTGATGAGTTGAAAGGTAGAATAAATGTAGTGTTTTAGTACACCAAGAAAGTATCTCCATAAAAGTAAATTGTGTAGTGAGCAAGCACAAACTTTAAAAGGTTAGAATTTTACTTTCATGTACTTTCTCTTGTGCATATAATATATTTATCTTTACATTGCTTACACCTGGTGTGAAAATATTTAACAGATGTGCTTCTGATATGGTTACCTAAAACATCTTGCTCACAAGAGCAAGGTCTTTCCCTGTGGCTGAGGGGCAAGTCAATGAGGTCCTGGAGACACTTGGGACTCATGCCTCTGACTAGCTTCTTACCTTTGGCAGATGCTGTGGCTCTTAAGGGTCAGGCATATAAGAGTTAGTATTTACTACACACACATCCTGTGGACATTGATGTTGTTCTGACACCTATTTATTTCTGGGGTAAACTTTCATGCAATTCATCAGGTTGTTCCACAGGCAGAACTGTGGATACTGTTTGCCAAGGCTTTTGAAGCCACAACATATCTTGTATAAGCAGCCTTTGAGACTGCCAGATTTTGTGGAAGGCCTCTGCTTTTTCAATGACTGCATGCTGCAATTTGTGGCACAAGATTTGATCTGCTGACCAATACTTCAGAAAGTCCTTGGTGTCCTTTCCTTCCCTTTGTTTGAAAAAACTGCTCTGGACAAGGGTATCAGTCATGTTAATGGAAACCAAAGTTCCCTTTTGCCTCAGATACTTCCAAATCATGCATCTTTTTCCCCTCCTTTAAGACAGCTGTTACCCCTGCCAGTATGGGAACCCCTAGGGTTCATCTCTCTGGCTTTCCAACCCTGCCCCCCCCAGCCCTGCCAGGCTTGGTCAAAGAAGTCTAGTCAGATGCATAAGGCTAAACTACACCTCTGCATGACTTGTGGGGTTCTAGTATGCCTCTCCACTTTCAGGGTCAGTCTTTTAAGATTTGAGGGGGACTTCAGTTTCTCCTGGGCCTACAAGAATCAGGCCCCTGAGCAGCTGTGAACGGCAGTGACATGACAGTCTGTGTGTACTTCGCTCCACTAAGGTCATTTTTGGAGTTGTAATTTATGCTGTTTCAGTACAAGGATCCTTCTATAACTTGTATATATTTTCTTAACCCTCTTCTTGTTATTCAGAGTATTTTAATGGATCTGTTAGCCTTTTCGTAGGCCATGTGGAACAGGAGACTCACCCAGCAAAAATCATGTGGTTTGAGTTACAAGACAGAGGCATTCTCCTGGTTTCTATGTTCAGTGTATTTCCCTCTTTACTCTCCTTGATTGTTAGGTTGTATAACATCTGACCATGTGTGCTTATTGTAATGTCAGTTAAACAGAACACTGGAGCCACACTAGCGTGGGGCATCTTAATGTTGCAGAACAGAGCACTAGGTGTAACCTGTACACTTAATTGCACCAGTTTATTGAAAGGTGACTTGGCCAGCAAAAGCAAACTGACCCTAAATCCAACTCGCTAACAAATTACACATGTCAGGGGGATGAGTGGGTCATGCTAATCATTGTAAGGGAATCTAGAATTGGAGGTTTAGAGCCCAAAATGAGTTGACCCACTGAGGAGTGCAATCTGAGGTGCACTGGAGTAACTCTAAAACAATCTAACAAGATAAAGGCTAACAGAACTTCATAATTGGTGAGGGGAGGGGATAAGGAAAATTGGAGGAGGAACAAAAAAGGGAGGAAGGGGGGGGGAGGAAGAACCCTAGCCTACCCCATCTACACTTATGCATAAAGGGCACCCAACTAAGTGGTTAGTAAGGGCACACACCACCACCCTCAATCACGTCCATCCAGCTAGTGTACTCCTCTGCTTGTTTGGTTTGTCTTTGTCTTTTTTTTTTTTTTTTTTTTTTTTTTTTTTTTCAATCTGTATTGAGAAGTCTAGTCGGGCAAGTGGAGTTGGTAGGGAAGAGTTGGTGTTATAAGCACCTAAGATGAATACTGGAGAAGTTAAGGCTGCGTGGAAGTTGGTTGATAAAATTGGTCAGAGCAGTCCAAAAAGTTTGAGGGGCAGGCATAAAAGGCATGTAGTAGTGTGGCATGAGGAGCCTGGCATTTGTGGGGGAGGTTGGTCTAATAGTGTGCAAGAGTGGCAGAGACATTGTTTCTGTGAAGCAGACAATATATAGCCAAAGTCATTAAGAACAATCTGCAGCATAAAGAACAAGGAGTCATGGAAGTGATGGTATATGACCCAACTTAAACCTGATCTCAGTCAAGTCTGTCTTGGATTACAAAGAGAAGCAACAAAGCCTGCCTAAATCCACACAACTGTGGTTAGGTCTCAAATATCTTTGGCACAATCTGCTTACTGAGTTGCTTAAACCTGTGTAAGTGTACCTAGACAAGTTGATAATGGTTTGAAGGTAATTAACACTTCTATTTTTGAAAGCATGCCTACTTAACAGCTTAACACCTGCCTAAGACTTTTGCACAGTACTGCACAAATCTGAAACCTGCTTTGATACTACAATGTGAGAAGAGTTTGGCCTGCAGGTATGAAGATGTGGTTTGGGGTACGGCTATATTTCATATGCTGTTGAGGGAATGTAAGGATAGATTTTGTATCGAGTCTAGCAGTTGGCCTACTGAGTCTATTTTTCAGTGTGGAGGCATGAAATGGCAAGCTGGTATGTGCTGTTGGGCAGAGTCTGCAAATCCCCCATATGACAGTGTGGGAGTAAAGTGTAGTGTCTATGCCTCAAGGCCTATTCATATATTATGTGCCAAGACGTCCATAGGATTGAACTTTACCCCATGGTTCCTATGTACTCCCTGGACTAAAGGATTTAACAATAAGCACACTAAAATCCTTTGTTTTGAGGACTTCTGCAATTTTTGAATATGTTCAATTGTAGTTCATATGCTCAATTTCATAGGGTGAAGTTCATGCATAAATTGTCTGCTCTGGTGGTATGGGCCAGGTTGCATCAAATGGCCTGTAGTCTTGTTTGGTGTGAGACTGGCATACATGGTCATTGACTTTGTTGGACACCCACGTCAGCCAGTCACTGAGGCTTCAAATGGCATGGCAACTTCTTCCTGTGAACAATGTGCAGCAGCTCATAAGCCACCATGGAGGTCAAGTATACTTAGAATTGGGTGTGCCAGACAACAAACAAAAAGCTGTATAATGCATTACTGGAGGAGAGAATCTTGTTATATGAGCACTTTGTTTCACATGGGTACAGTTGGCAATGAGAATTATGTACTAAGAATGTGGCTGTATCATACTCTAAGTATGTCCTTCAAACTGCAGTCAGCTCTCTAGACTAGAAGTTAATGAGTGCCATGGAATGCATTGCAAAGCAAAGGGTTAAATAAACAATCTGTATTTTTTTTTTAGTTGTGTACTTATTACTAATGTAAATATTCCTATTTTTTTATGTGCTAGACATTTGCTTGTCCAAAGTGTACATATATTCCGTTTATATAGTAGTCACGTGACTCCTGAGAATGTTTACCTTTGCATTGTCTAAAACAGGTCTAAGTTCCAGTGAACCTTAAAGGGATAGTAATACTTCGTTTTAACTTTATTTTATTTTGTAGGCATTAAAAAAACATGAAGAATGATATAAGTCTTATCTCTCAAACCTTTATGGTTTATGAGATATTCACAAGCAAAGTTCCCCTCCCCGCCCCTTTTTCCTAGTGTAAGCCATCTCTTCTCAGATGTGAGTCTGGTTGTATGACAGTACAGATAACAGAAGGGGACAGTTTTCTTTGTATGAAAACAATGAAAGCCCTTCCCCCCCTTGACAAGGTTTTCAGCTTTTTCCATTATCTTAATTGAAGATTGTCCCTCTCTGCAGTCTACCTGGGCATCTCCCTTCTGATCTGGTTGAAGAGGGGGGGGACACTTTGTTTGTGAATATCTCTTAAACCATAAAGGTTTCAGAGATAAGACTTATATCATTCTTCATGTTTTTTTAATGCCTACAAAATAAAATAAAGTTAAAATGAAGTATTACTATCCCTTTAAAGGGATAGTAATAATTCGTTTTAACTTTATTTTGTAGGCATTAAAAAAAAAAATGAAGAATGTCTTATCTCTCAAACCTTTGTTTTAAGATATTCACAAACAAAGTATCCCCCCTGTTCAACCAGATCAGAAGGGAGGTGCCCAGGTAGACTGCAGAGACGGACAATCTTCAATTAAGATAAGGGAAAAAGCTGAAAAACTTGTCAAGGAGGGAAGGGCTTTCATTGTTTTCATACAAAGAAGATTGTCCCCTTCCGTTATCTGTCTGGTCTTACAACCAGTTTCACATCTGAGAAGAGATGGCTTACACTAGGTAAAAGGGGAGGGGAAACTTTGCTTGTGAATATCTCACCTCATAAAGGTTTGAGAGATAAGACTTATATCATTCATGTTTTTTTAATGCCTACAAAATAAGTTAAAATGAAGTATTACTATCCCTTTAACCTTGAAATTGTATGCAGTCTAGCTTACAAGCACGTGTCCACTAACAGCATGATGCTTAACATGGCTTAAATAGTGTAAATGTGCTAAAAAAAAATGTAGTTTTTAAAAAAACTTAAATCTGAACTACCACCTGACACAATCTTTAGCTTCACCAAGTCCCCATCTGACGACTAGCTGCTTAGTAGCGCTAGTTACCAGAATAATTACCTTATTTATAGGGTTGCACCGATGCCGATACCAGCATTTGCGCGAGTACTTGTACTCGCGCAAATGCGGCCGATGCCAGCACCGATACCCTGTGTCAGGGTCGGTGCTGCAAAGAGGGAGCCCAGGGAGCTGCTCACAATGCTCCCCGGTCACCTCTCACTCCTGCAGCATCGGAGCATTGCCGTGGGTTACCATGGCAACGCTCCGATGCTGAGCTCTGCCGGGGCACGCGAGAGAACAGCGAGCACCCGGCAGAGGAGGCTAAGGGAGGCAAGATGGGGCAGCGGGTGTTGAAAGAGGCAGAGAGTGGGGTCAAGAGGAAGAGAGGCAAAAGGAGGGGGGCCAAGAAGAGGCAAAAGGAGGGGGGATCAGGAGAGAGAGAGAGGCAAAAGGGTAGGATCAAGAGTCAAGGAGGGGGAGAAAGGGGGATCAAAACAGAGAAAAAGCCAAGGCAAAAGGAGACTCAAGATGGGGAGAATGAAGCAAAAGGTGGGAATCAAGTGGGGGAGAGAGTCAAAAGGGGAGTATTAAGAGGTGTGTGTGTATATCCTTTTTTTTTTTTTTTTTTTTTTTTTTTTTTTTTTTCTTTTTTTTGCTTGCGGTCATTTGCCAGTTTTCCAAGTACCTAAAGCATATAGGTACCTGGGAAAACTGGCAAATGACCGCAAAAAAAGTATTGGTAATTGGTCTTCAAAAATTGGTATCGGTGCATCTCTACTTATTTAATAGATTTCTGCTCTCTTCCATGGGTGACAAGCAGGACGGAGCGCGGACATCTTGCCATTGTGACGTCCGTGGTCCAGCGCTGTCAGTCCCAGCCCTATCTAGGAGGCATTGCTAGAAGCCATTTGGCTCCGGCTGGGACTGACAGCGCTGGACCACGGACGTCACAATGGCAAGATGTCCGCACTCCGTCCTGCTTGTCACCCATGGAAGAGAGCAGAAATCTATTAAATAAGGTAATTATTCTGGCAACTAGCGCTACTAAGCAGCTAGTTGCCTGATGGGGACTTGGTGAAGCTAAAGATTGTCGGGTAGTAGTTCTGCTTTAACTTCATATTGGAAGTGCTGGTTTTATTTCTTCCCTTGACTGAGTCCCTACTTAAGAGTTGTAGTTGACAGCAGGTTAATCCGGTCCCTGAGCAAGCGGAGGCTGATCAGCAGAGTAGAGATGGCATAATAGAAGAGATCCTTCACTGAAATGGTCTTCTACGTATGCTTGGTTTGCTCTGCTGGAGAGCCTCCGCCAGTCCCAGGACCTGATTCTCCTGCTGTCAGCTAGAATTCTGACTTCAGGGGAGAGGGAACTTTGAAAGCTATCTCTCATCTCAAAGGTTTGAGATGCCGCTGGGTGCATGTAACTCAGTTTTTTACTGGCTACAAGATGCAGCATAGTAATTAAGTATTACTGTCACTTTAATGTGGCACCAGTCCCCCTACACAGCTTCTAGTTTTGCCAACTTAGGATAATGGATGAATTGACAATGACTAGGGTTGTACCGATACTGGTATTGGTGCCGATACCAGCATTTGCGCGAGTACTTGTACTCGCGCAAATGCGGCCGATGCCAGCACCGATACCCTGTGTCAGGGTCGGTGCTGCAGAGAGGGAGCCCGGGGAGCTGCTCAATGCTCCCCAGTCACCTCTCACTCCTGTAGAGTCGGATTGTTGCCGCGGGTTACCATGGCAACGCTCCGACGCTGACCTCTGCCGGGGCTCGCGAGAGAACAGCGAGCACCCGGCAGAGGAGAGTAAAGGAGGCAGGATGGGGCAGGGGGTGGTGAAAGAGGCAGACAGTGGGGTGAAGAGGGAGAAAAAGTCAAAAGGAGGAAGAATCAGGAGACCAAAGGAGGGGGGCCAAGAAGAGGGGTGATCAGGAGGGAGAGAGGCAAAAGGGTGAGTCAAGGAGGAGTGGGAGAAAGGGGGATCAAAAGCCAAGACAAAAGGGGGCTCAAGGGGGTAGAATGAAGCAAAAGGTGGGAGAGTCAAAAAGGGAGAATCAAGAGAGAGGTGTGTGTGTGTGTGTGTGTGTGTGTGTGTGTGTGTGTGTGTGTGTGTGTGTGTGTGTGTGTGTGTGTGTGTGTGTGTGTGTGTGTGTGTGTGTGTGTGTGTGTGTGTGTGTGTGTGTGTGTGTGTGTGTGTGTGTGTGTGTGTGTGTGTGTGTGTGTGTGTGTGTGTGTGTGTGTGTGCCAGTCAAGCCATAAGACTTGCTTTTCCCAAAGAAATCACACTTTTGCAGTGGTGTTACTACTGCAAGGGATTCTGGGTAGGCATATGCAAATAAGCTTAGCAAGGAATCACCTATCGCCTCAAATTCCACTTTATACATGGATTCCTCAGAGTATGTGCATGCTGAGTAACAGCTTTAAGACACAACTCAGGATGTCAAATTTTGTTTAGCATTGTATCTACCACCCACCAAATTCAGGTGGAAGGGGTTTTCATTCACTTTTTTTCCCCACCATAACCTTTTCAGTTTGTGAATATATATATATATATATATATATATATATATATATATATATATAATATATATATATATATATATATGTATTGGTGCATCTCTAACAATGACTTAATATTAAGATGCCACTAGCTCTTCAAAATCCAGAAGAGTAAAATGTGTTCCATGTTTAACATTTGGATTAGTAATGCTTCCTCTTGTCCATGCTACTCTAGAAAGTACATTAATCTGGAAGCTGTGGTTTGTTACATATAGTGCTATATTTCAATATTTATAGTTTAGTAGTTAA
This sequence comes from Rhinophrynus dorsalis, assembly GCA_037306005.1. NCBI lineage: Eukaryota > Metazoa > Chordata > Amphibia > Anura > Rhinophrynidae > Rhinophrynus > Rhinophrynus dorsalis. The sequence continues at coordinate 338,572,501 of CM074720.1, read as the reverse complement.
AGCCATTCAAACCAAAAGTATCCCCCTTCTGGCCGCCTTCATCAGATCTGGAATCCTTTTGTGGGACTTGATGGATGCCGCGAGGGACAATCTTTACTCGGTAAGTATAAGCAAAATTCTGTCTTCTTGAAGGAGGGCTGGATTTTCTTTCTTACTGAAGATTGTCCATTGCCTTGCTCCATCCAGACCAGACTGAGTCAGTGATGCAGGGATAGGGGGTGGGAGGGGGATCCTTTCAGCTTGAATTGCAAAACTGTAAGTAATGAAATATAGTGCCCTCTTCAAAAAAAAAAAAAAAAAAAAAAGACTTGGACCTACATTTTAATAGATGTATTGCTTTAAGCAAATCAGTAATTTTGGCACATGTAGGTCTTGTAAGTTAACATTTTCTTTTTTATTCTTCACAGCAGTTCTGTGGTGTTCTTGGTCACACATTTATGGAGTTTCTGAAGGGCAGTGGAGACTACTGCCAGGCCCAGCATGACATCTATGCAGACAAGTGAACTGTAAACCAATACTGCTCCACCAAGAAACCCTTATAAGAGTGGTCAGCCTGTAAAAGTGTTGGCTTGTTTGACAGCGCAGTTACATAAAGGGGCAGAAATCTGGATGGGGTAAAGCTCTGTGCGCTGAATTTTTTTTTTTTTTTTTTTTTGCCTTACTGGATTGAAGATTTGCTGCTTTTCATAAGGAGGTTAATTTTGCTTCCATTCAAGCAAGCACTGAGAATTTTACGTGGAGTAGCAAAGCCATCTTCAGTTTTAAGCTTACATTTTTTTCCTCTACCTTATTGCTCACTTTTGATTAAAAAAATAATAATAAAATAAAGGAAAATGGCCCGAATGAATCGCCCAGCTCCTGTGGAAATAACCTACAAGAACATGAGATTTTTAATCACACATAATCCAACCAATGCAACGCTAAATAAATTCATAGAGGTAAGCCTTAAGCCAGGACTTTGACAGTCTAGAAGCATAGATAATGCAAATATGTGCTTTTCATTTAAATAACCAGTCTAGGGTAGTAACTGTATTGTGTTTAGGCTACCACAATTGCCTATGCCTGATACTATATACCTTTAAGTGTTTTTCTTTAAAACAGTTAAGATCTGCTGCTGTAAAATCTACCTTCCCTTCTATTCTCCTTTATCCTCTGGTAGCATTTAAGTTTAGAATGTGTTTCAGGGATGCAATCTTAAAGGGATTGTAATATTTAAAATGTTGTAAGGTTTATCCCCTCGAGTAAAATGGGGTACTCACACTGCTGAAAGGCTTTATTCAAAAGTTATTACGGCACACTTTAATTTTTTTTTCTTAGTTATAGTATCAGTGGCATGATTCTACAGTGGGGCACTATTGCTACACCAACCTATGGAGATGTATAGTCAACTGAACAGAATTTTTATAAGATGGTGTCGCAACAGTACCACTACAGTTTCAGGCCACTGATACTAGACCTAAATTCATGTTTGAATGGTTACAAATCAATGTAGTCTTCTAAATCTGCTCAAGGATAAGAGCCTAAAGCTTTTGACAACGTGGCCTTGACAGAGGCGGCTAAAATCCAAAAGTTGTCTGCATTTGACTCAAACTGTGCATGGAATGTGTGAAAGGAATCTGGCAGCATATCCCTCCCCAGCTAAAGGAATTCCTAGGGTGGATGAAATCCTCCATGAATTACTTTTTCATGCACAAATGTATATGTATAGTATCCTATATAATAATTCGCTAGGAAGTTTGTCACGATGCAGTCATGCGCAGTAGACTGCCTGCATTCGAGCAGTCTCTACTGAGCATGATTGAATCACATGAGTGATGTGATGCAAGACTGCATCACGTGGAGCATTGAGGTAGTGGCCTCTCAACCCTTTCAGTGGCAGAGGGGTAGCCCTCTTGCACTCAAAGGGTTAACATTACCCAGACATTGGCCCATGTACACAGTCCTTTACACTAGTGTGTGAATAATAAAATATATATACATGTGTCTATTAAAGATGCACTTTTTTTTTTTTTTTTTTTGGGGGGTGGGGTTATTTTTAAATCCGCATATGGTTATAGAATATATAGCATTCAGTCATTCTTCTAGTTAGCATAGTAACAGAATGACTTTACGGGGGGGGGGGGGAATAAACCCTAAAACTTTTCTATCCCTTTTTAATGTTTCAATGAAGTAATATGGAGCATATGCAATATGATCTCCTGAAAGAGGGACTTGGCAGAGGGAAACTTGACGTATGAATGAAGTCTTATCCAGTCCCTGTTTAACCCCTTAACCATGGTGGTCCCGGGTTGAACTTCCCATAAGGACCCATGACCGTCCTGGTGGTTTACTTTTAAAAGATCTCTCACAAAAGAGCGTGTGACCATTTAACATGTTCACCATGTTGCCACCATAATAGTGGTGACATGAGAATCTCGCACTGCATGACAGCACAAGTTTGTCGCCTACATAATATGTAACTGAGTTGTAGAATATACCACCTGCTGTTAATTGTTTCCCTTTCCTGTGTTCATTGCTTCCTCTTCCCCTGTAGATCGCTTTTCTCCCTCTGTTAATTTTTTTTGTATTCCTCATCCTCCTATTGTTTCCCAAGCTCCCCACCAGTAAAGTAAAACTGAGGAATGGGAGGAACAAAATTCTAGTCCAGTAAATCTTAGATACCTGCCTTGTGGAGGGGAGCTTGTTGTCCAAGGTTCTTGTTGCCCGAAGGACTGAGGCTTTATCTGAATCAAAATTCCCCTTAGTTGCACATGACTTTTAGTGTACTGATATACTGTAATTCCTGCTACTTGCAACTTTCTGACCTTGCCAAAATTGCTTATTTATTTTTTTTTAATAGGAACTTAAAAAGTATGGGGTTACTACAGTAGTGAGAGTATGTGAAGCCACTTACGACACTGCACTGGTGGAGAAAGAAGGCATTCAGGTTTTGGTACGTATTTGTCCACTTATTCCCTCTTCCCTCAAAACATTCAAATCCAAAATATAGTATTGCAACTAGTCTTGCATGTACAAATTTTTAGCATATTGAGACAAGGAAGCAAATATAGTATAGGGCTTTTTCCTTTCGTGAGTAATGAGACTGCCAGAGTAAAATTACTTTAAGTGGCCAGATCTCCATTAATTTGTATTCTCTAGGTTATGTAAGTCACCAAACCAGTTCTCCATAGAATGTTTTAACTTTTTGGAAGTAAATGCATGGTCCTTCACTTACTGGTTTGAACTGGTAACATTTTGAATAAATCTGAGTGCTCCTTTATAAAAGGGGTTTAAAGTTGTTACAATGTCTTGTTCTTATTACTAGAGTATTTGATATTGACATCACATCACAGCCTTGTTTCCCTGATAGCCAAAGTAACACTAAACTGCTTGACACTCCTTCCCAGTCTGGTAGCTACCCCATAAGTTTTTCTCAGTGCTGCTCCTGCTGGACCCAGTAGCCTCTGTAGATGACAAAATGGATGGTGGGGGTAGAAAACCAGAGCAGGAGCAATGCAGTGTAGACACCAGACCTGGTAAGCAGGGTAAAGGGAATATATTGCAGTGAAAGGGGCACAAGTAGGTGGCTTTGAGAAAGGGGGACACCAGTTCACCAGTCACTGAAGGTGAAGAGGGTGATAACTCTCTGCAGAGAAGGGAACACAATATCTAGTATCTCAGATGCAGACTTTCATCAATACTAGGTCTGTGCAACAACTAGCTTCTAAATAACTGTTCAGCTTAAGTGGGTTGTGGAGCCTTAGCAACTGAAATTATTATTGGATGAGCATTAAAATCCTATCTGGGTTGATACACCTCTAGACCTATGTATTTACATGGTTGCTCATTTGCTGAAAGCTACATCCTCCAGTTATGAAAAACGCTTGACATGGTCAGGAAGTTAGTTGCCATATCAGGTTGGCCTTTAACTGCCCTGTTTTAGCTAACTCCAGGAAATCTTTTGTAGTTCTATCCCTTAAAGCGGAACTTTCACCTAAGCACAAGTTTGCTTTAATCCATTTATTATACTGATTGTAACTGTGCTGGGTTTTGTAGTTTACAAAAACACAAAAACCGAAGTTTGAGGGTTTACCTTGTCCCTCTTGACATCTTATTCTGATCGGCACAATTTGTGCCGATGAGAATAAAGGAGAGATCCTCCTCCCTGCTGGTCTGTCATTAAGCTGGAGAACTCTCATTGGCACAGATTGATATGTAGCCAATGAGTACTCCAGCTTACTGACAGACCAGGATCTCCTGTATTCTCATTGGCAAGATGGTGCGGATCAGAATGAGGAGAAGAGGAATAAAGTTAACCCTCAAACTTCATTTCTATCGCCTTTTTTAAAAACAAAACCCAGCACAGTTAGAATCTGTATAAGTGGATTAAAGCAAACTTGTGCTTAGGTGAAGGTTCTGCTTTAAAGAACACCATATTGCTCTAAATTGGCTTAAAGGGATAGTAATACTTTGTTTTATCTATTTTTATTTTGTAGGCATTAAAAAAAACATGAACGATATAAGTCTTATCTCTCAAACCTTTATGGTTTAAGAGATTCACAAGCAAAGTATCTCTCCTCTGTTTAACCAGATCAGAAGGGAGGTGCCCAGGTAGACTGCAGAGAGGGACAATCTTCAATTAAGATGAGGGGAAAAAGCTGAAAAACTTGTCAAGGGGGGCAGGGCTTTCATTGTTTTCATTGTAAGAAGAATGTCCCCTTCTGTTGTCTGTCTGGTCTTACAACCAGATTCACATCTGAGAAGAGATGGCTTACACTAGGTGAAAGGGGCAGGAGGGGAAAATTTGCTTGTGAATAGCTCTTAAACCATAAAGGTTTGAGAGATAAGACTTAAATCATTCTTCATGTTTTTTTTAATGCCTACAAAATAAAATAGTTAAAATGAAGTGTTACTATCCCTCTAAACCATTGGCCAAGCAATGGGCAGAGGGCTGCCACCCCCCCCAGCAAGCTCATGCTGCTAAAACTGGCCTGAAGTTGGCACTCAAACTACCTCAGTCCTCACACTAGTCACAAGTATTTCCAGTAGAGGAACATGACTGAGTTCAGGGGGTTATCTTGTTGCTCAAACTTACAGCACAGATTTTCTAATGCAGAGCTCCATGTAATCGTAGCAAACTCGCTAATTTTCATGAAGGATCATGGTACCCATAACCCACAAACTCGAGTGGTGTTCCAAGAAACTTGTGGTAACAAAGGCAAAGGTCTTCCAGCACTGGTCTTAAGTGTGGACATTTCCGGTTTCAAAATTAAATGGTATAGATGTGATTGTTGTCATGGTACCTTGCTAAGATCTAACATAAATGTGAAGGTTGCTAATAAACTGTACCTTCCCCCCCCCCCCCCCCCCTTCAAGATTTTTCTTAATGGATGTTAGTTTATGGCTGTCCTCTTTTTTTTTTTTTTTTTTTTTTTAAGCTTTCAGCTTCATGAAGTTGTGGGAAGGGGTGTTTTTGACAAGGGAAATATTCAGTGGCTTAACATGTCTTTCTAAATTGATGCAGAGAAGTCTAGTCTCCACTCAAACAGCAAATATCTGCTGTTTCAAGAGTCCTATTTCTCAGCTGACTGCACTACAGTTTCACCTGTGGCATTCTTCTGTGGAGCTTTGTATCGACGGGACATGGGCATAACTTGAGTCTCGTGCGAAAACCCTTAGTTGGCACCTAAGGGTAAACTAGTGCTAGAATGGAAAGCTTTATAACCCTCTAGACTTGGCCCTGTGACTGCTGTCTGGTTGGAGATGGGAGCCAGTGGTGAAGAGTACTATCTATAATAAAAGTACTTATATCCCAATTTCTTCCTATGCCTCTTTCCTTCTACATGCCCATGGCACACCCTCTGTATATAGCATTTTCAGCACATAATCTTTTGAATGCAGTTGTGCAAGGCTGCAACTTGGTCCTCTGTGCACATCTTTGCAAAACACTGTTGTGTTTATGTTCTGGCTTTGGCATGAAGGTCCTTCAGGCAATCCTGTCTAAGGACCTAACTCTTCCTGAGCCTGGTTAGCTCTTGATGTGTGCTGTGTTCATTTCAGTGTCCTTGAAACTTGGTTTGGGCTGTTTCTAGTCCTGGATAGTCCTAGGGAACTCCAGTATCATGGGGACCAGCACTAGGTCCTTTATAGTACTACCTCTGGGAGCCTACTGTCAGTATATCCCATGGTACTTGGACGAAAGAGGATTTTAGTCTTACTTTGTTAAAGCCTTTTCTTAGTCTGTATGGAACACAGCTCTCCCACCCAGAGAGATACCTCTTGATCTTGCCTGTCTGCTTGTGGGAGTTCCTTTAGGGTCTTTTCTCATAGCTTATCTTCTCTGTTCTATACTAGTGAGCTTGTCTCGTATCAAAACTTTAGGCAGGGGCTTGGGTCAGCCTGTAGAGGGAAGGGAAGGCTCCACCCTCAAGACCTTCTCTTCTGCACTGTTCCGCTTTCCAAAGGAAGCTCAAATACACCATGGTATGTGTTCCATATGGACTAAGAGAAAAGGTGTAAACAGTCAGACTAAAATACTATTCTATATACAACAGTGTGTTAATTTCAAACCAATGAGGGTTTTGTAGCATAACTTGACCAAAATATGTTTAAGCTTGCTTACCATTCCAAGACTAGGAACAGTCTTTATTTCTGTGTCTGTTGCTATAGGGGTTGGGATGGACATATAAAGTCTTAAAAGGATAGTAACATTTAAAATGTGGAGAAAGAAGAAGAAAAGATTGTAGTGTTTATCCCCCAAGTAAAACAAGGGTGCTCCCACCTTTTTGAAAGGTGTTGGTCAATGGTGTTTACAGCTCAAACTTGAATTTTTTTTTTTTTTTTTTTTTTTGCCATTTCAGTGGCCTGGAATTGTACAATGGTGCTGTTGCTTAGGCCCTCTCGTCAGTTCACCTTAAATCTCCATTGGATGGTGTAGCAACATCGCCACCGTACAACTTCAGGTCACTGAGATACTGCACCTATACAAGCTTGAGCTGCAATAACATTGGCAGTGCAAATATCTTTGTTCTCCAGCGATAAACCTACAACATAGGTTTTACATTAAGTATTTCTATCATTTTTAAAGTGTGGTATCAGTCATGCAACAGAATAATCATAAAGAATGAATAGTTAAGAGGCAGCTAGGTACAAATGGACAATCTTTGTTTAGGGTTTTAACCCCTAAAGGACCACCAGGTCTAGGAATGGGGTGCTTTAGAGGACCACTGCACTTTCCTTTACTTGTCAGGACTGTTGACAGTCCTAAATGTCCAGGCACGTGACTGTCCTTGCACGTCACGTGGCAAGGGGTTAACTGTTCCTTACTTGGCTGTGCAGAAGCTTCATAAGCTGGCTTTTGTGTGTACCGCTGCTTTCTAATGGCTACTGTATGTATGAAAGAGCAAGTGTACATTAAAGCCTTATACTTCTGTTTACAAAGAGGGGGTTACTCTGTTGCATCTAGTCTGTTATACTAGAGCTGTCCAATTCTGCCTTTCATATAAAGAAAACTTTCTTTTCAAACAAATCATATGTTGGACCCAGGTAAGTGGTACTAGTACTGAGATGGCTGATAAGATCGCGCTTTTTCCCTTTCAAGGAAGCATGTGGCTTGTCTACAATTTCTTCCACTTTTATTCCCAGTTGTACAACTAGGGTGTGTTTCATCTATACCATATAATTTTTTTTTTTTTTTTTTTCTTTAGGACTGGCCATTTGATGATGGTGCACCACCATCCAACCAGATTGTAGATGATTGGTTAAATCTTCTGAAAATCAAATTCCGTGAAGAGCCGGGCTGCTGCATTGCTGTTCACTGCGTGGCTGGTCTTGGGAGGTAACTTGTATAATTTATCTTAAAATGTCTGGGCTGCATAAAATGTATTCAGTATTAAAGGGATAGTAATCTTTGCTATAAAGTAGATCTGTCTTCTCTACTGTAAAACTAGCAAATTGCACTAGTTAACAACCAACTTTTATGTAGTTCTAAAGATATTGTAAGATCCCCTTTCTGGCTTCAAGGGAGGCATGAAGATTGTCACTCTCTGCACCTGTCCAGTCCCAGTACCAGATTACAGCTCTGAGGGGAGTTGGCCAAAAAGGGCAGGAGGGGGATCCTTTTTTACTTGTAAAATCTCTGAAACTACATAATCTCGAACTACATAAAAGTATTAAACATATTATGCCGGACATTACTATCCCTTTAAGACGGTGGATAAATGTAGGGCAGCACAGCTTAAGTGCTCTGTGTAGTCTGCAGGAAAGTCGGCATTTGTTTCATGCTCTGCTCCTGCCTGGAATTGCTTTATTCGTGTTTTGATTAAAATTACTCCAGTACTCTTGTTTACTAGGCTGTGGCACATTTTCTTTTGCAGTGGGAACAAAACATCCACTCTTCACCATTGAGTATAAACACTGTACCCAGGGCCGGCCCAAAACATTGTGCTGCCTGGGTCCAAGGATGAAATGCTGCCCCCCCCCCCCCCCAAACTACACCCACCAAAACACTCCCATATGGCTGCTCTAAGCAAATTTAACCCTTTGAGTGCAGGGGTGTGCATTGCAATGCACTGCATACCCCTCTGGTACACTAAGGGTTAAGCCCCAGGTCTTTCAAAGCCAACCAACTCCCCTGGTTACATTCCCTGTGCAGTTAGTATAATGTGAAGACAAATGGAAGAACTGCACATTTTAGAAAATATTTTAAAACTGTCCACTTTTTTTTTTTTTTTTTTTATACAATTGCAGCAGTGTTAGATAGCAATCTTTCACATAGGACACCACTTTAACCGTACAGGAGCAGAAATCCCTGGTTATGAAATTGTTTAAGTGGTGTCCTATGTGAAAGATTGCTATCTAACTCTGCTGCAGATGAAAAAAAAAAAATGGACAGTTATAAAATAGCATCTCTCGCTCTCCATGCCACCCATGTCGCTCTCCATCAGCCCCCTCCCCCCGGAGACACCCAGCCAAGCGCGCTTGCTGTCAGTGATTAGTCTGGCTCAGTCTCAGTGAGGCTGAGCCACACTAATTACTGTCACAGCAGGCGCACCGCTCTTTGTCCTGTGCCGTGTTGACAGACCCCAGACAGCTGGCTGACATACAGTGGGTGGCAAATTGCTGCCCCAGTCAAAGTGCCGCCTGGGTCCATTGACCCACTGGGACCCATGTTAGGGCCGACCCTGACTGTACCACTCACCTTTACCAGCATATTCCAGCTTCAGGAAGGCTGAAAAGACTCTTCCATTTTCAAAAATCTTAATTGTCATTTTTAAATAGCTATCAAACATGTATAGTCTCTAAAACCCAGTGCTATGCTTGGGATATGTCCCTCCTGCTTCTCTGGAAGCAGAACTGGTAAAAATCCAGTGGTTACACTGTAGAGCATTAACTGTTACTATCTGGGTTGCTTACATTTCTGAGGTGGACATTAGCATTTGCAGCCTTGCCCTTGGGCACAAACTTCACTGTTGCACACTCCACCAGAGGTAGGTTCTGGCTTTTAATCCTGGCAGTACATGGAAAGTCTCCTCACATGTGACTGAACTGAAGCTGGAAGCATGTGGTCAATTTGACACCTGTTCTTCTCATTGGTCCACTGAAGTTTAGTGTAGCTCCTTGGCACCTTTGGTCTGAGACTTGGAGAGGGCTGTGATCCTGGATATTTGCCTTTTAGGATTTTTTGTTAAATGTGTGGTTTTTGTTTTTTCCTCTTCAGAGCTCCTGTACTGGTTGCCCTTGCACTCATTGAATGTGGAATGAAGTACGAAGATGCAGTGCAGTTTATAAGGCAGTAAGTATTCAGAATATCTAAAGTTCTAGTGACAAATGCTACACTGGTATTGTCTTTATTTCTAGTCCAGAGTCTCTACTGATTTCTTCCTGTATTCCATTGCAATTCATATATCCATACATCTTTACTTCTGTGGCAATCGGGAAGATCAAACAAGGGATAACAATGTATCCACTGCAATGTAAATTAGGACTTGGTATCCCTTTTGACAGAAGGAAGACTAAGTCCTTGTACACTCACTTTACATTACAGCCAAGCATTGTTAGATCACAATGCTACATGTTCAGTCATTTTGGCTGTAGCTTTTAAGAGACTATAAAACAAGTGTTAATCAGCTGCACATAGCCTGTGCCAAACTGTAAACGGTCAGTGCCTATTAAAAAAAAAATATATATATATATTATTATACTATACAGTGGGGCAAAAAAGTACTTAGTCAGCCACCAATTGTGCAAGTTCTCCCACTTAAAAAGATGAGGCCTGTAATTTTCATCATACGTACACTTCAACTATGAGAGACAGAACGAGACAAAAAAAATCCATAAAATCACATTGTCTGATTTTTAAAGAATTTATTTGCAAATTATGGTTGAAAATAAGTATTTGGTCAATAACAAAAGTTTCATATCAATACTTTGTTATATACCCTTTGTTGGCAATGACAGAGGTCAAACGTTTTCTGTAAGTCTTCACATGGTTTTCACACACTGTTGCTGGTATTTTGGACCATTCCTCCATGCAGATCTCCTCTAGAGAAGTGATGTTTTGGGGCTGTCGCTGGGCAACATGGACTTTCAACTCCCTCCAAAGGTTTTCTATGGGGTTGAGATCTGGAGACTGGCTAGGCCACTCCAGGACCTTGAAATGCTTCTTATGAAGCCACTCCTTCGTTGCCCGGGCGGTGTGTTTGGGATCATTGTCATGCTGAAAGACCCAGCCATGTTTCATCTTCAATGCCCTTGCTGATGGAAGGAGGTTTTCAATCAACATCTCACGATACATGGCCCCATTCATTCTTTCCTTTACATGGATCAGTCGTCCTGGTCCCTTTGCAGAAAAACAGCCCCAAAGTATGTTTCCACCCCCATGCTTCACCGTAGGTATGGTGTTCTTTGGATGCAACTCTGCATTCTTTCTCCTCCAAACACGACGAGTTGAGTTTTTACCAAAAAGTTCTACTTTGGTTTCATCTGACCATATGACATTCACCCAATCCTCTTCTGGATCATCCAAATGCTCTCTAGCAAACTTCAGACGGGCCCCGGACATGTACTGGCTTAAGCAGGGGGACACGTCTGGCACTGCATGATTTGAGTCCCTGGCGGCGTACTGTTACTGATGGTAGCCTTTGTTACTCTGGTCCCAGCTCTCAACAGGTCATTCACTAGGTCCCCCCGTGTGGTTCTGGGATTTTTGCTCACCGTTCTTGTGATCATTTTGACACCACGGGGTGAGATCTTGAGTGGAGCCCCAGATCAAGGAAGATTATCAGTGGTCTTGTATGTCTTCCATTTTCGAATAATTGCTCCCATAGTTGATTTCTTCACACCAAGCTGCTTGCCTATTGCAGATTCAGTCTTCCCAGCCTGGTGCAGGTCTACAACTTTGTTTCTGGTGTCCTTTGACAGCTCTTTGGTCTTGGCCATAGTGAAGTTTGGAGTGTGACTGTTTGAGGTTGTGGACAGGTGTCTTTTATACTGATAACAAGTTCAAACAGGTGCCATTAATACAGGTAATGAGTGGAGGACAGAGGAGACTCTTAAAGAAGTTACAGGTCTGTGAGAGCCAGAAATCTTGCATGTTTGTAGGTGCCCAAATACTTATTTTACCAAGGAATTTACCAATGAATTCATTAGAAATCCTACAATGTGATTTCCTGTATTCTTTCCCCCCCATTCTGTTTCTCATAGTTGAAGTGTACCTATGATGAAAATTACAGGCCTCTCATCTTTTTAAGTGGGAGAACTTGCACAATTGGTGACTGACTGACTGTGTGTGTGTATAAAAATCTTCTCTTGCTGTCAATGTGTCTTAAATCAAATTTCTCTTGCATCCAATATGGAACACAGGTACCTTTTGGGTTGAGTCCCTCCTAGGGGACAAGGCACATCACAAAAGGCAGGGTCCCCACACCCATTAACTACCAGAATTGTCCTGCAAGCTGGAATAGCAGACATCCTTAGTTTCTTGGGTTATGGGACAAGTTCACAAGTGTTTTGTGGACTTTCTTCCAAATTTTCCCTTATGATAGGGTCTCAAGACTGTCCTCCCCTATGGTGGTAACCTGAAGACAGAAGGTGAAGTTTTCTGATTATGGATGCCCTGGCTGCCTTAATTCATGCACAGGGCATCTATTTAACACTGTCTGTACAGCTTCCTCCTCAAGGCTCCTTCAGGGAGCTCTTGAAACACCATGTCAGACTGCATCATGGCTGGGTTCTAAACCTGCAAAAGCCTTAAACTCCCTACCAGGTTCCTGTCTTCCTGGGCATGAGGTTTGACACCTGTTGGATCTTCCTTCTGGAATAGATTCAGTTTCTGTTTCAGGACTTCTCAGGCACTGGCCAGGGGCTTATGAAGATGTTAGGTTGTTTGGTGTCTGCCCTAGATGCAATCCTATGCAAGTAAACTCCAGATGGACATTCTCATGTCTTGGTCCAGGAATCCAGACCACTCTATTGGCTTCCTCTCAGGAGGATCGCTGGTGTCTACATCTGCCTAACCTAGAGCAGACAGGCCCTTTGTGATCCCAGAGTGGGCTTTGATCACCAGAGATGCCAGCCTGAGGGGCAGGAATGGTCCTGAGACACTGGTTCAGTCTCAGTCAAGAATCTATCCATAAAGATACCTGAACTCTGGGTTCTCCTTCACTGGTCCCAGTCTTTCATGGGTTTCTGGGTAAACATGTTCTTGGATGTGGCATGGAGGGAGGTGAAGGATCACCTCAGTTGGGTGGAGAGCAGCATCCCTGCCATCACAGCTGTTTAACATTCCAGGAGTAGAAAATATCATGGCAGACTGTTGCTGAGACTTGGATCCAGTAAAACTAGAAACTCCACCCAGAAGTGTGTTTACCTGATACTCCAGTAGTGGGAAGTACCAGTGGCCTTATGGCAAACAGGAAAGTTCTGATCCGTTCAAACAACGGATCCGCTGTCTTTTGCAGTGAATGCGATGACCATTCTGTGGTGCAGTAATATTGTCTGTCCGTCCCCCGACTTTCTCATTCCTGTGGTGATCAGGAACATATGGAGTGTGGAGATTGTCATCCTGATTGCTCCTTATTGGCCCAGGAGGGGGTGTGGTTTACAGACCTGGTCATCTTATCTGTTCAGGATCCAGTCAGTCTCCCTCCAAGCCAAACCTGATGTACCTGGGTCACCAGTGGTACAAGGATGTGGAGACTGCATGGCTCTTAAAGCAGATTTTTCTCACTGACAAGGTCATGTCCACTGATCCAGGGTCAAAAGCCAGTCTCAAAGGCATACCATAGGGTATGGTCCATCTTTCACAAGTGGTGTATGGACAAAAACCTGTCACAGCAGGTTTTTCAGCTTTGGCGTGAACAAGGAACTCTTAAGTTCCCTTAAGGTTCAGATCTCCGGACTCTGGTCTTTCGGAGACTCATTGCTGTCATTCTGGATGTCAATGTGTTTCTCCAAGGCAGGTGGCTCATGCTTTCCCTTCATTCAAGGATCACATTCCTCTTTGGGACATAAAAGCTGGCCCTGGGGGTTTTGCAGGGGCCACTTTTTTAATAAATTTCTGTACCAGTTGTTTTCCACCTGGCAGTTGTCTGTAGCTCCTGAGTTACAGGCTTTCTTGTAAATAGCTGTTTTGGGCATTTCATCAGGGTAGTACAATACTCTGTACCCTGGAGTTTCTCTCCTCCCCCCCCCCCCTTCTCTCTCCTCCCCCCCCTTCTCTCTTCTCCTCCCCCCCTTCTCTCTTCTCCTCCCCCCCTTCTCTTCTCCCCCCTTCTCTTCCCCCCCTTCTCTTCCCCCCCTTCTCTTCTCCCCCCTTCTCTTCTCCCCCCTTCTCTTCTCCCCCCTTCTCTTCTCCCCCCTTCTCTTCTCCCCCCTTCTCTTCTCCCCCCTTCTCTTCTCCCCCCTTCTCTTCTCCCCCCTTCTCTTCTCCCCCCTTCTCTCCCCCTCTTCTCCTTCTCTCCCCCTCTTCTCCTTCTCTCCCCCTCTTCTCCTTCTCTCCCCCCTTCTCTTCCCCTCTTCTCCCCCCTTCTCTCTTCTCCCCCCTTCTCTCTTCTCCCCCCTTCTCTCTTCTCCCCCCCTTCTTCTCCCCCCTTCTCCTTCTCTCCCCCCTTCTCCTTCTCTCCCCCTCTTCTCCTTCTCTCCCCCTCTTCTCCTTCTCTCCCCCTCTTCTCTCCCCCTCTTCTCTCCCCCTCTTCTCTCCCCCTCTTCTCTCCCCCTCTTCTCCTCCCCCCTTCTCCTCCCCCCTTCTCCTCCCCCCTTCTCCTCCCCCCTTCTCCTCCCCCCTTCTCCTCCCCCCTTCTCCTCCCCCCTTCTCCTCCCCCCTTCTCTTCCCCCCTTCTCTTCCCCCTTCTCTTCCCCCCTTCTCTTCCCCCCTTCTCTTCCCCCCTTCTCCTTCTCTTCCCCCCCTTCTCTTCCCCCCTTCTCTCTTCTCCCCCCTTCTCTCTTCTCCCTCTCTTCTCTCTTCTCTTCTCCCCCCTTCTCTCCCCCTTCTCTCCCCCTCTTCTCCTTCTCTCCCCCCTTCTCTTCTCCCCCTTCTCTCTTCTCCTTCTCTCCCCCCCTTCTCTCCCCCCCTTCTCTCCCCCCCTTCTCTCCCCCCCTTCTCTCCCCCCCTTCTCTCCCCCCTTCTCTCTTCTCCTTCTCTCCCCCCTTCTCTCCCCCCTTCTCTCCCCCCCTTCTCTCCCCCCCTTCTCTCCCCTCCTTCTCTCTCCCCCCCCTTCTCTCTCCCCCCCTTCTCTCTTCCCCCCCCTTCTCTCTTCCCCCCCCTTCTCTCTTCCCCCCCTTCTCTCTTCCCCCCCCTTCTCTCTTCCCCCCCCTTCTCTCTTCCCCCCCCTTCTCTCTTCCCCCCCTTCTCTCTTCCCCCCCTTCTCTCTTCCCCCCCTTCTCTCTTCCCCCCCTTCTCTCTTCCCCCCCTTCTCTCTTCCCCCCCTTCTCTCTTCCCCCCCTTCTCTCTTCCCCCCCTTCTCTCTTCCCCCCCTTCTCTCTTCCCCCCCTTCTCTCTTCCCCCCCTTCTCTCTTTCCCCCCCTTCTCTCTTTCCCCCCCTTCTCTCTTTCCCCCCCTTCTCTCTTTCCCCCCCTTCTCTCTTTCCCCCCCTTCTCTCTTCCCCCCCTTCTCTCTTTCCCCCCCCCCTTCTCTCTTTCCCCCCCCCCTTCTCTCTTTCCCCCCCCCCTTCTCTCTTTCCCCCCCCCCTTCTCTCTTTCCCCCCCCCTTCTCTCTTTCCCCCCCCCCTTCTCTCTTTCCCCCCCCCCTTCTCTCTTTCCCCCCCCTTCTCTCTTTCCCCCCCCCCCTTCTCTCTTTCCCCCCCCCCTTCTCTCTTCTCCTTCCCCCCACAAGCAAAGTTTCCCCCTCCCGCCCCTTTTACCTACTGTAAACAATCTCTTCTCAGATGTGGAATGCAGTCCATAGACTGGACAGATAACAGAAGGGGACACTCTTTTTTCCTATGAAAACAATGAAATCCCTGCCTCCCTTGACAAGCTTTTCAGGTTTTTCCCTTATCTTAATTGAAGACTGTCTCTCTCTGCAGTCTACCTGGCCACCTCCCTTCTGCTCAGGCTGAAGAGTGTGACATCAGTAAAAGGTGCGGGAGGGGGATACTTTGCTTGTGAATATCTCATAAACCATAAAGGTTTGAGAGATAAGACTTATATCATTATTCATGTTTTTTTAATGCCTACAAAATAAAATAAAGTTAAAACGAAGTATTACTATCCCTTTAATGTGTGTATACTAGGGTATAGAATGCAGACTTTAAATGCCATGTTGAAGCTAACTTTGTATGGGATTTCTTTTACAGAAAGCGCCGTGGAGCCTTTAACAGCAAGCAACTACTGTATTTGGAGAAATATCGTCCCAAAATGCGTTTACGATTTAAAGATCCTTATGCTCACAGAAACAACTGCTGCATCCAATAAAAGCAAAATTCCAAAACTTACTGTGGGGAAAAGTCCCTGCCTATGCCAGAATAATTGCTAACTGTTACTTTTAGGTCAAGTGAAGCTTTCTGAAGTGTAAATGCAAGTCATGACCCAAACAGTAGTTTTGCTACAATCATGTAGATTCTTGTCATTAAATTTCATTATTTTGCATATGTCTTTTAAACACCCCTTCTTGCTCATTTTGTCTAATCATGATGTAATGAATGAGATGTCACTTCTGATTAGCAGATTGTGTTTTTATGTTGTAGAAAATATAATTCCAAAATACACCCCAAACTTTGTCCTAGAAATGTGTTCTGGACACAAACATCTATCAGTCTTTCCCCATCCCACAGTAATTGCAACATGGACATTGGTTCATGATTGTCTTTGTTTACACTTCCAACAATTGTCGTAAAGTAGTATTTGCACAATGCAATGTTGCACCATTCCGTGTTTATTGCCAACCACAGAGTGGGCTTAAGGCCATATTCACCTGGGTGAAATATCGAGATCTTCATTTGTTGAAGCACACCACCATCACATTGTAAATTACCAGTAAAAGCCTTACTATTTATTGTGCACCGTGGTATGGAGGATCTAATGGTATGTTTATAGTAAAATGTTGCCTTCGTCTTGTGCAGGAAGTATAGAATTTGCCTCCCTTATTAAATGTTTAAAATACATAGACAGTAACATGGCTTAAGATCCTTACTGTAAATCTAGACTTTTTTTTTTTTTCCCCCCATCTCTGCAGTTCTGCTACTGCAAGAGTGCAGAGCTCAATGTCTAATATTTTGTATTCCTTTTGAGCTGTGTAACTTAGTATTTGGATACTTAAGAATTTGTTATGTAATTGACAATGGTCTGTGTTAATGTTGGCTCAAACATATATTTATACTGTCTTTGGGATGTGTGGTGGTAGTTTTGTGGGAGAACAAGTTACAAGTGTTCACCAGCTTATAAAACTAGTATGAGAGCTTAAACTTCTGAATAAAGACAGAAAATGTCTGTACTGTGACTTGTTTTTGTATGTGTCCTAACAATGGACAAGCAATCATGTTTTGTCTTGGTCCAACAGTTCAGTCCAACAGAAATGGAAAGCAGGGCACTCATATGTTAAACTTTCAGGATGTTTTGCCTCCCTGTTCAGAGGGTCAACAATGTAGCTCTGCATGTGAATATATAGGATGCTGGCTTCTTTAAAGATTTAACTGGGTAAAACTTGCTAAGCAGCCTAGATAATCCGCCACTCATAAGATCTCATTATCGAAGTCTTGGCTATTGAGTAGGTAATACATTTAGATGTCTGTATACAACTTATAGACCAAATATGCTTATACATGTGTTCATAAACTTTTATGAAATTAAAAATGTCTAACGCCACCTCCTTAAGATGCATTTGCTTCAAGCAATGGAAATATCCCCTGTAAGAGCACTAGCGAACTGCTTCCAACGGTTTCCTTTTGAAACATCTCACACTAATGGGAGACCAACAACTGTGCATTAAAAATGTTGCCTGGTTGGAAAGGGCAACATTCTGATGTAGGCTTAAGTGTCTACATCAGAATGTCACCCACATAAGTTGCAGTTAGATGTGCAGGTAGCCAGTGCCTGGGAGAAACTGGACTCATTAGGCATCAGTCACATTTGCTGCAAACTGTGCTTTGAATGAGCAGTGAATCCACCTCCATGCATTGTGTTGGCTGTGCCCTGTTGGAGATTGCAGGGGCTGTGATGTGGCACTCAAAGGGTTAAGGCATAACCCATAGTGTCCATCTGACTTAACTGTCAGTGCCAGGGATCTGCAACTGATTACAGACCTCTGGCACTCAAAGGGTAATAACTCACTCCATCTGCAGTGCTCTCCTGCTATCTCTGCCCTGTGCTGGGCTGTTCCTCTGCCCCATGCTCTTCCTCCATGCCTTCTCCCTGCCTCAAGCAGTGCTGAGGAGACTGATCTGTCATCCATATCTGTCTCCTCACAGCTCTCTCCTCAGTGAGCTGTCAGTATGGAGTGAGACAGTGATTACCCTTTGAGTGCCAGAGGTCTGCAATGCCTTGAAAGGGTTAAGGCACCAATGGAAACTACTTTATGGGTTATTCCTTAACACTTTGAGTGCCGCATCAGTCACTGCAATCACATTGATGGGGCTTCTGTCCCTGTACAGACAGCTGTTAGTGTGAGAATGTAGAATCACAGCTCACTCAAAGCGCAGATCTCAACTGGGGTTAACTTAAGTGACTGCCTGCTGAGTCCAGTTTCTCAATCTATGCATGCCGGACATCGGCTCCCTGCCCTGCTGCACTTTAACTACTCAACACTTGTGCAGGTGTCACTGTCTTAAAACTTAAGCCTTCTATATCAGAATGTCTCCCTAGTCAACCAGGTGACATTTTTAATGTGCAAAGTTGCTGGTCACCAAATGGATGGAAACTGTTCACTATTAAAATATTGCAGACAACTGTCCACTCCAAAAAGCAGTGTCCCTTTTCATTAAAGGGAAAGTAATGTCCCACAAAAACTTTATAGTTTTATAGAGCCTTAGAAAATATGCAGAATGGTGCAAACACTATCTTTCAAACCGCTATGGTTTTAGAGATCGGCAGTGGAAGTTCACCCCTCTCTCCTTGTCCTGACGTCAGTCTAGCTGACAGCAGAAGATTCTGGTCCGGGGACCAGCAGGTGGCTCTGCAGCAGAGCTGAGATTGCGTTATCTATACAGAATTCATTCATTGGAAATGTGTGCAAAGTGTGCCTGCCAACCAGGTGCACTTTGTAGATCTTTCTAATTCTTTATAGATAATGCAATATCTGCTCTGCTTCAGAGCCTCCTCGAGTCGTACAACTCTATTCTCCTGCTGTCAGCTTTACAGCTGAAATCAGGAGAAGGGGAGGGAGGGGGAAACTTTGAATCCATATATCTCTCAAACCATAGCTGTTTGAGATGGGGTTTGCACCGTTCTGCTTATTTTCTAAGGCTCTATAAAATGGCTTTTATGGGATATTACTGTCCCTTTAATTCTGTAACAGATGTTGGACACAAAGTGGCACTTGAGGCAGACACAGATTAATTGTCAAGTCTTCAGTGCTGTCAGTTTCAGCACCATGTACACATTAATTGTAGATGTGGTTGACTGATCCATCTTTACCCATTTGAGTGCCAGAGGGGGGTGTACAACACATTGCATTATGTATGCTCTGGCATTCAAAATATTATGGAGAGGAAAAAAAAAAAAAACAAACTTACAGCATTTTGTTCCACAGTTGGAAAAGGTAATTATCCATACTACTGTAGGCAAATGTGTTCCAGTTCACCCTAACAAGCCTCTTTGACCCTGCCAATAACTGCCCAAGACTTAACACATCACTGGTGTGTTGTCTAAAAACTGGCTTGGGCAAGCAAGAAACCTTCCCAAAAGCCCTGCCCTGAAATGTAAAGCATGATTCCTGGAGATCTGGACCGTCTTGGGTAATTGTTTTTTCCACCCCCCCATGTGGAATTGCTGTGGCTACTTTGTAGTCTTCAAAGGGTTATTGCATTGATTTTAATATCACCCCCCCCCCCCCCCCCCCCGGAATTGGCTTCCTTGCAATCCTGTACAGGCTTTTCCAGTTGACAGAAGTGGTTCAAGCCTTGTCCAAGTAGCTATGAAGGTCGTGGTATTCTATACCATTATCTCCAGTCTCCAAGGAGGCCTTCAGCTGTTGGCCGTCCTAGATACAGAACATCTCAATTGCTTAATAGTAAGGAAGGGTGAAGACTCCTGTTTTGATCTGTGCAAGTCTTACTAGAAAGAAATATTCTGTTGTCTAATATAGCTTACGGGTACCATGTGGAACGACTGATCCTCCCAGTAGCCTGGGACAACTCTTCAAAGAAGTACAGGGGTGGGTGGAGCCTTACACTCCATAGCAGGCTATCTAGCCACTCCCCTCTCCAGTAAATTTCTTCCTCATTCTGGTAGGAACAATTCTGCTTTGTGTTAGGTTTTTTTTAATATATATTTTGATCTGGGGTGTCAAATTCCCCCATTAGGCAAATTACCATTAGTGGCTTCCTCTGAAGGATGGCCCAGTTTACAGGAGCTGGTTGTGGGCCTTTTCAGCCCTGGGAGAGAACAGTGTCTCTACGGAGGGACTCCTGAGGTGGCTTTCTTCCAATGGTAGTTTGAAAGACCTGCAGAAAAGGCGATCAACACTCTGTGCCATGGTACACTTGTCCCACAGTTCACTTCTGCACAAGAGTTTTCTTGGAGTTCCTTGTACCTCCTGCACTCATGTTAGGTAGGTATTGCTGTTTTGGGGAAATTTGGAGCATTTTGTGGTAATTAACCCCTTCCCTGCCAGCCTTGGTCAGTTGGCTTTTTATTTTTGTGTTCTACAATTTTTAGACACTTATTTTATGTTACTTTTGAATTCTGCAACTTTAAGGGCATAACTGCAATGGTCCATTGATCTCTATGGGACAGATGTTTTGAGACTGCTCAATCTTCTTTTCTCCCCTTGCCTAACTATCCAGTAAAAATTCTCAGTGTCTGGGGGGGGGCTTCAGTTTTGCTTCTGGTACTCTGTACTGGGGGGGAAAAAAAAATTCCCATACTCCTGCTTTTCAGGCTGTTTCCTGATTGGGTCTCTATGCAGTCACCATTTTGTTTTCTTCTTTACATGAGTGCAATATGCAGGGCTTGGTCTCCTCCTCAGGGTAACTCTTTGCTTGCCAAGTAAGTGTGTGGTAGGATTTCTGGGGTTAAATCTTTAATCTGGGTGACAGTATTTGGGTCTCCCTTTACTCTATGCTTTTCTCCTGTTAGAATGTTGGATCCAATATGGCAATGGGCTAAAGCCTCAAGGGCATCTTTGACCCCCCCCCCCCTCCTTACATATTCTGCTCATGCCAATTGGGGCTTCTTGTGGGCTACTCTGGTCACTTATGCCCCTCATGTGCAGATGTTCTGCTCATGTTTGAGGGATACCCTAGCTTTTGCAGTGGATACTTTGTCAATCCCATGGAGATTTCATCTGGCCTACATCTTACTTCCTCTGATTCACAGAGTCCTGTGGAAGTTTTGGATGGATAGCGCCTTACTGTATCAGAGCGCCTTGATTCCCAGAACTACTGACCTTGTCTGCTCAGGAACAGCTTCCTCTGCCATGCAGACCGGATTTCCTTCTTCAGGTGAACCATCTGGCTTTGACAGCATGGCTCTTCAAGCCTCCATCTTGAAGGACTATTTCTGAAGTAGTCTCCACTGTGTTTCAGGCTAGGAAACCAGTTTCTTCTAAGGCCTATGTTAGGGTTTGGTTTATTTTCCATGCTTGGTGTGTGTGCACAGGGATCTGCCCTTGCAGGAGTTTGATCTTCCAGCTCTCCTGTCTTTTGCAGGCAAGAGTGAACAAAGGACTTAGCCTTAGTTCTTTGAAGGTTCAGACATCTGCTCTTCAGAGACTCATTGCCACTTTGCTGGGTGTCAATGTCTTCTTTCAGGGGGTTGCCTATGCTTTCCCTGCCTATAAGGCTCCAACTTCTCAGTGGGACCTTAATTTAGGAGTTTTGCAGCTACCTCCTTTTGAGTCCTTGGCTACCATTCCTTTACGTCTTTTGATGTGGAAGATGGCTTTTCTTTTAGCTGTAGCGCCTGTCCTCTGTAATTTTACTTCTTGTGAGGACTGAAGTTTAGAAATAAGTGGCTGAAAGTCAAAGTTGTGAGTCCTACAGCAACATATGTCTTGAAAAATGTGTTGGCATGCAGAATGCATTTGTCCTTTACCCACCACACTAACCACCTGCTTGTGCAATTCTGGCACAACCGTCCTGGAAAAATAACTGCAGCTTGGGATAGTCCAGCGTGGCGCTACACATGACATCCGTGTTCTGAAACCTTGGTTTTCTACAAAAGAATACGGCAGCATGTCCATTGCCAACATCTTGGCAACCTTGGTATTCCACAGGCGTACTTTTGGATTGTTTTTGACTCCTTCCCAGGAACTTCGGCAGTGTGGGTTGGCAGGACATTGCAGAAGAACCCTGAAATTTTATTGCTTTAACATTACTAGAGGAGGTGGTGGCAGTAGATACAGCATGTGTGGGGAGTCTGACTCTTGCCCTCTCCTACAGCAAAACCCAGAGTCATCATACTCTTCTGCAGCAGGAGCCATAAGTGTTATCTGGACTGAACGAACTGCTGGAACTGGCAGTAGCATACTCTGACACAAAAATAACTTCACTACTTCTTTTTTTTCTGCCCTGGAGCTCTGGGAACTTTTTAAAGTGCTTCTGCTAGTTTTGGCGCCTTTGGCCTGCTTATAATGTGTCTCCCAGTCAGACATACAGTTGTGCTTCAGGTGGGATTTCATAGAGGAGGTACCTAGGTGTGAGCCTGCTTTCCCCTGCTCACAGGCTTTTTGCACAGACAGTGGTGGTGGTGGTGCTACTACTACTACTGCTGTCGGGGCTAGATGTTAATGCAATTCAACTGCCACTACTTCTAGGTGTCAAAGGTGCAGCACTTGCAGCCATAGCAGAGGCACTCGTCATAGCTAACATTGTAGATGTTAACCTGTGTTGCTGTTGCTGGATACTCAAAACAGGTGTGTGTGGCTGAGTGGCACTTGAACTTTGAAGAGGCGATGATGACTGATAGGGTGACTGTGTGCTTTTTGACATCTGTGCTTGTCCGGGGTCAGACTTTCCAATGGCTTTCTCAAACAGTTTATAGACAAGAGAAGGATGCTGGAGGGATATATTCTAGATCTGCATCATCATTAGGTCATCCTCTGCAGCATCACCTAACAGTTCTTGTCCGCTACTACCCTTATAGTCCTCTAAGCTTTTAGAGGTCTTAAACAATTTATTTTTACTGTAACAAAGTTCCCTACTACTTTGCGGATGGGTGTTTTGGTGCTTGTTTGTCTTACTAGCTGATGCAGCAGGCACTTCAGCTGCTACAACTTCCTCTATTATGCTATTGCCAGCAGCATCAACACTTGAATGCAACTGTTGTCGTCTTCAGTGTTCTTCTTATATGGTTCTTTATTTCTACTGGTGGTTCTGAAACTAGTTTTGCTGGGACCTTGACAAACTGCGTCCTCCCTTGGAGTAGAGGGATCATCATCGACTGCACACGCTGCAGCAACCATTTCTGCAGTTAGTTTTTGAACTACTACTTTACTCTCACATCCCTGCACTGCTCCACCCCTTCCCCTTGTGCGTTTGCTGGGCATTACGCAACTGTTTTTTTTTTTTTTTTTCCCTGTACGGTACACAACACAACTGATGCAACGGAGGGAGCCTTGCCTAAACCCAGTCAGCTGTCTGTCACTTAAAAAAACAAATAATAAAAAAATAAAGATTAAAGAACTAAATATATTAAGTTGTCCAAACGTCCACGCTGGTGTCTTATCACAGTGTGTCCAAAAAAAAACAAAAAAAAAAAAAAACTGAAAAACAAAATCAACAATGTCTTTCCCCACACAGCACAGATACAATAACAGCAAGCAAATAGAACCCTAGATGCCTTTGTCTTGCCAGTCAGTCACATAGAATTTTGGAGTATTTGGGGTCAACCTGCTTCCTCCCTTCTTATCCCCTAGTTTGCCTCCAGCCTCTCCTAATACAGAGAACAAATATCCTACCTTAATGACTCCCTAAACTAAGCTTCAATTCCCCTTTATTTGCCTATCTCCTGTCTCAAAAACATGCTGCTCTCTCCTCTCACAAACACAGAATGACTGCTGAGAGAGCCTGACAGCCTTTTATATGGCTGTAGAAATCTTTCCTGTAGTGGAGAAATATTTTTCTTCCCACTGATTTCAATAGGCGGAAAAACTGCACTTTTCGCGGGAAATTATTCTCCAAGCGGAAAGTGTCATTATTCGCCGATTTCAGTTTGAGGTGAAAATTTTTCACTCATCCCTACTGCCAATGCGCCCCCTTTCTCTCCCCAAGGGCACAAAGGACCATGGAGAAAATACCTTAAACCAGGGCTTTCCAAGGTCAGCCCTCAAGGGCTGCCAACAGTCAAGGATTTCCCTGATTAAGTATAGGTGAGTCAGTCAAAATGAATGAGCCACTGATTCACGTGCTTAAGCAAGAAAATCCTGACCTGTTGGTGGTCCTTGAGGACTAAACTTGGACAGCCCTGCCTTAGACAAACAAGATCCACCAGCATGGAAGTTCAGTGTCAACAGAACCACCTGTATCTTCATCTTGTGCTAGAGTTGTGGAGAGAATCTCATCCTACCTCTCCCCCACCACCAACATCCTTAGGATTTTTATTTTTTTTTTTTTCTTTTCTCCCTCTGACGACTCCTGGAGTTGGACTGCCCAGTTCACAGGTATATTTCTGGACCATTTCCCTGCGGAGGATGGTGGAACTTCTGAGGTTCTATACTGAATAACTGAAGTTTAGTAAGTTAACTATGTCAGTGCTCCTAATTATGTCCCATCACACACTGGAGTAATGGTGGCTGCTGCAATTGGGTTTTATTATCCCTTTCAGGGATAATCCATTTGTTTTTGCCCATCCTCTTGCATTGTTAGGTCTTATTGCAGGGGTTTTTTGATAGTTATCTCTACTATTTTCACATTTTTATTTAGTAGTGGTGGCTATCTTTGTACTATAGTAATCAATGGAGGACCTTATTTGGGTTATATCTCTGCATACAAGGGGAAGATTGCCGAAATTTAGTTTCAGCCCAATCTCTTGGTAAGCATGGTTAATTTCTTATGTCTTTTTTTTTTTTTTTTTTTTTTTTTGTGGCTACAGATCTACCATTAGTGGAGCATAGGCACTGTAGAAACAACTCTTTCCGAGAATCCCTCCTATAAAATAGGATTTTAGTCTTACCTGTTAAATCCTTTTCACTTAGTCCATACAGGTCACTGGTACCATGGGATGTGTAGTCCCCTTTAATAGGCAGGAACAATTATGCAAATAATTTGCAAGGGGCGGAGCCTCCCCTCTTACTTAAGCCACCTTCTGGCCAGAGCCACCCATATTGATTTGAGACCCTAAACTGACCCCAGGTAAGCAAAAAGAAAGACTCCTGTGAGCATGCCCGAACGGTCTCCCACTGAATGCCACAGGAGATCCAAGACTGGTCCCTTGACAGGGTGGGAGACCAGTGACCTGTATGGACTAAGTGAAAAGGATTTAACAGGTAAGACTAAAATCCTATTTTCACTGTCGTCCAATACAGGTCACTGGTACCATGGGATGTACAAACATTGAGCTGATCCAGAGGCGGGAAGTAAGGCAAGGACCAGGCGCAAGGCCCAAGTCACTAGAACTGTTAACCAGTTGATAACATAGCCCAAACTGTAAGTGTCAACGGACACCAATCAAGGGAACAATCCCTGAACTTAACACAGCACACGGAACACGAGCCAACCGGGCTCAACAGTAAGGAAGCACTAAGGATCACAGAGCGGAAGACCTACACAGGCAAGACCGCCTCCAGGACCTTCCTTCCAAAGCTGGCATCAGCCGATGCCAGTACATCAACTCGGTAGTGCTTAGAAAAAGTGTGCACAGAGGACCAAGTGGCCGCTCTGCACAGTTGATCAGCAGAAGCTTGATTCTTGTAGGCCCAGGAGGCCCCAATAGATCTGGTGGAATGGGCAGTCACCCTGAAGGGAACATGCTTATTCCTCAACTTATAGGCTTCACGGATGGTAGCCTTAATCCAAGAGGCAATGGTAACTTTGGAAGCCGGTCTTCCTGCCCTAGGCCCCTCAGGAATGACGAATAGAGCGTCAGACTTCCTGATAGATTCGGTGCGGTGAACATAAAACTTGAGGCAACGCACCACATCCAACAAATGGAGATCTCTTTCCTTGTCAGATGAAGGATTAGGGCAGAAAGAGGGAACCACAATCTCCTGATTGATGTGAAACTCAGACACAACCTTGGGTAAGAATTCCTTGGTAGTGCGAAGCACAGCCTTATCCTTGTGGAACACCAGGTAAGGAGGTTTACAAGACAATGCCTGTAACTCTGCCACCCGGCGTACTGACACAATAGCCAAAAGGAAGGCCATCTTCCAAGTCACAAGACGTAATGGAATGGAAGCCAAGGATTCAAACGGTGGTCGCTGAAGAACTCCCAGCACCAAATTGAGATCCCACTGGGGAGCAGGACTCTTGAAGGCAGGTCGAACATGAGTCACACCTTGGAAGAAGACTTTCACATCAGGAAGGATGGCAATCCGTTCCTGGAAAAACACAGACAAGGCAGAGGTCTGAACTTTGAGGGAACTCAGACTGAGCCCCTTGTCCACACCGTCCTGCAAGAAGGCCAGGACAGTGGGAAGATGGAAGTCAAGAGACAACTGCTTGACAGAGCACCATGTCACGAAAGTTGACCAAATGCGATGATAGATCTTGGAAGACACAGGCTTACGAGCACTGAGCATCGTCGACACCACAGAAGGAGAAAAGCCTTTCTTAGCTAGAATCGAGGATTCAACCGCCATGCCATCAAACGGAGAGAGTGAACATCCTCTTTCCACAGATACCCCTGAAGAAGCAGGTCCGGACGGGCTGGAAGTGGGATTGGATCCTTCACTGACATGGCCATCAATTCCGGAAACCAGGACTGGCGAGGCCAGTTTGGAGCAATCAGGATGACAGGACAACGTTCTCTCTTCAACTTCTGAATAACTCTGATCAATAGAGGAAGAGGGGGAAGATGTAAGCCAGGGAGAAGTCCCAAGGGATCGACAAGGCATCCACCGCTAGAGCAAGGGAGTCCCTCAGACGGGAGCAAAACACCGGAACCTTCCTGTTGTGTCTGGTAGCCATCAGATCCACCACTGGCATCCCCCACCGTTGAGTGAGCAAGTGAAACACCTCTGGGTGAAGAGCCCATTCTCCGCTGTCGACGGTGTGACGACTGAGGAAGTCTGCCATGACGTTGTCCACGCCTGGAATATGAACTGCAGAGATGACAGGCACGTGATCTTCTGCCCAAGACAAAATATCCTTGACTTCCCACCAGGCGGAACCGCTTCTTGTGCCGCCTTGTCTGTTGATGTAAGCCACCGCCGTGGCGTTGTCGGACTCTACTCTGACTGGAAGACCGGTCAGTTGAGACTCCCAGTGCCTCAGGGCCAGCCGGACAGCTCGAAGTTCCAGAACATTGATGGAGAGCATGGATTCCTCCAGACCCCATTTCCCCTGAGCACTGAAGCGACCCCAGACTGCACCCCAGCCCCGAAGGCTGGCATCCGTTGTGACTGTGGTCCAATGAGGAACTAGAAAGGATTTCCCTTTCAAGAGATGAGAGAGATCTAACCACCAGTGCAGACTCGACTCGACATGAGGAGGAAGAGAAACAGACAGATGTTGATGATCTGGATGATTCCTGCACGTCTGGATCACAAATCTCTGAAGATCCCTGGAGTGGGCCATGGCAAATGGTACTGCTTCGATCGTGGAAATGAACTTCCCCACTAAGGACGACAACTTCGGAACAGGAATTTCGTCCATGTCCAGAATCCCAGCCACTCTGACGGCTATCTGGTGAGCCACGTCCTCTGGAAGAAACACCATGCATTGGCGAGTGTCGAACAGGAGACCCAGGAACAGAAGCCTCTGAGAAGGAATCAAGTCCGACTTGTCCAGATTCAGGATCCATCCGTGACGGTTCAGGGTGTGCATGCACCTCTGCAACTGCTGGTGGAGAAGCTCCGCTGAGGAGGCCTTCAGTAGGAGATCGTCCATGTAGGGTGTCACTCTGATCCCATCCTGATGGAGCACCGCTATCAAGGAGCCCAGCACCCGCTGGAAGACTTGAGGAGCTGTAGTCAGTCCAAAGGGGAGCGCTGTAAATTGAAAGTGTCCCCTGTGGCAGGCAATCCTGAGATACTTCCTGCTCTCTGGATGAATAGGGATGTGAAGATAAGCATCCTGAAGGTCCAGGGAGGCAAGAAACTCCCCTGGAGACATTGCTGCAATCACAGAGCGCAGGGACTCCTGGCGGAAGTGGGAAGTCACCACATAGGCATTGAGATCTTTGAGATCCAAGATGGGACGGGCTCCTCCGTCCTTTTTGGCTACCACAAACAGGTTGGAATAAAATCCTGAACCTGTGTCCCCCTGCGGAACCGCCTCCAGGACCTCTTTGTCCAAGAGATCCTGAATAGCGTCGTCGAACAGACGCCTTTTTGAGGGTTCCTGAGAAGGACGAGTAAAATGGAACCGAAAAGGAGGAAGGGAAGAGAAAGGGATCCTGTATCCCTCTGACACCACCTGAAGAACCCATGGGTCCGCCACTGACTCCTCCCAAGACCGGCGAAAGATGCGGAGACGACCGCCTACAGCCGGATGCGGACCCGGGTTCGGCGAGTCATGCCGAAGCAGTCTTGGAGGTCTTGGCCTTGGAGGCAACTTTGGGCCTCCAGGACTGTTTGGGCTTGGAGGAGGAGCGCGTAGTGGGAGGACCCGTTTGGGCCGAGGAGCGTGTCTCAGTCTGAAAGGAACGAAAGGACCGATTGCGTTTGGCTGGAAACTTTTTCTTAAAGACTGAGGGTAGAAGAGTACTTTTACCGCCAGTAGCCTCACTGATCATTTCTTTGAGCTCAGAGCCAAAGAGCAAATTCCCCTGAAAGGGCAAGGAAAGCAAGGCTTTCTTAGAGGCTGTATCAGCAGACCAAATTTTCAGCCAAAGAGCGCGTCTAGCCACCACAGAAGAAGTGGAGGCCCTCGCCATCATGCGCACAGCATCAAAAGCAGCATCAGCAACATAGTTCTGAGCTTCAGTGATATTAGCAAGAAGCTGCAACTGTTCAGATACAGGCGCATCCTGGCGAACCGCTTCAGTCAGTCGTTCAGTCCAGGCTGCAATAGCCCTATTAACCCATGCCACAGCAAAGGTGGGGCGCATGGCAGTGCCAATAGAGGCAAAAATAGATTTAAGAGAGAGCTCTAATTTCTTATCCGTCCAGTCCTGCAAGGCAGAGGCATCTGAGACAGCCAAAGCAGTAGATTTGGATAGTCTAGACACAGGAGCATCCACCTTGGGAGGATGAACCCATTTTGCCAGCTCCGCTTCGGGAAAAGGGTAAAGTTTGGCAAACTTTTTGGAGACAGAGGAAGATCTATCAGGATTCTTCCATGCCTCAGAAACCAGACGGGCAAGAGTAGGGTTAGTTGGAAAACAAACAACAGGTTTAGATGGCTTTTTCTGAAAAACATCAGTAGGATCATAAGTGGATTCCTGAGTCAGAGGAAGGTTGAGCGTATTCAGAACCGCTCTGATCAGACCCTCAGCCGAAACTTCAGGGTCACACTCATAGGGGTCCCCAATGGACCTGTTAGATTCAATAACAGTACGTTCCTCAGCATCAGAATCCTGTAAAAGTTCTTCTTCAGAAGAATCAGTGATATCAGGAGCTCCTTGTGGCTTAGGCAGGGAGGTCCTGATAGTAGAGGGGGTCTGCCAGACCTGGAGAGCCCCCTGTACCTGAGAGGGAAAGAGTTGAAGCGTGGATCTGAGATCCCTAGTGGCAGCTTTAAACTCCCTCACCCAAGATGGCTCAATAGCGTGGCTGGGAAGCCCAGGGTTGCTATCTTTATCAGTACAATTAGGGCATAGGTCCCCCACATTATCGCAATCCAGCCCAATGTGGCAAGAGGAGCAAAACGCCATGGGGGTAGAAGACCCCCCAGCCTCCTTAGTCTTGGGTCTAGCCCCTAGCTCCAGTGAAGTAGACATGCTCACAGCGTCAATATACCCCACAACAAACACTATCACCCAGAAAAGTGTTAAAGATTAAAGTTTCACCCCAGAAAAGGTCTAAAAACGGACTTATCTGGCCAGCGAAGGGTTAATCTGGTGAGGAGAGAGAAGGCTCGGTCCCTGCGTAGTGTACTCGCCTTGGAAAAGTACCACAAAATGGCGGCCGTCATGACAGCCAATCAGAAACGAGCGCGAGCTAAGCGCTCATGGGAAATGTAGTTTTCCCTATGCAAGTACCCCAAACAGTGCCCGAAGCCCCCCTGAACCCCCTACATTAATAAAACACCAACCGGATGATAGAGCAGGAGCCTAGCATTAAAATGAGCCCACTCTGAAGTTGCTGTGACAAGCGGTTTCAGAGATATGTCCCAAACTGTGAATTCCCATAGAGAGTAAAGGAGCTCTGCTGCTGAGCGGGAAAAAGCCGCGCTTAAAGGCGCGGAACACCATTTTTAATAAAGTTTAGTAAAACATTAAAAAGTGCCCAAACAAGCATGAAATACATGAGAAACATAAATAAATGAATACCCAATGCTCCAAAACTCAGAGAATAACACAGAAATTGCATAAATAGTGATAATGCAATAAAAACACCCTATGAGTGCTGGAGTGTGTTAAAACTCCCAAATACAAGCCCATCAAAGGGACACTGTGGGGACAAGTGGACCTTCAGCACTCAATGGGTGACTCACCTTTCTCGCAGACTTCTGTCTTCAGGTGACCATGATAGGGAGGGAAAGAACCAGAGGTAATTTCCCCAACAGGGGAGCTGCTTAACACAAGCTGTCCCCTCATCAGGTATAGGTCCACAGAAATCCCTGGAAGCTGCACTAGCCACTTCGGGTGAGGGCATTCACAGCCATGGTCACCCTCCTAATGGTGGTATTCCATATTTGAAGAAAAAAATAATAAAACTCTAAGAAGCATAGCTGTTCTCTGCCTGGTGTGCAAGCACACCAGGAACAAATCAATATGGGTGGCTCTGGCCAGAAGGTGGCTTAAGTAAGAGGGGAGGCTCCGCCCCTTGCAAATTATTTGCATAATTGTTCCTGCCTATTAAAGGGGACTACACATCCCATGGTACCAGTGACCTGTATTGGACGACAGTGAAATGTGTTTTTGTTGTGGTTTCCTCCCCCCCATTAGGTGGGTGGTGCCTTGACAACCATCTTACGCTACCCATTGCTTAAGCTATGCAGAGGGTGACTATTCTTCCAGTTTAACCCCTAGTAGTCAGACAAGTGCCTTTTGATTATTTCTCACTACTCTGGTCTATTTTGTCCTTGTTTTGGGGGGTTGTTTTCTGAACATGTCTGACCCTAAGGGACACAAGGGTAAACCCAAACCTAAGGATTCAGTGGTCCTCTTAACCCTTTAGCTCATTTCTCATATCAAACTGGGCTTCCAAGGGAATATTCTAATACCCTACGTCCTTGCACTGTGGTCCCTACAACCTCACCACATCCCTCTACTGCTAAACAAGAGCCAGCCTGGGTCAAAACTCTGCCCACCCATTAAATATTGATTCTCTCTTTAGGGATTGCTCTTAGTGATTTCTCTGAGGACATACAAAGGGATTGTAACTGGTCTTTTGTGTATTCCTATGAGGTTGACCCTTTCCCCACAGCGGAGATGCTCATCAGACCGGTGTGGGAAACCTTTTACATTTCCAAATTATATTTGCTGAGTTCTTAGCACAGTGGACTTCCCCACACCCTGAATTCTTCTTAAAAGCAAACTTTGCAGCTACTGGGGCCACCCTATGGTCATTCTTTGCGATAGCCTCTGGTGGTAGTTCTCACCAGTCTGTGTTGATGCTCCTGAGGAGAAACTTCTTGTTATGCTTCCCAGCATTTTGTAGCCCAAGGTTTACCTTACTGAAGCAGCTTTGATGTGGCCAGAGTCTCTAGCAAGTCCTCAGCTTTATCTGTTGCCATGTATCACACTTTGTGACTGTCACAGTGTGACCACGGTGGTTGCTCAAGCCGGCCGCATCCTTACCTTAGGCGGCTCTACCGCATCTCTCCCCATCGTGGCTCAGCCGCTTTCTGTCTGTCAGATGGCTCAGCTGCGCTCTTCCTTCCTTGCAGCTCCAGCTGCTGCCATGTGTTCAGTGGCCCGGCCACAGCTGGGTGATGTCATTTTTGGGTGCACGTCCAAAGGCATGGACGTGCGCGCCACTTACAGGAGACCTACCAATTTGGTGCTCCTCCTTCTCTGCGGACAAGCCTTTATAAGCTGCTTGGACACAGGGCTCATTCACCCTTTCATTGATGTCCAGTGCAGTTCATTTGCTTGCGTTCTCTGTGTATTACTTGGTTTTGTCTGACTACCCGTTCTGGTGTTGACCTTTGGCTGACTACCCGCTCCGTGTATGACCTTGGCTTAGTTGGATAACCAATCTGGTGCGTCTGACTACCTGCTCCGTGTATGACCTTGGCTTAGTCTGACAACCAATCTGGTGTGAACCTGCGGCTCTGGCTGACTATCCCCTTGCGTTTTGACCTTTGTCTCATCCGACCACCCATTCTGGTGCTGACCTGTGGCTCTGTCTGACTATTCCTCCGTATGGTCTTTAGTAGAGTCAGATAACCAATCTGGTGCAGACCTGTGGCTCTGGTAGACTCTAGCTTTACTGACTGCAGGCGTGAGTCAGTAGTCTCCTTGTTGCCATCCTTTGGATTGATGGCCTCTCCAGTACTGATGGCAGGTGTGAGACAGTCTCCATCCGTATTATCCTTGGAGAGATCATTTTGATTCTACGTGGGGCCTACCTGGCATTGAGACTAACAGTGGCTTCGTCTTAGTCTCTGCAGATTGGGAACTTAGATGCGGACTCCTATTTCTAATAAAGGCTTGGCTTCCTTGTCTATCTGCTGCTCCTTCCTCTGACTTGCTGTGATATTTGCTGTTTATTACCGCTTCTAATAAAGGTTATTACTGTACGGTCTGACTCCTGTTTTGCTTACCAACCGTGACAGTATGAAAGGGTCATGTTTACAGATGGAACTGATAACCCTTCCTTGCAGAGTATCCTACAAAGGGTGGATGCTCAGGATCAACATATTGCTCATATATCGCTAGCCTTGCAGACTCTGAACCGAACTGCACACCTAGACCACCCTGGTCTTCAACCGGTGGCCTCCGCCGTTTCTACCTTGGCACCGGTTGCTCCCACAGCCCCTGAAGCAGGCATGATCAGGGGTTTTTCCAGTCGCACTCCGCAGCGGTATGAGAGGGACCCAGCGCTGTTTTGTGGGTTCTTAAACCAAGTGGGAATACACATGGAGATGGTACTGCAACTTTTCTTCAACAAGCGCAGCAAAGTCAGATTTTTGGTTTTGCTCCTGTCTGGCAAGGCCTTGGCATGGGCCAATCCGTTGTGGGAAATGGACAAACCAATTATATATAACTTTACAGAATTTGTTGCCGCATTTCGTTGAGTATTCGATATGCCAAACACCTGTTGACCATCCGCCAGGGAGCTCGAACTGTGGCAGAGTACGTGACTGAATTTCGTACTTTCGCGGCGGAGGTGGGTTGAATAATGAGGCCTTGGAGGCAGCCTTCTTCCAAAGGCTTGTGTGATACCATAAAGGATGAAATTGCGGTCCACAACATACCTAAAAATCTGGATGAACTTCTCTCGTTCGCCACCTTCATTGATATGAGGATCAGAGAGAGACCCTAGTTCAGGGAATGCCTGCGGAGGCTTCCTTCTCGACTAGCACCCAATTTTATGCACCTACCCAGTCCTCCCCCACCTCCCATGCCTCCTAGGGTTGACTCTACTGGGAGTGAACCCATGCAGCTGGGGGTCACTCACCTGTCAGTTGAGGGAGACCCGGACACCTCTTGAGGTCATACCCAGTATGTCCGGGAACCACCTGCACCTAGGATCCTGTCGGGGGTGGGATTTCTCAGTCCCCAGAGGTAATAAAGGGTAAACCTATCCTGGAGGGTATCTTGTCTTGGGCCAAATCGTTGGTAACTGCATCTGCATTACTGGATTCTGGAGCTGCAGGATACTTCATAGATGCAGAATTTGCTAGCAGACATGCAATCCCTTTGCAGTCCCGTTCCTCTCCCTTGGCCATTGAAGCCATTGACGGAAGGCCCCTACAACCCTTTCACATGACTCAGGAGACGCTTCCTATAACCCTGAGAGTAGGGGCTCTTCACCCGGAGACCCTGCAGTTACAGATGATTAACTCCCCTCACTATGCCATTATCCTGGGGTTCCCATGGCTACAGCCACACAACTCCAGGATTGATTGGCACAGTTGTGACATTGTGTCTTGGGCGCCTCATTGCTCTAAAGCATGTCCCGCACGTCCTATATGACTACTGTGTACGTCTACCTCCTTCCTGCCGGAGGAATATAAGGCCTTCAATGATGTATTTAATAAAGTACAGGCTGGTGCGTTGCCTCCACATAGGCCTTACGATTGTCGTATTGACCTGATTCCGGGAGCGACGACTCCTAAGGGTCACGTATATCCTCTATCAATGAAGGAGACAAAGGCCATGGAGGACTACGTGTCTGACACCCTTTGCAGGGCCATTATCTGCAATTCCACTTCACCGGATGGTGCAGGGTTCTCTCTAGTCAAGAAAAAAGATGGGGAGCTGCACCCATGCATTGACTTTCGCAGTCTGAACAAGTTAATGATTAAGAAAGCCTACCCCATACCCTTAATTACGGAATTATTCAATCGATTAAAGTGTTCTAAGGTTTTGGTCTGTGCAATGCTCCTGCTGTCTTCCAAGAATTTATTAATGATGTCCTAAGAGGTTTGTTGCAAAGCTTGGTAGTCGTATATTTGGATGACATACTTATCTACTATCCACTCACCCACGCCGGTGACTCATGGAGCAGATGTGTCTAGAGTCTTACAGTTGTTGAGAGAAAATGGCCTATATTGCAAGCTTAAGTGTGAATTTCACAAAACCCAAGTGACCTTTCTGGGGTATGTTATATCCGCATCTGGCTTTGCCATGGACCCACAGAAATTATCTGCAATATTACAGTGGCCCCGTCCGGTAAGACTGAAATCGCTTCAAAGGTTCTTGGGGTTCACAAATTACTACAGAAAATGTATTAAAGACTTCTCAACGTTGGTCAAGCCACTGACCGATATGACATGCAAAGGCGCGGATGCTTCTAAATGGTCTACTAGAGCATTGCTGCTTTAAGTCTTTTGAAGGCAGACATTTGCAGCGGCCCCAATACTGGTACATCCCAATCCCGCCTGGCTCTTTACCCTGGAGGTTGATGCATCTGAGATGGTAGTAGGCACCCTCCTGTCTCAGTGCTCGGCTCCAGGGGAAGCTCTGCTCCCTTGTGGATACTTCTCCAGAAACTTGTCTAAGGCAGAGAGGATGTACGATATAGGTGACTGAGAACTTTTGGCGATTATGCTGGCCCTTAAAGAATGGTGTTACCTTCTAGATGGGACCATTGTTCCGATTCTGATCCTCACTGATTATAAGAATTTAACGTATTTGTCTGAATCAAAACGGTTGTCGGCCTGCCAGGCCAGATGGGCCCTATTTCTGTCTAGGTTCCACTTCATCGTTTCCTATCTTCCCGGTTCTAAAAATATCAGGGCTGATGCTCTATCCCGCCAATATTGCTCCAACACCTGGGAGGAGTTACCTCCTACTCTGCTCATTCCAACAGATCGAATTCTTGCCACAATTCGTACCAGCATTACCTCCTGTAATGGAAGCTAAGAAGGGACCATGTCACCTTCCGCCGTTATTCCTGGGTTTCTCCTTCTCGACACCGGACTGACGCTGTTGGATGCACTGGTCAAGCAGATAACCGGTCGGGTGGACGACTCAAAGTGGTGTTGAACCCCGGACTCTATGCCGAAGGATGCGGATCGAGGAGGGGGTCGACGGGCTCTCAAGCCGTTGCGCGTCGTAGAACCGGAACACCGGGCAGTAGAAAGTGAAGCCTCTACTCCCGGGCTATGAGGAACAGGAAAAATGTAGCAGGAACAAAAGGGTAGCAGTTGCCAAGCCATTCAAGCACTCCGGTGCTTGAATCGATGGTTCTACTGGAACTGGAGGAAGCAAGGCAGAGTCCACATTGCCACCTGACATAGCAGGATACTGGCAGCAGACTGATGAACGATGCAGGAACCTGGGCTCAGATGGGCGTCAGAGTGGCTGCTTTAATACCATAAGAACAAAAGACTCCAGGACTCTGGTTCACTCCAAAACATAACTCCCTTT
Organism: Rhinophrynus dorsalis; assembly: GCA_037306005.1. Taxonomy (NCBI): domain Eukaryota; kingdom Metazoa; phylum Chordata; class Amphibia; order Anura; family Rhinophrynidae; genus Rhinophrynus; species Rhinophrynus dorsalis. The sequence continues at coordinate 338,536,621 of CM074720.1, read as the reverse complement.
ATTTCACCAAAACCACACATATTTATACAAGTCAGCTACATTGAAACATATGGGGAAACCAGATACAATAATGCGTGATCCAATCATAATACATCAGACAAAGGCCAGCAACAGATGGTCTTTAACAGATACAATAACTCAGACATGATTACATTTCAGATACAAAAGGGTTTGATGAACAAAGTCTTGAGGGCTTGAACTAATTACCACACGGCAGGGGGTCTGACTGCAGTTCACAATGGCTAAATTAAACACACAGTAGGGGGTCTAGCTACAGTACACATAGTCAAATGGCTGGAGTGGCTGCAATACACATCTTAGGGACAGTGGTCCAAGTTTGGAGCCTTTGACTACTTTGAATGCCCTGCTCCAACCTTGACCAATCCCTGAGCTGCCTACGGTTTCCCAGCTTAGGCTATGGAAGATATTTGCATGCCTATTCTAGAGTTTCGAGTGACCCAGCTTTCCCCTCTTGCCCCCACCGCCGAACGTTCGATCCGGTGGCACTGATCGCACACCGCGCTGGTACCCGCCGACTAGTAGTCGGTGAGTGTGTAAACCCTCGAACATACTACATACAGTAAATTATAACATTCGACATACATTAACCAAAGTCTATGAACATAAGTCTTTTCTCATAGGTAATAGCTGGCCAGTTCGTACAACAAGGCACACACAGAGTCCAAACAATACAAAATGTCCACAGTCTTTGGATGAATAGTTCGAGGGCCAGACAAGGGCTCAAGTAACGGGTAGAATCAGTTACACCTCCCCTTTGGGAGAGGAGATTTTGGCGACTCAAGCTGCTGACCCGGCTGAAAAACCTAGAGGGAGGTGCTTTGCTCAAGTCCAGTTATGCACCAGACTCCTGGAGACATATCATACGTCCAAAACTGCAGGCCATACTGGGCGGGATCAATTAATATGGTCCATATCTCGTTTATTTTGGTGGCCTTCCTTAAGAACTGACTGTTCTGCTTTTGTGGCACTGCCCTACCTGTGCCCAATGCAAATCGCCACAAAACCTGCCCGTGGGACGCCTCCAACCCATTACTAATGGGGAGCATCCATGATCCCATTTGTCCATAGATTTCATGCTGGACCTTCCTGCATCAATGGGCTACATGGTTATTCTTATGATCGTGGACAGGTTTTCTAAAATGGCCCACTTCGTGCCACTCAAAAAGCTGCCTTCTGCTCAAGAGTTGGCCAGGGTGTTTGCTAAAGAAGTGTTCTGACTCCATGGTATACCGAAAGTGATTGTATCCGACAGGGGGAGTCAGTTTTTTTGTCCTGATTCTGATGATTTTTTTTTTCTTTTAAAAAGCTTTATTAAAGATTAAAAAGGGATACATAAAATAGAAAAATTGGAGGGAGGGAACAAGCAAGTAATATGCATCAAATATGATAACAGGAAACCCTCATTGAGGTCTATAAAAAAACAATAAGACAATATCTTGAATAAAAGAAAATCGTATGAGGCAGTTAAGCTATCTATACTGATGTACACAAAAAGAAGCAACTAATAATCTAACAGTTGCATAAAATTATGTCAAATAAACTATCCAAGAATATCAGTAAGTATGACAACAAGAAGAAAGTAGAAAAGAATGGATACGAAGAACACATAAAGAAAGGATATAACCTGGTCCCTGGCCCAAGACCAATCACAGGGGTCTTAAGCTGGAGTCAACGTGGCAGGCGTGCTAATGTTTGCTTTAAGACAAAAATCTTGCCATAATGACCTCCATGAATATCAGCCTATTGGTATCAGATTTTGTAATCAGATTTTCCAGAATAAGTACAGTAGAGAGACGAGAGATCCAGTTCTGCAACAAAGGGACAGTTGTGGATTTCCATAAGGTAGGGACACACGCTTTAGCCGCATGAATCACATAACTGAAAAGACGTTTTTTTGAGGGCGAAGGCTGCAGGATCAAAGGGCAATCTCCCAGAAAAATAAATTCTGGTGTGAGATCAATATTTAGAGATAAACACAATGAAATTTGGGCACCCACCTGACTCCAAAAGGGACGTAACAATGGGCAGGACCACCAGATATGCTCCAAAGATCCCTGTCCATCCCGACATCTCCAACATTGAGGAGAAACAGATGGAAAGATGCGGTGTAGGAATAAAGGAGTTCTATACCACCGATTCAGTCGTTTATAATTCAGTTCTATAGTCATAATATTTCTAGAACGATAAGCTATGGACCTCTGAATCCGTCGCCAACGCTCTTCTGGTATATCAATATTCAGATCATGTTCCCATTGTCGGCGAATGTCAGATGAGGGCTTGGTCTGAAGGGAAACTAGCATTTTATACAATGCAGATGTGGTGTGGTGGCGAGGGGATGCGTCTGCAAAAGGAATCTCGAAATGGGTCAATGGACGTAAGCAAAAGGAGCGTACTGAAGAGGAAGATAAGTAGCTCAAAATCTGGGGGTATTGCCAAATGTCACTCGAAGTCAAGTCCCTTTTAGTTTGCATAGTCTCAAAAGAATATAGAACACCTTTGTGAGAGAGATGTACAATCATTAGCGTCTTACTGGTAAACCAGGCACGAAAATCATCTTTGGAAAGACCCAGTGGGAAATCTGGGTTATCCAAAAGGGAAGTTAAAGGGGATGGACAGTGAAGACCAAGTAGGATAACGCTGCATTAGGGAGTCGAAAACATTCAGGATCGACTGTCGAATGTGATTCAGTATGGTCAAGGAAGGGCGCTTAGTCTTCAAGAACCACGGTAAGCAGTGTAGAGAAATTGGAGCGGACATATCAGACATGATCTTGAGCCATAAGCTTAGAGGTATCTGGATGGAGCCAAGCGCTTAGTAAAGTAAGTTGAGAGGCAGAATAATAGGTACTCACCATAGGGAGGGCCAGACCACCCTCCAATCTGACACGAGCTAAATCTAACATTTTAATCCTGGCAGGTCTTGAGCTCCAGATGAAAGAGTTGATAAGGCGTTGTAAGGATTTAAGGAAAGTGGAAGGAAGACGTATGGCCACGGTATGAAATATATAAAGTAATTTAGGTATCACAATCATCTTCACCAAATTTATCTTACCTATCCAGGACACACATAGTTTACACCATTTTTTAAAGTTGGAGGCGACCGAGGATAGAAGGGGCAAATAATTCAAAGAACAGAGCTTCGTGAGATCAGACGATAAAAAGATCCCTAGATATTTCAGCTTACCAGCCGCTATCTTGAATGAAGAGGAACTAATCAGGGAAAGCCATTGCATACGGGGGACAGAGACATTCATCAGTTCTGATTTAGTCAAATTAGGTTTAAAGTTAGGAAGGGCACCGAATTTAGACAGCTCCAGCATTACTGCAGGAAGGGATCGATCTGGAGAAGACAGGGACAAAATTAAATCATCCGCAAATAAAGATACTTTATATTCTCTCGAGCCCGTGTGAACTCCCACCACATCAGAGTTATTCCTAAGAGAGCAAGCCAAAACCTCTATCATCAAAACAAAAATAAGGGGCGATAGGGGACATCCCTGCCTGGTGCCGTTACGAAAGGCAAAAGGCAGAGAGAGAAAGCCATTAGCACGTACCCAAGTTGTAGGGCACGTATATAAAGACTTAACATAGGCTAAAAAACGAGGACCCAAACCTATATGTTCCAAGACCGCATCTATAAAAGACCAGGAAACACGACTGAACGCCTTTTCAGCATCAACTGAAAGGCAAAACACAGAAAGAGATTGAGAACACGTGAAGTCGATTAGCTGTATCAATTTCATCATATTATCCTTACCTTCACGGCCTTGTACAAAACTGACTTGATCAGAATCCACAATATCGGAAAAGAGGGGGAGAGAGTCTGTTAGACAAGATCTTGGCATATAACTTTGTGTCCACGTTAAGTAAGGAAATGGGTCTGTAGCTAGCTGCAAGTTTAGGGTCCTTATCTGGTTTTAATATCAGGGATATATGAGCTTCCATAAATGATGAGTGATTAGCAATAGAGGATCGTAATTCCCTAAAAGCTTGCAGGAGGAGCGGTGATAAAATAGAAGATAATTTTTTGTAAAAAGTAAGGGGGAAGCCATCAGGTCCCGGTGCTTTACCCGAGGGAGATTGGTGAATAGCCTCTTCGAGCTCCAAGTGTGAAATCTCATCTTCTAAAAGGATAGCTTGTGACGGCGAGAGTTTAGGCATTTGGGATGAGGCAATATAATCTGAAGGATGCATCTTAGCAGAAGATGATGGAGCAGGTAAATTATACAACTTCTCGTAATAAGCTCGGAAACAATCGGCGATCCCAGGTAAATCACGAACTAGCATATGATTAGAATCCTCTATTTAGTATATGACAGAAGGGGGTAAAATACCCTTGGTTTGGAGAGAGAGCAATCTACCACATTTATTATTGCATTCATAAAATTTGGCACGGGACCTAGTAAAAGCTTTGGCAGAGTTAGAATGCAGGAGGTCTGTAAGTTTGGTGCTCAAATGAGTAAGAGCCTCTAGATCCGATGGGTCCATAGTAGATTTATGACGAACTTCCAATCTATTTAAAGTAGACATTATCATATCAATCTCCTCACGTCGTGTTCTGTTGAGGTACGCTGTTCGTTTGAGGAAGATGCCCCGAATATAGCATTTCAGGGACTGCCAGACAGTAAGAGCCGATGAAACCGAACCCACATTATCAGTTAAGAAATCTCGCAATGAGTGCTCAAGGGTTACACAAAAAGAAGAGTCGTTTAGAAGGGAAGGGTCTAGTTTCCATGAAGACTGGCGTGGAAAAGACAGGGGTAATAGGAGGGATAGCATAATGGGGGAGTGATCTGACCAGGCACATGGTAGTATCTGGGTCTTATCCAAGTAGTGAAGATAGGACTGAGATATTAGCAAGTAGTCCAGTCTGGAGTAAGAGTGAGAAGGGGCAGAATAGAAAGTGTAGTCATTTGAAGAGGGATGTTGTAGGCACCAGGCATCCACGAGGAGGATATCTTTCATGGATCTGTGAATAGAAGATAGGTCCCGTGCAGAGAGAGCCGACCTGCCAGTGGAACAGTCCACCTCTGGTCGCAGGGAAACATTGAGATCTCCCTCCAAAATGACAAGGCCTTTTTGAAAGGTCGCCAGGTGGGACAGAGTCCACGACAAAAATAAATCCTGGACAGTATTTGGAGCATATATGGTCACCAAAGTCAGAGATACGGCACCCACTGAACCCTTGATAAACAGATAGCGCCCCTCTGAAACCTGCATCCTCGCTTCTAGTACAAATGGCAGGGACTTATGGAGCAATATGCCCAAACCTCTCCTTTGGCTTGAGCAGAACTAAAGAACTGTTGGGAATAATCCCGAGTAGAGAGGGATGACATATTGACAGAGGAGAAGTGGGTTTCTTGCAGAAAGATTATCTGAGCTCCCATTCTCCGACAGTCATTCAGACGTATAGTTCTCTTACTGGGGGAATTAAGGCCTCTAACATTCATGGAGATACAGTGAAGCGGATAAGAATTAGCCATAACCAAAAGGAGTAGGCCACTTTACGTGAACAAGAAGCCATAGCACAAAAAACCCAATCAGACCAGGGACCAGAGAAAAACAGAAAGGGGGGGGGGGGGAAGAAAAGGGAAGAATTGAAAAACCAAAGAGTACGAAGATAGACATAAAAGCCTCTGGCGGTATAGGCAACATAAAGATACAAGTTCATAAGAGACTGCGGGGACCCGGCTGCGCCGCCCATGACCGGATACACAACCATCCACACTCCACACATGGATGGCCGGCCCAGAGCGGCACACCCACATCGCCACAGTATGCAACTTAAAATAATAATGCAGCATAAAATCAACATGGATAAGAAAAACCGCAACTGTACTTGTGATGAATTAGTGCTAACAAATAGCCGTACAAGGCGATAAATATGGTGGGACAGCAACTTAGACATAGAAATGTCCCAGGTGAGAAGAAAAACACGACCCCAAGATTGTATTGAGTAACGAGGCGATCCACCGGACAACCACTCTACGCGGATAACTGCAAGCGTACTCATCCACAGGTCCCCCCGAAACCAATGAGACTCAAAACAAATAAGAACAATATAAACATGTAACAAATAAAATAATGAAAGTGTAAAACAGAGTTTTCCCCAGTAGCTTATCATAAGTAATAGAGAACTCTAGTATAAATCATTCGGTGTCTACTCTCGCCGTGCATAGTGGGATCCAACAGCCATTGCATTTTAGGCTAGGGCTATAAGTGCCAAGTGTGCGGCATCTTCAGTGGAACCAGGGTAGTATTAACGACCAATAAGGATCTCTCCAAGCACGGTGGAGCACACATCAGAAGGCTTCATAGAAGCATTATCCGGTCTAATACAGCTATGTCGAATGATCATATATATATATATATATATATATATATATATATATATATATATATATATATATATATATATATATATATATATATATATATATATATATTGCAATAGTCCAAGCGTGAATAGAATACAGTATAACAGGGAGAGATAGAGAAAAAAACATATGAATTGCAAAGCAGTAGCAGATATAACATCTTAATAATGACTAGTAGTAGGTAAATCCCACCTAAAAATGTAGTAAGTGGTACACAACCAGGTAAATACTTAGGCAGTGTCCAAGAGAGGGGGAGCAGGAGATGGCACCGAGGAAGAAGACATGCCTCGACGTTTCTTCGGTGGTGACACTTGCCATTTCTGGGGTTGAAGAGTCGAGGGTAAGAGGTTCTGCTTCTTCTGGATACGTGGGTCAGGGAGCTGGATCGGAGCAAAGTTCAGGTGAGAACATAGCTGTAGGGCATCTGCAGCAGTCTTCAGAATATGTGTAGAACCATCATGAGACAATATAAGGGCAAATGGAAAGCCCCATCTGTATGAAATATGATTCTCCCTCAAGGCGTCAGTGAGAGTCTTGAAGGCTCGACATAGCTGCAGCGTATAGGGAGATAAGTCATTATAAAGTTGGATAAGGTGCCCATCATACTTAATTTCATGAAGCTGCCTGGATTTCCGCATGATAGCATCCTTCTGGAAGAAAGATAGAAGATAGCATATAGCATCACGAGCTGTGTCAGTCGCCTGGTTACGAGGCCTCAAGGCCCTGTGAGCTCGCTCAATTCTGATGTCAGCAGGATCCATGTGTAGTAGAGAAGCAAAGATCTTCTGAATAACACCCAACAAGTCACTGGGGGTGATCGATTCAGGTAGGTTGCGCACTCTAATATTATTCCGGTGGCCACAATTCTCTACATCATCCAAGAGAAGTCTAAGATGTTTGTTTTCCTCTTCTTGGGCAGCAACACACTGGAATAATTCTTGATGTGCCGTCAATATGGTTTTAGAGGAATCTTCTAGGTCAGACACGCTATCCAATGTGTTTCATTTCCGCTCTTAGGCCTGAAATATCAGCTTGTAGAGCGGTGCGCAAATTCAACATGATATCTTCAATATCAGAACGGGAGGGAAGATGTTTGATATCTTCCTTCAATACAAAGCAGTTAAGATCTTCCTTAGTCGGTAAAGATCGAAGGTCTGCTTTAGTGAGAGGTTCTGCATCTCCATGAGCTTTATTTTTTCCCAGTAGCCGCCATCTTATGTAGCAGAGGGGATTCAGCAGTCGGAGATAGCTTAGACGAGTTTCCTAGTAAATAAGTTGTGATTTTAGTGGCCTTCTTCTTTCTACTGGACATAGGAGTGGGGCAAAGCACTGTGAATGCCAGCAATAGTAAGGTAAGAGAATAAAAAGCATAAAATAAGCATTTTGGGTCGCTTAAAACTGTCTGGGGCCGGGAGCTCCTCAACAAACAGCTATTCACCACGGTGGCAGGACACGCCCCCCCCCCCCCCCGATGATCTTTTTGCTCACAAATGGGGATTCAACTTGCCTTTTCCTCAGCATACCACCCCCAATCAAATGGTGCAGCGGAGAGGTCGAACCAAGCCTTAGAACAATTTCTCCGTTGTTACATAAGCGACCACCATGACAATTGGGCTGCTTTGTTACCCTGGGCGGAGTTTGCCAGAAATTGTGCTATTAACTCTTCATCACAGAGTTCTCTATCCTTGATAAACTATGGGTTTCAATCCTCCACACTTCCTGAGACTTTTGAAGCACAAGCTATTCCGGCTCTGGATGAGCACTTACGGGCACTCCGTTCCTCTTGGGTATGGGTACATAATACCCTACGTGGTTCAATGCAACGGCAAAAGCGGCAGGCTGACCGTAGGCGACTATCTGCACCAACCTTCCAGGTGGGGGAGAGGGTCATCTTGCAATCTCAACCTCCAGGTACCATGTAGAAAACTGTCTTCGATTTGTTGGTCCCTTTCGAGTCATTTGGAGAATCAACCCTGTAGCGTATGCTCTTGAGCTTCCGGCCACGATATGTCTTCCACATATCGCTGCTCACACCATTAATTTGTAACCAATATACTTACAATACGATCCCCCCAGCCCCCATTCGGGTGGGAGACCATGACGAATATGAAGTACAAACCATTTTGAATTCTCAGAAAGTGAGAGGGCAACTGCAGTACCTGGTGCACTGGAGGGGCTACAGCCCGGAGGAACGCTCATGGACTTCCTCTAAGGATGTGCATGCCCCTATTCTGGTCCGGAACTTTCATTCTTGCTATCCTGATAGACCACTTCCCTCGAGGGGAGGGTACTGTCACAGTGTGACCGCGGCTGCTCGAGCCAGCCGCATCCTTACCTTAGGCGGGTCTTCCGCATCTCTCCCCTGCATTCTGTCTGTCAGGCGGCTCAGCCTCTTTCTTCCTCCCTCGTGGCTCCAGCCGCTGCTGTATGTTCAGCAGCCTGGCCGCAGCCGGGTGACGTCATTTTCAAGCGCACGTCCAAAGGCATGGACATGCGCACCATTTAAAGGAGAGCTACCAATTTGGTGCTCCTCCTTCCCTGCAGACAAGTCTGCCTGGACAAAGGGCTCATTCACCCTTTAGCTGGTGTCCAGTGCAGTTCATTTGCTTGCATTCTCTGTGTATTATCTGGTTTTGTCTGACTACCTGCACAGGGTTGACCTGTGGCTCTGTCTGACTACCTGCTCTGTGTATGACCTTGGCTTAGTTGGACAACCAATCTGGTGCGGAACTGTGGCTCTGGCTGACTACCTACTCTGTGTATGACCCCTGGCTTTTCGGATTATCCGTTCTGGTGCTGACCTGTGGCTGTGTCTGACTACCCGCTCTGTGTATGACCTTGGCTTAGTCTGACAACCAATCTTCTGTGGATTTAGGCAGCCTCAGTTGCTTCTCTCTTCATGTAATTCCAGGCAAACTCCATGATGCTGAGATCAGGGCTCTTTTGGGGCCATACCATCACTTCCAGGACTACTTGTTCTTCTTATGCTGAAGATGGTTCTTAATGACTTTGGCGATGCTTCACTGTTGCCTGAGGACACTCATTCTCGTGCCTCTCTCCAGCTCTTCAGCGAACAAACTGCGTTCTGCTACAGACAAATATTTCAAATTTTGACTCATCAGTCCATAGCACCTGCTAACATTTTTCTGCACCCTAGTTCCTGTGTTTTCATTCATAGTTGTGTCACTTGGCCTTGTTTCCATGTTCGAGGTATGTTTTTTTCGCTGCAAGTCTTCCATGCAGACCACTTCTGACCAGACTTCTCTGGACAGTAGATGGGCGTACCAGGATCCCACTGTTTTCTGTCAATTCTGAGCTGATGGCCCTGCTGGACATCTTCCGATTGTGAAGTGAAATAAGAGTGATGTGTCTTTCATCTGCTGCACTAAGGTTCCTTGGCCAACCACTGGGTATATGGTCCTCATCATTGCCTGTTTGTTTGTGTCTCTTCAAAAGAGCTTGGACAGCACATCTGGAAACCCCTCTCTGCCTTGAAATTTCTGCCTGAGATATACCTTGCTGATGAAGTATAACTACCTTGTGTCTTGTTGCTGTGCTCAGTCTTGCCATGGTGTATGACTTTTGACATTAAACTACCGTCAGCAACCTCAGTTGAGTATGGCTGTTCCTCACCCAGTTTTATACCTCTTACACAGCTGTTTCCTGTTTCAGTTAATGATTGTGTTTCAACCTACATATTAAATTGATGATCATTAGCACCCGTTTGGCATAATTATTTAATCATACACCTGACTATGGGCTCGATGCAAATGTTGGAGTTAAAACCAATGTGAAGAAAAAAAACTGCCTTCGTAAGTTAACCAAGACCGGGTAATGTGAGATTCAAATCTTCCTTACCCAGAACGGTTAACACGCGACGGCCTACAAAACATATGAAAACTACAAAACTGGAGTTGCCTAAAATCTGACCTCATAGTCGCCGCAAAACACACAAAAAAAAAAAATGAAAGAAACGTCCCAATAAAAGAAACAAGAGAAACGTTCGATGTTACCTAGTGCCCCAGCCAATCACAGCACCCTAAAGTATCAAGTTCAGTCAAATAAACTATATATAGACCCAAAACAACCGATGCATCTTTGTCTGTTATGGAGTTCCAAGAGCTAGATATCAGGACCCAGGAGCGGAGGCTAGAGAAAGAGAGAAAGGAAGTTTTAGGTGCACACATACAAGTAGAAAGAGTTGGAGAGATTGGCACCACACTTTGCGACATTATAAACCTTTGCACATACCCATAACATGCATCCATAAACAAACACACACACACATATAGCCCACATTTTTTTTTGTAGTAAAACACATACACTAACTTTTTTTTTTGACAGTGTGAGTCTGTGAGTGCAAGTGAGTGACAAAGAGTGAGTGGGTGTGTGAGGGCCTGAGTGAGTACCTGTGTGCGAGTGAAATGGAGAGGAGAGGAGGACAGGAGAGAGGGATGGGGAGTGTAGGAGGAAAGGAGGAAGAGGAGCAGGTGGACATCCCCGGTCAGGGTAGAGGAGGGAGGGGACCACCAGTAGAAGAAGCACACAGAGTGCAGGGCAAGAGCTGGCAGTGGGACAAGGGGTACGGCATGGGGAGAACCACACGCAGCCAGGGCCATCGCAGGCAGGGCCTGAGAGCCAAGGCTCTTAAAGCACCTCTGGGGGTGAGGAGGAGGACAGGACAAGGGTCCGCAAGATCTCCGAGGAGAAGAACCTTGTCCTGGTTGAGGCAGTTATCGCCAGGGAGAGGCTCCTGTCCCCCAAGGGGAAGGTCGTCGGCACAGGGGCCAAGGGAAAGGCCGCATGGAAGGAGGTCCTGGCTGCAGTGAATGCTGTTTCCAGTCGCAGCCAGTTGCTGGAATCTATTAGAAAAAAGTTGGACTGACTGTAAGGCCAAGGTGAAGAAGAAAATGGGAGAGGAGGCCTTGCATGCTGCCAGCACATGGGGTGGTCTGACCCTGCGCATGGAGTACATCGAGTGGAAGGAGGCTGTGCGCAGGACGAGATCTTCAATATTGGTGCAGGGGATCCCTGGATAGAGTGACACCGAGGATGATAGGAGCCTCCAGTCCACCGGTAAATGCATCAAGGTCTACATACACATCACACAAATCTTGACACCTACCAGAGGCCAACACAGTGACACCTGAACACATGGTCAGCATTCCACACCACAAATTCACCAATACAGCTTGAAGGGGCTTCAAATAAGGACGGAATACTTGACAAACCCAGCCTGAATGGTAATGGTCAAGTCCCTGTTGAACCCCCTTCATGCTGTCTACAACAACATCATGCACAGCACAAAAACAAAGCACACCATCATATGTCAGTCAAAGATGTAACTGTTATGTGTATCACAATGTCATACATAGAGTGACAAAGAGGTCAGCACACAACCCCTTGAGTGCCACAGGGATAAATAATGCATTGTTCGACAATACATTGGCTAGTCCTCTGGCACCCAAAGGGTTACCAGAGAATAGTAAGGAGGGGAATTGGTGTGTTTCCTATTGTATTGTTACTGCATGTCAGGGCTAGGTGTTGTACATGTAGGTACTTGGTCCAAGTGGAATAGCCAAGGTTCAGCTTTCTGCATCATATGTAACCTGCAGAGCGTGGATGGCCAGGGGGCAGTCACCGCCATCACCACTCTGCTGGACATATGTGATTCACAAGGCTCAATCATGATGGTGGGGACATTCACTAGGGTGTCAGAAAGAGGTGACAATGTGTACATGGCAACTGCAGTGCCATCACACCTGCAATCCCTGTGTTATTCTGTGGAGCCAATGCACTGAGATCTAAACAACTCGTGACATACCAGTGCTTAGGCGCCATAGGATAATATAGGAAAAGGAAGAAGTAACCTACAATAGTACAGTATAACCATGCACATGTTTGCTGTGTGTTAGGATTTTAGCTGTCCTGGGGTGTGTTCATGTGTCCTCCAGCTGATTGGGTTGTTGGTTTCCACAGATCATGTTGGTTGGTGTGCTTGGTGTGTCTGTTACTGTTGCTGACATCATTGGTTGGACTCTGTAGTCATTGGTCATCACTGTTGCACTGCTGTGTTTAGAGGTCCTAGTGTGTTTGCTGTTGAGGCCTAGGTGTAGGACATGCAGTGGGTTTGTGTCACTCAAGGTGTGATGGTTCAGTTCTGCTGACCACATGTATCCTGATGAATGGGGATAGCAAGGAGGTATATGCCTTGCCATCCTCACTGCTCAGCGTACACATGATGACCAAGTCTACACCACTGTAGGTTAGTAGAATCAACGTATGGGATTATTTCAAGCTCAGCAATGTGTGTCAGAATGGTAACCAATGCACTGCAAAGCAATGCAATGCAATGGATACCATCCTTCCACTCAACGGTTCACATGTCAATGTAATAGTCTTGCAGCACTCCTGTCATAGCTCACATCACTAATTACATCATGTCATTTCCCTACACAGCATACTAGTCAGCAAGAGCGGAGCAATCAGGGGAAACCTCCTCTGAGGAGACCACCACCTCCAGGGCACTGCCACCATCACAGCAGCAGCAACAGTGGGCACACCATGGCCCCCAGGGTCCAGCGCAACAGCAGCCATAGCAGCAGTGGGAGCACAGTGGCCCCCAGGGTCCACCACCTGAGCAGTGGCAGCAGCAGTGGCCCCAGCATGGCCCCCAGCAGCAGCCACAGCAGCAGTGGCCCCCATGGTCCACAGCAGCAACAGCCACAGCTTGGTCCTGCCCTCCAGGTTCCTCCACCACAGCAGCCTATGGCGAGGAACAGGATGCCACAGACTGTTCAAATGCCAGGCCAGAGGGAGTACAACAAGTGGGTAAGGCCCCAGCCACCCACGTGGACATCAGGAAGCCAGGAGGCATCCAAGGTGTGGCCCGTGGACTATCAGCACATCGGGCTCATCGGGGAGCCACAATGTCCCCAGTCTAGGGATGTCTTCACCCCGCCACCACCACCCACGCCACCAATGTACTCTGGGGGATCCCATGGAAGTGAAGGGGAGATCCTAGAACTGGAACTGTCCCCACAGTCCCTCCAGGGTGGCCCTCCCCACCATGACACTGATCAGCCTTCTCCACCCCCGTCATCCAGATCTCCAGTGCCTGAGGGGGAGCAAATTACCCCACAGCTTGCATCCCCACCACCAGTCTCTACCCACTCATCGACACACACTCCTGCAAACACAATTATCTTGGATCAGGGGTTTGTGTCACTTCAGAGGAGGCAAATCCGGGTGGCCAGGAGGTGTGCGCAGTCCCTCAACAGGCTGGAGCAGAATATTGCACACCTCCTGGTCAGCATGAGGGCAATGGAGGCCCAGCAGTTAACCCTCACCAACCACCTGGTCACCTATACCAACCGAATGTCAGCTTCGATGGACCAGGTGGTGGTTGAGATGAGGGAACTTAACAGGCTGGAGACCCTTCACCAGGCCCAGGCCTCCAGTTCTAGTGCCACTACCCCTGCCAGCACTTCACCACTGCCTCCCACAGCCTCCAGACCCACTAGGGCCTCACGGCATCTAGTGCAGGAGGCCACCCCTGCAGCCCCGCCCACAGCATCCCCCAAGAAAAATAAATCTGCATTTCTTGCTTCGACGCATGTCCATGTCTGTTTTTTATCAGACCCAGTTAGTGGCAGAGTTTGTCTCAAATGCATTGAACAGCTATACAGTGAACACAACTCATGCACATCTAATATGGGTGTAAGATAGTGAGTTGTCTCCAATGCATTGCACAGCTATCCAGTGAACACAACTCACGCACGATGAATAGCGTCATAAGCTTTTATAGCAGGGGTGAACACACACATCACATAAAGACATGTTTGTACAAGTTCAACTCACAGACATATCAAAGCCAAACAACATCAGGGTGTTGTTCCATGATGTGACTTGAACAACATAAACACATTAGATAGATCAACAACATGATCCCAATTAAAGGGGAACTACCACCTCTTCAAGAATTTAACTTCAATAAATCCCCATCTGGCAACTAGCAGCTTAGTAGCGCTAGTCACCAGAATTATTATCTTATTCCAAAGAAATGTGCATTGTTCTGAGGCTGACAGCAGGACAGATCACGGGCATCTTGCCATAATGACATCTGACAGCGCAGGCATGCGGACGTCATTATGGCAAAATGTTCATGATCCGTCCTGCTGTTAGCCCCAGAACAATGCACATTTCTTTGGAATAAGGTATTAATTCTGGCGACTAGTGCTACTAAGCTGCTAGTCGCCAGATGGGGATTTATTGAAGTTAAATTCTTGAAGAGGTGGTAGTTCCCCTTTAAGGGGATAGTAATGCTTAGAATGTTTAAAGACATATCTACTAGGGTTCCTCACCCTGAGTAAAACAAGGGAACTCTCACTGCTGAAAGGGGTTTCATCCACAAGTTATTGCAGCTCAAACTTATATTTGAAAGATGAAATATCACAGTGGCCTGAAATTCTGTAGTGGCACTGTTGCTACACCACCCTATGGAGATTCATGGTGCAGGGACCAGAGCTCTCCACTGTAAACAGGGTCTATGTCATCCTTTATGACCTCATATAAATGTATAATGCTCCCTGATGTCAGTCTGTAGAGGTCCCTGACTTCTTCATTTGTCATTCCCAGCAGTGTGACCCTGGTGTGGTATATCCTAGGCCTGGCCATTTGTCTACCATCCCTCTGCTGCTCCACAGGTCCCTGTGGTAGCTGGGGGGGGTCCTGTTGTTGCAGCTGGGGTGCTGCTGGCAGGTGCTGTCCTCCAGGTGGGGATGGCTCTTCAGATGGAGCATGAACAGTTGCAGGAGGTGACGGCTGTTGGACAGGGGTGCTTGGAGGAGGATGATGAGCACTAGCCCTCTCACTCCTTCGCCTCCGCTGTCATCTCAGGTAAAAGTATGTGTACATACTGGTGTTAGTCTGTCTCTCTGTCACACTACATCTGAGGAGGGTGGGCTGTCATTTTTAAACAGCAGTAGAGTGTTGCCCATGAACAGTCATGTGGTCATAATGGACTAATGGTAAGGTGTGTGTTATCCAGGTAATGGTTTGCTGGTGTGTCTGTGGTTAGTGGTGTGATTATTTGTAATTGGTATGTACCTGTCAGGTGTGTGTTTTGTCTCCATGGACTGCTGAAGTTACATAGGTGAGGTTGACTTGTTCACGAAGTGACAGGTGTGCATGTCGTGTTGTGTGTTAACCCCTATTGTTCAAAGGTGTGTTAGGATGGCTATGTTGTGCTGCTTTGTGTTCCTCTTGTCCCTGTGGGGTTGCTGGATTCTTATTGTTTGTCTGTTACTTGTTTGTATGGTTTAGGCCGGTGTTTCATAAACATTGTGCCGTGGCTCTTTGGTGTGCTATGAGCGCAAGCTCAGGGTGCCTGACTATTCCCATACAGGTTACAACTGCTTTGTAGACGTGTTCTGTGATGTATGTTTCTAGTGGTCATTCTGCTCAATTATCTCCTTCTTGTCATCCCCACTGTGAGACCTACTGATAACTATGTATCCATTGATTGTTCCTTTCACTGAGCCCTTTCTAACAACTTCAAGGGGTGTGCTTGAACATCCGGATTGCATGTTAGGGGTGCCTTGGATAGCAGGATTATGAACCACTGTTGTAGGCCTTGTTGTTGTATTTGCTTGGCATTGCAGTGGTTAATATCTTACCTCTGTATGCTTGGCTTATATCCTTGAATGACCTGCTTCTCTGTTTTGTTTTCCTCCACGGTGGTTTTCTACTCTGAGTTGTGTTATGTTCGCCAAAAAAAAAACAAAAAAAAACAGGTGTTAGATTTCTGGAGGAAAATGTTGCAGTTTAACTCGCTTTATCCCTAACTCCAACATTTGAATGGCTCTGGGGTTAGCTTTTACATTGTCCTCAATGGGCGATATTTTGGCGACGTGCGTTGTGTGTTTTAAAACTGCCATTATTTCTTACTTGTGGGAACATCCGCATCGTATACTTGACTTAAAAAACCACCGTTGCCAGTTTTTTCTGCCAACGCCAACATTTGGATTGAGCTCTATATCCCTGATTTTTGTACAAGTGTGTCTAGAAGAATTGATGCTGTTTTGAAGGTAAAGGATGGTCACACCAAATATTGATTTGATTTGGACTTTTCTGTTCACTCATTATCATTTTGTTGGTTGATAAAAATATACTATTAGCATGTCTATTTTTGAAAGCATTCTTACTTTACAGCATTTTTCACACCTGCCTAAGACTTTTGCACAGTACACAATGCCAGTCCACTACCATCATACACATCTGCCACATTCAGTAGAAGTTGTAATTTTTGTTTTTGAATCATCTCTTTAAAATAATGGTCAGCACACTGCAAGCATAGCAGTAGGCTTGCTGAAAGAAAAACCTGAACAAAATATTTATTTTGCAGACTTACAGAAACTCAAACATTCGACATATTACAGCAGGGCTAGACTTAAAGGGGAAATTTCACCCCTTAATAACTAAATCTCCCCTTACTGCTGACCTGGCGACTAGCTGCTTAGTAGCGCTAGTCGCCAGAAATCTTACCCCGTTCTCAAGATTTCGGCGTTTCAAAGGATCAGGAAGCACGGACGTCTCTTCACAGTGACGTCCGTGCGCCTGCGCTGTCAGTCCCTTGTCAGTCCCTTGTGCACCGTACGGTGCACAAGGGACTGACAAGGGACTGACAGCGCAGGCGCACGGACGTCACTGTGAAGAGACGTCCGTGCTTCCTGATCCTTTGAAACGCCGAAATCTTGAGAACGGGGTAAGATTTCTGGCGACTAGCGCTACTAAGCAGCTAGTCGCCAGGTCAGCAGTAAGGGGAGATTTAGTTATTAAGGGGTGAAAGTTCCCCTTTAAAACAATAGATTGTGTGCAGTTTAAATTAATGCTAGACAAAAATAGAAGACACTCACAGCGCTGACTCACCATTAATATATGCATAACGTGAAAATGTGCTAAAAAGTGACATAAATTGTGTTTAGATAGCAGCAAGGAATACGTGGGTTCTCCCTTGCCCTCTAGTATTAGGCCGAGAGCTAAAAGTGTATACACAAAACAAATGAACAAACCTGCGCTCTTCTATACCACTATGTGAATAAGTTCCCTTACTTAGGCATTTATCATAATTGTTGCTAAATCAAGGTTAGCTCTGAGAAAAAAAAATGTAGGCCTCAGATTTGTAAAGAAACAAGCTCCTACAATTTCTTTGTAAGAGTCAGGCTTGCAAAAAACAAACAAACAAAAAAAAAGCCCTGAAAAAAATGTATCCCCTAGTGCCAGCAATGCTAGATGGTGTGAAAATGCCACTTGTGACATTCTGGCATTTTCTGCTGATGTATTTGTTGCCACTGAGTCATCTAAGCAGCAGGAGGATGAGGCTTCTGCATGGGACTTTGATAAACATCAGCACTGATATAAAACAGGTGGTGGTACAATGGTGTGTCTACTTGCCTCTATCCCTAGTGTTGATGAGGCAGCAGATATTCCACAATAAGACCCCACACCACTCAGGTGCATCTACAGAAGAAGTTGGCCAATTATGCGTCATCTCCTGTAAAATTATTGGTTGTGGTGGAATACAAATTTTTCCTTTGAGAGCAGCCTGGAATGAACTGTGCTTTTCATCAGCAACTGCAATGTGCACAAGGAAACATTCTAAAACAGGGGAAGAACTGGGTGGGAAGTATCATAACAATCAACATATTCATAGCAAGCAACAGGCACAACTGCAACCAAATACCTTGACATTTAGGTCCGCAATGTAAAATCATCCCCCACTAAACCAAGTACTGCTGCCATTTTGGACTTTGTCCATTCCCCTAAGGACATGTGATTCTAAGATAGAATAATAGGATAGAATGAATCCTTTTTTGCCACATGCTTAGCATATTCAGTTGGATGGTAGGTCTGCAGATACTCCATGATACCTTGCATTCGATTGCTCTCCACCACATTGCTACGTGTTACAAACTGAAATTGCTATATGAGTGTAGACACCAATAAGAGAAACAAAGAAGATTTAATCATTCAGTCACTGGGGGCTACATCTGTGAAGGGAAAAATACATCATCCCTATGGTACAGTTTTCCCAAAAAAGTATTAAAATGCACCCCAAGATTTCAGTACAGAGGTAACCATACATTCACATACAAACCAGAATCCTAGTGCTTCTGCTGATCTCGGCTTGTAGTACTCGCGATGCTTGTGAGCACACGGTAACTTCTCTCGCTTCTCTCACGGGGGCGCGTTTCCGTGTGAGCTAGTGCGCGCCTTTGCTCGTGATAGTCTGCGTGCAAGGATAGAGGCCGTAGACATGAACAGGTCGTCATTCGTAAACGCCCCCACATCGGTAAGTGACCCAACGACACCCGTGGGTTATAAATAGAGGCAACTGGATCATTGCGATATGTGTCCTGTAGCAGGATAGGGTTAAAAACCAGAAGTAGACGCTAGCAAGCAAATAGAAAATTGTTACCGCCGGAGGCCCCTTCATGCAGCCTCCGTGTGCGCATCTCCTGGGCGTGTGCTTGGGTTAAGAGTTGCTGATATATACACAGCGTGCATGGCTTGTATGTGCAAGACAGTATGATGTGTTTACACTGTACAGCAGGGGCTGGCAACCTGCGGCTTCCCAGTTGTTGGACTATATAATTCTCGTCGCCTTGTATTGGGATTTGTTGTACGACACCAGCCGAGGAACTGCTGTTCGACACCGTTTGATATATAGTTTGCACATTACGGTGATGTGTATCCGTGTTTCTCACAAGCACCAGCACTATTGACCGCTGCATTTGGCTTGATTCCCTTGCATGTTGATTGCTTACTCTGGGCCTGCTCAATATAATAACACAATGTTGGAGGGCGATTGAATATCTCTTGGGCCTTTTAGCCTCATGCACTGTCACTGCTTACTATTTATTTTATTGTCATTATGTTATATAGTAGCAACTTCATTAACACACATACTGTAACGATGTATCAGTCTAAACTGTTACTTTACTATTGACGTACTAGAGTGCGTGTACTTGCTAATCCTCTTGATTATTACTGTAAGCTTGAATATGTTGTACAGTTTGTGTGCATATATATATATATATATATATATATATATATATATATATATATGCGCGCGCGCGTGTATATATATATATATATATATATATATATATATATATATAATTTTTTTTTTTTTTTCCATAGACATTCTCTATTTTCATTAGTTTGAGTGGACGTGTTTAAGTATCGGTTTGTATGTTAAGCCAGTATTTCTAGAGAGTTGTTTCTTTCCTAGGCAAAGACCCCATACAATACTTATGCTTTTCTCTAGTAAAAAGGCAGAAGGGTGGTAAATCAGAGGCCTACAAAAGTGTGTCTGTAACATTCTTCAATAAAGTAGAGCGCTCGTAAGTGCTAAGAAAACTTGTTCAATACTGTGTGTGTTATTATACTTTAGTAAATATAATTTGTGTAGGGTGCTTGTGTCACTTTACAATTAAAATAAGAAATGAGGCAGCCATTTGTCATTCACCAATGATTTAAAAGCAGACTATGCATATTATCATAAGTTATGTTAGATCTAACAATCAGTGTTTATTTCGAAGGAACATTTAATAAACACTTGTCCTTTATGATGAATCCTTAAATGGTTTCAGAATCAGTCTACAGTCATGTAAACATTTATGGATTTGCAATCTGGTAACCAGATTAAGATGCCAGGACAAAAAAAAAACAAACAAAAAAGCTAATGTTGATTAAGGGAAAGGCTTTTTCCTCCATGAAGACACCTATGAAGTTGTCAGCAAAATAAACTATTGGATTGCTTAATGCGCATCCTTCAAAAACGCTGTTGCCATATTAGACTTTGTTGTCTTATCTCATAGACCCTATGTGGGGGGTCCATATTTTGATTTGTGATATTTCAAAAGCTTAGATGTGAAATTTGTACGTATATTAAGTCCAAAAGGAACGAAGCATTTACCAAAAAAATTATACCTGCAAGCATGCAATTAGTTCAGACTAGGTGTTTCACTCGTCAGTGCCATCTTTGTCAGGGAAAAGTAGGTGCTTGCGGACAACAACCTGCTTTAACATCTTATTTTAAATGTAATATGACTGAAGTATACAGTAGACTAACTTTTATTGTTTGTAAGAATATTTAATAAAGTATAATTTTATGTACCAACCACACACACGTATCTATGAAGACAGATCTAAATAGCCCTAGTATATACCACGTCTATCATAAAGGTCTGTATATAAAATATACATTTCTACTATTCTTTTGGGTGTGGGAAACAGAATACAAATGAAAATCTAAATATGGAAGAGTGCTTCTACCTAATAATATACAAATATAACTATTAGCAGGTGCGACCCTTACTGCAACAATATATTGTCCGTATATAGGGTAATCATGCTTGCTGATATCACTTAATCCACCAGGCAAAAAAAAAACAGGCCCCTCCACATTGTGTGTATCGGAATCTGTTTGTCCCTTGGCTACAAAGTTTAAATGGGAGGGAGGCACCGAACCCAAACAAGTACACCAAATGTCTATTATAAAAAATGTACATAAAAGCATATGCATATATTGCAAAAATCACCTAAAATATATAATAATTAAACATATATATTTTTCTTCTAGATGTATATCTGTTGACAAAAATGTTTTAAAACCAATAATCTGCAGGATACTCTTAAGTCCATCAACATGGGAAGTATTCATACTTTGTTATTCATGTCTTTAATGGATGTTATGTTGCCTACTTATTGTGTCAAGAAGGATTGCCTACTGGGTGTAGCAAAAAGGTATAGTTGTTATGCACTGCAGCTTTCCTGTCCTTGTTGTAGTATTATGGCCTCTTTGTTCTCAAAGCGTTCCTTTACTCACCAACACTATAGTGTGTCAGTCCTTATGTGGGGAACCATTCAGCTCTTGATTCTTTTACTGGGCAAAGTTGTTATACAGCTGGCTATTGAGTGAGTTATATGGAGACCTCTACACCTCCATGATGTTGACTCTCAGCTGTTGCACGTAACACCGTTTTGGACAGGTTCCAACCCACTAAGCACTGGGATCACACAGGTTGGTGAATATTAAATATCTTACAGGAGGCAGCTGCGGGATTAGGGAATCAACATGTCATAGGCTAGCAGCAAAACAGTGGCATTCCATAGGGAATTTTAAAATATCACTATGTTTAAAAGCCAGTGAAGACAACAATGATTATTCTCATTAATCCTTGAAAAAGTATGGAGTAGTACGAAACATGTCGGAGTGAGACATTGTAAGGAGACTTCATCTCCATTTGTAGTCCAATTACACTGCATAGAATGGATGGTATTTTATGGAGAAGAAATACTTCTAAGCTTTGAAAAATTGATTGCAAGCTTTGCCTGCTATTTAATGGCCAGACATCATAATCTCAAAAAGTCCACCACGGGAAACATCTGAAGTGTCACCCGTTGCTACAGAGAAGCTGCTTAGAAGCAGAGTCGATTAGTGGTTTGGAATCGACCAAAACTGTGTTATGGGCAACAGATGAGTCAGCATCGTGGAGGTCTCCATCTACCTCAATAGCCAGCGGTATAAACTTCGCCTAGTAAAAGAATCAAGCTGAGGGTTTCCCCACATAAGGACTGACACGCTATAGTGGTGGGGAGTAAGGAATGTTTTGGTAACAAAGTGGCCATAATATTACAAGGACAGGAAAGCTGCGGTGCATAATAACTGTGCCTTCTTGCTACATCCAATAGGCAACATAATAACCTTCTGTACACAATAAGTAGGCAACATAACATCAGTTAAAGACATGAATAACAACAGATGAATAATACCCATGTTGATGGACTTAAGTCTCCTGCAGATTATTGGTTTTAAAACATTGTGGTCAATATATATCTATAATAAATTTTTATATACTCTTATATTTTAGGTGATTTGTGCATTATATGTATATGCTTTTATGTACAATTTTTATAATAGACCTTTATTTGGTGTACTTGTTTGGGTTCCTTGCCTCCCTTCCATTTAAACTTTGTATCCAGGGGACAAACAGATTCCGATACTCACAATTTTTGTGGATGGGCCTGTTTTTTTGCCTGGTGGATTAAGTGTTACCAGCAAGCGTGATTACCCCATATATAGGGACAATATATTGTTACACTAAGGATTTGCGCCCACAAATAAGGAAGACCTCTTCCATATTTGTACTAGTTTATAATTTTAGGTAGTGGAATGTAAAAAACCAGAAAACCTACACTGATCTATTGATAAATATAGTATTGAACTGGTCTTCCCTAGCTCAGAATCTTTGGGACATATCTTGTCTCCTGTTGCACCCGAGGCTGCGGTTGGGCTCATAGTGCTTTTGGTAAGCCACACTACCTTGCAGCTATCCGTGGGACCCCTCCACTTAATGTGAGCGGGGTCTGTTTTTGACTGGCTGGAGAAGCACTTTTTATTGAGAAAAACTACAGCTCCCAGAATCCTTTGCTTCCTATATTTTTTGCCTTGGGAAAAGGTGGTCTTTCAGTGCTTCTCTTTTTTGGATTCTACATGCTGTGCAGATGCTGATATCTCTCTCCTGCTTTGCAGTTTAACCCCTTACAGTCAGATAAGTTTGTATACTTTTCTTTTACATTTCTGCTATTTTGACTGTCTTTTGCACTACCATGTCAGAACCTAAGGGACACATGGGCTAGTCCAAGGCTAAAGATTCTGGGGTTCATCTAACTTCTTTAACCCATTGCTGCTCTTGTTAAACTAGGCTTCCTAGGAAGTATTCTGGTACCTTATGTCCCTCTGCACAGTGGCCCCTACACCAACTCCTGAGGTCTTCATTTGCTGACCATGAACCAGTTTGAGCTAAGGCTCTTATCTCTTTAGTCACGTCTATACCCCCATCTGTTCAACAGGTGCTAAGCTCTTGGTCTACTCACCCCCCCCCCCCCGATTTCTTGAGTCAAATATTTGAGGGTTACTTAGCTGAGGAAGAGGAAACTGATTGAGATGGTTTGGACTTGTCTCTGTCATAATTTCTTAGACCAGGTTCTACTGGAAGAATGGAAGATGCCTGACGGGAGACTTTTCTGTAATGGGCATATTTCAAACTTGTACCCTTATGCTTCAGAGGTTTTAATGTAGTGGGCTGCTACTTCTGCTGCTGTAACTCTCTCCTTGTTAGAGGGGATGCTGCCACAGTTGAGCTGATGTCATTGAAACATATGCCTTACTGAAGCGGTTTTTAATGCTGCCAGGTTATCATGGAAAGCCATGCCTTTTTTGTGGATCACACACTGTGGCTTAAGATATGTTCTGCTGACCATTCTTCCAAGAAATCTGGTTTCTTTTTCTTTTATGGGCAGTTATTTGTCCCTGAGTTGGAAAAAGTTATCAGCCATGCCACAGGATGCAAGTATATTGCTACCTCAAGTTACTCCTATTAATTCCCTTTTTCTTAATTAAACGTGTGTCTTTCATTATTTCTGTCAGTTCGGATACACTCCTGGGGCACCAGTGCCTCAAGCCCCGTAGGCGTGTCCTCCCCCCAAAGCCCATGCAGGTTTTGGCAGCCAAGGAAACTTCTCAGAAGCTTAAGGCTGACAAATCCATCTCTCATTGACTCACTGGATCCTGGTCCATCTCTTCCTGTAGGGGGGTCACCTCCATTTTTTTTTTCCATGATGCATGTTCCGTTTTTATGACAGAGCAGTGAATTGTGTGGGTAATTTTGGAAGGGTACCACATAGATGTCAAGTCCCTTTCCCCCTCACTGTTTTTTCCTGTCCAGAGTTCCTTGAAATCCAGGTCTGTCTGTTTCTAGATGCAGCTTCTGCCTTGCTATATAAGCATGTGTTTCGTCCTGGTTCCTCAAAAGGAAAACATCACTGGATTTTACTCAAAACTTTTCCTTGATCCCAAAGAAGGAGGATGCCACACTATTCTGCCTCAAAAATATGTGGTGACTCCACGGTTTAAAATAGAGTCTTTGAATTCGGTCATTGCAGCTATCTGTCCAAGGGAGTTTCTTACCTCCTTAGATCTGCAGGACTCTTAACCTACATGTCCCAATCAATATGGATCCTCAGCACTTCTTTTATTTGAGTTTTAGGGCAATCAATTGCCATTCAATGTCCTTCCATTTGGCCTATCACCTGCTCTGAGGGTCTTCACAAAGTTCATGTCTACCTTGGCGGTTCAGTTCCACGTGCATGGGATCTATTTTATTCAAGGCTTCTTCTGTGGTATCCTTGTGAAGTCAGATTCAGGAGTGCATTTCCATTCTGGAGCATCAAGGTTAAATATTCCATTTCAAAAAATGTTCTCTTGTTCTTTCCCAGGTACTTCATATTCTAGGCATGCATTTTGATGCCCTACAAAGGAGAGTGTTTCTCCCAGATGACAAGGTTCAGTCCTTGTCTGTTCAGGTATCTCAGGCAATATTCTCTTCATTGACAACAGTGTGGGTGTAAATGAAGGTGCTAGTTTACCTTCTTTCTGCCTTGGAGTTGGTTCTGTTTGCACAATTCCAGATGAGGGAATTGTTACTGTGCCTTGTCAGGAATTGGTCCAGACATCTCATCTCTCTGTCATGTCTGTTCTTTCGGATGAAGGAGAAATTTCTCTAGTGGCTTCAGAAGTCACATCTATATAGGGTCATACCAGATTGTGTTGTGGTCACCATGAATGCCAGTCTTCTGGGTTGGGATACTATCCTGGACTCGCTCAGGGCCCCTGGACCAGGGATAATAGCCTCCTGGCCATAAATGTGTTGGATTTGCAAGCAGTTTGCCTCGCATCACACCACTGGTCTGTTTACCTTCTAGGATCCCCAGTATGGATTAAATCCATTCATGTAATGGTGGTTGCTTGCTTCAAGGAGAAACCAGAAGTGTTTCAGCTTTGGCTGAGGTCCGGAAAATTCTCATTTGGGCCGAGTCCCACATGCTGGCCCTCTGTGTATCACATTTCCGGTTACAAAATGTACTGGATGATTTTCTCCCTGGAAATTTGGAGCTCATTCAGTGAACAACTTGACAGTTTGCTGTTGGGGCTATCATCTGTGGTTCTCATGGCCTTGCCCCTGGACTGCAAGGTACTTCAGTTCTGTGCCAGGTCTCAGGATCCATGGGTCTCGCTGTGGATGCTATGATCATGCTGTGGGATTTTCCTCTCGCTTATGTGTTTCCGCCAGAAAATCAGGATTTAATGGACCCGTCTTCCTGATTGCTCCATTCTGGCCCCATCTGTTCCTTGTTTTCAGGTCTCCTTAATCTGTCCGTGGTAGAATCCTTTCGCATTCCTTTGCATGAGGATCTTCTAACTTATGGTTTATTATGCCACCCTCGGGTGGAGCAACTTGATATCATGGCTTGGCTCTTGAGGTCATCACCCTGAAGAGAGAGTGTTTTCAGGACTCTGTTATTGCTACTATGCTCCATATTAGAAAGACTTCTACCAGAGTTGTACTGTCCGTTCCTCACACCCACGGCATTTTCCCCTTCTGGTGTTTTTTTTACTGTTCTGCATGATGGTGTTCAGAAAGGGTTTAGCCATAGTTCTATCAAGGTTCAGATTTCTTCTGTTTCTGTTCTTTTCTAGCGGCTTGTTGGCTTCCTCCATGATGTGCAGACTTTTGTCCTAGGCTGATGCCTACCCATCTTTTGAATCCCATTCCTCTGTTGTCTTTGAACCTGGTTTTGGAGGTGCTCCAGAAGTCTCCTTTTTGAACATCTATCGTTAGATTCTTTGCATCTGCTGACAACTGCTGAAGGGTGTGTTTCTTCTGTTTTTTTCATCAGGACTGAGTGGTTTTGCAAACTTCTATGTGTTTGTTGCCCAAGGTTTTTTCATATTTTCTAATCAACTGGGAAATTGTCCTTCAGTTTTTTTTTTTTGTCTGCCTTCTTTTAATAGATAGGAGAAAGAACTTCATCTGTTGGATGTGGTACTTGCTTAATTATTATGTTCATTGGAAACAGCCTTTTCTGAAATCTTATTCGCTGTTTGTTATTCCTGAGATGCATCTAATGTTTCTGTAGCTTCCTGGATTAGAGCAACCATTTTGTATGTTCTCAAAATGAAAACTGTAACTCTTTCGGATCATGGTGAACTCCACCAGGTCATTGGTTCGTTTTGGGACTACAAAAATCAAGCTACTGCTGAGAAGTTGTGTAAGGCGGTGACATGGTTGTGTCTGCACACCATTACCAAGCACTACTGTGTGAATGTGCTGGCTTTGTCTGAAGCCAGTTTTGGTTGGAAGGTCGTGCCTGTATAAGCATCCTTTTTACCCTCTTTCTCTGAAATCATAAACCTTTTGGTTTCTGTTCATTTGCTGCTGTTTCATGTCCATTGACACCTGCGTTCATGTTGTTCACACCAGTATGGTCTTGTGGCTACTGTACTGTGATGGAGGTGTTTTTTTTTTTTTTTTTTTTTTCTTCTTTCCTATCCTGAACCAGAAAGTTTTGGCACTTTGGAGAACTGCCCATGAGTGCAATAATACAATTCATTTAGGCATATCTGTGTTAGTCCAGTGGTGTAAATGTCAAATTAATGAGTATTGCAGTATGTAATACCATATTTTTATTGGACTAACATTCAGTTTTCAGGACAAGCTTTTGAGAGCAACTGCCTACCTCTCAAAAGCTTGTCCTGAAAATTGAATGTTGGGACAATTTAAAAAGGTATTATTACATACTGTGAAACTCATTTGTTTGGTGTATGTGTGTATAAATAAATATATATCTTTCTATACAAACAAAAACATATACAGTGATGTGCAGAGGTTTTAAGCAGGTGTGAAAAATGCTGTAAAGTAAGAATGCTTTAAAAAATACACTTGTTAATTTATTTTTATCAGTTAACAAAATGCATAGTGAGTGAACAGAAGAAAAATCTAAATCAAATCAATATTTGGTGTGACCACCCTTTTCCTTCAAAACCACATCAATTCTTCCGCACAAAGTCAGTGATTTTTGTAGGCATGATAAAACAATTATACTAAACAGGTGCTAATGGTCATCAGTATAATGTCTGTTGAAACACAATCATTAACTAAAACAGAAAGAGCTGTATAGGAGGAATAAAACTCGGTGAGGAACAGCCAATCTCAGCGAACAAGGTGAGGTTGCTGAAGACCGGTAAATGTCAAAAGTTATACACCATGGCAAGACTGAGCACAGCAACAAAAATTAGTGTCTGCAGGCAACATTGAAGCATGGTGGAGGTTCCTTGCAAGTTTGGGGCTGCATTTCTGCAAATTGAGTTGGGGATTTGGTCAGAATTAATGGTCTCCTCAATGCTGAGACATACAGGGGCATACTTATCCATCATGCAGTACTATCAGAAAGGCATCTGATTGGCCCTAAATTTATTCTGCAGCATGATAACTATCCCAAACATACAGCCTAAGCCATTAATAAGTATCTTCAGCATAAAGGAGAACATGTAGTCCTGGAAGTGGTGGTATGGTCACCACAGAGCCCTGATCTCAACATCATCAAGTCTGTCTGGGATTGCATGAAGAGAGAGAAGCAACTGAGGCTGCCTACATCCACATAAGACCTGTGGTTAGTTCTCTAAGATGATTGGAACAACCTACCTGCTGAGTTTCTTAAAAAACTGTGTGCAGGAGTACCTAGAAGTATTTATGCCATTTTGAAGGCAAAGCGTGGTCACACCTAATATTGATTTGATTTAGATTTTTCTTCTGTTCACTCACTTTGCATTTTGTTAATTGATAAAAATCAACTATTAACATGACTATTTTTTCACACCTGCCTAATATAGTGTAATATGACACAGGGTACAAATGACTATTTCCATGGTTTTAATAAACACTAACTCCTAAAATATGAAAGTAGATTATATAATAATGTTAAATTTGTACACACTAGAGAAACTGTGTCTTAGAGGGGATATGATAACATTATATAAATATGTTCAGGGCCCCTGCAAAGGGCTCTCCAAAGACCTGTTCATTAACAGAACAGTATAAAGGACAAGGCGTCACCCACTTGGGGAAAGGTGATTTAGTCTACAGTAGATTATTTACGATAAGGACAATAAAGGTATGGAATTATCTGACTGAGGAGGTGGTGCTATAGAATACATTGGATGCCTTTAAAAAGGGACTGCATACTTTTTTAAATAAGCAGAACATTTTGGGCTATGTTAGTTTTGGGATTAATATTTATTTAGTACTTGTTATTCCAAGAAGAAATCTGGTTGCCATTTGGAATCCAGAAGGAATTCTTTTCCCTCATTCAAAGCAGAATTTGAAATTGCTGTATTGAAGGTTTTTTTTTTTTTTTTTTTTGCCGCCTTTTGGATCAACGATGGTAAACAGGAATAGGAAAAGGGTTGAACTTGATGGATGCAAGTCTTTTTTCAACCTAAACTACTATATATGTTCCCTTTAAATGGATGTATGGTATTTAAAATATCAAACTTTCTTTGTAATGCATGCGTAGATTAGAGAATATGCAGGTGCAGACCATCCTTTTCTGATGTTTTCTGGTTTGTAATTATAGATAAACTAAGATGATTCATTGTTTAAATTGGCACCAACAGCTCTTGTATTCTGAAAGACTAGTACATTGGGACATTCACAGACAATAAAATCAATATCACTTCTCAGACACCTTTAATGATTTGTATGTTAATGAGGGCCCTTCAAAGACAATAATGGAAGCTCCTATTGAGCATATGTAAGAAGAATGAATGCTGTGTGGATTTGCCTGTAGGATTTGGTGCTCTGTCACTCACTACCCCTGTAAATGTAGGTGGACGTTGCAGCGACTTGGGCAGGAGTGGCCATTGGGCCCTGGAGCTCCCCAGACCCTGACAAACCTATGCATATGGGGTATTGCTGTACTTTTTTCTGCAACTACCCTGTTTTTGAAATCCATAGCAACATTGTAAGAGTGAAAACTGCAAAAAAATAAAATAAAAATAAATATATTGCCAAAATTTTGTTACAGATTTATGGAAAAATAGCAGCATGGAAATCCAAAATTCGACTGATTAATTACCCCATGATGTCTATTTTTCAGAAACATACTTTTGTGGTGCATTTTTGGGTTCTGACACCAACTATGCTATGATCCTCATGTGCCACATATTGAAAAAATCTTGTAATATTTGCCCTGTACATGTGAAAAAGGGATTGAAATATTAGGGATATGGGGTACTCGCATATTCAGGACAAGAACATGATTGTGTACAAATCATGACCGGAAAACATACTCAAAATGTTTTTTGTTTCCCCCACACACACACACACTTTTTATATTTTAATAAAATTAAATTATAGGATATCCATATAAATGTGGTATCAAATGAAAGCCCTACTTATGTTTAAAAAAACAGTATATAATTTGTGTGTGTATATTAAAGGAATTAGAGGCAAAATATGGTTGAACAATGACATTAAAAAGGTCAAAATTGCTCTGGTCCTTTAGGGCAAAACACCCCTGATCCTCCTGGTCCTTAAGGGATCACACTCTGAAGATCACTCTCCATAAATAAATAGTAAGGCAATATTAATAATTTTATCTCTTGGGCTTTTGAATAACATTACACTTAATTTTGAATTAAGCATTAAAATATACCGACTTGAAGTCAAGATGATATGCCCACTTTTAAGTTAAATTATGAGTGAAAAATCCCAGACGGGGAGGTGGTATTTTTTTTTCTTCAATAACAATTTGAGATATTTACTGTATGTTTGTCAGTTATAGTAAATCATTACTTTCTGCTGCCGCTTCCTTTCTTCCATTTTTCTGCAGAAATTGCTAGAAAATTTGCAAAAACTGACAAAGCTAAATATGTCAAATTACTGTTTGAAATAAAGTAGCTAACATTAAATTAGGTAATATCTATCACCCAGGACATACTTGAAAACGAGCGACAATCTCAATGTATCCTTCCTGGAAAAATACTTTAATATTAATATTACTAGTTGAAGAGCCCGTTACACGGGCCACGGTGCCACTGCCAACCGGTCGCGGGGCAGTCACGCGCAGTGAGACTGCCCGCACCTCTCTATCAGCCGTGGAGCGGGCAGCCTCTACTGCGCATGACTGTAGCACGCGCAGCAGTGTCTACTGAGCATGACCCGGCGTTACACACGTTTTAGCGAATTATTATATAGGATTATTGATAACATAAATACAGAATACTTGTTATACACCAGAATGGGCTTGTGGTTACGACACACTGTCCGAAATGTAAAGAGTAGCAGGCTGGTATCAAGCATCTGTGACTCAGAGATTCAGTGACTCAGGAGATTCCCTGTGACTGCAGGGTGGACGTTCCTATGAATACTCCCACTATTATTGTAGGGATATACACCACGGGTACAACCATACCTGATCATCTCTTGAAACTAATTGATATACTGATTCTTGTAGCGCTCAAGTCCATCCTTACTCGTTGGACAGATGCCACTACTCCCTGTTTGAAACAATGGATAGATAGTACTAACCACTTCTGTAAGTTATTTTGGCCATTAGCCACATACAATAAGAAACAGGGAGGATAAAAATTAATGCAAGTTTGAGAGCCTTTTATTAAGACCTTCCTAGGCAGGCCCAAACTCAGTTTTACGAGACCTTCCAGTTTATGTCCTGGATGGATGCTGCCGGTCTCTGGTGAACACTCTGCTTGATGATTCAAGTTTTGGCCCTCTCCTGGGGACCCTCCTTTTGATAGTAGTTAGATAAGTTTATGGGATGGAGCAGTCTGTGTGTACCGCAGGGGTCCAAGATGTCATATAGGGTTTTCTTTTTTTTTTTTTTTTTTTTTTTTTTTTCTTTTTTTATTGTTGGTGTATTGGAGGGGTCCTTTTTGACTCCTGGCTGATATCACTTTGTTGTATTTTGTATATGCAAAATTTAAATAAGTTTGTGGAAAAAAAGGTTCAAGGCTCAGTTTTGTTAGTGTCTTTTCAAATTAAAGTAGCAGACATTCCAATTCCACCTTTGTGTCTGAATTTTGTTTTCCAGGAGTATTACAGGAAGATGCCTTTGAACCATTGTCTTTAGTATCTTTTAGGCATATTACTTGCAAGACTGCTAACTGCTGTATCTCAATTAGAAGAGAGTAAGAACTCAGTTATGCAGGTCACCATATCTAATCTTTCATCGGGATAAAGTGGTTTTATAAATTGTACCAGACTTCCATGCTTGGATAAGGAATTAATCATACCCTACCCTTGTTATCCTAATCCTTCTAAAAAGAAGGAAGAAAAAATTATATTACCTAGCTAGAGTTAGATGTTGGAAACATTTATTTCCCTGTACAGAAGCCTTCAGGCAAAGTCCTTACCGCTTTGTCATCACACAAAGTCCTCAATAAATACTATTTCTTCATAGATTAAACTGATTATAAAACAAATTTACAATATTAAATCCAGTCTAGTGCCTTTCTGAATTACAGCCCACTATACAAGAGCCATGAGTACCTCATGGGCCCACAGGTATCAGACCAAATCAGCAAAGTGGCCACTTGGTCTTTGGTGTGCACACACTACTTTCTACATGGTCAATGCCCTTGCCTCAAGATTCTGCAAGTATCATCTCTATAACAATATTAATTTCAAACTAACTCTATTGGTGCACCCCAAAAATATATAAGTTGCTCTGACACACAAATTCCCCACTTGTAGGGGAAAAACGAAATATGTACAAATATATAAAAAGTGATAAGCGCCATAAAACATATATAATATTTAATGATGAGAATGCTGAATGACACCAGATACCAAGTATATGTATTGAAAATAAATATTTCATTCAAATTCTAAAAACAATGTAAAATCACAAACCAGATTGCCCAAACTGGTTCCCACCAACTCAGCTCTCACCTATACCAACAACGGAGAACACCAAGGACAATCGATGCCGCAAACAACCGTAAAACCTGGATATTAAGTAATAGTAGAAGTGACCAACCACAACATACACCACATATGTCCCACCCGCCTGGATGTCCACCCACACCATAATACTGCAACTCAATGGCCCAGTGTGTGACCTGTGCTACACTATATTCTGACCCAGGAGAAGGAAAGCAACATTTTTTGAAACATTTAGGGATGGTGTGGACATGTGACTAACAGCCCAGAGAAAGCAGACAGGTGAAGACACCCTTTAAAGGGATAGTAAGATTTCATAATAAAATCAGCTCCAATTAATCTTCATAGTATTTGGGCCATGGAGAGTGTTACTTCAGTACTGTCAAATTTGCAGTTCAAGAGTAATTGAATGTTAAAGTATCCCGCTCCCACCCCTTTTACTGATGTAACACTGCTCAGCTCAGAGCATCAGGGTGGTGTCCAAGTGGATTGCAGAGAGGGACAATCTTCAATTAACATAAGTGAAAACCTGTCAATGGGGGAAGCGCTTTCATTGTTCTCACAGTAAGAAGATTGTCCCTTGCTTTGAGCTGTCTGGTCTGTGGACCAGATTCCTTATCTGAGGGGAGGTGGCTTACACTAGGTAAAAGGGACGGGAGGGCGAAAGTTTTTCATTCAGTTACTCTTGTACTACAACTCTGACAGTATTGAAATAACACTCTCAATGGCTTAAATACTATGAAGATTAATTGGAGCTGCTGTTTTATGAAACATTACTATCCCTTTAAAGCCCAAACAGAACAAAGCACCAGGAGGGAAGACAATAATGTAAGAGGAGAACTGTTTACACACCTTCAAACAATAATTTCTGTCTTCTGAGGAGCCATTACACTCTGGATGTGGTTATGTGGTTTCAAAGCCCTGTCATTAAGAAAAGAAGAGGGCACACATTTTATGATATATTGGCCATATAATTGTTTGAATATTTTATACTAAGGTGTTCCGCTACTCTCCAAGGAGGGAGAGTGGATTATATATTGGAAATAAAGTTTACAAAGTGGCTAACCCTGTAGGGAATTTATTTAAGCACACTTATCACCATTAAACTTGCACGTTCAGCAATTTATATATTTATATCACTATTTTATCTCACTTATTTGTTCATTCAGCTTATTATGTGTCTATTCATACATCATTAACCCCTTTCTGTCCACTGACGTACCAGGACCATCACGGCAGTCCTGTACTTAAGGACCAGTGACGGTCCTGGCACGCCATGGAGTTCAGGGCTCCCGGCAAGGCTGCACGCCGCTCTGGAAGCCCTGAACCAGAAATGAAAATTAAAAAAAAAAACGCCCTGTGGCCCTCAAGTGCCGGCCGCGCATGCGAGCGCCGGTCCTTAAGGGGTTAATGACTATTGTGGAATCATTTAAATCAAATACCATTCAAAAATCGTCATATTCATTCAATACATTCCATCCATTTGTTTCATCCATTCATCAAAATCCACTATTTGTTTATCAGGACTTGATTTTCTACCTACCGCTATGGTTTTCATTTATTCAATACCATGAACACATTTTTATGTTATCTTTTATTGTTTGACGTATCAATATTTTTTATTTATTAACATTGAAGTATTATTTCCATTCATCATGGATCACTGATACACAAGGGATTTTACCAGTTTGTAATTGATTTCTTTTTTTTTTTTTTTTTTTTTTTTTTTTAAGGTTATTATATTATTATTCCGGAACATATTCCATAAGTATTCACTTTACATTGTTTTCACTCTGTATTTTAGCCAATTTGTTATACAGTGGTGTCTGGGTGCCTTTTTTCTGGGTTAGGGGTGTGAAACTCTGTATGGTCCATGCAGGATACAGGTCACACAATGGACTGATGCACCGCAGTTGCACTTGGAGTTGTTTGTGGGACTTTGCACAATTTATGCATAGTGCAGGTCATGCACCAGGCCATTGAGTTGTACTATATATAGAGGGAGTATATGTGTTTATTCCTCACAGCATATAACATTATGTGTTAGAATTATTTTGCTGTATGTTTTCCTTGTGACTGGATGTTCATTTACAGTGGTGTAAGTGGACATTTAGGTGGGTGGGACATATGTGGCTTACGTTGTGGCCACTCACATCTGTTATTACTTAATATCCTGGTTTAATATTACGGTCGTTTTCTGTATTGATTGTCCCTGGTGTTGTCCGCCGCTGGTATAGGTGGGTGTTGAGTTGGTACGCACCAGTTTGGACAATCTGATCTGTGTTTGTGATTTTACATTATTTTTAGAATTTCAATTAAATATTTTTTACATGTATACTTAGTATCTGGTGTAAGTCTGCATTTGTTCATTAGATATTATATTCCAACATATTATATATGTTACATTTCCTATATATTTGTAGCATCACCATAACATAATTTTTGTTCCTGTATTTTTGGGATTGCTCTGGGATGCTCCCATGGTCCCTGTATCCCCCATAGTATGCAAGAGAAAATGTTATTTTATACTTATTTATATTCTTTTGTCTGACTTCTAATGGTGGAAGGTGGAGATAAGTAGGCAGAGGAAGGAGAGGAGTTCTTCTAACTTAGAAGTTAATTAAGTGCATGTCTACTGGAGGACGATGCTTTAACCCGATGGCCCCCCCCCCCAGTGCAACGGTATCCTATTGAAATTTTGCCCACAACAAAAGGGCAACATTCTGATGTTGCACACTTAAGGGTTGCCAAACAGAGGGTGACTTTTCTATAGGATACCAACCTCTAATAGGTCATATTACAGCTCTTTCATTCCTGCACTAGTGAGCATATGGAGCGCTTTTGAAATAATCAAAGGACACTTTAGAAAATAGAATAATTCAAAGAAAATTCATAGAGAATAGTATCTGGCCAAAATAACTTAAAACATGTTATTTGTTCAACAACGTTTCAGGAGGTGGCGACATTCTGATGTTGCGTGCTTAATGTTGCCCTGGAGAACAATTTGCCCTATACCCCCCATTAAATCTAAAGGGTTAACAATGTTAGTAATGTTAAGCATATCCTCCGCCTATGGAGAAAGCAGTGCCTGAGCCACATCTTCATGCTGTGCCTTAAGATGCCCTCTTCCTCTCACAAGCTCTGGTGATTGACCATGATGTCCTCAGAGTGTACAACTTGTGGCTCCCCAGCTGTTGCCAGAGTATAACTTAAAGGGATAGTAATACTTAAAAATACTAAGCCCTATATTGCAGTCATGTTAAAAAGAAATGAATTGCCCCCAGTGTCATCTGTCAAACCTTTATGGTTTGAGAGATAATCACTCCTAAAGTTCCCCCCTCCCTCCCCTTTCCCCGAAGTCAGCGTTGTAGCTGACTGAAGGGAAATCCGGTCTTACGATCCTCAGGCAGCTCTGCAGCAGAGCTGAGATTGCGTTAATAAAAAATAAAATCATTCACTTAAACGGTCTTGTAAGTGTGCTTGAAAACCAAGTACATGTAGAAGACCGTTTCAGTGATTTCTTTTTTATTAATGCAACCTTGGCTGTGCTGCAGAGCTGCCTCACGGTTGTACTACAGGCGTCCCTGAAGTCAGTTAGAACGCAGAGCCGCCTGATGATCATAAGACTGGATTTCCCTTCAGTCATCTACAACGCTGACTTTGGGGAAAGGGGAGGGAGGGGGGAACTTTAGGAGCGATTATCTCTCAAACCGTAAAGTTTGAGAGATGACACTGGAGTCAATTAATTTCTTTTTAACATGACTGCAATATAGGGATTAGTAATTTTTAAGTATTACTGTCCCTTTAATTTTTTGTCAGCCAGACATGGATGTTCTGTGTGGGAATTTTAGCCTATTAGGAACTGTAGGTTGTGTAATGTGTAGCTTCACAATGCTTTGCCTGGCTGCAAAAGTGCTATTCCAATAACAGCTGGAGAGCCACATTTCCCACACCCTATCACATTGCCTATAAAACAGGTGACTCCACAGCTTCTGTTAGTCTGCAACTTTTTATCAGCCAGCCATAGTCTTTCTTAACCCTGAGTGTCAGATGGGTGTCCAAAGCATTTCAAAGCATTACATTGGATACTCAAAGGGTTAATGGGAACTTTAAAGCCCTTTGAGTACCAGATAGGTATCCAACACACTGAGTTGCAAAGCATTGGCTGCCTCTCAGGCACTCAAAGAGTTAAACCTTTAAGAACAATGCATTACATACACTTCAGGTCATCATCCATTTGGGTGCCAGAACACTGCTTTGCAATATGTTGTGTACTCCTCTAGCACTCAGAATGATAAAGGGTTAGTATGATAACATCTGGAGAGCCACTCCTTGCACATCCCTATCATACTCAGCTCAGGAGATAGGTCCCTGATCCACTCACCCGAGCTTTAGGACTCCCATGGTGCGCACACTGGTTCACGAAC
The DNA here is from genome assembly GCA_037306005.1 of Rhinophrynus dorsalis. Classification (NCBI taxonomy): domain Eukaryota; kingdom Metazoa; phylum Chordata; class Amphibia; order Anura; family Rhinophrynidae; genus Rhinophrynus; species Rhinophrynus dorsalis. The sequence goes on along the minus strand of CM074720.1, from coordinate 338,499,929 downwards.
TGAAAGGACACAGAGTAGCAGCTTTCCTGCCATCCATCAGCTCCTGCATGCTGCTGCCCGGAACACTTCTTGTGAGAGGAAGCGGCCTGGAGAAGTGGCTTTGGCACCCCTTTCTCCACAGATGGAGGGTATGCTTAACATTACTAACATTGCTAACCCTTTATATTTAATGGGGAGTGGGGTATAGGGCTCCAGGGTGACCCTTAAGTGTGCAACATCAGAATGTCGCCAGCGTGCAACCTCTTGAAACGTGGTTGAACAGATAACATGTTTTAAAGTGTTAGTAATGTCTAAAAAAACTTTTTTGCATTTAGAAGAGCTTAAAAAGCTGATCTAGATGCAAAAAAACATATCTCTCAAACAGCTATGGTTTAAGAGATACGGGCGTTTAAAGTTTGATTTCTCTTACTGACAGCTGTAAAGCTGTCAGCAGGAGATTTGTGTCGGTCGACACGGTGGCGCTTGAGAAGTGCCGAGATCTCGTTACGTACATGGAATCCCTTCATTGGAATGGTCTAAAACGTGTGCCTGAACACTAGGAACACGTTTTAGACCATTCCAATGAAGGGATTCCGTGTAAGTAACGAGATCTCGGCACTTCTCAAGCGCCACCGTGCAAAAAAGTTTTTTTTAGACATTACTAACACTTTAAGTTCTTTTGGCCAGATATTATTCTCTCTGTATGAGCTTTGTTTTATTCTGTTTTCCAAATTCAGTAGCTCTCCTTATGCTCACAAGTGCAGGAAGGAAAGGGCTGTAATATGACCTATTAGAGGTTGATATGCTATTGAATTGTCTCCTTCTATTTGGCGACACTTAAGCATTGACATCAGAATATCGCCCTTTTGATGTAGACAGCATTCTGATGTTGCCCTTTTGATTTGGACAGCATTATGATCTCGCACTTTTCATGGTCGCCAAATAGAGGGCACATTTCAATAGTAAATCCCAGTGGACTAAGACAAAAGGATTGAATATAAAAATGCCTCTGTTGTTCTTGGCTGTTTTGTCCTTGCCTTTGTAAGCCATGCCTACATTCCACAGCAGAACATAACAATGCAGGTCAAAACACACGTATATATGAAAGTTACCTCCTATAATTAACTTATGTCATGCTTGTCTATTAATCTATCCTGGTCAATTAACACTTTTTTTTTTTAATAGGATTGAAAGATATACAGAAGTCTTCATGGATATAGTTGACACATTCAACCATTTAATCCCTAGTGAACACTTAGATGATGCCCTGTTTCTAGGATCAAACCTAGAAAGTGAAGGTTGTGAAGAATTTGCCACAAGCCAACATGTCATAGAAGATTCGCTGAAGAACATGCTTAGTGACAAAGATCCAATGCTAGGATCTGCAAGTTCTCAATTCTGCTTACCAGGTTTGGATGCTACTGATCCTAATTTCCAGATCTCCTCTTCAGCAGGTATGCAAACCATTCTGTGCTTTTTAAATCAAAATATAAATTTTATGTATGGCTTTATGGAACAATATACTGTTTTCTGGCATGGAATATCATGACTAATAAGTTCTCACTGGAGTGTTTTTTTTTTTTTTTTTCCTTCACTTCAAATGAGGATGCCATTTTATTAAAAATATATTTTAAATAATTTTTAAACACATTTGTAACCATGGTAGGCTGAGACCAGTGGTGAACAAATCTGGCCTACTTTTAGCTGCATCTGTATGAAAAGGCAAAACAACTAAAGTGAACATTATTGTTCACACTCATTCAAACAATAATATGGAGTTGCAATTGAATTTCAACTGATGACAATGTCAGTGTTGTAGTTAATGCTCAGTATTTGGTGACACAACCAATACATAGGTAATAGATTCACTTTGTGTGAGTGACGGCTATGGTTGCATGACAACGGACTGCAGTTGGTTGATAGAGCAGAAGGGACTAATATCAAGGACAAGGGATGTGAGTATGAAAATGAAAACTAGTGAAGAATATGTGTGACTTCAATCATATTCTTAGATTGTATAGAAGAAATTAATAACAGACCCCAAGACTTGTGTTAAACCATTATTATCTTTTTAAAGTCTAAACAAAACACTAAAAGCTAGGAAATTCTGTGTTTCAGTTGGGATCTTTGTTGCTCTTGTTGGAGCCCCCATATTTTCAGCACCTGATGCTGCTTTCTCTTGATTCCAAACAGCCCCAGATGGGCTCAGACCGCAGGACTACCATCTGTATAAGAGGGCTATGTTTTACTTGAGGGGGCCCTCCTTGATTTGGGTCTCCTGTTGCTATAGCTGTGTGGCTCACAAACTTCAGCAGAGTCACCACCACACCATTTTGTATTTTGTTTACATAGACATCCCAGTTTCCTGGACTCTGAGGCAAGAAGGGGAGGGAGGGTTTCCTACCCCTTCCTTTATTTTGCTTTGCCGCTACACTTAGGAGGCACCTTGCGTCAGGCTTTCTCCTTAGGTGGCCATACTGCCTCTCTGGGGCCACAAAACTTCCTCATTGGTGGATTTACATTTTTTTTCTTTTCATTCATTTTTGCTTTCTGTCTATCTGGGCCATTTCTTTTGGGGTTGTTAGTCATGTCAGAAACCAAAGAAGATGGGACGCTAAGGACCACCAGAAGTTTGTCAGCTTCTCCTGCTGTGGTCAGTTGTCTTGTCAATAGTCTCCTTAAGGTTCCACATTTACAACGCTTCTCTTCTTGTGGCCCTCATGATGAGGCCCCTCCCTCTGATCAGGAGCCATTATGGGCTAAGTTCCTGACATTCTCTGACAGGTCTGTAGGCTCTTGCCAGTCTACCCTCTTCTATCCAGTGTAATTTGAATATATTAGATAAAGGGCCCCCTGATTCCTGCAGAAAGAGATGCCAGTCTCCTGTAGAAAGTGACTATTGCTCCTGAGGGTGAGCTCTTCCTGGGAGAGGGTGATACAGGGGACAAGGATGCTTATGATCTGTGAAGGAGGACCCACTGGCTCTGTAGAAGGACTGATTTGTATGGAGTTAGAGACCCTTCAGATATCTGAGAGTTCCTAAGTATTTCCCACTCAGGACATCTTTAGGAAGCAGAAAAGGGATTCTATGCAATGTCCTTCTTATAGCTCTCTAGATCAGATTATCTTAGAGGAATGGAAGTCTCCTGATAGAAAGTCGACTTGTCTAGATGTTTTGCCTTTTTTTACCCCTTCTTTACAGAAGCAATGTGGGACACCTCTCCTAGGATTGATTACCGCTATCTCACCTGTCTAAACACCAGTATAGACTTCAAGGACTTTTCTCCACGCGCCTTCTTTATTCCCAGGGTATCCTGAGATCTCATGATGATGCTTTATTTCCAGAAAGTGATTCAAGCCTTGGTGGGTGTTGAGGTCTTGATCCTGATTACCCCATCAGCAAATATTTCTGAGGTTTTAAGCCAACCTGTTTATAGTTCCCAAAAAGGTGGCTGTCCCCAGGTTCCAGACCTGAAATGTGTCCATTCATTTAGTACGTAAGCCAAGGGTCTAGATCAGTGGTTCTCAACCCGTGCCCTCAGTGGCCACTAACAGGCCAGGACTTAGGAATTTCCCTGCTAGACAACAGGTGAGTTGATCAGAGGCTCATTCAAATTGATTAACTCACCTGCGCTCTAACAAGGAACTACTCAAGTCCTGGCCTGTTAGTGGTCACTGAGGGCACGGGTTGGGAACCAGTGGTCTAGTTGGAATCCCTGAATTCAGTAATCTCCACTCTTCACTAAGTGGAGTTCTTGGCCTCCCTGGACATAAAATATGCGTATCCTTATGTTCCTATTCATGTGCAGGATCAGAGATTTCTTCTCTTTGCATTTCAGGATCAACATTTCTTCCATTTGGTCTGGTGTTCGTGCTGCGGGTTTTCATCAAACTTACGGTTCGTTTCTCTGGCTATATCTGGGTGCAGGGGATCACTTACCCCTTATCTTGATGATCCTCTGCTGAAGGTGACTTCTACAATGGTTCTACTTCTCCATCTTTGGATGTGTACTGGAGCACCACTGCTTCATGTTCAACCTCAAAAAGTCCTCCCTAGTTCCGTCTCAATCTATTGTCTTTCTCGGAGTGCAGGCTGACACTCTAGGGACCTGTATTCCTTGCAAAGGGACAAGGTTCATACTTTGTCCGTGTATGTGTATCAGGATCTGGCCCGCCAATCAGTGCTGCTGCAGGACTGAAGATATTGGGAAAAATGGTTTGGGCTTTGGAAGCAGTCCCATATGCCCAGTTTCATATGCAGGCTATTCATCTGGAAATTATATGGAACTGGTCAGGGCAGCAGTCTGATCTGTCCCAAGTGAACTCCTTTCTTCCCAAACTAGGGTGGATCTGCACTTTTTATTTTAGGATAGTCACCTGACAGTAGGTCACCTGTTTGTCATAGTGACAGGTGGACAGTTATGATGGATGCCAGTCTGTCATGGTTTGGAGCAGTCTTCAAGTGGCTCAGGGCCATTGGTTTGATCATGAGTAGCAGCTTTCTATCAATATACTGGGAATTCTGACAGTTTGTCTAGCTCAGTTTGTCTAGATCCAGTCTGACAATGCAACAGTGGTAGGATATGTCAGCCTTCAAGGAGGGTCCAGAAATGCTTCTGCATGCTCGGAAGTTCAGAGGATTCTTTCCTGGGTGTAAACACATGTGCTGCCATATTGGCAATTCACATTCTGGGAGTATTCCCACAAATATTTAGCTCCTTCTAAATGTTCTGCATACAGAGCAGGTCTGTACACAGACTAATTCACTGAACAGTACTTTAGAAAATGTGCTAAGGTGATGGCCTGCCCTACGGGAGGCCGCTCTCCACCCTCATGTCATAGAAGCCAAGGGTCTAGGTTTAGTGAGTATGTCCCCCTTTCGCTGTGTCTGTATGTCAGCTGGCTGCAATCTGAGGTCTGTTTGTGGTTCACTACTTCTATTCTTTATTTTCTTTTGTTCGCTTCATTTTATTTCACTTTCTTTTGTGTACATTTCTTTGTATGCAGGGAGTTTTATAGGGGTTGTGGACTCTTTAAACTACCATTTTGGATTTGAGACTGCTTTCTGCATATTTCCTGTTGCTCCTGGTGGGCTCTGGACCATAAATTGCTTCTTCATATCGAGGTTGCCCTAATCATGAGTGAGACCCCTGGATTTGGGGTTACCAGCTACAATATCAGTGATAGGCTGGAGAGCCACCTCTTTTTGTTAGCACTGCAGACCCAGTTTCCTTTGCCCTGAGACAGGAAATAGTGGGTTTCTTCTCCCTCCCTTCCTTTCTCTTTGTGCAGAACACCCAGGAATCAGCAGGCTCTCTCCTTAAGGGACACATTGTCTCCTTGTGGCTACTAGCCCCTCTTGGGTGTTCCAGATAGCTTTTTTCTTTTTCTATTCTGTTTTATCTGTCCTTATGGTCCAGTTATTTCGTGGTTTGCCATGCCTGAGCCAAAAGGTATCACTAGGAAGCCCAAGAACACCATAACGGCATCAGCTTCTTCTTAAGTGGTCAGCCGGCCATCCTGTCATTCCAGTCTCCCTAAGGGTCAGCCAGGTCAGCTATGCCTCTCTTATGTCATGGCCCCTACACAGACTGCCCAAGTACCCAGCCCCTTTGATCAAGAGTCTGCACGAGTTAAGGCCCTTTCTTCTTTTCTGGCAGGGCTCCAGGCCTGCCCAGCCTGCCTGCTTCTATTCAATGTAACCTGTATAACTTGGACAGGGGTCCCCTTTCCCCCAAAAAGAGGGCAATTGTCTGGTTCCTGGGGAGGATTCCTCTCTAGAAGAAGCTGAGACCTGATGAAGATGCTGATGGGGACACCCTAGAAGAAGACCGTTGGAGTGCTCTGGAAGGCTTGATTTGGTGTATGTATGTATGTATCTTTATTTATATAGCGCCATGCATGTACACAGCGCTTAACAGAATTTGAAATAATACAATACAAAAATACAGAACAGGGTTAAGAGCATTAAGCTAAAGTGCGATCATTGCATTATTTTTGGGGGAAAGTGCAGCAAGGGAAACATACACTGGGAAAGGGACCCTGCCCCAAGGAGCTTACAATCTAATTAGAGTTCATGATGACATACAGAGACAGTAGGAGGATGTCTCTGTATGATCCCAGATCTCAGAGAATCCCTTTGAGACAACCACGAATGACATCTTCAGGAGGAATAGATAATGTAATACTGTTTTGCGCAACTTAATCTGTCTGTTGCTGCTATAATTGGAAAGCATTGTATCTTTGGGGATGTTATTTGAGAAAATGAGCCAGGTGCCCAGGAGGCCTCTTCCCTCCTGGTGTCCACTGCCTGATACAAGAGGAAAAGGAGAAGGTGTATTATCTGGCTGCTTCCCTTGCACATGATTCACTAAATTGGGGGTCTCAACCAGTCTTGACCGGGAAATATATCTTTGTACTAAGGCTCTAAGGGAGCCTTCAGTAGGAAGGCACATAGCAGGCAAGGTTCATAGTATATGCAGATGTACACTCCCCCAGAGTCTTCTGTTCTATGTACTTACCTTTCATTGTATAGTAATATTGGCCCAGGGCAGAAACTAATAGTCTTAAAGCAGGGCTTGACAAATTTGGTTTGACTCTAGGAGCCAGACTAAAAATGTAGGAGCCAGAGTCGGCATCACAGGAGAACCTTCCCTTGGGGCTTAGTGGAAAAAAGCTGGGGAAGCAGAAGAGAGAGAGAGAGAGAGAGAGAGAGTGTGTGTGTGTGGGTGTGTTTTTATGTGTGTGTGTGTATCTTTTTGGCTACCAATGGAGCAAGGCTGGGCTGTCAGAGTAAAGTGTGGTTCCGTGGCTACCAGTGGAACAGGTGTGTGTGTGTGTGTGTGTGTGTGTGTGTGTGTGTGTGTGTGTGTGTGTGTGTGTGTGTGTGTGTGTGTGTGTGTGTGTGTGTGTGTGTGTTTGGGGGGGGTCAGACAGTGTATATGGGGGATCTGCGGCTACCAGAGCAGTGGAGCCAGGCTAGTGAGTGACTCGTGGTAATCTATGGCTAACAGTGGAGGGTTAGACAGTGTACTTGGGAATCTGTGACTACCAGTGGCCAAGGGAACAGGACTGGGGATCCAGCAGTGTCCATGGAGATCTATGGCTACTAGTGGACAAAAGAATAAGGTGGGGGAGGGGTTAGGCAGTTTCCATGGGTATTTGTGGCTACCAGAGGGCAAGGGAGCAAGGCTGGGGAGGGGGGCAAACAGTGTGCATGGGGACCTGTGGTTATCAGAGGGAAAGAGAATAAGGCGGGGTGATGTTCAGACCATGTACATGGTGATCTGTGGCTACAAGTGGGAAAAGGAACAAGGCTGGGGGGGCAGTGTCCATCTGGATTTGTGGCTATCAGTGCACAAGGGATCAAGGATGGGGGTCATGCAGAATCCATGGGGATATGGGGCTACTCCAGCCTTGCACCCTTGCCCACTGTTAGCCACAGATCCCCCATGTACACTGCCTGAAGAGAACATGACTGAGTGGGTGGTGTTAGTCTGTCTTTGTGGTGCTTTGTGATAACAGTGGAACTAGGCTGATATGGGATAAATTTTTTTAATAATTATTAATTTTTTTAGAATAAATTATTCAAACCAGAAACAGACCTTGCAGGGGGCATCTGGACCCCTCCTGATGCCCATCCCCCAGGTGTTGATAGGATAGGCGATTAATGCAGTGACTAAGAAGACCATCAGTGCCTTCCTCTATCTCCTTCTCTTCAACACCGCGTTCTACAGGTGCCTGGGTTGAGTAGGAGGATCCTCAAAACCCACATGATGTGAGTGGGCCTTGAAGGTTCTCCTCCTCAACTCAGACGCTCATAGAATGCCAAGTTAAAGAGAAGGAGCTAGAGGAAGGTGGTGATCGCCTTCCTGGTCACTGCATCCTACTGGATAGGCTATCAATGCCAGGGAGGCTCAGGAGGAGTCCTAACGCTCCCCGAGTGGTCTGATTTCCTTTAAAACAAACAGTGTGCTTTGATATATATATATATATATATATATATATATATATATATATATATATATATATATATGTAATCGCTTCCATGCTAATGGGAGTGATCATGTATATTTTAAAATGTTAAAAGGCAGTTTTTAATAGGCAGTTTTTATTTATCTTTAAAATTAACAAAACTTATCTTAGGGTTATAGGCCCACTTTGCAACATTTTAATATATCTCTATACTAAACCAGTTTTTTTTCTTGCTGATTTTTATTCCACGATAGTTGCACGCTCTTTAGTATGTATATTTCTCTGTCGTCCAATACAGGTTACTGGTAACTCTGGGAGGCGATCCGCCCCTTTAAGTAGGCAGGAGCATTTCTCTAAATGTATGCAGGGGGTGGAGCCTCCCTTCCCTCCTAGGCTGCAGTTAGCTAACCAGCTCCAGAATGATTTGTTCCTCGGTGCGACAACACCAGGTGGAGAACATTCTTCTGTAGTTTTAGTTTCTTTTTTATTTTCTGTCAGATATGGAATACCACCATTAGGCGGATTACCATGACTGACAAATGCCCTTCAATGTGGCTAGCTCAGTATCCAGGTGCTTTTTTGTGGACCTTAAGCCCTGAGGGGGATAATCTTGGTTACAAGTGCTTCCCCAGGGATTACCCACTGAGGTAATTCTTGCTGCATGGTAATCTGAAGACAAAAGATCTGCCGGAAAGGTGAGCTACCCTTTGAGTGCTGCAGGTCCACTTGTCCCACAGTGACCCTCTGCACAGGGGATGTGTTTGGAAGTTCTTATTGTGCACTCATTGGGTATATTTGTATGTCTGTTGGGTACTTGGAGCAGGTTTATGTGGTAACTTAACCCTTTGTCTACTGGTTTGACATGTTTTGGGGTGTTTATGGCACTTTCCTTACTGGCTTAGTGTTTTCTAAGTGTACACACCTGATTCATGGGTGTTTTACATAACTTTAAGTTTTACTTTAACGTTTATTGAAATTGTGTACTGTGCCTTTAAGGCACGCTTTACCGCATAGACGCCATTGCTCCATTTACTTCTATGAAACTATACTATTTGGGACGTATCTCTGCAAACGCTTAACCTAGCAACTTCAGAGAGGGGTCATTTTAATTGTCTACCCTTGCTCTATCATCCGGTTTATAGTTCAAGTGTGTTGGGGGGCTTCAGGCACTGTTTGGGGTACTTTTTAGGAAAAATACATTTCCCATGAGCGCTTGGTTCGCGACTATTTTCTGATTTGCTCCCGTTGCGGAAGCCATTGTGTGAGCTTTTCTCATTGAGTATCCTACGCAGGGCTTGGACTCTCCTTCTCTCCTCTGCAGATTAACCCTTCACCTGCCAGATAAGTCTATATTTAGCGTTTCTGGGGTGAAATATTAATATTTCACACTGTAATTGGATGATTTACTGTACACTTGGTTATTCTGAGAATGTCTATACCGCTGGAGCTTGGGGCTAGACCTAAGACTAAGGAGGCTGGGGTCTTGGTATCCCCCATTGCGCATTGCTCTTCCTGTCACGCAGGGCTACCTAGAGAGTTCTCTGGTCATTTATGCCCAGCATGTTCTGAGGTTCCTGACAGCAACCCAGAGACTTCCAGCCATGCTATTGAGCCAGCTTGGGTGCAAGAGTTTAAGGCTGCGACTAGGGACCTTAGGTCCACTTTACAACTCTTTCCATTCCAGATACAGGGGGCGCTTCAAATGTGGCAGACCCCCTCTACTATCAGGTCTTCCCTGCCTAAACCACAGGGGGCACCTGATGTGTCAGATTCTTCTGAGGAAGAATTGTTGCTAGATTTGGATGTTGAGGATGGTACTGTTCTGGAGTCTTCTATGTCCCTTGGGGGGATCCCTTTGAAGCTGATCCTGAACCCTCCGCTGAGGGCCTGATCAGGGCTGTATTAACCACACTCAACATTCCCTTGGTTCAGGAGGTTCCATCTGATCCCTCTGATGTTTTTCAGGAGCCTGCTAAGCCCCTTACTTATTTTCCTCCTAACCCCATTCTTGACCGTTTGGTTTCTGAGGCGTGGAAATCTCCGGACGAGTCTGCTTCTGTGTCCAGGAAATTTGCTAAGCTTTATCCCTTTTCTGAAGGTGGTCTCCGAGTTTCACATCAATCAGGAGATTGTGGTGCCCTCTTTCTGCCCTAACCCCTCTTCTGACAAGTAGAGAGATCTCCACTTGTTGGATGTGGTGCGTTGTCTCAAGTTTTATGTCCATCGCACTGAATCTTTCAGGAAATCAGACGCTCTGTTCGTCATTCCTGAGGGTCCTAGGACAGGAAGACCGACGTCCAAAGTGACTATTGCATCATGAATCAAGTCCACTATTCGTAGGGCCTACGAGTTGAGGAATAAGCATGTTCCCTTTCGGGTCATGGCACATTCCACCAGGTCTATTGGGGCCTCTTGGGCCTATAAGAATCAGGCTTCTACTGATCAGCTGTGCAGGGCGGCCATTTGGTCCTCTGTACACACCTTTTTGAAGCACTACCGTGTGGATGTGCTGGCTTCGGCTGATGCCAGCTTTGGAAGGAAGGTCCTGGAGGCAGTCTTGCCTGTCTAGGATCTTCTTAGGTTCTTGGTGCTTCCTTTGCTGTTGAGCCCTGTTGGCTCTAGTTCAGTGTGCTGTGTAACAGTTCCTGGGGTGTTTTTTTTTCCCTGTTCAGTGTCTGTTGACACTTTAGTTTTGTTGGGCTTCTCTGACCAGTTGGTTCTTAGAGGTTCTGGTGACTCTGGGGGCCTTGCACCTGGTCCTTGCCTTCTTCCCGCCTCTGGGGAACTCAATGGTTGGACATCCCAGAGTTACCAGTAACCTGTTTTGGACGACAGAGAAAAGAGGATTTTAGTCTTACCTCTTAAATCCTTTTCTTTTAGTCCATACAGGTTACTGGTCTCCCACCCTGTCAAGGGACCATGATTGGCTCTCCTGTGGCAGTATGTGGGAGTCCTTCGGGGCATGCTCACAGGAGTCTTCTTCTCTTCTACTATCTAGTCAACATTTAGTGTCTCAAATCATTCTGGAGCTGGTTGGCTAACTGCAGCCTAGGAGGGAAGGGAGGCTCCACCCCCTGCATACATTTAGAGAAATGTTCCTGCCTACTTAAAGGGGCGAATTGCCTCCCAGAGTTACCAGTAACCTGTATGGACTAAGAGAAAAGGATTTAACAGATAAGACTAAAATCCTCTTTTTTAATAATTAATTGTTTTCCCCAGGTGTTGGTCTTGATGATATAATGGATGTTGGTATTGTTAAAGAAATTGGTAGTGATCTCAATGATGAAGATGACTTAATTTTACCAAACAAAGATGTCGCCAGTTTGAATGACCCTACAGTGAAAATACTAAGAAAATCTCCACGTTTGATAGCCCAAGGTAAGTCATTGTATAGTGGTTTCTTGCTCCATTCCTATGAATCCCTGAGAAGCCAGCTTTTTAAGGGAATTTCATTCAACTAAAAAATAAATAATTTTAATCTAAATTGTTTCCCTTTTACTTTGTCAGTGATAATGTTAGTTTTACTTATCTTTGGCTTGCATGTATTTCTGTTCCAATCTTTGCTTCTATTTGCAGATTGTGTAGACGAGAAACCATTTTATTGTAAAATATGCCTTTCAGATTGAAAGGTACATGTAGGAATAAATGTATCCTCACTGTTTTAAGTGAAGGACTTAGGTAGGAGTCCTTCATACAGCATTTATTATATCTATTTCTTTAATAATACATATACCGAACTGTTAAATGAAAGACATCGACTCAGGCAACCCCCCTCCGTGCTCTAGAATTCCTCATCCCTTACTCTAATTTCTCAGCTTGGCACGTGGCGGGAGTAGTCGCTTTGGGGGCCTTTGCCTCCGCCGGCTCTCTTCGAACGTTTGAGGAGATTAGTCAAACTTTTGGTTTGCCGCACAGGGATTTCTTTAAATACTTGCAGCTAAGACATTTGTTGGGGTTATTCTCCCATTCTCTAACCAAACCGCGCGTGCTTCTTCATAAATTTATTACGGCTTGTATGCAACCACTGCTAGCCAAAGGGGGTTCTTTCACTTTGTTATCGTTCTCTTCTTGAGGTTGGCATACCACCTAAGCTGCCTTTTATGGTGGCATGGGAGAAGGAGTTGGGTTACCAACTTTCCCCCTTGCAATGGAGCAAAGCTATCTCTGCTCCTTCCCAAATATCTCACTGTTCGAACCATGTTGAGCTCTCTAGGAAGCTCATTTATAGATGGTACTTAGTACCGTCTCGATTGGCTCATATATATGCTTCTGTCTCGAGCCTCTGTTGGAGGAATTGCTCAGGGGTGGGTACCATGCTTCATGTATGGTGGAACTGCCCATTGATTAGTCAATATTGGGAGTCGGTGTTTGCTTTGGTGCAGCGAACTACTGCTCTCTCGGTGCCCCAGACGGTGGAAATTGCGCTTTTTCATATCTTTCCGAACCCAATACCTCATCACTTAAGGATCATTTTAGGTCAGATTCTGCTCGCTGCGAAGACTCTCCTGACTCGCAATTGGAAATCTGTTACGATCCCGTCTTCTCAGGAACTGTGCAACTTGGTTACTTTCAATTTACAGATGGAGAGGCTTCACTATGCGACAATATCCAGGCTGGAGCTGTATGATTTGATATGGACTACGTGGGTGTCACGCTGTGGGGGACTGTGAGCTACTTTGGGGCCCTCCTATCTACCTTCCTTCCTATCCTTCCCCAATCCCCCTCACCTTCGTCTTCCTCCCTTTACCTTTCCTTTTGCTCTCTTCTTTTCCTGCTTTCTCTGCTTTTCTTTTTTTCCTCTGAAGCCGTCAAATCTTTGGAGGAGATATCCTTCTTATCTTTTTTAGAAGTTACACTTGAGTTGGCTCTTTGAGATCCAGTTTGGTTCTGTTAATTATTACATTTCAGTATAGTCTGATTTCCTAATGTATGTCTTTATTTTAAGTTATTATTTTTGTATCTCATGAGCCATGTACAGATCTCATCTTTACCCCTGTGTCTGTTCTATAGTTTGTATTGTTTAAGTCGAGATATGTATGGCTTCTCTTTTCTGTCACAACTCTCAATAAAAATTTTATTGCAAAAAAAAAAAAAAAAATGAAAGACATCTACCTCCATGAATTCTTTGATTAGACATTTTTAGATTTGCGTACTCTTAGGGTTATAGTATATGTTTAATCATATAACAATAATAAAAAATAAAACAGAGACCGGTATGAATGAGTCAGCAGATAGATCTATTTGTCATTTAAATCTTCTACTTCAAGATGATGCCTTCAATTCTCCCCCAGTTTTACATCTGCTTGTGGTGCCAATGAAATGCAGTAATATCAAAATTGAAAGGGCAGCTGTAATGTGATTGCTGCCTTTTTGTCTGACCTTCAGACTTTGCTATCTAAGTTAGGTGGATATTGCCCACAGTCTCCAGAGACTGTTGTTAGGGTTAGAGTCTGTGTCCTGATCTTAGCAGTTCATGGGGCTGCACACAGATAACCAGCAAAGTTTGTGGCTTTGATCCACAGACTTTCCTGATTGTGTCCAACCTATGTATCAGATTTCTGAATCCCGAAAAGGATGAGCTGAGCCATTTTGGCCTAGCACAACAAAGTCCCTGTTTTTATCTTACCCCCATCTGTTTCCATGTTTGTATTTTACAAGGATTCCCAGGTCTTTCTCTAGCAATGAGTCCCATAAAATGATTCCACTAAGTTCATAAGCAGCACTGAGATTTTGTCTCCTGAAATGCATGACTTTACACATCCTCACATTAAACTTCATATTCCATTTGTTTGCCCAGTCTGCCATTTTATGTAAATCCCTTTCTAGTGAACAAATATCCTGTTCTGCATTTATTACCCTGCATAATTTAGTGTCATCTGCAGATTTTGATATTTTGCTTTCTATATCTATTTCCAGGTAAACATGTTAAAAAGCCGAGACCCAGTTACTGAACCCTGAGGTACTCCACTGTCAACTTTAACTGAAGTGGAGAATTGTCCATTTACTACCACACACTATTCCCTATCCTTCAAGCAGTTTTCTGTCAAATTGCAAAGGTTATCCCCTAGCCCCAATTTCCTAATTTTATACCCCAGCCTTATGTGTGACACTGTATCAAATGCCTTTGCAAAATCTAGATATACTTCTGTCTAGAAATGCTACATCAACTTCCTTACTATTCTCTAGGTTGCTACTTACTTCTTCATAGAAACTAATTTGGCACTATTGATTCCTGTTAATAATAATCTAGCCAATGAGATCACTCTAGCCTACAGACAGAAGCCCCCTTCATCGGAGGAGGCTGGCTAGAGGGAGGGGAGCAGAGGCAGAGTTACAGACTGCTGATATAGAGCTGTACCTGCAGTCTATCTGGAAGTGCAATCTTAAAACGTTAATTTTCAACAACATAGGATAAAAAAAAAATATTCTTGAATTCCTCCTAATCGCTAGGTAATCTAACGTTTAACACACATTTGTACTGGGGTGATAGAGCCACTTTAAATTTTAGCCTACTATGCTTCTTGCATTTGCCAACATACTATTATTGTTGTTGTCTTTACGTATTTTACCCACCACATGGCTTTTTTCTACATGCTTATTTGATAGGACTTCCTCCCTATTGGCTACATTTATCCCCATCCCTTCTCCAACCCCATGATCCTTAATTTGGACCCCATTTCTAACTACACTATCTACCTCATGTTTACTATTTGTCTTCCTGGCATGATTTTGACTTTCCTTTGATGTTATCCTATCTCCATGATTATGCGAACAAGGAACTCAACTTGACATCCTTAAAGGTTCAAATCTCAGCGGTATCAGTATTTTTCCAGAGAAGTATTGCCATCATTCTGGATGTCAAGGTTTTTCTTCAAGGGGTGGCTCATGCCTTCCCTACCTTTAAGGCTACCACTCCTCCGTGGGACCTTAATTTGGTTTTGGGAGTCTTGAAAAGGCCTCATTTTGAGCCCCTTGCTTCCATCCCTCTGTGACAGGTGACACTCAAGATTGCTTTTCTTTTGACAGTGATCTTGGTCTGCAGAGTAGCTGAGTAGCAGGCTTCGTCCAGCAAACTACCTTTCCTTGTTTTTCATAAGAATAAAGCTGTGCTTCTGACCTCTCAGGAGTTTCTTCCTAAGGTGGTTTCTGAGTTCCTCATCAACCATGATATTGTTGTGCCTTCCTTCTGTCCTAAGCCTAAGTCTGACAAGGAGAAGTATCTCCTTTTGTTAAATATTGTGCGTTGCCTAAAATTTTATGTTCACCATACTGAGCCTTTTTGCAAGGCTTAACTCTTTTTGTCATTCCTGCGGGTCCTAGGGCAGGTCAAGCTGCTTCCAAGGTCACTCTTTCCTATTGGATTAATGCTGCTGTACTCCAGGTGTATGAGTTCAGGAAGAAACCTGTTGCCTTCAAGGTCGCAGCACATTACAGTACGTCTATGGGGGCCTCTTGGGCCTACAAGAATCAAGTCTCGGCTGAGTGGTTTTAGAAAACAGTGAGTTGATCATCTTTGCATCTATAGAATTCTTAACAGACACTGGGGAATTCATTTGCAAGATCTGAATTTGAGGCAAAGGTCGTTCTTAGGAAAAATAAGAGTATTAATAATACTCTGGCTCCCAGTGATATGTCCAGTAGAGGAAGGACAAGTACAGAGGGGGAATATCTAGTTCCCTTCGCAAAAATGTTTGCTTTCCTGTTGTCGCTCTTCAGTGCATTTTTGCAGTTCTTCAGGACTGCTGACAAAGAGTATGATGTTGTCTGCAAAGCGTATGTGATGTAGGTAGTCTCCATTAATCTCCCTTTCTTGCCCCAATTTAAATTATGGAAAATTTCTTCTAAACAAGCAGCAAATAGTTTTTCCATGTTGATCTGGACTTTATCATTGTTTTATTTTCATATAATGATTGGAGGGTATTTATTTGTGGTCTGGGCTTCCAGCGACTGATATGTGGAGGGGTTTGCCATAACTCTGAGCTTACCGGAAGCTCGTGTGAAGATCGACGTGGTAGGCCTGAATGGAGGGCACCTAGGTAAATTATATGAAAAAGAGGGTGATGGAGGGAGGGGGCACAATGGCGATGCACCCCGTGGGAGAGGCTTGCTGTCGATATTTAAGGCTTGCAGCCCCTCCCACAAATGCAGGCCCAGCTTCCTATTTGTGGTCTGGGCTTCCTGTGACTGATATGTGGAGAGGTTTGCCATAATCCTGAGCTTACCGGAAGCTCAGGTGAAGACTGACATGGTAGGCCTGAATGGAGGCAAAAAGGACAGTATGATTCAAATGTTTATTGAACTTGCGCAAAGATTACATTATTTGGGTAAGTCTGTAAAGCTTAGTGTGAAGTATAGCAGAAGGATTCGAAAAGTAATGTGAGAAACCTTAAGATTGCCATCTACCAAGTCATAATATGATATGTACTGGTATGATCTACTTAGAAGCGGAGGATGCTGCTCCCTTCTGAATGAATAACTGAAGAATTGGTTAGGATTCAGACCTAGACGTGTGAGACTGATTAGAATGTAATAAATTAATTTGGTAGTAGAGAGCAGACCAGATTGGAGAGAGAGAGATGAGGCTGATGGCCGAGTGATGCTGATGAATGGTAGTTAGATAACTGGCGCTTATAAAGGACACTGGAATTGTGGAAGCAAAGTGAGGAATGTGATGGCCTACATGTGCTTGGTCCATTTTAAAATCATAAATGATTAGGGTGAAGTGGCTGGTGTGCCGAACGAGTGGGTCCCTTCGTGCGAGGATATCGGTTCTTGATGACAGGAGCCTTGCCTGAGCAGGGGAACCCAAAGAAGGCAAGGCGGTTAGCGGCTAGGATGATGGTGATAGTTTGGTGCCTTAAAGCTCCATGATTCGGAGGAAGGTAAATGGGTGAAGCAGAGCGCAATGATGTTGAATGCTGAAGCTGTCTCGTGTCAGACAGATGTTGCAATCTGAGTTTGCATGACATACAATGAGATGGACCTGAATCTAGGCCTGACCTGTCTGGACGGAGTAATAGAGGTTAAATACATAAATTAAGTAAATAAGTATCCTGGTAAATCAAGAAGTGTGTGTGACCTTAAGCCTTTTCGAAGAGGTAGGGTATGGAGCTGAAGTGACCTCAAGCCTCTATGAAGAGGTGAGGTACCCATGAGTGTGACCTTCGGCCTCAACTAAGAGAAAAGTTATGGACCTGAGGTGACCTCCATCCTCTACAAACAGGTGAGGTACTCGTGAGTGTGACCTTCGGCCTCAATTAAGAGGTAAGGTAAGGACCTGAGGTGACCTCCGGCCTCTACGAAGAGGTGAGTTACCTGTGAGTGTGGCCTATGGCCTCAACGAAGAGGTAAGGTATGGACCTGAGGTGACCTCCGGCCTCTACGAAGAGGTGAGGTACTTGTGATTGGATAGAACATGGAATCAGGACAGTGATACTATGTAACAATGTATGTATGGTAAGGGATGGACCTGAGGTGACCTCCGTCCTCTGTAAGGAGGTGAGGTAGCAGTGAGTGTGACCTTCGGCCTTTACTAGGAGATAAGGTATGGACCTGAAGTGACCACCGGCCTCTACGAAGAGGTGAAGTACCCGTGAGTGTGACCTTCAGCCTCTATGAAGAGGTAAGGTATGGACTTGAGGTGATCTCTGGCCTCTATGAAGATGTGAGGTACCTGTGAGTGTGACTTTCGGCCTCAACCAAGAGGAAAGGTATGGACCTGAAGTGACCTCCGGCCTCTATGAAGAGGTGAAGTACCCGTGAGTGTGACCTTCAGCCTCTATGAAGAGGTAAGGTATGGACCTGAGGTTATCTCTGGCCTCTATGAAGATGTGAGGTACCTGTGAGTGTGACCTTCGGCCTCAACCAAGAGGTAAGGTATGGACTTGAGGGGACTTCCGGCCTTTACAAAGAGGTGAGGTACTTGTGATTGGATAGAAAGTGGAATCAGGACAGTGATACTATGTAACAATGTATGTGTGGTGATAGAACATGGAATCAGGACGGTGATAGAATGTAATAATGTATGTAAGTGATGGAATATGGAATCAGGACAATGTAACAAGTATAAGGCTATTGGTTAGCCTGAAGTTGTGGGTGGACCGGGGTAACTCTCTTTTACCTCGGTCGGCAGCTCCCAGTTAGCATCGTGAGATTTCAGAATCCCTCCCTTGGGCAGTCCCCCCCCCCTTTTTTTTTTTTCTCTCTTTCTCTTTTTCCCATGGGCCCTCTCTTAGGCCTTATATTTACGCGGCAAGGAGCACACCTCAGCCACATTCTTTGTATCTAGTTTTAGGTCCGCCCACAATGTATGTATATTCGATAGAACATGGAATCAGGCCAATGATAATGCAACAATGTGTGTACGACAGATAGAACATGGGATCAGGACTGTGATACAATGTAATTATAGCTACAAAACATGGAATCAGGACAGTGAAACAATGTTTGTATGTTAGATGGAACGTAGAATCAGGACAGTGAAACAATGTTTGTATGTTAGATGGAACGTGGAATCAGGACAGTGGGGTTTTTTTTTGAGTTGTGTTTATCTGACATGATAGACAGCTGGATGTGGTTGTGTGTGTCTGACACGATACACAACTGGATATGAGTTGTGTGTGTCGGACATGATAGACAAATGGATATGAGTTGTGTGTGTTGGACATGATAGACAAATGGATGTGAGTCGAAACAAACTGTCATAATTTTCTATATTGTTCTGAACTAAAAGGTATCAATTGCTTTTTTGAAAGCAATTACAGTATCTGCAAACACAGCCTCCAGAGACAAATAATTCCATAACATTACTGCCCTTACTGTAAAAAATGTTTTTTTTTAAATCCCTCCCTTTGTTTTAGTCAGAAGCACCTTTCCTCTACTCTTAATGGATTACCTTGTATCTTGCTTTGCTCTTTGAGTTAATAGTTCCTTCAAGGATTCTTTGCTTTGACCTTGAATAGGTTTGTAAATGGTAATCATATCATCCCTTAGATGTCTCTTGTAGCAGCTGAGTGACAGTTGTCTATCAGTAGCCCTAAATCCTTGTCTAAAAAGGATTCACCAAGTAGTTTCCCATTTATTGTATATGTAGCATGTTTCACCCTCCCCTCTCTTCCTGGGGAGGATGTGCGATCACATCTGAACAATTCAACTTTGCAGCACCATTCAAAATTGCTGTGGGTTGTTTTGTTGTGTCCACATATCGGATTGCTGGACCATTAAAATTTTCAGGCCAGAGTGGCTGAACAGTTATGTCAACCTAACTTGATTGGCTGGTTATCGCACCATGAAGGGCTACATCAGTCTGGTTGATTTCAGCCAGATTGGTTGGAGTTAGGTGATGGAATTTCACTTTGTATGAGCTACTTTAGAGATATATCTCTACTTGAACACACAAAAAACAAGTAGGACTTCTCCCTCTATTCTTGAAGAAATTACAATTTAGGGACTAAAGCATAAGTAATTGGTGCAGATCATGTAGCTGGTAACAATGGACTGTCTCGCCATGAAGATTTGACCCTGAGAAAATGAGATTTGGGCCAAAACCCTGAGTCTCAGGGTCAGACCCTGAGAGTTCCCAGGTATGGATATATATGTCCACTGCTAAATCAGCTTTGTGATATATATTGTTGTAAACTAGGGTAAAGCTGAGTTAAATTATCTTGTACTGTGTTTACTTAGATGAGGTGGATGCAGCAATACAATCTGAGCTTTTTCATGAGAACTTTGTTCACTTCAGTGTCATTAAAAGTCTTATAATTAGGGTACATTGTTTTCAGCATTGCTTGCTCTGCATTTGCATTAATCTTCTGTTCATTGTTTTTTTTTTATTGTTTAATAGGGTCTGTAAGAAATCTAAGGAAAAGCACTACAGAGAAACATTCAAATCTGTTGCAAGGAACACGTCCAAAAGCTAAAACATCAAGAAAAAATACTTCAGATGAACAGCAGAATGATGAAGTTTTGCCCCCAGAGAATGCTGAAAACGCAAACGATAAAATTAGCCAGTCTGAGAAAATAAACACTTCTCTAAATTCAAGAAGGTCAACAAGAATATCTCACAAAGAACATAAGGATAATATGATTACAAATAAGAACTTAGCTCAAAATCAAACAGATGAGGCATGTGGGGAAATGCACTGTGATCTCATAAGCAACACCCCATCTGTTTTGGAAAGGAAAGGCCACTCTGAAACTTTACAAGGAGATCCACTTATTTTATCAAAAGATAGCACTGAGAACATACTAGATGAAATAAGTGAACCTGGCCTAATTCATTCACAAGGATTAGAACATCCTGAAGCTGAGGTATTAAAAAAGCCAACAGAAGAAAAGATATACGAAGGGGAGATATATCACCATTCTGATAAGAAAACAGATGTGATTTATGATAAGGTTCACAAGGAGCTAGCTCTTTTGTCTGGGGTTGTTAAATGTGACCTGGAAGTTGAAGTACACTCTGCAATGGAGAGCAAGTCTTCTTTGGAAAATCCTGATGATAGAACTGCTCAAGAACAAAGTAATACAGATAAATGTTTGAGTGCTTCAGATCATACAGGTATGGAATTCAGACAGATTTCAGATACAGATGTTGCCGGTTTAAACAGTAGTGTTCAGAAATACCAAGAACTTTGTCAAGAAGAGGAAATAGTGCAGATGGCAGTCCAACAAACCTCACAGTGGGGTGAAGGTTGTAGCAAACAAACTACTGCAAGGAAAAGTCCCAAAAAGCTTAAATCTAAATCAGGTAAAACATGTCTACAATCAGCATCCAGTACCCATAAAAACCTTTCTGCTGCAAAACATGCCTGCATGAATCCAAAAACCCGAAAAGGCAGGGTGAAAACAGCTAAAGTTCATTGTATAGAGTCAGATGTCCATTTAAAAGTGCATGCAAGTCATCAAGAAAGACAAAATGTCAAAGTAAAGAAGAAAATATCTGAAAATTTGAAGGGTACCAAAGATTTATCAAAGAGCAGGAAGGCAAAAAAGAAAATGTGTTCTACAAACAAAAAATTAAGTCAAGGTTCTTTAGATACAGCAGTGAAACAACAACTGGATGATGCTTCAAGGGATACACAAGGAAACCTAAATGAAGAACCTTACCCCACATCATCGTATGTACCTGCACGTCCCAGGAGTTTGTCACATTCTAGTGACAAACATCATTTTCAGGCATTGTCCAAGGTAGACAATCGAGGAAAAGATTCCGGTGAGCAGAAAGATGTAGTAGATAATTCAGAAGAGAAAACTAAATTAAAGAAGTCACTTCCACCCCGCCAAAGAAGAAGTAGTAAGAGTATTTCTGTGGATGAGCCACAGTTGTTTATTCCTGATAATATTCCAAATGTAAAAAAGGAAAGCACAGAAGTAACTTCTCCAAGTGATAAGCAAGTGTGGAATACAGTCAGACATTGTTGCTCCTGCAGAAAACTTCATGGTAATAGGTAGGTTTATTTTACTGATATTTACTTCATTTATTTTCATAAATATAACAAAACTGATATGGAAAGATTAAACCAGGAGAAGTCAAACTTGGATCTGCAGCTGTTGGTGACTACTTCCATGACTCCACACTAGCGAACTAGCACTATTCCACACAGCTAGAAGTCCAAAGTTGGACAATCCCTGGATTAAACCTTTTGGATATTAAGGAGGACCCACCATATTGCAGACTGCTAGTACTGAGAAAGGTATAGCAGTTCATCTGTTTTTTAATACATTTTATTAAACTGAATTATTACCTCAGAATGATATGCATAGTAATGAGACAGGTCTCTTTGTTGACAGAAAACTCAAATTCCCATGTTGATTTGTGAAGTCTTTTTTTTTTTTTCTTTTTTTCCCAAACTGGAGGTGTTTCACCACCAACTTTGTAACTGGATATCTCCCAACTGTGGAGTGTTACGATACTTTATTGCACCTTGTCTCCTAATGGAAAACATACACTATCATTATCTCTCACACACACACTCTCTCTCTTTCTCTCTCTCGCTCTCTCTTTCATTTTTTGCCTTTGTGCATATAATGTGCAGTTTCAGAGACCTCTTGTATACAAATACCCATTTCTCTTATGTCATACGTGGAACACTGGAGCCATGGGGTAAAATATCTTCTGGCCAGGAGGGCAGGGCTGTTGTGTTAAAAGGCTCTGAGAGACAGCGATTCCCTCCCTGATCAAGTTTACCCCCACCAGGCATACTCCATTTTAAAGGGTTAATGTTTAATTTACAATTCAGCTAGGATCACTCCTTATAATGTGTACAATTGCTCCGTTATGTTGCTAATGCTGAAGCGCTCTATTTCCTCTGATATAATAAATTGACCCACTCCTGCCCCTCATTGTGACATCATTCTTTGTGCCTCGGCGCTGGAGGAGGATCGCAACGAGAGACAATCTTCATTCAGTATAAGGAAAAACCTGCCTTTCTTCGTCAAGGAGGGCAGGTTTTTCCTTATACTGGATGAAAGAAAATTGTCCCATGTTGCAACCGGACTTCAGATTTGAGGGGAGGTGGATTCCTGTACTGTAAAGGGGCAGGAGGGGGACAATTTATGATATAATATGAGAGGAAATAGAGCACTTTTGGCATTAGCAACATAACAAAGCAATGGTACACGTTATAAGGAGGAATCCTGGCTGAAATGTAAATGAAACGTTAAAATGTAAATGAAACGTTACTAACCTTTTAAAATAGATTTCCATAGAAGTGAAGAAGGGCAAAGATTCTCTCTTAGTGTTTTGTTTTTATTCTGCTAGGATGTCACTGTGTAATCCCCCATTAGGTGGACTCCTATCTCTGGCCTCCATTGTTGGTTTGAACCCGAGCACAGACTTCAGGGACCTTGGTCTTGTTATCGGATGGCTTGCATTATCAGCCCTCTCCTTACAGCTTGTTTGTTTAGGTGAGCAGTCACATGTTGGAGCCTGAAGATTGACGAGGACCGGATTCCTTCATTCAGAGTGCACAGGCCATGTGAGTATGTCCCTGTCTTGTGTGGCAACCACATTTCTATGATTCTGTAGTGTTTTAGTCTGCACTTCTTGTTATATCTATGTTCCTGTCCCTCTGCTTCACAGAGAGGGATAATTCCTTTACATTTAACTATTTAAGTGCACTTCTAATTAGACATTTTTGGCTATCTCAGTGGTACTTCATATATATTGTACCATGGTGAAAGTTCTTGTGCTCCAGAAGGCAGGGCATTTCAAAAAAGGAAGACCCCTGAGGTGCAAACTCCCTTCTTCCATCCAGCTTTACCCCTCTGTCTTCTTAGTTTCAAGTGACCTGGTCCTGTGAAAGGGAGAATTGGGCACTGCTCTCTTAGACTTCTTTTTTTGTTTTTATTCTTATAATATGGGGCTGAAAAATCCCCATTAGGCGGGCTTCCGTTAACTATGTTTCTAGAATGGGATTGTCCAGTTCACAGGTGTGTTTCTTGACCTTTTCTTGTGAAGGTTGACTTTTCATAAGTCTAAACCTTGCAATTGTTAAATAAAATATTTTTTACATGGAGATTTGGAGGAGCACCTTAGTTTCTACAACATTTACCTTGGTTACCTGAGCAGAGACAGGAGTAATTTATCTTCAGTCTCTTATCATTGAGAGGTGGTATATGCCTCCTCCCAACCTCCATAATTATGAGTATTCTAGTTTATATACTTATCTACCAGTTGGTTGGTAAATAGGCACTATTGGGGCCCTCTTATGTGTTCTTTTATACTACTACCGGATGGATGTTTTGAGGAGCTGCTAATATAGGACATCATCATAATCAACCGATAACCATCCATACTGTAGCAAAGATGACTTCAGCTTTGATCTCAGTGAGCACATAGCCCCTCAGTGAGCACATATACCTTTTATTGACGATATTACACTAGGAGCACCCCCTGTCTTTTTCTTTTGCAAAAAAATCTTTGATGTACCTGCCCTTTGTGGGGAAACAAACTTTTGGGCCTGACCTGGATAAGGTAATTAGTAATCCTACTGGAGGCAAAAGCAAGCTTTTGCCTCCAATTCCTCCTAAGTGTACCTTTTTCCCAAAAAAGATGCATGGTTTTCATTACCCTTTCCAGTTTGGTGTGTCTAGGATTGAACCTTTTCAGGTCTTTCATGCCTGCCCCTTCCCAAAGCCCAAACAGGCTTGGCAGAACAAAAAGCCTGTTCAGAAGCCTAAAGCTGTCAAGCCCACCTTGGCATGACTTGTGGGGCCCTGCCTGTCGGGGGTTGCCTCCTTCTTTTTTAAGACGTGGCAGACTTCAGTGAAAGACAAGTGGGTTTTGCGGCCCATTTTGTAAGGGTACCACTTAGTCCCTTCGACCTCACCATTTCTTTTTTTTGTCCAAAGTTCCTCGGGATCCGGGTTGGGGGCTGCTGTTTGCAGACATAGTATCTTCCATACTGGAAAAGTAGGTGTTAATTCCCATTCCAACCCAGAAAAATTTGACTGGATTCTTCTCCAGTCATTTTGTTGTTCCCAAGAAGGACGACTTCTGGACTTGAAGTTTCTCAACCGTTATATCCTAGCTTCGTGCTTCAAATTTTAGTATCTACGCTTTGATTGTGGTCATGTGTCCGGGGGAATTTCTTCCATCCCTGGACCTCCAACATGCTTACCTTCATGTTGCAATTAATTTGGACTATCAGCGTTCAAACTCCATTACCAGTTTAGTGCCCTTGGTCTAATGGCTGGAATAAAAGTGTTCCTTTCTGAATCACGGTACAGTGCTAGATCAGTGGGTGCCTCCTGAGCCAATATGAGTCAGGCCACTGTTGAGCATCTTTGTGGTTGTCCCATGGTTGTCTCTGCACACCTTCACCAAACACTACCATGTAAATGTTTTAGTTTTGTACTCAAGGCCCCTGAGGCGGTGGTGCCTGTTTAATGATCCTTCCATTCATTCTACAGAGTTCTGAACCCTGTTGATTCTTGTTTTTTGTTCTGTGGTTTGGTTGCTGTGTTCCACATCAACTAAGAGAATGGAATTTAATGATAAGTTCATTAAAACACTTTTTTAGTTTTTCTCTTTGTCGCTTATAATATTTACTTTTATTTTTAGTTCTTGGTTTTTGGGGTGGACACTCCCTCCTCCTCCTCCAGCTCAACCCCACAGCCCACTAACTCCCAGAATTCATGTGTCATGCAAGCAAGCTGGAAGGACACAACCATCCTGCTCTTACTTTTTTCTTCGGTTTTTATTATTTTTCCTTAGATATAATGCTCCATTAGGTGGGTTACCATTACTGGGCTTCCCCGGAGTGGATTGCCCAGTACACAGCTGCCTTGAGTACCTATTCTGCTCTGTGGAGGGAATCTTGCTTCCAAGAGAATTCCTAGAGAATTCTCATGTCATATTTGCCCAGCATGCGCTGCTTCCCCTGAATCTCCTGTAGGGACCTCTAGCCATGCATTAGAGCCAGTATGGATGTAAGAGTTTAATGCTACTACCAGGGACCTCTGGTCCACCTTACAACTCCTTCCATCCGCTGGGTGTACCTGATGTGTCTGACTCCTCTAAGGAGGAGTTGTTGGTGGACTCTGATGATGATAACTGTTCAGCTGTTCCTTCATCTCAGTTTTTTGGGGACCCCTTTGAGGCGGACCCCATCCCCTTGGCTGAGGGGCCTGATCAGGGCTGTATTGTCCACCCTGAACATTCCCTTGGTGCTGGAGGCGTCTTCTGACCCCTCTGATATTTTTCAGGAGCCTGTTAGGCCCCATGCTTGCTTTCCACCTAACCCTACCCTTGACCACTTGGTGTCAGAGGAGTGGAAATTTCCAGACAAGAAACCATGAGTGTCTAGGAAGTTTGCTAAATTTTACCCGTTTTCTGAAACGGCCCTCACTCATGGGTTCATCCCCCCAAAGTGGATGCCCCAGTTTGCAGACTTTCTAAGTCCACTGCCTTGCCAGTGGCTGATGCCTCTGCTCTCAAAGTCTGGACTGATAAGAAGCTTGAGACTTCTCTCAAGGCTATTTTTGAGACGGTGGGCTCTGCCATTCACCCTACCTTTGCTGCTGCATGGGTAAATAGGGCTGTGGCTGTTTGGACTGAACAGCTGAATTCTGCCGTCCATCAGGGGGCCCCTACTTCTGACATGTTGCGACTTCTCGCTAACATTGCTGAGTCTCAGCATTATGTCTCCGCTGCCCTGTTTGATGCTGTGAGCATGGTAGCCAGGGCTTCTACCATGTCTGTGGTAGCCAGAAGGGCTCTTTGGCTCAAGATCTGGTCTGCTTACATGGCCTCCAAGAAAGCTCTCCTGTCTTTGCCTTTTCAGGGATCCTCCCTGTTTGGGCCTGAGCTCAAGGATCTCATCAACGAGGCCATTGGAGGGAAGAGTTCTTACCTGCCAGTGGTCCTGAGGAAGAAGGAACCTGTCAAAAGAATCAACTTTTTCTTCCCTTTCAGGCAGATTCCACGACACCCAAGGCTTCCAAACCTCCTCCTGTATGACTCACCAAACCCGGGTCCTCAGCTGCAGGTAGGTGGCCACCTACGCCACTACCTTTCAGCTTGACAGGCCTCTGTGGTGGACCCATAGGGTTTTTACAAGTGGTGGCCTCAGGATACAGGATTCCCTTCACCTCTCTTCCTCCTCCAAGGACCTTTGTTTCTCATTCTCCCTTGGGAGCAGACATCCAGAGGGTTTCATCCTCATTGTCCAGCAGTGGGGTCTTCCTTGCATCGACCTGATGGCAACCAGACACAACAGTAAGGGTTCCAATGTCCTGCTTTTGGTGGACGGGACCCCTGGCTCTGGCAGTGGATGCCTCATCGGTCCCGTGGAGATTTCCTCTGGCATACATATATCCTCCTGTTCCCCTGCTGAACAGGGTACTTGGGAATGGAGCGCTGCCCAGTCATTCTGATTGCTCCCTGCTGGCTCCGACAGACATTCATCGTCTGGCTTTTATTTCATGGAGACTGAATTCTCCATTTTAAAGAAGAAAGGATTTTCTTCTGGCGTGGTGGCTACTATGCTTAGTGCCCGTAAGCCTGTTTCCTGTAAGGCCTACCATCGAGTTTGGTCTACTTTTATGTCTTGGTGTGCTGACAAAGTCCTGTCTCAGGATTTTCACCTTCCTACACTTCTTTCCTTCTTCCAGAATGGTGTGGATAAGGGTCTCAGTCTGAGTTCTCTTAAGGTTCGGACTTCTGCTCTCTCTGTCTTCTTTCAGAGGTGTCTTGCTATCATTCCTGATGTCAAGGTTTTCTTCTAGGGGGTTGCTCATACCCATCTGATGTTTAAGTCCCCTGCTCCTCAGTGGGATGTTAACCTGGTCTTGGGAGTACTTCAGCATCCTCCTTTCGAGTCTTTGGCTACCATTCCTCTACGTATGCTGACGTGGAAGATGGACTTTCTCCTGGTGATTGTTTCTGTTCGCCGTGTTGTGGAGCTGCATGCCCTGTCTTGTAGACATTCCTGTTTGGTATTTCACAAGGACAAGGTGGTGCTTCTCACCTCACAAGAGTTTCTCCTGAAGGTGGTATCTGAGTTCCACATTAATCAGGAGATTGTTGTGTCTTCCTTCTCTCCTAACCCTACTGCTGACAAAGAGAGGGATCTTCATCTGTTGGATGTTGTGCTTTGTCTCAAGTTCTGTGTGCATCGCACTGAGTCCTTGAGGCAGTCTGACACTCTTTTTTTTGTCATTCCTGAGGGTCCTAGGGCAGGGAAGCCTACTTCCAAGGTTACCATCATTTCTTGAATCAAGTCCATGATTCATGTAGCTTACAAACTTCGGAAGAAGCCTGTTCCCTTCAAGGTCACGGCTCATTCTTCGAGGTCTATTGGGGCTTCTTGGGCCTACAAGAACCAGGCCTCAGCTGATCAGTTGTGCAAGGCGGCCACTTGTTCGACTGTGCACACTTTTTCTAAACACTATCGTGTGGATGTGCTGGCATTGGCTGATGATAGTTTTGGGAGGAAGATCCTGGAGGCAGCCTTGCCTGTCTAGGATCTCTTTAGTCTCTCAGTACTCTTTCACTTTTGAGCCCTGTTGGCTCTAGTTCAG
Source organism: Rhinophrynus dorsalis (assembly GCA_037306005.1). NCBI lineage: Eukaryota > Metazoa > Chordata > Amphibia > Anura > Rhinophrynidae > Rhinophrynus > Rhinophrynus dorsalis. The sequence continues at coordinate 338,471,951 of CM074720.1, read as the reverse complement.
TGTGCTTTGCAACAGTTTATGGGGTTTGTTTACCCCTGTTCGGTGTCCGTTGACACTTTGCGGTTAGTGTTGAGCTATTCATGATCTATAGGTTCATTGATGCTCTGGTGACTTTGGGGGAGTAAGCCTGGTCCTTGCCTTTCTTCCCGCCCTGGGGAACTTAATGGTTGGACATCCCAAAGTTGCCAGTTACCTGTATTGGACAACAGAGAAAATAGGATTTTAGTCTTACCTGTTAAATCCTTTTCTCTTAGTCCATACAGGTTACTGGTCTCCCACCCTGTCAAGGGACCTTGCTTGGCTGTGACAAAACGTGGGGGACCACTTTTGGGTTCATGCTCATAGGAGTGTTCTGTTTCCTCACGGACTACTTGTTGTATTTTGTTCCAAAACTTACTGAAGCTAACAGGAAGCTGCAGCTAAGGTTAGAGGGTAGGCTCCACCCTTGCACTCACTTCTCAGTATTGTTCCTGCCTACTTAAAGGGACGGGTTGCCTACCCAAAGTTACCAGTAATCTGTATGGACTATGAGAAAAGGATTTAACAGGTAAGACTAAAATCCTATTTTCGCAGGCTTTCTTCTGAATGGCTGACAGTTTTCTGGGGGCCATCTTCTGTCTTGCTTGTGCTACACAGAGTCTGATTCTCCTTGCTTTCCTTTTCCAGATTAACCCTTCACTTGCCAGATAAGTATATGGTTATTTAGGGCTTCTCTTTTGTTCTGGGGACATTTATCTAGTATTTTACAAGAATCTTGGGACACTTTCCTAGGAAGTATGTTAGATTCTAAGGAGCATGGGGGTAAATCTAAAGCAAATATTCAGGGGCTGTTTTACCCCCCCCCCCATACACACACAAATTGTTCCTCTTGCTACATGGGGCTACCTAGAGAATATTTATGGTCTCTCTGCCCCTCCAATGCCATGGCCACTACTACTCCACTGGGGCCCTTCCAGCACAGTTCAAGAGCCTGCATGGGTTAAGACACTGCTATCTTCAGTGGCCCAAATTCTTTCCTCTGTCAAGGGATTACTTGTATGTATATCTTATTTCTATGATGCCACACAGTATACTCAGCACTTTACAATAGTAGTAAGTTACAATAAATAAATGGGGATAAATAAGTATAGAAATAGTCATAGAAACAAATAGGAAAGAGGTCCCTGTCCTACAAGTTCCCTGCTTCACTCTTGGAAGCCTATGCCCACCTTTAAGCAGATTGCCCCCTTATCCAGGGGTCATTCTGAGGTTATTGGGGTTTCCTCTGAGGAAGAATTACCATCAGACGATGACGATGATAATGGGGAATAGAAGGACATCGATTCTTCATATTCCTATGGAGGTTCCTATGAGGCTGATCCACTCCCCTCAGCTTAGGGGCTCATCAGGGCAATCCTGGAGACCCTTCAGGTCTCTACCACCCCTGATATAGGGGAGCTTGCTCTCTGAATATTTTCCAGATGAGCAAATGAAGTCTTCTCCTGTGTTTCCACGTAATAACACTCTTGATCAGATCCTTATTGATGAATGGAAAACTCCTGATAAAAGGCTTTCCTCAATAAGTGCTTTTCTAAGCTATAGCCTTCTTCATCTGAGGCTTTGATGCAGTGGGATTCTCCCATTGTCATGGATACCCCTATTTCACATCTAGTGAAGAACACTGCCCTTTCGCTGGTGGATGCAGCTGACTCAAGGAGCCAGAGGGCAAGAGGCTGGATTCTCTTTTCAAGACCTCGCTGCCACTGGTGGAGCACTAAGACCTATGTTTGCCTCTGCAATAGGGCAATTGCTGTTTGAGGGGAGCAACTTTCTGATGCTCTTTGTGCTAATGCTGCCAAAGAGGATCTCTTGGTTCTGATGGCTAACATCATGGAGGCCGATTCCTATGCCTCTTAGGCGATATTTGACACAGCCAGATTTTCAGAAAAGGCTTCTTTTGCTGTTGCTGCCTGCAGCAATCTGTGTCTTAAGATTTGGTTTGCTGACCAATCTTCTAAAAAGTCAGTGGTCTCCTTGACTTTTCAGAGTAACTCCCTTTTTGGGCCTGAACTGAAACAGATCATCATCAACACTACAGTTGAAAAGAGCACCTTTTTCCCTTAGGCATATATTTTGCATCCCCCCTCTAAATGGGGGAGCAGAGGGCTAAAAATTTTCAAGCCTCTCAAGTGTGCCCCTCCACAAAACACAGACAAGACTGACGGACTAAGTGATCAGCTTCAAAGGCTAAGTCTGACAAACCCATCTCCACATGGCTTGCGGTGTTCTGGTTTATTGTTGCTTGTAGGAAGCTTTCTCTATGCCTTTGTTACAGATTCCTAGGCATCTTCCATGACGGACCAGTGGGTTTTGCAGATAATATCAGATGGGTTCCACGTAGAATTCAAATTCCTTACTCCATATCACCACGTTCAAGAATGTGCCCACATTCTAGTGCACAGTGGCTGGATTGTCAACCTGCAGCAGTTTTTTCCAGTTCTGTCCCAGGTGCCTGTTTTCCTGGCACAAGTTTCAACATTCGACTGAGGAGAAGATTCAGGTTCTGTTCCAGGACGTCTCTCAGATGCTGGAGTGTTCTTCGGCCATGATCAAGGACTTCTTGAGGGTGTAGGGTCGGTTGGTGTCGGCCCTGGACACTTACATACTCTGTTCCACACAAGGGTACTACAGAGGGTTGTTCCCAGGTCTTGGTCCAGGAACCTACATAATCTCCTTCATCAGATGACTCTCTCAGGAGGACAGGGAGGATCTCTGGTGGTGGTGGTCCCTGAGTGGGCCCTGGTCACCACAGATGCCACTGGGCTGGGGTTATGGTCCTGGGACATCTGGGCGTCCAAGGCAGCTGGAGTTTGGACAAGTGTCTGTTGCCCATCAACATTCTGGAACTCCGAGTGGTCTAACTTGCTCTCCATTGGTCCTCAGTTCTTATTGTGGTTCCGGTCAGAGTACAGTTGGAAAATGCCATGGCTGTGGCTTACATCAATAGCTATCAAAGAACTCTCAGCGAGAGTGAAGGAGGTGAAGGATCTCCTCAGTTGGGAGGAGACCCATGACCTGGCCATCAGAACCATTCACAATTACAGCAGTAGAAAACATCCTGGCGAAATTGCTAAGACGTAAATCCAGGAAACTGAGAACTCCATCCGGAGGCTGGACTATCAGGTTTTACCAGATAGTCCAGTAATGGGGATTGCCAGTGATAGACCTCTTGGCAAGCAGAGAGAACAGGAAGGTTCCAAAGTTTTGCTTTTGGAGTAGCATTCCCTTGGCTTTTATGATGGACGCAATGACCATTCCTTGGAGCTTTCATCTCTCCTGTGTGTTTCCTCAGATTCCTCTCATCTCCAGGATGAACTAGATGATCAGAATATATAGAGTATTGGTCATTCTGATTGATTGCTCCTTACTGGCCCAGGAGGGTTTATGGTCCTGGTCAGCCTATTTGTTCAGGATTAGATCCATCTACCTTCCAGACCGGATCTGTTGTACAAGGGTCACCTGCAGTATGAGGATGTGGAGAGACTGACTTTCATTACAGTGCTCTTGAAGCCAACATCCTGAAGCATAAAGACTTTTCTTCTGAGTTCATATATACCATGATCTAGTCTTGTAATCCGGTCTTCTCCATAAGGTATGATCCATTTTTTTTGACATGTGGTGCGCAGACAAGAACATGTCACCACAGGTTTGTGACTCTTTGTTTCTGTCTTTTCTCCAAGAGTTCCCTTAACACTTCTTGCACTCCACCTCTCTAGAGAACTGGCTAGCATCAATACACCTATATCAAGCTCTTTGTTCGTATACTAACTAGCAATAAAAATCTCTCTCTCTCTCTCTCTCTCTCTCTCTCTCTCTCTCTCTCTCTCTCTCTCTCTCTCTCTCTCACTCACTCACTCACAGACTGACAACATCAACTAAACTGACACTCCCTTTTATACTTTAACATATGGGGGAATACACGGGTGAGAATTAAATTATTATCCTTGACTTCAATGAAAAAAATTGCACTTTTGTCCAGAGTTCTTGCAGAAAGTGTGGGAAGTGCCACTTTTCACTTGTTTCTCTTGTGAGACTAAAGGTTTCAACCATTCCTACTCTAGAGTAACTCTTATCTACACTTATTAATGAAATGCTTTAAGAAACACAACTCCTTAAAGGGATAGTAATAATTCGTTTTATCTTTATTTTATTTTGTAGGCATTAAAAAAACATGAAGAACGATATAAGTCTTATCTCTCAAACCTTTATGGTTTAAGAGATATTCACAAGCAAAGTATCCCCCCCTTGTTCAGCCAGATAAGAAGGGAGATGCCCAGGTAGACTGCAGAGAGGGACAATCTTCAATTAAGATAAGGGAAAAGCTGAAAAACTTGTCAAGGGGGGCAGGGCTTTCATTGTTTTCACTGTAAGAAGATTGTCCCCTGCTGTTATCTGTCTGGTCTTACAACCAGATTCACATCTGAGAAGAGATGGCTTACACTAGGAAAAAGGGGCGGGAGGGGGAAACTTTGCTTGTGAATATCTCTTAAACCATAAAGGTTTGAGAGATAAGACTTATATCGTTCTTTATGTTTTTTTAATGCCTACAAAATAAAATAAAGATAAAACGAAGTATTACTATCCCTTTAATGAGATAAGCTCAATAAGCTTCTACTTATATACCACAGCAATCAAAGAGGATGAAACTGTCACCTAACAAGTATCTAATTTATTCTGCACACATCAGCTAAGGCATAGTTACATTCAATTAGGAAAATATGTCATTAAACCACAAAGCATGCAGAAATTCTGTGGTCTAAAATCCCAGGAACGTCCTACATATTCTTAACTGGATAAGTAATAGAGTAGCAAATATTAATACAGATAAAAAAACAACAAATAACGAGTATGATTTGATAACGCTTCTGTAATTCTTAACTATGTACTTCTCTGATCCAGAGTGCAGTGTGCCAGTGCTCCTTACAACTTCATTGCAAACAACAGTAATAATGGCACACCTTCCAGAAGTAGTTCACCGGCATTCAACAAAGGTGTAAAAAAAGCCAAGTTCTATTGCTAATTTTTCATAAAAAACCTTGGATACAAGGTGAACTGAAACAAAGGCATGCATCGTGTTTTGGGTGTCTGTATTCTTAATCATAGTTCTTATTAAATTCGTAACATTTTTAAAATAATTGATTTTAGGTTAATGGGTCCCTTTAAATCTACCTTATCAGGAAAGCACCAGGACATGTAATCATCTAACTGGTAGGTGATGAATAATGTAGACAGGATGGCCTCCTTCTCCTTGTTGTGAAGGATGCTGTGAGAAGCTGTGAGCATCATTGTTTTTGGTATAGAACATGCCCAATTTCTGCCAACATCCATCACCAACCTGGAAGTGTAGGATGTTATATAGAGGGGAATGAAGCCATGCCTCCTATCTTCAGTACTGTGTATCTGTGCCCGGTTGGTTATAAATAACCGGAGGATAACCTGAAGGTCTTTATGTGCCCTAGGGAGGTCTGAATAAAGGGATTCTAACTGTTGCTTTCCAATTTCTGTACAAACATTACCTATAGTGCAACTGAAGCCAAATAAACAATTTTTTACATCTCAGATATTTTCCCCACATGCATTTATAACATAATGTTGATTCATCTCCAGTTTGCATTGGATGAGCATCACCATCTTGGTCATGTTATGATGATTGGAAGAGCTCTTCTTCTACAGAACTGCTAATGTACTATTTTAGCCCTGTTTGGAGGTGATAGGGTCATTTATTAGTGGACCGATCACCTAAAACAACATTGATAACTTTGAAAAACTTTCTATATCATGTTGTTGTTACTTATAATTATAGTTTATGCATAAGTGCAGGTACTTCCTATTTTGGCCTTACATTTTCTTCCCTACCCATTGACACTTAACCATTTCAGTGCTAGGGGAGGTGAAAGGGTTGTGTCAGTGAGTGGGGGAAAGTAATGTAAGAATAAGACAGAAATTGCCTGGATTGTATGCCTTAATCTATAAATCTTAATAATTAAAAAAGTTGGATTTTTAAATAGAAATGTTGTACAACATTTTAGGTGATTCAGAAAGCTCTTTCAAACTGGGCAAAGTTGTTTTTATAAAAATACATATTAATATTGGACTGGGATACAGACTTGGTGGTTCAAGAATGAATGACTGAGCCAACATCAGATACATGGCTTGGCACTTGAGGTTAAACAAATCAAAGGGTGCAGTTCACCTTCAAATGGGAATTGAACCAGAAGAATGTTGCTATATAGTCTTTAAACCTTATTATTTTGCAAATTGAATGAACATGAGATTATATTAATCTAATCTCCAGATTTGATAATCCGGAAACCTAATGTGACTTTTTTTTTTCCAGATTTATGGTAGGTTGTGGGAGATGTGATGATTGGTTTCATGGAGATTGTGTTGGTTTGAGCCTTTCTCAAGCACAACAAATGGAAGCTGATGACAGAGAGTACATTTGTGTGAAGTGCTGCGATGAAGAGGAAAAGATTGAATTAACCAATCCAGCTTTATCTGACAATCGGCAGAAAACGGAACTGCAACAAGAGATCAAAGTAGAATCCGATAAATCAGCGATGAAGACACAGGCCGCAGACTGTCCAAGCTTACTGCACGAAAAATCCAAGCAGACTGACAATACTACAAAGATGAAAGCCAACATTTCGAGAAAGGTATTTTATTTTCCTTTTTTTAATTTAGGCCTTCTGACAGCCAGGTTTTTTTTATCCAGCAACAAAACATCCAACTTTCTCTTTTGTCTGTTGTGGAACACTGGAAACATGGGGTAACGTAACTTCCTCTAGGCGGCATGGCACTTGCACAACAGCATTCTTTGGAGGAGCAGACTCTTTCCCAGGTCTTTCAAAGTGCTCTGCATAGGAGACTCAAACAAGTGAAAATTCTTATTTTTTTATTTTGTAAACTTACATGAGGCATTCATACCCCATTGGGTGTGCTCCTATTAGCCTTTTCTCAATGTTTGATATGGAACAGGGGGCAGACTTTTCATCTTCCTGGAGTATGCTTGGGGTAGCTGGCAGAATTGTAATAGCCACTCTTCCTTTCACTTTGCATTGTTGGGAGTCTGAAAACTGAAAAGGAGTCTGGAGTACAGGTCCTGTGAGTATGTCCTGTCTTGTCTGTCTGCCACCCACAATCTTGAGTTCTGTGGTTCTTCTGGATACACTTGCATTCTAGTCCTTTGAATTTCAGATTATTTATTTTTCTCTTTACATTATTTCTTACGAATTTTCACTTGTCCCTCTGAGTGAGATGGTATTTTTAGTATTGGGACATATACGTTGTAAATTTGTGGGGCCGTACCACTCCGCCTTTAATGGATCAGTTAACGTTTTTTGTTATTAGATTTATTTATTTTTAGATTTGAAGTGCCATTTATTACATAGTGGTTCCTTTTGTTTTTTGTCTGTGGGTTCAGGATGCTATATAAATCAATTTTATTTTCATAATTTTAGTGATATGAGCTTCCTCTTAGTGGACGAAGAGAGAAATGGTGAGTATCGTCGTAAACTATCACTGGCGCCAGCAATGACCAAAACACCTCCCTCTTCCTCTAGTATCAGGCTGTTCACATACTCCAACATTGACCATGCAACGCTGGGGGTCAGATCTTTAGTCTACACCTTCCTCCGCCCCCAGTTTCTCCTATACGTAGACTACAAAATCCAGTAAAGTGTAAAGGAACGTGTGTCTCTTCAGTTGATAGAATACAACTGTCATCATCCTGAGCTGGCTGTGAATGTTGGGATTTCTAGTATAACACTAGCTGGAGAGCAGCATTCTGCTTTTTCCTCTTAGATAAGATAGTGTATTAGACTACCAAGCAGTGAGAACTGTGTTTTGTGAATAAAGGCTACAAATGCCATTCTTAGTGCTACCAATAATTTTGATTTCAACTTCTTCTCGGACCCGACAAACCTCCCCTTTTTTATTGAGTCCTTCTCACTCTCGTAATGTTTGTGTATCAAATAGCTGGATACTCAGAGGGCAGGGGACAGAAAGGGTTCACTTTTACTGTTCTCGAAGCAGAGGGCTGTGAGATAGTCATTTTTAGTAAACAGGGGAAAAGCGCAAGAGGAAAGGATCTAAAAGCGGTGTTTATTTGAACATAGAAAAGAGCACATATATTAAACACTCACAGGATATCCAGTACCATCAAGCCACTCTCCCTCCCGGTTCACTGTGCCTTACAACCGTGCAGCCTCTGCGTCTGGTTTTCAAGTGTAGCTTCCTCTTTTTTCCAAATGCAGCCCACTTTATACAGATGCCATATATTGCCTTCAATGCAAGGTTACTATTAGTACATCCGTTCCATACCTGCAACAATATATAAAGCAGTTAGGCAATAAGTTCTCGAAGTGGGGCTATTGTTCCTCCAAACTGCTTCACGATCTCCAGACTACGGCTTTCGTCACTGGAGGAGTGACCAAGAGGGACCAAGTCTGATACCTTCCTTCCTCTCTTTTCCCCACGTATCGCGGACTCTCACTGTCCACTTCCTCAGGGTACTTACAGACTCCTTACAGGGGTCCTTCTTTTATACTACACTATTTAAACAGACAACTTTAAAAACTGCATCTATATATCATAAAGTTATTATATCACAAGGTATTCTCGTTCTCTAAATCACATTCTGGGAAAGGGAGGAGAGGAGCCATTGTGCCTTCTCTTCCTTTCCATTGAGTGGCATATCCATGAGGTACCTGGTATAGCAGACTGTCTGTGAGGCCAGTTGGCATCTAGGAAAATTAGGCAGATGAGTCTTTCACTTGGGTTAAATGGGCAAATAAGTATTTATTTGGGTGTCTGTTTGCTATATCTGATGACAAAAGAGACATAGAGAAGACTGAGGGTTGTATGTTCAAAAGAAAAGTGGAAGAATTCTGAGGAAAATCGATTGCATTATATTGTAGAACTAAAAACCCCTGTTGTTTTTGTTTTTTTGTTTTCTTTTAGAAGTTACTTATTGAAGAATTTTGCACAGTCAGGTATACAACCACAACAGGACATGGCCGCTAGTAAAGTAAAGGCAAACAGTGTTCACCCACCAAAAAATTAATAGTCGTTCACAAATTCCAATAGCATACATTGGCGAGTAGTTGCTTTGGATGAAGAGAATAGAAAGAGAAAAGAAGGCTGTGAAGAGATAGGGAGAAGAGTCAATAGGAGAGAGAAAGTCAGAGGTAGAAAATGGATAAGGGTTAGTAGGGCAGGACATGTAATCAGGCATTAAGTGGTTAAGATCACAACTCATTCCACCAGATCTGTGGGTTCTTCGCCTACAAGAACCAGGCCTCGGCTAAACAGCTGTGCAAGACTGCGACTTGGTCCTCCTTGCATACTTTCATTAAACAATACCTGGTCACTGTCTTTACCTCAAGTGAGGCCAGCTTTGGCCGGAAGGTCCTTCAGGCAGTTTTGCGTGTTTAAGGATCTGTCCTTTTTTCTTACCGACAGTTGTTGCTCAGTAGTTTCTGATCCCTGTTGACTCTTAGCTATTTCAGTGTCCATTGACACTTGTTATTTGGGTTATTCAGATCCTGAATAATCCCTATGGCATCATGTGGATGTGCGAGAGGTCTTTTTTCCTTTCACTTCCTGGGAATCCTAGCTTTTGTATATCCCAGTGCGTTCCTGTGTTCCATATTGTCCGTAAGAAAAAGGATTTTAGTGTTCTTACTGGTTAATTTGTTTTCCTCTTTATCCATATGGAACACAGGCCTGCCACCTGGAGAAAAACCCTTACCTGTGTTGCTTTGTCGGTCAAAGGAGTCCTTTTAGGGTCCTAACCCTGGGGGCTTTTCTTCTCTTCTTTCCCACTGATTTCTTTGTTTTGTGGCTTTTTTGCCACATTAATTCTGAAAGTACGTGGGGGGTTGAGCTGGAGGAGGTTGAGGGAGACTTCACCCTAAAGATCCTGTCTGTTTTGATGTGCCCTGCTCTCCAGAAGGAGAGACTCCACTCCATGGTACCTGTGCCTCCATATGAACTAACGAGAAAAGGATTTAACTGGTAAGAACACCTATTTTCTGATGTTTCATACAGATAGAGTGATTCTGCAAACTCCCTTTAGGTGTCTTCCCAAGGTGAATTTTGAATTTCATTTTAACCAGGAAATTGTTCTTCCTTCTCTTTGTCTGGCTCCATCTGACAGGCAGGAGCAGGGTGGCTTCTTTGGCATCAGGATAATATCGAAATCAAAAGGATTTTTGGTGCAAAGTACACACTGAGAGAGGTAATAGAGAAAATATCAAAACTTAGAGAAAAGCCCATGAAAAAGGTGTGTTTCGACGATTTAGGCAACAGAGAGGAATGGGGACACAGACAACATATCAGCAGGATGGGAAATCAGCTAAATGAGTATGATACATTTTAAGTGAGCACAAATTAGCATCTACTCTATTATTTATAGGGATTATTTATCCATTCTTATGTTTTTTTTCTGTGGATTTATGTATGATTTCTTAATTGTTGCATTTAGGGGGATATGTTCGTTGCCTTATCTTAAAAACCTAAACATACATAATCCTTTGTAGCTTCCCAGATAAGCCTTATATTGTGGATAAGTCATAATATTCATTAAGTATCCGTTTTGTTTAGGCCTTTAAGATTCCCATGTGCTTGGCAGGGGAAGGAGCCTCCTGGTTTATCATGAGATGAGAGAAATAGATTGATTTGAAAGCGAGATGACGTGGGGGTTAACTCTCACGCTTGCAGCGGGTGTCGTAAGCCATTAATGCAAATTAATTTTGATTGGCGACCGGAAGCTACAAAGGTAAGCCTGGGGCATTGAGACAAACTTATGGTCACGACTAAGCGTTATTACACGCGAAACGCGTTGATCGGGGTGTCCACACCTGCTCATGAAGACGTCTCAAGGTCTGTAATGTTGGTTTTATGTTTACTACTTGATGCCGATATACGTTTGAATACCAATAAAGACAAAGTTGCTTTGATGAAGTTGCAGAGTATCCAATAGTTTTGCTTTGGTGCAGCCATACGACAATTGTGTGGTGAATATATATGGGGTTATAGAGAATCTCCAGGCTAGCACATCGCAATAGAGATCTCTGACCATTGCACTTGGAAAATACAGTGAAGGAAGCATGGAGTTCAAATTTTATATGAATAATTCACCCTTTCATTGCTGGAGCCGCTACTTGTGTGTGTGTATCCATTTACTACCACCCACCATTCCTTTCTGCTTTGCCTCCAAAGTGACACAGGGTCCAGTTATTGGAGCTTCTGATCGTTAGGCTAAAATATAAAGAAACTGAGACAGAATTCATGGCCTGTAGTGGAGGGGGATGAGGGTTGTGGCGTCAGGGAGCAAAATGCCATATGCTGCTAAGGACTGTGGTGATTTGGAACTGTGATGGGGCTGAGGCCTGGGTACTAGGAAATTTGGTGATAGGGGACTGAGGGCCGTGATAAAGAATGGGGAGTAAGAGCTGGGGGGGGGTTCATGGTGACGGAGAACTGAGACTGGGGACTGGTGGTGAGATAAAAGCTCTGTTGGAAGCAGAGTCAGTTGTGGTGGGCAGCTGAGAGCTATGATGACAGGCTGAAAAGTGATTAGGGGAGGAGGGCTGGGGACTGAGTGTGAGAGGCGTGTCTAAACATAAGTATCTTTTTTCCCCACTTTAAATGCGAGGGGTGTGCACAGCTTTGCATATGCCTCTGGACCTCAAAGGGTTAATAGAGGTGAAGGAGGGGATAGCAGCCTAATTGTATTACAACCCATTGAGTGCCAGTATGTCAAGCATTTTTAACACTCCTCTGGCACCCAAAGGGTTAATATAATGTAAGTGCAATGGCTTTCTTCCACTCTGAACTTTATCTCTCTCGTCTATTACCTCTCTCTTTCTCTCTCTACCCCCTCATTTCTCTTTCCATTGCCCCGGTTCTTCTTATTACCATCCTCCATGTCCCCCCCCCGCCCCCGTGTCTTTCTACCTCCCCTTACTGCACTCTCTATACATCCTCTCCCTTTTGCTTAACAGTCCCCAAAGCTCTGTGGTATCACTAGTGTAGAACCATTTCAGTTGTAAGCACTGTGGTATTGCCAGTGTAGCTCTATTTCAAACGTAAGCTCTGTTATATCATTAGTGTAGCTCTGTTTCGACTGTAATCACTGAGGTATCAATAAAGTAGCTCAGTTTCAGTTTCAAGCTCTGGTATAACTGGTGTAGGTCCTTTTCATTTATAAGCTCGGTGGTATCACTGAAGTGGCTCAATTTCAAATGTAAGTTTTTGTGGTATCAGTACTGAAGCTCCATTTCAGTTGTATGCTCTTTGATATCACTAGTATAGCTCCATTTCAATTGTAAGGTAATAAATGGATTGTAGTATTACATTGTACTGTGCCTTGCAAAAGTATTCACCCCCCTGGCATCTTTCCTATTTTGTTGCATTACAACCTGGAATTAAAATGGATTTTAATTTGGATTTCATGTAATGGACATACACAAAATAGTCCAAATTGGGAAAGTGAAATGAAGAAAATAACTTTTTAAAAAAATTCTAAAAAATAGAAAAGTTCTTTTTGTATATGTATTCACCCCCTTTGCTATGAAGCCCCTAAATAAGATCTGGTGCGACCAATTACCTTCAGAAGTCACATAATTACTGTAGTTAAATAAAGTCCACCTGTGTGCAATCTAAGTGTCACATGATCTCCGTATATATATATACACCTGTGAAATGCCCCGGAGTCTGCAACACCACCAAGCAAGCGGTGCCATGAAGACCAAGGAGCTCTCCAAACAGGTCAGGGACAGAGTTGTGGAGAAGTACAGATCTGGGTTGGGTTATAAAAAAAAAAAAAAAAAAAAATCCCAAACTTTGCACATCCCACGGAGCACCATTAAATCCATTATTAAAAAATGTACAAAAAAATCTATATGGATGATAGCTCGCTCCAGTGCTTCGACACAAAATGATGTGTGTGCAGAAGACTTCTATAATGGGTTTATCATAAGAGTGTCTGAAACAGGCAAACTGTAGGTTATGTGGCCGTATATGTTTAACTCATATATCAATACGAGTCCCTTATGGCAAATTACAGAAAGATAATATCACACGCTTAAACAATGTAATATCTAGTGGAATCTATATCAATGTAAATGGCCGCTGTTGGATGTTTATAGGCATTAGCTAGAAGACATATGAGAAACAGTGGTAGTTTATGTAAATGGTAACACAACAACAATAATATACACAGATGAATATGCAATGATAATGATAAGATGGAAATAATTGATATAAACTACCAAAACTGTATGCAGTTCAGAGGCGACAATTTAAATTGAATCAGAATAAATAACGATGAAATAACAGTACCATATGAAGTTCAGATAGACATGAGAATGATGGAAATAGAATGATGGTAATCAGTCTTACTATGTATTACATGTATATATAGTTCACATGAATAGTGTTGAAGTAAATACCGATGAAATAACAATACCCTATGAAGTTCAGATGGACATGAAGATGATGCAAATGGAATTATGGTAGTAAGTCTTAATATTTGTGAGATGAATATACAGTCCACATGTGATACTCTAAATGAATCAGTCCATATCAGTTCCCAAGGCAATATGACAATCAAGTAAATGTTTTTTCCTGGATCCCTGTGCTACCGTCAATCTCCCGGAGTACACTCGGGCAGTGGTGCATGCATGCAAGAAAATAAAACAAAGATCCCTTGTGCGCTGTTCTCTTTTTTCCATTATTAAAAAATGGAAAGAATATGGCACCACAACAAACCTGCCAAGAGAGGGCTGCCTACCACAACTCATGGACCAGGCAAGGAGGGCATTAATCAGAGAGGCAACAAAGAGACTAAAGATAACCCTCACGGAGCTGCAAAGCTATACAGCGGAAATTGGAGTATCTGTCCATAGGGCCACTTTAAGCGGTACACTCCACAGAGCTGGGCTTCACGGAAAAGTGGCCAGAAGAAAGCCATTGTTTAAAGAAAAAAAATAAGCAACATGTTTGCTGTTCACAAAAGGCATGTGGGAGACTCCCCAAACATATGGAAGAAGGTACTCTGGTCAGATGAGAGTAAAACTGAGCTTTTTGGCCATCAAGGAAAATGCTATGTCTGGTGCAAACCCAACACCTCTCATCACCCTGAGAACACCATCCCCAAAGTGAAGCATGGTGGTGGCAGCATCATGCTGTTGGGATGTTTTTCATCGGCAGGGACTGAGAAACTGAAGGAATGATGGATGGCGCTAAATGCAGGGAAATTCTTGAAGGAAATGTGTTTCAGTCTTCCAGAGATTTGAGACTGGGATGGAGGTTCACCTTCCAGCAGGACAATGACCCTAAGAATACTGCTAAAACAATAATCTAGTGGTTTAAGGGGACATGTTTAAATGTCTTGGAATGGTCTAGTCAAAGCCCAGACCTCAATCCAATTGAAAATCTATGGTATGACTTAAAGATTGCTGTACACTAGTGGAACCCATCCAACTTGAAGGAGCTGGAGCAGTTTTGCCTTGAAGAATGGGCAAAAATCCCAGTGGTTAGATGTGCCAAGCTTATAGGGACGTAACCCAAGAGACTTGCAGCTGTAATTACTGCAAAAGGTGGCTCTACAAAGTATTGACTTTGGGGGGTGAATAGTTATGCACACTCAAGTCTTCTGTTTTTTTGTCTTATTTCTTGTTTGTTTCACACTATGGTATATTTTGCATCTTCAAAGTGGTAGGCATGTTGTGTAAATCAAGTTATACAAACCCCCAAAAAATCCATTTTAATTCCATGTTGTAATGCAACATAATAGGAAAAATGCCAAGGGGTGAATAATTTTGCAAGGCACTGTATATAGCTATCTTTTCACATATGTATTCACCAAATAAACCTCGTTTCCATGGGAAATTTTCAGTACTGGCATTTTGATATCTCCAGCATAGTCTCCCTGCAGAGCATTTGACACTCGGACCCACGACCTATCACCATCACTTGTATAGTGTTTTCTCTCTGTTTATGCAAACAAGGAGAAGGCGCTTTACTGCTTTGATGCAGTTAGGTGTCTGAAATACTACAGAACCTTTCTGCAAAGCAGATTCAATTTTTGTTATTCCGAGGGGTCCACATGCAGCCAGACGGTGTCTGTGATGGTGGTTTCTTAGATCAAGGCCTCCGTTCGACCAGGTCTATGTCTTTAGTAACCTTTAGGGTTGATGCTCATTAAACCTGAGCTGTGGGTACTTCCTGTGCCTATGAGATTAAGACATGTGCTGGACAGAAATATGTGGTGATGAAGTGGTCATCTCTTTCAGCTTTTTCTAAATATTACCCAGCCAGTTTTCTGGCTTTGGGCAGAAGATCTTGCAGTCTGTAGTGCCTGTGTATGAGCCCTCCTTGTCTTTCCTTCTAGTAACCTTCTTGCTGTTGCTTGGTTTGGTGTGTTGATTGTGTGTTGATACTTGATGTTCATAATTGTTTCTGGATTGTCTTTTTTTGAGACTGGTTTGTATTTTTTTTTCTACCTCCTTAGAATTTTGGTGGAACAGATTTGACATATCCCCATGGTGTCTGTGTTCACAATGGGTGACAGAGAAAAGGGGATTTTTGTGTACTGTCCAAACCTTTTCTCTTAGTACTTGTGCAACACTGGACAGGATGCTTTGAGAAAGCCAGGGTGTTTGCAATTCGGGTAGGGGTGTCATTTGCGTTCTCTGGTACAGGTGCCCACCTTCCTGCCCTGCTTTTATTCTTATGTCTTTACTATATGTTAAAACTGAGTATGACTAGTGGGAGTAAAGTGGAGCAGGGAGAGTCCACCTCCAGAAAACTTTTCATGCAAGTCCCCTGACCCCTGGAGGAGGAACTTTACACCATGGTTCCTGTGTTCCAAGTGGACTAAGATAAAAGGATTTACTGGTGAGTACACAAAAATCCACTTTTTATGATGAATAGTAAACTTATTTTAGATTTTTTTTAATAGTTCTTCTGAGTGCCTGCAGAATATGCCTTCTCCTCCTTATGCTTTACAAATATTAACGTACACCCATACTTGACTGACCTTCATCCCCAGTTCACAAATTTACCAAACATTTTGGTGACATTGATCACTTGACTTAATCATAGTTGAAGACTATGACCTATTCTCAAGGGCCGTGTGCAGGCCAGGATTTAAGTATATTCCTAATTAAGAACAGGCATGTTCACCAGTAGCCCATTCATTTTGACTAACCCACCTGTACTAAAGGAGGAATATCCTCAATTCCTGACCTGTATACAAACTTAAACTACAACAGCACCAATTTATGTCCAAAAGGCAAATTTATAATGCATTCTGTGTCAGAGCTTGAGTCCCTGACTACAGTTTTCCATATACCAACATTGTCAGTATCTGTGTTACTCAGCTCTATTTTCATAATGGTAATTTACCACTTGCATTTACAGGAATATATATCCTCTTGTAAATTGGTTTTGCTATCTGAGCACTTTTTCTTGAACAATCAAGTACCGTTCTTTTGTTACTTTTTGCAGGTTTTTTTTTCTGTTAAAGGGATAGTAATACTTAAGTATTACTAATCCCTATAGCAAAGTACTACTTAAAAAAACATATTGCCCCCACTGTCATCTCTCAAACCTTTATGGTTTGAGAGATGAACGCTTCTAAAGTTGCCCTCCCCCTTCCCCGTAGTCAACATTCTAGCTGACTCAGGGAAATCCGGACAGAGATCATCAGGCGGCTCTGCAGCAGAGGCGCGATCGCATTAACTAGAATGCTGACTACGGGGAGGGAGAGGGCAACTTTAGAAGCATTCATCTCTCAAACTATAAAGGTTTGAGAGATGACACTGGGGGCAATACGTTTTTTTTTAAGTAGTACTTTGCTGTAAGGATTAGTAATACTTAAGTATTACTATCCCTTTAAAATGAATGGAAATATATATATATATATATATATATGTTTTTGTTGTAGGACTCAGGAGATGCAAAATATGTGCCAGATGGCAAGGATGTAGAAATTAAGAAACATGCAGCAGCTCTTCGGAAACAGTCTGCTACAGAATCCCATCGAAATTCTGAGGAGAAACGTGAAAAACCAGCAAAAGATTTGAGTGTCCAATATCTTGATGAAAAGACCCAAAAGTTTGGTAATATTACTTGAATTGTTTTTGTAAGTCACATCAATTGCTAATTATGCAGTTATTTTTTTTTTTGTTTCAACCTAATAGATGCTAGAGCCATCTCTAATGCATTGTGAAGCAGTACATTAAAGACCTCTGTAGCATTCACAGGGTTAAAAATTAAATTTTAAATCACAATTTTATTCCATCTAGTGCAGTTGATTTGTCCCAGAATTGGTCAATTTCTACGTGGTACATCCACCTCATTATGTTATTGTATCTTTTTTTTTGTTATTTAGATAGAATGGCCACTAAAATTGTGTATTTTCACTTGTTCCCAGTATTTCAAATATTCCCCATATTAATGATACTAACCGTGTCAGAATGAGATGAAAGAATCCTGGAGTTTAAGGTGGATGGACAGCACAGACGCAGAGATGTCGGCTCTGCAAGATGTCTGTGCTGTTTCCCGCTGCCTGCCTGCATAAAAGGTTATATTTTTCGTTAATGCAGCAATTATTCTTGAAAATAAAAGAAGTGTGTGCATATTGCTAATGTAATTATCATTTGCTGTACTATGTCATGCTGGTGAAAGTTACTTTCATCCGATAACCATAGATCCACAAATGATAATTACATTAGAGATATGCACATACCTAGTTTTATTTTCAAGAATAATTGCCGCATTAAACAAAAATAGAACCTTCAATGCAGACAGACTCCGACTGGGATCTTGCAGTAGGCGCTCTCTGCACCTGCGCTGTCAGTCCCTTCTGGTGCCTTTTGGCACAAAGGCATTCAACTCACCAATTGTGAAGTTGAAGGGGACGGACATTGCAGACGCAGAGATGCCGGCTCTGCAAGAAGTCTGCTCTGTTCCCCTCTGCTTGCCCTCATAGAAGGTTCTTGTTTTGTTTAATGCAGCAATTATTCTTGAAAATAAAACTTGGTATGTGCATATTACTAATGTAATTATCATTAGCGGGTCTATGGTTTTCTGATGAAGGTTCCGCTATAAGGAGGTGGATATTACCAACCCAAGATTTTTGCTATTCTTGCTGCAGTGTTGATAAATGTGCATTTTTCAGCTTTTTTATAAATTAAATATGCTAATTAGACAATTTAGAGTATTTTACAGCTCTGGAGCACATTTATCAATGTAATAACCCTTCAAGGGCCAGAGAGGAGTGCAACTCATTGAGAATCAGTGTATATTGCATCCCCGTCTGTTCCCTGTATGGTTAAATACTATTCAGAGGAAGACCACTAAAATGGTGCATGGTTTAAATAACCTTATCAGAGAATATATTTATTGCTTAGAAGATAGAAGGAAGAGTGTCAGTATGGTTGAACAGTCAAAATAAGTTACATTACTTTTGTGACAATTTTCTGGACCCATCAGTATTCATGTATTGTGGTATATTTGAAACATTCAAATATATTGGAAGTTCTTGAGGGAACCTTGTTTCAAGAACGCAAGTATAGTAAAACAAGATTCTTGGGCATGATCTAAAATCAGAGGGGTGGCAGACAGAATACAAAAACATGCTACTTTACAGAAAGTAAGGAATAGCTTCCCAGTGCAATCTAAAGGGATTAAGCAGAACTGAATCAAAGAACACTTGGGATTGAGATTTTAAGGATTAAATAAGATTGTGCTTTTAAAACAATATATAAATAAAAAAATAGGGAAACTATATAGGCCAATTGGTTATCTGTTGTCGAATTCCATAGTGGCATATGTATAAACATAAAAGTGGGGCAAAATGATTGCACAGTGTAACAGTGAGAAATATCCAGAACACTCAATTGATTTTACCCTCTCAGTGCAAAAGAGATAACCTCTTTGGTACTCAAAGCGTTAAAGTTAATCAAAGCTTTTACCTCCTTGGATGCTAGAGAGGTCTCAAACACACTGCAAAAGCCATGCAATGAAGTGCACTATTTCAGCTGAACAGTTGTTTTAAGAAATATTTTACATTTATTCAGAGCCAGAATATATATTTAATATACACACACATATACACATGCATATTATGTATATGTATATATATGAAAGTGTGTGTGTTATGTTATGCTCCCCATGTTTTGAAATGGATTATCTATGTTTTAACCCCTAGAAGACCAGAGTGATGTGCTTTTCAATGCACTGTACACCCCTTCAGCAAAATAATGATTTCTTTATGGTCTCATATGTGATCCTTATTAATGCAGGTGGTCATGAAAGGCAAGAGAGTAAAAAGAAGAAACAGGAAAAGAAAGGAACACCTAGTCTGCAAGCTTCCACTCCTCCCACTTCAAAGCCTTCCGTTGACCAGATAAGACAAAGTGTTCGTCAGTCTCTAACAGATATTCTAGTTAAAAGGTACTTCGGTTTTAGCCTTTTCTGTTTTCTAATTTAACAGTGATAAATGCTTCAGAGTTATTTCACTCAGGGATGACTTGAACATGGCAACAATGTTGTTACACCAGTGTTATTTAGTAGATCTATTTTGCCTACCCTGGAAATCCAGTTGCCTGTGATGTGGGGAAGGTCTGATGACTGGCCTACACGTGCAGTAGCCATATATAATTTCGGTGCTGGCTTGCCATTCACTGGATGTTTCAGTGAGCAATGCATTATATAAGTTGTTCATTGAATGCAGGGAAGATACAGCAAACAGTGTTGGGATGCTATGTTCATGTTCTATTCACGCTCACTTGACAGATGTGTTTTGTTCTGAATGGAGCATGGTGTACTGATGTTAATTCTTATGTTGTCTTTGTGAGCATAACCTAAGCAACTGCTAGAATAAACTTACAAGTAAATTGTCCATTTTTATTGTTTTCAAGGAATACAAACCAACATTATAAAAAATGAAGAGATAGGGAAGCAGAGAATGGAGGTGTAGTAGAGAGTTATGTCATCTGTTCTACCATGTTAATACCTTAATTAATTTTCTCTTTGGTCCTATGTGGAACACAGGAATCATGGGGTAAAGTATCCTCCCACAGGAGGTCAGGGCACTTCCATAGAAAAGAGCTCCCTGGAAATGGAGTCCCCCTACTTCAATTTACCCTCATCAGACATACTCCGTTTTAAAGTGAGAAATGTCAGAACAAATATTTTCTTAGCTAGCTTTACTTGGGGCTGTTCATTAGGCTGGCTCCTATCACTGTCTCTCCTTGATTGATATGGTCCATGGTGCAGACTTTTAATGCACCTGGATCTGCCAGAGGATGGCTTTCACAGTTAGCCACTTTCCTCTTTCTCTCTTCATATGTAGGAGCTTGAAGACTGAGTGCACGGGTCTGGTGAGTATGCCCCATGTCTGTCTGTCCAGCAGCCCCATCTGTGGACTGTGGTGATTTGGCTAGTTTGGCACTCTGATTCTTCCTTCTGACAGCTTAGTTGAACCCCTGTTCCTCCTACCTACACTGTGGTGGTCTCTTCCTTTTATTCTGCATTTATTCCTAGATGCAGTCTCTTCCCTTCTAGAAACACAGATGTTAGCTCCTGTTCCTCTACAGGAGAGTTTCACCTTATTCTATTGAAATCTCTCTGTAATTCCGAACAAAAACAGCAGCTGCCTTCCTATTCTGGACTTAATGTGTCTCAACCATTTTGTGCTGGCCATCTCTTCAGAATGTTTTTGTCTCTGTTACAACAGCTATGTGTCTGGGGGAGTTGCTTGCCTTCCTAGTCCTAAAGGAAACTTACCTGCATATCTCCATCCACCCAGACCATCAGTGTTTCCTACATTTTGATTTTCTGGGCAGTCATTTTCAGTTTGCCGCCCTCCCTTTTGGTCTAGTAAACTAGTCCGATGGTTTTCACAAAGATCATTTCCATTTTGGCATATCCACTCTCAAGTTATCTCCTTGACTCTTTACCTAGACAACCTTTTACTTAAGATTTTGCACACTCAGATTCAGAAGTGAGTCTTTATTCTGGAGCAACACAGTTCAGTGCGGAACAAAAATCTTCCTTGGTTCCTTCCCACGTTCTTCATTTCCTATGACTGAGGTTCATTACCCTTCGGGGAGGGGTGTGTTTCTTCCAGAAGGCAAGATTTGGTTCTTACCTCTTCAGGTGTCTCAGGCAATAACCTGGCCATCTGCGACTGTTGGGAGTACAAAAAAATACTTGGTTACCTATTTTCTACTTTGGAGGCAGTTCTCTTTGCACCAATCCTTAAAATGTATTTGCAGTTGAACACTCTCAGGAATTGATCCAAGCACGATCTCATGTATCTCATGTCATGTCTCTGTCTCTCTGGATGAAGGAAGACCGCTGGTGCCTCCAGCTGTCACATCTGAAGCAGAGATGTCCTTTTGTCATCCCAGAGTGGATTGTGGTCACCATAGATGCCAGGCTGTTGGGTTGGGGTTCTACCCTGGGTCCCCTGATGGTTCAGGGCCTTTGAATCAGGGAGGATACCTTCCTAGCCATTAGTGTCCTTGAGTTATGAGCCATCAGCTTAGCACTTCACATTGCGGCCGCATACCTTGCCTGTATATGTGTAATAAATGTTTGTTTTTTTGTTTTTTTTTTAAATTGTATTTGAAAAAAAAAAAAAAAAAAAGTTTGCACCTCAAGGGAGGCATCAGGACCCCTCCTGACACCCCCCTAGCCTGCATTGATCACCTATCCTTCTGAATAGGTGATCAATGCTAGTGGGGTATCAGGAGGGGTGTTGATGCCCCCCCCTTCAGGTCTAAACCTTTTTTTTTTTTTTTTTTTTTTAATACAATAAAAAACAAAAAAAATTATTACACACATACAGGCAAGGTATGCAGCCGCATACCTTGCCTATGAACCCTTTGAGTACCAGAGGGGTAGCAAACACATTGCAATGCATTGCTACCTCTCTGATACTCAGAGTTAATCATGCAATACATAAACAACGAGGTCATGTCTATTTAAATTGGAGAACGAACAATGTCGAATTAAAATGGAGAAAGCATTATAAGTAGAATTTCAAAAGGGGGGGGTTATATGTCGAAGAGGGGAACTCTATGTTGGATTTCGATAATATGGGGAACACATCTAACGCTAAACTTGATCTTTCTGTCCTCAAACGTATGCCTATTTCCTTGAACTTTGACATTTAGCATGTTTTTTTTTTTTTTTGTGATAGTTGAATAGAAGCAGACAGCGCCATTTTTGTTAGTATGTCAAAATGTGCTGTCTACGCTGGTTTTGTTTTACTGTGGTTCTGCAATAGAATACCGGTAAAACACATTTGCAAAATACGCATTGTTTGTTTTTAATGCAATGACTGTTTTAGCGAGGGTAATAGTATCGAGCCCTAGAAGGGTGTTAAATCCTCCCTGCCAGTAACAAGTAAATCCATCACTACTACCAGATGATAGGAGTTTTGCAGTGCTGAAACACTTCACTCTAATTGTAATAGATATATGATTCACAGCCATACTGTATATAATTGTATTTTAATAAAATATCTTCATGTAAATAGGACATTTATAGAGTTTGAATCCTCCCATTACCCAATATATCACATCTGTGTTTATAAAATGTTTCCTATTATGCTAAAGTTTGCATCTAATCATTAACTTTTATAAGTTTTCTTTATTAGGCTTTCAGAATCAAGTTCAAAGATTCCGGAGGAAAGGGCTACAAAAGTATCAGCCAGAATTGAAAAAGAATTGTTTTCCTTTTATCGGGACACTGATTCAAAATATAAGAACAAATACAGAAGCTTAATGTTCAACCTCAAAGATCCGAAAAACAATGTAAGTTTGTTAATAAGCCATTGTAGCGGAACTTAATACTTTCACTCTGGAAATAGAGTTGATTCTTGATTTGTGTTTTATTATTAATTTTATTGTTTTCAGGTTCTGTACAAGAGAGTATTGAAAGGAGAAATCACTCCAGAACATCTCATCAAGATGAGTCCAGAAGAGTTGGCCTCAAGAGAGCTAGCAGCCTGGAGGCAAAGGGAAAACAGACATGTAATATAAAGTCATATTATTATTATTAATATTATTATTATTAATGAACAATTAATTTTTAGAATTTCAACTATTAAGCCTCAATTAGCCTTAAACAAGCCAATAGTTTTAGAAAACAAATCTGTCCCTTTTGTATGGTATTAATACCTTGGGCAACTTTAACCCTTATTATCTTATCTTTGGGACTAATATTGTTCATTCATTCATTTATTTATTTTGTTAGACCATTGAAATGATTGAAAAAGAGCAACGAGAAGTTGAACGGAGACCAATTACCAAAATCACACACAAAGGGGAAATTGAAATTGAAAGTGAAACCCCAATGAAAGAACCAGAAGCCATGGATACAGAGGTATCTATAAATATTAAATTATTTTGTATTGCTGACATCTCTAAATGTTGTCTCTTTTAGATTGTTGTGGTTGCTTTCTTTTTTCCATTTCTCTCTCCCTCTCTCTCTCTTTTTATCCCCCCTTTGTCATCTTCAGTGTTCTGTCAATCCCAACATCACTCATTGCATCACTTATATCCAGACTGTCCTCCCCTGCAACTGGCTTATCCAGTATTTCATTGCTTTCTATGTGTCTTTCTTGTTTTCACATTGTATCTCATTCCTTGTCACTCTATAAAATTATAATGGAATGACCTCATATTTTGAAACTAATTACACCCAGTAAACTATGATGCTTACCTTTCTGTGGTTTCTTCCGTCATGTGTAGTAATAGATAATAATCATAGTATTATGTGTAATACATTTTCCAGGAGTCTGTTGTAAAACCAGCAGAAAAAGAAGAGGAAATTCAAAAAGATACAGATGTGCATGTTGAATCTACTTCAGACACAACAACACAACACAAAAATCATCTCTTTGATTTAAATTGCAAAATTTGTACAGGTATACTCATTATTATTATTATTTTATTTTAATCAGGGCTCTTTTTTTTCTGGAAAAAAAAGCTGTTAGTACGATATAATGCATATTTGTTTTATTTCTGAAGGAAATTGCTATATATGTTAATGTATTTTTAATTTTTGGAAAAAATTGCTGATTCTGAGCACCACCACAAAAAATCCTTGAGCTTAATAGTTGAAAACAACCTGTAAAGGGAATGTCTAATTCTTAACTCCTTCTACTCCTGTTGGCTCAGATGCAATTACCAGTTAGTGATTGCAATGTGCAGATCCAACTTAATTGCTTTGAGGGTTACTGAGCTTTCCTCAGTGACAGTTTTGGTAGAAGTGAGTCAGAGATTTCCAGTCTTGACCTACACATTCAGTCTGAGTCTTCATTTACTCTGATGAATATAGATTTGTTGTTAGGTCTATGGGAGTCAATCATAAGTGAAACTTCCAATCTCTTGGGGCCTTATGCACTAAACAGAAGTGAATATATTCTTCAGCAAACCAACTACGCCATATAGGACACACAAATATGTCAATAGATTTAAAGGAGTTAAAAGACGATTTAAACAGTGGGAATCATGGGAATTTTTATTTGTCCTTTTTGATGTAGTTGGTTTGCCCAAAAATGTCTCCTCCTTTCTTTCATGCAAAAGGTCCTTGTATTCCCTTGCTTGCAGGGTCACTCAGAGCTGTCCCCAAGCCCCTCAGCAGTGCATGTTTACAGGATCTATCCCATTTAAACATAGATGAATGTAATTGACTCGGGCAGATTCCTCGAAATGATTGAACCACTGATAGATTCTCCTGTGTTCTTGTGGGGATATGCTGAAAACCTTCACAATTGAAGGGGGTAGTTGAGGCAGGTTGAAGAACCCCTGCTCTAGAGAATACACTTAGTGCTATAGCTTGTTCTTTGGGATGGTACACATCAGTCATATTTTTCTGTTATGCCATTATTTATTGAAAAAATTCCATGTGCATATCAGTCTGACCTCATTGATAAAGACATGCAGGCCACAAAATGTCTTGAAGAATTTCTCTGCCGTGTTAGAAAGTTCCAGACTCATGTTTCTGCTTCTGTAAGTGTCTCTGTGAAATGCTTAGGGAGACCAGCTACATCTTGCTGACAAAGCCCACACAGATGGAAATGTATGTCTGGGTTGCCTGGTGCTCCTTTGCAGAGGAACTTTGCTTGACATTTAAGGGCAGGACTGACCACTTAGTATCTTATGCCTGTTTATTGTTTTGTTTGTCCCAGCTGGGTTCCCCACTTTGCTATCCTCAGAGAGAGTCCTGGGGTAGGGCTATGTCCCTTTGGCCATTTGAACTTAGTCCTCAAACCACTTCTGAATTATCCCGTTGAAGCATTGCATAATTCTGCTCTGAAACTGTTTTCTCCCCAGACAGCTTTATTTGTGAAACAACACTTGATAGATTAAACTGTGTATGAGAGCAGTGGAGATTAGAAAAGGGGCATGGGTTGGAGAGGGGGGAAGGGTTTGTTAAGCTAATATGGAGATCCCTATGTTGAAGCTTGATAAAAGTGCATAAATAATATTTAAAATAATGCACATCTCTAGAATGGCAGGAACACAAAATGTATGATTGCTTTGATAGAGCAGTGTGATCTTCTAGATATTAATGAAACATGGTGGATGATATGACTGGACAGTCAATATAGAGGGATTTTAATTTCTTTTTAGGAATGCACAGTAAATAAAAGAGGTTAGATGTATGTTTAAAACAAACCTTAGAGGTGCAGTGAGAATGTAGAGACCCGTGAGTTGACATACACTTTGAGGGCATACATAATATAAATGTTAATGACATTTGCCAGAAGCCACACAATAGTGTGGGGTGGAGACCTACTGCTGCAAATAGAAAAGGTTTCTCAGGAAAGTTATTATAATGAGATATTTTGACTACAGTTAAATTAACTGGTGAAATAAGATTTCCAGCACATTGAAGCGACAGATATTTAAGTATGCTTAAAGACAGCTTCATGTCCCTACTAACAGAGTAACTAACTAGAAATGAGATCTTACTAAATCATACAATTCTGAAGTGGTATATAATACACAGGGAAGGGAGTATTTGGGCAAAAATAACCATAATATGGCATTCTTTGAAATATTGCTGTAAGAAACATGTTAACAAGGATTCCACTAATACATTCAACTTTAAAGAGGCTAATTTTACAATGCTAAAAGCACTTTCAATGGGATGTAATCTTCAAAGATAAAAATGCAGAAGAAAAATGGAATTTGTTCAAAATAATTTTATTTAAATATCCACGTAAATATATATAAATACAAGAAGAGCAAATTAAATCCAGTGAGGTATAACAGAGAGGTTCACAGAGAAATGAGGAGTAAGAAGACGACTTTTAAATTAAAGTCAAAAGGATCAAATGTATTATTTAATTAATTTAATGGATGGAACAAAATCTTCAAACAAGGATGAGGTAGCTAAAACTGAAAATGTGAAATGTTTCAAAAAAGTTTTACAAGTATGTAAATGGCAAAAAATATTAAAGCTGATATTAGCCCTTTCTAAACTGAGATAGGTGAATTCATTAGTGAGGAAAAGGCAATGGAAAGCACCTTAAACAGATTATTTTCTTCTGTATACACAAAGTAACAATGGCAGGCTTTAAACAAACAGAAAGAATCACAGAATTTCCTCCATATTATGTATAGGGCTTACTAAGGACATAGTCCAAAGGAGACTGCAAAAGGTTATGGAGCATAAAGCCCTTGGACCTGATGGCATACACCCAAGGGTACTTATTAGTTAATTGTTAGCAAGACATCTATACTTAATATTTATTGATTCACTTTCATCCATCATAGTGCCTCATGATTGCAGGAAAGCAGATGTAGTACCATTATGCAAAAGGGGGCTTGATCTAAACTGGGAAACCAGACCTCCAAAGTGGGTAAGAAAAAGAAGGATTACTAGCTTAAATTACTCAAGACTCTGAATCAGTATGGTTTTATGAAGAATAGATTGTCAGTCTAATTTATAGATATATTTTATATGAAAAAAATAAGTGGTAACTTGGGCAAGAGTATTGCTATTGGTGTAGTATACCTGTGTATTGCAAAAGCCTGATACTGTGCCTCACAACAGGTTACTGCATAAATGAAAATTTTTTGGCTTGGGAGGTAGAACCTGTGCATGGACTGAGAATTGTTTAAATGATAAACTGCAGAGAGTTGTTTTAAATAGAACCTTTTCAGTTTGGTTAAAAGCAGAACTTTCATTAAAATTAAAGTGCCCCCCAAATTATTATTCACATAGCGATACTCGTATCAATACTTGTATTATCCTGAAGAAGACCAGCATTATTGAGAAATCCAACTTACATTTTTACATAGTTACGTAGTAGTTTAGGTTGAAAAAAGACTTGTGTCCATCAAGTTCAGCCCTTTTCCTATTCCTGTTTACAGTCGATAAGCCAAAAGAAGACCCCTTCCCCCCCCAATACAGCAATTTCAGATTCTGCTTTGAATGGAGGGGGGATTCCTTCTTGATTCCAAATGGCAATTGGATCAACAACCACTAAATAAATATTAATCCCAATACTAACATACATAGCCCTCTATGTTCTGCTTTTTTTTAAAGTTATCTAATGTATTTGATAGCACCACCTCCTCAGGCAGTGAATTCCATACCTTTGTTGTCCTTACCGTAAATAATCCCTTTCGCTGTTGTAGAAGAAATCTCTTCTAAGTCTAAGTGGGTGACCCCTTGTCCTTTGTACTGTTATTTTAATGAACAGGTCTTTAGAGTGCCCTTTGTATGGGCCCTGAACATATTTATATAATGTTATCATATCCCCTCTAAGACACCATTTCACTAGTGTGTGTACAAGTTTAACTTTTATAGCCTTTCTTCATATCTAAAACTTTCCATTCCCCTTATTAGTTTTGTAGCCCTCCACTGCACTTTATCTAGTTCCGTAATGTCCTTCTTCAGAAAAGGAGCCCAGAATTGAACGGCATATTCAAGGTGGGGTCTTACCATGGACCTGTAAAGAGGCATAATAATATCTTCCTCCCGTGAGTCAATACCCCTTTTAATACATGCCAATATCCTATTGGCCTTTGCAGCTGCTAGCTGGCACTGCACGCTACTTCTAAGTCTATTGTCTACCATTACACACAAATCTTTTTCATTAGTAGATTTCCCCAAAGAAACACCATTTAAACTATATGTTGCATTATACCCAAAATGCATAACTTTACACTTGTCTATATTGATTCTCATTTGCCTGCCCAGTTACCCGGATTGCCCAAATCCTATTGTAATGAAGACACATCCAGTTCAGACTTTATTACCCTACTTAATTTTGTGTCATCCGCAAGCACTGATACATGGCTCCCTATGCCCACTGTGAGATCAATGATAAACAAATTAAAAAGAAGAGGTCCCAGGACAGACCCCTGAGGTACTCCACTTATCACGTTTGTCCAATTGGAGAACTTCCCATTTACCACCACCCTTTGCATTCTATCTTTCAGCCAATTTCCAATCCACGCACGAAAAAACGTTTGCCCCCTAAGCCTGTTTCATTCAGTTTGTACAGTAACCCTTTGTGTGGAACCGTATCAAATGTCTTGGCAAAGTCTAAATAGATCACATCCACCACCGCACCCAAATATATATATTTTTACTCACTTTTTCATAAAATGCAATCAAGTTAGTTTGGCAAAACCTGTCTTTCACAAAGCCATGCTGGCTCCTGTTAATGATATTCCTGTTGAAGATTAATTCCTGAATATATTTCCTTAGCAACCCTTCAAACAGTTTCCCCAACACAGAGGTCAAGCTTACTGGTCTGTAATTTCCCGGCTGGGATTTTGATCTCTTTTTAAATATGGGTACCATATCAGCTTTACGCCAGTCCCCGGGCACCATACCTGAAATAAAAGAATCCCTGAAAATCAAAAATAACGGTCTGGCAGGGGACCTACTTAGCTCCTTAAGTACCAGTTGGTGTATGCCATCCGGCCCTGGGGCTTTGTCTAGCTTAACACCATTAATTGTTTTACCACTTTTTCTTGTCAGCCAATCTCATGCTTTCTGTGCAGAAGAGACATCTGTGTATCTGCGCTGTGTGTCCTGGTCTCCTTTAGGATTGGTGAGGGGGAGTTGCATTGTACCTTAAGGTACAGGAAGGGACTGATGGCGCAGCTGCACAGATGACTCCACAGCAAGATGCCGTGAGTCTCAGAACAAGTTGGATTTCTCAATAATGCTGCACTTATTCAGGATAATAAAAGTATTGATATGAGTATCCCAATGTGGATAATGATTTGGTGGGCACTTAGTGAAGTGAGACATTTTTAATTCCTAGACTTGATGCTTTTTTAATTTGTTTATTAACAATAGTTTTGTGGGTAAGTAGAGTCTCAGTCTTTGCTGATGACACTAACCTGTGTATGGAAATAAATAGTGACAGATGAGGTTCAATATAGATAAATGTAAGATTATGCATTTTTCTCTGTCAACAACACAGCTTACAGGAACCATGGAGAGGGACAACTCCTCCTAATAGGTTGCTACAAGTGTTCAATGAAATTGCAGGGGTGGCGCCCCCTCTCCTCCTAGCAGGGTACCCAGCCATTCCCCTCCAGTTAACATTTGTTCCTCGTTCTGGTAGGAAGGTTGTGAACAGTTCTGCTTAGTTTTTATTATTTTTATTTAGATATGGGGTGTCCAAATTCCCCCATTAGGCAGATTACCATTACTGGCTTCCCCTTGGTGGATTGCCCAGTTATCAGGAGCTGCTTGTGGACTTTTTCAGCCCTGGGAGAGAACCATGCTACCCATATTTCTCTCTCCAGAGGGAATCTTTCTGAGGCTTCTTCCTTACAGTGGTAATCTGAAGAAAGAATACCTGCAGAAAAGGTGAGCAACCCTTTGAGTGCTTGGTCCACGGTCCCTTCTGCACAAAGGTTCATTGGAGTTATTATAACTACAGCACTCATGTTGGGTATTACTACTTTACTAATGAGAAGAAGGAAAAACAGTGCACCAGAAGTCTAAGTGTAGTATTGATTAGTCACAAAGGCAATTTAAAATATCACATTTTATTTGTCACAAAATGATTAGTGAGAAGGGAAACAGGGATAGTATACAGTTTGTTATAAAGTCAAGCACATCCATTAGAGATTGTGCATAAGCTCATATGTGATACATAGCAAAGATAAAATGTAGCAGCTAAGCTGATACGGGATAATAATAAATTAAATAAAATATAAAAACTAAAAGATAAATGAATAAATAAAAAAAGATAAGCATAGCAGAATGAATTAAAATACAGACTAAGACACAACCCAAATGGGGGAGGTATGTAGATTAATATATCCTCGACTTTATCGCCGGGAGAGGTAAGCTTAATAGATAGTTCAGCTCATCAGTCAATTAGGTGTACTGGAGAGGCAAAGGGAGTGATTTCGGGGGTATGGTAATCCCTCCTAGTCTTAAACACTCACTAGACTCCTTGTTCAAATGCACATAATAATAATCATTTGTATTTGCTCACCGGATGTCCCCTTGTTGGAATGCACATCAAATTTTAAATCAGAAGAGTCTGTCCGTGATTCCAACGCTACAGTTAGCTGTGTCTCTTTTCCCTCTGGGTACCTCAAAGGTGATTCGCAATCCTATGAGTGGCAGACGGAGAGTTTCCTGTGCGTATAAACGGAATGTGTATCCTTTCCCTGGGTTGTCTCAGTGCTGTATCCCACAAATATTCAACAAGTTTCGGAGTTCAAGGCTCCTTCCTCAGGAAAATGGGATTTAGTAGCAAAGGGTTACTAATGGCTGCTGATCTGGGATCTTTGCTGCATTGTCTGCTATGTGGTATTTAACCCCTTCCCTGCCAGTTTTTGGTCAGTTGGGGGTCTTATATACATGTTTTATTGTACATGGTCTTTTTATGTGTGCTTACTCTTTCCAAACACTTTTTTGTGTAAAATTTGAATTCCACACCTTTTAAGGGCTCGCTTTACTGCATAGCTGCAATGCACCATAGATCTCTATGGGACAGCCGTTTCTGAGTACTGAGTTGGGAGATGGCTCATTCTACTTCTCCCCACTGCTCTAACTATCCGGTGGACATTGTCAGTGTCTTGGGGGTTCTGGGGGGATTCAGTTCTGTTTTTTGGTACTCTGTATAGAGGACCCCATTTTGTTTTCCTCTCTTCACAAGTATCATACACAGGGCTTGGTCTCCTCAGCTCTCCTCTTCAGGTTAACCCTTCACTCGCCAGATAAGTATATTTTAGGCTTTCTGGGGTGAAATCCTTAATCTGGGTAACAGTATTTGGATCTTCCATTACTGTATAGACACTTTTCTCCTGTTAGGATGACAAATCCACTTAGACATGGGGCTAGGCCTAAGGCTAAGGACTCGGGGGCATCTCAGACCCCTCCTCACATACTGTTCCTCATGCAGTGCAGGGCTTCCTATGGTGTTTTCTGAGCATTTATGCCCCTGATGTGCTGCAGCTCCCGTGGCTCCTCCAGGGCCTTTCAGCCATGATCAAGAGACACCTTGGATCAAGAACTTAGTCCTCTATGGCACAGCTTCCTCTCTCTATTCAGGGTTTTTTTCAGTCATGGAGGCCCTCTACCTCCTTCAGGTTTGTAGCCCCTAAGGGTCCTGACATTCCTGATTTATTTGATTTTCCTTTGAGGAATCAGATGGGGATTCTGGGGAGTTTGGTGTGTGTTCTGAAGGGGCTTCTTCACACTTGTATGAGGACCCCTTTGAAGCTCCTCTGCTGAGGATCTCATTAAAGCAGTATCGACCACTTTAAATATGTCATCTACTCACATAGAGCAACAGGCTATTCCTGATGTCTTTCAAAAGCCTAAGAAGTCAAGCACTGTTTTTCTGCCTAATCCCATTCTGGATCAGATTATCCTGGATGAGTGGAAGACTCCGGATAAGCATCTTTCTCTGTCAAAAAAGTTTCTCTAAATTTTATCCCTTTTCTAAAGCTGCCTTGAATCAATGGGCTACTCCTCCTCAGGTTTATTCCCCCATTTCTAGGCTTATTAGGCAGTCTTATCTGTGGTGGACGCTTCTTCTTTAAAAGATGTGACTGACAGGAAAGTTGACGCTGTTCTGAAGGTTAACGTCACGGCCACAGGATCGTTCATGTGGCCTACCTTGGCTTCTGCATGGGTCAATAGGGCTGTTGCAGTTTGGACTGAACAACTGACTACTGCTGTACACAAAGGTGCCCCTGAAGCTGACCTGCTATCACTTTTGGCCAACATTTCTAAAGCTCAGCATTATGTTACTGATGCTCTTTTGGATGCTCTTCAGCATGAAGCCAAAGCATCTGCCTTTTCTGTGACTGCTAGGCGCATGGTGTGGCTGAAGATCTGGTCTGCTGACTTGATCTCTAAGAAATCACTGATTTCTCTTCCTTTGCAGGACTCTTCTATTTTTATTCCTGAATTGAAGACACTCATCAATGAGGCCGCTGGGGGTAAGAGCACATTGCTGCCTCAAGCTCCTAAACGTACTCCTCAGTCGAAAAGACATAGTATTTTTCATCCCAAAGAAGGCAAAACATTTATGGTGAACCTGGTGGCGCATCAGGTCCCACAGTCCACCCCTAAGCACAAGCAGCAGAAGAGGTTGAAACATGCCTCCACCAAACCGTCTACAGCACGACTCGACGAATCTTGGTCCCGACCAGTGAGGGGTTGCCTGCATCACTTTTGTGAGTGTTTGGACAGGCTCTTTTGCGGATTAGTGGGTATTACAGGTGGTCTCAGAAGGTTACAGGATTCCCTTCAAATCCCTGCCACCCTTCAGGTCCTTCCCTTCTCGCTCCTGTCAGGAACAAGGAAAGCTCAGGCGTTTCAATGTGGAGGTCCAGTCTCTCTTGGACAAGGACGTTCTGGCACTGGTCCCCCAACAGGAGAGAGATTTAAGCTTTTATTCCAACCTCTTTGTCGTTCTCAAGAAGGATGTTGGCTGCTGCCCGATCCTGGACTTCAAGACTCCCAACAAGTTTATGGTCAAGACCTGCTACAAGAGTCCTTGAGCTCAGTCATTGCAGCAGTGTGTCCTGGGGAATTTCTGGCATCCTTGGATCTTCAGGATGCCTATGTTCACATCCCTGTTCATCCAGAAAGTCAATAGTACCTAGTCACTTCCAGTTCATTGCTCTGCCCTTCGGGCTCAGAAGAGCTCATCAGGTGTTCAGTCGAGTTCTGCGTGCATTGATTGCCATCCTGCACACCAAGGGGATTCAGGTAACTCCTTACATGGGCGACCTTCTCCTCAAGGCACCCTCCAGGGACCTCCTGGACCACCAAGTCCAAGACTGGATGCAGATCCTCCTCCAACACTGTTGGATTCTGAATATGGACAAGTCAGCCCCGGTGCCCACACAGGACCTGGTGTTCTTCTGTCTCCGCTTTTATACTCAGCAGAGTATGGTCTACCTGACGGAGGACTCAATCCAACAGCTTACCTCCCAGGTGTCTTCAGTCCTGTCTTGGACGTCAACAACAGCGAGGAAGTTGTCCACCCTGGTGGGGAAGATGATATCCACCATGGAAGTGGTCCCATTTGCTATGGCTCATGCCAGGGAATTTCAGAGGATTGTGATCCATGTTTGCAGAGGGAACATGGATCTCATGGAGCAGCCTTCCTCCCTTCCTTTGGAGCTAGCTTAGAGCCTTCGCTGGTGGTTAAACATCTCCAATCTGGTGAAAGGGAAACCATTTGTGATTCCTTACTGCCACAGTGATGACGGATTCCAGCCTGCATGGTTGGGGAGCAGTCTTGGGTAACCTAAGTGTTCAGGGCCAGTGGTAGAGGAGGGAAACTTTTCTTCCCATCAACATCCTAGGGCTCAGGGCAATTACCCATGCTCTGACTTATTGGACCTCCCATCTGGTGGGGTGTCCAGTTCGAGTCCAGTCTGACAAGGCCAAGGCCATGGCTTACAATAACAAGCAAGGAGGCACCAGAAGTCCCACTGCTTGGTTCAAAGTCAAAGGTATTTTAGTCTGGGCAGAAGATCATGTACCTGCTCTCTCCACAGTGCACATTGCAATAGTAGAAAACGTCCTTGCAGTCTTCCTCAGTCGACACATGGTTGACCAGGGCGAGTGGGAGCTTCATCCAGAAGTGTTCGATCTCCTGGTCCAGATATGGGGTCTTCTCATGATAGACCTGATGGCTACCAGGGACAACAGGAAGCTTCCAGTGTTTTGCTCATGTTGGAGGGATCCC
Source organism: Rhinophrynus dorsalis (assembly GCA_037306005.1). Taxonomy (NCBI): domain Eukaryota; kingdom Metazoa; phylum Chordata; class Amphibia; order Anura; family Rhinophrynidae; genus Rhinophrynus; species Rhinophrynus dorsalis. The sequence continues at coordinate 338,437,672 of CM074720.1, read as the reverse complement.
TTGGCATTTGCAGTGGATGCTCTGTCAATTCCATGGGGATTTCATCTGGCATACATCTTTTCTCCTCTTCCTCTCCTAGCCCAGGGTGCTGCAGAAGATTCGGATGGATGGAAGTCCCAACATCCTGATTGCTCCATATTGGACCAGACAGCCTTGGTTTCCAGAACTATTGGCTCTGTCTGACCAGGCAGACAGGATCTCCTTCATCAGGGGTGCCTGTAAAAGGAGGATTTGGACCATCTGGCTTTGATGGTATGTCTGTTGAGGCCTCCGTCTTGACAAAGAGAGGCTATTCTCCAGAGGTGGTATCCACTGTGATTAAGTCTAAACAACCAATTTCTTCTAAGGCCTATCATAGGGTTCGATCTGTCTTCCATGCTTGGTGTGTGGACGGGGATCTGTCCTCACAGGAATTTGATCTTCCAGCTATCCTGTCCTTTCTACAGGATGGTGTGAACAAGGGCCTTAGCCTTAGTTCCTCGAAGGTTCAGACCTTGGCTCTCTGTCTTTTTTCAGAGACGCATTGCCACCTTACCGGATGTCAAGGTCTTCTTTCAGGGTGTCGTTCATGCCGTCCCTGCTTATAAGGCTCCTACTCCTCAGTGGGACCTTAACCTTGTTTTGGGAGTTTTGCAGCGGCCTCCTTTTGAGTCCTTGACTACCATTCCTTTGCGTCTTTTGATGTGGAAGATGGCTTTACTCTTAGCAGTGGTCTCTGTACGCAGAGTGGCCGAGTTGCAGGATTTATGCTGCAAGCCGCCTTTCCTGGTGTTTCACAAAGATAAGGCTGTTCTCCCAGGAATTTCTTCCTAAGACGGTTTCTGAGTTCCACATCAATCAGGAGATTGTTGTGCCTTCCTTTTGTCCTGACCCTACATCTGACAAGGAGAGGGATCTCCAATTTTGGATATGGTGTGCTGCCTTAAGTTCTGTGTGCACCACACTGAGTCTGTCCACTGGACTGATGCACTTTTTATCATCCTTGAGGGTCCCATGGCTGGTAAGGTGGCACCCAAGTTCACTATTTTATCTTGGATCATGTCTACCATTTGCAAGGTTTATGAACGCAGGAAAAAAACCTATTCCCTTTCGCATCACAGCGCATTCTACTAGGTCTGTTCGGGTCTGTTCAGTTGTGCAAGGTGGTCACTTGGTCTTCTGTCACAAATTTGCCAAACACTATCATGTTGATGTTCTGGCAGAAAAGTCCTAGAGGCAGTTTTGCCTGTCTGGGACTTTACTTTCCCGTGCTTTATAGTTCATAATCTTTTTGAGCCCTGTTGGCTCTTGTTCAGTGTTCTGGGTTACAGTTATTCAGTGTCAATTGACAGTTAGTTTGTCCATTGATTGTTAGTTTGGGCTGTTCCACGTCTGGATAGTCCATGGGAGCTCTGGTATCATGGGGACCGGCCCTTGGTGCTCCCCCCCCCCAGTGAAAGGAAGCATGCTTGGTCTCCTGTGGCTGGACCTGGGAGTCCTATTGGGTCCATGCTCACAGGAGTTTTCTTCTTCTCGCTATCTAGTTCAGTATGTATAGTGTCACAAGTCTAACTGGAGGGGAGTGGCTGGGTAGCCTGCTAGGAGGAGAGGGAGGCTCTGCCCCTCCAATTTCATTGAAGAATTGTTCCAACCTACTAGGAGGAGCTGTCGCCTCCCCATGGTACCTGTAAGCTATATGAACTAAGAGAAAAGGATTTAACAAGTAAGACTAAAATCCTATTTTGTTGCAGAATCAACATGCTAAAAATACACTAAGTGGAAAACTACTTAAATAATCCTTTTTAGAGAGAGAGTGATTTTGGAGCACTGAGATAGTAGACTTCACAACAGTGTTCAGTACCACTGAGCTGCTACAAGAGCCAGTATGTTACTATTGTTTAAAAATAGCACTGCGTACACCTGTGGCACTATAAAAATAAACATATACATTCATTCAAAATGTGTGAACAGTTATATGCAAAATGTTTGCGCAAAATATATCTCCATATATCTGATCTGCATTGAGCTGCTTAGGGCCCATAGTTGCTGAGTGTAAACACAACCCTCTGAGAGGTTCGAAGAGTCAGGGACTTTATTAACCTCTGAAATTGTCATCACCTAACTTTTAGGTCTAACAAGTCAATTAAGTTCCGAGACCTTACAAAAGATAAAACAAGTGGATCATCTGGAAGAGTGCCCATACTTTTACATATGCTACAGTTTCGGTTTTATTTTATTTATTTTTTTCAGTCTGTTAAATTCAGCAAACAAATAGTGACTGCACTGCAATTTATAGAAATATGTCAAGTTTACGTTTGTTCGATGCAGAGGTTGTGTTAATGTCTTCATTTAGAAAATTAACAAAACGTAATTTGGCCATGGGTGTTCACGCAACGGTAGATGCAAGGGATAAGAATATAATTTTACCTTTTGATAAATCCTTGGTAAGAACTCATCTAGAATATGGAGTATGGATTTCAGCAACAGTTCTTGGGGGAAAAAATACCATTTAACTGGAAAAAAGGTGCAGAGATTAATAACAAAACTGATCAAGAGATTCAAGAATCTGATTTAACCCCTAACGACCCATGACATATATGGGCTTCACAAGGTGGATGTCCCTAAAGGACCAAGGATGTACATGTACTTCATGGAATTCCGGGCTCCTCGCGCGACTGCACGCCGTTCGGGGAGTCCGGAAGTGGATGAACAAAAAGAAAAAAAAAAAATGCTCTGTGGTCCTTAAGTGACAGCTGCGTGCATGCACGGCCAGTCCTTAAGGGGTTAAAGAGACTAGCCAAACTGGGTTTGTTTACATTAGAGAAGATATGTTTAAGGGGTGATATGATTAACATTTACAAATATATATTTAAGGTTAATACAAAAAAACTCTACAAGGAATTATTTTCTCAAAGAGCTTAGAAGCAAGAAAGAAGTCATCTATTAAGACTAGAGGAATGGCACTTTCAACTATAATTTATAATAAGGGCAGTAAGGTTGTACAATGATTTGCCTCTGAAAGCTGTGTTTTCAGATAATATAGATTCTTTGAAAAGATGTAGTCAATACCTTTCTAGCTCAGAACAAGATGGAAAATTATGATAATGGTTTTAAATGGATATACGATGTTTCACAGAAATATCTGACTGCCTTTTGGTGTCACGAAGGATTTGTTTACTCGCTTGAAGCTCAGTTGGAAATGGCTTCAGTAGGGGGTAGGGTTTTGCCTTTGGATCACCAAGGGTGATTGAGTAATGCTGAACTTGATGAAGGCTTTTTTTTTTTTTTAGCTTCATCGTGTATCTTACTGTGTTACTTCAGCCAGGAGATAGGGTGAACTCAGAACTCATTCGATTTATCAGCATCACATGATGTTCAATCAAGATTCTCATTATGATGGCTCTAGAATTTATACCTCAAATATATGCATCTTTCCACAGGAACCGGGATATATGTCGGTGTACTCTGTGTCTAGATGGACTAGAACTAGAAGAAGTGGACAAGTATGGACAGTAAATGTTAACAGAGGGAAACACCATTATATAAATTGATGGACAAATAAAATTGGTATAGCAAGCATTTGGAAAACTTAATAGTACTGTCTTTAAAGGGATAGTAATGCTTAAGTATTACTAATCCCTATACTAAAATCCTACTAAAAATAAATGTATTCCCCCCAGTGTCATCTCTCAAACCTTTATGGTTTGAGAGATAATCGCTTCTAAAGTTGCCCTCTCCCTCCCCTTTCCCCGAAGTCAGTCTCCTCATTACTACGATATGGCCAAGACAAGCTTGGTTTCATCATCTTCTCGACATGAAGGAACTGTGGCATATTCCTCCAGTACCAGGCCTTCTGTCTCAAGATCCATTTCATTGTCACAATTTACACAATCTCATCTTAATGGCTTAGAACTTGAGGGAGACATTTTGAAACACAAGGGTTTCCGTTATCCAGACTCTGCTAGGAGCATCAAGCTTTTATCAGCCAAGATCTATCATCGGATTTGGCAGACTTGTTTTGCCTTATGTGATCCACAAATGGATCCAGCTTACATCTGTTTTGAGTTGTTTGCAAGTTGCACTAAAGAAGAGACTATGGGTCAATTCCAGAGGGAACTAGCTGAAATTCTGAGATTCAGACATTTCTTCAAGGTGTGATTCGTATACTCTATTGGTACAGGAATCCTAACCCTCCGTGGGAGCTGAATCTGTTTTTGGAGGTGCTTCAGTCCTCTCTTTTAGAACCACTGTCTTCGACTTCAAGCATTTGACATGTAGACAATGTTTCTTACTGCTGTTGCTTTGGTGAGGAGCCGTCCCCAAACTCAGTGCTTTAGCCTGCAAATCTCCTCACCTTATTTTTCACAAAAACAAGGTTGTCTTTTGGACTGTTCTGGAGTTTCAACTTCAGGTTGTCTGAGTTCAATCAGTTGTCTTTTCCTTGTGTCCCAACCTTCGCAATCCCATGGAGAAGTTTTTTCACATTTTGAACGTGGTTAGATATCTTCACCATTACATCCAATCCACCCAGTCTCTCAGGCAAATGGACACCCTGTTTGTGATTCCTGAAGGCTCTAGAAAGGGCAGACATGCTTCTAAGATAACTATCACCTCATGGTTTAAATGCCAAGCCTATATTCTCAAGTCCAGTCTGGATTACAACAGCCCGTTTGACCTGTTCCATCAGTACTCATTGGTTTTGAAGAATCAAGCCTCTGTGGACCAAGTTTTCAAAGCTGCAATATGGTCATCTGTTCACACCATAACAAAGTTAATGTTTTTGTATCACAAATTACCAGATATGGCCAAAAAGTTTTGCAGGCCATTGTTGTCTAGTTTTCTCTCCTTCCCTCTGTTTTTGGGAGTGCTTTGGGACATCACCACATTCCCTGCGTTCCTCAAGGGTGATTGAGAAAAGGGTATTTTTCTACTCACAGATACATCCATTTCTCTTAGTCGATTGAGGTATGCGGGGCATCCCACCTGACAAAATCTAGTAGAGGTCGGGATGTCCTGCAGTTGCATGGCTGATCAGTTTTGGCATCTACACCCTTTCGTGACTTTGCTAGCAAATTAATAGTTTGTAGCTGATTGGTGGATGGCTATTGAAGGCAGGAAGTGGGAGTAGCTTTGTTTGGCCGCCCTGCCTACTTAAAGGAAATGCTCTATACCATGGTCTCTGCATCCCTCATTGGACTAAGAGAAAATTGTGTATTGGTGAGTACAAAAATACCCTTTTCTAGTATTAATCTTCTGTCAGAACCTGGAGAATATTCACTTACCCTCCTGTTTTTCATCATATAGACTAGCACAGTGCTTGAATATTATTTTATTTATTTATTTATATATATATATATATATATATATATATATATATATATATATTTATTTATTTACTAATCGCAGACTAAATGAAATATTTTTACTCGTTTTTTTTTTTTTGTTTTTTTTTTAAATCAAATATCTACTTTTAATTATTTAGAAGTTAAGTATAAGTTGCATTTGCATGCTCATTTATTAAATATCATCATTCTTCTAAGGTCGAATGGCACCTCCTGCTGAAGATCTTTCTCCTAAGAAAGTAAAGATACCATCTGGGACAGTGCACAGGCAATCTGATAATGAAGCAGATAGCATAGCCGAAGTGCATTCATCTTCCTCCAGTGTTTTGAATATAGATGTCTTAGAAGCAGAGAAACGTGAATCTCCAAAGGAAACATTCTCTTCAATTACAAGGTAGTATTTGCATGTGTCATTAAACATTGTTTTTCCAATATGCTGTTATATTCATGTCACAAGTAAGCCTCAACATGCAGCTAATAAATATAATGGTGAGGTATTGTTAGTATTGTTTAGGTAACTAAGACCAAGGCCCAAAGATTATCAGGCAGTTTATGTAGTGCTGAATAACATAATGAGCATGATGTTGAAGGTTTATTTCTTTTTTGCCTGAATTGGTCCTTTTCCAACAAGTTATTTTACTCTTAGCCAAAGTCTATTATTGGTAAAGCTTGAGTTCTTTATTTAAATTGAAGGACATAACTGATTATGCAACATCTATGAATAGCAAACACAGACGTTAATTATTTTTTGGTATCTTAATCTAGAATTTGATTTTGTTGGTTTCTGAAACATAATTTGAGTTAACTTTATAAGTATAACTTGTAAAGACTTTTCTTATTTTAATTTTATAGTAAGTAAAATGATTTCTCTGTCATACAATGTGGAACACAGGAACAATGCGGTAAAGTCTCCTCCAGGAGGGCAAGGTACTTCAAAAAAGTTCTCTGAGGCAGACGCTCCCTCCTTACTTTCACTTTACACTACCTGCTAAGCTCAGTTTTAATGGTATCCTTTGAAAACGTGGCATTTAAAACATCTTGCGGCTACATACCACATTAAGCATGTTGCCATGATAAAAGGGTGACATGAGAATCTTGCCCTGCATAAAAGTGCGAGATTCTCATGTCGCGTCCTTAAACAACCCGTCAACTCGACCCACAGCGTTGACTGCATACCGAAGGAACGAAAAGCAGCTTAACCCTTTGAGTGCCAGAGAGGTTCCCAATGATTGGGGACCTCTCTGGCACTGAAAGGGTTAACCATGCTAAAGTTGTAACGCCCAGCATTCCTTGTTGTGCTTTATGTATGTGGACAATGCTGCGGGTTTAATTGAAGCGCCGTTTAAGGACGCGACATGAGAATCTCAGTTTTAAATGCAACGTTTAAAAGTGAACCAGTTTTAAGTGACCTAAAAAAAAAAAAAAAAAAGTGGCATGAGCACAGTTCTCTTTGTGGGTCTTCTTTTTTATTTTTATTTCTTAGTATACAGTTCTGTATAATCCCCTATTACTGGCTTCCTAATTCATGGATTGCCCAGTGCACAGGTTCATTTTACAGAACTTCAATCCTGTGGAGGTTGGCTTGACTCTCCAGCCTTTACCTCTTTATAGCTTCTCAGAAGCATACTTCTATCTTTAGAATGGGACCCCGAAGACTGGAAAATTAAGTGAAGTTAACCTCATGAGTGCTGATGGACCTCTGTGTGCATGTGTGTGTATGTCCCTATTATCTGGTACGTGTGGTTTGTGCCCTGACTATATTTTTTGGCTGCCCTCAGATGGTAGTGAGTACTTTATTTCTGTCACTTGCAGGTGCTTTTAACACCTGCACTGCCTTCCCCTTTCCCCTTACCTGGGAGCTTTTCCCCCACTTGGGGAGGGGATTGTGCCTTTTAATGCAGAGGGCTTGGAATTTAGATGCTTCCGCTTTTAGACCACCACTTGAAACCTGTTGGGGTGGGAAGATCATATACTCTGACAAATTTGGGGTCTCATGGAACCGTCCTGGGCACAAGTTTGGTCCTCGGGCTCCCTTTCCCTGTAGTAGCCCATAGAGGAACGCTGGCTCATGACGCGGCTGTTTCCCAGCTAAAACCAGAAGTGCGGTCACGTGCGTTCCACTCATGGAACGCATAACCACGAGGAAGAGGATGGCTGCTGTGGAGATAAATGGATCACACAAGGAGACCAGAGTGGCTGCTGTAAGTACATTTGTCTAGTTCTAGACTTTTACTCAGAATCTATGTATATTTGCTTGCTTAGCCTAGTGTTTGTACATTAGAGATGTCTACTAAGGATATCAAAGGGGAGAAAGATAAGAACTCCTGTGTCACCCCTAAGGAGGATAAACCCCCTCCAAAAAAGCTAAGACATGCAGGTAGTGAAGCTAAAATAAATGCATCTGATGCTGCCAAATTATGCCCTGAATGTCTCAAAATAGCTGCTGGGGGTGATATTCCAGCCCAATTCCAGGATTATTTGGACTGGATGCGTACTTCTATGTAGGAAACCTTTGTCTCAATGCAAGAATCTGAGAGAAAGAGACAGTGAGCATCTGACCCTGATGAAGGCCCCTCCAGAATCCAGGTAGAGAAAGAAGACAGCCTTATTCTTGTAGAATCAGACATGTCATCTGCTGAGGAAGGAGAAATCACAGAAAAACTGGGGAATTTTAGCCTAGACAAATTGGACATACTTCTTAAAGCTATGAGGAAAATATTAGGTCTGTCTGAAACACAGAAAGAACTATATGGTATGGATTTCACATTCATCCTATATAATAATTCGCTAGGGTGTTTGTCAGAAGCCGTCATGCCCGAGCGCACAGAATGCTGGAAGGTGTAGGAATGCTGGGAGCATTCTGTGCTTTCAGGCAGTTTCTATAGTGCATGACTGCGGCAGGACGCAGAGCAGGACTGGCCTCTTAACCCTTTGAGTGCCAGAGGGGTACACATTGCTTTGCCTCTGGCACTCAAAGGGTTAACATCACCCAGACCTTGGTCCTTGTACATGGGCTTTTACACTAGTAGGCTATATATATATTCCTCCCAGATTTCACAAAGAGCTACCATCCTGCTTGAAGATGGCACAAAAAAGAGCAGACAGTGCTCTCAAAAAACAGTATGCTACGATAGGATAGAATCTGAAATCAGCCACTGAAACAGTGTACATGTTCAGGATCTTTCGCTTATGGCCATCTGATTTGATGAAAAGGTTGAGTATTCCGTGTCAAGATCATGTTTACTGAAGGAAATTTCTTCTATCAAAGATGCTGTTAACTTTACTTGTGACACGTTCTTAGACAAGATACATCTTCTGGCCAGCTCCTCTGCTCTATCACTGCTCAACTGGCTCTTTGGATTAAAGCCTTGTATGCTGACGCCTCTTCCAAGAACAAGCTAGTTTCTTTACCATTTGCAGGTTCCAAATTGTTCGGAGATCAACTGAAGGGCATCCTAAAGAGATCCTCTTGGGGAAAAAGCCCTTTTCTTCCGCAACAGGGACGTCAGATCTACAACATTCTGGAAGCAGTCTTTCGTAAAGCTTGACAACATAGACCTGAATCATATGACCTAAGGAAAAGAACAGCCTGCAAGGATTTCCAACAGAAATCCAAATTTCAACAAAATTTCCAATGAAGTCTACCAGAACCTATTCCTTCTCCAGGAGGCAGATTGGGGATCTTCCTGAACACCCGGGAAAAGATTCATCCAGACAGGTGGGTCAGAGAAATTTTGGAGATAGGATATGCCCTGTAATTTCAGACTGTACCAGTAACCTCAAAATTTCAGACTTCTTCAATCAAGAACAAGCGGATGAGGGCAAGCATGAGATCAGCCATTCATCTCCTTGTACAGAACAGAGTCGTACAAAGGGTGCCAGAACATCAGAAATACAAGGGTGTCTATTCAGCTCTTTTCTCTGATTTCAGATCTTTAGGAGATCTGTGCTTAATTCTCAATCTGAAGTTCATAAATATGTATCTGAGGATCAGACACTTCAAGATGGAGTCTATTACTTCCAAATTAAAGATGATACAACCTAACGCTTATCTCGCACGAATAGCTCTCTGAAATGCATATTACCATATCTTAGAGAGACAGAACCATCGGAAGTATCTCAAATTTCACATCCTGGGAAACCACTATCAATACAGAGTTCTTCTCTTCAGGCTTGCATCCGTCCCCCGAATTTTAACCAAGATCCTGGTGGTACCCATGGCATGTAGTACCTTACCTGGACGACATACTACTGATAAAAGAAACACGAGAAAAATCGGTCTCAAACATTATCACTTGCACAACCCTCTCACAGAACCTGGGGCGGATCATCAACATGGAGAAAAGCCAGTTCAGCCCAACCCAAAATCTCATATTTCTGGGGATTCTCATAGATACAGATCAAGCCATGGCAACCCTGTCTCCAGAAAGACAAAAGACATCTGCTGACAAGAATAAAGCAATTCCGCAAGAAAAGACTTCAATCAGCATAGGTCTTCTCTCAGCTGCTGGGAAGCTTATCCTCCGCACACCAGATTGTGTCCTGGGCAAGGTTCCACAGCAGAAGGATTCAGGAGAACTATCACAGTTTCCAAAAGAAAGATCCATACAATAACTTCATGGAAATCCCTATAAAATCATCAACAAGGAAGGAGCTTCTATGGTGGTACAACCCAGGCAACTTAAAAAAGGAAAAACCATTACAGGACCCAGCATGGAAGATCGTCACAACAGACACCAGCAGCAAAGGCTGGGGAGGGATATGGAACTGACAGTTAGTTCAGGGTTCATGAACCCTCAGGAGAAGAACTTTCACACAACTTTCTAGAACTTTTAGCAATCAGGAAAACACTCAGAGATCTGCAGGACCATTTACAGGGATTTCGGATTCTAGTCAGATCAGACAACATCACGGCAGTCAGTTATTTGTCAGAACAAGGGAAAACATAAAGTACTTTACTCAACCAACTGGCAGCTCAGATTTTTCTTTGGGCGGAAAAACGCTTAAGCTCTCACAGCCTCATACCTATCAAGAAACCAAAATTGTCAGGCAGATTTCCTGAGTTGACAGAAGTTGGATCCTGGGGAATGGTCACAAAAGGGAAGTCTTCCTACAGATTGTGTTTGGCAACCCAACAGTAGATCTTATGGCAACAGCATAGAACAGTCAGTGCCAGACATTTCTATCCCATTGGAAGACTCCAGGGGCTCTCGTGCAGGATGCTCTTCAGTACCAATGGAGCTTCAAAATCGCATATCTTCCCTCCCATTCCAATACTATCTGAAGTGATCAGGAAGATCAGGCTGGACCAAGCCAACATAATTCTCATAGCTCCAAACTGGCCGAGAAAACTCTGGTATGCGGATCTAACAAGAATGTCCATCCAGCCACCCTAACAACTTCCTCTGGCCCCAGACTTACTAACCCAAGGCCCCATCTGCCATCCGGACCCAACCTTCCGGAAGCTAACGGCCTGGAGGCTGAATGGAGCTCACTAAGAGCCAAAGGTCTTTCTGATCCAGTTATTAAAACTATGCAGGCAGGAAGATGCTCTTCATCTTCCAAAGTCTACTACCGAGTTTGGTCTGTTTTTCATAAATGGTGTCTCTCCAAAAATCTGAATAGATCCTTTATTTCCACTGAAACCATCCTTGATTTTATCCAGGACAGATTTCAAAAAGGATTGAGACAGGGTTCAGCTGTCAGTCCTGTCACCAATCTTGACAACTCCTTTTGTAGATCATTACTTAATCCAATACAAGCACAAATATGTATTCCCCCATTCATGATATTTCACCAAGATATGGTGGTGTTGCATCCAAAACCCTCCTTTAAAACTAAAGTAGTGTCTCCGTTTCATTTGAGCCAGGAGTTAGTTTTGCCATACTTTTGTCCGGGTACAAAACATGACATAGAAAAACGTCTATATAATCTTTATCAACTGCGATGTTTACAAGTATATCTTGACAGAACTAAACTAATTAGAAAAACTGAAAGTCTATTTGTTCACTTCTGCGGGAAGTTTAAAGGCTCATCATCTTCCAAAGCATCTATCGCAAGGTGGATAAGAGACTGTATCAAGCATTCCTAAGAATCAACAGAGATGACTCCACCTTCTGGTATTAAAGCTCATTCCACCAGGGCATTGTCTACTTCCTGGGCAATTAAAGCTGTAGCCACTCCAGAAGAAATTTGCAAAGCAGCTACCTTTATTGAGTCCTCCAGGGGCCCTGTGAAGATCAAGTAGACTTCCCTCTGTGAAAGCCTCCTTGACAAATTGCCTCATCTAAGAAGAGTGACTCTGCACCCTGCACCAAGAAACCCAAGAGGTCAGAATAATGTACTAAGCAAAAGTGTTGTGCTCACTATGATCTGTACATATTATACTACTAATATGCTTCCTTATGTGTTCTCTCAAACATAGTCTCTTCTTCCACATATATTGTAACTTGCACAAAGATATCATGTAAATAGCATTTCTTGTAGCATAATTAATATACTGTTTAGTATAATATACTGCACCTGTAAGATCAGGAAATCCTATTGTTTTCTTGATATACCTTGACTTCTTGAGCATGAACATGCATTCAAATCACGCTCTAGTAACACATTATAAGGCTGTCTCCTAGCATGTATAGGCTAAAATTTGGTATTTATCCTAGGTGACAAGCAAGGCACACAAGTCCTCCACAACCATTTCTGACTTTTCCCCTCAACAAAATAAAAACAACATTGGTCGCAAAAATTCAAATGTGAAAACTCAAAAGTTTCTTTAATAACTGGAACATGTTTATTGACACTTGGAGAGTTACCTACTTCTAATAACATGTCAGACTGTATGGTGTCAATTATAATTGATTCTGTCATAGACCCATGTAAATAATGCTTTTGTAGTTCTATTTTATATACAAATCTATTTACATTATACACTGTATGAAAAAGATTGAAATGTACCTATCTGACACTTAAAGGGTTAAATAAAACAGATTCCTCATCAATAGACAACTAATAAGAGGCAGATACTTCACAGCCAAAAGTGGTGAATAATTCAGAAATCCAGTGGCCTTACAGGCCGTCTCCCGTTAGCTCCCAAGCAAGGATCATGTGGATGGACAGGTTTGTCACTTCTTTGAGAGTGCTGGGCACACCAGTCCAAGCTAGTTCTTCCTTCAGAGTGTCAGACAGGCCATACCAGAACTTATTCTACAGAGCAAGTGTAACCTGCCCACCTGCAAAGCACTCTTCCACAGTGCTTTTGCCCTGTCTAAGGGTCTGGAATGCAGACCCAGCAGTAATAGACTTCTGCATGTCTTCACAGAATGCAGCAAGAGCTCCCAGGAAAGACCTCAGACTAAAGGAGCACTGGAATGTCCAGTCCCAGGAGGCCGCGAGTCTAGGCTTTGGTCTCTCCTCTCAGTATGAGGATCACAGTCCTTGCTTGAACAAAGTCTGAGGGGTATGTTCAAGGGTTGAGTCATTACAGGAGTTAACCACTTAACGACCCATGATGGTCCTGGACCGTCATGGGTTAAATTATAGCAGAGTGCCACCATGCACGCTGCTATCATTCATTCCAGGCTGAGACTGAGAGGTCTGGTACCGGAGTGTTCAGTCTCAGCCCTTCTCAATTGTGCCGGCATTCTCAATGAATGAGGCAGTATGCCTGTCTGTCCCTTACGATCAAAGTAATTGACAGAGAAGCAGAGAGGAGACACCTAGTGGTTAAAGAAAAAGCAGCAGCTGGGGGTATTAACCCCTTCACTGCTGTGCTGGAGGCTGGCTAAATGCAGGTCCATTTTTGACCTGCTAAAATAAACTTTTTTTTTTTTTTTTTTTTTTTTTTAAACATGTCAATAACCAAAAGTGGAAGTGTGATGGTTGTGGAGCCATGTAATACATATACACCGACAAATGTCATCAATAAAAAAGTGGGAAAATAGGGTGGGGAAAAAGGGACATGGGGATTTTCACCCAGGGGGACAGTGACCACTTAAAACTGCCCATTTTGTAGGTATGACTGACTGGTCATACCTTTCATGCAGTCTCCATAAAAATTTAACCCATTGTGCCCAAATGATCCTAAGAGGAAAAACAAATGGATTTTTTTTTTTACATTTTTTTTTTTTTTTTTTTTTACAGTTTTCTTTAATTTTACTAAAATAAATGGTGGGCTATCCATTTAAGTATGGTATCAAAAGAAAGACCGATTTGTGCGTAAAAAAAGGTATATAATTTTCATGGTTAAAATAAAGTACTTAGAGAGAAAACACTGTAGAACAAAGACATAGTCAAAAAGGTCAGAATTGCTCCGTTCCTTAAGTGAAATCCACCTCAGATTTTCCTGGTCCTTAAGGGGGTAAGGAATTCTTGGAAACAATGATGATCCCTGAAGAAATATTTAGGCAGCTGCACCTGGGGTTCAGGAGGCATAGGGTCTCTTCTTCCAAGTAAAGTGTGAATAAGACAAGAAGAGCATACAACTGGTTGAATGTACAGGATGTGTACAGATGTGGCAACAATAAATGTGGTTCTTGCCAATGGATTACTCTAACAAAAGTGCTTCAGTCGTCAGTCATAGGTGCAGTATACGATATTAAAAAAAAAAAAGAAAAACTAATAGCTTGTAGGGGCACTCTCAGTATTCTTATTAACTATATATTGATATCATATCCAAAAATAACCTGGTGTACTCAGTTTGTATATGCCGGCTTGTAATTGTCACAAACCTGCTAAAAGCAACTACGTAATCCAGATCAAACCATGAGATGTAAAAATAGTGGACAATCACATGTGATCAGTACTACTTCACTGCTCCTAGGGCTGGCTCGAGGCATCTCCTAAGAATGTGACCCTTTACCCTAAAATTTGAGTCAAAACCCTAGATTTGCCAGATTATTGCTTTAAAAGAGATCACATATGGAAATCCTTGCAGGAGACGATATGATATGAATGTATGGTTTTTAAGAGCCAGTGATTCTCAACCAGGGTGCCGTGGCACTTTGGGGTGCCACGGACATCATCTTAGGGTGCCCCATGCTTTCTATGAAGACTAACAAAAATGGACTCTTAAATAAAGATTAATAGAAATTGTTCTGCACAATATGTTTAGTTTTGTTACTATGATTGTAAGACCTAATAATAACTGTATATTTATGTACTGTACCCTTCATTATGTCCTTGATAAAGTACACTACATACGTTAGGGGTGCCCCGAATGTTCTAGATTATGTGTTAGGGGTGCCCCAAACTAAAAAAGATTGAGAACCACTGCCATGAGCTATTAGTTTTTCTTTTTGTGTTTCTGGCTTTGTCACTTTTTATTTTTACTGTGGATACTGACTACTACTATTGTGTGACTATCAATATCTGTGTGGGGGCAGAAAAATACCCTACTGCTACTGTAAAAAAACACTCTTAGCTGTAATAGAACGTGAGTGGGACTAATGTCCTACATTATATTTTTCTTGTCTAACTATCCCCCTCTTTTTTTCTATTCTATAGTACATGATATTAAACAGTATTTTAAGTATGCTACAATAAATTTTATGCAAGGTACAATATGTGTGGATGACGAGTTGATGTTTGAGAGACTGCATTAGAGAGCATCCTATATAATAATTTGCTAAAATGTGTGTAACGACACAGTCATGCGCAGTAGAGACTGCTATGCGTGCTGCAGTCTTGTGCAGTAGAGACTGCCCGTGACGAGGCTGATACAGAGTGCAGCTCTGTATCAGCTGCGGAGTGGATAGTCTCTACTGTGCATGACTGCCCAGCGACTGGCTGGCAGTGGCACTGTGGCCTGTGTAATGGGCTCTTCAACTAGTATTAGTAATATAATGTAAGCAGACCATAGGACTGGTGGGCGCAACAGTTTTGCTTAGTATGAGTCTGACCTCTCTGGTCTTTGATGCAGGGTGTGGAGTTGCTCTTCCCATTAGAGAAGGAAATTTGTAAAGGCAGCTTTCACAGAGGGAAGTCTACTGGCTCTTCACAGAGCCCCAGGAGGACTCAATAAGGAGTATGACTTTGGCACACTTTATATAAGAATGACTTGCTTTGAATCCCATGAGATTATTTTGAATAGTTAGCTCTGGTTACTAGAACAAGGTTTTAGTTTGTAATATTAAGTTTTATTTTTTTATTGTTTGGTGTGTTTATTGAAACCTGATGATATTTGAATAGCCCATTTTGTCTGTTTCTAGTTCTTAAATTTCATTGCAAGTTTCTTTAAATTAACCCTTAACTTAACACTCTTTAAACCTTTTGAGAGTCTAAATAGGAGCTGGTACTACTAAAGGTAGTTTGTTGCTGTTGTTTGTTGATTTAAGATAGGCGTGACCATATTTTTCAAATGGTTGGATGAAATAGGTTGGACGAAAGAGCATTCAGGTTATGATTGAGCACAATTTGTGCGACACACTTGAGACTAGCTGTTGTTTCTTCAGTGTCTTCAAATGTCCTCCACATGGAATAAAGTTGCTTTTTACATTCCACGATTTGGGTTTCTGGCAGTGAGTACAGTCTGGTACATTGTTTTATTTGAATATGAAAGTTTAGGAAGCTCTCTGTCTTGCACCATGCTAGAGTATCTGAGAAGGCGGTTAGTGTATCCCATATTGATGCATATATGTTGATACAGTGATCAACTTTGCACCACATGTATTTGCTTAAAAAAAGTCTGCCTTTGCGGTTTACATTCATGCTCAATTGATCTCATTGACTCCCTATCTAGATGACCTTTTACTGAACAGTCGAACAGGTCGCTGGGAGCATCTTGGGCCTACATGAATCAAGCCACTGCTGAGCATTTCTTTAAGGTGCCAAAGTGGTTTTCTCTGTAGGACTTTGTCAAACACTCCAGTGTTATTTTGCTGGCTTCTGCTGAAGTCAGGTTTGGCATGAAGGTCTAATAGACTGTGTTTCTGAGAACGGATCCTTTTTGGTTTCCTGTTGGTTTTTCTGTTATTTGGTGGGCAAGTTCATGCTTCTGTGGGCAAGTTTAGTCCTGTGACTACTGGTCTGTGATGCAGGGTTTTCTCTATTTTTCCCTCCCTAGGATCTTTGTGAATATTTTTTGTATAGCTCCATGGTTTCTGTGTTCCACATTAGAGCACAGAAAAAAGATGATTTTAGTGTACCTACTTTTAAATACTATTTTCTTAGTCCATGTCGAACAGAGGACTCACTGCCAGAGGAAAAAAAATTGGGTTGAGTCCCAGTGCAGGGGAGCCCTCCTAAATTCTCTGTTCAGGGGATTCTCTTTTCGTTCACTTCTGTTTTTGCTTTTTCTTGGCCTTGCTATATATTGAAACTGAGCTTAGAAGGCTGGGGTAAACAGAGACCTTTTTGAAGTACCCTGCCCTCATGAAGGAGATTTTATTCCTTGGTTCCTATGCTTCACATGGACTAAGAGAAAAGGATTTAATGATAAGTATACTAAAATACTCTATTTGCAAAGGAACATTATCATTTTATAGTCTCTAACATGTATAAACAATAATGGTTCGCTAGTTATGTACATGATTGAAACCAGTTCCACAGATTTATTATTAGTTAATTAAAAAATAAATAAAACCTGTTAAAATATGTTTCTAATTTCTAATGACTATTTTATTGTTGTAGCTACTGTCATTGATTAGTGTTACCAACATACTCCACAATGCCGCTTGTCATGTACTTGATTAACCTAAATGTGTTAGTGTAATGTTGCCTATTTTTTTCATTATACAGCTCTGAACCATTTAATATTACTGACATGGATGAATCAACATTTTTGGCTCGTATAAACTGCATTTGGGAGGGATATCTCAATATGCCCTCTGTAGCAAAGTTTGTCATCAAGGCTTACCCAGTATCTGGATCTTTAGAACATTTAACAGAGGTAATTTTAATGCAACATCTCTCAAATTTTCATTGTAGATATGTACTAGGTTTTGTTTTCTGATGCTGGGAAATCTGCAGTACAATTAGGTCCAAAGGTATTTGAGCAATCAATGGTTAAAACAACTTACAAATTTTATGTGGTACCCACAATTCTCAGACCAAGCCTGCTAATCTTGGACACCTTTAAATAATTTGTATAATTAAAATCAGCTATTATATATTCTGATGGTCATTTCATATTGTAGTGCAAATAAGCCATGTAGCCATGTTCTAACATAAAACTTATTTATTTTAAGACCAAAAATGTATTTTGCTTCTGTCCAAATGTTATTACAAGCATGTGTAATACTTGATAAACTATGTGGATAATCTAACAGTATATTTTCCTGGTAGGACCTACCAGAAAGCATCCAAGTAGGAGGAAGGATTTCACCACAGACTGTTTGGGACTATGTAGATAAAATTAAGGCGTCTGGAACAAAGGTATTTTAAAAACAATGCAAAATGTGTTTTTTAATTTTCCTTTAAAATGTATTATGTAAAGAAACTGATATCATAAAGTATATGACACTTGTTTGTTTTTTCTCTACTATTTAAACATTTAGCAAAATACAAATATTTTGGGGGTTTATGTACTAAACTGTGGCAAAGAGATGATTAGGAAGAGGAGATAATGTCTTCAGTGATATCACTTCTCCAATTCATTTGTTATTCTATGGTGTCTATACGGCAAAAATCTCTCCCACCTGAGAAATGTGCATAGGTGCCGTAGAATAACATAGGAACTGTATAATTTCTCTCACTGGAGAAGTTATCTCCTCTTACATCCAATATGGAAACAGGTACCATGGGGTTGAGTCCCTCCTGGATGGCAGGGCACATCACAAAAGATAGGGTCTTTGGGGTGGAGACTCCCTCCTCTTCCTCCAGCTCAAACCCCCCCCCACACCACCAGCACCTGCTTTCTTAGATTCATGTGTCCTGCAAAGCAGTTAGACGTGCAGTGGCCATCCTGCTAGTCTGGTACTGGGAGTGTATTAGGTGTTTTGGGAGGCTTATTTCTGCTCACCCACTATACTCCCCCAGGTATTCCCTGGGGGTTTTGGGTATTTTTTTTATTTTTTAATTGGGATTGATTTCTGTGTAGCAGCTCTGTTAAGAACTGGAGCCTGCTTGCTGCTGTCTTTGCTCCTTTGACTTGTATGGGACAAACTTCTTTGGGACATATCTCTGGAACCGTTCGAACTACAACTGTCAGAGGGGGCTTCACTTGTCTCCTCATGCTCTTTCATCAGATCTTCTTTCTGAGTGTCCATGGAGCATGCAGCTGCCCATGACCAGTGTAACAAGCATTGCTAGTCAACAAGCAAGCAGAAGACTAGAGTTCCCATAATGCCCTATTTCCCATCTTCCAATTGGCTGACACACTTACTGGTGGCCATAGTCTAACTAGCTTATCCTAAGTAGAGGCTGACACTTGTTGCTGTCTTCTTAAAATTAACCCTTTGCATACCAGATACTTGCTTTTTTTTTTTTTTTTTCTGGGGGCTTGCTTTAAACTGGGGACATTTAATCTATTTCACCTAGATTTACACTGTCCCTTGTATATATCTGAATCTAAAGGCATATGGGGAAATCAAAGGCTAAGGATTCAGGGGCTTTCCTTACTCATGCCAAGGCAATACTCCCCCTCATCTGGGCCCCTCCAAAGGGCCTGTTTGAGTTAAAACACTGCTTTCCTCAGTGTCACAAATCTCTTCCTCAGTTCAGGGGCTTCTCCATTCTTTTAAGCCTGTACCCACCTTTAAACTGGTTGACCCTGTACTCAAGGGGGCATGCTCAGGTTATTGGGATACCCAGTCTTCTAAGAAGTCACTGGTGTCCTTGCTTTTTCAGAGCAAGGCTCTTTTTGAGCCTTACCTGAAACAGGTCAGTAGTGACCTTGCTGTTGGAAAGAGTACTTTGTTGCCTCATCTTTCCACTAAGTGGTCCTTTCTTGTGAAGAAAATGAATGGATTTCTTTCCTCCGCCAATCTGGGTTGCACAGGGCACAATCATCTCAGATACCCACCACAAAGCCCAGACAGAACTAGCAGCCTAAGTGATTACCTTCAAAGTCTAAGTCTGATAAACCAACCTCCACGTGACTTGGTCCGTCCTTGTTTGCAGGGTGCCATTTCTGCATTTTTCAAGATGCCTGGGCCAGTGAATTTTGCAGCTGTATCGGAAGGGTACCACAAAGATTTCAGATCCCTTCCATATCACTTCTTATCCTCAATGATTCCACGGAATCTAGAAAAAGCAAGGCTTTTCCACAAAGCCTTTGTCGCTCTGCTGAGAAAACAGGTTCTGGTGCCGGTCTCAGTCCAAGAGCTCTTCTCAAGTTTCTATTCCAACCCTTTTTGTGGTTCCCAAGAAGGACAACAGCTGCTGTCCTATCCTGGACCTCAAATACCTCAACTAGTGTGTGGTTGCTATGCATTTAAAGATGGAATCTTTGCATTCTGTCATCACAGGAAAGTGCCCAGGGGAGTACCTGGCCTCTATGGATCTTCAAGAAATGTACCTACACGTCCTGATCCACCCAGACAGCCAATGCTACCTAAGTTTTGCTTTCAGTTCCAATCATTTCCAGTTTGCAGCTCTTCCATTTGGACTGGCTTCAACTCCAAGAATCTTCACAAAGATTATAGCTGCCTTGGCCTCATTCATCCATGCCCAAGGTATTTCTGTGACTCCATATTTGGACAATTTCCTGCTCAAAACTCCTACAGAAGACCTCTTGGCTCACCATATCCATGTGTATGCCCGCAACCTGGTGCATCAAGTCTAGACTTTAAGAAGTCTTCTCCCATTCCATCCATGATTTGATTCTCCTGGACACAAAGTTTGACATCCTTCATTGGAGGGTCTTTCTCATGGAGGAAAATATTCTGAATCTATTCCAGTCTCAGGCAATGGAATGGCAGTCAGCCATGATCAAGGACTACATGAGTGTGATCCAGGAATCTGGAGCTTCTCTTCTATCAGATGACCCTGTCTCTGGAGGCCAGGGAGTACCTTCAGTGGTGGCTCAATGGGCCACACCTGGAAAGATGGAGGCTGTTTGTCATTCCAGAGGGGACTTTTGTGATGACAGATGCCAGAATAAGGGGCTGGGGTGCGATCTTGGAGTATTGTGGTGTCCAGGGCAGATGGACTGGGGAGGATTGCACTGTTACCAGAATGTTGATGGACAGTATGCTATCAGGCAATGTCATGTCCATTATGTACATCAATCACCAAGGGGGAACCCACAATGAAACAGCATGGAGGGAAGGATCTCCTCAGTCTGGTGGATGCGCAAATTCCAGCCATCTTAGGAGTAGAAAACATACTGGCAGACTTTCTTAGTCGAGATCTAGATCCAGGAAACTGGAATCTCCAGAGGCGTTCTACCTTATAGTTTAACACTTGGGGGGTCCCAGAGACAGACCTCATTGCGTCCAAGAAGGATCCAATGATCTGTGCTCTCACGAGGGATCCTCTGGTTTTCGTGATGGATGTAATGCCCATCCCTTGAAGTTTTCACCTGACCTATGTGTTTCCCCAGGGTGATGTGAAAGATCAAAATGGATAGGGCATTTGTTATTGCTCCTTTTTGGCCCGGGAAGACATGGTTTATGGACCTAGTCAGCCTGTCTGATCCAATTAGTCTATCACTTAGCCTGGATCTATTGCTCCAGAGTCTTTTGTGTAAGAGGATGTGGACAGGCATGGTGGCATGGCTCTTGAGGCCACCATGTGAAAAGGAAACTATTTTCCTGCTAGGTTGTCTCCACCACAGTACTGACTCAGAGCCAGTTTCCTCTAAGACATACCATAGGGTCTTGTCCATTTTGCACCAGCTGTGCAGGCAAGAATATGTCCCCACAGGCCTTTGATCTTCCTGTGTTGATGTCCTTTTTTTCAGCTAGGCGTCAACAAGGGTCTCAGCTCGAGTTCTCTCAAGGAGCAGATCTCAGCCCTCTCTATTCTTTTTCGAAGATAAATTGCTGTCATCCTGGATGTGAAAACTTTTTCTACAGGGGGTGGTTCAGGCCTTTTCCTCTTTTAGGGGTATCAGTCTAGTCTTGAGTGTTCTTCAGAGGCTGCCTTTTGGGCCTCTAGCATCCATGTACTTTCGTCAGCTGACACTGAAGATTGCTTTTCTCTTGGCAGTGATCCTGTTGTTTCACCAGGATAAGGCAGTCCTTCCTAATTCACAGGAGTTTCTTCCTAAGTCTCCGAGTTTCACATCAATCAGAAGATTGCCCTTTTCGTAAGGCTGCCTCTCTTTTTTTTTTTTTTTTTTCTCTAATATCCCGGTGGGTCAGGCTGCATCCAAAGTAACCATTGCCTCTGTGATTAAGGCTACCATATACCAAGAATATGAGATTAGGAAAAAGCAGGTACTCTTTAAGATCACATCACATTCTACTTGGTCCTCCTTGTATACTTACACAAAACACTACCATGTCTTGGCCTTTGGCCGGAAGATCCTTCAGGCAGTCTTGCCGGTTTGATGACCTATCTTGTTCCTTTTCTACTGCCAGATGATGTAGCAGGTTTTTGTTTTTTTTGTTTTTTTGGCCTCCTTTTGTCCTGTACTTGTTCAATGTCCGTTAACACATAAGGTTGTTCAGATCCAGAATAGTCCTAGGGAAATCTGGTATTATGAGGATGTGTGGGTATGTTTTTTCTCCTTTTCCTCCATGGGAATCTGAGGTTTGGTATATCCCCATGGTACTTGTGTTCCATATCAGACGTATTAGAAAATAGTATTTTAGTGTTCTTACCTGTTAAATCCTTTTCTCTTTAATTCATATGAAACACAGGTCTCCCACCCGGAGAAAACCCTAATTTGTGTTGCTTTCCCGGGTAGAGGGGTCGTCTTAAGGTCTTGTCCAGGGAGATTTTCTTTTCTTCTTTCCTGCTTAATTCTTTTGCTATGGCTTTTTTGTCACATTCATTCTGGGAAATGGGCAGGGGATTGAGCTGGAGAAAGATGAGGGCGTATTCACCCCAAAGACCCTGTCTTTTGTGATGTGCCCTGCCCTCCAGGTGGCATTATACCTGTGTTCCATATGGACTAAAGAGAAAAGGATTTAACAGGTAAGAACACTAAAATCTTATTTTTATTACACCTTAGTGCATCTCCCTTTCGAGTAATTTTTTGTACAATTTCTTGCGGTAAAAAAGGGTGAATTCTAACGTACATGGGAATTTCTTTTCCTTGTCAGTCCCGGGGCAGCACAAACCTAGAGAGATTCCCTCTCCGAGGACAGGAGAGCAGCACAGGAAATTTTAATTGCCACCCCTGTAAAAGGGTTACCTTCCACAAATGCACCAGCGGAGTACAAAAGAAAATAGACAAAATGCTGCCCAAAATGTATTAGGGCGTGAAACTGTGTGCTGTTTCTGGACTGACAAGGAAAAGGAAATTTGCAGGTAAGTTGAAATTCACCCTTTCCATGTCGTCCTGGACAACACAAATATAGAAATGTAACAAAGAGTGAAAAGGGGATGGGCCTCAAGAATTCACAGTGGTAAGAACACCACACCCAAAGGATAAGTCATCGGTGTTGAGGATGTCCAGCCGATAATGCTGGCAGAATGTGTGGACCCTCTTCTAAGTCACCTCTGCCTTTTCTGCCCATGATGCTGCCATGGCTTTCATGGAGTGAGATTTAAAGGAGGAAGGGGGGGATCCACTCCTGCCATTGTATTAGTAGCACCTTTGCCTTTGGAAGGACCTGAGAAGGAAAGGAGTAAGTTGGATGACTTCCTCCAGGAATGAGAGCAGTTCAAATAGATCTGCAGACATCTTTTAACATCCAGTGTGTGGAGAAGATCTTCATTCTCTCTACTGGAGTCCAGGAGACGAAAGGAAGCACTATGGAAACAGAGGTAGGGTTCCACACCTGATAGAGCTTGAATCTCACGAGTCCTTCTCGCAAAGGTAATGGCATTGAGGGACTCTATCTTTAATGTAAGAAACTTCAGTGTCACTGATTCAAGGGGCCTGAAGGGAGAGGTCGCCAAGCTGTTCAACATGAATGGAAGGTCCCAAGCGGCCACATGTTGAAGGATTTTACATTTTAGCTTTATCATGCCCTTAGTGAACCTTTTTTACTAATGGGTTATCAGCGATAGATTAATTCTGTAGGGAATCCAAGGCAGCAATCTGCAGCTTGACTGTGGAAGACTGAAGACTGTCCCAGTTGGAGAAAATCAATGAGGGAAGGAATGCATGCGGACAGTGGAGATAACTTCTAGTAGTACACCAGGCAGAAAAAACATCTTCAAAATGTTAAGATAACGGAGAGAGATGTGACCTTTTTTGTACTGTGCAGCAAGTTTCAATAAACAGACAACTCTGCTGCTTCAGGAGTTGCTGTCCAGGAGAAGAACGGTGAAGAGGACCTTGATGGAGAAGGTCCGGCCTGTCCAGAATCCCCCATTTGTTGGATAGTTTTGAGGAACACTTCTTGGTCTAGGGGCCACTCTTCCTTATGTAAGTGGTGCCTGCTGAGAAAGGCTGGTGCCTGATTCACAATGCCCTTGAGGTGAGTAGCTGACATATGTGAGTGGGAATTCTCTTACCAAGAGAAAATGGTCTTTGCCAATTTCAGAAGGACTGGACTCCTGGTACCTCCTTGATGATTGATATATGCAAAAACTGTCTGTATACGTACTGCTTTCCCTCAGAGTATCAGGTGATAATGCCAAAGTGCCCTCCATACAATCCAGGTGGACGATCCAGAAGCTTCTGCTTTTGTCCCAACACCTTGAACAATCACATCTGAACTGCTGGCATCTGTTGTAATGACCTGTTGTACCATTATGTGCCAGGGCAGTCCCTCTAAGAAATGACTGTTGGTTAGCCAGCATCTGAGAAACTGCTTGACCTGATGTGGTAGACATATAGATAGGTTTAGGGATAATGAGTGTCCCATTTTTCAGAAGGAATTATTGTAGGGGGTTGCAGGTGTAGTAAAGCCCAAGTAACTGCCAGAATGCATGAGGACATAAGTCCCAGAACGGACATAATGCTTCTGCTCTGGGTTGAGAAGGATAATAGGACTGAATCTTGAGTTTGAGGTTGGTTGAGTTTGAGGTTGGTTTGTCTAGTCTCTTCGAGAAAGGTGTTGCCTATGCTGGAGTCAAAGATGAGCCACAAAAACAATTTCCTTTGGGAAGGAACCAGATTTGAGATGACAGGTGTAGACCTGCTGGAGAAGACGAATGAGACCTACCTTGGCCACAAGAATGAAACTGCATTCTATGATTTGGCAGCTGTCTGTTTATGGATGGATGGAAGAAACTAGCATCTTTGGGCTGTGTCTGAAAGTCTCTAGCAAATTGCTTCCGAAAGCGTGGAAAAGTACCTCTGGAGGGCAGTCGCTTTTTGGAATCCACTTTATCCTGGAGCTATTTTAATTCTTGTCCAAATAGGCCCCTCCTTGAAATGGCATAGTACAGTTGGAGGCAGCGTCTGCCATTCATAATTTCATGTATAATTTCCCACCTAGCCTTAACTGCCAGGGCCGAAGCTCTTGCATTCATCTGCACTGACTCTAGTGAGGTCTTGCAAAGAAAATCTGTTGCCAGGGAGACAGCAGAGAGTTTACTTAATAGAGTATCACTAGACATCTTCGAAGAAAGCCTGCTTTGGAGTTCTGATACTCTGAGGGAGAGAGCCACTGAAACCAGGCCTGAGTCCTGATGTAGATACTCCAGATGCATTCTACATGGTTGCCTCAGCTTTCCTAATCATTTGATTATCAAAGTTAGAACCATCTTCTAAAAGAATGGCTGAACATCTTATGACACTGGAGAGTGCTGTGTCAACCTTAGAAATATCCCATCTTTTAATATCTGAGTCAAAGGGAAAAAATGTTCTCACCCTCCTGGAAATTGCACGTTTTCTGTCAGGTGCATTCCATTTGTCTGAAATCAATGAATGTAGGACTTTGTGGACCTGAAAGGCTTTTGATTATCAAGAGAAACCTTTGAAAAATTGATCTCTCTTTTGTGTACTGATTCTGTACCGTCTTCCAGGTTGAAGATGGACCGAACTGCAGATACCAGCCTGTCCACCTCTTCAAATACTGGGTACCGGTGCCTGCTGGGTACCGGTGCCTGGGTAGCTACTTATAGTTAGACCCCTGAGTGAATGGAGGAGGCAAAATGTGTGTGATGTGAAAAAGGAAATGTCAAAATAGATGCAATGCCAATATCAAAACTCAAATACGGAAAACGAAAAAAAAAAAAAAATAATAATATAGAAAGTGTGTGTGTGTGTGTATGTATGCATGTGTGTATGTATGTGTGTGTGTATATATATATATATATATATCCAATAATAGTCATATAAAAACTATATATGAAGTATATGGCCAGGCGCCCCAATACAATCTTGCTAGGTCCGTTGATGCAGCTGATTCCCCAGTGCCTCAGATCCAAGTGGCAATCATATGTAAAACAAAGAAGAAAGGGAAGGGGGAGCGCAAACAAAACAGTATCCTCTAAGTGTAATTTTGAATGCAATTGGGCAGTAAATAAAAGGCTGTCTAAAAATCATACAGAAATGTAATAATATATATAATAAGCAATAGCCAAGATCACACAATACAATTCAAAAGAAGCTAATCTGATAAACATTGGATAAAAATATGAAGGAAAAAATGTATAAATAATATATTTTTTATCCATTGTTTATCGGATTAACTTTTCATTGTGTGATTTTGGCTATTGCTTTTTATATGTATTATTCAATTTTTGTTTGAGTTTTAGACAGCCTTTTATTGCCTGATTGCATTCAATACTACACTTAGAGGGTATTGTTTTGCTTGCGCTCCCACTTCCCTTTCTTCTTTGTTACCCACCTCTTATACTGGAAAAAGGTATGTATCATCAGCAACCTAACATTCCTCCTGAGAGGAGGAGTTGTCACCCAGAAGCTCGTCCTCCACCTCTGAGCCAGCTGCAGAATCTTCCTGGAACCTCTCACTTGACCAAATGTAAGCTATAGATCTGAATGGAACTAGGACATAAAATCTTGCATAGGGATAGGATTTTCCTTGGCAACTGCTTGTTGAAGGCAGGGTCCACATAACTGTCCTTGCTGCACATCAGACAGGCTGATCACAGGATGCACATATCCTGTGCTTAGATTTTACTGTGGCTTTTTTAGGCAAAGTAACTTCTTCAGTAGTTTCAGGGTCAGACATGTTGAAATACAAATACAATATCTATCTATCTATATATATATATATATATATATATATATATATATATATAACTGCTCCAAAAAATAAAGGGAACACTTAAACAACACAAAGTCAATCACACTTCTGTGAAATTACACTGTCCACTCAGGACGCAACACTGATTGACAATCAATTCCACATGCTGTTGTGCAAATGGAACAGACAACAGGTGGAAATTATAGGCAATTTGCAAGACACCCCCAATAAAGGAGTGGTTCTGCAGGTGGTGACCATAGACCACTCCTCAGTTCCTATGCTTCCTGGCTGATGTTTTGGTCACTTTTGAATGCTGACAGTGATTTCACTCTAGTGGTAGCATGAGACGGTCTACAACCCACACAAGTGGCTGAGGTAGTGCAGCTCATCCAGGATGGCACATCAATGCGAGCTGTGGCAAGAAGGTTTGCTGTGTCTGTCAGCGTAGTGTCCAGAGCATGGAGGCGCTACCAGGAGACAGGCCAGTACATCAGGAGACGTGGGAGAGGCCGTAGGAGGGCAACAACCCAGCAGCAGGACCGCTATCTCCGCCTTTGTGCAAGGAGGAGCACTGCCAGAGCCCTGCAAAATGACATCCAGCACGCCACATATGTGCATGTGTCCACTCAAACGGTCAGAAACAGACTCCATGAGGGTGGCATGAGGGCCCGACGTCCACAGGTGGGGGTTGTGCTTACAGCCCAACACCGTGCAGGACGTTTGGCATTTGCCAGAGAACACCAAGATTGGCAAATATGCCACTGGCGCCCTGTGCTCTTCACAGATGAAAGCAGGTTCACACTGAGCACATGTGACAGACGTGACAAAGTCTGGAGACGCCGTGGAGAACGTTCTGCTGCCTGCAACATCCTCCAGCATGACCAGTTTGGCGGTGGGTCAGTAATGGTGTGGGGTGGCATTTCTTTGGGGGGCCGCACAGCCCTCCATGTGCTTGCCAGAGGTAGCCTGACTGCCATTAGGTACCGAGATGAGATCCTCAGACCCCTTGTGAGACCATATGCTGGTGCGGTTGGCCCTGGGTTCCTCCTAATGCAAGACAATGCTAGACCTCATGTGGCTGGAGTGTGTCAGCAGTTCCTGCAAGAGGAAGGCGTTGATGCTATGGACTGGCCAGCCCGTTCCCCAGACCTGAATCCGATTGAGCACATCTGGGACATCATATCTCACTCCATCCACCAACGACACATTGCACCACAGACTGTCCAGGAGTTGGCGGATGCTTTAGTCCAGGTCTGGGAGGACATCCCTCAGGAGACCATCCGCAACCTCATCAGGAGCATGCCCAGGCGTTGTAGGGAGGTCATACGGGCACGTGGAGGCCACACACACTACTAAGCCTCATTTTGACTTGTTTTAAGGACATTACATCAAAGTTGGATCAGCCTGTAGTGTGGTTTTCCATTTTGATTTTGAGTGTGACTCCATATCCAGACCTCCATGGGTTGATAAAGTTGATTTCCATTGAGAATTTTTGTGTGGTTTTGTTGTCAGTTCATTCATTCAGATCTAGGATGTGTAATCTTAGTGTTCCCTTTATTTTTTGGAGCAGTGTATATATATAAAAGAAAAGCCTCACTGCATAACTTATGGTTCCTCACACACAAAACATAATTTATGTCTCCTCAGAAAACACACACACACACAAATTGCACAGAATGCCTCATTACATAATTTATGTCTCATCACGTTACTGCTTCCATTGGGTGATTCAGTGGGGGCATGTTTATCATACAGGGAGTTGGCCTGCCCCCTCCAGCCCACCCACCACTATCCAACTGACAAAACCCTATCTAACTGACAAAAAAAAAAATATAGCTGCCACTCGCTCCTGAAGTTCTTCCGGACTACACACACTCTCACTCAGGATCATGACCCCACAATCACACTGTTTCACCTCCCACGGATACTTGTAACCCTCCATACACTCTGTTTCAGTAGGAGGGCAAGCCTCAAACAACACTTTCTATTTGTTCCCTCAGCATAGAGTCACCGTCCATGAGCCTCTCACCTACATACTCAAAAACACCTACATACTCAAAAACTGGACATTTTGTCTCACAGCTTCCTCGCTCCTTCCGTTACCAATGCGCCTCACTGTACAATCGAGTACACTCTCAGCTCCTCTCGCCTACATAGTCATTATGTCACTGCACCAATGACAATCACTCCATTGCTATCTGAACTCCTGCACGCCTAACACACTATGCATACCCTGTTTACATTCAGCTCACGATTCCTTACTGCTGCGGTTTCTTAAGCTTTTTTAGTTGCCCTTCAATGTCCACTTCCACACCGGGTGAAGTTCCCACTTACTGCATGCACTCAAAAATTTTTTAAAACCTGGTTAACCAGGATCAGTCAGTGTTCCCCACACTGGAAGTGGACATTGAAAGGCAACTGAAAAAGCTTAAGAAACTGCACCACTAAGAAACCGTGAGATGATTGCTTACACGGAGATCTCCATTGATTAAACATTGAATCAGTCCACACAACACGGGGATCCGCTGAATACAGGGATGCCAGCCAGCCAGGTGATGAGTAATCTTGTGCTCAGAGCCCACATATATACTGAAACTAAACTGCCTCTGCATCCATCAAATTTAACCCTTTTAGTGCCAGACCCATATGCAAAGCATTGCTTTGTAAATCACTACGTATCACTCTGGCACTAAAAGGGTTAACACACTTGCAACACTCCCGTCCGGTGCTCCCTGTTACTGTACCAAAGTGCCAACACACCACTCCTTCCATTGGGACTAACGGCAGTGTCACTGCACTGGTTATACTGGTGACGGTTTCATCCAGGTTCTTCTGTCCCTCACTGCTCTAACATATCTGTTGGGGGCACTACAACATACCAATACCACTGCTGTAATGCTCTTCCTCATCAACTACCCCAATATCCAACTGAGGACATTCACATACCCTACAACAAACATACAACATATAACATTTACACAAAACATAAAAAAATTATAGTACATTCAATACATCATGTACAACAAATGCTACATCATACATGCCCTAATACAATGATGGGCAACGCCGTCCCATATTGTTTTTGTTTATGAAAGTTCTGTAAAATGCATGTGATAACGTTCTGTTTTAGCTCTCTGCCCCCCCCCCCAGCTGACTTGAACTGCCAGTGTCCCCATAGTGAGACACACACATCCCTTACTGAGACACATATACAGCTATAGCGAGACACACACACACACACACACGCCTTAGTGATACACATATACACATCCCGTAATGAGACAGACACATACACATCCCATACAGAGACACACACTCACACATATGCATCCCATAGTGAGACACACACAAATACACATCCCATACAGAGACACACACATATACATCCCATAGTGAGACAGACACATATACACGTCCCATACAGAGACACACACATACACATCCCATACAGAGACAAACACACGTGCCATAGTGAGACACACACATACACACATATCCCATACAGATAGATACATACACACACACACACCATGCAGAGACGCAAACACGTGCCATAGTGAAACACATATGCACATCCCATACATAGACACACACATACACATGCTATAGTGAGACACACACATACACATGCTATAGTGAGACACACACACGCCATAGTGAGACACACACATGCACATCCCATACAGAGACACACACATGCACATCCCATACAGAGACACACACACGCACATCCCATACAGAGACACACACACTCCATAGTGAGCACACACATACACATCCCATACAGAGACACACACACACACACATGCCATAGTGAGACACACACACACGCACATGCCATAGTGAGACACACACAAATGCACATCCCATACGAACACACACACCCACCCACCATAGTAAGACACACACATATACACATCCCATACACAGACACACACATCCCATAGTGAGAGACACACATGCACACCCTATAGTGAGACAGAGAGATACACATCCCATGCAGAGACACACACCCATACACATGGCATAGTGATACACACACACACACATCCCGCAGTGAGATACACACATATACACATCTCATAGCGAGGTATACACACACATATAACCATCCATAAGTGTATATTTCTTATTAATTTGCAATGCATCGCCTACCCTTCTGGCAGTGAAACGGCTAATGCAATGTACTCTTTTTTTTCCCCACTGGGCTTCAAGGGTTAATATCAGATCTGTGAGTGATGGTATTTCAAAGGTTTCCAGCTATGGCCATAGTGAGAGACACACACATACATACACATGCCATAGTGAGACAGACACACACACTACACATCCACATCCTATAGTGAGACAGACACGGGTCCGCATCCGTCTGTAGGTGGGCATCTTCACATCTTTCGCCGGACTCGGGAGGAGTCAGTGGTGGACCCTTGGGTTCTTCAGGTGGTGTCAGAGGGATACAGGATCCCTTTCTCTTCTCTTCCTCCTTTTCGGTTCCATTTTACTCGTCCTTCTCAGGAACCTACAAAAAGGTGTCTGTTCGACGATGCTATTCAGGATCTTTTGGACAAGGAAGTCCTGGAACCAGTTTCTCCAGAGGACACAGGTTCAGGATTTTATTCCAACCTGTTCGTCGTGGCCAAAAAGGAGCTCCTATTCTCCTATTCTGGACCTCAAAGATCTCAGTTCCTTTGTTGTGAGTACCCACTATCGTCAGGAATCCCTGCGCTCTCGAGTGGATTCCAGTTCCGAAGTTAACAGCTCTGGTGGGGAAGTTCATTTCCACAATAGAGGCGGTGCCATTTGCCATGGCACACACCAGGGAACTTCAGAGGTTTGTGATCCAGACGTGCAGAAATCATCCGGACCGTCTGCACCTGTCAGTCTCTCTGCCTCCTCATGTAGAGTTGAGCTTGGAGTGGTGGTTGGACCTGTCTCATCTCCTGAAAGGGAGATCCTTCCAGATTCCTTATTGGACCACAGTCACGACGGATGCCAGCCTCCTGGGATGGGGGGCAGTGTTGGGTCGCTTCAGTGCTCAGGGGAAGTGGGGATTGGAGGAATCTCTCCTCTCCATCAACATTCTGGAACTACGTGCCATTTTCCTTGCCCTGAGACATTGGGAATCTCAACTGGAGGGTTGTCCAGTCAGAGTGGAGTCCGACAACGCCACCGCAGTGGCCTACATCAACAGACAAGGCGGAACAAGAAGTCTCGCCGCTTGGTTAGAGGTCAAGGCCATTTTATCCTGGACGGAGGCACATGTTCCCGTTATTTCAGCGGCTCACATTCCAGGCGTAGACAACGTCATGGCAGACTTTCTCAGTCGACACACAGTCGACAGCGGAGAGTGGGCTCTTCATCCAGAGGTGTTTCACCTTCAAACTCAGATGTGGGGGGTTCCTGTGGTGGATCTGATGGCAACCAGGCACAAGTGTCAGTGTTCTGCTCCCGGTGGAGGGATTCCCTGGCCCTGGCAGTGGACGCCTTGTCCATACCTTGGGACTTCTCCCTAGCCTACATCTTTCCTCCTCTTCCTCTGTTGATCAGAGTCATCCAGAAGCTGAAGGTGGAGCGCTGTCCGGTCATCCTAATTGCTCCGAACTGGCCTCGTTAGTCCTGGTATCCGGATCTCATGGAAATGTCTGTAGCGGAACCCTTTCCGCTTCCAATTCGTCCAGATCTGCTGCTACAAGGGTACCTGTGGAAGGAGTATGTTCATAGTCTTCATTTGATGGCCTGGAGGTTGAATCCTCAATTCTGAACAAAAAGGGTTTTTCCTCTTCTGTAGTTTCTACGATGCTTAAAGCTCGCAAGCCTGTGTCTTCCAAGATTTATCATCGAATCTGGTCAACCTTTGTTGCATGGTGTGCGGATAGGGATTTATCGCTTGAGTTCCATCTCCCTACTGTCCTGGCCTTTTTACAGGACGGGGTTGAAAAAGGGTTCAGCCTGAGTTTCCTCAAGGTTCAGACGTATGCTCTGTCTGTCTTTTTCCAGGAGCGCATTGCCATCCTTCCTGATGTCAAAGTCTTCTTCCAAGGTGTGGCTCACGTTCGGCCTGCCTTCAAGAGTCCAGCTCCTCAATGGGACCTTAATCTAGTCCTGTGGGTTCTCCAACGACCCCCATTTGAGTCCTTGGCTACTATTCCTTTACGCCTTTTGACTTGGAAGATGGCCTTCCTTTTGGCCATTGTATCAGTTCGCCGGGTGGCAGAGTTACAAGCCTTGTCTTGTAAACCTCCCTATCTGGTGTTCCACAAGGATAAGGCTGTGCTTCGCACTTCCAAGGAATTTTTGCCTAAGGTTGTCTCCGAATTCCACATCAATCAGGAGATTGTGGTGCCCTCTTTCTGCCCGAACCCTTCCTCTGACAAGGAGAGGGATCTTCATTTGTTGGATGTCGTGCGTTGTCTCAAATTTTACGTGCATCGCACTGAGTCTATCAGGAAGTCTGACGCTCTGTTTGTCATTCCTGAGGGGCCTAGGGCAGGGAGACCGTCATGCAAGGTGCCCATAGCGTCTTGGATCAAATCTACTATTCGTAAGGCTTACGAATTGTGGAATAAACATGTGCCCTTTCGGGTCACTGCTCATTCCACCAGATCAACTGGGGCCTCTTGGGCCTATAAGAATCAAGCGTCTGCTGATCAGCTGTGCCGGGCGGCCACTTGGTCCTCTGTGCACACGTTCTCTAAGCACTACCGTGTGGATGTGCTGGCCTCGGCTGATGCCAGCTTTGGAAGGAAGGTCCTGGAGGCAGTTTTGCCTGTCTAGGATCTTGTTCTTCTGAGATTCTCAGTACTTCCTTACTGTTGAGCCCGGTTGGCTCGGTTCAGTGTGCTGTTTGTTCTTGGGGTTTGTTCTTACCCCTAGTTGGTGTCCGTTGACACTTCTGTTAGTTGGGATTTGTGACCGGTTGGTTCATGGAGGTTCTGGTGACTCTGGGGGCCTTGCGCCTGGTCCTTGCCTCCTTCCCATCTCTGGGAAAACTCAATGTTTGGACATCCCAGTGTACCAGTAACCTGTATTGGACGACAGTGAAAATAGGATTTTAGTCTTACCTGTTAAATCCTTTTCACTTAGTCCATACAGGTTACTGGTCTCCCACCCTGTCAAGGGACCATGCTTGGCTCTCCTGTGGCACGCTGTGGGGGTCCTTGGGGCATGTTCACAGGGGTCTTCTTCTTCTCTCCTATCTCTGGTCAGTGTTAGTGTCTCAAATCATTCTGGCTTGTTCTGATTGAGGTGCAGCCTAAGAGGGAGGGGAGGCTCCGCCCCTTGTATACATTTAGATGAATGTTCCTGCCTACTTAAAGGGGCAGATCGCCTCCCAGTGTACCAGTAACCTGTATGGACTAAGTGAAAAGGATTTAACAGGTAAGACTAAAATCCTATTTTTCAGATCCTCAGAGAGTTCTTTGCCATGAGGTGCCATGTTGAACTTCCAGTGACCAGTATGAGAGAGTGTGAGTGCGATAACACCACATTTTACACACCTGCTCTCCATTCACACCTGAGACCTTGTAACACTAACGAGTCACATGACACCGGGGAGGGAAAATGGCAAACTGGGCCCAGTTTGGACATTTCCACTTAGGGGTGTACTCCCTTTTGTT
Source organism: Rhinophrynus dorsalis (assembly GCA_037306005.1). Taxonomy (NCBI): domain Eukaryota; kingdom Metazoa; phylum Chordata; class Amphibia; order Anura; family Rhinophrynidae; genus Rhinophrynus; species Rhinophrynus dorsalis. The sequence continues at coordinate 338,403,580 of CM074720.1, read as the reverse complement.
GCCAAGGTTTAGACATTAATGGCTGTGTGTTGAGTTATTTTGAATGGGACAGCAAATTTACACTGTTATACAGGCTGTGCACTCACTACTTTACATTGTAGCAGAGTGTCATTTCTTCAGTGTTGTCACATGAAAGATAAAATAAAAATATTTACAAAAATGTGAGGGGTGTATATATATAATAGGCTACTAGCAAGCAGAGTGAAACCAGGAAAAAAATCTAGTAGTACGTACGTAGTACTTACCTGAACAGGTCAGATAGCAAGCCAGCAGAGCAGACTAAGATTCAACAACTGGGTTCCAGGATCTTGCAACAGCATGCACATGAATAGAGGCAGTAAAGAAATGAATCCATACACAATACCGTAAATCCTGAAGGCCCCCATTCAAATTTTACTCCAAACACTGACCTGCAGCCCATGTGGTTGGTCTCCGGGCCGTTGGAACACACGCCTGAGCCCCACGTCTGACTGAGCTTCTTGGATTGAACGTGCTCATGTTTTTGCACCCACTGAAGTAGTTCATGAACACCCAGGTCCTCCAGGTACTGGCCTTTCATAGGAAGTTAGATAAAGTGCCTCAACAGCGGCTGAGAACATTCCACCCTAGGAACAAGGGGGAAAAAAATCCTGCACTCCTGTCTTGGGACAGGAAAAACACTGATGCATTTGTGGGATGTAACCCTTTTATAGGGATGGGCAGTTTAAATTTCCTGCGCTGCATTCCTGTCCTCAGAGGGGGAATTTCTCTATGTGTGTGCTGTCCGGGACAACATGAAAACATGATCTTAAAGGGTTAGTAATGTCTTATAGAAATAAAAAAAATAATATTGTAGATAATCAAAAAAGAAATCCATTGATGCCAGTATGATCTCTCAAACCTTTATGGTTTGAAATATATTATGTTTTAAAATTCCCCCCTCACTGATGTCAGCTGTAAAGCTGACAGCTGGAGATTTGTGTCAGCCGAGTTGAGGCTACTCTTCAGCAGAGCCAAAATAGTGCAATCTAAAAAGAAATACTTCATTGAAACTGTCTACAAAGTGTGTCTGGTTTGCAAGCAGACCGTTCGAATTAAGTATTTCTTTTTAGAGTGTACTATTTTGGCTCTGGTGAAGAGTCGCCTGCCAGTCCCGGGACCAGGATCTTCTTCTTTCAGGTAGAGGCTGGCGTCAGGGAAAGGGGGGGGGGGCTTTCAAACGTTATATCTCTTAAACCATGAAGGTTTGAGAAATCAGATTGGCATCAATGGATTTCTTTTTTGATTATCTACAATATTATTTTTTATTTCTATAAGACAGTACTAACCCTTTAAGGAGTTGGAAAAACACAAGCTTTATAACCTGTTGCCATTTGTATTTATTCTGGAATGCCACAGTGTCATAATTACTTTGCCAATGTCAGAACAACACTAAAAACCTATATAAACAATATTAACAGATCTTGAGGAACCTCATGAATTTTAGTGGAATTCCATAATTCTTCAGGAAAATTAAAATAGATTACACATCCTCAAGGTCCTGTAACATTTTAGAAGACAAAAGGGAGCTCTTCTACAATTCATGCAATTAGAATATATTTAGAACTGTAGATCACGATAAATTACAGAAGATATATTTTCAGCAAACTCAGAAGAGCAAAATATCTAATGTTTCCTCAAACTGTGGCTGCGGTGCAAACCTTTGAAGATATCAAGCAGTTTTTGGAAGTAAAACTGAAAAATTATTAGGATCTTTTGTAAGTTATGCTCTGTATTTTTTTCTTGTTGCTTTAATAGAAATAAGCTTTCTTTTTTTGTTTTTGTTTTAGGAAACCTGTGTGATTCGCTTTAGCCCTGTAACAGAGGAAGATCAAATATCTTATACATTATTGTATTCATATTTCAGCAGCCGAAAACGCTATGGTGTAGTAGCAAATAATATGAGGCAGGTGAAAGACATGTATCTAATTCCCTTAGGTGCCTCAGAAAAAATTCCACATTTTTTTGTACCTTTTGATGGACCTGGTAAGTTTTCTATGTTTTTGTTCGTTATGCCAAATCTATTCTGGGAAAAAATAACTTGAACAGATAATTTTTTGATCTTCAAAATAGACATTACAGAAATTTTAACTATTATAACTCTTGAGTCCAGTATGGAACACATGAACCATGGGTATTGAGCTCTCTCCTATATTAGAACAGGGCACTTCAAAAAGAAAGGTTCTTTGGGGTGGAGACTCCATCCTATTCCTTCGTTAAATACGGCTCCCACTAGATTCATATGCTCTGTGTCCAAGAACTTCTTTTTTTAGGATTTTTTATTTTTTTTATTTAGATATGGGGCAGTATAATCACCCATTAGGCAGACTCCCATGACTGGCTTCCCTGGAGTTGGATTGCCCAGTTGACAGGAATTTATGGACTCTTTTCCCTGTGGAGGTAGACTTTATGATAACACATTAGACAAATCCCACCCAAAAGGGCAGCCCAGTTCCAAAATGATGGGCAAATATCCTTTGCAAGGGAACACTAGCTAACCCCAGATGTACTCATCAGCCTCATTGGGCTTTGTCATTGAGGTAGATGCAGCTGGTTTGCTTAGGCGTTAAGACTTGTCTGCCATTTTGGAACTGGACTGCTCTTTTGGGTGGGATTAGGTATAGTATGTATGGGGAAATGTCTCATCTGTGATGGCACTAGCTGTAGAATGGGTTTGTTTGTCCTCAGAGCCTTTTGCATTTTGGATATGCATTTTGACTGTTCTTATATGGTTACCCTACGTGTGAAGGGTAATCCAGATTTGGACCCCTTGCTCTCAGTACCTAGTGAATCCAGCTGCACTTCTCTGACAAGGCCCAACAAGGCTGAAACTTACGTCTGGGGTTAGCTGTGTTCCCGTGCAAAGGGGCCTTGCTTGTCATTTTGAAACTGGACTGCCCTTTTGGGTGGAATTAGTCTAATATGTATATAGAAATTTCTCCACTCTAATGGCACTGGAGAGCTAGAACAGGATGTTTCTGTGCAGTGACTAGCTGTAGAACAGGCCATTGTGCGGTTTGATTGTCCCCTGAACTTATCACATTTTGGATGTGGTGTTCGTTAACCTACACAGAGGCTGGCACTCTCCTCTATTCTCCAGCGTAACCTTACCAGATAAGTACTTTTTAAGACTTTCTGGGGACCTTGCTTTAGATTGAGAATATGCTTAATTAGTTTTATATGTGTCTGACCCTAAAGGGCATATAGCGATATCCAAAACCAAGGATTCTGGGGCTTCCCTTAAGGCGGGAGGGGGGGAAGCGTCACTCACTTTTCCTCGTGTCATGCTGGGCTTCAAAAGGGAATATTCTGTGTCTCTGTGTCCCTCATGCACTGTGGCCACTACCATTACACCAGAGTCATCCAGCACTGACCAAGAGCCTGCGTGGGTTAGAACCCTGATGACCTCAGTGGCAGGCATTCCATTTTCCATTCAGGGGTTCTAGTTTCCTGGAAACACTTACTCACCATTAAGTAGGTTGAATCTGTTTTTAAGTGGGCATTCTCAAGTTATTGGGACATAAGTGGTAGAATTTGATTCAGTTGATGAAGTGTATATGGACTCTTCTTTTTCATATGGGTATTCCTATGATGCCTACCCTGTCCCTGCTGTTGAGGGGCCCATCAAATCGGTTTTGGAGCATGCTGTGGCTGGAATAACAGGCATTGTTCCCATAATTCTTGTTTCACAGGCTCTCTTATGATTGGCTGACATGTACCGGTGGCTATTTTACTTCTCTCTTGCTATCCTATGAAGAAGCTGACTCCTTGCTCTCCTTTTCCAGCTTAATACTTTTCATGCCTGATAGGTACATTTTTTGATATTTCTGGGTGCTAACTTTATTCTGGGGACATTTAATCTCTCTCAGGGACATGTCTGACACTATGGGGCATATGGGGAATTTCAAGGCTAACGTCATCCCACTTACCCACTGTTCCAAAAGAACACTCTGGGTCTCTATGCCCCTTTTGAGCCATGACCCCTACCACTCTAGTACCTCTAGCATTCAACAAGAAGCCTGCATGTGTTAAATCAAAACTCTCATCAGTGGCAAATCCATTCTTCAGTTTAGGGAGTTCTCCATTCTTGGAAACCTATGCTCACCTTGAAACAGGTTGATCCTGTATTCAAGGGGCACACTCAAATTATTGAGGCATCCTCTGAGGAAGAACTGAACTGGAGGATGATGAGGAGTATAAGGACATGGATTCTTCCTATCACGGTTATTCTTATGAGGCTGATATGATCCCCTCTGCTTAGGGCTCAATACAGTGGTATTAGAGACCCTTCAGGTCTCAGGGCCGCAGATGGGGTTCTCCCTTTCAGAACATTTTCCAGAGGCACAGGAAGACTTCCCCTGTTTTTCTCCCCAATAACACTCTTTATCAGATGCTTATAGATGAGTAGAAATGTTTTCTTAAATGCTTCTCTAAGCTATACCCTTTTATGGCTGAAGCTTTAGCACAGTGGGCTTCACACCTTGCCAGTGGACAAAACTGTACCCCCCTCCCCCCATCTCACTCTCTGTGAAGAACACTACCCTACGCCTTGTAGATGCTGTGGGGCTGAACGACCAGGCTGATAAGAGGCTTGACTCCTTAGCCAATTATGCAGAGTTTACTATTGAAATGTCGCCATCCATCTAGCGAGCATCAAAAGGGCGAGATCATAATGTTGCCCTCATCAAAAGGACGAGCTCATAATGTCGCCCGCATCAAACGGGCAGCATTCTGATGTTGCACGATTAAGGGTCTCTGCTTAGAGGACGACATTTCAGTAGGACTGAGTGACTGAATAAAGTTTCTGCTTGCAGTACTTAAACCACTGGCAAATCCTTCCCCTCGATGTCTTGATCCTAATAGAGCCCAACACTTACATGTTCCTGGTCCAAAGAGTTCCTACCCCTTAACCTTACCTGTACCTTCTCCAAACAATTTAAACAGCTCATCACATCTCCCTTAAACCTCAATGTCCTTGCGCCAAACAGCAGTGCACACTTCCCCATTAACTCATCTTTGCCCCAGCTGGAGGGCATCTCTCTGCCCTTCCCCCTCATGAATGCCTTTCGATGGAACACCTCCAATAGGGAACAAGTAAGGGGTCATACAGTGTGGTGTTCTGTTGCTAACAGAGGAATAGATACTCACTGCAAGAAAGTAATCATAGAATGCTTCTCTCTTGCAGAATCTTCTCCCGTCCATATGTGAAATGAAACACGATGTGCCAGTCTCTTGATATGTAGAAGAGAGCAGAGGGTAGTGTATACTTTATCACTGAAAGTCTCTTGATCATTGTCCTCTCCCATCCATCTGAAACTTAGATGTGTCGGTACTGGTCTTTGGAAAGCTGTTAAGTGGGCAGAGGTGCATATATATTCCGCTCCTCAACTGGTGTGTAACATTCAGTTCTATTGAAACCTCACCCTCTAAGTGGCGACCCTTAAGCTGCAACATCAGAATGTCGGCCTTTTGATGCGGGTGACATACTGATGTCGCCCTTTTGATGTAGGCAACATTATGTTGTTGAAGAAAAGTTCAGCGCTCTATAGGTGTCAGGAAACAGAAAAATAGTCCACTTACCGAGGTATTTGTATGCTGCCATTTACTGTGGATCTCACAGTTTGCAATCCACGTCGCTATACTGTCACAAGAAGAGAAAGTGACATATTGTGGTCTTGAAACATCTGGAGTGACCCTAGCCCAGTTTAGGGGCAGTATTGATTATACCATAAACATATTTATTTTTCAGTAGTTTGTCTATTTTTTTATTGACCAATTGTTTTTATCATGCATCTTATAGCTGGCTTTATTATTTTAATGACTATTAAAAGTTCCAAGCACAGTCTGCATATTTGATTTCATATATGTGGCAAAAGACTGGGAACAACATTATTATTATTATTCATTACTGAGCACTTTGTCCAGTGAAGAAGTCACTAGTCTGGAGTGGCGCTCAAGATCCAGTGCTGGCTGTTCAGACTGAGAGGCAGGTGAAGCCTCTCATACGTGAGTAAATTACCCTTTTGATGATCACCAAAAGGCAAAATTTCAATAGGATACTATTATGCAGCCACCAGGGCAGTGCTGAGGTCTAGGTTTGCCTCTGCCTGAATCAATGGGGCCATTGGCAGATGTCAAAAATTATACATTCTCAGGTGTCTAAGGAACACATGCATTGATTTTAGTAGTCAACATCATGGAAGCTAATGCCTACATCACTGAGGAATTGTTTGATGCGGCTAGATTTTCTGCCCAATCCTCAGCTTTTTCCTTTTCTATATGACTGCACCCTGTGGTTCCAGGTTTGATTTGTAGACAAATCTTCTAAAAAGTCACTGGTGTCTTCCAAGTAGCCCAAAGCAAAGCTATTCAATGAAGCCATGTCCTCTCTGCTGGAAAAACAGGTTCTGGTGTCAGTCCCAGTCCAAGAGTGCTTTTCAGGTTTCTATACCAACATTTTTGTGGTTCTCAAGAAGGACAGTGGCTGGTGTCCTATTCTGGACCTCAAATGCCTCAACCTGTACGTAACTGCTATGCATTTCAAGATGGAATCTTTGCTTACTGTCATTGCAGCAATGTGCCCAGGGGAGTATTTTGGCTGCTCTGGAACTCCAGGACACGTGCCTACACATCCATATCCACCCGGGCAGTCAACACTACCTACGTTTTTTCTTCAGTTCCAGTCAATACTAGTTAACGGCTCTACTGTTTGACCGTGCTTCGGCGCCCAGAATTTTCACAAAGATCTTGGCAGCCTTGGCCGAATACATCCATACCCAAGGCATTTTTCTGACTCAATTTTTGGACAATTTCTTGCTCAAAGCTTCTTCAGAAAAACCCTGGTGCATTATGGCAGGATTCTCAATATTAAGATGTCTTCTCCAATACCATCTCAGTTTTTGATTCCTGGGCATAAAGTTCAGCACCACAGGCACTGGTGTGGCAGTCGGCCTGGATCAAGGACTATGTGAGTGTTTGGGGTTGTTTGGTGTCGCTCTGGAAGCAGTTACTTACTCACAGTTCCACACTAGGGAACATCAGAGGAATATTCTCAGTATGTAGTCCAGGAACCTGGATGACCCAGATGACCCTGTCTATGGAAGCCAAGGAGGACCTTTGGTGGAGGTTTAATCGAATACACCTGGCGAGAGGGAGACACTTTGTCATTCTGAAATGGCCCTTGATGACAGTGGAAGCTAGCCTGAGAGGCTGGGGTGCAGTCTTGGGGCACTTGGGTGTCCAGAGAAGGTGGACTAGGGAGGAGAGCCTGCTGTCCATCAACATTCTGGGATTTGTTTTTAGTCCCAGGTTCTCACTGGGGTTCCTGTAAGAGTGCAATCAAACAATACCATGACTGTGGCGTACATGAATCACCAAGGAGGGACCAGCAGCAAGATAGCATGCTCACGTTCCAGCCATCTCAGCAGTACACTTTCCAGGTGTAGAAAACATACTGGCAGACATTCTCAGTGGTCAAGTCATAGACCCAGGAAACTGGGCGTTCCATCTGGAGTTGTTTTACCTGATAAGTCAACACCGGGGGATGCCAGCTATTGACTTCATGGTGACCAGGGAGAACATGGTTCCAACGTTCTGTGCTCACACGAGGAATCCTCTTGACTTTGCAATGGATGCAATGTCCATCCCATGGAGTTTTCACATGCCCTATGTGTTTTCTCGATTCCTCTTATCTCAAAGGTGATTCAGAAGCTCAGGATGGACAAAGCAATGGTTGTCCTGATTGCTCCATTCTGGCCCAGGAAGGCATGATTTGCACATTTAATCAGCCTGTCCATTTAGGATCTGATTCGCCTGTCTCCCAGACTGTATCTTTTGCTCCGGGGCCGCTTGTGGTATGAGGATGTGTAGAAACTGGCCTCGATGTCAGGGCTCTTGAGGCCACCATTCTGAAGAGGAAAGGGTTTTCCGATCATATTATCTCCACCATGATCCAGGCTCAGAAGCTGGATCTGGTTCATTTTCTACCAGTGGTATGCAGACAAAAATATGCCCCCACAGGACATTGACCTTCCCATGATGTTGTCCTTCCTTCAAGATGGAGTCTTGGCTTAAATTCCCTCAAGGTTCAGATCTGAGCCCACTCTGTTCTTTTTCAAAGACATATCACTGTCATCCCGAATGTGAAGACCTTTTTACAGGGAGTGGCTCATGCTTTTCCCTCCTTGTAGGATCCGCACCCCTGTGTGATCTCAAATTGGTCTTACATATCCTTCAGAGACCTCCTTTTGAGACCCTAGCCTCCATCTCCTTACGTCTGCTGAAGCGGAAGATGGCTTTTCTCTTTGTATTTGTCTCTGTCTGGAGGGTTGCAAGTTTTATCTTATAAACCTCCATTCCTGGTTTTTCACCAGGATAAGGAGGTAGTTGGTACGTCTCAGGAGTTTTTTCCTATGAAATTAGGGAGAAACTGCCCATAAGATCACAGTGCATTCCACCAGATCTGTGTGTGCTTCTTAGGCCTACAATAACCAGGCCTCAGCTGAACAGCTGTGCAAGGCTGTGACTTGGTCCTCCTTTCATGCTTTCAATAAACAGTACCTCTTCAGTGTCTTGGCCACGGCTGTGGCCAGCTTTGGCTGGAAGATCCTTCAGGCAGTCTTGCCTATTTAGGTATCTGTATTTTCCTTTTTTACTGCCAGTTGTTTTTCAGTAGCTTTTGAGCCCTGTTGGCTCTTGGTTTGCTGTGCTGTGCTAGTTCGGTGTCCGTTGACACCTAAGGTTGTTCAGATCCTGAATAGTCCTTGGGAACTCTGTTGTAATGGTGACATGTGGGCAGCCTTTTGTCCTTACTTGGAATGCTTTTGTATATCCCCTTGGTACATATATTCCATATAGGATGTAAGAGAAAAAATAATTTTAGTGTTTCTTGCGTTACTTCCCCCGGACAGAGATGTCCTCTTAGGGTCTTATTACTGGGAGATTATATTTTCTTCTTACCTGCTTAGTTTTTTTGCTGTGGCCATTGTCACATGAATTCTGAAAAGTAGGTATGGAGTTGAGCTGCAGGAAGAGGAGGGTCTCCACACCAAAGACCCTGTCTTTTGTGTTGTGTCCTGCCTTCCAGGAGGAGGTACTCAACTCCTGGTACCTGTGTTCCATATGGAATAAAGAGAAAAATATTTAACAGATAAGAACACTAAAATCATATTTTAGTGAACTTACCAATAAATCCTTTTCTGTTTAGTCCATATGGAACATAGGACTCCTACCTGGGACTAGGGGATAACCTTTGCAGTTGGATAAAACAGGTTGAAAGATAGGGAACAGTGTGTGGTTGTAAGTGGACAATTCACCAATACAGTTAAAGTTGAGAGTGGAGTACCTCATGGTTCAGTACTTGGTCCACTGCTATTTAACATGTTTATAAATGACCTGGAAAAAGATATAGAAAGTAAAATATCAATATTTACAGATGACACTAAATTATGCAGGCTAATACATTCAGAACAGGATATTTGTTCTCTACAGAGGAATTTACATAAAATGGCAGATTGGACAACCAATGGAATATGAAAGCGGAACTTTCACCATACTTCAAGTCGCCCTGCAATAGTTATGCAGATGGTGACTAGCCTAATAAGTTATCTTACCTCTCAGAACTAGACGGTTCTAAACAAATCCTTAATCTTTTGTGACTGACGTTCAGGTTAATGCAGTCTGCGCACCTACACCGTCAGTCCCTTCCGGTTACCTTGCGGCACACTGCAATGTTTCTTAGGAGACTCGGACTGACTGCGCAGGTGCGCAGACAAGATATCTGCGCTAATGCCTGGCTTCCGGTCTCCAAAGATTAATTATTTCTATAGAATTGTATAGTTCTGAGAGGTAGGATATCTATTATTAAGCTAGTCGTCATCTCTCTAATTATTGCAGGGCAGCTTTAACTATGGTGAAAGTTACACTTGAAGTTTATTGTGGGAAAGTATAAAGTCATGCATTTGGGAAGAAAAAATCCCAATGCTACTTATGAACTTAATGGAATAATTTTAGGTGGGTCGTTGTTAGAGAGGGACCTGGGAATCCTTGTAAACTATAAACTTGGAAGCAGTGGCCAGCATCAAATAGCAGTAGCAAAAGCAAGCAAAGTCCTGTCTTACATAAAAAGGGGTATTGAAGCAAGGGTGGATAGTATCATTTTGCCATTGTACAAATCTTTGGTAAGACCTCACCTTAAATATGCAGGGCAGTTTTCTGAAAAAGGGTGTTCTAGAACTGGAGAGAGTACAGCAAAGAATAACACAATTAATTAAGGGAATGGAGGACTTGACATATGAGGAATGACTAGACAAACGGTTTATTTACTTTAGAGAAAAGATGACTAAGAGGAGATCTTATCACAATGTATAAGTATATGAGAGGTCAATTCAGGGAGCTTTCAGGTGAGCTATTCATTCCAAGGCCTGATCTAACAAGGGGCCACCCCTTGAGATTAGAGAAAATGAGGTTTCAACTTCAGCAGAGGAAATGGTATTTTACAGTAAGGTCTGTTAAATTATGGAATTCCTTGTCCAAGGATCTGGTTATGGCAGATACAATGGATACTTTTAAGAGAAGGTTAGATAAATGTTTTTCAAAATGAACATACAGGGTTATACTGTGTATTAGTAGGCAAAACAGGAAGGTCTGATAAAGACTAACTTATTTGGCAGCAGGAAAGCTATATAATTCTCATATTGCTGGGTTATGAGGCAGCAATCAACCTAGTTTACCATGTTACCTGGAAAAAAAACTACCTTTGTTTATTTCCCCAGGCAGAGGAGTCCTCTTAGTGTCTTAGTCTAAAGAGCTTCCATTTCTTCTTGCTTACTTGGGTTCTTTTTCTATAGTACTTATGACACAGGAATCTGGTGGGTGGGGGATTGAGCTGGAGGAAGAGGAGGGAGTCTACACCCCATAGACCTGTCTTTTTGAGGTGCCTTGCCCTCCTGGAAGAGCAAGCGCAACCCCCTTGGTTCCAGTCTTCCATATGAACTAAAAGTTTTTAATAGTTAGTTCGCTAAAATCCTGCTGTGATACACTTTTATGTAATTCTTCCTAGAACTATAACCCAATATTGATTTGTTTTAGTGAACTTTTTATAGGCACTGTACATTTTTTTCCTGTCTCTGTACTGGCACCAGAAAGCTAAATTGTGATGCATTTGAGTGGTGACTAGCTGTAAAAACAAGCAATTTCTGCTTATGTCCATTTTCAGTGAGCCTGTCACATCTTTTTTCTTGTTTATGCCACTAGTTGGCTTTGTTGCAAATTTACTCGCTAGGAAGTTATAAAATTCAAAGTAATTGCTCCTTTAATTGTTATACTTAATTGAAAGTTTATGCCATTTATTAACTTTGTGGACTACAAATTATAGCATTTTGTGACCTCCTTTATAGCTCGTTTCTGGGTACCATCATACCATTGGTGCTTAGGGCGTGATTACTAGTGTTGAGCGAGCACCCCGATGCTCGGGTGTTCGGGTGCTCTGACCGAGCACCCCCGGAGGCTCGAGTGCTCGGCCGAGCACCCGAACCCCATTGAATTAAATGGGAGGACTCGAGCATTACACCAGGCACCCCCTGCTCTGATGAGGGGAGGGTGCCTGGTCAATGCCCCCCTTCATCTCCACAATGCCCCTCTTCCACAATGTCCCCCTTCCACAATGTCCCCCTTCCACAAGGTCCCCCTTCATCTCCACAATGTCCCCTTCATCTCCGCAATGCCCCCTTCATCTCCGCAATGCCCCCTTCATCTCCGCAATGTCCCCCTTCCACAATGTCCCCCTTCATCTCCGCAATGCCCCCTTCATCTCCGCAATGCCCCCCTTCCACAATGTCCCCCTTCCACAATGTCCCCCTTCATCTCCGCAATGCCCCCTTCATCTCCGCAATGTCCCCCTTCCACAATGTCCCCCTTCATCTCCGCAATGCCCCCTTCATCTCCGCAATGCCCCCCTTCCACAATGTCCCCCTTCCACAATGTCCCCCTTCCACAATGTCCCCCTTCATCTCCGCAATGTCCCCCTTCATCTCCGCAATGCTCCCTTCATCTCCGCAATACCCCCTTCATCTCCGCAATGTCCCCCTTCCACAATGTCCCCCTTCATCTCCGCAATGTCCCCCTTCATCTCCGCAGTGCCCCCTTCATCTCCGCAATGCCCCCCTTCCACAATGCCCCCCTTCCACAATGTCCCCCTTCATCTCCGCAATGCCCCCTTCATCTCCGCAATGCCCCCTACCTCCAGTCCCTGGTGGTCCAGCGGAGCGTCTGTAAGATCTGTGCCTCCTTCGGCACAGATCCCTGCCACCCGAACATGGCGGGCGAGCACATGGCGGTACTCGTACGAGTACAGCCATGTGCCGAGCAGAGCGATGCTCGAGCCGATCCGAGCATCGGCCGAGCATGCTCGCTCAACACTAGTGATTATTATGTTTGTTTTTTGTTTTTAGTTGGAGTCCAAAAGCTCTTTCATTATTGCAAAAAGCAAAAGGCTTTTTATGCTTCAAAGATGTACAGCTGTGAATAAAAGGGTAAATGAAGCAAAACAGTAGTGCTTAAAGGGATAGTAATACTTAAAATGTAAAAAAAAATATGTTGTAGGGTTTATTCCCCTGAGTAAAAAAAAAAAGTAAGGTTATTTGACACTGTGAGAATGTCTATACCGCTGGAGCTTGGGGCCAGACCTAAGACTAAAGAGGCTGGGGTCTCTGTATCCCCCATTGCGCATTGCTCTTCCTGTCACTCAGGGCTACCTAGAGAATTCTCTGGTCACTTATGCCCAGCATGTTCTGATGTCCCTGAAGGGACCTCCAGCCATGCATTAGAGCCAGCTTGGGTGCAAGAGTTCAAGGCTGCTACTAGGGACCTTAGGTCCACATTGCCACTATTTCCATCCCAGTTACAGGGGGTCTTTCATTCTTGGCAGACCCCCTCCTCCGTCAAGCCTTCCCTGCCCAAACCTCAGGGAGTACCTGACGTGTCAGATTGCTCTGAGAAGGAACTGCTGGTGGATTGAGATGTTGAGGAATGTTCTGCTGTGAGCTCCTCTCAGTTTTTGGGGATCTGAGGCTGATCCTGAGCCCTCCGCTGAGGGCCTGATCAGGGCTGTCTTGACTACTCTTAACATTCCCTTAGTTCAGGAGGTTCCTTCTGACCCCTCTGATGTGTTCCAGGAGCCTAAAAAGCCCCTTACTTACTTTCCACCTAACCCCACCCTTGACCGTCTTGTGTCTGAGGAGTGGAAATCCTCTGTGTCCAAGAAATTTGCCAAGCTTTATCCCTTTTCTGAGGCCGCCCTTGGGTTCATCCTTCCAAAGCGGATGCTCCTATTTCCAGGCTATCTAAGTCTACTGCCTTACCAGTCTCTGATGTGTCTGCTCTGAATGACTGGACTGACAAGAAACTTGAGGTCTCCCTCAAGTCCATTTTTGCCACTGCTGGTTCTGACATGCGTCCAGCATTTGCTGCTGCATGGGTGAACCGGGCCATTGCGGACTGGACTGAATAGCTCACCCTGGCTGTCCATCAGGATGTTCCTACTTCGGATAAGTTGCGCCTTCTTGCCAACATTTCTGAGGCACAGCACTATGTTTGTACTGCCTTATTTGATGCCATCCGTTTGGTGGCTAGGGTTTCCACCATGTCTGTGGTGGCCAGATGAGCTCTTTGGCTCAAGATCTGGTCTGCTGACACTTCTTCTAAGAAAGCATTGCTCTCCCTACCCTTTCAGGGTACCTCCTTGTTTGGGCCAGATCTTAAGGACCTGATCACTGAGGCCACAGGGGGGTAAGAGTACTTTTCTACTCTTGGTTCCCAGGAAGACATTGCCACTTAAGCGTAATTGGTATTTTTGTTCCTTTCAGAATGAGACACGTCTGGCGAACCAGACGGTTCCCTTGGCTCCACATACCTCCCCCAAGCCCAAACAACACTGGAAGCCCAAGGTCTCCTCCAAACCCAAGGCTTCGAAGCCTTCTTCGGCATGACTCACCGAACCCGAGTCCACACTCTGCTGTGGGTAGTCGTCTGCGACACTATCACATCATTTGGTAGGATTCAGTGATGGACCCATGGGTTTTACAGGTGGTGACGGAAGGGTACAGGATCCCTTTTGTCTCTCTTCCTCCCTTTCGCATTCCTCCTTCTCACACGCCTCAGGGCGCAGAGAAACACTGTCTGTTCGACTGCGCTGTTCAGGCTCTTCTGGACAAGGACGTTCTAGAGCTGATTCCAGTTCAGGACAGAGGCGTGGGTTTTTACTCAAACCTCTTTGTGGTCTCCAAGAAGGATGGTGGTTGTCGTCCCATTTTGTACTTGAAGGATCTCAATTCCTTTGTGACCCGGACTCATTATCACCAAGAGTCTCTATGGACAGTGATTGCTGCCATGTCCTCAGGGGAATTCCTTGCTTCTCTGGATCTTCAGGACGCATACTTACACATTGCCATTCATCCAGAGAGCCGTCAGTACCTCCAGTTTGCCTGTGACTGGGGACATTTTCAGTTCTCAGCTCTTCCGTTTGGTCTGATGACAGCTCCTCAGGTCTACAACCGTGTCCTGGGAGCCTTAGTGTCCGTCCTCCACCGGAACGGCATCAGAGTTAATCCATACATGGACGACCTGCTTCTGAAAGCTCCTTCTGAGGAACTTCTTCATCAGCAGGTTCAGCAATGCATTCATGCTCTCACCCATCATGGGCGGATCATCAACTTGGACAAGTCAGATCTTATCCCATCCCAGTGTCTGGTCTTCCTGGGCCTTCTCTTTGACATTTAGAAGAGCATGGTGTTCCTCACGGACGAGGTGGCTCACCAGATCGCCCACAGGGTTTCTGCGGCTCTGGCTAAAGATCCAGTTCCAGCCAAGAAGCTGTCCTCTTCTGTCCTCTTCCAGACCTTCTGAAGACATCAGTGTCTCTTCCTCTTCATATGGAACTGAGTTTGTCATGGTGGATCGACCTCTCCAACCTGCTGAAAGGCAAATCCTTCCTGGTATCCTTCTGGACCAAAGTGATGATGGATGCCAGCCTCTCCGGCTGGGGAGCGGTCCTGGGTTGCCTGAGAGCTCAGGGTCGGTGGTCTCTGGAGGAATCTCTCCTTCAGATACATATTGGAGCTTCAGGGGATATTTCATGCCCTTCGACATTGGACATCTCAGTTGGAAGACTGTCCGGTCCGAGTACAGTCTGACAACGCCACTGCCCTGGCTTACATCAGCGAGCAGGGCGGAACAAGAAGTCTCGCCGCTTGGTTAGAGGTCAAGGCTATTTTGTCCTGGGCAGAAGATCACGTTCCTGCCATTTCCACAGTGCACATTCCTGGCGTAGACAACATTGTGGCGGACTTCCTCAGTCGACACACGGTGGACAGCAGAGAGTGAGAGCTGCACCCAGAGGTGTTCAACCTCATTGTTCAGAAATGGGGTCTTCCTTACATTAATCTGATGGCGACAAGACAAAACAGGAAGATACCAAGGATCTGCTCTCTGTAGAGAGACCCTCTGGCTCTGGCGGTAGATGCGATGTCCATTCCTTGGTTATTCCCTCTGGCCTACATTTTTCCTCCCCTCCCAATGTTGCACAGGGTGTTACAGAAATTGAGACTGGAGGACTGTCCAGTCATTCTGATTGCTCTGTACTGGCCTCATCAGTCTTGGCTTCCGGAGCTTCTGGATCTGTTTGTGGTGGAGCCATTTCGGCTCCCTTGCCGTCCGGATCTTCTACTACAGGGTTACCTGTGGAAAGAGGATGTTCATCGGCTAGCTTTGATGGCTTGGAAATTGAATCCTCAATATTGAAGAAGAAAGGATTCTCTTCTGGTGTGGTGGCTACTGTGCTGAGTGCCCGCAAACCTGTTTCTTCCAGGATCTAACATCGTGTATGGTCAACTTTTTCTGTCTTGGTGTGCTGACAAGGACCTGTCTCAGGATTTTGATCTGCCTACGGTCCTGGCCTTCTTGCAGGATAGTGTGGATAAGGGCCTCAGTTTGAGTTTCCTTAAGGTTCATACTTCTGCACTTTGTTTTCTTTCAGAGGCACATTGCCATCCTTCCTGATGTCAAGGTTTTCTTCCAGAGCGTTGCTCATGCTCGTCCTGCCTTTAAGATTCCTGCTCCTCAGTGGGATCTTAACTTGGTTTTGGACGGTCTTCAGCGCCCCCCATTTGAGTATTTGGCTACTATTCCTCTACTCTTGACAGGGAAAATGGCTTTCTCCTGGCGACTGTGTCTGTCCTCCGTGTCGCGGAGTTACATGCTCTGTCCTGTAAACCACCCTATTTGGTGTTTCACAAGGACAAGGCGGTGCTTCACGCTTCTCAGGAGTTTCTCCTAAATGTGGTCTCTTAGTTCCACAACAATCAGGAGATTGTGGTGCCCTCTTTCTGCCTGGACCCCACCTCTGACAAGGAGAGAGATCTCCACTTGTTAGACGTGGTGCGTTGTCTCAAGTTTCATGTGCATCGCACTGTGTCTATCAGGCAATCAGACGTGCTGTTCATCATTCCTGTGGGTCCTAGGGCAGGAAGACCTGCATCCAAAGTGACTATTGCTTCTTGGATCAAGTCCACTATTCGTAAGGCTTATGAGCTAAGGAAGAAGCCTGTCCCTTTCAGGGTCACGTCTCATTCTACAAGATCTATTGGAACCTCTTGGGCTTACAAGAATCAGGCCTCCGATGATCAGTTGTGCAAGGTGGCCACTTGGTCGTCTGTGCACACCTTTTCGAAGCACCACCATGTTGATGTGCTGGCATCGGCTGACACCAGCTTTAGGAGGAAAATCCTGGAGGCAGTCTTGCCTGTCTAGGATTTCCTTCGGTTCTTGGTGCTTCCTTCACTTTTGATCCCTGTTGACTCTAGCTCAGTGTGCTTTGTAACAGTTCCTGGGGTGTTGGTTCATATCTGCACTGGTGACTTTGGGGGCCTTACACCTGGTCCTTGCCTTACTTCCCGCCTCTGGGAAACTCAATGGTTGGACATCCCAGAGTTACCAATAACCTGTATTGGGCGACAGAGAAAAGAGGATTTTAGTCTTACCTGTTAAATCCTTTTCTCTTAGTCCATACAGGTTACTGATCTTACATCCTGTCAAGGGACCATGCTTGGCTCTCCTGTGGCAGACTGTGGGGGTCCTTCGGGGTCATGCTCACAGGTGTCTTCTTTCTCTTCGCTATCTAGTCAATAGTTAGTGTCTCAAATCTTTCTGGAGCTGGTTGGATAGCTGCAGCCAAGGAGGGAAGGTAGGGCTCCACCCCCTGCAATCAATTCTAGAATTGTTCCTGCCTACTTAAAGGGGTGGATCGCCTACCCAGAGAGTTACCAGTAACCTGTATGGACTAAGAGAAAAGGATTTAACAGGTAATACTAAAATCCTCTTTTCCTCTAATCTGACCTGTTTTTTCCTCATCTCCTTGAGTAAATAGTTCCTTAGAGGAACTATGAATATATTTGTAAATTATTTGTAAATAGTAATTATTAATCAGCAGAAGAAGGCCAGTACCCTTTTGGGTAACTTTGCATTCCACCAGAGTGTTGAGTGCATTTTGGGACTACAAAAACCAGGCCTCTGATTAGCATGTGTGTAAGGCAGCAGGTGGTCGTTGCTTTACACATTCACAAAACATTAGAATTAACATGCTGAGGCCAGTTTAGGGAGAAAAGTCCTCCAGGTAGTACTGCATGTATTATAGGTGTCTTTTCTTCTTCTTTTTTGTAACCTTTCCATTTTTGCATAGTTCTTTGTAGCTGTGTCCGTTGACACCTGAAGCTCCCCATGTTTCCTGTGTTCCACAATGGATGAAAGAAAAAATGGGATTTTTGTGTACTTACTGATTTTATCTTAGGCAAGGGTATCCTCTGTGTTCTCTGGCATGGTGGTTGCCTTCCTGCCCTGCTTTTTTCGGCTTTTCATAAAACTAAGAGTGCTTCTCCTGGGTGTAGGTTAAGTAGGGCTGGAAGGAGTCGTATCCTCATATTCCAGAGAGCTTTGACAGCATGTGCCTTTCCTCATAGTGGTAGCAGCTTAACCGCATGGTTCCTGTGTTCCATAAGGACTGAGAGTAAAGACTTTATCAGCAAGTACATCAAAATCCCCTTTAACCCTTAGAGCGCCATAGTGGTACGCAACACATTGCTTTGCAATGCATTGTGTGGCACTCAAAGGGTTAATATGCAGACACATACTTTGGCTTTCCCCCTGTTTTCAATAAATCGCTTATTAAAGTTACTTTCATGTTGTAAATCAATTTAAAACTAAATTATTTGTGTTCGCCTTTTCTTTCTGTTAGGACTTGAAGTGCATAGACCAAACCTACTGCTGGCTTTGATAATCAGACAAAAAGTGAAACGACAGCATAGTACAAGCCTTGATGATGAACCCCCAGGATCTTTAATTAGCTCTCCTCTAGAAAAAAAGAACAGAACTGAAATTGCAAATGAGGATGATGAAGAAGATGATGAAAATGATTTTTTTAATTCTTTCACTGCTGTACTTCATAAAAATAGAAATAGGGCCCCTCTTTCAGATACTGATGAACCTCAAACAGTTATAGAATGCGTACCAGAGCCTATTAAGCGTGAGCCACCAAAACCTCTAAGATTTCTTCCAGGGGTATTAGTTGGGTGGGAAACTCCACAATCTACTCTTGATCTAGCCAGTAAACCCCTTCCGGATGACGACATATTACAGAGTCTTTTAGGTACTACAGAAAAAGCATTTGATCACAAACAGTCTATCACAATTGTATCTAATGCTGATAAGCCATTGGTGGAAGATAAAATGAACACTGTAGAAGAGACTATTTCTTCTGAAATATTATCAGATGATAAAACTGAACACATGGATTTAATACCTGAGAATGTGGAAGAAGCGAACGATACACCAGCCTTGATAACTTCTTTACCTTCTGGAACCTCAGTAGGACTTTCTCTAAAAGGAAAACCTCCAGATGTTTCTACTGAGGCATATTTGGCAAACATAAATGTTCAATCAAATGACGAAGAAATAGATAAAAGACTTGTTGATGAACCTAGTGATGCTAAAAATGAAATTGGAAAGACAACAAATCCTATTATGTGTCCAGCCCCAGTGAATGTAAATACAGTTTGCATTGATGATCCTAATGCAGAGTCTTCAGATAATTTAGCAAATCCTGTAAGATCTCCAAAGCTAATAAACATTAAAAGGGATCCAAGGCAAGCTGGAAGAAGCCACAAAGTTAGTTCATTAGAAATCAAAGATTATGATTTGGGCAAAAATGAAGAAAGCAGTCCAAAAAATAAGGAAGATATGGAAATTGTGTATTCACATAAAAAAGATAAATTAAAGAAGCAGTCCCATGAAGAAGCTGATTTGCATGTATCCAAGTCTGACAAGTTAAAATGTGCATTGCCGTTTTCTTCTTCTGCACAAAATGAACTGGAGAATTCAGAAATGTCAAAAACTGTAAAATCGAAAACCTTTTCTCAAGATCTACTGATTGATGACACTGATCCACTACAACAATTTAGAAGAGCTTTAGCTGCAAATAAATCTAAGTCCCAAGCATCAAATACAACTCAGTCACAAACATCAAATGCACTTCACTCAGAAACTTCCTCCAAAAGTCCTGTTGCTGCCTATGGTGGCAACTTTTCAACTGTAAGACTGCAGCAGCCTCCATTTCTTCCAATAAAAGGCAACCCTTCTGCATTTTCTTTCCAGCACAATCCTCGATTTCCTCCACACAGCAACCCTATATTTCCCTATGCTCCACACATACCACCCTTGCTTCCTACTCCTTTAAGCATTGGTTTCCCAAGACCAAATAGATTTCAGTCTGCAGAAACTGGACTTCATAACCCATTGGTTGCTTGGCATCCAGCTGTTCAGTTGTCTCGACAGCCTCCAAATTATTTGGGACAGCTGACCCCTGGGCCTCTTTTGGGTCCTGAACAAACAAGGTTCCAGGGGCCACAAAAGTTCTATCGTACAGATCATAGAGGACCAGAAAGGCGTCATAGTGATCCCTGGGACAAACAAGACCGACTTTCTGAAAGATCTAGCCGAGGAAGTAGATCTGAATATAGACAGAGGTTTTATAGTGAATCTCATCACTCAAGAGAAAAGAGGCAATATGAAAAGGAGACTGCAAGTGATAAGAATGGGGACAAAGACTCTGAACGAAGTCGACGTAAAGACAGAGTCAAAGAACGAAGCCGTGACCGAGACAAAGAGAGAAGCCATGACCGAGACAAAGAGAAAAGCCATGATAGAGACAGGAAAATACGTGATGAGTCACACAGAGATAAAGATAGATCTCGAACTTCCCACAGTGATAAGTCATCTGACAGCAAAACACATAAAGAAGGTAGAAGTGCAGATAAATCTAAAAATGAAGATCGTAACAGTGATAAAGAAAAGAGTAGGGATAGAATTAGAGACAAAGATGAAGAGAAAGAAAGAGATCGGCACCATAAAGATAGAGATCGGGAACATAATGACAAAATGAAAAGTAAAAGATAAAAGGTTCAACTTTTATCTCTCTCTTTGGTTGTGCCACCTTTTCCTGTTGTCAGTGTTTTTCAGAATTGTCATCTGTTCTTGTAAAGTCCAAATACTCAGTATACTATCTTTTGATGCTACATCTTTTAAGAAGTAATTTTATAACAATTCTTTTACACCACTGTAACTTTAATATTTTAATGTATTATTTTCAGAATATGCAATAAGTTTAAGATATTTGTTTGAAGAGGATACCTAGTGAGTAGAGGCTGATTTTCACATTTTTCTTATTAAGGCAAAATTCTCTACACAACTTTATTTTTAAATTGCACTGTTTTTAAAAACCAGAACAGCTTCTGGATCCTCAAATTTTTGGAAAATCAAACATGTACTTGATGCTGTAAAAAACCTTTGTGCTTTCAGTGATATGTTATGTTTTAAAGGAGCAGTAAACTTTTTTTATGTAAAAATATATATTGTAGGGATTTTTCGATTGAGTAAAATAAGGGTACTCCCACTGCAGAGAGAGTTTAAACCCATGTTTTTTTTTTTTACATTAGCAGTGCCCTCTAGTGGTCAAATTCTAATTAGATTTCCTGTTAGATTCTAATGGAAAGGAAAGTCAGAAAAGTCAGAGACAGTTCTCCATAGAATGTGATAGAAACTGCCTGTCACTTCCTGTCAGTTAGAACTATCAGGAAGTAAACACAGTAAATTCACTTCCTGATTATTTAACCCCTTAAGGACCCATGACGATCCTGTTCCGTCATGGGTTGTTATACCCTTAACGACCCATGACGGAACTGGACTGTCATGGAATTCCGGGTGGCTGCACACCGTTTGGGGAGTCCGGAACGCAGCCACAAAAAAAAAAATGCTCCGTGGTCCTTAACGGACTGCAAGGTGTGTGCGCAGCCGGTCGTTAAGGGGTTAAACTGCTATAATTTTTGAACAAAACATCTGACAGCAGTGGGAGTGACCTTGTTTTATTCAGCAGGAAAAGCTTTATAAAATATGTGTTTTCATAAAAAAAAGTTTACCGCTCCTTTAATGTATCTGTTAAAATGACCTTGGCATCAAAATTGATTGTATCATGGATAATGCAGTTCTGTTTCTGTATCTTTGAAATCCACTTGCCATGAGGAAATATATTTTAATCTTTTAAGCTTAATTTTGTTTTTAAGTTAATTTTAGAAATTTTGTTTGTGCTTTAAATACTTGAAATCTAAGCTTGTACATTCTTGTGTTTTGCTATTTTTATACTGTAAAATGTAAATATTTTAAGGAATATTTTGATTCGAAAGATGATAAATACTAACATATTTTGTCTTATTCTTGTGTGAAATATTGCATTTGAAACTGTCAAAATTGTAGAAGTATTATTTCATTCATTTACATTACACATTTTGACTTTTAAAGTAACTTTTTTATAATGACAATTTGCTTTACTACTTAAGCATTTTCTATTATACAGTGGTGCAGTGCTGACTAGCAAGATATATTGTGCAGTCAGAGTATCCTAATATGTAACCATTTGCTTGAGATACTGTATTTTTATTGAAATATTATTGAAGATCCAGATTTAGAAATTATTACTCATTGTTGCCTTTTGCTTTATACTGCATTCTAATTCTTTGTTAATTGGCTTTCACATTATTTGCAATGATTTTACCAGCAAATTATTGTATTCCCTTTATCCCTTTGAGTGCCAATGGACTGAGCAGTTTATTGCAAAGCAATGTGTTGCCTACCCCTTTGTCAACCAAAGGTTTAAACCCGTGTTTGCTAAACTGAGCTACTTCTTATGATACCACCATGTGCTTAAAGGGACAGTATACCATAATTATGAAAACACAAAAGTTGTAGAGATTTTCATATAGAATACTTCTGTAACTCCTAATACTTGGAAATGTTTCTTTCAAAAGTTGTTGAAATGATAACTTGAGTTCAAGATGTTGCAGCCAGGTGGCACTGTCGCAGATACAGGGCAACAGTGGGCTCTAGGTGTATATCCCATTAGCAGAAAAGCATTGTTGCAGACACAATATTGCAACGGGCTCTATGAGGATATCCCATTAGCACAAAAATCTTCTGTGACATCACCCTTCTTGATGAAAACAAACAGGGTGCTAAAGCAGACATGCCAGTCTTGGCCTGTTGTCCACATACATGTTGCCCTCCATAGACAGAAACTTTTTAAATGTCTGGCATCCCAGCATCTTCCTCCAACCTCCTTACCTTGGCCTAAGATTGTCTATAGTCCATTTCTTCCTTTATGCCAAGTTTCACTGGTCCTGAAAACCAGGCAGACCATTATGGTAGTGGTCAATCATGCGACCACAGTGTATAGGGTAGGGTGGATCAAAGTAAGAGAGAGCTGCAGGCTGAAGACGGCAAAAATAAATGGTGGAAAGGTACATCTGCATGTAGGTCAGAGCAGATTATTTAGGGCTTTTTGTTCTCGAATATTGTGGAACTGGTGCCGCACCAGATCATCCTGAGCACTTAATTCCCTGCATAATGTGGGTGTTGCAGAGCTATACACATTGATTAGCTCTTTGATGCCACTAGAGCTGACATACTAAGAAAAAGTGGTGCATTTCTAGTGCAAACCAAGTGCACAATAGGGGCTAAATAAAAATTCACCAAATTTCCATTGAGGGTTTTAACCCCCGTGAATGCTAGAAAGGTCTCCCGCGCTTTGCAAAGCAATTTATTGGGCACATGTCTAGTATTCAAGTTGTTAAAAGAACAGAAGAAATAAAAAGGGGGCGCCCCTAGTACAATCAACCTTAAACTGGTACCTCCACACTAGTGGGTACTCACAAAACAAGTGGCTGTCTGTCCCAGATATGATAGGCAACAACATGCAGGTGTTTGTTATTAAACTGACAAAGTATCTGGGTTTCTCGCTTGAAAGCAGACCACACCTCCATGAAATCTCATACAAAAACAAGATGGAGGGTGCCACAATATGTAATACTGTTTGAATTAGCAGCAAAAAGTCAATAATAAATATGCATTCACATAGTGGTCAGCAGAAGAATATTCCCAGTGCTGACTAAAAAGGCATACATATTTTTTATTCTCAAAATGATTAAAATAAAATAAAAAAAAATACGATATGTGAACTAAAAATAGCCAACTGATGCATTGCATACTCCTCTGGCACGCAAAGGGTTAAAATGATTTGTATTGGTATATACACATACTAAGAGTGTTTCTTCCTACTGCAATTGTTGATACAACCTGCAGGAGACCCAAGTGGACACAGAAGAATCTCTCCACATTCCTGTTTAGTAGCATTTGGAATACTCCTCTGCTGATTACCTACACGTGTGAGTGTCTATTTGTTATTCACTTTTTGCTGCTACTTCAAACAGTATTACACTATTCTGGCTCCCTCTGTCTTGTTTTTTTATGAAGTTGTTAAGACCCATTTAAAGCAATGCCTTTTATTTGTTACTTATGAAGTACTTGGTTTGCCCCACAATTGCACCACTTTTGGTTAGTAGATCAGCTTATGTCCTCCCCAAAGCAAACTGGGTTTTTTTCATTAACTAGACAAGACATTCTGGAGCAAACCAATGATACCGTGGTGGGGGATATTACAAATTATACAAATTCCCCTTAATTTAACAGAGACTTTTAACCCATTGAATTCTAGAGAGGTCTCCAAGAGATTGTGAAGCATTGGGCATAGAAGTGCCATTTAAATCAATGGGAATGTAATTTATTCCCTACGTTGGTGTTGTCACCATGAGCAAGCCTTTCACTTTAAATTATAACCCCCTGTACTGCCCCTTTAAACATAAATCAGTTTCTTGAAATGTCAGGATTATACCTTGCCTAAGAGCGCATTTGCTTGTACATTTTAGTAAACATGGCCCCTAAAGGAACATATAGGAATACGTGGCTCTAAATTTAAATAATTTAAGGTCTTAAATAGATCATACATAGACATTTTCCTTCATGCAGCAGTCCGCCATTGGATTGGAGGTCTGAATTCCATGACATGCCAGGACCATCACTGGTCCTTAAGTGGAGTACAGCTGTGACGGTCCTAGCACATCATTGGTATAAAATTATTATAATTTTATTCTTCCTTTGGAATTATGGGCTTTATTCATCAAACTGAAGAGGAGCAAACCAACTGCACCATAGTAGTGAAATAAGCTTTCCCATTGATTTAAATTGTTCCTTTAACCCTCTGAATTCTAGACAGGTCTGCAATACATTGCGTTGCATTGTGTTGACAACTTCTGCACATATAAAGTGTTAAAAGCCTTATTTAAATGAAGTCATTTGCTGAGGTTTCATTTCAGCCCTATTGTACAGTTGGTTTGCTGTAGTATTGCACCTCTTACTGAATATGGCCCAAAGTCACAGTTTTAGCTTTCACTTCACTGTCTCAGTGTCTTACTTAGATTAACACCCCAACCAAAGTTCTACAGACATCAGGCTTCACATTTAGAATTTATTTTCCAGTTCATATTGCAGTGGTTCTAAATTTGTTTTAGCTCAAGGTTCTTCTATATGTGCTCCTAGCTTTTTGTAGGTTATTTGCCGAGGGCATAATGAAGATATATAGTTACTTTTAGGTCACACGTTCAAAATAACAAACATAATTAGATAAAGGAGTTATATTAAAAAATGTTATTTGAAACACTTTATTCACATTATTGTCAGAATCTGCAAAGAAAATCTGGCATCAAGTGCATATTATAGACCCATGGCACCCTGGTTGAGAACCATTGGTCTACTGCGAGGATATGAAAGTGAAATGCAGGCTTTAGTGGACATCAGTAAATGTCCTATATTCTGCCTTCTGTCTGGGTTTTACTGGCCCAGACAGATGGGTTTTGCAAAGGTGTTTGTTGGTTCAGGTCATATCAGATAATTTTTGGCTTTTTATTCTCAACTACTGTGGAACTGGTTTATATAATATGTCCCAATAAAAATATTCACACAGCAATATATTTGAAAAGAAGAGATATATATCTGAACCACAGCACTGTATATAAAAATGCGCAAACATTCAACAGAATATAATAGTGTTGGATATATGGTAATTTCAGCCCCAGGTTAAATTTGCTACCCATATAACACAAAATTTTAACACAATATAGTACCTCACCAATTCAACCAATATCTATAAGTAATATGAGATGTATTTTAGATTAAATGCATGTATAGATATAAATATCCACTGGTACTATATCTTTGCTCTGTATCTTTAATTTATTTTCTCTTGGACTGTCTCTAGACCATGATGCAAACTTTAAACGAATATATCCTAAAAATTAATATATAAGGGGTCTCAATTATTACTTATTTTCAGTTAATAAAATAATATCCACTTATATTTAAGTAGTATTGATCAACTCACTTCTCTGGGTTATCCTCTGATTTATAGCATCTCCAAATGATGTCACTGTATATAGAATAACGGGTGAAGTTACTACACAGATTTTACAGTGGGCCTTCATACTCTACCCGCACTTACAGTAAAGTGGTGCTCTGTCCTCATCTGCTTGAGGATTATGTGGACTTCAAAACTGGAAACATAAACCCAATAATTTTTGTGATTAAAAAAAAAAAATACTAGAAAGAGGTGATACTATAGATAAATATTACCACTAAATATAAAAAAATCCAGAAAAAATTATTAAAACATAAAATACTCCTCTAAAACAAAACAACAAGTGTTTCAATATAAAGCTGCATATAAAAAATCACCAATATATTGAAATATTATTAGACTAGTCATCTGGCCAAACACACCACGATAACCTTACACCTTTAAATAAGTGTCCCCTCCAAAGCACAGTTACAGTCACCCAGTGCTTTTTGTGCATGACATTCACATCATCAATGGCATCAAGGTCCTTATTCTATTTTTGAGTTTATATCTGGAGAGAGGAAGCTCTCCAAGAAAAATTAGAGGGAATACGAGAATAACAGAGACTTTTCAAGAATTAAGGCTTCTCATATTGCTTACAGATGATGGTTGAACCTCTGTGGTACTATTTTGTTTTATGATAGAGCAATTTCTACCAAAATGAATTTCTATTGTTTAGGTGTTTTTTGTAATTAAGATAAAATACAATTCCAAGCAACAATTATTTTGTTAGATTTTTCTCAGTGCATGATATAAGACTGGATGCTTGTAAACCACCTACCCAAGCCTTTCAAACATTTACATTTTTTAAGGTACCTTACTTATCAATAATTTTACCATAGGTAGTTTTTTTTAACTAAAGTTTGATTCCCTGTTATCTGTCTACTTTATTTACAATATCATGAATTTTTGAATGAATAATTTCCCCATAATTACTTTCAGTGCATACTAATTACATCTGCTTGTAAATAATCTTGCTTTTTGTACATTTTGTAAAGGTTGATATGTATAGAGGCTTATTCTATATGGAGATGCATTGTGTCTCATCACATTTTTATGGCAGTGCGTATTGATTAAACAATAATTGTACTGCGTTACTGAAGCTTTCTTTAAATGTATTGTCAAACAAACTTTTTTCCAGGTCTCCTACACAGCAGTTTTGTTGGATTTATTGACATGCCCGCCTTTTGGATATGATTTCTGGAAATCATACTGCATAGGGATTTGTTTTTCAATTAAAATGACCTATACTGGCCCTAAACCTTCCACTTATACATAAAGACTACAGTACGCAGATGTTTATTGTACACATTGCATGTTTTACAGAATTCGCATTTTCTGGTTCTAAAGTTGAGTATAATTATGTAAATTCTATTGTAGTGTAATGTTTATATCAAAAGGGATTTTAAACAAAAAATTTTAATTAAAATATTTTAATTAATCAAGTGTTTCTGAGGTTTTTTTTTATCTAGCATAATAAAAAATTCATACTATGTGATTTTGAGTAGTTTTGGGTCTATTCAGAGTACTTGTTTATGCTGTAATTTTTTTTATTTTTGTTTTATTTCTTATGCTTGTGTAAATGTTTAAAAAACAAAACTACGAAACATAAAAGAGAGAGAAAAAAAATACAGAAAAAAGAAGCAAAACAAAATAATAGAAAATGACTACAGACATATTAGTACAGAAATATGATTTCAAACCATATATAGTCCTAGAATGCTATAGAAGTTGTATAAATCAAATGGGGCATTTGTTTCAAGATCATCCAGATTTCTGGAAGTTTCTCTGGTCAAACTCTGCTGACCTAGAGTGTGTGAGGATTTGCTTGTTTCCACTTACTAAAGAGCTATTTTCTATGGATCTTATTAAATGAGTGGGGGAGAAAATTTTGCATGAAAGGGCATGAATGTTAGGAAAATCAAAGTGATGAAGTAGGATAACAAGGAGTCATATGTGTAATAGATGAGAAAGTGTTTCTAGTGCAAATATCATAACTTATACAGTCTATTGGCCGTATAATAGATTATATGCTGTACTTGAAAGAGATAGTAATGCCTGGTACGTAAAAGTTTGTATTATAAGGTTTATCCTGCTGAGTAAAAGAAGGGTACTCTCATTGCTGAGAAATGTTTTATACAAACATATGGGGGGTTCAGTACCTCTTTGGCCAGAAATGTAATGGTGGCACTGTTACAACAGCAGTATTTGGATAACTATGGGGAGTTAACCATGAATCTAAATAGGCTGTTGTAACAACAGCAGAACTGTAAAACTTCAGACTATGGATGAAATTATATGAAGTAACTTGGAAGCAGTGATGATGATGACGACTTATAGGATGATTGTGTATTTTTGGACATCTTTGCTTGTACAGAGTCAGACATTTTAATTGCTTTCTCAAACAGTGTTTAGACAGGCACAGTGCTCCCTTCCAGTTGTAGAACTGATTGAATGCGATGCTTTGCCTTGGCCCTCAACAAAATACTCTATCTAGTCTAGTACGAGTCTGCCTGAGTCTGCCCCAGTCATAGCTCACATCAGACTCCCTGTCACCTGTCAATTGT
This sequence comes from Rhinophrynus dorsalis, assembly GCA_037306005.1. Lineage (NCBI taxonomy): Eukaryota > Metazoa > Chordata > Amphibia > Anura > Rhinophrynidae > Rhinophrynus > Rhinophrynus dorsalis. Next base: position 338,375,116 of record CM074720.1, on the reverse strand, counting down.
GTTTTTATTTTACACACACGTCTGCATGGTGGGCCTTACAATCTGACTCCCGTATAGTTACTCAGATGCTGTAGACAATACTAGCACAATATATCCATCCCTATTCTGCTCCATTAAGCTATGCACAACTCTTTGTTCACAGGGGATGGATGTTATCATGGCCGAAGGAATGGCAGATGCACCTTTAATTCACACCAGAAATATGACACATCCATGGAAATGCTGCTGCATGGCTTAGATACTGTAGCAGCTATGTGGTTGGGGTATTGTAGCAGGCAATAACAGGGCTGTGTATGCTCCAAAAGGGACTGACAGCACGGACATCACTATGGCGAGATGTCCGTGCTTCCTGCTACCGTGAGCCTCCGAAAAACTGGAATATCTTTGAAACCAGGTAATATTTTTGGCGACTAGCGCTACTAAGCAGCTAGTCGCCAGATGAAGAATTGATTAATGTGAACTTATTGCGGGGTGGTAGTTCCCCTTTAACAATATTCTGCCCTCTGATTTTGATCTCCTGGAGGTATATGCATGTTTGAGATTCTATGACACCTGCTCAAAGCATTGGCACAAGCTACAAGTACTCAGGGCAACTGAAACTCCTGTGCTCTACTTGCCTTCTAGGATCATTTTGTGTTTGTATTCCTATCTTTTATGCTTCTATTTCTAGTTTATCTTGTCTCCTCTCAGAGGCGTCCATTCAAATGATCCCAATAAAAAAACCAGTAGGGAAAAAGCGGCTAATGGACTGTTGACAAAATGTGCTAACGGAGCCATTCACTTGCCCTACCTACTGATACCACATGAACGTTGGCCACAAACTTGTGGCCAAACATCCATAGAGTGTTTTAAGTTCCCCAAACCCATGCTAAAGGAAAAGAGCTAATGATAGGTGCTTGACAACTGTCAAGCACAGAGTGTGAGCTCAACACACGGTCCCCCTCCCACACACAAACCCTACACTACCCCTAACAGTGAAGTGCAACAATACTAGCCCTAACACTAGCCTAACACCATATCTGTATAACACTTACCTGTCATCTGTCTTCTTTCTTCCTCTTTCTCTTCATCTTATCTTTTTCCTTGTTGCAAATATGTACCTGAAAAGAAAAAAAATTAAACATGAAATATGGTCCACAAACATATACTGGAAATGTGTGCAGTGGTTAACCCTTTGACTGCCAGAGGGATATGCAACGCATTGCAGAACAATGGCACTCAAAGGTTTAAATGAATGCATCCTTTCCACATCACAACAAAACAACATTCCCCCAAATGGAATAATATGTTTCAAAGTCCATTTTGCTTGAAAATAAATTTCCTTGAAAATAGAAAAATATAGGCTTATGCTAAATATATCTCATATGGTGTATTACAATACATAGATAGTTTGCAGGCTCCACCGCTGTCGGCCAGCAGTGGAGGCAGAAAGTCAAGTGGACGAACCCCCACACACACACACACAGACACTTGTTACCTTTTGGGTCGATGCCTGAGCCAGTGTGTGGGAAATTTGAACAGAGACTGGCTTTTATATGGCAAGTCTCTGTTCAAAATGGCTCCCAGACATCCATTGGTTGGGAAGCGTGCTTACGCACTTCCCAGCCAATCAACTCCTAGTGGGAGGATGACTTTTTTTTTCTTAGTGTAAAGCCAACATTTGAATTGGTTGGAGGATGATCATTTGACCTTTATTCATGTTGTGGTCCCTTCCAGTTTCACTATTTGGGAACTTATCCATCTGGTGAATGTTGCCATGGAAGTCCAGGAATGTGGAGAATCATATCATAATGTTGAATTATAATTCCAGGATATTATCCATGGCAGCATCAATCTCCCATCCCTTGTTTAGCTTATAGCTTTCAGACTAAGACAACAAGTGAAGGGGTATGGTGTCTCTTATACTGTTTAAGTGTGTTTGACTTGTTCTCTGTCCTATCAGGTGAAAGGGGAGGAGCTAACCCATCTAGTGAATGCTGTCATGATTAATGTCTATGGATAGGTAATTTTAGTCATTATGAGATAATTCTCCACAATAATCCTTAGTACATCAGTCACAGTGAGGAATAAAGAATGTTATGTATAAATGGAAAATATAATGGATAGGTTGCATCAAAGCTACAGATGTATGTACACATGTAGAACTGAGGTGATAAATCTGCTGTTCTCAACTAGGATGCTGGTGCACTTTGGTATTTGCTGAGCACTAGCTTGGTGTACCATAGTTTTATAATTAATGCTTTGACAAAAATTAGAATTTTGATTTTCAAATCTATGTTTATGAAATTTGTTATGCGCAACAAACAAATCTTTATAATTCTCTTTGTGAAACATAAGTATAAATATAGATTGTATTTGTACCCTTTATTTGTCTTTGGCAAATTTGGGTGTACCCTGAGAATTCCAGACAGCAGGTTATGGTTGACCCAAGCAAAAAAAAACAAAAAAACTCTGAGGTAGCAAATATAAATACTTTGGAAACACAAAACAATTGGAAAAGGGTACAAGAGTTTATAGAAATGGGAAGGGGAAAATGGAGTTAAAAGAGCACTGAAATTCTAAATGTCTATAATGTGCGTTTACTACTTTCCCAGTCACGTTGTGCACAACAGGCACTAGAAATGTGTACATCAATTTATAAGTACTTTATACAATGCTTACAGGAAATATGTTTCACATGAACTTCAATATTAACATTTTCCTAAAAAATGTTGCTAGCTTCACAGGTGTCAAAACACACAAATAAAACCCCTTGGGTGCTAGTGACAAGGCAAAGAAACACATTGGAGACCTGTATCCCATCCAAGGGGTTAAAGCAGAATTTCTGCAAACTTCATTTTCTATTTAGACATTGCCCTGGGTTTAGGAATGTCTGCACTTTGAATGCTACGATAGCAACTTTTCCTCAGGAAAAACATCTGTGATAGACTCATTAAAAATATCATTTCCAATAAGTGAAGGCTGAAGAAAACAAACAAATCATTTACAGTGAGAAACAACTGGCAAAGAGAAAGGCATCTCATGCTGTTCGTAATAGGCTGTGTTATAGCCATTTCTAATACCCTTCAGTGTATGAGATGAGAAGAAACTTGCCTTCATTCACAGTTATAAATGGCCCACAACAATGTGCTTTGTTTATCATACTGGAATAGACTGTCACTTTTGAAGACTGCTTTACAATAAAAGTCTTATCTGTTTTTTTCTTTTATTTTCTACCTTCAGATTCTGACTTTCTAACCCTTGAGGAAACTCATCCTATGATTGTGGACACTGTGCTATATTAGAATACTAATGTAAAAGCCCGTGTATACGGGCCAGGGTCCGGGTGATGTTAGCCCTTTGAGTGCCGGAGGGGTACACAATGCATTGCGTGCAATGTGTTGCATACCCCTCTGGCACTCAAAGGGTTAAGTGGCAGGTTCTGCTCTGCGTACTGCCGCCACCTAACTGGCGGCATACCGTATGCAGTCCTGCGCTGTATCGTCTGCCTGAATGCTCTGTGCATTCCGGCAGTCTCTGTTGAGCATGACTGCATCGGACAAACATTCTAGCATTTTATTATATAGATGCGTGCAAGTAGTACTATGTTAAATAGAACCAGGAACATAACATTTTCTAAACAATTATATCCACTGAAGTTAATCTTTTGAGGGATTAAATACATTAAATTACTTACATTAATTGACAAAGAATAGCTTCCATTATTTTTCCAATGCAAATGTGGCCATTAATGCTGTATCATTGTTAAATAACCAAGGTAAAACTATCCCAGTGGAGCCATATAAATATATATAATGCAGTTTAAACTGTGTACATTTACAGACAATAAGTAATGACTTAATTTATAGATGTGTAATATATTTTTACCTCAGGACAGCACCTTATTCACTTTGCTAGAATTGTAACCTGTTCTATCTAAAAGGAACAACCAAGAGCAAGGCAGAAGAAGCATAAAATCTAAATATATTTTTCATTTGGTTGACTTTTATTTATTAATTTTATGATTAAATAACATCTGAGAAAAAATAATTGCATTATTTAAGTGCAGTTATACATATATAATATAGTCTGGTTCAATATATTGGGCTAAATTCAAGAAAGAAAAGATTAGCAGTTCTGGAACAAGCCAACTGCACCATAGGAGAGAAGTAAAAACTGAGTTCTGATTGATTTAAATAGGCTTTTATAGAAACATAGAATTTAACATCAGATAAGAATCAATTGGCATATCTAAATGCCCACACGCAGGACTCTGATGCATTATAATGTAATGTGTTGAATCAATTTACAGTTTTATTTGTCCCCTACAGAGAAGTTGGTTTGCCCCAAAATTGTTCATCTTTTCTTTCTTGAATACATCCCTATATATTGAACCAGAATACGTTATATATGTATAACCACTTAAATATTACAATTATTTTTTCTCAGACTTTTTTTAATCATAAAATCATTAAATAAAAGGAAACCAAAGGAAAATGTATTTAGACTTTATATTTCTTCTATCTTGCTCTTAATTATTGGTTTTTGATAGACCAGCTTATAATTCTAGCAAAATGAATAAGATGCTGTCCTGAGGTAAAAATATATTACACTTCTATAAATTAACTCATTACTCATTATCAGTAAACAGAAGCAAACATTTATCAACTGTACTTGGTGGAGACAGGGACTCCCTAATACTAACCCTTTAACCCACTGGTGGAGAGGGCTTTTTTCACTACAAAAAAAACTTTGTTTGGAGATGCATTTTCTCCCTCTGTCCTGAATAAATAACCAGTAAGGTTATGAAATGCGTTGACTAATATATGCAACTATTTAGTTGTTTTTATAATTCATTTTGTATTGCTATTTAGCTCTTTTGAATAAACAAGTGTTATTTTACATACTTTATTGTGCTATTGATATAATTACCTCAGTAAGAGTTTTTACGCATGTGATATAATTGGAGTGGGTACATTGATTTTATCCTGTACTGTCTGAGAGAGACATGCAGAATCCATTAGACCGAGTGGGTATGGTTCACAGAATTATCCCCATAAGTCTTCACCCCGAGTGTGGCACTATTCCACTTGGGATAGCAACGTTGTGAGTACATAATTTTCTCCATTAATTTCGGATACAATTGGGATACCTTATAGTCGACTGTGTGAGGACAGTCTATGTATTCCTCACATGCGTCTCCAACTTGTCTGGCTGGCGTGTCAGCCAAGTGGTAATTTCAAAAGTGAGTGCTTGTATTTATTCAATGTAAAGTGTCCTACGGTCTTAAACAATTTTCGAAAGATTTCCATTTTGATACATTGGAGTTTACTTTATATTTGGGGTTTTTATTATACAGATCAAACTATATGTTTATTTTCTGTCTTTTTTTTTATGTAACCATGAATTCAAATCTTGGAGACACCAAGCTCGAATATATATTGAATAGTCCCTTTATTGCTGTTATAACTTGGGTTTTATGAGTATAATATTTACACTATATATATGTATTGCAGAATATTGTTGACCCTATGCATTTTGGGAAATATATTGCATATTTTCCAAATATATTGATCACTCTATTCCGTATTTTGTTGATCTGCATTGCAATATTAAATGAATATGGAATGTTAATTTTTGAGATAAATTGATTGTGTATATTGATCCTAGTTTCAAAGTTTGCTTGAGTGGAATATCAATATAAGATGAGGTAGTATATGACCAATTTCATATATATATATACATATACAGTGGTATAAATTGTTTATATTTATGCATAACGATTGTCTTCTATATATTGGAATATTAGCGTTTTTCCACAATTTGATTTATATCACATCATTAAATTTAAATATGTGATAATTCACACAATAATTCATATACCACATATATAATTTATTATTTGGTATTATTAATTGGAGCATGTCTTATTTACTTTATAGTAAAAACAATTTTGGCCTTTTTAGTATGCCTTTGTTCAACCATATTTTTCCTCTGATTCTTAGTCGAACCACACAAATTACATACTAGTTTTTGTATGCATAAGTAGTTTTTCATGTGATAATTTGTGCTTAATTGGTTCATTTTTAACAGGGAGGGGATAAAAGGTATGAAGTTTATTCATATCTATCGGGTCTCTTTTTATGGGGTACTGTCCCTCTGAGATGAAAATCCCCATGTCCCTCTTTCCCTCCCAATAAAATTCACATGAATGTTTTTTAAACTTCAGTATATATGTGTTTATAAATCATAAAATACTTGCTCTAAATATTTTATATAGTAATACAAAGAGGTGGCAATAGGTCATCAAGTGATCTACCCCTAGTTCTTCACCCAGCACCACCAATATAAATCAAAATGTCCCCCTCTTTGGCCATTTTCTCCTGTTGGGACTTTTGTGTTCTATGAGTAAGCGAGGCAGAGAATAGTATACAATGTGTACTTACAATGTATATTTACATTACCTATGACATTTACATATGCAAAAATGAGAAAAACAGAACAGGGGAGCCCAAACCACAAGAGAGCTACAGGACAGGGGAAGTGATGCCAGCAGATGAGAGACCTCTTATGCTATTCCCATGTTGTTATATTGAAACAGAATATGCTTACACTTCATCCTGTAGTCACAGAGCTCATTCATCACAGGAACACCAAGTGTGTTTTCAGCCCCAATACTTCCTACCTCCTACCAATCAGCCAAGAACCTGCACATCATGATATACCCAAATTTGCCTTTAACTTGTCATGATTTACTCACCACTGCTGTACTGGCTGGACACATTCTGGGAGCCTCATATTTTCCATTATTACATGTGTCTGGTATCGCTGGGCACAAATTTGCTCCTCCTCCCTTCTTCATTATCAATCTGCCCCTACGCCTGCCGTGCTAACAAAGCATTGTGTCAGTCCTTGCCTTGATGTTGCCATTAAATTCTTGGATCCTGTTGCTGACTTCAGCTTATTATTCGACCCTGCTTCAGCCTGCCGATTGTGTCTCTTGTCCATTCCTGTTACCGACTACAGCCTGTTATAAGACCTTGGTTCAGACTGGTGACTTGCACTAATTCTGATCTCTGTTGCTGTCTTCTGCTGCATCCAGCCCTGCCTCTGCCTTCTGTTCTTGTATTCTCATCTGCTACAGTCTACTCAGCTTCTGCTAGTCCAGTCTCCTGCCTTACCTTCCTGATAGGTGTTCTCATTATTTCCTAGTTATCTTGGGTTTTATATTGGAGTTTCCTAGTTGTTCTTCCTGTGGTTATTAGGTTATAGTCTAACCATGGTTGTTTAGCCTGGTTCACCTTCGGCTCCACAGAAGGGTGCTATCTAGTTTTGCAGCCAACACCTTTATATGGCCTAGGCAACAGCACATTCTTCCATGGTAATCCTTCATATCCTAGCCACAATCCCCAGCTTCACCCCCTAGGTCCTAGCCTTAATAATTAATAATCCTTGTTGATATTGTTTCCCCTTTGTAACGGTTTTTAGGACTCTCAGACCAGTAAGTGAAAATAAAACACACTTTATTTAAAGTAAATAATGCTCAAGTTCGCCCTCTAGTGGAGGTAGGTAATACACAGTAAACTGAGATATTACAAAAGTAATAGCACAATAGATATACATGCAAGACAGTATGCAATAGGATGATATGAACCCCCAAGGGGTTAATGTCTAGATGACAGTCCGTCTCAGATGTGGAGGTTTGACACGCCCTGGATGTTAAAAGGCTGTGCTGGATAGACAAAGTTCATCAAGTACTGAAGACCGAACCGCCTTGCCAAGGTGTCTGGATATTAAGCAGAATAGGAATCAACTTAGCCCCCACGGGCGTAGTTACTGGAACTGCTTTGGTTTGTGCAAGTGCAAATAGCCCCCACGGGCGTAACGGGAACCGTCCGGCAATGCAAGAGCTAACAGCCTCCTCAAGCTTAGTCGAATGCTGGAATGTGAATGCAAGAGCCACTAGCCCCCTCGGGCGTAGTACCGGATAAGCCAACACTGAAGCCTTACTGCCACCACTCTATACGGATATCGCCGGTAACCGACACCGGAGAGCCTTAGGCGCCCAAACGACCCAAACAACGTGACTACTCTGCAATGGAGGACTAGAGTTGCCGACGGTGAGTGGCCAACTCAGCAGCAGTATCACGGATATCGAGGCTCGTACTGGAGATAGAGAGAGTGAAATCGAGGCAGCACTGCAAGAGTTAAAAAGCACGTTTACTCGAGGCTTCAGCGCTACTGGAAGGCTCTGCACTGAGAGGAAAGCACACAGATTCACACACAGCTCTGCACAGGTAGCGAGGCACAGCACTAGTCGTGGGTAACACCAGGCAAGGCAGTCACACTGAAGCGGGCAACAGAGACTGATAATGTCGCGGTGGCGACATCTGGAACGCAGGTCACTGGAACAAGCTGGAAGTCGATCTTTGGAGCAGGAAGTCAGCCGGGCCGGGTCGGAGCACATAGGAGGCAGTCATACAAGCCGGGTCATACACAAGCAGGAACAATGGAGAATAGTCAGGACAAGCCGAATCGGACACAGGAACTCAGAATACAGGAACACAGCAACAGCACTACTGGCTCAGGAACACCACGAAAGGGCATCTGACAGATGTGATAGCCAGGTATAAAAAGGTCATCAGGAGGCGGGTCAAACCCAGTCAGCAAATCAGTGACAGCCACAACTGAGAGTGACAGGAATCACAGGCACTGTGATACCCTTTCATATTTTATGTGGGGTTGTTTCATGCCAGCATTCAGATTACTGTGTCATTCTCTCAGATTGCAGTGACAGAACTTTAGAGAGTTGACAGAGTCAGAATTCAAGTTCATCAACATTAGTCACCAGCAGGCCATGCCACAGTCATCTGAAATTGTATACAATGAAGAAATAATCCAAGACCTGTGAGTAAGGATGGGCAAAACATTTCTCCTCAAGACCAAAACAGGCAAAAAATTATAACCTTCTATCATGTGTGGAAACTTTTTTGTGAAAAGTGCCAATTTTCTGCTTTTTCCTCCTTGACCATTGAATTGAAATTAATAGTAAGAATAAATTGCTCCCCACTAATCATTTGGAAAGGTTCTCTTTTCCCACTGAGATAGTATAAAAAGGGTGTCTGATTTCCTCAGCTTGTCACTCTGTGTTTTTGAGACAGAGAGATAGAAAGCAGCACAATTTTGGAGATAGAGAAGATAGGTAAAGAAGGTGAAGTTGGAGATTAGTTAGGGAATCTGTTGGGCTTGAGATTTGTTCTTTGTGTATGGTGGCTCTTGGAGGGGTGTAAAATGAGATTTACCCAAAAAACTCAAAAATGTTTTTTGACAGAGACAAGCATATTATCCAAGTTCCTTTCTTAGCTGGCTGAGCCTCTGTTACTGACTGATAGAATAATTTGCAGACTAACACCCAAGAGACAGACACGAAGAACTGTTAATGACTTCTATAACAGCTACAACAAGCGGGGCCAGCATATTATTGACTAAGGTCTATCCTTATCCTGTGCTATACAAAGTGACACTGGCAGAGTGAGAGAAAGCAGCTGCTGAAATACTAGCTACAGGCAGATAGTTAGGCAAATAGGGGAGAAGTAGTTGCACTTGCAAGGAGTGTCGGTGTTAATTTTTCTGTAGACAGTGACAGATAGGGACAGTTAATAAAAATAAAAGTTTTTGAATAATAGATAATAGGGACTGGCAGGGATCCTGGCATGATATGTTACTGGGGCCAACTGTGACAAATAATAAAGACAGAGACTTATATGATACAGTATTTTGTGAAGGGCAAGACATCACACATAAACTGTTCTCCTGTACACTTGACTGTTAAAATCCACACTACTTGGAGTAGGGAAAGGAGTAGGAGTACTGTAAGGTGTGGTGCATGTTAGTAAAATGGTGTTCCAAAAACTGACTACAAACATGATTGCTGCAGTATGTGATGATGATATCACGGTGCCCGTGATTGCTGCCTTTACATGTCAGTTACCTGTAGGGGGCTCTCCATTGGCTGCTTGCCTTCAGCCCGCCCTGCATTGCCTATTTAGACTGATCTTGGGCACCCTTTGGTTGCCCTTTCATGTTGTCTCTATGCTGTTTGCACCTGCATTGAGTTCCTGAGCTTCCTGGGCCTTGTTGCTGTTTCTGCTTGCTTGTGGTCATCTAGTTCCTGCTTCCTAGTCTCCTGGTTCCTGCATCCATTCCTGATCCGGTTGGAGTTGCTGTACCTGTTGCTGTTTCCTGCTACCGTTCCAGATCCGGTTGACCATCTGCAGAGCTGTACCTCGTCATCCTTGGCTGGGTTCCTGTTGTATCATCTACCGGGTGCCTGTCTTATCCTGTGGACTGGGCGACGTTTTCATTCACTTGCTGGTTATTCCAGTACGCGGGTACTGGTTCGCACCACTAAACCGGCTGCGGTTGCACCGGTAGAGTCATTGATTATTCCAGTACGCGGGTACTGGTTCGCTCCACTGTAACCAGCTGCTGTTGCACCGGTAGAGTCACTGGTTATTCCGGTAGCGGGTACTGGTTCGCTCCACTGTAACCGGCTGCTGATGCACCAGTAGAATCACTGCTTACTCCAGTACGCGAGTACTGGTTCGCTCCACTGTAACCGGCTGCTGTTGCACCAGTAGAGTCATTATTTATCCCGGTACGCGAGTACTGGTATGCTCCACTTATTGGAGGCTGTTCAGTCCTAGACAGCCCGATAGATTGAAGGTTTCCACCAGTACGCGGGTACTGGTTCGCTCCCTGTTTAAACCGGTAGCTAATTGCACTATCTAACAGTATCTAACAGTGTGACTGTGGTACGCTGCTTGTATTCGTTCCATTCATGTGTGGCTGGTAGTCTACTCCGTCTGTATATCCAGTGGCCTTGCTTGTCATCTTAGGTGACTGGTGTCTCCACCTAGCTAGTCACCTCGGCCACCTGTGCTGCCACCATTGTCAGCAGCCTAGGCTGCCTTGCCCGGTATTGGTAAGGCCGGTAGAACCTGATCGTTTCTATTCCTCCTTGGGTTGCCTTACCCGGTATTGGCAAGGCCGGTAAAGCCTCATTACTCGCAGTCTCAGTTCTTGGCTGCCTTGCCCGGTATATTGGCAGGGCCGGTAAAGCCTTCACTATCCGTGGTACCTGTCTCCAGGCTGCCTTGCCCGGTATATTGGCAAGGCCGGTAGAACCTGTTACCATCTTGTGCCAACTAAGGTTGCCTTACCTGGTATTGGCAGGGCCGGTAGTGCCTGTATCTCATCCCATGTATCAGTACTATGCTACTATGTAATTCGCTCTATATATATATTGTATGTGTATGCTACCCAATAGGGTTTTCTTTAACTTTTCAATAAAGTTGTGTTTTTACCTAACTCTGTGTCTGAGAGTCATAACCATGACAGATGATTAGTGATGGGCAAATTGTTTGCCTCAAACTGAAATCATCGAATAATGGCATTTCCCCTTTGGTGAATAATTTCCTGTGAAAAGTGCAGTTTTTCAGCTTTTTTCTCCTAGCTCATTCCATTGAATTCAATGGATACATTGAATTTACACACAACACATAACAAATATTATTTTATTTCCCAAAGGCAAAGTATAAAAGGGGCATGAGGATGCCTATGTTGGTGGGGTGTGGAGAAAGAATCAGTTGAACAGGGAATGTTTTTTGCAGGGGTTTGTTTACTGAGATTGGGGGGGGGCAGTTCATAAAAAAAAGTCCTAAATATAATTAAAAAACCCCATAAGACATGGTATAAAGGGATCTAAGGAGGGTGCCTGTATTGGTGGGTGGAGTCTGGGGAATGAATCAGTTGAATAGGGAATTTGTTTTCTGGGGGGTTCTTGACTGGTATTGGGGGGACAATAAAAAAAAAATAAGAAATTTGTACGTAAAGTGATAGAGACAGGAACCCCCTGACATAAGCTGCCACTGGGGTAGACTGATACTTGACGTGATAGAGTATTTTGTAGAGGATGATTTGTTAGATATGTTGTTAGAGGCCCAAGCCCTGAGGAAACATTGATTTGAAGGACTTAGACTTATTAGCGGCACAAGCCCTGAAGAAACATTGATTTGGAGGACTTAGGCTTTTTTGGCACAAGCCCTAAGGAAACATTGATTTGGAGGACTTAGGCTTGATAGAAACAAACTCCTAAAAATTGTTTTAATTTTTTTTGTAGGACTATGTTTTTTATTATTATTTTTATTATTTTTTTAAAGCACAAGCCCTGATAAAAAAATTCCCTACTGGCCTAATGCCAGCAGGTCATGTCCTGTTGGCTAATGGCCACAGGCCATTGTCAAATGCCTTGATGTAGATGCAGAATTTGCGGTTGCTGTTCTTGCTGCTGATGCTGCTGTGTTGCTTAAGCATCAGGATGATTAGGTAGCTGAAAGGGAATGGGATCAACAACAGCAGTAACATGGATGATGAAGGTTCTACTTGCCACAACTAACTCCAGTGATGCCTCTGAGGCAGTAGCAGCACAATACGTAGACCCCAGTATATGTTGAGAAAAGAAGAAGTTGGCCAATAATTCTTCTCCACCTGCCCCTCCTCCAAAATCATGGGTGTGTTGTTATTAGAATAGAAATATTTTTCTGTGAGAGCAGTAACTGTGCCTCCCATCAGCAACTGCAATGTGCACAGTGTTTGTGGTAAATAACACCTGGGGGCACACCATTTTAGCATATTCTGTGTATGTAATCTTCTCAGTTGCCTCTCGATTCCCTGTTTGCGATTCTCCACCACCACACTGGCATGATTGTTCAGTGCACCACACAGTGTGCAATGGGTAGAGATGAACTGCCACATCCTAACATCAACAGAGTGGCTATCATTTGGCGGGGGAGGTAACGATGGACGAGGTGGATTGCAGCAGATGTCATTACCATAGAAGGTGATGACGAGCTAGTTGTTTCCCTCATCATGGAACTTCCATTCTCTGCCTGGGTTGCTCTATTCTTCCTCCTGTTTGATCTCCACCTCGCCTCATGTTGCCTTTCTGGAGAGTTATGGGGTACAGCAACAGCGGTGCTTGATTTCTGTGGTGGGTGTTTGGCTTTAACATGTTCAACATAAATGTCATGGTGTCTGTGTTTCATGTGTGTTATCAGGGCAGTTGTGCCAAGTTGTGTTCCTTCCTTTCCTCTTCTCACTGACTTGTCACAAATTGTGCACAGTGCCATTGGTGATGACTGCACTGTGCCTGCCCAAAGCGAAAAATAGTCACACACCCATGACTTCAGGGGATAGGGATAGGGAACAGGTGGAGAAGAATGGTCTCTTTCTTCTTCCCCTACACATTCCTCTTCACTGTCTGGGGCAGATAATAATGTTGCTTCTACTGCCTCAGCACTTCAACTAGTATAAGGAGTATTGCTGCAGCTGGAAAGTGGAATCTGTCCTAGTCCCGCATCACTTTTTGACCCATTCCCACTGTGTCCACTGTGGTCTGTGGCACACCAGCCTGCTCCTCAGCATCCTGCTGCCCCTGCAACTCAGCAGCAAGTATTAGAGCAGTTGCAAATTCCAAAAGCTCACTGCTGGTGGTGGTGATGCCCATCCTCATCCCTGTCTCCCATTCCTTCTTAGTTTCTGCAAAAAAGCCATCAATATCTCTTCCACCCCAGCGTCTCCACCATCATCATACCCACCACCACTAGTCCCTACGTGCTACTTCTCTATTACAGACATTTCACTTCTGATTGGAGGAGGTGACGAACAGTTTGACAGAGGGTCTTCAAATATCACACTTACCATATCTTTGTCACATGAAGAAGGCAGACTGGCAGCAGAAGCAGGCAGGGGCAGGCAGCTGATCTGTGCTCCTCGTGGTGGTAGTGGTATTATTTCTGCCTCTGCTATCCACCACCAGTTCTGGCTTCTTCAGGATCATGTTCCACCTGGACATTGTCATGAAGGGAAAGGGACTCCCAGGGCCAGAGAAATGGTGTGGGCTCCCTTGACCACTAGTCTGGACGCTCTCAAATGCTTCCACTAACATAAGTCCCACCGGCTGCTTCACCATTACTGTTACTATTACTAACCCCAACCACATCAAGTTCAGCCCCAGAGTCTTCCTCTTCAAAGTCACTAGTAATATGAGGATATTGATTACCCCCTCCTTCACTCTTAACACTAACATGCTGCTGGACCTTCTTAGTAGTAATAGCACTGGCTGGACTGCTTGAGGATTGCTGGGGGCAACAGGTTCAGCACTGGCAGCAGGCACAGCACTGGTTGCAGCAGGGGCAGCATGTCTGGCAGCAGGCACAGTAGTAGAACTAGCACTGGCAGGACTGCTTGGGAATGGCAAGTGTGACTTAGGGTCCCCTGCTGCTACACTTGGCATCATCTTCTCCTTCCCCGCCTTTTGAATATTACAAGACACACTAGCAGCAGGTTTAGCACTTTTGGCAGCAGGTTCTGCACTGGTGGAAGAAGGGGCAGCACATCTGACAGCAGGCACGGTACTGGTGCGATCAAGTTTAGCATTGGCAGCAGGCACAGCACTGGTAACAGCAGAGGCAGCACTGGCAGGAGACACAACACTAGTGGAAACAGGGGCAGCACATTTGACAGCAGGCATAGCAATGGTGGTAGCAGAGGCAGCACATTTGACAGCAGGCACAGCAATGGTGGCAGCAGGGGCAGCACGTCTGGCAGCAGACACAGGCAGCTAACCCCCCCTGTTCTCACTACTACCTTTTTCTTCCTCCCTTGCCATTTATTTCCCCAAGATCCCTAGGGCTGATTAAGGGGGAATGGACAGCATTGGTCCTCTAGTGCTCACTTCCTCCCTCTCCTCAGATTCAGTGGACACATAAGGGTCCTTCCAGTTCCTCCTTTTATTATTTTTAAACTTTCTCATAGTGATAGCAGTCACTATGAGCCTCTCCTGCCTCAATATTACAAACAAATCACAGCAGAACAGCACAGCATGTCTACCGTGCTCTGTAGCTGCTTCTGTTGCGTTCCACTTCCTGGAATACATCAAGTTTTTATAGCAAAAAGGTGAACAACATGTAAATCAATGGGCGGAAACTTTCTAGCCGTTGAAAAAATGGTGAAGAATTTTGGCCAGTAGCCTCAAAATGCAAAGATTTTAATCACTGGTTTTAATGCTGATTTTACCACGAAAAAGTGGACAACAATATGGTTTTTGCGGAATTTCTCATGGGAACATGGTGAGTAGGGGTGGGCAAAAAGTGTGAAAAATTTCCTGCATGACTTTTTGTGAAAACGTGCCAATTTTTCACTTTTCTGGCGAAAAATTTCGCCTTTCCGTCTATGCAAAAATTTCCTCCTTTTTGCCTGTTTTCTGCCTATGTTAACACATTTTTTTTGCCTATTTTAACACATTTTTGCCTATATTTCGTATAGGTACTACATTTCCCACTGTAATATTACTTCTTCTGATGGCTGAAGTTTAGAAATAAGTGGCTGAATCAAAGTTGTGAGTCCTACAGCAACATAAAAAAATGTGTTAGCAAGCAGAATGCATTTGTCCTTTGCCCACAACACTAACTTCCTGCTTAAGTGACACTGGCACATATTCATGATGATGTCAAGTAATGAAAAAAATAAAGCACAACCTAGAATGTGGCAGATGTGTATTCTAGTGGTGGTGGTGGTGGTGGTGGGGGACTGGGATGGTGTGATTTGTGTATGTATTTTTACCATTGTCATACTCTATCCTCCTTCTCAGATTATTGACACACATTACGTATCGGTCATAGCAATGTTCCCAAGTGGGGTAGATGGTGGAAAACCTTCACATCCATCCTTCACCTCCTTATCTGTGCTGCTTTTAATATATTT
The DNA here is from genome assembly GCA_037306005.1 of Rhinophrynus dorsalis. NCBI lineage: Eukaryota > Metazoa > Chordata > Amphibia > Anura > Rhinophrynidae > Rhinophrynus > Rhinophrynus dorsalis. Next base: position 338,359,312 of record CM074720.1, on the reverse strand, counting down.
GTCCTGGTTTTGTCTGTCATGTATGGTATCTGCTACTACTATTACTGGAGCTAGATGATGTAATTCTACTATCAATACTACTAGGTGTCAAAGGTGCAGCACTTTCAGCAGCAACACCAGAGGTACTCATCAGAACTAACACTGTGGATGTTAACCTGTGTTGCTGTTGCTGGGTTCTCAAAACAGGTGTGTATGTGGCTGAGTGGGACTTGGACTTTGAAGAGGCGTTGATGCTGATGGTGACTGATAGGGTGACTCTGTGCTTTTTGACATCTGTACTTATCCAGGGTCAGACCTTCCAATGGCTTTTTCAAACTCTTTATAGACAGACACAGTGCTCCTTAAAAATGGTGGAAGATACAGCCTTTGACTTTCTGCTAACCTTATAGCTCTGTCATCATCCTCACTTTCAACTTCATCTGTATCTAAACAAGAGAAGGATGCTTGATGCAGATCTAGAATATATCCCTCATCATCAGTCATCATTAGGTCATCCTCAGCAGCATCAGCATCACTTGACAGTTCTTGCCTACTACTACCCTTATATTCCTCTAAGCTTTTCGAGGTCTCAAACAACTTTTTTTACTTTTACTGTAACAAAATTCGCTACAACTTTGAGGAGAGGTTTTTTGGTGCTTGGTTGTCTCACTGTCTGATGCAGCAGGCAGTTCAGCTGCTACACCTTCCTCTATTATGCAGTTGCAAGTATCTATATTTTTACTGGCACTGGTGGTGCTGGAACTAGTTTTGCTGGGACCTTGACAAACTAAATCCTCCATTGGAGTAGAGGGATCATCACCACTGATTGCACACGCTGCAGCAACCATTGCTGCAGTCAGTTTTTGAACTACTACTTTACTTTCACGTCCCTACACTGCTCCACCCCTCCCCCTTCCCCTTGTGCATTTGTAGGACATTACGTAACTACATTGTTTGTTTTTTTTACTGTACGGTACACAACACAACTGATGGAGCTGTATGATGCTTTGCCTAAGCCCTCAAAGAGGTGATTATTTCTTTATGTTAACCGCAGATCTTAGATACCTATACAAAAAGAAATAACTATTGTAAATCCAGGGTAACCCCTTAGTATTTCTTGGGACTATACCTGGATAACAATAGAAAGAGATCCGTTCAGTTCAAAAGTATGCCCATATATGTTTATTACCGGTTAAAAATTATAACTTTATTGTTTCAACTAAAAATCCTGATAGTGTATTTCCCTCCACAATGGAATTTTTAATGGGAATCTGTAAAATCAGTGAGCCAAATGGCCCACAAAGAAACGTGGTACAAGTATCAGGGATGTGGGAATATTAGCCTGTATATCAGTAAAGTAATTGTTGTACAAAGGAATATTAGAGGTGTCTGCTAACACTCTGATTGTATATCTGTAATAGCATGTACTCGAAACAAGTTCATATATTTATTGACTCAGTACACACTGCCCCCTCACAACGGATCTAATGACCTATAATTCCGTCAATGAGATTCCGTCTAGGTGCCATTATGTTATCAACACCTATAATTTAAAGCGTTATTGAAAGTATAGTGAACTTTGATTTAGTGACCACACATAGTAGAAACTTTATTTCATTTTCTATTTCAGAGCCACACAGTATCAAAGGTGAGTATATACACTATCTCTAGAGATCTATAGTGTTACCACTAAATTATCTACCTTCTTAGTTAAAAGCATTAGTTGTCTGTTCCTAATAACTGTCTGGAGATGAGCAGTCTTTTAAATCTATTAGTACGCTTACAGTTACTCCTAGCGTGAATCAAGATTGCAGCTGTGCCATTAACTAGTCAGAGCGTCCGATCCAGAGCACTGAGCGGGGCGGATCTCTAAATGTAAAAATCCGCTCGCGCAAACAGATTAAAAAACCAACATGTAGCTAGTTGTGAACCCTAGTAACAAGTTTCCAATCTACATTCCAGAACGAGACAGATCTTTCAATCAGAAGATCCGCTCTCTTGTGTTATACTGGTACTTCAGGCAAAGTCAAACGCTCAATAATGGCTGCCGCGTGTAGTATATACTGTCTCACTACCTCTTATTACACATACTGACTACCTGATTAGAATCATTTCCCACATAGTGTCCCCCTCAACACTGAATCGCCCAACGTGTTTTGCCCTGCGGCTTCATCAGGGGCAATGTTAAGTGCAGCACATTTAACCCCTACTAGCACTAGCACAATTGCATGATCTAGCCCCAGTAGTAATAGTAGTAATAGCCCCTCTTGTCTATGTCAGAAGTATGTGAGCAGGGGGAAAGCGGGATCTTGCCTAGGCACATCCTCTTTAAGACCCCCACCTGAAGCACAACCACAAGTCTGATTGGGGGACATACCATCAACATGTCAGCGTTTCTATGACTATCAGCAGTAGAAGCACCCCTGAAAGTTCCTGGAGCTCTAGTGCACATAGTAATAGTGCTCTATATTTATAAGTGATGCTTCATAGAGATAAAGTGTAGATCATGGAGGACAGGGATGTGGTTGGCTTGTTAATAACTTGATGGAAGCAATCTTACCAGATGCAGTGTGTGGATGACTACGGGTCCAATACAGAAGCAAGTATAGGGAATACAAGTATATAAACCACTGGGGGAGGTCTTCTGTAGATATCAGGGACCTCTAGTGCTGAGGAAGGTGTAGCAACTGAACTATATCCTGCATTAGAGTGAGACAAAAAAAAGCAAAAAAAAAACCACCTATCCTGAAAGTAGTAGCGAACTTTGTGAAAATAAAAGTAAAAAGAAATTGTTTGAGACATCTAAAAGCTTAGAGGAATATAAGAGTAGTGGGCAAGAAGTGGCAGGTGATGTTGATGCTGAGGATGACCTAATGATGACTGATGATGATGATGCCCATCTAGAATATATCCCTCCAGCATCTTCCTCTTTTTCACATACAGATGAAGTTGAGAGTGAGAGAGATGATGACATGGCCAGAAAGTTAGCAGAAAGGCAAAAGCGCAGTCTTCCACCACTGAAAAGGAGCACTATGCCTGTCTATAAACTGTTTGAGAAAACCACTGAAAAGTCTGACCCTGGACAAGCAAAGATGGCAAAAAGTACACAGTCACCCTGTCAATCATAATCAGCATAAGACTTAATCTGCAGCCATAGCATCACCCCCTCCTACTCTCCGGGTCCCGCTAACTGGCAATAACAGGTGAGCCACTAAGAGATCTGAAGCCTTTCTGGAAGTCCTTTCACTTGGAAAGGGGCTAGTATTACTTGGGGGAGTTGCCTCGTGTGTAAATAATTTCTAGGTGGGAGATGAATGTGCATCACTTATGTGTTTCCTAACAGTAGTTAGAATACAACTCCCATCATCCCCTGATTATGACGTTGGGAAATGCCCAGCAATTACCGTAGAGCCCTGTATTGCACACTCACGGAAAACGGTGATATTGCTATACTAAGACAATGCTGTGGACCCCTCTTCAGAATAGATGTCAAGCATTTTTTTAATTTCTCTCCTGTGTTGCAGTTTGTTCACAACAGAATGTCTCAATTTTTCTTTTTAACACATTACATCTATCACATTACAATCATTGATGTTTATTCTTGATGTAGTATGAAACACTACAATATATATACACATAGAGTTATCTGATATGAGGGGAAATCAGGATAGGAAAATGAGAGAGAGGAATTTGGGTTTTAAAAGGGACAGTAGGGTAGGAGGCTGGTACCAGAAAATGAAACCTTAATCTTTACCCATGTACTAACACAGAATGTGACATGTAGTTTGTCCATGTTCGAGTCGACCACTTATGTTGAGTAGGATGTGACAGGCATGGGTCTTCGATGTTCGAGCATATGCTATATTGAAGGACAGGCATGGGGTTTCGATGTTTGAACATATGCTATATTGAAGGACAGGCATGGGGTTTCGATGTTCGAACATGCTAAATTGAATGACAGGCATGGGTTCTCGATGTTCGATGTTTGCATTGTGACTGGCATCCCATGCTGGAGTAGAGGTGACATGCACAGACTGGCAATGTACGACAATGTCCGTTTTTGGGATGGATCTTTTTCTACATGCACACCCTGTCTGCAAAGAATGATAGCAGCGTGCACGGAGGCGCACTGCTATAATTTAACCCATGTTAAATTCGGCCGAATAATTCGGAATGGATCAGAATTTCGTCCGAATTGAATAGGCCCAGTCCGAAATTAGGATCATCCGAATTAGAAAAAAAAAATTCGTCCGAATTCGAATTTTACCGAAAATTTTGCCCGTGCACAAGTCTATTCTATACGCTTGGGCATTTCCAGACAGTTATCTGGTTGTGATTCAGTTCAGTCGCACTGCTTGAGCTTGTTAGCTGCACTACTGCTACTGGGACTGTTTATGCACCGGGCGTTGGCTAATCACCACCACAGAGACTGACTACCAGCTTGAGTATTAACCCTTACCTCTGTTTATGCTATATTCTACCTGCTCCTGCTATATTGAGCCTGTATATTACTCCTTACTGTAATACCGATTCTGGCCCTCAGGGGCGCTGTTCCTTATTTCATTTTAATAAAACTGTGTTTTATTTCTAACCCTGGTCTGAGTGTCAGAAAACCATAACACTTGTGCATGCAAAGTTTTGAGAGACAGTCCCACAAATCTGTAAATGTTTTAAGTAAGCTAGAGCAGGTGACAGAGGAATGGCTTGTACTCTGCTACTTAAAAGCTGGTTTTGTGTCTGCTGATAAAGGCTCCAACATAAACACTGTCTTGAGAATAGGTGAAATGGTGCATGTGCCCTCCTTTACCCATGTGCTAAATTTAGTTTCCTGGCAGAATTTGAAACCCTCAGAGAGATGCTTACCATTGCTTGCAAAATCTGTGCCCATTTGAGTGGCTCCTACAATGCACGCAATGCTCTATATTCCATAAAAGAGTCTAACAACCTGACCCATCTCCAGCTGAAAATGGAGGTTCCTACCAGGTGGAATTCCACACTGTACCTGCTAGAGCAGAATAAGGCCATTAGCAAGTACACCATGCAAAAGGGGAGCCTCTTTGTCACCTGGCCAGTGACAACTAATGTGCAATGTATGTGAGCTGCTGAAACCCTTTTAGGAGGCAGCCATGCTAGGGAGTCATATAGGGGCAGGAATCAGTGAAATTCTACTACTGATTATTGCAGAAAAAAATGAGGAGCATGGCTGAGGAATTTTACCATAATGACAACACAGATATGCACCATTTGATAAAGGACATGTTAACTAGCTTTGAACAAGATAGTGCAATAAGGATTGCATTCTTACCACTTTGCTGGTAAGAAAATTTCAGAATCTCTGTGAAATGACAATCAACAGTTTGTCATAGCATGGAGCCATGACGATCAGCAGCAACTCTCCGAGGAATCAAATTCTGTCAAGGAATAACGAGATATGCTTATTGATCCAGAGGAGGGTTGCATTGTGGAGGATGAGAGGGTGAAATCGAGGGTACAAAAAGCATCTAGACATCATAGTTAAAAAGAAGGCAGCAAAGCATTTCAACCAGCAGAAGCACCTACATCATCAATCAGAACATCCCATTCTGAAGACACGGCAATTCATGGGTCTCAGCAGGGTGGCAAAACTCCAACATTTGGGGTGGGGGTGGCACATCTCTTTGGGACTTGCTCCCTGACTATGGGTTGGTAACTGACACACAGGAGCACCATGTAGCTCCTAGAAGTGGTGACACTGCATGTGAGATGCTTTTTGCATACTTGCAGGATAACTAGTTTCTAGGCAGAAACAATGGTCCATGGACTACTGGAATGTACTGCAATGGAAACCTGTAGTTGTCCTCCAGCAAGCATTGAGTCTGAGCGGGTGTTCAGTGCAGCTAGTTATATTGTCAATGACTGCAGGACGCGACTATCAAGCAGCAATGTTGGTAGACTAACATTCTTAAAAATGAACCAACATATCATACAATCTGAGTATCAGGTAGCAAAAACCACACATGATGACAGAGAAAGCAAGGCCAGATGCATTAACAGCAGCACAGATGAGGAGGAAGAAGGATGTGGAGAAGTATTGCTACCATCTACAACACTTAAGACAACTCCATGACCAATAAGTAATGTGTATCAATAGGAAAATATCAATCAATCACACCATTCCAGTCCCCCCCCCCAACTACCATACACATCTGCCACATTTTAGGTTGTACTTTTTTTTTTTTTTAAATCAGGTGACATCATCATGAATGTTTGCCAGTGCCACTTAAGCAGTAAGTTAGTGTTGTGGACAATGGACAAAGGCACTCTGCGTGCTAACACATTTTTCAAGGTATATGTTACTGTAGAACTCACAGCTTTGACTTTCAGCTACTTATTTCTCCACTACAGCCCTCTGAAGAAGTAATATTGCAGTGGGAAATGTTGTAGCCATAGGAAATATAGGTGAAAAGTTTGTTTTACTAGGCGAAAAGGAGGAAAATTTTGCATTGTGAAAAGGATAAAACTTTCAGGAAAAAAAGATAATCGACCATTTTTCACAAAAAGTCATGCAGGAAATGTTTCTCACTTTTCGTCCAACCCTGCTAATTAGCATAAAGTGCTACACTGTGCCATCAACAAGTAAATGTTAATTTCTAAAAAAAAATTCAAATGGCTATTACAAAAGTAGCCAGTTTTTATTTCTCTTTAAAGTTCACTAAACTTTCCTTAAGGTGACAGGTGCACATTAGTAATCTCAAATCAGCAATAAAGCATACGGAAGTTGATCAAAATATTTTTTAGGGAAGTACTGCTAGGGAGAATGATGGGACTGTTAAAGTTTCCTCCTTTCAGAGAACATCACCTCTGAAAATTGTTCCACAGCAGCAAATGGGAAAATTTGAGTCCAATCATCATTTATCCCGCACCCCAAAGGATAACAGCAGCTACCCACTGAGGTCGAAGAAGATACTGAACAGACAACCCACCTGCACTATAGCTATAGTCACTATACAGAGGCCTGAATCTCAACTGAGAAGACCGAGAACAGCATATTTGAAGTCCAGCTGATGGTCAAGGTGGTCTATGATCGTCTAAAGGTTGAGGTGATAGAAACCCACCAGTATCAAGACAAACAGGAAGTCAGACAAGCCATATAAGGAATGGGCGGGGAATGCAGTACAAGGCAGCAGGCAAAGGAATGGTCAAATCAATGGAGCCAAAGTCGGTAATAGGATATCAGATGTGCTCGGCCCCAAATGACAGAACAGGAGGGAAGTTGTAGAAAGAGCGAGGTCAATACACAAGATAGCACTCAGGAACAAGACAGGAAACACAGGGTCACAACCTGGAATGTTTTGATTGTGCCCCACCCAAAAGCACGGAGGCTTTATAAAGTCTCAGAGCAACCACAAAACAAGGCGGGGAACCAGGACTTGGCTACCAAGGGAAAACAAACAGAAAATTAGACAAGGAATCACAAAAAACAAAGAAAAGGTGGAAGAACATGACACAGAGAGGCTAAAATGGTTACAGATATTGCTGGTGATAGTGAACATCTCTCTGAGGGTTTCAGCTTCTGTAAGACAGTTATTATTTTTGTTAATAATAAGGGGTTTTGTCATCCCTTCCCCCAGGTGCATAAGAACGCATCCCAGCCAATCCTTTTTGAACAGAGACTGGCCAGTCTCTGTTCAGAATTCCCTCATTCTTACTCGGGCAACAGTCCTAAAGGTATAGAGGAGGAGCTGTTTCACTAGGCATTCCTGCCTCCTCCAGCGGAGCCAGTGGAGACAGCTTAACCATTGGAAGGCCTTTCATTTATTAAAAAAGAAACAGGAATGGCAGTATATTATTTTTAACAGATATGCCAGACTGCATTTAACTCTTAGAGTGCCGGAGGGGGTACCCCTCCGACATTCAAAGGGTTAAGTCAGCCATTTCTTTGGGAAGTGACATTTTTTCCTTTTTTATTTTGAGATAAAACATGTTGCACATCCCTAATAACAAATAGTGAATTGATCTAGTACCTTTACATCTCAGTTTTTTTTTATTTTTTAACGTATATAGCTTGAATTTGCTCTTCATTATGTTGCCTATGATTTCAGTGTTTTGCAACAGCTTCAGTAGCAGTGCAACTGATTCATACTCCTGTTGGTAAGACAGCTCTTACATACCATACAGGTATGTAAATAATGAATGATTTGATTGGCCAAGTAAAATATCAAAGTAGATCATATGTTATATATATTACATATCTTAAGTTTTGCCTAATCTGACGGAGCAGGAGTAAGCTCTGTTTAGTTGGAAAGTGCAGTATTGTGCCAATTTTAATAAAGGACAAGGCCAGGTCTGCACCCTCACTCCAGAGTTTATAGACTAACAGATTATTGTAGACAGGGTTGTATATACTGCAAAATATTTCTTCCTTGATATCAATAATGTGTTATATCTACACTGAACTTGTGTGAACTATACTAGTCACTGTCACTTGCTCTGATAGGATTACATATGATAATGGATGGTATCCTGGAAAGAGGAGATGATTCACTGTAGCATATGACTTTCTGAAGGGGAAAGCAGGAAGACATATGGGTGGACTTCTCAGTCGGTCATGAGATTATGATCTCGGGGTGGGGAGGGAGCTGCCTATTGAATAACATGGAGAGAAAATAGGCTCTGTAGGGAATTTACAGTTGAATGGATAAGGTAAGCACTCTTTTTTTTCTATTGGCTGCTCAGGTACAACAATCAGTGAATTAATGTATGGGTTGCTCTACTAGTATTTTAAATAGGTAAGTGTACACTTACTTTTCTATTCTAATGTGATCATGCATATGTAATCCTTTTGTTCCTCAATGTATAAATAAGAGGGAGTACCTAATCTGGAATAGTGAAAGTTTGTTGCTGTTCACGTGCTACAAGTAATGCACCTAGGGATAGTAGTTGTCACTACTTCTACTGGCTACCTGCCTCTTAATTTCATCTGATGTACTCAGGCAGTTACACTGAAGAAGCAACAGAGGTTTTGCTCACTGTCAGAATTCACTCTCTGCATGGAGCTGTGTCCAGACAGCTACCTCCTGCCCTTACAAAGCTTGTTTCTGAGGACAGTACTCACTGAAGGGATAGAGAACCCAAACCTGTTCCAACATACTTGGGTTGTTCCAGTGGGAATGTCATCTGCCTAGGCAATGCTGGTCCTGTAAATGCTGAATGCAGCAGAGTCACTCCTTTCTTCTGCCTGATCCTCGTAATTTCATCCAGAACAAAGATCCCACTGTGGATTCCCTAATCAAGAGTAGGGTCATTCCATTCCATCAAAAAATAGTGTCAGTGGTGGGATCAGGCAGTGACCATAGGATGCAGAGGAACACCAGCCACAATGTTTGTGGCCAGTATAAGTGTACAAGAAACAAATGACAGTCTGAGAGAATATGCTACCAATGACATCATTGGAATGCAGTGGCATTCAGACAGGAGATAATGTTCTACAATTAGTGGATACATGAAATGGACTTTGCCATCTTCTTTAGCCTTGAATTAGCCAGCGAACATGCGATTGTGGAAGACTGCTTACCACCAGGGTCATACTTGGAACCACTGTTTATAGAGGTCCCTCTAGTATGATCACCTCTGCATCTGGCAATCCACTCTGTTCCAGAGAAGGTATAAGATGCTGGGTCTGGACCCCTGTGGAGAGTTGCCCTACCCACTGGATGACATGTCTCTTGGTGAGACGGAGCTAGACAGGGACAAATGTAAAGTAAACACTCTCTTCAGATATTAAAAAGAATAACTGATCAAACTGGAATAACCGATTTTGGAAAAAAACAAAATAAAACAGTGGGACTAAGAACTAACACCAGCTGAATAAGAGGGAAACCCTACTTACAAAAATACCCTATTACTACTCTTCTCATTTAATGTATTAGGCTGAAGTGCATCTAACAAATATATTTTCCGCTCTTTCTTCTTTGGGATTTATTTCCCATAGCTCCACCAAGTTTACCCACATTACATTTCTCTGGAATAAAACACTTACCCTGGTCTGAATCAATTCCATGATACTGAAGGAACTGTCATATAAACGTCAGTTTAACTTTAGGATTAAGCAAACTCCTGGTAGCGTTCTCAATATTGTTAAGGTGATCTTAAATTCACCTTTTAGCTTATCTTGGTAACATGGAAACATAGTTTAAATCACAAGGGCAGCAGGTAATAAAAATTGCATACTCCATTTTGCATTTTACCATTAGTTTGAGGAAATGTTTATGATCAAAATGATCTATTGTCTGTTTCACAAATTGAAATGCTTTACACTCAACATTTACATTTATAGAAGCTCTTAACTTCCAGAAAAGTTTGTTTTCATTTGTTTCAAAAATTTTTGTAATTTTGTAAATTTGGGGCACTCCTATAAGTCACACTTACCTAATAGTTACATAATTTCTCAAAATAGGGCAAATCTTATAAATAATTTTGTAAATGTCATAAGACTTTTTACAAAAAGGCATAATCATCGTTCTAGTTACAGGCTTATCAATTGTACATTTGTTCTTTAGTTTTAATTGAGTTGTCTGTTCTGTTAGAAAGTCTTTCAAATCTGCTTTAGGTACCAACATTTACTATCTTTTCCTCTCATTTTATATACATCAGTGCTCGGGCAGTTTCTCCATGAATATAGAAACTCTCCTGTTTCACAGGTTTGAGATGATTGCTGCTAAAATGAAAAGTGTCATTAGTGACCATTGCTTTTCAATGTAGATCACTGTTAGGTACCATTATCCTTATAGATAGGAATGTCCAATAATTGATTAATTGATATGGATTCATTATGCACCGGTAATCAACACAAGGCTGGTTACAGAGCTGTCAACTACTTTCTTGAACATAAAGTTTTTACACTATAATCTACGGAATTTGTTTTACAACTCTTAATTTGTCTTCACCCATAAGTTTTTGTTAGGAGGAGGAGGAGGAAAGAAAGTAGACTCTGTGGGGATCATTGGAACATGGAGTTAAATGGATAAAGTAGGCGCTCTTCCTACTTGCTCCTGAAGTATAACTGACAGGAGCTTAGGGAATGGGATGCTCCACTAGCATTTCAATGGGGTAAGGGACGTTTTAATCAAGACTTATGCTTGATTGCTTCTTCATTTCAAATGATTGATACAGGCAGCTACATTGTAGAAGCAAAAGAGATTTTGTTCACTGGTGAAATGCACTTGTTGCATGTAGCAGAGTCCAGCCATCTACTCCCTGCTCTCACCTGGCCTATCCCTGAGGGTTCTCCTCACAGGAGGAATAGAGTACTTGGATTGGACACTTGGATTGTTGCAATAGGGTGGGCATCTGCCTATGGAATGTTTTGATGCCTCGTGTTCCTGTAAGGGCTGATTGCAACTGAGCTGCACCATTTTTCTGCCTGATACTTGTGATTTTAATCATATGTCAAAGGACCCACAGTGAATTCCCTACTAAAGCTAGGGTCCCTTCCATCACAACAAACGTGACTTTTTTCCTTTTTAAATATTTTGCTATATTTTAAATTGTATGTAACTTTGCACTAGATAACCTTCATGTATTTTAAACACTTTTATTAAAATTAGTTTTGTGTATATAGGACAGGGGATACCATTAAGAGGCAAACTGTTTCACTTCAAAGGCTGCATATGTGGCCATCAAGTCCATGAAAGGACCTCATTTTATGGTTAAAACTGCTAAATGGGGTTGTCAAAAATACCTTGAAGATTGCACTAGCATGCAAGGTGTTAAAGTAGAGCAATGTAAATGTTAAGGGATGTATGTTTTAGGTCAAAAGAAAGGTTGGATCCTTTTTGGAATGAACATAAAAGTGTGTGCATGTTGTAGTGGTGGCAAATGATCTCCAATACCCACTGTAGTAGAGAAGAGACTGCAGGCCACAGGAGAAGCCTCTGTGGGCTGCCTGTTGTTTATGATTGATGTATACTGTGTAAATACATTTCTTAAAGCTTTGATAATAGAAGTATGGCTGCAGCAAAATAATTTTTGACTGACATTTTAACATGATATGCTGAACTCCCCAGTGAATTCAGTCTGCAATAACCATATTTAAATAGGGAACTAATATGGACACTGGAAAGCCAGGGTCAGATTTCCCTGTAATGCATAGCCAATCACATCTGTGTTGCCTTATGGAAGTCATGTCACAATTTTAATATCTTTCTGGTGCAGATCAGAGTAGAGTTTATGAAATTCAAATCTGCAGAATGCAGAGTTTCAAAATATGAAGGGAATTTAATAAATAAAAAATGTTATGTGATCCATAGTACTCATCATTGTCACTAGCAGCCAGCTGCCCCTTAACACTGTTAACACAAAACATTTTTGAATGCTAGAGAGGTCTTCATATTGGAGACCTATCAAGAATTCAAATGCTTCTTTTGAATATAGGGTCCTATGATAACCTTTGGTACTTGCCTTTTTTCCCCCAGTAGGAAATCTTTCCCAGAGTAAACTGTCAACTACAGAAACACATTTGTTATATACATTGGGAGGGTCATAATGAGCAATAGCAATAGGAGATTTGTAAATACTTCCACACCTTCCTTACAGTTAATGTTTGTGATGTGTTCTAATTAAACGGCAGATAGAAACAATAATACAGAATTAATGCTCCTTAGAGTATACATTGTTTAACATACAAACACAATCTTGAAGACCAACGCTGTATATAATGGGTTAATTTTGTTATGAGCATTGACAACATTTTTGAGAACTACCATGTGATGTTCCTCTGCCCTTTTCTAAATCAATATTGAAAATGCACAAATAACTCTGGTACTTATACAACATATTTTATGCCTTTTGTTGAAAATTTGCTTTTTGAAAATGGTTTCCATAGAAACTAAATAATAAAAGCTTTCACTGCAATTCACTTTCCAGAAGGGACCCAGAGGGTCTTAGGGTGTTCAATAATAAATGTTGGAGTATTTTGCTTAACCTTGTAGACATCAAAAACTGTAAAAAATATATTTTTATTTTAAATATGTTTTGTTAACCTGAAGATTGGCGTTTCCCTTTACATCCATTATTCCTACTTCAGAATTACTTCCTTTAATATGTATTACTTCTGAAATCCACTTGATGGCAGCAAAGAACAAGCTAACACTATTATCACAAGAAAATATTGAAGTTTATTGGTGTTGGAAGCCTAACAAACTTGCACTCACTTACACAGTGCTTTCCATTCCACCTGCATTACAAAAGTAAAATTACTCTCAGGCAATTATTCGTTTTGGAACATTTCAAGCACATTCTCTGTATGATGCTGAATTTGAGTAATCGCTATTATGTTTGGTCAGGAGCTTGAATCTTCAAACACTAAGGCCTTATATATAAAATAAAAGTGGAGAAAATCTAGGTCATACCAACTGCACTGTAAACGGTAAATACAGATTGCCAAAATTCCCATTGATGTAAATGGTACTTTTAACCCCTTGCATGATAGATACATTGGAAAAAACATTCAAGGGGTTTTAATTCCCAAATAAATCAACAAACTTACATATTTGTTGACTGTAGTGCATTTGATTTGGTTCAGAATTGTGTCACCTTGCCTCTATACTTAAGGCCCTAAGGGCCTTATGCAGGAAGCAAAAGATGAGACATTCTGGAGAACAATGCAAAACATATTTATTTTTAATACGTTTTGTTAATCTGCATTAGTGTTTTACAGCTATTGTTCCTACTACAGCATTGCTTCCTTTAATACATGGCTTACGGCTGAAATACTCTTGATGGCAGCAAAGAAAAGCTAACAATATTATCACAAGAAAATATTAACGTATATAGATGTTGAAAGACAAATACACCTCTATACACCCTTGTTTGACTGGTTGAGAGGAAGGGTTCCATTTTTATGGATATATAATTGGCTAAGAGGAAGATGTTACACTGGAGTGTGCAGGATACCCTGTGCCATCACCCCCTCCCCCCAAATAATTGGCTGGGATGATTTTAAACAGCGTTTTATATATAAGCCAATCCAAATTTATTTTTTCTTTTTAATTACCTAAGCTTCAGCCCAGGAGGGAGTGCCTGGACCCATGCAGGGTATTTTATTTTTTCCTTTTGGTACAAATAGCAGATTTTTTATTTTTATTTTTTGCATTTTGGAAATACTGGAAGTGAGGACTATGGCATTGCTGAGCTGCATGGGACCTCTACAGTAAGGTGTGTGTCTCCTCTTGGGAGCAACAATTTAGCAAGACTGAGCACCCACAAATCTACATATTACATTTCCAATAAGCTGGCATCACTGGAATATACCAGGACAACTAAAATTATCTGATGCCTAAAGAAATATTTTTTTTTACATTAATGTTCATTTGTTTAGATGTACTGATTTTTTAATTGCTGTTTTTTTAGATGTATGTATATGTGTACAAACCATAAATCTGCTATTTCAATTATTCTTTTCATACCAATTTCATTGATCTGAACACACTCTACATGTAGTCTTTTAAAATAGCATGCAACTTAACTGTATAAGAAATTTGTGCCAAAAGTTCATTTGAACAGATTAAAGAGAACAAATGGAGACTGATATGTACATTTATACATTTCTTATGACCCTTTGGAGATATAGTTGAGTTGTGGACTCTTTTCAGTCTGTAGTTAAATGACACATCACAGAAGTGAAAGGAAAAGAAAAGAAGAAATAGCTAAAAATAGGCAACAACATAAAACTAAAATAAAGAAAACAGGACATATAATAATGAATATTAAAATAATAATACATGGTAAATATATTATTGCGTTAATGCATAAATATAAAGGATAATTAAATTTATCTCAAAGTAGTTGAGGTTTCATGGTCGCAAATTTAAACATATGTAATATATCTGCACTCTTTTAAATCCACCAATGAATACAGGAAAATGCAGTTTTATATGACTACCAACTGCTTCTGTTAAGATTGATGCAGGGCCATATTACAAATCTGCTGCAGAGCTATAATTTATATTACTACAATGCTTAAAAAAGACCAATATTTAAGTAGTGTCATCAACTACAATTAGTTTGCATATCTGCATAATTCATGTTGACCAGCAGGAGAATGAAGCATGACAAAATGTTGTCAAATAGCATATAGAAGCAGTGACCAACAAGCAGAAATCCCAAAGAAAGTGCAACCATCCAGAGGAGGTACTCCAGAGACACATGTAAAGACCCAATTTGTAGCTCTAGAAAGGCAGCTTTATTATGGGTATAATGGCATTTTGAAGGTGTCTACCTTAAATACAGAGGGGGGGGGGTCATAATAATAGGAAATTGCCTAATCACTTAAAATACATAGCAAATGAATAAACGGTATAACGGTACATTAAAGTTGATGTATCAATTCAACATATCACCAAGAACATGATGTATATGCTGCCACTGCCAAGGGTCAACCATATCTCTGTGACACCTGGTGCTGTATTTCCAAAGCCATTGCAGTGTTGGCTATATATAGTGAATACTTTAAATTAACAATGGTAAATTTGTCTGCTACCTTCCATTTGGTTGACTTTTCTGCTGCATACCAGTACTATTTTCAATGCAGTTGCAGCAGATTTGCAAATAGAGCTATAAAAGTGATTTTAAACAACACCATTTAATGTACACTGTGCTTTTAAAGTGGATATGTCACTTTAAGGACAATGTTTCCTATTAGTTAAAAGTAAAAGTTTCATTTACACTATATTTTTATTTTTTTCTAAGATTCACCATTTTAATATTTTTAAGTTTAGAAGATTAACTTAGTTAACCTTTTGTTTGGTCGTTTGAAGATGTGAATGCTCAGAAACACCATTATTTGTCTGAATAAAGCTTGAAGAAATGTGTGTGGTTGTTTTATTTACCCTTTGCTCCCTTCTCACAAAGGTTTGAAAATGAATTAGATGGCACTAAGTCAGTTAACCTGTTGAATGATAGGGAAGATATTATATTATCTTAACTCCGGGAATGTTTGTTCTAGTATAGCTGAAGAACACCCAACCTTTTCCTTGCTTTAATGGATATGGAAGATTTGGCAGAGAAAGATGGGATCAATGGGGAACGTGCAAGGATAAGTGTAAAAGCTGAGGATGAAGCATCAGTAATGAAAACAAGTTAATTGACAATTTTTCTGATTCTTTAACTAAATTCAAATCTACTGAACTCTCAAACTGATGAGTCTTAGGGCTCAATTAATTAGCCCCGATAAATCACATGATATGCAAAAATGAATACTGAATGTTACACACTGTGGTACCCTCGGAATTCAATTACCCTATAAACATGAATCACAATGAGCATTGGATGATGGAACTTAACTTGTGGCCCAAAGTTTGTTGTGGTTTTTTATTCCCATAACTTAAGCTAAATAGCATGAAAATGGGAACATCAAAGGAAACCAGTTAACTCTTGATGTTTGACACATTGTCAAATACCAAGCGTGAGCTCAAAAACACAGTGATCCTCCCAAACACCCTAACATTAACAATATGGTGTACAAAAACTAGCCCTAACACTATTCCATCACTATAACACCTGTAATTCCAATGTCCAGCGGGGTCTTCTGTAGGGGTGGGCGAAAAGTGAAAAAAACTTCCCAAAAGTTTTCTCCTTTTCTCCAATGAAAAATGTTCCTCCTTTTCGCCATTCCAGCAGATTTTTCTCCTATTCCAACACATTTTGTGCCTGTGTTTCCTATGGTGCAACATTTCCCAGCAGAATATTACTTCTTCTGAGGGATGTAATGGAGAACTAAGTAGTACAACTCAACTATTGTGTGTGTTTTTGCTCCTCACAATACACAACTGGTAGAGTGTCTTGCCTTAGCTCTCAACAAAATTATCAATGTCGTCTTCTGTCTATCAAGTTGGTCTCAGTCACAGAGTTCACATCAGGCTCCCAGTCAGCTGTCTGTCACCTAATATATTTATTATCTGTTTAATTATTTATGTATTCATTTTTTTTTTTTTTTTTTTTTTTTAATTAATATTTTTATTGAGTTACAAAATGTAATACACAGGAGAATAAGAAAAACAAAATTCAAGAGAAATATAGTCAAAACAGAATTATAAGAAAGAGAAATCAATGTTTCTGCATAGGTAGTCACAAAAAAGGAAAACAAAGAGAAAAAAGGAAAAAAAAAAGAAAAAAAAAATGGTAAAAAAGAAAGAAAACATAAATTCAAACAGAATATGCATGATATACATATGAACAATCGGAGAGAATGCTGAATTAGTGGTCAATTTCAATGTTGAATAGAAATATCACAACTGGCAATGTAGAAAGAATCAGAAAGGAGTAGAATTAGAGTTCGTTTCTCTGTTAGTGAGCAATTTATAGGAGGTAATGAATTGTGTGGACTGAGAAAGGAGAGTCAAGAGGGGAAAGAAAAGAAGAGATGTGAGCTAGAGAGAAAGAATGAGGAGAGAATAGAAGAGAAATAGAGAGATAGAAAGAAAGACATCGAACCCGAGAGAGCTAATCCAGCTAAAACAGCCCCTGCGCCGCAACCGACATCCATGACAAAGATGACAATAAAATACCTGCAACATGCCAAAGAGCTGATCAACAATAGACAGAGATAACTATCAAGTTAAGTTATGGCTTGAGCTGTCCCGTTCACAACTGTATACCACGGTTGCCAAGTTTTTTCAAAAAATGAGATAGAGCCGTCCGTTATTGCTTGACATCTTTCCATCTCCAGGAAAGAATTTACCTTAGAATACCATTCTGATCTAGAGGGGCACTTTGTGGATTTCCAGTACAACGGGATGAGAGTTTTAGCAGCGTTGAGTAAAAGAGTGACTCGCTTCCATGTACTAACCTTGGGCATAGGAGATAACTGTTGTTTGTATGCAAATAGACATATCATTGGATCTAGTGGAATATCAGTACCAAGAACCGTATTAATGGTCTCTCGAACTACAGACCAAAATGTTTTAATAAGTGAGCACGACCACCATATATGGAAATGATCTCCCACCTCATCTTTACAGCGCCAGCATATTGGGGAAGCAGTTTCAAAGATGAGTGAAAGTTTATATGGTGTCATATACCATCTGGATAATATTTTATAATTGAGTTCTTTTGTTTTAACATCCTTCGAGCTGTGATAAAGATGTCTAAAGATGCTGGACCATTGGTAGGGATCGAGAGTAATTGAGAGTTCACGTTCCCATAAATACGTGAAATAATGTTTCTTTAGAGGGGGAGAAGTCGATAAGAGATTATAGCAATATGATAAAAATTTAAATTTCAAAGTCGTATTATTACAATGCTCCTCAAAATCTGTAAGTTTTCTATGGAGTGATCCGTATGATTGCTCTGATCTAATCCAATTCTGAATCCGGGACAGGGTCATCCAGTCAACAGTTAAAGGACTTAAAAGTTCACGAAATTTAATAACGTTGAATGTCCCTGAGTCGGATACCCATGCTCCTAACGTATCAAAACCATTAGGAGAGAGCGCTGGGATAAAGGAGCGGGGAAGGCCCTGAGGAAAGTCCGGATTACCAAAAAAAGATTTTAAGGGAGAGGGATAAGGAGAGAGTTGGAAATTCGAATTAACACAAAACCAGGTGTGTAGGATATGTCCTAAGATCGGATGGGAAAAGAGGTGAGGAGTCTGATGGCGAGGAGATATCCAAAGTAATTGAATAGGATTAAAAGTATGGATCTGTTCAGCTAAGGAATATATCCATCTAGGGGGACATTTTTTCTGAAAGTCAAAGATTTTCGCCAGAGCGGTTGCTTGGTAATATTTATAAATATCAGGTAAGCCTAGGCCTCCTCTATCAATTGGATCGGTCAGAATGTTCAGACTAATTCTCCTCCTTTTATATGCCCAGATAAATGAAGTAATGAGAGAAGACATGGTATTCAGATAGGTCTTAGATATACGAAGTGGGAGAGCATTAAGAAGATATATTATTTTTGGCAAAACCATCATCTTCACTAGATTAATCCTACCCATCCAAGATATACACGGCTTGTCCCACACCTTAAGATCTCGCTTTACATCCGTAAGCAGGGGGGAAATATTCGTCTCAACTAGAGAGGAAATGGAAGGTGTCAGCTGAAGACCTAAATATGTGATATGTGTATCTGCCCAGGTAAATTTGTATTTAGTTTTCAATGACATAACTTCCTGCGAAGAAAGAGTGACTTTTAAAATTTCGGATTTGCTATAATTGATCAGTGCCTGTGAGAGTGAACAATATTCTTCAAGAAGTCGAAGGAGCTGGGGTAGAGACGATTTAGGATGAGCAAGAAAATATAACACATCGTCTGCAAAAGCAGCATTTTTAAAAGTATGGTTACCCACCATGAGACCTTGTATCTTAGGATCACCACGGACAGAACTAAGAAGAGGTTCTAGTGTTAGTATGAAAATGAGTGGGGACAAGGGACAACCTTGTCTGGTGCCATTTGAAATTTCGAAAGGTTCTGACAACGTTCCATTTACCAAGACAGATGCCGAGGGGTGTGAATATAGGCTCATGATACCCCGTAACATTATGGGACCCAACCCAATATAATGTAGGACCTCCGAAATGTATGTCCAGTGAACTCTATCGAATGCTTTCTCTGCGTCTGTAGAGAGAAAAATTGATGGAATATTCTTTTTTTGAGCCAAATGAATTAAAGAGATTGCCATGGTAGTATTATGTCTAGCTTCTCTCTGAGGAACAAACCCTGATTGATCTGGATGTATCAGCGTAGATAACAGGGGCTTGAGACGAGAGGCAAGAATCTTAGCGAAGATTTTGAGGTCAATATTCAGTAATGATATTGGACGATAACTACTACACTGGGAAGGATCCTTGTTTGCTTTGGGAATGACCACTATGTGGGACGCTAAGGCTTCTCTCGGAAAAGGAAGGTCCGTTAGGATTGCATTAAAGGAGTTTATCATAAAGGGTGTTAAAGTGTCTTGGAATTCACGAAAGTACTGCAAGGGGAATCCGTCTGGCCCTGGGCTTTTCCCAATGGACATTGAGTTGATCGCTTCCCGTATTTCTTCAGTGTCTATAAGTTTTTCAAGCATATTACTAATGGGCGTAGATAATTGTGGGAGTCTGGCTCGTGTCAGAAAATCTTTAATTCGAGACCTCAAATGTTCATCATTGCGGGGTTTGGAAGAGGAAATATTATACAAGGTATTATAAAAGTCTCTAAAGCTTTGGGCAATATGTGGATAATCTTTAAATAGTTGACCAGAGGAGGATTTAATTTGAGAAACAGTAATGACACGTCTCCTAGCCTTAATCAGGTGAGACAAAGCCTTACCACATTTATCTTTATTCAGAAATTGTTGGTATCTGAACCACATATAGGATTTACATGTTTGTTGTTGTAAAAGTGAATTTAAGGAAGTTTGTGCTTCCTTCAGTTTCAGTAGGACTTCCTCTGATAGAGAGCGTTTGTGAGTAGAGGAAAGGGATCTAATGACTGCGAGCTTATCCAGAATCTGTTTCCAGCGTTCTTTATTTTTCCGAGCTTGTATGCTAATCAGGACACCTCTAATAAAGCATTTATGGGCTTCCCAAATAGTTGGAGCACCCACATCAGGTTTATCATTGAATTGAAAATATTCAACTAATTGTGATCTGATGTCTTCACATATTGTCTTATCTAAAAGAAGGAAATTAGGTAATCTCCAAAGTCTAGATCTAGAAAAATCACTCGAGAGGGTTAAGGTGATGGTGACTATGGAGTGATCTGTCCAAGATACCTGATCTATGTCGGAAGAGGAAAGGGACTGCAGAAGTACCTGAGAGATGAATATGTAATCAATTCTGCTGTAAGAATTGTTAGGATGGGAGAAGAAGGTATAATCCTTTACTAAGGGGTGTAAAATTCTCCACGCATCAATCATGTGCATGTCGTCTAACTGTTTACGAATTGATCTCAAATGTGAGAGCTTAACATGGGTTTTGCCTGAAGATGAATCAAATGATGGGTCCAGAGCAAGATTAAAATCACCACCCATAATAGTCCTGCAGTCCGTCTCCTCATCCAAGTAAGACACTACTTTCCTCAAGAACGAGATCTGATTCGTATTGGGACAGTAAATATTGAGTATAGCCATCTGTTTAGTATACAAGGTGCCCACTAGCAATAAATATCTCCCTTCAGGGTCAGCCTTCAAGTCCGTTAAAGTCCACGGTAAACCTGCCTTTAGGAGAATAGCAACCCCCCTCTTTTTTTCAGACGCAGATGCAAAGTATGATGTGGGATAATTATGATTATAAAATCTAGGCTGGCTTTCTTTCTTAAAATGTGTTTCCTGGAGAAGAACAACGTCAGCAGATAAACGGTTTAACTCTTTGAGAACCAGGGATCGCTTATTAGGAGAGTTCAGCCCCTTGACATTTAGTGTCACCACTTTAATCTCAGACATGGTAAGTCGTGCAGACCAGAAACTGAGTGGACGCTCTCCCGGGTCGATGCATGAAGGAAAGAAGAGAAAGAGAAGAAGGATGAGGGAAGAAAGGAGAATGAATAGGCAAAGAAGGTAAGAAAAAGAAATAGACCTTGAATATGAAAAATGAGTTTCTCTCCATAGCAAAGAATAATATCCAGTTTGTAATAAAGAACAAGAACCGTAACAATTGAACGGTCAGTGCCGAAGCCTGTGGGTCGTGTGTGGATAATGAGCACATGGGAAGGATGAAGGTAGAAGGGAGGAGGTGAGTGATGGGCGAGGATGCATCAAGTGAGTATAACAATATTACCAAAAGGGCCAAGAGTAGGTGGTGTGTGTAATGGTTACGTATAAAACCAGAGAGGAAAAAATGAACTGAAAAATATCGGAGTATTACCAAATATGACCGTAGCAGTCAAATAAAACAAAAACAAACATTACATTAATGGTAAAACCATTTTGTATTAAAGGGTGATAGTGAACAGGAAGCATAAGAGTTAGTGAGGTCTGACATTGAGGATGCTACAGTACCAAAGTGCATGACACTGTTAAAGCCAGCATAAAAAATGAGAATCTCCTCGGCATCACTAAATGGGGCAAGGGTAGTGAATCTACTAAAAAAAAATAAAAAAATAAAATAAGTAGAAAGTTGCCCCACATACTAATGCCGACAGAGACTCCACTATAAAATAAATAAACTACTAAACAGTGGGATGGCTATGGTAGAAGATATCTGGCAGTTAGAATCGGCAACCCCAACCACTGTCAGTAAGGAGGTTTAAGTCAGAGCCAACCCCGTCTTAGGTGAGCTCTATGTAACATACATCACTAATTATTTGGGAGAATGAATGAGTGAGGTAGAACTGGATAAGCCAACATCTCAACACATATCAACTCTCCACTCTCTCTCGAGAGAAGAGGAATTTCACTGACCAGGGCACTATGCCCCCCTCCCACAGCACTGGCTTAATGGACCGCATATCATAATGCAATATTCCCTCTGCATCCCAGCACCCCGAAAGAAGGGCAGCGCACCCCATCATCAGAAAACAGTAAACATTACATGAATCTCCCAGAGCAGATCGCACATACTCAGATGGCTCGCATATACACAATAACACACCTAGATCTCATATTCGCGAGCTTCACGAAAATACTGAGACCGAAGGGTGTGCGAACCACTCTGGGAGACTATAGCATAAGTTAAACAATGTATATACCATCAACATAGTCAACATTACTAATCAGATTATTAAATCTGATATCAATAGACATTAAAAGGATGATATATAAGCAATAGAGTCCAAAAAGCTTAACTTGAATATCTGGTGTTTCCCCCAGACTACCTCAGTCTCTGTCAAACAACCATACGAGGATGACCACCATATCAAACAGGAGCCGGATTCAAGTCCATTCTTCTGTAGGAGCTTGGGTTGAAGGGTTGGATAAGTCCAGTCTGCGTTGCTTTTTTTTAACTGCAGCCACTTCTGGAGATCCTTCCATTCGCCTCTGAACTTTAGAAGGTTGAGGAGTAGTTTGAGTAGTGGAGAGTGGCGGAGGAGGAATGCCCAATGAGGTGCAAAAAGACGGTATTCCCTCCGGATTGTACAGCGTAGAAGTGACACCATTATGATTCACCACAAGCGAGAAGGGAAATCCCCATCTGTATTTTATTTGGTAATGGCGTAGGTGATCAGTCAATGGCTTAACGGCTCTTCTCTGTCGTAGAGTATTGACTGAAAGATCATTGTAGAGTTGGAGCATGGTGTCCGCGTATTTTAACCCGCCAGATTCCCTACTCTTCTGCATAATGAAGTTTTTCACTTCAAATCTCTGAAGGCATAATATGACATCCCGAGGGGCACCATTATCCCGGGGGCGTAGTGCCCTGTGAACACGCTCGATGTTAACTTCTTTATAGGGAGAGTTCTCCAGCAAAGGCATAAAGAGGGAATGCAATGTAGATCTCAGATGCGCTGGTTGAACAGACTCGGGTAGATTTTTAACCCTGATGTTACATCGGCGTCCCCTGTTGTCCAAATCATCTATGCGATTTTCAAGGAGATGTATGGTATTATTTTGTTCTGTAATCGCTCGCTCCAACCCTGTCAGGTAATCCGCCGTAGCGTTTTTATCCTCCTCAAGATATTGTACCCTCAGGTGCAATTGGTGTAGATCTGAACGTAGCGCTGTTATCTCCGATCTCAGCGATGTTTTAACATCTTCTGCGGAAGCAAGCATGTCTGCTTTGGTTGGTAGGCCCGCAAGCAATTGAAGTATATCCACATTAGGAACGGTTTCTTGCGATGTAATGGGCACTGTGACTGGGTCCAAAGAGCTTTGTGTCGCAGGTAAAGCAGCCATGTCGGAGACTAATATTGTTTCCCGCGCTTGTAGGTCTGTGTTATCAGAGAGTTCAGGCTGTAACTCCGTTGAGCAAGTCGACCGCTGTTGGAGAAAAGGCAGAACGGAGGAGGTAGCTCTAGATTGCGACTTCTTTCTACCTCTCATAAGTACCAGATAAACAAACCCACACACCAGTGTAGCTTATGGTAGCTTTTGGTAGCTGTGTAGGTGGAAAGTAAAACTCACTGATGCGGAGCTCTCAGCTCATGCGTCCGCCATCTTCAAGAGCTGGGACACGCCCCTATGTATTCATTTTTTAATGTTTTATTTATTTATTTGTTTAAGTTGTCCACCCAAAATGAACAACTTCTTTCCCCAGACTTCCCCAGCACAGAGACAATAAAAGTAAAATCATCAAGCAAATTGGACCTCAACTGCCTGTGTCTTGCCAGTCAATCACACCATATTTTGGGGTATTTGGGGTCAACCTCCTTCCTCCCATCTTCTCCTCCAGAGTGCCCTTAGACTCCCCTACTACAGAGAACAAATATCCTACCTAAAAGACTCCCTAAATTAAGCTTTAATTCCCCTTTATTTACCTATCTCCTCTAGCTCAAAAACGAGCACAGAAAAGAAAAGGAGACATAAGATGATGACAGATGAAGAAGAAGAAGAAGAAAGAAGTTTACAGAAGAAGAATTAAAGAGGAAGACCTGAGTGCAGAAGACTCTGCTGGGCATCAGAATTACATGTAAGTGTGTAATGATAATTGAATGGTGTTAGCATTCAGGGGATTAACTCTTTGAGTGCCAGTGGGGTATGCAGAACAGAGTCCTTTAATGTGTGTTACAAGCCACTGCATGTGGTTGAATTGGAAATTCATCTACTTTGTCATTGATTCCAGTGGGCACAAATTTAGCACCCACAGTGCATTTTACCATTCATTATTGTGTCACAGTGCAAGTAATAGAATACCTGACTGTGAATTGTAACTGCTGACAGTGTTTTTTTTTTTATGATACCAATTTAATCGAGCCCTTAAAGAAGACCTGTGCCCTTTCCTTTTGCTCCACTTGAACTTCTAACTTATAAGGATTTGCATGATTATTTATCCTCATTAGTTTATTGCAACACCCTGGTGGTAGCTGGTTATAGCAGCCTAAGAAGGTAGATGTATGAGTATTTAATTTTGCATGCTTTATCTGAAGAAGTCAGGGAACAAAGCACTTCTTAGATTTGATTCCCAAACAACTTTATCATAAATATCTAAAACATTTATCTTGTCTGTAAAATGAAAAGCAGAAGTTATAGCCAGTTTAAATAGATACATTTAAAAAGACTAAAAGCTATACAGGTAACTGGTGCAGACAACCCCTGGACTGCCGGTCCTCAAAGGGTTAAGAAACATGAGGTTTATATGTTTTTTGCATCGGGCCAATTTAGCCCAGTACCACAGGATAAAAAGTACCCTAAGTGGCTTAGAATCAGGTATGTACCTACTACTGGTAGAAAAAAATCCTTATTTTTCCATACATCGGTGCACTATTTTAAATACGTTTTCAATTAACTTGATTCTAGTTATAAGAAAAGTAGAATGGAAATTGACTAAATCTGAGGAAGATGTCAAGACATTTGAGGCACTACATTTTGAGGCTTAGAAGAAAGATACAAGCATTTCACATACTGATAAAACTAAAACTAGACCTCCCATGAGGTTTACAGTTGGTCATCATGTGAAAGGGAGATGGATAGGAATTCCAGACATTATAGATTCTTTAGAAATATACAAAGTAATTTTTCTAAACCAGTGTGATCTATACCTCTATTGTCCATTGATTCAGATGAGGCTTCCACTGATTATGATGAGCCTACTAGCTCTGATAATAGGATGACAAAGGGACATGGTAAAGCATTTTTTTAAACTAGTGCCCCATAAGGTTATAAAAGCCACTCTGAATTCTAGAGTGTGATTTATAATCTATTGACAGCCCCAATGACAGTGCATGGGGAATCTTGCAGAAATGTCTTTACTTGTTCCTACAAACCCAGTCTGTTTCCAGTGGAGTTATTAAAGGTATTTGGTAAATTAGGATTATGGATTATAACCAATAATATGATTATAAAGAGGACTCCCTCATCATTACACGTAAACAATTTAGGATTAAAAGAAAAATTTACTCTATGAACACACAACCATCTTTTGCCACCTTTTCATAATTGGTAGTACAGAACATTACTTCTTATGCTAGTAGTTGTAAGATCAGAGGGGGATCTGTCTAGATCTGAGTGAGCTGCCATCAAGTCCCTTATATCTAACAGATTATCATCAAGCCAGCTGACAAAGGTGGGGCAGAATACAGAATCATTGTGATTATAGTTTATAAGATGGAGATATGGTGACAGCTGTCTGATACCACCACTCTTGATAATCTGATTATGCTGGGATAAGTAAGTGAAAAAAAGAACAACAATTTCTGTATTTTAATTGAAATGGATTTGTTCATTATTCATGCTTTTGCATGAAGTAGAAGGACAGTCTCCTTGGTTATGGCTGTGGTTGATTGTTGCAACAGCATGTGAATCTATACTTTATCTGTGACTCACAGACTGTGAGGCATTTTATAAGCTGACCAATCCTGATTTCCAAGGTGACGGCCTTTCAATCTAATATAATCTTGATGCAGCACTTTTTTTCTTACTTTCAATTAGGCAGCCAGAAGCAGTGTCACAGTAAGACTGGTGATCTTATATCCTTGTATTTTTTGATAAAAAAAACAAAAACATTATCAATATTATCTTTATCCATATTTCTTCTGATTTCCTTCCATTTATGGAGGCTGTACTAACATGTGAGTGGATGAAGTTCCCCTCATTAAAATTACTTTGAATTTGTGTGGGGGATGTCTATGAGTAGATCAAGTTTTATGTAATTTATTTGAATTAGTTTTTTTCAAATGTCAGTTCAGAGAAGAAGACAGGGTCTTTGCTCATTGAATGTAGTTTTGAACACTGTTCATCCTGCAATAAAACCTTCTGATGAAATTCTGACTAACTGAGCATAATGGCAATCGAAGTCCATTTTCTACAAACGTTTTAAAAAGTTTCAGAAATTATTCAAACAAAACAAATTTTATCACCGTGTACAAATCTACAAGTGACGATTTCTGATGGAAGCTTAGTGCTGAATAGAAAAAAAATAAATTCACATGTATGTATATACACATATATATATATATAAAAAAAAAATAAGAACCAAAGTGCAAACAATGCCTGTTTGAAAGAAGTTCAGTCCCATCAGGAGGATACTGTAACCAGGGCTAAGAAGAGCTTTAGGAAGCAATTGTTGGACCCCAGGAGCCTGAGAAGACTGTGGAGTACCGGAGAAGTCTACTGTAGTTTGGGACAGTCTAGGAACCCAGGAGGACGATAGGTGAAATGGGGAGCAGTAATCACCTCTAGCGTAGCTGGCAAGTGTGTAGGATAAGTTGAAGGAGTTGTGCCCATGAAGTTGTTAGAGGAGGTGAGATAAATGAACTGTGACTCTATGGGGACCGTCTAGAAGTTGTAACGGTTTACCTTGGTTGGAGTCCGTAGTGCACAGATTCACAGTCCAGGTGGCTTTTTACCTGGTCACCTTGGGTTGTGTTTATCTGCAAGGGTGAGTGACATCTCTGCACTACAGACTCCTATCAAGGTAAACCATTACAGAATGAGCCAGGAGTCAGATCGGAGTGGGTAGTCAGCCAGTGCCAGGAGTCAAACTGGAACGGGTAGTCAGCCAGAGCCAGCAGTCATACCAGAATGGAGAGCAGCCAGGGATCAAGCGGAGCTGAAGTCAGATGAAACCAGGAGTCACACACAGGAATCAAGCATCGGAATCACAAGAGCTATAGCGCACAGATACAAGATGGCAGGCAACGGGAAGGCAGCATCAGGATCAACGCAACTGCACACCACCAGTAAGGAGGAACCACTAAGGCACAGAGAGTGCCAGTGGAGACAGTAGGCCAGTGGTAAGGAGGACAGACCATCAGCCACAGCCGGAAGGCAATCAGTCCAGCCAGGAGCAGAACGGAGCGTGAATCACGGCTTCCCCGATAAAGAGTTACCCCGTACCTGAGTAACACCTCCATGTTGCTGTCGTATGAACAGGTTCCTAAAGACACTCCTGAGGTACACTATGCTCCTTCCCTAGATACTGAGAACCCAATGGAGATAGGGCTCATCCGGACTCAATTGTCTCCTGGTGAAAGAGACCGGAGGAAAGGCTGTGGCCTCTATTTTTACTGTGGAGAAAGAGGACACTTCATTTCCCTCTGCCCTACACATCCGTCTAGAACTACACGTGTGGGTACGGTCTTTGTCTGCCCTGCCAAGTCAGCTGACAACTCCATCAGGCATCAAGGGTGTTGCTACACTGGAGCATGTTTGGCATCTTGGCCTGTACGTTGCCAGTGCTGCTGCAATATCTGTCCACTTTCATCTAAGTCAGAAGGTACTCAAACTACTGGAGCCAAAACTCCTTGTGTCCCTCAGGAACCTATACCCGGGACCCCTGCAATATCCCTACCTCTTGTTTCTTCTGTACCTTCCTTCCTTGCAGAAAAAGTCCTGCCACCTGATTGTACTTATGCCTCAAACGGCACTATTGTCCGCAAGCAGGATCTTGAGTTATTTGAAAAGGCATTACAAGCTATGAATAACTCCCCTGCGAGTTCTTTGAAAGCATCTATGACTAAAAAGAATAGGAAGAACGGAAAAGTTGTCATCCTGCCAGATGACATCTTTGACTTCTCTAAAGATGTGGGCAACTTTGATCTTGAGGTCGATGTGGCATCAAACCAGTCTGGTTCTACCCAGATGTCATCTTTGAGGGGGGGTACTGCCATGGTCTGCCCCAGACTGAGCAGACTGCCTGGCGTGGTCACTCCCCTGGCGGGTCACGGTGGACTTGAACCAGAGTTTTCATATTCTCTGGTCCTGCTTCTTGTCTTTGAGCCACTGCTGAACCTGTTCTATCAGTGTGGTTCTAGCCCTGTATACTTGCCTTGCCTGCAGCACTAGGGGGCTGGACTGATGCTATCAGATTTCGTCTGTAGCTACTCCTGTCATTCAAGGTCCACCTGAGGCAGCTTGTTAATTAAGCTGCTCATTACCTGGGTATAAAACACTGCCTCTCCCTGAGGGCTGTGTCAGTTCATTGTTCCTGTTGTTTAATTCTCAGACTGACTTTTGTTCAGTGCCTGCCTGACCTGTGGTACCGTGTCTGACTACTCTTCTGGATATTCCTTGTCTGATGCTATGTATCGGTTTCTGTTCCTGCCTAGCCCTGTGCACATATTCACAGTCCAGGTTGCTTTTTACCTGGTCACCTTGGGTTGTGTTTATCTGCATGGGTGAGCGACATCTCTACACTATGGACTCCTATCAAGGTAAACCATTACAGAAGTAGAGGCAGGGGATCCAACAGGAGATCAAGTAAAAGTTTACTGTTACCCCTAAGATCGACTGGTAGTCGAGGATGATGTTCTACAACACCTGGATATTCGACTGAAAGTTGGGTTGATGTTCTACGACACCCAGGTGTTCAACTGAAGGTCGGGGTCGATGAGCTACAACACCCCAGTGTTCAAGGCTGGGATCAATCCTGCAGGCCTAGGTGGCTGAGGGGCCTAGCAGGAAATCAACCTGCCATACACAGTACCAGGATCGATCCGACTCACTTGTAGATGGAAGAGGGCTGACTTGGATATCAACCAGTGGAGCAAGTAGAATAATCGGATTCGGGTTCCTAAGTCAAGCTGGGAGTATTGTAGAGAAAGCAGGGTCGGAGGAGATCAGATCAATTAGAGGAACAGGAAGAAATGGTAGTCAGGTGCAGGCCAAGGTCAGTAGCTGGATATCGCAGAACCCAGGGAACCCTGGAATGCAGGATAGCTTGAAGGTCGGGTGTGGGAAGTCAGAAAGCAGAAGTTCTTAAAGGGGAATCTCCCAATCATGAGTGAGAGGAGAGTAGAACTACAGATGTGACATAGTAGATCTTATTTCTTCATGAGTAAAGGCTTAGGTGTTTTTAACTAGGCACTCAATGTATTTCTTTAAAAGTAATTTCGTCTGGAGGAGTTTTTAAACTTAGGAGTCTTTAAGCGTATGTATTTCTGAAAGCCATAAAGATGGCTATATGTATTGGTTAGGACTCACTTAAAATGGGATACAATGGCGAGGTAAGCAAGCTTAAGCATACTTTGGCAACCAAACCCTCATTTTTTTTAAATAATTAAATTAACATTGGCATAATATATACACAAGACTCCCATTTAGGTAATTTGTATGGAGCAGTGCAGGATTTTTTTTTTTTTTATTAGTTCTTAATATGAAAGCTTTTTAATGTTTAGGAAAACTTTGTCAAAAGCAACCACCCACCATCTCTGAAATATGGATGACAGCTAGTTAGGGTTGGCATAATTGCTAAAGAAAATTCTACACATATCAAGCAAATGCAGGAAATGTGTGAAACATTAATTGAACAAAAAGTTGAGAAAAGTATGTGGAAAGAACTGAAGAACAATCCTGAAATGAGGAAGAATAATGATGATAATGCCCTAAATTCCTGGTTTTTAAGAAAACACAGACAATTGTAGGTGTGAATTTTAATGTCGAGTAAGTGTGCCTTCTCTAGGTTACATAGTGTTCTTACTAGTGTTTGGAATTATATCATAATATATTCCTGACATCATAGTAAAATTTGTTATTTAGACTGTCCAATTATATACAACTGATGATGTCACGGCATAATGAGATTGCTCTTTATCCAGTAAGAGGGGATTGGTGGAGTTTTCTGATAAGAGTAATTTTACCTGATAAAATAGGGAGGCCTAAGGCAGTCCAGGGCTCTTGATTTCCTTTTCTGTTACCTGAAGTGTACCTGGCTGACTGTTTAAGAGAATCTAAGTAACACTTATTGGACTGGTAACTATATCTTTCCTTATTTTAATTCTGCAAAATTCAGAATCAAATAAATATTTCTTCTATATTTGAAGAAACATATTTTTTCTTATAATTTGTCTTAATCGGACTGTCCACCCAATTGGGACCAATTATAATAAGCTATATTGGCTGTAGTAATTCTGAATTAAGCAGAATTCATTAATTAATTTGTAAATTGTCATATTTTGCCAGATAAATGTAAAATAGTTGATAGCAGTGAGATTTATATATCCTTGTTTATAAACTAGTTAATATAATCGTTGATCTTTCTAGAATATATTGTGTTTCTAGAAAGGTTATTATAGCTTATATTTGATCTGGGGGAATTCTTTGAATTAGTTTATTAACCCTTCAACTGCTATTTGTCTACTTATTTTGAGGTGTTTCTTTGGATTTCTTTGTGTATGTTTTGGGGTTTAAACTTTTGTACAGTGGGAAGTTTATTTAAACTAACTAAAGTGGCGGCCACTGTCTCTTTTCTCTCCTCGCCTTCTGTGCTTTTGTGACCCAGTGCACTCTGTAACGTTGATTAGGCACCAATATCTGGTAGTGGTCCACAAATGGTGGGTCTTTGATCTCCGGAGTCGAGATTTGAAGTAGCTGGCAAAAATCCGGAATCTCCTCCGGATCTCGCAATGTCACGGCCCGTTTCTAATGTTGAGCGTACAAGTGAAATTTGTATTTTATATTCAGCTTGTGAAGATGTTCAGTAAGCGGGCGTAATTGGCGTCTGGAGTAGAGAGTATGGGGTGAGAGGTCCTGGAATAACTGAATCTCT
Organism: Rhinophrynus dorsalis; assembly: GCA_037306005.1. Taxonomy (NCBI): domain Eukaryota; kingdom Metazoa; phylum Chordata; class Amphibia; order Anura; family Rhinophrynidae; genus Rhinophrynus; species Rhinophrynus dorsalis. The sequence goes on along the minus strand of CM074720.1, from coordinate 338,327,795 downwards.
ATTCCTGCATATTTCACTGAGTCTTTATCACGGAAGGCCTGAATGATGGTGTCTTTATTGCTGAAATATTGGAGGCAACAAATAATGTTCCTAGGTTTATCATCCAAACCCTCTCTGGTGCTTAAAGCCCTGTGCGCCCTGTCGATCACAAGCAGAGTATTATCAGGACGCTGAAGGATGTAAGCAAAGATTGCAAAAATTGTGGTAGATCCTTCATCGGAGTTGACTCTGGAACATTGCGAATCCGTAAATTGTTCCATCGTCCTCGGTTGTCCAAATCATCGAGCTTCCATTGCATGGCCATAATAGTATCTTGTTGGACTTGGTGCCGTTGTTCCAGGTCTGAAACTTGAGTTGAAAGGCCAGCCGTAGTTTCCTCCACAACCCCCACCCTAGAGGACAGCGTCTGTAAGTCCTTCCGAAGTTCAGTGAGTTCAGTACACAGCACTAATTTTATCTCCCCGGCTAGCAATCTTAAGTCCTCCTTCATGGAGAGAGCAGTCACAATCTCAGGAGACATCTGTGACCCAGCAACAGAGTCCAGAGTACGCGATTCAGGAGCATTGAGGGGACCATTAAGTCTGGCCAAATCCCCAAACTCCATTTGCAGAAATGCAGCCTGAAAACTTGCACATCCCTATGGCACTCAAAGGGATAAGAGAGTGATGCTGCTCATGGTGCTGAAAGTATTCTCTCCACTCTCCTACTGGCCAAGTAGGGAAGCAGAGAGGATGTTATTCATCAGAACTGTCATAATGTTGGTGATGTGTAAAGGGAGGAAATCCCTTCTACATCGACAACAGTTCACAACCCTCCCTGCTGGTGATTGATTGAGGGCTGTTACTGCATAGACAAGTACAGGGAGATCCCAACTTCGCCAGATAGGTGAAGTTGAGACTGTGAACTCTGAAGGGCAGAGGCTGCTATCGGAGTTTAGTGAATGTGCCACATTAACATATCAACACACCCTCTTGCAAACTATATTGGCTCTTTATCCTGCATTTCACTATGGAAATGAGTCATTATACTTCATTTCCATATGGAAATAGGCTATTGCTGATGTGATGAGTGAAAATTTGTAAACCTGTCTGATAGATGTCGATGTGGGCAGATTTTTTGTCAAACTGATGGTGATGTGATGTCAAAGACACTTTAGTTAATACTATCGATGTGCCTTCAACACTGCTCTGACTGGACATCAACATTTACAGCCCTCTTCAAACTTCAGAGAATCTAGGCCATGGTTACTTGTGTGCACCAGACTCTTTTTCCATACAACAGAGATCGAAGCTGCTCAGCATCCTTTGTTTCAACTCTCTTGTGTTTTTTCAAATGTGAGCGATATGCATGGCTCTGTATTCCATGGCAGTGTGTCTTCTTAAATGTTCGGTAATATCCTTTTGCCTTCAGCATTAGGTGACTTCCTTCATGAGTCCTCAAAGTGGCCTCACATGCTCAATTTTATGTCTCTCACGTCCAATGCATTTCGAGGTCATGATCCTGGCCTCTTCATCAGGAATATATATTATCCATAGGAAGACCAATTAAATAGTGTATAAGTCCACCTCCATCTTTGATTGCCATTCAATTTGAATAACTACCAATGAATAACAATGCCTTTTAAAGTCAAGCCCCAAAATGCCCCAGTAAATCATACAGCATAAAAAATAAATATAAACATAACATTGAAACTAATTATCAACCTAAAAAAACAAAAAATGCTATTCTGCATTTAGCCCATATGATTGAAGTGCTTTCAAATCAAATATATATTTTGATTCCTTTTTTGACATATTTTTAATGTAATTCCCCCCATGTCAGGGTTAAGCAAGTCAACACAGAACAAGTACTAAAAGGTAACACCAACTTTATTTAGGCAGCAACAAAAACAGAAATATCACTATATATATATATATATATATATATATATATTAATAAAGAGAAGCACACAACAGAGCAAGCGACAACTGCCAGAAATAGAAGGCTGCTTCTGTGTTATTCTCTTGATAAAGGTCCCAGCGATAGGACAAGGAGTAGTCTGCAATGCCACAGGTCCGCACCTGGGAGAAACCAGACAAATGGGAAGGCAACCAAGAGTATGTCTGCCAGAGCCACAAGCCTGCACCAGATTGGGTATCTAACAGAATGGAAGGCCACACTAGAGGATAGTTAGATAGAGCCACAGGTCAGCTCCAGATTGGGTGGTCAGACAAGCCAGGGGTCATGCACAGAGTGTGTAGTCAGCCAGAGCCACAGGTGTGCACCAGATAAGATGTCCACTGAAGCGTTGGTATGCTGGATATGCAGTGGACAGAGCCCCAGGTCAACACCAGAACGGGTAGTCAGGCCAACCATAAGTCACACACAAAACGGGTAGTCAGCCAGAGCCAGAAGTCACACACGGAATGGGTAGTCAGCCAGAGCAGCAGGTCTGCACCGGAATGGTTGTCCGACAAAGTCAATGGAGCGGATAGTCAGACAGCCACAGGTCAGCACCAGGTCAGTTAGTCAGACAAGCCAGATCATACACAGAGCCAAAATTATAGAACTGTACTGGACACGAATGAAAGGGTGACTGAGCCCTGTGTCCAGGCAGTTCAAGTAGTAAAGTGACAGGGGGATCAGCCAACAGGTGGCTTCTTTTTAAATGGAGTGCATGTCCATGCCTTTGGATGTGCGCCCAACTATGACGTCACTTGCCTGCAGCACTGCTGGCAGCAGAAGTGCTGGAGCCGCACAAGGAACCAGCAAAAGGCTGAGCCGCCAGAATGTGGAATGCGATCCAGCCTCAACGGAGGCAAGGCATCGTGAGTCAGCAGACAGTGCAACTGGAGCCGCTGGGGAAAGATGTGGTCAGCTCAAGCAGCTGCCACACGTACCATGACACCCCAATACAATTTTTCTTGACATAATCTATTGCTTTCAAAGTCATTTTCTTTTAATTTGATGAATGATGCTCCAAAAATATGTTGACAAGCTATGTTTATTACATTTCTTCTTAATATTACAAAATGTGTCTCCTTTTTCTATCCTTCGATTTCCTTAGTACTCCCTATGTATTTTTTCCAAATATGCACATTGTATGATGATTTCACCAGATGTGACCCAGTATAAGCTGCCTGAGATGTAAGTTGCAGAGGAGAAACCCCACAAAGAAATAGCAGACTGCTGATTTAATATTTAAATGATAGAGACAACAGAAGATAATACAGTCAGGACTTATAATTTTAAGTCCTTTGCTACTAGCCAGACCTGAAAAAGTTTCTCGCCACTGCAAACCAAAACATACCCACCAGGGCTGAATTTCTACTCGCCAGGGCTAAATTTTCACTCGCCATTGGCTAGTGTTGAGTGGAAATTTTGAGCCCTGATACAGTTATACTCACTTAGTAGGTTCCAGTGAGCCAGGGGCTACAGTTTGTAGGTTGGAGAACGTTGCTAGCAAGCGATGGCTGTTCCGAGGACATCTTACTGTGGCCTAGAGGTGTAGAGGTGCAGACCGCGAAGTCTGATAGCAAGATGACAACCTAGGACACAGACAACTATTCAGCTAATCAGCTTATTTAACCTACAGGTAATATAGTTGTCTCTGTTGAAAACCAGAACAGCAGTTGTAGAACTGAGGGTCGCAAGGCTACTGTCTGAAGGGAAGTTGAACAGAAGATGGTCAACAGCGTTGAACTCAACTGGATGGTCGACAATGTTGAACACTAAACACTGGGTTGTCATGCCCCTCTAGCTCCTACCTCCATGTGCCAGCCATCTGCTGCTGCTGGGGGCTTCCCAGATGCTCCACGATCGCTGAGTAGGCCGAAGCCGCGGCCTCGAGTAGCGCTGTCTGTCCGCGGTTGCGGTCGCAGTTGTGGTTGCGATCTCTGTCGCGATAGTGCGGTAGGCCTAAAGTTGAAGGAGTCTCCAGGGAAGGAATCCACAGGGTGTCCAGATCAAACCATGGTGTTGCACACCTGTAGGGGGGAGGTGAAGCCTGCCTCTCTCATCAACTGTCCACCAATAGTGTGCCTCCAGGTAAACAGTGAGGCAGGTGCTGTGGTTGCACACCCCTCTGTTGGCCAATCCAGTGAGAGGTTTGTTCAGCAGAGGGGGGGGTGAAAACCCATGACACTATAAAAGCCCCTCAGGCTGTGTCCACTTTGCTTCAGTGTTCCAGAACTTTGGTTCCTGTGTGCTCTAAGCTTCCAGTGCTCAGTGCCTCTTTCCTTGCTGTGCTACAGACCCTCTGCTGGATTTCCCATTGCCTGACCTTCTGCTTGCCTCCTGGACTTCCCTGCTTGCCTGTTTCCTGACCTTGGCTAGTTTCCTGATTCTGCCTGATTGCCGCCTGCCCTGATCTTCTGGACTGTTTTTGACTACGTTTGCTTAACCCTTGCACTCCCGTGCTGTCACTCCTACCTAGGTGTTCTACCTGTATACCTCTGTGGATCACCTGGTAGGGGTGTCTAGCAAGAGATAGCATTCCCTGCTCCTATGCTCCAACCATAACAAGCCTGACATGGGCACAGAAAAACCCTCTGAGTCAAAGGAAGAGTAGTCGACAAGTCGAATTGGTATCAGGCAGGCAGAGACAGTACCTGGGATGAGACAGAAGAATAGTTGAACAAGCCAGGGTCAAACCAGTCAAGCAACACGGTCCAAAATCAACAAGCAGAAGAGAAGTTGTATAAGTAGGTTGAGGTCAGAACCAATACAGGTAATCAAAGCAAAACCAGGAAACAAGAGACATAGTCGAGGCAAGCCGGGTCAAAACATTGGAAATACATGGAACAATATGAACACTAGAACTCGATAACAGGAACAATTTGATTGCTCACCGACACATATAATCCCAAACAAGGGCGTCACCACAACAAGGTGGATATACAAGAATACCTGGTAAAAAAGCAATCAAAGCCAGGAGAACATGGCATATTGTATCAAATAAATACAACCTTTGGTGTTACAAGTCAAATTTTATAACTAACCCCTGTGGATATGAACAAGAATGTATACACCTCAACACACCACAATTCTTAAAAAACATATTTGAGCTACAATAATCAAAACCTTTATTACTACTTAACTAGGTACCTGTATTATTACTAATCTCATTTGGAATAGTAGGTGGTATCTTCATTCCCAAATTTGCTGATTTAGAAAAAAAACTATTTGGGGTTTATCCCCTAAGAATTACACAAAAACCCATCCTCTTTTAAAGTGTTCCACTGTTTGTTAACAATTTTTCTAAAACATCCATTTTAAAAGGAATATATATCACTACTTATTTACTATATTTATATCTGATTTTTCTATAAAGAAATCAGACCTATCTATATCTCTAATTAACATAATATGATCATCCAATTTGTCATTATCATTCTCTTTACCCATAAATCTATTTTTCAAAATCATCATTTTTTCAACAAAATCCCTCAAATCAGTCCAATTGTTCCTAATTCTCATGAACTTCCCTCTAGAGGCATTATGAAAATATGGGGGAAAATGTCAACTATCAACCGGTATATAACTATTGACATCTATCGTCTAAGTTTTGGACTTAATTATACCTTCCTCTACATATATTGTCAGATCAAAAAAGTTGACTTCTGAAAAATAAAATGACCAGATTTTAAAAGATAATTAATGATACTAATGCATTTGACTCTATCCAAATTAAAAAATGTATAAACTATATATCGTCCAGGTTCGCACCAAATATATTGCTATTCCAAATGTACTCCACCTCCTCCTCCAAAAAAACCATGTACAAATTAGCATAACTTGGTGCAAACCTAGTGCCCATGGCTGATCCTTTCATTTGTGAATAAAAATCTCCCATTATATAAAAGAGCAAAACAATAAGGTTAATTTGTTCTTGATCTAAGGACTCATCTTTCCTCAAAAAATGTTCTGAAGCCACATCCCTTTTTTGATATATTATTGATCTATTATATGATCTATTATTGTATACAGAGATGATACATCAATTGTCGGTAATAAATATCCTGTCTGCCACACAAGTTCTTCAAAATGTTTATAGTATTTGTTGTATTTTTTAGATATTCTTTCAGTTTTTGGACAGGTTCCTGTAAATAAAAATTAACATATTTGCTTAAATTGCATGTTTGAGACCCAACGCCTGTCACTATCAGCCTTCCTGTTTTTATGTATTTAGGTAAAAAATAAAATACTGGTATTCTAGGATATTTAAGCAAAATGAAATTAACCTCAGATACAAAGATGATATCTTTGTCTAAACCCTCTTTCAAAATCTCCTGTAATTGTTGCCATATTATTGTACTGAATCTTTGGTTAATTTCATACATACTTCTTGTTCTGATAATAATCTTAAAGCTTATCTGTCAAATTGCTCTTTTGACATAATAACAATTCCACCCTCCTATCTTCTGAATGAATCAGTATTCTCTTATATTCCGGTTTCCTTATTGCCTCTATTTGTTTTCTGTCCAAGTTACTATATTTTTAAATCTATGTGAGTTAGAATTCCTAATTTCCTTTTCAACAAGATTTTGAAGCTTAATCTTCTGCTCACTCATCTCCATTTCAGTAAAAAATTCTGATTTTAAACCTGTATGTTTATACTGTATATATATATATATATATATATATATATATGGTGGAGGTGGTTTCTACACTATTTAATTGAACTTCCCATTCATAATTTATTTCCACAATGAAGATGCCAGGATCACAACCTCAAAATGAGTTGGAAGTGAGAGACATGAAATTAAGCATGTGAGGCCACTTTGAGGACTCATGAAGGAAGCCACCTTATGCTGAATTCAAACGGATGCGACCGAACATTTGAGACGACACACATCTATGGAATACAGAACTTTGCATATGGCTCACATTTGAAAAACTGGCGGGATGTTGAAACAAAGGACGGCAAACTGTTTGGATCTCTGTTGTATGGAGAGCACACAAGTAATTGTGATTTGTGATTCAGATCTATTGATCTGATTATGCTTCAGTTGAAGTTTATACTTTCTATTTCATGGCAGGAATACGTCTTTATGTTCTACTGATGTGGTGAAAAGCATTACTGGATATGGTGCTTCTATCAGTCCTTATATGGGAAATTACATAGTGGCCTCCTCTCACAAACATCTGTTATCATTCATTTAGGGTCACAGAGTGTTAAATAGGTGAGCATTTGTATTGGATACCGTTCTCCACATGCACAGTGGTTAATGTGATATGAGGAGAATAGTGTATCCAATTTAGATTGATAATGCTTTTATGTTCATTGAGTTGGTTTTTTTTTGCAGATATGTGACCATATTTCATTTTTTGGTGAGTAGATCCAACTAGTTTGTGTATATATATATATATATATATATATATATATATATATATATACTAGTACAGAGCTGGATGCGCTGAAGTCGGACCTCCGGTCTGACATTGGAGCTCCCAGCTCTGTAACAGCCTTGTCATGGGCAGTCTCTACTGGGCATAACTACAGCACATGCAGCAGTCTCTACTGTGCATGACTGCGTTGTTACAAACTTTGTAGTTAATTATTATATAGGATATATATATACTTTTTATGGATTGCACAATTTATTATTTTATTTATATTGAGTTTCATTATTCTCTTTTTTATCAGTTGAAAGTTGAAAGTTGCTCTTAAAAACTGCCATTCAGCATAAAAGGATCATTCAAATGTTACTGTAACTCTAGCTTGGCTACTGTACATATGTATGTTTATTTCTGTATGTATTTTTTTTACTAGTACTACTGTTATCACAAAAAATACAAATGCTTGGAACACAATGACAACCACAAATGCTATGATATGCAACAAGCTGGAATACATTTGGTAGTAAACTTTATGAGATCTCCATCTGTGATAAAAATAGACACCATCTTTCCTGAAGGAACAGCAAGGATCATATTTCCAGGATAATCATACAGTACTTGTTACAGTGCTGTTAAAAAAAAGATACATTAATATCCTGAAAATATTCAATTTAGAGATGTATGTCAAACAAGGGATGTGGGCCAGGGTCATAAATTTCTATTTTATTTTGAAGTTTTAATGTGTCAAGTATCTTAATTAAATAGAACAAAATAATACATAGTGCAGCTTTGTGGACTGCAGCAATTTGTCTAATATTATAGGTTGATGTGTTTTTGTCCTGCGTTTAAAAGATTCTAAAATAAATATTGTCTTTATTTGCTTTGCAGTGCACTAGAGATATATAGGCCTCGATTAAATTGTGTCTGGCAAAAAACCTCAACGATCGTTCACCAAATCTGATTTACGTAATATTCAATTCTCCATCTACTAGAATGGCTAACAAGAGTAGGCCAAAGAATTCACGTAGATTCAAAACCTGTATTGCACCTTTTTTTTGACCATGCCGTGCATCAAAACAATTGATAAATAATGTATGACACATCAAGTTTAAATGAAAAAAGATAATATTTTATGTTACCTAGCGACGCTGAATGTTGTAAAACACATTTTCAAACTCAAAGCCAATCACAACAAACCAAATTATCAAATACACCTATATACTCCAAAATAACTGACATATCTTGTCTCTGTTTCAAGTTTTGGTGAGATAGAGCACAGGACCCAATAGCTAAGGATAGCTATAGAGAGAGAGAGGAGCATTCATTCAAGTGAGGTAGAAGGAGTTAGGAGTGGAGAGAGTTGGCACACTTATAATAACACATAATACACATTGACACATATTCCATACATGCATACAAACACAAACACACATATCTTTTTTTTAAACACAAATTTATCTTTTATTTGGACAGTGTGATTCATTGAATCCAAGGGTGCAACAGAAAGTTAATGTGATTGAATGTTTCTGTTAGGGCCTGTGTGAATGCCTGAGTTAGTGAAAGATGGCAGGGAGAGGAGGAGAGATGGATGGGGAAAGGAGTACAAGAGGAGGAAGGTCAGGAGGGAATCCCTGGTCAGGGAAGGAGTGATAGAGGAAGAACAGCTGGGCAGAGGGGAATCTGATGTAGAAGAGGCACACAAAGGACAGCTGTGTCAGTGGGACAATGGGTATATTTTGGGGAGCATTCCACACAGTCAGGGTCAACTCAGGCAGAGTGTGAAAGTCACAGTTCAGCTACTTCCCAGGCTGCTGGTGATGATGAGAGGTTGATGGACCCCAAATACACCTATGAGGAGAACAGGGCCCTCGTCCAAAGCATCCTGGAGAGGGAGAGTTTTTTGTACCCGAGGGAGAGGGTCTGTGGCCTGGCTGCTAGGAAGAAGGCCACCCAGAATCAGGTCCTCAGCAGATTAAATGCTGTCTCCAGCTGCAAGCAAGTCTAATAAGAAGCGGTGAGGTGATTGTAAGACATTAGTCAAGAACAAGATGGGTGAAGTTGACCTATATGCCCAAGGCACTGGAGATGGTCCCCTGTCCATATCACCTTCATCCCCTGGGAGGAGATTCTGAGATGCAATCTGTTAGCTATTGCTGTTGATGGGGTCCCTGGAGGATCTGACACTGGGGAGGACAGCACCCTCCAGACTACCAGTAAATACATCATTCCATAACTAGACACCACACAAACCCTATTTCCTACTACTGCTCAACACAGTGACAGCTGAACACATGGCCAGCATTGATCCACACAACTGCACCAACACAGTGCTGAGAGGGCTCAAACAAAGACAGAATACTGGGCAATCCAAGTAGAAATGGGAAGGCTCAACCAGGCCAAATTCTTTCCAAGTCTCGGTGTAACCCTTTGTTGCTGTGTTGATCTTCATACCCACTTCAAACAAACAATGCTTGCCATCACGTTGTCATATAAAGATATGTTATGTTCATCCACAATGTTGCACATGGAGCCACAGGAAGGTCAGCACCTAACTGATTGAGTGGTAGAGGGATAAGCAACACATTGTTCCAATATGCGTTAGGTACCCCTCTGGCACTCAAATGCTTAACAGAGTATGAACACATCACAACAGAGTAACATTGCACAGGTCCACAGGGGTCAGTTCACACAACACAGTTCTGAGACAAACTGATTGCATGAATAACACCTAGGCCTAAAACTCAAAAACACCAGGGCCACAAAGCTAATTAATGCACCATTGAAAAAACAATGACAACTAAGTTGAAAAAATGTCTTGGTTATTATATGTATCCTGTGGAGTGGTTGATGGCAAGCAGAGGAGTATGTGTGTTTCAAGGCACTAATGTTTTAGCGTTCAAGGCCTATGTGTTGTACATGCAATCAGTTTGTCTCAGTAGAACTGTGATGGTTAAGCATTAATTATCATATGTATCCTGAAGAGTGGGGATGGCAAGGAGGTATTCCTTGCCATCACCACTCTTCAGGATACAATGATAACCAAAGCTCAACCAGTGTAGGTTGCTTACATCAATGAACAGGATCTTGTATCCATACCATCCTGCCCCTCAAGGGTTCACATGTCAATGTCATCATCTTGACTCCCTCTTGTGATAAGGTGAGTAATCACACCATGTCATTTCTCCACAAGCAGCATACATGTCTGCACTACAGCAGGAGGACAGTTAGAAGGAGGCATACAACATCCCCTTAGTGACTTACCTTCTGAGGAGCCAGAAGAGGGGACAAGCAGGTGGTCACCACCAGCAGCACCAGCCTCCAAATATGGTATGCCACCATCACAGAGTGGATGCCACCTGGGAGTTGGATGCCCACCACCACTCAAGACCAGCAATAGATTGCACCACCACCAGCACTACCACTGGGATGGTACTGGATGCCCAGTACTGGAAACATCCCACAGTGTGGGTCATATGGGCCCTCACCATGGCCACAGTTACCAACATGGATATAACCACATCATGGGCCAAGCTATGACCCCACACCCAGGTGGGAGGGAACCAGCTATGATATGACCCATGGCCACTGAACTCCAAGCACATGGGACTCATTGGAGAGCCACAGCAGCCTCAACCCCTTGAGGAATTCACACCTCCACCACAGACTCAACCGGGGGTAAAAACATCCCAAAGGAGTGAGGAATCCATTGATGTGGTGGGGGAATAAGTATCCTCGCAGTTTGTGCATGCTGTCCCCCTCATACCTGCCCCGAAAGACACCTCACCACCACCACAATAAAAATACAAAGACAGGGTGGAACACAATGCCAAAGTGGAACAGGTTGAGGAAAAAGGAGAGGCATCCTCATCACATGTGACGCCAACCTCTATGGCCATATCCTCTGGCACAGGGAGCCAGATCACGGCAACAGATGCTGAATGACTGCAAAGGAGACAGTTAAGGGAGTCTAGTCGAACCAACCATTACCTGAGGAGGTTGCAGAAAGATGCACAAAGAAACACTGCTACCCTCCTTGCACTGAAAGTCCAAGCAAGATTTGGCAGTTCAAAACAGGGATTATGGAGCCAGATGTTGGTTTAGATGAGGAGAAACAAATAGAAGGGAAAACCTGTGAATGGAGAGAGGCAATCAATAGAAGGGTCAACAACAACAACATCCCTCACCAGTGTGACCCCTACACCAACCCCCAAGACCACAAGAATGACCAGACAATCTGGGAGAGCATTCACTCCTGCAGCACCTTCAAAAGTCCCCACCCAAAATTAAATAAACAAGCCCCATTTGTGATGTTTCCCCTAAATAAAAAAACACTTATTTGTTGCATTTATGTCTGAGAATTTTTCTGTTTACTAACAGGTTAAGTGGCAGAGATGTCTCCAGTGGTTTTTAAGGTGTTAGCCAACCATGTGTTTGGGTTAGATTAGTCACTTCCGGATAGATAATCCAAAAAACATATGCTGGGATCCACTCTCTGTTAAAGGAATAACCATCACACACCTAGTAAGAAGCCACTAGTCTGAAGTATTTACGGAAATCAAACACAATAGAAGCAGTTACAGAGTGAGGTAGACATGCTGTGCTGTTCTTCTGTGATTTTTTTTTTTAAATTGAGGCTGGAGAAGCTCATAGTGACTGCTATCACTATGACCAGGATTAAAAATAATAAAAGGAGGAACTGAGTTTGAGTCTGAGGAGGAAGTGAGCACTACAGAAGCAATGTGGGTCAGTTCCCCTAAATCATCTCTAGGGTTTTTGGGGAAATTACTGTCAAGGGAGGAACAAAAGGGTAGTTTTAGTAGTGAGAGCAGGACAGGTCAGCTGCCTGTGCTGGAAGAAGTGCTGCACCTGCTGCCAGATGTGCTGCGCTAGCTGTAAGATATGCTGTGCCTGCTGCCAGACGTGCTACCTCTGCTGCCAGTGCCACCATCAGTGCTGTGCCTGCTGCCAGTACTGCCCTTGCTTCCACCAGTGCTGTTCCTGCTGCCACTACTACCATTGCTTCCACCAGTGCTGTGCCTGCTGCCGGTACTGCCATTGCTTCCACCAGTGCTGTGCATACTGCCAGTACTAAACCTGTTGCCACCAGTGCTGAAGCTGCTGCTACTGTGTCTTGTAATACTCAGGAGAGGGAAGGAGAAAACGATACCAAGTGTGAGAGCAGGGGACCTTAAGTCACACCTGCCATCCCCAAGTGCTAGTACTACTACTACTACTACTACTACTACTAAGGTCCAGCAGCTTGTTAGTATTAGGAGTGAAGGAGGGGGTAATCAATAATATCCTCCTATTAACAATGACTATAAGGCGGAAGACTCAGAGGCTGAAATTGATGGGGTTGGTGTTAGTGATAATACTAGTGACAGTGATAGTGAAGAAGCAGGTGGGACTAGTGTTAGGAGAGCGGTAGGGGAAGCAATTCAGAGTATTCAGACTAGCGGTCAAGGGGGCTCATACCATTCCCCTGACCCTGGGAGTCCCTTTCCCCCCATGGCATTGTCCATGTGGAATACGATCCTGAAGAAGGCAGAATTGTCACCACCGCAATAATGCCACCACCAGCAGGAGCACAGATCAGCTGCCTGTGCCTGCTGCTGCCAGTCTGCCTCCTTCATGTCACCAAGAAATGGCAAGTGTGACATTAGGGGACCCTCTGTCACATTGCTCGTCACCTCATCCAACCAGCAGTGAGCTTTTGGAATTTGCAACTGCTCTAATTCCTGCTGCTGCCGAGTTGCAAGGGCAGCAGGGTGCTAAGGAGCAGGCCACAGACCACTGTGGACACAGTGGGAATGGGGTCAACAAGTGATGCGTGATTACTAGGACATGTTCCACTTGCCAGCAGCATCAACACATATACCAGAAGTGGTGGGGGCTAGTTATGGTGCTGCTGCTTCCAGCGTATGACTGGAGCTAGTCGTGGCAAGTGGAACCTTCATCATCCAACACCCATTGTATTGCTGTTGTTGATCCCATTCCCTTTCAGCTGCCTAATCATCCTGCTGCTTAAACAACTCAGCAGCAGCAGCAAGAACAGCAGTTGCAAATTCTGCATCTACATCAGGGCATTTGACAATGGCCAGTGGCCACTGGCCAACAGGACATCACCTGCTGGCACTAAGTCAATAGGGAATTTATTTGAAAATAAATAAATAAATATAAAAACATAGTCCTACAAAAAATAAACCATTTTTGGGGGTTTGTTATATGTTGTGTGTAACTTAAAATTTTCCCATTGATTTCAAAGGAATGAGTTAGATGAAAAAAGTGTGAAAAAGCAGAAAATCTGCACTTTTTGTGGGAAATTAGTCACCAAGCGGAAAGTGCCATTATTCACCGATTTCAGTTTGAGGCGAAAATTTTCGCCCATCCCTAGTGGAGATGATCTCACTTTTCCATTTCCTACGTTATTATTCTATGGAGCTTATGCACTAAAATATCTTACTGCATAGTCTCCATAGCATAACATATGAACTGGAGACATGATATCATGTGATATCACTGGAGAAGGTATCGCCACTCAATCAGCTCTTTATCACTTCCTCAACATGCCTTAGTGAATTTCAGCCATTATCTCTTGCATAAATATATCACCAACTCCACTCATGGTCCCCATTCAATCAATAGACTCCTGTGATAAGTGCTACGCCCTCCTAAGTATAAGTACATAACCCAAAACTATAGTTCCATGTGGAGATATGGCTAATCCAACATCAATATCAACAGATACATAGTAGATAGGGATGTACTTCCTTTTATATGTCTAACAATACACTGAAGCATTAACCTGTTTGTAAAGTACCAAAATGCATTGAAGACTTATAGAAGCGCCCAAAAAGGTACGTTGAACATAACACCTGGCTGCTGAAGAAACATAGATGAACTGCTCATGGGTTCTCCAAAAGATATTTTAACTGCGTGGAAGAGCAGTATTACTGTACAGGTTTTCCACTTGGATCTTAGGAAATACAAACACCTATACTTGAATATTCTTTTAGCATATGAAAGGTTCATAAGAGTTTGCTATCAACTTAATGTTTCACAATGCATCAACACCTGCAGTAGAGAACATCAAGGGGTTAGCTTCATGAACATGGAGTCAATGCTTCACAACGGTCAAGTGGACATTCCTCAGTTCCATGATGAGTCATGCTATGGATGCCTGAGGGAAGGGATGACATGATATGGCACTGTCTAACTGTCTGTCATGCAACAGATTTGCCATCATTATCCCATTAACCTTTTGGGTTCCAGGTAGTAGGTTAGGACCAAGGGGATGTTAACAAGCCACATGTATATGTGACCAGGACATCAACACATCATCAAGTATGTGAACAGTGCCCCATGAAACAGAGGGTGTTGGAGTGCTGGTGTCATTGTACTGGTGGGCCTTGCAACCTGACTCCCATATAGTTACTCTGATGCTGTAGAAAACACTACCACAGTAAATATATCCCTATGCTGCTCCTTTAGGCTTCACACAGCTATTGTTCTCGTGCTAACTCCAATACCCCTTTAACCCCTGGAATGACAGAGTGGTATCTGGTGCATAGCATTGGATATTTCTCTATCACTCCAAGGGTTCCATGTTTGAGATAGCTATGGTCAACTCAGTCTATGTTGTTTGCTGTCAGTTCAAACCAAGAATATGATGAACCTGGACAATGTGTTGTACCTTTGTTCGCATGGGGAGTGGATGATATCCTTGAAGTGGCAATGTCATCATCGCATAAAGAATGGCAGATGCCAGTTGAATTCACACATTCAATATGATACATCCATGGAATAGCTGCTGCATGGGTTTTACACTGTAGCAACTCTGTTTGTGATGTTATAGCAGGCAGTATTAGGTCTGTGTATGTCAATCATGTTGTGGGGTGAAACAGATCATTATGTGTTATGTGAGTGTGTTTGCATACATTCCCAAAGGCTGGTAATGGACATACATGGATTGTGTTTGTTTCTTTGTTATACTCACGGCTAAAGTGGTCCCTGATGACCATGTCTAGTATCTGCTCCCATCTTAGGGTCTCTGCATGCCATGCACATGGAACAGGTACTGTACCTCAAAAATGGGTAGTGGCTCATCATTGTCCGTTAGATGTGTGTCCATGGCTATATTGTGTAGTATGGCACACGCCAGGATAATCTCACATGCCTTGCCTTTTGCATATTGCAGAGCTCCCCCTGAGTGATCCAGACACCAGAATCTGGATTTGAGCAGGCCAATGGTGGTCTCAATAGAATTCCTTGTTCAGACATGAACCTCATTGTAGTGCTCCTGGGCAGGTGTTTAGGATTTGGTAGTGGTGTGAGAAGCCACGGTTTACACCCACACCAGGCATCACCTGTGGAAAAAGAGTGATATTGTGAGACAAGGACCACATGTTAGATGATGTTGTGTGATTGGGAAGTACGACTTGTGTCATGACAATGCTAAGCAGTGATGAGATTAGTTGTGTGTTTACACCTGTGGATGTGGTGTGATTTTTGTATTGTTGATTCACCCAGAAGCCATCCTCCTGTATAGGTCCCATTTTCAAAGTGACTGTGGATGGAAGAGTGTCTGAGGATGTATGAGTCATGACAGCTCCCGGGATAGGAGGCACAAACATGAGCGATCCTCATGTTGGAATCACACACCATATGCACATTGATGGAGTGGAAACTCTTCCTGTAGATGAAGAGATGTTCCTCATGCTTTGGAGCTTTGATGCATACAGGTGTTCAGTCTATGGCACCCATGACCCTGGGCATTGCTCCCCTTTCATAGAAGTCCTGTTTTACACGTGCTCACTCCATCTCAGTGAAGGGGAAGTGGATATAATTCTGGACTTCCTCTTGAGGGCTGGCAACACCTGTGACAGTTCCCTTGAACATGTAGCCTGGTATATGCCAGTTACATAGCCTTCTGTGGACTGGAAGGATCCACTTACCAGGTGGTGTCAGGAGGTGATAGGCTGGCTTTGGTTCTTCAGCTGGAGCATCATCTCTTGCAACTGGAGAAGGCTGTTCAGAAGGTGCGCTTGGGGGTTGATGGTGATCCTTAGCTTCAGCAAGCCTTTGTAATTGATCTCTTCGCAGGAATAGCTATGCCAACATACTGGTCGTAATTTCTCACTTGCTGTCTGTCTCTATCTCTCTGAGTGATCTCACTGTAAACACAATCTGTCAGAGGATGGTGCGTTGTCCCTTTAAGCCAGTGACGGGGTGTTGTCCAGGTATGGTAATGACGGTAGGGGCTGACCAATGGGAAGGTGTTTGCTGCTACTGGTTTGCTTGTGTTATGTGCTGTTTGAGTTGAGGTTTCCCTGCTTTGTTTATCAGAAGGTGTTTTTTTGTCCATCACGTGCTGTACGGCCAGTAAAGCTAGGTCTAAAATTTTGTTCATTAAATATATCAACTTATCGTCTGTTGGCACTAACACACAGAACTGAATGGGTCCTGGGTATATCTGTTCCATTGTTTTCAATAGGTGAAGTCTTAACGTCCATTGTGATTTTAAAACTGCCGTTAGCTGTTCATAAGCTGGGTAATTGTATGGCTTACCATGCTCGGATCGAGGCCATAGAGTCAGAGAATTTTAAAAACCTTCGCACCAGATATTGGCAAAGACAATGGAACACAGGAACCATGGGGTAAAGTTACTAACATTAAGGGGTGGCTCACTTGCAGACATACAGTAATGTGCAAAAGTTTTAGTCAGGTGTGAAAAAATGCTATAAAGTTAGAATGCTTTCAAAAATGTTAGTAGTTTATTTTTATCAGTTAACAAAATGCATAGTGAGAAAAATCTAAATCAAATCAAAATTTGGTGTGACCACCATTTGCCTTCAAAACATCATCAATTCTTCTAGGAACTCTTGCACAGGTCAGTGATTTTGTAGGCATATAGTCCTGTGTATGATTAAACAATTATACTAAACAGGTGCTAGTGACCATCAATTTAATATGTAGGTTGAAACATAATCATTAACTGAAACAGAAACAGTTGTGTAGGAGGAATAAAACTGGGTGAAGAACAGCCAAACTCAGCAAACAAGGTGAGGTTGCTGAATACAGTTTAATGCCACAAGTTATACACCATGTTAAGACTGAGCACAGCAATAAGACAGTTATACTGCATCAGCAAGGTCTCTACCAGGCAGAAATTTCAAGGCAGACTGGGTTTTCCAGCTGTGCTGTTCAATCTCTTTTGAAGCATGTGTTAATGTACACTGCCACACAGAACTAGGCAAACAGAAGAAAGGTTACTTGAACGAAGAAGAAAAAAACACTTGCACAATCACTATTGCCCGGAGGACATTTCTCCCAAGACAGACTTCATCCAAAGCCAGCAGGTTGACCCTGTAATGTTCTGTGAATGTGAAACAAGACAACCATGTCATCACCTTACACCACTGCTCTGTGGAGTTCTGGTTCTTCTAGACCCAAGATTCACCCACTACTCCGTTTGAAAGTGCCATTATGTGAAAAAGCACTGGCTTTCTCATGACATAGGCTTAGCAAATGGTTGCCTTGGTACTGGAGGCCACTGTCACCTTAGAAGTTGCATGGAATATTGAAGAGCATATTAGACTCAAGAGAAGATTCAGTGCAATTAATGTAGTGTTTAAGACACCTAACTGCATTCACACAGTGCAAATTCCATTCTCACCTATTAGATGTATCAGGACAAAGAGAATGAAGGCCGAAGTCTAAGACTTACAACCACATATTGATCCATACATCAGTGACTTAAGACACAATCAGCCAAACACACCCAGAGTAGCTAATTTTCTGCACAATGACCAAACCTTAACAAAAACAAACACACATATAAACATACAGACACACACAAGCACACATAGAAACACATATTAACCCCTCACAGCAAAGCTACAAACACTCAAACAAAGTTGCTTCCTACTCATACTCAAGATGGATGTTGCCACTAAGTGTTGGGTTTAGAAAGGTGACAGGTCCTCTTTAAGACACCTGCATTGTATATTTCTTTGTTATCTCTATTAATGATTTAAGTCAGTTCCCCAAGGGATATGGGTTTAACAATTTCAGAAGTCCCAATAATCATCTACATGCCTACAATGGTTTAATAATAACTTCTTCAGAATCCTGATCATTAGAGAGTTTTTTGGTAATCTTGAAACAAAACTTTATAAATTTGTAATGTCCGTCTGGATCAGCTAACACGTACTCTGGTCAGACCTCTTTATCTGTATTCCACTGTGATTGGACAGTCATCCTTTAAATTCTTCCCTTCCTGTTTGTCTTACTTCCCCATTTAAGTCCCTTGCATTTGTTGCAGCTTGATTCTGCCTGACCTGCTACTCAATTCAGATCCCTTCTTCTGACTTTGCTTCCATCTTGCTCCCTTTGTACTTCATATGGTTTGAATGCTTTCCTGGCTTCAACCACGTGGCTTGCTTGACCTCTGTCCTGTATTGTTTTTCGGCAATACATTTATCTCACTGACAACCTAGCTCCTGACATTGCTTATCTGATATTGTGTTTCTGCTGTGGTCTGGCCTTTCATAATCCAGAGTTGCTGTTTCCTATTGGCATTTGTAGAGACAGTTCATTCACCTATTCATTCATCTTATCAGCTGCTATGAACAATATTTATTTAACTGGCCTGCAACCATCTGTGTATCCTATCTCCACCATCAGCTGTGCAAAGGCAACTCCCTCATTCATTCATTTTACCTGCTACTCAAGTGTATTAGCTGTTTATTGGTCTACAGCCCAGCTAAGTATCCTGTCTCCACTATCACTATCCACTATTCATCTATCTCATCAGCTGCTCGAGCCTTGTGTGTGTAACAGTTCATCCATCTGCTGCCCAGCTGATATTCCTCTCTCTGCTCAGCAAGTGCCATAATATTTCATTCTGCTTCTCATCAGCTTATTCCTGCTTTTTCAAGCATTGTGTGAGAGGACTCTGTCAGTCAGCAGTATTCTGAAGCCTCTGAGGCTACTCAGAATAATATATGTCTCCACTATGAATAAAGATCTCTTAAAGAAACAGCACTCCAATTTCTCATTAAACCCTCCTGGAAAGTCAGATACATCTCAATCTTGTCCATTCTGCAATAGAGATCCTTACTTACCTTACTCCAGTGCTACTGGAAATCTTGGCTACACTACTGTTAATTTGATCTAGTACCGGATATACTGGGTCTGGGTATCTGGTCAGCAAAATTACCTTACCAGCAAAACACAGTAGTGGAAGACTACACTCTGCAACTATGCTCCCTATTCATCACTCTCAAACTATTCCTAGCTAAGCACAGGAGATTCCTGTATCATTACAGAATATTAGTCATCCAGCTGTTTGTGTACCCACTTGATAAATGCACATACCGATTACTATTAAGTGCCTGGATATGAAGGGATCCAGAGAAAGCTCTCTTTTTTGTGTTTTGTATAATGTATATTAATTTAATTTACTAATATGATTCTGCGCTAAAAAAGGAGCTGGAATACAACAGAAAATTGATGAAAAATGTAGAGATTTTCCTATGCATGCTACAACTGTGGTGTTTAACTTTTGCTTAAAGGGATAGTAATACTTTGTTTTAACTTTATTTTGTAGGCATTAAAAAAACATGAAGAATGATATAAGTCTTATCTCTCAAACCTTTATGGTTTAAGAGATATTCACAAGCAAAGTTTCCCCCTCCCGCCCCTTTTTCCTAGTGTAAGCCATCTCTTCTCAGATGTGAATCTGGTTGTAAGACCAGACAGATAACAGCAGGGGACAATCTTCTTTGTATGAAAAGAATGAAAGCCCTTCCCCCCTTGACAAGTTTTTCAGGTTTTTCCCTTATCTTAATTGAAGATTGTCTCTCTCTGCAGTGTACCTGGGCACCAACCTTCTGACCTGGCTGAACGGGGGGGGGGGATACTTTGCGTGTGAATATCTCTTAAACCATAAAGGTTTGAGAGATAAGACTTATATCATTCTTCATGTTTTATTAATGCCTACAAAATAAAATAAAGATAAAACAAAGTATTACTATCCCTTTAAATGAAGGTCTTACTTATGGAATGTGTGTGTTTGTTAGCTGATGTTTTAGCCAGTGATTTTAAGCTCCAGTCGTCCTCAAGACATGCAAACAGAATGGTTTTCAGGATTATCCTAATTAAGTACAGGCAGCTCCATCATAATTACTGATCCATTCATTACACATGTGATTTTGCAGGAATATCTTAAAAAGTTGACTTGTTGGTGTGCCCCAAGGACTAACACTGAGAAATATTGGTCTAAGTGCAATAAAAAAAAGAAAAAAAAGAAAATGCTCTGGAAGATTAGTACATTTCCTTCAAGGTGTCAAAATGTGCTCTTAAACTGTTAGTAATGCCTCATTAAAATACTTTATCTGGGTCTTCTGTATAATAATAGCAACACAATGCGCTATGACAAACATCTTCTTTGTAGTTCAAAAGTTAATCTCTAAAGATCTCCCGCTCGCCCCTTCTTACAACTCAGAAGATGCAGGCTGGATAGGACGGCTGCAGAGAGGGACAAACTTCAATAAGTAAAGGGAAATCCTGCCCTCCTTCATCAAGGGGGGTAGGATTTCCCTTATACTTAATTACTGAAGTTTGTCCCTCGCTACAGCTGTACAGTCACATGACCCAATCTGAGAATCAGAGGGAGGCGGCCAGAAAGGGGGGGGGATCTTTAGCGTTGAATAACTTTTGAACTACAAAGAAGTAAGTTGTTTGTCATAGCACATTATGTTACTATAATTATACAGAAGACCCAGATAAAGTATTTTAATGAGGCATTACTATCCATTTAAAGTAGGCAGCAATGGTTGAAGAAACAAATATACTTCTATACATTCTAAAGATTTCATGGGGCACATGTTGAAAGAAAAAGAAGTGCAATTCTGGAACATACCAAATTCACCATCGGGATCAAATAAAATTTCCTATCAAGTGATATGGTCCTTTTAACCCTTTGAATGCTAAATAAGTTAACAGTCCAATTTACATTCATGTGAATTTTCAGAATTCTTCTTAATCCATTATGATATAGTTCTTAGCATTGCATATATTTGGCTTTCCAATAAGGCCCAATGAGCCATTACCAGCTATGACTGCACATCCAGGGGCTTGATACTATTAGCTGCGCCCAAACTGGCATTACAGTAAAAAACAAGCAACGTGTATTTTACAAAAGTGTTTCACTGGTTTTCTATTGTAGACCCACGGTAAAACAAAAATGGCATAGGCTGCACATGTCGCCATACTAACAAAAATGGCTATGTCTGCTTTTATCTAACTACACCTTAAACTACCACCTAAAAAACTTGCTAAAGTCCAAGGAAATAGGTGTACGTTTGATGACAGAAAGGTCAAGTTAGGAGTTAGATGGCCTAGATTCACTAAAGGTCGATGTTGTGGCAATATGATTTTGTCGATGTATTCAAACACTTCTACATTTCATATACAAGGAGGTCAGTGTATGTTGAATAAAATTTGAGAAAGAGGAATGTTGAATGGGAGCCCTATATGTCGTAATACAAATGGAGAAACTTAGTTTGTCAAATAGGAGCAATATATGTCGAATTACTAAAGGGGGGGTTAATATGTTTAAGGTGTTGTTCCTCATGCTGTACAGCATGTTAGAAATCTGACATACAGTGCCCCCCTTCAACATATTAACCCCTCTTATTAATTCGACATATATTGCTCCGATTCAAGATACTAACTTTCTCCATTTGTATTTTGACATATTGTGCTCCCATTCAACACTCCTCTTTCTCCAATTTTATTCGACATCCACTGACCTCCTTGTATATGAAATGTAGAAGTGTTTCAAATACATTGACAAAATCATATTACCACAGCACTGACCTTTAGTGAATCTAGGCCATCTAACGTTTAACTTAACACTTCTCCATTGGTTTGGGTGTTTTCAAGGGTTGATTTGACACTTCTCCATTTGTTTTCTCCTTAGAGATAATGCGTGAATGTATTCTGCACTTTTTTTTGTTGAAACAATGATGGTTTAAAACCATTGTTGTGGCTTCTACGCCTCAACTCTGAGGAGCAGGATTCCCGGCAGAAAATGTAGCCACAAAACACACAGTAACACTGGCCATAGTTAATAGTATGCTACTTAGCCATTGTTTCTTATGGGCTTTTTTTTTACTGTCAGTGCGCAGAATTACCGCTGGTTTTGTTTTAACAACTTGGGGAGCATTCAAGGGGTTAAATGCATTATTTTAATTAAAGGGAATTTTTAATTCTCACCTTTGGCACATTTGGTTTGACACAGAATTGCATCACTTTAATTTGCTGAACTAGGATCACAGGAATAGCCACAAATAAAAACAGAATTCCTCCTTATAATAGCATTATCCAAATATTATTTTTACAGGACTTTTAATTATACAATAAAATCTGGTGCAGACAATTTTTTAATTAAGATGCAAAAATGTTTTATCGGATAATGAATGATATCATGAATGACATTTATGCTGATAGAGTGTTTAGAAATGTTCAAAATGTTTTGCAACACTAAGCAAATCTCAACTGCCATGTACAGAAAACTTTAAATGTAAATATATTCACAGAATATGACATTTTTTTTATATTTCATAGAACCTAATAATGTCTATTTTAAAAATGCTGGTTCAACATGTTGTGCTGAAAAGACAGTTATAACAGAGTTTTCCTCTGTGGTATCCACAGGAAAAAAATGAATGAATTGGTTTGGGAGCTGTGGGAAGGCATTGATAAATCACACTATTTGTGCAGTTTATAGGTTTTTCTTTTGAAGCATATGCAACATGATCAAAGCCATACTTAAATAGTATGCAGTTCTCTGAATAACTCTCTCATTGCTTCTTGCCTATGTCTCTTCTCCTCAAATGCATCAAGCACCTGCACAATGGAATCTAGTAAAATTCTTGCTGTCCCAATTTACATAAACAGATTTGTGCTCTGCTGTACACTACATTAGGCGTTGATTATTGAAAAATAGGAAAGAACTAAAAGAGAAGCAAAAGTCAATGATAAAATATAAAGTGTACATGACAACTACAAATTGCAATCGTTTAGGTGTAATTGTGCTCTTGTAGATGTAAAAGAAAGAAATATTAAAGCTCCCAAATACACCTGTCAGTGTTTTTGTTCTCATATTATTTATGCATATATTACTAACAATTTATACACATATATTGGGGATTAGGCAAAAATAAGACTATTTTAAAAATAATGTATATTTCCAATAACAAAATACATTAAACTGTCACTCAACCCCTTGGATTGTTCTCAGTACTTTGCTAGAATTGTAGGGGTTGATATTAATATCTTCCTTATTTATAGCACTCGGAGTAAATCATGGCTCCCTCCAATTGTAAGAAAATATTCATTTCATGAAATGTGGGGGAGTTTCCAATTATACACGAGTATGCTTAGAAG
Organism: Rhinophrynus dorsalis; assembly: GCA_037306005.1. Lineage (NCBI taxonomy): Eukaryota > Metazoa > Chordata > Amphibia > Anura > Rhinophrynidae > Rhinophrynus > Rhinophrynus dorsalis. The sequence goes on along the minus strand of CM074720.1, from coordinate 338,304,020 downwards.
TATATTAAGGTTATAAGAAATGTATAACACAGTAAGGAATTCTGCAATACTGTACAATGGATCATTGAATACCAGATATGCAAACACCAGGGGTGCAGTAGATCTTGTAGAAGCAGTGGTCAGAAGCAGAGCCCATCAGAGAGTGCTGCTACTTCTCCCATCATATCCCATAGGACTTAGACTCAAGACCCTGCCATCCGAAAATAGCACTGTTATCAACTGACCACATCTTCTATGACTGAGATACACCAAACTACAAGCAGCATATAGAACTACTACCAACCCCACCAAATCCCCGGTAACTGAGTCACAGGGGATGTGGTGAGCATGGTGGCAGCACTTATTGATGATGGTGGGCTCTGGAGTCTCTCAAAGGCCCCAGAGCTCATCAGCAGGAGATAGTGCTGCCACCATGCCCACCCCTGCTTTGACTCCAAGACACCAGAACACACAATACACATATTGCTATTGGCACCAACACTGTCACTACATCCCTTGTGAGTCAGTGGCCTACAGCAGCACCAAATTTGTTGCAATTGCATCCACCCCTGCTGATAGTGCTGCCACGGCAAACGCAGGGCACTGGGTGATTTTCTGAAAGGGGCAAATGTGTGCATCAGTAGGGGTGTGCAGCAATAACAGCATATAATTGCTGATTTTCTCAGAGCCTCTTTTTATGTTCTTGTGAGTGGAACACTAGATTCACCATCTACACCTATGTCACACTCACCGCCAGCACCAATACCAAAAGTAGAATGTGGTGGTGCTGCTGCTGAGGGAGGTGGTATCAGTGATGTCATGATGAGAGTTTTCTTTTCTTCTACAAGCAAGGATATGGAGAGAAACATGGTGGGAATGGGTTTCACCACCACCACTGATGTGACTGGTGGTGATATCATGAAATGTTTGAAAAAAGTCAGGCTGGTGTGTCTGCCAAACTGGTTATTGAAGGGATTAGGGTCATCATCCCCTCCAAAGTAGTGGTGGTAGTGGAAATGCAAGCAGTGAAATTGGATATTACTAATGTTAATGGGGCTGCAGCAAAAGCAGAAACTCTGCAAGTTACTTCAGGTGTATATGGGGAGAAAGTGCACAGTCAAGAAGATCCTTGTCTAACTACCTACCCCCTCTTATATCTTTGGTGTGGGAATCTTTTTCCTTGGGGCAGGGGCTGTGCTATTATATTAAGCAGGATATTGTGGACTTTGTGAAAAGGTTGTGAAGCTGGTGAAGGAGGGTCCACAACAAGGCCAGAATGTCAACAACATCACCTGGCTTGTTGCTACCAAGTACTATTGTCTGGGCTGCTAGCAGTGATATCCCAGTTCCCCCTTGGCTCCCATAGGGTCCTCCACAGTAGTGGCAATGCAACTGACAAACTAGCCATCACCAGTACCACCAGTAGACCATGAATCTGGCAATATGTCTCCACGTATTGCACACTGTGTAGTGCAGTGGAATGGCCACACCAGGAAATTTGATGGAGACTTAGAATACAGGGGAAATCCCTTATGCTGGTGATAGGGGAGCATCCTAACACTGACTACCCTACAAAATATGCCAAGCTCAGGTCAGGCAGGGTCAGTTATTTTTATTGAGTGGTAATGAGTCATCCATTGGAGGTTTCAGTCATCCACTGACCAACCCCCCACCAGAAACATTTGGTTTTTCTGGGTTGGACAAGGAACATAGTGACTGACACAACCTGATTTCTTGCAGGGCGGTTTAACATCATGAAAGTGGTTAGTTAGAGTAGGCATGCTAAGGTGTTGATAATAACTGCACAGTCCCTCCCTGCTCCAACTGAAAATGAAATAAACACCCATGATTTAAATGAAGGTGCAGGAGCAGAAGGATTATTATGACTGGACAACTTCTCCCCCAGTTTCACCTGAAGATGTGGTGGCTTTTTGTGCTGGTGCTGCTACCTCGGCAGCATTAGGGCTAATACCACTGGGGCTAGTTTCCCCTCCACAGTCCAGGTATGGGCATGGTGGATAATTCACCAGTTTGATCTGACATTTGATACCCGGATGACTCAGCAGCAGGAACTAAGTTAACAAACACCAAAATATCCCTGCTGGGTGGCATATAATTTTCCTAGTAGCTCCATTAGTAGTCACCTACAACCCACAGCTTGAAGTACTGTGTAGAATCTCAAAAGAGCACAAATCAATACTACATGCTGATTACAGATTAAAATGAATATTCCCAAGACCTTCTCTCCTATAAACAGCCTTTGAACCTGAAACTACTGGTAGTGAAGAGCTTGCTTATAAATGCAACAGAAAATGGTAATTTAAAAAGGACATGTGGAACCTGTGAACACATATGTATCACAGATAAGGTGCCCATACTACATTCCTACAGTAAACACAAAATCTCCTGTGACTCATCTAATGTCATTTACCTAATCATGTGTGTGACATGTCCCCAAACAGGACTATATGTAGACTATATGTAGGTGTGACAGGACAGGCTTCGAGAAAAAGGATGATGACCACATCTCCAGAAGAACTACGAAAATGGTGCGGGGTCTTTGTGACACAGGGTAACAGAGTATTATTATTATTATCATTATTTATTTATAAAGATCCAACATTTACATATCACTGAACAGTAGGGAATAGACATCCAGAGACAATAAGCTGTACAAATGAAACATATAAAAAAAGAGGCCCTTGATCTTGAGTGCTAACAGTTTAGAGGAAGGTAGGTGGGACACAAAAGGAATAAGTGCTATGGGTTGTAAGTGTCTCCTGCCACATGTACTGCCAGCCAGTAGGTGGGAGTAAGAAGTGTTTTTCAGTGCAGTAGTCCAGTCAAGTAGCAGGTCTGTTTGTGATAAAAGGACTGTGTGAATAATGAGGTTATGATGGAGTTGGAGGTGAAGGGAATGAGAGTGAGTAAAGGTTGGATAGGCTGTTGATCTGAAGATCTGAAGGCTGGGGGAGAGTCTGTCATGACATGGAGAGATAATTTCAGTACTCAGTGCAGCATGGGAAAAGTCCTGTAGGCAGGAATGGGAGGATGTAATAAGAGCTGCAGAGGGAAGAAAATCATTTACAGGGCAAATGTGATGAGTGAGAGAAAAAAACACGAGAAAAATGTAGCGAGGTGCAGTGTTACTATTGGGGTTTGTAAGTTAGCACCAGGGTACTTAATATGTACACCTTGGAAGAAAGGAGGGTGAGGGTAAGATGGTAGAAACCTTTAAATATAGTAAGGGATTTAATGTAGTTCAGGAGGGAAGCATGTTTAAAAAAACAGGAGCAGTAGAATAAGAGGTCATGACGAGCTAACATTAGAGGGTGGAATATTAATAAGTAACTTGTTTTAGCTAATACTTTACAGAAACTCTTGACAAACTCATGGAACAGACTCTAAGAATACAGAGGTGGTTGGGATGAATACTGCTAGGGAACTAATTCCTATTCCTTGGATAGAAATAAGTCTATTTTGAGAAGTATATAAGGCTGCATATTTTATTAAGTAGGACTAGATGGTTATTTTCTGCTGCAAAACAAAAGTATATGTTTTACAAAGGTGTGTACCCTCATATAGTTTTTATGACTTGGCCAGCAGATACTTGTTTATATACATCAATAAAAGCTAAATATCTGATAAGCTCTTGTTTAAATTGGAAAGCACAACATGTCGGGGGTTTTAAATGATATCTTGTTACAAAGTAATAGGTCAACATAAAATGTTGTAATACATTACCTAAGTAATATGGCTACTCAGATACTGGAAGAGGCCTTTATATTTGAATGCAGTTAAATAATTGGCTAAACAATTTAGAAAATATATGGAATAGTGTTCTTTTTCAGTGGTGGAAAATTGGCTCTCTCCTTTTAGCTAATTTTATGACCATATTATCAACAATACCTCTCTATTTCATCTATATCAGAAGAAGGGAAGATGTGGAGGGATTTATTTTAAATCAAAATCAGCTGCTTCCTCCCCACTATTTTACTATTCTTCTAGGTTTTTAGATACGTGAAGACAACAGGAAGGGAGCGCTCAACAGATCCGCCTCACATGGGTAACATCCAGCACAACATTTGAATAAAAATGTCATCAATTTTATTGAAAAAATGGTAAAATAGCACACCAACAATAATGGAGTTTATGGAGCGTGCATGGTCAAAAAAATCACCTAACGCGTTTCGTGTAAAATGTACACTTAATCATAAGCTTAAACAAAAGGATACCTTCACCTCTTATATAGACATATCCCCTGGTGTGTTACTTTGCCAATTGAAGTCCGACACAGATTGTCTAATTAGATCCCACTAATACCATTGGATACAATTGGACACCTGATAAAAGACATCAGAATTAAACAATCCCAAATGAACTACGAATGACTATAATGATCAAAAAAAGATCAAAACATGACTATCATTAAAGGGATCTGTTCGGACCACACAAAGCAACAATACACCAATACGACCACACAAAGCAACAATACATATACCTATCCAATGGTATCGTGTACATTTTACACGAAACGCGTTAGGTGATTTTTTTGACCATGCACGCTCCATAAACTCCATTATTGTTGGTGTGCTATTTTACCATTTTTTCAATAAAATTGATGACATTTTTATTCAAATGTTGTGCTGGATGTTACCCATGTGAGGCGTATCTGTTGAGCGCTCCCTTCCTGTTGTCTTCACGTATGTAGAAACCTGTGCTGAGGTTGTGGGGGTCAGCACCGGATCCGCACGGCCAGTGTGGCCAGGTGAGTGTGATGGTTATGCTCATATACAAACCTGATAGTTAGTAGCAACCGAGACTGTTATAATTTTTAGTGTTTCTAGGTTTTTAGGGCTAGATCCAAATGTTTGTGCTAAAAAAGCCGGTAGGGCAAAATGAATACCGACCGATAAAAGAAAATGTTTGTCGGTATTTAAATGTCGTACTGGCTAAAAGCTCAACGGACGTTAGGCCACAAAAATGGTCTTGTGGCCAAACATCAGTTTTGTGCATTAAGTTCCCAAAACACAGCTAAATAGAGGCAGTATTTGGAACTTAACAGTAAAAAAGCTAACAATCGGTGCCTGACATACTGCCAAACACCGATCGTTAACTCATATGTCTTACACTTACCTGTCATCCACTGTCTGTCTCCTTCTGTCTTCATTCTGCCTTCTCTTCATTCTTTTATCTTGTATCTTCTTTCTTCTCTCCAGTCTTCTTGTATCTGTAAAACAAAAAAAGGATGAATACAATGCAGAATAATATAATGCATAGTTTAACCCCTTGAGTGCCAGAGCGGTATGCAAAGCATTGCAAAGCAATGTGTTGCAGATCTCTCTGGGGCTCAAAGAGTTAAGCAATGTATTAGTGCCCAGGTTTATTGAAATATGCAGCCATCATTATTTGCAGAAACAAGCCATTAAAAGTTTTGCCAATATTATATGTCCAAAAACATGATAATAATATACTTTGTTAAATAATAATAATAATAATAATAAAAATAATATCTCTGCTGCTGTGTGCAGCCACAGAGGCAGCGGAGGCAGAGACATTGCTGTGTGCCACAGATCCCCCCTTCTTCTGCATCACGGGCCGATGCCCATTCCACAATGAGAGAATTTGAAGATGAGATTGACTTTATATATGGGCAGTCTCTGATCCAATTCTCTCAAAGCTATTGAATGAGATGTGCATAGGCACATTCTTAGAATTGATTTCAATGTAATGACAAATATGCAAACAAAAACCTCATGGCAAAAATGTCATTTTTTCCTGTTTTTCTTTTTAGGCTTTAGATTTTGCCTTTCCCTAGTGAAAGCATTTATCATCTGCAATGTAGCTTATGCCATAGTCCTAATGGATAACTTGTAACTGCATTATCTTTGAAATGTAGAGTTGGGATCTGAATATTTATACAACTTTAGCAAATCACATATCTTATGACTCCAATAGTCAAATTTAGGCATCCCATCAAACAATAAAAAAATGGAGCTTATAATTAATTATAAGTAAATACAAATTAAAAGTATGCGCAAATTCTAAAGAAACAATCACATTTATTACAAAAAACAACTTGACAAGTAGAAAATAAATTGTCAATTGTTTATTAGAGTTCAAATCATTTTAAACATTATGAAAGGCAATTTTTCCTTTAAAGTCAAACATTCATCAATATTTGCCATCACTCTAAGTGCTTGATTCAATATGCCCCATTAAAACTGCTGGTAGGGCCAAAATGGATTCCGACCAATATTCAATTTCCCTACCAACAGAAACCACAATGAACAATGCACAAAATAATCTGACTTCTGGCCAAACTTTCATCATGTGTTTTTAGTTCCCAAACTAAATAGCATGAGAAATGGGAACATCAAAGCAAAAGGGGTAATGCTTGGCACTTGACACACTGTCATGCACTGAGTGTGAGCTCAAACACAGTCACCCTCCCATGCACTAACCCTACACTACCCCTAACATGAAAATGAAACAATACTAGCCCTAACACTATCCTAAAACCCATAACCCAGAGCTTTAACACTTACCTGTCATCCACTGTCAGTCTTCTTCTATCGTCTTCTACCTTCCATCTTCTTTCTTTTATCTCCTTTTTTATCTTCTGTCTTCTCTTTTTCTTCTTTTTTGTTCCAAAGATGTCACTGCAAAGAAGAAAAAAATATCGACATGAAAGATACTCCCATAAATTAAGCATCACATGTATGCTGGCCTTAACCCTTGGAGTGCAGGAGGGCTACACAATACATTGCAGAACAATGCATTGCATACCCCTCTAGTATTCCAAGGGTTAACAGTATGATGTCAGTCCAAGAATAAAAACAAGTATGATGCCAGTAATATTAAGAAATATGATGCCAGTCCAAGTGGATAAAGAAGTACCATGCAAGTCATATGTACTCTGCCACCGTCAGGAATGCAGATGAAAAATACGCACCCAAGTTACCTCTAAGACTGTTTTCTGAGCCATTCTGTGGAAAAATTGAACAAAAACTGGCTTTTATATGGCCAGTGTCTGTTCAAAATGGTTCCCACACTACAATTGTCTGGTATGTGTGCTTATGTACCTCCCAGCCAATCAGCTTCTAGTGGATTTCATCATCATCCTGCTAGGATAAAAATGACAGTTGCAGGTGTCACTTTTCTGATCCTGTTACATTCTCCACGTTATCTGTCACGGCTAGGAATGCAGTCCCCAATTAAATAAATCTGCTTCCATTATAGAAGAAATGTTACTGTACCATCCATGTTATAATTACACTTCAGTATAAGAAATACTGTGTCCCCAATGCCCCCCTTAGTTCACTAGGGATCTACAACTCACAATATCTCTCATATTACATATTTTGTTGAAACCTATCAACCATCTTTATAGATATTTGGCTTTTATTTAAGTGTTGTTACCTTCATTACTGTTGATTTTTGTTTGTTACTTTCCAACCCAACTTTATCTCGACTATGCATTTCTTTCCAATTTTGTATTCTAAGCAATTCTAGTGAAGTGGCGTTTGATTACGCTGTGCATACTCTGATGTTTTTCAATAAACTGATTTAAAAGTTAAAAAAAAAGACATACTATGTAATAGATGGCTAAGCAGTTATCAGGATCCATTGCCTAGTACTATTTATATCACCTCTATTATAAAGTGATTGATAGGGATTTTAAGATGCTCTGTTTTAACAAAAGTGTTCCAATCCAACTACACCATAGGTAAAATATCACAGTTATTTGAATAGGGCTTTAACCCCCCCGACGCCCAAACAATAAAGATATAGCATTCACTGATGTTACCCAATCATGGAATAGGAGAAAGACAAAGATAAATAGCACACCTGATTATACCAAATTATCTACTGCTAAACCACAAAGGCTCTAAATCTAATATGATAATAGATATTTCATATAAAAAAGGTAGACTGTAAATTACTTTTATCCAAATAATGGATATATATATATTTGCAACAATCCTATATAAATCAAATAGAATAATTGTGTAAATAATGGTTAATCAATATAAACAATATATAAGCTAATCGGTGCCAAAATCTATCAATAAAAACAAGTAAGAATGTCATCAGATATCAATGTAACAAATTGGATGATAAATGGGATGGCTAGTAAAAAGGAAAGCAATACAAAATGAGATCACCCATGCTGAAAGTCAATGCAAATTATCAGGCTTATAGAGAAACACAGTACTTGGTAATAACAGGAAAGCACAAATAAGCCATTTTTTTGAACATATATCTGCTATATCTACTTGATGTCAATGGTGCATACAAAACAAACTGAGTTGGTTTAGTCCTACTTCTACTGTTCAATTTCAACATAAAGTTCAAAGCATATGAGTAAAGCAATATCCAAAAGAAATGGATGGATGAGAATGATGAAGAAAGCATACAAACAGATGTACAATACACAAATAATATATCCTTCTTTATGACTCTCTTGACAAATCAATACTTGATTTTCTATACAGCTGTAGAGATCCCAGGGTCCACTTGGACTAAAGACATATAAAGAAGGAAGATGAAACAGTGAAACAAGAGATCTAAGTGTAATGATATTGCAAAACAATGTATTCAATTCACATAACCAATAAATTAAATAGAGAATATTGGCTAAAATGGATAAATGTCCTTAAATATAAAATAAAAACTTCTAACAAAATATTAAATGAGCAAATATATGGAACAGCTGGATGTAAATGAGACTGATAAATGTAGTAGGAATTTAGATTCTGCTCTCAGGGAGGTAGTAAAGATGAAAAGGAAACAAAAAAATAAAAAGTGGGGAGGCTTGTGGTCCTTTGGACCGGCTATTGTGAAAGTGAGCTTATAAGAACAATGAGTTGGAAGTATAATGGATGGCCAACCAATCACCCTGCCCCTAAAGACAGATGCTTACAAGATCACTTCTTGTCGCGTATGTATCAAATAATGTTTAAATATTAAGCTTAGAATAATTATTCTTGTGTTTGTGCTCATCAACATGTCAGCTTTTCAGGCCATGTTTCCTCTTGGCAGTTCATCAAATGTATTACGACCTTACAAAGTCTCCTCCAAGCTGTTTGTTCACCTCCTTTCTTTACTGTATTGTATCTATTAATGCGCTTCATTGTACTGAACACCCCTTTGTTAGGAAAACAAGTGTATGTGAGTTTTTATTTTATACTTCAGGACATTTATCCACTTTAGCCCATTTTCTGTATTTTGTTCATTGGCTATGTGTTTATTTACAGCATTTTAATCAATTGTTTTGCAAAACCATTACAATTAGAGCTCTAATTGAGCTATTTTACTTGCTTAGAGATCTCAAATGCATTACTTTCAAATCGTTTTGTAGACCTCTTTAGCACTAAAGTGTTAAAATTCCCATTTAAATCCGTGATAATATGGGAAGTTTTATTTGTCCCCTCTGGATGTTCTTTGCTCCAGAATTGCACCTCTTTAATTTATTGACTATGGCCCTAAGGTTTTCTACACTTTCTTATTTAGTTTAAACATTCTTTTAGATTACTTTCCTCTTGTGTTATCCAATGAAAAAACTTTTGACAGCATTAAAACAATACTTGTCACCTTCATAAACCCTTGGCACTGCTGATAAATTATTGCAGACATAAGGTAATGGAGATTCAGATCTATAGCTTGTAAAATACTCTGAATATGTTTTAGATGTGCTGCTTCTATATCCCTGTACATCATATTACCTTTGACAGAACAATGCAGATAAAAATGTTAGATATTTAATCAGGTTTGGGAGGTTGTGCATCAAATGAAAAATATGTTTTTTTAATTAGAAAGCCAAAACATCCACACAAATGGTTAACCCCTCCATTGTTGAAGTATAGCAGTATTGTAGATCTGACAATGAGGAGGTTAACCATCATGTAAAAAAATATAGACACATACATTTTATGGGTCAATTCTCCCACTATTATTTTTAATATAATAATCTGACCCACAAAAATTAATATGGGGTCCAGAGCTCTATGTTAATATTTTTAGAAACATGTAAGAGCTCCTTCCACTCCCCACCACCTTAGGTATGATGTGTATGATCGACATACTTGTCAGGGACTCAATAAGGAGGACTGGACTAGTGCTGAAGGTAACACAATCTTTATTAAAGAGCACAACGTACAGGACAACGGAACACAGCAAAAATAACAGGCAAAGTAGAGGATGTCAGGAAGGATCCTGCTGCTGTAATGGTACTGGCTAGTTCCAGAAGGCAGAGGGAAACAGTCTCAGGTCTGCACCTGAGGATCACTACAGGTCCGCACCTGAATGTCAACGTACCAAGGAAGGCAACTGCGCTACAGGTCCGCACCTGTATAGACAACGCTCCCAGGGAGACCAACCGCAATACAAGTCCACACCTGAATGCCACCGAGGTTCAAGGATGAGAGGAAGTCCACCAGAGCCACCAAGGGCACCCACAAAGTTATCCACTGGAGCGTTGGTATGCTGGGTGTGCAGTGGACAACCCTGGGCAACGCCAAGGTGGGTAGTCAGACAAGTCAGAATGGGACAGGGCTAAACTTAACCCAGACCCGCAGGTTTGCACCAGATTGGATGTCAGACACTCCAAGGGTCATACACGGAGTGGTAGTCAGACAGAGCCACAGGTCAACACCAGATTGGGTACTCAGACAAGCCTAGTTCATACACGGAATGGTTAGTCAGCCAGAGCTGCAGGTTTGCACCAGATTGGATGTCAGACACGCCAAGGGCCATACATGGAGCTGGTAGTCAGACAGAGCCACAGGTCAACACCAGATTGGATACTCAGACAAGCCTAGGTCATACATGGAATGGTTAGTCAGCCAGAGCCGCAGGTTTGCACCAGATTTGATGTCAGACACACCAAGGGTCATACACTGAGCGGGTAGTCAGACAGAGCCATAGACACCAGAACAGATAGTCAGACAAACCGGTTCATACACAGAGCACAAGCACAACTGCACCGGAACACCATGAAAGGGCAACTGAAGTGGTGTCCAGGCAGTTAATAAACAAATTGCTCCACCCCAAGAGGTGGAGCAGAAACTGCTCTGTACCTTTAAGAACCGGGTCGCGACGTCATCAGGAAATCCCTGTGACGTGTGGCCCGAGGTCAGATGTGGCTGGAGCCACCAGGGGGAGCAACGAGGAGGTCGGTCTCCTGGAAGAAACCCAGAGCGTACCGGTACTCCTAGAGAGGGAATGGAAGCCGGCCACCTACCGGGTCTGGCGGTTGGAAGAAGGTAAACCGCCGCTTATATTACTTGTCTGTAATGACCTAAAAACCCATTGCTATTTGCCACCACTAAAAATAAAAATAAAAAAGGGGACACCTATCCAGTCCTGCCAGAGATTTGCTAAGGCCGCTGTGAGAACCCCCTCCAAAAAAAAAAAAAAAATAGAAAAAAAATCAGGAATTGGTTACATATGGCCAATCTATGTTTAATTATTTTACCTCACTCCCCTTAACTGGGAGGTGGATTTTGGTAGGTCACTGAACACAGCTGGGAGAAACCTCATGTCCTAGCCAGTCATGGACAAGACCAAGGGAAATGCATGCATAGTACTTAATCCCTTCCACTGGTCACTGATTGCCCTCCCACACACATTCTGTCTGTAATGGAATCCAGCACTGGATTTATAATTATTTTAAACTTCAACAATTGTAAATGCACAGTCCGCCGTTCAGATTCCTTCAATAATTTTCTTCACTTAATCTTTAATCTATTACTATCTAATGCAAATTATCATCCCCATTTAAGTTTTAAAATGCCCCTGGTGAATGATTATGAGTATTTTAGGTGTCTGACTTAAAAATACCTATTTAAAAACATAAAAAACAAAATTTCTAATATCCTTATGATAATGCTCACCTTTTTTAAACAGTTTTGGCTTGCAGTAAGTGGGTGGAAGCCCAAGAGGGCCAGAGCGCCATCAGCCCCCTTTAAAGTTATTTTCCAGCCAACCAAACACACACACACACGCACCTACATCTTCATCAAACACACACACATACATGCACACACGCACCTACCTTTCATCAAACACACATGCATGCAAACATACACCTACTGCATCATCAAACATGCACATGTCTATCTCTTCATCAAACCCATACAAGCATACACACACATACCTAACTCTTTATTATCCCCACACATACACCCACCTTCCTCTTCATCAATTACACACATGCACGCATACACACAAGCTACCTCTTTATTAAACACACATGCACACACGCATGCACAGACACCTACCTTTTAATCAAACACACACACACATATGCCTACCTCATCATCAATCTCACACACACAGACACTCACACCAACTTCATCAGGCACATATATGCACACACATACCCATCACTTCAGCCAAATGCATGCATGTGCCTATCACAGTGTGTGGTTCTATGGCTACCAGTGCGGTGGAACAATATGGGACTCCTGGGAGGTCAGTATGTATGTTTCTCTTCCTTCCATGGGACAAGGCTGGGATGGCATGCAAAGGGAACCCCTTCAGTTGCTTCCAGACTACAACTTTTATCATTCCCTGCCTGGCTACCAGTGCTGTGGGATGTGACTGGGAGTATTGATCCCCAGATTCATCCCACTGCACTAAATGACTACCAGTGGAACAAGTCTAGGTGTTACTATGTGAGGTTTTATGTCTACTAGTACACTTGGACAAGACTGGGGTCAATATGTCTAGTTATTGAGCTACCAGTGCAGTAGAATAAGGCTGAGGGTCTATTTATGTGGTTATATGGCTACCAATGCCATGGGATAAGACTAGGGATGAGTAACTAGTCTGAAGCTACTTGCAGTTGGGCTTATACTTTCCAAAGGGTGCATTGAAGGCTACAACACAACTGTGTACTGGTGGCTTCAGTCACCTAACTTTCAGGGTCAGAGGAGTGTAGTAATATAATCCATGGGCAGTTTTCTACCATGCCAGCTCAACAGCCTAGGAATGAATACAGTTATTATTGGTGGTTGTGGTGCTATGGAGGAGGGTGGATTGCATATCTCCTACTGTACTGAATGTGCCCATGGTATTACTGGAATCATCCTCACATTTTTTTTTATTCTTGCACACTTTAAGCAACCAATAAGGATCCCAGTGCATGACAGAAACTCAAGTATACACAGCCCTTGACGGGTGTATTATTCACTGTCCCCAGACAAATCTATCTATATGTTTTCAGTTATCCCCAAGATTTGTCACACTAGCTTTCTCTGTGGCAGCTCCTCCAGAGAAAAGACATGTTATTATTTTTATTTATTTATCAGAAAGGATGAGATGTGACATAAAGAATGGGGATGGATCCCACTATCCCCTATGTAAGAACTGCCCCTGTCCTCATATGTTTCAGCTCTTCAGTTGAATTATGCCACCAAATTCTCTCTCACACTTTGCAAGTTCTTTCACTTTCCTCTTCTCTCATAACCACATGTCATTTTCCCATAGACAACTGCAAAGCTTAACTGAATTAATGAATGTATCTCAAATTCTACTTTACAGAGTTTTAAATTACTTATAAATACAAATCTTTAACTTGCTACAAGTAGTCCACACCCAAAATGGACTACATTTGTAGATTAATAACAGAGGCAGATCACATGACCTTATGTAATAAATATGAGTAATTTTGATAAACCAACTATGCCACAGGGAAGAAAGAAACAGATTAATTGAATTACAGGGGCAGTAGAGGTTCAATATATGTTCCTTTTAAATGCTTGTCAGTACCTTCTGAGATATGGGAATCGATGTCGGCATCTTACATGACATTCATGGGAGATTGCTCTTATCTCAGTAGAAGTTCTGTTTCAGTGCATTCACCATCATCGGGCTTCTATTGAGAGGAGCACATTTGCTCATGAGCAATGAATGAAGTTCTGACATCAGCCGGCCACCTAGATCTCCATAATCTGCAAATGAAGTGAGAAAGAGCTCTACGCTATGGGGAGTCAGTTTCCATAGCTCTGATGGCACTGAAAAGCACTTAAAATGGTCTTTATTGACCCTATATTGCACATTTAACCCTCAGATTGCCAGAGAGGTATACAATGCACTGCTCTGCAATACACTGGATACCTTTCTGTCTCTCAAAGGGTTAAATGGAGCTTTTAATCCCTTGAATGGTTTCCAACACAATGAGCAACACTGACACCTTTCCCTGATATGACCTGCTGTACAGCTAAACCATACTAGAACATAATGTACATCTGTCTTCTGTATCATTCCTACTTTCTTAACCCTTTGAATGTATTGAATACCTCTCTGACATTCAAAGGGTTAAGAAAGTAGGACAAGAAGACAGACACAAGACACAAGAGTTGGTTGCCAGAGAATTCTCCTACAGCCTCCCATCTTAACCTCTGCAGTAGTGGCAATAGAAATCATATTACTATTATACAACCTATATAAATGTTTTATATTCTGCAACAACAAATATCTTCTATTCTGCCTCACAATATATATTCAGTAAAATTGCCGATATTCCACATTAATACTCCATCTTCTACTTGCAAGGTGACGGTTAACTCTTTTTGTTGCTGGGTCTAAAAAAATGTTAAAACATAAGGAGTGAATAAAATATGTGTATACATATATATTACTATTTGAATTCTATTGAAAATGCTATTTTGAGGTCCCTGGGAACCTGTAAATTATAATGTCCGGGTAATGTTAAGAGGCCGTTACCTCACTGCTCCATGCAATGCAGTGTTGCGCCGCCTAATTCGCGCTATGCAATCATGCTCAGTATAGACTGCCTGAACGCAGGCAGTCTCTACTGCGCATAACTGCATCATGACAAACATACTTGCGAATTATTATATAGGATGAATATCTGAATTTTCCAGTGCAGTTCCACTGAGGTTAGTCTCTAACACCGGTGACTGTATTCCAGGGTACACACTACAGTATATGATCAATGTAATGCATACCACCAGTGGACAATCTCTGCAATTGTTAGGATTTTAGTGTCAGCAATTCCTCTATGCCAGCTACATAGCATAGGCAGTGATATGATGTACACTCCTGCCATTTCCCCTTCATCTTGTTTAGTGCATATCCATAAACAAGTTGTAGGAGAGAGATTAATTCCCCAAAATGCCTACAGTCTACCCTTGGCACAAACCACATTAACCCCCTGAGGTTCAGAGAGGTGAGCAGTTCATTGATACACAATGAGTTGAACATTCATCTGGTCCTCACTGGGTTAGGGGGAGGAATTGTAACATAAGTAGCTTCATAAATTGACAGGTTTAGTGTCTGAACATTAATTCCAGATCCTAATTTAGTGTGGAATCACCCTTGTACTTTCACCACAATGGACTCAAAAAGAAAAGAAAGTAGAAATTCTGGAGAAAACCAACTACACCATAGGGGAAAACATTTTCTTTCATTTATATAGTGCTTTTAACCCCTTGAATGAAAGGTGTCAAGTGCATTGCTTCTCAATATGTTGGAAACCTTTCTAGCATTCAAGGGAATGCTTTGTATTAAATGATTTGTATTAAAAGCTAAAACTATCTAATGACTAAACTGATCGGCTTTCAAACGGGGATCAATTGCAGTGAGTGAGAGGGGACCTCAAGAACTGGAAAATTTTCACCAGTTAAAATAATGACATGTACTATGCCTTTAAAGGGATAGTAATACTTTGTTTTATCTTTATCTTATTTTGTAGGCATTAAAAAAACATGAAGAACGATATAAGTCTTATCTCTCAAACCTTTATGGTTTAAGAGATATTCACAAGCAAAGTATCCCCCCACCGTTCAGCCAGATCAGAAGGGAGGTGCCCAGGTAGACTGCAGAGAGGGACAATCTTCAATTAAGATAAGGGAAAAAGCTGAAAAACTTGTCAAGGGGGGAAGGGCTTTCATTCTTTTCATACAAAGAAGATTGTCCCCTGCTGTTATCTGTCTGGTCTTACAACCAGATTCACATCTGAGAAGAGATGGCTTACACTAGGAAAAAGGGGCAGGAGGGGGAACTTTGCTTGTGAATATCTCTTAAACCATAAAGTTTTGAGAGATAAGACTTATATCATTCTTCATGTTTTTTTAATGCCTACAAAATAAAATAAAGTTAAAATGAAGTATTACTATCCCTTTAAAAACATATCTTGCAATAATAACCAGTTGTGCATATTTAAACATCTGAGTGCACTTCATCATATACCATCATTTTGTATCAGTGAAATTTACTAAAATATAGGGAAAAAGCAGCTAGAATGAAAATGAAATAACATTTTATACAAAAAAGGAAAGAAACTCACAACACTAAAACACCATAATATACATATTATACAAAAAGAACCCAAGTGAGTGAAATGTGAAGTGCATAAAGGTGGCGGGGACCCACCACAGTGCCCAAATTAAAAACAAACCAGAGACAGAAGACAATCCTGTGCTGCTTCATACAAATTAAATGTCCCATATCACTGCTGGTACTTCTACTGCAACCACAGGAGCTTTTGGTGGAGATGACCCACTCCAATCAGTAACCAGCATGATGCATACACTGGGTTGATCCTGTCCTAACAATTCATGATGCTATCAGACAATTCAGCAACAGGAACTTCAGAAACTACCACTATATCACCAGTAAATAATATCATGTCAGTAGTGATGGTGGTGGTGAGTGTGATTCCCATCATGTCTCTTGACCACTTCTGTCTTTTATATGCACCACAACCACCACCAGATTCTTCCTCCGGTATTGCTAGCAGTGCTGGTAAGTGTGATATGTTTTGGTGGAGCACCAGGGGTTACACTCACAGAAACAGCATGCTCAGAGACAAGGTGCAACTCTACTGCTACTGCTACTTGCAGCCACTGAGGGAAAAGACACATTTTCCCTTTCAGAAATTCACCCCAATGCCTTGGGTATGCGGTGGAAGCACCGTCTCCTGGGGTAATGGCGATTATAACAAGATCTCATGCAGCTGGTAGGGTCTGAGTGAAAGGTGATGTGGTGGTGGTGATTGTTGCAGCAGCACTATCTACTGGTGGGCATTGTTGTCTCTCACTCATGGGAGTATGGTGGGGGTGGTAGCAGCAATATCTGCTGCTGCTGGGCTCTGGACTTTCTCATTCACCAGCAATATCTGGTGGGCTCTGCTGCTGCCCACTGGTACTACTAGGACTGCTTCAGTGACTGGATTCCACCACACAATCTGCAGCATTCCTCCCACTCCTCTTACTCCCCCCCACACACAGTGCAGTGGGCAACAGCAGCAACAGGTGGTGGTGCTTGCTTGCTCTCTCTCTCACTAGAAAACTTCTCTACTTCTCTCCCTGTAGTTATCTGCTTCTACAACTTTCTCTGTATCAACTACGCCTCACAAAATGGCATTAAGTTCCTACATTTTTAAAATTAGCAGATGGGAAGTATTTCTGTCATTGAAAGCATAGTTCAATGAATTCAATGAAAGACAGAACTCTTAAGAATGTTCAGATTCACGGAAAAAGTGGTAAATTGTAGATTTTTGGTGAAAAGTCTTGCCATCTCTACATGGGAACTCCCTCACTAGGTACAACATATTAATTCATTGGGAACTGATGGGATAAAACCCATTGGGAAAGGGGAGTTACAGAGGGGCTAGGGGAGGTATTTTACACAATATGAAAATTAAACTAACTATATAACTCTTTAACTATTGATTTATATAAAATGGTTAATAACATATTATTAAATATATTATATATTATAATATAATTATATATTATTATATAGATCTTTCATAGTCACCTAAGTTGTTTAATGGTGATAAGTCTTCTTTATCAGTTGAACTGATATTTTGAATACTGTATCAACCTTGAATACCAGTGTTTGTTTCTTAATTCTCATAGTCTATTTTAAATTATTTCTCATTGCCTGCTAATTTATAAATTACTTGTTCAACAGCTGGTCTACTCTTCAAGGACACAACAACGTAAATGCATGTTCCAGCATTTACATAGCTTTCATTATTCACCCAATTACAGAGAAGAATTAAAAGTCTTCATTGTTAACAGTTAAATTCAAATTTTAACTGGGGAATCATTCACTAATACAATAGCTGGTCTACTCTATAATTACATAGACATAAAGGCCTACTGTAACATCTGGAAAACTACAATAAATCACTCAAGAGGTTCAATTATTACAATATTTAGTAATAATAAGTTAATTACATTTGTATTATGGTATCAACTTCTAGTACTTGTGTTTATTTCTTACTTCTTGCTATTTCAGATATTCTTTCATGCTAATTTCTGGTCTACATTTTAATTCAATAAATATATGAAAGACTTTTCCAGCATCTGAAAAGCCTTAGTAATTCACTCAACTTAAAAGAAGAATTATTATAATTCCTAATATTCATACACTTCATTGCTTTTCACTGCTTCTTCATTGCAAATCACATAATTATCTTCATCATCATCATTACTTAAAATAATAATATTTCTGAGTTCAATTACTATTCATAACATAAAACTATATTTTGTCTCATACTATTTGTGAAAAAGATGGCACTTTTCTCCGTCCATGGAAATCCCCACTAAAAGTATTTTTTCCTATTTTCTCCACAGCGACCCCCTAACCTTTTCCACTCCACGAGAACTTCAAATACTGACCCCCAGCCTTGTCCCATAGTAGACATAGAACCATACATACTGACCCTCCTCCTTGTGACAAAGTAGACATAAAACCACACATGCTGACCCCCAGGCTTATGCGACTGCACTGGTAACCATAGAGCCACACATATTGATCACCCATCTTAGTCTCACTTTCTGGTAGCTGGGGTGAGCAACAGGAGGCCCCACAGATGCTGCCAGACTCCGCTCCCATCAATCTCTGCCAGCTGCTGGTTGTTGAGGACTGATGGCAGTTGTAGTCTGGCAGCAGTTGGAGGGCCTCACTTTGCCTAACACTGCTGTGACCCCCCCAGTATTGTCCCAGCTAGCCATATAATCAGATGCATACTGGCATATTTATGACATTCTTAAACAGCATGGCAATCTTTAGATGGAGTCCGAGAGAGATAGTATGACCTAAAATGTGTGTTATGAAAGACAACAGAGCATTTCATTACACTTGTCAGTAAAGGTAAAAGGAAAAGGAAACCACAGTCGTACTCTGCAGAAGTGGCAAATACATTTATATATTTAGGAAATATAAGCAGACACAGCAGGAAGAAGATAGGTATCTGTACAAGGCTAGGCTAAAGGAGGCTAAATGCATTAGTAGATGTTCCCATTCAATAAAAGAGGGGGTAAATCATTATTTAGATATATAAGTAAAAGGAAGAAAATGAAATAAGGAATAGTTAGACTGAAGACAAAAGATGGAAGTTATATAAATGAGGATAAAGGTCTAGCTGACTGAAAAAAGAAGTAGCAAGACATGGGAAACATGCATGTTTACAGAGGAAAAAGTTCTACTTCAACTCTCTAAGGTAAAAACAAATAAGTAATTGGGACCAGATGAAATACACACAATGTTTTTCAAATAACTTAGGAGTGTTCTAGTAAAACCTTTAATAGAATTATTCAATCAGTCACTATTGACTGGAGTAGTTCCAGAAGATTGGAAGGTAGCAAATGCACTACTGCTTCACAAAAAAGTAGCAGGGAAGAGTCTGCCAACTACATACCAGTAAGTCTTATGTCAGTAGTAGGACAATTAATGGAAACCATGTTAAAGGAAAGTATTGTTAAATATCTGAATTTAAATGGCATGCAAGATTCTAAACAGTACAGGTTTAGAGCAGGTAGATATTATCAAACTAACCTCTCAGATTTTTTGGACTGAAACCTAAAATAATAGATAAGGGGTGAGCAGTAGATATAGCTTATCTCTTATCTAAATTTTAGTAAAGCATTTGACACTGTCCCTCATAGAAGACTTATAAATAAATTACAGTGTTTAGGTTTGCATGTAAAAATAGTTGAATGGATATGACAATTTCTGAGTGACAGGAGACAGAGGGAGAATATTCCTAGGAAGGTCATGTTACTAGTGGAGTACCTTAGGGATCTGCACTGGGCCCATTCTTTTTAATATTTTTATTACGATACTGCAAAAGGTCTTCAAGGTAAGTATGCCTTTTTGCAAATGATTCAAAGATCTACAGCAGTATACATTCCTGGGGGGAATAAGCCAAATGACAAATGATTTAAGTAAATTAAAAGAATGGATGAGAGTGTGGCAGCTGCAGTTTAAGGTTGATAAATGTGAAATAATGCACTTGGGATGTTAAAATCCAAAGGCAGAATATAGTATAAAATGTACTATGCTGTCAGAGACAATAAAGGAAAGGGATTTGGGAATAATTATTTCTGATGACTTAACCATTTGAGGTCCAGAGAGGTATGCAATGCATTGGTTTGCAATGCATTGCTTATCCCTCTGGCACTCAAAATGGTTAAAGACAGGCAGGCAATGTAAGAAAGCAGCACTGAATGCAAGCAGGGTTCTGGGGCATTAGTTGCAGAAAAAGGGAAGTGGTAATGCCAGATCTCTGGTTAGAACTCATCTAGAGTATTGTGTACTTTACTGGAGACCCCATGTCTAGAGGGATATAGATACTCTAGAGAGAATTCAGAGAAAGACTACTAAAATGGTGACTGGTTTACAGGATAATAAATTTCAGGATAGACTAAAAGATCTAAACATGTATAGCTTGGAGGAAAGAGGTGAAAGAGGGGATATGATAGAAACATTCAAATACATGAAGAGATCCAACAAAGCACAGGAGAAAATAGTAGAAATGTTAGGACAAGAGGCCATAGAGTAAAAGTAGAGGTACATAGGCTTAGATGTAAGGTAATAATGTTTTATTTCACTGAGGGGGTGGTAGATAAGTGGAGTAGCCTACTAGCAGAAGTGGTAAAGGTTAATACAGTAATGGAATTTAAGCATGCATGCATGGTATAGGCATAATGCAGTTATGAACATAAGACAAAACCAAGGGCCAGACAGGATTCAATATTTTTTTACAGTGGATATACTGTAAATATTCTTTGTGACAAATGTGATTTATCATTTAGGTGTATGTGAAAGGGTGTTTCACTCTCTAAAATGGGTAAATGTAGATAGTCAGCCAGAACAATTTAAACAATGTGGTAGGCAAACATCTAAAAACTGTTAATGTTAAACCTAAAAATTAATTAAATCTACACAAACTTTTTTTTTAAACTTTATTGAATTTCAATCGACATACAAGATCATCAAAAGATGCACATATCAAGTACTCTACGTACAACATCAGTAGGATATACTTTCAAAGCTCACAAACGAATTTATAAAAGCAGAGATAATATCCTAAAGATAGGAAAGTAAGATATATGTAAGATATATGAATGTGTAGGAGAAGATCAACTTAGTAAGCAGAATAGTAGTTAAGAACTTGGAGCAAGAGGAGGGGGAGAAAGAGAGAAGAAAGAAGGGAAGAGAGGAGGGAAGGGTAGGAAATGGAGCACAATCAGGGCACCGCAACCTGCAAGTCCCAAGATACCTGCAAAGGGGAGTCTAAGAAAACACACCAAGCTGAGAATCTTTCCTGAAAAAAAGAGAATCGCCCCATGCAGTAGAAGTGTAAACGCTTCATCTCTAGAATTACACGGAGTTGTGTCTTCCAATCTTGAATGGTTGGTGGAGTGGCGGAGCGCCAGAGTCTCGGGATGCAAACCCGTGCTGCTGTGACCAACAGTTGCCAGTTGCACATAACCTCTGGGGAGACAATTTTTCATGCCGCATCATTAGGAGCCATCGGGAAGACACCCAACAAGAGAGCCATGTGAGTGCACGGGACCAGCATGCCAGACAGATGCTGCAAAGAAGTGTGAACCTCCGACCAATATGTATGGATCAGCATACATGTCCCCCAGAGATGGAACAAAGAACCCTCTCCACTACCAATCTCCAACAGGTGCCAGATTGCTCATCCCCAAACTTTGCCAGTTGTTGAGAACGGTACCAACATATCGTAAATTTATAGTTAGTTTCTCTGAGGTGGACACAAGGAACAAATCTCCTATTCCTTCTACAGGCGGCATGCCACAAAGAGGTTGGTATATCCGAATTTAGATCTTTCTCCCAGGTGGCCCAGTGGTTATTAACAGCATCAGAGGTGGAAGAACGAAGTAAATCATAAAGTTTGAAAGACCTCTTATCAAGGGTTTTGAGTTTGAAAGCATAGTTTCAAATTGGGAAAGTGACCTGAGATGATAATCGAACAAATCAGATGATAACAAAAGATGCCTGACTTTCAAGTATCACCAGTATTCAGACCTCGGCAAGCCATAAGAAATGCATAGATGTTCAAATAAAGGGAGTTGTGAATTTTGTAGTAAGTGCGCAAGGTCAGTTAGCTCTAGTCTGGACCATGCAGCGAATGCCCTGTTACATAGTCTTGGATGGAAGTCAGGATTTCCCGCTATAGCGTATAAAGGAGAAAGAGGATCAGATAAGCCGTACAACATCCTGCATCACCTCCAAACTTCCAAAAGATGTTTGATTACCAAATTTTGACTAAATGCAAGAGGGATGGCACCCCGAGATGCCCACAAAAGTTGTTGAAAATCCACTGTAGGAGCAAGTTGCCGAAACAACTGAACCAAAGGTCTCTGAAGTTCCACTAGAGCAAAAAGCATAGTTGAGAGCCAATATGTCCTAACACACGGAAGCCCCAAACCTCCTTTGTCCCAAGGCTGAGACAGAATCTTCATCCCCAAACGCGGCTATTTATATTTCCAAACAAACTCATTTAGTAGCCATTGAAGATGGCGTAAGCACACCTCCGATACATGCAGAGGAAGGGATCTGAACAAATACAGTAATTTCGGCAGTACAACCATTTTCGCCAGATCTATATTGAGGGGCAAAATCTCTGATTTTCCAAAATTAATCTTCAACCCAGATTTTGAGCCATAAGAAGCAAGAAGAGATGTTAGATGGGTCAGAGATTTCTGGGGAGCAGATAAAAAACCAACTTATCATCCATGAAACATGCCAGTTTGACATCACTGCCTCCAAAAGAAATTCCAGCTATATCCGGACATTTCCTTATTGAAGACAAGAGAGGCTCTAGAGTGAGAACAAAGATAATAGGAGACAGAGTACACCCCTGGCGGGTACCATTACTAATTCGAAAAGAGGAAGACAAAATCCCATTCTATCATGGTGCTGTGCTCCCCTTGCTACTTTCTGTCAGTCTACACTGTGCTTTGCTTCCATTGGCTATTCTGTGTTTGTTCCGCTCAGTATGGCCTTTATATACTGGGCTCTGGCACACCTCCGGTGCCCTTTCGTGCTGTTCCTGTACCAGTGCTTGTTTCTGCTCAGTGATTCCCAGTGTACCGACTTGGCCTGCCTGACTACTCTGCATCTTGTATCCTGCCTGTGTACCGACCCGGATTGCCTGATCATTCTTCTGTGCCTGCTCCTGTGTTCTGACCCGGCTTGGCTGACGTTCCTGCTCCTGTGTACCGACCCGGCTTGGCTGACGTTCCTGCTTCTGTGTACCGACCCAGCTTGGCTGATGTTCCTGCTCCGTGATTTGACCCGGCTTGGTTGACATTCCCGCTCTGGCTGCCTCTGTGTTGCCTTGGTGACATTCCTATCCATCAGGCATATTGTGTCGCTTCCGGTTGGTTACGACCTCAGGGCGAGTTGCTCGGTTGCCCAGTCAGTCCGGTCACGGCAGTGTTCAGTTGTGTCTCCGTACTGCTCCTGCAGAGTGCAAGTGGCCTAGTCTCCGTTACTGCTACGGCAGTGTGCCATTGGCCCTGTCTCCATTACTGCTCCTGCAGAGCGCAAGTGGCCTAGTCTCCGTTACTGCTACGACAGTGTGCTATTGGCCGTTTCTCCGTTACCGCTCCTGCAGAGCGCAAGTGGCCTAGTCTCTGTTACTGCTACGGCAGTGTGCCATTGGTCTTGTCTCCATTACTGCTATGGCAGTGTGCTATTGGCCTTGTCTCCGTTGCTGCTCCTGCAGATTGCAAGTGGTCTGTCTCCGTTACTGCAACTGCAGTGTGCCATTGGCCTTGTCTCCGTTACTGCTCCTGCAGAGTACAAGTGTCTCTCTCCGTTACTGCTATGGCAGTGTGCCATTGGTCTTGTCTCCGTTACTGCTCCGGCAGAGTGCAAGTGGCCTGTCTCCGTTACTGCTACGGCAGTGTGCCATTGTCTCCATTACTGCTCTGGCAGAGTGCAAGTGGCCTGGTCTCCGTTACTGCTATGGCAGTGTCATATGTTGCTCAATTCCTGATATTACTCTGGCAGTTCACGTTTGTTCTGCTAACCTATTTCTGGGCGTTACGTATCCTTAAGCTCTCTATATGGAGTGAGCTCCATCACAGACCTCTCTTCACATGGGACTGTTTACACTCATTGAAGACCATTAACCCATGCAGTACCTTTCTCCTGGGAATTCATTAGATTCTGCCTGACCTGTGTCAGTATATGCTGTTATGGACTTTATGGTTATACTGGACCTGTGTAGGCATATGTATATGTAACCTGTCGTGTGTCTGTATTATTCTGCTTAAATACTACAGGACCTGTGAGGGTTATTATATTACTGTGATTTCAATAAAACTGTGTTTTATCCTAAACCACTGTGTCTGTGTGTCAAACAAACCGTTACACATTCACCAAGATTCTAGCGGAAGGATTTGAATACAAGGAGAGAATAGCATGTAAGAATCTTGGACCCAAGCCCAACCATTGCAGCACCGCCTCCATATATTCCTAATCCACCAAGTCAAAGGCTTTTTCCGCATCAAGCAAGAGCAATAGGGACAGAGTGGATACCCGAAACAAACCTAGATTGATCCGGTGCTATAATAGATGGTAAGAGAGGTTGTAATCTGGTTGCAAGCACCTTAGCATACAGTTTGACATCATTATTTAACAGGGAGATCGGTCTATAACTCCCACATACCTCGGGATCTTTGCCTGGTTTCGGCAAGACTGTAATGTGGGTCGGCCAACGACTCCCAGACAAAATATTGTTGAAAAGTGACTGGAGATGCGGAAGTAAGATATCTGAAAACACTGTATAATATTTAGCCAAGAAGCCGTCAGGGCCCGGGCTCTTCCCCGATGGCGTTGATCTAAGAGCTTTCGAGACCTCTTCCAAAGTCACCGGAGCCTCCAGACCAGAAACCTTACCCTCTGCAAATCTAGGAATATTGGCAGAAACCAAGAAGTCTTGTAGCATCTGTGATGAAGGTACAGATGAAGAAGGCTCCTCACCGTCCCTCAAATTGTACAACTTTTGATAAAAGCTTCTAAAAGCTTCCGCAATACCCTCATAGGTAAGCACCCTCTCTCCACTTTGCAACTGAATGCCATGGACACGTGCTGCCACTCTAGCTTTCTGAATCATCCAATTCAATGTTTTTTCACACCTGTAGATAATGTTGGTAATTAACCCACATGTGGGATTTGATAGTGCGAGCCTTCAAAAGTGTAGCAAGTTTTGTACGTTCAGCAGTGAGCAAGGCCAAAGTGGCTGGGGACAAATGGGCTTTATGATTCCTTTCCAAGGCAGCTATGGATCTCAATAGCACATCTATCGCTCTTTGTTGTTGCTTCCTTTTCCAGCTGCCAGCGGAGATAAGTATTCCGCGTACAAAGCATTTTTGTGCCTCCCAGACAGACAAAACCTGAACATCAGGTGTAGAGTTATGAGCAAAGTATTCCTGAACATCCTTCCCTACGTGCTCTCGAAGTGCAACGTCTTTAAGTAAGGACTCATTGAGTCGCCAGAATTGGGCTCGTCCAGGAATATCCTCTAGACTAAGAGTCAGAGGTATAGGCGCATGATCAGAAATTGTGATATTACCAATATTTGTTTTGACAACCAATGACAAGTGGTATTGACTCAAAAACCAGTATCCAACCTGGAATAGGATAAATGCACATGGAAAAAGAAAGATAAATCTCTTGAGGTAGGGTGCAAAGAACACCATACGTCAACAGTTAACAGGTCATGAAATAAAGTCAGTATTTGACCCGTCGGCGTCAGGCCTTGTGCCCGAGTTGGGTGGGAATGGTCCAAGAGAGGGTCCATGGCCACATAGAGATCCCCTCCAATAACTAACAAACCCTCCTGAAAATCTACAAAGCATTGACACGCCGCTCTGAAAAAATACAGCTGCCTAGTGTTGCCAGTGTTTGCCTTTTAGGAACAAAAATCTACCCTGAGCATTCACCAGCACTCCCGTACACACCCATGGCACCAAGAGACCAATAAGGATAGCCATTCCCCTCTTTTTCTCAGTAAACGATGCATTCCAAACAGCTGGAAAATGTCTTATAGTTAATTTAGGGTGAGCATCTCGAACCAAATGAGTCTCCTGTAAAAATCCCACGTCCGCCTGCATGCCTACTAGTTCTCATATTACCATGGAACGCTTCTCAGGGCTATTATAGCTTTTAACATTGTATGAGTTGAGGTTAAGATTTGGCAATGGCATGTCTGCAACCGAAGTCAGAAAACCCCAAATGAGGAGTTACTGCGAATATCCCAAGAGCGCCCCACAAGGTAAGGAGGGGAAAGATGGGAAGACAATGAGGATTAAAGAGGGGAAGATAGATCAGTAGCGAAAAGGAAAAGGAAAAGGAGAGCGAGAGTAATTCCGCAGTGTAGATCACCAATCTCTAAGAGAGACAGGGGGTCTCAACACGTTGTCAGCGGAAGAGATGAATGACCTGAATCCAGGTTGAACTAAGCGGAGTAGTAAAGATGGTTTGTAGTACCGTATATAATCAAATCACAAGAAGCAACATATATTGGGCCACCAAAATAGTAACATTGGAAATACCCAAAAGTGTAATAGAAGAATGAATCAACATATCTTTTAATATAAAAATTAGCACAGATAAATGCATAAATGGACACAGTAGCAGTCAAACAGAAGGTGTAGTGTCAAACAACTAAAATATACCAGGGCATCCGGAAAATATACTAGACTCTGTCAAGGGACAGGGCCCGTTCCCTCCCCTCCCGCCGTACCCCCCACTTGAAATGGACAAGATACCAGTGATCAAATAATTACAGAGCCCTTGAACCCCAATTTGGCCTATCGAACTTCCTTCCTCCTCAAACAACCATGCGTTTTCCCCTGCGTAAGCTAGGGAGAAAGGCATCGTACCCCCACCTCCCAGACAGAAGAGCAACACCAAGTCCCCCCCAGTAGCAAAAAAAAAAAAATTCCTCCACAGAACTAGAAATATTTAACATTCCCTCCCCCTGACCCTAAACTCAAAATGAGCCCCCTGGGACAAATATCAGCTAGGTAACTTTAATTAGCTTGAGGTGAGCACCTCTTTACCCAGAGCCATGTGGAAGAAGGGAAGCGTTGGGCCATACCCATTTATGTCCCAGATACTAAGGCAGATAGTCAGCAAAAGCCAAGGGAGATTACATTGGGTATAAGGGAATAAACAAACATTTCTCAGCTTAAATTAGTCCAAATTAACCCCCACAGTCCCAACAGTGTACCAGTCCTGGGGTAGTCACAGCAATGCAGCCTCAGTGAACAGCAACAGGAACAATATTGCATGAAGGTTTGAGTCAATATCAGGTTCGGCCAGGGTAGAGTAGAAGTTCCGATTAACCAGTTGAAAACACCTGGTAAGGCCGCCACGCCACTGAAAGCGTCTCCAAAGAGACGCTTCCAGTGGCGTGGCGGCCACTGTCTCTTTTCTCTCCTCGCCTTCTGTGCTTTTGTGACCCAGTGCACTCTGTAACGTTGATTAGGCACCAATATCTGGTAGTGGTCCACAAATGGTGGGTCTTTGATCTCCGGAGTCGAGATTTGAAGTAGCTGGCAAAAATCCGGAATCTCCTCCGGATCTCGCAATGTCACGGCCCGTTTCTAATGTTGAGCGTACAAGTGAAATTTGTATTTTATATTCAGCTTGTGAAGATGTTCAGTAAGCGGGCGTAATTGGCGTCTGGAGTAGAGAGTATGGGGTGAGAGGTCCTGGAATAACTGAATCTCTATTCCTGCATATTTCACTGAGTCTTTATCACGGAAGGCCTGAATGATGGTGTCTTTATTGCTGAAATATTGGAGGCAACAAATAATGTTCCTAGGTTTATCATCCAAACCCTCTCTGGTGCTTAAAGCCCTGTGCGCCCTGTCGATCACAAGCAGAGTATTATCAGGACGCTGAAGGATGTAAGCAAAGATTGCAAAAATTGTGGTAGATCCTTCATCGGAGTTGACTCTGGAACATTGCGAATCCGTAAATTGTTCCATCGTCCTCGGTTGTCCAAATCATCGAGCTTCCATTGCATGGCCATAATAGTATCTTGTTGGACTTGGTGCCGTTGTTCCAGGTCTGAAACTTGAGTTGAAAGGCCAGCCGTAGTTTCCTCCACAACCCCCACCCTAGAGGACAGCGTCTGTAAGTCCTTCCGAAGCTCAGTGAGTTCAGTACACAGCACTAATTTTATCTCCCCGGCTAGCAATCTTAAGTCCTCCTTCATGGAGAGAGCAGTCACAATCTCAGGAGACATCTGTGACCCAGCAACAGAGTCCAGAGTACGCGATTCAGGAGCCAATGGACGGGGGGTTGAGGTCAGCTCTGCATCCTCCATAGTGGGGACTGGGGAGCCCTGCAGCTCCGCAGGGAAATCAACTTCTTGGCGGGTAGCCCTGCTACAAAATGGCATCAGTAAGCCAGCTCGCTTCACCACTGTCTTTTTGCAGACAATCTTCTCTGATTAGGCATGGGGAGGCTAAGGGAGAGTCACCCGTTGTCCAATATTGCAAGTCAGCATTAAATAGTTGGGTATTCGTGCCATAAAAGCTGCTTTGGCCCAGGATCTAAGCGCCTATGCTGCCAATCTGGATCGGCTGTCTGGACACGCCCTCTCAAACCTAAGCAAACGTTTTAATTTATTTTCCTCAGCAATTCATAGAACACCATAGACGTGTAATGTAATACTTTCAAGTATCCATCAGCGCTAAAAGCATAGCAATAATTAACTATTTGTAAAAATCTGGAAAATAACAAGGCCAACAGGGAAGGCATTAATAGTTAATGTGGTAACTAGGACTATTGGCATGCTATCAGTACAAAGAATGTAATCAAGTAAACTACCCCTCTGGCACTCAAAGGGTTAAAGACAGACAGGCATTATAAGAAAGCAGGACTGAATGCAAGCAGGGTTCTGCAGCATTGGTTGCAGAAAAAGGGGAGTGGTAATGCCAGATCTCTGGTTAGACCTCACCTAGAGTATTGTATACTTTACTGGAGACTCCATGTCTAGAAGGATATAGATACTCTAGAGAGAATTCTGCGAAAGGCTATAAAAATGCTGACTAATTTACAGTATAATAAATTTCAGGAAGGAATAAAAGATCTAAACATGTATAGCTTGGAGGAGACAAGTGATAAAGGGTATGATAGAAACATTCAAATACACAAAGGGCATCAACAAACCATGGGAGGAAAGTACATTTCAAAAGGAGTAGAAATGTTAGGACAAGAGGCAATATTCAAAAACTAGAGAGACAGAGGCTTAGATGTAAGGTAAGAATGTTTTACTTCACTGAGAGGGTGGTAGGTAAGTGGTAGCGGTTAGTGTTGAGCGAGCATGCTCGGCCGAAGCTCGGTTCGGCTCGAGCATCGCTCTGCTCGGCACATGGCGGTACTCGTACGAGTACCGCATGTGCTCGCCCGCCATGTTCGGGTCTCCTCCCCGCACGTTTCGCGGCTGCTGCGCAGCCAATAAACGTGCAGGGAGGCTCTGACATCAGTGTAATGCCAGCAGCCATGTTGGCTGCTGGCATTGCACTGATTGGCTGGCCAGAACCCGTGATCGGGTGCTGTATAGCACCTGACCAGCGAATTCGGCTCAGTCTTAGCCAGGGAGAGATGAGGATAGGAAGGGAAAGTCAGTGTAGGGAGAAGACAAGCAATTGTGAAAAAAAAAAAGACCCAAAAGTCCTTTTTAGGACTACTGTGTGTGGGGGCAGCAGTTTATTTTGTGTGGGGGGAAAAAAAAAAAAAAAAAAAAAACTTCATATATTCTGTTTAGTGTGCAAAGTTGCAGATTAGAGCACATTCTGTTTAGTGTGCAAAGTTGCAGATTAGAGCACATTCTGTTCAGTGTGCAAAGTTGCAGATTAGCAGCACATTCTTTTTAGTGTGCAAAGTTGCAGATTAGAGCACATTCTGTTTAGTGTGCAAAGTTGCAGATTAGCAGCACATTCTGTTTACTGTGCAAAGTTTCAGAATAGGAAAACATTCTGTTAAGTCTTCAAACTGTAAAATATCAAAGTCACATATTCCATTCACTGTGCGTCGCCGCATTTAAGAAGCAAATTCTGTTTACTGTGCAAAGTTTCAGAATAGGAAAACATTCTGTTAAGTCTTCAAACTGTAAAATATCAAAGTCACATATTCCATTCACTGTGCGTAGCCGCAGTTAAGAAGCAAATTCTGTGTACTGTGCAAAGTTTCAGAATAGGAAAAAATTCTGTTAAGTGTTCAAACTGTAAAATATCAAAGTCACATATTCCATTCACTGTGCGTCGCCGCATTTAAGAAGCAAATTCTGTTTACTGTGCAAAGTTTCAGAATAGGAAAACATTCTGTTAAGTCTTCAAACTGTAAAATATCAAAGTCACATATTCCATTCACTGTGCGTAGCCGCAGTTAAGAAGCAAATTCTGTGTACTGTGCAAAGTTTCAGAATAGGAAAAAATTCTGTTAAGTCTTCAAACTGTAAAATATCAAAGTCACATATTCCATTCACTGTGCGTCGCCGCAGTTAAGAAGCAAATTCTGTTTACTGTGCACAGTTTCAGAATAGGAAAAAATTCTGTTAAGTCTTCAAACTGTAAAATATCAAAGTCACATATTCCATTCACTGTGCGTCGCCGCATTTAAGAAGCAAATTCTGTTTACTGTGCAAAGTTTCAGAATAGGAAAACATTCTGTTAAGTCTTCAAACTGTAAAATATCAAAGTCACATATTCCATTCACTGTGCGTAGCCGCAGTTAAGAAGCAAATTCTGTGTACTGTGCAAAGTTTCAGAATAGGAAAAAATTCTGTTAAGTCTTCAAACTGTAAAATATCAAAGTCACATATTCCATTCACTGTGCGTCGCCGCAGTTAAGAAGCAAATTCTGTTTACTGTGCACAGTTTCAGAATAGGAAAAAATTCTGTTAAGTCTTCAAACTGTAAAATATCAAAGTCACATATTCCATTCACTGTGCGTCGCCGCAGTTAAGAAGCAAATTCTGTTTACTGTGCACAGTTTCAGAATAGGAAAAAATTCTGTTAAGTCTTCAAACTGTAAAATATCAAAGTCACATATTCCATTCACTGTGCGTCGCCGCAGTTAAGAAGCAAATTCTGTTTACTGTGCACAGTTTCAGAATAGGAAAAAATTCTGTTAAGTCTTCAAACTGTAAAATATCAAAGTCACATATTCCATTCACTGTGCGTCGCCGCACTTAAGAAGCAAATTCTGTGTACTGTGCAAAGTTGCAGATTTGCAGCACATATTCCGTGTAATATGAAGAAGGCGGGTAAAAAGGGACGGGGAAGTGGACGTGATCCTGATAGTTCAGGGCGCGGGTCAGGACGCGTAGAAACTGCGCCTGGTGCCAGAGCACAAGACAGAAAGACATCCACCATACCTAGCTTCATGTCTCATTTTACAGGGCGTCGCAGGACATCACTCTCGAGGTCCGACCACTGCGAACAGGTGGTCGGTTGGATGTCAGCTGATACTGCTTCCAGTCGGTTAAGCACCACCCTGTCTTCCACCAAGTCCACTCTCAGTAGCCAAGAGTCTGGTCAACATAATCCTCACTCTGATCATCCTTCCTCCCACCATAGAGGATCTGGTCAAAGAAGTGATCCCACACTGGGATATAGTGAGGAGCTCGTCTCATCACCAATCCTTAATTTGAACCTCTCTCCAAGCACGCTTGCAGAGGAACATGACATCTTGTGCCCTGATTCACAACCTCTAGAGGGTACTCAATCACAAGAAGATGACAGAGGTGAACGGCATTTAAGGTCAAAGGAAGTGGATGATGATGATGATGAGACACAGTTGCCATTACATCAACCACTATTACTGTCTCAAGACCTTGATGAGGAGGATGATATACAGTTGTCAATGACTGTGGTGGGATCAAGACATGAGGAGGATGATCAGAGTGAGGAAGTGGAGGAGGACTTGGTGGACGATGAGGTGACTGAACCCACCTGGGAAGGTGTAGAGCCGAGCGATGACAGCAGTCCTGAGGGTGAGCCATCTGCAGCACCGCAACAGGCTGGAAGAGGCAGTGGTGTGGCTACAGAAAGAAGGCGGACCGCACCAAACCGGCCCGCAAATGTTCCACGGAGCACCCCCTTGCGTAAATCTCCCTTGCCAAGGGGTAGGTGTTCCGCGGTATGGCGTTTTTTTTAAGGAAAGTGCGGACGACAAAAGAATTGTAGTTTGCAACCTGTGCCACACCAGAATGAGCCGAGGCATGAACACTAGAAACCTCACCACCACCAGCATGATCCGACACATGGCATCCAAGCACCGTAATAAGTGGGAGGAACGCCTGGATCGCCTATCTGTGTCTGCAGGCCACACCACTGCCTCCTCTTCCCCTGTTTTCGGTGCCGGCCAATCGCCTGTCGAAGGCGCAGGCCCGCATACCTCCCGCCCTGCACCTGTACCATCTGAAGCACCATCAGCGACCACATCCACTTCCCTGTCCCAGCACAGCGTCCAAATGTCGTTACCCCAGGCATTTGAGCGCAAGCGAAAATACCCAGCCACCCACCCACAGGCCATAGCACTAACCTCACACCTTTCCAAATTACTGGCCATCGAAATGCTGCCATTTAGGCTTGTGGAGACTGAGTCCTTCCGTAGCCTGATGGCAGCAGCTGTCCCTCGGTACGCGGTCCCCAGCCGCCACTACTTTTCCCGGTGTGCCATCCCCGCATTACACCACCATGTGTCCCGTAACATCACCCGTGCCCTGACCAACACAGTTACTGGGAAGGTCCACTTAACGACTGACACATGGACAAGTGCTTGTGGCCAGGGACGCTACATTTCCCTGACGGCACACTGGGTGAATGTCGTGGAGGCTGGGAGCGACTCGGACCCTGGGATGGCACAGGTGCTACCCACGCCGAGGATTGCGGGCCCTACCTCCATCAGGGTTTCCGCCAGCACCTACGTTATTGGCTCCTCCTCCTCCGTTTCCACCTCCGAATTCTCTGCGCGCAGCGCCACTCACCCATCAGCCGGTAGCTGGAAGCAGTGTAGCACTGCAGTGGGGAAGCGTCAACAGGCCGTGCTGAAGCTGATCTGCCTTGGGGACAAACAGCACACGGCCTCAGAGCTGTTGCAGGGGATTAGTCACCAGACCGAGCAGTGGCTCTCGCCACTCAACCTGCAACCAGGCATGGTTGTGTGTGATAATGGGCGTAACTTGGTGGCGGCTTTGGAGCTCGGCAAGCTCACACACGTACCATGCCTAGCGCATGTATTTAATTTAGTGGTTCAGCGATTTCTAAAAACCTACCCCAATTTGCATGATCTCTTGACCAAGGTGCGCCGCGTGTGTGCACATTTCCTTAAGTCATCTACAGCTTCAGCCGGCCTGTTGAAGCTGCAGCAGCGCTTAAAATTGCCAGCTCACCGGCTGCTGTGTGACGTGAGCACGCGCTGGAACTCCACCTTCCACATGTTGGCCCGGCTTTGTGAGCAGCAGAGGGCAGTAGTGGAGTACCAGCTGTTACACGGTCGTCGCCTCTCCGTTCAACTTCCTGTAATCAGAAGTGAGGAGTGGGAATGGATGTCAGACCTCTGTGAGGTTTTACGCAATTTTGAGGAATCGACACAGATGGTGAGCGGCGATAACGCTATTATCAGTGTAACCATCCCACTTCTGTGTCTACTGAAACGCTCGTTGCTCACAATTAAAACTGACGCTTTGCATGTGGAAGAGGAGGAAATGCGGGAGGAAGAGCTTACACAAGGTGATAGCCAGAGTACCCTCACTTCGTCTTCTCAGCGATAATTGGAGGAGGCGGAGGAGGAGGAGGAGGAGGAGGAAGACACGGTTGCCTCCGCTACAGAGGGTAGCCATGGAACTTTAGTTCCATCTCTTCAGCGTGGGTGGGCAGAAGAGGAGGAAGAGGATGAGGATTGAGAGTCATCCTCCTGGTGAGGACAGCGAAATCTTGCCTGTTGGTACTCTGGCACACATGGCTGACTTTATGTTAGGCTGCCTTTCCTGTGACCCACGCGTTATACGCATTTTAGACAACACGGATTACTGGGTGTTCACCCTTCTGGACCCCCGCTACAAAGAGAATTTCTCATCTCTCATTCCTCCGGTGGAGAGGACAAGCAAAATGGTGCAATACCAGAAGGTTCTTGTCGAAAAATTGCTCCAAAATTTTCCATCTGACAACGCTGGCGGCAGAGTACGTGCTACCTTGGCCAACCGAGAAGGGGAGAAAAGGGGAGCACACAGCAGTTCCGACAAAGGCAGGGCAACACTCTCCAAGGCGTGGGACACCTTCATGACACCCCGCCAGCACCCTCACCCTGATGCGCAGCCTAGTGTCACAAGGAGGGAAACGTTTTGGAAGATGGTGAAGGAGTACGTAGCAGACCGTGTCAGCGTCCTCACTGATCCCTCTGTGCCTTACAACTACTGGGTGTCCAAGCTGGACACGTGGTATGAACTGGCACTCTATGCCTTGGAGGTGCTGGCCTGCCCTGCCGCCAGCGTTCTGTCTGAGCGGGTATTTAGTGCTGCTGGTGGCATCATAACAGATAAGCGTATCCGCCTTTCCACCGAAAATGCTGATAGGTTGACACTTATAAAAATGAACAAGGCCTGGATTTCCCCTGACTTCTCCACTCCACTGGAGGAAAGCCCCGGAGGAACATAAAGTGACTTTATATATGTTATTTACAATGATGGGAATACTCTGTATTCCCATTCACCCCTTCCACCCAAAAAACGGGTATATGGTTGACTCCTCCTCTTCCATGTGCCCTGTGATATAATTTTTATATAGGGCCAGCTCACCAGCGGGCCCTGTGATATAATTTTTATATAGGGCCAGCTCACCAGCGGGCCCTGTTTGACAATTTTTGTATAGGTCAGCTCACCAGCGGGCCTTCTCATATAATGTTTTATTGGGTCAGCTCTCTAGCGGGCCCTCTCATATAATGTTTTATAGCGTCAGCTCACTAGCGGGCCTTCGCATATAATGTTTAGGATGGTCAGCTCCGCAGCAGACCCTCACCCATAATGTTTTGGATGGTCAGCTCAGCGCACGTTTCCCTCTTAATCATGGCCCCAGTTCAGAAAA
This sequence comes from Rhinophrynus dorsalis, assembly GCA_037306005.1. Taxonomy (NCBI): domain Eukaryota; kingdom Metazoa; phylum Chordata; class Amphibia; order Anura; family Rhinophrynidae; genus Rhinophrynus; species Rhinophrynus dorsalis. Next base: position 338,268,627 of record CM074720.1, on the reverse strand, counting down.
ATCGAGGAAATTTTTGGGAGAATTTGCCTTTGCGCACGTTTCCCTCTTAATCATGGCCTCAGTTCAGAAAAATCGAGGAAATTTTTGGGAGAATTTGCCTTTGCGCACGTTTCCCTCTTAATCATGGCCTCAGTTCAGAAAAATCAAGGAAATTTTTGGGAGAATTTGCCTCTGCGCACGTTTCCCTCTTAATCATGGCCTCAGTTCAGAAAAATTGAGGAAATTTTTGGGAGAATTTGCAGATGATATACAAGTAAATATACAGCAAATACTGTTTGGTAACAATTTTTCGCCTAAAGTCGTTTTTATCTGCCTTTTTGTGTGTTTTACGGTCAGTCTGTAAAAATGGCGTACTACGGGCGAAACATCGTTCCCAGCAGCGATGTTGGAGTCCAAGATGCATCCAGACATCCTCCCTATGCTGTCCCTGAACCATTTCTGTGGTGTTTCCATCATTTTCTGACCTTTTCCTATGGACCAGGCACCCTCCCCTCATCAGAGCAGGGGGTGCCTGGTGTAATGCTCGAGTCCTCCCATTGACTTCAATGGGGCTCGGGTGCGCGGCCGAGCACTCGAGCCTCCGGGGGTGCTCGGTCAGAGCACCCGAACACCCGAGCATTGGGGTGCTCGCTCATCACTAGTAGCGGTTAATACAGTGCTGGAATTTAAGCATGCATGCTTGGTATAGGCATAAGGCTACACTGAACATAAGACAAGACCAAGGGACCAGTAGGGTTCAGTCTTTTTTACAGTGAATATACTGTGAATGTATGCAACTGTTCTTTATCACAAATTTGATTTATTTAGGTATATGTGAAAGGGTGCTTCACTCTCTAAAAAGGGTAAATGTAGATAGCCAGAATAATATAAACAAAGTGGTATGAATGTATCTAAAAATGGTTCATGTAAACCACTGTAGAGTTAAACCTAAGAATTAATTAAACCAACGCAAAATTTTGAATGTGTTTTCCTCAGCAATTCATAGAACACCACAGAAATATAATGTTATATGATCAAGTATCCCTTAGAGCTAAAAGCATAGCAATAATTAACTATTTGTAAAAATGTAGAAAATAACAAGGTCAGCAGAGAAGACATTAATAGTTAATGTGGTAACCAGGACTATTGGCATGCTATCAGTAAAAAGAATTTAATCAAGTAAAGATCTCAGAGCTACAACATGTTTTTAAAGTAGCTCATTTATGCTTCATATTGATGCTTACCTTAGAAGCATTATTGATTCAGTCATTATTTTCAATTAAATCATTGTTGAGGACAAGTTGATTGCACGTTGAGGTTTCCTTTCTCATACTCTGCTCAAGACACTGCAGCCCATACTTAAAGGGATAGTAATGTTTCAAAATAATAGCAGCTCCTATTAATTTTCATAGTATTTGGGCCATGGAGAGTGTTATTTCTCAATACTGTCAGAATTGTAATTGAATGATAAAGTATTCCCCCTCCCGCCTCTTTTACTGATATAACACTGCTCACCTCAGAACAGAAAGGTGGTATTCAGATGGCTTGCAGAGATGGACAATCTTCAATTAGCATAAAGGGAAAAGCCTGAAAAACCTGTCAAGGAGGGGCAGGGTTTTCATTGTTCTTACAGTTAGAAGATTGTCCCTTACTGTAAGCTGTCTAGTCTTCAGACCAGATTACACATCTGATGGGAGGTGGCTTATACTAGGTAAAAGGGATCGGGAGGGGGATAATTTATCATTCAATTACTCCTGAATGACAACTCTGACAGTATTGAAATAACACTCTTCATGGCAAAAATACTATGAAGATTAATTGGAGCTGCTTTTATTTTGAAACATTACTATCCCTTTAATGTAGATGCCATTCATTAACAGATGAGTGCTTACTTAAAATTGGCCCTTTTGTCTATAATATATTTGCTTGGAAACTGCTCTTATATTATATAGCCTTACCAACATATTATAACTAATTATGATGAAGAAGTGTAAGAAAGTGTTGTAAACCAAAAATATATTGTCATTAAAGAAGATCAATTTACTTACATAATAAATGTTATGTCAATGTCTTTAGAACTCACAATTACATTTCTGCTTGATATTAAATTAGCAGTAACCTTTTAAGGAAAACGTATATGTTATGTGGCTTTTCCTGCTGAGTAAAACAAGGATATTCCTTCTACTGGCAATTGTTTTATTCAAATGTTATAACAGATTGAACACTTAGGAAACAGAGATCCAGGGAGTGTATTACCGGAGGGTTCAAACTGACAGTCAGTGATAAATCTGTTAAAATAAAATTCGACAGAGAACTTCTGTCAGTGACTCACTTCATCCATAAAATCATAGCTAGCTGCAATCTGGCCAGTCAAAGCAATGTTAATGTATAAAAAAACCAAAACACTTTACACTACAGTAAATGGAAAGACACATCTTCCAAAAGTGAGAAGTAAGAGGAGATGATGTTGGAGAGTAGCTGTACATTACAAGAAGCTAAAACTAGACTGGCCAAATGAATACAAAAACAAACACACTACATAATGTATATTCTTAAACAGGGACCATAAAAAAGTACAGGGGCATATTAAAAGTTCATAGACACTAGGACACTGAGGAAACTCTGAGTAAAGAATGAAAACTGCCAGAAAAGCTGCTATTAGCACAAAAACACTGTTGATGAAGGACACAAGACAGTTCAAGCTTTTCCACAGCCAAGACTCAGCACAAAAGTGGAATAGGAATGCAGACATGAACCTGTGTAATTACTTGAAGCTTATAAGAACCCAGTAAGACTACTAAAGCTTTACTGAAAACTATAATAGGATTGGAAAGGAACTGGACATACTGGATACATACAGGCTGGGGTAACATGGCTTTGAACACATGCCAAGAAACCAGGAAGAAGAGAATGTAGAGGCACAAGGCAAGGCACAAAATCAGGAAAGAAAAAGGGCAATGCATTTGTTAACAGAACAGAAAACAGATTCATGGAACAGCCTCCCATTGGAAGTGATAGGAGCTATTACAGAAAAGGAACTAAAAAATCCAAGGGATAAACATGTCTATTATAAGAAGTATAGAATTATTTGGATGTGAAAATATGCAGAAAGGATGGGCCAATTGCTTCTTATCTGCCATCAAATGTCTATTTTTCTGTGCTTCTATCCACTGTGAACATTTAACCAAACAACAATTCTAGTATAAAATTTGTAATTAGAACAGAGTAATTAATTCACCCGATTTATAAAGTTGTTGAACATTTTAACATTTGTTATTGGTTATATTGTTAGCTTGTTTCATTTTTATAAAACTCCCTACGCTAATGACATAACATCTTAAAGTCTCCTATCTAAATATTCATAAAACCATAAGAAACACATTAGAGGACACAAAAACGTCCCTTAAGTATTCTTCTACTTAAATGTACATGAATTTATAGTAACTCAACATTTTTCATGGGGCAGTATAGGGCCAATAAAATAACTTTTTAAGTCCCTCAGAGCTATGGGAACATCATTATCATAGCTTATCGCTCATTGGTTCTCTTCCAATTTGCTTGACAGAAAACAGAGCACCTTGCTAGTTTAAAAGATTACTCATAGGAATTTCTCCCATCCTCACTTAAGTTTCTATGAGCACCTCATAAATCACTGATCTCTACATGATTGTCAAGGTTTTGTTGAGCTGCTCCCATACTGCCTATTGAGTCTGCTGTCTGAGCTAATCTAGTGCTTTTCTATCCACTGCTGCTGTCTTCTTAGTTTCTGGCTAAGGCTGAATCAGTTGACCTCTCTGATTACTTACCTGACTGTTATCAGCCAACCCTCCCAGGGTATTTATAGCAGCTTGGCTCACTTCCCCAATTTCCTTATGTTTGTTTGCTGACCTGTTGCTGCTGGCTGCTGTGGATTTTCATACGCTCCTGTGTGCTGTGTTCTAGACCCTTAGCTTGTTCCTGACATCACAGACTTCTGTTTTCATGACCCTGGCTCGGCTGAATACTTGTCTTGGTTCCTGACCTTGGAGTGTCTTTTGGTTTATGATCTTGGATTATGCTTCTGTTTTTGTTTCTTTAATAAAGGTATATTGCATTTTACATTTTTGTGTCCTGTCTGGTTCCTGGTCCCTAACAGTACACAAAGACAATGAACTCAGGAGGAGCAGGCAATCCACCAAATATTTTTTTCAGGCTGGACCAGGTAGACCAGCAGATGGACCAGTTTGCTGCAGCCCTCCAGGCTTTGTTGCTCCATACTAAGCATCTTGTTCCACTGCCTCAGCGATCCTTGGTGCAGACTGACCCTATAGCTGCTGCCACTCCCACTCTGACTGCCAATGGTGATTCCAGTGTTGAGAGAGGTATGACAGGGTCTGCCCCACTTCCCCAGCATTATGGTGGTGACCCTAACCAATGCAGAGGTTTTGTAAACCAGGTTGGCATCTATCTGGAGATGGTACCACAGTCCTTCCCGTCTGATAGGAGTAAGGTGGGCCTCGTGATTTCCTTACTCTTTGACAGGATCTTGGCTTGGGCTGCTCCCCTTTGGGAGATGCAGATACCTATTGTATACAATTACCCTGAGTTTGTGGCATCCTTTAAAAGGGTATTTGATATACCAATGTTACGGTTTTCAGACACTCAGACACGTTAGGTTTAGTAAAACACAGTTTTATTAAAAAAGACTAAAGTACTTAGTACAGGCCAAACAATATCAAGAATAGTCTTGACAATACAGGCACAGATACGAGAACACAATGAGGCAGAGATGTACTCCTGTGGACCCAGGATCAGGAATAGTACAACAGTAGCGAATTACTGGAACAAAAACATCAGATCCTACCGGGTGGTAGGAGCGAGGAGGAGGCCCAGACTGAGCAACTGGATTCCTAGGGTGCTAGGGAGGTCAGCAGGATTGACAGGAGTGAAGACAACCATATACCTGGAGGCCAGGTGAAGAGATAGCTGACAAAGGATAAGGCAAGCAACCAATTCCTAGTACGCTAGGAGGAGGAGTACTGGCAGCAACGAGGCAAGGCAACCGAACCCCTAGTACGCTAGGTGGTATGGCAGTACTGGCAGTGACAAGGCAAGGCAACCGGACCCCTAGTACGCTATGTGGTAGTGCAGTACAGCAGTGACAAAGCAAGGCAACCGGACCCCTAGTACACTAGGTGGTAGTGCAGTACTGGCAGTGACAAGGCAAGGCAACTGGACCCCTAGTACGCTAGGTGGTAGTGCAGTACTGGCAGTGACAAGGCAAGGCAACCGGACCCCTAGTAAGCTAGGTGGTAGTGCAGTACTGGCAGTGACAAGGCAACTGAACAAACCTGGGAGCAAGCAATGACAAGTGACAGAAGTCACTAAACCACGCACCAGCCCTAGTCAGGTTAAGGACGCTAAGAGACCTCTAGACATATGGAACAACCACACAGGTCGAGACAGCGAGGTGCAACGGTGCGACAGCCAGCCTCAAGAGATAGAGTGGACAGCTAAGCCAGGTCAATCGTACAAGTACAGAAGACTCAGGAGGAGGAACACCGTGCCGGACAAGCACTGGCAGAGCAAAACAGGCAACAGGCTGAATAGGAACTCAGACAGGCTAAGGAGCCAATAGGATCGGTGAATAGAGCAGGATAGTCAGCTTCGCCGGGTCGATACACAGAGCAGGATAGTCAGCCACGCCAGGTCGGTACACAGAGCAGGATAATCAGCCACACCAGGTCGGTACACAAAGCAGGATAGTCAGCCAAGCTAAGTCGGTACACGGAGCAGGATAGTCAGCCAAGCCGAGTCGGTACACGGAGCAGGATAGTCAGCCAAGCCAGATCGCAATGGAAGTCAGGTTCATAGGAATTCTCAGGAACATAGTCAGTCAAGCTGGGTCATACACAGGATACCAGGAACCACAGGAACAAACGCTAGATACTGGAACACCAGGAAAGGGCACCGCCATAATGACAGTGCTAGCATATGAAGGTAACAAGTGCAAGGAGTAATTACTGATCGCCAATAAGAAGGCTAGAAGGAAATGAACAGGAAGTAGCAATGTCGCAAAATGGAGGAATCACATGCACCGTGATAACCAGGCTGCTCCACCTCAACTGCCAAGCACCTAATGTCCATCCAGCAGGGTTTTCTGATTATGCCATAGAATTTCGTACCCTGGCAGCCGAGGTTGGCTGGAATAATGAGGCTCTAGTGGCTGCTTTCTCTAATAGGCTTTCGGATACGGTTAAAGATGAGATTGCAGCCCAGGACCTTCCCAGGGATTTAGAGGAACTGGTCTCATATTGTATTCTGATTGACTCCTGAATCAGTGAGAGACCTTCCTTTAGGGCGCTCCTGCGGAGGCATCCCGCCTGTTTAACTCTGAGCCTTTTGTCCCCACCTATACCTCCCTCTCCTCCCGCATCTCCTAGTCTCGAAACCTTAGGCAATGTGGAGCCCATGCAGATTGGGTCCACTCTTCTTTCAGTTTACGGAAAGGGCCTTGAGGAGGAGGAAGGGCTTGTGCCTTTACTGCGGTAAGGCAGGGCACCTACTTCAAACTTGCCCCACACTTCCAGGAAACGACCGCACCTAAGGTCTTATAGGGGACAGACCTTAGGTGGCATCTCAGTGTCCCTGGATATTCATACTGATAAACCCCTAGCCTCTGTTGGGCTCTCTTGGGGCAAAAGTTTTATTACTTCAGAGGCACTTATTGACTCCGGTGCAGTGACTTCGCCCAGAAGCACTCCATTCCATTGCAGCTCCAGTGCAGTGACTTCGCCCAGAAGCACTCCATTCCATTGCAACTCCGCACCACTCCACTTGCCCTCGAGGTGATTGATGGTAGACCCCTACAGCCCCCACAGGTCACCCACGAAACTGCTCCTTTGTCTATGGCTGTAGGGGAACTCCATCATGAAACCTTACAATTCCAGGTGATCCACTCTCCTCACTATCCTGTGATCCTGGGTTATCCATGGTTGCTCAAACACAATCCTATGGTTGATTGGGTAAGGGCTGAAGTCATGGCATGGTCACCCAACTGTTCCAAGACATTCCTAGTAAAAGTGGGGAGGGTGCTAACATGAATAAGGTGGATTGGCAGAAGAAGTAGTTGCCCTAGAGCAAGAAGGTGGTTGTGAGCTAGTTGTTTCTCTGCTCTATTCTTCCTACACTTTAATCTCAGCCTCACCTCTTGTTCCCTTTTTGGAGAGTCAGAGGGTACAGCAACAGCGGTGCTCAATTTCTGTGGTGGGTATTTGGCTTTAACATGTTTGACATAAATGTCTTGGTGTCTGTGTTTAATGTGTGTTACCAGGGCAGTTGTGCCAAGGTGCTTTCCTTCCTTTCCTCTTATCACTGACTTGTCACATACTGTGCACAGTGCCATTGCTGATGACTGCACTGTTCCTGCCAAAAGAGAAAAATAGTCACACACCCATGACTTCAGGGGGGAGGGAAAATGTGGAGAAGAATGGACTCTTTCTTCTCCTCCTCCACATTCCCTTTCACTGCGGGGGCAGCTAATGATGTTGCTGCTGTTGCTTCTACTGCTTCAGAATCAGCACTGCAACTAGGACCAGGAGTATTGCTGCTGCTGGCAAGTAGAACCTGTCCTAGTCCTGCATCACCTGTTGACCCCATTCCCACTGTGTCCAGGGTAGTCTGTGGCACACTAGACTGCTCCTCAGCATCCTGCTGGGCTTGCAACTCAGCAGAAGTAGGAATTAGAGCAGTTTCAAATTCCACAAGTTACAAAAGCTCCCTGGTGGTGGTGATGCCCAATCCCATCCCTGTCTAGTGGTGATGCCCATGCCCATCCCCATGCCCATCCCAGTTTGGGCTAAGAAGACCATCAATGTCTCCTCCACCCCAGCTTCTTCACCATCATCACCACCACCACCAGTAGTCCCTCCATTCTGCTGCTTCTCTACTACAGACATCACACTGCTGGTTGGAGGAGTGAAGATAAATGTGATAGAAGGTCCCCTAATGTCTCACTTCCATTTCTTGTTGACCTGAAGAAGGCAGACTTGGAGCATTAGCAGCACGCACAGGCAGCTAATCTGTGCTTCTGGTGGTGGTGGTATTATTGCTGTTAGGAAACAATTCTGCCTTCTTCAAGATCATGTTCCACCTGGACAATACCGTGTGTGCAGGGGGGTCACTAACTAACACTAACAAGCTCCTGTACATTCTTAATAGTAGTACTAGCACTGGTGGGACTGTTTAGGGATGACAAGTGTGACTTAGGGTCCCCTGCTGTCACACTTGGCATCATCTTTTCCTTCTTCCTCCTGAGAATTAAATGACACACTGGAAGCAGGTTCAGCACTGGCAGCAGGCACAGCACTGGTGGCAGCAGGCACAGTACTGTTGGCAGCTGGGGCAGCACTGGCAGCAGGCACAGTACTGGTGACAGCAGGGGCAGAACATCTGACAGCAGGTACAGTACAATTGGCAGCAGGTTCAGCACTGGCAGCAGGCACAGCACTGGTGTCAGCAGGGGTAGCACGTCTGACAGCAGGCACAGTACTGGTGTCAGCAGGGACAGCACTGGCAGAATGCACAGTACTTGTGGCAGCAGGGGCAGCACATCTGACAGCAAACATAGCACTGCTGGCAGCAAGGGCAGCATGTATGACATCAGGCACAGCAATGATGGCAGCAGGGGCAGCACATCTGTCAGCAGGCACAGACAGCTGACCTGTCCTGCTCTCACTACTAAATTTTCTTCCTCCCTTGAGATTAATTTTCTCAAGATCCCTAGGTGTGATTTAGAGGGACTGGCCAGCATTGGTTCTGTAGTGGTCATTTCCTAACCCCTCCACAGACTCAGTGGACACATGTGGGTCCTTCTAGTTCTTTTATTAATTTTAAACTTGCTCATAGTGATAGCAGTCACTATAAGCCTCTCCTGCCTCAATTTTGCCTCAAGATCACAGCAGAACAGCACAGAATATCTACCTCTCTCTGTAGCTGCTTCTGTTGTGTTTCACTTCCTGGAATATGTCACATTTTTATAGCAAAAAACAGTGAAAATCATGTAAATCAATGGGCGGAAACTTTCTAGCCATTGAAAAAATGGTGAAGAATTTTTGCCAATGGGCGAAAAATGCTAAGATTTCAATTACTGTTTTTAAAGCAGATTTTTCCCTCAAAAAGCGTACAAGACTGTGGTTTTCACTGATTTTTTTCACAACAACACAACAGGACCATCCCTTTTCATGACCGCTGTTCAGGTTCCATATATGTTCATAGAATTTTTTTCTTAACTTTATAGTGGTTCTCCACACATAATCACATGAATATATGATTAAAGGGATTAAAATGTTTCAGAATAAAAGCAGTTCCGATTAATCGTCATAGTATTTGGGCAGTGGAGAGTGTTATTTCAATACTGTCAGAGTTGTAGTTCAAGAGTAATTGAATGATAATGTATACCCCTTCCACCCCTTTACTGATGTAACACTGTTCACCTCAGAGCAGAAAGGTGGTGTCCAGATGGCTTGCTGAGAGGGACAATCTTCAATTAGCATAAGGGAAAAACCTGAAAAACCTGTCAAGGGGGCAGGGTTTTCCTTATGATCACAGTAAGAAGATTGTCAGTTTCTGTGAGCTGTAAGGTCAAGAGACCAGATTCCACATCTGAGGGGAGGTGGCTTACACTAGGTAAAAGGCAGGAGGGGGATACTTTACCATTCAATTACTCTTGAACTACAGCTCTGACAGTATTGAAATAACACTCTCCATGACCCAAATATTCTGGAGATTAATGGGATCTGCTTTATTTTGAAACCTTACTATCCCTTTAAATAACCTGCATGCACGGAGTTGAAGTTCCTCCAATCTTTAATGTAATAACTTTTTTATTCTTTGTGGACATGAAGCTAGTGATATTTTTCCCTGATAGATGTATACAAGTATTATAATCTTTCTTACCATATTTAAACATTCCTGGTCTCTATAGAAACTTCCATTATTTGGCTGTCTTATTGTGCTTAAATCAGTGGGAGCTCTTAAGCTTTTTGTATTCTTGTTTTTCCTAAAAACTACTTTTGGCCTCTCCTTTACAAACTTGTTAAAATACTGTATTTTCTTCAGTACATGCCAATGCTTGTTTCAAATCTAACCTATAACTTTTGTTCCCTCACCTAGACCTTGACACTTCCAGAGGATGACTGTTATTTACATCAAATTCCTTTACCATTGACTGATCAAATCATCTGGGTCTGGGCCGAGCTATCTTATCTGATTTCTATTCTAAACAATGCAATGTGCACTTGTATTTAAAAGAGATGTTTTCATATTTATCTGTACAACATGCCTAAGGAAGAAACCTAAAAGTTCTTGAAAACTTGCATCCAAAATTTACTTAGTTAGCCAATAAAGGTATAAACTTCACTATATTTGCCTCCTTTATTTCTACGGCTAACACTGTACCAACTGTCATCTTGAAATAATCATGTATCTCTGTAGACATAATAGCTTCTAGGATGAATGGTCTTTGGGTCCATGGAATACCAAAAGGGTTGCAAAATGCACACCTCACTGATCTTTAAATGGTTAAATTGAGTACCACTGCTTTCGTAAATGTATATAAGTATGCAGTTTTGCTCTAAAAAGGAATTAAGGGATGGGTTACATTGCAGGTGGTAGCTTTATCACTATGTATGTGAAGCAACTGCTCCATTTTCCAGTTGTGTAACTTTTACAGAACAGGTTCAAAGCACCACTAGACCATACATCAAAACTCCAAAAAAGGTGAAAAATTACAAAATAAGTTGTGCTGTAAAGAATGTGCTGAGATGGAAACATGCCTTCATGTGTGGTGGAACTGCCTAAGAATGCACATTTTTTAAAAGAGTTTCAAATCTTAACTTAATATTCTTTAATGGTCCCAAAAATATACTGCTAAAGCCCATAGAATATTTTGTGAATAATCAAATCAGCTTCCTTATCTGATAGAACAGAGATAGCGGAATTATATAAATAGAAATGCATACATTCTTTGGAAAGAATCAAATAAAAGATAGGAACAAATGAGAAACTGAACAATTAACCGATGTAGTGAGTATTCTACATCAATAAGAATGGATTTGATTTTGTAGTGTGACAGTATTCCCTTCCCTTTTTTATCTTCTTTTGTACCTCTTTTTCCTAATTTAACCCCCTAACAACAGCCCGATCCAGCACATGGGCGGCCATTAAGGACCACTGAGCTTTTGTTTTTGCTCTATCTGGGATGGCAGTGTAGAGTGCAACCACGCCGCCATGCTGGGACTGTCATGATGGTCCTGGCATGTCATGGGTGCTTAAGGGATTAAAATTAAAAAGATAAAATTATCATGTCCTCAGACTATATTATTTAAAAAATACAATAAGGGAATCTTTAACATCAACTAATTAATCTAACAAAAAAATTATTAGATCCATTCATTATTATGACTTAATTAATTAAAATGTGAATATGGGGTCCAATGACCCCATATTAATGAATTCTTGCCCAGGAACATGATCAATCACCCACAATATTCCTTATTAATTCTCAGGCTAGGAAGACAGCCAAAAATGAATATGGGCACTAATGACAGTACATTAATACATTTTTCCTAAAGGAGGGGTCTCTAACCCTTCCTTCAACTCTCTGGAATATTAATTACTAAAGGGTCCATATCAAGAAGTCATTTGGCAGAAGGCAGGTGGCAGTGAATCAAATTGTAGAAATAAGGAAAGTCTTAGCACTAAAATTATATATATATATATATATATATATATATATATATATATATATATATATATATATACATATATTGAAAGAGAGAGAAAGAGAGAGAAAGAACCCAAGTCAATGAAATATGAAGTGTGGCAAGGAAAATGGGGAAATTAGAGTTTTGTCACACATTTTGGCCAAAATATGTTTGAGCTTGCTTACATCCCTAAAGTACCCCATTTTAAGAGAGTCCATCTAATTTGTATGCCATAATTTTTGCTTTGTATTAAAACTTACATCTGTCTAATGACCTCATGGCTGAACCTGACCTGATTTCAAACAGGGATCAATTGCAGTGAGTAGATGGGGCATATCAAATCAAATGACCATCTGTTTGGAAAAAAAGTTTAATACTGAACACATCCTATTTATGATTTCTCTTTTACATGTTATATTCTTACTCACCTCTTTTACTGTTACCATTGTTCTTAGACTTTTGATTTTCTGCCTCACTTATCTTCCCTCATTAGTACTTAACCCCCCCTTACCAAACCATTTCACCTCTCTTTAATACTCTTTCCCATTATTCTCATATCCATCATACTTTCTTCCATGACCACCCCCTTTCTTACCCTTAACTCCCTCATTTTAGCAATCACAACTCCATTCCCACTTTATTATTTCTGTCTTTTATTCGCCCCCATATCTCCTCACTTATTTTTTCATTATATCCTCCCTCATTTCCTCTGTCCTACTTATCTTGTCTCACACTCATAACCACTCACTCCTTTTTCTTATATTTCTAAATATAATGTGTTTATAAACATATATACTAGCAAAAATAAACAACCCTCACACTATCCCTCACTACCCTCACACTATCTTTCACACACTGTGTCTCTCTGTTTCTTACACACTCTCTTCTACCCTCTATCACACACAAACACAGTCATTTACAATCTCTTTCTCACACAGCCTCTCTCTCGCCTCTTTCTCTCTCACACACAGATGCAAATGAGTGCACACAAAAAAACACAACAAGACTGATTTACTGAGATAATTTTTGCAGTTGTGGGGCAAAGCATGCACACCGTAGTAGACAAATCAAAATTCCCTTTTTTAGACAGGTAAGAGTGCAAGAGATGAAGGAAAGAGATGGTCAGAAAGGGGTGGATTGATAAGAGTGGGGTAGATATACATGAAATGGGGATAGATTAATATGAAGGTGGCGGGATGGAGATTGGAGTTGGAGGGGAGTGTGATAAACATGGAGGGGGGAAGATGGATATGGAGGAGGCAGGAGATGCACATGGAGGAGAGGGAGATGGGAATGGAGGAGGGAAGACGATAGGCATTGAGAGTGAGAGATGTACATGAGGAGAGGGAGATGGACATGAGAAGGGAAGACAGATTACACAAATACTTCTCCCCCTTACCCTTGTTGCTGGTGCCAGGTGAAATTGTGGATTCACAAGTGTTGTGATTGTGCTCTAACTGCATCCTTCTCTCTTCCACAAGAAAGAAAGTTCCCTCCATCTGTTTGTGAATCCCCTCTGGGTTGCTTGACTCTCTACATAATGTTAATGTGTCTGTGCTGGACTGGAAGTCATTAGAATAGTGTTGGATGCTAACAGAAACCAACATCCTGCAGAGAGACAGGAAGCTGGTTACTGTTATGTTTGGTGCTAATACAATGGCTTCCTATCCAGTACATACATACAATCAGAAGGTATGAAGCCAAGCAATGCAAAGGGGACCCCAAAAGAGTTGGAAGCCACATTCTTTCATATGTGAGAGAAGAGGATGCAGTTAGGAAAAACAGACTTACAATTTCATCTGGTGGCAACAGAGGAGGGAGAGTATTTTGTGATGGTATCTGAGGAGGGTGGATGAGAGTGGGTATTCTGCACATGATTTGGACAGAACAGTAGTATGAATACCACTGTCCTGTCCAATCTTGTTATAATGGTATAAGTCCATACAAGGAATGTGTCAGAGAGGAGGATGCAGTTATAAGAGAGGAGTTAATAAAAAATAAACAGCAATAATAAATTGACTATTATCAACCCTGGCCAAATATAACAGGATAAAGTGCAGTTTCGATTTTTAGTCCAGTTTCACACTGGTCATAGGCAATGTGCAGTTAGGCAATGTGCACAGTGTGTACAATATTTTGTGAAGATGGAAAATAACTAGGATTACAATCTTTTGGCATGTCTTCTCAAATTAAGCAATAGTAAACCATCCCCTAAGAAATCAGGTTGTGTCAGTCACTGTGCCCCTTGTCTGTTGAATGACACTACCCATTGGGCATTTATAATCACTCAATAAAATTAACTGGCCCTCCCCGCATGATATGAATGTGACATTCACTACAGGGTGGCAAGTTTGCAGATGTTTCCTAATCCTCTGCATTCAAATGATCTCCAGCACATCAACATAAGTGATCATCATTAATGGAGGTTATGTCCTATAATTAATACATATTGGGAGACTTTTCTAAAATAGTTGAATCACAGCCCCCATCACTACATGCCTAGATATACCTGGATTTCTCCAGTAAATGAGAGCTGAAAGGAGTTCCCTATAATTAAAGAATCTTTATTTAAATGTTTATTAAATGCCACCTGAAAGACTGTGCAGCTAATATGAAAATCTAACATTTTCTATGAGCTTGAGGTATGGAAACAAAGAGTCTCAAACATATTTTTCATGCAAAAATTGTCCAACACTGAAAAAAGATGATTGTGTGGCTTTCAGTCTAATAGCTACCATTTGTGGAATTTATAAGCAAAACAGATGACCTTGGGTTAACATTATAGGCCACTCAAATGAGATGCCTACACATTAATGACCATGTGTCACCAAAAATGAAATTCAGTGTTTTAGCCTACAAAATTAAGGAGCCAAGCAGCAAAACTGTTTAAAAATTGTGATGTTGGTCCTTTAGGGCAGTCAGTAGCATCTCTTAAAGACAGTGGAGAGTAGAGGTGGATTGCATTAGCCTCAAAGCTCATGATGAAAGAGAGGGATAAATTAAACATAGGGAAATTTCCCTCCTTCATGTCTATCACTAGGTCTTGGGGAGCGAGTAGAGAAGCCACAATGGGAATGTGCAGCGAGGGTAACATTATCAGAATGTGTGAGCCATATTTCAGTATTGTCTAGTAAGATTAAAGCATTTAGAAAAATAAATCTTGGATGGCATACATTTGTGGATGAGGTTAACATATTAAATATGATCTCCCTTAGGTTATATGCACAAAGTCAAAAGCAGAATTATTCTAGGGTAAGGCAACTGCACCACAGAAGACAAATACACTGAATTGTCATTAATTTAACCCTTTGATTGCCAGAGGAGTATGCAGTGAATTTCGGAGCAATGCACAGAACAACTCTAAGCCAAGGGTAGGGCTTAATGGTGACTATTAACCCGTTAAATGTTAAAAAGATCTCCAAAGTATTGCATTGCAATGTAATGAAGACCTATCTTGCATCCAGAAGATTAGACCAGTGGGAATGTTTATTTTCCCCTGTTGTGCAGCTGGTTGTCCCAGAATTGTTCCACTTTGTGTTTGGGCATATGGGCATATGCCAGAAGCTTTGGGAACACATTTTCAGCTATGCTTTCCATTTCTTGAGTATGAGTCCTGCAAGTACACTCAAGTTTTTATGGAAAACTATATATAAATTTTTTTTCAGAACAAATTAAGTTTTGCATGGTTTCATGGTTCCTCACAAGGGAATTTTGAAAAAATGACAAGTTATTATGTGATAAATACAAAAAAAATTACAAAAACATTATTTGACTAATATCATATCCTATTTATCAATCCTATTTACTTTGATTATTAAAGTTTCTACAATTTTTAAAAGTCCTGCATCCTCCAAATACACTGATACCAAATATGTATAATTTTACCTATATGTATGTTCTGCATAAACTCCTAATTAACAGTAACGCAAGTGGGTATTTTCAGATTTATGAACTAAAATGCACATTCCATGGGCTACATGGTAAAACCTACAAAATAATACAGTGTGTCAATAATAATAATTTTTCTGTAACTGTAGAAAACATATGTTTTCTAAAAGTATACACTAACTTATGACTAAGAATGAATGACTCCCTTTACAAAATCAAGAATCAAGGACATTTTGTTAAAAATAAGAGTTTTCAGAAATTTACACTACATCACAATTTACTATACAATATCTCAAGCGAGCTTTGTTTAAAAAAACAAAAAAAAATTAAATATGAATATTACATATCTTCTGAGTATACTGATACCCAGTATTTTTATATGCATCCTTCTCTGGGGCTCCAGTTGGTAATAGCAAATAACAGAATTTCCATTTCCTGATTTATGGAGATATCCAAAGTTTACCTATTTTGAAGACTTCATTACCTTTAACATCAAGATAACCCCATAAAAGCATTCATTTTGAGAAATCAGATCTCTTTGCATCAAATGAGCAGTAACTTGACTTTCTAGCCCTAGCCTGGTATGCACAAGATTGTGCTAAAGGACAAAAATAGGATTTTTTTTTTTTTTTTACGTTTACCACTTCAAATGTACTTAAATCTTTGAAACAATTGAGTTTCCTAATCTGTGCATTAGCTGCTGTTCAAAGAAAAATGGCATCCCACTGGTATGTACTATTATAACATAGTGTGGGCCAGTAGAACAAAACAACATTAACTAAATCTCAACTTTTTCATACATTTTTCAAATATGACTTCTCTGTACTAAAATTCTTGTAAAAACTAGAGAAAATAAGAAAAGTTAGGCAAAGCATACCAGATTGTAAAATGGGCAACTAGCCATATCAAATGAGGGCTCAGTAACATTTCTATCCTGTGGCTGGTATGCACAAATGTTTCCAGAAAGTAATAAAATAGGAAAAATAGGGCTTTAAAAAAAAAATAAATCTGTGGCTACCAGTGGACAAGGCTGGGAGGTCAGAGAGTGTATGTACCATAGTGGGTGTCAACAGCTGCATGTGTGGTGACGTGGCTACCAGCTGGACAAGGCTTCAGAAGCAGTGAATGTATGACAGTTGAACAGGGCTAGAGAAGCAGATGGTGTATTTGTAGGTCTTTGGGTAACAGTGAGACAGGGGAGCAAGGCTGGAGAAGCAGATAGTATGTATGTATGGGTCTATAGGTATCAGTAAGACAGTGTCAAGGATTGGCTGAGCTGCTCTACTCTGCTTCTCGAATCTGCTGTTGAGCTAATCCAGTGCTCTGCTATCCATTACTGTTGCCTTCCCTTTGCTGGATCAGGCTGAATCAGCTGACCTCTCTGCGTTTGCTCACCTGACTGCTATCAGCCAACAGCCAACCTTCCCAGGGTATTTAAAGCAGCTTGGCTCATTGCCTGATTGCCCTTGTGTTTGCTTCTAACTGCAAGAGTGTTCTACTGCGTTGCTGATTACCTGTGTATGACCTGGCTTCCTCTGCCGTCCCTTCTGGATCCTGGCTCCTGGATTGTTCCTGACTTTGCTGATCTCTGTATTCCTGACCCAGGCTTGACTGGGTACCTGTCTTGGTTCCTGACCCCACTTCCAGATCACAATTTTGTTTTGCTTGCTTTTGTTATTCTAATAAAGGTGTTTTGCACTTTATATTTTTGTGTCTGTCTGGTTCCTGGTCCCTAACAGACAGCTGAACAAGCCTGGTGAAACAGTGTATGTGTGGGTCTCTTGTTACCATTGGGCAGTGGAACATTTCTAGGGTGCCAGACAGTGGTTAGTTCTTTGGCCACAAGTGGCACAAGGCCGGGATATCACAATAATGTTTGATTCACGTTGCAAAGCAATGCATTGCGCTCCCTCTGGCACACCTGCTTTCTTAAAATGTATTTTATAATTCAGATCTTGTTGGGGGAGCATCGTGATGCTCTTGATACCCACCCAGCTATAGATTCCTCAGCTGATAGTGCTCGGTGATCAATAAAGGTGACTGCAAAGGGTAGAGTGGCTTCCCTGCTTCCACTCTCTCAGGGAAAGCCTCCTACATCACAGTGAACATTACAGATGTCACCAGTGGAGTGGGAGGCTCTCTTTGATTTTGCTTCCTCTTACCTGGTAAAGAAGGGGAGCTGTGCTCTCCATATAGTCTTCTTTATTTATTGTGGCTGGATAGCCAGTAGCTTGGGTCCATCAGGAGTATCCTGATGCCTCCTGCAGTGAGGTCTGATGCAATTTTCAATCAATGTTTAAGAGGGAAATGGAAGGAGGAAAATGTTGCATAGACAAAGAATACATCCTTCTCCACATGGCGCACTTTTTTTTGGATTTTTATGTATGTTAGTGGGATTCAAGGGGTTTAATACTGCCACATTCCCATGCAAGTATGGTTTCTTTTTCACAAAAACAGGAGAAAATCTAGTGTAAACCTTCAGCATCATGGGGATAGATAAAACTTCCTATTGACTTAAATGGGGCGTTTAACCCCTTGAATGTTAAAGCAATTTGTTGGAGACCTCTTTAGCATTAATGAAGTTAAAAGCCAATTTAAATCAATAACATTCTGGATATTTTTAAATGATCCCTGAAGTGCAATTGATTTGCTGCAAAATTGTTCTTACTTTCTTTTGTGGATGAGACTTTTTGTATGACCAGAAGGGCTCTACATTACTGATGCCTCTATTAAATTCCTATTAATCTTATAACCTACTTTTCTGCCTGTAGACAAAAGAAAATATTTACAGTGCTTTTGAATCTCTAGCCATGAAAAAAGAACAAAAACAAATATTTCAGTTCTGTGCTGAAATAAGTAGAAACTAACAGCAAATCCTCAGGCATATAGCTAAGTTAGATTTTGAAAACATTTATTGAAGCAATGATCCTTGTTTTCACGACCATATCTAAAAGGAGGGATTACAATTACTTCCAGCTGCAAGATTTTATTGATGAAACAGTAAAATAGTGTTTTGTTTATATTTTGGGATTTGAATAGATGTATGGATATTAAGCAGTTTCAGTTTACATTAGTATTGTAAAATTAATTCCAAAATGTTTACCAATTGCTATGAAATGTTTGGCTCATAGCTCCAGGTAATATTTGAAGTGCTATGACCCTTACAGTTTTTTCTTACTACACGCATACTATACATCCCTCCAATGCCCAAAGCACTGTGTCTTGTTTGCAAAGAATTATAGTATTATTTCCTATTACTATAGGAAACAGTTTGACAGTTTTCTTTTGCATACATATTTATACAGGTTATATTTTTTGCTTTATATGTTATGGCAACCCTTTAAGGACCAGAGTGGTGTGTAACAAATTGCGTAGCAATGCATTGCATGCTCCTCTTGACCATAAAGGATTACATTAGATCTTTGGTGTTGTTTTCAAATAAAAACATTGGGGATATGCCCCAAGGCTTGATAAAGAGGTAATAAAGTGGATTTGACTTCTCCAGAGATATCACTTGTCCAGTTTCTATGTTACTTTATGGAATCAATGCACTAAGATTTCCCCACCTTTGTATAAATTGGTGCATAGGCTACATAGAATAACATAGGAACTGGAAAAGTGATGTCTCTGTAGAAGTCTTCTCCACTTTATCATCTCTTTATCACGCCTTAGTGTGTAATCCCCTAGGCCTTACTTATAAAGATAAAATGGAGCAATTCTAATTCAAATAAAGTGCAGCTTAATGTAGGGAAGTTTAAACTTTCTAGAGCAGGCCCTCCTTGTAAAATGGAAACATTTGGTACTCTTTTGCATTTAATGCACCACAATTATAATTTCATAAATGATCACTGAATATTGACAGTGTGGCGATGTGAGTAGATGTTAATTCACCAATCATCACCACTGGCATCTGCTCGCATTGCTAAGCAACACTGACCTTGCACATTGCTGGTAATCTGAGCTCAGGGACAGGAAATGGAGAGCACAGCCAACCTGCAGAGCCCATATAAAGCCAGCAAGATGCTGCTCTGACGGGCAAGAAATGTAAAACCCCTATTTATTTACCAGGTTAAAACACACAAGACAAAAAAACATTTCCTAGCTCCCAGTGAGTTAATTGCTTGCACTTACAGCCCTTGTAGCTACAAGCCATGCTTCATTTGTCCCAGTCTCTGGTACTACTACAGAACTGCACAATCTCACAGATCTTTTAATGGTAATAGAGACTGCTGTCCAGTATCCTTATATGATCTTTGTAGTTACACTTCCATCTTCCAAAGTTCTGGAAGTGGAGAATATCTTGTATACTATAACAATATTCAACAATTGGGACCTCAGGCCCATCTGGAGTTTCTGGAGTTTGTGTACTCAGCTGTTCAGTTCAGTCCTGCAGTGTTTGTCATGCTACTTTGCCAGGGCATAGGTTCATACAGAGGGCAGTGGTTGGGAGCCACTATAAAGCACACTAAGGGAGTAGAATGCTCAAGTGTATCACAGATAACTTTCTGTTTTGTCAGAGGTTACATGGACGCTCGTTCTACTCCCTTTTATAGTTTTGCAGCCCTTTATCTTATACTGTGAACTAACTAAATCTTAACTAAATTTAGTTTGTCATACTGCTTGTATATGCCATTATTAATCCTTCAAGTGCCACATAGGGTGTGCAATGCACATCCCTATGGAACTGAAAGTGTTGAAGGAGGTCTGCCTCTGTTTCTGCGCTCCAGTGGAGACAGCACTGTCCTCTGCTCCACAGAGAGATATAGGAAGATTCTAACTTTGCCAGCCTCAGGTTGGTGATGTTGGGATTGTGAACTCTGATAGCAGAGGGTGCTATCAGAGCTTAGTGCATGTAGCATTGTGACACATTACTATATAAACACACCTAAATGAATATGACAATGGCTCATTAACTTGTATTTCCATATGCAAATGTCCCTGTCAAATTATTCAATGCAACATTGTAAAACTGTAGAAAGCGTGACTGATTGAAGATGATGCTGGCAGATTTAGCAAACTGGTGATGGATTCACCGGGACATGAAGGAGAAGACACCTTAGTGCATGATGTCGATCTATATCACTTTGCCGACATACATTCCAGAATGCTTAATTACAAAATGAAAGTTCCACGGTCCTCTAGAGTGCCCCATAACCGGCCATAAGGGGTTAATCTTCACTGTAAAAAGACATTTCAGTCTGATATTTTGGGGCACATTGTTGCGTTCATTGTTAGGGACAGACAAAGGGCACCGTATGGCATTGTTTAATAATATCTACATAAACCTTAAGGTGAGTATGATGTATTTGCGTAATTAGAGCATAGATGCTAAGATGTGATCCCTTCTCACTCTTCCAAACCTTTACACACAGTGTGAAAATTGCAGTTGTTGCTAACTGCACAATCCCACTTCCAGCCCAAAGGAAAATATTCCCATACCCATGATTTCGGGAGAGGTGTAGGAGAAGGAAGGAATGTGGTAACTGCATAACATTGCATTATTTGTTAACCAATCATTAATGATCATAGCAGTGGTTCCAACTGTCATAAATACCTCAAATTAAAATCGTCGAAAAATGGCACTTTCCACTTGTCAAATAATTTCCCGTGAAAAGTGCCTGTTTTCCACTTTTTTTGCCTAGCTCATTCCATTGAAATCAGTGGGAACATTGAAGATACTGTCACGGTTTGTTACGACTCTCAGACACAAAGTTAGGTAAAAACACAACTTTATTGAAAATAATTAAAAATGATCCCTTAGGATTCCAACATGACATACAACATTTAATAATAGAGAAATACAAATTAAAGGCTCTACCGGTCTTGCCAATATACCGGGCAAAACAGCCAGATATACTTCTGACAATATGCTCTACCGGCCTTGCCAATACCGGGTAAGGCAACCTGCAGATGGAATAGGGACCAGGTTCTACCGGCCTTACCAATACCGGGCAAGGCAGCCCAAAGGAGCTTTGCGTAGGCTCTACCGTCCTTGCCAATACCGGGTAAGGCAACCTGCAGATGGAATATGTACCAGGTTCTACCGGCCTTACCAATACCGGGCAAGGCAGCCCAGAGGAGCTTTGCGTAGGCTCTACCGGACTTGCCAATACCGGGTAAGGCAACCTGCAGATGGAATATGTACCACGTTCTACCGGCCTTACCAATACCGGGCAAGGCAGCCCAAAGGAACTTCACTCTAGGAACGCCCAACAGAGAGTACGTCTTAAATGCTCTTGGAGCAAACCAGTGTCCACACACTGGAACCAACAAATAAATTGTATAGCAAATAAGCTTGGAGCAAACCAGCGTCCGCACGCTGGAACCAACAGTAATTCGTATAGCCGCAAGGCTTGGAGCAAACCAGCGTCCGCATGCTGGGACCAACAGTAATTCGTGTAGTCGCTAGGCTTGGAGCAAACCAGCGCCTGCACGCTGGGACCAACAGTAATTCGTATAGCCGCAAGGCTTGGAGCAAACCAGCGTCTGCACGCTGGGACCAACAGTAAATCGTGTAGCCACAAGGCTTGGAACAAACCAGCGTCCGCACGCTGGAACCAACAGTAATTCGTATAGCCGCAAGGCTTGGAGCAAACCAGCGTCCGCACGCCGGAACCAACAGTAAATCATATAGCCGCAAGGCTTGGAGCAAACCAGCGTCCGCACGCTGGGACCAACAGTAATTCGTGTAGCCACAAGGCTGGTCAAACCAACGTCCGCATGCTGGGTCTACAAGAATGTCGCCAAATCGACCAGGCGTCAGGAACACATCTGGCTGAACAAGAAACTACAGGAACTCGCTGAAAAGTCAAGCAGTCTGGAAGTCTCAGCGAAGGTGATCAGCAGGAAACATCAACCTCTCAGGACTAGGCCGGAACCACTCTGGAACAACTCTGCAGACAGAAGACTCAGGAACAAGATGAATTCTGGAACTCAGGAACACAGCTACAGGTACAAACGAATACTGAAACATGGTCAAGGCTAATGTGGTCAGAGACACCACGAAAGGGCAACCATAGGGTGCCCAGACCAGGTTTAAATAGACAGAATGAGGCGGTTTATAGGCAGACAACCAATAGGAGCCCCCTAATGGTGACTGACAAGGAAGTGCAACAATCACGGGCACCGTGATAGATACTCACAACAAATAGCAAATATTATTTCCCAAGGCTATAGTATAAAAGGGGCATGGGGTGTCTGTGTTGGTGGTGTATGGGGAAAAAGGGCATGATTTTTAGGGGGGTTGTTTGAAAAGGGAATGATTTTTGGGGGGGGTTGTTTACTGGGATTGGGGGGCAATTAATAAAAAATAAATCCTAAATACAATTAAAAAACACCATAAGACATAGTGTAAAAGGGGTCTGAGGAGGGTGCCTTTGTTTGTGGGTGGAGTCTGGGGAATTTATCAGTTGAACAGGGAATTTGTTTGGGGGGGTTTCTTGACTGTATTGGGGGGACAGTTAATAAAAAATAAATAAATAGAATAAAACAAGAAATGTGCATGTAAAGTGATAGAGACAGGAACCCCCTGACATAAGCTGTCTCTGGAGTTCACTGATAAGGAAAAATTAATTTGTAGGACTTAGGCTTGTTAGAAACAAACACCCATAATTTGTTTATTTTATTTTGTAGGACTATGGTTTTTTTGTTTCTTTTTTTTTCAAAGCACAAGCCCTTAGAAAAAAATAAAAATGCTCTACTGGCCTAGTGCCATCAGGTCATGTTGTCCAGTGGTCACTTGCCATTGTCAAATGTCCTCCTGAGTCCATAATAGCAGAATTTGCAACTGCTGTTCTTACTGCTGCTTCTGATTTGTTTTAGCAGCAGGATGATAAGGCAGCTGAAAGGGAATGGGATCATTCAACAATAGCAGCAACATGGGAAATGAATGATGAAGGTTCCACTTGCCACGACTAGCCCCAGTGATGCATCTGAGGCAGCAGCAGCACTATAAATAGCCCCCACTCTATGTGGAGAAAAGAAGACATTGTCCAATAATCCTTCTCCACCTGCCCCTCCTACAGAATCATGGGTGTGTTGTTATTAGAATATAAAATTTTCCCTTGAGAAAAGGAACTGTGCCTCTCATCAGCAACTGCAATGTGAACAGTGTATGTGGTAAATAACACCTGGCACAACTGTATCCAAACACCATGACACTAGAACCCAAGTACTGCCGCTGTAACTATACCCCTTGTCCAGAACCTGCTAAGGACACATGACAACTTACTGACAGTTTAATAGTAATGATGAACCCTCTCTGCCAGCATCTTAGCATATTCTGAGGGATGGCGTCTCCTCAGATGCCGCTTGATGCCCTGGTATTGATTGTCCTCCAACACACTAACATGTGTGGTCAATGCACCACACAGTGTGCAATGGGTGGAGATGAACTGCCACATCCTAACATCAACAGAGTGGCTATCATTTGGCGAGAGAGATAACAATGAGCGAGGTGGATTGGCAGAAGATGCTAATTGTTTCGCTGATAATGGAACTTCCAGTTTCTGCATGGGTTTCTCTATCTTCCTCCTCTTTGATCTCCACATCTCCTCTTGTTGCCTTTCTGGTGAGTCAGGGGGTACAGTAACAGCGGTGATTGATTTCTGTGATGGGTGTTTGGCTTTAACATGTTTGACATAAATGTCATGGTTTCTGTGTTTCATGTGTGATATCAGGGAGGTTGTGCCAAGGTATGTTCCCTCCTTTCCCCTTCTCATTGACTTGTCACAAATTGTGCACAGTGCTGTTGATGATTACTGCACTGTGCCTACCCTAAGAGAAAAATAGTCCCACACCCATGACTTCAGGGGTGAGGGAACGGGTGGAGAAGGATGGCCTCTTACTTCTTGTCCTTTACATTCCCCTTCACTGTCTGTGTTGGCAGTGGATGATGTTGCTGCTGTTGCCACTACTGCCTCAAAATCAGCACTGCAACTAGTATCAGGAGTATTGCTGGTGCTGGCAAGTGGAACCTGTCCTAGTCATGCATCACTAGTTGACCCTATTCTCACTGTGTCCATGGTGGTCAGTGGCACACTAGCCTGCTCCTCAGCATCCTGCTACCCTTACAACTCAGCAGCAGCAGGAATCAGAGCAGCTACAAATTCCACAAATTCCAAAAGCTCATTGCTAGCGGTGGTGGTGGTGGTGATGCCCATCCTCATCTCTGTCTCTCATTCCTTCTCAGTTTCTGATAAAAAAGGCCATCAATGTCTCTTACACCCCAGCTTCTCTATCATCATCATCACCACCACCACCACTAGTCCCACTCCCTACATGCTGCTGCTGCACTTTTACAGACATCTCAGTGCTGCTTGGAGGAGGTGACGAGCAGTGTGACAGAGGGTCCCCTAATGTCACACTTGCCATTTCCTTTTGAACTGAAGAAGAAGGCAGACTAGCAGCAGTAGCAGCAGGCACAGGCAGCTGATCTGTGCTCCTGCTGGTGGTAGTATTAATTCTGCACCTGCTCTTCCCCAACTCCAGTTCTGGCCTCTTCATGATCATGTTCCACTTGGACACTGTAGTGAAGGGAAGGGGGAGACTACCAGAGCCAGAGGAATGGTGTGGGCTCCCTTGACCACTAGTCTGGACTGCCTCAAATGCTTCCCCTACCACTCCCCTAACAATAGTCCCACAGGATGCTTAACCATTACTGTTACTAATACTACTAACACTGCGCACATCAAGTTCAGCCCCAGAGTCTTCCTCCTCACAGTCACTAGTAATATGTTGATTACCCCCTCTTTCACTCCTAACACTAACAAGCTGCTGGACCTTCTTAGTACTAGCACTGGTGGGACTGCTTGGGGATGGCAAGTGTGACTTAGGGTCCCCTGCTGTCACACTTGGCATCATCTCCTTCCCCCTCCTGAGTATTACAAGACACACTAGCAGCAGCTTCAGCACTGGTGGCTGCAGCTTCAGCACTGGCACCAGGCACCGCACTGGTTGCGGCAGCAGCAGTACATCTGACAGCAAGCACAGTATTGGTGTCAGTAGATTCAGCACTGATAGCAGGCACAGCACTGATGGCACTGGCAACAGGGGCATCATGTCTAGCAGCTGGAGCAGGCAGCTGACCTGTATTGCTCTCACTAGTACTACCCTTTTCTCCCTCCCATCCCATTCCCCTTTTTCCCTCCCTTCCCATTAAATTCCCCAAGATCCCTTGGAGTGATTTAAGGGAACTGGACAGCATTGGTTCAGTAGTGGTCACTTCCTCCTCCTCCTCAGACTCAGTTGGCACGTAAGTGTCCTTTCAGCACCTCCATTTATTATTTTTAAACCTACTCATAGTGATAGCAGTCACTATGAGTCTCTCCTGCCTCAGTTTTGGAAAAAGATCACAGCAGAATAACACAGCATGCCTACCTCGCTCTGTAGCCGTTTCTTTTGTGTTTGATTTCCGCAAATACGTCATGTTTTTATAGCGAAAAGGACAAAACAATGTAAATCAATAGGCGGAAGCTTTCTAGCCTTTGAAAAAATTGCAAACAATTTTGGCCAATGGGTGAAAAATGCAAAAATTGGAATTGCTGTATTTAAAGAGGATTTTCCAGCAAAAAAGCAGACAACAACGTGGTTTTTGGGGAATTTCTCGTGGGAACACAGCGAGTGATTTTTGCCTACCCCTAATTCTAATAGCAGTGCCTATAAATTTGTGTCAGTGTCACCATCAAAAATGGTAGAATGCCACCTTAAGACACATTAATTGCTTTTAATGATATTGGAGTGTTCTGCAAGCATTGTGTTATTGTTGTTGTTGCAGAGGATATCAAACTTTTGCTTGCTTATTTTTCACACAGACTCCTGGTTCTGTGTACATACTATCCCTTCCCCAACCCCTCCCTCTCCAGTCTCAAGTTGGATTGTTTCAGTTTTCTCTTATTACTCCTTTATTTAACTGCTAAGTATGTGTCCCATGTGTACCGCATGCTACTTAGGTACCAGTATCTTTACCTTTTATTCATATGCTACTAAGTTACTATGACATCCATAACCCAAATGTACAATGTATACATTGTACCTTTGTGATGAACATCTGCCTGTTACGCTGGAAACTTCTTTCATACCTTGTAATGTTACTTTATATTTTCAATAAAAAAGTTAAACCAAAAAAAAATATATAAATAAAATGTGCACAGATTTTGCTGACTGTATTTGGCAGTTCCTATAGGACATCAGATTCTGAGAGAAGTCAAATAACAGTTTTCAAGGAGCAGAATTCAAGCCATGCATCTATGTCCTGATGTAGTTTCTTTAATAAATCTAAAGTTCTGTGTGATTGCCCTTCAAAACTCTGCATGCATAAAGTGGCATGTCGAATGTACGGGCTCCCCTCCCCTCTTCTGGAATTTACTACTGGTTGTGACCTGCTTATTTTACAAGTCTATGCCCATTGCTGAAAAAGAATGCCAGTAAGCAGTCACTTTCATATGGTGAATACTGTGGCAACTTGGCTACATTTCTGTGGTCAGGGGAAATTTCTTGCCATATGTTTTCAACAAAAGCATAGGGCAGCAGGTCAACCATCAATATTTTGGCAAACTTACCATGCCACAGGCGTATTATTGGATTATTTCTGTGCAGATTTCTACTTAATTCTAAGAACCTAGTAAAGATAGGTTGGCGGCACATAGAAGAATTGTCTAAACTTTACTGTTTTAATAACATGACTAATGGAGGTGGTGAATGTAGTGGTGGGTGTTGGGCTTCTATGAATTATGTCATCTCCAGCTAAGAGTCATCTTCCTGTGAGCTTTGAATTTCTACAACAGCAGTAGGAAACATGGGTCTTATTGTTACAAGAAAATGTCCCACTCTCTCAGACATCTAAAACACTACTTTTGTGCATCTCTCAGCCCCGTGAACTTTTAAGAGTTCTTCTACAGCAGCTAGTCACTGCACCTCTAATATGCTGCTGGTGTGTCTCCCAACAAAACCTTTGGTTGTTCTTCAGGTGGGATTTCAGTGATGATGTGCCTAGATGGATTTCTGATTTTCCCATACTCACATGGTTTTTTACACAAAGAACATATAGCATTGGCTCTGTACTTTACACAGCACCAGGTTGGGTGTTGATTGTTGACCTGTGTTACTGCTTAGTAGTCAATAAGAGTGTGTGAGACTGGGGGGAATGCTGAAGATGACAGAGGTGATTGTATAGTTTTAGTTATGTTTACTTGTTCAGACTTTCCAGTCTGTTTATAAACAGGCATGCATGCATGCATGGTCTGAACCAGTGGATGAAGACCATTCAGTTAATTTTTAGACCAAATTATCATAGGTCCCATGCTGTATTTTATATGTATCTGAAGAAGGGGGGAGAAAAGGGGAGCTACATATTCTAAATCAACATAATCATCGTCATTAAACGTTTGGTAATCATCAGCATCATACACTTCCTTCTCACTTACATTACTTTCATCTTCTTGTAGCTTTTTATTAAAGAGGAACTCTCACCCTTATAAAAGTTAGGCTTATTAGGTACAGTATATAGCGATAGCGATGAAAATGCTATTTATTAAAAAAAAAAAAAACACTATTTGGACTAAAATTATTGATTACATAGTGCCCTGAGCCCTACTTCTGCATACACTGGTCTTGCAGCAGCTTGCCACACTGCCTCTGCTCCTTCCCACTACCCAGCCTCCTCCAATGATGGAGGCTTTCTGTCTGTAAGCTGAAGCGGTCTCATTGGCAGAGATCGATATCTAGCCAGCCTACAGACGGAAGCCTTCGTAATCGGAGAAGGCTGGGTAGTGGGAAGGGAGTAGAGGCATGGCGGAAGTAGGGCACAGGGCACTATGTAATCAATCATTTTAGCCCAAATAGAGTTTTAATTAAAAAAAATAATGTTTTCATTGCTATAGCTAAATACTGTACCTAATAAGCTTAACTTTTATAGGGGCGAGAGATCCCCTTTAAAGCCTGAAACACTTTATTTTTACTTTTCCTTTTCAAGGGATGTATAGAAGATTGATCACTAGGTTACTCACAAATGTTCTCCTCTGTGGCAAAAACACCCTAGCCATCATCATTAGGTTTAGTACTACTATTGGTAATGGAACTTTTAATATCACTTGAAAAATCGGCCTTTTTACAAGTGGTAGAGTGATTATCATCACGTAATGCAAAAGCTAAAGAAAGCTACAGTCAATTTCTGTAGTACTAGTTTACTGCCACAAACATTCTCATGCACACCTACTACTCCTTTTCCCTTTCCCCTTACCGTAGCATGCTTGTTGGACATAATGATGGTAAGGGAATAGGGTGGAAGGATTCATGTTTTCAGCTTGCACTGAGAAAGGGATCAGCAAACTCTGAAATGTCTGAAGTTACAACTCTGCATCAAAGATGTCTTTTGGTTGCACTGGTGCATTCTTTTAATCCAGTTGTGCAGAACCATTTTGTGTATTGCAGCTTAAATAAATATACAGTGTTATACAAATGTGAATTTCACATAAAAACAACTTGGTTATAAGCATTAATATACATTTCTCACTCAAAATATGGTGAGTTATATAAATGCTGATTAAATCTAGTAATTTCATTGACATAGACATTTATATTAAAATATAAGAACGATGCATTAGGTTTATACATTCTGTATTTCCATTCACATGTATGGAGAAATGTGATTTTTAAAAAATTGTATTATAAAGGTGCCAGTTATGAAACTTAATCCTTTGTGTTAAGGCATTTAAATGGTTAATTAATATATTGGAAAGCACCTCGGAAAGTAACTTGTTACTTGAAACTCTAATATCAACAAGTCATGTTAAGCATTTCTTTAAATCACCTTTTTAAAACAATACTAGCAAAAATACTCAGTGCATATTGTTGCAAATGAGTTTAGTTTTGCCTGTCACTGTTATGTTTCCCTGCTTTTGCTTTTAAAAACACAATTGAAGGCCTCAGTAGAATTAGAAAAACATGTTCCATCTCCTGGTTTATATATAATTCATAGTAGCACCTTGCTGCTGGTTAAACTCCACTTCCTATGAAATCACATTCTGAGATTATTCTTGTAATAAACGTTCACTTTAGGTTCTAAGCAGTCAGGCAAGACAATGAGCCAGATAGTATAAACTGTCTCTGAGACTAAGAGACTCATTTATCAATGATTCACTGCAGCTTAAGTACTACAGGAATGAACGCATCAACCTTCAATCTTTGCACTGCTTCTTTTCTTATTGTATTATTGGTGGAATCAAATTTATTCATGCTGAAAAATATTTTATATTTCTGAAATGTAATAATACCTGTAAATGTTCATTAATCCCTTGGATATTACAGATGTCTCCAATTCATTGAGAAGCAATGCATTTGAGGAATCTCTAGCATGCAAAGGGTTAATTTTGTGTTGTTAGACATATTTGGGTGTACATTTAATTAAAGGAACACTAACACCTAAAAATGACCTGGGCTTATATACACTTAACTACCTTGCACACTATGATGGTATCTGTTAAAACTGGGGACAGCCATTTCTGTGTTTTAAAGGACTTCCTGACTCTCAATAACATCACAAAATGTTGCAGACTTAGATAAGGTGATAGCCTTTCTGAATAGAAGATCAGTGGATAATCTCAATAAATTCACTGATTTATCTCTTGTCTCTCATAATATAAACATCCCAATTAAACTGACCAGATGTTATCTATATAGGATTAGATTTTAGGAATTAATTTTTTTATAGATGCTAGCTGAAAATAAATGAATTTGAACTTACATGATCCACTTTCATTTATAGATTTTAGTGTTATGTTAACTATTTCTCTACCAAATAATTTCATTTGAAGCTGTCTCTGGCAGCTAAGGGATTAAGGGCTAAATGCAAATGTTATCTTCGGTAGAAAAACTGCCGTTGGTGGTTTTAAATGCAAGGTAAGGCATGCAAATGTACCTACTACAAATAACTAATGGCAGTTCTGAAAACATAGTGGAGGAGAAAATATCACCCATTGAGGCCAATGCAACAGCTAGCCCCAGAGCCATGCAAATGTTTGCGCTGGGACAAATAGTGATAAATTGCAACATTTACCAGCAGAAATTTAAGACTCACTTAATTTAAGACACCACACAACAAAGAGTAAAATTCACCCTCAGAGAAAAGTAAAAAGAGAAACAGGAGCTCATACAACACAAGTACATAACCCAAGCATACAAAGGTTGAAATTAACCACTGCAAAGCCAAGCAAACACACCAACAATGCCTAGGCCAGTGGTTCTCAGTAGTGTTGAGCGAGCGTGCTCGGCCGATGCTCGGATCGGCTCGAGCATCGCTCTGCTCGGCACATGGCGGTACTCGTACGAGTACCGCCATGTGCTCGCCCGACATGTTCGGGTGAAGAGGATCTGTGCCGGAAGAGGCACAGATCCGAAGACGCTCCGCTGGACCACCAGGGAATGGAGGTACGGGGGCATTGCGGAGATGAAGGGGGCATTGCGGAGATGAAGGGGGACATTGTGGAAGAGGGGCATAGACTCTATGCCCCTGTTCCACAATGTCCCCCTTCATCTCCGCTATGCCCCTCTTCCACAATGTCCCCCTTCATCTCCGCTATGCCCCTCTTCCACAATGTCCCCCTTCATCTCCGCTATGCCCCTCTTCCACAATGTCCCCCTTCATCTCCTCTATGGCATAGGAGATGAAGGGGGACATTGTGGAAGAGGGGCATAGCGGAGATGAAGGGGGACATTGACCAGGCACCCTCCGCTCATCAGAGCAGGGGGTGCCTGGTTTAATGCTTGAGTGCTCCCATTCATTTGAATGGGGCTCGGGTGCTCGGCCGAGCACTCGAGCATCAGGGGGTGCTCGGTCAGAGCACCCGAGCACCCGAGCATCGGGGTGCTCGCTCATCCCTAGTTCTCAGTCTTTTTTCACTCAAGGCACCCCTAACATGCAATCTGGAATTTTCAGGGCACCCCTGGAATTTATAAGTAATTTCCCAAGGGATCAATGAAAGGAACAGTACATGAAGATATTATTATGTTTAGGTCTCACGGTGGGAATGACAATAAGGAGAACATTGTGCATAATAATTTCCATAAATATACACTAGAAAATATATTTTATCAATTTTGTTAAAATCTTCATGGGAAAAGTTAGGCACTCTGAGCTGGTTCTCATGGCACACTAAAGTGCCACGGTACCCTGGTTGTGAACCACTGTCCTAGACCATACAAACAAGTCACAGACAAACAGCAAGAACCAGCAACCCCACATAGACAAGGGTAACACAAAGCATCACAACATAAGCCATTCCAACACACCCTGGAACAACAGGGGTTAACAAACAACATAACATGCATACCTGTCATTCACAAAACAAATCAAGCTCACCTATGCAACCTCTACAGCCAATGGAGACACAACATGCACGTCACAATGTCTCTCACACACACACACCTGACAGGTACATACCAATTACAACTAATCACACCACCAACCACAGACAAACCAGAAAACACTTACCTGGAGTACATCATCCACATAATATGTGATTCTCATATCACCATGTCACTCACCGTCCACAGGTGATGCCTGCTATGGGTGCAAGTCATGGATTCTCACACCAATAGCCAATCCCCACACACCTACGCAGGAGCACTGTAATAAGGCACACGTCAGGACCAGGAATACCATAGAGCACACCTTTGGCCTGCTCAAAGCCAGGTTCCATTGCCTGGAACACTCAGGGGTTGCTCTACACTATGCACCTGGTAAAGCATGTGACATCATCCTGGCGTGTGCCCTACTCCACAATATTGCTGTAGACACATGTCTAGTTGATGATTTTAAACCATAACAGCACTTGGAGGTCCCTGTTCCCATTGATGAAGATGAGGATAAGTTGAGTGGGACGCAGATGCGAACGAGGCTCATCAGGGACTACTTCACCTGTGAGTAAAAAGCATGTGTAACCATGGTCATGCTTGTGGAATACATGCAAACACACTCACACAACACATAACCATCTGTTCTACTCCACAGGATAATGCATTGACATAGCCCTCTGCTCTGATAATGGCATGTCATGGATAGCATCCTTCAACCTGGGATCAATGGGACACCAAATTGGCCATGTTCATCATATCCTAACTTGAACTGAAAGAATACTACATCTACAAAGTTTAACATAACCATAGCACCCCTACAACCCTTGGAGTCATAGAGGGATATCCAATGCAATGATATGCAATGCATTGGATACCAAACTGGAATGCCATGTGTTAAACTTTTGAGTGCCAGAGGGGTACGCAAAACCATGTGTTGTGTACCCCTCTGCACGCAAAGGGTTAAATGGGTAATGGACTTAGCATGCTTGCAATAGTTGGGTAATGACTAATGGAGCAGAATAGGGATGGTTATAGTGTGTTGATGTTGGCTACAGTATCGGAGTAACAATCTGTGAGTTAAGTTGCAAGGCCCAACATACTGACCTGTTTGTGTGTTTGTGTAGCACAGTGTCAATGCCACTCCATTGCTTGGCAAAGTGTTGTCTAGCCATCATGAACACATGAGATTTTGATGAAGGGGGTGGCAAGCAGATATATGTATGTGTGACTGGGACCCTAAGCACACACACCTCATCAGTATGTGAATCAAGACCCATGAAATAGATCCTCTGTTTCACAGGTCTTGGGTCACATACTGATGATGAGTATGCTCAGGATCCATTTAAAATAACAAGGTTAACCCACTGAGTGCCAGAGAGGTCTTCAATGCATTGATGAGCAATGTGTTGTGTTCTCCTCTGGCACTCAAAGGCTTGATGATGGTTCAGCAATAGCATGACTGTTGTGTTTACAGTCTTCACTTCCTACTGGCATCCATGCAATGACCCCTCATAGTCCAGAGGTATGTCCCAGTTACATGTTGATTCCATATCCACGAAGATCACCTGTTGGTGTTAAATGCCAATTACAACCTATGAGCATCTGTAATTTTCTGGTGCAATTGATTACCTTTCCATCATCATTGTTTTAATTCAGATCATATCTTTGATCTGATGATCTATCTATTAGGTGTATGTTGTTCAAGTTCAATTTACATAATGGAAAAACAACACTTTCATATTGTTTGGCTTTGCTATGTGGTCTGTGAGTTGAACTTGCACACAGTGTATGTGATGTGTGTGATCACCCATGCTGTAACACCCTAATACGCTATTAATTATGCATGATTTGTGTTCACTGCATTGATTTGCAATGCATTGGAGATATCTCTCCCACTCAACCTGTTTGGATACAAAACATACATGGACAAGAATGAAATAAACAAGTGCCTATTTATTGGGGGGGGGGAGATTTGGCTTATTTTTTCTTTTTGGGTAGGGCTTTGTGAGGGGCTGCAGGGGTGGAATCCCTCACACTCCTGCAGGTTACCCTTGGTGGTCTGGTGGCTGCAGGTGGTGGTGCAGTGCTGAAAGGGGAGGTATTGGTTGACCCCTCAGTCAATGCCTGGGCCACTGGTTCCCCCACCTATCGAAGTCCCTCATTTCAACCAACATCTTCCCCAAAATATCTAGCATGCCAGTTTGGAACTGGCACAGTTCAGTGGTTAGCACCACTTGTTGGACCTCAATGGCTCTTAGGCTCTCTATTGACCATTCAGAGTTCCGGTCCAACCGCCTGAGGGATTGCGCACACCTCCTGGCCTCCCTCAGTTGCCTTCTATGTATAGTCATGAACTTGGCATCCAAAACAGCTGTGTGTGCAGGCATGACCAGTGTGGAGGGTGTTGATGGTGGTGTGGCTGGTGGTGTGGATGCCTTGCGTGTGCAGCATGGCTCCTCCTCAGGCAGTGGAGGTGATGATGGTGTTGGTGACACCTGGAGAGGCTCTACAGGGAGATGGCCAGTGTGGAGGGAGTGTGGGGACATCTCCAGATCATCTCTGGACTCCACACTCCCTTGGTATGTACCAACCCCAGAGTAGATTGGTGGCATTGGTGGTGGTGTTGGTGGTGCTGGTGGGGTGGACACTGTGGTTCACCTATGAGCCCAACATGTGCCTGCTCTTAATTGGGTACCCTTCCTCCCCATGGATCTCCCACTCCTACCCTGACCAGGAAAGCCCACATGAACTTTCTCCTCCTCTCCTCCTACTCTCCCCATCCCCCTCCTACTGCTCCCCTCTCCATCTCTCCCCCACTCACACTCAGGCACTCACTCAGGCCCGCACACACACACTCACTCAGACTCTCTGTCACTCACTTGCACTCACAGACTCACACTGTCAAAAAAAAATATAAAATGTGTGTGTTGCAAAAAAATAGCTATGTGTGGATATGTGTATATGTGTTTGTGTTTGAGTGCATGTATTGGGTATGTGCAAAAAGTTTATTATGTGTCACAAAGTGTATG
The DNA here is from genome assembly GCA_037306005.1 of Rhinophrynus dorsalis. Taxonomy (NCBI): domain Eukaryota; kingdom Metazoa; phylum Chordata; class Amphibia; order Anura; family Rhinophrynidae; genus Rhinophrynus; species Rhinophrynus dorsalis. The sequence goes on along the minus strand of CM074720.1, from coordinate 338,233,637 downwards.
AACTCTATCCATCTCCTTCTACCTGCATGTAACTCTCCTATCTTCCTCCCTTTAATGCTATCCTCCACTCCTGGGTCCTGTGACCTAGCTTGCAAAAACTCGAGACAAAGGTGCATCGGTTATTTTGGGTCTATATATAGGTTATTTGAATGCACTTGATACTTTGGGGTGCTGGGTGCTTTTTTCCTTTAATATGTTACGTATTGTGTATTTTTACATGGCAATGAGGTCAGATTTTTATGCGATGCAGGTGTATGTTTATTTTGTTAGCCTTCTCTCGTTAGCCATCCTGGTTAACTGGTATTTGGATCTCTAGTTAATTGGTCTTGGCGAAGTAGTGACAACCTTGTTCTACTTAATGATGGTTTTATTGTGAACATTTGCATCGAGACCTAAAATACAGAATTCAAGGTATGCATATTGTCTGGATTCCAGTTTTTGTATAGCTTGCATGCTACCTGGGTTATATTAATTTGCTTATGTTCAAATCATTAACCTTTTGAGTACCAGAATGGTACGCAACTCATTACTTTGCTTTATGTATGTTTTAACTCAGATCTTTAAAAATTAAAGTAGCTTTAGCCATTGCCTAAAATGAACGACGGTATTTAAATAGGTCTGGTATGACTCAAAGCATTTATAAATATTTAAATATCTGGCTACTGCAAAGCTGTTTTCTATTATGTGCAATTATACACTGTATGTACTTGAGAATATAACTAAGTACTGGAATTTGTTTTTTTCTCCAGATACAAGTGTTTTAATAAAATTGTGAATGCAACTTTGAAATAAGCAGTTTTTTTAAATGTGTGAGTATATATTTATATATGTACACTACCGGTCAAAAGTTTTAGAACACCCCCATTTTTACAGTTTTTATTGAAATGTACGCAGTTCAAGTCCAATAAATAACCTGAAATGGTACAAAGGTAAGTGGTAAACTGCCAGAGGTGATGTTAACAAAACCTGAAAAATAATGTACATTTATAGAGTTATACAAAAAAGCCTTTTCAGTGAAGAAGCAATGAGTTCATGCAAACAATGCCTACAGGTGTCCCAAGACAAGATTCACTTGAATCAACATATTTCAGGTGAGATATGGCCCTTCATCAGGAAAAAGTATATGGGTAAAATACAGGGTTCTGGCTGGACCAGATATAAATACATTTCAAAATAATCAGAATTGTGCGTAACAGATATGAGAGAAGAGCATTTAAACAGTTTAAAACAATGAATTTTATTTTTTTAAAATAGAAAAATGTATTGCACTTAGCGGTAGGGAATGGCAAAAGGCCATTTTTTGTTCCCATGAAAAAATCCATGAAAATCTAGTGTTTGTCCACTTTTCTCGGAATATCCACCTTAAATGAAGTCCTCAAAATCGTTGCTGTTTTGGCTTACTGCAAGAAATGTTTTTGCTATTTTTTCAATGGTTACAAACTTCCTGACCCTTTACTTACATGTTTTTTCTATTTTTTGCACTAAAAACTTAATGTTTCTAGGAAGTGAAACACAACAGAAGCAGCTAGAGAAATAGAAAGATTGCTAGGCTGTTTTGCAGTTATTTATTTAGCAAAAATAAGGCAGCAGAGACTCAGACTGTTGGCTAACAGGATGAGCAGTCATCTGAAAGAAAAAAGAAAAGAGCTGTAAGGACCATGATGCATCCAGTGATTCCCCAGACCCAATGATGCCCAGTTCCCCCAACATCGTCTCTAGGGATCTGGGGGAAATTTATGAGGAAACCATTAAAGTCACATGAAGAATTAGGTAACAGTGTGAACAGCACAGGTCAGCTACCTGTGATTGCTGATACTGTTGCCAGTGTCTGATACTCAGGGGTAGGAGGATGGGGAGGAGGTGAAGACACATGTGACAGCAGAGTACCCTAAGTCACACTTGCTAGCTGTCTCACTTCTACTACCATGCATCATCTAGAGACTCAGAGTGTTGGGAGAGGGGGGAGGGGTGATTGTGAAGGTGATGTTAGTGAAGCAGCTGGTGGTGGGACTAGAGTCATTGCTGTAGATCCTCTTGCTGAGGTGGAAGGGGAAGTCAAGCCGAGCAGCTAGACTAGCAGCCAAGGGAGCCCACAACATCCTCCTGACCCTATTATTCCCCTTCCACCAGCATTGTGCCTCTGAGACATGATGCCGAGGAAAGCAAAACTGGCTAGCAGCAGTAATACAATCAACAGAGATCAGCTGTCTGTGCTTGCCGCTAGTGCTGCCAGTCTGCCTTCTTCATCTCAAGAGATGGAAGTTCGGTAATAGGGGACCCACTGTCAAATTTTCCATCATTAGCAACCAGTGGGACTGTCATAGAGCAGCAGCAAGGAGGGACTGGTGGGGATGGTGGGGAGGGTGATAATTAAGCAGCTGATGATGATGATGATGGTGGAAGAGACATTAATGGCCTTTATAGCCCAACGAGAGAAGAAATGGGAGACAGATATGCAAATGGGTATGGACATCTAAACCACTATTAGCAGTGATATTGCAGAATTTCTGGAGTTTGCTGCTGCTGTAATTCCTACTGCTGCTGAGTTACAAAGACAGCAGGCTAGTGTGCCACAGGCCACTGTGGCCACATTAGGAATGGGGTCCAGCAGTAGTGATGCGGGACTAGGACAGGATCCACTTGCCAGCACAATATTTCGGGTACTAGTTCTAGTTCTGATTCTGAGGCTGCAGCAGCAACAGCAGCAGCATTATCCTCTGCCCCAGCCAGTGAAGGGGATTGTGGAGGAGAAGAAGAAAGAGGCCATTCTTCTCCACCTACCCCGCTGTGGTCTTGGGGCAGACACAGTGCAGGCATCAGTGACTTCACCATGCACAATTTGGGATAAATCAGTGAAAAGGGGAAAGGAGGGAACAAACCTTGGCACAACCATAATACAAATAAAATACAGATACCATGACATTTATGTGAAGCATGTTAAATCCAAACCCCCACCCAAGGAATCTGGGAGTGGCTGTTGCCATACCCTCTGTCTCTCCCCAAGGGCTCCAAGAGTCAAGGCGGAAATCAAAGAGGAAGAAAAATAGAGAAACCCAGTCTGATCCTGAAAGTTTGATTGAGAGAGAAACACCTGGCTGGCCATCACCTTCTGATGCTAAGGTCCAGGCTCTGAAAGATGTAGTAACGTCTCCTCATGATCCAACTCTATCATTGTTAACCACCAGCTGATAGCCGCTCTGTAGATGTCAGGATGTGGCACTTCGTGTCCACCCATTGCATACTGTTTGGTGTACACATGGCAATGTGATGGAGGATAATTACAACTGGGGCATCAAGTGGCATGTGAGGAAATTCTATCCCACAGAATATGTTAAGCTGGGAGGGAATATTCATCATTATTATTAAGTCTGCTAGTTGTCAGGTGTCCTTAGTACAGAGATCAAGAGGCATAGTGATACAACAGTAACTGGTTTCTGGGTGATGATTTGGCATTGTAGACCTAATCGTCAATGTGTTCAGTTACAGTTGTGACAGTTGTTTGATGTGAGTGCAGATGTTCCCATTGTTTCCAGTTTTTCACACACACTGAAGTTCCTGATGAAAGGTACAGTTCCTTCCTTATTTATATTACAACAAAACAGCCAGGATTTTGAAGGAGGTACAGGAGGAGAAACATTATTTATTGGTCAACTTCTTTTTTCCTCATATACCTGAAGTGTAAGGGGATACTTGTGGTACTGCTACTTCCTCAGGCACATCACTGGAGCTAGTGGCAAGTGAAACCATGATCATAATCACCCATAGCACTCCTTTTGTTGATCGCATTCCCTTGGAGCTGCCTTATCATCCTATTGCTTAAACAACTCAGCAGCAGCAAGAGCAACAGTCGCAAATGCTTCAATGACACCGTGGCATTTGCTAATGGCCAGTGGCCACTGGCCACCTTAAGATAGGTCAGTAGGGAAATACTTTTTTTTCTCAGGGCTTGTTCTTTAAATATACAAAAGAGGCCAACAAAACATATTTTTGGGGGGCTTTTTCTATGTAGCATAAGTCCTATAAATCACTGTTTCCTCATAGCTTGTGACTCTGACAAGCCAAAGTCCTACAAATCAATGTTCCCTCAGGGCCAGTGCAAAACACATGCCTAAGTCCTACAAATCAATGTTTCCCCAGGGCTTGTGCCAAACAAGTGTAAGTCATAAAAATCAATGCTTCCTCAGGACTTGAACCTAACACATGTCTAAGTCATACAAATCAATGATTCCTCAGGGCTTGTGCCAAACAAGTGTAAGTCCTACAAATCATTGCTTCCTCAGAGCTTACACCTAACACAAGTCTGAGTCCTACAAATCAATGGTTCCATAGGGCTTGGGCCTTTAACAACATGTTTAAGTCCTAGTAAATCATCCAATAAAAACTACTCCTTTCAAGTGTCAGTCTACCCAAGTCACAGCTTATGTCAGGGGATCCCTGTCTTGTTACATACCATTTATTTTATTTATTTTTTTTATTAACTGTCCCCCCAATCCTAGTCCAAAAAATAAATACCTGTTCAACTGATTCTTGTCCCAGACTCCACCAAAACAGGTACCCTCAGACTCCTTTTATACCATGGCTTTGGGAAATAAAATACAATTTGCTATGTGTTGTGTGTAAATTCACATTTGTGTGACTTTTTTGCCAATTTTGATTTGAGGCAAAACATTTTGTCCATCCCTACTTAGAGGCAGTTTTGCACTGTTCTCCTTTTTACTTTTTACATTTATTCTATTTCTATCCTGTGTGGATTCTGGGATCAAGAGCAGCAGAACAGAAGGGGTTGTTTTTACTTTTTCATCACTTACATACCATCATTTCATGGCCATCAATCATTTCACCAGTACCATATTGTCATCTTGTGAATGAACATTCTCATATTTTTTCATCCAGATGCATACATTTAAATAAAAGTACTGAGACCTTATAAGTGTATACTGACTGATTTTGAGAGCAAGAGACATTGGGTTGATTATTACCCTCACCTATGAAACAGACTGGAGTTCTGGAGCATTGAAGGCCGCTTTTCATAGGGTATTAAGTGAGCAGATCAAAAATGCTTTAATTAACTAAGAGATACCGGAGGTCCTTGAAGGTTTCATCACTCTCTGCCTGCAACAAAGCCGGGGCTTATGTCTGTACTGTGGTCAGAAAGGCTATCTTCTATGTCAGGGCCCGACACGGCCAGGAAACTCCCTGGCTTAAGGAACTCTGGAGACACCTCCTTAAGCCGAGACCAAGAGAACCTCCAGACCAATCCTAGCCTCTTGATGGTACCTGTCTAGTTGAGTTGGTCAGGGGGTTCAGCCTCCACTAAAGCCTTTTTGGACTCTGGTGCTGCCGAGTATTCCTGTGTATGACCCGGAGTATTTGACCTTCCTCTTGGCATTTCTACCACCTTGTGTTTGTGGTCCTGCCCCGCTGCTGTTTCCTCCAGCTACTGCCTCTCCTGGTTGCAGTCCTGTACTGCCTACTACCATGCAGCCTTGCAGCTTATATTGCCCAGCAGCCTTTCTGCTTACTTTACCTGCAGCTTCACTGTTTACTTCCAAGAGGCCTCGGTGTTTACTTTACCCACAGCTTCACTGCTTATTATACTCACAGCTTATTGCCCAGCAGCCTCACCGCTTAATCCCTAAGCCATTGCACCCTATTTGTCCCAGCTCCCTTGCTAATTACGTATCTGTGGCCTCTCCACTTGTCTTACCTGCGGTCTTGCTCTGTCAGTAAATTACCTTGTCTTCTATTGTTAGCTTTGTCTTTATCACGGTGCCCGTGATTGCTGCCTTTACATGTCAGTTACCTGTAGGGGGCTCTCCACTGGCTGCTTGCCTTCAGCTCGCCTTGCACTGCCTATTTAGTCTGAGCTTGGGCACCCTTTGGTTGCCCTTTCATGTAGTCTCTATGCTGCTGCTCCTGCACTGTGATCCTGTGCTACCTGGGCCTTGTCGCTGTTCCTGATTGCCAGTGGTATTCTTGCTCCTGCCTCCTAGTCGCCTGGTTCCTGCATCTATTCCTGATCCGGTTGTAGTTGCTGTTCCTGATGTTGTTTCCTGCTGCCGTTCCAGATCCGGTTGACTGACTGCAGTGCTGATCCTCTTCATCCTCTGCTGGTTTCCTGTTTCATCATCTACCAGGTGCCTGTCATTCCCGGTGGTCTGGGCGACATTATTATTCTCTCATTGGTTATTCCAGTACGCGGGTACTGGTTCGCTCCACTGTAACCGGCTGCTGTTGCACCGGTAGTATCATTGGTTACTCCAATACACCGTTACTGGTTCGCTCCACTATAACCGGCTGCTGTTGCACCGGAAGAGTCATTGGTTACTCCAGTACACGGGTACTGGTTCGCTCCACTGTAACCGGCTGCTGTTGCACCGGTAGAGTCATTGGTTACTTCAGTACGTGGGTACTGGTTCGCTCCACTGTAACCGGCTGCTGTTGCAGCGGTAGAGTCATTGGTTACTCCAGTACGCGGGTACTGGTTCGCTCCACTGAGACTGGCTGCTATTGCACTTATATGAGCCATTGATTATTCCAGTACGCGAGTACTGGTTCGCTCCACTGTAGCCGGCTGCTGTTGCACCGGAAGACTCATGGGTTGCTCCAGTACGCAGGTACTGGTTCGCTCCACTGAAACTGGCTGCTGATGCACCGAATGAGCCTTTGGTTATTCCGGTACGTGGGTACTGGTTCGCTCCACTGTAACCGGCTGCTGTTGCACTGGTAGAGTCACTGGTTACTCCAGTATGCGGGTGCTGGTTTGTTCCACTGTAACCGGTTGCTGTAGCACCGGTAGAGTCATTGGTTTCTCCAGTATGCGGGTACTGGTTCGCTCCATAGATTGAAGCTGTTCAGTCCTAAACAGCCTGACAGATTGAAGGTTTCTCCCAGTACACAGGTACTGGTTTGCTCCTCGCCTAACCGGTGGCTAGTTGCACTTTCAGACTACACCGGTGGTGACTGTGGTACACTGCTCGTTATTGTTCCATCCTTTCATGAGTGGCAGTCCATTTCAATCTATATATCCTGTGGCCTCGCTTGTCATCATTGGTGACTGGTTGTCTCCACCTAGCCAGTTACCTCGGCCACCGTTGCTGTCCTCATTATCAGCAGTGGGCTGCCTTGCCCGGTATTGGTAAGGCCGGTAGAACCTGGTCATGTCTATTCCTTAAGGGGTTGCCTTACCCGGTATTGGCAAGGCCGGTAGAGCCTCATTACCTACAGTCCCAGTGTCTCGGCTGCCTTGCCCAGTATATTGGCAAGGCAGGTAGAGCCTCATTACCTACAGTTCCAGTGTCTTGGCTGCCTTGCCTGGTATATTGGCAAGGTCGGTAGAGCCTTCAGTATTCCTTGCATGAGTCTCCAGGCTGCCCTGCCCGGTATATTGGTAAGGCTGGTAGAACCTGTTACCATCTCGTGCCATCTAAGGTTGCCTTACCCGGTACTGGCAGGGCCGGTAGAGCCTGTATCCCATTCCATGTATCATTACTATGCTCCTATGAAACTGCTCTATATATATATCTTGTATGTATATACTACCCAATAGGGTTCTCTCTAACTTTTCAATAAAGTTATGTTTTTACTTATCTCTGTGTCTGAGAGTCATAACAAACCGTGACAGTGTTTCCGCAGTCCAGTGGACTTATTCCCAATGATCTCTCTTCTCTTACGTGTTTTCATGCTGTTCTTAATAATATGGAATTCAGGTCAGTGACCAAGGTATCTCCACAGTGCATTTCAAAATAGACAACAGGACAGCAGTATCCTACATCAAGTAAATGTGGGGTACAGAGTTAAGTTCCACCTGCAAGGAGTCACCTCTTTTTTGTCTAAGGGAACTCGATCAAAATATTATTCCAGCAATAGAATATTTTCCAGGGGAACTAAATGAAAAAGCAGATGTATATAAAACAAACAGATGGCAATACAAAAATACTCACTTGGTAGGCCCCAGTAAGCCAGGGGCTAGAGTTTGTAGGTTTAGTGCATTGCTAGCAGTCGGTTGCTGTTCCCAGGAAGTCTTGCTGCAGCCTAAGCCATATAGAGGTGCAAGCCACAAAGCCACAAAGCCTGAGAGCAGGATGACCACCTAGGATGCAGACAACTACTCACCAATTCAGGAATCAACTTATTTAAAGGGATAGTAATACTTCATTTTAACTTTATTTTATTTTGTAGGCATTAAAAAAACATGAAGAATGATATATGTCTTATCTCTCAAACCTTTATGGTTTAAGAGATATTCACAAACAAAGTATCCGTCCCCTGTTCAATCAGATCAGAAGGGAGATGCCCAGGTAGACTGCAGAGAGGGACAATCTTCAATTAAGATAATGGAAAAAGCTGAAAAACTTCTCAAGGGGGGAAGGGCTTTCATTGTTTTCATACAAAGAAAATTGTCCCCTTCTGTTATCTGTCTGGTCATACAACCAGACTCACATCTGAGAAGAGATGGCTTACACTAGGTAAAAGGGGCGGGGAGGGGAACTTTGCTTATGAATATCTCATAAACCATAAAGGTTTGAGAGATAAGACTTATATCATTCTTCATGTTTTTTTAATGCCTACAAAATAAAATAAAGTTAAAACGAAGTGTTACTATCCCTTTAAGCTACCAGTAGTATAGTAGCCTATGTCGAAAACTGGAACAGCAGAATCGAGGGTCGCAAGGCTACCGTCCAATGGGAGGTCGAACCAGAGATGGTTGACAGTGTTGAACTCGACTGGATGATCGACAATGTTGAACACGCCATACTGGGCACAGGGAACCCCCTCAAAGTCAAAGGGAGAGTAGTTGACAATCTAAATCAGTAACAGGCAGGCAAAGACAGTACCTAGGATGAGACAGAAGAATACAAACAAGCCAGGATCAAAAGCAGTCTCGTAACACTGTACAAAATCAGCAGGCAGAAGAGTAGTCATATAACAGACCAAGGTCAAAACCAATACAGGAATTTGAAGCAAAATCAAGAGACAATAGACATAGTCGAGGAAAGCCGGGTCAAAACACTGGAAACACTTGGAACAATATAACTCTAGAACTCGATATCAGGAATGCTTTGATTGTGCATTGACAAAAGAGTGTCGGTGGCTTGACATAGGCCAAAACAAGGGCATCACCACCACAAGGTGGGGACACAATGAAAAAAGTAGGAGAGCCAGAATACATGGTAAAAATGATAGCAAAACCCGGAGAACATGACAAGTTCCTGCTCTCTCTCCCACATCTCCTGGAGCCCTGCTGTTCTGCCTGACATCCCAGCAGGTGAAGCTCCCAGGAGCTGCTCCCCCTCCCACTCTTTGCAATGCATCCACCTTCAAGGCCTCACTCACCGGCCACTTTCTCTGCCTACTGCCGCTGGATGAACCGTTCGGTACTGCTGGATTCCAGTCGCTGTGTGGGTGAGATGGAGGGTATGAAACACTGGGGGATGAGGAGGAGATAAGCCTCTCACACTCACATCACCTCCATCATACTGCCGCTCTTGCTCCATGTTAACTCTTTGTGACACATAAAACAGAAAGCGTCGCTCTGTAGTAACATATAAATGGGTAGAGGATAGTATGTTCTGGATCACTCACAGTATCCCAATCCTTTTCCCCTCTCCTTCATCCAAAATATTGACATATTTGCACCAGGCTAAGCAAAGCTGATAAAGCTGAAAAAGTGTCACTATTTCCATACCAAACACGTTGGAAGTTATATTATCAATCTGTTTACCTGTATTTTGCACATTCAAGCTCTCTGCCTGTGCACGTTACATATAAGTTGAGGAATCAAATATATGAACTTCTATCCGCTTAACACCTTTGCTTACACTGCTGCTGACACATCAGTATTTTGCATAGATGGGAGAGGACAACAACTGACATATTCAGCAATCAAATACAGACTATATTCTGCCCGCTTGTACATTATAAGACACAGGTACTTTCTGCTTTGTCTCTCATAGGGATGGGAGAGGGACGCACTCAACAGTGACCATCTATCCCTTTAATCTTTATTCATATACACATGCTAAAGATGGGAAATTGGCAAAATATTGGTGACATATACAGACTCATACCTTTTATTGAACTGCAGTACATATATTGTACATTTATATATTTTAAGGTGTTTTGATTGCATTTTATTATTACATCATATCTGTTTTACACACGGGTGCTCTCTATGTTTGCTTGTTTTTTCTCACAGCCAGAGGGATGGCACTTTCCTTATCCATAAGTTGGATCCATGGCTTTCCAAATCTCCAAGAAGATTCCACATGATTTTAAGGAGTTGTACTGAATCTTCCCTTTTTTGAGGCCAAAAAAATTTGATTTAGTGAGGAATCCCAGTCTTTGTGCAGTTGTCAGTAGAGGGAATGCTGTTCAACTACTGTTGACTCCTTGTCCTCCCTACATACCTTCTATGGTTAAAATCATCCACACCTGATAGCTTTGGCTATGGCATCTCTGGGAATTGACATTTCACAGTTTAAGGCCCATTTCCTTAGGGGTGCTACAGTTAAACTGGTGGTGGTAAGAGGCATTTCCCTTCCTGTTATGATGAAGGCAGAGAGAACCTTTATAAAATATTACTGGTAACTCTCAGATAGTGACAGAGTAGCTTTTTTAAGGGAAACTTCCACTAGAGGTGTGTTAGGTGGCAAGCAGAATTTGCAGGTAACATTTTAAGGGAAAAAGATTACCACTTAGTAAAAGGATCCCCCCATCTCATTAACCCCTTAAGGACCCATAACATGCCAGGACCGTCATGGAAAAGCTTCCCTAAAGGACCCATGACGGTCCTGGCACATCATGAATTTCAGGGCTCCCTCTATGACTGCATGTCGTTCAGGAGCCCTGAATCGGATCGCGTAAGAAAAAAAAAAAAGCTCAGTGGTCCTTAAGTGCCGACCGCGTGCGCATGTGGCTGGTCCTTAAGGGATTAAGCTGTAGCCCAGGATACCTACCCTGAGACACTGATCAACATGTTGGCCCTGTTTTGAGAGAGAAGGCAAGCAAGTAGCTCCAGTGGGATGTTTAATAGTTAAAGAATATTTATTACAGGATCATAATTTCAGTCAACGTCTGGACTTTTATCAAATTAATTCATTGTTTCAGGAATATGCACCTGGGCAGAAGTATATGTTTATATGTATGTATATATATATATATATATATATATATATATATATATATATATATATATAAAGAGAGATAAAGAGAGAGAGACAGACAGAGAGATGCAGATACACAGCATTCTGTGTTATTTATGAGAAAAAAACTTTTGCTTTCTCAAAAATTGTATTTATTGCTTTGACTTATTTCTTGGAGACACAATAAGTCATTCCTAAAACTTACTGAACTAGACAATAAATCCCCACTCTTCTGTTCCATTTATCACTATCTTATTAGGTAAAAGGATGTACTTATGAAAGAAACAAGCATTTTCAATGAAAAGTTGTAAGTTGAATTTATATGTAGGAAGTCCCTAATACCCAGACAGATCAGTCAGGGTGTGTTCTCTGAGGAATGGTGCTGAAGGGCAGAACAAACAGTGACCTTGATGAGTAATAGTGGAGCCGAAAACCAATGCGCAGTATGAACATGATCTGTATGATAGTTCAAGCTTAATCTTCGCTGCTCTAATTGAAGAAGTATTGGGCATTGTGTAAAAATGCTAAATAATTGCTAAATACTATGTTTTGTACCTAGCATTCAATATATGTTTCTTGAAATGATTTATATAAACTGCATGAAGACAAAGGGCCGTATGTTCAAAGGGATAACAACAAAAAAATGTCGAATGAAAGACAAAAATAAGTAATTGCATGCATGAACGACATATTTTCTATAGAGTATACAACATAAAACTAGTAATGTCCGCTGTAAACGACACAAATCCATAATTGACAGGCAAAGGGGCGTGGCAAGGGCGTGGCTAGACTATTCTCCAGTGTCGTATAGAGGAAAAGAAAATTTGTTGTAACTAACGACAAAAAAATGTCTTGCAAAAGGCAAAAGTTGTATGTTAAGAAAAAAGTGGAGGGAATGTGAAGTTCTGAATGTGAGAATTTTTGTCTTTAGTTAAGAATTTTTTGTGGTTAGTAAAGACATTTTTAAAGACATTTATGTCATTAGTTAAAACATTTTTTAAGACATTTTTGCCGTTAGTTAAGACATTTTTTTTGTTGTTCATGCGACAATATCAGTCAGGACAAAAGACATATTTCTGATCACAACCGACACTTTCTGAAAATATTAATGATCCCAACGACACTGTTCTTTGAAAAGTCATTACAAAAGACAAAAGCTATTTTGCTGCTTCTTTCAACATATGGCCCAAAGTGTTCATATACAGACCAATTCTACAATTTTTTCTAGCTTGTTAATTCCGTACTCACATTAATATCAGAACTTGACTGCTGAATTGTGTTTTTTAAACTCAAAAACACCCCTTTGAAATAACTTTGGAACACTGAAAAAGTTTCCAAAATGACCCCAAAGGAGGCTAGGGGAAGCTAAAGAAATGCTCCTGTAGATCAGCTGCTTTCTTTGGGCTGAATAAGGTAGGGAAATCAGAAGGATAATAACCCCAGACCCACTGCTTGATACCAAATTTCCCCATATCCCCACTGCCATATCACAGCAATCTCTCTGTTCCGGCAACAAAATAAAAAATAAATTCTTCATACGTTCCCAGCCAGTCCAGTGAGAATAGTGTGTGTGTGTGGGGGGGGGGTGCTGGTAATGTATGTTTCTTATTTAGCTAGTTAACCCCTCCAATTCCAGACAGTTTACAATGCATTGAACTGCTAAGTGCTGCAAGCGCTCTGGCATGGGATGCCTTAAAGGGGACTAGTGTGTGTATGGTAGTTGGGTGCACATGGAGACACTGGGCCTAATGTGGTGGTTGATGACTTTGTAGGCCACATAGGCCTTGTTCCCTTTCCCAGGTTTGGAGTCCTAGACCTTCTGAGTCTGGGGAGACCTATTCCACCGGCCAAAGAAGCCTTAAAAAGCATAGTATGTAATAGCAGAATTGGAAATTCAGCATACACACTGGCTAGATTATAATGGAATGAAATCTAGGTCATATGTATAGTGGGTGGTAGATACAATATTAAACAAAAATCTGCACAAATCTGCCATAAGGGTACGTACGTCCAACATGGAGGACGTGTGAGTGTCGAGCTCCGGAGCCCTTCTGTGTCTTGATCCTGCATCTATAGCTCTCTCATAGCAGACGACGGCACTCTATCATCTCTTTCCTCCTTCTCCTGCCCTTGATAATATATGACGGAGAAAAAGAAGAAAACCATGCCGATCGGAACTTATTTTGGAGCTACTCCCTCGCGACAGAAAAAAGGTGCGAAACCGCCTATGGCCTCTTCGCCTGACTCACCCATGGCTGCGATTGAGGATGCTGGTACCCACTCTCGCTCCTCTCCTTATGTCCCCAGGGGTGATCTCCCAACTCGGGCTGACAGGCTGCCCAGGGTATGGTCTGTCTAGCCTGAGTTCTCCTTTTTCTTTTTCCTGCTTTCTTTCCCTCTTCCTTTCTTTCTCCTCTCTCCAAGCTAAGCTTCATCTCCAATCTCATGATTATTGGGGCTTTCGGCAAATTTCCCATTACATTAGGATGCACCCCGACAAGGACTATCTGGTGCGGGCACTCACTCCATTCGAATCACTATGCAGACCCAAAACAGCTTCTCCTCGCCCTGCATCTCATGCTATTTCCAAACTCTACTCCATTCTGGCAGACAGGGAACCTCCTTTTACACGTTATCGCCTCTCCTGGGAGAGGGAGCTTGGTGTTTCTATCAGTGAGATGGACTGGCTGGCTGCGATCAGGAACGCACTATCCTCCTCGCACAACTTGATGGCAGTGGAGACAAATGATAAATTACTCCTTCGCTGGTACTGTACTCCTGCGCTGTTGCACACCTTCTACTTGGATGCTTCTCCTTTTGTGTTGGAGGTGTGGATTGGCGACAGGTCATATGTCCTATATTTGGTGGTCCTGTTCGTCACTCCAGCCCTACTGGACTGTGGTACTTTCTACAATCAGGGATATCCTTTCTTTGCACCTGCCCTCGGATCCAGTCCTACTCCTTTTCTCAATTGGCCTCCGTTCGCTTGCTAAAACTAAGGCGTGCAGGATACTACTTACTCATCTTCTTACTGCAGCCAGGATTTGTATACCACTCTGCTGGAGAAGCTCTGCTCCACCTACCCTCCAGATGTGGCTTGCTAAGGTGCATGATGTTGCACTTTATGAGAAACTCTCTTTTTACCGCTCCGAAGGGTCGGCTGCTTACCTTTGCATATGGGGACCTGGCTTGAAGCTCAGCCTGTTGTTGCAGTGACTCCAACACTATCTGATTGAGACTTGACCCCAGATTTTTATCTTGCTCATCACTCTTCTTCCCCTTCCCTTCTTATCCTCCCCGGTCTTCCCCATCTATCTTGCTGTCAGTTTCTTACCTCTCTCTGTTACTGTCTTTCTTCTCTGCTTTCTTTTTCTTCTAGTTTCACCTTTTCTCCTCGCTTTTTCTTCTCTGTTTCCCTACATCATAGCCGCTGCTTCAGTATCACTGTTCTTTCCGTATCTGCCTACCACCCATATTATTCTTTCAGTGTCTTAAATACTTCATGTATTCTCACCTACCTCACATGATGTATTTGTATGCTATTATGATATATTGTGGAAAGTGTTTCTTTCTTCTTTTTTTCATCTACTTGCGGCATCAACCTAGTAAGCACATGTCTTTTTTATCTGTCTCTGTTATATACTTTTTTCAATAAACTTTCAAAAAAAAATCTGCCATAAGACTTGCTTTTCCCACAGATATCTCACATTTGCAGTGTTGTCACTACTGCAAGGGATTCTGGGTAGGCATGTGCAAATTAGTTCAACAAGGAAACACCTTTTTGCCTCAGATTCCACTTTATACATGTATTCCTTAGAGTATGTGTTTGCTGAGCAACATCCTTAAGACACAACTCAGGAAGAGATGCAAAGCCAGTGAACCACTCATGGACAGCCGTTTTGTTGTTAATGCAACTCATCAGCATGAGGTTGGTTTACTGGCTTACTATTGAAGCTTTGTGTACATGTGGAGCACAAACTGAAAAGGCTATGGTGGAGAAAAAAGTGAATGAAATCCCCTTCCACCTGAATTTGGTGGGTGGTATATATATATATATCTGTGTAAAAATCTTAGGCGTGTCTGAAAAAATGCTGTAATGTAAGAATGCTTTCAAAAATAGACATGTAGATATGTTAATAGTCTAACAGACTACCCTTTGCCTTCAAAACAGCATCAATTCTTCCAGGTACACTTACACAAAGTCAGGGATTTTGTAGGCATATAGTCAGGTGTATGATTAAACATATTACCGTATGCCAAACAGGTGCTAATGATCATCAATTTAATATGAAGGTTGAAACACAATCATTAATTGAAACAGAAACAGTATAGGAGGAATAAAACTGAATAAGGAACAGCCAAACTCACCTAACAAGGTAATGTTGCTGAAGTTTAATGTCAAAAGATATACACCATGGCAAGACTGAGCACAGTAACAAGACACAAGGTAGTTATACTGCATCAGTAAGGTCTCTCCCAGGCAGAAATTTCAAGGCAGACAGGGGTTTCCAGATGTACTGTCCAAGCTCTTTTGAAGAAACACAAAGAAACAGGCAAAGTTGGGGACTGGAGATGCAATAGTCGGTCAAGGAAATGTAGTGCAGCAGATGAAAGACACATCATGCTTAATTCCCTTTGCAATCGGAAGATGTCCAGCAGTGCCATCAGCTCAGAATTGGCAGAATACAGTGGGATCCTGGTATACCCATCTACTGTCAGGAGAAGTCTGGTCAGAAGTGGTGTTCATGGAAGACTTGCAGTTAATAAAACATACCTCCTATGTGGAAAATAGGCCAATCAACTCAACTATGCATGAAAAAACAGGAACTGGGGTGTAGAAAATGGCAGCTGGTGCTCTGGACTGATGAGTCAAAATTTGGCTGTAGCAGAAGGCATTTTTTTTTGCCGAAGGGCTGAAGCGCGGTACAAGAATGAGTGCCTGCAGGCAACAGTGAAGCATGGTGGAGGTTCCTTGCATGTTTGGGGCTTCATCTCTGCAAATGGATACATTTTGATGTCTTTTTAATTCTATACAAAGCATTTGCTTATAAGTTTTCAAAACATTTGTCACACCATATATTTAATTCAAAGGGTAACATCCTAGCACAAAACTAAGTTGTATTTGTCCTTTAATTATTAAACATGATATTAATTCTTTTAGTTTGGCCTTGCTACTGCTTCTGCTAGTGGTCCTTTATGAGCTTTGAAGAAGTACATCAGTTGAAATACTTCCTGTAATCATGTCAGAGGAGCTTAGTGAAGGAATTAGAGGTCAAGTTATTCTACTGACTGCTGAAAAACTTTCCCAGCGCCAAACTGCAGCTAATTTGACTATTTCTAAGGGGGATGTACTATGCACACTACAGAGATGTTCTGAAACCAAATAATTTTCATCCAAAGTAAGACCATGCAGACCTAAAGTGACCATACTATCAGAAGATGGTGTGTGTGTTATGAATCTCCTTTGCAGAATTGACCACATTTGTCTTGGACCACGAAGCTAGTGACTTGAATACATATGGCCACTTGGAGGTGGAGGGAATGAGGATCTTTAAATACTTGTGACTATCTTATTTGAAGGCAAGCCCATGAGAGTGCTACTGTGAAGGCTGTCATTAAACTTTGGATCAACATAAGTTGTTTAAGAGACAAAGTTCATGCTGATTTGAAAGAGGGAATCAGATGAAAACTTTTCTGATCTTGCTCTGGAGCAGAAATATTCTACTCATGTTGAAGCCTAGGATCATCCCCATGAAATTATTCAATTTCTCTGGTATAAGTTTCAGTTTCTTCAGGTTGATTAACCAACCCAAATCTTGTAACAGAGATCATCTGCCATGTGCGTGACTCACCAGCACTGGGATGTGGGGCTTATACTAGCCAATTGTCCAAGTATGACTGCTGTATCATGTTCACTGAGGTTGGCTGCTACCATAACCATCACTTTTGTAAAGACCATTGGAGTCAATGACAGGCTGAAAGGTAAAGCTGAAACTATAGATGACTATATGTTTTATCCTTCTTTTATCAATACTCTCGGGTATTTTTGACAGTTTTCATGCACTGGAATATGGAACCTTCAGCAAGTCACATCTCTATGTCATGTAATACTCAGTGTAGACTTGATCCCCTCTATTTTGAAATTGGTGGAAATGCCCTTCTTCTGGTAGTATGGTGAAACTGGATCAAGGACTTTGGCATTCATGAATTCCTGAATAGTTTTCAGAAAGGGTGGACTGATGGACTATGAGAAGGCACTATGGTGGTCAGGAATATGTGAGGAGGAAGAGATGTACATTGTATCCTATGTCCCTCTTGAATGATCATCAAAACCCACAAATCTCAGGCAATGTATCTCTGATGTTTCAGGAAATAACATAGCCTTCTGCCCACAGGCTCAGTGTCAGAAAGGAGGTTTACATTGACCACCCTAAGGGATAGATTTTTTAAATTGGTGGAGGAAGGTAAGTTTGACTACATGCCAAAACTGTCATCACCCATTGTTGTACTAAGTTTGAAAGAATAGTTCCCAGAGCCATAGGGCCATGTGACCTGCAGTCAATAAGTCCTTGGTCCTGGATGCCATCTGGACACATTTCATATTTGTGGAATCAGTAGGTAGTGTAATCATGGACACAGATATTCGCAATTAATCTCTAGGCACTTTATGAAAGACATTCTCACATAGCTGTGAAAACTATAAACATATGGATGTAGAGACACAGGTACTCACCACACTTTCCCAAAAAGATATGATCCCCACCTTATAGTATGTTCTTAATGTCATTATAACTTTCTTATGTATAGGTTCCTTAAACTCTGTCCCATCCTCGAATGGAATTTAAATCTGGTAACGTCTACATATATATTTGGCATCTGACCCCAAAATATTGTATCCTTGGGTCTAAAGTAAAATAGAGCTTTAATGTTCTCATTAAAATACAATTTTTATTAGAATGGCTTCATGGACTGGAAAAGCTTTATGGGTTTTTGTTTTTTTCATATCCCAGATATAGGTCAGGAACTATTAGGTGTATATTCAACCTTACTATCCAGAGATACACATATATTATTTAAAAAAGCACCAATACAGTAAGCTTAGAAAATATAGGAGTCCTCCCTGATACATTCATCTGAAGTCTGTACAGAATCAATTTCAGATACTTCCACCAGTTTTCTATGTGGATAATAAGCAGTGTAAGGCCCAGCAAGCCATTGTTCCTCAGTTTTTAGATTTATGACAGGGTATTTTACAATATTTTTGACCATGGATGCTAAAAAAGCCATTTCTGTAAGAACATTGGCCTGAGAAACATGTTGATTGGGAGGTTGTGTAAGCTCTAGTGCCTATTTAATGCACATTATTATATTCCATATCCAAAGCAACCTGGAATTCAACACACCCAGGGACACCAAAGGTCCAGATATCTAGAAACCTAACATAATAACCAGCATAAGAGTATATATATATATATATATATATATATATATATATATGACTTTCCCTAATGCATGTTAATGACAGACCTGTCACTTATGATTTTCTGTTAAAGAACAAATCTGGTGCCAAACAGAGACTTGCATAGAGGAGTTCAAGTTGGAATAATACTCCTTGTCATTTGATAAAGTGACCTGACAATTGAAAAAATACAGAAGGGGAGTCCATCCCCTCCATTAATGATATGCATAAACTGCTGGTTGGAATGCATAGGCCAGGTGTTTAGCACCACGTTGCATGGAGGCACCAAATCACCCTAAAAACTAATGCCAGCATGCCAGATGAAATGGACAAATACTGCAGCTTATTTTTTGACCAGGAAAGATTGGAACTCTGGGTCTCAACAAGGAGGAATTGATGGCTAAGAGGAAACATTCTCTCATTGAGTCTGCCTCTCGGAGATCTTACTCAGCTGCCAGAAAGATTTCCAGGTGGGACTTTTGAAACAGCAACTGTGTGAAGTCTTTTGCTTCACTCATGTCCTTTCTTTAGGAAGGAAAAAACAGAGGGGTCTCCTGTCCTACCCTGAAGGAAACTGAGTTTCAAAAGATGTACCATTAGTTAAGCTGATTACAAGAGTGTCAAAACTGTTTTTGAAAATTGCAGCTTTTCATTCATTTTTTAATATAGGAATTTTAATAGTTTTGTATAGAAGGGATATAAACATTTTGTTTTATTGACTAACTCATTTTCAGTGAATTCAAAGTGAACTTGTGAAAGAGTTCAGAAATAAAAGAGCAATTATCTTGCTCATACCTTCTTATTTTTTGGCAAATCTATCAGCCACTTAGATTCCAAATCAATCCTCAGTTTAGTATTTTTTTACAATATGAGTTGATTATAATATACTGATTGACTCCACGCCCAAGGCAAGGTACTTAAAAGTAAATTGAGTTCATTCCTTCATGCTGTTGTAGTTAGTTAGAATCATTGTAGTAGTTAGAATCATTAAACATGTTATTATACTTTTTATTTTCAGTTGTTTTGTTTTTTTCTTTTGATCATTGTTTGATAATACACTATATTAAGGATGAGTAAAACATTTCTGTCATAGCTGAATTCACACAAAACAGCCTGTTTTGCAATTTGCAAAGCAAGTATCATGAAACTGGCAATTTGTTTTTATTTTGTAGGCAGTTTAGCTAACCAAAGTAAAGGAAACCCAATATGTGATGTCATAAATATATAACAGAGCTACTTTATATATATATATATATATACATACATATATGTGTGGAAATAGGAATGGTGTTTGGGAAATGGAAATTTTGTGTGATTTCCTGCATTGCAATAATTTGTCACTGACAGTAGGCATTTGCTACCCAGTTAGAGATATTCACTTTAATGCCAGATGAGAAACAACTTCTTTAATGTTTTCAGACACTTTTTTAAACTGTATAATTGCAACATTGGGAATATGTCATAATCGCTTAGAAAAGTACTGCAAAGTACTTTTTGAGTGATACATGATTCCTGTTAAAATTGCTCAAATATAATGTACTGCTTGATTAGCATATCGATTATCTTAAGAATTAGAGCTCAGAAAAAAAGTCTTCTTTCGTTGCACAAATACATACAAATGCATACATTTGATGCTTTTTTCTGCAGAAATTTCCACTCAGAGAAAATATATAGCATTTCCACCTCTTCATTACTCTCAAATAATTTCCTGCAAGAACTTTGCCACTTTCAGCTTATGCAGTCTATGACCACAAGGTTTCCTGCTTCAATATAACTTTTGCTGAGTGCTAAAGTGGAAAAATCCATAGTTGAAAGTAAAAGCTGTTAGCAGGCTGAGTATTACAGCAACAGAAGCCTTGATAAAAAAAGCCAAAACACTAACCACCTGCTAAGGCTAAGCCATTCTTGAAAATAACTGTGTCATGGGATATGCTAGTGCATTCAACATATGACATAATTCTTTAAAACCTCT
Source organism: Rhinophrynus dorsalis (assembly GCA_037306005.1). NCBI lineage: Eukaryota > Metazoa > Chordata > Amphibia > Anura > Rhinophrynidae > Rhinophrynus > Rhinophrynus dorsalis. The sequence goes on along the minus strand of CM074720.1, from coordinate 338,213,062 downwards.
GTTTTCAACAAAATAACAGAACAGAACATCAAATGCCAACTTTTCAGTAAGTCTGCCATTTTATGCCTAATTTTAGATTGTTCAGTTTCTAACTTCTTTCTAAGAGCTCAACAAATGTGTGTTGGTAACACAGAAGAATAACTGTATAATTTCTTTTAACATCTTGACTTGTTGAGGCAGGTATGGTGAATCTATAGCTAGTCACCAAAGAACTCAGTCATCCTTTTCTGTGTGTTGCATTTGTACAATAGCATGGGTATTATTATTACTGAAGAAAATGTAGTCACACTCTATGAGTGTAATGTTATCTGGATCGCCCAGTGTAAGCTGCCTGGATCTGAACTCTGTCACCAGACTGCTGCACAGTGGAGACAAATTAGTCAAACAAATGGTGGGATTAACAAGATAATTGAATGGTCTTACTAGCAGGGTCAGTAACAGGTGGACAACAAGGCACATAAGCAGCTGGGAGGAGAATAGTTGAATGTAGAAGCCAGGTTCTGAAATGGAGAACCAGTCAAGCCAAAGCATGGTACCAAGTAAAAGAGCAAAAGAATAGTTGGGAGGCAAGCCAAAGACAATACATGGAAGCACAATGGGGGAATGGCAATGGTTCACAGGAACAGGAACTAAGAACAACAGGATAAGACATTAGAATGCATTGACTGCGCACCAGAATTGAGGCACTGATGCTTGATAATGGCTCGGAACTGAGCACAAAACAAGGCAAGGGAACAGGGCAAAAAACAGACAAGGACAAAGAACAAAGGCAGGAAAAAGTGCAGAACATGACACTGATACATCTACAACACTATTATTATATAGCCTAATGAACTTTTAGGTGTACTCCTATTGCTACTAGCTGTTGCATGTCTGACATACTGCTGCTTTGTCTCCCAATTATACCTGTGCTTCAGGTGGGATCTCAGTGAGGATGCTGCAAGATAGGATCCTGCTTTATACCCTGCTCACATGTGTTTTTACACAGACAACAGATAGCAACATGTTTAGCTTTTGGATTGAGAGTGAAGTATCACTTACTGAAGATTTCATAGAATGAGTGGTTCCTGAGGGACAACAACAACTACTACTGCTACAACTACTACTACTACTACTACTACTACTATTACTGGGGCTAGATGTTGCAATAGTATTAGCAGGTATCAGTGGTGCTGTACTTTGAACTGCAATAGAAGCACTCATAGCTAAGGTTGTGGATCTTGTTTTTTTATACCACACTTATATAGCTAACCCTCCATTTATTTTACAAAAAATAATTAAAACAATTAAAAAAATGTAAAAAACACAATTTTTATTGGTTCTATTGTGATCATTTGTGCCTAATGGGTTATTTTTTTATTGAGACTGCATGAAAGGTATGAGTGGTCATTCATACCTAGAAAATGTACAGTTTTCCCCATGTCCCCCTTTCCCTCTCTAGTTTCCCACTTTTATGGAGATAAGACTGTGCCAAGTGCCAGGTGGGTACAATGTACGAGTTTAGACAGCTGTACCTGCTGTGCCAGGCTCGTACATTGTACATCTAAAATGCGCCACTGAATAAGCTAGTATAACTGGCTTGCAGTGGCTGCATTTTAGGTCAAAGCTCATGTCCCCACAGTTATTGATCTCCCAGCCGATCGTGCTGGGAGATCAAAATCTCCAAAAGAGAAGCACAGCTTCTTCTTCCCCCTCTCACCTACCAAACTTTTGGGTAGGAGTGGATGGGATCAGGGGAAGCCTCCTAACGTCATCAGTTACATAGTCCACGGTGACATTAGGTAACTTTCCCCCTATCCCATTCATTCCTACCTGAGATAGGAGAGAAGGCAGGGGAAATCAATATCTGGGGGGACATCAGAAGGGGTCCTGATGTCCCCCAGTGAGGTCTGATAATAATAAAAATAAAAATGTAACCCTGTGAGTGCCGCAGGGGTCTCCAGCGCATTGCAAAGCACTCACAGGGTCAATTCTTTTGGGCCATATTTTTTTTAATAAGACCTTATTGTGGATCACCAGGAGGGATCCTTATGCCTCCCAATGAGGTCTATAAAAAAATGAAGAAAAAAAAAATGAAGCCACAGGGGAGGGGGTTCATTGCAGACTCCCCCCTTCTGTGGCACACACAGAACTGTTTTCACTAATTATAATCAGAATTTGTTGTTATTATCACAACCTCTGTTAATAATAATAATAATAATAATAGTAATAATAAAAAATACACAAAGAAAAAAATTAACTCTGTGAGTGCCTCAGGGCTCCCCAGCACATTGCAAAGCACTCACAGGGTCAGTTCTTTTGGGCCATATTTTTTTTACTAAGACCTCACTGGGGGTCATCAGGAGGGGTCCTGATGCCCCCCAATGATGTCTATAATAAATAAATGAAGGGACAAAAGTAACCCTGTGTGTGCAACGGGGGGGTCCAATGGGGTTCTGATGCCCCCCAACGGGGTCTACACAAAAATATTGGAGAAAACCCAAAAAACCTGCATGTGCCACAGGGGAATCCAACACAGTGCCTTGCAATGCGTTGTTCCCCTGTGACACACACACACATTTGTTTTTTTTATTTAGATCTTGTTGGGGGGCATCAGGAGTGGCCCTAATACTGTCCCCCAATGAGGTATGAATAAAAAATAACTACAAGAAAATTAACTTTTTGTGTGCAACAGGTGGTCCAATGCAACAGGTGGTCCAAACACATTGCCTTTGTCATTGAAAAATCTGGTACACGTGACCGCTGTAGGAGCAAACACATGTACCAGCAAAATGGGAACTGACTGAAACTGAGTGCTCCTATCTTGACTGTAGTATTAATCTTCACAGTATAGCACAGGATGTTTAGCTTTAGAGTCAGCTGCTTTAAAGAAAAGATAGTTGTAGGTGTTCGAGACCACCACACCTCAGAAAATGCTTGTTCCACTTGTTCTTGTAGATGTAGAAGTGAGAGTTTAAGTACATGAAGCTTTGTCACTGATACAAGTGACACTGATACAAGATACATTTTGAAGTAGTGCTTTTTATACAAGTTACATGTTTATCTCGCCTTTTCAAAGCAGGCAATATTCCAATGTAGCTTTTGTCAGTGTCGCCATGTAGGCACCGCTATTTCAATAGTGAACCAAGGGAGACAGCTCAAAGGATATCCTCTAAGTTTAGTAAGTTTAGTAAAGTATCAAAGTATATATTTATCATAATAAAACATGCATATGGTCTGTAAGTGAAATAAGAAAACAATATCAGAGCTAAAATGATAAATCAATGTATATATATAGTGTAAAAGCCAAGGGCCGGATAATGTTAACCCTTTGAGTGCCAGAGGGGTACGCAACGCATTGCTTTGCAATGCGTTGCGTACACCTCTGGCACTCAAATGGTTAAGAGGCCGCCACCTCACTGCTCCACGTGATGCAGTCTTGTGTCGCCTCACTCACGAGATGCAATCATGCGCAGCAGAGACTGCCTTAATGCAGGCAGGCTCTACTGTGCATGACTGCATTGTGACAAAAATCCTAGCAAATTATTATATAGGATACATACTTTTTCTTATTTAACTTACAAACCTCATTTCCATTTGTATATTGTGTTATAATATGGATAGCTTGCTGCACTTAGAAGATATTATTTGCACTGTCTCCCCTTACCCTTTGATGATGACCCCTGAAAGAGTTATAACAGAATTATACTGTATTCAGTACTAGGGTTACCTTACAGTGGCAAATAAAATGCTGTATCTCCTACTTTTTTTAAAACTGTTACTATAATTAATCCATGGTATTTTGTATAAATATGGCCCATTTTAATGACTTAACGATTTGTAATGTGTTTATCATTAGACAACTGATCCATTGCCTCTTTCAGCTTTTGTTAAATCCATCCTCTTACAAGTTTATCCCTTTTATTTTGTTATAATGAGTGCATAATAACCTATTTTAATGTAATTTTAATGTAAAATGTCTTTCAGATAAAGCATAGGTGAAAAGTTTAATTTTCTTTTTGCAGTAATTTTCAAAGAAAAAAAACATTCTCTCTTTTATGGAAAACTGATTAAAACGTTTGCCTCTCTGCCAATTAAATTCTTACACGAAACTGACACATTATGTCCTCAAGAATTCCCACTGCAATACTGTTCCTGATGTACTGATACTTATTACATCACTACTACAGGGACTAGATATTGCAAAATTACTAGAAGTAGTAGTAGATTGCAGTGGCACGGAACTTCTAACAGTAGAAGTATCCATATCTAGGATTGTTGATGTTGACCTGTGTTGTTATTTAATAACAATGAGTTTGACTGGGTGGGGTTGGATTTGTAAAACGGTGATTGTGATGATTATGATGGTGATGGTGATGAATAAGTTGATTGTGCATTTTTAGACATATTACTTGTCCACACATTCTAGTTATCACTCATAGTTTATAAGGAGCATATTGATCCTTTGCAGTGGTGGAAAAATCAAGCTTTTCCTTTGAGATAAAGCTAATTTTTTTTTGCAATGTCATCATTGCTCTGTACATGATATGTATCAATTATAGGGGGAATGTGGTGGCACATAATCTGAAATCAATATTATCATCATTAGCATCATTATATGGTAGTTTTATTGACTGCTAATTTGTGACAAGGTTTCAATACAGTTCTTTTCTAATGCAGCACTCGTCATACTACTACTAAATCATCCACAGCTATGACAACCACAGTTTACTGTGACTTGTCGCCATGGTTAGTGTTAAAATACCTGGTACTACTACTGGTGGAACTTTCATATCACTTTTAAAAACAGGAGGAGGAGAATCATCAATATTTATTCCACATGATGCAGCAGCCATTGCCAAAGTCGGCTTTTTAGAGTGACTTTACTACCACCATGTCCATGCACTTCTCCACCTAGTCATTTTCCCTTACAGCTATCTACAGCATTTGTTGGAAATAATGATAGTAGTGATTGTTATGGTAACATACATGACAGAGTTGTTTGTGCCAATTCACGTGCAGTATGTAATAAGTTGAAAATGCAAGACAACAGCATAGTAGCAGCACCAGTATACACTTTTCTTTTGGAGTGAGGTCTGTTGTTGTCTCTCTGAAAAAAGTGAATGATAAATGTATCTGTTTCTAGTATTTGTCACTGTTACTCCTTGTCTCAACTCAGGTAGGATCACCTGCCTATCTGTCACTTATAAGACACAATTATTATTATTATTTTAAACTATAACTGTCACTCTGACTGTCTACAAATCATATGCACACTCCCTGCACTACACCTGTCCAGAGAGCAACTGGATATCACCAATACTCCTTAAATCACGTAACTCAAGTGCCCATCTTTGCCTGTCTCTACAATAGCCAGAGTAAAAATTTCAGCAGCTTTCTCCCTCTGTCCCAAACACAGACTGATAACAAGTGGCAAACTGACATCCCTTTTTATACTTGTGGGAAATTACATTATTATCATTAATTTTAATGCAAAGAAAAAATTTATGAAAGCTGCATTTTTTGCTGGAATTTCCGGGGTAGGCAGGAAGTACCATTTTCTGCTTGTTTCATTCTTTTTGAGGTAAAAAAAATTCCCAACAATATTTCATATACTGGAAATTGAAATATATACCCTGAAGTCAATGTGTTATCTATACACTGGATATTGAAAGTTCCTCACTTGTAAATCCTCTGCACAAGAATTCTGTGTTCAGGTCATTCTCTGCTTGGATATTGCATTCATTTACATACAAAATCACCATGTATATAAAGCTTTAGGTAAATTGAGGGTATGTGGGGGCTGCTTTGTCATGGGAGAAGGTTAGATGGACTATGTATTTTCAACACATCCTGATCTCAGTTAAAATAGGATATTGATTTATCCAGGTTACCAAAAGCATATATAAGTGCTGTTCATGCACTGTGATCTAATATTGTACATTTCCCTTACTATTGCACAGATATTCATTTTAGTTCCAATATAGAAGTACTGAAACCCCAAACCACCTCCATTTAACCCCTTTAAAAAGACTATTTTGCTTCAAACTGGCAAGGTTAAATTTCATATAAATCGCTATTCATTTTTTAAAGAAGGTTTCACTGTTTTATTGTTTAGTGTTTATTGTATTTCACTATTATTTGCATGCAATTAGGGAAGTTGTTATAAAATACCCCTAATTAAATTAATTAGTTCTGCTCTTTACAGAGATATCACAGGGTTTTCATAGTTTTGTTAGTTATGGGGTAAAAAGGACAAGGTGTACATTACATTTTGAATTGTCTAATAACTGTATTTGTATTGTTGTCATGTAAATAATTTTTAACATTATTTATTAGAACAGTGCAGGTTGTCAGTAATAGCCTGCCCCCTCTTCCTGGAGCACACACAAGAACACCTTCCCCTTTAGTTTATTTTTTTCAACAAATGTTAACTCTTCCATTGCTATTGCAGTGAGAGAGCTGAAATCTGGCAACGGAGGAGTTACCTGCAGTGCGAGAGTGTTTGGACACATGGGGCAATCAGATGAGGGACCAGTGAGGCTATTGTCCCCTAGATTTCCACTGCCTAATCCAGACAAAGGAGGGCATCTGATGTTTGGCCTCTTTCCTTGGGATTCCCCTATCTTCACTTTTGTGATCAGTTTGGAGTATTTTCAGCATCCCAAAAGAATTCCAGTTAGGCATTTAATGAAAATAAGCGTAGCAAGCCAAGTCTGGAAATGTCTGCCAAATCAGAAGATGCACATTCAGCAAATTTAACCACCATGACTGGAATATAGGCCTTGTAGAGGCTATGTTTAACTCATGTTTTTAAACACCACTTTTAGTTTAAATTTTGCTTCTTCAACTCTTGCCTTAAATTAATGTTCATCACTGGATGGTGCACAACTTGCTGAATCAGTTTTATTATACTTCATGTTCTATGTATTATTCCTTGAATGTCTAGTTTATTAGTTGCACCCACTGGTCTCTTCATTGTGTGGCATGTTACAGTAAAATACCAAAATATATCCCATCAAAGCTTTTTTGCTGTATACACTTATGTACCTAGTGAGATAAAAAGCAATTATATTTGTATAGATGTACTTATGCAGATTACTATGATATTTATTTGCCAAGAAGGAGAAAAAGTAACTTTTCTGCTAAGCGACCCACCACTGATCAATGTGATCTTCACAATCAATTATGTATTTCATTGACTAGTATAATTATGTGTTGGCAGATAAATACATTAACATAATAGACTAGAGAGTTATATTCAAATGGAGAATCCTAAACTAATCTGGTTTTGTGTATATGTATGTCCTCTCTACAATCTTGTATAAGACACACCAGCCAAAACCTGGCATGCAGAAGTATTGTATTTACTAGGTATATCCTTGTTCTTCTTCAGTGATAAATTTGAGTAGTCCTTTTGAGAGAAACTAATCATTTGTGTCTTGGCAATAAGCTACACACACCACAGATTGATAGCAATACTTTTTTAGTAAAATTCTAATCCAAGGATAACTCACACTGAAGTATCACATGTTATATCCAACCTATTTTTTTTTAAATAGAAAACACAAGTATCTAAAACCAAAAGATTTAAAAATCTAGCCACTAGAAGTTTGCTTAATGTACCACCTATTCCAGTAATTCTATAACACAAATAATGTTACTAAATATTGCTTATATAAGAACTGATTATGATTAATGTGTAATTATTTAAAACGCTTATGTGCATGAAACTGTAGCTAATAAATTAAATCAATGACAGGTCTTGTACAATATTGGGGCATATGTAACTGTGCTGAAGAAAGTCAACAATTTTAATAAATGTAATATGTACTCAGTATGGCTGTCAGAGATATCACTTGTATGCAAGCTCTTGAAGCAATGGCCTATTCCCTATTGATTCTTGGATTGTGGCACTTACTATAACTCAGATTATTGTAAAACATTTTATTTATTAAATCTTCTCCTTTTATAGGGACTAAGGAGCTGTGTACCATGTGTGGCTCCAAATAAATACAATCATACATGAATACAAGACATAGTTTTCCGTAGTAAGCAGCCACCTTAAGAAGCTAACAAATATTTGATATTGTGGTACACAAACTGAGGTTATATTAACATATTTATGCAATTTAAATTTGGCATGCCAATGAGATCTGACATTATGTCATGTTATGCAAATTGTCTTACTTCTCTCTGATGATTAAAACTGAAAATGTTTTTTGAGCCATTATTCTGAACAACGAAAAACTTTAAGAGGTCACCTTACAAAATCTAAGCTGAATGTGAATGTTATTATTTAATTACTAGGACAGTTATGATAAGCTTTACTTTGAGAATGTATTGTTGATTACATTTGATTTTCAAAGTTAATGGTTAATCTGCTACTATTTGTTTATCATCTTAAAATGTGAATTCTAATAGCTATAAGCATTTTATTAATTATTACAATATTTTTAATTAATGGGTAATACAGCAGTTATTGAATAATTGAATGTAACAAGAATTAGAGGTAGAATCTGAAATCTATAAATAACACTTAAAGTCAAAATTTAAAATATTTATGTCTTATGGCAAAGTGAGCAATATTGGGGTAAATCAACTGTATCATGGGGATAAATTAAAATAATTCATTTATTTAAAAGGGGGTTTTAATCAATTGATTGTTAGAGATGACTCCAAAGCAACATTTTCTTTCTTTCTTTCTGAAGGCAAACAATATTATTAGTCGGAGTCAGCATGGTTTTCTGAAGAATAGATCATATCAGACTAATTTATTTGCATTTTATGAAAGGGTAAGTAGTAATTTGGACAAGAGAATTACTGTTGATGTAGTGTATTTGGATTTTACAAAAATTAAAAGGCTTTGGTTTGGGAGGTGATAGCTGTACATGGATTGAGAGCTGGTTAAATGATAGATGGAACAATTTCAAGTTGGTCTAAAGTCATAAGTGGGGTGCCACAAGATTCAATCCTGGGCCCAATGCTTTTTAATTTGTTTATTAATGATCTAGAAGTGGGTATTGAAAGTAGCATCTTAGTGTTTGCTGATGACACTAAGCTGTGCAAGGAAATATATACAGATTTGGATGTTTTTTCTCTTCAGAACAATTTGGATAAACTGAGTGAAAGGGAAAAAAGTGGAAGATGACACTTAATGTAGATAAATGTAAGGCTACACATTTGGGCTGTAGAAACAAGCATGTTATATATAGACTAAATGGAAAACAACTTGGGGAAACCTCATTAGAGAACGATTTAGGTGTACTGATAGATACTCAGCTACTGCAAGAGCAAATAGAGTACTATCATGCATAAAAAGAGGCATAGATGCACAGGATGCTAATATAATTCTACCTCTATAAAAATCCTTGGTCAGGCCTCATGTACAATATGGAGAACTATCTGACTGCCATTGGTAGTCAGGAAGGATTTTTTTTGCCCACCTGGGGCTAAATTGGAAATTGCTTTAGTGGGTTATTTTTCCTTTCCTCTAGATCAACAGGAGTGTTTAGGCATGGACTGGACTTGATGGACGTATGTTTTTTTTTCAGCCTCATCAACTATGTTACTATGTTCTTTCTTTCTTTCTTTCTTTCTTTCTTTCTTTTCCACAGGTCATTGCAGTTTGTTCAGAAACAGCTTAACAAATCAAGAAACATGTATATTATTCAGATATATAAAGGTAGATGAGCACTCAAGTTCAGTGAAGGTTGTTTACCATTTATTTTATGCAGATTATAATCTCACAACATTTTGTATGTCCTGTGATGAAACTGAGATCAAATTGCCCCCTTAACCCAAAACTTAGCATTTTTATAATGTACACAAAATAATTGGGTTAAAAAGTCATCAATGAACTTGAGTGCTCCTTTCCTTTTTTTATTTTTTATTTCAGCAGGTTATCTGACGCAAATGAGACAGCTGTTCTTTGGAAAATTCAGGCAAGGGGGTATTGAAGTGCTTGATTTGCCATTACAGCCATTACAGCTTATTGAATTAGACAACTGTAATGATAAAGCAGGGAAATTATAGTTCTGCAAAATGTTAGATAGCAAGATGGAAATCCAACAACAGAGCAATTGATAGTATAGTTTTCCTGTGAAAGGTCGTTATTAAATTGTATGTAAAGTTAATGTATTCAAAGTTTTAAACTCTTCTTAATTTTAAATAAATGTTAAGAAGCAAGCGTTGAACATTTCCCATAACAGCACTATAACCATCATAAATCTGCACTGAATCAAAACTTTTTGGACATGGGTAGTCTCATACATTCGATTGACTTTAGGGCTCTCAATAAAATTAGACCCACTAATTTGCCTGTTCTTATTCGACCCCGAAGCCAGACCTCCACACAACACATCAGTCAAAATATTAAACAGGCACCTTCTTAATGTCGCAAAATCCCTTATCCCATTACACTGAAAATCTGAGATATGTCCTATATTGCAAGAATGGCTCATGAAGATTGAGCATTATCGCACACTACTGAAATGTCATGCCACAGCAACTGATGATCTCCCTAACTTTTCATTAGTATTGTCTCCCTTGCCGGTCCCTAAAACGCAACTTCCTGTCGCCCTAAACTCTCAAACAGGGCCTTGAATCCCTTACATTCATTGATTACATTCATGGATTACATACCTCATCTTCTGGTCATTGAATATGTCTTATCCATAATTATAGACACCATCCTGTGGTACACCTCCCCCCCTTCTTTCCCCTCAATCCTCTCTCCTCCCTGTTTCCTATTCCACTCATAATTGTGGTTTATATTCATCAATACTCTTGGGAACTGAAATGGGTTATGTTCCATTTTTTCACATACATATTTGATATCCTCATTTTCTACAGTATCTAAGCGGACTCTAAGCCATTCAAACACCTTCATCATTTTATTTGAATGGTGTGTACTTATACGATAAATACAATGCATCTATATATATTTCTGATTGTCTGTGTTAACCTCTGTATTTGTTCACATCTGCATGAAGAATCTGCATGATGTATCTTGCAAATTTCTCTCAATAAAGCTTTTTGAAATAAAAAAAGATTAAAAAAATGTGGCTGGGCAAATCATTATGCCTGCATTCAGGAAATTAAACTCACTGAGGCCTATGTATAAATGTGAAATGGACCAATTTAGTTATAGGATATGAAAAGATAAACATCTAAGAACATTGTAATATAATAATAAGATTTGGTTGCACCCAAATTGTATATATAAATAATTATTACCTTAGAACACAATAACTTGATTGCTAAAAGTCACTTTTATTACAATACCTTAAAAATCACATATTTAATATATGAAAACATAAACTTGAGTCCAACGAGTCCAATGAATCCAGTGACACTAATTTTACCCAAAGTTTCTCCCCAATGGGAAAAAGCTGTTATTGGACTTTTTTGGAATCAAGGGTGTCATTATATGTTTGCCTATCTGTCTGTCTGCCTGCTTATCTAATCTATCTTTATATACTCACTATTAGTTCAACTCAATGAAACCTCCAGAGGGTGTAATAGATTATGCATTATTTTCTCTGCTCATCTCTGCTAATTATTTCTTCAGCAGTGAATAATTGTGTGGGTAGGTTAAAATCTTGCTAGTCATACTTTAGTACAAAAGTTATATTGTCAAATTAGTCTTCTGTGTTAAAAAGACTATTAAGTGATCATAAAACATTTGAATAAATAATACTGTAATTTTTTATAAGGTGGTTAAAGAACACTCAAAAGTATACATTGTTATTGTTTTCCCGTTCATCCTCTGCTCTAAATTTCCTTAAAAGTATCTTCCAGAGACCCAGCCTTTTGAAATGCCAAAACATCCAGGAATTAAATATACTATGAATGTGTCTGCTAATGCAGTTTGAGTAATAGAAAAAAAAATACAAAACACTATTAAAAGTATATAAAAAGCATATTGTTTAATTAATATATTTTAAAAATTTGAAATTAGAAGCAGAAATAAAGTCCATTAGAGGTGTCATGGCATAAACATTTTCATGCCATAGTTGGTGCGGTTTGCAAAGACAATAACAAGTTCTCTCTGAAAGAGCTGACTGCATGAAATGTAAATTGATGATGAAGCTTCATTCTTCTTTGGTCTCATACAATCTTGTTAGTTTCTGATCTGTGTAGTGGGATAATTTAATTTGTATTCAATAATTTCAGATTGTTGCATCCTATATTATTTCTTAAAGGTAGGTGGTATTTTCAACAAAGAAGATGCTGCATTATACATTTTATTTATCATTTTTAATGTAAAATTATTACAAATAAGTGTTTCTAATTCTGTCTTTAGCAATAATGAATTTCTGATTTTTTTATATTTCCAAATAAATGTGACAATGAAAATATTTATAAGTATTGATTACAACTTATTTTAATACCTGTGTACTGTTTAGCTTCCTAGTACAATTTCTCTTCCTATGGTTAGATGATGCTACTTCTTTGGCAAACATTAAGCAGACAGCCTACAGCTAAATGGAACACAGTTTTCAGCTTATTTTACACAAAAATACTGATTATGCTATAATACAAGATAAATATCTAAATATACATATTTATATAAACCCATAATCAAATTTAGACATTTTAAGTGATTCTGGTATTTAGAGCAACATTTATGTAAGGGAAAACTGATAAATCACAAATGTACTGGCCATTTTCAGATTTATCATATTCAATTATTATTTGCATTGCACCTCTTGATGTTGTTTCCTGCTTTATAGTTTTCTATTGAAAACATGCATTTGCTATATCTATCCACCATTTTTTTTTCCTTCCTTACGATGGAGAATTGGAGCTCTACCAAAAATGTATGCCTAGATTTTGGTGGCATTTGTCTTGGGGAGTACCTCCTTACACTTCTGATTCCACTTAAAACAACCTATATTAATTATTGCTCTGATGGCATGCAGTGCTTTGAAAGTTGCTGCTGCAGTGTAAAGGAGTTGCTACAGCAATCTGCAGATTTAAAGGGATGTTAATATTACACAAAAAAGCAGCTCCAATTAATTTTCATAGTATTTGGGCTGTGGAGAGTTGTAGTTCAAGAGTAATTGAATGATAAAGTATTTCCCTCCCGCTCCTTTTACTGATATAGCACTACTCACCTCAGAACAGCAAAACTGTCCAGATGGCTTGCAGCAGGGGACACTCTTCAGTGTGTATAAGGAAGAGCCTGGAAAACCTGTCAAGGGGGCAGGTCTTTCCTTATGCTCACAGTAAGATTTTGTCTCTTGCTGTGACCTGTCCGGTCAAGAGACCAGATTCCATATATGAGGGGAGGTGGCTTACACTAGGTAAAAGGGGCGGGAGGTGGATAATTTAGCAATCAACTACAATTCTGACAGTACTGACATAACATTCTTCATGGCCCAAATACTATGAAGATTAATCAAAGCTGCTTTTTTTTCCTTTCTTTAAACATTACTATCCCTTTAAATAAATAATGCCTCAGTTGCCATTGATGAACTCTATGCTTACTGTGTCAGGATGGAGAGGGTTAAAATGTCTGAGGTCATCATATTAACTTACTATACCCAAGTAATTTGGACAGTGATGCAAGATTTGTTGTTATGGCTCTGTAATCCAGCACATTGGATTTGAAATAAAACAATGACAAAGAGAATAATGTGCAGACTATCAGCTTTCATTTGAGAGTACTTACATCCACTTAGACATTTCTATCCTTTAATTTCCCTATAAAGGCCAAGAACTTCCTGCACTTTTTGTTAGGAGATATGTGTAGAGGTATTTTCAGGAGAGGAGAGAGATAAAAAACAATAAATTACTATTTCTGCCTAGTTAAAGTGTGTGACTTTGGGTTAGGTTGGTGTGGTTCAGGCAAATGACATTTAATGTTAGGACATTCTTATTTTGCAAATTAGTGTTAAGCCAGTGAGGGTAATTATAATTGAGATAGTGTTAGGGTAATTAGGGTCTGCGAAATGTCAGATGTGAGTGACATGTTTTTACATTGTTTTAATAATATAATATTAAAATAGTATTTTTTCTAAAACTTATTTTTCTTTATAATATTTTTTTCATAATAAGAGACATGCTCAGTCATGTCCACCAGAAAACCTAGAGGGGATGAGGAGGTACTGGAGGAGAATGATCCTCATCAGTGGGGAGTAGGTCATGGCTAAATAGGGGTGATCTCTCACTTACCAAGGTAGAAGTAGAGGCACCAGTGGTTCGCAGTGTCATTGCTACTGCCATCACCAGCAGTGACACTGAGGTGCCCCAACCAGTGCCACCTACACCAACAATGGTAGTGACACCAGGTGCACCACCCTTGTCACCAAGCAGCCTGGCAGATAACGATTATTCCTCTTAGTCTTTTATTGCAATCAAATGTTTTTTTACAGCAGACGAGCATGGAGTGGAAATAGAATAGGAAAGTGAAGATTCAGATCAGATAGTGGAATTGGAGGTGATTGTACTAGGTGACAGAGATATAATAATAATAACTAGTATTTATATAGCACCTTTTTCCCAGTGGCACTCAAAGTGCTTTCAGCGCATGCTCTCAGAATTAACCAAATCAGCAGTTGAATAATAGACATTATTATTACCCAATCAATGGTGCTCATTTATCGACCTCAGAAGGCTGAAGAGCTGAGTGGACCCTGCAGGGATTCAAACCTACAACCTTGAGGTTTGAACAGGCTCTGTAGTCAGGGCATTTACCACTGTGCTATCTCACCAGCTCTTTTTGAGTGAGCAGCAGGAGGATATAGTGGAGGATCCTGTGAGTGGCCAGGAAGAAGAAGTGCAGGTTCTTGTGAGGGGTCAGGTCCTGGCTGTGAGTTGGCAAGATGAAGGGCATGACCCTGTGAGCAGGGAGGAAGATGTGTTGGTGGAACTGGTGACAGCAGCTGTAGAAGTTGAGGAGGAGAATCAGAGAAGCAGAACTCAAAATAGTCATGTGTTGGGTCAGACTCAAGAACATCATCTCCCCCTCCTCTACTAAAATCCAGTGTGTGGGAATATTTATTCCTGGGATCAGGAACATTGCAGGAAAATGCAAATGCTTTATGCACCCTGTGTGAATGCACAGTAAGGAGGCATCACACCTTAGCAACATTTTTTATGTAAAGTATTTTACCAGGAAGAATACCTTGAGATTGTCTCTCATTTTCAAGTATGTTGACTAGTGTTGAGCGAGCACCACGATGCTCGGGTGCTCGGGTGCTCTGACCGAGCACCCCCTGAGGCTCGAGTGCTCGGCCGAGCACCCGAGCCCCATTGGAATGAATGGGGCGACACCAGGCACCCCCTGCTCTGATGAGGGGAGGGTGCCTGGTCAATGCCCCCTTCATCTCCGCTATGCCCCCTTCATCTCCGAATGCCCCCTTCAGCTCCGCAATGTCCCCCTTCAGCTCCGCTATGCCCGTCTTCCACAATGTGCCCCTTCATCTCCGCTATGCCCCTCTTCCACAATGTGCCCCTTCATCTCCGCTATGCCCCTCTTCCACAATGTCCCCCTTCATCTCCTCTATGCCATAGAGGAGATGAAGGGGGACATTGTGGAAGAGGGGCATAGCGGAGATGAAGGGGCACATTGTGGAAGAGGGGCATAGCGGAGATGAAGGGGCACATTGTGGAAGACGGGCATAGCGGAGATGAAGGGGGACATTGTGGAAGAGGGGCATAGAGTCTATGCCCCTCTTCCACAATGTCCCCCTTCATCTCCGCAATGCCCCCTTCATCTCCGCAATGCCCCCGTACCTCCAGTCCCTGGTGGTCCAGCGGAGCTTCTTCGGATCTGTGCCTCTTCCGGCACAGATCCCCGCCACCCGAACATGTCGGGCGAGCACATGGCGGTACTCGACGAGTACCGCCATGTGCCGAGCAGAGCGATGCTCGAGCCGATCCGAGCATCGGCCGAGCACGCTCGCTCATCACTAATGTTGACTCATTTTGTTTACCTCAGAGGGGTGAAAGTCTGAGCTTATCTTGTAGAGGCTAGAACCCTGCTGTTTCAGCAGATTCTACAGCTGGTGCATTAACCAAATTAACCATCTTACCGACATCTGCATTAATAACACATATGTAGCATAGGCATGCTGATGTGTATGCCACCCAAAAAATAAAAATTCCCACTCCCATGCCACTGCTGCTGTTTGTGATCCTTCTGGTACTTCTAATACACCTCTTCAAAAACATAAACTAAGAAAACCTCCTCTACTAAGAGGACCAAACTGACTGCAGAGACCCTCCATCAGCCAATAGTAATCCTCCATCAGCCTTTTCATGCACCACCAGTGGCTCCCCTCCCAACTTCCACACCGATCCAATGTTTTCTCACTCAGTCACAAATTCCAGCACTAATGCCATTACCACCTACAGACAGCAATTCTGTGCTGACATGAATATGGCAATTTGTGTCCACACATTGTACCCTATGTGGCACAATGACTTCAAATGGTAATGTTGCGGAGGCAAACAGGATGCAGAGAAAAACAGAACACCTAAGAGCCATGCATCCTGCAGAATATGAGAGCCTGTTAGCAGGAAGGATGAATTATTTTTATATTAAGTTTTTTTTTGTTTTATTTTTTGTCTCTTTTTTAATAATTGTGTGAATGCAGCTGCTGCTGAGTTGAGTTTTTTAATGTTTACTTTTATTTTGCTTTAAGCTTCCCACTTCCAAATAATGTTTCTTGGCTTTCCATTGTGTGGGCTGTTATATAAATACAATAAGACAGGTACATATCAATATGTTTGAAGTTCCAGCAAATTAAATATGGCATGACATATTGTAAGAAATTAATTTGCTGAATTTAAAAAATACACCATTTATGAAAAACAAAAGATGAACAGACAAAGAAAAACATTGTTTACAGATGGCACTTATATCCATATGCCATATCACCTATGTTGGGCCAGAGGAAGAAAAAAAGCCTTTAAAGCCATTTTCAATTAAACCCAGAGTGGGTTAAAAAATCTTTCCCTGACTCCAAATGGCAGTTGGATATGTCCCTGCAGATCAACATTGTATTTATTCATCCATTATTACTATATTATTCATAAACATTAATCAGTGGTCTTATCAGTAGTCCCCCTCAGTGCAGCTACTTTGAGTACTGGTATTTTTACTCACACTGTCAGATGCAGCAGTTGGTTTAACTGCTACACCTTCCTCCATCATGTCATCAACATTAAAATATGACTTGTTTTTGCCTTCAGTGTTCTTACATGTTTTTTTTTAATATTCCTTTATTTATAGGACTTTGACAAGCTGCCTCCTCAGGAGGGGAAAGATCATTATTGTTTTACTGCACATGCTGCAACAACCATGGCTTTAGGCAGCAGTTTGTCTATCATTTTACTAAAATGTCCATGCACCGCTACTACTCCATTTGCCATACCCCTGCCACTAGTATATTTGCTGGACATTGCTTACATTGACATACACAACAGAACTGGTTGTGTGTGTTTGATGTCTTGCTCTTTACAAAATACTATTACTCTTCTAGTATCAGTGTTCCTCAGTCACAGCTAACATCAATCACCTATCAGTCACACCATTTTATTTTTTTTAATTAAAGGGATAATAATACTTAAAATGCCAAAACAAAATAGTATGTTGTAGGGTTTATCCCAATGAGTAACACAAGGGTATTCCCACTGCAGAACAGTGTTTTATTCAAATGTTATTACAGCTGAAACTTGAATTTTTTTAAGTGCAGGATCATAATGGCCTGAAATTGTACAGTGGGGCCTGTATGGTCAATTGGCCAGAGCTGTCCATAGGATGGTGTAGCAACAGCACCACTGCACAATTTCAGGACACTGATAATGCACCTAAAAAAATCAAGTTTGAGCTTAAATAACATTTGAAAGAAACACAGGTCAGCACTAGTAGTACCCTTGTATTACTCAGGGAGATAAAACCTAAAACATGTTTTTTTTACATTTTAAGTACTACCATCCTTTTAACTGTCCCTATCCCTATGTCAACAGAAAACACACTCCCTGTTCAACTGCTCCTTTCCCCAGACTACCCTAACACAGACATAATAATAGCCAGATTAGGAAGAAACTTGGATCATGGCTGCATATGTCATCTCAGTCAGTCAAACAGAATTTGTGGGGTAAATCTCCTTTGCTCCGTTTATACATAAGCTGGCTGCCCTATCCAAGAGATAATTACAGTCAAATCAGGAAGGAACTTGGCTCACGGTTGACTATGTCTTTCCAGTCAGTCACACAAAATTTTGGGGTATTTGGGATAAATATCCTTTGATTTCCTTGCACACCCCAGACTCCCCTAACACAGAGATAATAACGGCTAGATCAAGAAGGAACCTGGATCACGGCTGCCTGTCCCTCCCCATTCACACAGAAATTTGGGGTATTTGGCTCAACTGCCTTTCTCACTTCCTGTCCCCCAGAACCCCAAACATAGAGAACAGATTTCCTGCCTTCAAATCTCCCTAAACTACACTCCAACTTTTCCTTATTTGCCTGCCCTAACTAGCTGAAAAATATGATGTTTTCTCTATCTAACTCTCTCTCTCATAAACACAGAATGACATGCTGAGGGAACGTGACAGTCATTTTATACTATGCCTGTGGGAAAAGAAAGAAACTTGCCACATGGTGGGCAAAAAATAATTCTTACTATCGATTCAATGCAATAAGCTAAGAGGGAAAAAAAAATAGAAAATTGGCACTTTTCGCAAAAAATATCCTGCTCTGTGGGACATGACATTTTTCTCCTGTTTTGCTTTTGAGGCAAAATGTTTTCTCCTTCCCTACTGCTCAGCAGTTTTTTAGCCAGATATCTGTCGTTACATTTCAATTTCATGCACAAGAGAGCTAACTGAAATGTCTAAATGCAATTCTATTGTGGTATTTGTATTTGGAGTCTGTTGTTGTTGTCTGCTGCTAAAGCAACCAAGAAGATTTTCAGTACCAAAAAGTGGGATACCTTTCACTGACCAAGTCAATTGCCCAATCTGAATCCAGATGGTCTTTCATTGTTTTTGGAGAAGGGAGAATGCCCCAGAACAAACAGTAACTGAAGATGGTTGTTGTACAGGCTAGGCAGTGCATCACTAGTGGAGATACCCAGCAAATGTCGATTTCTGTGTGTCAAAGTCTTAAGGCAGTCCTCAGATGCAAAATGACTTAAAACAAAGTACCATATATGTTGACTTTGTTTAACCATTTGAGTGCCAGAGAGGTGTCTCGCTCTGGAACGCAAAACGTTAAGATTGTTATATGTCCAATTTCTTTGTACCTCTAAAATACAGGGAATGTGGGGAAAAAATATCTGTAATTTCTACAAGGTTAAGGGTTTATGCATGCAAATACTATCAAATAAAAACTGTCAGTCTGCACTTTATCCTCCTAGCCATTGTTTTATTTCATATCAAGTGTGCTGAAGTACAGGGCCAAAACAATAAAAATGGTGTCACTGATCAAATATGGACTATGCTGTATATATCTATCCTAGTTGAAGAGCCTGTGTACATGGACCACAGTGCCATCCAGCAATGGCTGCGGTGCAGTCATGCGCATTACAGACTGCCAGCGCCGTGGCTGAGAACAGAGCAGGGTGCTCTGAATTCAGACCATAGTCCTCTCTGCGTAGACTACAGTCTGAATTCGGAGCGCCTCGCTCTGTTATCTGCCGTAGCACAGGCAGTCTGTACTGCACATGACTGCAGCGCACGCAGCTGACTGTACTGCGCATGACAGCTTCTGACAAACATACATTTAGCGAATTATTGTATAGGATTATATACTTAGCCAAAGCACTGGGACAGCACACACAGACATATAATTGATTGAAGCAAAAGAGATTTTATTCATGTTTAACCTGAGGAAGGTCCAAGTCTGGACCAAAAATGTTTGGTGTGTTGGAGAAATGCTTGAATAAAATCTCTTTTCTTCAATCAATTATATGACTGTGAGAGCTGTCCCGCTGCTCTGGATGAATATATTTTATAAGTAATTTATGAAGAAGGGCACCGGTCATTGTATTAATTAGTTTTTGCTTTAGTATGCTGCAGTCAATTGCTTATATATATATATATATATATATATATATATATATATACTAGTTGAAGAGCCCATGTACACGGGCAACAGTGCCAGCCGGTTGCGGGGCAGTCATACACAGTAGAGACTTTCCGTGCCGAATCCGCTTCACGGGCAGTCTCTACTGCATATGACTGGTCGTTACAAACATTTAAGCAAATTGTTATATAGGATATATATGCAAGCAATTATATATATATATATATATATATATGCAAGATATATATATCTTAGTGAATAGACTCCATAAAATAACATAGGAATTGGAGAAGTGATAAACTGGAGAAGTCATCTTCACTCTCTCACCTCTTTATCACCGCTGATAAAGCACTTAAACTTGATGGCATAGACACAAAGGAATCATTTTCATCCACATGGAGCTTAAATAGAAATGGCATCAATAAGGTTTTTTTTACATAGTAACATAGTAAATTAGGTTGAATAAAGACACAGGTCCATCAAGTTCAACCTTTGCCTCATACTCCAGTGACTGAGAATTTTATAGCTGTCCTACTACCAAATAAGTTAGTCTTTTTCAGACCTTCCTGATCTACCTATAACTCTGTATGTTCCCCTTTGAAAGAAATGTATCTTCTCTTAAAGAGATAGTAATGTTTCACAAAAACAGCAGCTCCAATTAATCTTCATAGCAACTAAGCCCTAGAGGGTGTTATTGCAATACTGTGAGAGATGTAGTCCAAAAGTAATTGAACGATAAAGTTTCCCCCTCCCGCCACCTTTTACCTAGTGTAAACCCCCACTGTTCAGATGTGTAATCCAGTCCATAGACCAGACAGCTCACATCAAGGGTCAAAATTCTACTGTGAGAACAATGAAAACCCTGCACCTCTTGACAGGTTTTTCAGCTTTTTCCCTTATCTTAATTGAAGATTGTCCCTCTCTGCAATCTACCTAGACACTCCCTGCTGCTCTGAGGTGAGCAGTGTTACATCAGTAAAAGGGACAGGAGGAGGATATTTTATCACTCAATTACTCCAGAACTATGCTAGACAGGATTTTGTTTGTGTTTGCTACTGCTGTTTGACACTGATCACTGTTTCCAAGTTTGTTGTTGACAAGGATACCCAGGTCTTTCTCTAGCAATGAGTCCCCTAGAATGATTCCATTAAGTTTATAATTAGCCTTGGGATTATTTCCACCCAAATGCATGACTTTAGTCCTTCCCACATTAAACTTCATATTCCATTTGTTTGCCCAATCTGCCATTTTATATAAATCCCTCTGTAGAGAGCAAATATCCTGTTCTGAATTAATTACCCTGCATAATTTAGTGTAATGTGCAAATATTGATAATTTGCTTTCTATATCTATTTCTAGGTAATTTATAAACATATTAAAAAGCAGCAGACCTAATACTGAACCCTGAGGTACTCCACTCTCCACTTTAACTGTATTGGAGAATTGTACATTTACAACCACACACTGTTCCCTACCTTTCAACCAGTCTTATATCCAATTGCAAAGATAATCTCCTAGCCCCGATTTCCTTATTTTATACGCCAGCCTTCTGTGTGGTACTGTATCAAATGCCTTTGCAAAGTCTATATATACTACATCAACTACCTTCCCATTATCAAGGTTGCTGCTTACTTACTCATAGAAGCTGAAAAGGTTAGTTTGGCAAGATCTTTTCTTTATAAAACCATGTTGATTCCTTCTAAAGATCTTATTTTTTGTGCTGTAATCCTGAATATAGTCCCTTATTATCCATTGTTCATTAACCACCAGCAATTCTAGTTCTCCTATTTTATCTACCATACTTCTTGCATTTACTAGCATACAATTAATTTTGAAGACTTTATATTTATTACTTCCTACATGCCTTTTTTCTACATCTTTATTTATTATGAGTTCCTCCCTATTGACTACATTTATCCCCAACCTTACTCCACCCCCTTGATCATTTATTTAGACCCCGCTCTATCTACCCCATTTTTGCTACCTATACCCCCCTTTCCTAGTTTAAAAGCTCCTCCAAGCTTCTTAGCATTCTCTCTGCTAGCACAGAGGCTCCTCTACCATTTAGGTGCAATCCATCACTTCCATATAGATTGTACCCAAGAGCAAAGTCAGTCCAGTGCTCTAAAAACACAAAACTCTCCTTCCTGCACCAATGCTTGAGCCATGCATTAAGCTCCCTGAGCTCCTGCTGCCTACCTGCACTGGTGCATGGCACAGGTAGTATTTTGGAAAACACTACCTTAGAGGTCCTTGCCTTGAGCTTGCAGCATAAATTCTTGAAATCCTTCTTTAGGGACCTCCATCTTAATCCTACTTTGTCATTGGTACCAATATGTACCAAGACAGCTGGATCGCTTTCAGATCCTCCCAATAATCTGTCAGCCCTGTCTGCAATATGCCGAACTCGAGCACCTGGGAGAAAGCATACTGTTCGGCATTCATGTTCCTGGCAGCAGATTACCCTATCTACCCTCTTAATAGAGTACCCTATTACCACCACCTGCCTTGGTTTCTGCCTACTCTGCATCCCATCTAGCCTGGAAGGAGGCCTTACTGCTAGAGGAATTAGCCCTCTCCAGTGCTGACAATTCTGAGCTATCATCTTCAACATCTTCACACAATCTTGCAAATCTGTTGGACTGAGTCAACTCAGAACTGGCTTTTCTTCGGATCAAAAAGAGTTCATAGTCTCTAACTAAAAATCCAAACAAAACATGTCAAACCCCTGCCCCCAATCTTGCTGACATCAAGATAAATATATGTTTGCTACATACGCACATATGGTGGTGGGGTTGTGGAAAGAGTCCCAAGGACCCATTTCCAGGTTTTGCATTAACATGTGCAGGTTGTGTATCCCATGTTAATTGTTGTACACAACCTCTCTCTTGAGGGATACTAATGCTTAATATTGACAAAATATATGTTGAGTACTTTATCCTGTCAAGTAAAACAAGAGTACTTGATTTGAAAGTTATTGCAGCTCAGAATTGCATTTTTCTCTATGCAGTGTCTCCATGGCCTGCTTTTTCTAGTGGTGCTGTTGCTCCAGCATCCTATTGAGGTTTTATGGTCAACTTACCTTAGCTATTGACTGATGTAGCAACAGTGTCACCACAAAATTTCAAACCATGAAGGTATGGCACCCAAAAAAATTCAGTTTGAGCTGCATTAATGTTTGAATAAAGTATCTCTCAGAAGTGGAATTCCCCCTCGCTTTACTTGTCAGGAACTCTATCCCTGTAAGTTAAATAGCCTTTGTTTTGTGTTGTTTTGTGTGTTATAATTTTTATGAATTAATATGAGGTATATATAACCTATATTCATGAATTTTGTTGTATTTTCCATTTAAAAAGATGGGTGAATGTACCTTTTTTTGTTTGTTTTAATTCATTAAATGTACCCTCCATTTAATGAAAAAAGGTGTGTGGAGGGCTAGGACATACCCTATATTTGGAGCATTATTCATCCTGCAGAGACATGAGGGATATCCCCCATTTTTTTATTTAAGGACATTTGAGCCTTAGATTTAATATATGTTTCTGTCTTAACAGGTTTACCCCTCCATTGCCAGACTGGCTGGAAAACATTAATTGTAGTGTTCCCAGCCAATCCAGTAATGGCCAAATTAGCCTAGTGGGGTATTGGTGTAGATTATGCTTAATTTACTTCCTAGTTAACTCCTCCTATATCAGACAATTTACAAAGCATTGCAAAGCAATCAGTTGCAAACTTAGTATCTGTGGGATTAAGTAGGAATTATGAGAGAGAGGAAGGTGGTTGAGTGCACATGGGGACAGTGGGGGAGGGTGGGGGGCTGTGTTTGTAGCTGCGTTGTAGACTGTACAGCCCTACAACCAGAAAAGGACTCTTGCAAAAGCCATTCTAGCATGTAATAGCAGAATGGACATTTTGTATGCTTGCTTAATTAGAAAGTTCATCATATATATTGCCAGAATGGAATAGCAGATATTGAAAAAACCTTCTTGCTACACCTTTACTTCCACATGTCCATTGTAATGGAATGAAATCTTGGTCTATAGCTTTTATTTTTGATTAGGTCACTTGATGGCAGTAAAGATACATATAAGAGAAAAAAATTGAACGTTAAGTTTATACTCCCACTTCCACTATGAATCAGGTCTACCAGCATCCCTAATTGATAGCATGATTGCTTCAGCTTCTCTTTTATACCAAGGGAAAATAGCAAAAGGTATTAAACTGATTACATTTTTGTCAGAATGAAGAGAGGAACATTTAAACACTGCTTTTTTAACTTAATATGCTTATAGACATCACATTGCATGTTAAAGTGTTTCTCTGCATTATCTGCAGAATTAATCAGTTTATGTGAAGTAAGCTGGTTTCTGAGATACTGATTACAGTCACTGATAATCAAGTTACAACACTGTAGAGTCTAGAAGATAGATTAAACTGATTTACATGGATATTATAATAGCATTTCTTTACAATAGTTGTTTGTTTCACCGAAGAAAAAAAATCTGCTATGTTTCCAACTGCTGGTGCATACTGTGTGTTCCTAACTAAATATTACACCACCAAATACTCTTTAAAGGATATTATTGAGTTACTGAGTAGTACTGATAAAATATATATTACATGGATTGTCATGCTAAATAAAACACAGATACAAGGATAATCACACTGCTGAAAGATGTTTTACTGAAAAGTTTTTGCATCTCAAACTTGCATTTTTTTGGTTGCAGTAGTGCCAGAACTTAAAACTTAGCAGTGGCGCTGTTGTTACAGCAGCCTATGAAGGATTATTGTCAATAACAATAACTGTCCATAAACTGATATTGCAAGAGTGTCACAATTAAATCAGAGGCCATAGAAGCACTTCACAGAAAAATGTTTGAGTTGCAATCACTTACAAATATAAGATCTCAGCAGTGGAGGAGGTGACAGAGGGCCCACTACTGGGGATAGGGATTCCCAGGGTCAGGGGAATATTGTAGGCTGCCTTGACCACTAGTCTGGCAGCTCCGCATTACTTCTCTTACCACCTCAGCATCAGCATAACAATCTACTGTGTTCACTCTAGTCCCACCAGCTGCCTCACCATCACTATTACTAATACCAACCACATCAGTTTCAGTCTCTGAGTCTTCCTCTCTACTAGTGTCACCCCCCTCCCTCACTCCTAACACTGTGTCTGTAGCTGCTAGATCATATTAGTAGCCTGGATTGATTCACCCTTATTGTTACTACTACTAACACCAACCACATCAGTTTCAGTCTCTGAGTCATCCTCCTCACTAGTAGTATGATCACCCCCTTCTCTCTCTCCTAACTCTGAATATGTAGCTGCTGTACATTCTTAGTACTAGTAGTAGTGGCTGCTTGGGGATGGCAAGTGTGACTTAGGGTCCCCTGCTGTCAAACTTGGCATCTTCTCTTCCTCCCCTTGTTCCTGTGAATCACAAGACACAATAGCAGATGCACAGGCACAGGTGGCTGACCTGTTCTGCTCATACTACTACCCTTTTCTTCCACTGACCGTGACCCAAATTTACCCTTTTCCTCCACTGACAGTGACACAAATTTCCCCCAAATGATGTAGGGGAGAATGGCCATCACTGGGTCTGGGGAATCAGGGCACCCAGGCCCTTTAATGTTGGTAGTGATCACTTCCTCTTTCTAAGATTCACTGGGCACAAAACAATCCTTCCAGCTCCTCCTTTTCAGGGCTGGATTTACATCTCAGGAGCCTGTAGGCACAGAAATTTGAAGCGCCCCCCCCCCCGTGGGCCATCTGCACTGGACACCTCCACAATGCTCCTAATCTCCACGTCGCACCCCATCATCTCCATTTTGCCCTCACATTGCCCCCATCATCGCCACATTGCCCCCCATTAGCTCCAGCTTGCCACCATAATCTCCATATCACCCTCACATTGCCCCCATCATCTCCATATACCATATTGCCCTCACATTGTCCCCATCAGCTCCATACTGCCCCCATCATCTCCGTATACCATATTGCCTTCACATTGACCCCCATCAGCTCCACATTGCCCCCACCATCTCCATATGGTGGTTCTTAATCCTTTTTAGCTCAAGGCACCCAATAGATCCTATTTGGAATTTTCGAGACACCCCTAATATTTTGTATGATTGATCAAGGCCATAATGAAAGGCTCCATTCATAAATATAAATTTATTATATGGTCTCACAATCATATTAACAAAAATAAACATAGTGTGCATAACAATTTCTATAAATATGCATTTGAAACTCAACATTCCCATTTTCTCAAAGTCTTTGTAGAGCAAAGGGGCACCCTAAGTAGATGCCCATGGCCATACCTGGGAACTCTCAGGGTTTGACCCTGAGACTCAGGGTTTTGGCTTAAATCTCAGGGTCTCAGGGTGAAGAGCCAAAATCTCAGGGTGAGAGAGTTCAGTGCTCCCTGTTATGTATTCTGCTCCAGTTAAATGCTTCTTTAGTCTCTAAATTGGTGCCACTTGTACCAGGAAGGCAGAGGGAGAAGTCCTGCTTGTTTTGTGTGTGTTGCAATGCGTTGCGTACCCCTCTGGTACTCAAAGGGTTAAGTGTCTTCAAACCTTTGGCTAACAGCTCTTAACCCTGCACCTTATGGGTTAACATAACGAGTTAACACTTTTGTGAGCCAGAGGGGTGTACAATAGCTGAGTGCATACCCCTCTAGCACTCAAAGGGTTAAAAGAACGAGTTGACGCTTTGAGGTGCATTGCACATCCCTCTGGCGATCAAAGGGTTAAGTCAGTGAGGTCACAGTGAAAGACAACTCAACTGAAGAAAATTGCATGTAACCACAGCACATGGACAAGGCAAACAATGGCAACCTATCGAGCTTCCTCAACTCGCATAAAATGAAAGTAAGAGGAGACTGTCCCGCTGCTAGGTCTCACTCCAACACACTGGGATCATTTTCTTTTCTCCCACTACCCCCTCTTATTTCGGTCATCCAGTCACAGAAGCTGGAACAGACAACCCTCTGAAACTAAAAAAGGGAACTTGTCCCCTCCCCTAAGAAGCCACGGATCACACACACTTTAATGACCTACCTTTGGGTCTGTATTTAGCCCTGCAGACACTAACTGCCGGGGAGGTAAGAAATAGACAACGGGGGGCAGGCAATGCGAGGGCGACATGGAGTGGGTGCCAGCAGAGCCAGCGAGTTTTTTTTTTTTTTTAATCCCAATGGCAGGCGCCCCTCGGTGGTATGCGCCTGTAGGCAGGTGCCTACTTTGCCTAATGGCAAATCCGGCCCTGCTCCTTTTACTTCCAGGTGCTCATAGTGATAGCAGTCCCTATGAGCCTTTCCTGCCTCAGTTTTGCTAAATGACGCACAGCACAACAGCCTATCACCCTCTCTCTGTCTCTAACCTCTAGTATTGTGTTTCGCTTCCTGGAAAACATCAGGTTTTTATAGCAAACACTCTGAAAACATGTAAGTAAATGGGCAAAAAGTTTGTAGCATTGAAAAAATAGAAAAAACTGTGAAAATTTTAATTGCTTTATTTAAAATGGATTTTCCCCACGAAAAGCAGCCAACCACGTGGTTTTCGTGTTTTTTTTGTGTGAAAATGACTGGACCTTTTGCCCGCCCCTTCTGATGCCCCACCACATGGTTTGAGAGGTGTTCCACTGTGAAATGTACCATGTTGTGAAAGTTTGGGAATGGCTTTGTATAAAATACACTATAAGGTTTACATTAAGGCAGGCTACTGCGAAGTAGTCAGATTCTCATAGAAGATTTCAAGTCTCTTCAAACAGGTGGGCATGGAGCTCTTAGTATATCTGGGGCTCGATTTAAAGGCAGCCGTTAACCAAAAAAATCACTAACGGGTGCGTTAAGTGTCATGTTGCAATTCAAAGATCCGTCTAAACAACAGCTAACGGCAGTTGCAGAATCCTTACGGCCGATACACTTGCGTGCATTCAGACGCATGGAACAACATACCCCAGAGCTATTCAAAGGCTTGCGGTACTGATAACGACTGAAAAAAAGACACACCTAACGGCTAAAAGTTAAGACCCACTTCTCACACACGTTAGACACTTAACGGCCAAAACTAAACACCCGTTACAGAGGAAAAGACACAAAAGGCTTACAGCACAACCATGTAAATGGGAAAATTAACCCGTGCAATGCCAAAACAACACAAAAACATGCACACACAACACAAATCACTACACACACAACAACAACCAACACCACAGGAACAATGACACACAAAAAAACAACAACACAACATGGCACGGAACAATGGAGGTCATCACACAAAGCGGACCCTGCAAATACAAGCTCACCTGGGCAACATCAACACGCGACCTGCACCCCACAACTGCACGCCCGCAAATGGCACACACAGAACAAGCACAACACACCACATCTTATAACACACACACACCTGCTAACACTTACCTGGACAAAAACAACTCACCATTGGTCAGCACTCACCTCATCACCACACCTACACAACGCCCTAGCAAGTACTTAAAGGGACAACTCAACACACTCACTTGTGGCTTGTTTTCCACTCAGGGAAGGAGAGAGAGAGATAGAGAGAGAGAGAGAGAGGTAGAGAGAGAGAGAGGTAGAGAGAGAGAAAGAGAGAGATAGAGACAGATAGAGAGAGCAAACAGTATGTTGGGTTACATATTGTTGCGAAGACTGCGGAGAAGGCGTGCAAGGGAGAGAGCTAGGGAACATCAGCAAACTCCAAGCACGCCTCATCAACAGCCTTCACCTGTTGCAAGTGAGGAGGCTCTGGCTCAGCAGCCACACAGGAGTCCATCCCCACCTGGAGGGCACAGGATGTATAGACGACCACCAAGGCCCAGGGTATACCGCCCAAGGGTCACACTCTTTGGAATGGCTGATGACGAGGTCATTGATCGCTACAGGTCGAGGCCTGACAGCATCATTGCCTTGTATGAGGTCATCAAGGAGCAGGTGGATCCCATCTACATCCACAACCATGCCCTAACTGGCCTGCAGAAACTACTCTGTGCCATACACTTCATGGCAAGCGGGGCCTTCCAGTCCACTGAGGGTTACGCACCTGGCATGTCACAGGCCACATTTTCCAGAGTGCTGGCCCAGGTCCTGCCAGCCCTCAAAAGCAAGGCCAGTACCTATATACATTTTCCCACCACCGACATGGACTGGATACACGTCAAGCAGGCCTTTTACGCAAAGGGAGGCATGCCCAGGGTCATGGGTGCTATAGATTGCACCCATGTCCGGATTAAGGCCCCAGCACGTGACGCACAGATATTCATCAACAGGAAGAACTTCCACTCCATCAACGTGCAGATGGTGTGTGACAGCAACATGAGGATCATGAATGTCTGTGCAAAATATCCTGGCAGCACACATGATGCATACATTCTACAAAACTCCTCAGTCCACAGAGATTTTGAGAATGGAACCTTTACAGGGGGATGGCTACTGGGTGAGTTCACAAAACAAAATCACACCACATACACAGGCGTACACACCACTCAGCTCAGCATGCACCTGACCCACAGCTACTACGTCCACCACACAAAACATCATTCACACAACATGTGCTCCCTGTTTCACCATGTCACTCACATTACACAGGTGATGCTGGCTATGGATGCAAGTCCTGGCTACTGACCCCTCTGGCCAATCCCCAAACACATGCCCAGGAAAGCTACAACCAGGCTCATGCCAGAACCAGGAATGCTATTGAGCGGACATTTGGGCTCCTCAAGTCAAGATTCCGATGTCTGGACCACTCTGGGGGAGCACTGCAGTATGCACCGGCTAAGGTGTGTGACATCATTGTGGCGTGCGCAATACTGCACAACATCGCAGTGGACACCAGGCTGCTGGAGCACATCCCGGACCCCCCCATACAGGAAGTGGCCATGGACATCGGGCATGTGGAGGAGACCATGAGAGGGGCACAGATCAGAGACAGGCTCATCACGGAATACTTCACCTGTGAGTATAACACATGCATGCAAACAATCCATGCAAGTCCCCCAGCAGTCCTGTGACACTAACCACACTGCACATTTTGTTCTGTCTCACCCCACAGGAACAGTGACACAGCACTGCACTGGCAGTGGACGTGGAAAATTGTGTGTGTGGACTCAACAACCATCCTCCATTCCACTCTCCACGTTGACATACAGACCCCAAGGATATCACGCACACCCCCAGGAGAAACAAGGTACAACATATTACCCATGTTCATCACCTTACACGGCTTGATTGACAGCAACTAACTGGATATGCCATGATTATAGCCTGAACAACCATGCTAGCCCAGTAGCGAAAGAGTATTATCTAATGATATGCATTGGAAGGGACATCAGACTCAATATGGGACCTGTACTGTGCTACAGCTGAGAAGAGCAGCACAGGGGTGGATGTACAGTGGTATGGGCACACAATGTAGAGGTCATGAGACGTAGATCAGATTACCACGGACTCCATGCAGACCTGTGAGTGTGCAGACATATGTGCCCCTGACATGAATACACACATCAACAAATGTGTCCTAACAGTTCCATGGAACAAATGACATTGGGCTGCCACTGTCACTTTCACAGTGGCAGCACAATGTCATTACTTCCATGGAGCTCTCAGAACACTTGTTAATGTGTGTATACATGTCAGGGGCACATATCCCTAGGACTGATGCACATGTCCTTAGTTCCCCACAGAATTGGTTACAGATGAGTACACAACACATTGTCAAGCAATGGTTTGTGCACTCACCTGTAACTGTGAAAACTGAGGGGATGAAAAAGACTAAATTGTTGTTGCTTGATGATCAGTTCAGGTCTACTGCTCCAAATCCTGTCCTCTTGTCCCGCAGGCATCCGTAACATGATCCATCCTTGAACTGAGGATCTTCCATGTGACTGGATTGACGTCTTGACAACACCTTCATGAAGATCACCCCTTGCTGTTTATGGTGATGTTGTTGGTGATGCAAAGTTTGACCTGAGGTTCACACAAACCTCTACTGGAACATTCTCATAGAGACACAGAAAACACTAATTCTTGAGTGTTTTAACCTGTACAGTCAGGATGCTCAGCTACAGAGTTGTCAAACCTCATGGACAACACATGAGCAGGGCAGCAGTGTTACTGAAGTATTACGATTTAGTTTCAAAGTACATTTAGTGTTCTCATACAGGTGTTCAATGCATATAGGCAATACACACACAAAACACATGTACATTCTAATGTACTTTGAGACACAATAAAGATGAACCATCACCATTCTATCTGTGTCTGTAGGAGGATATATTTGAGAACACATATGTCAATGTGTTACCACACCCAGGGTAGAGTATGCCCCATACATGGAAAGGCATCACCCACATCACAGGAGTCCACCACTTGTTTGCCAGTGACTGGACTCTGTGATGTATCCATGCAAACAGATGATGGTGGCAGTGATGCACCAATGTGTTGTGGGAGTGATGAAGAGGTGATACAGGGGACATACTTCCACAGTGAATACCTGTCCACAGTATCTGTATTGCTCAGTATAATCCATGTTCTGAGATTTTGCTCCACTTTGACATATCTCAGTACATGGGCTAACGAACAACCAGACTAAGTGGACATGTGTTATCACTGGTGAAGTCTGTTACACCCTTAGGGAAACAGCAACTCAACTTACAGGAGACCCCAATGCTCAGCCCAGGATATCAATGTGTGTGCTACACATTGAAATCCTAGGTTAAAAACATTGGCTTCTCCAGTAAGTCAGTTGCACAATGAGTGTGTGAATCCAAGACAACATGGATACATGTCCCATTAATCTATCCTGCTTATAATGTCCCTGCTAAATCACAGAGCTGTTTGTCTGGTTATCCCATTAACCCACTGAGTGCAAGAGTGGTCCCCAACGCATTTCTTTACAATGCGTTGTCTACCACTCTGGCACGCAAAGGGTTAAACACAACATATGAAGTAGACGAATGTTCAGTGTTGTACAATTTGTTGTGCTAAGGGGTATGTTTTGTTGTTCAAATTCAACACACAACACCGCCATATAACACAGTGGTGTAATATGGCTCCAGGGATGTATTACAAGTTGAATTTGTACAACGGTGTGTGTGTGAACCCATGTTGTAGCATCCCACTAACATTTCACATAGGCAGAGGTTGTGTTCACTGCATTGTATGGCAATGCATTGGAGACAACCCTGCCACCCAATCCATAACTGAAGACACAACAGATCAGACTGGAATTAAAAAAAAAATGTTTTCTTTATTGAGGGGAAACTTAACAGGTTGGGCCTTTCATTTTTTCTTCTTTGGGTGGGGGGCCTTAGCCTGGGTGCCAGAGGTGGATGCCCTTGTGGATCTCCTGGTAACCCTCTGCCCCCTAGGTGTTGCTTCAGGGGTAACACTGGAGGGGGTGGTGGTAGCAGTAGACCCCTCGGTGGAACGCAAGTTCGCCCTCTCCATCCTCAGGTTCTCTCTGCGGTTGATCTCCCTTAACTCCACAAGGACCTGTGTCATCATGTCCATGAGACCAGTCCTGAGCTGGTGGAGTAGTGTGTTCCCCCTGGCCACCTCCGACTCCAGAGCTTGGATTCTGGTCTCCAATTGGGCAATGTTCCTCCTGGATTGCCTCCTGCTCCTGGTGATGTTGATGTCTGTACTTCTGCTGGACCGGAGTAGTCTTCTTTGAAGGGCCATACACTCCGCCTCAATGCCTGTGAGGCGTGCAGTGCTGGAGGTGGATGTGCCCGGTGTCCCTGGTGCTGCTGTTTCCTCTGCTGCTGTTGAGGGTGCTCTTTCCTCCTCCTCTGCTGTTGAGGGTGCTCCTTCCTCCTCCTCCGCTGTTGAGGGTGCTCTTTCCTCCTCCTCCGCTGCTGAGGGTGCTCTTTCCTCTGCTGCTGCTGAGGGTGCTCTTTCCTCCTCTGCTGCTGTTGAGGGTGATCTTTCCTTCTCTGCTGCTGTTGAGGGTGCTGTGGCTGCTGTTGGAGTGGCTGGTGCAGATGATGGGCATATGCCCACCACATCAAGTGATGCAGAGCTGCCCAGAGATGTGTGTGCTGGTGGAGGTGTGAATATGTCCCTGGGTAGGGGGCGCTGGGGCTCACCAATCAGGCCCAGGTGTGTGTAGTCCAGTGGCCAAGGGTCAAATGGTGGCCACTGATAGGTGGTGGGACCCCACCTCGGATCATACCTTGGGGCATGCTGTGGAGCCATCCAGGAGGGTGGGTTGATCTGGGAGGCATATGGCCCATATTGGGTGTTGGCCACTGTCCCTGGCAGCCATTGCCTCCCTGGCGGTGGTGGTGCTGCTGATGGAGGGTAGTAGCTGGTGGAGGTGGATGGATGTGTCCACCTCTCCTCCTGTGGCATCCAGCCACTGTACTGGGGAGGTGCAGCTGGAAAGGATGGTGCAGCCTGTGGTGGTGCAGCTGGAAAGGGTGGCGCAGCCTGTGGTGGTGCAGCTGGAAGGGGTGGTGCAGCGTGTGGTGGTGCAGTAGGTGGTGATGCAGCCTGTGTTGGAGGGGATGGTGATGGTGGGTAAGGTGACCACCGGCTGGTCCCCTCCTCTGTGTCCTCCTCACTGGGGGGTGACATAGCCTCCTCCACTGTCTCCCGCTGGGCTTGACGGCCGTAAGCTGTGTGGAGGAAGAAGATGTTGTGATTAGTGACCTTAGCCATATGTTTGTGGAGACAATTCTACTTTGATATGTGGTGAAGAAAAATATATGTGTTTGTGTTAATCCCCCTGGGTAAACAAGGGTACTCCCACTGCTGAAAGGTGTTGTTTGAGTTATTACGGGTGAAGGTTTCATTTTGAGGTGCAATATCACAGTGTCCAGAAATAGTACAGTGGGGCTGTTGCTACACCCTCCCATGTAGATATCTGGTCCCTGTACCAGAGCTGTCCATATGATTGTGTAGTAACAGCACCACTGTACAATATCAGGCCACTGGGATATTGCCCCTGACATATCCATGTCTGAGCTATGATACCTTTTGCTTCAACACACCTTTCAGCAGTAGGAATACCATTGTTTAACTCGGGGGGGGGGGGGATCCAACAACATATATTTGTCTTCACAACTTGTAGGGATGGCTATCCCTCCAGGGGGGTGGCAAAGGTTAAGTCCACCTTGATGTCAGATTGTAGACATTGTGGGAACAGATGTTGTTCTCTGTTAGTCCTATCCCTCCTACCCTCATGGTTGTTCAGATATTGCTCTATGTAACGGATGTAGATTTCAGTCATTTGTCCACACGAGGGATTTTCAGCAGAGACAAAATCAACCCATTTAGAGAACAATACTTAATTGGAATGGTGCACAGGGTGTGCATGATTTACAAGCACACTCTGTGGACCATTCCAAAGAGGTATTTCTCTCGATTTGTTGTGACTTTGGCTCTGCTGAAGAGCCTCCGTGTGGTCAAATGATGGATATCTTCACCTGTCACATGGAGCAATATCTGTATAACCATGAGTGTTGGAGGGATGGGACTTAGATCAAGACACATCTGTTAACGATGGCAATGATATGACATCATGATGACATTACCCATTGCTATCCCATTACAGTGACACACAAGTAGAAATGGTCATATATGTATGTGGATATGTACCCTTCATATGGATGGAGTAATATCCTTCCAAGATGTGATGCCAGAGAGCATTTCATTAGGTGTGATTGCCTTACTGGCTATATATGTGCACCCATCCAACAAGACATTGTATTGATATGATGGATATGAACATACCTCGTATATCCCATCTACGTAGAGTGTGATATACTATGTATGTGTATTTGGATGGTAGCAATGTAGGTTGATATGTGATGGGTGCACATATCTGGCCAGTAAGGCAATCACATCCAGTGAAGTGATCTCTGTGTTCACATCATGTTGGAACATATTTAGTAACATTTGAATCCTAAGGGCAACAATCCAGCCAGTAGTGAGGGATATCTTTGATTGAGGCCTGTTTTTTTTCTCTGTGTATGAGCCCATCCATCCTTCTGTGTGAGGCAACCGTACTCAGTCCTAGATATCCATCAATCATGGCCTGTTGGTGACCAAGGTGCAATGTTTGCTATTTGTTTCCCATATGTATCCTGCATAGAGATGCTGGTGTACCATCGATCCATGGCATCAGCACCCCTGTGGATCCATGTGGGAATCAGATATGGGATATGTCATTTCAAGTCAGAGTAAATAATTGCAGCCACAACACCAATGCCTACTTTTTCCAGCTTGAATTCTGTAAAATAGTTTTCGGCCTGTGTGTTGCACCTACAAGCATTTATTCTGTGTGACACTGTGATGTGTGATCTGATGCCCCCTTTTGTGATTCAGTAAGCGGTGATGTTGAACCGATGACATGAACATGATGGTGACTTCTCCAGTGATCTCCTTTCCCCATTTCCAGTGTTTTCCATGGAGTCTGTACAATGGGACCCTATGAACTTGATTCTTGTTTTGGCATATTCTCCATGGACTAACACTGGTACTGGTGAAGTGAGGGTGTGTGAGGGTTACTTTGTGTCCACCATCTGTTTGTCACCGCTTAGTGAATGTCCCCTGTGTAGCATGTGATCGTTGTCCTATTGACTTGTTTGTTGTCAGGTTAACCCCTTGAGTCCCAGAGGGGTTGCCAATGCATTGTTGATCGATGCATTGATGATCCCTCTAGCACTCAAGGGGTTAGGGTGGGGGTGGGGACATGGGTGACATTGTGTGTGAACAGTGATGATCTATGACAGTCGACAATTTGAAAATGAAGGTTTGTGTATTGTGTGTAATGAGCACAGCGACAGGAGGGTTGAAGTAGGACTTTGACAGGTTTGTCCCAAGTTGGACGTTGCCATTTGTCCAGGTGTTGTGTCCTTTTTTTAACCCTCATGGTGCTGTGTTGGTGCAGTTGTATGGCTGAGTGATGGACATGTGTTGAGGTGTGACTGTGTGCAGCTGGTGTTGGTTGCTGTAGTGTGTTGTTCTGTAGTGTTGCACTTACCGGTAGTGTGGAGGCTCCTCTCATCCCCAGTGTCAGTTCCTCCCACGACCCCCTCGATCATGGTCGGGGACATGTTCTGCCGCACCATCTCCTCCCAGCCGCAGAATGTGATGGGCACAGATGGGCCACCTCCGGTGCCTCGGGCTTGCTTGGCCATGTCAGACATCTTGTTCTTGACCACCCTCCGGCAGTCGCCCCATCTCTTCTTCACAGACTCCACGTCCCGCCTGCATGTTGCCACCGCGTTTACCCGGCTGCAGATCTGGTTCCAGGCTGCCTTCCTCCTCGCTGCCAGGCCAGGGACCTTTGCCGTCGGGTGGAGAACACTCTGCCTCTCCAGGACAGCTTCCACAAGAGCCGTGTTCTCCTCCTCACTATATCTGGGATCCCTGATCCTGCCCTCATCAGCTCTGGCATGGGAGGATTCAGAGCCTGAGTGCCCTGCCTTGTCTGACCCTGCCTGTGTGGGGTGCTCCCCAGGAACTACCCCTCGTCCCACTGCAGGTTCTGTCCCTGTCCTGCGTGTTCCTGCTCTGGTGGGCCTGGTCCCCCTCCGCCCTGCGGATCTCCCTCTCCCACCCCTGCTCTGCTGAGGGATCCCCTCCTGACCTTCCTCCTCCTCCACTACTCTCCCCATCCCTCTCTCCTGTCCTCCTCTCCTTGACATCACTCACCCAGTCACACCCAGGTACTCCCACAGGCCCTCACAGACACACTCAATCCAGTCACTCTCTGTCACACACTTTCACTCCCAGATTCACACTGTCAAAATAAAAAGTAAAATGTGTAAGGTGTTATGAAATAAAAGGACTATGTGTATGTATGTGTATGTGTTTGTGTTTGTATGTGTGTATGTAATATGTGCAAAAGTGTGATATGTGTATATATAGTGCACCTCTCTCCTCTCTCCAAACTGCAAAACTCCTCTACCTCCAATGAACGTGCCTCTCTCTCTCTCTCCCTCTCTCTAATGACTATCCTCCGCTCCTGGGTCCTGATATCTGGCTCTGAAGAACTCGATAACAGACAGTGTGTGCCGGTTATTTTTGGGTATATATAGGTGTATTTGAAGTTATTTGATACATTGGGGCTTTGTGATTGGCTGTGTGTTTGAATTTGTTTTGGCATCAATCATGGTTGCTTGACAACGGCAGCCGTTATGTTAGATGTTGTTTTGAGCTCAGTTATCGTGTGATTTGGCCGCCCGTTGTGCATTAACATGAGCGACAACGGGTTTTGTGTTACGTGTTTTTTGTGTGCCTACGCTCGATAGCTATTCTTGTAGAGTAGCTATTGAATCTGCCGTAACTCCTGTATTATTTGCGAGCGATGTGCCTTTTTCACTTTGCGGCTGGTTTAACGGTTGCCTTTAAATCGAGCCCCTAGACTCTGTGAAGGAATATTGCAAAGTACAGCATATTATACAAAAGAATATACTGTTATATTCCCAATTATGAATGTAGAATTATCCATATCTCAACATGTATATTATAAATACTGTCTAGAAAGAGGAGCACAAAGGAACAACATTTAAAATTATTATCTTTATTCACATCAGTTTCACAAGAAGTACAAAACACTCACCATCCCATAAATGTATACAGGCATATAAACTCTTGGTCCTGATTGCCAGAAGCTGTCTGCCCAAGGATAGTCTGATCCTGGATACCAATCTGTTGTTGCATTTGTAGTAATTCTCCCAGCAGTAGTCCTCCTTTTCTCCCTTCACCTCTGCATAGATGTTACAACTCAGCTGGTGAGAATGATAGAATCAAAGCACTCCAAGAGCACCGTATTGGTGAAACAACATTCTAGTAACCGAACGTGAGTAAATAGCAGGGGGCGTGGCTGGGAATCACTTGCAGTCACATAGAGGCCTGGTGCAGTGTGTTCACTACCCAATGTGTATAGTGGCCAGCTGGCCACTTCCTCAGGGGTTACAATACAGACTACCTGACCAGGCCAGGTGTATCACTCAACAAATAATTAAACCACTTAATAATACATTAAAACATCCAAATACTCCTTATATCTAAAACCCATTTCTTTTTTTAGTAAAAATTAAAAAGAAACTAAAATATTGGAACGGCTTTGCCCATGCGATTAATAAAATAAATAACCCCTGCCCCCCAAAACAAAAAAACAAAAGTCCCATGCAGTTGTATGCATGACTAAATAAACACAGAATGTGATATGTGTTTGGTAGTAATAGGGTTAAAAAATTAAGGGGATTTATGTGTAGGACTATTTTCCCCTGACATCCAGGTAAATCCAGAAGGAAGACAATGTTCTTAATGATGGGATTATTGAATTTGTGTGTGTGTGTGTGTGTGTGTTTATGTATGGCATGTGTGTCTGTTCTGCATGTGTGTATTGTGTGTATTAAGTCTGTGTGTTGTATGTATGTGTATTGCATGTGTGTGTATTATGCATGTGAATTGCATGTGTGTGTGTGTGTGCGTGCGTGTGTGTTATAAATAGGGATGGGTGAAAGTTGTCACTGTGTTCCCGTGAAAAATTCTGCGAACACCACGTTATTGTCCACTTCTTCAAGAAAAAAAATCCTCTTTTAAAACAGCAAGTAAAATGTCAACATTTTTTTGCCCATTGGCCAAGATTCCCCACCAATTTTTCAGAAATAAATGTTTTAGAAAGTTTCCTCCCATTGATTTACGTTGTTTTCGCTTTTCACTATAAAAACGTGATATATTCTACGAAGTAAAACACAGTAGAAGCAGCTACAGAGCGAGGTAGATGTGCTGTGCTGTTCTGCTTTTATTTGTTTGTTAAATTGAGGCAGGAGAGGCTCCTAGTGTCTGCTATAACTATGAGCAATAAAAGGAGGAACTGGAAGGACCCTTATTATATGTCCACTAAGTCTGAGGGGGAGCAGGAAGTGAGCAGTACTGAACCAATGCTGTCCAGACCCCTAAATCACCCAAGGGATCTTGGGGATTTTAATGGGAAGAGAGGGAGAAAAGGGAATGAGAAGGAAGGGAGAAAAGGGTAGTACCAGTGAGAGCAGGACAGGCCAGCTGCCTGTGCCTGCTGCAAGATATGCTGCCCATGCTTCCAGTGCCACCATTGCTGTACCTGCTGCTAGATATGCTGCCCCTGCTGCCACCAGTGCTGTACCTGCAGCCCCATTGCTGTACCTGCTGCCAGATGTGTTGCCCCTGCTGCCACTAGCGCTATACCTGCTGCCAGACATGCTGCCCCTGCTGCCACCAGTGCTGTGCATGCAGCCACCAATGCTGTACCTGCTGCCAGTTGTGCTGCCCCTGCTGCCACCAGTGATGTACCTGGTGCCAGTGCTGAACCTGCTGCCACCAATACTTCGCCTGCTGCTAGTGTGTCTTGTAGTACTCAGGAGGGTAGGAAGGACAAGATGATACCAAGTGTGACAACAAGGGAACCTAAGTCACACTTGCCATTCCCAAGCAGTCCCGTCAATGCTAGTACTATTACTACTACTACTAAGGTCCAGCAGCTTGATAGCTTTAGGAGTGAAGGAGGGGGTAATCAACAACAATATCCTCATATTACTAGTGACCTTGAGACTGAGAAGGAAGACTGTGCAGCTGAACTTGATGTGCTTGGTGTTAGTAATAGTAGCAGTAATTGTGAAGCAGCGAGAATGGTAAGGGAAACATTTGAGAGCATCCAGACTAGTGGCCAAGGGAGCCCACACCATTCCTCTGACCCTGGGACTGGGAGTCCTCCCATTCCCTTCACTACAATGTCAAAGTGGAACATGATCCTGAAGACTAAGAGGCCAGAACTATTGTTGGGGGAGAGCAGGCACACAATTAACAACAACACCAGCAGGAGCACAGATCAACTGCCTTTCCCTGCTGTTACTGATGCCAGTCTGCCTGCTTCATATCACCAAGAAATGGCAAGTGTGACATTAGGGGACTCTATGTTATGTTGCTCATCACCTCATCCAAGCAGCAGTTAGATGTCTGCAATAGAGCAGTAGCAGTACATAGGGGCTAGTGGTGGTGGTTATGATGATGGTGGAAAAGCTGGGGTGGAAGAGACATTGATGGCCTTTTTAGCAGAAAGTGAGAAGGAATGGGAGACAGGGATGAGGAATTTGCAACTGCTTATTCCTCCTGATGCTGAGTTGCAAGGGCAGCAGGATGCTGAGAAGCAAACTAGTGTACCACATACCACCACGGACACAGTGAGAATGGGGTCAACAAGTGATACGGGACTAGGACAGGTTCCACTTGCCAGTGCCAGCAATACTTGTTGTCCTAGTTGCAGTACTGAATCTGAGACAGTAGCAGCAACAGCAGCAACATTATCTGCTGCCACAGGCAGTGAAGGGGAATGTGGAGAACAAGAAGAAAGAGGCCATTTTTCTCCACCTGTTCCCTCCCCCCTGAAGTCATGGGTGTGGAACTATTTTTCTCTTGGGGCAGGCACAGTGCAGTCATCACCAACGGCACTGTGCACAATTTGTGACAAGTCAGTGAGAAGAGGAAAGAAGGGAACACACCTTGATGCAAGATGTTGTGTGTTGCATTTATGTGTGTGTTGTAAGGTGGCAGGGATTTCCACAACTGCGATATCAGCAGTAAAGGGGTAGGGGAGAGAAGAGACACAAAAAAGAGGAGCCCAAGAACAAAAGCCTATAATGCCCCACAACTTGGACCCCTTCTCCTCCATAACACACTCCAAGGTATTTCTACCCCTCAATGAATGTCTCCAAATCACCTGGTTTCCAACTTCCTTAAAGCCAATAGCCTATTACCTCCTCTTTTATGGGCAGACACTTGATCTAACACTTGTATAGATAAACCTTCTGGATTGCATTTATGTTTCTCCTTAAAGTATCTAGAAAGTGTCTTGGTTATATTCCTCAGATGTTTATTTTTAAGTTTCCTTCTGGTTCTCACAATATAGTGCATTCCAGAGATACAGTTGATCATATACACAGCAAATGTTGAGTTACAATTGTTTAGTTATTTCTCCACACATTCTTTTTTAGTGGTATTAGTAGGGGTGGGCGAAAGGTCCCGTCTGTGAAAACCATGAGGTTGTCTGCTTTTTCTCAGGAAAATCCTTTTAAAATAAAGTTATTAAAACCTTTACCGTTTTCACCCATTGCCAAAGATTTTTTGTTATTTTTTCAATGGCTAGAAAGTTTTTGCCTCTTTAATTACCATTTTCTCTATAAATGTGATGCTTTCTAGGAAGTGAAACACAAAACAAGCAGCTACAGAGAGAGAGAGAGAGGCTGTTAGGCTGTTGTGCTGTGAATTTAGTAGTGAAATAGAGGCACGAAGGGCTCATGGTGAGCTTACTATGAGCAAGTGGAATAATAATAAAAGGAGGAGCTGGAAGGACTGTAATGCATCCAGTGAGTCTGAGGAAGAGGACGTTACTACTACCAACATGAAAGGGTCTGGATGCCCTGATTCCACAGACTCAATGATGGACACTTCCCCACATTACCCCTAGGGATCTTGGAGACATTTTTGTCTAAGGTAGAGGAAAAAGACGGTAGTATTGTGAGCAGGACAGGTCAGCTGCCTGTGCCTGCTGCCATTGCTGTGCCTTCTAGGGTGTCTTGTGATTCTTATGAGGGGGTAAGGAAAAGATGATATCAAATGTGACAGCAAGGCACCCTAAGTCCCATTTGAAATCCCCAAGCAGTCCTGCCACTAGGCAAGGTGAAAATTCCACTTGGTTTTGAGGGCATCTGACTTAAAGCTTTGCTGTTCTTCCATCTGGATATGAAGAGACGACATTTCATGTTGGCCTCTGAGGGCATCAGGTCTATCATTAGCCTCCTTAAGACAGAGATTATCTCCTTGTAAACCCCATTCTTGAGGGACCTTTATTTTGGATCCAGAGTCTGGGGACTGAGGAAGTCCACCTCAGTGAGATGCTGAGAGCATCAGGAGATTTTTTTTCTGCTCATGATAAGATTTTTACTGCTGGCAGGTTGAGGTATTGACTTCACGTGCCTCCCTGGTTGAGAATGTATCTAACTGCAGTCATGTTGCCTGACTGGACGCAGACTGTGTGGTTTGTCAATTCTGTTTTGAAGTGCTTGAGATGTCTCCATTTCACCTCCAATTCTATGATGTTGATGTAAAGGGTTGACTCTTTTTGGTCCAAAAACCTTGAACTGATTTTAGATTGTAAACTCCTCCCTAGCTTTACTGCTGGCATCTGTTGTAAGTGTCTTCCTTACTGGCTCCTGTAGATGTCTTCCCTTCAAAATATTTAGATTTTTTAACCTCAAGGTTAATTCTTGTGAATCTCCTTACTGGAATCCTTTGAGAGAAGTCCCAGGTTCGATTTTCCCAGAACTGGAGGAAGTTGTATTGCTTTTTCTTTTGCCCAGGGCACAATGTGTATGACTGACTACAGTTTGCCCAAAAGTTTTGAGAATTCTTTGGCAGAGTGATCCTTCTTTGGAATGAGAGAATGTATTATTGAATGTAATCTTATCTTCGTTTCTTCTGAGAGAGAAGTTGTTCCCTGAAGAGTGTTGAATTGGATGTCTAGGAATACCAACTTCTGGGAAGAGAACAACTGGCTTTTTTCACACTATAGGCTAGAGAGGAATTCTAGACATATAGCTGTATAGCTGTGTTCTGAATTGATTTCTCCCTGGATTCTTCTATCAGCAGGATATCTCCTGTCTCAGGAAAGCAATGGCTGGAACAAGGAACATTGCGAAGACCCAGGCGGCTTAGGCCATGCTGGAAGTGTTTGCCAAATATTGCACATCTCAAAAATCTTCTGTGAGAATGTGTAAAGCTTGGCTAGATAGCAGCTGAAGTGACAATAGAGTGGTCTTGTAGCAGCTGGTTAGCACTGGTTAGAGTCCGTGGCTTGGGAGCAGTGGAAGTGATGAGTGTACCCTTTCTGTGACAGCGATGGAATAAAAGGTGCAGACCGTGAAGCCTGTTTGAGTACACCCAAACACAACAGGAGGCAGACCACTCAAAATACTAAAAGATGGCTAACCAGCTGGAACCCTGCAGGTGATTTATTGGCAGTGCCTGTGAGTCGAGAAAGCAAGATGTGTGTTAAGTCTCTGGAACTAGAGGTACGGCATGGTCAAGAGCAGACTGTGGT
This sequence comes from Rhinophrynus dorsalis, assembly GCA_037306005.1. Lineage (NCBI taxonomy): Eukaryota > Metazoa > Chordata > Amphibia > Anura > Rhinophrynidae > Rhinophrynus > Rhinophrynus dorsalis. Next base: position 338,169,913 of record CM074720.1, on the reverse strand, counting down.
CAAATTCCGGATATTCATTGAAGCAGGGTTAGTCATAGTCAGGCCGAGATTGAATACTGGAGAGTCGTAGAAACAGGGTTAGTAGTAGACAGGCTGATGTTGGACACTAGAGAGTAGTAGAAGCAGGATTAGCCATAGACAGGCTGAGGTCAGGTACAGGAGAGTTGCAGAAGCAGGATTGGTCATAGACAGACCTAGATAATTTCCCGGAGAGTCGTAGAAGAAGGATTGGTTGTAGATAGGCTGAGCTTGGGTACCGGAGAGTCGTTGAAGCAGGTTTGGTTGTAGACAGGCCAAGGTTGGGTACCAGAGAGTCGTAGAAGCAAGATAAATCATAGACAGGTCGAGGTCGGGTATCGGAGAGTTGTAGGATCAGGACAGAAGGGCATGATAAAGTGAGGTCTGAGACAGCCAAGCTCAAAACTCGGAAACAAATTTGGGAACAAACAGCAATGCGGAAATAGCTCAAAGAACAAGCATCTACCTGAATGGAAGCCAGGTGGATAAATGTGAACCATGGTTGCGTCCAAAGACACGGACAGAATGTCTAATATGGATATGATAGTATGCATCTTTCAAGTCAATAGTGGAGAGTAATGTTTGAAGAGGAACTGTCCCAATAATAGAAGAGGGTGTTTTCATACTCAGCCTTCTTGTCCTGATGAAGGAATTTATCCACTTCAGGTATAGGATCATCATCCAGCCACCTGATGACTAGAAAAAGTATGGAATAGATTCCAGAACTCCTTGTGTCTGCAGTGACTTCTTCTCTGATACCATTTGCCAGTAGATCTTCAATCTCCTTGAATATTCTGGGTTTTAGACTTCTGTTCATAATGTGGGAAGTTATAAATCAATGATTTTGTAGGGACAGATTAAAATTCTAAAGGGCACCCCATCTCTATTATTTGCTGAACTCACTTGTCTGGCTGGGTGATATGCGAAGCTTGCAAAAAAATTCACAGTCTGCGTCCTACTGGGAAAAAGATGGGGTCCTCTGGCCTTCATTGTGTGTTTCTGGAAATTGTGGTTTCCTGGAAAATGCTCTACGGTCTCTTCCTTTCGCACCTTGGATAGATCCCTTCTTCTCTTGTTCATAGATGCGACCAGGTCTGTAGCTTCTGGCCTCCTGAAAGGACTACTTGTGAAACCCTGCTTTGGCAGTTAAGCCTCTACTTCTTCTCTCTTGAGGTAAAAAGACACACTTTACTCCAGATGATTTTCTAATATCTTCCATTTGATCACCAAAATGCATATGGTCCAAGTAAGATAGAGATAACAGTCTTGGAAGAAGCATCAGACTTCCAGGCTTTTATCCACAAGGCCTTTCTAGCTGTGGCGGATAGGTTTAATGATCTTGGATGCAGTCTGATAGTATACAAGGAAGCATTGCAAGAGAAATTTATGGCTTCCTTGATGCAATCCACTTCCTATTGGGCGCAATAGTGGAGAATTGCTTCAGAAGAGTGCTGTCAGCCCTTTTATTAATGAGAAATTTATGGCTTCCTTGATGGAAATTACTTCCTTAAGAAGCCTGGATCTAGACACCAAGGATTCTATATTTTCCTCTAGCTCCAAGAGTCAGATACTGAGGGTAAGGAAGATGCAGGCCAAAGCAGTGGCTGATTTTAAATTGTGCTCAATAGTGGAGAATTGCATCTGAAGAATGCTGTCAGCCTTTACAGCTGAACACATGGCCAGCATTGATACACAACTGCACCAACACAGCACTGAGAGAGTTCAAACAAGGACAGAATATTGGACAAAACAAGTAGTAATGGGAAAGCTCAACCAGGCCAAATTCTGTCCAAGTCCCAGTTTAACCCCCTCAGTGCTATATTGATCTGACACAATCCACACAAACAATGCTTTTCAGGTAAAGATCTGTCTTGTTCCTCCATGTTCCATGTTCCTCTATTCACATATCATAGTTACAATGAAACAAAATAGTTGTATGTACAACACATAGGCCTCTAAATAAAAAAAACACCAGGGCTGCAAAGCAAAGGAACAGAATGACAACTAAGTAGATGAAAAAGAAATACATTGATAAACAACAAATCCCTAGAGGCCTAAGAATCATCAAAGAACCATCGTTTGGAAAAAATGAATCAGAATTTATGAAACAATGGCATGACATTCTAGACCAATGTTCCATTAAACTAATGTCCCTAATCATCTCGAATAAAGAAAAGAAAATGGAAGAATCACTAAGAAAAATAGAGAGATTTAAAGAATACCTAGAAGCATTTAATACGCACCCTCAGTTCAAATCTTTAGACCAACAAACTAATGAAAGAGTTGAAAAATTCGAAAGAGAAATCATTGAGACAAAACAAAGAAAACTTATAAGAGATGAAGAAGATTACAACTTAGGACATATTAGAAAATGGCAAAAAGGTTATAATAAAATTAAATATCCCATGTCAAATTACCATCACCAATATCCATCAAGTAGAAAATCTACTAAGATCAATTACATTAATATCAATAAAGAAGAAACAACTATTACAGGACACTCACATCAAAAAGAAACATTAAACATCATTGATAAAGAAGAACAAAGCAGGGAGAATATCAGAAATAAGCAACTTAACTCTGGGGAAACTACCTCCCTAAATATGAAGAAGACAGATGACTATGAAACTCTAACCAATGGAGGAGATCCACTTACCACTACCTCCAAAGAGAAAGGAGAAATCATAGTTTCTCAACAACAACCATCAGAACAGGATCATGACTGTGAGAACAGTATAAGACCTAATTTAAATGAAACTAAGACAAAAAAAGAACTATGTACCCAAAGGAAAAAGAAGATCATCAGGAAAAACAAAATTAACAAAATTAACGGATGTTCAAATACTACCAATCCCAATACCACCATTTATGATCGTTTGGGAGCAAGACCACGGACCACATCCTCCCATATCACATCACATTTTTTGTCCATGGATCCACCAATCCCCATTACAGCCTGGGTAAGAAAAGAATGGAACTCAGAGAGGGACAAATCAACAAGGAAAAAAAGAACAGAAAGACCAGAAGGGGGACAAGAGGAGGAAAGAGAGAACAAAAGAAAAAAATCAAAGTCCAACACAAACGACTTAGGAGGTATTTTTAATTTATCCTCCTATCCTTTGACTTCAGAAGATATCTCACTATTAAATAAAGGATTCAAATTTGCCCCGCACAGTAGACCAAACGAATTTGAGCTATTTATAGACATTCATAAATTTGTGAGGAAACTTACCTTAAAAAGATATTTTTTAAAAAAAGAAGGAGAACTAAAGGGTACTCAGGAAGAAGAATCAGCAGGAACACCAATAGACGATGAAAGGCTAACTAATACTTTGCTGAACTTATGGCGAGAGAACATGCAGGAAGAAAACCCTAACTCTAATAATACTTCATCAACAAGGGCACATTTCAGACATACAGCTTTAAAACCAATTTCCAAATTTAATCCAATACAAACTAGAGGACGCCATCTGGAAATTTTTTTGGAATTAGTAATTAAAGATATCAAAAAACTATTCCAAACCCCTTTGAAGATTAGATATAATCTATCTAAGAAAGAAAAATTGAGTCTAGATAAACTGATGAAAGAAAACTCACTGGTATTCAGACAGGCAGATAAGGGAGGAGGTGGTGTTATCCAAGACAAGGAAGACTACCTCAGGGAATCAAGAAGGCTACTTGAAGATAAAGAATTTTATGAATTATTGATGGATAATCCAATCAATACATACAAAAAGAAATATGACCTACTCATACTACAAGCATTTAAGGGAGGTATCCTCAACAAACAGGAATATGCTTTCCTAACAATACCTTACCCGATAATACCGATATTCTATCATATTCCCAAAATCCATAAAAATATACAAAACCCACCTGGACGTCCGATAATATCAGGTATTCAATCTTTAACGAGCAATTTGCCTGAATATATTGACCATTTACTTCAACCATATGTTCAAAATACTCCTTCCTATATTAAAGATACCACACATATACTTCAAAAACTACAGAACCTACAATGGAAAAAAGGATATCTACTGGTCACCTGTGATGTGACATCTTTATATACCATAATAGAACATAATGCAGGTATAACAGCAGTTGAGAAAATACTGAGAAGAGACAAAGAACTGCCACCAGAACAAATAGAATTTATTCTAGATGGAATAGCGTTCATATTACACCATAATCATTTCATGTTTGATGGCAAACATTATCGACAGATCAGAGGGACAGCAATGGGAATACGCTTTGCACCCAGTTATGCCAATCTATTTCTAAGTATGTGGGAAGAAGAACACATTTGGAATAACCATATCCAAAATATGGAAATGTACGGGCGCTATATCGATGACATCATTCTGGTTTGGAAAGAAGGAGAACAAGCACTCAATGATTTTATCACTTCCATCAATGACAACCAACTGGGCTTGCATTTCACTCATACAAGCAGCCCAATCTCAGCCGTCTTTTTAGACTTGCAAATTGTTATAGAATCCAGTGGGGAGATCTGTACAAGTACATATCATAAACCAGTTGATGTCAATGGTTTTATTGAAGCTTCAAGCAACCATCACCCAAAATGGCTCCAAAGCGTACCTTACAGCCAATTCCTTAGATTAAAAAGAAATTGCACAAAGGAAGAGAACTTCCAAAAAGAAGCAATTTCCCTTAAAAAGAAATTTTTGGAAAAGGGCTATTGAGAAACCACCATACAACAAGCTCTTGAAAAGGCTTCTAATATACCAAGGAGACATCTTCTGTTGGACAAAGGAGAAAATTCTGAAAACTCCAAAACCCACAATCAACAAAGCAATAAACCAAAAATTCCTTTTATCACCAGATTCACATCTGCAGCCAAAAGTGTAGAACTTATTATTAAGAAACATTGGGACATATTAGAAGGAGATAAGATCTTAAGGAAAATCCTCCCAAAGAAACCATCCTTTGTATATAGGAAATCTTCGGATCTTAAGAAGCAATTAGCTCCATCTTTGATCAATCACAATTCTCAAAGGACACAATACCAAACCAATCTATTAGGAAACCCAGTATTAGGAACATACAAGTGTGGTCACAATAGATGTATCACCTGTGAACATATCCAGGACTCAAGTAAAACATTCTCCTCAGTACATACAGGGAAAGTGTTCCATAATAGACAATTTATTAATTGTACTTCTGATTTTGTGGTATATCTTTTGGAATGCGCCTGCGGATCACAATATATTGGAAGGACTACGAGACCTTTGAAAAGAAGATTTTTGGAGCATAGGAACAACATTATAAAAAATAATAAACAACACACGGTATCCAAACATTGTGTTAATTGTCCTGCTTTTAAAAAAATTACCGATTTAAAATTAAAAGGAGTTGAATACATTCCGCCTACATTAAGAGGAGGTAATAGGGTCAAAAAACTATCCAAGCAAGAGAGCTACTTGATTTTTAAACTACAGACGCTATCACCAATAGGTTTGAATGAAGAATTAGACCTTTGGTGCGTATAGGTTTATATCAAGTAGTCATATTTACTATTAAAATATAAACTAATAGACCCATTCCTTATTTAAAGATCTAAACCAAATGCTTACTAAAATTTCCATTAAAATTCTATTTTAACCAATAAGGACTCAGTTATTAAAATCGCTATCAGGAGTTTAAAGAAGGAAAAAAAACTAGGAATCTCTCCTATAACAGTACATTAAACCATATACTCTTTCAGGATATAATAGAAACAAAATTTAAAAGCCAAAAAGTAAGAATGTCTCCAGAACTCTGTAAATATTAACTCATTGTTGGGCATAAACTGTTAAAATTGCAGTTATAAAATACAGTCAATCTACTTAAGTATTATAATACACCCGAATATTGAAATCTATTTGTAGGACTTGAGTCATCATCGTTAGTCCCGCTATTATATAATAGGTCCGTGCCCTGACACAGCTAAGACAAAATAGAGTCATCAATTATTAATGACAGATTCAGGTCTATTACAAGATATGGGCAAATTTGATCTACTTGTGCCATCAAGATATTATATTAACTGTGGTTCTTAGAATATGTTTTTTTTCCCATTTTTTCACTAATGAAATTATTAGTAGGTGTTGTATGTAACAATGAGGAAGATATAAGACCAATGTTTCAATTTTTTGTTTATTGTCCATGATTATGATTATATTGTTACTTAGTAGTATTTGACCTTTACTACACGAACTGTGATTGGTTCAAAGAACAATTAAAGCCCGCGGTCTTTTTTTGATCGTGAACAGTCAATCTTGAGAAAGGGAATTTAGTTCCCGAAACGCGTTGATCATTACCACTGTTATCACACATCCTATTCTAGATTTGTGACTGCTATCTCTGGGAGCGGCAAATAACTATACACTAAATATTCACTTAAGTAACGGATCAAACAGGAGGACCGGACGAAATATACCAGTTTTCAGCCGCCACTGAACTTGCCACTCAAGCGCACGCACTATACGTCTCCTTATGTGAACCAATCCTAACAGAGACACGCCAACTCTGGAAGGAGAGAAGAATCACCGGCTAAGTCGGTATACCAAGAGGCCCGGACAGAACACGAGAGCGATATCACCCGCCACCAGACCCATCATTGGAGTGCATTGACTACGGGTCTTACAGCAAGTAATTATCTGGTGAGCGCATATAACTATCCATTTCTCCAGACTGTTTCATATTTCATGTGTCCTGTGATCTAGTTTTATCTGAACGGGGTGAAGTGTATTAGACTCCCAGTTCTAGCTCTTTTCCTCCCAGCGAGCCACGCTCGAGTGAATTATATAAAGTGTTTTTAATTATATTAGGGTCTATAAGACCCATATACCTCCAAGATTTTATCACATTTTAACATTGTACCATAGCTTTTTATAGCTATTTTATTATATTTTTTATTTCATAATAAATATGTCTTTTCATTTTACTGCTTTGCTATCCATGTATTTACATCTATACTACACTTAGAGGTATCCCTTTGTGCGCTGTCTTTTGTATTTTTTTCTTTTTCTATATTGACCCGAGTGGACTCCGGGGACTTAGACATGCAGCCAAACCCCCTTTGGATACAAGAATCACTAAATCTTCTCCTTTTTGACTAACCGAACCACCAAATAACGATTATCCATCAACCATTCCATTTATTTCATCCATCCATCTCTGCTTATATTGGGACATTTCAGACCTCATTCTTTTTCATCTCATTATCATCCATTTCATCTGAACTATCACCACTAATACTGTATGTATGACTAATTCTTCTTTATATAAGAATCCATTAGTGAACGCATTATAAATTGATGTATATATATTCTTTTGCTTTATGTTCATGCATTTCAATTGCTGATAGTGCTCCGCATTTCATATGCTGTACAAACTTTTGTGTGATTTCTGATTTTATTGCATTTAGATGTATATTATAGACCCACAGTGAGCGCCACTATAATATAGTTTTCTTAAGTAGATGAAAATACTGGGAATCTTATGTAGTCTGTAAAGTAGGAATGGAAAGAAAGGGAATTTCTGGGGTTAGAGGTCATAGCGTTGTTGCTCTCTAGGCCTATGTGTTGAGTATGCAATTGTTTGCTCTCACTAGAACTGTGATGGTTAAGATTTGGTTGTCAGATGTATCCTGAGGAGTGGGGATGACAAAGATGTATTACAGGCCATCCACTCTCATCAGAACACATATGATAACCAAACATCAACTAATTTAGGTTGCTCACATCAATGTACAGCGGGGCTGACAAAATTAAGCCTTCAAGAGCCACCAACAGGCCAGGATTGAAGAATATCCCTGATTGGGAGCCACAGTGCCCTCTACAACCGGAGGAGTTTGCACCCCCACCAAATCCACAACAAGAGGGCAAGCCATTTGTGGCAAGTTCAGAATACATAGATGTGGTGGGGGCACAGGCATCATCTGGCTCCACACATGCTGGCACACTGCTAATGGATCAACCAGCCACACCAGCACCAGCATCACCAGCATGAGCATCAGATTCACCAATACCAGCATCACCACCAGAGGGAGAGGATATTGTGGAGCCAGCAACTCCAGCCACATCCCCCTCCATCAGTGGACACAGCCTGGGGATGGAGAGGGAGTGCCTGGGCATACAGAGGAGCCAGCTCAGGGAATCCTGGAGAACAAACCGGTACCTCAGGATGTTGCAAACGGAATACAGCCACCCTCCGTGTCCTGGAATACCAGCAGGCAGTCTTGCCACAGAGCTTTTCCAATTCAACCCAAATACCTGTTTGGATAACACCTTTGAAAATATACCAATGGATAGAACTGAATAGGAACAGTCCAGCAATTAGTATGCCAAGTGGTGGGTGTCAGTTGTTCAAGTTCAACTCACATAATGGCCAAACAACACTTTCATGTACAAAGTACAAGACCTTAGGTAAGCACACACATCACATACACTGTTGTCCACTTCCAACTTCCAATACACTTAGTGAAGCCAAACAAAATGAAAGTGTTGTTTGGCCATGATGTCAGATGAACTTGAACAACTGACACCCACCACTTAGAATATTAGTTGCTGGACTGTTCCTATTTAGTTCCATCCATTGGTACATTTTCAAAGGTGTTATCCAAACAGGTACTTGGGTTGGATCAGTAACTTGAAAGATAGATCATACAGAAAGAGATTCTGTGATTCACAACAAACAAACAACACACACCTAGAAATGATAGGTTGATTGTTGGGATCAATGTTATGTTTGGATACCAGACAGGAGCATGTAGAAGCCACTTTTCTGATCAACTGATTACCCTAAGCCGGTACAACATCGGGGCTAAGCAAGTATCGTGTGGTAATGATTTAATAAGGTGGAGTAGACTTCTCCACTGTTTCCTAAGGGCTTGGGCCTAACATAAGTCCAACAAGAAGTCAATGTTTCCTTAGGGCTTGTGCCATACAAATCTAAGTTCTACAAATCAATGTTTCTTCAGAGCTTGGGCCTAACACAAGTCCTAGGCAAGCAATGAACAATACCTTTAAAGGCCTTTAAGTGAAAGCAAAGAAATGGTGCAAATAAAGATTTATAGTGTTTTATTGGTGCTTTTAAATAGAATAAGTAAGAAGCAGCTACAATGAGCAAAGGAGATATGTGGAAACAAGGACAAGGAAAATAGCTCACAGCTATCTTTATCAAGTATATGTATATATTATGGTGAGTTAGCACTGTGAGCTATTTTCCTTGTTCTTATTTCTATATCTCTCTTTTGCTCATTCTTGCTGCTTATTATTTATTCTATTTAAAATCACTAATAAAGCACTATACATCTTTTCTTTCACACTGATTCAGTTTTTTGCTTACATTTAAAATGGAGTGCTTGTCAAAGTTGGAGATAACGTGGAGATAAATTTCCAGTAATATCCAACTAAGCCCAAAAAAGTTCTCACCTGTTCCTTAGTAAGCAGGCAAGGCCAGTTTCATATTGCTTCAATTTTTGCAAGTTGGGGTTTCACTAATCCCCTAACAATCGAATAGACTAAATCTCTGGCTTCCTCTAGACCAATAGTACACTTACTGGGATTATCTGTTAAGGCAGTTGATCAGATCAAGTTTAGCACAGCTTGTACTTTTGGAAGGTGAGACTCCCTGTCTGCACTATGTATTACAACATTATCAAGGTATGTGACAGCATAATGTGTATGTGGCTTTAATATTCTGTCCATCATTCTTTGGAATGTGGTAGGAGCCCCATATAGACCAAAAGGAAGAACTTTATATTAAAAAAGTCCATCAGGCATTGAAAAGGCAGCTTTTTCTTTTGCCTGCTCTGTAAATGGAACCTGCAAATAACCCTTGGTTAGATCTAATGTTGTGAGATACCGAGTTTTCCCAAGCCTTTCAACTAGGTCATCAACTCTTGGCATGGGATACGAATCAAATTTTGAAATGGAATTCAATTTAAGATAATCATTGCAAAATCTGATTGTACCATTGGTCTTTGGCACAGGTACAATAAGGTTATTCCAGGCACTATGGGATTCTTCAGTTACCTCAAGGTCCAACATTTTCTTAACCTCTTCTCTAATAGCCTGTCTACAGGCTTCTGGTATTCTATAAGGCTTAAGGTTAACTTTTTTCCTGCCTCTGTTATAATGTCATGTTTTATAATGTAAGTTCTGCCTGGAGTCCTGGAGGACACATCTTTGTTTAATCTTATAAGTGTTTGACTTCCAGTATCTGGTGTAAAGACAGGGTTTCTGATACGTTAACTTCTGGGTCACTTTTATCTTTTATAGGAAGGGCAGTGGCATCGACCACAATTACAGCTTCTCTTTCTTCCATGGCTTAAATAAGTTTACATGGTAAATTTGCTCTTCCTTACATCTACCTGCCTGTCTGACTTTGTAATTCATCTCTCCAAGGCCTTTCAATAAAATTGTGTGGTCCATGCCATGTTGCCAGGAATTTATTTTCTATTATGAGGACCAAAACCAGTATTCTTCCTCCAGGCTGAAACACAGACCCTGGCATTCCTGTTATAACTATTTTACTGAGTTTGCTGGGCCTTCTCCATGTATAATAGGCATAATAGTGGCCATACGTTCCTGCATCTGGGTTATATGTTGAATTACATTACGGTGTGGGGTAGCCTCTTGTTTCCATGTTTCCTTAGCTATGTCAAGTAGTCCCCTGGGATGTCTACCATACAGCAATTCAAAAGGAGAGAACCAAGTGGAGGCTTGAGGAACTTCCCTAGCAGCAAACATTAAGTATGGTAGTAGACAGTCCCAATTTTTCCCATACTTATCAATCATCTTCTGTAATATGGACTTCAGAGTTTTATTGAACCGTTCCACCAAAATATCAGTTTGTGGGTGATACATGGAGGTTTTTAGATGCTTTATATGAAGAAATTTTCATAATTCCCCTGTAACCCGAGACATAAACGGAGTACTCTGATCTGTTAGGATTTCCTTGCTGATCCCAACCCTGATAAAAAAACATCATTAATTCCTAGGCAACTGATTTGGCGTAGAGGGATTGCCTCAGGGTAATGAGTAGCATTGTCTAATATTACCAGTATTTACTGATGTCCCCTAGCAGACTTTACTAAATGTCCCACAAAGTCCATTGCTATACGTTCAAATGGGATTTCAATTACAGCTAAGGGTACTAATGGGCTACGATATGCTATAAAAGGGGCTGTAACTTGACATTCTGGACACGAAGAACAATATTTTATTATTGCTGTACAATAAAATCTCCTGAGAATACGCTCTTTTGTCCTGTCTACCCGAAGGTGGCCCCCTAGAACATGGCTATGTGCAAGATATAATAGAGTTCATTGATACGCTTGTGGCACTAACAACTGCTTTGTTAGAACAGACTCCTTATACTCAATCCGATACAATAGATCATTCTCTACTTCAAAATATGTGAGGGGCCTTTCCTGATTAGTAGGGGAACCACTTTTTATCGAAATGGCATTTCTGGCTGCTAATAGAGTGGGGTCAGACCACGGTGCACTCCTGAAGTTACCAGGGCTAACCTCCAGATTAATGAGTCAAATGTCTTCTTCAGATCTACCAGATGGCCCTGTATCACTTGATTCTAGGTTGTCAGCAACCACTGTTTTCAGTGGTTCATCTACCACTGTGTCAGAAACAGGAAAATCATCTTTAAATTCACGTGGCACACTAGTGATGTGGTTTTCAGCAGAAGCTGAGAGTAGTAGAAAATGGGGAAATTCTCTACCACTTATCATATTATCATATGATCAGTTCGCTCAAATGTCATCAGGTAAGCCTCCACATCATCTGTATCCACCACTTTTTGCAGATAGTTACTCACGCTTAGAGCCTTTGGACCTTGATAAGGTTCTACAGCAGCTCTGGTCAGCCTTTCAGATAGTCCCTGTATATCCAGTTGAATATCATGAGCAGCATGTTGCTGTTCCTCCCAAAGCAGTCTATGACCTTCAGCTTGGGTTAGTGCAGCCTGTTGGATCAAAGCATCTGTGTTTTCTTTATGTGCTATAACAAGCTACTGCAGTGCTTCATTGAACTCATCAGCATTTCTGTTAGTTTCCTGCTGCACAGTTGAGGATTGTATCGGGGCTTTAAAAACCAGCTCCATTTTTCCAGCAGTCTCTATTTGCAACTCACTGACTTTAGAGTGCTGCCCATATTCTCCACCATATGAGACAAAATTACTCTTTAATGTTTATTACTTTCTGTCTTGGGATCAGTCTTCTAGGTTGCAGAGACACTTCACACACAGGAGGAGAATAATTCAAGACTTTACCTTTTTACTAGTCTCCAAGAGAACTAACTAAACACATCAGATCCTGACTGTATTTGGCTTCTAGTCCATTTACCAATTTAGAGAAATAAAGCAGCAAAGTCCACCAGGCTCAAGTAAACTCACAAGTTGCAGGCTTTCAGAGGTTAATTCCTTAGTCTCTAGGGACTCAAGAAGAGTGCATGTCTCAGTGCTGGGGGTTCATATTTGACTGTTGACTACATTAATTACCAGAGGCAGGTGAGTGAAAGTAGGCAGTGATAGAACTCCTTGGGGGAGATTCACTAAGCGGTGATAAAGAGGTTATAAAGTGGTGATGACTACTCCATTGATATCACTTCTCCAATTCCTGTGTTAGCCTATGGACCCTATGCACTAAGATTTCTTCATCTCTGGAGAGCTTAGTGAATAGGCTCCATAGAATGACAAAGGAACTGGAATTAGTGAATCTCCCCCTTATGTGGATTTATCACCTGGCAAATGTCAGTTACTATGAAACTGTAGTAGAGCACGGCCCGCCCTTGTCTCCAAATGCTCTACCCCCGGGACCCAAAAGACAGAGATTTACAATGTATAACAAATTAACTATACACTACATTTCCTTGGGGCTAATCAGGGTAGATACCTGGTAATATATATATATATATATATATATATATATATATATATATATATACATATTATATGAAGTCGGGTGCATGGAAATTATTTTATGAAATAAATCTGTCCTGAAAATCAAAATTTTAGACATTTCTTTCCTGCTGGAATCAGAATTTCATAATATCTCTGTTTTTTTTTTATTCAATGTTTTGGTTTCCTTAGGAGCCTATATCAAGGATGGGAATACAGTCAAAATGCTCACATACATATACACCTGAATATGCTGAAACAGTGAGCCAAGTAACAAATAATTTCCAGTATCTCTGAAATTGGGCCATATTTATGGGAAACAATGATACAGATATGTAATATCCTTGTGAATTGTACATGATTAAGCCAAAATGTAAAAAAAAGGCAGATTAAATATATTATAACGGTTTAGAAGAGATAGCTGTGCCCATAAACTGTGCCAGAACATGAAAGTCTAAGGGCCTCATGCAGAAAGAAGAGATGAACCATTTTGGAGCAAACCAACTGCATAGGGTGGAAATGAAAATTCCCACTGACTTAAATGCCGCTTTTTAACCCTTTAATGCTAGAAAAGTCTCCAATGCCCTGCAAAGCAAGGCATTGGAATTCTCTGAATTCTCAGAAATAATCATTCCATTATAGTAAAATGGCATTTCACTCCTTAATAGAAAGATTTTGTAACTTATATATATCCACTTTCTCTCCCATTGCTAAAAGCAAACCACCAACAACCTGTCATTGCTTCTGTCAATTAGCACACAGCTGAGCTCCACCACCAGATATCCCTTTTGCAAAAGGTGACAAGAAATTGGATGGTTCACTTTGCCTTGTTTGTAGTCAATCCTAATTATAGTATCATAACTCACAATCCTCTCTTGTTCCATCCCATCTTGCCTACATATACAGAGCTACATGGATGTAGAAACATAGAATTTGTCTTCTGTTCATGAGGTTGTGATGCCTATACCATGCATGCTTAAACTCCCTCACTGTATTAACCTTTAACGCTTCTGCTTGTAGGCTATTCCACTTATCTACCACCCTTTCAGTGAAGTAAAACTTTTCTAACTACATCTAAGACTATGGGCCATATGTTCAAAGAATTGTGAAATAGCTTTTGTCGTTTGTAACAACTTTTCAAAGTACAGTGTCGTTGGGATCATTAATATTTTCAGAGAGTGTCGGTTGTGATTGGAAATATGTTGTTTGGCCTGACTGAAATTGTCGTATGGAACTACAAAAAAAGTCTAAACTAAAGACAAAAATGTCTTAAAAAATGTCTTAACAACAAAAATGTCTTTAAAAATGTCTTAACTAACGACAAAAATGTCTTAACTAAAGACAAAAATTCTCACATTCAGAACACATTCCCTCTACTTTTTTCTTAACGTACAAATTTTGCCTTTTGACATTTTTTTTGTCGTTAGTTACGACAAATTTTCTATAGAGTATACGACAAAAAACTAGTAATGTCCGTTGTGTACGACACAACTCCAGAATTGATGGGCAAAGGGGTGTGGTTAGGGCGTGGCTAAACTATTCTCCAGTGTCGTATAGAGGAAAAGAAAATTTGTCTTTCAAAAGACAAAATTTGTACGTTAAGAAAAAAGTGGAGGAAATGTGTTCTGAATGTGAGAATTTTTGTCTTTAGTTAAGACATTTTTGTTGTTAGTTAAGACATTTTTAAAGACATTTTTGTTGTTAAGACATTTTTTAAGACATTTTTGTCTTTAGTTAAGACATTTTTTTGTCATTCCATACGACAATTTCAGTCAGGACAAACTACATATTTCCAATCACAACCGACACTCTCTGAAAATATTAATGATCCCAACGACACTGTACTTTGAAAAGTCGCCACAAACGACAAAAGCTATTTCGCTACTTCTTTGAACATATGGCCCTAAGTCTATCCTGATATTTTTTTATCCTGTAAACAGTTCGCCATTTCTCTGAATTCAAATGGCTGATAATGTTGATAGGTAATTAAATTTGAATTGCAAGTGAAAGTAAACTTTAGAGAGTGAACTGGACCTTTCAGATGAGATGTGCAAGTTGATAGGGGTATAAAGAAAAAGGCTTATGTTCTGAACACTTTCTTTTCATTTGTATATAGCAGGGAACAAGAAATGGTAGAAGATCTGTAACCAGTAACAAATAATCAAATAGCTGATAATGGTATGTTTTAACACATGAAGAAGTCCAAGAAACACCGGACAAAAATAAGACTGAGAAAGCACCTGGTCCTGGTGGTACACGTCCAAAGGTTTTTTGGGAACTAAGAGCAGTGTTAGTAAAACTACTCATTTTGTGCTTTAAAGGGATAGTAATGTTTCACAAAAACAGCAGCTCCAATTAATATTTATATTATTTGAGATATATAGAGTGTTATTTCAATACTGTCAGAGTTGTAGTAATTGAATGATAAAGTATCCCCCTCCCGCCCCTTTTAACTAGTGTAAACCACCTCCCCTCAGAATCTGGTCTTTAGACCAGACAGCTCACAGCAAGGGGCAATCTTCTTACTGAGAGAACAATGAAAACCCTGCCCCCCTTGACAGCTTTTTCAGGTTTTTCCATTATGCTAAGTGAAGATTGTTCCACCTTGCTGTTCTGAGCTGAGCAGTGTTACATCAGTAAAAGAGGCGGGAGGGGGATACTTTATAATTCCATTACTCTTGAATTACAACTCAGACAGTATTGAAATAACACTCTCCATGGCCCAAATACTATGAAGATTAATTGGAGCTGCTTTTATTGTGAAACATTACTATTCCTTTAAAGACGCTCTCACCACAGGCTCAGTGCCACAAGATTGGTGTAAAGCCAATGTAGTACCTATATTTAAGAGGTGAACTAAAACAGAACCTGGGAATTATAGACCTGTGAGTTTGACCTCTGTAGAAGGAATAATAATGGATTATATTCAGGATTACACTGCAGAAAATATGAATATTAGCAGGAATCAACAGGGTTTTATGAGGAAAAGATCTTGCTAAACTAGTATTTGTGCTCATCAATGAAGAAGTAAGTAGTAAGCAAGATAATGATGAAGCAGTGGATATGATATATCTGGATTCTGAAAAGGCATTTGACACAGTGCCACACTGAAGGCTGGGTAATAAAATAAGGAAATTTGAGGTAAATAGAAAACTGGGACTGGATGGAAAATTGGTTGAAGGATAGGGAACACTGTTTTGCTCTAAGTGAAAAAAACTGTTAAAGTTGAGAGTGGAGTACCTCAGGGTTCAGTACTTGGCCCACCGCTTTTTAACATGTTTCTAAATAATTTGTAAATAGGTATAGAAAGCAACATTTCAATATTTACAGATGACACTAAATTATGTAGGGTAAAACATTCAGAACAGAATGTTTGGTCTCTTCAGGAGGATTTACATAAAATAGCAGATTGGACAAACAAATTGAATAGAAAGTTTGATGTGGGAAAATGAAAAGTTATATAATTGGCAATAAAAAAAAATTAGTGCTACCTATGAACTTAATAAAATCATTTTAAGAGACTCATTGCTAGTGAAAGATCTGGGAATCCTTGTAAACTACAAATGAACAGTGTCAAACAGAAATAGAAAAAGCAAACAAGTCCTGTCTTGCATTAAAAGGGGTATTGAAGCAAACGTGGATAACATAGTTTTACTGGCAAGACCTCACATTGAGTATGCAGTACTGTTCTGTTCACCTATTTTGAAAAAGGATATTCTAGAACAAAATTAATTAAGGGAATCGAGGACTTGATGTTTCAGGAACACCTAGACAAACTTGGTTTGCTTATTCTAGAGAAAAGACTACTAATAGGTGATCTTGTTACACTGTATACGTATATGCAAGGTCAATTCAAGGATGTCTGTTGAGCTTTTTATTCCAAGGCATGGGCAAATAACTAGGGGCATCCCCTTAAGATTAGAGGAAAGGAGTTTTCAACTGTTAAATTGTAGAATTATTTCCCAAAACATTTGGTAATGGCAGATCCAATGGATACATTTAAGAGAAGGTTAGATACATTTCTAACAGAAGGAAACATACTGGTGTGTAATGTGTATCCTTAAGTAAAACATAATGTTCTGGTAAACTAAGTAACACCCATTTTGGAGTTGGGAAGGCTTATATTATTCTCATTTTCTTGGTTATACTGTGGCAAAGTTTGAACCTGATGTACTTGTGCCTTTTTTTCAACTATTATTATTACAAACCCACTAACACATCTTACCTTAAACTGGACAGGACATGGCCACTATAATTCAATTTTGTATGGATTGGTGCCAGACTCCAAAGTACTCCCACTGAACTCTTTATCACTAAAAAAAGTCTTAAGTGGGAGGAGTCTAAGGTCCCCCTTTGGGGAACCAGTCCATTCAAACTGATTCATAGTGGCCATTAGGATTTTCTACCAAAATTAATGTAAGTGGGGATTATTACTGGGAGTCTTCTTTAATGTCCATTATTATTCAATAAGAATTTTCTTCACTTGTAAGGCAAGGTATTTCTGCTTTGGTTAGTCCCATAGGTCTATTAATATATCTATAGCTCAAAATCATTAGCAGAAATGTAACATGACTCATCTGGGATAGTTAGCAGGATAACAGCTTTTATATAAATATATTATTTTGTTTTCTTTATTTCCTTGATTTAATTGATTTAAGCCTTTATTACCAATTAATATGTTGCTTGTATTTTTTACATTGTTTAACCAACTGATTTAATTTTGTATTTTTACTTTAAGCCATCACAATAAAATAAAACACAGGAAAACTCAAAACACATTTTACTATGATGGTTCCCCAATGAGCTGTTGTAAGTTCACTTCATTACCAGTCTAATCAACACGAAGTGATACCTGCATAAAAAGTCATATTTATGTTTATATTGATTGTATTATGCTAATCATTCTCAAGAAAATGATATTGTTTTACTATAAAGATACAGATAATCTTGTCTTTGTGAGCTACCAGCAGTGCACATATGCACAATATTGCTGCTTTTATACAGGCAGACCATTTATTCGTTATAATTAATTTGCCTGTACTCAAGGAGAGATATTCTTAAAACATGCACTTTTTGTAGCTCATGGACTTGTGATAGATACACTTGAAATACAGTTAAGTACAGTGGTTCCCAGACCTCAGAAGGCATAGGTGAGATACTTACATTTGTAGTCAGGGCCTCCGCTGCCCATAATAGAACCTGGGTAGTGGGTCATATGTGCAGAAACCCCAGGTCCCCGAGACCTGGGTGATAACGAAGAGGCCAACCTGATTAGAGGCCAAAAAGAAAAGACACAAGTATTCGTTTGACAGTTTATTGAGATTAACTGGACAGTTTAGATAGTGCTGTTTTAATCTCTATATGCAGATTAGGAATATATCTGGTGTAGCATTGGGATTTCCACCTTCCTAGACGCTGAAGAATGTGAGGTGGAACGTTATTTTTGGAGGCTGCTGAAGCAGCTCCTATTCTAAAAGAATGACCAGAAAACTCCATTGGGTTATAACCCAAGTGAGCTAGAAGAACCCTGATAAATTTCATGAAAGACTTAATTTGAAGCGGACCATTAGTAGTAGGCAACAATGGACTGTCAGCTGGCTGACCAGAAAGGAGATTATATAGTAATTGGAGGGCTTGGTAAGGACAACAACCATTGTTAGTGGGGAACATTTTAATATTTACTCCTTCACCTCTTTGATTCATTTTGGAGTGTAAGAGATGAAGGATAAAATAATCTACGTGATCATGTAGGTCCTCTTTTGAAAAACCCCAAACATAGCTGCCAACAGAATACAATTGGTGTTAGGCTCAAAAGGGGCTGCTTTCAGGGTTTCATAAAGTTTGCAAAAGATCGAGTGATCGATAGGAAGCTTAGTACTGGCAGGGGCTAGAGGATTCTTGGAAAGGCTTTTAAGGAATAATTTAGTTTGATAGGATGTGAACAGTGAATGTGAGTTTAGTTGCATTTGAGTTAGGTAGTGTTGTATCCATGCAAAATATAACTTAATAGTGAAAGGTGACAACTTAAGGGACTGGTGACAATAGGCCCCAAAAGCGAGAATGACTAGAACTGAGTATTGGTGGGGTGATTTAGTGAGAACAAGAAAATGTTGCAGAGCTAACCATGCCTTACAGTATATTTTGAGGGTGCTTGGAGCCAGACCACGTAGCATGATATTATTTGCTTCTACCAGGAAGTAACTCATGTCAGGACTAGCTATTGGAATGGCGGAGGCGATGTGGGCTTGTTGTTGGCCCACTGCATCAATCTGAAGAACTCCTGGAAATTAAGATGAGACAATGCATCAGCTGCTTGGTTGCAGGAACCTGGGAGAAAAACGCTAAGAATGCTAAATTTATGATACAAAGACAACCAAGTCAGTTTGCGTAGATGATGTGCTGGGATAAAAATTTACCTTTAATAAGCATTAAACTAGTGGCTAGATTATCATTTTTAAAAGTTACAGTTTCCCCTGTCCACAAGTGATCCCACAGTACCACTGCTGATCCTATCGGATATAGTTCAATCAAGGCTGAAGTTTGAAGGAATTCTGGAAGACTTTGAATTTCTGAGGGCCAGGGAGCTGCTAACCATTCGGAATTGAATATTGCGGCATAGACCTGGGAAGCTGCAGCGTCTGAGAAGACCACTGAAGAGGAAATATTCATGGGCTGGGGAAATAAGGAGTGGCCATTCCAGTGATTAAGAAATAAAGACCACATGGACAAATCAGATCTAACATATTCATCTATGAGAATGGGAGTGAACTCATCCTGGGCCAAAGGAAGGAGAGAGAGGAGGTGTGAAATAAAGGATCTCCCTTGGGGAATGATGCGCGTAGTGAAATTTAAGTGACCTAACAAGGATTTTAATTCCTTCTTAGTACATGAGGGACTGGTAAGGAATTCGTGAAGTATGGCTTGGATTCTTACTAGCTTGTCTGTAGGCAGAAAGGCTTCCATTGCTACTGAATTGAGGCAAATTCCTAGGAATTGAACAGAGGTAGCCGGGCCAGAGATTTTCTTGGCAGCAATGGTGACCTTCAACTCCTGAAATGATATTGGACATACCGACTGGTTGCTCTGTGGGAGACTCTATGATTAAAAAGTCATAGTGAATCACGTTAGAGCAGTGAGCGTGGGAACAAATGATCCAGTTAAGTAATTCAGCAAAGCAGTTGAACAGTTTAGGACCACTTTTCAGGCCCAATAGTTGCTTCGCTGTGAAATAGTGCAATTCATGCCATTTCATGCCCTGGAGATGCCATAGTGAAGGGTTAACCGGGAGGAGCTTGAAGGCATCTTCTATATCGGTTTTGGATAACCAGCATTCCTGCCGTTCTCATCAGGGTCATGGCATCATTGATAGAATGATATTTGAGGCAGAATTCTTCTGAAGGAATCAGAGAGTTGATACTTGGCTGCCATGATGCATGAGGAGCTGAGAAATCCACTATCAGGCGCTTTTTAAGAGAACATTTCCTGGTGGCAATGCCCAGTGGATTAGCCCTCCATAATGGGAAAGGGGGTGACTTGAATGGGCTGATGATGAAGCCCTTATATAGCTCTGATTTGAGGAGTGTGTCTACCAACTTTGCTCTAAAAGTGCAGACTGCAGGTTAGGGAGGTCTAGTGGGACTGGAGGACATGCCAATAGACCTGTGTTGAAACCCTCTTGAAAACTTGATATGACAAAGTTAACTAAAGTACGGTCTGGATGAGTATCAAGAAGAGACTTCAATAGGCTGAGACTGGCAGAAGATAGTAATTTATTATGTCTCGGATTCCATGGGAATGAGACCTATGGCAGAAAAAGCAAACAAGAGCCATACGACATGCACTGGAAAAGCATCCTCTAGCGTTAAAGTTATTACATATTGGAGTATCTCCTATGTAATGTATCTTCCGGCCTAGTTTATCCACTGACTGCGGGGGGTATTTGGGCAAGTCCAGAGGTGCTGCTGAACATACTGCTGAGGAGGTTGAGGGGCCACTGGGATCGGCCATGGGGCATAAATGTTGAGTATGGTTTGCAGACTTGCAGAGCTGACAGACTGGGGATGGTATGCTGGCAAAGTGCCTGCAAAAAAGCTCATTATCCAGCGAGCTCCAATCTGTCCTGAAATTAAATTGGGCCAAGACGGCTGCTGCCTTGGCCGAAAAAGCCCGGTGGTAATCGTAGAAGGGAAAACCTCCATACCTGTACCCTAGATCTACTATAAGGTACAGGTATTGGTCTAATTCCTGCCTATGAATTGGAAAGGAAGAACAAAGAATGTCTCTGACTACATTAAAAGCCAAGATAAATTCTGGAATAGACAATTTCTTAGACAGCCTAGGGTCTTTGGCCTTTAGTGTGACTGAAACGTCTCCGCAATTAATTGTGCAGTTTTCAGTCAGATCTTCGGTCCAAATGAGCAGCGAAACTAGATTGACATATCTGCCTTCCAGAATATCCTTCTGGATATGGGCAGGAATCATATGTGCTCGAGTAATTTGAGGGTGTGTCATTAAGGTGATATTACCTTGCAGTGGGTTAGGTTGATAAGGGCATTGCCCTTTTGGTGGGAACCAGAAGTTGGTCTCCAGAGTCTAGATCCTATTCTGCATATCTGACATTGAATTGGTGATATTGGACAACATCTGCGCCATGTTATTTAGTTGCGCAGAGTAATCTACGGCATGCGGAGAAGCAGGAGTAGGGGGAGGAGAGTGACCCTGGGATGGAAACAGCAGTCGTAATAATTCTGCCTTCCTAGCAGTAGCTGGGTATGGGATGTCGCGCTGTGATAATTCGGCTGTGATTATAGAGCTAGTCCAGTCCCTAAAAGAGGGCTGGATGGAAGGGGACTTGAGCAGCACCTGAGGGGTTACACATGCCTTGAGCAATCTACTTTATTTTGCTCTTTCTCAGTGTGCGCTCGTCACATTCTTTTCGTTTGTTGTCTCCCTAAGTGGAAGGGTATCCCAGGCATGGGCCCTTGCTTCTGTGTGCCTAGAGGGGAACAGCTGCATCCCACTGACGAGGTCCACATAGACCAAAATGTACGTCTGGGATTGTGCTGTTTCTCTCGTGCAGAGAGGATTTGCCTGACATTTCGGGGCTGGACTGCCAGTGGGTGGGACCAGACTGATATGAATATGGAAATTTCCTCTCTGCAATGGCACATGGGAGCGAAAAACGTGACTTGAGCAGCACCTGAGGGGTTACACATGCCTTGAGCAATCTACTTTATTTTGCTCTTTCTCAGTGTGCGCTCGTCACATTCTTTTCGTTTGGAAGGGGACTTAGCCTGATGGAGGGGACTAGTAGACCTGGGAGCAGCGGGTTCTTCCACAAGAGTTATCTCTGGCTCCATTGATCCTTGGGCTGTTGAGTCTTTCATCCTATTAGGAATAAAAAATGTTGTTAACAGCAAGATCTGTTGCCATAGGGTGTTAGTAGCATGCAGTGTAGGATTCTTCCGGAGGATGAAGTCCTAATGAATAGGCCCATTCCCCTCTCATCCCATTCTGCCCCAAAAACCATGTGCTCAAGGCTTGAATTAGACCCGAGGGAGATGAATCCGTCCTCGATGGACCCATGAACCGTGTGCCCTGTGGCCGGCCAAACTGAGAAGTGAACCTGTCCCCAGGCCAGTGGCTATACTGCTTAGCGGGGAGACTAGTCCCCTTCCCAGATGTAGCCAGAGGTGCTCCATAAAACGTGCTTGGCCATTGCCAGTGAGTTGTATATGTATTTGTGAGAATTTCTTACCTAATAAAAGACCCTCGCCCCCAGAGATTGGGAGGGTGAGAATCTAGTATTCTACACTCCTTAAGAGATTTGATCACCTTGACGGCCTCATTGATTGAGGTAGGTGGGGTGTATTATATGAACAATTAAACTAATTAGTTTCCTTACCCTCAGCGATTGAGGGGAACCTAATACCCTACGCACCTTGTCGACCTCATCAATTGAGGAAGGTGGTACCTTTGACCTCTTGAAGAGAGGTAAGGTATAAAAGCAGAAAGCTACATTGGCTAAAGAAGAGGGGCTCTGAGATTTACTAATAGTTCTTGAACCTAAATCACCTTGACGGTCTCTGCGATTGAGATAGCTGATACCTTCGGCCTCTTGACGGGAGATAAGGTATGGAATCTGACTACACAGCCATATGTTAACGCATGAACTGATGAATTGCCAACTTGACATGAAAGTGACGTGGAACGAGAGGAACTGGAAACATGCTGATGACTTGTGATAACATAATGGTAGGTGCATGAAACATACTGCTGAGTGCCTCGTGAAAGGTGAAGTGGAAGGTGCTGGAGTGGCCGATCCGGTGAGGCATACCGTAATATTAAAAGAACCTACTTACCGTGTTAGGTGAGGAGTAAAATAAAAATAGCTGAAACGGAATAATCTAGATCAGGAACCATAAGTAATTATTGGGTAGGACTAACAACCTCTTGAGGTGGTCGTAGGTGGGGGTCAAAAAACAAGATTAGAGGGAAGTAAGCTGGTTACAGAATGAGCTATGATCTATGATTGATACTGAACAAACCTGAAGAAGTCTGGATTGATGGAATAGGTTGGTCTGTAGAAGTAATGACTGGCCTGAGGAAGAGTGAACTGACCCAAGACCCACTTAGCCTGCAATTGAACATATTTTAGCTTAGAATTAAAATTTGACTTCTTAACCACTACT
This sequence comes from Rhinophrynus dorsalis, assembly GCA_037306005.1. Taxonomy (NCBI): domain Eukaryota; kingdom Metazoa; phylum Chordata; class Amphibia; order Anura; family Rhinophrynidae; genus Rhinophrynus; species Rhinophrynus dorsalis. Next base: position 338,146,280 of record CM074720.1, on the reverse strand, counting down.
AAGAAAATTGGATAGGAGGAGCCCAGTTCCTAGATCCTCCGGCTTTGTGAAGGCATGTCACTAACATACGGGAATGGTTGTAGTAATGGGTATGGACATACCAAGAGTCAGGCAGCCGGAGGGGGGAGCAGTCTGATGCCAGATGTTGAAATCCCAGACTTTGGCTTCCACAACTGGGAGGAACATACAGTAAAAAGGAAATGATATATTAAAGGGATAGTAATACTTAAAATGTAAAAAAAAATATGTTGTAGGGTTTATCCCCCTGAGTAAAACAAGGGTACTCCCACTGCTGAAAGGTGTTTCATTCAAAAGTTATTAATTTTCAAAGTTGAATTTTTTAGGTGCAATATCACGGTGGCCTGAAATTGTACAGTGGCGCTGTTGCTACACGATCCTATGGACAGCTCTGGTCAATTGACCATAAATCTCCATAGGATGGTGTAGCAACAGCGCCACTGTACAATTTCAGGCCACCGTGATATTGCACCTAAAAAATTAAACTTTGAAAATTAATAACTTTTGAATGAAACACCTTTCAGCAGTGGGAGTATTCTTGTTTTACTCAGGGGTATAAACCCTACAACATATTTTTTTTTACATTTTAAGTATTACTATCCCTTTAACTAGAATACTATACCAATTAAAGGCAACGTACAGCAATAACACTAGATGTCTCATAAAAGCTAGCGCTATGGTACATGTTTTAGGATGAAATAAATTGATGCTGTGAGTCTGATATAAATTAAGTCAGGGACTTGTGACACTTGCTCCATATCTGCAAAAATTGGAGCTGCGAATGCTGCTCGTATAACAACTAATGAACATCTCTTGTAAATGTATGAGCATGCAATCAAATATGCTGATCCTAGTAGAACAGGTTGATAACACATGATTAGTCTGGCATAGAATTAATCTGCCCTGACTTATACAAGTTCCATATCCTTATGAGTATAATATGACATAAGTATAACCATATTGTAGTAACTAATGGAGACCATGGCTATGATTCTGCTTAGCTGCATAAAGGATGCTTCTAGACGGAATCAATACAGGGTTGACTAGTCTGACTGCTATATTGCCATGTATGGCATGGGAGAACGCGGGTGTACACCACTCTTAATACCGAATGAGTATACAGGAACCGCTGGCATGCGAGGTACACATGTAACCTACTTAAATCCAGCATATAGTTATATGAATAGATAACAGATGTGCACATGAGAATTGAATCGGAATAATGCTTAGTAACCTGATAGCTGGTCAGCATAATGGGTTGTGAGTAGGAAGCCGATGCTTCCGGGTTGCGTAGTGATGACGTCACTAGGTGACCACAGGCTGAATCGGAGTGCCTAAGGGCGTGGATAAACAAGGCAATGTAGGTTAAGCAACAAGCATTCTGGCCAATGGTGTATAGAAAAACAAATGAAGAGTACCGACTGTCTAGATGAGCTGACACTGCTTTGTGATACCTTCTCTTCATGCGTGTGAGGGACCAGAAGCAACAGCACGCCGGATGCAGGGAAGCCATGGGTTTAATACCCTGTGGCCCCTCCCACAAATTCAGATGAGCCTTCCACTTCTAGGCCTCTGATTAACTCATCTAACCTAAAGCAGGGAAATCTTAAATACATGGCCTATTCAACATTGGTGAGGAGAGGTTTTTGGAACCGCTGGTTAGTATGTTTACAAACTTAAATTTTTCCCTTATGAACAAGATGCTATCACACAATTTTCAACAAATTAAAAAAAAAAAAAAGTAATGTACATTTGCTCATCCTGCTTGTTTTCTTTTACCTAAAACTGACCCCCAGTGGGAAGTTACAGAAAAATGACAAGCAGATGCTCAACTTATGAAACTGTTATTTTGATAGCAAGGAATAAAATGACTAAAGGAAAAGTTCTCATTTACACCCTTGATTAGCCAGAGCAGTTGTCAGGGGAACACCTAGCCAGCTGTCAAGAAATATTGGAGAACGGTGCTTTTACTTTTGACTGCACACACTCAATTGAAAAGTATTAAAACCTATACAGTTATTTCAAGATTGAGCAGTCTCTTGAGATTACTTTTGAAAAACCCACACATTCATTATTAAAAAGTATTTATCTATAGTACAGTAGCAAAACATGCTCACTTTTGGATGCTTCCAATTAATTATAAGATATTTATTTTGTCAGAACTGCTTTTGTAAATGTTTTTTCTTTTAACTTTAGATTAAGCTTCAACTTTTCTGATGCAATTGGGAATGTTTTAGTTCTCAATGGCAGGTTTGAAGCGGTAAATTAAGACAGAAGCATAAAAGAGAAATGTAATGACTCATTTTATAGCTGGTATTTTATTAGAGTGTCAGATGCAAACTCGATTCACCTGCAATCATTTAATCAAAAATCAGGTACTCACAAGTTAACTTTCAAGATTATGTGAAAAATAATTGTATGTCTCTGAGCATGCAGTGTGACACAGTATAACCCATAAGATTGTGCCTGGATACTCTTTTCCATTTCAACAAACTAACAAAAAAAATCTGTGATTTTCTAAAGAGACAAGAAAAACAGGTGGTTTATAGGTGAGAGTAACTGTGCTATAGTAATGATAAATAGGCAGTGCATTGATATCTTTTCATTTTGTATGCTGAAACAATTATATCATACACCAATTTAAAAATGAATTTTATCCTGAATAATTTTATAGTCCTTTGTACATTTAAGAAGATGGCCCATCTTTACTGATCTCATTTAAAGCTATATAGATATTATACAATACAATACACTACGTCACTGTTGGGATTGGTGAAACTTTCCCCCTCAAAACAGTGGGAAATTTTCCACTTGCGCCTGTATATTGTACTGAAGTCAGTGGAAGAACTACATTTCTCTTAATGCTGTGCGCATTCTGTTGACTTCATTCAAAACAAAACAAAAGAGTTGTTTGTTTGTGAAAGTGTCAGAGAAGTGTTCGGGAGATACTGCCCATATAGGTCCGACACACGTTAGGAATTGAAGGGGTTTTGTTTCTGAGAGTTTGTCTTCAAGCTTTCTAAATAATCTTCAAATAAATCTGTGATTTTTTACTTTGAATATTTCTACTGGAGTGCAGACATTTTTTTGCTGAGATACTGCCAGTTGTTTTGTAGGTGATGGAGAGAAGTACACCCAGCAAAAAAAAAAAGTGTTAGCGTGACTGTGACTGATAAGCAGCCAGCCATCTTGAGGCTGTATGATATGACACTGACACATACCCTCAGACAAGACATCTGGAATGACAATAAAAGACAAATATAGAAAGGAGGTTCAGCTTAAAATATAATGTGTATCACTCATATATGAAAAAGAAACAAGGAAACAATGAGCTCCTAGTAGATTATAGATATGAATACGGATATGTTTAAAAGCTGGAAACTCTCCTTAAAAATATATAGCCACAATAGGTGTAATACTTCAAAGGCTTCTGTTATCTATTGGTTTTCTCATCACATTTTCACACTCTAATGCACATACACAAAAAAGAAAGGAAGCACTTGAGAGTATCACCTAAGATGGGACAACATCTACTGGGATAATAGGCACTTACTAGAGCTTGGGGGTAATAATCTACCCCCAAGGAAACCAATGGAGACCAAAATATCTAGGGGTGATATAGGGGGACTGGCCAGAATTGGGTCTGGGGAACCAGGGCATCCAGACCCTTTCATGTTGGTGGTAGTGGTTACTTCCTCCTCCTCAGACTCACTGGACACATAACGGTCCTTCCAGGTCCACCTTTTATTGTTATTCAGTTTGCTCATAGTGAAAACAGTCACTATGAGCCTCTCCTGACTCATTTTCACTATTTACCCCTTAACGACTGGCGCTTGCACACGCGGCTGACACTTGGTGACCACATGGCTTTTTTAAAATTATTATTACTTCTGGTTCAGGGCTTTTGGAGCGGCGCGCAGCCGTGCCGGGAGCCCTAAACACCATGACGTGCTAGGACCGTCACTGGTCCTAAAGTGCTGGACCAGCGTGACGGTCCGGGTACATCATCAGACGTGAAGGGGTTAATTCACAGCACAAGTTTAGCACCTGTCTCACTCACTCTGTAGCTGCTTGTTATGTGTTTCACTTCCTGGAAAATGGCACAATTTCATAGCAAAATGTTGAAAAAAATCTTTAATAAAGGGACAAAAACCATTGAAAGAATAGCAAAGAATTTTCAGCAATGGGTAAAAAAGGCAAAGATTTTAATCACTGTATTTAAAGTGGATTTTCCCATGAACAAGTGAACAACCACATGGTTTTCATTGTTTTTTTTCATGGGAACACGACGGGACCTTTCACCCACCCCTAGTCATGGGAACGGGTTTGGGGTTCAACTGATTCTTTCTCTACACTCCACCAACACATGTAGCCTCATATAAACAACCCCCCGCCCAAATCTTTCCCTGTTCATCTGATTCTTGAATGAGCACAGCGCTTCTCATGAATGAACCCAGTGACAGGGTACACTACTAGCACTTATACTCTACTCTAACCAGCTTAATTGCAGCTGGAATAGGAATAAATGAAGGCAGCAAATGCCTTCCCTGTTGACCGCATGGATCTCCTATCCTACTGGATAGGTGATCCATGATAGGGGAGATATCAGGAGGGATCCTGATTCCCCCTCGAGGTCTGAAATATATATAATAGTAATAAAGGGCAAAAAAATATGCTACTCATATGTTATATGTGCTTTATTAAAAATGCCAGCATTGTCACCCACATTGATCACCTATCCTACTGGATAAGAAATCAATGCTAGGGGGGTATCAGGAGGGGTCACAATGCCCCCCTCGAGGTCTGAACTATAAATTTTTTAGTAACAACTGCAAAAAAGTATTACACATATAAAGACAAGGCATGCAGCCACATACCTTGCCTATTAACCCTTTCAGTACCAGAGGGGTAGCAAACGCATTGCAAAGCAATGCGCTACCTCTCTGGTACTCAAAGGGTTAAGTATTCAATACATCTACAAGGGCACTATGGATGTGAGTAATATATGTCAGATTTGACAGGCACAAGTTATTATATCAGATGAGCGCACTATATGTTGAATTACTAAGGGGGTTAATGTCTCAAAGGGGGAACACTGTGTCAATTACTATAATGTGGGGAACAACACCATTGTGTGTTAACCCTATATACATTCTTGACACCCCCAGACTTTTTCCATTGCCCAGGCAGTGGCCATTGAGATTTGTGGCTAGCAGTGGGCAAGGGGAAAAGGTTGGAAACCATCAGACAGTGCACATGAGGATCTGTGGTTACCAGTGGTCAAGAGAACATGTTTGGGGGCCAAGTAGTGTATATAGTGTTCTATGGCTACCACTGGGCAAGGGAACAAGGCTGGGGGGGGCATGTGGTAGCCACAAATCCTCATAGATTTTTAGAGACCCCCAGTCTTGTTCATCTGGGAGTGCACAACATGTATAATATATGATACATAGGTAAGGGGATAATTGTGTAGTGCTTGGTGTACTATTTTTTTAACCCTTTGAATGCCACAGGGGTGAGAAATGCACATCGCTATGGCACTCAATGCTGTCCATGGTGCTGAAAGCATTCTTTTCACTCCCCTAGTTGCCAAGTAGGGAAGCAGATAGAATGCTGTTCAACTTCAGAATTTTCGAATTGTTGGTGATGTGAGAAGGGAGGAAATCCCTTCCACACAGACAACAGGTCACAGACCTGTTACTGCTTAGGAAAGTAAAGGGAGATCCCAAATTCAACAACCTGTGGCAGGTGAAGTTGTGACTGTGAACTCTGACAGCAGAGGCTGTTATTGGGGTTTAGTGAATGTGTCGAAATGTCACATTAACATCTCAACACACCTCCTTGCACATGAAACTGTCTCATTATGCTTCATTTCTATGTGGAAACAGGCCATTATCTATGTGAATGAAAATTCGTAAACCTGCCGGATTGATGTTGATGTGGACATATTTTTGTCTGAATGCTGGTGATGTTATATTGTAGACACTTCAGGGAGTGCTATCGATGTGCCTTCGACACTGCTTAGACAGGATATTAACATTTTCAGCCCTCTTCAAATTTTAGTAAATCTAGGCCCATGAGTCCCAAGACCCTGGTAATCAAAGGGTAAAAGAGACATTATTGCTCCCAAAAAAATAGGAGTGATCATGTGACTCATTAATATACAGACCTGGTCATGCAATGTATGGGATGGACTAACAATTTCAATTTCATCAAAGAAAAAAAAATGATCACATATAAATCACAGGGTTGACAGTCCCTACCCAGTATGCCAACTTATCCCCAAGATTTACGCTAAGTTGGCACTCAAATGTTTAATAAAACAGTCTGGTAGTCTTTTTAATTTAATGAAAGTAACACTAGAGTATTTTATATCAATGCATTCTATGTCTATTTCAAAGAAACCACTACCAACGCAATCAGCATTAACATCCTCTGGTGCTTTTAAATGCAATTTTTTATTATTTTAATTCTTTTGGCATAGCTTTGTTTCTTTTACTACTAAGATAATTTGGAAATCATCTCTGAGATAAGGCTTTGATATTTTCATGGCAGAAAAATCAGCAAACACTGTTTCACCATTGCTATTGCAGTAGATGAAAGATCAAATATTTTAATTATTTATTGCAGATCTAAATGATGGAGTGTCTGGATAATTCTGCACTGCTCATTTATTTGACCACTGAAGGATAAAGCTACCATTAGGGCAAGAATTATGACTAGTTTATGACATTAATGACAGAATTAAAGATGAACAACCTATAAAAATAGAGCATATACTTCTTGCACATTAATTCTGCACCATTCTTGATTACTGCCTTTCAATGGAAAAGATGTGATTAGATAACTAGATTTTGTTGCTACCTTTACTATAAACCTAGGGATTTTTTTTTACTTTCTAATATAAAAACGTAACCAATAGTTTAGTCGTCGGCATTAAAATGTGCCTCTTATTTACGCAATGTATTTACTTATTGTCCTTGCGCCTCAAATATCCACTTCACTTTTCAATAACAGTATCTTCCTGCTATTTAAATTACATTGGAGGAATAATTCTACCGTTGGAGAGAGCATTAATCCATATTTCAATTTTGACAGATCACACATGCAAGATGGCATCTGTTCTTCAGCTGGTAAAGTTTCACTATCTCACATATACTTGAGATAAATAATTAAAAAACAATGCCCCCTCTCTTCAGTTTGCAGATCTTTCTTTTACTGAATTTCTTGAAGAGCCTGTCATCTCCTCATCACAGGGAATTGCATCATCAGTCTCCTCTTTCTTGTAGAAGCTCTCTGCTTTTTGTGGAAATTTTTGTAGAAAAACATTGTTTTTTGCTTTTTCCTCAGAAATTTTTCAAACATAGAAAGACATATCCAGCATTTTGTTTATTTTTGTGCATTTCTTACTTGTAAGGACCCAGTGTGGGTGGCCGTACACAGAAGAAGAACTGAGGCACTATGTTAGCTCTTCTCCAATCCTGTGGCACTGAGCCTGTGGTGATAGAATATTTAAAGAGTAAATATAGGGGTTTTGCTAACACTGCACAAAGTTCCTGAAGAACCCTTGGATGTATACCATCAGGACCCGGTGCTTTGTCGGTCTTAATTTTGTTCAGTCTTCCCATGACATCTTATTGTAAACATAAAATTTCAGATTTTTTGCCAAAGGGCCATCAGCAGTTTGTCACAACAAGGAGTCATGGTGATAAGCAGCATCTCTCTGAGGAATTAGATTCTGTCAAGGAATATAGAGACATGCTTATTGATCGAGTGGAGGGTTGAATTGTGGAGGATGAGAGGGAGAAATTTTTGGCACAAACAACATCTAGGCAGCATAGTGAAAAAGAAGGCAGTGAAGCATTTCAATCAGCAGCAGTAAGAGTACCTATATCATCAACCAGAACATCCCATTCTGAACACAGGGCAATTCATGGCTGTCAGTAGGGTTGGTAAAAATCCAACATTGGTGGTGGCAGTGATGGGGCACATCTCTTTTGGGATTTGCTCCCTGAGTATGGGTTGGTGTTATGGTTTAGTACACTCAGAAACGGAAGGTTTTGATAAAACACAGTTTTATTAGCACACAAAGAATAACATTAAACCTCACGGGTCCAGCATACAGATGAATATAAAACTGACACAGGACAGGTTACAAAGATATGATTAACCCACACGGGTCCAGTATGTAAGGACAATATACAATACTGACACAGGTCAAGTACAGTTCGTATGATACAGTGTGAATATGGCAGAATGATACTATTAGGCCAGGAATAGCTGATTGGCCCTAATAGTGGAAGGCCCACAGTATACTCTCTACGCAGAGAGTGACAATAGCGACTGTAATCACAGAGGAGCAGGTGAAGCCAGGATATGCGACTGGCTACTGGGCACCAGAGGAAGGCGGCTACCAGCATTATAGTGAACGCCAACCTGGGACTGCAATGTTTCATGACCCAAGTGCACAGCACCAGATGGTGCAGCATAATGCCAAAATGAGACAGCAATGAATAATGGCCCAAGTGCACGGCACCGTAAGGAGCAACGTAATGCCAAACTGAGACTACCGTGGATATAGATCCAAGTGCACTGCACTGCCCTGCAAGGGTTTAACGAATGCTCTGGTTTGTGGCAACTGCTAGATGTAGAGATAGCCTGAGGCACCCAACATTAACCCAACCTCAGGGACAGCAGTAACAGACCAAGCGACCATGGTGCAACAGGCACTATCCTAGGATAGAGTCATCTATTAGGTAGAACTTTGATTTTTAATCTCTCCTTTTGTTTAACCTCTCCTTTTGTTCTGTTTTGCTTTCCCTTTTCACTCTCTATATGAGAGTTTTTACAAAGCTTTTTGTTTTGTTAATAATATGGCAAGCCGGTTTGTGCCCCGGTATTTTAGGTAGGGATCAATAAAAGTTAAGTTTCATCTTTTATTGTTTTGTTAATTCATGGCAAGCCGGATTGTGCCCTGGTATCTTAGGTAGGGATAACACAAAGTAAAGTTCTACTTTCTATCCCAGGTCTATGTATTTCATTTTCTGCTTGAGTATTTAAGGTGGGCTAGTTAGGCAGGGTTATCTTTCTTTTCTCTGTTATTACAATTATATCCCCTGTAGCACCCTTGCATTACCAGCAGATTTTGATTGCTATTAGGCCGATTTGATAGAGAGTGTGCATAGTTTTTCTTTTTTCTGGTATTTCAGTGGAAACCATTATTTGACCTCCATCAAGCATTGAGTTTGAGCGCGTTTTCAGTGCATGTCGTTACATTGTAAATGACCGTAGGACGCGGCTATCAAGCAGCAATGTTGGGAGACTAACATTCTTAAAACTGAACCAACATCTTATAGCATCTGAGTATCAGGTAGCAGAAACTACACATAACAGATAAAGCCAAGACACATTTATTATCAGCAGCGTACATTAGGAGGAGGAGGCATGTAAAGAAGGGTTGCTACCATCTACCACACTTGGGACAACTGCTATGAGCAATAAATAATGTGTATTAGTAATCTGTCTGAGAAGGGTAGATTGCAATTGATACAAACATAATAATGGTAAAAACTGCTGTAGGAATATATATATATATATATATATATATATATATATATATATATATATACATACCATACATACATATATACACATACCATACATACACACCTAAATCACAGCACATAAGTCCCCCACCACTACCATATACATCTGCAAAATTGTAAGTAACTTTTTTTTAATCACTTGACATCATTATGAATGTTGGTGGGTATATGCTACAAACCACCAAATATTGATGACAATGTTGAGGCCCAACTGCTATTGCAAATCAGGAAAGCTGTCCAGTTTGGGCATACTATAATTATGGGAGATTTTAATTATCCATATATCAACTGAAAAAAATAGACCTTTCAGAGTGCTAAGGGAAGCAGGTTTGTGAGCATGCTTCGGGAAAACTACATTTGATGGAAGTGCCGACAAGAAATAACAATGTATTGGACCTAGTGATAATGAATAACGCAGAAATGGTATCCAATATTAAGGTAAGAGAACGTTTGGGAAACAGTGATCACATCTTGGTTACATTTGAGATTAGTGCGGCAAAGCAAAACTGTATAGGTTCAACCAAAACTCTTAATTTTACAAAAGCTAAGTTCAAATTGTTAAGGGCTTCAATGCAACACATAGACTGGGATATTTTATTTAAAGGCAAAAATACAGAGGAGAAATGGTCAGAGTTCAAATTTAGGTTGCAGAAATGTACCCAAGAGTATATACCAATGGGGAACAAATGCACAAGAAGTAAATCACAGTCAATGTGGTTAACTGCACATGTAAAGAAGGAAATGGAAAGGAAAAAAAAACATTCAAACTATTTAAGTTTGAAGGAACTGAACATTCTTTCTTAAAATACAGGGAGTGCAACAAGAATTGCAAAAAGGCAATTAGGGTAGCAAAAATAGATAATGAAACTTGAATTGCAAGGGAAAGCAAGACTAATCCAAAAAAGTTTTTCAAATATATAAATAGCAAAAACTTAAGAGGGAGTATATTGGACCTTTCAAAAATGAGATGGGTGAGTTGATCAGTGAGGATAAGGAAAAGGCTGATGTTTTAAACACTTTCTTTGCATCAGTATATACAAAGGAGCAAGGAATGGTAGAAGACCCTCAAGTAACAAATAAAACAATACAATTATCAGATATTGGGTTAACTCAAGAAGATGTCATGGGAAGACTGAACAAAATTAAGACTGACAAATCACCGGGTCCTGGTGGTATACATCCAAGGGTTCTTCAGGAACTTAGTTCAGTGTTAGCAAAACCCCTATATTTAATCTTTAAAGATTCTATCACAACAGGCTCAGTGCCACAGGATTGGCGAAGAGTCAACTTATGCCTCTATTTAAATAGGGAACTAAAACAGAACCTGGGAATTATAGACCTGTGAGTTTGACCTCTGTAGTGGGAAAACTGCTAGAAGGGATAATAAGAGTATATTCAGGATTACAACACAAAAATAAGATCATTAGCACGAATCAACATGATTTTATGAAGAATAGATCTTGCCAAACTAATCGTTTCAGGTTATATGAAGAAGTAAACAGCAACCTTGATAATGGCAAGGCAGTTGATGTGGTATATATAGACTTTGCAAAGGCATTTGATACAGTGCCACACAGAAGACTGGGGTATAAAATAAGGAAATTGGGGCTAGGAGATAACCTTTGCAATTGGATACAAAACTGGTTGAAGGATAGGGAACAGTATGTGGATGTAAATGGAAAATTCTCCAATACAGTTAAAGTGGAGAGTGAAGTTCCTCAGAGTTCAGTATTAGGTCCACTGCTTTTTAACATGTTTATAAATGACCTGGAAATAGATGTTGGAAGCAAAATAGCAATATTTACAGATGACACTAAATTATGCAAGGTAATTAATTCAGAACAGGATATTTTCTCTCTACAGAGGGACTTACATACATTGTCAGATTGGGCAAACAAATGGAATATGACGTTTAATGTGGGGAATTGTAAGGTCATGCATTTGGGAGGAAATAATTCCAAGGATACTTATGAGCTTAATGAAATCATTTTAGGGGACTCGTTGCTAGAGAAAGACCTGGGTATGCTTGTCAGCTACAAACCTGGAAACAGTGACCAGTGTCAAACAGCAGTAGCAAAGGCAAACAAAATCCTGTCTTTCATAAAAAGAGGTATCGAAGCAAGAGTGGATAACATTATTTTGCCATTATACAATAATTGGTAAGACCTCACCTTGAGTATGCAGTGCAGTTTTAGGCACCAGTTCTGAAAAAGGATATATTAGAACTAGAGACGGTACAGCGCAACAAAATTAATTAAGGGAATGGAGGACTTTATGTATGAGGAACAACTAGACAAACTTGGTTTATTTACTCTAGAGAAAAGACTACTAAGAGGAGACCTTATCACATTGTACAAGTATATGAGAGGTCAATACAAGGATCTCTGCGGTGAGCTATTTATTCCAAGGCCTGATCAGGTGAGCAGGGGACACCCCTTGAGATTAGAGGAAAGGAGATTTAGACTTCAGCAAAGGAAGGTTTTTTTTATAGTAAGGTCTGTTAAATTGTGGAATTCCTTGCCCAAGGAGGTGGTTATGGCAGATACAATGGATACATTTAAGAGAAGATTAGATACATTTCTTTCAAAAGGGAACATGCAGAGTTATACTGTTTTTAGTAGGCTGATCAGGAAGGTCTGATAAAGACTAACTTAATTGGTAACAGGAAAGCTATAAAATTCTCAGTCACTGGGGAATGAGGAGAAGGTTGAACTTGATGGACATGTGTCTTTATTCAACCTAATTTACTATGTTACTATGTTACTATGTTATATGGCAGTGTCACTTAAGCAGGAATTTAGTGTTGTGGGCAAAAGAGAAAGGCACTCTGCATGCAAACAAATGTTTCAAGATATATGTTGGTGTAGGACTCACAACTTTGGTTCAGCTACTTATTTCTCCACTACAGCCCCAAGAATAAGTAATATTGTGGTGGAAAATGTTGGACCATAGGAAACATAGGGATTTGTTGGAATTCGCAGAAAGGAGGAACATTTTTCATTGAAAATTTCTGAGAAAAAAAATTGTGCTTTTTTCATGATAAGTCAAGTGTGAATTTTTTCTCACTTTTCTCCAACATCTGTCTGATTTGACTCAGCAACAGGAATTATATTAGCAGCAAATGCAAGAAAGTAAATTCTGCTGGTGGTGATGCCTATTCCTAAATGTATCACTTTCTCCCATTCTTTATCACTTTCTGGCAAAAATGCTCTCATGACCTTAGCTACTCCACCAGACCACCACCCTCACTCCCATCATCATCATCATCCCCAATCTCTTGCTGTATCCCCTGCTGCAATGATTTTAATCACTTTAGAAGACACAATATCTGCAGGAGCTGCAATTGACTGCTGACCTGAGCTGCTGCTGATACTAGTATCCAGAGAGCCCCTTTTTTATAGTATTTCCCTAGATCCCTATGGAAAATTGAGGACTGGGGTTCCCCTTGACAGAGGGAAGTGGTTTCCCCCAATGCTGCTGCTGCTGGATGGATTCCTCCACCTCCGATTCAATAGTAGCAGCCTTCCAGATTGTCTTGCTGTTCATATTGTGCTAGCTAGTAATCCAAAACATCTATATTCATTGTTAACTTTCTCTCTCTCTCTCTCTCTCTCTCTCTCTCTCTCTCTGTATCCTCTCTTATTCTCCCCTATTCTACAATTTGCTGCATGGTGGGGAAGTATGAGTTTTTTTAGCCTGGAGAAGGTAACTTTCAAAACTACTGAAAACACATGTAGAAGAAAGAACAGTTCAAGGAAAAATCTGTAGTGTTTGGGAAACTGAGGAAAATCTATGGGGTTCTCCGTGGGTGGGAATACCTATTAAAACTGGAACATTTTTTTCCTGAGGCCCATCCTTAGGGTTTACCCCTTTTTCACTTTTTGCCACATGCATAAAGAATTATGATGAAATTTGGCATAAACCAGCTGCAAAATATCAATAAAATAAAATAAAATGATGGTTTATTTAAATTAGGTTTTTATTTTAATCAATGAAAGCTAGGGAATTCTCTAATACACTGATTCACAATCTAGTATTTAAAGAGTTAGATGCCCCATTTTAATTAGCCTGAATTTTTGCACCCTATGGTGCAGTTGGTTTGCCCCAGAATTGCTCATCTTTTTATTTTTGCATATCACTCTTTGGGTCTATTTTTAGAACATTATTTGTGGCAAAAAGAAATCAACTATAATGTCAGTCCCCTGGATTATATCTCAATGAGATTACTTAATAATTAGACAATAATTAAGCTATAATAGCCCTTCAAAAACAAATAGCAAACAGTATATGTAACAATAAGTTGATTCTACAGCAGTATAACAGCTCACAAAAGAATAGAGAAATGAATTGATTATTTTATGCAAGATACTTTATATTCCTTACTAAGGTTTATTTGATGCTGAGTGAAAAGGCAAAGTATCCAATAGGTCATTCTGTAATTAACTTTCTAAATTAGATGACTATTCCATGGAAAGCAATAAGACAAAAAGACATGTTCTCTCAATGTTCACTTAAATGGTGTTTCATTATAGCTGAAGATTTATTGTAACAATGCTATAATTCTTTGGTCTTCAAAGACAAGATTGTATAGCCAACATATTGGCTGTTAAACTGACCTATTTGCAAGATAGATCACATTGTACTATTATAACATATGTCACATTGATCTTGTACAGCATGTGCTGTGTGTAACCTGACTGAAAATGAATGAGACATTTCTATGTAAATACAGAAATTGTATGTCTTGCTTTATGCTGCATGTTCCTTTTTTTGATATGTGAATCACTGACTGGAAAAGACTCCATACTTGGCTATAGCTAAGGGAAATAACTATTTTAATAAACATACTTAGATGCTTTTGTATTAATCCTGCATATTGGTAAAGAGTTCTTATCTGCTTCAGGACGCCCCTGCATAGCATTTCCTTATACAGCTCTTTTTCACCTGTTGGGACAGTAAGTGCTGATGAGGTATACAAAAGGACCTGGCAGAAAGATAGTTTCACTCCAGGTTCAGATCCAGGAGGTCCAAGCCAGACTGTCCCCCCCAAGGAAGGTAGATGACTGGGGTACTCTCATAGGCTTCACTAGACTGCCTATAACAGTAAGGCCAAAGTATTTCTCGAAGGAGTAAGGGAAAATTATCCAGAATTTCAAGCTCATGATCAAAGGCAAAAGATAGAGAGGGAGAGTCCGAAGCAGACCCTATTAGTATAATTGAAACATAGGAGCATACATTTTGATGGTGGACAAGAACCAAGAATCCTGCCGTGGGAACCTGCACACGGGCATGCCCAAAGAGCCGAAGTATAGAAACTACAAGCAAAATTGTGGACACAAACAAGTCCATTTCAAGGCAGGCAGCACAGGTTCATTAATGAGGTTCAAAGTAGGGGTCAGGACTCAGGAGCTTGCAGCAGTGGTGCAAGAGCTATGTCCAAAGTCAAGGTTACAAGGGCAGGCAGCAAAGGATCACAAGCCAGGTCAGAAGAGGTCAGATACCAGTTATACAAACAAGACTGCAAGACCAAGGTCTCTGGGCAGGTCAAAACAACTGAACAATGAGTACTCAATAAAATGATTAAATAAACATACAGGAACAGAAAGCTGGATTAAATTATACAATCAGGGAAAGACAGAGAAGGCAGGTGAATACAACAGGACAGGAACAAGACTGCTGCAAGAAATCCTCTTGGGGTTGGTAAAGTAAAAAATCATAGTAACTTAATTCATTAGCTTGAATAAAGACACAAGCACATCAAGTACAACCTTTATCTCATAATACAGAAAAATGAGAATTATATAAGCCTTGCTGCCTCCGAAATGAGTATTAATTAAAAACTTTTTTTTTGCCTTCTGATATACAATATAATCCTGTATATTTCCTCTTGAAAGAAATACATCAATTCTTCTCTTAAATGTATCCATTGTATATGCCATTACCACAACCTTGGGAAAAGAATTCCACAATTCTGCAGACATTGTCATAAAAGAAACTCTTCCTCTTTTGAAGCTGAAAACTCCTTTCCTCTAATTGAAAGGTGTGGTCCCTATTTATTTGATTCGGCCTTGGAATGAAAAGCTTAGTAGAGAGATCCTTGTATTGACCTTTCTGTTACGTTCTCCTGTGTAAAATTAGTATGGTCCAGTAGCTAGAGAGCACACCTCAAGAAATTGCTCGGGTACATAGTTGGTCACAAGATTCTCTTGTTGCAGCCTAAATAGAAGCCAGATACCCGACCCTAATTGAGCCAGGGCCCAGACAAGGATAGGATACTTATGCACTGGGAGAAGAACCAGACTAATAAACCCTAAATGCAGAATGGCACAAGGGCAAGGTGCGCTAAAACAGGGACACCACCAACACTCGTTGCTCGGAGAGAGCTAAAGGAAATGACTGCATTGATCCCAGTGACCTAATTATAGAATAGCACTAGTAGAATAATGAGATGTGCCTGATAACCAACAGGGAATCCACAACAGAAATACGGGATCCTCCAGAACAGAGGTGTCATGAAGAGCAGAATGGAATCTTATGGTACATCTTAGTAAGGGTATGAGTGTTGGTAGGGTGGCAACAAGGAAGTCAGATCACTGGTTAATTCAAAAGAAAAGAATGTGGAGTAGGAGCAGAGACCGAACAACTACCACTACGGTCAGAAGTGGCCAAAAGCCACCACAAAGGAAGCGAACTAGCAACCTCTATAGGCAGCCAGAGTCACAAAAGAAAAGAAGGCTACAACCGATATGGGTGGCCAAAGTCATAACAGATGAGCAGGCTACTACCACTATGGGAGGCCAGAGCCACAACAGATGAGTGTGCTACAACCACTATAGGCAGCCAGAGCCACAACAGATGAGCAGGCTGCTACAACTATGAGCAGCCAGAACCACAATGAAAGAAGCTGAGTAAATGCTGTGAAAATAGTAAATGAAGGCAGCAGGAGCCACAGGCAGAGCAGGCACACCACTGAGGATGGTAGCCTGAGCTGCAGCTAGGGAAAATGGAAACCTACTGAGAAATACTGGTAATCTATGAGGCAGGAGACAGAGAGCAAGCAGGGTCCCACTGCTGAAGGCAGCCTGAGATGCAGCAATTGTGAGCAAGTGGCCTCACTGGAAGCTCAGACCAGAGCTCTGCAGAGTCATATTGCAACAGAGCAGAGTTTAGCTGGGTCACCTAGCAAAGAGGGAAGAGATCAGCTAGAAGGGAACCAGGCACATAGCTGGGTGATAGTTAGAAGTGGTTGCAGTGGGGGAGGGAAGAGGAAGAGGGCAGCCAGTCCTGAGTTTTTCCATCCCAACAAATTTGCTCATTTAAGTGAAGATGTTGGGGAGGCAAACCCAGAAGTGGAATTGCTGGAGAAGACTGTTCTCCCTAACAGCCGGGATAACAGCTCCTCTAGCACAGAGGGGATCCAGAAGAAAGTGAAGCCTAGACAGGTTGTGGTGGTAGGGGACTCTATTATTAAGAGAACAGATAGGGTAATCTGTGGCTCTGATCACAGCAACTGAATGGTTTGCTGTCTCCCGGGTGCCCGGCTTCGGCATGTTGTATACAGAGTGGACAGATTGTTGGGAGGAGCTAGAGAGAATCCAGTTGTCTTAATGCATATTGGTACCAATAACAAAGTAAGAGGAAGATGGAGAGTCCTAAAAGGTAATTTTAAGGATTTAGGGAGTAAGATTAGGAGTGCTTGGGGGAGAGGATTTCTAGACTGTTGGAGGAGATTTAAAACTAGGAAGGGAGGGGCCAATAAATACTGGGCTAGATAGTATAGAAAGGGAAGGTGATGTAATTAGTAACCAGGTGTGTGGATCTGGGGGCTGGGTTAGTACAGATAAAAGGGAGAAGCCTATAAACCACATCAAAATTAAATCATAAATGGAACATGGCAGGGACATAAATTGTTTGCTTGCAAATGCTAAAAGTTTAACTGGTAAAATAGGGGAATTGGAGCTAGTAGCTGAAATCAAAAACTATGACTTGATTGGTCAATCAGTTTGGAGGGCTACATGTTGTTTAGAAAAGATAGGTCAGATAAAAGAGGTGGTGGGGTCTGTCTGTATGTCAAACCAGCATTATTGCCTCATTTGCGGGAAGATATATTCAAAGACAGTAGTGAACATGTGGAATCCTTGTAGGCTGAAATAGTCAACTGGGATAAAACTACCCAGAAAATATTAGTGGGCATTTGTTACAAACCACCAAACATTGGTTCCTTGAAGAATCACAGCTATTTATGCAAATAGAAAAGGATTCTCAGATAGGGAGAACTATCATTATGGTGGGTTTTAATTATCCAGAATTATATTGGAAAAATGGAACAACTAATTGTGCTAAAAGCAGTACGTTTCTGAACTTGATAAATGACAATTTTTTGTCTCAACTAGTACAGACCTCAACCAGCGGGGATGCATGTCTGGATCTGTCAATAACTAACAATGACGAGCTTATTTCTAACATCCAAACATGGTATCATTTGAGGTTAATTCAAAAAAGCAATTTGGTATAGGTTCCACCAAAACACTGAATTTTAAAAAGGCCAACTTTAGAAGGTTTAATACATCCCTTGGTCTTGTTGATTGGGATGGAATATTCTCTAGAAAAAACACAGAAGGTAAGTGGAATGCCTTCAAAATAACATTACAAAATATACATATAAATTTATACCCTTTGGAAACAAATACAAAAGAAGCAAATTAAAAACAATGTGACTAACCAGTAAAGTAATTCATAAAATAAATAACAAGAAAGCAGTATTTAAACATTGTAAAGCTGAGGGATCAGCAGAGGCATTTGCAAAATACAAAGATGCCAACAAAACCTGTAAAAAGGTGATTAAATTAGTTAAATTGGAGTCTGAAAAAATAATTGCTACGGAGAGCAAGAGCAACCTCAAAAAATAATTTAAATGCATTAATGGCAAAAAATTTAAGTCTGATAATGTTGGTTCTTTGTTATCTGAAACAGGTGAGATGGTGAGTGGGGACAGAGTGAAAGGAGGTACTTTAAGTAATTTATTTTCTTCTGTTTTTTTACCAAGGAAGACCTGATGCACAAGAACCTGCAAATTACTTTTACAGAACAGTCACAGCAAGCATGGGATTGGCTGACACAACAAAAAGTGTTAAAACAATTAAATGGTGTTAAGGTAGACAAAGCCCCGGGGCCAGATGGTATACACCCACGGGTGCTTAAAGAGCTAAGCTGGGCCCTGGCCAGTCTGTTATTTTTGATTTTCAGGGATTCTTTTATTTCAGTAATGGTGCCCACGGATTGGCGTAAAGCAGATGTGGTGCCCATATTTAAAAAGTGATCAAAATCCCAGCTAGGAAATTACATACCTGTAAACTTGACATCTTGTGGTGGGGAAACTATTTGAAGGGTTGCAAAGGGAATATATTCAGGAATTCATCTTGAACAGGAATATTATTAGCAGGGGCCAACATGGCTGTTTGTACTGCTGCTGCTGAGGAGCAGAGGATGATTAGGCAGCTGAAAGGGAATGGGATCAACAATAGCATTAACATGGAAGAAGGATGATGAAGGTTCCACTGGCTCCAGTGATGTGCCTGAGGCAGTAGCAGCAGAAAAAGTAGCCCCCAGTATATGTGGAGAAAAGAAGACGTTGGCCATTACAGCTTCTCCACCTTCCCCTCCTCCAAAATCATCATGGGTGTGTTGTTATTAGAATATATATTTTCCCTTGAGAGCAGGAACAGCGGGTGTCATCAGCAACTGCAATGTGCACAGTGTGTGTGTGTGTGTGTGTGTGTGTGTGTGTGTGTGTGTGGTAAATAACATCTGAGGGCACAACTGTATCCAAACACCATGACACCCGAAACCAAGTACTGCCGCTGTCACTATACCCCTTGTCCAGACCCCACTAAGGACACATGACAACTTGCTGACAGTTTAATAGTAATGATGAACCCTCTCTGCCAGAATCCTAGCATATTCTGCGAGATGGAATCTCCTCAGATGCCACCTGATGACCTGTTATCGATTCTCCTCCACTACACTAGCATGTGTGGTCAGTGCACCACACAGTGTGCAATGGGTAGAGATGAACTTCCATATCCTAACATTAACAGAGTGGCTATCATTTGCCGGGGGAGGTAAAGGTGGATTGGCAGGAAATGTACTTGTTACCCTAGAGGAAGAAGGTGATGTTGATGGCAAGCTAGTTGTTTTGCTCATCATGGAACTTCCAGTATCTGGGTTTCTTTATTCTTCCTCCTCTTTGATCTCCACCTTGCCTCTTGATGCCTTTCTGGAGAGTCATGGGGTACAGTAACAGCGGTGCTAGATTTCTGTAATGGGTGTTTGGCTTTAACATGTTTGACATAAATGTCATGGTGTCTGTGTGTCATGTGTGTTATCAGGAAGGTTGTGCCAAGGTGTGTTCCCTCCTTTCCCCTTCTCACTAACTTGTCACAAATTTTGCACTGTACCATTGTTGATGATGACTGCACTGTGCCTGCTGGAAGACAAAAATAGTCCCACACACATGACATTTCTGGGGACGGATAGGGAACAGGTGGAGAAGAATGGCCTCATTCTTCTTGTCCTCCACATTCACCATCACTTTCTGTGGCAGAGGCCAATGTTGCTGCTGTTGCTGCTACTGCCTCAGATTTAGCACTGCAACTAGAACCTGTCCTGTCCTTGCCCTTCATCATTTGTGGACCTCATTCCCACTGTGTCCACGGTGGTCTGTGACACAATAGCCTGTTTCTCAGCACTCTGCTGCCCCTTCACCTCATCAGCAGCAAGAAGTAGAGCAGTTGCAATTTCTGCAAATTCCAAAAGCTGATTGGTAGTGGTGGTGGTGATGCCCATCCTCATCCCTGTCTCCCATGCCTTCTCAGTTTCTGCTAAAAAGGCCATCAATATCTCTTCCATACCAGCTTCTCCAACACCGCAACACGCCACTCACACTCACACCCACTCACTCACACACTCACACCCCGGGATCCAGCACAATCCACCTTCCTCCACAGTATGTGAAATTACCACATGCATTTCAACTACATGAATGAATGCCACTCACACACACTCACTCATACTCACTCACACCCCGGGATCCAACACGATCCACCTTCCACCATAGTGTGTGCAATTACCACATGCATTTCAACTACATGAATGAATGCCACTCACATACACTCACTCACACCCTGGGAGCCAGCACGATCCACCTTCCACCACAGTATGTGCAATCACCACATACATTTCAACTATATGAATGAATGCCACAGTGGAGGCATAAGTACAAACACAAACTCATTACAATGACACATAAGTCACCCCCTTATGACTCACTTCTGTGTGTGTGTGTGTGTGTCTGTTTGTGTTCCATGTCTGTATCTATGTGTCTGCATGTTGTGCATTGCATGTATGTGTGTATGACTGTGTTGCTCTTTATGCATCTCAGTGCATGCGTGTCTCTGTGTGTGTGTGTCTTGCATCCGTGTGTGTGCATTAATTCCCTATATAGCCTGACGGGCAGCACCGTCCCAAATTGTATATATATATATATATATATATATATATATATATATATATATATATATACACACACATATATATATATATATATCCATAACAAATAACCAGACTCACATGGTTTTCCAATCATGAAATAATAGAGAGAGACTGAGACTTCATTTTTATGTAACGCCCTTCAACATGCTTTATGTATATTTATAACCATTTTTCAAATACATGTAATCCTTTATTATAATTTGCTAGGATATTTGTCAGAAGCCATCATGGACAGTAGAAACAGCTGCGAGCTGCAGTCATGCACACTAGATGCTGCCTGGCCGTGGCTTATATGGAGTGGGGCGCTCCGAATTCAGACCGAAGTCCTCTCTGAGTATCTTCTTGGGACTGTTTGGTTCCAGGAAGGTGCGCAGAGAGGACCACGGACTGAATTCAGAGCACCCTGAATTATAATGAAAAACTTGTAGTATTATTTATCCAGTGTATGTTATCAAATTTCACTGTTATTGCACAGCTTTCAGAGTAATGGAATTTCAATATATGTACTGCTTCAAAGTTCCATCTAAATTCTGTAAGAAAAAACTTACAATGTGTCTTGACTTGACATGAAATATGAAGACTCTTTACTCACTGGAAACATCCTGTAATATCTGGAGGTATTAAATGAGACCAACTGTGTAAACACAACTCAAACAAGATGGATGTAAGGTTAGATGAGGTGTTCTAGTTTTGTTCAGCCCAGCTTGTATTTAAGCTGAACAATTTTGTGTAGCTTCATTTGGTACTTAATGTAGCTGTAAAGGTGCACTTGCCCATTGCTTCTTTGCATTCTACATACAACATTCACTATACTTTGCATTTTTAAAGGTTGAATTGTACCCTTCTTCCTGGTCTTAAATGGATTTTAAAAGTGTTTTGTATAAAAGGAATTTGTACTCGAAGTTACTGAAATAGTAAGCAAACCCATTTAACGAGTCTCAACAAAAGATTAGCTAAATCAAGTTGCTCTTCAAGGTAATAGTACTTTAACAATAAATTACATGAATAAAATTCCTATCCTGATAACACAATGAAAGTTTTTTGGGGGGGTAATTAACTTCTTATTTTGGAGAAGAGGTTAGGTAGAGATTTTTAAAAGATGCCTGTGTTTCTTCCAAAACTGTCTGCTGATAGAAGTTAATGCCATTAATTTTGTCACTCCTAGTGCTTTGTGGATATTGCCAATGTCATTCCGACATATCTCTTCCCACAGGGACATTGTATGCATTATATTACTGCTTTGCTCTTTGCTGTTTACAAAATTCAAAAGTATGTAGTCTGCAAAAAAACAATGTGTGTATGACTTGTGGTTTAGTGATTACTCCACAATCACTGCACTATACAGATCGTACTATCCGCATCCAGCCCAGGAATCCTCAGGTTAAATTGATCACTGTACAGACACTGAGTAATCACATAATAAATACAAGGAGACACTATGGGGTTAAAGTGTCCATATTGTATGCACAGGTTAACAATGAATGACTCTGCTTCCTCTTTACTTAATAAATGCAATGAAAGCAGTAATCTCTTGACCGAGAGGAGACATTTGGTTAAACTTTAATCAAAGCCAAATGTGAAGTAGAAGTCAAAACGGATACTTTTTCCTGAACATATGTTTATACAGGCCATCTACTGTAGTTATTTTATACAGTGAACCAGGTGAATTGGCAGTGTATTTGTAACTTGAACTCTACAAATATACGG
This sequence comes from Rhinophrynus dorsalis, assembly GCA_037306005.1. NCBI lineage: Eukaryota > Metazoa > Chordata > Amphibia > Anura > Rhinophrynidae > Rhinophrynus > Rhinophrynus dorsalis. The sequence continues at coordinate 338,123,400 of CM074720.1, read as the reverse complement.
ACACATCACCTCCAAACTATATGTGAGAAGAGGAGAACAAATATTATTAACAAAGCAATTAATCATACACTGTACATGCTGTAATCATATGTGAACCTCTCTCTCCAAATTCCCAGACAATCAGATGAATATAAACATCTATCAGTAGTTTTTTTTCCTTTGTATATTTCCCTTTCCTCCCCCCGCATGTCTTTCTGCTAATACAGATATTTTGAATAATTTATAATAACATTTGTTCTTAATTAATAGACAAGTGCCACTACTATGGGTTTCTTCGCTGTGTGAATTTCTTCTCTTCCCAGGCCTACATATACAGTGAACTACTCTGTGTAGATCATACAATCTATGTTTTTGGTGCCTGCGGCACAGGGAGATAAAGTAAACACACAACAAACACGAGGAGAATGGCACAATAAGACCATATAAATAACAGTAATAAAGTGTTATACTGATACCGGTACTCACAAGAAAATTGTTGATAGTTCTCCCGGTAAAGGAACCATGCTTCTGCACAGCAGTGAATGGATTAAAAAGGCATTCTCAGTGACAATATAAAGAAGACCAGAAGATATAAAAGAAAACATTTATTCCAAGATATAAAAGCACCTCAACATGTTCTGTGGTCTCACTGACCACTTCTTCAAAACACAAAACAATTTGTCTCCCTAAACACACAAAGTTATAAATGTCGGTGTGGTCATTGCAGGCAAAGGACAAATCCAAAACCCCTACTATAACACCTTGTGAGTGAATACTGGGATATCACTTATGTGGGTCACATCAGACATGACTCCTTGGATGGTAAAATCTACCCCAGACACAGTATGCTAGACTTAATGTAATGTTTCACAAAAAAGGAGCTGCGATTAATAGTCATAGTATTTGGGCAGTGGAGAGCGTTATTTCAATTATTTCTGAGTTGTAGTTCAAGAGGAATTGAATAATAAAGTATTCCCCTCCCACCCCTTTTACTGATGTAACACTGCTCACCTCAGAGCTTAATGGGTCTCTGCAAGGGGCAATCTTCACTGAGTATAAGGAAAAACCTGCCAAGAGGGCAGTGCTTTCCTATGGTCACAGTAAGAATTGTCCCTTGCTGCGATCTGTCTGGTCAAGAGACCAGATTCCACATATGAGGGGAGGAGGCCTACACTAGGTAAAAGGGGCGGGAGGGGGATATTTTATCATTCAATTACAACTCTAACAGTATTGAAATAACACTCTCCGTGGCCCAATTACTGTCAAGATTAATCAGAGCTGCTTTTTTTTGTGTGAAGCATTACTATCCCTTTAAATAGTATTGGTGGTATCCAGGTGGGGTATGGGGATTGTAGGACTGAGTGGACAGAGCTAAAACACTTTAGAAAAAAATTGGGCTGATAGGTGACAGAGACTGACAGGCATGTTATCCCACCTGAGCAGAGACTACTGAGACTGAGAGTGACACTATACAGACACACATATGTCATACAAACAAGACAAGACAAACACATCAGCCTAATCCTGTTGTAATATTTGAGGATTCTGGTGGGACTGGGATTCAGACAATTTAGTAACAGGAATTCAGGAACTACAACTATATCGCCACCAAACAACATCATGCCATGGCTGGTGATTTCCATTACCACCATATCTTCCACACTGCTGGTTTGTCTCCATTGGTACCACACCACTATCATCATCATGAGCAGCAGTAGTACCACTTGATTCTTTGTCCTCTTTTGCTGTGGGGGTGGTGGTAGTGAGTGTGACATAGGTGTGGGTGGTTCATCTGGTATCACATTCTGGTGTTACAGCAACAACATGCTCAGAGTCAGGGAGCTACAACTCAGTACTGCTACTCCTGCACACAGTCAACTGGTGAAAAATAAATCTGCCACTTTCAGAAATTCTCTCTTGGGGTGGTGTCAAGTGCAATAATATGTGGTGTTGCTGATGGGCTCTGAGTCACAGGACATGTAGTGTTGGTGACAGAAGCACTATCTGCTGGTGGGCTCTGGTATCTGAGTCAAAGAAGGTGTGGTGGTGGCATTATGGCCTCGATTCAATGTGCACAACTCCAAAAAAAAAAAAAAGAAAACAGTCAAAGTCAGTTTTTAAGCATGGTAAGCCATTCAAATAGCCATCTTATAAACAGCTAACAGCAGTTAAATTAAAATGGAAGTTGAAAATCATTAATTGAAAACAGCTATACAGAGGAGCCATTGAAATCTCTGCGGTCAGTGCCAACGCATGATAAACTGAAACATTTATGGGCAGTTTTTCTGGTTGTACAGCACACAAGAGACAATAAACCTACAGTCAGACAAAATAAAGCAGGGAAACATCAGCTCACACAACACCTAGCACAAACAAACGAAAGGCAACAGTAACCCCTGCAAAGCCAAGCAACCACACGGAAAACAGACATGCCCTACAAAGAAATCCCGGACAAACAACAAAAGCCCTCCAGGGACAAGGGGTTGACAAAGCAACACAACACAATCCCAAACACCATACACTATACCCCAGAACAATAGGGGCTAACACACAACAACATAAATATACACACAACACCAAAATGCACACCTGTCAATCCCAAAGCAACCCACATCACCAGCCAATGGAGATCCAATGCGCACCTGACAACATCACCCATGAATCTGACAGGTTCACAGCAAATAGGACAACTCAGACAAATAAAACCAGTCACATCTCAAAACACTTACCAGGAAATCACACATCTTCCCACTGGTCACTCCCTATCTCATGACCGCACCTGGAAAACTCCCCATCACTGTCTTAAAGGGACATCTCACCGTCTTCAGATGTGAAGTGTTTACAGTGAAACCACTCAGCTACAGACAGAGAGATTACGACCAGGATTTTTGCATATCTAATCCTGTGAAGATATCAGAGATAAAGGTATGTGAGGGCAAAGGATCACCATCAAACACCAAGCACACCTGCTAAACATACATGCATGTTGAAAGTGATGATGCATTGGCTGACGAGCCAGACTAAAGCCCTTCTCCACCTGGAGGACCACAATCTAAATCAAATCAATATCTGGTGTGACCACCCTTTGCCTTCAAAACAGCATCAATTCTTCTAGGTACACTTGCGCAAAGTCAAGGATTTTGTAACCATATAGTCAGTTGTACGATTAAACAGTTGCTAATGATTATCAATTTAATATGTGGGTTGAAACACAATCATTAACTGAAACAGAAACAGCTGTGTAGGAGGAATAAAACTGGGTGAGGATCAACCAAACTCAGCTAACAAGTTGAGGTTGGGAAAGACAGTTTTAATGTCAATAGTCATACACCATGGCAAGACTGAGCACAGCAACAAGACAAAATATAGTTAAACTGCATCAGCAAGGTCTCTCCAGGCAGACAGGGGTTTCCAGATGTTCTGTTGAAGCTCTTTTGAAGAAGCACAAAGAAACGGACAATGTTGAGGGCCATAGAAGCAGTGGATGGCCAAAGAAACTTAGTGCAGAAGATGAAAGACACATCCTGCTTCCCTTCACAAATGGAAGATGTCCAGCAGTGCTATCAGCTCAGAATTGGCAGAAAACACTGGGATTCTGGGACACCCATCTACTGTTCAGAGAAGTCTGGTTTGAAGAGGTCTTTATGGAAGACTTGCGGCCAAAAAGCCATACCTCCAACGTGGAAACAAGATCAGGCAACTCAACTGTGCACAAAAGCAAAGGAACTTGGGTGCAGAAAAATGGCAGCAGGTGCTCTGGGTTGATCAGTCAACATTTGAAATATCTGGCTGTAGCAGAAGGCAGTTTGTTTGCCAAAGGGCTGGAGAGCAGTACAAGAATGAGTATCTGCAGGCAACAGTGAAACATGGTGGAGGTTCCTTGGAAATTTGGGACTGCATTTCTGCAAATGGAGTTGGGGATTTGGTCAGAATGATTAGTCTCCTCAATGCTGAGAAGTACAGGCAGATACTTATAAATCTTACAGTACCATGAGAGAGGCATCTGATTGGCCCCAAATTGATTCTGAAGAATGAAAACGACCCCAAACATATAGTCAAAGTCATTAAAAACTATCTTCAGTGTAAAGAAGAAAAAGGAGTGATTTTATGACCCCACAGAGCCCTGATCTCATCATTGAGACTGTCTGGGATTACAGGAAGAAAGAGAAGCAACTGAGGCTGTCTAAAACAACTTACCTGCCGAGTTCCTTAACAAACTGTGTACAAATGTACCTAGAAGATCTGATACTGTTTTGAAGGCAAAGGGTGGTCACGCCAAATATTGATATGATTTAGATTTTGTTTCTGTTCACACACTATGCATTTTCTTAATTGATGCATTCTTACTTAACAGCATTTTCTCACACCTGCCTAAGACTTTTACACTGCACTATATATTGTTTATTTATTTTGTATTGTTTGCAGGTTCCTTGGTTTGTAAATGAAAAAGAAAGCTTAGGGGGTTTAAGATTTTTATTTTATGTCTTAGAAATAGCATGGGTGAAAAGGCTTATTTTTTACACAGGAATTAGAGGAAAACCAGCAATTTTCTGTTTCTTGCAAAACTTTTGCAGGAACATTGCTAGTTCCCATGGGGATGGGGTTTAGATTGATAGTGCATTTCTATGGCCACCAGTGCAGCAGGCCACATTTGGGAATCAGAGGTAAGTACAGTTATATGGCTACCATGGCTGTGTCAATGCTGGGATGACCGGTGGGTGTGGTTCTAGTGGGACAAGGCTGGGGAGACAGTGTGTTGTCTTATGGGTAATGTGGGCCAAGGATGGAGGGACAATTTGTGGTTCAATGAATAGCATGAGGCAAAGCTGGGGACAGTGAGGGGTTCTATGGATAATGTGAGGCAAGGCTTGGGGGACAATGTTGGGATCTATGGGTCATGTGAGGCAAGGATGGGGAACAGTGTGTAGTTGTAGGGGTAAAGTTGAACAAAGCTGGGAGGCAGTCTAGGATTTTATTTTACTATGGGAAATTACCAGAGGGCAGTGTGTGGTTCTATGGTTAAAGTGACGCAAGGAGGCAGTGAGTCATTCTATGGATAAAGTGGGACAATTCGGGAGCGGAAGTGTGTAGTTCTGCGGTTATTGTGAGGCAAGGATGGGGGACAGTGTGTGGTTCTATGGTCAACATGTTTTTCAATAAATACAGTAATGTACAAAAGTTTTAGGCAGGTGTGAAAAAATACTGTCAAGTAAGAATGCATTAAAAAACAGACATGTTAATAGTTTATATTTATCAATTAACAAAACACATAGTGAGTGAACAGAAGAAAAATCTACATCAAATCAATATCTGGTGTGACCAAGCAGAGTACTGTACTTTCGTTCATCCCTACCTAAAACTCTAGCCATTTTTCTTCTGATATTTAAATTACTTGCCTGCGCTATATGTCTGTTGCTTATTTGAGGTCCTATTTTCTTGCACCAGAAACCACTGATGGGTCTAATTAGGGATGGGTGACAATTTTTGCCTCAAACCAAAATAGGTGAAAACGGCACTTCCCAGCTGGCAAAAAAAGTTCCTCAAAAAGTGCAGTTTTCATGTTTTTTCACCTAGCTCATTGCATTGAAATCAATGGGGATACTGAATTTCTCCCCACCTCTTGGAAGTTTTCTCTTCTTTTCTTACAGGCATATACAAGCATGCTGTTCTGTGTTTGTGAGAGGAAAAAGCAGCACATTTTTGAGCTATAGAAGATAAGCAAATAAAGGTGAATTGAAGCTTAGATTAGGAAGTCTTTTAGATAGGATATTTGTTCTCTGTATGAGTGGAGTCTGGGGGCAATCTGGTGAAGAAGAAGTGAGTAAGGAGTTTGACCCCAAATACCCCAAAATTTGGTGTGGCTGAGTGGCAAGACACAGACAGCTGGGGTCCAATTTTCTTGCTGATCTTGCTGTTATTATCTCTGTGTTGGACCTATCTGGTGGTGTGAGAAGGGAATAAAGAATGTTGATCCCAAATACCCCAATATTCTTTCTGACTGATTTGATTTGAAATACACAGGCAGCTGTGGTCCAAGTAATTTCCTTGCTGATCTTGCTGTTATTATCACTGTGTTCGACATGTCTGGTGGTGTGAGAAGGGAACAAAGGAGGTTGACCCCAATTACCCCAACATTTTATCTGACTGATTTGATTTGAAAGACACATGCAGAAGTGGTAACATTTCCTTGCTGATCTTGCTATTATTTTCTATGTGCTGGTGAAGTCTGGGGAAAGAAGTTGTTGATTTTGTTTTTTAGTTATAATTTTTTTTGGGACAGTGATAAGAGGGTGAACAACTGTAAAAATATGTATATATCTATACTATAAAGGAAAACGTGGTCATGTGACAAATTCTCTAGACGTGCCACACACACCCCAGGGCTGGTGCAAGGAGCAGATAAGCACATCTACAGAGTGACTATCATTTGGCAGGGAGGTAATGATGAATGAGGTGGATTGGCAGAAGATATAGTTGGTGATGGTGGGCTAGTTGTTTCGCTCATCATTTAGACTGTAAGCTCCTTGGGGCAGGGACCTCTCTCCTAATGTTTCTATGAATGTGGCACTTATTTTATCCTCTCTTATTTAAAGTAACTTACTTCTATTGTAAGGCACTGTGTACACTGTGTGGCACCATATAAATTAAGATATACATACATACATCAATGAACGTCTAGTCTCTCAGTGGGTTTCTCTATTCTTCCTCATCTTTGATCTCCGCCTTGCCTCTTGTTGCCTTACTGGAGAGTCAGGGGGTACAGCTACAGTGGTGCTCTATTTCTGTGGTGGGTGTTTGGCTTTAACATGTTTGACATAAATGTCATGGTGTCTCAGTTTCATGTGTGTTATCAGGGTGGTTGTGCCAAGGTGTGTTCTCGCCTTTCCCCTTCTCCCCAAGATGTTGTCAGGTAATTCTGAATCCAAAACATTAGCCACAAACCGGGGACCCTTGTTTATTGCTAAGGTGACTGTGGTTTGTATAGCCTAAGTTACTCTTCCCTCTAGACCCTCTATGTTAATGATGAGGCCTACAAATTTGGAAGAGTTACCCTGCAACACTGTTACCTCAGCCCCAGTGTCTACTAAGGCTAAAACCTAGGGGTTGTTGGTTTCATTTCCCCACCATACAGTCAAAGGAACATGTGACTGTTAATCCCCAGCTGTGATGGTTAACAAACTATATGCTGGGGATTGGCCGTTTCATAGGTTCATTATGTCTTTGTCCGCTATGGCACATAATTCAGCTGATGAGTACAAGGATTTTGTTTTCCTAGAATAGGGAACAGGAGGACAAGGATTAGTATCAGGATATTTGACCTCAGATTGTGTATATTTGAGATTCGGCTCAACAGTCCTAGCTTTAGCAATGGAAATGTCATCAATGTCAATTAACTTTTCATCTGATGTGGTATGTATTTGTACACTACACTTTAAAGGGATAGTAATGTTTCACAAAAACAGCAGCTCCAATTAATCTTCATAACATTTGAGCAATAGAGAGTGCTATTTCAATACTGTCAGAGTTGTGGTTCAAGAGTAATTGAAGGATAAAGTGTCCCCCTCCTTCCCCTTTTTCCTAGTGTAAGCCATCTCTTCTCAGATGTGGCATCTGGTTGCTAGACCAGCCAGATATTAGCAGGGGACAATATTCTTCCTATGAGAACAATGAAAGCCCTGCCCCCCTTGACAAGTTTTTCAGGTTTTTCCCTTATCTTAATTGAAGATCGTCCCCCTCTCAATCTACCTGGGCACCTCCCTTCTGCTCTGGCTGAGCAGTGTTACATCAGTAAAAGGGGCAGGAGGGGGATACTTTTCATTGAATTACTCTTGAACTACAACTTTGACAGAATAAAAATAACACTCTCCAAGGTCCAAATACTATGATGATTAATTAGAGCTGCTTTTATTATGAAACATTACTATCCCTTTATAGCTTTCCATTTCCTGAACAAGACATGATTTGGACTATGTTTGAGCGAATCTTCATTTATACCAGCTTTGACTAAGTCTGCAATCATCTCTGGCCTAGATAATAGCCTAGTGCATTGGGAAACATCCTGTTTTTTACTAAATTTGGGTTTACCTTTGCATGTCTTTATATTATCCTCCATTTCCACCTTAATGGTTGTGGAGATACCTCTTTTCTGGTTAAACCTATCCTCCTTCATATATTCCCCCATTCTGCCAACCTTTGGGCAATCACAAAAAATCTGCCCTTTTCAACGATACCATTCAACATTGACAGTAAGGATCCTCTTTTCTCACTAGGAACAGACCTTAAGAACTATGGACCACATGCTAGGGGTAAATTCCACTGCATCTAGTCTAGTCCACTGGTCTTTGTCTTAGTCTTTCATCCCCCATCAAAGCACTCAGTATTTGCTCAGGGAATTCATCTTCTCAGTTAAATATACTTTAAAGTTAGTATTGTAAACAATACACAAGCCTTTCTAATTAAAGCACTATAACAACAGAGCTAGGAATGGACAAACATTTTTACCTCAAACTGAAATCGATGAATAATGGCACTTTCCGCTTGGTGAATAATTTCCAAAAAAAAAATGGGTGGGGAAGTTTGGGGAAAGACATTGTTGATTTTGTTTTTCAATTATAATTGTACACAGTACACATAGATTCACTATAATGAATAGAAGGCACACTCAAAATGGTAAAGATAATAGTGAACTGGTCCCTAAAGGGTAAATGAGAACAATCAGTCCGTCTCAGCTGTGGGGTTTGGCACGCCCGAATGGTGTAGTGATAAACTGAGCAAATGTGCACAGCACAGAGTTCATGTAATGGAGGATAGTTGGTGTTCAGTGACCAGCATGAGCTTAGCAGAACAGTGACCCAAACATAGCCCCCGCGGGCATTCCCAAAGAGACCACTGAGACTGCAAGTGCAAGAGTATGTAGCCCCCACGGGCGTAACCGGAGAGTAGCCTGAGATGCAAAGCTGGCTTTTTAGCCCCCACGGGCATATAACCAGAGACCAAAGTGAGCACAACACGAGCCAATAGCCCCCATGGGCGCAGACCTTCGGATCCTGCAAGAGCTTGGAGCCTAACCTTGCTACCACTCAGAACCAATAGCCGCAATGGATACCTCCGGTAATTAACGTGATACCGAGAGCCTAGGGCGCCCAACCGGACCGACAGGACTTGACTACTTTGCAGTTGTGAATCGGAGTCGCCGTCCAAGTTAGCGGCCAACTCAGCAGAAGTAGACTTATAAGGTAGAGGCTCTATGAATTGAATGGAGGTTCGGCAAGAGAGAAGCGGCACTGCAAGGGTTAAAGGGTATGTTTAAATCTCCCAGGCTCGGTATGGTAACTAAGCTCTGCAAGCGTATGGAGGCTCGGTACAAGGAGCACAGCTTATGCAAGTCAGCAAGGAACTCTGCACTAGGAGATGGGTTACACAGGAGTGTAATGGTCACACTGTATCAGCACAGCACAGCAGGAGTCAGAATGTCGAGGTGGCGACAACAGGCAAATGCAGGTCGCTGGAACAGGCCGTGGTCGATCACGAAGCAGGAAGTCAGCCAGCCGGGTCGTAGCACGTAGGAGGTTCTCAGACAAGCCGGGTCATAGCACGTAGGAGGTTCTCAGACAAGCCGGGTCAAACACGATCAGGAACACTGGAGCGTAGTCAGGACAGGCCAAAGTCAGTACACAGGAATCCAGATACAGGAACACAGCAACAGCAAGACTGGCTCAGAAACACCACGAAAGGGCATCTGACAGATGTGAAAGTCAGGTATAAAAAGGTCACCAGGGGGCGGGCCAAACCAACTCAGCAAATCAAAGTATGCCACAGATGAGAGTGACAGGAGGATCACAGGCACTGTGATAGTACCCCCCTCTTAAAGACCCCCTCTCCCTGCCGGAGGCTGAGGTTTCTGAGGGTATTTAGAGTGGAAGTGGCGCACAAGTCTGGGTGCATGGAGGTCCTTCTGGTCAACCCAAGAGCGCTCCTCCGGGCCATAACCCTTCCAGTGGACCAAGTATTGCAACTTCCCTCTGAGTCGCCTAGAATCAACAATGCTCTGAACCTCGTATTCCTCTTGCCCCTGGACATCCACCGGCCCAGGAATTACCGGAGTGGTAGTGTAACGATTGCAAACCAGGGGTTTTAACAGAGACACATGGAACACATTGTGAATATGCATAGACGGTAGAAGTTCCAATGCATAGGAGACAGGATTAATTTTGCGAATGATTTTAAAAGGACCAATAAACCGAGGAGCCAGCTTATTAGAGGGGACCTGCAGATTGAGGTTTCTGGAGGAGAGCCATACCCTGTCCCCAACCTGGAAAGAGACCGCTGGCAGCCATCTACGATTGGCATATCGCTGATGACGCTGGGAAGACTGACTGAGGGTCCTTTGCACCTGTGCCCAAGTGGAACGGAGCTGCTCCATATGCTCATCCAAAGCCGGAATCTGTTGTGACTGGAACGAGTCCGGGAGCAAACATGGCTGGAACCCATAATTGATTAAGAACGGGGAGCTCCCGGACGATGAGTTAACTGCACAATTCCTGGCAAACTCCACCCATGACAACAGGTCGGCCCAATTGTCATGATGATCAGTAATAAAACATCGCAGGAACTGTTCCAGTCCCTGATTGGCACGCTCAGCGGCTCCGTTGGTCTGGGGATGGTAGGCGGAGGAGAAGGACAATTGAATGCCCATCATGCCACAGAATGCCCTCCAGAACCTGGACATGAATTGACTCCCACGGTCGGAGACCACAACTCTGGGTACCCTGTGCAAGCGAAACACTTCTCTAGCAAAGACCATTGCCAATTCCTGAGCAGATGGAAGCCCCTTGAGAGACACAAAATGAGCCATCTTGGAGAACCTATCAACCACCATAAGGATAAATGTATACCCCCTAGAGACTGGCAATTCTCCCAGAAAGTCGATAGATACATGAGACCAGGGCCGTTCTCCATTAGGCACAGGTTGAAGCAGGCCCACTGGGAGATGCCTGGAGGTCTTAGCACGGGCACAGGTGACACAAGCGGCAGTAAAAGCGGAGCAATCGGCTCTGAGCGTCAGCCACCAGAATAATTGCGAAAGAGACCATACCAGCTGATCCCTGCCGATGTGCCCAGCCGCCCTAGACGAGTGATAGGTTTCCAATAGACGGGTACGGAATGGCTCATCCACAAAGCATTTACCAACTGGAGTCTCAGGTGGAGCCCTAGACTGAGACCCCAAAATCTCCTCTCCCAGTGGCGAAGTTATACTACTGCGAATAGTAGCCATAATACGGTCGGGCTAAATAATAGGTACTGGTTCTTCCTCCCTCTCAGTGTCCGACGCGAACTGTCGGGACAAGGCGTCTGCCCTCACGTTCTTAGAACCCGGGAGGTAAGATACTATAAAGTTAAACCAGGACAAAAAGAGTGCCCACCTGGCCTGTCGAGAAGACAACCTCTTAGCCTCAGAGAGATATGTCAGATTCTTGTGATCGGTAAGGATCAGTACTGGTACCTTCCAACAGGTGACGCCACTCCTTCAGTGCCAGAATAATGGCCAATAACTCCCTGTCGCCAATCTCATAGTGGGTCTGTGCGCTGGACAACTTCTTAGAAAAAAACCTCAAGGTTTCAAGGTACCACCTCCCACAGGACGTTGGGAGAGTACTGCCCCAACCCCAACCTCAGAGGCGTCAACTTCCAAGGTAAATGGCAGGGAGGAATTGGGATGGGACAGCACTGGGGCAGACGCAAAGGCAGATTTTAAGGTCTCAAACGCATTTTCAGCAGCCTCGGACCACTGAGAGGGAGTAGCGCCCTTATGTGTCTAATCAGACAAAGGTTTCACAATTGTGGAAAAGTTACGTATGAATTTTCTGTAATACTTGGCAAACCCTAGAAAGAGCTGAATTGCTTTTAACCCTTTAGGGCGAGGCCATTGTAATACTGCTGCCAACTTATCCTGGTCCCTAGCGATTCCATCTTTGGAGATTACAAACCCCAAAAATGGTACTTGAGACACATGGAATTCGCATTTTTCTAATTTACAAAACAGCTTATTCTCACGAAGTCGCAGCAAGACTTCCGTGACATCTTTAATATGTTGGGAGAGGGTGGCGGAATGAATCAATATATCGTCCAGATATACCACCACGCAGGACTGAAGCATGTCACGCAAGATATCATTAATAAGCTCCTGGAATACCGCAGGTGCATTACATAAGCCAAAAGGCATTACCAGATATTCGTAGTGCCCAGTTCTGGTATTAAATGCCGTTTTCCACTCATCACCTTCTCTGATTCTAATTAGATTGTAGACGGCCCGCAAATCAAGTTTAGTGAAGATAGAAGAGCCCTTCAATCTGTCAAATAACTCGGTAATGAGTGGAATAGGGTATGAGTTCTTGGGCATCAGCTTATTAAGCCCCCGATAATCAATACATGGCCTTAGTTCGCCACTTTTCTTTTTTACAAAGAAGAATCCTGCGCCAGCCGGGGTGGTAGATTTGCGAATAATTCCCCTCCTAAAAGCGTCCTCAATGTATTCCTCCATTGCCCTGTTCTCCTCGCACGACAGTGGGTAAGTGCGTCCTCTCGGGGGAACCGCAACTGGAGGTAAATCAATAGCGCAATCATAGGGTCTATGTTCGGGCAATGCGCTAGCCTCCCCCTTGCTGAATACGTCACTGAATTCCCCATATTCAACTGGCACAGTGGGAGAGGTACACATAATCTTGACAGGAAAAGATAGACAGTTCTTTTTACAATATTCGGACCAGGAACTAACCTCACATTTTTGCCAATCAAATTGAGGATTGTGCAGAAGTAACCATGGAAACCCCAAAATGACTGCATGGTGAGGTGAACGAATAATTTGAAACAGTACCTCCTCCTTGTGGAGTGCCCCAACTGACATAGAAATAAGAATGGTTTCCATCGTAATAAATGCGGGTTCCAATGGTCTGCCATCAATGGCCTCTACTGCCAAAGGAGACTCCTTTTTGCATAGAGGAATATTATGTAATGCAGCAAAAGATTGGTCCATAAAGTACCCGGCTGCACCAGAGTCTACCAGTGCCAATGTTTCTACGCCCTTGTCAGCCCAAAAGAATGCCACCTGGATGGTGGGTTTAACAGTATTCGGATCTAGGGACTGTTGCACACCACCTAGGGCCTGTCCCCCAAGGTACCCTAGGTGCGTGCGTTTCCCAGCCTCACCGGACAATTGCGCAAAAGGTGCCCCTGTTCGCCACAATATAAACATAGGCCTTGCCTTTTACGAAAAGACCTCTCTTCTTTTGAGAGTCTAGTGAAACCCAGCTGCATTGGCTCTGCTGCCTCTCCTGGACGCTCAGAGAGGGTGGGTCAAAGGAACTGCCCTGCCCATGGTTTCTGGAACTTGCCCTTTTTGCCAACCGTCTCTCATGGATACGAGAGTCAATGAGCATTACATAATCAATGAATTAGTCCAGGTCACTAGGTACATCTCGAGCAGCTATTTCATCCTTAATTTGTTCAGAAAGCCCCTTAGCAAATGCTGCCAATAACGCCTCATCATTCCAGCCCACCTCCGCTGCCAGGGTCCGGAATTCTATCGCATAGTTGCCCAGTGTACGTTCGCCCTGCTGTATCTCCATTAGCCTTTTAGCAGCGGAGGCAGCTCTGCCAGGAACCTCAAACACACGGCGGAACTTTTTTACAAACTCATTAAAGTTCAGCGTGTAAGGTTTGGCACTCTCCCACAATGGGTTCGCCCAAGCCAATGCTTTGCCTGTTAGTAGCGATATCATGAATCCGACCTTGCTCCGGTCGTTAGGAAATGCCTGGGGCGTTAATTCCAAATAGATCTCCAACTGATTGATAAAGCCCCTGCATAAGGAAGGCTCGCCATCATATCTCAATGGTAACGGCGCCGTTGCCGTTAAGCCTCTGGCACAAGTAGGAGGAACTAGAGGCGGATTATCCGGTGTCAAGACTGGGGAGACCACCGGATTCGGACTAGGCTTGTCTAGGTGTACCGTACGTTCAAGTAGGGTCTGTAGAGCCAGTGCCAATTGATCTAAGCGCTGCTCATGGACATCCATTCTCCAGTGGATGTTTTGTGTGTTACTTTCACCCTTACTGTCTGAGGTCATGGCCCTTTTGAACTGTAACAGTTTGTTTTGACACTCAGGCCAGTAGGTAAAATAAAACAACGTTTATTGAATGAAAATAAGTAAAAATGATCGCCCTCTACAGGTGACAGCAGCAATTGCAAGTGAATACACAGTACACATAGATTCACTATAATGAATAGAAGGCACACTCAAAATGGTACAGATAATAGTGATCTCCCTAAAGGGTAAATGAGAACAATCAGTCCATCTCAGCTGTGGGGTTTGGCACGCCCGAATGGTGTAGTGATAAACTGAGCAAATGTGCACAGCACAGAGTTCATGCAATGGAGGATAGTTGGTGTTCAGTGACCAGCATGAGCTTAGCAGAACAGTGACCCAAACATAGCCCCCGCGGACATTCCCAAAGAGACCACTGAGACTGCAAGTGCAAGAGTATGTAGCCCCCACGGGCGTAACCGGAGACTAGCCTGAGATGCAAAGCTGGCGTTTTAGCCCCCACGGGCGTATAACCGGAGACCAAAGTGAGCACAACACGAGCCAATAGTGCCCATGGGCGCAGACCTTCGGATCCTGCAAGAGCTTGGAGCCTAACCTTGCTACCACTCAGAACCAATAGCCGCAATGGATACCTCTGGTAATGAACGTGATACCGAGAGCCTAGGGCGCCCAACCGGACCGACAGGACTACTCTGCAGTTGTGAATCAGAGTCGCCGTCCAAGTTAGCGGCCAACTCAGCAGAAGTAGACTTATAAGGTAGAGGCTCTATGAATTGAATGGAGGTTCGGCAAGAGAGAAACGGCACTGCAAGGTTTAAAGGGTACGTTTAAATCTCCCAGGCTCGGTATGGTAACTAAGCTCTGCAAGCGTATGGAGGCTCGGTACAAGGAGCACAGCTTATGCAAGTCAGCAAGGAACTCTGCACTAGGAGATGGGTTACACCGGAGTGTAATGGTCACACTGTATCAGCACAGCACAGCAGGAGTAGGAATGTCACGGTGGCGACAACAGGCAAACGCAGGTCGCTGGAACAGGCCGTGGTCGATCACGAAGCAGGAAGTCAGCCAGCCGGGTCGTAGCATGTAGGAGGTTCTCAGACAAGCCGGGTCGTAGCACGTAGGAGTTTCTCAGACAAGCCAGGTCGTAGCACGTAGGAGGTTCTCAGACAAGCCGGGTCAAACACGATCAGGAACACTGGAGCGTAGTCAGGACAGGCCAAAGTCGGTACACAGGAATCCAGATACAGGAACACAGCAACAGCAAGACTGGCTCAGAAACACCACGAAAGGGCATCTGACAGATGTGAAAGTCAGGTATAAAAAGGTCACCAGGGGGCGGGCCAAACCAACTCAGCAAATCAAAGTATGCCACAGATGAGAGTGACAGGAGGATCACAGGCACTGTGATAGAATGTTACCATAATGACAACAGAGACATGCACCAGCTGGTAAAGGACATAGCGTGCTTTGCACAAGATCCTCACATAGTGTCCATTAAAAGCAATGAGCAATACATTCTTGCCACTTTGTTGGACTCCCACTTTAAACACAAGATTTCAGAATTTCTGCCAAAGGGCCATCAGAAGTTTGTCACAACAAGTAGACATGGCGATCAGAAGCAACTCTCTGAGGAATCGGATTCTGTCAAGGAATATCGAGACATGCTTATTGATCGAAAAAATAACCCCATGGAATACTGGAAAACAAAGCAGTGTGTGTGTGGCCAACATTGAGACATACTGCAGTGCAAACTCTTAGTTGTCCTCCAGCAAGCATTGATTCTGAGAGGGTTTTTGAGTCACAGTCACCATATCAGTCATCAAGCAGCAATGTTGGGAGCCTAACATTCTTAAAAATGAACCAACATCTCATACCATCTGAGTATCAGGTAGAAGACACCACACATGACAGACAAAGCCAGGACAAATATATTAACAGCAACCCAGATAAGGAGGTGGAGGAGGGATGTGAAGAGGGTTGCCACCATCTACCCCACTTGGGACCACTGCTATGACCATCAAGTAATGTTTGTCTATGTTCTGAGAAGGAGGATAGCTTATGACAATGCAAAAATACATATACAAATCACACCATGCCAGTCCCCCATTACCACCACTACAATACACATCTGCCACATTGTAGGTTGTTCTTTATTACTTGACATCATCATGAATATGTGCCAGTATCACTTAAGCAGGAAGTTAGTGCAAAGGACAAATGCATTCTGCATGCTAAAACATTTTTCAAGGCATATGTTGCTGTAGGACTCACAACTTTGACTTTCAGCCACTTATTTTCTAAACTTCAGTCCTCAGAAGAAGTAATAATACAGTGGGAAATGTATTACCTAAAGGAAATATAGGTGAAAAATGTGTTAAAATAGGCAAACAATTTGTTAAAATAGGTGAAAAGGAGATATTCTTGCAAAGGCAGAAAGGCGAAAACTTTTGTGAAAAAAAGCAAACAATCGGCAAGTTTTTGCAAAAAGTAATGCAGGAAATTTTTCATACTTTTTTCACCCACCCCTAATATTGAAACACAAAAATAACTTTGGAGGCTTACTGTTTAAGTTGCACAGGAAAAATTCTTAATTAAAAATTAATAAAAAATACATTGTTTAACAAAATATTAATTTCTAGGAAATATGTCAATAATGGCTATTAATCATTAATATTAATAACTTCTGTGGATAATCTGCTGACTACACCAATTGTTGTGTTTTGTGGCTTTGAGTGCATTAATTGCTGCAAAGGGTTTCACAATAACTGTTGAGTGTGAAAAGAACTCTTAAAGAGGGTCATGACAGTGTGGCACCTTCTGTTAGCCACTCATTGTCACTGTGGCTACAGCGCTCAATGTCCACCAATTTCTTACTGTGTGTAGCTCCCAGGTGACAAACTGTAACGGTGCTTTCAGGGTGGTGGGTGTCTGATTGCAGGTGTACAGTGCCATTAACCCTTTGACTGGCATAAGGGTATGCAAACCATTGCTTTGTAATGCGTTCTGTACCCCTCTGCCACTCAAACAGTTAAGACTTCCCTCACAGTAAGATTTCTTTTCTTTTTTTTCCATTAACAATGGCTCCTATTGCTTTTGTACATCTGTACAAAATCGTTCAGCCTTTGACTGCCACAAGGGTACACAAGGCATTGCTTTGCAATGCCTTGTGTAACCCTCTGCCACTCAAAGGGTTGAATGTTTAACTTGTACTCCTCCACCCATGGGTAGTGAGTGCAGGGCTGGTACTGTGTGTGTGTGTGACTGTGTGAGACTCTCTGCAGAGGTAGTGGGTACAGCTCCTGTACTTTGTGAGTGTCTTTCTATATGTGACTGTTTCATAGATAAACTCACTGTGACTTCCCGCAGGGGTAGTGGGTGCAAGGTTCACTATCTCATTGTCTGTGAGCGCTGGAGCCAGATGGTGGATCTGGAAACTGCATATTTAACCCTTTGAATGCCAGAGGTATAAGCAACTTGCTGCAAAGCAATGTGTTGCATACCCCTCTGGCACTCACAGGATTATATTATTACATAGATAGATAGACGTGTTGTTTTATATGTAAAATTTGTGTTATATACAAATGTCTTTATATATCAGTGCATCCATGGGTTATAGTCACTATGCCATCTGTATCAGGTCGTTGGGGGGTATTAACCCCTTAAGGACCGGCCACGAATGCAGCTGGCCGCCACTTAAGGACCACGGACCATTTTTTTTTTTAACCACATCTACTTCCAGACTCCCCGAGTGGCATGCAGCCGCGCGGGAAACCTGGAATTTCATGATGATCCATAACGGAAATCTAACCATGATGTGCCAGGACCACCAATGGTCATTAAGGGGTTAAATCATCTCCTGACCTCCTTCCATGGACTGAACTATGGCTATATCACAATATACCTTCTCATTGGAGGTGATGTTTTGAGTAATGTCATTATTTTCATCCCCCAGAGGCTGATATCTTTAGGGATCTATCATGATAAGCTCCCATCTAGGGGCTATTTAACCACATACCTTTGAAGCTGTAGCTTTTTTTTAGCAGGTACTAGCAGTGTGGGATGGCGTTGCCTGTTTCTTTATTTGTTTTGTAAGCAAGACTTAACCCTTTAAGTGGCAGAGGTGTATGCAATGCACTGCAATACATTGAGTACCCCACTGCCACTCAAACGGTTAATATGAGGCTGACTGACACAGGGGTGTATATTTATAATGTATATTAATGTAAACACTGTACACACATGGGAGTATATATCATGTATATTAATCTACACACTGTACACAGAGAAGTCTATATTTAATGTGTATTCATGTACAAAATGTGTACATGAATATACATTGTACAAACACTCCTGTATACATAGTGTGTACATTAATATACATTATATATGCACTCCTGTGTCACTGAGCCTCACATTAACCCTTTGAGTGCCAAGGGCTACACAATGCATTGCAATGCATTCTGTACCCCTCTGCCACTGAAAGTCTTAAGCATTCTTTAAAAAACAAAAAAAAAGACATGCAATGACATCCCTCACTGCTAGTATATATATTAGGTGACAGACAGCTGACTGGGACCCTGACATGAGCTGTATGACTGAGGCATACTTGATAGATAGAGATGAGATTGAGAATTTTGTTGAGGGCTAAAGAAAAACATCACACTCCATCATTTCTGTTTTGTACTTTAGAGTAAAAACACATACAGTAGTAGGGTAATCTCCAGCAGAAGCACAAGGGGCATGTGGAGGGGGAAAGCTGGAGCAGTGCAGGGACGTGGCAGTAAGATGGTAGTTCAAAAACTGCAACCATTACTGCAGCATGTGCTGTAAATGATGATGATTCCTTTCCTCCCAGGGAGAATGCCAGTACTATAAAAAAGATGAACAATGAAAAGGACAATGAGTCTCATTCTAGTGTTGATGAGGGCAATGGCATAAAGGAGGAAGGTGTAGCAGCTGAACCAACAGCTGTATCTGACAGTGAGATAAATAAGCAACAAAACGCCTGTTCTCAAAGTAGAAGCAAAGTTTGTGATGCTTATAAAAGGTTAGAGCAATATAAGGGTAATGACGGGCAATGCTGAGGATAACCTAATGATGACCGATGATGATGTAAATCTAGTATATATCCCTCCAGCATCCTCCTCTTCTTCAGATACAGATGAAGATGAGAGTGAGAGAGATAATGACATGGCCATAACATTAGCTGAAAGGACACTCTGTCTGTCTATAAACTATATAAACTGTTTGAGAAACTCTCACCCTGGACAAGCAAAGATACCTAAAAATGAATAGTCATCATCAGCATCATCACCACTTCCATAGTCCTAGATCTATTCAGCCACCTAGATCTATTCAGTAACCAGCAGCAACAATAACAGGTTATTAACATCCACAACCTTAACTATGATGAGGGCCTCTGCTGATTGGTGGAAGTGCGGCACCTTTGATACCTAGTAGTAACAGTAGACTTGCATCAACATCTAGCCCTAGTTGTAGTAGCAGCCCCTCAGGGCTGAAGCAGAACCACAGGCCTGATGGGAAGACATACTATCAACAGTT
The DNA here is from genome assembly GCA_037306005.1 of Rhinophrynus dorsalis. Classification (NCBI taxonomy): domain Eukaryota; kingdom Metazoa; phylum Chordata; class Amphibia; order Anura; family Rhinophrynidae; genus Rhinophrynus; species Rhinophrynus dorsalis. The sequence continues at coordinate 338,103,757 of CM074720.1, read as the reverse complement.
CAGAGGCGGTACACCTAGCAACAGCAGAAGCACTCCAAAAAGGTCCTAGCTCTCTGGATGTGATTATATTAAAGGGAAAGTAATACTTCGTTTTAACTTTATTTTATTTTGTAGGCATTAAAAAACATGAAGAATGATATAAGTCTTATCTCTCAAACCTTTATGGTTTATGAGATATTCACAAGCAAAGTTTCCCCCTCTCGCCCCCTTTAACTAGTGTAAGCCATCTCTTCTCAGATGTGGAATGCAGTCCATAGACCAGACAGATAACAGAAGGGGGCACTCTTATTCCTATGATAACAATGAAATCCCTGCCCTCCTGGACAAGTTTTTCAGGTTTTTCCCTTATCTTAATTGAAGATTGTCCCTCTCTGCAGTCTACCTGGGCACCTCCCTTCTGCTCTGGTTGAACAGTGTGACATCAGTAAAAGGGGCGGGAGAGGGACACTTTGTCATTGAATTACTCTTGAACTATAACTCTGACAGTATTGAAATATCACTCTCCAAAGTCCAAATACTATGATGATTAATTAGCGCTGCTTTTATCTTGAAACATTACTATCCCTTTAATATGTAGTACCAGGTTCGTACCAGGAGCAGGATATTCAGACATAGCCAAATCATAACAGAAGATCCACAGAGCAAGGTAAAAAGTAAAAAGGCAAACAAGAGGGTCAAAGAATAAGTTGGATTAGAAACCAGAGAAAGCAAACAATCACAGGAGGCTGGAACCTGACTGGAGGATTCATACAGTGAGCGTTGGCTGAAAGATGGAATAAGTATTTAAACTCTGAGCAACCAATGAAAATGATGTAATGATCAGATGGTTAGGAAACTGAGGGAACAGTGAACACCTGACACCCAGTTTTTTTTTTGCTGGAGGGCTACAAAGTTAGAAGTTGAAGCAGAATTTTCTTCCCTCTCTTTCTCATACCTAATTGGCAGACTATGTTGATGTTATCTAAATCATGGAACATGTTAATAGTAATCTGTGTGAGGTTTCAAAAATTCCTCCAGCTAGACAAATTTCTACAAATGTTAGTATGATAGAGTTTTAAACTCACATTCTAACCGATGTTCCAGTATTTAATACAGTCTAAGAAGACATAAAAGCCGCATGTAAGAGCTATAATACATCACAGTGTCAACAACCAACAGAATCCTCATAAGAAAAAAACATTACTACTGTAGTCTCTAACCTTGAAATTTTCAGCTTTTTTTGCAGTCTAAAATCAGTTGTTCCACACTGGTAATAAAATAGTAGAGAATTTGATATATATTTTGTGAATGTATACAAGGTCATTGAACAAGAAATCAAAACATTTTAATATATTTCCTTTTGAAGTTCTTAAATTTTCTTTAGTAATGCTTTTGAATCACATTTATACACACATGGATCAGTAAAAAGTGAAGGTTGTTTGTTATATGAAAAAAGTATTTGTATGCTTTCTTAAAATTAAAACGAAAGTTAAAACATATTTATTAGTTAGTTTTATTTAAATCACGCAAAGTCTTTTAATATGTTGGCACATCATCCAATTAACCCATTTGTTCTAAAATCTGTAATAAACTGGAAGTAAGTTCTTTCGTGAAAAATAGTTTATTGTTTTGTAGCTCTATGTCCTTTTTTTAGATGTATGAATTTTTTTGGCTAAACCATCATAATGTTGCCTTATATAGACTGCCTTTGGAAAGATAAAACTTTGACTCATCAGGATCCTGGGTCCATTACCATTTGGTAGGCCACATGTATTAAGGAACTGTGATCATCTGTACCATAAAGGAAATTATTTGCCTTCAGATAAAATCATGAAATGCATTCAGATTAAATAAAGAATGATTAAATAAATACACAGACAAAAATAAATGAATAAAAACCATCATGTAGCCTCTATCGCTTCCTGAAAACTTTAGATTCAAGTTCAAGGAAAACTATTGCATCAAAATTCACCATAGAAGAATGTGCATCTGAAGATAATTACAAGATGTAATGTTATGGAAGAGCCAGGTGTAACAAATATTTGACATTTATTTATCAAAAATTGGGACACAAAAGTCTCAAGGAGACTCAAGCCTCGATTCATTTGGCCCAGTCGCCAAAACAAAACCCAACTGCATTTTTTCAAGCACTGTAAGCCAACCTGTGCTATGAAAAAATAATGGTTAAAAAATGTGGTAGCTCCTTTGAAACCTATTTAAACCAGTTATTTTGGTCCTTTAATGCATGTTTCAACCTGCCGATGAAGGAACTGAAGGGGAAAAAGAGCAAAAAAAAAAAACCAACAAAACAAAAAAAAAGTTTCCAGTGGATGTATTGATATGGTGCCCCAAGCCCCACATCAGTATATCCAAAGTATGAACAAAGTGTCAAATGTTAGTAGAATTAACCCTATTAGTGTCAGTGGGGTGTGTAATGAATTGCATACCCCACTGGCACTCACAGGGTTAATCTGACTACGTGAACAACATCAAATGAAAATAAACACCTCCCTGTAAAGCTGATATCCAGCAGGGTCTTCAGCACCCTGGTCAGCTACTGCCTGTCTTCTTCTGTCATATTCTGTCATCTCTTTCTTCTTTCTCTTCATCTTCTGTCTTCTTATCTTCTATTTTCTCTTGTTCTTCACTCCAAAGATGCAAAGTAGATAAAAAAGTAAAGAATATGCTCCAAACAAGTGTTAAAGCTATACAGTCATTAACCTTTGAGTGCCATAGGTGTATGCAAAGCATTGCAGAGCAATGCCGGTTATACCTCTCTGGCAATCAAAGGGTTATATATATATATGTATACAGGCAGTCCAAGTTGAAAAAAATTGTTTATAGTCCAAATTAAAAATATATTTTTATAATGCATTGTGCAATTTTTTTTTAAGTCAAATCAAAAATATATTTTGGTAGTTGAAATATAGAATGTCTTGAGTCAGTGCAAGGGTTAAAATACAAAGGCGGCTCCACCGCTGTCACCAGAGGTGGCAGCAGAAGTGCAGGCAACAAATCCCCCTCTCTTGTTATTTCTCGGGCCATTTCCAAGCTTTTCTGTGGAAAATTTTTAACAGAGGCTGGCTGTCACGGATACTAAGGAGGCTCAGAATCTGTACGGTATAGTTAATGGAGTTTATTGAAAACAACAAACAAAAGAATAGGCAAGCAGGGGGTACTAGTCAGCAAGCACTATTACCAGAAATAATAGGCTGGGTCCTAGACCACCCTGCTGGAGACTAGGTCAAAGCCACTGGTAGTCTCACATACAAGGACAAGTAATACAGCAGCAACTGGAATGGCAATCTTGATCCGACGAACAGGAAATCAGGATGCTCAGGAACTGATGAGAAGCCCCTAGTAGTGGTAGTAAGAGTGAGCCTCAGGTACGCACCTGCAGACAGTAAGAACCCTCAGAATCACACCTCCTGCCAGGTGGGAACTCCTAGGCTATAGGACACAGGTACTAAACCCTCTGACTCACACAGCAATCAGATGAAGCAAGGTGAAAACTGACTCACGCCTGCAGTCAGCTGTGCAAGTCTACCAGAGCTCCAGGCCCGCACTATATTGGGTGTCTGATCTTGGGTGTCTGATCAAGACAAAGAATGGTCAGACAGAGCCACAAGTCAGCACCAGACGGGGTAGTCAGACAAGCCGGGTCATACACAGTTCGGGTAGTCAGCCAGAGCCACAAGTCTGCACCAGCTTGGATGTCCACTATTAGGGGTTAGGCAAAAGAATAGTCAGGCAGAGCCACAGGTCAGCACTAGAATGAATGGAAGACTAGCCATGTCATACACAGAGCCCAAGGTAACTGCTATGAACAACAACGCAAGGGTAACTGAGCCAGGCCTCAGTCTGCCCTTTAAACCCCTCCACAGGAAGTAGGAGGAGCAGCTCAGAGGGAGGAAGGAGGAAGTTGGTAGGAGGAGACTACAGGAAGCAAACAGATAAAACAGAGGCCTGCAGCATGCTTGAAGCCTTGTGCCTGCAGATGATGCTGAAGTTAAGGTAAGCTGTAACACTGGCTTTTATATGGCTAGTCTCTGTTCAAAATGGTTCCCAGTCTTCCATTGTCTGGGATGTGTGCTTATGTACCTCCCAGCCAATCAGTTTCTAGTGGGTTCCGTCACTCCCCCTGCTAGAAGTGTTGACATTTTTGTCCTACCGGCTGTTTTACCATTCACAATTGAATCAATGTAACCGTGGCCAGGCTGGGGACCTCCCCTAACCCGGGTAACAGACTGGGGAGTGAAGGCAAGACACCTCCAACAAGAGATAGGAGTGCAAGAAGCTGGGGAGCGACATCAGGGGTCTAAGCTGGGGTATGGTGGTCACCTACAGGGAGCTGTGCAGCGGACAAGCCGAATAGAGGTGCCAGCCGTGAAGCTAAATTGGTCCCCTTCATTTGAGCTGAACGGTCCTTAGGACAACCTTCAATAGGGTAACTATACAGCCCCTATCCCCAGGGAGAATACTAGGCTCCAACAGGATCAGAAATAGAACACTTACTGAAACCAGAAGGACTAGAAGCAAGTGGTGATGGGAGGTCCAGAACCAGATCCGGGGAGGATCAGAGATGGTGTCTTGATCTGGCACAACAGGTTCAGGAGGTAAGGTGGTAGTTCCGAAACAGAGGACATGTAAAATCAATAGAGAGGCTCTGAGGCAAGAAGCAACAAGAGCAGAGTGGTCAGGTCAAACCGGGTCAAACACAGGAGGGCAAGCAGTACAAGAACAGTCAGGGTCAGGCTGGGTCAAACACTGAAGATCACAGAGCGCAGTACAGAATTGGCAGGCAGGAGGCAGGAACCGGGATGAGCAGGGTCAAATACGGGATAACAGGATCACAGACAAGAAACAAAACTCTCTGGAGATGCTATACTAACGCATATCAGATAGGCATACCTGACATTTAAATAGCCGGCCCGGCAAGGAGAAGACGCAAAACCACGTGAGACTGGTGGTGTCACGTGATGCCGCAACCCGGAAGTGGCCAGTAAGACCGAGCACGAAAGAAGACTGCAAAAAGGTTGCAGCGGACTGAGGAACTGCTGAACACAGCGGTGTTATGACAACCAAGGCCTCAATGTCCATACCCTTGCACGTTTCTCTAATGGTCATTGACTAAGTTATTAGCATGCTTATCATGCTTATCTAAATGAACAAATAAATCTCTGCTAAAAGGCACCCTGCATGCCTATACAACTGTAACACTGGCAGTGTGACTCTGAAGATTATTAAAATAAATAACTTGTATTTTGAATATTTTTACTAAAACCAACACAGGAGACTTTCCCTTGTGGTGGCTAAAAGGCACCCTGTCTGCCTATACAACTGTGACACTGGCAGTGTGACTCTGAAAATTATTCAAACAAATAACTTGTAGTTTCTATATTTTGAATAAAACCAACACAGGTGACTCTCTTTTGCGGTGGTGAAAAGGCACCCTGCCTGCCTATACAACTGTCAGACTGGCTGATGTGATTCTCTGAAAATTATTTGAAGAAAACCCTAATATTTTTTATATTTTGCACAGGAACAAAGATGACTCTCCCTTGCAGTGGCAATAACTGGCACTAATGCTGGCTGCCTGCCTATGCCTAGCCTAATGCTACCTGCCTGCCTACACAACAACTGGACACTCTCTAATCTTCTTCTCTGTCGGAGCTCCAACAACAAAATGAGGAAATGCAAGCTGTCTGCCTGGGTGAAAGTCATTATTCCAACCCCCATCATGAAACAATGACGCTTATTGGAATACAGACAAAGAGGGAAAGTAGTGCATGAAACAGAGAATGAAATTGGACTACAGACATGGAGGCAAAAATATGGAGGGAAAGTAATCGAGCATGCGCAGGTAATACAAAAAAGATCCAACGCCAAACAGTCCTGTTCTGAAAGTAGTCTAAACTTTCGGAAATTTGTCGCATGTCAAAAGTTTTGAGGACTTTCGGACCAGGGCTGCTTGGAGTTGGATCTTTTTTGTCGAACGATCCTTACGTGTTGGATGGTCCGAATGTCTCCAAATGACCCCATTTTCGACTAATTAGGAATTTCTCTGAATCAGTTCGCACAAGTCTACCAAATGGTTGGCCTGTCCAGCTAAGACAAATTATAAGAAAATCAGGTTTCTTCAAAAATAGAAGAAATATGTATATGATTATGACATTTTTCAAAATTTAAATAGGAAAATATATAGTTACCAGTCCAAATGTTTCTTAAGACCTCCTTTATCAGCCAGCCCAGAATATTTTTCAGTAAAACAGAGCAGGAATTGAAGAGCCAAGAACCAAGAGGAAAAAAAACAGCCAAGACTCAAGAGGAAAGACCCCTTTTCTCTCCAAACTTTCATATGTATAATATGAAATTCCTTTTATCAAAATCTGCTCTGATTTTAGCCATCTCATTATGCAGTGACATCAGAATAAATTATAGAAAAATTCCAAAGCACTAGTAATAACACCATGTAATCTATAGATGGCGTCATTCACACCTAAAATGATACCTGGTCTGGGTTCTGACAAAAATTTGGAATGTGAACCTTGACATTACATCACATAAATATGTCACCCTACTAGACTTTCCCATAGGGGAATATGTCTCTCTTTTAGACTTTTGAGATTTTCTCATAAGATACTAATACTGCTTGAGACTGTGCTTGTCTGCAATTCTATATCAAACACCATTAAAGTCTCACAAATATTTCCCCCCTCCATTGAGGAAGAGAGGCTCATTGACGATCACAGTGCCCATGCTATGCTGGCGACATTCTGTCAGTTTCCACTACTGCTTACACCCATTGGTTGAAGTGACTTGTCCCTGCCCAGTATTTGTCCTTAAATACTGGGTCTTGTCACTTATCCGGTGGCCTTTCGTTGTGTTTCCGTTACCAACGCTTGTTCCTGTTTTCATAGTAGATAAGGCTGAAAACAGACATGCGTCCATCAAGTCCAGCCCATGCCAATAACACTCCTGTTGATCCAGAGGAAGGCAACAAAAAAGCCCTCTGGAGCAATTTCCAGTGTAGGTGTGTGTGTGTGTGTGTGTGTGTCAAATAGTTCCCCGGCTCAATATCCTATTTGCTTTGAAGCCATCTGTCATAACTGTCAATATTGTTCTGTGCTAGATAGGCATCCATTGCTTTTTTGAATGCAGTTACATTATCTGCAAGCACAACATCCCGAGGCAAAGAATTCCATAGCCTTACCGCCCTTACTGTAAGGAATCCCTGCCTGTGTTTTAGTCGAAAGCGCCTTTCCTCAAGTCTTAATGGATGACCTCTTGTTCTTAGCTCAGCTCTTTGCATAAATAATTCATTGGATAGTTCTTTGTATTGACCTTGAATGTATTTGTAAATGGTAATCATATCACCCCTTAGACGTCTCTTTTCTAATGTAAACAAACCCAGTTTGGCTAGTCTCTCTTTGTAACTCAGATCCTCCAATCCCTTTATCAGTTTTGTTGCACGTCTCTGCACCTTTTCCAGTTCAGCAATGTCTTTTTTTAGAACAGGCGCCCAAAATTGTACTCCATATTCTAGATGAGGCCTAACCAAGGATTTATACAGAGGTAGGATAATATTAGCATCCCTTGCTTCTACACCTCTTTTTATGCAGGCTAGTACTCTATTTGCTCTTGCAGCAGCTGAGTGACTCTGCACACTGCTGTGAAGACTATTGTCTATCAGTACACCTAAATCTTTCTCTAATGAGGATTTCCCAAGTTGTTTCCCATTTAGAGTATATGCAGCAAGTTTGTTTCTACAACCCAAATGCATAACCTTACATTTATCTACATTAAATGACATCTGCCACTTTTCTGCCCATTCACTTAGTTTATCTAAATCCTTCTGTAGGGAAAAAACATTGAGCTCTGTATGTATTTCCTTACATAGCTTAGTGTCATCAGCAAAGATTGAGATGCTACTTTCAATTCCCACTTCTAGATCATTAATAAACAAATTAAAAAGCATTGGGCCCAGGACTGAACCCTGCGGCACCCCACTTATAACCCTAGACCAATTTGAAAAAGTTCCATTTACAACAACTCTCTGCCATCTATCATTTAACCAGTTCTCAATCCATGTACAGATAACACCACCCAAACCGAAGCCTTTTAATTTATGCAGTAACCTGTTGTGAGGCACTGTGTCAAAGGCTTTTGCAAAATCCAAGTATACTACATCAACAGCAATTCCCCTGTCCAAATTACTATTCACTCTTTCATAAAATGCAAGTAAATTAGTCTGACATGATCTGTTCTTCATGAAACCATGCTGATTCCTACTAATGATATTGTTTGTCTTCACATAGTTCTGAATACTGTCAGTTAATAACCCTTCTAGTATCTTACCCACTATGGAAGTCAAGCTCACAGGTCTATAATTTCCTGGTTTGGATCTTGCTCCCTTTTTAAACAATGGAACTACATCAGCTTTCCTCCAATCACAGGGCACTATGTCTGATGAAAGCGAATCAATAAATATTAAGTATAATGGTTTTGCTATTACTGAACTAAGTTCCTTAAGTACCCTTGGGTGTATACCGTCCGGTCCAGGCGCTTTATTCACTATAACCCATTCCAGTCTCTTTTGGACCTTGTCCTCAGTAAGCCATGTAGATGTTGGAGGAAATTCCATGGTTTTGTCTGTTTGCCCACAGCTTGTCATTTCTGCTTCCTTTGTATATACTGAAGCAAAGAACGTATTTAGGGTGTCAGCCATAGCTTTATCCTCACTAATCAATTCACCTGTTTCAGTCTTAAGAGGACCAATATCAACCTTAACTTTTTTGTTGTTAATATACTTGTAGAATTGTTTAGGGTTTTTCTTGCTCTCATTTGCAATGTTTCGCTCATTTTCTATTTTAGCTAGCTTAATTGCTTGTTTGCAGATTTTATTACATTCTTTATATTTTTTAAATGATGCATCTGACCCATTTGACTTAAACACCTTAAAAGCCTGCTTTTTATTTCTCATTTCCCTGCTAACCACATTATTATTCCACTTTGGTTTTGCTTTACTTCTCTTGTGCTTATTCCCCAATGGTATATATTGACGTGTATATTTGCCCAAAAGCATTTTAAATACATTCCATGACTCTTGTGCATTTTTATCTTTGAAAATTGCATCCCACTGGATATCCTTTAAAGCTTCTTTTAACTTTGTAAAATTAGCCTTTTTGAAATTGAATGTTTTGGTTAAACTCTTGCTATTGGGTTTCTCATAACAAACTTCAAAGGATACAATATTGTGGTCACTGCTGCCCAAATGTTCCCTTACCTGCACATTGTTTACAATGTCAGAATCGTTTGAGAGCACTAGGTCAAGCAAGGCCTCTTTTCTAGTTGGCTCCTCTACTAGTTGGGACATAAAATTATCATTTATCATACTTAGAAAAATATTTCCCTTTGTTGTGCCTGAAGTCATATTGCTCCAGTCAATTTCAGGGTAGTTGAAATCTCCCATTATAATTACCTTTGCTGACCTAGCAGCCTTTTCCATTTGCAGTAAAAGTTGGGCTTCCTCCAACTCCCCAACATTAGGTGGCTTGTAGCAAACCCCCACCAATATCTTTTTATTATGTGTGCCCCCAGTGTGTATTTCAACCCACAAGGCCTCTACCTTTTCATTGGACCCTTCATTTATATCTTCCCTTAAACTAGGTTTTAAGGCCTGCTTTACATATAGGCATACCCCTCCTCCCCTTTTATTAACCCTGTCCCTCCTAAAAAGTGAATAACCCTCTAGATTGACTGCCAAGTCATACGTATTATCTAACCAGGTTTCAGACACTCCAATCAGATCATACTGCTCATGTACTGCAATCATTTCTAGCTCCCCCATCTTACCAGCCAGACTGCGAGCATTTGCATGCATACATTTTATCTTTTTGCCATTCTTAAAGATTTCTTTCTTTTTCAGATGTATTTGTCTTTTATCAGGCTGTAACAATGGCAACTCCCTATTAGATGAACTAGCCCATTCCCCCTCTCCATCCCCATGACCCTTCTCTAATCCCATTCCCTCAATTATACTATCTTCCCCAGCCTGTGTTGCAGCTCCCTCCCCCCCCCTTTCTAGTTTAAAGTCTCCTCCAGCCTTCTAACCATCCTATCACCCAGCACCGTGGCCCCCCTTCCACTAAGGTGCAATCCATCACTACTATAAAGATTGCGCCCAAGGGAAAAGACTGACCAGTGCTCTAGGAACCCAAACCCCTCCTGCTTACACCAAGTCTTTATCCACGCATTTAACTCCCTAATCTCCCGTTGCCTTTCTAATGTAGCGCGTGGCACAGGTAGAATTTCAGAAAATACTACCTTAGAGGTCCTCTGCTTAAGCTTATATCCTAGGTCCCTGAAATCCTTCTTAACGGACCTCCATTTTCCACTGACTTTGTCATTAGTACCAACATGTACCATGACAGCCGGGTCATGCCCAGCCCCTCCCAACAATCTATCAACCCGATCAGCCACATGTCGAACCCGAGCTCCCGGGAGACAGCAAACTGTACGACTGTGGCGATCTTGGCGACAGATTACCCTGTCTGTCTTCCTAATAATAGAATCCCCTACCACCACCATCTGTCTAGGTCTGCCTGAGTCCTGGATCCCATCCGTGCTAGAGGGGCTGTTCACTCGGCTGTTAGAGAGAACAGTCCTCTCCAGCAAAGACATTCCTGTGTCAGCATCCCCAACATCATTACTTAATGTAGCAAATCTGTTAGGATTAGTGAACACAGGAGTGTCCTCCCTATTTCTCTGTCCACCCCCCTTGCTATGTCTAACTGTAACCCATCTGGCTACCTGCTCTTTCTTTGTGCAGTCTCCACCCCCAGAACTACCTACCACCGCTTCCTGCTGCTCAGTCAGCAGAACCCTCTCAAGATTGTCCGTCTTTCTCAATGTTGCAACCTGCCCCTCCAGATCTCTAATACGAGCTTCCAGAGAGACCACTTGCTTCCAGGTGTGCAAACATATGGCAGTTTGTGCACTGAGTTAAATGGACAATCATGCTACCACTCATATGTGCCAGTTACCACAAGATAAAAAGGCAGGCAGGCAAAAATAGCTGCACAATAAGTTTGATAAATGTGTTCCCTGTGTAATCCCCTGTCTTTGAATTCCCCCTGTTTTAAATTTCCACACTTACCACCCTTCTGCACTTGAATTCCCCCTGTTTTAAATTCCCACACTTACCACCCTTCTGCACTTGAATTCCCCCTGTTTTAAATTCCCACACTTACCACCCTTCTGCACTTACACACTGAGGCAAGATTCACACGTTCAAGTATTCACTATGTATCTGCTATTTAAGCTAGGAATCCACCAATTACAAACACAGCAATTAGTCACTCCCACCACACCAGACTTCAATTATTTGTCACAGCAAAGAGGGAAAACAAAACTCAGAGAGATTTGTTTTTAACCTCTTCCTTACCACACCACACAATATTCTTATGCTATTATTCCAGCAAGTATCCAATCTCAGTCTTTCAGGGCACAGGGCACTGCTGAACTTACAGAGCTCTCTCACTCCTTGCTATATAAGCCAGGAATCCACCAATTACAAACACAGCAATTAGTCACTCCCACCACACCAGACTTCAATTATTTATCACAGCAAAGAGGGAAAACAAAACTCAGAGAGATTTGTTTTTAACCTCTTCCTTACCACACCACACAATATTCTTATGCTATTATTCCAGCAAGTATCCAATCTCAGTCTTTCAGGGCACAGGGCACTGCTGGGTCGTGTGATCTCTGTGTACCGACCCGGACTGCCAGACTACTCTGCATCTTGTTCCTGCCTGTGTACAGACCCGGACTGCCTGAGTACTCTGCATCTCATTCCTGTTCCGTGTACTGACTCGGATTGGCTGACGTTCCTGCTCTGTGTACCGACTCGGATTGGCTCACGTTCCTGCTCTATGTACTGAACTGGCCCGGCTGACGTTCCTGCTTTGTGTACCGACTCAGATTGGCTGACGTTCCTGCTCTGTGTACTGACCCGACCCGGTTGGGCTCTTTTGGTTGCGTATCCCTCCTGCTGATGCCTTATCTGGTCTCTGGTTGGGGTTGTTCCAGGATCCTCTCTTTCTCTGGACAGTCACTCTCGGCAGTCTAGTCTCCGTTGTTGTCGGTGTCACCTAGGAGACTTTGCTGGTGTGTTCCTTCCATCCATGCACCACTATCCGCTGGACCGTTTCCTGCCATTCACGCTGAGGTTGGGTTCTCTGGGCACCTCAGGCAGTCCACCTGATTGTGCAGTTGACTTTGATCTGAGTGTTGTTAACCATTCGGGGTGGGTGCCAGACACCAGCTATCCTTCTGTGCAGTCCCCGGTTGGGTGCCTTTCCAGGCTCATTGCCAGTCTCCGTTACTGCTACGGCAGTCCACAAGTTGCTCTGGTCTCCGTTACTGCTACAGCAGTCCATAAGTTCCTCTGGTCTCCGTTGTCTGCTTGGGCGTTACTCGATATTGTGCACTCTCTTCAGATTGAGAGTCTTAAAGGGCCTCGCGCTATTAGGGCCTGTCAGTCCTCCTGGCCTAATAGTAACCCATTCAGTGCTGCCTAACTTGAGTATCACACGAAAGTTACCTGACATGTGTCAGTATATTGTAAATTTGATTATACTGGACCCATGTGGGTATACCTCATTGTCCTGTGTCTGTACTATATTGCTTATATATTACTGGACCTGTGAGGGTTATTGTTATTGCAACTGTTCAATAAAACTGTGTTTATCCTAACCTACTGTGTCTGAGTGTCAAACAAATCGTTACAGTACGAAAGGGCCATGACCTCAGACGGTACAGGTAAAGGTAACGCGCAAAGCATCCATTGGAAGATGGATTTACACGAGCAGCGTTTGGACCAGTTGGCATTGGCCGTACAAACTATTCTAGAGCTCACTGCTCACTTTGATAAACTGGTTCAAGCCTCAGTGGTCTCCCTCGTTTCGACACCAGGAGCTCAATCTCTGACGCAAGTGGCCTCATGTAAAGGGTTAACCGCCACAGCTCCGTTACCGCTAACATACGATGGTGAACCCACCCTGTGCAGAGGGTTTATTGACCAATTGGAGATTTTTCTGGAATTAACTCCCCAAGCCTTTCTTAATGACCATAGTAAGGTGGGCTTTATGATATCGTTACTGACGGGCAGAGCCCTGGCATGGGCTAGCCCCTTGTGGGAATCTGCCAAACCTTGCACTAAGAATTTCAAAGAATTTTTGCGTGCCTTCCGCAGAGTGTTTGAAGTCCCAGGTAGAGCCGCCTCTTCTACCAAACGATTAATGGAGCTACAACAAGGATCTCGTACAGTGGGAGATTACGCTATTGAATTTTGTACATTGGCAGCAATGTAGATGAGTTTATTGATTTCCCTATACTGATTGATTTCCGCATCCGTGAAAGACTTGAGGCTAAATATCGTAGGCAGCGGGCCAGAGGTTTCAGACAAACTAGTCAAAATTTCCCACCCATGCCTCCCTTGCCTCCCATGCCTCCTGAGCATACCCAGGAGATTAGTGAACCAATGCAGCTAGGGTTCACCAGATTAACCAAGGAGGAATGGGCGCATCGCCATAGGCAGGGCCTATGTCTGTATTGTGGCCAACCCAGACACCTGCTGCGTACCTGTCCTGTACGGCTGGGAAACAAACGCACCTAGGTTACCTTGGGTCGCCGGCCCTAGGTGGTGTTCAGCAGTCCCTAGATCCAATTAAGCAGAAACCCATGATCCAGGTGGTATTTTCGTGGGCAGAACACTCGGTAGAGGTTCTGGCCCTGGTTGATTCTGGCGCAGCCTGATACTTTATGGACAATTCCTTTGCTGCTCTACACCAGATTCCGTTGGTTGAGAAGGAATCTCCCTTAGCTATAGAGGCCATTGATGGCAGACCATTGGAACCAGCTGTAACGGTTTGTTTGACACACAGACACAGTGGTTTAGGATAAAACACAGTTTTATTGAAAAAACAGTAATACAATAACCCTCACAGGTCCTGTAGTATTTTATCAGAATAATACGGACACAAGACAGGTTACATATACATATGCCTACACAGGTCCAGTATAACCATAGAGTCCATAAAAAAATATACTGACACAGGTCAGGCAGAATACGAAGGATTCCCAGGGTATCTGTACTGTATGGGTTAATGGCCTTCAGGGAGTGTAAAAGGTCCCATGTGAAGAGAGGTCTGTGAAGGAGCTCACTTAGGATAGAGACCTTAAGGATATGTAACGTCCAGTAATAGGTTACAAGACAAACGTGAACTGCCAGAGCAGTATCAGAGACTGAGCAACATAGAACACTACCGTAGCAGTAACGGAGACCAGGCAACTTGTATTCTGCCATAGCAGTAAATGGAGATAGCCCATTAGCACTATGCCAGAGCAGTAACAGAGAGTAGGCCATTTGCACACTGCCATAGCAGTAAACGGAGACTAGACCACTTGCACTCTTCAGGAGCAGTAACGGAGACTAGGCCACTTGCATACTGCCATAGCAGTAACAGAGACAAGGCCACTTGCACACTGCTGTAGCAGTAGACAGAGACTAGGCCACTTGCACTCTGCAGGAGCAGTAACGGAGACTAGGCCACTTGCACACTGCTGTAGCAGTAATGGAGACTAGGCCACTTGCACTCTGCCACAGCAGTAACGGAGACTAGGCCACTTGCACTCTTCAGGAGCAGTAACGGAGACAGGCCACTTGTACATTGCTGGAGCAGTAACGGAGACTAGGCCACTTGCACACTGCCGTAGCAGTAATGGAGACTAGGCCACTTGCACTCTGCCACAGCAGTAACGGAAACTAGGCCACTTGCACACTGCAGGAGCAGTAATGGAGACAGGCCACTTGTACACTGCCGAAGCAGTAACGGAGACTAGGCCACTTGCACACTGCCGTAGCAGTAATGGAGACTAGGCTACTTGCACACTGCTGGAGCAGTAATGGAGACTAGGCCACTTGCACACTGCCGGAGCAGTAACGGAGAATACACAACTGAGCACTGCCGTGACAGGAATGGACTGAGCTACTCTCCCGGAAGTCGCAACCAACCGGGAGCATCACGAATGCTTAACCAATAGGAATGTTGCCAAGGCAACACAGAGGCAGCCAGAGCAGGAACGTCAGCCAAACCGGGTCAATTCACGGAGCAGGAACGTCAGCCAAGCCAGGCCGGTACACGGAGCAGGAATATCAGCCAAGCCGGGTCGATTCACTGAGCAGGAACGTCAGCCAAGCCGGGTCAGTACACGGAGCAGGAACGTCAGCCAAGCCGGGTCGATGCACAGGAGCAGAAGAAGAATGGTCAGATGGTCTGGGTCGGTTCACAGGCAGGAGACGAGATGCAGAGTAGTCAGGCAGGTCGGGTCGAAACACTGGGAATACTGAGAGCAGGAACAAGCACTGGTACAGGAACACCCCGAAAGGGCCCTGGAGAGGTGCCAGAACCCAGCATATAAAGGCCATACTGGGTGGGACAAGCACAGTACAGCCAATAGGAGTGAAGCAGACTGTAGACTGACAGAATGTCGCAAGAGGAGCACGGGCACCATGATACCAGCTCAGATCACCATGGAAACGATACCGCTGTCCATGAGTATTGGGGCTCTCCACACTGAGAAACAGCTGTTTCCAGATTATCCAGTCTCCTCACCATGCGGTCATTCTGGGGTTCCCATGGTTACATTTACACAATCCCCAGTTTGACTGGCAGACTTGCGAGATAATGCCCTGGTCTGAGTATTGTATGTGGCTTTGCGTTTCTCATCCGACTAAAATCATGTGTACCTCTCCCTCCATGCCGGCTGAGTATCATCAATTCAGCAACGTTTTCAGTAAGGGAGAGGCTAGCGCTTTGCCTCAGCACAGGGCTTATGATTGCACTATTGATCTGCCTCCTGGTGCTGTCCCTCCCCGAGGTTGCATGTACCCGCTGTTGTGCGAGGAGAATTGGGCCATGGAGGAATATATCTCAGATGCTCTCAAGCGAGGTATTATCAGAAAGTCAACCTCGCCCGTGGGGGCTGGTTTCTTTTTTGGAAAAAAAGAAGAATGGTTAAGACCCTGTATCGATTACCGTGGTTTGAATAAGCTTATGTCCAAGAACTCCTATTCGATACCACTCATCATTAAACTGTTTGACAGGTTGAAAGGTTCCTCTATTTTCACCAAGCTAGACCTACGGGATGCATATAACCTGATCAGAATAAGAGCCGGGGATGAGTGGAAAACGGCGTTCAATACCAGATCTGGGCACTACAAATACTTAGTGATGCCTGCACCTGCAGTGTTCCAAGAACTTATTAATGACATTCTCCGTGATATGCTACAGTCTTGCGTAGTAGTTTATCTGGATATATACTACTCATCTAGTTTGTCTCAACACATCAGGGATGTGTCTGAAGTTCTGCTCAGATTACTCAAAAATAAACTATTCTGTAAAATCAAGAAATGCGAGTTCCACAAGTCCATGGTGCCTTTCCTGGGCTTTGTGATTTCTAAAGATGGCATTGCTATGGACAAGGAAAAGCTTGCAGCAGTGTTGCAATGGCCACAACCCAAGGGACTGAAAGCTATACAGCACTTTCTTGGCTTTCCCAATTATTATAGAAAATTTATTTGAGATTTCTCCACGATCGATAAGCCATTGTCTGACCTTAAGCATAAGGGTGCCAACCCCTCCCAATGGTCTGAGGCAGCTGATCGAGCTTTCACTACACTCAAGACCGCTTTTGCATCTGCTCCTGTGCTATCCCACCCTAACCCTTCTCTTCCATTTACCCTAGAGGTTGATTCCTCTGAGACTGGGGTAGGGGCAGTGTTGTCACAACGTCTGGCCTCTGGGAGTGCACTGAGACTATGTGGGTTCTTCTCCACAAAGCTGTCTAGTGCCCAGAGCCATTATGAGATTGACAAAGAACTTCTGGCTATTATCCTCACTCTTAAAGAATGGCGTCACTTACTGGAAGGTACTAAGACTCCGGTATTAATCCTGACTGACCACAAAAATCTGACGTACCTTTCGGAGGCTAAGAGGTTGTCATCGTGACAAGCCAGATGGGCCTTGTTTCTGTCCCGCTTCAATTTTATTGTATCTTACTTGCCCGGTTCCAAGAATATTAGGACAGATGCTCTGTCCAGGCAATTTGGCCCAGAGATAGATAAAGATGAGGTTCCTGTAATCCATCTTTCAGCCTGATCACATTTTGGCTACCTTACATACCAGCATCACTTTGCCTCTGGGGGAGGAGATTCTCGCTACCCAGGCTACTGCTCCTCCTGACACCCCTGTGGGCAAGTGCTTTGTAGCTGAGCCATTCCGTACCCGTTTACTCGAGACATACCACGCATCGCGGGCAGCTGGGCACATTGGGAGGGATCAATTGATTTGGTCTCTTTCACAACTGTTTTGGTGACCTTCTCTACGAGCTGACTGCACCACATTCACTGCAGCTTGCACTACATTTGCCCGTGCCAAGTCCCCTAGACACCTCCCAGTTGGTTTACTTCAACCAGTACCTAATGGCGAGCATCCTTGGTCCCACGTTTCTATTGATTTCCTGGGAGAATTGCCAGTGTCTAGGGGCTACTGTTTTATCCTGATGGTGGTCGATAGATTTTCCAAAATGGCCCACTTTGTGCCTCTTCCTGGCCTTCCCTTGGCCCAGGAGTTGGCTGTTTTTTTTGCCAGAGAGGTGTTCCGGTTGCATGGGGTACCCAGGGTGCTGGTGTCAGACCGTGGGAACCAATTTGTGTCCAGATTTTGGAGAGCATTCTGTGACCAGATGGGCATACAGCTGTCTTTTTCATCTGCCTACCATCCCCAGACCAATGGAGCCGCCGAGCGTGCCAATCATGGATTGGAACAATTCTTACGCTGTTTCGTGTCCGATCATCATGATAATTGGGCCGACCTGTTGCCATGGGCAGAGTTCGCCAGGAACTGTGCGGTTAATTCATCGTCTGGGAGCTCCCATTTCTGGACGAGCATATCGAGCAACTTCGCTCCACCTGGGCACAGGTTCAGAGGGCCCTCAGTAATTCGTTCCAGCATTATCAGCGCTACGCTAATCGCAGATGGTTGCCAGCGGTCTCCTTTCAGATTGGGGATAGAGTATGGTTATCCTCCAGAAACCTCAATTTGCAATTTCCGTGTAATAAGTTGGCTCCCCGGTTCATTGGTCCCTTTAAGGTTATCCGCAAAATTAACCCAGTTTCGTACGCTCTGGATCTCCCAGCATCCATGCTGATTCACAATGTGTCCCATGTATCCCTTCTGAAACCTCTGATATGCAACCATTACACTACCACTCCTGCGGTCCCCGATACTGTTCAAGTTCAGGGTCAGGAGGAGTACGAAGTTCAAAGTATTATTGATTCATGTAGATTTAGAGGAAAATTGCAATATTTGGTCCATTGGAAGCGATATGGCCCTGAGGAGCGTTCCTGGGTTGATCAGAGTGACCTCCATGCTCTCAGATTGTTGCGCAGTTTCCATTCCAAATACCCTCTGAAACCAGGTCCCTCTTCAAGGAGGGGGGGTCTTTGAGAGGGGGGTACTATCATGGTGCCCGTGCTATGCTGGCGATATTCTGTCAGTTTCCACTACTGCTTGCGCTCATTGGTTGAAGTGACTTGTCCCCACCCAGTATTTGTCCTTAAATACTGGTTCTTGTCACTTATCCAGTGCCCTTTCGTGGTGTTTCCGTTACCAGCGCTTGTTCCTGTTTTCGTGTGATCTCTGTGTACAGATCCGGACTGCAAGACTACTCTGCATCTTGTTCCTGTCTGTGTACCGACCCGGACTGCCTGACTACTCTGCATCTCGTTCCTGTTCCGTGTGCCGACTCAGATTGGCTGACATTCCTGCTCTGTGTACTGACCCGGCCCGGCTGACGTTCCTGCTCTGTGTACCGACTCGGATTGGCTGACGTTCCTGCTCTGTGTACCGATCCGGCCCGGCTGACGTTCCTGCTCTGTGTACCGACTCGGATTGGCTGACGTTCCTGCTCTGTGCACCGACCCGACCCAGTTGGGCTCCTTTGGTTGTGTATCCCTCCTGCTGACGCCTTATCCGGTCTTCGGTTAGGGTTGTTCCGGGATCCTCTCTGTCTTCGGACAGTCACTCTCTGCAGTCTAGTCTCCGTTGTTGGTGTCGCCTAGGCAACATTGCTGGTGTTTTCCTTCCATCTGTGCACCACTATCCGCTGGACCGTTTCCTATTATTCACACTGAGGTTGGGTTCTCTGGGTGCCTCAGGCAGTCCACCTGATTGTGCAGTCGACTTTGGTCTGAGTGTTGTTAACCCTTTGGGGTGGGTGCCAGACACCAGCTATCCTTCCGTGGAGTCCCCGGTTGGGTGCCTTTCCGGGCTTGTTGCCAGTCTCCGTTATTGCTACGGCAGTCCACAAGTTGCTCTGGTCTCCGTTACTGCTACGGCAGTCCACAAGTTGCTCTGGTCTCGGTTACTGCTACGGTAGTTCAGAAGCTGCTGTAGCCTCCGTTACTGCTACGGCAGACCACAAGTTCCTCTGGTCTCTGTTGTCTGCTTGGGCATTACTCGATATTGTGCACTCTCTTCAGATTGAGAGTCTTAAAGGGCCTCGTGCTATTAGGGCCTGTCAGTCCTCCTGGCCTAATAGTAACCCATTCAGTGCTGCCTAACTTGAGTATCACACGAAAGTTACCTGACCTGTGTCAGTATATTGTATACTGTAAATTTGCATATACTGGACCCGTGTGGGTATACCTCATTGTAACCTGTCCTGTGTCTGTACTATATTGCTTATATATTACTGGACCCGTGAGGGTTATTGTTATTGCAACTGTTCAATAAAATGTGTTTTATCCTAACCTACTGTGTCTGAGTGTCAAACAAACCGTTACATTGACTGTTACATGAGGTAATTTAAACACATTCTAAAACACAGATTTTTAGAGAATTTGGTTTAAAAGAAAAATTAACCATTTCCTACCCATCATGGCAATGTCGCTGACAGAGAAGAATGGGGAGATACATGATCTCCATAGAGATGTTTCCTACCTTACTCAGACAGTTATCCTGTACAGAAATATGTTGTGAATATTGCTTGCTGGTAAGTGAGCCTATATTTTTTTAATATGTTCTAAAAAAAATCTGGCTTTGGTCATGGTAAACAGTCTGCTTTTTTGAAAGGACTCAATGTGGTGACCTGTAAGCAGTGTGGGCATGAAATGTAATGGTAAAATGAGCCAACCGCTTAGGAACATCAAGTATATATCAAGTATATATACCTTTACTTGGCAAGATACCACTGAACAGCTTTTCAGAGGGCTCATCGTGGTAGCTTTCAACCCAGAGGTTGCTGTTTTGTGTATGCTGCACTGGTTAACCTCATAAGATGAGAACATGCACAAACACAGAGAGCAACCATGGATGCAGGCAGCAGAGTCATTTGGCTCCAGAAATCCATGTCATTTTGGATGACCAAAATTCCTTTATCTTCACAGTCACTTACATGTATAGGTAGTAAATAAGGAAAGTTAGGTTCAAGGAGAAGATTCCCTCCCCTTCTTTCCAAGAAACAATACAGAACATTGTGTACTAAACAATTATTCAGCACTGTTTGTTTTGTGGGGACGTGGTGTGGTCAGGGGAACCAGAACATGAACTTGCATCCAAAGGTCTCCTTGACACATGTTCACTCTGTGCACCAGGTTACTTCAACAGTCTCCAGTGTGAGACTGTGATGTGTATGCATTTTGATGAACTCCTGTATGGGTATATCAAACCATCTGGCTCAAATAATGGAGATGCATCACAATGCAGATTCACATGCATTAGAAGTTGTCCTCCTTTTGTACAGTTATTAATGAACTTCTGGAAAACTTCCCAATTTTCTGCTTAATTGCATATTGGCATTGGGTTTATGTGAGAACAGAAAGATAACGTGATCATTTCACTCTGGCAGTGAGCCATGGAAAGGTTACAGTAATCCCCTTTTTTAGTTTGGAATTATGAGGCACATCCTGATAAGCAGTGCCATGATACACAGTGTGCGTGTGTTGGATGCCCCTAAATATTTTGCTCTAGTGTTCATCTGCAACACATCTTCCTCATGCCTGTCTATCTCTACCTCCATCTCTGAGTTTTTAGCAATGTTATGCTCAACACACAGCTGTTTCTTTTGCTCTGCTTCTACCAGCATCTATCTGTCTGGCTACCTTGCTAGTAACTCTCAGCATTACTCTTCTGTTTATCTGCTTATTTAATTATATATTTATTTTCATATGAATAAAGAAAAATAGGATTTTAGCAATCTTCCTAACATGTTTTCATTTTTATGGTGTAACATAGATCATTTTCTTATAGTCATAATTATTGGCATGCTTTTAGTGGGTTCAATATTCCTGCTCAAACACATAATTGTCAGATCTAAAACTGCATGAAATAATGTTTTTGTTTAAACTGTGTTTATTGAGAAGAGAACAGTTAATTTATAGTTAGTCACCATTCTTCTACAATTATGTATGCATCTGCTCGAATGAAGCTCCTGTCTAGCAAGGTATTCTATGCATATAGTTTTAATTATAATGGTTTCCACAGTCATGTTCAGGAACACATTTATGTGTAAGTTAATAGGACACCAACAGATGTATTATTACTTCAAATTTATTTTGAGGTTACTTTGTAACAACCAATTTGCCATATAAGCATGCAACATTGTATTAAGGCAGTTTGCGTTATTTGTAACTACAGGTGTCCTACTGAAATGCTATGCTAGGTTATTGTCAATTTATTACTTGCATCCCACCTGTTTTTCTGGTTATATAAAATATATGTTTGTGGAATAACAGTGCAAATCCCCAAAGACCAGTCATTTTGATTCTCTTATAGTGTTAACATGAGCAATGTAGCAGAAAATATAAACAACTACAGTTCAATCTGTAAAGGGCACGCAAAAAGTGCCACCTACGATGCTATCATTGTTTTTATTTTATTTAAATATAGCACTGTAACTTATATTAATAAACTGCCTTTGTAAAGAAATGGGCCTCAATTCAATTGTCCCCATTAAAAAAAACTATGGTAGTTTTTCCAGCACAGAAAGCCATTCAATTAATGTACTGTGAAAAACTACTGCATGAAAAAAAGCACTCTAAATGTTGCTCCCATTTAAAGGAGTGCACAAAAATATACGGTATGGCTGAAAGAGAGTACCAACCAACATAATCAAATGTCTAAGTCAGAATTTAAAGGCCTTACCAGCTAAAAGCACAACGGACGTTGGGCCACAGAAATGATCTTGTGGCCAAACGATCATTTTGCGCGTTACGTTCCCAAAACACCACAAAATAGCAGCAATATTGGGAACGTCACAGTAAAAAAAGCTAAATATCGGTGCCTGACATACTGCCAAGCACCAATCATTAATTTATATGTGTTAAACTTACCTGTTATGCACTGTCCTTCTCCTTTCTTCTTGTCTTTCTTCTGTTTTCATTCTTCCAGCTGTAAAAACACAGTGTTAGGTATGAATAAGTTTGCAGAAATATCCTGAACAATAATACATATTTTAACCCCTTGAGTGCCAGAGGGTCATGCAACGCATTGGAAAGCAACACTTTGGTGCCTCTCTGGGGCTAAAAGGGTTAAATGATGTATTAGTGCCCATTTCAATATGCTTCATTGTTTTTTCTCTCTTTACATGTAACTACTGGATAAAACTGAAGAGCAGAAGACAGAAGAGAAGAAGACAGAAGATGGAGAGAAAGAAGAAGGATGATACTAGATGACAGAAGAAAATGGACAGTGGATGACAGGCAAGTTTTAGACAGCTGTGGGTGTTAGGCTAGTGTTAGGGTTATTTTTTATTTATTTATTTTTTAAAGAGTTTATTTAAACAGAGTAGGAAATCAAAATAACATAACAATGTACATCACATCAAGGTCCATACAGTGTTAAACAAGAATCGCAACCATTTTAGCACATAAGTAATACATAATCATCTAAACACACATAGTCAGATATACAGAGCAGTGCTTAAGAATCCCATGTAGGAAATCTAGCTTATCTAGTTATTGGCTCCATATCAAAAAGAGCAAATGTTAAAGTATTCTTGCATCATCAGTAAAAGCATCCAACTGGCATATATGGGAGTGGGCTTATGTAGCAGTAAAAGAATAGAAAATATGTGAGGGAAGGAAGTTAATAAAGGAAGAAGTAAGTTGTAAGGAGCTGGAAAAAGGACTAAGAAAGGAGGAGGAAAGAAAGCAATATAGAGAATGAAGAGGGAGAGGAAAGAGGGTAGGTGGGGAGAGTATGGGTGGGGAATGGGGGAGGGAGGCCTTAAGGTCAGCCATTCGTACATATGGAGGAGCTCAAAAGGACACTCTATGAGTCACCACCAATTCCAGGTAGTCTCCACAGGTTTCATCAAACCTCAAGAAGAGGCAGCAAATCCCATCACCAGACCCCCACCGCCCATCCCCCACAACCTCCAGCCAACAAAGCGGGAGCGGGGTGCGGAGCGTCTCATTGCCAAGGCCATCAAACAATGGATGGTTGATGTTGGACCCAAGGTAGCCATTCAAGAGGGACATCTGATCCTAGTCCTATAGACATTTGCCACAAGAGACGCATCTCATAGACCTGATCTACACGCTGTTGCCACTCGGTCATCGAGGGAGTATCTGTAGATCTCCGATGGAGTGGTGTGAGGCATTTTGCCGCATTGGTAAGATAGTAAAAAAGTGGCTTCAGATGAGGAAAATCCATCGACCCCAAGGGCACAGGGTAGCCGAAAAAGAAAAGAGATGGAGAGAAGTCTAAAGTTATCCCCAAAATTGCCTGTAAATTTTTGTGAATTGCGTTCCAAAAAGTAGAGATCCGTGGGCAATCCCAAAAAACATAAAACAATAAGCCCTCTTCTTCACCACATCTCCAACAATCAGGTGATGAAGTAATGGGGTAGAACTGTGCCAGTAACTGGGGATTACGGTACCATCTGGTATACAGTTTGTAGTTACATTCTCTCATGGGTGTATACAGTGAGTGTTTCAAGAGAGTAGCCTATATCCCCTTCCATTGAGCTGAACTTAGAGATATGCCAAAGTCCTTCTCTCATTCCATCAAGTGTCTTGGAGGACCAACTGAGGAAGAGGAAATGAGGAAAGAATACCATTTAGTCAGGGAGCGACGGTGAATAGAGGGATTACAGAGCAACAACTCGAATGGAGTCGGGGCAGATGTAAAGGCCATGTGTGGTAATAGAGGCAATGGAAAGTGATGCATCTGATAATATTGCCAGAAATGTGATGCCGGGACCCCCTTATTCTTCACCATGTCTTCGAAAGAGAAGATGTGGGAATCAGAGGTGAGGTCAGCGATGGTACTGATGTTCAGGTTGTTCCAAGATGTGAGAGGGCCACCCGTGAGACCAGGTGGGAAAGCAGGGTTGCCCAGCAGTGGCATCTGAGGAGATGGGAAGGGAAGAAGGAAGTATTCAGGGATTGCCAAAAGGTTATCAAGTGACCTAGAATAGGATGGGCATGGCAGGAGGCAGAAAAGGCATCAGGATCAAACCGGCAGAAATCTTTCAGATTCACCCCCAGGGCATAGGAGGAAAGAATAGTCACCCATTCCCTAGCTGGGGTTCTCAGAAAATACATTATCCTAGATAAGGTGGCTGCCTTGCAATACAGAAACAGGTCAGGGACGCCAAGTCCTCCCTCCCTAGATGGAGATCGCAATAGCCTCAGAGGAGGATGGTGCCTCCTAAATTTCCATATGAAAGAGGTCAATAACCGCTGTAACTTGTGAATGTAGACAATTGGAATACAGATCAGGAGAGCATTAAGTATAAATAAGGTTTTTGGTAAGCACACCATCTTCACTAAGTTAATACGGTCTATCCAAGAGATCAATAAATTGGCCCATTTTAACATTTCAGTTTCCAAAGAGTGTAATAAAGGCATCAAGTTCACTTTAACCAAATACAACAAGGATGGGGGCAAAGTGATACCCAAGTAACGAATTCCCTGAGACGTCCACGTGAAAGGGAATCGTGTTTGAAGAGAGGTCAAAAGATCAGGACCAATATGTAAGCCTATGGCTGTTGATTTAGACATATTGACTTTAAAGTAAGAGATGTTTCCAAATAATTCAAATATGGACATGAGAGGAGTCAGAGAGATCATGGGTGATGCGAGCAAGAGAAGTAGGTCATCTGCAAAGCAGGCCAGTTTGGGCTGCGTAGCTCCCGGTGACACAGGGGTGAGACCACGTATAGAGTCATTTAATCTTATGGTACCTAGAAGAGGCTCCATAGCCAGTATGAACAATATGAGTGATAGAGGGCAGCCCTGTCTCGTGCCATTCCCTATACTGAATTCTTCGGATAACATACCATTCATGTTAATGCGGGCTGTGGGCTTAGTTTAAAGACTCATGACAGAACAAAGGAACTTTGGGCAGAACCACGGAAAGATAGTGCCAGTTCCTCTGTCAAAAGCCTTTTTGGCATCAAGTGACAGTAGGACAGTAGGAGTGCCCTTGCTTTGAGCCCAATGCATCAGTGAGATTACCTTTGCCATATTATCCCTAGTTTCCCTCCCTGGCACAAAACCTGACTGGTCAGGATGTATTATAGATGCTAGTAGGGGTTCGAGTCTATTAGCCAAGACCTTGACAAATAGCTTTACATCAGAGTTCAGTAGAGAAATAGGGCAGTAGTTACTGCAGGCCAATGGGTCCTTATCTGGTTTAAGTAAAACAGTTATATGTGCCTCTAAAGACTGTTTAGGAAATTGACAGCCATTTGCTATTTGATTACAGGCATGAGTCAAATGTGGGAGAAGAAGGTGAGAGAATTTCCTATAACAGGCCATAGTTAGGCCATCCGGTCCTGGGCTTTTCCCCTTAGGTGTGGATTTGAGAGCTAAACAGAATTCATGGACCGTAAAGGGTGCATCTAAAGCAGTTTGTACGTCTGCTGCAATAGGCCGTAACCCAGAATTCCAAAGAAAGTTCTGAACCGCATTGTGTCTAGCTTCAGAGGACAGGAACTGGTTGGAAGGAATGTTATACAAATCTTGATAAAAGCGTAAAAAAGCATCTGCCATAGTAGGGAATGTGTGACAAATCTTACAGTGGGGTGGCGTATTTTATGAATATAGTAAGTACGTTGCTGGACCTTAATCAAAGAGGCCAGATGTTTGCAACACTTATCTCCCTTGAGATATCTCTGAAATCGAATCCATTAAAAGGACTTAAGTATTCTACTATGCAATAAGAGAGACAGAGAGGCCCTTGCGTCCGTCAATTCAGCCAATACAGTTTCTGATAAGGATGCTTTATGGGCAGCTTCATTTTCCCTGATCAATCGAAGAAGCGAGTCAATACACTGTTGAGACTGTTTCTTTTTCATGGAAGCTAATTTAAGCATTTGGCCATGTATGACGCACTTGTGTGCTTCCCAGACTGACGTCACTGAGACATCCTCTGTGTAGCTGATGCGGAAGTAATCAGTGATAGATGATTCTATGGTAGCTACAAACCCTGTGTCAGCTAGGAGTGTTTCATTTAATCTCCAAGATGGCTTACCCTGTGAGACATATGGCATTGAAATTGTGATGGAGATAGGAGCACAGTCAGAAAATGAGATGGAGCCTACATCAGAGAGATGTGTAAGAGATATTGGTCAACCAGTACAGGGCTCAAAATTTCCACTTGCCACTAGCCAATGGCGAGTGAAAATTTAACCCTGGCAAGTAGAAATTCAGCCCTGGTGGGTATGCTATGGCTTGCAGTGGCAAGTAACTTTTCAGGTCTGGCTAGTAGCAAAGGACTTCAAATTTTAAGCCCTGAACCAGTAGGTAATAAATGCATGAATACATCATATGGGCAATGGAATAATAGGTATAGTCCTTCTGAGTTGGGTTATGCAACCGCCATACATCACAGAGGTGGGAATCAGTGAATCTGTTGTGCAGCATTCGCAAAGTCCCAAATGAATATGATGACTTCCCTGTGGGTGTGTCGATATCCGGGTCCAGAGCTATAATGAAATCCTCTGCTAGGAACAATGATCCAGATTTAAAGGAATCCAGCTTATTAAGGACTTTGATCAAATAGAGAGGGACCTTATCTTTGGGAGCATAAATACAAGCAATTGTGGGTTTAGTACCAAAGACAGAGCTCTTTAGAAAGAGATATCAGCCTTCTGGATCTGCCAGTTCCTCATCCAAAACCCAAGGGATATTAGCTCTAAAAAGTATCGCAAAACCCTTCTTCTTCTCACCAGCAGAAGCAAACCGCCCCAATGGGTATCTGAAATTGGATAGTGTCGATGACCGAGTGGCAGGAAAGTGCATCTCCTGAAGGCAGGCAATATCAGCTCCCAAGCGTGTTGCTTCTCTAAGGATCATGGATCTCTTTACAGGACTGTTTAAGCCCCTAACATTAAAGGAGAGAATCTTTATCTGGCGGTGGGACATAGCATGTACCTGGTATAGGTGCGATCTAAAAGGCCAAAAGGTGGTCTAAAAAGTACGCGCTGCACACAGAATAGTGTGGGAAACTGATATATCACAGCAGAATTAGGGGGTAAGTAAGGTGGAGGGGAGGAGAAGGAAAAATATATGAGGGACAGATCAAGTATAGAAAAGGAAAGAACGAGAGATGGAACAGGGGAGGAGAGAAAGAAGATAATTAAGTTTCAAACCGTGTAAACGTACTGAGATCGAGTACA
The DNA here is from genome assembly GCA_037306005.1 of Rhinophrynus dorsalis. Taxonomy (NCBI): domain Eukaryota; kingdom Metazoa; phylum Chordata; class Amphibia; order Anura; family Rhinophrynidae; genus Rhinophrynus; species Rhinophrynus dorsalis. The sequence goes on along the minus strand of CM074720.1, from coordinate 338,076,022 downwards.
CCCTCAGACAAACAAGATGCACGGCAGTGCCCTAAAGGCCGGGGGGGATAATCATAAAATGGATTAAAGACAGATAGCTGTATTATGAATTTTCTATCAACAGTGGCTTGGCTGCAATATTGTTGAATGGATTCCCAGCATGAACGTAATAAATGCACGGGGAGGGGTCAATATTATATATGAGAGAGATGTGAGTATTGGGCATAGAGACAAAAAAAAGGGCAGGAGAATGAGAAGAAGAAGGATCCTGTAACTCCACATATAAGGTATAAGGTAATAACAGGAGAATAAACATTTAACGAAAGGCAGATCCGTTGATCAAAACATCCAGGTCGTGTGGTAATGTTCAATAGGCGTGTAAAGTGTAAACTCCGGCAAGCTCCAAGGAGTCATCACAGCACACCCGTGGGGGACCCCCAGAGGATGCAACAACATCTCCCCGGGATAGCCCACAAATTTCGCCTACCAATATCCCCACCGCACCATCACCATCCACCCCACAAATATAATTACATTAAACAAGAAATACCATGGTATACTGCAACAGTGCAAACCCAGTCAAGAGATAGTACATATTAATAGCTAAGCTGATATACTATAGAGAAGTTGTGCAGGACAGTAGTCCTCTGGGCATGAAACTAAACAGTGACTTAAGGGGTGCAAAGCATAGAGCTCCTAGTAAGGGGAGATCCCAATATGATCAAGTGTTATCTATGGTATCCATTTACAACCGAAGAGTGTAAAGTGTTTGGCTGTGATAGCATCAGTGTTTGACATCTCCCATCAGCAGCCACCAACATGTCAGGAGAGGAGTTGGAGCGGCGGATGGAGAGGGGCAGCAGAAGGGGGAGGGGGGCAGAGGCAGCATAAACGGAGCCCCAGGGCGTCACCCCAGGATGGCAGCTAAACAGAGCTACCGAATACACTCAAGTGCCTTATTTATTAATACCATTTCCTCTCTCCTCTCCTTTTTTACTTCTTTTCACTCACCCTCTTCTCTCCTCTCTTTTCTTCTCTTCTTCCCCCCTCCTTTTTTTGAGAGAAGAGTGTGAGAGAGAGTAGACTGGCTTTTTCCTGCAGTGATCAACACACATCACCTAATGACATATTCAAAATCCTGTATCAAAGCAGCATTATAAACAGGAACATAATAGATGATCGGCAAACAAACAGCCCTCCCAATGCAGGACCAGGTAGGCCGATGGTCCCAATGTAACTAAAATGTGGACTATGCACATTAAACTGGCCCTCCATCCCTACTCCCATATAGTGACCCATGTCTACAGAGGGGGACTAATAGGTCTGATATTAGACCACTCTAAAAGTAGGAAGCTAAAGAGTGTCCCAAAGTCAATGTGGGGGAATGTAGACTAAATAAAGGATGTGGTGGGGGCAACAGAACAAAGTTATAAACAACAATGATCACTGAATGAAGCCTGTACCCAGGCTGTCACATCCTCCTGGTCCAGATTAGGGTAAGTCAGCAGAGGTTTATCTCGACGGTGAGGCAGAACCCATAGGGATAGTAGACTGGCTGGGCTTTTTCGAATCTGGGCCCAAATCAGTCGTCCACTGATCTCTCTTCTTTTTGGGAGTGGGATTCTGATGAGATGTACAGGTTTGGAGCGGATATGCCCAGGGCTCTACAAAATTCTGGAATTTCAGCTGAATCATGGAGAGAAGCCGAGTTCCTGTTATGGGTAGCCGACAAGTGGAAGGGGAATCCCCATCTATAGCATATCTCCAAATTCCAGAGGTGATCTGTGATAGGCCTCAATGTCCATCTCTTCTGTCACGTAGAGGGTGAGAGATCATTGTAGAAGTGCAGTAGACAACCAGCAAATTTTATATCTCCCAGTTCCCTCGCCCTAGACATAAGTCGGTTCTTATCAGGGAAGTAGTGAAAGTGGACAATGATGTCCCTGGGTTTGGATCCAGGAGGTCCTCGAGGCCCCAGGGCTCTATGAGCTCTCTCAGTTTTCAGAGGATTCTTTTCAGGATCAGTGCCCAACATTTCTCCAAAGAGGCTTTGCAAGGAGGAATGAAGATTTTTTGGAGGAACAGTCTCTGGGAAATCCTTAAAGGGATAGTAATGTCAGAAAAAAGTATTAACTATATGGTATATACAATTAAAAGAGAGTACTTGCACTTATTCGTATCCCTCAAACAGTTACGGTTTGAGAGATATAGGAGAATAAAGTTCTCTGGTCCCTCCCCTTTCTGCTTGACGAACTGTAAAGCTGTCAGAAGTAGATTCTGGTCACTTGACCATATGTGGCTCTTCAGCAGCACCCATAAGACTATAAAGATAAATACTTCATTTGGAATGGTCTATAAAGTGTGCCTGGCTTGCAGGCACACTTTGTAGACCGTTCTAATGAAGTATTTATTTCTAAGTAGTGTGATTTCAGCTCTGCTGAAGAGCCTCTGTCTGGTCAAATGACTGGAATCTGCAACTGTCAGCTAGATGGCAGACTTGAGTAAAACAGCCAGGAAAAGGTAACTTTAGCAAGTTATAGCTCTCAAACCATAAAGGTTTGAGAGATGAGACTTACATCGATGTTAATCTTTTTTTAATGTCTACAATATTAAATCAACTTAAAATTAACCATTACTATCCCTTTAATCCTTATATTGCATCTCCTAGAACAATTGTCGAGATCATCCAGTCGGGAGGACAGAATAGAGATGGTGTCATCTTGATGCTGCATATACTGCTCTATTGCATGAAGTTGTGACCAAGAGACCTCTCTATTATCTTCTAAAACATGAATTTGTTGCCTTAACTGAGCTAAATCCTTCTTCAAATCAGATATTTCCGATTTCACCGTAAGTTTCAGATCTTGTTTAATCTCTTGTAGAAAACTTTTCATGTCTTCTTTCGTGATAAAGGGGGCCAGATCTGCCTTTGTAATAACAGGCATCGTATGTGCCATCGGGGCAATGTTTTGTTTCTCTAGCCAAGTAATCCGAGTAGTTGAGTTGCCAGACTCTATCATCGTAGGAGATTAGTCCCGATGATCCTCGCTCCAGTCTAAGAGTGGAGTGGTTGGGAGTGATTTCAGAGGCGTCGCTACTGGCGTGCATCCATTATGTTTAGTCGGTAAGAAGTCAGAAATCTTTTTGTAATCTGGGTGATTTTGCCCACGTTTTCCTCTCCCCTTCATAAAGAAATGAGGGTATGTTCAAGATGTGGGAAATGCTCTCCGTTAAGGAGTAATCGATGGGTAGCAGCCACAGTTCCACGGAGCAAGCAACTCAAGCATCCATCTTGTTTGGGCACTAGCTCCACCCTCAGTGTTAGGGTTATTATTGTTATACTTCACTGTTAGGGGTAGTATAGGGTTAGCATTTTGGGTGGGTGACTGTGTGTTGAGCTTGACACACTAGCTCTTTTCCCTTTTCCATTACTCACCCTATTTAGCGTGAGTTTTAGGAGCTAAAGACGTATGAAGGACATTTGGCCTTAAGTCATATTCTTTGGCCCAATGTCTGTTGTGGTTTTAGTTGATACAGGAAACTGAATAGCTCCATTGGCACTTCTGGAATTAAAAGGGAAAAAACCTGAAAAAAAGCCTAAGTGACCAGTGGATGTATTGATATGGATCCCTAAACCCCATATCAATACATACAAAGTACTGAAAAAATGTTTGTAATGTTAAAAAAATCAACCCAGTGAGTGCTAGTGGGATAGGCAATGCATTGTAGAGTGTTGCATAACCCACTGGCACTCACAGGGTTAATACCAATGACATTCACAGCATCTCTTCAATATAAATACTTACTTCTGTCTTCTCTTCTTCATCCGTGTCCTCAAATACTGTCACTGTAATTGAAAAAAAAAGTCCAAATTATAGATGCCTCCCAAAGATATGCCAAAATGATATGCTGGCCTTAACCCTTTGAGTGCCGGAGGGGTCTGTTCATTCTGGCATTCCAATGGTTCAATGTATGCCGGCACTCCACAAGTTAAAAAATATCCAGGCACTCCAATAGTTAATAATATGGGGTTAACAGTATGCTGCTGGTGGTGGTGGTGGCAGGAATGCAGAGGAAAATTCCCTCCCAAAGTTACCTCTCGGGCCATTGCCTGAGCTGATCTGTGGAAAAAGTGAACAGAGATTGACTTTTATATAGCCAGTCTATGTACAAAATTGTTCCCATGCTACCATTGTCTGGGATGTGTGCTTACACACCTCCAAGCCAATCAGCTTCTAGTGGCTTTCATCTCTCTCCCCCTCTAGAAGTGTAATACTAACCCTTGGAGTGCCTGGATATTTTTAACTTGTGGATTGCCAGCATACAGTTAGGCCTTGGAATACCAGAGGGGTTTGCCATGCATTGCTCTGCAATGAGTTGTGTACTCCTCCAGCACTCAAACAGTTGAGGCCAGCATATCTTTTTGGAATGTATTTGTACATTTTTTTTTCCAATTACAGTGACATTATTTGGGAACAAGGATGAAGAAGAGAAGAAAGAAGAAGTAGACAGAAGATAAGAGATTAAAGAAGTCAGACAGTGGGTGACAGATAAGTGTTACATCTATAGTGCAAGGTTAGTGTTTGGGAGGGTGACTGTGTTATAGCTCACGCTCAGTGCTTGACACTGTGTCAAACACCGAGCATGAACTGTTTTCTTGTTCCCATTTCTCAGCCTATTTAGCATGAGTTTTGGGGACAAAAACACACATTGGACATTGGGCCAAAAGTCAGGTTCTGTGGCCCAACATTTGCTGTGGCTTTTGTTGGTAGGGCAATTGAATTCCGACCATTTGGTATCCATTTTTGCTCTGTGCAAAGTTTTACGAGAATCTCTTGAATCAAGGCCATAAAGAGAGGACTTTTAATATATTGGACCTTTATCCATTACATTGCTATAGTGTCAAAGATGCATGAGCAGTCAAAGCAACATGAACCTCATTAATCACTTGTTTTATTTTTAATGTTATAACAAAAAAAAAAAACACCAATTACTATTAAAGCCCAACTTTGACTGTTGTGCTAGTATAGTCTTAAGGCAATAACTATCATTTAGTAAACTATAAAACAATTACATTTATAAGATATCCTGAGCTATGAGTATAAACTACAGTGAGAAAAGGAGAGATTTTAAGATTAACTTTAACTCCTTGGAAGCTCCAGAGTTCTGTAGGCTACGGGAGTCAAATACATAACTACAATCATGCCCAGGGGTTAAATAGACTGTGTGTTGTATTTTGCAGTTTTACAGCTCTCATTTTGCATGTAAGTATCTTCTGTAGAACTGGTTTCAATACTTGGGACAAGTAATGAGTTACAAAGGATATTTTAGTGGATAGACTAGCTTCCGGACTTCTGAAGAAGACTAATGTCTGATGTTCACATGCACTGAAAACAGCTGAGAAGCTTTAAGATCTCAGATATCAGAATGTAATCCACTCATCCATGCATCATTGAATAAATTAAATATGTTATTTACAACTCAGTTCTCATTCTTAGCATGTACTCCCTGCTGACACCCCAAACAACAAAATGGTTAAAATATATTGAAATCTTTATTCTGTTGTTCATTGTACAAGTTATGTTTTTGAGATCAGTTTTCTGACCCCCACACAGGATTATCCCTGGTTAACAGCATTATAACCTTTATTTCCTGATAGAAGGATTAGGCATTATAATCTCTCATTTCAGCAGGTCTTTAGGGTTAATGTTGAAGATGAAAAATATTTTTCTTAGTACAGATCCATATAGATATCCTGTTCTTCAAAAATGACTATGGGATTTCCTAGACATATAGGTCTCAATTCAATTGGCCCCATTGGCCAAAAGCAGCCGATGGTATTTTTTCAACCACAGTAAACAATGCAATTATCTGTTCTATGAAAAAATACCTGCTTCAATTGGATCAAGGCCATAGATAGATATACAGACAGACAGATAGACAGACAGGAGGGAAATGTAATGTTAAGCAGCATTAACTGAATCTTTAGTTTGATGATGTCATCATACACGTGTAGCACTTTATCTGAGAGCACCAAGCGGCAGAGACGCTGATGAGCCGCACAGGTCCCTTTCAGTCGTGCAAGGACCGATGCCCGTAGCACACTGAGGGAATTGGAAATGAGCCTGCCTTTATATATAGACAGTCCCACTTCCATATACCTTACAACCATTGGCTGGGATGTTCTTGCGCACATACTAGCCAATCAGTTTAAAGAACAGCTGCTCGAATCTGATTGGCTGGGATGTGCACAAGAACATCCCAGCCAATGGCTGTGAGGGAAATGTAAGTGAGACTGCCCATATATAAAGTCAGGCTCACTTCCAATTCCCTCAGTGTGCTATGGGCATCGGTCTGTGCAGGACTGAAAGGGACCCATGCAGCTCATCAGTGTCTCCACTGCTGCCGCCTCTGTGGCCGCACCAAGCGGAGACATGAAGATTTAAGTACATTTACTTGGCATTTATGCATGACATTTCTTCATGGGGTATATTCATAGTATTTCTTCATGGCATTTTTACATACTTTGGCATTAAATGGAGGCATTTACTTAACGGAATATTCATGGCACAAATAATGTTTTAACCATTTGAGTGCCAGGGAGTCACGCAACGCATTGCAAAGGGTTAGACAATGCCATCGTTAATACTTTGTAATAATACTTTTGTTTTATTTTACAGGCAGAAAAAAGAAGGAAGAGACGATAGAAGAAAGAAGGACAGAAGATCAGGACTAATGGTGTCGGGTTAACCCTATAAATGCTGGAGGGGTAAATATACCCCACTCATAAGGTTAATTCTACTAACGTCTGATACATATTCCATAGTTTGGTTGTATTGATATTCTGATCACAGAACTGTAAATGACAACTTACTGACATAGTACGTGCTGCTTACTGGAGACAAGAGATGCTGCTTCCATATAGACGGACGTAGGGACGCACAATAGGCAATGCGTTCTGTGGGAGGGGCTGCTGCCCGTATTGAAGGGCTTGCAGCCCCTCCCACAAATGCAGGCCCTGCCTTTAACTTTATATTATATATATATATATATATATATATATATATATATATATATATATATATATATAATTTAAATATGTATACACACATTACAGGACTGAATGCTAGACTAAGTATTCTCATTATTATCTTGAATCCAGTTTAAATTTCCATTTTCAGACTATTTCCAAACATTAATCAGTGGTCATAACAGTGGTGGATAGTAGCAACCCTACTAATCCCTCGACCTGCTCCTCCATCTCATCCTAAGTGATGCTGTTAATAATTCATGTGTCATGAGTTTCTCTGTCTTGTGTGGTTTTGTCCACCTTTGCTTTTTAATATTTGATTGTATTAGGTGTTGGTTCTTTTTTTTTAGAAATGTAAGTCACCCAACATTGCTGCTTGATAGCCATTTCCTTAGCATTAGCAATACATTAAATACATTAAAAACATTCTCAGACAGAATTTTTGCTGGTGGGCAACTAAAGGTTTCCATGGTAGTATGTATCAGTGCTGACCACAGACAGAGAGGTCAATGTTTTGACCTAGTATGTAGCTATCCTACTGGTATGCTGTAAACATCTCACATGCAGTGGGGCCACTCCTAGGAACAACACAGAGTGCCTGTGTTTTAGTTTCCAGCCCATATTCTGGAAACAAGTCCATGTGTCTCCATCACCACCACAATCATTAGATTGCAACCCCTGAGAGAAATGAATGGATTTTGGTGATGACAAAGATGAGTTCAGAAATATTTCGTTTTAAAGTGGGTGTCCAGCAAAGTAGCAAGAATGTAATTATCATTGCTTTTAATGAACTGTATGTAAGGATCCTGCTTAAAGCATGATAGCATGTCCTTCACTAATTAATGCATGTCTGTGCTGCCATTATTGTAAGATTCATCAGCTATGTTCCTCCGTTTTTTCTAAAGTAAATATATCAGTGGTAGAATCTTTTTAATTCCTGCCCCTATATGACTAACCAGCAAGATGGCTACCTCAAAAGGTTTCAGCAGCTCACATAGGTCACACATTAACTTCCATTGTGCAGATGACAAATATTCTCCCTGTAAAGCATTTGTATTTTGCATTGTACACTCACTTCTTTACAAACACTCTAGCATGTACAATGTGGAATTCTATGTGGTGGGGACTAGGGGTGGGAGAAAGCTGTCACAATGTTCCCGCAAGAAATTCTGCCTATTGGCCAAAATTCTTTGTCAGAAAGTTTCCTCCCATTGATTTAAGTGTTTTCCAACTTTTCATTTTAAAAACATGATGTATTCCAGGAAGTGGAACACAATAGAAGCAGTTATAGAGCGAGGTAGATTTGCTGTGCTGTTCTGCTGTGATTTGTTTGGAAAACTGAGGCAGGCAGGAGTGGCTCATAGTGACTGCTATCAGTTTAAAAATAATAAAAGGAGGAACTGGAAGGACCCTTATGTATCCACTGATTCCAAGGAAGAGGAGGAAGTGAGCACTACATAACCAATGTTGGCCAGCCCCCCTAAATCACCCCTAGGGATCTTGGGGAAATTAATGCCAAGGGAGGAAGAAAAGGGTAGTAGTGAGAACAGGACAGGTTTGCTGTCTTTACTTGCTGCCATTAGTGCTGTGTCTGCTGTTAGATGTGCTGTCCCTGCTACTGCTACCACAATTGCTGTGCCTGCTATAAGGCATGTTGCCCCTGCTGCCACCAGTGCTGTGCCCGCTGCCAATGCTGCCCCTACTGCCACCAATGCTATGCCTGCTGACAGTGCTAAACCTGCTTCCACCAGTACTGTGTCTGCTGTCAGACGTGCTGCCCCTGCTGCCACCAGTACTGTGCCTGCTGTCAGACATGCTACCCCTGCTGTCACCAGTGCTGTGCCTTCTGCCAGTGCTGAACCTGCTGCCACCAGTGCTGAACTTGCTGCTAGTGTGCCTTGTAATACTCAGGAGGAGGAAGGAGAAGATGATGCAAAGTGTGATTGCACGGGACCCTAAGTCACACTTTCCATCCCCAAGCAGTCCCGCCACTGCTGGTACTACTACTAAGAAGGTCCAGCAGCTTGAAAGTGTTAGGAGTGAAGGAGGGGGTAATCAATATCTTTGTATTACTAGTGACTGTGAGGAGGAGGACTCTGGGGATGAAATTTATGTGGTTGGTGTTAGTAATAGTAACAGTTACGGTGAAGCAGCCAGTGGGACTAGTGTTAGGAGAGTGGTAGGGGAAGCATTTGAGAGCATCCAGACTAGCAGTCAAGGGAGACCACATAATTCCTCTGTCTATGTGAGTACCCTTCTCTTCACGACAGTGTCCAGGTGGAACATGATCCTGGAGAAGGCAGAACTGGTGGTGGATAGCAGGCGCTGTAATAATACCACCACCACCAGGGGCACAGATCAGCTGCCTGTGCCTGCTGTCAGCCTTCTTCAAGTCACCAAGAAATGGCAAGTGTGACATTAAGGGGACCCTCTGTCACACTGCTCATCACCTCCTCTAACCAGCAGTAATATGTCTGTAAAAGAGCAGCAGCAGCACATAGGGACTAGTGGTGTTGGTGATGATGATGGTGGAAAAGCTGGGGTGGAAGATTGATGGCCTTTTTAGCCCAAACTGAGAAGGAATGGGAAACATGGATGAGGATGGGCATCACCACCACCAACAGCATTGAGCTTTTGGAATTTGCAACTGCTCTAATTACTGCCGCTGAGTTGTAAGCACAGCAAGATGCTGAGGAGCAGGCTTGTCTGCCACAGACCACTGTGGACACAGTGGGAATGGGGTGAACAAGTGATGCGGGTCAAGGACAGGTTTCTCTTGCCAGCCACAGCAATACTCCTGGTCCTAGTTGCAGTGCTGAATCTTACATAGTAGCAGCAACAGCAACAACATCATCCTCTGCCCCAGACAGTGAAAGGGAATGTGGAGGAGAAGAAGAAAGAGGCCATTCTTCTCCACCTGTTCCTTATCCCTATCCCCTGTCATGGGTATGGGACTATTTTTCTCTTGGGGAAGGCACAGTGCAGTCATCACCAACGGCACTGTGCACAACTTGTGACAAGTCAGTGAGAAGGGGAAAGGAGGGAACACACCTTGGCACAGCCACTTGATAACACACATGAAACACAGACACCATGACATTTATGTCAGACATGTTAAAGCCAAACACCCGCCACAGAAATCAAGAACTGCTGTTGCTGGACCCCCTGACTCTCCAGAAAGGTAGAAACTCTTTCAGTTTCATTAAAATATGGATCTATATCCATAAAATGGGCACATACCGGGGAGAAAAAATGTGTAAAACGACTTTAGCATTCAATAATGCAATACTTTATTTTGGTCTGTATGCTTTATTTCTGGAGACAGCTTTCATAGATAGAACGGAATGATGATGTAGGATTTGTATCTATATGTTGTCTTCCCACATCATCATTTCTATCTTATTTCACTTGTCTTGTTAATGTGTGAACCCAAGAGACTACCTATGTGTAATCTTGTATAAGACATATGTCTTTTTATTATGTCGTAAAAACTCTGCCTATATTTTCAAATCACCTCCAAAGCCGTTACTTCATATATGGGATGGTATCAGTTCAAAACTGTATATGGGTAAACTATCCCTTTAATACTATGTCTAGCATGCAAAATAAACGCCTCTTCTTGCTATCTGTTCGCTAGATATCAGTAACGCTAGTATACTGCAGAGAGGTTATATGTCGATCCCAACAGCAGCGCTGTTCTCTGCTCCGCCTCTGCAACTAAGTTTCTTTACTCAATCAATAAATCACATTGAAGACTCGCGGCGTTTGTTTACTCGACCGTATTGGTCAGGTGTGAATATAGTTAAATAATAGGAATAGAGCCTAAGTTGTAACAAATTTGTTGTATCTCTTATCTTAAGTCACACTAAAGATTTACTGAGTATTAAGTATATCATCATTCGGAGTGGTTGCAACTATATCACAATCTTAATATATCGTAGCACTAGATGGATCGAGTAGCTGAATCTTGCTCCGTAACTACCACTGTCTATCTCAGTTTTCTTACAAAGTCTCCCTAATACATTAATATGAATAAGTCTTCTTGTGTAGTAATATATACCCCTGAGGAAGCTGTGGGTAGCACGGCGAAACGCGTAGGGTTAAATGGGCAGACTAGGGAGGTCTATTACTACACAAGAAGACTTATTCATATTAATGTATTAGGGAGACTTTGTAAGAAAACTGAGATAGACAGTGGTAGTTACGGAGCAAGATTCAGCTACTCGATCCATCTAGGCCAGTAACACATTTTTGTTTCTCCAGGCTTGTACTTTAAAAAAAAAAATACAAAAAAAACCCATAGTCCCACATAACAAAATAAACTATTTTTTAGGGTTTGTTTCTAACAAGCCTAAGTCATACAAATCAATGTTTCTTCAGGTCTTGGGCCTCTAACAACAAATCTAACAAATCACCCTCTACAAAATACTCTATCATGTCAAGTATCAGTCTACCCCAATGGCAGCTTATGTCAGGGGGTTTCTGTCTCACTTTATTGTATTTAATTTATTTTTAACTGTCCCCCCAATATCAGTAAAGAAACCCCCCAAAACAAATTCCCCTTTCAACTGATTCATTTCCCAGACTCCACCCACAAACACAGGCACCCTCCTCAGACACCTTTTATACCATGTTTTATGGGTTTTTTTAATTGTATTTAGAATTTATTTTTTTATTAACTGCCACCAATCAAACAATTCCATGCCCCACACCCCCCAAAAAAAATTCCCTGTTCAAGTGATTCTTTCTCCACAGCCCACCAACACAGACACCCTCATGCACCTTTTACACTATGCCTTTGGGAAACAAAATAATATTTGTTATGTGTTGCGTGTAAATTCAATGTTCCCATTGCTTTCAATGGAATGAGCTAGATGAAAAAAGCGGAAAAACTAACATTTCAAAGGAAATTATTCTCCATGCAGGAAGTGCCATTATTCTCTGATTTCAGTCTGAGGTGAAAATTTTCACCCATCCCTAGTGGGGACCTCTATTTTTAGCTGATTATGGGGCAGGTTGTTATACTCTTGCATGGAATATAATGTATTATGAGCACTGCTGGAGGGACTAAAACTGGCCAGATTTTGCATGCAATATTCAACATTTGTTTGATAGCTTAATAACTACATTTAGGACATGGTCAAAGCAGGATACTTTCACCATATAATCTATTCTCAAGACAGCTATAATGATGGATCTGTTAGCAGCTGGCACATAATCAGCTGTCAAGGAGCCAGGTACAAGTCATTCCACTAGTATAGCTTTATGGGATTGTCTCACATAATTCTGCATGCGCAAAGTGGCTTGCCAATGGTATGGGCTACACTGCTGCTGTCTTTTAATAATATTGCCAGAACCAGAAGCAAAATTACTGACTGCGATCTGTTGCTGCAAGATATTGTTGCCCACTGTTAGGAGGGAAACCCAGAGATCAGAAGGGGTACGCGAACAGTCAGAAAAATTTCCTGCATGATTTTTCGCAAAGGTTTTCTCTTTTTCATCACTGAAAAGGCTTTCTACTTTTTGCCTATGTTTTCTATGACTGCAACATTTCCCACCACAATATTACCTCTTCTGAGGGCTGAAGTGGTGAAATAAATAGCTGAAAGTAAAAGCTTATGTAACATTGACACAACCATCCTTCAAAAATAACTGTGGTTAGGGGTATTCCAGCAGGTTGCTACACATAACATCAGTTATTTAAAGCCTCTGTTTTCAAAAAAGAAAAGGGCAGCATGTCAGCCTTCAACGTTTCCAAGTTTTCTATTCTATAGGCATAATTTGCCTTATTTTTGTGAAGGTTTTGACTTCTTTCTAAGAACTCTGTAAGTGAGGGATGGTGAAAGCATTTCTTCAATCATGGTAAACAATGCAATTGCCAAAATATTGGCATATAAAAAAGCATGGATGCTAAGTTTGCAGACATTTGTGCCCATTGACATACAACAAAATGCCAAAATATGCCATTCACTTCCACTAAGATGCATTAAGGGACCCACTTTAATGTGTGAAAATCTGAACCCAGTTTTTTTTGAGCAGAGTCCCTGAATGCATCTCAAAATTGCTGACGCAGGAATTGAACTTGAAAAAAGCGAAAAGAAAAATTAAGTCACCAGTGGCTGTTTTGATATCGTCCCTAAGCAAAGCAATCCCAAAATGTGTAAAATGTTAGTAGAATTAACCCTATGAGTGCTTACCCCACTGGCACTCACAGGATTAATACAACTAAGTCAAAAAACAGCCCTTGACAATAAACGCTTACCAGTAATCCTGATGTCCAGTGGAGTCTTCATCACCCTGGTCAGCTACTGTCCATCTTCTTCTTCAGTCTTTCTTCTTCTTTTCTCTGTCATTGAAAATAAAACAAGACTCCACTGAAAGATTTTTTTCCTAAAAAAATGCCCACTAGATATGCCTGATTTAACCCACTGAGTGTTGTAAGGGTACTGGTACCCCACCAGCACTCTAAGGGTTAAATGTAGTCTGGCACATCTGTTAAAAAAATGCTGGCATTCAGACAGCAGGTAGCAACACATTTAGATTTTGGATCCTGAGTAAAATATCTCCATAATGTGGACTTCATAGTCTGTGGAGTTCCTGAGGGGCTGCTACTACTACCTGCTGGAGCTAGATGTTGCTGAAATTGTACTACTACTAGGTGTCACAGGTGCTACACTTCCAAAAGCAGCAGAGGCTGTGGATGCTGATAACCTGTATTGTTGCTGGTTACTTTACACTATTAGTGTGTGTCTGAGTGGGACTTGGGCTTGGAAGTGGTGATGATGCTGATTATGACTGACTTTCCAATTGTTTTCTCAAATGTTTACCTACAGGCACGGTGCTCCTTTTCAGTGGTAGAAGATTACATTTATCCATGTCATCATCTCTCTTATCTGGATCTGAACAAGAGGAAGATTCTGGAGGGATGTATTCTAGATCTAAATCATCATAAGTCATTTGAAAAACAGAGACACAAGCAATATTAGCTGGAGTAAACAATGTTTAGAATTTTGGTTATTATGATGATATGGTCACAAAAAACTCAATATCTTGGATGTGGATATTATTTAAACTAAACAAAATACATTTTTGCGCAATACTAGGGACAGTAGAGAAGAGACCAACTCTGCCTGGAATAACAAAGAAAAATTTATATAGAGGGAATCTGAATAATAGAGTGTGGCCCCTACCTAAAGAGGGCCAAAAACCCAAAGAGTCATCATAATACTTAAAAAAATGTGGATAAAGAAAAGGATAAAAGTAAAAATAAATATGTTCTTGGAAAAGAACTAACAAATAGGAATCTAGTTCCTATAATTTAAATAAAATAGATTTTAGTAATAAAATATTGATTTTGGGTGGAAATTCTAAATTTATAAATCAAATGAAAGGCCCCCTTAAGCATAAAAATAAAAGAAAACAATTACCCTCATCACCATAATAGCTATCAAGTATTGGGGGTTACAATAGAGAGTAGTTTGCTACCCCCGCTTTGGCTACCCATGAACCCCATTGTACCTCCTCACAGTTTCCTTTTTTGGACCTAAGTCATCTGGGCCAAGGAATAAAAAGGATGGCAAGGGAGCTGGAGGAAGAACAAGAGGAGGGGGAACTTTCCAGAGAATCAGAGGAGGAAGACATCTAAATAATAAGGTTAATAAGAACTTCATTAAGAATTTATCTCAGGATACTCTTAGAGAATTAGGGATCTATAACTAGTCTAAAATTAGGCCAAATTGCGCTGTTGGCCCAGGGTCTAAATTTTTTATCTATAAATCAAATCAATAAGTTTGATTTATTTGTTGATTTTCAGCAACTCTTTAGGAAATGATCCTTATTAAGATACTTCTCTAGCAATCTGGAATGCAAAATGAAGGATCACAAGATCTGGAATGCAAATGTAACGAATAAGGATATTTTAACAATTTCAGATTTAGCTAGTATAGGTGAAAATATTTCTACGTTTAATACTAATTTAAAAAATAAATCTGTTTTCGATCCACAAGCTCACAAGCGTCCGCATTTGACCCTATTTCAACATCTGATTAGAGAGGAAATAGGAAAATTACATTTTTCGAATAAAGTAGATAATTTAAGTATTTTGGAAAGACAATCCCTTTGTGAGCTTAGTAGAAATAAAACAGTGGTGATTCGAGAGGCAGACAAGGGTGGAGGTGTGGTTAATCAGGATTATCAAGATTATATGAAAGAAGCTTTACATCTTCTGTCAGATAAATAATTTTACGTAGAACTTCAAACAGATCCCACCCTTGCCTAACAAGAAGAACTATTTTTAGTTTTAACTCAGGCTAGGGAAGAAGGGATTATAAATCGGTATGAGTTCAATTACCTATGAGTAAAGGATCCACGTACAGTGACATTTTATCATCTCCCTAAAATTCACAAAGATTTGGAGACCCCCTCAGGGCGTCCCATTGTTTCAGGGATTGACTCATTGACTCAAAACTTGTCTCTGTACGTGGATCTCTTTTTACAAATTATGGTCCCCACTATACAATCTGACCTGCAAGATAGTAGAGACGTGATTAAGGTATTGAATTATGTAGTTTGGAATGAAGGTGATCTACTATTTACGGCTGATGTGAGCTCTTTATATACATCTATCAGACATGTTGATGGTCTTAAAGGTGTAGAACACTTTTTTTAAAAGACAGGATTTCTAAAAGGAAATCATAGGGAATGTATTCTTCAAAGTATTAATTATATCCTGAGAATAAATTATTTTGTATTTAATAACAAATACTACATGCAGGTGAGGGGTACGGAGATGGGAACTCGTTTTGCTCCCAGCTTCTCCAATTTATTTTTGGAAAGCTGGCAGGATAAATTTGTTTGGCCTTCCTGTCGCTTTGCCCCTCACCTCAAGCTTTATAAAAGATATATTGACAATATATTAATTGTTTGGAGTGGTAGAGAAGATACGCTAAAAGAATTTATGAGTTATTTGAACCAAAATGATTGTGGTTTGAACTTTACTTATGAGTTTAGTAAAAATGAGATTACTGTTTTAGATTTGTGTATATTTTTTCAGAATGATCAGATATTAACAAAACATTTTTAAGAAGGTGGATCAGAACACCTACATTCCATATGATAGTTACCACAAGCACAATTGGCTAGATAATAGCCCAAAAAGCCAGTTTATGCATGTTCGCAGAAACTGTTCCCAAGTAAAAGATTTTTGCGAACAAGCCATTGCTCTTCTGGTATGATTCTTTAAGAGGGGTTATGACATTATAAAAGCCTCCCAGGACTTAATGGAAGTTTTACATATGAATAGAGGTGTTCTTCTGGGTGATAATGATTCTCTTCAGGATGATACTCAGTTGAAAGTTTATTCCAAAGAAATTATATTTTTGATGATAGATTATGCCATTGCTAAATGCAAGGAAGAGTTGGAGAAACATAAAATTTGGAGTTTGATAGATTCAATAAGAAATACTAATAAAAAGGATTTAAATAGAGATAATGAAAGAAAAACAAATTAAAATATAATGAAAATAGTTAAAGAATTGAATAATCCATGTAAGAAAAAACCAATAGTTAAACTAGCGAATGATGAAAGAAATGGAGATTACAAATATAAACATAAAAATAAGAAATAGAAAATAAAAATGGTGAATGGGATTACATGGAAGAACCATAATCAAATGAGGTCTGAAAATAATTTTAGTTTGGCTTTAAGTATACCATATTCATATCATGTAAATAAAATAAAACAAATTTGAAACTGATTCTGGCCAGTAATACAAGACAATACTATTATTATTTTTTTTTTTTCATGGTTTTATTTAAAGGTATATTCTGATCCTTCCAGTGAGAAATCACCATTCTCGTGCACAAACACATGAAGTTTACCAGATTATACTCAGGGTTTTTTTTTTTTTTTTAATTCTTCTTTTTTTATTAGAAAACAAATTACAAAAACACAGACATATTACACAACAAACATACATATCACCAAATAACATATCATTAAATGGTACGCTTTAGCTCAACCCCTGGTCTATTTTAACGGAAATTTCCGTAGCCATTTCCCCCAGATAAGATGAAACTTCTCCACTCTCTGCGCTATCAAATAGTAACCATATTCCATCAGATACTGATATCTAATCTTATTTATTATAGCTTGGATTTCAAACCCTTCCTGTTCCCACCATTTCCTTGCAATCACAATCTTCATTGCCAGAAAGCACTGTATGATCCACATTCTATCATGTACCTTAAATGCCTCAAGATCGTGATGCAAAATCGCCTTTTCAGGCGTAGGAAGAATTATAACCGCCATCAAATTTAAAAGGAATCCAAACAACTGTTCCCAAAACTTATATACTCTCTCACACGCTCACCACATATGTATATTCGTCCCCTGATGGGAATTGCATCGCCAACATACTCCTGTCATATCCATATTATATTTAGCAATTCTTACCGGGACCATATACCATCTCAACATAATTTTATTATGCAATTCCACCATATTTAAACAATGGGTTACCCGACTAATACCAACCAAACTATCTTTCCATGCTTCAAAAGAAATATCATGCCCTAACTCCCTCTGCCATGCCTCTACTGCTACCATCTTTAAGGGGGGCTCTAGCCACTCTATTACTTCATACCATTTCCTTAGCAACCTCTTACTTTCCCTCCCACTGTACAAACTTATTACTCATTTACGTACACTGTCCTTACCCTTCTTAAACAAGTGGATACATAAATAATCTTTAATCCTTAATACCTTAAAATATTCTTTAGTGTTAATTTTAAAATCGGTAAGATTTCATTTTACCATCCTTCAGTAAGTCACCAACTTTTCTTTCACTACTATTCGCCCATCCTCTCAAATTCATATTCTCCATATTATTTTGCAAAATATCCAGGGGGGGGTATCCTCTATAACTCGATCTTTCCACCCCATCCTGTATTTAAAACGCATCCAATATTCTAGGCAATTTTCAGTAACCATAGGCAGACCTCTATTCTTCTGCATCTTTATCCTATCATTATGATACCACAATAGATGATCCAACCTTGCAGTACCAATCAAGTCTTGTTCAACATATTGCCAATCTTCAAGATTCGACTTATATTGCATATTCATGATGTGGGACAACAAACTCACCTGTGCGTATCTTCCTAAACAGGGCACCCCCAATCCGCTTTTACTTAGTGCGGCAAACATTATCCTCCCAGATATACAAGGCTTCTTCCCAGCCCAAATAAATCCAAGAATCTGAGTCTGGAAAGTCTTAACCCAACCCCATGGAAGTCTAACCAGTATCATCCTTAATAAGTATAGCCATTTTGGAATTATATATGATCTCACTATATTCACTCTCCCAAGCCATGATACAACTAGCCCCCTCCACTCCTTAACCTGTTGAAGAAGATCTTTTTGTAGAACTAAATAGTTCTCTTCAACTAGACTTTCTATTCTTTTTGGAATTATAATTCCTAAATAATTAAGACCTTTTTCCTCCCAGTGAAAATCATATGATGATCTTAAATCTTGACTCTCTGAATCCGAAATGGCTATACTCATCACCTTTGTCTTATTCAAATTCAATTTATAATTTGAATACTCCCCATATCGGGGATGATTATCTCATTGATCATTACAACTGTTCAACATTCCATTGCTGACACAATTATTTGAGCTAGGTAAATGACAATAAGTACACTGAATAACTCTCCTGAACAGCATATTATTATAAGGATATGACTAGTGAGGCTACACAAAGGGTATACATATAAGCTGGGTACTAAAACATTATTTTGATTAGCGGAATCTTTGATAGAGATTGCAAGTGAAGCACCTACGATTAATATATCTTCTCCATAAAAAACAAAAAAAAATCAAGTTGCTTCAAAGGATTCATCCTTCTAATTACAAGTTAGCAATGATAACCGTTGAAGATGTCCTGAAGAAGTGACATTTATTCATAGACGTCATGAAACGTGTTGAGCCTACTGAGGCTACTAAAAAGTATCAGGTTTTACTTTTTTTCTAATATATTTTAAATACTTTTTTGTTGTACATGTGCACTTGAGTATTACGACAAGTGTTATATAAGAAAACTGTCATTTTTTAATTTATATATATATATTTTTTGGACTTGGTGTTTCATACATTGTGTCTAAGTGTGTTTTACTTTATTTTTTCATTACTAATATATTATTTTTACTTACAAAAGTTTTTCAATAAAGATGCTATTTTTATAAAAATGTTTTACCCTATATACCGCATGGAATATGGGAATTAATCCGTCTTTCACATACTAGTGATATATTCACTCAGAGTTGAGACACTAATATAAGTTCCTTAGTGGGGAGGCCACATATTTATTCTGTATTTATGAGGTCCACAACAAGGGAACTACAATACCACCTTTATAGGGGTAGAGATGTGTCTGGTGTCAAAAGCCTAGAGTGCCAAAAAACTGATCCAGTGCAAGTGAATACACCGAGAGGCAGGAAAAGCCTCCAACCAATGTGAGAGAATAAAAGAAGGGGGGAAAGTGGGTTATTTAATAGCATCACTAAATACTACGCTTAGAGACAGATATTGTGCCGTTTTCTTCTCTTTTCCCATTACAGGCATGGACTGTCATCCTCAGTCTAAAGAACAGATGGAATCATACCAATCAGTCACTTGAGCAATACTGCCATATTTTCTCCAACTCCCAACAGTCAAACTGGGCTGACCTTGTTCAACAAAAGCTGAATTCTCTTTCATTAATCACTATCATGTATCCCTCCAGCAGTCTTCCTTCTTTTCTGTCTTAGGCTATCTCCTCAGTTTTTGCCACTTTTGGTCTTACCTGGGATAACAGTAGCTGATTTTAAAATTGTTGGTGATATCATCACAAAGGATTACTTTCTTTAATTCCTCAAATCTCTAGAACTTGTTTACCATACCCCCTTCTTTCAGAACACTTTAATTTTGCTTAACGATACTACGGATCTAAAGTTTACTTTATGTCTCAAGCTAGGCCTATATATTACTTTGTTTCACACTCAGCATTTCTCTTCTTCTGGACACGTGCATTTGTATTTCATATTATTGCCATTTAATTTTGTCATGCATCATTCTCTGTTAACTGCTATGTTGTATTATCCTTTAAATGACAAACTCATTTATAAAACCAAAAAAATTAAAGACATGTCATAACATTTTTTAATGAGCAAAGTAAGGTGCATCTTATCTATTTGAGTGCAGGATTGTTTGTCAAACCACTTACATAAATGAATGAATTAATGAAGTATAATTTAATGTAACCATTTCTTAAGGCACAACATTGTCTATATGTCAAGCAGGAATATTATACCACTCGTGACTTTTTTACAAGAGCTGAGGTCATGTGATTATATTTGGCTGGTCGTTTAAACAAAAAAAAAATGTTGTAATTGAAGTCTAGCAGTTTAATAAGAAAAAATGACCACCAAAACTGTCGCAACTCATATTTTTTGAGAAAGTGTTAGTGTAAATGTGAGTTTCATCATGTAATTCTGCTATAAATGTTGGCTAAACATAGCGAATTCAACTGAAAATGGGAAGAAACATTACAGAAAATCCAAAAAGCACGAAAAGAATGACATTAGATTACATAATGGAACCTGAAAATGTGCAGACTACTCTCAAAATATTGTCCTATTCAATTGATGAAAACTTCCTATGATTATCACAGTATTCATAAAAATGAATGCTATCTTACACTTACAGTTTTCAGCCGTTATAAATACAGAATAGGACAAATATCGTTAATAGTGTGCTTTCGTTTATACTGAATTTTTCAAAACAATTTATTTTGTAACCATAACTATACATATGTACACGTGACTCCTTCAATGGATATTTTTTAAATTAATCGTATTGTTTTAATTTTTTTTTACATATTTTGAATTGTAATTTAAATTAGCAAATCTTCCAGAATTTGTTGTTTTCAACCCTTGTAGGAAAGGAAGTAGTAAACATTTCCAAATTTTACATTGGAATTTCTTTATTCTCCAAAATGTATCAAACCATGATTAAAAAGAAGTGCAAATAAATAAAAATGCTGCTAAAAACAATTGATAGAATATGTCACCATGATTAAACAAACCATGACAATACATGAGGTTAATTATATACAGCTGTATCACTTTTTGCAATTAATCACTAATAAAAGTCATTAAAGCAGAAGTTATACTTCATATTCCAATATTCCAATTGTCGAGAACTAATCTAACTGAAGTATGACTCATTTATGAGATCAGTATAGAGAAAGGAACCAAGGCAGCTGAAATGGATGTCTACTATAAATAAATCTGTATAAAGTGGAGAAGGTAAAGGGCATTAATCTTCAAAATATTACTGAAAGGATACATCACATTTTTATTTATCAATTGCTTTTTCTGTATAGTAATATTCTTAACTCAGGTTTGTTACTTAACTGTTTTATCTTTCCTTTTTTTCATGTTATAATACATTGTTTAAACACAATATATGCCTTTAAAGGGATAGTCATGTTTCACAAAGACAGATCTCCAATTAATCTACATAGTATTTGGGCCATGGAGAGTGTTATATCAGTACTGTCAGAGTTGTAGTCCAAGAGTAATTGAATGATAAAGTATCCTCCTCCCACCCCTTTTACTTAGTGTAAGCCGCCTCCCCTCAGATGTGGAATCCGGTCCCTTGACTAGACAGGTCACAGGAAGGGGCAATCTTCTTACTGTGAACATAAGGAAAACCTTGCCCCTCTTGACAGGTTTTTCAGATTTTTCCTTATGCTCTGTGAAGATTGTCCCTCTCTGCAATCCATCGGACAATCTTGCTGCTCTGTGGAGAGCACAGTAAAAGAGGCAGGAGGGGAATACTTTATAATTCAATTACTCTTGAACTACAACTCTGCCAGTATTGAAATAACATGCTCCATGGCCCAAATACGATGAAGATTAATTGGAGCTGCTTTTATTGTTTATTGCTTTTATTGCTTTTTTAATAGTTTGCTATTTAGGGAATGTATTTTAAATTGTAGAGGGCTCTGTACAAATTGAAAACTCTATATATGACTTATACAACTGTCCCAGTGCTATTCCAGAAACCCACATACACTGACTGACTCCCAGCTTGTATCACTGCTCCATTGGTAGGCCCATAACAACACATTTACTGTCTGACACCCACCCTTGAACCACTGTCCCACTGGTAGTCCAAGTACCCCACGTACATGGTCTGATATCCAGCCATGGACTACTTTATCAATTTTTGTCCCAGAAGCCCACATACAATGTTTGACCCCCAGCCTTGTACTACTGTTTCACTATACCACACTATACTGACACCCATCCTTGTATCATTGCACTGCTGGTAGTTCCAGAACCACTTTCACTGTCTGACATTGTCCTATTGGTAGTCCCATGATCCCATATACAATGTTTGACACCCAGCCTTGTGAAACTGTGACCTGGTAGTCCTAAACCCCCCCATATACTGTGTGATTAGAGATTGGATAAAAGTAAATTTTTTCCTTTTGGAATTTTCACAGAAAACACTGCCTTTTCCATGGAAATTCCTGATCAAAGAAACACCATAAAATGTCTGCCTTTTCAATAACCCCCAAAAAATTTCCTGGGAGAATGTTGTCATTTTCCACTTATGCCTGAGACAGCCCTCTATGGTTCATACTCAGTATGTGAAGTTCTTTGGCTACCAGTTTAGTTGAACAATAAGGCTAGGACTTGAAGGTCTATGGGTGTTTTTCTATAGCTACCAGGGCAGAGGGACAAGACTTTTAGTAAGTATGTGTGGTTGTTTGGCTACTTTGGGTGAATGCTGGGGTATGTGTGTGTGAATCTAGAGCTAACAGTGCATTAGGGCAAGGCTGAGGGGTTAGTTTATGTGGTTCTCTAACAGTGGTAGGCAATATAAGGCCATCCACCTTCTGTCAGACACAGCTCCCATCATTACCCCCTGCCATTGGCTATCAGTGCAGTGCGGCAAGGCTGGGGGACAATATGTGTGGTTCTAAGAAACTGTGGACAAGGTTGGGGGGTCAATATGTGTGGCTCTATGGCTATCATGGGACAAGATTGAGGGTCTGCACGTGTGGTTAAAGACCCCCAGTGTGTTGTGTTTGTGGACGTTGGAGGAGTTCTTAGAGACTCCTGGGATTCCAGTGGATAACTGAGTGTATCACACACACACACACACACACACACACACACACACACAAACACACACATATATATATGGATTGTGTAACCTCTCACATTAAAAAAAAACTCCAGACTGGCTGAACATATGCAAGATCCACATGATGTTCTGATGGAAGACTTTGTTAAACATCACTGTTGAAATATCTTCATGATGTGTTCCTTCTCAGTTTCATGTGATGAGGAGGTGCCTATCATGACTGTCCAAGATTCCAAACAAGGGACATGTGTGGCTTTTAAATGAGTTGGAACAACATAAGGATGTTGTATGGGTCCGCAACACCTTGTTCTTCATGGTGTGGATGACCTCTAATATAGTAATATTGTGTCAGGGCAAATGCATAGCAATGGCTCATTGGGGATTGGTCATGTCTCTACTTTGTTCCATTATCTAGGAACAGATGTGTCCTTATCAAGTCCTACCATATGACTCATGTCAGTAACTTGACAATATGCCACATGGCTTTAACATACATTAGCATAGCAGGAGGAGCACCAGGGTAATTTTGACATTCCTCTGTTCCATGATGGGACATGCCATGGATGTCAGTGAGAAGGAATGAGAGAAGTTCTAACTGCACTGTATAACTCTATGGTACACAAAGGATTAAGCATCATCATCCTATTAACCCTTTGAGTTCCAGATGGTTATACCCCTCTGGAACCCACAAGTTTAAGAACGAGTTGATGCTAAACAGCCATATAACTATATGAACAGGACATAATAGCAATATATAACCTAGAAAATGAATCAACCCACACACATGGTCACTGTGCTGCTCACACACAGGTCAGCATGATGGGCCCGTCAGCCTGCCTCTTAATTAGTTACTCATATGCACTACCCAATACTTTTACCAGGGAATCCATCCCACTTCAGCTGTATTAGACATCACAAATCTCTTGTGTTCCTAATGCCTCTTTAACACTTGGAATGCCAGAGGGATATCCTATGCAATGTATTTAAATGAATTGGATACCTTTCTAATGCTCCAAGGGTTGTATGCTTGAAATGAATAGGCATGGGTGAAAATTTTAGCCTCAAACTGAAATCTGTGAATAATGGCACTTCCACTTGGAAAATAATTTCCTGAAAAAAGTGCATTTTTTCCCACTTTCTTCCTCTTGCTCATTCCATTGAAATCAATGGGACATTGAATTTACACACAACACATAGCATGAGGGTGCCTGTGTTGCTGAAGTGTGGGGAAATTATTAGGTGGGGGTTTGTTTACTGGGATTGGGGGGCAGTTAATGAAAAAATAAATCCTAAATACAATTTAAAGAAAACCCAGAAGACATGGTATAAAAAGGGTCTGAGGAGGGTGCCTGTGTTGGTGGATGGAGTCTGGGGAAAGAATCAGTGAAACAGGGAATTTGTTTGGGGGGTTTGTTGACTGGTATTGGGGTGCAGTTAATAAAAAAATAAATAAAATAAAATAAAACATTTGTATGTAACTTTAGACAGGGACCCCTGATGTAAGATGCCACTAGGGTAGATGGATACTTGAGTATTTTGTAGAGGATGATTTGTATGATTTGTTGTTAGAGGCCCAAGCCCTGTGGAAACATTGCTTTGTAGGACTTAGACTTGTTTGGCACAAGCCCTAAGAAAACATTGATTTGTAGGACTTAGGCTTGTTACAAACAACCCCTCCAAATTGTTTACTTTTTGTAGGATTATGTTTTTTTTTTTTTTTAAGTACAAGCCCTGAGAACAAAAATATTCCCTACTGGCCTAGTGCCAGCAGGTCATGTCGTGTTGGCCAGTGGCCACTGGCCATTGTCAAATGCCCTGATGTAGATGAGGAATTTTAGACTGCTCTTCTTGCTGCTGTTGCTAAGTTGTTTAAGCAGCAGGATGATTAGGCAGCTATAAGGGAATGGGATCAACAACAGCAGTACTAGCCAACAGTGATGACTAGCTCCAGTAATGTGCCTGAGTCAGTAGCAGCACAATAAGTAGCCCCCAGTATATGTGGAAAAAAGAAGAATTTGGCCAATAATTCATCTCCACCTGCCCCTCCTCCAAAATCATGGGTGCGTTATTAGAATACAAAATTTTCCCTTGAAAGCAGGAACTGTGCCTCTCATCAGCAACTGCAATGTGCACAGTGTGTGAGCTAAATAACATCTGGCACAACTGTATCCAAACACCATGAAAACAGCAACCAAGTACTGCTGCTGTCACTATACCCCTTGTCCACACCGCATTAAGGACACATGACAACTTGCTGACAGTTTAATAGTAATGATGAACCCTCCCTGCCACCATCGTAGCATATTCTGTGGGATGGTATCTCCACAGATGCTGTTTGATGCCCAGCTTGCAATTCTCCTCCACCACACTGCCATGTGTGGTCAGTGCACCACATAGTGTGCAATGGGTGGACACAAACTGCCAGATCCTAACATCTACAGAGTGGCTATCATTTGGTGGGGGAGGTTATGATGAAAAAGGTAGACTGGCAATAGGTATAGTAACCCTAGAGGAAGAAGGTGATGGAGAGCTAGTTGTTTCGCTCATCATTGAACTTCCAGCCTCTGCCTGGGTTTCTTCCTCCTCTTTGATCTCCACCTCTCCTCTTGTTGCCTTTCTGGAGAGTCAGGGGTTACAGTAACAGCGGTGCTTGATTTCTGTGGTGGGTGTTTGGCTTTAAAGGGGATCTCTCGCCTATAGATATATAATGCTCATTAGTTACACCATTTATCAAAGAAATAGAAAACGTTGTTCATTTTGAAAAATAAAACAGTTATATGCACAAAAATTAACTTTTAAAAAGTGTCCGGCAGCCTACTTCCTGCTTGCTGCACAGAGGCTGCTCCCGTCCCACTACCCAGCATCCTCCGATGATGGAGGCTTTCCTTCTCTAAGCTGGAGCGATCTCATTGGCAGAGATCGACATCTAGTCAATGAGATCACTCCAGCTTAGTGACAGACAGCCTCCGTCATCGGTGGATGATGGGTAGTGGGACTGGAGTTGCCTCCGGTTGGCAAGGTTCGGCAATCCGGAAGTAGGCTACCGGATACTTTTTAAAAGTTAATTTTTGCGCATATAACTGTTTTTTTCCAAAATGAACAATGTTTTCAATTTCTTTGATAAATGCTCTAACTAATGAGCATTATATATCTATAGGTGAGAGATCCCCTTTAACATGTTTTACATAAATGTCATGGTGTCTGTTTTTGTGTGTGTTATCAGGGCAGTTGTGCCATGGTGTTTTTCCTCCTTTCCCCTTCTCACTGACTTGTCACAAATTGTGCACAAAGCAGTTGGTGATGACTGCACTGTGCCTATCCCAAGAGAAAAATAGTCCCACACTTATGACTTCAGGGGATAGGGAACAGTTGGAGAAGAATGGCCTTTTTCTTTTTCTCCTCCACATTCCCCTTCACTATCTGTGGCAGAGAATAATATTGCTGCTGTTGCTGCTACTACATAAGGATCAGCACTGCAACTAGGACCAGGAGTATTGTTACTGCCTGCAGGAGCCTGACCTAGTCCTGCATCACTTGTTCACCCTATTCCCACTGTGTCCACAGTGGTCTGTGGCACACAAGCCTTCACCTCTGCATCCTGCTGTCCTTGCAACTCAGCAGCAGGAATTAGAGCAGTTGCAAATTCCAAAAGCTCACTGCTGGGGGTAGTGGTGATGCCCATACTCATCCCTGTCTCCCATTCCTTCTCAGTTTGCGCTAAAAAGGCCATAAATGTCTCTTCCACCTCAGCTTCTCCACCATCATAATTACCACCACCGCTACTCCCTCGGTGCAGCTGCTGTTCTATTACAGACATCTCACAGCTGGTTGGAGGAGGTGCCGAGAAATGTGACTGAGAGTCCACTAATGTCACACTTGCAATTTCTTGGTGACATGAAGAAACCAGACTGGCAGCACTAGCAGCAAGCACAGGCAGCTGATCTTTGCTTCTGGTAGTGATTGTATTCTTGCTGTGCCTGCTATTCACCAGTTCTGGCTTCTTCAGGATCATGTTCCACCTGGACAATGCCATGGTGGGAAGGGGACTCCCCGTTCCAGGGGAATGGTATGGGTTCCCTTGGCTGCTAGTCTGGATGCTCTCAATTGCTTCCTCTACCACTTTCCTAATGCTATTCCTGCCAGCTGCTTCACCATTACTGTTACTACTAACACCAATTACATTAATTTCAACCCCTGAGTCTTCTTCCTCACAGTCATTAGTAATATGATTATTACCCCCTCCTTCACTCCTAACACTTACAAGCTGCTTGACCTTCTTAGTAGTAGTACTAGCACTGGTGGGACTGCTTGGGGATGCAAGTTTGACTTAGGGTCTCTTGCTGTCAGATTTGGCATCATCTTCTCCTTCCCCCTGTCCTGAGTATTACAAGACACACTGACAGCAGGTTCAGCACTGGTGGCAGCAGGTTCAGTACTAGGAGCAGGAACACCACTGGTGGCAGCAGGGGCAGCATGTCTGACAGCAGGCACATCATGGATGGCAGCAGTGGCAGCATGTCTGACAGCAGGCACAGCACTGGTGGCAGCAGGGACAGTACTGGCAGCATGTATGACAGTAGGCACAGCACATCTTACAGCAGGTGCAGCATATCTAGCAGCAGACGCAGCATGTCCTGCTCTCAATACTACCCTTTTGTTCCTCCCTTGACATTCATTTCCCCAAGAACCCTAGGGGTGATTTTAGGGGGGCCAGCCAGCAATGCTTCTGTAGTGTTCACCTTCTCCTAAGACTCATACTTAGTGGACACATAATGGTCCTTCTAGTTCCTCCTTGTATTACTTTTAAACTTTCTCATAGTGATAGCAGTCACTATGAGCGTCTCCAGTCTCAATTTTGCTAAAAGATTACATGACAGCACGTCTACCTGTAGCTGCTTCTATTATGTTTCACTTCCTGGAATATGTCACGTTTAATAGCGAAAAGATGAAAAACACATAAATCAACTTTCTAGCCATTGAAAAAATGTGGAAGGCTTTTGGCAAATGGGAGAAAAGTGTGAAGATTTTAATCTCTATTTTTAAAGCAGATTTTCCCACAAAAAAGCGGACAAAAAAGTGGTTTTCATAGATTTTATCATGGGAACACAAAATACACCTACCAACATCTATCTCCACACAACACGATATGCACACCTGACAGTCTCTAAGTAACCCAAGCTTGCCTGTGCAACATCGCTAGCCAATGGAGAGCCAAGGTGCACCAGCATCAGCAACCACACCAGACAGCATCGCACATGTACTTGACAGATAAACAGCAATTACACCAAACAAATTCAAATAACAACAGCCACACTGGCACACACATACCTGGACAACACACAATTTCCTATTGGCCCCTCTATACCCGATGACCTATTGTATTATGGTCAGCAAAATAAATCAACAACCATCGTTAAAAGTAATAAACTCACAAAATAGATGGTTGAACTAAATACATATGGGTTGATCAGCTTGGAAAGCCTTGGGGATATGATCATGACCAGCTCCCTCTAGCAGTATTCATAAGCATCTCCGCTCCAAGAAAAACAACTGTCCATAAAGTGAAAATGAAGATCATGTAGAAGGATTAAAAAAAACAGAGGGGAGCCTATAGTGTCTTATCAGGTATGTAGATATGAAAGTAATTCTTAGAACAGATCAACTCATTTTAAACAATTGTTGATAACAAAGCATATGTTTGTCACCAACTAAAAATACATGCAGGGTACTTTACACGTCCCTGCTTGGGTGTAGGTTGTCTGCTCCTTCCCATTCTACAAAGGATAAATCAGGTATAAAGGATACAGTAAAATGTAGAACAAATTTTAAATAAAATACAATAAAGCAACATTAGTGGAGTGCAGTGGTGGATGCATAGTACACACAGACAAAGTATGTTAAGCTGAAGACCTTGTATATATTTGTCTTGATTGTCAAATTAGCTGCATTGCTTGGTGCTATCTGTCAGTGTCATGACACTTAAGCTAACACTTTTTTTGAGGGGATGAATGCTTCTTTCTTCTTACACACAACAATCCTATTACACCCATACAAACAGTTCACTTTTTTGGTACATCTGCTAGAAATCACACTATGCTTCTTTCTCTCTGCAGTAACAAGCACAGATGTATTGTCTCATGTCTGTCCGTGTTGTTACGTCACTCAGCATCAGGATTGACTGCTTATAATTAACTTCAGCAATTTTTGGGGGGGGAGTTAATTGTCCTTTCTTCTGAATCAGATAAAAAAAACAACCGGCAGTGTCTCTCCAACTCTCCTCCTGCACCTCAGTAAACAAACAGCTCATTTGTTTGTTTGTTTGTTTTTTAAGGTGAAGTCGCCAAAAATCACAGTATGCTCTTTTTCCTCTCACTCCCAAGTACAGACTGACACAGTCAGTCACACAAAATGTTGAGGTATTTGGGATAAACATCCTTCGCTTCCTTCTCACGCCCCCATTAACCCCTAGCACAGAGTTAAGAGCCAGATTGGGAAGGAACTTGTATCATGGCTACCTGAGTCTTTCCAATCGAACATACAAAACTTTGGGGTATTTGGGGTAAATCTCTTTTGCTCCCTTGTCACACCTCCATACTCCCCCAGCATAGAGATAATAACAGATCAGGAAGGAACTTGGATTACAGCTGCCTGTGTCTTCTCAGGCAGTCACATAAGATTTTGTGGTATTTGGGATCAACCTCCTTTCTCCCTTCATGTCCCCTAGTGTGCTCTCAGACTCCTCTAATACAGAAAACAAATGTCCTGCCTACAAGACCCCCTAAACTAAGCTTCAGCTCTACCTTATTTGCGAATCTTCTCAAGCTCAAAAAATGTGCTGCTTGCTCTTCCTCTCTCAAACACGGAATGGTGAAAACTTTCACCATCCCAGTGCATGGCACCATTTGCAAACTCTAATCCTGCAGGGGCTGCAACAATGCTCTTGCAGAACTTACTGATTTTCTCACAGACGTGCAAAATTCTCCTCTCATTAGTTCCCAACACAAAATATGAGTGCACTATCAACATTTTGATTTTGAGGGTGTTGTGTCAAGTAGTGGTGGGAGAAAGGTCCCGCCATGTTCCTGTGAAAAAAAAACAGCAAAAAAGCGGACAACAAATTGTTTTTCTCTGATTTTTTCACGAAAACCATATTGTTGCCCACTTTTCCACAGGAAAATCCACTTTTAAAACAATTAAAATCTTCACATTTTTCACCCATTGACAAAACTCTTTGATATTTTTTCAATGGCTAGAAAGTTTCCACCCATTGATTTACATGTTTTTCGCGTATTTGCTATAAAAATGTGACATATTCATGGAAGTGAAACACAATAAAAGCAGCTACAGAGCAAGGTAGATGTGCTGTGCTGTTCTGCTGTGATCTTTTTGCAAAACTGAGGCAGGAGAGAGGCTCATAGTGACTGCTATCATTATGAGAAAGTTTAACAATAATAAAAGGAGGCACTGGAATGACCCATATGTGTACACTGAGTCTGAGGAGGAGGAGGAGGAAGTGGCCACTACAGATCCAATGCTGGTCAGTGCCCATAAATCACCCCAGGAATCTTGGGGAAATTAATGTCAAGGGACGAAGAAAAGGGTAGTAGTGAGAGTAGGACAGGTCAGCTGCCTGTGTCTGCTGCCAGAGGTGCTGCCCTTGCTGCGACCACTGCTGTGCCTACTGTCAGATGTGCTTCCCCTGCTACCACCAGTGCTGTGTCTGCTGCCAGTGCTGAACATGCTGCCACCAGTACTGTGCCTGCTTCCAGTGCTGAACCTGCTGCCACCAGTACTGTGCCTTCTGTCAGATATGCTGCCCCTGCTGCAACCAGTTCTATGTCTGCTGCCAATGCTGAACCTGCTACCACCAGTGCTGAACCTGCTACCAGTGTATCTTGTAATACTCAGGATGGGGGGGATGATGTCAAGTGTGACAGCAGAGGACCGTAAGTCACACTTGCCATCCCCAAGCCATCCCACCAGCACTAGTACTACTATTAAGAGGGTCCAGCAGCTTGTTAGTGTTAGGAGTGAAGGAGGTGGTAATCATCATATTACTAGGGACTGTGCGGAGGAAGACTCTGAGGTTAAACTTGTGGTTGGTGTTAGTATTAGTAACAGTAGTGGAAAAGCATCCAATGGGACTAGTGTTAGGAGAGTGGTAGGGAAAGCATTTGAGAGTGTCCAGATTAGCAGTCAAGGGAGGCCACACCATTCCCCTGGCCCTGAGAGTCACTTTCCTTTCACGGCATTGTCCCGGGGGGTACATGATCCTGAAGAAGCCACAACTGATGGTGGTTAGCAGGCACAGCAATAATACCACCACCACCAGCAGCAGCACAGATCAGCTTCCTATGCCTGCTGCTAGTGCTGCCAGTCTGCCTTCTTCACGTCACCAAGAAATGGCAAGTATGGGACTCTCTCTCACATTTCTCGTCACCACCTCCAACCAGAGCAGCAGCATCAGAGAGGAGCTAGTGGTCAGGCACGTGCACACATAGACACCAAGGGGGGCTTGATCACCTGCCCTTTTTGTCCAAAGTGCCCTTGTGCCCTTTTAACAAAAAATAATAATAATAATAATAATTATGAGAAGTGTCCTTTTTTTCATTTGAGCCCCTGCCCCCCCAAAATGTCTGTGCACGTCACTGCTAATGGTGGTGGTAGGGGTAATGATGATGGTGGAGAAGCTGAGGTGGAAGAGACATTGATGGCCTTTTTAGTCCAAACTGAGAAGGAATGGGAGACAGGGATGAGGATGGGCATCTCCACCACCATCAGCAGTGAGCTTTTGGAATTTGCAGAGTTTGCAACTGCTATAATTCCTGCTGCTTCTGAGTTTCAAGGGCAGCAGGATGCTGAGGAGCAGGCTAGTATGGCGCAGACCACTGTGGACACAGTGGGAATGGGGTCAACAAGTGATGCGGGACTAGGACAGGTTCCACTTGCCAGCAGCAGCAATACTCATTGTCCTAGTTGCAGTGCTGATTCTGAAGTAGTAGCATCAACAGCAGCAACATCATCCTCTGCCCCAGACAGTGAAGGACAATGTGGAGGAGAAGAAGAAAGTGGCCATTTTCCTCCACCTGTCCCCTATCCCCTGAAGTCATGGTTGTGGGACTAAATTTTTCTTGGGGCAGGCACACTGCAGTCGTCACCAATGGCACTGTGCCCTATTTGTGACAAGTCAGTGAGAAGGGGAAGGGAGGGAACACACCTTGGCACAACAGCCCAGATAACAAACATGAAAAACAGATACCATGGCTGTCAGTGTACCTGAGGCTTGGGTTTCACTTGCGATGGGTGTCCCGTGGTCCCTTTGTTCTTTTTGCCATTCCTGGAGAGGCTTGTCACATGCCAACTGCTGCCTGGCCCTCATTACTGCCACGGGGACTGGCTTGGCTGAAGTTTGGTGGTCCCACAGCTCCATACTGCCTCCTTCAGTGGGTTGTGGCCTGGGGTGCGAGCGCAACCGCGCTGGTGTAGATGACATCGCTGCTCTCATTTATCCGATTGACTGAGCAGGCCTATGCTTGCTCCACCTTCTAGCTGGCCGTAATATTGCCTGTTCTAATGCTAACCAGTCGCCCATACGTGGGGTTGGTTCCATAGCTTTTCTGGCGTTCAGTATTGACCTTGGCTTGTCTGGCCTGTCTACTACACCTGCTGTTCCTGACTATAGACCTGGCTGGGTCCACACTCTGGTCCCAGACCTTTGGCTTTGGTTATTGGGTTTGGTATTTATTGCTCTGTTTAATAATAAACATTATTACTTCATTTCTGCCTTCTCATGATTTATGTGCCTTGTGCTACTCAGAGCTTGCTGTAACTTCATACTGTGTCCGTACTGGTACTAGCAGTAGTGAAAGGTTACACACCCTGTCAATGACATTTATGCCAAAGATGTTAAAGCCAAACACCCACCCTAGAAATCGAAATCCGCTGTTTCTGTATCCCTGACTCTCCAGAAAGACAACAAGAGGCAAGGTGGAGATCAATGCAGAGAATAGAGAAACCCAGGCAGAGGCTGGAAGTTCAATGATGAGTGAAACAACTAGCTCGCCATCACTTTCTCCCTCTAGGGGTAACTACAGCTTTTGCCAATCCACCTCGTTCATCATTACCCCTTCCCCCC
This sequence comes from Rhinophrynus dorsalis, assembly GCA_037306005.1. Taxonomy (NCBI): domain Eukaryota; kingdom Metazoa; phylum Chordata; class Amphibia; order Anura; family Rhinophrynidae; genus Rhinophrynus; species Rhinophrynus dorsalis. The sequence continues at coordinate 338,042,677 of CM074720.1, read as the reverse complement.
AAATGATAGCCACACTGTAGGATGTGGCAGTTCGTGTCCATCCATTGCACACTGTGTGGTGCACTGACCACACATGGCAGTGTGGTGGAGGAGAATCACAAACAGGGTATCAAATGGCATCTGAGGAGATACCATCCCGCAGAATATGCTAAGATGGTGACAGGGAGGGTTCATCATTACTATTAAACTGTCAGTAAGTTGTCATGTGTCCTTAGCAGGGTCTGGACAAGGGGTATAATGACAGCGGCAGTACTTGGGTTCTAGTATCATGGTGTTTGGATACAGTTGTACTAGGTGTTACTTACCATACACACACACACACTATGTACATTGTAGTTGCTGATGAGAACCACAGATCCTTCTCAAGGGAAATATTTATTTTCTAATAACAACACACCCATGATTTTGGAGGAGGGGCATGTGGAGAAGAATTATTGGCTAACTTATTTTCTCCACATATAATGGGGGCTACTTATTGTGCTGCTACTGCCTCAGGTGCATCACTGGACCTAGTCATGGTAAATGGAACCTTCATCATCCATTACACATGTTACAGTTGCAAATTCTGCATCTACATCAGGCTATTTGACAATGGCCACTGGCCACTGGCCAATACTACATGACTGTTGGCTCTAGGCCAGTAGGGCATTTTTTTTCCTCAGGGCTTGTGCTTTAAAAATAATAATAAAATAAAATAAAAAAACCCCTAGGCCTACAAAAAAATAAACTATTTTTGGGGGTTTGTTTCTAACAAGCCTAAGTCCTACAAATCAATGTTTCCTTAGGGCTTGTGCTAAACAAGTTTAAGTCCTACAAATCAATGTTTCCTCAGGGCTTGGGCCTCTAGCAATAGATTTAACAAATAAAAGTAACACAACAGAGGTACAGGAAATTGATGCCAAGTATGTTTTTGCTGTCTCATTTGGTATCAAATATAAATTAACCCCTTAATGAGAGGGTTTTTTTTTCCATTATAGCGAATGACTTCCTGGACTTACCAGGTAAGTTGTCTGTCACTAAGGGGTTAAATCTTGCTTACATTTCTGTAATTGCTGCTACAAGGGACATCTGTGACTGAAATTGTGTCTTGTGGGCATGAGCCAGACTAAGGGGTTAATTCAATTGAGGCCGGTAAAACAGCTGGTAGAGCAATATTGTCTAATGGCCCTTTAGCAAAAAGTGTTAAAGGAGCAATTCAATTGTACTACCAGCTGAAACTAAAATGGACATTAAGTCACAGAAAAGGACTTGTTGCCAAATGTCCATTTTGTGTGTTAAGTTCCCAAAACTTAATGGGAACATCAAAGGGAAAGAGCTAACGATCAGTGCCTGACAAACTGTCAAGCACTGATTGTTAGCGCAAACACAATTCACCCTCAAAAACACTAAACCTACACTATCCCTAACATTGAAGTGCAACAATACAACCCCTAACATTATCCTAGCACCCAGATATATGTAACACTTACTGTACCTGTCATACACTATCCATCTTTTCCTTCAATCTTCCTTCTTCTTGTCTTCTTTCATGTAAAATAAAATTAACATCAAGGCAAGTAATGTTTACAAAAACTGCCCTACCAGATATGGGGGTAAGCATACCCCACTGGAACTCATAGGGTAATCCTACTAACATTTGACACTTTTTTGTACTTTGGACGTATTAATATGGGTCTTAGGGCCCCATATCAATACATCCCCCAGTGGGGTTTTTTTTCCATTTTATTTTAACTATGGAGATCTGATAAGGGACTATGCTCCCAAAAGAACTGGGTGCAGATTTTCACAATAAAGTTGGTCCCTTAATGGATCTTAGTGCCTAACGCATGAAATTGAATGGCATATTTTGGCTTTTTTTTTTTTCAGTGGGTGAAAACACATGCAAATGTGTCACCCTGAGGTATTTTTTTATCTGGTATTTTTTCCATAGCACAAATAATTGCATGGCTTACCATGCTTGAAAAAATACCTTTGGACTGTTTTTGTCCAAAAAGGACAATTGAAATCGAGCCCTAAACATGCTAGGAGATACTATGTAATGGGTTTAAGTGACAGAGTTGAGTGTTCATCTGCAGGGCTTGTTTAATGGTTGGTTCTACTCAGACTGGTATTTAGAAACTCCCAAGGGATTGTCTGCTATTATCTGCTATATTATCTGCAGAATCAGAGGATGTACCTAAAATCTATGATTGTTTGCATGTGCATATGTATGATTATTTGGCTGCAGAAAGCTTCAAGCGCAAGTATAACATTTTTCACTTATATTAATGCTATTGCTCTTTACACATTAGTTGGGTATTATTTTTATATTTGACGGTGACATGGTTACAGTAAATATATGAGATATAAAATATGGCATGACCAGACACAGTATGTTTTCACAATTACTTGATTAAAATAAAGATTTATTAATATTTCACTTACTTCTCACCAAACGGGGTAATCTTTCTAGACTGTTTTTTAAAAGGTATAATAATAAGACTAGGTAATATTCAACTTGGATAAGAATTACCATTATGATGGTTCAGTAGCAACAAAAATGAGAATAGGAATGCTAGCTGTCACTATGGTCATCAATAAATTGCCAGTGGAATAAAACAATTATAAGACGATTATCAACAAGCTTAGAATTAGTCTAGTGATGCTGTCATTGGATGAGGAAAAGGACATGGCAACCATCACATATGTGGATGAATAGGATTGGACAATTGTAATTACAGGAAAAACAAAGCTTTTTCAGTTGTTATTTAATGTCAGTTGGTAAGAAATAATACACACTATGTAAATTGAAACTAAAATGACTATTATCCTAGATAGTCAATAGGTTATGGGCTACCTTTGACTGGCACCTAACTGGCCTGCCATATAATTACCCATGTAATGTTTACTGTAGTGCACGTACAAGGGTAAATACATATTTGCAGGACAAATCATTGAAATCTTTATGCCAAGGTACATTTTGTTCACAACTATAACCAGCTTAATTATTAAGAAAACATCAAGAAGAAAATAGCAATGAAAGCAAAAGAAAAAACAACTAGAGAAACTTTGATTAATTGTACAGTATCTTAATGCATAGAACAGATACCTTCTGTATTTCCCTCTGGGGCATGGTTGCACCATGATTCATACCCTCAAGAGGCACTGAAAACCTTAAATATGTCAAACAGATTTTGCTGTAAATCATATGAAATACAAGGAAATGGAAAAACAAACTCAGCACTTTTCAAATCACAAAAATACAGTCATGTACGATATCTAAATACAATGTTTTTCAGTGGTAGGACTGCAATCTGCTTTTCAGTCTTTAATAATGTTTTGATAAGTGACAAAACATGCATATGTGTGAATGTAAAGCATTTGCTTAGAAATGAAGATGATCTAAAGACTATGACTGGGAACATTGAATATAATTATTGTGGTTTTTGTGACAGACCAACTGATTCCCTTTATATCATCAAATATTTCATACTTGGGATTTTCAACAAATTATATGTTTACTACACATGCACTGTATGACCATTTAGCTGCATGGGAAATTAGGTGACTAATGTAAAAAATGCAGCTAATTAGGACACCTGTTGTTTTCTAGGAGTCTGAGCAGCATGTGCCTTATTTCACTCAGTGCTAGTAAAAAGCTGAATTGTGCCACTGAGCATAATCACCACAATATTGGAAGTAGACTCTGCCATGTCTTAACTTGAAAAAATAAAAAAGCAATAAATTAGATACATGTAGCCTAGTCCTAATTCTCTAGGAAAAAAAGGCATTTTTATATTCTCAGTTTTTGCCTCTTATGTAGTCACATTTACAATTATTTCTCTCTAGTACATTTTCAGTATACATGAAAAAAAAACTACTGCTAGAATAAATCATGAAATCCTATAATCTTATTTCGAAAGTAATTTTCCATTCAAAGTTAATGGAGAAAATAGGTTATATAATTCATTACATAACACCTGTATTAGTGTAACAACATTTCAAAAATTGTGTGTCTTAAAGGGATAGTAATACTTCATTTTATCATTATTTTATTTTGTAGGCATTAAAAAAACATGAAGAACGATATAAGTCTTATCTCTCAAACTTTGTGGTTTGAGAGATATTTACAAGCAAAGTTTCCCCTCCTGCCCCTTTTACCTAGTGTAAGCCATCTCTTCTCAGACGTGGAATGCAGTCCATAGACCAGACAGATAACAGAAGGGGACAATCTTCTTCCTATGAGAAAAATGAATAGGTTTTTCCCTTATCTTAATTGAAGATTGTCCCTCTCTGCAGTCTACTGGGGCACCTCCCTTCTGATCTGGCTAAACAGTGTTACATCAGTAAAAGGGGCGAGAGGGGGATACTTTGCCATTGAATTACTCTTGAACTACAACTCTGACAGAACTGAAATAACACTCTCCAAATACTATGACGATTAATTCGAGCTGCTTTTATTATGAAACATTATTATCCCTTTAAAAGTAAAACCAAAAACATTAAAAGCTATAAAGGCCAACAAAAAATTCTACCATGAATGCCAGTGAAATTATTTTTCCAGAGTTACTTTAAACATTGAGTGTGATTTTGGGCACACAAATTAAACACAGCATGAAGGAACAAGCAGAATTGATAAATGTTACACAGATATTTAATTACTATAGGATTATGATTAGCTCACATATGTTATCTTTTTCTAGATAATAGGTTATTTATTATTGCACTTTTATTTGTTAAATAACACTAAAAGGTTTAGTCATATGGACATTCATTCCATATATCCAATCTGTCGCCAAAACCTTCTGCTTCTTCTTGAAAATGTTGCTAAAATATGGCCCTTCCTCTGCATGTCAACTGAAAAACAACTCTCATTCAGGCCCTCATTCTCTCTAGACTAGTATATTGCAACATTCTGCACTCTGATCTTGCTACATCTAATCTTTTTCCCCTTCAGTCTTCTCTCTATTCATTTGCAAGTGCCATTGCTCCCAGATACCTCCCCTGTCATCTGATTCTGTGTTTTCTTCTTTGCACCCTAATACATCTGCTCAAGGAAGCATCTCAGTAACAAAATTCCCCTTGTGCGCACTGACAGTCACATAAAAATAATTCTGCACTTCCCTTACAGAAGCCTTGTACTTGCACTTATGAACTTCCTACAACTGTCTCTGTATATTGCCCTGATTACTAATTAGATTGTAAGCTTTTTTGGGGCAGGGACCCCTTCCCAATGTATAAATCCCTTTTCTGCACTGTTTTCCCCCACCAATAATGCAATGATCATACTTCAACCTGATGCTTTTAACCCTGTACTGTATTTTTGTATTGTAGTATTACTATTTCTGTAAAGGGCTGTTTATATGTATGGTGCTACGTGCTATATAAAGATACACGCATTCATACATCCGTGCAAATAAGTCTAGGGCATTTTCCTATCTGTTCTTTTTCCTTAATGAACACTTAAAAGAGGACACACCTCTCATCACTTATACTAAACTAACAGGATTCAATAAATCATCAATAATAAGGGAGTGAGGGGGGCGTGTCTGGACTCCAGTGAAGATGGCTGTGTGTGTTGAGCGAACTCCGTGCCACATGCTTTTTTAAGCACTCCAATATGTTTTTCTATTGCACCCAAACCGGCCAGTTTTACTCCCTGATCTCTCCTCCTGAGATGTCTAGTAGGAGGAAGAAGTCAGCTACCATTGCTTCATATTTATTAGGCAAAACACCCGCAGCGACCTCTTCTTGTGACTCCTCTGCAGGCCCTAAGATGGCGGCAGGCGGCAAAGAGAACAAGCAATAAGGTGACAGTGAGATTCTTCCAGGGCTGATATAAAAGCTCTGCTGACTAAAGGGAGATCAAATGCTTTGTTTTGTAGGATGACAGCTATCATTTACCTTCTTACCAAGATATTGAGGAGATAATGCTGAACCTCCACACTATGCTGCAGGCTGACATTTCGGGCCTTAGTGCGAATATCAAACACGCTGGCTCCCGTGTAGTGGATTTGGAGGAGTCCACAAAAGGTTTACTAATGGCCCACCAAGACCATCATCACTGCCTTGCTTCGCAAGAAAAAATAAAAAACCTACAACTCTTACTGGATGATGTGGAAAATAGAGGACACAAATAAAATTCATATTCGGAATTTACCTGAAACAGTGACCCCGGGAGATCTACAAGGAAACCTTCAAAAAGTATTTGCTTTAATTGAGGTGACCCCTGTGTATATTCAGACTGAGATGGCACATAGAGCTTTGCGTCAGCATCTACAGCCTACTGATCGAAATTCGAGATATTTGCTGCCTACTGTCTTTTGCACAGAAAGACTTGATCATGAGAAAAGCCAGACAACGGCTTGAAATAAAATTTGCTGGTTATGTAGTGCAAGTGTATAATGATTTATCACCCTGCAGCTGAGACAGGCGTTCAAGCCCTTGACAGACACCCTATACAACAATCATATCCTTTACCGATGGGGCTTCTCATTTGCTCTAATTGTGACTCACAATGGTGCTAGCCACATCGTGAAGGCATTTTTCTGATGTTCTTTCACTTTGTGAAGCACTCAGTTTTTCCCCTGTTCAACTGACTAATCTTTACATTCAATGGAAGCAACACCTGTTCTCCCCGAGCCTTCTGCCGCAGCATTGGCAGGTTTCTTCAGCGAAGAAGAGGAAAGGCTCTGATTTCGTTGCTCCTGTAGATGGCTTGGTTCCTCAGAGCAACACTTGACTTCTCTGAGGCCCCGATGTGAAGCGGTTGACCCTTGAATGTTCCTATTGAACTCTCCTGGATGTTGGTCTGCTTCCTTGGCTCCCAGTTGTGGTATTATACTTGATTGTACCACCCCATACCTTATATGTTGCTGCTGTTTTATATGTACTTTGTACATTTACACATTTTGCCATTTCTGCTATATGTTTGCATTTTGCCTCTCCCTAGGTTGGGCCTTACTAGTAGTTATATAATGCTATGAGGGGTTGGAGGTTTATTGTTTCTAATTTGCCTTCCTGTGACTTGCAGGACCTCTTGTTGCACCCCCCACCTTTGTGCACAGTTTTCCTTTAGTGTCACATTTATGTCCTCTTAGTCTCTCTCACCGGGTCCTCCCTATGTGCTACTTCAAGAGTGCATTTAAATAATTTTGTTCATTGTCCCCTGTCCTATCCTGCTCCCACTGTGACCATAGCCAGGCTATGCATTCACTCGTGTCTATGTGCACTTGGGGTGGTGTGAACTGGGTGTAACAGTTTTTAGGACTCTCAGACCAGTAAGTGAAAATAAAACACACTTTATTTTTAAAGTAAAATAATGCACAGGTTCGCCCTCTAGTGGCGGTAGGTAATACATAGATCGGTTAAACTGAGATATTACATTAGTAATAGCACAATAGATATACATGCAAGACAGTAAGCAATAGGGTGATATGAACCCCCAAGGGGTTAATGACTAGATAACAGTCCGTCTCAGATGTGGAGGTTTGACACGCCCTGGATGTTAAAAGGCTGTGCTGGATAGACAAAGTTCATCAAGTACTGAAGACCGAACTGCCTCGCCAAGGTGTTTGGATATTAAGCAGAATAGGAATCAACTTAGCCCCCACGGGCGTAGTTACTGGAACTGCTTTGGTTTGTGCAAGTGCAAATAGCCCCCACGGGCGTAACGGGAACCGGCCGGCAATGCAAGAGCTAACAGCCTCCTCAGACTTTGCTGAATGCTGGAATATGAATGCAAGAGCCACTAGCCCCCTCGGGCGTAGTACCGGATAAGCTAACACTGAAGCCTTACTGCCACCACTCTGTATACGGATATCGCCGGTAATCGACACCGGAGAGCCTTAGGTGCCCAAACGGCCGAAACAATGTGACTACTCTGCAATGGAGGACTAGAGTTGCCGACGGTGAGCGGCCAACTCAGCAGCAGTATCACGGGTATCGAGGCTCATACTGGAGATAGAGAGAGTGAAATCGAGGCAGCACTGCAAGAGTTAAAAAGCACGTTTACTCGAGGCTTCAGCACTACTGGAAGGCTCTGCAATGAAAGGAAGGCACACAGATTCAAACACAGCTCTGCACGGGTAGCGAGGCACAGCACTAATCGTGGGTAACACCAGGCAAGGCAGTCACACTGAAGCGGGCAACAGAGACTGATAATGTTGCGGCGGCGACAACTGGAACGCAGGTCACTGGAACAAGCTGGAAGTCGATCTTCGGAGCAGGAAGTCAGCCGGGCCGAGTCGGAGCACGTAGGAGGTAGTCATACAAGCCGGGTCATACACAAGCAGGAACGTCAGCCAAACTGGGTCAGGATCCAAGGGTGGTAGTCAGACGGGCCGGATCATACACAAGCAGGAACACAGGAGAATAGTCAGGACAAGCCGATACGGTACACAGGAATCCAGAACGCAGGAACACAGCAACAGTACAACTGGCTCAGAAACACCACGAAAGGGCATCTGACAGATGTGATAGCCATGTATAAAAAGGTCACCAGGGGGTGGGTCAAACCCACTCAGCAAATCAGTGTCAGCCACAACTGAGAGTGACAGGAATCACAGGCACTGTGATACTGGGGTTCTGCCACTTGCAGGGAGTTTCACTTTGCTTCAGGCTCTATCTAAGAAAGATTTCTCCCAGCATTTTTCTGCTCTGCAGACTGTGGCATTCTCCTACACAAATCTCTTTCCCTCTCTTTTGGAGTGTTATCTCTTTTTAAGAGGTTCTGTGGAGGATGTTGCACTTACATTTGCTGCTGTGTATGCTCCTAATACCAGACAGAGTCTCTTTCTATCGCAGACTTTATCACAATTAGTTGATTTTCATAAAGCTCTGGTAGTACTGGGGTGGGGTGACTGAAATAAATAAATAAATATACCGGGCAAGGCAGCCCGTAGATAGGAGATAAGATCAACCACACACTAAAGTGACTGACTGGTGGAAAAACAGTCACTATGATGGTAAAGAGGCTGAGTCAGTAAGTAAGTCGCCAGCAGCAGAGATAGAGAAGGGTGTGGAGCTCAGTAATGCTCTTCACAGATGGAACGCCATATCAGTATAGAGCAATCAGGTGTGCATGGAGCGAACCATTACCCAGTACGTGGAACGCAATATATACTGAGGCAGCTGGTTGGCTTGAGGAGCAAACCAGTACCCAGTACGTGGAATGCAATATATACTGAGGCAGCCGGGTGGCTTGAGGAGCGAACCAGTACCCTGTACGTGGAACGCTATAGCACTGAGACAGCCGGATGGCTTAAGGAGCGAACCAGTACCTTGTACGTGGGACGCTATAGCACAGAGACAGCCAGATGGCTTGGAGAGCGAACCAGTACCCTGTACGTGGAACGCTATAACACTGAGGCAGACAGATGGCTTGGGGAGAGAACCAGTACCCTGTACGTGGAACGCTATAGCACTGAGGCAGCCGGATGGCTTGAGGAGCGAACCAGTACCCTGTACGTGGAACGCTGTAGCACTGAGGCAGCCGGATGGCTTGGGGAGCGAACCAGTACCCTGTACGTGGAACTCTATAACACTGAGGCAGCCGGATGGCTTGGGGAGCGAACCAGTACCCTGTACAATAACCAGCAAGGTAACAATGTTGCCAAGGCCACTCAGGAACGTCTGAGGACAGGAAACGACTGGACAGGAGTCAGCGAATGGAAGCAGGAACCAGCAGGCAGACGGTCAAACGGAACATCGAAGGAGACTGGCAGCAGGAAGCGGAGATTCGACCGGATCAACGAAGGCAGGAACTCAGCAACTGGAAGCACTGGAACAGGTAGAATACAGGTCACAGGAACACAGCAGAGGCCCAGGATACTCAGGAACAGGGTCATATGCAACAGCATAGAGACAACACGAAAGGGCAACCAAAGGGTGCCCAGGCTAGGTTTAAATAGGCAATACAGGGTGGGCTGAATGCAGCCAGCCAATGGAGAGCCCCCTACTGGTGATAGACAAGAAAAGAGAGCAATCACGGGAACCGTGATAGTGGGCAACTTAAAAAAAAATAATAAAGAACTAAATATATTAGGTGTAGTGACAGACAGCTGACTGGGCTTAGGCAAGGCATCATTCAGCTCCATCAGTTGTGTTGTAAAAAAAAACAGTGTAGTTGCGTAATGTCCAGAAAATGCACAAGGAGAAGGGGACGGAGGAGGGGTGGAGCAGTGCAGGGATGCGAGAGTAAAGTAGTAGTTCAAGAACTGACTGCAGCAATGGTTGTTGCAGATTGTGCAATCAATGATGATGATGATCCCTCTGCTCCAAGGGAGGAGGCAGTTTGTCAAGGTCCCAGGAAAACTAGTTCTAGCACCATCAGTGCCAGTAGAAATAAAGAATCATATAAGAAAAACAAAGACAACAACAAGCCACATTCAAGTGTTGATGATGCTGGCAGTAGCATAATAGAGGAAAGTGTAGCAGCTGAACCACCTGTTGCATTAGATAGTGAGACAAACAAGACCCAAAACACCCATCCTCAACGTAATAGGGAATTTTGTTACAGTAAAAGTAAAAAGAAATTGTTTGAGACCTCCCAAAGCTTAGAGGAATATAAGGGTAGTAGTGGGCAATAATTGTCAGGTGATGCTGATGCTGCTGAGGATGACCTTATGATGGCTGCTGCTGCTGATGATCTAGAATATATCCCTCAAGTATCTTTCTCTTGTTCAGATACAGATGGAGTGGAGAGTGAGGATGATGATAAGGCTATAGGGTTAGCAGAAAGTCAAAGGCTGAATCTTCCACCACTTTTAAGGGTAACTGTGCCTGTCAATAAACTTTTTGAGAAAGCAGTTGGAAAGTCTGACCCTGGACAAGCACAGATGTCAAAAAAGCACACAGTCACCCTATCAGTCATCATCAGCATCATCACTGCTTCAAAGTCCAAGTCCCACTCAGCCACAAACACCTCTTTTGAGTACCCTGCTGCTGTAAGTGCTGCACCTTTGACACCCTCTAGTAGTGGCAGTTGAATTGCATCAACATCTAGCCCCAGTAGTAGTAGCAACAGCCCCACCTCAAGAACCCCTCATTCCATGAAGTCCACAGTATGGAGAGTCTTCACTCAGGACCCTCAAGCTAAGCATGTTGCTATCTGTTGTCTGTGCAAAAAGTATGTGAGCAGGGGGAAGCAGGCTCACACCTAGGCACCTCCTTTATGAGATCTCACCTGAAGAACAACCATAAATCTGACTGGGAAACACACTATCAGCAGGCCAAAGGCGCCACAACTAGCAGCAGCAAAAACACTTTAAAAAGCTCCCAGGGCTCTAGGGCAGAAAGAAGTAGTGAATTTATTTATGTGTCAGAGAGTATGCTACTGCCAGTGCCAACAGTTAGTTCAGTCCAAATAACACCTATAGCTCCTTGCCATCTCTGCAGGAGATGGCAAGAGTCAGATTGCCCACACATGCTGCATCTACCTCCACCACTTTCTCTAGTTATATTGTTAAAGCAATACAGTTTCAGGCTTCTTCTGCCATGTCCTGACAACCCACACTAACTGTGTCCTCGGAAGGAGTCAAAAACGTCACAAAAACAATCCCAAAGTATGCTTGTGGAATAGCAAGGTTGCCAAGATGTGGGCAATTGACATGCTACCATATTCTTTTGCAGAAAACCAAGGTTTCAGTGAACTATCATGTGTAGCTCCACGCTGGAATATCCCAAGCCGCAGTTATTTTTCCAGGATGCCTGTGCCTGAATTGTACAAGCAGGTGGATAGTGTGGTGGGTAAAGGGCTGAAAAGTGCATATGGCAAGAAAATCCACCTCACAACAAATATGTGGACAAGTGGGCAGAACACAGACTATATGACTGACTGCTCACTAGGTTACCCTCCCAGCACCAACAGTGGACAACACTAGCTTACAGCATCAGGTGAAAGCCAGTAATCGTGCTTCTGGTTGTGGCAGTGTGATTAAAAGGCAGCAGCAGCAGGATTGCCCATATCATTGTCACACCACCTTGTGCATGTACAGTTTTGAGAGACAGTCCCACAAAGCTGTAGATGTTCGAAGTAAGCTAGATCAGGTGATAGAGAAATGGCTTGTACCGTTTTAGTCACTCGTACAGTAAACGTTATGCTCTATATGCTCTATATTCCATACAAGAGCTTAACAACCTGCCCCATCACCAGCTGAAAATGAAGATCCCTACCAGGTGGAATTTGACCATGTACATGCTAGAGCGTTTTGTACGAGCAACATGAGGCCATTAGCGAGTACACCAAGCAAAACTGGAAGGCTTTGGAGGGAGCCTCTTTGTCACATGGCCAATGGCAACTACTGTGCGATGTATGTGAGCTGCTGAAACCCTTTGAGGAGGCAACCATTCTGGTAAGTTGCATTGGGGCAGGAATTAGTGAAATTCTACCACTGGTATTTTTATTGCAGAAAAAAATGAGGAGCATGGCTGAGGAATCTTACCATAATGACAACACAGACATGTACCAGCTGGTAAAGGACATGTTAGCGTGCTTTGAATAAGATCCTCACATAGTGTCCATTAAAAGCAATGAGGAATACATTCTTGCCACTTTGCTGGACCCCTGCTTTAAAAACAAAATTTCAGAATTTCTGCCAAAGGGCCATCAGCAGTTTGTCACAACGAGGAATCATGACGATCAGCAGCAACTCTCTGAAGAATTATATTCTGTCAAGGACTATCGAGAAATGATTATTGATCGAGTGGAGGGTTGCATTGTGGAGGAAGAGAGGGGGAAAGGGAGGGCACATCTAGTCAGTATAGTGAAATAGAAGGCAGCAAAGCGTTTCAACCAGCAGAAGCAGCTACATCATGAACCAGAATATCCCATTCAGAACACAGGGCAATTCATCATGGCTCTCAGCAGGTGTGGCAAAAACCCAACATTGGTAGTGGTGGTGGCGGAAGCAGATTTGCTTCCAAGTATGGTTTGGTAACTGACACACAGGAACACCATCTAGCTCCTAAAAGTGGTCCCACTGCATGTGAGGTGGTTTCTGCATACTTGCAGGATATCTACATTTTAGGCAGAAACAATGACCCAATGGAATACTGGCAAACATAGCATTGTGTGTGGCCAGCATTGACATGTACTGCAGTGGAAAACCTTCGTTGTCCTCTAGGAAGCGCTGAGCCTGAAAGGGTTTTTCAGTGTGGCTGGTTATACTGTCATTGACCGCAGCATATGGCTATCAAGCAGCAATGTCGGGAGACTAACATTCTTAAAAATGGACCAACATCTCCTGCAATCAGGTAGTATCAGGTAGCAGAAACCATTCATGACAGAGAAAGCCAGGACAAATATGTTAACGGCAGAACAGATGAAGAGGAGGGATGTGAAGAAGGGTTTCCTCCATCTACCCCACTTGGGACCACTGCTATGACCGATAAGTAATGTGTTTCAATAACCTAAGAAGGAGGCTAGTGTATGATAGTGTATGGTAAAAACAATTTAAATACACAAATCACACCATGCCAGTCCCCCACCACCACCACTACCATAAACATCTAACACATTGTATGTTGTACTTACACAATTTTTATGCATGTGTTGTTGTAGGACTCAGAACTTTGACTTTCAGCCACTTATTTCTAAACATCAGCTCTCAGAAGTAATATTATAGTGGAAATGTATAGGAAACTATAGGAAATATAGGTGAAAATGTGCTAAATAGGTGAATAATTTGTTAAAATAGGTGAAAAGGAGGACATTTTTGCATATACAGAGAGGTAAAATTTTTCATGGGAAAAGCAAAACATCTGCAAGTTTTGGTGAAAAGTCATGCGGGAAATTTTTCACACTTTTCACCCACCCCCTACTTCCTAGCATACACTAACAACACAGCCTTCCAGCAACACCCTTTTATACTAAGGCGAGGAGGGAAATTTGTGTGAACATATTAAAACGGGAATGGTTTAGCAAATTATTTCATGTTTTCACAAAATTTTAGTGCTGGGTGGGAAACTAGCAGAAAAGAGGACATTTTAAACGTACTACAGGAATTCCTACAGAAGGTGAAAAGGGACATCTCTCTCCTTTTTTTGTTTTTGGATGAAAATTGTTGCCCATCACCAAAAACAATCTATAAGATCCTCACATCTAAAGTAGTAATAACTGTAAAGGTGGTATTGGTTAGGAGGAGGAAAACACTGTAACTTTGCTGGGGGTACCGCATGGATATTTTTCCATGCTCAGAACCTAGCACAAGAAGAAGACACAGTTGTTATTGTCATCATCAAACTTTCAGGCTGTTGGATGGTTTCACTTGCCTTTCTGTGGTATATTATGCCTTTGGGGAGCGAGAAAGGGCACAGTAACTACAGCACTCAATTTATTTTTTAGGGGGAAGGCTTCCCTTCCTTTACATACACATCAGGGTGGTTATGTTGCATGTGGATAATGAGAGAAGATGTGTCAAGGTGTGTCCCTTCCTTCTCCCTTTTCACTACCTTATTTTACACTGAGCAAAATGAAGTTGCTGACTATTCCACTGGACCTGTCCCTAGGGAAAAATAATCTCACACCCATGATTTTAGTGAGGGGATAAGGTGGAGAAGATTGACCTTCTTCTTCTCCAGATGCATCTGCAGCTGCAGTGCTAGTGCTAGGACAAGGAGTAGTGAGGGGTGTAATTATATCTATGTGTCCTAATCCCATACCCCTGCTGTTTGAACATAATACAATTGTGGTCACACAAGTCAGTAATACACTAGCCAGGTTATTAGAATGCTGAGTCTAATGACTCACCAGCAGGAATTATAATAGCAGCAAATGCCCTAATGTCACTACAGGTGGTGACGACGATGACCATTCCCAAATACATCTTTCTCCCATTCTTTATGACTTCCTGATAAGAATACTCTCATAGTTTCTTTGATACCACAAGCACCACGTTCCTCACACTCATCACCATCACCAGTCTTTTGCTGTTCTCTAGGCTCTTAGTGATGGTCCCCTGTGGTCACATTTTCTTAATCTCAGATTCTACACTAATAGCAGCTGGAGGCACAGGCAGCTAAACCGTGCAGCCGTAGCAGCTGCTTCTTATAATGCCCAGTAAATCCCCTTTTATTATGCTTCTCCAGATCCTTGGGGAAGATGTTGGAGTTCTGGGGCTTACATGAACATGGACAATTGGGCTCCCTTCATTTATGTTTCCTTTCATCTACCTATTTATTCTACATGCCAGGAAGTTCAAGGTTTTCATATTCTGGGGAGAGAAATCTCGACACCATTAAAAAATTTGAAAAAAATAGAATAATTCCTGCTGGACAGACTGCAGACAATCTGTGTTTTTTCTATGTGTGGGAGTTCCCATGGGAACACAACTTAATGTTTGTTATATTATATCACATGCTTACATAATAAGTTTAAATACATTACACCAGTAGGGGTGGGTGAAAGATCCCATTGTGTTCCTGCAAAAAACATTGAAAACCACATGGTCAAGAAATAAAACAGCATACACACCACTACCTAGCCTTAAACTCAACACAAGTGTTGGATCGGAAAGCGTCAATAAGACAAAAGTAACAATTTACCAATCATAAACACAAATGTAATATAGGGGAGATATATTCTATATTGTCCTTAAACGACTAAAAATAGATACAAAGAAACTCTCCCTATAAACAGTTATTAGGGCACACTCTCCGTTGCTGCTTGTCTTAGTAGGCTTTCACAGTTCAATCTCCAAAGAATGATCATCATGTAAAAAAAGGCAAAAATAGGGAGGGGCAAGACAGTGCAAAGAAGCCTAAGTGTAGTAATTGAGTCAAAGAGTAAAAAATGTTTACAGATAAAAACACATAAGGGCATACATAAGTAGCATAAATGTACCCTAAAAAAGGTTCAAATCAATTAAAAACTGGTAGTATAAGACACATGAATCAGATACATTGTAAACATCATATATCAGAGTGCAGCTTGCTACTGGATAAGCAAGTTTTGCTTAAAGTGTTTGGGCCACACTGAATATATATATATATATATATATATATATATATATATATATATATATATATATATATATATATATATATATATATGGAGCTATGGTGGTATAACGGTTTTATGGACACTCAGACTCGGGAGGTTAGGCAAAAACACAGTTTTATTGAAAAAACACAGAAATTAGAATAACCCTCGCGGACCCAGTATATATAGACAAATATAATACTGACACAGGTCAGGTTACAGTAGGAATCAAAAACCCACACAGGTCCAGTATATATAGACAAATATAATACTGACACAGGTCAGGTTACAGTAGAGATCAATAACCCACATGGGTCCAGTGAGACACGATGGTACAACACTGCCACAGGTCAGGTTACAGTTTGTGTGAAAAAGCGAGACAATGGAGAAATGGTTGCTATTAGGCCAGGAGGTAAGACAGGCCCTAATAGTGCAAAGGATGCCAGGACACTCACTACACAGAGAGTGACACAATAGTGACTGAGGCCACACAGGAGTAAATGAAGGCCCTGGTCAAGTGGCAGACTGCCAGAGCAGTTAGAGTTAGACTGAAACTGCAGACACAGAGTAACGCCAAACCGAGACTGCAATAGATTGTGACCCAATGTGCAATGGCACCAATCTGCAAGGGGTTAACGAATGCTCAGACCTGATATCGGCTGCCAGATAGTGGGGACAACCTGAGGCACCCAGGAACAAACCAACCTCAGCTTGTAAGCGGTGAACAGGTCAAGTGTACCGTGGTGCAACCTGATTGATCTCCAACACTGAGGTGTAGGATCATGAGGCACAAACTCGGTGACTGGGTCACAGTAGCTAGACTGCCGGAGCAGCAAATGAGGCAACCAGAGGATCTGTCCGCAGACAGAGAGGTACACTGGAGGACAGCCCCTAACCAGGTCACCAGATGGAGCAGTGAGCCAGGCCAGATCGATACACAGAGCAGGAATGTCAGCCAATCCGGGTCGGTACACAGAGCAGGAACGTCAGCCAGGCGGATCGGTACACAGAACAGGAACGTCAGCCAGACCGGGTCGATACACAGAGCAGAAATGTTAGCCAATCCGGGTCGGTACACAGAGCAGGAACGTCATCCAGGCCAGATCAGTACACGGAGCAGGAACGTCCGCCAGACCAGGTTGATACAGAGAGCAGGAATGTCAGCCAATCCGGGTCAGTACACAGAGCAGGAACGTCAGCCAGGTCGGGTCGATACACAGAGCAGGAACGTCTACAGGCAGAGTAGTCAGGCAGTCCGGGTCATACACAGGATTCACACGAATATAGAAACAAGCACTAGCAATGGGAACACCACAAAAGGGCACTGCAGAAGTGACAGGGCTCAGTATTTAAGGGCTAGCACTGGGCAGAGCAAAATCACGTTAGCCAATAAAAGAAATCAGGAAGTAGCACTGGTCATAATGTCGCCAGCGATAACACTGGCACCGTGATAGGTGGGAGTTATAAGATGAGGTATATCCCAGCAGATGTAAAATTGGACTTTCAGAGAATGTATACAGTGGCCTCTTACATTCAACAATGTAACCAAATGACATTCAATAAGTTCCAATCCTCTATGAAAGTATAGGTGGCCACTTCAGTCCCATGACCCATGATAGGTCTCAGCATGTCTCATAAGCCAAATGCCAGTCTCTTTTTTTCTCTCCTCTTCTCCCCATCTCTGCTCCATAACAGTATGGTGTATTCTCCTGTGCTTCTGGCCAGCATTTTGCTCTCTCCGGTTGTAGGCTGCAGGCTGGTACTTCAACAGGTTTCAGTGCTTCTAATTGTGTCTACTTCTGGAAGGATGATGTTGGCTCCTGTTTCTTTCCCTACTTATGTGGCATTTACCCAATCATCAGCAAGCAGGGGGAAGTTCAAAGATGCGGGGTTTCATTTCAATCACATCTAAACATACTGAAACAGATAAAATGGAATACAAAATAAAAATCGAAATATTTTCTCTTTACATTAAATCTTTTGTGAGCTGTATTTTTGTATGATAATGTTTGATGTTTTATTGTATTTATAGGAGCCTTACCTCTTATTATATTAATGTATATTTGTTGTCTCCTAGAAATAATTATTTCTGTCATCTCCTAGAAGTATATTTCTTTTAATAGGAATGTAACTGATATTTGAATTAGCAGATATTTCCTTATAAGATCATTAGGGTTCATTATTATTGTAGGCTTGTAAATGTATATCATATATGATTGATCTTTTCATTCGGGAGGTGAGCTGGTTATTTAAATTTGTTTTGTTAACGCTTAATGTGCCAGTAGGTTAATATCTTTAAATAATCATGAGTGAGGCTTGCGTTATGTGATTTAATCTATTTATTTTAGTTTGAATGCTAGAGACTTTTATATTTATTTTATTAACTATTGGTGTGCCATCTTTGGATGCTCGTGGAGGAAATTAGTGCTATGTTGTTAAGGAATAAAGGTTACTGATATTTCTAATTGTTGTTAACACCTAATGTGAATACTTATTCATCTACTTCTTACATTTTTTTAAAGAAGGAAATGAAATACTGTTCCTGTTTTCACTTATTCATATGTTTACATTTTATTTTGATAATAAAGGAAATCATATAGTAATATTTTTTTCACTTAGTATACATATTTTTATTTTTAGATTTTTTTTCAACTGATTTCACAATGGAGTTATAGTATGGAGCCTCAAGTAATTACTCTATAGTTTTTACTGCCCAAGTAAAAGTACTTTTGGTGGGTACATATTCATCTGTATGGCATATTCATTGTCTGTTCACACTTCATCTGTGGGCATCAGTTTTAGATTATTTGAATTTTCATTATTCATGAGGTACTCCATTTAAACATCATCTATAAAATGATTATTCTGATACACTCTTACTTATCTGAAACATAATAGGTCCATTTCCTTGTTGAGGCCATTCGGAGATAAGGTGTGTAATTTAAAGATCCAATACACCTCTTGTTTTTGCAAGTCTGGTGATCCTGTCCCCTCCTCTTCTTTGTGGTGGAATTTGATCTATAATTAATAAGTTTAGCCCTCTTGGATCCTGCTTATGATGAATTGTAAAGTGTCTTGCTATGCTATGCTTTGGGTTTCCTTTGATAATGTAACATAGTAATTTAGGCTGAAAAAAGACTTGCATCCATCTAGTTCAACCCTTTTCCTATTCCTGTTTACCATAATTGATGCAAAAGAGGGCAAAAAAACTCCTCAACACAGCAATTTCAAATTTTGCCTTGAATGGGGGAAAATATCCTTCTTGATTCCTAATGGCAATCAGATTTCTCCTTGGATCAACAAGCACTAACTAAATATTAATCCCAATACTAACAGACATAGCCCTCTATGTTCTGCTCTTTTAAAAAAGTATCCAGGCCCTTTTTAAAGGCATCTAATGTATTCAATAACACCAACTTCTCAGGCAGTGAGTTTCATAGCTTTATTGTCCTTACCATAAAGAATCCCTTCCACTGTTGTAGATGAAATCTCCTTTCCTCAAATGTAAGCGGGTGGCCTCTTGTCCTTTGTACTGTTCTGTTAATGAACAGGTCTTTGAAGAGCCCTTTGTATGGTCCCTGAACATATTTATATAGTGTTATCATATCCCCTCTAAGACGCCTTTTCTCTAATGTGTACAAGTTTAACTTTTATATCCTTTCTTCATAACTAAAACTTTCCATTCCCCTTACTAGTTTTGTATGCTTCTTCACTGTTCCATTAATCTTTCTTAATTCTTCTTGTTGTTCTTCCAACATATTGGAGGCCACAAGGGCACTCCAACATGTAAATGACATAGCAAAATTGAAGGAAAACTTCTATTTGAAATTCTTCTCTAGTATGGTAGCTGGTGAATTTGTTTTTCCTATGTTGTATATGATTACAGGTGGTGCATATTCTGTGCCCACATCTGAAATTCCCTTTGATTTCTGTGCCCTCAAATAGAGATTTTCCAGATTGTTTTGATTTTTTCTCTTTGTTCAGATCAGTCTGTACTAATTTGCTTTTTAAATCTTTTGATTTACAGTAAATGATTTCTGGTTTCATTGGGATTATTGGTCTTGGGATTTTAGCTTCTTTCAGGATGGACCAGGTTTCTGGAGAATTTTTTTAGATTTGTATTCCAGCTGTATTATACCTGGTGACAAAACATATTTTTTGTTCTTTCTTTCTTCTATGTTGTTTATTTAGTTCCCAGAGTAATTCCTCTCTAGGTAATTGGCAGACCTTTTCCAATGCTTCTTTGATTTTACCTTCTTCATAGCCTTTTTCTAGGAACTTAGTGCATAGATTGTTTGCTTGTTGAAGGAATATTTCATCTTCTGAACAATTCCTTCTTCGTCGATAGAACTGGCTTATTGGAACCCCTTGGAGCCAGCTAGGATAATGTGTGAATATCACTGTTCACATCAACTTCTTTTTGATGTTTTTTGGTGCAAATCTCAGAGTTGGTTTTGATGTTTATTGTAAGGTCCAGGAACTCAAATTTGTCTTTACTGTAGTTAGTTGAAAATTGTAATCCAAGCTTGTTCCCATTGAGTTTATTTAGGAAGCTGAGTAATCCATTTTCATCTCCTATCCAGATAATGAGCAGGTCGTGTATGTTTTGGCCGTATAGGACAAGGTTGCCCCCAAAGCAATGATATAGGTACTTATCCACCCAATAGCTGATAAAAAGATTTAAGTAGCTGGAGCAAACCTTGTCCCCATGGCTGTCCCACACAACTGCAGGAAAAATAGTTTTGAAACAGGAAATAATTGTGTTCAAGTATGAATTTGATAGATTTGATTATGAATTCACATTGTGCTGTTGGCATTAGACTTGTGCACGACAAACATTTTTGGTAAAATACCTTTAAAAATACAATAAAAAAGTGAAAATTAAATAAATGGAACCATTTCCAGGGTCTAAATGAAGATGGTGGAACAGTGTAAGGTGGGTATTTAGCCTTATGGTACTATGGATGAAGTAGATGAAGTATGGATGTAGCTAAATTTGAAGGAAGAAGGAAGACTGAGGATGACTGGTACAGGGCAGACTCAGGATGACTGGAACACTGTAGATGTAGCCAGCAGCAAACTGCAGAACACTGGAGTAGGCAGGACTCGGTAGATGGATACCGCAGACTTCAAGAGACTATATAACTGAGGATGTCTGGTGCGAGGAGGAATCAGGATGACTGCAACACTGGAGAAGTAGCCAGACCTGCAGAACACTGGAGCAGCCAGGATTCAGTAGAGATACAGCAACTGAAGATGACTGGTGCGAGGTGGACTCAGGATAACAGCAACACTGGAGATGTAGCCAGCAGCAAATGGCAGAACACCGGAGAAGCCAGGACTCAGTAGAGATACAGCAACTAAGGATGACTGGTGTGAGGTAGACTCAGGATGACAGCAACACTGGAGATGTAGCCAGAACTGCAGAACACCGGAGCAAACAGGGCTCAGTAGAGATACAGCAACTGAGGATGACTGGTGTGAGGCGGACTCAAGATGACAGCAACACTGGAGATATAGCCACATAGCCAGCAGAGAAATGTAGAACACTGGAGCTGGACTCATGATGGATACAGCAGACTTTTCTTACAAGAGTCTACAAAACTGAGGATGACTGGTGCACTGCGGACTCAGGATGACAGCAACAGTAGAGGTGTAGCCAGCAGAAAACTGCAGAACACTGCAGCAGCCAGGACTCAGCAGATAGATACCACAGACTTTTTTTTACAAGAGATGAAAAACAATAGAGCCAGACTGAACAATCGGTATAGTGGGACAACAATGTAGACTTTAAATTCCTCCCTGCTTCCCACCAAGTCATGGGGATGTCCTCTACCCAACCCACAGTTCTAGAGCTAGGTAAGCTGGAGAGCTCAGCATATTATGGTACTATGGTACTTTTTTCTTCTTATCTGCATTGAACCTGAGAGCAGGGTAACCCAGCTTTGGCAGGTTGACTATTAAAAAACATAATTTGCTCCATGAGGTGGGGGGCCAATTGAGAGTGCTAGGGGCTAAGTATATTTCCAGTTACGGAAAATACCCACTCACAATGGACAGTGGTTGGGGGGCAAGAAAGCAACTCCTGAGCCACCAGGGATAAAGTTGGCCACACAGCCCTCTTATTATCCCTGAAAGTCAAGGGATCTGTACTTGGGGGCAAAGAAGGTTCCGCAACCTCAAAGCCGTAACCTCAAACTCAGCACTTTTTCTATTGATGGGGAGCTTTTTATTTTGTCCGAAGCATAATCTGTCCATTGCTTCAGCATAAAAAGCAGCAGCTTCTCCACTAGAACAAGATGAAGTGCTACTGTCACTGCTACTGATAGGTCCCGGAAGACCACCACACTCTTCCAGCTCATCTGTGGAATCTTCTCCCGCCTCCTGTGACTGTATCCTGTTTGTTCTTTGCCTCTTACGCACCCTCGCTATCAATTGCTCCCTCCAGGCAGTTAGTGAATTGGAACTAGGTGCCATCTTGCCTTTGATTCGAGGATATCAAATTGTGGCATGCATTAACTCAGGGCAATCGTCCATGCACTCTTCCATTCACTAAGTCAGCGCCTTCTTCAGCCTAGTTAGAAGGACAGCAGCATCTGGAACTATATTACCCTCAGCACCAGGCAAGTGTTCTCTATGGGCAAGGAAATCATCCAATTTTAAGGAGAGGTTTGTGAAGAGGGGAATGACTTCTGCCAGGATAGCATTCTCTTTGCTTAAAATTTCCATCAAAGCACAGAAAGGCGTGAGGACTGTCACCACCTGTTCCATCAGGACCCAGTCAGCCCTGCCCAATGTTCTGTTACTACCAATGAAATGGTGACATAATATTGCGTGAATTGCCTTTTTCTGCTCCAGGATACAATCTAGCATATTTAAGGTTGAGTTCCACCTTGTCCCAACATCTTGTTTTAGGCAGTGCTCTGGGAGGTCTGCCTTTTTCTGTTCCTCCCTGAGGAGCTGTCTATCTTTGACGCTCCGATGGAAGTGGGCAGCAATTTGTCAGCATGACTCCAGAAGTGCTTGCAACCTTCCAGTGTTACTGCCATCCTCAAGAGCAGCCTTCTCTGCCAGATGCAGGACATGCACTGAGCAGCACACACCCACAAATCTGCCATCCTGGAGAGCCTTTATCATGTTAGCTGCACCATCAGTAACCACAAACCCCATTTGTGCCTGTGTGCCTGACTGCTCCCCTAGCCACTGCACCACCATGTTCTGCAGTGGTTTGCAAATTTTATCTGAGGCGTGCTTCTGATCCATTACCTCAGCATAGAGGAGGAAAGAGCAGTGCCCCTGCTTAGCTACTGCACCTGAACTTGTTGTCAGTAATGATGTGTCTTGCAACACAGTGGGCTGCCACCAATGCGCCATCAATGATAGGAAGCCATGCTGGCCACTCGGAGCACTCCATAAGTCAGTAGTAAAGTGCACTTCATCTTCACATGCTGGCGCAACCTCACTACTACCTGGCTGGGAGACTCAAATGGAACTGGAGAGGCAGGTGGTGAGTTGTCAATAGAAGACACAAGTGTAACTGGAGAAACAGGAAGAGTACTATGGGAAGCAGGGGAAAATTAGGCTCAGGGGAATAATCAAGGTCACAGTGACTTGCAAAACAAGAGGTGTATTGGATCTTTAAATTACACACCTTATCTCTGAATGGCCTCAAAGAGGAAATGGACCTGTGGTGTATCAGATAAGTAAGAGCCTATCAGAATAATTATATTATATCTGATGTTTAAATGGAGTCTAATCTAAAACTGATGCCGGCAGACAAGTGTGAATAGACAATAAATATGCCATCCAGATGAATATGTACCCACCAAAAGTACATTGTACTTGGACAGTAGAAACTATAAAGTAATTACTTGAGGCTCCATACTGTAACTCCATTGTGAAATCAATAGAAAAATATCTAAAATTAAAACTATGCATACTAAGGGGAAAATATAACTATATGATTTCCTTTATTATCAAAATAAAATGTAAAAATGTGAATAAGACAAAACATGAACAATATTTCATTCCCTTCTTGAAAAAAAGAAGTGGATGAATAAGTATAACTTTAAGCCTAAGCATTCGAATTAGGAGTTAACAACAAATAGAAATATCAGTAACCTTAGTTCCTTAAAAACATAGCACTAATTTCCTTCATGATCATCCAAAGATATCAACTAAATAGCACACCAAGAGTTTATAAAATAAATATAAACATCTTTAGCATTCTAACTCAAATAAATAGATTAATCACATAACACGTGCCTCACTCATAATTATTTAAAGAAATTAACCTACTGGCACATTAAGCGTTAACAAAACAGATTTAAATAACCAGCTCACCTCCTGAATGAACAGATCAATCATATATGATATACATTTACAAGCCTACACTAATTATGAACCCTAATGATCTTATTAGGAAATATCTGCTAATTCAACTATCAGTTACATTCCTATTAAAAAACATCATACCCCTAGGATATAATGACAGAAATAATTATTTCCAGGAGACAACGAATATACATTAATATAATAAAAGAGATAAGGCTCCCATAAATACAATAAAACACCAAATATTATCCTACAAAAATACAGCTCACAGAAGATTTAATGTAAAGTGAAAATATTTTGATTTTTATTTTGTATTCCATTTTATATGTTTCATTATGTTTTTATGTGATTGAAATGAAACCCCGCATCTTTGAACTTCCCCCTGCTTGCTGATAATTGGGTAAATGCCACATAAGTAGGGAAAGAAACAGGAGCCAACATCATGCTTCCAGAAAAAGGCACAATTACAAGCACCGAAACCTGTTGAAGTACCAGCCTGCAGCCTACAACCGGAGAGAGCAAAACGTTGACCAGAAGCACAGGAGAATACACCATACTGTTACGGAGCAGTGATGGGGGAGATGAGGAGAGAAAAAAAAGAGACCGGCATTTGGTTTGTGAGACATGCTGAGACCCATCATGGGATTGAAGTGGCCACCTATACTTTCATAGAGGATCGGAACTTATTGAATGTCATTTGGTTAAATTGTCTCTGAAAGTCCAATTTTACATTTGCTGGGATATACATCATCTTATAACTCTCACCATAACTTCATTTATATATATATATATATATATATATATATATATATATATATATATATATATATATATATATATATATATACACACACTCAGTGTGGACTAAACACTTTAATCAAAACTTGCTTATCCATTAGCATACTGCACTTACTGCGATGTATGATGTATCTGATTCATATGTCTTATACTACCAGTTTTTAATTAATTTGAAACTTTTTAGAGGATATTACTACATTTAGGTTTATTTGCACTGTCTTGCCCCTTCCTAAAACCACATGGTCATCCACTCTTTTGTGGGAAGATCTGCTTTCAAATTTTTGCCTTTTTCACCTACTGCCAAAATGTTTTTTTTTATCTTTTAAAAATGGCTAAAAAGTTCCTGCCCTTTTACTTACGTATACTTTGTGTTTTCACACCAAAAATGTGATGTTTCCAGGAAGAAAACACAAAATTAAGCAGCTAGAGAGAGAGAGAGAGAGAGAGAGAAGGTCATAGGCAATTTTGGGGTGATTTATATAGGAAAATAAGGGCAGCAGAGGCCCAGACAGCTGGCTAAGAGGATGAGCAGCCATCTAAAAAATAAAGGAGGAGCTGGAAGGAACATGATACATTCATTGAGTCAAAAGAGGAAATGACCACCACCAGCATAAAAGTGTCTGGGAGCCCTGATTCCCCAGACCCACTGATGGCCAGGCCCCTTGGGATAAGAGGGAGCAAACTAGCATAGGCATATGAAGAACTGTGTAGCAGTGTGAGCAGGACAGGTCAGCTACCTGTTCCTGCTGCTACTACTGCCTGTATGCCTTCTGATACTCAGGAGGAGGAGATGATGGCAAGTGTGACAGTTACACTTGCCATCCTCAAGTAGTCCCACTACTATTACTACCATTCAGCAATTAGAGCGTGCTAGGGGTGAGGGAGGGGATGATGATGGTAATGATACTGAAACAGCTGGTGGTGGGACTAGCATGGGATTATAGATCCTCCTGCTGAGGTGGAAGGAATGATGCCAAGCTGTCAGACTAGTAGTCAATGGAGACTACAACATACCACTGATCCTGTGATTCTTTTTCCCTTTGAATTATGCCTCTTGGACCTAATGCTGAGGAAAGGAGAACTGGCTAGCAGTTTTAGCACAGATCAGCTGCTGTGTCTGATGCTATTGTTGCCAGTCTGCCTTCTTCACCTCAAGAAGAGATGCCAAGTGTAATATTAGGGCAGGGGAACCTTTGTCACATTTGTGATAATCAGTGAGACTCTCATAGAGCAGCAGCAAAACGAGACTGGTGTTGTTGATGATGAGGGTGATGTGGAGCAACTGGGGTGGAAGAGACATTAATGGTCTTTTTAGCAGAAAGCTAGAAGGAATGGGAGACAGATTTGCAAATGGTAATGGGCATTACCACCATTACCAGCAGTGATATTGCAGAATTTCCTGCTGCTGTAATTACTGTTGCTGCTGAGTTGCAAGAGCATCAGGGTGATGAGAAGCAGGGCACCATGGCCACTGTGGAAATGGGGTGCTGCAGTAGTTGTGCTGTTGGACAGGTTCTATTTGTAGTGCTGATACTGAGGCAGTAGCATTATCCTCTGCCCCGGCCAGTGAAGGGGATATTGGAGAAAAAGAAAGAAGCCATTCTTCTCACCTTTCCCCTCCCCACTGAGGTCATAGGTGTAGAACTATTTTTCTCTTGGAGCAGGCACAGTGCAGTTAGCAGTGATGGCAATGTGCACTTTATGCAATAAATCAGTGAAAAGGGGAAAGGAGGGAACGCACCTTTGCATAACTGCCCTGATAACACACATGAAATACATGACACGTTAAAGCCAAACCCCCACAAAGGAGATCGATAGCCGCTGTTGCTGTACCCCCTGTCTCTCGCCAAAAGTCAATGCAGAAATTGGAGAGGACGAAAATAGAGAAACCCAGCCTGAGCCTGAAAGTTAGATGGCAAGGGAAACACCTGGCTCGCCATCAACATCTTGTGCTAGGATCCGGGAGAAGGAAGACATGCCAGTGTCTTCTGGTGATCCATCTATTTCATCATTACTAGGGGCAAACATTTTTGCCTCAAACCAAAATCAGCAAAAAATGGCACTCTGCAAATAATTACTGAGAAAAATGCATTTTTTTTGCTTTTTATGCGTAGTTCATTCCATTGAAATCAATGGAAAGATACATTTTTTCTCACGACATGAATGTTTTCTCTACTTCTCAACAGCCATATAAAAGAGTGTAAGGCTCTCACATCATGCTATTCTGTGTTTGTAAGAGGAGAAGATAAGCAAATAAAGGGGAATTGAAGCTTAGATTAGGGAATCTGTTCTCTGAATTAAGGGAGTCTGGGGGCACTTTTGGGGAGAGGAAGGGAGGAAGGAAGTTGACTCCAAATATCCCACAATTTGGTGTGACTGACTGGATAGACACAGTCAGCTGGGGTCCAAATTACTTGCTGAATTTGCTTTAATGTCTGTGTGGTGGGGAATTCTGGGGAAATAAGTTGCTGATTTTGTTTTTTTAGTTATATATATGTTTTGGGGGGACTGACTGCGATAAGATAGGGTGGACAACTTAAAAAAAAATAAAGAAACAAAATTAAAAACATTTAAAAAATAATACATAAATAATTAAACAAATAAATATATTAGGTGACAGACAGCTGACGTGGAGCACACTTCATAGACAGCAGGAAGTTAGTGTTGTGGGCAAAGGACAAATGCACTCTGCATGCTAACAAATTTTTCAAGGTATATGTTGATGTAAGACTCCCAACTTTGACTTTCATCTATGTATTTCTCCACTACAGCCCTATGAGGAAGTAATATTGTTCTGGGAAATGTTGAACCATAGGAAACATAGGTGAAAAATGTGTTGGGATTGGAGAAAAATGTGTTGAATAGGCAAAAAAAAATGTGTTAGAATAGGCCAAAAAATTGCTGGAATAGGCAAAAAGGAGGAACATTTTGCATTGGAGAAAAGGAGTAAGCTTTCACAAAAAAAAGAGAAGTCACAAAAAGTCATGCATACATTTTTCTCACTTTTCAACCACCCCTAATCATTAGCTCCCCCACCAGCTGATTATGTAGATGCAAGAATGAGGCAGTTCATGTCCACCCATTGCACACTGTGTGGTGCACTTGGAATCAAGCAGCTCAAGCAGCATCTGAGGAGATTCCATCCCGTAGAACACTCTAAGATGGTGGCAGGGAGGATTAATTATTATTATTATTATTAAGCCTACAAGTTTTCTGTCCTTAGTGGAGCGGACAAGGGGCATAGTGACAGGAGCAGTACTTGGTTTCTGGGAGATAATTGATTTGACATTGCAGACCTAAACCTCAAGGTATTTGCTTTTAATTGCACCAGCTGTTTGATGTGAATGCAGATGTGTCCATTAGTGATGAGCGAGCATGCTCGGCCGAAGCTCGGTTCGGCTCGAGCATCGCTCTGCTCGGCACATGGCGGTACTCGTACGAGTACCGCATGTGCTCGCCCACCATGTTCGGGTCTCCTCCCCGCACGTTTCGCGGCTGCTGCGCAGCCAATAAACGTGCAGGGAGGCTCTGACATCAGTGTAATGCCAGCAGCCATGTTGGCTGCTGGCATTACACTGATTGGCTGGCCAGAACCCGTGATCGGGTGCTGTATAGCACCTGACCAGCGAGTTCGGCTCAGTCTTAGCCAGGGAGAGATGAGGATAGGAAGGGAAAGTCAGTGTAGGGAGAAGAAAAGTGTTGTTGAAAAAAAAAAAGACCCAAAAGTCCTTTTTAGGACTACTGTGTGTGGGGGCAGCAGTTTATTTTGTTTGGGGGGGCAGAGATATAAAAAAAAAAAACTTCACATATTCTGTTCACTGTGCCTAGCCGCAGATTAGCAGCACATTCTGTTTAGTGTGCAAAGTTGCAGATTAGAGCACATTCTGTTCAGTGTGCAAAGTTGCAGATTAGCAGCACATTCTTTTTAGTGTACAAAGTTGCAGATTAGAGCACATTCTGTTCAGTGTGCAAAGTTGCAGATTAGCAGCACATTCTTTTTAGTGTGCAAAGTTTCAGATTAGCAGAACATTCTGTTTAGTGTGCAAAGTTTCAGATTAGCAGAACATTCTGTTTAGTGTGCAAAGTGTAAAATATCAAAGTCACATATTCCATTCACTGTGCGTAGCCGCAGTTAAGAAGCACATTCTGTTTAGTGTGCAAAGTTGCATATTAGGAGAACATTCTGTTAACTGTGCAAACTGTAAAATATCAAAGTCACATATTCCATTCACTGTGTGTAGCCGCAGTTAAGAAGCACATTCTGTTTAGTGTGCAAAGTTGCATATTAGGAGAACATTCTGTTAACTGTTCAAACTGTAAAATATCAAAGTCACATATTCCATTCACTGTGCTGAGCCGCAGTTAAGAAGCACATTCTGTTTAGTGTGCAAAGTTGCATATTAGGAGAACATTCTGTTAACTGTGCAAACTGTAAAATATCAAAGTCACATACTCCATTCACTGTGCGTAGCCGCAGTTAAGAAGCACATTCTGTTTAGTGTGCAAAGTTGCATATTAGGAGAACATTCTGTTAACTGTGCAAACTGTAAAATATCAAAGTCACATATTCCATTCACTGTGCGTAGCCGCAGTTAAGAAGCACATTCTGTTTAGTGTGCAAAGTTGCATATTAGGAGAACATTCTGTTAACTGTTCAAACTGTAAAATATCAAAGTCACATATTCCATTCACTGTGCTGAGCCGCAGTTAAGAAGCACATTCTGTTTAGTGTGCAAAGTTGCATATTAGGAGAACATTCTGTTAACTGTGCAAACTGTAAAATATCAAAGTCACATATTCCATTCACTGTGCGTAGCCGCAGTTAAGAAGCACATTCTGTTTAGTGTGCAAAGTTGCATATTAGGAGAACATTCTGTTAACTGTTCAAACTGTAAAATATCAAAGTCACATATTCCATTCACTGTGCGTAGCCGCAGTTAAGAAGCACATTCTGTTTAGTGTGCAAAGTTGCATATTAGGAGAACATTCTGTTAACTGTTCAAACTGTAAAATATCAAAGTCACATATTCCATTCACTGTGCTGAGCCGCAGTTAAGAAGCACATTCTGTTTAGTGTGCAAAGTTGCATATTAGGAGAACATTCTGTTAACTGTTCAAACTGTAAAATATCAAAGTCACATATTCCATTCACTGTGCTGAGCCGCAGTTAAGAAGCACATTCTGTTTAGTGTGCAAAGTTGCATATTAGGAGAACATTCTGTTAACTGTGCAAACTGTAAAATATCAAAGTCACATATTCCATTCACTGTGCGTAGCCGCAGTTAAGAAGCACATTCTGTTTAGTGTGCAAAGTTGCATATTAGGAGAACATTCTGTTAACTGTTCAAACTGTAAAATATCAAAGTCACATATTCCATTCACTGTGCGTAGCCGCAGTTAAGAAGCACATTCTGTTTAGTGTGCAAAGTTGCATATTAGGAGAACATTCTGTTAACTGTTCAAACTGTAAAATATCAAAGTCACATATTCCATTCACTGTGCTGAGCCGCAGTTAAGAAGCACATTCTGTTTAGTGTGCAAAGTTGCATATTAGGAGAACATTCTGTTAACTGTGCAAACTGTAAAATATCAAAGTCACATATTCCATTCACTGTGCGTAGCCGCAGTTAAGAAGCACATTCTGTTTAGTGTGCAAAGTTGCATATTAGGAGAACATTCTGTTAACTGTTCAAACTGTAAAATATCAAAGTCACATATTCCATTCACTGTGCTGAGCCGCAGTTAAGAAGCACATTCTGTTTAGTGTGCAAAGTTGCATATTAGGAGAACATTCTGTTAACTGTGCAAACTGTAAAATATCAAAGTCACATATTCCATTCACTGTGCGTAGCCGCAGTTAAGAAGCACATTCTGTTTAGTGTGCAAAGTTGCATATTAGGAGAACATTCTGTTAACTGTTCAAACTGTAAAATATCAAAGTCACATATTCCATTCACTGTGCGTAGCCGCAGTTAAGAAGCACATTCTGTTTAGTGTGCAAAGTTGCATATTAGGAGAACATTCTGTTAACTGTTCAAACTGTAAAATATCAAAGTCACATATTCCATTCACTGTGCTGAGCTGCAGTTAAGAAGCACATTCTGTTTAGTGTGCAAAGTTGCATATTAGGAGAACATTCTGTTAACTGTTCAAACTGTAAAATATCAAAGTCACATATTCCATTCACTGTGCTGAGCCGCAGTTAAGAAGCACATTCTGTTTAGTGTGCAAAGTTGCATATTAGGAGAACATTCTGTTAACTGTGCAAACTGTAAAATATCAAAGTCACATATTCCATTCACTGTGCGTAGCCGCAGTTAAGAAGCACATTCTGTTTAGTGTGCAAAGTTGCATATTAGGAGAACATTCTGTTAACTGTTCAAACTGTAAAATATCAAAGTCACATATTCCATTCACTGTGCGTAGCCGCAGTTAAGAAGCACATTCTGTTTAGTGTGCAAAGTTGCATATTAGGAGAACATTCTGTTAACTGTTCAAACTGTAAAATATCAAAGTCACATATTCCATTCACTGTGCGTAGCCGCAGTTAAGAAGCACATTCTGTTTAGTGTGCAAAGTTGCATATTAGGAGAACATTCTGTTAACTGTTCAAACTGTAAAATATCAAAGTCACATATTCCATTCACTGTGCGTAGCCGCAGTTAAGAAGCACATTCTGTTTAGTGTGCAAAGTTGCATATTAGGAGAACATTCTGTTAACTGTTCAAACTGTAAAATATCAAAGTCACATATTCCATTCACTGTGCGTAGCCGCAGTTAAGAAGCACATTCTGTTTAGTGTGCAAAGTTGCATATTAGGAGAACATTCTGTTAACTGTGCAAACTGTAAAATATCAAAGTCACATATTCCATTCACTGTGCCGAGCCGCAGTTAAGAAGCACATTCTGTTTAGTGTGCAAAGTTGCATATTAGGAGAACATTCTGTTTACTGTGCAAAGTGGCAGATTTGCAGCACATATTCCGTGTAATATGAAGAAGGCGGGTAAAAAGGGACGGGGAAGTGGACGTGATCCTGATAGTTCAGGGCGCGGGTCAGGACGCGTAAAAACTGTGCCTGGTGCCAGAGCACAAGACAGAAAGACATCCACCATACCTAGCTTCATGTCTCAGTTTACAGGGCGTCGCAGGACATCACTCTCGAGGTCCGACCACTGCGAACAGGTGGTCGGTTGGATGTCAGCTGATACTGCTTCCAGTCGGTTAAGCACCACCCTGTCTTCCACCAAGTCCACTCTCAGTAGCCAAGAGTCTGGTCAACATAATTCTCACCCTGATCATCCTTCCTCCCACCATAGAGGATCTGGTCAAAGAAGTGATCCCACACTGGGATATAGTGAGGAGCTCGTCTCATCATCAAGGAACATGACATCTTGTGCCCTGATTCACAACCTCTAGAGGGTACCCAATCACAAGAAGATGACAGAGGTGAACGGCATTTAAGGTCAAAGGAAGTGGATGATGATGATGATGAGACACAGTTGCCATTAAATCAACCACTATTACTGTCTCAAGACCTTGATGAGGAGGATGATATACAGTTGTCAATGACTGAGTATGTGGTGGGATCAAGACATGAGGAGGATGATCAGAGTGAGGAAGTGGAGGAGGACTTGGCGGACGATGAGGTGACTGACCCCACCTGGGAAGGTGGAGAGCCGAGCGATGACATCAGTCCTGAGGGTGAGCCATCTGCAGCACCGCAACAGGCTGGAAGAGGCAGTGGTGTGGCTAAAGAAAGAAGGCGGACCGCACCAAACCGGCCCACAAATGTTCCACGGAGCACCCCCTTGCATAAATCTCCCTTGCCAAGGGCTAGGTGTTCTGCAGTATGGCGTTTTTTAAAGGAAAGTGTGGACGACAAAAGAATTGTAGTTTGCAACCTGTGCCACACCAGAATGAGCCGAGGCATGAACACTAGAAACCTCACCACCACCAGCATGATCCGACACATGGCATCCAAGCACCGTAATAAGTGGGAGGAACGCCTGGATCGCCCATCTGTGTCTGCAGGCCACACCACTGCCTCCTCTTCCCCTGTTTTCGGTGCCTGCCAATCGCCTGTCGAAGGCGCAGGCCCGCATACCTCCCGCCCTGCACCTGTACCATCTGAAGCACCATCAGCGACCACATCCACTTCCCTGTCCCAGCACAGCGTCCAAATGTCGTTACCCCAGGCATTTGAGCGCAAGCGAAAATACCCAGCCACCCACCCACAGGCCATAGCACTAACCTCACACCTTTCCAAATTACTGGCCATCGAAATGCTGCCATTTAGGCTTGTGGAGACTGAGTCCTTCCGCAGCCTGATGGCAGCAGCTGTCCCTCGGTACGCAGTCCCCAGCCGCCACTACTTTTCCCGGTGTGCCGTCCCCGCCTTACACCACCATGTGTCCTGTAACATCACCCATGCCCTGACCAACGCAGTTACTGGGAAGGTCCACTTAACGACTGACACATGGACAAGTGCTTGTGGCCAGGGACGCTACATTTCCCTGACGGCACACTGGGTGAATGTCGTGGAGGCTGGGAGCGACTCGGACCCTGGGATGGCACAGGTGCTACCCACGCCGAGGATTGCGGGCCCTACCTCCATCAGGGTTTCCGCCAGCACCTACGTTATTGGCTCCTCCTCCTCCGTTTCCACCTCCGAATTCTCTGCGCGCAGCGCCACTCACCCATCAGCCGGTAGCTGGAAGCAGTGTAGCACTCCAGTGGGGAAGCGTCAACAGGCCGTGCTGAAGCTGATCTGCCTTGGGGACAAACAGCACACGGCCTCAGAGCTGTTGCAGGGGATTAGTCACCAGACCGAGCAGTGGCTCTCGCCACTCAACCTGCAACCAGGCATGGTTGTGTGTGATAATGGGCGTACCTTGGTGGCGGCTTTGGAGCTCGGCAAGCTCACACACGTACCATGCCTAGCGCATGTATTTAATTTAGTGGTTCAGTGATTTCTAAAAACCTACCCCAATTTGCATGATCTCTTGACCAAGGTGCGCCGCGTGTGTGCACATTTCCGTAAGTCATCTACAGCTTCAGCCGGCCTGTTGAAGCTGCAGCAGCGCTTACAATTGCCAGCTCAACGGCTGCTGTGTGACGTGAGCACGCGCTGGAACTCCACCTTCCACATGTTGGCCCGGCTTTGTGAGCAGCAGAGGGCAGTAGTGGAGTACCAGCTGTTACACGGTCGTCGCCTCTCCGTTCAACTTCCTGTAATCAGAAGTGAGGAGTGGGAATGGATGTCAGACCTCTGTGAGGTTTTACGCAATTTTGAGGAATCGACACAGATGGTGAGCGGCGATAACGCTATTATCAGTGTAACCATCCCACTTCTGTGTCTACTGAAACGCTCGCTGCTCACAATTAAAACCGACGCTTTGCATGTGGAAGAGGTGGAAATGCGGGAGGAAGAGCTTACACAAGGTGATAGCCAGAGCACCCTCACTTCGTCTTCTCAGCGACAATTGGAGGAGGCGGAGGAGGAGGAGGAGGAGGAGGAAGACACGGTTGCCTCCGCTACAGAGGGTAGCCATGGAACTTTAGTTCCATCTCTTCAGCGTGGGTGGGCAGAAGAGGAGGAAGAGGATGAGGAGATTGAGAGTCATCCTCCTGGTGAGGACAGCGAAATCTTGCCTGTTGGTACTCTGGCACACATGGCTGACTTTATGTTAGGCTGCCTTTCCCGTGACCCACGCGTTATAAGCATTTTAGACAACACGGACTACTGGGTGTTCACCCTTCTGGACCCCCGCTACAAAGAGAATTTCTCATCTCTCATTCCTCCGGTGGAGAGGACAAGCAAAATGGTGCAATACCAGAAGGTTCTTGTCGGAAAATTGCTCCAGAATTTTCCATCTGACAACACTGGCGGCAGAGTACGTGCTACCTTGGCCAACCGAGAAGGGGAGAAAAGGGGAGCACACAGCAGTTCTGACAAAGGCAGGGCAACACTCTCCAAGGCGTGGGACACCTTCATGACACCCCGCCAGCACCCTCACCCTGATGCGCAGCCTAGTGTCACAAGGAGGGAAAAGTTTTGGAAGATGGTGAAGGAGTACGTAGCAGACCGTGTCAGCGTCCTCAATGATCCCTCTGTGCCTTACAACTACTGGGTGTCCAAGCTGGACACGTGGTATGAACTGGCACTCTACGCCTTGGAGGTGCTGGCCTGCCCTGCCGCCAGCGTTCTGTCTGAGCGGGTATTTAGTGCTGCTGGTGGCATCATAACAGATAAGCGTATCCGCCTTTCCACCGAAAATGCTGATAGGTTGACACTTATAAAAATGAACAAGGCCTGGATTTCCCCTGACTTCTCCACTCCACTGGAGGAAAGCCCCGGGGGAACATAAAGTCACTTTATATATGTTATTTACAATGATGGGAATACTCTGTATTCCCATTCACCCCTTCCACCCAAAAAACAGGTATATGGTTGACTCTCTTCCATATGCCCAGTGATATAATTTTTATATAGGGCCAGCTCACCAGCGGGCCCAGTGATATAATTTTTATATAGGGCCAGCTCACCAGCGGGCGCAGTTTGACAATTTTTGTATAGGTCAGCTCACCAGCGGGCCTTCTCATATAATGTTTTATTGGGTCAGCTCTCTAGCGGGCCCTCTCATATAATGTTTTATAGCGTCAGCTCACTAGCGGGCCTTCGCATATAATGTTTAGATGGTCAGCTCCGCAGCAGACCCTCACCCATAATGTTTTAGATGGTCGGCTCAACGCACGTTTCCCTCTTAATCATGGCCCCAGTTCAGAAAAATCGAGGAAATTTTTGGGAGAATTTGCCTCTGCGCACGTTTCCCTCTTAATCATGGCCTCAGTTCAGAAAAATCGAGGAAATTTTTGGGAGAATTTGTCTCTGCGCACGTTTCCCTCTTAATCATGGCCTCAGTTCAGAAAAATCGATGAAATTTTTGGGAGAATTTGCCTCTGCGCACGTTTCCTTCTTAATCATGGCCTCAGTTCAGAAAAATCGAGGAAATTTTTTGCAGAATTTGCCTCTGCGCACGTTTCCCTCTTAATCATGGCCCCAGTTCAGAAAAATCGATGAAATTTTTTGCAGAATTTGCAGATGATATACAAGTAAATATACAGCAAATACTGTTTGGTAACAATTTTTCGCCTAAAGTCGTTTTTATCTGCCTTTTTGTGTGTTTTACGGTCAGTCTGTAAAAATGGCGTACTACGGGCGAAAGATCGTTCCCAGCAGCGATGTTGGAGTCCAAGATGCATCCAGACATCCTCCCTATGCTGTCCCTGAACCATTTCTGTGGTGTTTCCATCATTTTCTGCCCTTTTCCTATGGACCAGGCACCCTCCCCTCATCAGAGCAGGGGGTGCCTGGTGTAATGCTCGAGTCCTCCCATTGACTTCAATGGGGCTCGGGTGCTCGGCCGAGCACTCGAGCCTCCGGGGGCGCTCGGTCAGAGCACCCGAACACCCGAGCATTGGGGTGCTCGATCATCACTAGTGTCCATTGTTCCCAGTCCTTCTCCTATTTCCTACACACACTGTGCACCTTGAAGTTGCTGATGAAAGGCACGGTTTCTTCCTGCTCTTAAGGGAAACATTTATATTCCAACAACACAGCCATGATTTTGGAAGAAGTGCAAGAGGAGTAGGGATGGGTGAAAATTTTCACCTGAAACTGAAATCACTTGGCACTTTCCACTTGGAGAATAATTTCCTGTAAAAAGTGCAGTTTTTCTGCTTTTTCCCACCTTTTTCGCCCATTGAAATCAATAGGAAGAAAAATATTTCTCCACCACACAAAAGTTTTGTACAGTCATATAAAAGGCTGTCAGGCTCTCACAGCATGCCATTCTGTGTTTGTGAGAGGAGAGAGCAGTACCTTGTTTGAGCTAGAGAAGACAAAGATGGGAATTTTAGTTTAGTTTAGTAGCTCATTTGTTCTGTGTAAGTGTGTATTAGGAAAGTCAGTGTGGATCTCTGGTGAGAAGAAGGGAGGAAGGAGGTTGACCCCAAATACTCCAAAATTCCATGTGATTGACTGGCAAGACACAGGTAGCTAGGGACCTATTTGCTTGCTGATCTTGCTGGTATTGTCTCTGTGTTGGGTGGGGAAAGAAGTTGTTGATTTTGTTATTCAGGTATAATTTTTTTGGGACAGACTGTGATAAGACAACAAGGTGGACAACTTAAAATAATAATAATAATAATAATAATAGAAAAAAATAATAAAATTAAGAATAAAAAACTAAATATAATAGGTGACAGTGACAGACAGCTGACTGGGCTTAGACAAGGCATCATACAGCTCCATCAGTCGTGTTGTGTACCGTACAGTAAAAAAACGCAGTGTAGTTGTGTAATGTCCAGCAATCACACAAGGGGAAGGGGAATGGGGAGGGGTGGAACAGTGCAGAGACGTGAGAGTAAAGTAGTAGTTCAAAAACTGACTGCAGTAATTGTTGCTGCAGCATGTGCAATCAATGATGATGATCCCTCTACTCCAAGGGAGGATGCAATTTGTCAAGGTCCCAAAACTAGTTCCAGCACCACCAGTGCCAGCAGAAATAAAGAACCATATAAGAAGAACACTAAAGATGACGAGTCACATGCAAGTGTTGATGAGACAAACAAGCACCAAAACACCCATCCTAAAAGTAGTAGGGAACTTTGTTACAGTAAAAGTATAAAGAAATTGCTTGAGACCTCTAAAAGCTTAGAGGAATATAACACACCTATTTTGAGTACCCAGCAACAGCAACACAGGTTAACATCCACAATGTTAGATATGATGAGTGCCTCTGCTGCTGTTAGTGCTGCACCTTTGACACCTAGTAGTAGTGGCAGTAGAATAACATCAGCATCTAGCCCCTGTAGTAGTAGTAGTAGTAGTAGTAGTAGTAGTAGTAGCAGCAGCAGCAGCACCACCTCAGGAACCCTTCATTCCATGTATTCCACAGTATGCAGTATGACAGACAAAGCCAGGACAAATATATTAAAGTGGAACTTTCATCCACTATAAAGTCACCCTGCAATAACTAAGCAGGTAGCAACTAGCTTTATAATATATATATTATCTCTGAAATGTATCTGATTATAAAGAAATCCTTTATTTTAGGAGACTGATGGCCAGGTTAGTGCAGTTTGCGCTCTTGCTCTGTTAGTCCCTCCTGGTTACCTTGTGGTTATTGCAATGCTTCTCAGTGGAGACCAGGACTGACAGGGCAGGCACGCAGACAAAATGGCTGAGTTGATGCCTGCCTTCATGTCTGCTAAAATAAAGGATTTCTTTATAATCAGCTACCTTTGAGATGTAATATATATATTATAAAGCTAGTCGATAACTGCTTAATTATTGCAGGGCGCCTTTATAGTGGAAGAAAGTTCCCCTTTAACAGAAGCACAGATGAGGAGGTGGAGAAAGAATGTGAAGAATGGTTGCCACTATCTACCCACTTGGGACCACATCTATGACCGATAAGTAATGTGTGTCAATAATCTGAGAAGGAGGATAGCGTATGACAATGGTAAAAATACATACACAAATCACACCATGCCAGTCCTCCACCAAAACCACCACTACAATACACATCTGTCACATTGTAAGTTGTACTTTTTTTTATTACTTCATCATGAATATGTGCCAGTGTCACTTTAGCAGGAAGTAAGTGTTGTGGGCAAAGGACAAATGCATTCTGCATGCTAACACATTTTTCAAGGCATATGTTGCTATAAGACTCACAACTTTGATTTTCAGCCACTTATTTCTAAACTTCAGCCCTTAGAAGAAGTTATATTACAGTGGTAAATGTAGTACCTATAGGAAATATACAGGCAAAAAATGTGTTAAAATAGGTGAAAAGGAGGATATTTTTGCGTATGCGGAAAGGCTAAATTTTTCACGGGAAAAGTGAAAAATCTGCAAGTTTTCCCTAAAAGTCAAGAGAGTAAATTTTCACACTTTTCACCAACCCCTAAAGAGAAGAAGTATTATTGGCCAATTTCTTTTCTCCACATGTACCTGAAGTGGTGGGGCTAGTTGGGGTGTGTTGAATGCCTCAGGAGCATCACTGGAGCTAGTGGCAAGTGGAACCATGTTCATCATCACCCATATCACTGATATTGTTGATCCCATTCCCTTGGAGCTGCCTAATCATCCTGCTGCTTAAACAACTCAGCAACAGCAAGAATAGCAATTGTGAATGCCACAATGACACTGTGGCTTTTACCAGTGGCCAGTGGCCACCATAACATGACCTGCTGGCACTAGGCTTGTGGGGCATGTTTTTTTTCTCGGTACTTGCTCTTTATGTAAACCAGAGGCCTACAAAATAATTTTGGTGGGCTTGTTTCTAACAAGCCAAAATTTTACAAATCACTGTTTCCACAGGTCTTGTGCCTCTAACAATTCTGAATTTAAAAAAATCACTGATTCCTCAGGGATTTTCCTTCCAACAATCCACAGTCCAAAAAATCAAAGAGGGATAGTTTTCTTCTAAGAGCTGTTCATTTTAGTTTACTAAACAGTAATATATATTATAAA
Organism: Rhinophrynus dorsalis; assembly: GCA_037306005.1. Taxonomy (NCBI): domain Eukaryota; kingdom Metazoa; phylum Chordata; class Amphibia; order Anura; family Rhinophrynidae; genus Rhinophrynus; species Rhinophrynus dorsalis. The sequence continues at coordinate 338,003,044 of CM074720.1, read as the reverse complement.
ATGTGCTCTAGTGTTTATGTTTACATATATCTTTACAGTAATTTAAGACTTACTAATGATGTAATTCATTGAATTATTCTGCCTGCATTTTATTGCTGTAACACAGTTTATTGATTTTTCAAAGAAATTTCAAAATGCAACTTTAACAATACTATTTTATTAATGTTCCTTTTTGAGTTAGCTGTTTGTCATACAAACATAACAATGATTTATGAGGCCAATCTTTTGCATTGTTAAATAAATTATGTTTAAGTAATAACAATTTAGACTATAGTTATTCCGTTTTTCAAAACCATTTTTTTCTTTAAGTGCAAGTTTGTGTGACTTTTGTACATAGATTTTCACTATCAAAGAGGACAGTTATGCATTGATAGTCTACAGTAAAGCTATCCAGCTCAAGTCATAATTCATAACTTTGCAGACCCTGTTAAGCTTAAGTTGATAATGTTCTCAGTGATTTGTCACTGAACTGTAATTTTATGAACACTGCACAAATGACCACTAATGAAGAATTGTAAAACAAAGCAATCAATAAATGTGGCAGAAAATGTCCATTTTCCATGTTTACATAGGTTAACAAGATAATGAACAATTTTATGTTTAATTGTTTTAAAAACACAAATAAATGTCATTATTTACTATTTAAATATGTATCTATATTTCCTTTTAACCATTAAAGGGGAACTCTCTCCTCTATAAAAGGTCTCCTCATCATAATGTTCCTTTTGAGGTAATCTGTAATCCATCTTTTTTTTTTAATTTAATGTAGGACATCCCGAGATTTAAGATGTTAAAAATGAGCCAGAGATGTCAGTTCAGGACAGGCTGCAGGACAGCTCTGTCCTGCAGCCTATCAATCTTCGTTTCTTCCCCTCCTCAAGTAGTTCCTTGTTCCCTCCTCCTCGGATGATGGAGGATTTCTCCATGTTAGCTGGAGTGCTCTTTTGCCAATGAGAGTTCTTCAGCTCACATGGAGGAAACAGCTGATATATTTAAATACAGTAAACTAAAATTAAGAAAAACAGAGCAGTCTAATAAATAATCACACTAGCTCGTTCAGGACAGATTCATTCTGAACAACCTTCATTGGATGAGAGAAGATAGCTATATAAAAGAATGGCAAATATAGTTAGTTTCATGATTCATATGGCATTACCTTTGCTAAGTTTCCAAGATTGTGAGGTATACAGCCTTTGTAAAAGGACGGCATATTGCTGATCATAGCATCTACTAGTTTACATTGTTTTATTATATACATTTATTGAGCATGAGGAACACTTTTCAATGCATTTGTAAAATAGCCTGTACAATCTCACCTGAAACCATCCTTGTTATGAAGCAATTGCTAAACATTTCCCTTCTCCATTTTCTTAGCATTGCACTTTTCTTGCTTCAAACTTTGAGATTTAAATTACATTGTGATGTGTTATGATGCTTTTCATTTGTCATCTATATGTTCAGGTTGTTATATAGAGCATATGGATTTTGATAACATTAGTGGTAAGAGCGCTTCTAAGTGGATGCAGAAATGGCAGGTCTCATTGTGAAATACTACTGGCTCTGTCAATACCCAAAACACAAAAGGAAAAAGGCCAGGAGGGGTTATGCACTAAGGCGTGATAAAGAGGTTATAATGTGGAGATGACTTATCCAGTGAGATTACTTTTCCAGTTCCTATGATAGTCAGTGTAACCTATTCACTAAGATTTCTCCAACTTTGGAAATCTTAGTGCATAAGCTCTATAGAACTAAATAGGAACTGGAGAAGTGATATCACTGGAGATGTCATCTCCACTTTATCACTTCTTTATCACCATTAGTGCATAACCCCCTATGTATCATTAAAACATAATTCTTAGTACATGGAAAATAACATTCAGTGCAACATTTTTATTTTTCTCTATCAGTTTGATGGGAGTTATATTCTGTTAGTTGGAGAGCAACATGTTCCTTCTCATTTTACTTTCAAAACAGAACATACGGGGTTACGCTGTGTATTAGTATGCAAATCAGGAAGGTCTGATAAAGACCAACTTATTTATCTTATATAATTCTCATTTCTCTGGGTTATGAGGCAAGGGATGTACTTTTGTCTTTTGTTGAACCTAATTTACTATGTTTCTATGTTACTTTATGAATTTTATAAACTTTATTTATTGTGCTCAAACAGTTGACTGAGAAACCAGAAAAATAAATCAAGATGTCATCTATAAGTTGCAATGAAAGGTGCATTACAGTTTATCATATATCATTAAATGGGTAAATATTAACCAGGTATTAAATACTCATATATTAATTTATTTATATACAGTGCAAATTATAGGATTACTTATGTATGGTATAACTACCTCTTTGAATCATTAGAAATGTGTATTTATTGTACATTTGGTTTATTGTAAAATTTTGATTACATCTTAGTACACAAACTTCTCAATGCTTTTACTTTTTATTCAAGTTATAGACTAGCTGGATGGGGAAGTCAGCAACCAGGCTAGTGGTCAAGGGAGCCCACATACTCCTGACCCTGTGATTCCCATTCCCTCAGAATTATCCCTCTGGAGAATTATGTTTATGAAGGCAGAACTGGCTATCAATATGAGCAGCAGCACCATTCAGCTGCCCTTGCCTACTGCTACTGCTGTCAGTGTGCCTTCTTCCTCTGAAGAGAAGGAAAGTGTGTCTGTAGGGGACCTTCTGTGATATTTGTCATTAACAACCAGGCTAACTCCCAATGATAGCCTTTTTAACTGAAAGTTTAAAGGAATGGGAGCCAGAGATACAAATAGGGATGGGCATCACTGCCACCAGCAGTGACATTGCATAGTTTGGTGCTGCTATAATTTCTGCTGCTAATTCCCCAGGGCCAGACGTTTGTCTGTCTCAGAACATTAATTATTTTCCTAGTTTTAGTGTTGATTGTCATGCAGCAGCAGTATAACTTTCCCCAGTCAGTGAAGGGAGTTCTAGAGAAGAAGAAGAAATGTATTAATCTCCATGTGGTTTTTGAGGAGTATCTCACGAGAACAAAAACAAATAACCTTTTGCCCATCACTAGAACCTAGGTGTGAGCCTGCTTCCCCCCACTTGCTCACATGCTTTTTATACAGACAACAGATAGCAGCATGCTTAGCTTTTGGATTGTGAATAAAGTATCTCCATGCAGTGGACTTCATAGACTATGGGGTTCCTCAGGGGCTGCTACTATACTACTACTGGGACTAGATGTTGCTGCAATTGTACTGTTGCTAGGTGTCAGAGGTGCTGGACTTCCAGCAGCAACAGAGACACTAATCATAGCTAAGGTTGTGGATCTTAATAAACTGTGTTGTTGTTGCTGCTAGTAGTGTGTGACTGAGTGGAACTTGGAGTTGGAAGCAGTAACAATGCTAAGATGACTGTATATTTGTGGGCATCTTTGCTTGTCCAGGGTCAGACTTTCCAATTGTTTTTTCAGTTTATAAACAGGTACAGGGCTCTTTTTCAGTGCTGGAAGATTGAGCCTTTGCCTTTCAGCTAACCTTCTGGTCATGTCATCATCTCTCTCACTCTCAACGTAATCTGTGTCTGAAGAAGAGGAGGATGCCAGAGCGATATATTCTAGATCTACTTCAACATCAGTCGTTAGGTCCTCCTCAGCTTCTCCCACTGCTTCTTCTCTACTACTTTTATATTACTCTAGACTTTTAGAAGTCTCAAACAATTTCTTTTTACTTTTCCTCTTTGAGGGATTTTCACAATATTTGCTAATACTTATTTGTCTCACTGCTAGATACAGTAGTTAGTTGAGCTGCTACACCATCTTCTACCATATCAGCAATACTAGAAAGTGACTAGTTGACTTTAGTGTTCTTAGATGGTTGATTTAAAGTACTAGTGGTGGTGGAACTTTTGGTGGGACTTTGACAAACTGCAGCCTCCTCAGGAGAAGAGACATCACCATAATTTATTGCACACCCTGTAGTAACCATGGCTGCAGTCAGTTTGTTGACTACCACTTTACTCACAAGTCCCTGCACTGATCCTAATCCTTTAACCCTCCCCCACCCCTTATGTATTTGTTGGACATTACTCAACTACTGTGTGCGTGATTTTACTGTAAAGTACACAATAGAACTGATTGTGTGTGATGTCTTACCCCAGCCTTCTACAAAATATAGGTCCTCCTATCTCGATCACTGTCAAAAAAATAACACACTCTCTGATTAACTGCTTTTTTACCCAGACTCCCCTAGCACAAAATAAAAGCCAGGTAAGGAAGGATCTTAGCAATTGCGTAACTGTAAATTAGCACTTGCTTTCCCTGCAGTCCTATAATATACTGTGGTCCTGTGACTTCTCTAGCAACACCACTACTTTTTAACTTAGGCCTCAAGTCATCCATGACTAGAATTCCAACATGACCCACAGGTCCACCTCCTGTCTTGACATCAATGTCATCATTCACATTTTTAATTTTGACTGCTAAGATAGACAGTTAGTTTCTTGGATCATAGCATCAAAAACTCTTGTCATTCACTCTATTGGTTCTTCAGAATCCCCCTTAATAAACTGTATAATGTTTTGGACTTGGTTTCATCTTTCAGAAGGAAACTACACTGGGTTATTAGCTTATTATTATGATAATGATGATGATTATTATTAAATTTGATTATTTGTGGGACTCAATTTCTAACAGAGATTTTTAATTGGAAGCAGAAGACTGAGATTTTTGTTAGAATTGTTTCTTGCATATAAGACTCTTACATTTTTTGTTTTATTTGGATTTAACTCTAAAGTTAATTTAATATCTTACTGTAGCTCCTATTTTACTGTAACTGGCAGAAATACTGGTTGCACTAGTTTTTAGATTTATATTTTACATCTGAATTTATTTCTCTGCATAATTTAGTGTTGTCTGCTAATATTAAAACTTTGCTTTCTATGCCTATTTCTAGGTCATTTATAAACATGTTTTTGAGCAGTAGACCAAGTACTGAACCTTGAAGAACTCCACTCGGAATGTTAACTGTACTGAATAATTTTCTCTATATTTCAAAAAAAATATTTCTGTGTAGTCACAGATAGGGTTGGGCGAAAATTTTCTCCTCAAACCAAAATTAGCAAATAATGACATTTACAGCTTGGCGGAAAATCTTCAGGGAAAAGTGCAGTTCTTCCGCTTTTTCACCTAGCTCATTGCATTGAAATCAATGAGAACACTGAATTTACAAAGAACTCATACCAAATGTTATTTTATTTCCCAGAGGCATAGTATAAAAGGGGAATGAGTGTGTTTGTGCTGGTGGAGTGTGGGGAAAGAACCAGTGGAACAGAGAATTTTTGAGGAGTTTTGTTGACTGGGATTGGGGAGACAGATAACAAAAAAATAAAAAATAAACACAAAAAAAACAATAAGTTATGATATAAAAGGTGTCTGAGGAGGGTGCCTGTGTTGGTGGGTGGAGTATGGGGAAAGAATACTTTGAACGGGGGGTTGGGGGGTTGTTGACTGGTATTTGAGGGACAGTTAATAAAAAAAAATAATTTAAAAAATGAAATAAAATAACAGATCGGTATGTAATGTGGCAGAGATAAGGACACACCCTGAGCTAAGCTGTAACTGGTGAAAACTGATACTTGATGGGATAGAGAATTTTGTAGAGGATGATTTGAAGGGAACATTGATTTGCAGGACTTAGACTTATTTGGCACAAGCCCTAAGGAAACATTGATTTGTTGTAGGACATAGACTTGTGTTAGGTCAAAGCCCTGAGGAATCAGTGATTTGTAGGACTTAGGCTTGTTAGAAAAAAGCCCCCCAATGTATTGTTTTTGTAGGCCTCTCGTTTTATTTTTTCAAGAACAAGCCCTTAGAAAAGAAATGCCATACTGGCTTAGTTCCAGCAGGTTATGTTGTGGTGACCAATGGCCACTGTCCATTTGTCAGTGGGTCTGCCCTCAACTGAATAGAAAATGGTTAATTTATTCTGAAAAACCATTTGGGCTGTTGAAATCCTCTCTTAGATCAGTATGTTTAATGGTGATAAATGCCTACTGAGGGCTGAATGTCTCTGATTTCAGACATTACCAAGGTCCATTATCTATGGAGGGGGCATCCATGTTTGGATTTTCCTCCTTGTGTGAAAATTTTGGGATTAGAAATTCCTAAAATGCCTTGGTTACTACTCAAAGTTTGGTTATCTAGGTAAAATAATGCAGAGACACAACAATTATAAATGATCTCTTCCTCTAGATCCGCTGCTTTGTCTTTTTCAATACATGAAACATATCACTGGATTTTCTCCACTCAGGAAATGGAGATGCCTACAAATACTTTTGAACACAGGGAAGGCATTGATACCGATGTATTGGAAAAGTCCAAATGTCCCGTCTACGCAGAATTGGATCTCTAGAGTCAATGAGTATGTGTATATGGAATACTATCATGCAATATCAAATCACATGGTAACTCAATTTATAGAATACTGGTTTGAATGGATCACAGTTTTTCCTCTTCAGAAGTTTCCCATCCTCTAAAACCGTGTTCACAATCCACTTACTAATTTGCCAGAGTTAAGGCCCTCCATCTCAGAGAAGAGGAATTTTTGTGTAACAGAGGTTCTGTGGACCAGATGTGTGCTTCCTCCCCCACTATTTTTTTCCCCCTCTTCATAGATGTTACTAATTTGAATCGTATAAATTCTGATAATTTATTACAGTTTTCACTCCTATTCCTATAGATCAATATTATTTCTTTATAAGTATACTTTAATAGATCAATATATGATTTGTTACATCCATACTTTTGTTTCTTTATATGAAAAATTTCTATGTATTTGAAATTGGTTTTGTATTTTCTCAGTTTGTAACTCTGATTATATTATTAATAAAGAATTTTCAAAATTAAAAAAGAAAATAGAACTTGTGGTTCTGGCAAAAAAAAAAAAGTATGGTTATCTAGGGAAGAATTTGACATTTTACACCTGGTCTGTCACCATGTATACAGTTTCTAATATGATATTAGAGTGTCACACCATGGGACAAACAAGTATTGCTACTAGAGTTTTTAACATAAAACAGTCTTATCTTTGCCTAACCAATCAGAGATTCTAGAAAGTTAGTATGACATAATATTCAAATGATCTGGGAACTATCAGAGACGGATGGGTTGTGTCTTTCTCATAAGGAATTTTGATAGGACAAAAGATAATGATTTGGATCCAGGATGGGCTCAGTTCTGACTTCCATCAAGGAACCATCTCTACCAGATCCAGAGAATCCTGAGAAAACCAAGCCTTAATTTGCCTTAATTGGCCTGGTAATTATATATTTCTTTACAATTATTTCTGTATAGCTCTAAGAATTATATATTTCCTCTATATTTGATGAAAAATAGCCTTATAATAAATTTGATAGAAAAGGCCAATCTATTTTAGAATTATTATAATAAAGCATTCATTGCTTTAGTATTCTGGGCAACTAAACAGGATTAATTACCAAATTTGTCCAGATAATTGTGAGATAGTTTGATAGGAGTTTAGATCAAATAGCGTTATGAATTAGTTTTAAATCTAATTAACACCTATAGAATCATATATTTTTGATTCTGAAAAGGCCATTGGACTTAAATTTGATCTGATGAATTTTATTATTAATCCTTATATTGCTATCTAGAAAGTTTTGCCATTTGTTTCTATCTTGGTATGTGTTTCATAGGAGTCTTTGTTTTCATGTGTTGTCTTATTGCATAATATTGTGGACCTAAATTGTGTTCTGTTGAGAAAGTTCTCTGGGACAATCTCTCACAGAACAAAATAAGCTGTCATCTTGGGTGGGGCAACAGTGTAACCCATAATCTCTGGTTAACCCTTGAAGTGTTGTATGGTATAGCAAATAGGATACTGCCATTGTCATTTTAACAGTATATGTTGCATGAAATTTATTAGTTTTAGCTTTGCTTACTAAATATATATTATTTCTATTGTAATTGAATTATATTATTTTATAATCTCTTACTGGCAAATCATATATATACAATTGTATAGATCATCTGGACGATATACAATATTGAAAACAGTAGATAAATAGTTAAATTCCATTTATCTGATCTGGGACATTTTGTCTTCCAGATAAGTTTCTAAATTTTTAAATATTGTGTATATGGTAAAAGAAATTGTTATGAGACGTGTTTTCAGTTAGAACCAACTCACATAAAAAATCCCTTATACTTTTATTTCACATAGTTTATACAGGTTTTGGGGCAGGTATACACTGCAGCCAACTGTATTATCATTAATTGAATGGAACAATTAACCCTTGCTATGCTGCTGTGTTCAAATATTGCTACAAAATACCTCTGGGTACGCTTATGTAAGGTTTGATCCTGTTTATGCTGGGTAATGTTACTCTGTGATATTGGTTATTAATTTACGGTATGTCAATTTCTTTAGCCATATCTTAGCATATGACTAAATCATATTAAAATATATATCTGAGTCATTTGGTGTTCACTTATAATCATATTATACTGCTTACCATTAGTGATGAGCGAGCACCCCAATGCTCGGATGTTCGGGTGCTCTGACCGAGCACCCCCTGAGGCTCGAGTGCTCGGCCGAACACCCGAGCCCCATTGAAGTCAATGGGAGGACTCGAGCATTACACCAGGCACCCCCTGCTCTGATGAGGGGAGGGTGCCTGGTCCATAGGAAAAGGGCAGAAAAAGATGGAAACACTACAGAAATGGTTCAGGGACAGCATAGGGAGGATGTCTGGATGCACCTTGGACTCCAACATCGCTGCTGGGAACGATCTTTCGCCCGTAGTACGCCATTTTTACAGACTGACCGTAAAACACACAAAAAGGAAAATAAAAACGACTTTAGGCGAAAAATTGTTACCAAACAGTATTTGCTGTATATTTACTTGTATATCATCTGCAAATTCTCCCAAAAATTTCATCGATTTTCTGAAGTGAGGCCATGATTAAGAGGGAAACGTGCGCAGAGGCAAATTATCCCAAAAATTTCCTTGATTTTCAGAACTGAGGCCATGATTAAGAGGGAAACGTGCGCAGAGGCAAATTCTCCCAAAAATTTCCTTGATTTTCAGAACTGAGGCCATGATTAAGAGGGAAACGTGCGCTGAGCTGACCATCTAAAACATTATGGGTGAGGGTCTGCTGCAGAGCTGACCATCCTAAACATTATATGCGAAGGCCCGCTAGTGAGCTGACGCTATAAAACATTATATGAGAGGGCCCGCTAGAGAGCTGACCCAATAAAACATTATATGAGAAGGCCCGCTGGTGAGCTGACCTATATAAAAATTGTCAAACAGGGCCCGCTGGTGAGCTGGCCCTATATAAAAATTATATCACAGGGCCCGCTGGTGAGCTGGCCCTATATAAAAATTATAGCACAGGGCATATGGAAGAGGAGGAGGAGGATGAGAAGATTAAGAGTCAACCATATACCCGTTTTTTGGGTGGAAGGGGTGAATGGGAATACAGAGTATTCCCATCATTGTAAATAACATATATAAAGTGAGTTTATGTTCCCCCGGGGCTTTCCTCCAGTGGAGTGGAGAAGTCAGGGGAAATCCAGGCCTTGTTCATTTTTATAAGTGTCAACCTATCAGCATTGTCGGTGGAAAGGCGGATACGCTTATCTGTTATGATGCCACCAGCAGCACTAAATACCCGCTCAGACAGAACGCTGGCGGCAGGGCAGGCCAGCACCTCCAAGGCGTAGAGTGCCAGTTCATACCACGTGTCCAGCTTGGACACCCAGTAGTTGTAAGGCACAGAGGGATCATTGAGGACGCTGACACGGTCTGCTACGTACTCCTTCACCATCTTCCAAAACTTTTCCCTCCTTGTGACACTAGGCTGCGCATCAGGGTGAGGGTGCTGGCGGGGTGTCATGAAGGTGTCCCACGCCTTGGAGAGTGTTGCCCTGCCTTTCTCGGAACTGCTGTGTGCTCCCCTTTTCTCCCCTTCTCGGTTGGCCAAGGTAGCACGTACTCTGCCGCCAGCGTTGTCAGATGGAAAATTTTGGAGCAATTTTTCAACAAGAACCTTCTGGTATTGCACCATTTTGCTTGTCCTCTCCACCGGAGGAATGAGAGATGAGAAATTCTCTTTGTAGCGGGGGTCCAGAAGGGTGAACACCCAGTAATCCGTGTTGTCTAAAATGCGTACAACGCGTGGGTCACGGGAAAGGCAGCCTAACATAAAGTCAGCCATGTGTGCCAGAGTACCAACAGTCAAGATTTCGCTGTCCTCACCAGGAGGCTGACTCTCAATATCCTCATCCTCTTCCTCCTCTTCTGCCCACCCACGCTGAAGAGATGGAACTAAAGTTCCATGGCTACCCTCTGTAGCGGAGGCAACCGTGTCTTCCTCCTCCTCCTCCTCCTCCTCCTCCTCCTCCGCCTCCTCCAATTGTCGCTGAGAAGACGAAGTGAGGGTGCTCTGGCTATCACCTTGTGTAAGCTCTTCCTCCCCCATTTCCACCTCTTCCACATGCAAAGCGTCGGTTTTAATTGTGAGCAGCGAGCGTTTCAGTAGACACAGAAGTGGGATGGTTACACTGATAATAGCGTTATCGCCGCTCACCATCTGTGTCGATTCCTCAAAATTGCGTAAAACCTCGCAGAGGTCTGACATCCATTCCCACTCCTCACTTCTGATTACAGGAAGTTGAACGGAGAGGCGACGACCGTGTAACAGCTGGTACTCCACTACTGCCCTCTGCTGCTCACAAAGCCGGGCCAACATGTGGAAGGTGGAGTTCCAGCGCGTGCTCACGTCACACAGCAGCCGGTGAGCTGGCAATTGTAAGCGCTGCTGCAGCTTCAACAGGCCGGCCGAAGCTGTAGATGACTTACGGAAATGTGCACACACGCGGCGCACCTTGGTCAAGAGATCATGCACATTGGGGTAGGTTTTTAGAAATCGCTGCACCACTAAATTAAATACATGCGCTAGGCATGGTACGTGTGTGAGCTTGCCGAGCTCCAAAGCCGCCACCAAGTTACGCCCATTATCACACACAACCATGCCTGGTTGCAGGTTGAGTGGCGAGAGCCACTGCTCGGTCTGGTGACTAATCCCCTGCAACAGCTCTGAGGCCGTGTGCTGTTTGTCCCCAAGGCAGATCAGCTTCTGCACGGCCTGTTGACGCTTCCCCACTGCAGTGCTACACTGCTTCCAGCTACTGGCTGATGGGGGAGTGGCGGTGTGTGTAGAGAATTCGGAGGTGGAAACGGAGGAGGAGGAGCCAATAACGTAGGTGCTGGTGGAAACCCTGATGGAGGTAGGGCCCGCAATCCTCGGCGTGGGTAGCACCCGTGCCATCCCAGGGTCCGAGTCGCTCCCAGCCTCCACGACATTCACCCAGTGTGCCGTCAGGGAAATGTAGCGTCCCTGGCCACAAGCACTTGTCCATGTGTCAGTCGTTAAGTGGACCTTCCCAGTAACTGCGTTGGTCAGGGCACGGGTGATGTTACGGGACACATGGTGGTGTAATGCGGGGATGGCACACCGGGAAAAGTAGTGGCGGCTGGGGACCGCGTACCGAGGGACAGCTGCTGCCATCAGGCTGCGGAAGGACTCAGTGTCCACAAGCCTAAATGGCAGCATTTCGATGGCCAGTAATTTGGAAAGGTGTGAGGTTAGTGCTATGGCCTGTGGGTGGGTGGCTGGGTATTTTCTCTTGCGCTCAAATGCCTGGGGTAACGACATTTGGACGCTGTGCTGGGACAGGGAAGTGGATGTGGTCGCTGATGGTGCTTCAGATGCTACAGGTGCAGGGCGGGAGGTATGCGGGCCTGCGCCTTCGACAGGCGATTGGCCGGCACCGAAAACAGGGGAAGAGGAGGCAGTGGTGTGGCCTGCAGACACAGATGGGCGATCCAGGCGTTCCTCCCACTTACTACGGTGCTTGGATGCCATGTGTCGGATCATGCTGGTGGTGGTGAGGTTTCTAGTGTTCATGCCTCGGCTCATTCTGGTGTGGCACAGGTTGCAAACTACAAATCTTTTGTCGTCCGCACTTTCCTTAAAAAAACGCCATACCGCGGAACACCTACCCCTTGGCAAGGTAGATTTACGCAAGGGGGTGCTCCGTGGAACATTTGCGGGCCGGTTTGGTGCGGTCCGCCTTCTTTCTGTAGCCACACCACTGCCTCTTCCAGCCTGTTGCGGTGCTGCAGATGGCTCACCCTCAGGACTGCTGTCATCGCTCGGCTCTACACCTTCCCAGGTGGGGTCAGTCACCTCATCGTCCACCAAGTCCTCCTCCACTTCCTCACTCTGATCATCCTCCTCAAGTCTTGATCCCACCACATACTCGGTCATTGACAACTGTATAACATTCTCCTCAACAAGGTCTTGAGAAGGAAATAGTGGTTGATTTAATGGCAACTGTGTCTCATCATCATCATCATCATCCACTACTTCCTTTGACCTTAAATGCCGTTCACATCTGTCATCTTCTTGTGATTGGGTAGCCTCTAGAGGTTGTGAATCAGGGCACAAGATGTCATGTTCCTCTGCAAGCGTGCTTGGAGAGAGGGTCAAATGAAGGATTGGTGATGAGACGAGCTCATCACTATATCCCAGTGTGGGATCACTTCTTTGACCAGACCGTGTATGGTGGGAGGAAGGATGATCAGAGTGAGGATTATGTTGACCAGACTCTTGGCTACTGAGAGTGGACTTGGTGGAAGACAGGGTGGTGCTTAACCGACTGGAAGCAGTATCAGCTGTCATCCAACCGACCACCTGTTCGCACTGGTCGGACCTCGAGAGTGATGTCCTGCGACGCCCTGTGAAATCAGACATGAAGCTAGGTATGGTGGATGTCTTTCTTTCTTGTGCTCTGGCACCAGGCACAGTTTCTCCGCGTCCTGACCCGCGCCCTGAACTTTCAGGATCACGTCCACTTCCCCGTCCCTTTTTACCCGCCTTCTTCATCTTACACGATATATATGACTTTAATATATATGAGTTTGAAAACTTAACAGTATTTCTTACTATTCTGCAACTCTGCAGAGTACACAGAATAGGCTGTTAAACGGCGTTGAAACACACTGAATGGAATATGTGACTTTAATATTTGAGTTTGAAAACTTAACAGTATTTCTTATAATTCTGGAACTGTACAGAGTACACAGAATAGGCTGTTAAACGGCGGTGAAAGACACTGAATGGAATATGTGACTTTAATATTTGAGTTTGAAAACTTAACAGTATTTCTTATAATTCTGGAACTGTACAGAGTACACAGAATAGGCTGTTAAACGGCGGTGAAAGACACTGAATGGAATATGTGACTTTAATATTTGAGTTTGAAAAATTAACAGTATTTCTTACTATTCTGCAACTCTGCAGAGTACACAGAATAGGCTGTTAAACGGCGTTGAAACACACTGAATGGAATATGTGACTTTAATATTTGAGTTTGAAAACTTAACAGTATTTCTTATAATTCTGGAACTGTACAGAGTACACAGAATAGGCTGTTAAACGGCGGTGAAAGACACTGAATGGAATATGTGACTTTAATATTTGAGTTTGAAAACTTAACAGTATTTCTTCCTATTCTGCAACTGTGCAGAGTACACAGAATAGGCTGCTAAACGGCGGTGACACACACTGAATGGAATAAGTGACTTTAATATTTGAGTTTGAAAACTTAACAGTATTTCTTACTATTCTGCAACTCTGCAGAGTACACAGAATAGGCTGCTAAACGGCGGTGACACACACTGAATGGAATAAGTGACTTTAATATTTGAGTTTGAAAAATTAACAGTATTTCTTACTATTCTGCAACTCTGCAGAGTACACAGAATAGGCTGTTAAACGGCGTTGAAACACACTGAATGGAATATGTGACTTTAATATTTGAGTTTGAAAACTTAACAGTATTTCTTATAATTCTGGAACTGTACAGAGTACACAGAATAGGCTGTTAAACGGCGGTGAAAGACACTGAATGGAATATGTGACTTTAATATTTGAGTTTGAAAACTTAACAGTATTTCTTCCTATTCTGCAACTGTGCAGAGTACACAGAATAGGCTGCTAAACGGCGGTGACACACACTGAATGGAATAAGTGACTTTAATATTTGAGTTTGAAAACTTAACAGTATTTCTTACTATTCTGCAACTCTGCAGAGTACACAGAATAGGCTGCTAAACGGCGGTGACACACACTGAATGGAATAAGTGACTTTAATATTTGAGTTTGAAAAATTAACAGTATTTCTTACTATTCTGCAACTCTGCAGAGTACACAGAATAGGCTGTTAAACGGCGTTGAAACACACTGAATGGAATATGTGACTTTAATATTTGAGTTTGAAAACTTAACAGTATTTCTTATAATTCTGGAACTGTACAGAGTACACAGAATAGGCTGTTAAACGGCGGTGAAAGACACTGAATGGAATATGTGACTTTAATATTTGAGTTTGAAAACTTAACAGTATTTCTTATAATTCTGCAACTGTACAGAGTACACAGAATAGGCTGTTAAACGGCGGTGAAAGACACTGAATGGAATATGTGACTTTGATATTTGAGTTTGAAAAATTAACAGTATTTCTTACTATTCTGCAACTCTGTAGAGTACACAGAATAGGCTGTTAAACGGCGTTGAAACACACTGAATGGAATATGTGACTTTAATATTTGAGTTTGAAAACTTAACAGTATTTCTTCCTATTCTGCAACTCTGCACAGTACACAGAATGTGCTGCTAAACTGCGGCGAAGCACACTGAATGGAATATGTGACTTTGATATTTGAGTTTGAAGACTTAACAGTATTTCTTCCTATTCTGCAACTCTGCACAGTACACAGAATGTGCTGCTACACTGCGGCGAAGCACACTGAATGGAATATGTGACTTTGATATTTTAGTTTGAAGACTTAACAGTATTTCTTCCTATTCTGCAACTCTGCACAGTACACAGAATGTGCTGCTAAACTGCGGCGAAGCACACTGAATGGAATATGTGACTTTGATATTTGAGTTTGAAGACTTAACAGTATTTCTTCCTATTCTGCAACTCTGCACAGTACACAGAATGTGCTGCTACACTGCGGCGAAGCACACTGAATGGAATATGTGACTTTGATATTTGAGTTTGAAGACTTAACAGTATTTCTTCCTATTCTGCAACTCTGCACAGTACACAGAATGTGCTGCTAAACTGCGGCGAAGCACACTGAATGGAATATGTGACTTTGATATTTTAGTTTGAAGACTTAACAGTATTTCTTCCTATTCTGCAACTCTGCACAGTACTCAGAATGTGCTGCTAAACTGCGGCGACGCACACTGAATGGAATACGTGACTTTGATATTTTAGTTTGAAGACTTAACAGAATGTGCTCTAATCTGCAACTTTGCACACTAAACAGAATGTGCTCTAATCTGCAACTTTGCACACTAAACAGAATGTGCTCTAATCTGCAACTTTGCACACTAAACAGAATGTGCTCTAATCTGCAACTGTGCACACTAAACAGAATGTGCTCTAATCTGCAACTTTGCACACTAAACAGAATATATATATTTTTTTTTTTTTTTTTTTGTTTTTTTCCCCCCACACCAAATAACCTGCTGCCCCCACACACAGTAGTCCTAAAAAGGACTTTTGGTTCTTTTTTTTTCACAATTTTTGTTTTTTTCCTCCCTACACTGCCTTTCCCTTCCTATCCTCAGCTCTCCCTGGCTCAGACTGAGCCGAACTCGCTGGTCAGGTGCTATACAGCACCTGACCACGGGTTCTGGCCAGCCAATCAGTGTAATGCCAGCAGCCAACATGGCTGCTGGCATTACACCGATGTCAGAGCCTCCCTGCACGTTTATTGGCTGCGCAGCAGCCGCAAAACGTGCGGGGAGGAGACCCGAACATGGCGGGCGAGCACATGCGGTACTCGTACGAGTACCGCCATGTGCCGAGCAGAGCGATGCTCGAGCCGATCCGAGCATCGGCCGAGCATGCTCGCTCAACACTACTTACCATGTTATTACCAATTTTAATTACCATTAAATAAATTATATATCTATATTTTTGCACAAATATGGGTAATTGATTATTTTAATCAATTTTGTATTGTAAAGTAGTGTGTCAATACCCAGTTTATGTAAAGATCTCAATTTAATTATCCATTTTAATTATTTATATGAGATATACAAAAGTAATTGGATCTTCTGTTAACCATTTCCTGTATATCCTAGACACATTGTCAAAAGCCCCAATGTCATTGCAGAATTTGTGACTGTTGTTATTGCTGCTGCTGAGTTGTTTAAGCAGCAGGATGATTAGGCAGCTCAATGGGAATGGGATCAACAATAGCAGTAACATGGGTGATGTGTGGTTCCACTTGCCACTACTAGCTTTAGTGATGCGCCTGAGGTAGTAGCAGCATCACAACTAGTCCCCTCCGCTTCAGGTATAGGTGGAGAAATAAGAAGTTGGCCAATAATGCTTCTCCACTTGTCCCTCCTCGAAAATCATGGGTCTTTTGTTAGAATATAATTTTTCCCCTGAGAGCAGGAATTGTGCCTCTCATCAGCAACTGCAATGTGCACAGTGTGTGTGTGGCAAATAAGGGAAGGACTGGGAACAATGGTCACATCTGCTCTCACATCAAACACCTGGCACAACTCTATCCAAACACCATGAAACTTGGGGTCCCCAATGTGAAAACATCCCACCAGAAACCAAGTATTTCTGCTGTCATTATGCCTCTTGTCCACTCCCTACTAAGGACACATGACAACATGCAGACAGTTTAACAATAATGATGGATTCTCCCTGCCGCCACCTTAGTGTATTCGTCAGGATGATATCTCCTCAGATACCCATTTATGCCCTGCCTGCAGCTATCCTCCACCACATTGCCATGTGTGGTCAGCACACCAGAGAGTGTGCATGAACCACCACATCCTGACATCTACTGAATGGCTATCAGGGGGTGGGGAAGGTTAAGATAAATGAGTTGGATCACCTTGGCTAGGGCAGAGGATGACGTTGCTGCTCTTACTGCTACTGCCTCAGAATAAGCAGTGCAAGTAGGACCAGAAATATTGCTGCTTTCAAGTGGAAAGTGTCCTAGTCCTGCATCACTGGACCCCATTCCCACTGTGACCATGGTGTCTTGGATTCAGGCTGTTAACACTTTGAAGTTAGTGTTTTTTTAAAGAGTTTTGGTTGCACCTATACATTTTTGCTTCTTCAAAATTATCTTAAATGAAACAATGTTGTGATCACTGTTTCCCAAATGGTCATCTACTTTAATATAGGGCACCATAGCTATGTTATTTTTTTATAACTAGGTTGAATACATTGTTATTTCTTGTTGACACTACCACCATTTATGTCATATAGCTGGCCAGCTACATTTGTCCAGTTCATATATGGATAGTTAAAATCTCCCATAATTATAAGGGTGGATAATTCAGTTTTTTTCAGTTTCAGTAACGATTGGGCCTCATTAATATTTGTTGGTTTGTATCATGTACCACCCAACACTTTTTTCATCTGTTATCTACAATGAGGCAGATGTGTATGGTAGTGCTGGTGGGGGACTGGCATGGTGTGATTGGTGGGACCTTGACAAACTGCATCCACCCCGGGAGGAGAGGGATCATCATCATTTATTGCACATGCTGCAGAAACAATTGCTGCACTCAATTTTTGTAATAACACTTTACTCCCATGTCCCTGCACTGCTCCACCTTTCCCCCTTCCGCATGTGCATTTGCATGACATAACTCAACTACTGTGTGTGTTTTTACTCAAAATTGATGGAGTGTGATGTCTTGCCTAGGCACTCAACAAAATTCTTAATGTTGTCTGCTTTTTATCAAGTCTGCCTCAGTCACAGAGCTCCCAGTCAGCTGTCTAATAGAGATGGGCGAAGGTTGTGACTAGCAGTACTGAACCAGTGTTGTCCAGTCCATCTAAATCTAAAACGGGAAGGGAGGGAGAAAAGGGAATGGGAAGGGAGGGAGAAAAGGGTACTAGTGAGAGATGGAAAGGTCAGCTGCCTGTGCCTGCTGCAAGACATGCTGCCCCTAGTGCCAGTGCCACCATTGCTGTACTTGCAGCCACTAGTGTTATACCTGCTGCCAGATGTGCTGTCACTAGTGTTGTACCTGCTGCCAGTACTGAACATGCTGCCACCAATACTTTGCCTGTTGCTAGTGTTTCTTGTAGTACTCAGGGGGGAAGGAGAAAATTATGCCATGTGTGACAGCAGGGGACCTTCTATCACATTGCTCATCACCTCCTCCAAGCAGCAGTGAGATGTCTGGAATAGAGCAGCATCATGTAGGGACTAGTGGTGGTGGTGGTGTTGGAGAAACTGGTGTGGAAGAGACATTGATGGCCTTTTTATCAGAAACTGAGAAGGAATGGAAGATAGGGATGACGATGGTCATCACCACCACCACTAGCAATCAGCTTTTGGAATATGCAGAAATTGCAACTGGTCTAATTCCTGCTGCTGCTGAGATGAAAGGGCAGCAGGCTAGTGTACCACAGATCACCGTGGACACAGTGGGAATGGGGTCAGCAAGTAATGCGGAACTAGGACAGGTTCCACTTGCCAGCGCCTGCAATACTCCTGGTCCTATTTGCAGTGCTAAATCTGAGGCAGTAGCAGCACCGTTATCTGCTGCCACAAAAAGTGAAGGGGAATGTGGAGGACAAGAAGAAAGAAGCCATTCTTCTCCACCTGTTCCCTCCCCCTGAAGTCATGGGTGTGGGATTAATTTTTTCTTGGGGCAGGCACGGTGCAGTCATCATCAACAATGTTACAGTGCAAAATTTGTGACAAGTTAGTGAGAAGGGGAAAGGAGGGAACACACCTTGGCACAAGCTTCCTGATAGCACACATAAAACAAAGACACCATGACATTTACTCCAAACATGTTAAAGCCAAACACCCATTACAGAAATCTAGCACTGCTGTTACTGTACCCCCTGGCTCTCCAGAAAGGCACCAAGAGGCAAGGTGGAGATCAAAGAGGAAGAAGAATAAAGAAACCCAGAAAGACACTGGAAGTTCCATGATGAGCGAATCATCTAGTTTGCCATCAACATCACCTTCTTCCTCTAGGGTAACATGTACATTTCCTGCCAATCCACCTCATTCATCGTTATCTCCCCCGCCAAATGAAAGCTACTCTGTTAATGTTAGGATATGGCAGTTCATCTCTACCGATTGCACACTGTGTGGTGCACTGACCACACATGCCAGTATGATGGAGGAGAATTGATACCAGGTAATCAGGTGGCATTTGAGGAGATTCCATCCCACAGAATATGCTAGGATTCTGGCAGTGAGGGATCATCATTACTATTAAACTGTCAGCAAGTTGTCATGTGTCCTTAGTGGGGTCTGGACAAGGGGTATAGTGACAGTGGAAGTACTTAGTTTCGGGTGTCATGGTGTTTGGATCCAGTTGTGCCCTCAGATGTTATTTACCACACACACACACACTGTGCACATTGCAGTTGCTGATGGAAGCCACAGTTCCTGTTCTCAATGGAAAATATATATTCTAATAACAACGCACCCATAATTTTGGAGGAGAGGCAGGTGGAGAAGATTTAATGGCCAACTTCTCTTTTCCACATAAACTGGGGGCTACTTATTGTGCTGGTACTGCCTCAGGCGCATCACTGGAGCCAGTCGTGGTAAGTGGAACCTTTATCACCCATCTAACATGTTACTGCTATTGTTGATCACATTCCCTTTCAGCTGCCTAATCATCCTGCTGCTTAAACAAGTCAGCAGCAGCAGTCCTCAGGACTCAGGAGGACATTTGACAGTGGCCACTGGCCAACATGACCTGCTGGCATTAGGTCAGTATGGCATTTTAATTTTTTTCTCAGGGCTTGTGTTTTGAAAAAAGTAAATAAATAAAAGATAAAAAAAAAATATTTTTTGGGGTTTGTTTCTAACAAGCCTAAGTCCTACAAATCAATCTTTCCTTAGGGATTGTACCAAACAAGCATAAGTCCTACAAACTAATGTTTGTTCAGGGCTTGGGCCTCTAATTTAAGTCTAAGTCCTACAAAGGCCTCTAACAACAAATCAAACAAATCATGCAATCTATACAAAATACTCTGTCAAGTCAAGTATCAGTCCACCCCAGTGGCAGCTTATATCAGAGGGTTCCTGTCTCTATCACTTTAAATACAAATGTATTATTTTAAGTCATTGATTTATTTTTATTAACTGTCCCCCCAATAGCAGTCAAGAAACCCCCCAAAACAAATTTCCTGTTCAAATGATTCATTCATTTACCAACATAGGCACCCTCCTCAGACCCTTTTTATACCATGTATTATGGGGTGTTTTATTTTATTTAGGATTTATTTTTTATTAACTGTCCCCCAATCCCAGTAAACAAACCCCCAAAAAAACATTCCCTGTTCTACTGATTCTTTCCCCAAACCCCACCAACACAGGCACCCTCATGCACCTTTTATAGTATGCCTTTGGGAAGTTAAATAATATTTCTTTTATGGTGTGTATAACTTCAATGTTCCCATTGATTTCAATGGAATGAGCTAAGCGAAAAAAGCGTAAAATCAGCACTTTTCGAGGGAAATTTTTGACCAAGAGGAACGTGTCATTTTTTGATGATTTCAGTTTGAGGCAAAAATTTTCACCCATCCCTACTGTCTAATACATTTATTTGTTTAATTATTTATGTTTTTTATTTTTTTTTATTTTTTTTTTTTAATCATCCTCCATATCTTATCACAGTCCCAAAAATAATATATATAACTAAAAAAGCAACAACTTTCCCCAGACTTCCCCAGCACAGAGACAATATTGGGGTATTTTGGGTCATCCTCCTTCTCCCCATTGTGCCCCCAGACTGCCCTACTTCAGAGAACAAATGTCCTACCTAAATGACTGCCTAAAACTAAGCTTCAATTAAGCTTTATTTTCCTATGTTCTCTAGCTCAAAAACCTGCTGCTCTCTCCTCTCACAAAAACCATAATGTCTTGCTCTGAAAAACAAAATCAGCAACTTCTTTCCCCAGACTTCCTCATCCAGCACAGAGACAATAACAGCAAGATCAGCAAGCAAATAGGTCCCCAGCTGCTTCTGTCTTGCCAGTCAGTCAATCTGAATTTTAGGGTATTGTTTGGGGTCAACCTCCTTCCCCCCTTCTTCTCCCCAGAGTGCCCCATTAACTCTCCTAATACAGGGAACACATGTCCTACCTAAAAGATTCCCTAAACTAAATTTCAATTCCCCTGTCTTCTCTAGCTTAAACAAGGTGCTGCTCTTTCCTCTCACAAACACAAAATGGCATGCTGTAAGAGCCTGACAGCCTTTTATATGGCTGTAGAAAACTTTTGTGGTGAAGAAAAATGTTTCTTCCTATTGATTTCAATGGCTGAGAAAGGTGGGAAAAAGCAGAAAAATGTCACTTTTCAAGGAAAATTATTCACCAAGTGGAAAGTGCCATTATTTGCCGATTTCAGTTTGAGGGGAAAATTTTGCCCATTTGTGAGAGAAGAAAGTAGCATGTTTTTTTGAGCTAGATAAGATAGGCAAATAAAAGGAAATTGAAGCTTAGTTTAGATAAGACATTTGTTCTCTGTATTAGGGGATTCTGGGGGCACTCTAGGGGAGAGGAAAGGAGGAAGGAGTTTGACCCAAAATACCCCAAGATTCGGTGTGACTGACTGGTGCTGAGTTTCAAATTGCTTGCTGATTCTGCTTTTATTGTTTCTGTGCTGGGAAAGTCTGGGGAAACAAGTTGTTTTTTTCTTTAGTTTGAATATTTATTTTTTGACTGACTGTGATAAGATAGGATAGACAAGTGAAAAAAAAATAAAAAAATAACATAAAGAATTAATATATAAATAAACAGATACATATATTAGGAGACAGACAGCTGACTGTGAGCCTGATGTGAGCTCTGTGACTAAGAAAGACTTGATAAACAGCAGACAACATTAAGAATTTTGTTGAGGGCAGGGGGAGAGGGAAATGTAGCACAGTACAGGGGCATGGGAGTGATAGTTCAAAAACTGACTGCAGCATTGGTTGCTGCAGTATGCAATAAATGATGATGAGCCCTCTCCTGGGGTTGATGCAGTTTGTCAAAGTCCCACCAATCACACCATACTAGTCCCATACCACCACTACCATGCACAATTGCCACATTGTAGGTTGTACTTCATTTATTTTAATCACTTGATATCATCATGAATATGTGCCAGTGTCACTTAAGCAAGAAGTTAGTGTTCTGGGCAAAGGACAAATGCACTCTGCATGCTAACACATTTTTCAAGGGATATGTTGATGTAGGACTCACAACTTTTAATTTGGCTGCTTATTATTCCGCTACAGCTCTCACAAGAAATAATTGTGTGGCACCATAGTAAATATAGGCAAAAAATGTGTTGGAATAGGAGAAAATGTGTTGGAATAGGTAAAAAGGAGGACATTTTTGCACTGGAGAATAGCAGAAAACGTTCATGAAAAAATGGCCAGTTTTTTAAAAAATGTCTTGTAGGAAACGTTTTCTTCTTTTCGTTCACCCCTATCGCAATCATGTGTATCATCCCACTATGCTTTGGTTATACCAATTATGTCTAAATGGTAGTTAACTGCCAGTAATTCAAGCTCACCCATTTTGCCTTCCAAACTTCTTGCTATCTCCAACACACAATTCATTTTGTCATCTTTATGTATTTTACCAATTACTTGCCTTTTTTCTACATCTGAATTTAATATGAGTTCCTCCCTGTTAGTTACATTTATTCCCACCCCTTCTCCACTGCCATGATCCTTTACTTGTACCCAGTTCTTATTCTAACCTAACCCATTTTTACTAGCTATATTCCCCATTCCTATTTTAAAAGTTCCACCAGTCTTCTAAGCATTCTAATCCCCAACACAACAGCTCCATTTCAATTTAGATACAATCCATCACTAGTGTACATATTGTACCCAAGAGCAGTCAGCCCCGCACTCTAAAATGCAAATCTCGCCTCCCTACACCAATAATTAAGCTTAATTAAGCTCCCTTAGCTCCCTCTGCCTACCTGCACTGGCACATGGCACTAGTAGTATTTCATAAAAACAACAACCCTGTAAGTCCTTGCCTTGAGCTTGCACCCTAGATCCCTGAAATAATTTTTAGGGACCTCCATCTTCATCTAACTTTGTCATTGGTACCAATATGTATTAAGACTGCTGGATCCTCTCCAGAGCCTCCCAGTAATCTTTCTGCGATGTCAGCAGCATGCCAAACCTAAGCATCCAGGAGACAACATGCTGTTCGACATTCAAGTTCCTGGCAACAGATTACCCCATCTAACCCCCATTTCCACCACCTACCTTGGTTTCTACATACTCTGTATCTCATCTAAACTGGAAGAAGGACCGTTCCCCTGGCTGCTATAGAAATCATCCCTCTCCAGAAGTGCCAATCCTTAACTGTACCCAGTAATGTCTCCATTGCAAATCCATTTGCAAATCTGCTGGTTTGAGGCAGCTCAGAGCTGGCCTTCCTCTTCCTCTGCTCATTTCCTTCTGTCCTTACTGTTACCCAGATGCCTACCTGGCGTTCCTCATCTACAATTCCACCTTCCCCACTAACCCCACATACTGATTGCTCAGTGTGCTCCAGGCTCCTTTCCAAGATTCCAATATTGTGCAGTGTTGCAAGATTTATTTCCAAATCCATTATCTTAGATTTTAAAAAGAAAATATGCCCATTGGAATGCTCCAAGTGTTCAAACATATGACAAGATGTACACTTCCTGAAATTGCAAAGCCTGCTCTGATGTTTGTAGGTCTCCAACTCAACTGATATTACAGCGTCCACTAGCTCACACTCTTAGCTCAAATATACCAGGTTTAAATATGTGTGTCCATTAAATGAGTTTGTGTATATTGCTTAAAAACACTATAAAATGAAATTCCTATCTGCAATCACCAAACCAATTCTCTTGAAATTACCTGCACCACAGAAATCTGTTGATTTCACATTCCTGCTTCTGTTCTAACCCCTAATTCTTTCAAAATCTACTTGTCTGTAAGCCAAAAGAACAGAGTTCAAATGAGCTAGACACTTGCTTATTAAGCTGGATTCCATTTTTCAATCAAGCTCTCAAACCCACCTACACAGGAAGGAAGAAAATGTAATAAAATAATTTGTTTTCTATCCTTTTATATACCCAAGCACCCAAGATATTTTTAACTCTTTTGTAAACCAAAGAACAACTTCTGGCATCAGGAGACAGACAGTAATCATGCCTCTGTTTCTGACAGTTTCATTAAAAGGCATCAGAAGGACAGTCCCCAAAAGTCATAGATGTATTAAGTAAACAGGTGATAGAGGAATGGTTTGTACTCTACTCCTTGAAAGCTGATTTTATGTCTGCTGAGAATGGCCCCAACATAATAGCCACATTGAAAATAGGTGATTTGGTACATTTTACCTGTTTTGTCTATGTGCTAAATGTTGTTGTGACTAGATTCCTGTGAGAATCTGAAACCCTCAGAGAGAGGCTGAATATTGCCCACAAGATCTGAGGCCTTTTTAGCCACTCCTGCATTGCAAGCAGAGCATTATATTCTATTCAAGAGTATAACAACCCACCCCATCATCAACTGAAAATGGAGTCCCTTACCAGGTAGAATACCTTATATGCTAGAGCATTGGCATGCACCAGCTCATCAACATGTTATTGTACTTTGAGCAAGACCCTTGCATAGAGTCCATTAAAAGCAATGAGGAATATATTGTTGCCACATTGCTAGCATGATGATCAGCAGCAACTCTCGGATTCTGTCAATGAATATAAAAATATGCTTATAAAGGGAGGGGAGTGTTGCATTGTGGAAGACAAGAGGGAGAACGTTAGGGCCAAAAAACTGCTAGAAAGCATAGTGAAAATGAAGGCAGCAAAAGGTGTATACCAGCAGCAGTAGAAGCAGCTACATCAACCAGAACACCCCATTCCTATTCTGAACACAGGTGATTCATGAGTCTCAGGGGTGGCTATCAAACATTTGTGGTGGTGGTGGCACTTGTGGCAGCAAATCTCTTTTGGGCTTGCTCCCAGAGTATAGGTTGGTACCTGATACACAGGAACACTGTGTAGCTTCTAGTTGCAGTCCCACTGCATGTGAGATGGTTTCAGCATACGTGCGGGATAGCTACATTCTGGGCAGAAACAATGGCCCCTGGACTACTGTCAAACAAAACAACGCGTGTAGCCAGCAGTGACACGTACTGCAGTGAAACCCCTTAGTTGCTCATCAGCAATTGTTGAGCACGTTTTCAGTGCAGAGGGTTTTATTTTAAATGACCAGAGGGCACGCTATTTATCTGTTGTTTTCAATATGCATACTGTCTGGATAAAGCAACTGTTAATACATTTCTTAGCAACAAGTTAAATTCCTCACAATAATAATATGCATACAATGATAAATAAGTAAAACCATATAAGCTTTTACAGTAATAAGTGCAACATCTTGTAAGCTATACAAGAAAAAGCACTGCAACGGTTAACCAACCCTATGGCTAGCTACACAAACAAAACTGTAAATGTAATCCAAAATGGTGGACGTTCCTTTGTCTGTCAGAATCGTCACCACTTTGCAGTGATTATTTCAACAGGCAAATCACAGACATTGCAATGCAATATACACATACAATGAGATCAGCATGCATGAATCATAGGAATCTCCTAAAGGAACCACAGACCAATAAGAAACAAAGGGAAACTACCAAGATAGCAACCAACAAAGGGTTACCAGAGAAAAACCAAGAACACAAAAGCATCAATGACAGTCTAAGAAACAAAAGTTTCAGTGTAGCATCTATATACAATTCTCATGACATGTCAATCACATTCCACAACACATGTAGGTACATGTATACACACAAGAAAACTTGTAGCTCTGAGTATGTGTCACAATCAGATGGAAACAGGTACAATAAACACAGTAAGCGAAGGCTCTTCCAACAAGGCTTATTAGGGCTACATGAGAGAGAATGGAGCTAGGTCTTTAAGCTACAGAACGTAGGCCAACCATAATGGGGTGTGATGCAGCCGAGGCTGGATTTAGGTGCTAGCCACAAAGCTAGATAGGGTGAGGCTGGAACACACTAGGCCACAGGTACTGCGGTTCTGGGCTACAGCAAGCTGGAAGTAACAAAGAAGACTAGGTCAGTAGGTAGACATCAGCACCAGAAGGACTCCACAACACAATCAGCAGGCTGGAGAATGATCAGGGAAAGCCAGGTCAACAACTGAAGATCCAAACGTGATAACAGGAGGCAAAGGCAGTCAGGACTAGTAAGGTCAGCAACAAGAAGTCCAAATGTTAAAGCATCAGATGAAGGCAGGGTCAATAGCCAGGTCAGCAACAGGAGATCCAAAGTAATGGCAGGCAATGGCAAGATTAAGGGAGGCTGGTTCGGCAACAGGAATTCTACACAGGATACAGGAGAAAAATACAGCTAGGACTCATACATTTGTTAACATGTCAGATATAGCTACGCTACATCTAATATAGGAAGAGACTGATGACAGGGGAGTGGGAGGCAGGACCGCACATGCACATAGCAAGATGCCAGAAAAAGAAGAAGGATATGCAGCCGAACATGCCAGACCTGCAAGGAGCATGGCGGTGGCAGTATGTCATTAATTTTAGCACAGAGAATATTCTAGCAACAGGGAGAATCAGTTAGGGATGGGCGAAAATTTGCTCCTCAAACTGAAATCAGCACTTTCCACATGGTGAAAAATTTCCCACGAAAAGTGCAGATTCTGCTTTTTTTCTGCTTTTTTTGCTTAGCTCATTCCATTGAAATCAATGGGAACATAGAAGTTACATACAACACATAGCAAATATTATTTTATTTCCCAAAGGTATAGTATAAAAGGAGCATGAGGGTGCTTGCGTTGGTGGGCTGTGGGGAAACAATCAGTTGAACAGGGGATGATTTTGGGGGTGTTGTTTACTGGGATTGTGGGGCAGTTAATAAAAATAAATCCTAAATACAGTAAAAACTAAAAGACATGGTATAAAGTGGTCTGAGGAGGGTGTCTGTGTTGGTGAATGAATGAATCATTTGAACAGGGAATTTGTTTTGGGGGGGTTCTTGACTGCTATTGGGGGGACAGTTAATAAAACAATAACTCAAAATAAAATAAGATATTTGTGTGTAAAGTGATAGAGACAGGAACCCTCTGACATTAGTTGCCAATGGGGTGGACTGATACTTGACTTGATAGAGTATTATGTAGAGGATGATTTGTTGTTAGAGGCCTTTGTAGGACTTAGACTTATTAGAGGCCCAATCCCTGAAGAAACATTAATTTGTAGGACTTTGGCTTGTTAGAAACAAATCACTCCAAGTAAAACCTCAAAAACAGCGCAAAACATAAAAAACATAAAAAGAATCTAAGTGTAGTAGTCTTTAATAAAATATCTCATAAAGTATAAAAGAAATGCACTTACAATAGCCCTACTTGGGCTTTATGCGTTGTATAGAGGTCCTTGTTCTTGTAGTCCCAAACCGTGTTCACAGTAGCTCCTTAATGTTTCTGTGTCTTTAAGAACTCCTTCTTTTCAGTGCAGGATTCGCCTGTTGGTTATAGCGCAACAATTTGCACATAAATTTCTTCTTTCTGCATATTAGTCCATCCACACAGTCGGCGTGGAAGAGTAGACCGGAACGGTCACTTCGTAGTTGGCTGAGCCCGCCCGAAAGCTCGTGGCGGCTACGGCATCCAAATTTGCCGACACTAAGGATGGAGAAACAGAGGCGGAGCAAAGAATCTCTGTAGGGACGTGGGAGGGACCTAGTGATAGCGAATAGAGTGTAGGTATGGTGCGCCCAAACGTTTTCGCAGGCGTACAGTCTGCTTCTTCACGGGGCAAGGGAACCATCAGATTCGCAATAGGGGGTATATATAATGTATTCTGCTCTCTAATTGGTCATAGAGCGAATATCACAATATATCCTAAACCATAAGAAGAACAACTAAAAACAACACCATGTACTAAATACACATAAAACATTAAAAACATATTAAATACAATTAACTGAAATGTATTTTCCTGATATTTAAATAACACCAATGAATGAAACACATTGTGTGTATAAAACTACCAGAACAATTGAATGAGAGTATGGAATGTAATAATTAGATGAAACTTACAAAATCTGGTAGATTTGGACGATAATTATGACTTATATCAAACTATGAAAAACGTGAATGGAATGTGATTGTGATGCTAATGGTGTATAAGAAAAAAGTAAGAAGAATTAACTTTTGATGAATGTGTGAGGGGACAGAGAGTGTAACTAAATTCAAGTGCTAAGTAGTTAATGTGTGTAAAGTGTGAAGGATGTGTATTACAAATAAGATGTGAATATTTACAGTGAAAATGAATACTTCTATTCTAAAAATGTTTGTATCTAATGTTGCATGGAAGGGTAACTGTTGCATTAAAAGGTGTTACTTATCACAATATAAACAGTTGCCACAATTGTTGCTCAATTGTGATTATTTAATGCAACATTTTGACCTAAAGATCCAAGACAGTGTGTACGACCATAACCTAACAAAACAAAAAATCAGGTGATAACTAAACATTGTTGATGTTAAATTCCTACTCCACAACCAGTAATAAAATAAAATAAAACCTATAAGTTATATTTTAAGGATAAAAATTAAGGATTTTTATCCCAACGATTTCTTAAGAATAAGAAGTATTAAAAAAATATAAATGTTCTAAAAATGTTAAAAACTATTGTAAAAAAGAAGCAAAATCAAAATCTATATTTAACCCATTTGGATGTAATGTGTGTAACTCGTGTATCCAATATGACTCTCTTTGCCTAAGTTTTAAAAGTCTATCTCCACCTCTATGACCAATCTTTACTTGTTCTATGCCTAAAATTTCTATGTTTTGGTGATCACACTGGTGTACTTGTTTAAAATGTTTTGATAAATTATGACTCTCAAGGCCTTTTTTGATGTTATAAAGGTGTTCATTAAATCTAGTTTTTAGTTTGCGTTTAGTCCGCCCCACATATTGTAATTTACACGAACATGTAATTAGATATACTATGTAGGTGCTTGAACATGATATAAATTCTTTGATCTTGTATTCTTTTTTAGTTTTGGTTGAAAAGAAATGAGTATTCTTTGATTTTTTTAGGCTTGTACATACTTTACAGTTGGTTTTTCCACATTTGTACATGCCTCGTCTGTCTGATAAAATATTAATTGAAGGTACCACTTTGTGATGTATATCGCTGGGGGCTATATAACTAGATACATTTCTATTTTTCTTATAAATAAATTTAGGGTGATTGCCTATAAGAGGTGCTAAGACTGGATCTTCCTTCAGAATGTGCCAATGTCTTTTCAAAATGTATTCTATTTGCTTAGATTGACTATTGTAAACTGTAGTGAAAGCTGGTATATTATTATTATATGTTTTATTTTTGGTTTTGTATTGTAGGAGATCATCTCTGTTCAGTTGTTTTGTTTTTTCTAGAGCTTCTTCCACAATTTGTGGATTATATTTTTTATCCTTGAATTTCCTTTTGAGAATATTTGATTCTTCCAAAAATTCTTGGTTATTTGAACAGTTCCGTTTAATTCTTTGGAATTGGCCATATGGAATGTTGTTGATCCATTTCTTGTTATGGCCACTAGTGGCATGCAAATATTTATTATCATCTACTTCCTTCCTAAAATTTCGAGACTGAATCACTAAATCTGAATTGAAAGAAAGGTCCACGTCCAAAAATTCAATATGTTCTGCCTGTATATTGCTTGTGAATTTTAAATTCAAAGGATTATTATTCATATGGCGTATGAACTTTTGGCATTGGACCTCCGTTCCATTCCAGATAAATAACAGGTCATCAATATATCTTTTATAGTAGATAATATTTTCTGAAAAGGGGTTGTTATTATACATGAATTCTTTTTCCCATTCTCCCATGTATAGATTGGCATAGGAAGGGGCAAAAGATGAGCCCATGGCTACGCCTGATATTTGTAGAAAGAACTGTTGTTCAAAGAAGAAATAGTTATGATATAAAATATATTGTATACATTTGATGATGAACTCTATCTGATTAGGTGGCAAAATTTGGGTTTCTATTAACTTCTTTTGGATAGCCTCAATACCTTCCTTGTGAGGGATACAAGTGTATAGACTTGATACATCACATGTTACCCATAGATAACTCTGTTTCCATTTGATATGCTTTAGGCTATTGAGAACATGTGTAGTGTCTTTCAAAAAGGAAGGTAATGAATTAACCAATGGATTCAGAAATTCATCAACGTATTGGGAAAGATGATATGTGAGAGAATTAATACCGGAAACAATGGGTCTACCAGGAGGATGAGTAATGGATTTGTGTAGTTTGGGTAGGTGGTAGAAAATTGGAATAGTTGGATTTTCATTGTATAGAAACATGAATTCTACTTCCGTTATAATCCTCTTTTCTCGGGCATTATTAAGTAATATTTTACATTCTAAAAGGAACTGTGTGGTGGGATCACTACTTAGTTTCTTATATGTATCTATATCACCTAAGAGTCTAAATGCTTCACTTAGATAATCTCCTCTATTCTGAATGCAAATACCTCCTCCTTTGTCAGCCTGCCTTATGATGATATTGTGATTTTTTTGTAATTGTTTCAGGGCTTCTTTTTCTTGAAAGTTAAGGTTTTGTTGTTTTTTTGGGATACGAGATTCAAGTTTTTCTAAATCTCTCAACACTAATTGATTGTACACTTTCATTTGCTCTGATTGGCTAAAGGTGGGATAGAAGGAGGATTTGTTCTTTTTAGTACTATGAATTGGAGTACTATCATTTGTAGTAGTAATTTCTTCTTGTAAATTTTGTAACATTCGTATGTTATATTTATCTTGCATAGTCAAGTCTGTAGATAATGATTGTGGGACTGATGGAGAAATAGCAAAGTGTCTTTTTAGAGTCATGGATCTAATATATTTGTGAACATCTATATACACGTGAAATTTGTTGTGTGGTTGAGCTGGTGCG
Source organism: Rhinophrynus dorsalis (assembly GCA_037306005.1). NCBI lineage: Eukaryota > Metazoa > Chordata > Amphibia > Anura > Rhinophrynidae > Rhinophrynus > Rhinophrynus dorsalis. Next base: position 337,971,938 of record CM074720.1, on the reverse strand, counting down.
AAAGATAATCCTTTGTTTAGGATTTTAACCTCTGCAGGAGAAAGAGTATGATCACTGAGATTATGAATGGTTTGAACAGTTAATTGGTTGCTGTGTCTATTCTTGTGATTTTTGTGGCTGCCTCCTCGGCAACCTCTTCTGTAGATAAATGTCTTTTCAGTGATCTGTTTGGTGTTTGTGGTGGTGATATCTGAGACATTGTTTGTTGTATGACTATAGGTGTGTGTAACTCCTCCGTTGTTATCCTTTAATATTGTGTTGGTTGTATCAGAGTGTTTGGATTGGGGATGTGAGATTGATTCTTTACCACTTGGCTGAAGGTCAAAGTTGGTGTTACATGTTGTGTCATAAGAGGTACTGGCATCTGTGCCGGACGTTGTGAAGTTGGTGGAGGAACTGGGTTGTGAGAAGTCTGTACGTTTACTATATTTTTTCTCCGGTGTGGTGGCCGTTGATCCCGCCCTAAAAAATGATGTGATTGAGTAGTTTTTGGTCTAGCTCCATTTGGATTGTTAGATAATGCCTGGAAGCGATTATGAACTGGAACTGTGAAATTTTGTCGATTAGCATAAGAATAATGAGTGTGTGTGTTTCTATTGTTATGGTGTTGTGAAAAATGTCTATAATTGGAATGTCTAGGATACGGGTTATTGGAGTGTGAAAAACCATGGTGATTGCTTGTTTTTGATCTATTATCATAATCTTTTTTATCTCTGATAAATTTCTTTTGCTTCGTATGAGTTATGTTATTTTCCAATACACTTAGATTTTTATTAATATGGTTCTGTAATTTCTTATGGTCATTATTCAAAGTAAACTTATTGATTTTATTCTCCACTTCTTCTATATCTTTTTTGGTTTGGTTCAATCTGAAATCTCTATATTTAATCAAAAGTTCAATAAGTTGGAAAGAACAGTTTTCTAATATGGTATCCCATTCACTAAGGAATTCTATTTCCTCTATTTCAAAAGATGGAGATTTATATATTCTAAGACCCCTAGGTATAATTTTATGCTTTTTATAATTTTCTAAAGATATTAAATCAAACCAATCCTTGGTTTCTTTGGTAAGCATTCTTTCCAAATCTCTGATCAATTGTAGGGGATCTTCAAAAGTACTAGGTTGTGTACTTTCAGCCTGTAAAAAATCAAGGGTTCTATTTCTTTTTTGTCTAATGTTTTGGTAAGAGATTTGTTCAGCCATTTTTGAAGGTAGGTGCTGCCTAATGTTTAGATATACAAGGAACAAAACAAAAGGAACTAGAGAAAATCTAAACTGGATGGCGCTCACTCCCCAATAGCATGAGAACACAAAGAGAATAATAGATGAAACCCTATGATATATGGAAAAAGTAGATGAAATGAATATAGAAAATACATACAAATGAATGGGATGGATGAACTTAATAGTCCTTTAGTTCAAACACATATAATGGTAAATGATGATGGATGAATGATGAAATGACAAGAAATGGATGTATTCTGAAGATTCAATGATGTTTGCAGCAGGATGAGATATAGTTGGTGGCCTTGTCCACCGTTGCAATGAATCACTCCAAGTAAAACCTCAAAAACAGCGCAAAACATAAAAAACATAAAAAGAATCTAAGTGTAGTAGTCTTTAATAAAATATCTCATAAAGTATAAAAGAAATGCACTTACAATAGCCCTACTTGGGCTTTATGCGTTGTATAGAGGTCCTTGTTCTTGTAGTCCCAAACCGTGTTCACAGTAGCTCCTTAATGTTTCTGTGTCTTTAAGAACTCCTTCTTTTCAGTGCAGGATTCGCCTGTTGGTTATAGCGCAACAATTTGCACATAAATTTCTTCTTTCTGCATATTAGTCCATCCACACAGTCGGCGTGGAAGAGTAGACCGGAACGGTCACTTCGTAGTTGGCTGAGCCCGCCCGAAAGCTTGTGGCGGCTACGGCATCCAAATTTGCCGACACTAAGGATGGAGAAACAGAGGCGGAGCAAAGAATCTCTGTAGGGACGTGGGAGGGACCTAGTGATAGCGAATAGAGTGTAGGTATGGTGCGCCCAAACGTTTTCGCAGGCGTACAGTCTGCTTCTTCACGGGGCAAGGGAACCATCAGATTCGCAATAGGGGGTATATATAATGTATTCTGCTCTCTAATTGGTCATAGAGCGAATATCACAATATATCCTAAACCATAAGAAGAACAACTAAAAACAACACCATGTACTAAATACACATAAAACATTAAAAACATATTAAATACAATTAACTGAAATGTATTTTCCTGATATTTAAATAACACCAATGAATGAAACACATTGTGTGTATAAAACTACCAGAACAATTGAATGAGAGTATGGAATGTAATAATTAGATGAAACTTACAAAATCTGGTAGATTTGGACGATAATTATGACTTATATCAAACTATGAAAAACGTGAATGGAATGTGATTGTGATGCTAATGGTGTATAAGAAAAAAGTAAGAAGAATTAACTTTTGATGAATGTGTGAGGGGACAGAGAGTGTAACTAAATTCAAGTGCTAAGTAGTTAATGTGTGTAAAGTGTGAAGGATGTGTATTACAAATAAGATGTGAATATTTACAGTGAAAATGAATACTTCTATTCTAAAAATGTTTGTATCTAATGTTGCATGGAAGGGTAACTGTTGCATTAAAAGGTGTTACTTATCACAATATAAACAGTTGCCACAATTGTTGCTCAATTGTGATTATTTAATGCAACATTTTGACCTAAAGATCCAAGACAGTGTGTACGACCATAACCTAACAAAACAAAAAATCAGGTGATAACTAAACATTGTTGATGTTAAATTCCTACTCCACAACCAGTAATAAAATAAAATAAAACCTATAAGTTATATTTTAAGGATAAAAATTAAGGATTTTTATCCCAACGATTTCTTAAGAATAAGAAGTATTAAAAAAATATAAATGTTCTAAAAATGTTAAAAACTATTGTAAAAAAGAAGCAAAATCAAAATCTATATTTAACCCATTTGGATGTAATGTGTGTAACTCGTGTATCCAATATGACTCTCTTTGCCTAAGTTTTAAAAGTCTATCTCCACCTCTATGACCAATCTTTACTTGTTCTATGCCTAAAATTTCTATGTTTTGGTGATCACACTGGTGTACTTGTTTAAAATGTTTTGATAAATTATGACTCTCAAGGCCTTTTTTGATGTTATAAAGGTGTTCATTAAATCTAGTTTTTAGTTTGCGTTTATTCCGCCCCACATATTGTAATTTACACGAACATGTAATTAGATATACTATGTAGGTGCTTGAACATGATATAAATTCTTTGATCTTGTATTCTTTTTTAGTTTTGGTTGAAAAGAAATGAGTATTCTTTGATTTTTTTAGGCTTGTACATACTTTACAGTTGGTTTTTCCACATTTGTACATGCCTCGTCTGTCTGATAAAATATTAATTGAAGGTACCACTTTGTGATGTATATCGCTGGGGGCTATATAACTAGATACATTTCTATTTTTCTTATAAATAAATTTAGGGTGATTGCCTATAAGAGGTGCTAAGACTGGATCTTCCTTCAGAATGTGCCAATGTCTTTTCAAAATGTATTCTATTTGCTTAGATTGACTATTGTAAACTGTAGTGAAAGCTGGTATATTATTATTATATGTTTTATTTTTGGTTTTGTATTGTAGGAGATCATCTCTGTTCAGTTGTTTTGTTTTTTCTAGAGCTTCTTCCACAATTTGTGGATTATATTTTTTATCCTTGAATTTCCTTTTGAGAATATTTGATTCTTCCAAAAATTCTTGGTTATTTGAACAGTTCCGTTTAATTCTTTGGAATTGGCCATATGGAATGTTGTTGATCCATTTCTTGTTATGGCCACTAGTGGCATGCAAATATTTATTACCATCTACTTCCTTCCTAAAATTTCGAGACTGAATCACTAAATCTGAATTGAAAGAAAGGTCCACGTCCAAAAATTCAATATGTTCTGCCTGTATATTGCTTGTGAATTTTAAATTCAAAGGATTATTATTCATATGGCGTATGAACTTTTGGCATTGGACCTCCGTTCCATTCCAGATAAATAACAGGTCATCAATATATCTTTTATAGTAGATAATATTTTCTGAAAAGGGGTTGTTATTATACATGAATTCTTTTTCCCATTCTCCCATGTATAGATTGGCATAGGAAGGGGCAAAAGATGAGCCCATGGCTACGCCTGATATTTGTAGAAAGAACTGTTGTTCAAAGAAGAAATAGTTATGATATAAAATATATTGTATACATTTGATGATGAACTCTATCTGATTAGGTGGCAAAATTTGGGTTTCTATTAACTTCTTTTGGATAGCCTCAATACCTTCCTTGTGAGGGATACAAGTGTATAGACTTGATACATCACATGTTACCCATAGATAACTCTGTTTCCATTTGATATGCTTTAGGCTATTGAGAACATGTGTAGTGTCTTTCAAAAAGGAAGGTAATGAATTAACCAATGGATTCAGAAATTCATCAACGTATTGGGAAAGATGATATGTGAGAGAATTAATACCGGAAACAATGGGTCTACCAGGAGGATGAGTAATGGATTTGTGTAGTTTGGGTAGGTGGTAGAAAATTGGAATAGTTGGATTTTCATTGTATAGAAACATGAATTCTACTTCCGTTATAATCCTCTTTTCTCGGGCATTATTAAGTAATATTTTACATTCTAAAAGGAACTGTGTGGTGGGATCACTACTTAGTTTCTTATATGTATCTATATCACCTAAGAGTCTAAATGCTTCACTTAGATAATCTCCTCTATTCTGAATGCAAATACCTCCTCCTTTGTCAGCCTGCCTTATGATGATATTGTGATTTTTTTGTAATTGTTTCAGGGCTTCTTTTTCTTGAAAGTTAAGGTTTTGTTGTTTTTTTGGGATACGAGATTCAAGTTTTTCTAAATCTCTCAACACTAATTGATTGTACACTTTCATTTGCTCTGATTGGCTAAAGGTGGGATAGAAGGAGGATTTGTTCTTTTTAGTACTATGAATTGGAGTACTATCATTTGTAGTAGTAATTTCTTCTTGTAAATTTTGTAACATTCGTATGTTATATTTATCTTGCATAGTCAAGTCTGTAGATAATGATTGTGGGACTGATGGAGAAATAGCAAAGTGTCTTTTTAGAGTCATGGATCTAATATATTTGTGAACATCTATATACACGTGAAATTTGTTGTGTGGTTGAGCTGGTGCGAAAGATAATCCTTTGTTTAGGATTTTAACCTCTGCAGGAGAAAGAGTATGATCACTGAGATTATGAATGAACCATTCATAATCTCAGTGATCACACAACAAATTTCACGTGTATATAGATGTTCACAAATATATTAGATCCATGACTCTAAAAAGACACTTTGCTATTTCTCCATCAGTCCCACAATCATTATCTACAGACTTGACTATGCAAGATAAATATAACATACGAATGTTACAAAATTTACAAGAAGAAATTACTACTACAAATGATAGTACTCCAATTCATAGTACTAAAAAGAACAAATCCTCCTTCTATCCCACCTTTAGCCAATCAGAGCAAATGAAAGTGTACAATCAATTAGTGTTGAGAGATTTAGAAAAACTTGAATCTCGTATCCCAAAAAAACAACAAAACCTTAACTTTCAAGAAAAAGAAGCCCTGAAACAATTACAAAAAAATCACAATATCATCATAAGGCAGGCTGACAAAGGAGGAGGTATTTGCATTCAGAATAGAGGAGATTATCTAAGTGAAGCATTTAGACTCTTAGGTGATATAGATACATATAAGAAACTAAGTAGTGATCCCACCACACAGTTCCTTTTAGAATGTAAAATATTACTTAATAATGCCCGAGAAAAGAGGATTATAACGGAAGTAGAATTCATGTTTCTATACAATGAAAATCCAACTATTCCAATTTTCTACCACCTACCCAAACTACACAAATCCATTACTCATCCTCCTGGTAGACCCATTGTTTCCGGTATTAATTCTCTCACATATCATCTTTCCCAATACGTTGATGAATTTCTGAATCCATTGGTTAATTCATTACCTTCCTTTTTGAAAGACACTACACATGTTCTCAATAGCCTAAAGCATATCAAATGGAAACAGAGTTATCTATGGGTAACATGTGATGTATCAAGTCTATACACTTGTATCCCTCACAAGGAAGGTATTGAGGCTATCCAAAAGAAGTTAATAGAAACCCAAATTTTGCCACCTAATCAGATAGAGTTCATCATCAAATGTATACAATATATTTTATATCATAACTATTTCTTCTTTGAACAACAGTTCTTTCTACAAATATCAGGCGTAGCCATGGGCTCATCTTTTGCCCCTTCCTATGCCAATCTATACATGGGAGAATGGGAAAAAGAATTCATGTATAATAACAACCCCTTTTCAGAAAATATTATCTACTATAAAAGATATATTGATGACCTGTTATTTATCTGGAATGGAACGGAGGTCCAATGCCAAAAGTTCATACGCCATATGAATAATAATCCTTTGAATTTAAAATTCACAAGCAATATACAGGCAGAACATATTGAATTTTTGGACGTGGACCTTTCTTTCAATTCAGATTTAGTGATTCAGTCTCGAAATTTTAGGAAGGAAGTAGATGGTAATAAATATTTGCATGCCACTAGTGGCCATAACAAGAAATGGATCAACAACATTCCATATGGCCAATTCCAAAGAATTAAACGGAACTGTTCAAATAACCAAGAATTTTTGGAAGAATCAAATATTCTCAAAAGGAAATTCAAGGATAAAAAATATAATCCACAAATTGTGGAAGAAGCTCTAGAAAAAACAAAACAACTGAACAGAGATGATCTCCTACAATACAAAACCAAAAATAAAACATATAATAATAATATACCAGCTTTCACTACAGTTTACAATAGTCAATCTAAGCAAATAGAATACATTTTGAAAAGACATTGGCACATTCTGAAGGAAGATCCAGTCTTAGCACCTCTTATAGGCAATCACCCTAAATTTATTTATAAGAAAAATAGAAATGTATCTAGTTATATAGCCCCCAGCGATATACATCACAAAGTGGTACCTTCAATTAATATTTTATCAGACAGACGAGGCATGTACAAATGTGGAAAAACCAACTGTAAAGTATGTACAAGCCTAAAAAAATCAAAGAATACTCATTTCTTTTCAACCAAAACTAAAAAAGAATACAAGATCAAAGAATTTATATCATGTTCAAGCACCTACATAGTATATCTAATTACATGTTCGTGTAAATTACAATATGTGGGGCGGACTAAACGCAAACTAAAAACTAGATTTAATGAACACCTTTATAACATCAAAAAAGGCCTTGAGAGTCATAATTTATCAAAACATTTTAAACAAGTACACCAGTGTGATCACCAAAACATAGAAATTTTAGGCATAGAACAAGTAAAGATTGGTCATAGAGGTGGAGATAGACTTTTAAAACTTAGGCAAAGAGAGTCATATTGGATACACGAGTTACACACATTACATCCAAATGGGTTAAATATAGATTTTGATTTTGCTTCTTTTTTACAATAGTTTTTAACATTTTTAGAACATTTATATTTTTTTAATACTTCTTATTCTTAAGAAATCGTTGGGATAAAAATCCTTAATTTTTATCCTTAAAATATAACTTATAGGTTTTATTTTATTTTATTACTGGTTGTGGAGTAGGAATTTAACATCAACAATGTTTAGTTATCACCTGATTTTTTGTTTTGTTAGGTTATGGTCGTACACACTGTCTTGGATCTTTAGGTCAAAATGTTGCATTAAATAATCACAATTGAGCAACAATTGTGGCAACTGTTTATATTGTGATAAGTAACACCTTTTAATGCAACAGTTACCCTTCCATGCAACATTAGATACAAACATTTTTAGAATAGAAGTATTCATTTTCACTGTAAATATTCACATCTTATTTGTAATACACATCCTTCACACTTTACACACATTAACTACTTAGCACTTGAATTTAGTTACACTCTCTGTCCCCTCACACATTCATCAAAAGTTAATTCTTCTTACTTTTTTCTTATACACCATTAGCATCACAATCACATTCCATTCACGTTTTTCATAGTTTGATATAAGTCATAATTATCGTCCAAATCTACCAGATTTTGTAAGTTTCATCTAATTATTACATTCCATACTCTCATTCAATTGTTCTGGTAGTTTTATACACACAATGTGTTTCATTCATTGGTGTTATTTAAATATCAGGAAAATACATTTCAGTTAATTGTATTTAATATGTTTTTAATGTTTTATGTGTATTTAGTACATGGTGTTGTTTTTAGTTGTTCTTCTTATGGTTTAGGATATATTGTGATATTCGCTCTATGACCAATTAGAGAGCAGAATACATTATATATACCCCCTATTGCGAATCTGATGGTTCCCTTGCCCCGTGAAGAAGCAGACTGTACGCCTGCGAAAACGTTTGGGCGCACCATACCTACACTCTATTCGCTATCACTAGGTCCCTCCCACGTCCCTACAGAGATTCTTTGCTCCGCCTCTGTTTCTCCATCCTTAGTGTCGGCAAATTTGGATGCCGTAGCCGCCACGAGCTTTCGGGCGGGCTCAGCCAACTACGAAGTGACCGTTCCGGTCTACTCTTCCACGCCGACTGTGTGGATGGACTAATATGCAGAAAGAAGAAATTTATGTGCAAATTGTTGCGCTATAACCAACAGGCGAATCCTGCACTGAAAAGAAGGAGTTCTTAAAGACACAGAAACATTAAGGAGCTACTGTGAACACGGTTTGGGACTACAAGAACAAGGACCTCTATACAACGCATAAAGCCCAAGTAGGGCTATTGTAAGTGCATTTCTTTTATACTTTATGAGATATTTTATTAAAGACTACTACACTTAGATTCTTTTTATGTTTTTTATGTTTTGCGCTGTTTTTGAGGTTTTACTTGGAGTGATTCATTGCAACGGTGGACAAGGCCACCAACTATATCTCATCCTGCTGCAAACATCATTGAATCTTCAGAATACATCCATTTCTTGTCATTTCATCATTCATCCATCATCATTTACCATTATATGTGTTTGAACTAAAGGACTATTAAGTTCATCCATCCCATTCATTTGTATGTATTTTCTATATTCATTTCATCTACTTTTTCCATATATCATAGGGTTTCATCTATTATTCTCTTTGTGTTCTCATGCTATTGGGGAGTGAGCGCCATCCAGTTTAGATTTTCTCTAGTTCCTTTTGTTAGAAACAAACCCCCCAAAAATTGTCTATTGTTTTGTAGGATTATGTTTTTTTTTTTTTTTTTTAAGCACAAGCCCTGAGAAAAAAATAAAAATGCCCTACTGGCCTAATGCCAGCAGGTCATGTTGGCCAGTAGCCACTGTCAAATGTCCTCCTGAGTCCTCAGTTGCAACTGCTGTTTGTACTGCTGCTGCCGACTTGTTTAAGCAGCAGTATGATTAGGCAGCTGAAAGGGAATGGGATCAACAATAGCAGTAACATGGAAGATGAATGATGAAGGTTCCACTTTCCACGATTGGCTCCAGTGATGCACCTGAGATAGTAGCAGCAGAATAAGTAGCCCCCAGAATATGTGTGGAGAAAAGCAGAAGTTGGCCATTAAATCTTCTCCACCTGCCCCTCCTCCAAAATCATCATGGTTTTTTTGTTATTAGAATATATTTTTTCCCTTGAGAGCAGGAACAGCAGGTCTCATCAGCAACTGCAATGTGAACAGTGTGTGGTAAATAACATCTGGGGGCACAACTGGATCCAAACACCATGACACCCAAAACCAAGTATTGCCGCTGTCACTATACTCCTTGTCCAGACCCCACTAAGGATACATGACAACTTGCTGACAGTTTAATAGCAATGATGAACCCTCCCTGCCAGAATCCTAGCATATTCTGTGGGATGGGATCTCCTCAGATGCCACCTGATGACCTGGTATTGATTCTCCTCACTGGCATGTGTGGTCAGTGCACTACACAGTGTGCAATGGGTAGAGATGAACTGCCATATCCTAACATTAACAGAGTGTCTATCATTTGGCGGGCAAGGTAACGATGAATGAGGTGGATTGTCAGGAGATGTACTTGTTACCCTAGAGGAAGAAGGTGATGTTGATGGTGAGCTAGGTGTTTCGCTCATCATTGAACCGTCTTGGTTTCTTTATTCTTCCTCCTCTTTGATCTCCACCTAGCCTCTTGGTGCCTTTCTGGAGAGTCAGGAGGTACAGTAACAGTGGTGCTAGATTTCTGTAATGGGTGTTTGGCTTTAACATGTTTGACATAAGTGTCATGTGTGTTCATGTGTGTTATCAGGGAGGTTGTGGCAAGGTGTGTTCCCTCCTTTCCCCTTCTCACTAACTTGCGCTTTACTGTTGTTGATGATGACTGCACTATGCCTGCCAGAAGAGAAGAATAGTACCACACCCCTGACTTTTGTGGGGAGGGATAGGGAACAGGTGGTGAAGAATGGCCTCTTTCTTCTGGTCCTCCACATTCCCCTTCACTTTCTGTGGCAGCGGATAATGTTGCTGCTGTTGCTGCTACTGCCTCAGATTTAACACTGCAACTAGGATCAGTAATATTGCTACTGCTGGCAAGTGGAACCTGTCCTAGTCCCGCATCACTTGTTGACCCCATTCCTACTGTGTCCACGGTGGTCTGTGGCACACTAGCCTGCCATGGTGGTCTGTGGCACACTAGCCTGCTCCTCAGCACCCTGCTGCCCTTTCATCTCAGCAGAAGCAGGAATTAGAGCAGTTTAAGTTTCCGCAAATTCCAAAAGCTGATTGCTAGTGGTGGTAGTAATGCTCATCCTCATCCCTGCCTCCCATTCCTTCTCAGTTTCTGCTAAAAAGGCCATCTCCAGCTTCTCCAACACCATCACCACCAGTTGTACCTACGTACTGCTGCTCTATTACAGACATCTCACTGCTGCTTGGAGGAGGTAACGAGCAATGTGACAGAGGGTCCCCTGCTGTCACGCTTGGCATCATCTTCTCCTCCCCCCCCTCCTGAGTATTATAAGACAAAGTAGCAGCTTCAGCACTGGTGGCAGTAGCTTCAACACTGGTGGCAGAAGGTTCAGCACTGGCAGCAGGCACTGCCCTGGTTTCAACAGGGCCAGCAATGGTGTCAGCAGAGGCAGCACGTCTAGCAGCAGGCACAGGCAGCTGAACTGTTCTGCTCTCACTAGTACTACCTTTTTTCTCCCTCTCTTCCCATTCCCGTTTCTCCCTTCCTTCCCATTCTCTTTTCTCCCTCCCTTTCCATTAAATTCCCCAAGATCCCTTGGGGTGATTTAGGAGGACTGGACAGCATTGGTTCAGTAGTGGTCTTTTCCTCCTCCTCCTCAGACTCAGTGGATACATAAGGGTCCTTCCAGCTCCTCCACTGATTATTTTTCACTCTTCCCATAGTGATAGGAGTCACTATGAGCCTTTTCTGCCTCAATTTTTCCAAAATACCACAGCAGAACAGCACAGCACGCCTATCTCGCTCTGTAGCTGCTTCTATTGTGTCTGCCTTCAGTGAAAACATCAAATTTTTATAGCGGAAATGCGAGAACAATGTAAATTAATGGATGGAAACTTTCTAGCCATTGAAAAAATAGCGAAAGATTTTGACCAATGGGCAAAGATGCAAAAATTTTAAGAGCTAGTTTTAAAGCGGATTTTCCCACGAGAAAGCAGATAACAACATGGTTTTCATGAAATTTCTCACAGGAACACAGTGACAACTTTCACCCATCCCTAGAATCAGTCCCTAAATTAACTCTTGCAATTCCTAGATGGATCTAAACTACAACACCTTTATCTCACACAATTCAGAAACATTGTACATAAGACATCATCCTGTATAACATTTAAAGCAGGGCTCAAAATTTCTACTTGTCTCCTCGCATTTGGTGAGGAGAAATTGATTGAGTGCGAGTGGAAATTGAAGCCCTGTATGAGTAGCTAACACTTGCATGTATCCAGCGGCATCTCAAAGGGGGTGCAGACCGCACCAGGTGACACCCATGCTGCCGTCCTCAGGCACTCAGTTTGACTGGATACAGGAATCAGAAGTTGCAATGGCAGTCAATGAGAGAATAGAAGTTTGCTGAGATACTCCTCTCTCATTGGCTGTTTAGTGCATTTGACTGTGAGGACAACGGTACTGTTGCACATGTGTGACATAGTCGAGCGGAGCAGCAAAGGAACGAAGGCAGCAGAGGTGCAGAGCCAGGAGCAGTAGCGCAGTTGGGAGGGAATGCCTGGCCTGCCCGTTTATCACCCGATCTGTATACTGTGGCCTAACTTACAGTGTCTGGTTGGCAGGGAAGAGTGAAAGTCTGTCACTGACAGATGCTTCACTGCGTACCTCATTTTGCCCCACTGAGCGTGAGTGTGAAGATAGCAGAGACGAACGTCTTCTGTACATACCTGGCATCAGTGACATGAGGTCATTTTTTTTCAGGCTCTGAGAGCCCACAGAGGATGCTAGGAGGCAGGGGAAGAGGAGAGAGAGCCCATATTCCCATGTGAGTGCAGAGACCATGGGACAAGGTTAGGCTGGAACAGGTTGCATTTACTCACTGGGCCAGTGGTTTTGTGTTTGATTTGGGCCACCAGGTGCCTGGCTGGCCCCCTTTCACTAAATATTAAACACCATCATGCATGTTTCAAGCAAATGATAGGTTCTTGGGGTAGGGGCCAAACTCATAAAACATATGACTGTAATAATAAATGTGCTTACCAGATAATTAAGAAGTCCTGTCAGTGAATAAAAAACAGTGGCTGGGAGGCTAGAGCAAAATGTTACTGATAATGTTATAATAAATGTGCTTTTCAACTAAAATACAGCCCACTTAGCTGCAGCTTAACACCTTGAGTGCCAGAATGGCACAAAACTGTTTTTACTATTCATGTTTTGAATCGATCAGATTGGCCCATCATGCAATACCTGCACAGTGCTCACTACTAACTGCAGTCTGACAAGTGACTGTGACAATAGTAAGCACTGTGTAGGTATTACTTGATGGGCCTATCTGATCCATTCAAAACATAAATAGTAAAACCAGTTTTAAGCTGCAGCTGAGTGGGCTGTATGGTAGCTGAGAAGCACATTTATTATCACATTTATTAGTAACATTCTGTAACATCAGTAATACCTGCACAGTTGTCACTGTTAATAGCACTCTGACAAGTGACTGTGACAAAAGTGAGCACTGTGCCGGTATTGAGTGATGTGCCAAACTGATCCATTCAAAACATGAATAATGAGTGCAGAGTGGAGGCTGGATGACTATAAGTGCTGCTCAGTGGGACATCTGGTACAATATGTGAAATGTGGCATTGTGGGGGTGACAAACGGGGGGGGCACAAAATGGTACCTTGCCTAGGGCCCTGTGGAGTGTTACTCTGGCTCTGTGTGTACTGGCCAGGCAGGAACTTGGTTCTGTGTGTCCTCTCACTCCCCTGTAGTGTTTAACTGTGCCACTGGGTTAAATGTCCCCGGTGCTAGGTTCAGGTTCTGAATGCTGTCAGGCCGGTGATGGTGAGAAAGTAAATACAGCAGCTGCTGGCTGCAATCAATAGAAGGATGATGAAGCTGCTTATTGCACTCACCCTGATCGCCTATGTAGCTTGTAGGTGCCAGATCATCCATTCATTCTGTGTAGTGGAGAGTGTTTTCAGATCAGTGACAGCCACCATGCATGCCCCTCCTTTACTTTACTTCATATACACACCAGATGACAGGGATAGGCTTCATTGCACAACCCTGACTTAGATGTGTATATACATGGGTGAGCAATATGTGGCTCTTCAGTTGTTGGATTATAAACCACATCATTCTCCATCAGCCAGTGACCGGCTGAGAGTGATGAGAGTTGTAGCCTGACAATAGCTAGAGAGTCACAAGGTGCCCACCCATTTGTTTTCAATTCTCTTTTCTTTAATTAAACCTATGAATAGATAATATGACATGTTTATATGCTCTGCTCTTCAGGAGATTTGTCCACTTGCACTGTATACAATAATTAGGCTCTGGCCTGCTGAGCGGGTCCTCATGTTCCTGCTATTAGGTGCCATCAAGGTATCACACAACTGTATACACTCATTGTAGACAAAAATGTGCAAGGAACTGGTGCTGTAGTTGAATTTATGCATCTGGAGAGGGTAACCATCCTAATACTTTGGGACCCACATGCTGTGTTGAGAGCAGGGCATGGCATGCTTCTGTTGTACAAAGCATCCTTTTGATTCATTTAACCTTCCTTTCTAACTCGACTCCACCAGACTGACCTCATCAAGTTAAATAATTAGTTGCCCAGTGCTTTAAAATAATTTGAAAGCTTAATATTGAAAAAGTATAATTCAGAGTTTATTCTACTGATTAAAATATGGAAAGTACAACTGTTGATAGATGTTTTCTATTTTCAAGTTATTGCAGGTGGAACTTGAATTTTTGTAGAAGAATCTACAGCCTGATCTTTTACAGTGGCGCTATTGTTAGACCATGAGATGGGTGGGGTTAAAGGTGGGGATATGGGTGGGGTTTAAAGGCGGGGGTATGGGTGGGGCTAGGCATGGAAACTGGTGGCGAGTAACTTTTCAGGCCTGGCTAGTAGCTCAGGACTTGAAATTTTGAGCCCTATTTAAAGACTATGCCAGTAAGTAAATGCTGCTACTATGTAACAATTCTCAATAAGGTTGGCCACGCCCATTAACCCTTTGAGTGCCAGAGGGGTACAGAATGCTTTGCAAGGCAAAAGGGTTAAGAATGGTCACGTGGACTATCCCAGATATATTGCTGATTTTAATTCTTATAAGTTTTAGAGGCGGGTTACAAGAAAATATATGTTTACCAATCCTTAAATTGAGTTTTGGTCTGCGTGGAATAGCAGGTCCCTGGCTGTCTGGATAATACCTTTCCATGTTCAGAAAGATTCAGTAACCAAAACTGAACAAAAACCAGGAGAGAGACCCCATTCTCTCTCTGCACATTTCTTTTATCGTACGTATATTCTTATCTAAGGGCTCCACCTATTAGTATTTTTGATAGGCTAGCCCTTAAAAATTAAAATATGGGGTTTCTAGAGAGCTTTTTTGATTGGTTAGACAAAAAGACAACTATTACATTTACCAAACTTTCTAAAAACAATTCTTACACCAGAAGATGGCACTAAGAGACTGCAAATTGCATGAATTAATATTTCAAAGAACATCTGCCAAATTAATAATAATTGTTCTTTATGTTCCGAAAAGGGCCCTTAAGAATGTCTTACATCATTCAGTCTCATGAAATGAGCATTAAAAAACCCAGATGCTCACCTCCCACTTATAGATAACATGGATGAGAACAATATTCTTATGTTTCTAGGGGAAGGGAGTTAAAACCTTATCTTATGTGGGTCATTATGGAATTATAATACAATTCAACTCTGAGACATCTAGTCTAAGAAATCGTTTTTCACTTAAACACACAGGTTCTTAAAAACAAACATAACAGCAGATGAAATGGCTACAACAGACCATTCTGATTATGTGTTACCTGCATAAGGCAAACAATCTGACACACTTAACAGTTAAATCACCATAAAGAAAGCATAAATGCGCTCACATGATACGTTGGTCGGAAGGGGATATTCCCAAAAATTACAAACTCGCTTACAGGAATATTGGGTATGCTCAAACAAGTGCCCTCCACTTTCCAAAATAACAAAATGGTTGTAATTAAAAAAGGTAAAATACATATATAAAATGAATTCAAGCCCATTTCTTGGCTAAACACATTGATTTATCACAGACACTGTCCATATTCCCTGTCTGACCAACAATGTTTATGCTTTCTTTATGGAGATTTAACTATTTAGTGATACAACACCATTTGAAACCACCTCTTTTCTTTTTGTTCACCTGTGACTATACCCATGTAAATGTGCACTTATATAAATCAACATACACCATCAAGGTGCACAGCCTATTTACTCAACCCCAGGAACAAGTGTAATGAAAAAAGATTCAACCTACGTTCTGAGCCTAGTTTGTATATAATCTGCACCAGAAAGTAGAGAAATCAAATATACAGAATCACCCACACAATCAAATGCTTCCCAGTTTTGACAACTGGAGCATAAAGCAGCCATATAAATTCACAAAAAGCTTTGTATATAGGAGCTAAAAGGGTACAGAACCTGCTTTGCTCTTAGAAATAAATATTTGTGGGGAAAGAGAACAGCATTTGCACACCCACTCACTGACATGCAATTCTATTCTAAGATATAATTCCATCACAAGGTGTATAGCTGAATAACTTTGTTCAGAAGTCATACAGTGCTTAATGTGATTATTAAAATGCTGTCTTCCTCTCATCAAATATTAAAAGGAGGCATTTTACAAAACAGGACCCACTGAATTAGCTCAGTGTGGAAGAAACAAGCTTCACTCCAGGGTTAGATTACAAGATATACAATACTTCGTTATTGTAAATTCATATACACCTGCATCGAGACAGAGTTCTCCCATCAAAGCGACAGACAGACTTTTTTTATGATTTAGATATAACATAGATTTTTCCAGACAAAATGATCACAGGAAAGTATACTTTTGTTACAGTCTATTGGTTAGTATGAAACTCACCCAGAATATACCAGTTTTGTTAAGAGATTATTTTGGAACAGTGGTGTTAGTTTATGGCAGATTAGTTATTTATTTTTTCACTGGAAAATTAACCTTTTACACAAAATACATAATGCATTTCCTAATCATGATATACTGTCTCTTTGATATACCTAAGGTCATATATACTGGGTAAAATATTTTGCACAGACATACCATAGACCCTTGTTTCCACATTTTCCTCTTTGGTGCCCAAGTCAACACTCTTCTCCCCTTTATTCTTTGAATGAAGCAACTTCTTATTTCTTTCTCCTCATGATCTCTGGATTCAGTTTTTTCAATGTATATCAATATCTATGGGGTTATAATATGTACAAGCTCTGCAGCTTGTTTAATTGTGAAAATAATACAACAATTAAACATTACTATTACATCACAGATTATAATCAAAGCAATGAGTATTATAATTAATTCATGAAGTAAAAAGATCCTATTGAGCTAAATAGATAGCTAAACCAGGACCAAAAAAACAGAAATCTGTTTCTTGCAATTTGGACGCTATTTCTGAAATGTTAACAAGCTGTCTTACTGTGCTTATGGATCTTTCCACACCATATATAGGAAAAGCAATGGAAAATAAACACTGATTTTCAGTAATCTCTAGTATGTTGATATACTAAAAAGCAACAATGATGTTATGGTGTAATAGGGTAAAGTGGTGCATGGCAGATGTAATATATCCTTTGTAACATGAACCAGACCAATTAGTAGGTAACCAGGCATAAACATATTCTCTACAACTATAGTAAATAACATTGTAGTTGATACTAGGTGAAGCATATAGATGGAGCAGAAAAGAACTTTCCACAGGGTTTTGCAACCACCTTCATTTGTCATTGCAATTCTGGTAATGCTAGTGCTCATTTGACACAACTCGACTCAACTCATACCACATAGGCAGATTTCACACTATTTGATTGCACTCACTTTTCCCCACAGGCTTTGTGCTGTTTTTCCATAGCACAAATAACATTTAATACTGGAACCCAGCTATACTATAGGTGGGGAGGCAAAATCTAAAATGTCACAACTTTGTGAGGACAAATGTGCAGTTTTTGGGTCCTTGCTAAGAATTCAGTGACATTTAACTGTAAATAACATTGGTTTGATATATGTAGTTAAAAATATTGAAGTATTAATTAATATCCCCTGAGGCTGGTATATAAGGAACACTACATCACTACATCACTGTTGTGAGGAAGTCTTTAGCATACTGATAATTTGGAGGTAAGATTTTTTTAGAAGCTTTTCATGGCTGCTACCAGTCCTCTAGAAAATGAGTAAAAATACAGGGCCAGACTAAGCCCTATCCTTCTGCTATGAGCTATTTGACTGTGTTTAATAGTCCTTTGGGGAAGAGTTATCTAGGTACTGGCTTCAATTGCCAGGGAGGTTGGGCTTGGTCAAGTTATTGTAAATCCTTTTTGAAAGACTTGGCAAATCTTCTTCAAAATACTTTATTTTAGAACCCTCCTTACTTTACTACAGAGTGGGGATTAGCTTTAATTTATTGTGGCTTGTTCACCCTGCTTTGATGACTCTGATGGTGGTGGAGTACTTTCATGCAGTGAGGTGCATGAATCCTGGTGGGTATATTTTGACATGCTGTGTTGGTGTTAAAAATAATCTGGTGGGGGCCTTTCCAAAACTAGTGTTATGACACAATAATACTCTAAAGTACCACACTTACCATGTCACCACTTCCCAAATAGATTAAGTTATACTATTTTTCATACATGTGTCACAGAAAATTGGATTTGGCAGATATGTGTCATTTCTTAAAAAAATCTTGGAAACCAACTACTAAAACTTTGGGAGAGTAACAGTTTCTAGATGGCTTAATTATCTTCTGTTCAGTACCAAATAGCCATAATGATGGCCAGACTTTCTGAAAATACTCCTCAAGGAGTAAGAAGCAATTATTTGTCACTTTTACTGTAAAGGTTGCAGCATTCAATTTACTTTAAATTACACATTTCTCAAAGGTTTACAAAATTAGCAGCTGAATAGGTCAAAGCTTTTGCAAACAAACTGTATTTCTATCCAACCATCACAATTAAGCAATGAAAAAGGATAGATCTCAACAGTTCGTCTAATTTGTCAATTTAAGTTTCTGTGTATTTTCATGTGAAAGTAGTTATTCTGCCTATCAACCTTTTCTATATAATAGGATTTCTCTTGGGAGATGTTATAAAGCTATATGTATTAGGAAAGACTATTATATTGTAAGCTGTTAATATGTGCTCCTGCTGTCAAACAGAATGTTTTGTGCAGTAAAATTGTTGAAATAGATGTCTGCTATGATTAGTTGAACTAGACAAAACAAATTATTTTATTGAATTTTACATGGATATTTGAAAAGCTGCTGATAGTAAATGCAGAAATAAAATGTGTATTGTGGGTAAGGCTATAGATCACAAACACTGGAATAATAGAAATGCAGGTACTTCTAGCATTATTTATATGATTACTCCATTAGAACATACATCAAAACCTGTCCCTTCACTTATTAAGCAAGCATAACAAAAATTGCTGAAAAAGTTTACTTACAATACCAGGGAAAAAATAAAGAAAAGAACTAAGATGAAGGAACATGTAAAAAGAAGTTAATATCAGGATTACATAATGAAGCAAACCTAGAAAATAAATATTAAATCTGGTAAAAAAAGCAGAAAATATAGGTCCCAAATACTATTTTATTAATTATAATTTTGGAAATTTAGAAACTCCCTCCCACATGAAAGCAGAATTTATTGTTAAGGTAAATGTTCAGTATTTGTAACATTATACTGGGTAGCATGTTTTAGTCACTTGTATCAAAATGTATTGTTTAAGTTTCCTTTATTGTGTGATTTGGTAGAAACCTTTTTTTAGACTTCCCTCAGTCAAAAAAAGTGGCCTCATCTTGATATTTCTAATATTTTTCTGGATCGGCACATTAATCAATCTTATACAGGGTAAGTTGTTTTAAAACTGGTAATGTCATGCATCCATCTCACTCTTTGATGTTTGACGAATTTGCTAAAGATCAGACAGCCTTTAACTACCATTTGTGAACTCATGAGTCTAACATACTGCTAGGATTAAAATGGGGTGATGCACCTGACACAATGGGAGTAAAAAGCAACAGGCAGCAGGATATATCAGTCCTTTTCTAGTTGTGATGACGAGGTCTGGAATGTTGAATTGACAAGCTGTGATCACTCTGGATAGCTTTGGGGTTAGTGGGAATTGTCTGTGTAGCTTGAGTTCTGTGCTGTTTGTGTACAGTGCTGTGTTTTGTCTCTGAATAAATATCTGCTTAAGAAAAGCTTTTGATAGTCCAGTGACCAGATTTTAGTGCATAGGATACTTAGAACTACATTTTCTTAATTTATAAAGTTTCTTAGAGTTGTAGATTATTGTTACAGATTATTGTACTGTTTTGGGTCATGTTGAGTGACCACTTGATCATAAAACTGGAGCCATTATATCTCAGAAATTATTAATTTGTCATTAAGATATTTAAATGAAGATAATGAATTATAATAATACTGCTATTGAGAGTCAATGATTATACATGTTGAATAAGAAGAATTAGCATTGTTGTATGTTTATTTTTTATTTGCCTTTTATTATTATTATTATTATTATTATTATTGTTATTATAACTAGCAATGTGGAAATAGTGTTGTCCATCTTGTTTATTGTTAATAGTGTATTATTTTATACCTAAGTGTTCACAAATGTAACAAAGTTTTTACATATTAATTTTATGTTGAAGAAAAGGAAATTTGTCTCAAAAGGCTATACAATAAGGTCCATGAAATTTGTACTCCTAGTACATAGCACTTTGTAAGCCATTTTAAATCCTGTAGTTAAACTCAATATACCATTGTACCCTATAGATCAGAATCAGGTAATATGTGCTTATAGCATTATGTTTTAAAATACATGTAAGGATTTGTGTAGATTTTAAAGTAACTGCAGAATAAACAACCTCAAATTAAAAGTATAGAGAATATGAATTCACATTGGTCCTAAGCAAGAATGCATCTGTCCTGTGGTCAGAATAAACAATGTAAAACAAAAGGACAGAGATGAGGTGTATAAAATGACATTAGTCCTAAACAAGAACACATCTGTCTTGAGGTCACACACAGAGGCATAACACAAAATGCTCCCTGCGAATGCTTTTGAGAAAGCATCCATGTCCTTCCCCTGTAATTTGACTCATCTTGCTCTTTATATCTTAAGCACACAATAATAAGAAAAATAATAAAATATATTGTACCACAGGACCTACAGCCACTGTAGAAATAAATACACTGGTGAGATAGCTCAGCTGTTTAATGCACCAGCTTTAAAATCTTTTCAAACTGCAAGGTTGCAGGTTCTATTCCCGGCAAGCTCAGCTAAGCCTTTCAACCTTATAAGGTAGATAAAATAAGTACAGGACATTCTTGAAAATGAGAGACAATCTCCATGTATTCTTACTGGTAAAATACTTTAACAAAATAAATAAATAATTAAATGAAGGAGGAAAAGGAGGGGGAAAGAAGAGGGGAGTAGGGAATACCTGGAACAAACAACAAAGATGGTGGAAAGGTTGAGGAAAGAGAAAGGAAGGAAGAACATGGAGGGATAAAAAAGATGAAATAAGATGCTTGAGGGAGAGGAAGGAAGAAAAATTATAAATACATAAAAAATGGCTTAAATGCAGCAGATACTCATCCATAAATGTCCAGAAGTGATGAATAAACAATAAGCTCAGAAGAACAGAGGAAACCATCTTTCTACAAGACCCAACACGTATCACCTACACAAGGCTTTTTCAGGGGTAGAGTACTTGCAGATCCTGTACCAAGATGAGGAAACGGAGAACATGGCAGCATACATGATTGTTATAGGAGAGGAGACTCAAGGTTATAATGGCAGCCTCATAGTTATTATGTAAAGGAGACTGAAAGTTATAAAATGTCCTGCTACTACAGAAAATAATTATGCGTTCAAAAAGAAAGAAGAAATTATGGATAAAATAAAGAATATATCCCCAACCACAATAACATCAATGAACAGTAAACCACATCTGCCCATAACCAAGATGGGCACTACTATACAGATACAGCATTATGACGTCATTATGATTAGACTTAGTAGCCATTAATGCTTTTGCTACTGTTAGTAAAGTGAGCACTATTGTGGTAAACACTTACCAAATAAAGCCTCTGGTCTAACTCCATTATATAGCTGATAGTTTAATCATATGAACTGCCAGTGAAGATGAACTTTCATTTCATTTCACAAAAATTACAATGCGTTCCATCATTAATCTCAAACGCAGGCCATTCATCCACACAAATGAACTTTGTGGATACTAGAATCAGAATGAGTAACAGCTCCATCTGGACTTCACAAACCAACAGACAGGCCTAATTAACTCAGAAATGACAGTTTACATCCCAAACACACAAAAAAACTATATTGTTTACAGCCAGGCCCTAAGATACAACTGCATATGCTCCGAGACTTCTGACAAAGATCAATAGCTTAAATATCTCAGGAGAGATTTTATCAGTCATGGATATAATACCAAGATCACAGACATACAAATTCAGAGAGCCTCCAGTGACCTAGAAGAAATCTCCTGGAATCCAAACAACCACAGGAAAAGAACGTAGTGCCAATAATAGTCACCTACAGCCCACAGCCTGATGTACTGTGTAAAATCTCAAAACAGCTCCAAACAATGCTACATATTGAAGACATATTAAAAAGAATATTCCCAAGACCTGAAAAAACTGGTGGTGAATAGCTCACTTAAGAATGTGATAGAAAATTGTACTTCACCCTATCTACAAAGGACCTGTGGAACCTGTGCAAACATGTGTGCTATAGATAAGGTGCCCATACCACATTCCCACAGAAACCACAATGTCAAGGGCAAATTCTCCTGTGGCCAATTGTTTACCTCATCATGTGTGTGTGAAATGTCTCCAAACAGGACTATTTGTGGGAGAGACAGGACAGGCACTGAGAAAAAGGATAAATACACATATGTCCAGTGTTAACAACAAAGGTAACACCAGTGAGTCAACATTTTTACAGAACTGATCACAGCATTAAAGCTCTTAACGTGACTATACAGGAAATGTTAAGACACAGAGACACACAAAGATCTGGGAGTATAAACTGTTAACCAAGTTTAACATTGAACTGCACACTATATAGTCTGGCACTTAAGTGGCAAGTTAGGACCATATGTACAAAAAAATTCCAGCAAACACAATATAAAATGCAGACAGAGTTTTAATATAAATTGTGAGTTATGTATCCATGTGCACTGTAAAAATACAGGAGGCAAATATAGTTGGTGATACCTTTATTGGCTAACGAAGCAAGCTTTCAAGACCTCTTTGGTCTCTTCCTCAGGCATGTTATACAGATAAATATGAAAACATCGCTTTTATATACAAGTACACATTGCATTGTTTAGAATGGAAATCAAATAAGAAAACTCAGTCTAGACCCAGATACTTTGATCAGTTAATGGTAAATTACACAGTCTTCTGGGGAGTTAGAGGTATTTACGATCCCAGTGGGACTGTTGGAAACGTTAATCCACAATGTGATAGGAATTCTCTGTCTTTATTCAAACCATAATGTATAGCATTAAACTTCAACATTAATTTAACCTCCCATATTTTCAATATTATTAAGCCTGAGGAAGAGACCTAAGAGGTCTTGAAAGCTTGCATTCTAAATCTGCTTAGCTTGCCAATAAAGGTATCAAGAACTATATTTGCCTCCTGAATTTCTACGGTTAACATGGTACCAACTATCTTCACTGTAAAAATTACACAGCAAGAAGTAAAAATGTCTTGTTCTTAAAATGTATAATCTAATATAATGATGGGATTATGTTTTTGATGTACCAAATCCACAAATCAGGAAAGGTACCCCAAGTATGCCCCAGAATTTACTCTGTTACATAGCAGTAACATGTAAAATGAATCTGTACTGATGGTGATTATGACATAAGATAAATTATAGCATGTAATTAAGAACACCACTCTAAACACTATCTCTCTTAGCACACACATGTTAGTATATACTAGAGAAAACAAATAAATCCTAAAGAATAGCAATAAACACTACTTTGCCTGAATCCGCTCTATGCCTGTCTAATATACTGGTATAAAAATTCTCCAGTAAAACAAAATCAAAATAAAAAAGCGATTGATCGCACATACAAAAAATGAGAAATGGTTTGAGTGCATCAAATTGTCTGATATATTGCATATACGCCATACAACCATTTAGCTGGTGTTAACTAGTAGTATGATTGATGAGGAATTGTAATAGATTTATTTACAACTGCAATGTCTTGAAATAGCATGAGATGATACAAATTTGGACGTTTTCCTCATTTACACCAAAAGTACCCAGTCTCCAAAGAGTAACTTCATATGATCATCAAAGGGTTAAAATGCAAAACACACTTCAAAAAGAAACAACTTGTCATGTAAAGGGCATAAAGTGTTATCATTTCTTATGAGCGGCTACCTTTAACAATGCTCTCAATTTGATTCAACCAGTACAATGTGTACTTAATCAACATAATGGTTACATGATCACTGAATCTTTATCTTCTGCCCTCCATGCTTGGTGTCCAGATTCAAATCTCTTTCCTCCGTGTACACTCTCGTCTTTATTATTCTGAAGTCAATAGCATGTGCATTGGCATAATAGATAGCAATGTATTGCTGGTGTATAAAACGTCTGTTAGATGTGAAAAGACAATGGACTAATATGTTACTCAAACATTATATCTTCTCCAGGGAGGATGGAAATTCTACCTGTCTGATCCTATAAATGACCATCCTTCTCCCCTGAACTACCAACACCTGGAGATCCATGAATCAGTGCTATTATTAAAATTATCCTTAGTCCCTGGACTAGGAGTGTAAAGGGCGATAATCACTATTACCAGAATAAAAACATTTATAACAAAGAAATCTATAATAAAAAATAAAATAAACACAATATTAATCCTATTTAGTGTTGAGCGAGCATGCTCGGCCGATGCTCAGATCGGCTCGAGCATCGCTCTGCTCGGCACATGGCGGTACTCGTACGAGTACCGCATGTGCTCGCCCGCCATGTTCGGGTCTCCTCCCCGCACGTTTTGCGGCTGCTGCGCAGCCAATAAACGTGCAGGGAGGCTCTGACATCGGTGTAATGCCAGCAGCCATGTTGGCTGCTGGCATTACACTGATTGGCTGGCCAGAACCCGTGGTCAGGTGCTGTATAGCACCTGACCAGCGAGTTCGGCTCAGTCTGAGCCAGGGAGAGCTGAGGATAGGAAGGGAAAGGCAGTGTAGGGAGGAAAAAAACAAAAATTGTGAAAAAAAAAGAACCAAAAGTCCTTTTTAGGACTACTGTGTGTGGGGGCAGCAGGTTATTTGGTGTGGGGGGAAAAAAACAAAACAAAAAAAAAATATTCTGTTTAGTGTGAAAAGTTGCAGATTAGAGCACATTCTGTTTAGTGTGCACAGTTGCAGATTAGAGCACATTCTGTTTAGTGTGCAAAGTTGCAGATTAGAGCACATTCTGTTAAGTCTTCAAACTAAAATATCAAAGTCACGTATTCCATTCAGTGTGCGTCGCCGCAGTTTAGCAGCACATTCTGAGTACTGTGCAGAGTTGCAGAATAGGAAGAAATACTGTTAAGTCTTCAAACTAAAATATCAAAGTCACATATTCCATTCAGTGTGCTTCGCCGCAGTTTAGCAGCACATTCTGTGTACTGTGCAGAGTTGCAGAATAGGAAGAAATACTGTTAAGTCTTCAAACTCAAATATCAAAGTCACATATTCCATTCAGTGTGCTTCGCCGCAGTGTAGCAGCACATTCTGTGTACTGTGCAGAGTTGCAGAATAGGAAGAAATACTGTTAAGTCTTCAAACTCAAATATCAAAGTCACATATTCCATTCAGTGTGCTTCGCCGCAGTTTAGCAGCACATTCTGTGTACTGTGCAGAGTTGCAGAATAGGAAGAAATACTGTTAAGTCTTCAAACTCAAATATCAAAGTCACATATTCCATTCAGTGTGCTTCGCCGCAGTTTAGCAGCACATTCTGTGTACTGTGCAGAGTTGCAGAATAGGAAGAAATACTGTTAAGTCTTCAAACTAAAATATCAAAGTCACATATTCCATTCAGTGTGCTTCGCCGCAGTGTAGCAGCACATTCTGTGTACTGTGCAGAGTTGCAGAATAGGAAGAAATACTGTTAAGTCTTCAAACTCAAATATCAAAGTCACATATTCCATTCAGTGTGCTTCGCCGCAGTTTAGCAGCACATTCTGTGTACTGTGCAGAGTTGCAGAATAGGAAGAAATACTGTTAAGTTTTCAAACTCAAATATTAAAGTCACATATTCCATTCAGTGTGTTTCAACGCCGTTTAACAGCCTATTCTGTGTACTCTACAGAGTTGCAGAATAGTAAGAAATACTGTTAATTTTTCAAACTCAAATATCAAAGTCACATATTCCATTCAGTGTCTTTCACCGCCGTTTAACAGCCTATTCTGTGTACTCTGTACAGTTGCAGAATTATAAGAAATACTGTTAAGTTTTCAAACTCAAATATTAAAGTCACATATTCCATTCAGTGTGTTTCAACGCCGTTTAACAGCCTATTCTGTGTACTCTGTACAGTTCCAGAATTATAAGAAATACTGTTAAGTTTTCAAACTCAAATATTAAAGTCACATATTCCATTCAGTGTGTTTCAACGCCGTTTAACAGCCTATTCTGTGTACTCTGCAGAGTTGCAGAATAGTAAGAAATACTGTTAATTTTTCAAACTCAAATATTAAAGTCACATATTCCATTCAGTGTCTTTCACCGCCGTTTAACAGCCTATTCTGTGTACTCTGTACAGTTCCAGAATTATAAGAAATACTGTTAAGTTTTCAAACTCAAATATTAAAGTCACATATTCCATTCAGTGTCTTTCACCGCCGTTTAACAGCCTATTCTGTGTACTCTGTACAGTTCCAGAATTATAAGAAATACTGTTAAGTTTTCAAACTCAAATATTAAAGTCACATATTCCATTCAGTTTGTTTCAACGCCGTTTAACAGCCTATTCTGTGTACTCTGCAGAGTTGCAGAATAGTAAGAAATACTGTTAATTTTTCAAACTCAAATATTAAAGTCACTTATTCCATTCAGTGTGTGTCACCGCCGTTTAGCAGCCTATTCTGTGTACTCTGCAGAGTTGCAGAATAGTAAGAAATACTGTTAAGTTTTCAAACTCAAATATTAAAGTCACTTATTCCATTCAGTGTGTGTCACCGCCGTTTAGCAGCCTATTCTGTGTACTCTGCACAGTTGCAGAATAGGAAGAAATACTGTTAAGTTTTCAAACTCAAATATTAAAGTCACATATTCCATTCAGTGTCTTTCACCGCCGTTTAACAGCCTATTCTGTGTACTCTGTACAGTTCCAGAATTATAAGAAATACTGTTAAGTTTTCAAACTCAAATATTAAAGTCACATATTCCATTCAGTGTGTTTCAACGCCGTTTAACAGCCTATTCTGTGTACTCTGCAGAGTTGCAGAATAGTAAGAAATACTGTTAATTTTTCAAACTCAAATATTAAAGTCACATATTCCATTCAGTGTCTTTCACCGCCGTTTAACAGCCTATTCTGTGTACTCTGTACAGTTCCAGAATTATAAGAAATACTGTTAAGTTTTCAAACTCAAATATTAAAGTCACATATTCCATTCAGTGTCTTTCACCGCCGTTTAACAGCCTATTCTGTGTACTCTGTACAGTTCCAGAATTATAAGAAATACTGTTAAGTTTTCAAACTCAAATATTAAAGTCACATATTCCATTCAGTGTGTTTCAACGCCGTTTAACAGCCTATTCTGTGTACTCTGCAGAGTTGCAGAATAGTAAGAAATACTGTTAATTTTTCAAACTCAAATATTAAAGTCACTTATTCCATTCAGTGTGTGTCACCGCCGTTTAGCAGCCTATTCTGTGTACTCTGCACAGTTGCAGAATAGGAAGAAATACTGTTAAGTTTTCAAACTCAAATATTAAAGTCACTTATTCCATTCAGTGTGTGTCACCGCCGTTTAGCAGCCTATTCTGTGTACTCTGCACAGTTGCAGAATAGGAAGAAATACTGTTAAGTTTTCAAACTCAAATATTAAAGTCACATATTCCATTCAGTGTCTTTCACCGCCGTTTAACAGCCTATTCTGTGTACTCTGTACAGTTCCAGAATTATAAGAAATACTGTTAAGTTTTCAAACTCAAATATTAAAGTCACATATTCCATTCAGTGTGTTTCAACGCCGTTTAACAGCCTATTCTGTGTACTCTGCAGAGTTGCAGAATAGTAAGAAATACTGTTAATTTTTCAAACTCAAATATTAAAGTCACATATTCCATTCAGTGTCTTTCACCGCCGTTTAACAGCCTATTCTGTGTACTCTGTACAGTTCCAGAATTATAAGAAATACTGTTAAGTTTTCAAACTCAAATATTAAAGTCACATATTCCATTCAGTGTCTTTCACCGCCGTTTAACAGCCTATTCTGTGTACTCTGTACAGTTCCAGAATTATAAGAAATACTGTTAAGTTTTCAAACTCAAATATTAAAGTCACATATTCCATTCAGTGTGTTTCAACGCCGTTTAACAGCCTATTCTGTGTACTCTGCAGAGTTGCAGAATAGTAAGAAATACTGTTAAGTTTTCAAACTCAAATATTAAAGTCACATATTCCATTCAGTGTGTTTCACCGCCGTTTAGCAGCCTATTCTGTGTACTCTGCAGAGTTGCAGAATAGTAAGAAATACTGTTAAGTTTTCAAACTCATATATATTAAAGTCATATATATCGTGTAAGATGAAGAAGGCGGGTAAAAAGGGACGGGGAAGTGGACGTGATCCTGAAAGTTCAGGGCGCGGGTCAGGACGCGGAGAAACTGTGCCTGGTGCCAGAGCACAAGAAAGAAAGACATCCACCATACCTAGCTTCATGTCTGATTTCACAGGGCGTCGCAGGACATCACTCTCGAGGTCCGACCAGTGCGAACAGGTGGTCGGTTGGATGACAGCTGATACTGCTTCCAGTCGGTTAAGCACCACCCTGTCTTCCACCAAGTCCACTCTCAGTAGCCAAGAGTCTGGTCAACATAATCCTCACTCTGATCATCCTTCCTCCCACCATACACGGTCTGGTCAAAGAAGTGATCCCACACTGGGATATAGTGATGAGCTCGTCTCATCACCAATCCTTCATTTGACCCTCTCTCCAAGCACGCTTGCAGAGGAACATGACATCTTGTGCCCTGATTCACAACCTCTAGAGGCTACCCAATCACAAGAAGATGACAGATGTGAACGGCATTTAAGGTCAAAGGAAGTAGTGGATGATGATGATGATGATGAGACACAGTTGCCATTAAATCAACCACTATTTCCTTCTCAAGACCTTGTTGAGGAGAATGTTATACAGTTGTCAATGACCGAGTATGTGGTGGGATCAAGACTTGAGGAGGATGATCAGAGTGAGGAAGTGGAGGAGGACTTGGTGGACGATGAGGTGACTGACCCCACCTGGGAAGGTGTAGAGCCGAGCGATGACAGCAGTCCTGAGGGTGAGCCATCTGCAGCACCGCAACAGGCTGGAAGAGGCAGTGGTGTGGCTACAGAAAGAAGGCGGACCGCACCAAACCGGCCCGCAAATGTTCCACGGAGCACCCCCTTGCGTAAATCTACCTTGCCAAGGGGTAGGTGTTCCGCGGTATGGCGTTTTTTTAAGGAAAGTGCGGACGACAAAAGATTTGTAGTTTGCAACCTGTGCCACACCAGAATGAGCCGAGGCATGAACACTAGAAACCTCACCACCACCAGCATGATCCGACACATGGCATCCAAGCACCGTAGTAAGTGGGAGGAACGCCTGGATCGCCCATCTGTGTCTGCAGGCCACACCACTGCCTCCTCTTCCCCTGTTTTCGGTGCCGGCCAATCGCCTGTCGAAGGCGCAGGCCCGCATACCTCCCGCCCTGCACCTGTAGCATCTGAAGCACCATCAGCGACCACATCCACTTCCCTGTCCCAGCACAGCGTCCAAATGTCGTTACCCCAGGCATTTGAGCGCAAGAGAAAATACCCAGCCACCCACCCACAGGCCATAGCACTAACCTCACACCTTTCAAAATTACTGGCCATCGAAATGCTGCCATTTAGGCTTGTGGACACTGAGTCCTTCCGCAGCCTGATGGCAGCAGCTGTCCCTCGGTACGCGGTCCCCAGCCGCCACTACTTTTCCCGGTGTGCCATCCCCGCATTACACCACCATGTGTCCCGTAACATCACCCGTGCCCTGACCAACGCAGTTACTGGGAAGGTCCACTTAACGACTGACACATGGACAAGTGCTTGTGGCCAGGGACGCTACATTTCCCTGACGGCACACTGGGTGAATGTCGTGGAGGCTGGGAGCGACTCGGACCCTGGGATGGCACGGGTGCTACCCACGCCGAGGATTGCGGGCCCTACCTCCATCAGGGTTTCCACCAGCACCTACGTTATTGGCTCCTCCTCCTCCGTTTCCACCTCCGAATTCTCTACACACACCGCCACTCCCCCATCAGCCAGTAGCTGGAAGCAGTGTAGCACTGCAGTGGGGAAGCGTCAACAGGCCGTGCTGAAGCTGATCTGCCTTGGGGACAAACAGCACACGGCCTCAGAGCTGTTGCAGGGGATTAGTCACCAGACCGAGCAGTGGCTCTCGCCACTCAACCTGCAAGCAGGCATGGTTGTGTGTGATAATGGGCGTAACTTGGTGGCGGCTTTGGAGCTCGGCAAGCTCACACACGTACCATGCCTAGCGCATGTATTTAATTTAGTGGTGCAGCGATTTCTAAAAACCTACCCCAATGTGCATGATCTCTTGACCAAGGTGCGCCGCGTGTGTGCACATTTCCGTAAGTCATCTACAGCTTCGGCCGGCCTGTTGAAGCTGCAGCAGCGCTTACAATTGCCAGCTCACCGGCTGCTGTGTGACGTGAGCACGCGCTGGAACTCCACCTTCCACATGTTGGCCCGGCTTTGTGAGCAGCAGAGGGCAGTAGTGGAGTACCAGCTGTTACACGGTCGTCGCCTCTCCGTTCAACTTCCTGTAATCAGAAGTGAGGAGTGGGAATGGATGTCAGACCTCTGCGAGGTTTTACGCAATTTTGAGGAATCGACACAGATGGTGAGCGGCGATAACGCTATTATCAGTGTAACCATCCCACTTCTGTGTCTACTGAAACGCTCGCTGCTCACAATTAAAACCGACGCTTTGCATGTGGAAGAGGTGGAAATGGGGGAGGAAGAGCTTACACAAGGTGATAGCCAGAGCACCCTCACTTCGTCTTCTCAGCGACAATTGGAGGAGGCGGAGGAGGAGGAGGAGGAGGAGGAGGAGGAGGAAGACAGGGTTGCCTCCGCTACAGAGGGTAGCCATGGAACTTTAGTTCCATCTCTTCAGCGTGGGTGGGCAGAAGAGGAGGAAGAGGATGAGGATATTGAGAGTCAGCCTCCTGGTGAGGACAGCGAAATCTTGACTGTTGGTACTCTGGCACACATGGCTGACTTTATGTTAGGCTGCCTTTCCCGTGACCCACGCGTTGTACGCATTTTAGACAACACGGATTACTGGGTGTTCACCCTTCTGGACCCCCGCTACAAAGAGAATTTCTCATCTCTCATTCCTCCGGTGGAGAGGACAAGCAAAATGGTGCAATACCAGAAGGTTCTTGTTGAAAAATTGCTCCAAAATTTTCCATCTGACAACGCTGGCGGCAGAGTACGTGCTACCTTGGCCAACCGAGAAGGGGAGAAAAGGGGAGCACACAGCAGTTCCGAGAAAGGCAGGGCAACACTCTCCAAGGCGTGGGACACCTTCATGACACCCCGCCAGCACCCTCACCCTGATGCGCAGCCTAGTGTCACAAGGAGGGAAAAGTTTTGGAAGATGGTGAAGGAGTACGTAGCAGACCGTGTCAGCGTCCTCAATGATCCCTCTGTGCCTTACAACTACTGGGTGTCCAAGCTGGACACGTGGTATGAACTGGCACTCTACGCCTTGGAGGTGCTGGCCTGCCCTGCCGCCAGCGTTCTGTCTGAGCGGGTATTTAGTGCTGCTGGTGGCATCATAACAGATAAGCGTATCCGCCTTTCCACCGACAATGCTGATAGGTTGACACTTATAAAAATGAACAAGGCCTGGATTTCCCCTGACTTCTCCACTCCACTGGAGGAAAGCCCCGGGGGAACATAAACTCACTTTATATATGTTATTTACAATGATGGGAATACTCTGTATTCCCATTCACCCCTTCCACCCCAAAAACGGGTATATGGTTGACTCTTAATGTTCTCATCCTCCTCCTCCTCTTCCATATGCCCTGGGATATAATTTTTATATAGGGCCAGCTCACCAGCGTGCCCTGGGATATAATTTTTATATAGGGCCAGCTCACCAGCGGGCCCTGTGATATAATTTTTATATAGGGCCAGCTCACCAGCGGGCCCTGTTTGCCAATTTTTATATAGGTCAGCTCACCAGCGGGCCTTCTCATATAATGTTTTATTGGGTCAGCTCTCTAGCGGGCCCTCTCATATAATGTTTTATAGCGTCAGCTCACTAGCGGGCCTTCGCATATAATGTTTAGGATGGTCAGCTCTGCAGCAGACCCTCACCCATAATGTTTTAGATGGTCAGCTCAGCGCACGTTTCCCTCTTAATCATGGCCTCAGTTCTGAAAATCAAGGAAATTTTTGGGAGAATTTGCCTCTGCGCACGTTTCCCTCTTAATCATGGCCTCAGTTCTGAAAATCAAGGAAATTTTTGGGATAATTTGCCTCTGCGCACGTTTCCCTCTTAATCATGGCCTCACTTCAGAAAATCGATGAAATTTTTGGGAGAATTTGCAGATGATATACAAGTAAATATACAGCAAATACTGTTTGGTAACAATTTTTCGCCTAAAGTCGTTTTTATTTTCCTTTTTGTGTGTTTTACGGTCAGTCTGTAAAAATGGCGTACTACGGGCGAAAGATCGTTCCCAGCAGCGATGTTGGAGTCCAAGGTGCATCCAGACATCCTCCCTATGCTGTCCCTGAACCATTTCTGTAGTGTTTCCATCTTTTTCTGCCCTTTTCCTATGGACCAGGCACCCTCCCCTCATCAGAGCAGGGGGTGCCTGGTGTAATGCTCGAGTCCTCCCATTGACTTCAATGGGGCTCGGGTGTTCGGCCGAGCACTCGAGCCTCAGGGGGTGCTCGGTCAGAGCACCCGAACATCCGAGCATTGGGGTGCTCGCTCATCACTAATCCTATTATAACTTAAAGATATACTACATCCCATATCAAAATAATAAGATTACTTCTTACTTAATGGACCATGTCAGTGGTAGATCTGAATGCCCGAGTGACAGTAACAGTCACCCATAACCTGTCACAGGGACAAAGGAATCTCACCTGGACTGTCAAATTAACCCAAAAAAACACTAATCCAAAAACAGCAAAACTTGAATAAGTATATTAACTAACTGTGTGCAATAATAAAGGAATGTGTATCGTCAACTCAGAATAATAATATTAATCCCTATCATTACATGTAAAAGAAAATTTAAGTGGGAAATATAATACTAATCCTAAATATCCTTCAGTGAATAATATACCAATTTAAAATCCAATATAAATATATTCCCTATACTCAACACAGGCAAGATGCTAATTATGAGTTGAGATACCCGAGCTACAAGCCAGGACAGTCAACAACCCGTCTACAATGATCTGTACTTTGAAGGTCCAAACATGACTTGAAGCCACCAGGCCACCAAATTCCAGCAGCAGAGTACAGGAAAAAGACATTCACTCAAATTAACAATGCATCAATCTCTACAAAATGAAATGAACTTGAATAATATATTCCATTTCCTATCAAAATGTAAATCATATCTAAAGATAATGAATATCAGAGCATTGTTTCCACAATACTACAAAAGACATATACATGTATATATAAATCTATACAGGTACACATGTACAAGTAAGAACATATTGGACAAGTATAATATATACATATACACAGATTTGTGCTTGTTGTTGAAAAGTTCTATGTTCCATACAGTTTCACTGGAGTCTCATGAACTCATTATTGAGCCACGGAGAAAAGTGGCAATGCAACTGTTTCAGTCAACTGGCTTAAAAAGGTTCTAGTTTTAATTCTATCATCTTCTATATCGACAGATAGATAAAAAAATTTGACTTCCAACGAACTACAATGAATTGTGAATTTGAAATTGTTATTGTTATCATTAATACAACAAATACATTATGAAATTGCCCCCCCAAAACAAAAAACACATCATCTATATATTGATACCAGAGTACCAGGGCTTCACCAAATACATTGCCACTCCAAATGTACTGGCTATCCTAAAAGCCCATGTACAAAATGGCATAACTTGGTGAGAACATGGTACCCATGGTAGATTCCTGTAATTATAAATAGATGTCCTCCTAAAACCAAAAATTATTATGATTTAAAATAAAATTACAAAGAAAATCTGTTCGTATAGGTGACAAAATTTGTTTTTGTACCAGAAAGTGACATTTAGCTGCAACTCCTTTATCATGGTCAATGATAGTGTATAACAAAGATACATCTGCAGTGACCATAACAAAGTGTTTCTCTCATTTAAGCTGTTGTAAAATATTATGTAAGTGGTGTTCTTTAAATAAGCTTTTAAATCTTTAACATATTCTTATAAAAAGTTATTTATATACCTACTTAAGTATGCTGTGATAGATTCACAAAGGTTTAGTGTTACCTCCTGGGAAGAAGAAAAAAAAATGGTAATCTGGGATGTGAATTAATTATGACGTTTAATTCCTTTTGTTACAGATTATTATTTTCCAGGCCCTTTTGTAGGATTATTGTAAATTCATTGGCAAAATCTTTCATTGGATCCTTTTTTTAGTTTTTATATTTTGTTGAGTCAGATAAAATCCTGAAGACTTCCTTATTATATTGTTCATGAGGCATCACTACAACTTTGCCTGCCTTATCTGAACGGTTATATGACAATAATTTTATTATTAAGCTTTATGTTCCTCACATGTTAAATTCAATTATAATTTATTTCTATTTTTAATGTTCCTAATATCTTGTTCCACCAAAACTGAAAAAGTCACTAATTTCATTTCTGGGGAAAAAGGTTGATAGTGGTTTAATATCTGTATGTACAAAATTAGATGTTTAATTTCTTTTTTTTGCATAACATTTTTACTAATATTTCATAAATAATACAGAGACACATGAAATAGTACATAAAATAGTACAAAATATAAAAAGACTTTAAATACATAAAGTAAATACAAGGTGAAGAAGACTGTAGTTGAAGTGTGACAATAATTTCAACATCAGTTTCCTTTTGAATATAATAATTCGAATAACACGTTATACCCCATATGTTCTAGTAAGCAATGGGAGTGAAAAGAGGGTGGAATAGCTATGTAGGAATAATACACTAATGTACCCAAAATTAAGGGTTGTGATGGATAGAAGTCCTGAGCTAAAGTAAGTTGAAGACAAAAGCGAGGGACTAGGTTTTATTATCTCCACCAATCTTATAGTAGCTTGTGAAAAGTAAAGTGGAGTTGTCATGAGGGAGAAAGAGCAAAAAAGGTGAAACTGCAAGTCAACAGTTTTGAGTAAGAAATGAATAGAGTGAAAAGATAAAGCAGTAAAAGGGAGACAGTGTCGCAAGATGGATAAAGAAGAATAAGAATGTAGAGGAGGAAGGGGGGAGAGGAAAAACTGGGAAGGAGGGGATAAGGAGTAAGATCCCAGGGATGGCATGGAACACACTCTGGTTTATATCAAGAAAAGATATAATGGAATAGATAACACTCATCGTTCGGGTTATTTAAGAAGAAAGGTCATAGTATTCACTCAGGAGGCATTTGGAACAGTGAGACGGAGAATTAGCAAGTCAAAATTCAGTGGAAAGTATGAGTAACAAAAGTGAATTAATCAATCCTTGTCAGCCATGTATGCCCGATTTTTTCAAATTTCGGGGTAGAGTTAGTGCGGTAGGCATGGCATTTCTCCATAGCTAGCATAGAGTCCACTTTCTGATGCCACATGTGTAAGGGTGGAGCGGAGGTCTGTTTCCATTGCAGAGGAATGACTGATCTGACTTTGTTTAACAGTGCTTGAAGTGCTTCATGCGGAATCAAGGTATGGCTGCTTGGGAAGTGTTTGGAGTAGAACAAGAAGATTAGAGGATCAAGTGGGAGTGATAGATTTAGCGAAGAGTTTATCTGTGAACGAAAATCCTCCCAATATGGTGTTATCATTGGGCATGTCCACCAAATATGGTATAGAGAACCAATATCGGAATGACATCTCCAACAGAGTGGTGATGAGGAGGGATAAAACTTTGAGACTTTCAGCAGAGTTATATACCACCTGGTAATTAACTTATAGTTAGCCAGATACAGAAATTTGGAAATAGCTGAGGTGCAGTAGTAGCTGACCGAGCCCTCCATATTTTAGGGGTCTGGTTAAGATATCAAGGCATAATCTGGGTTTCTTTCCTGCCCAAATGAAAGAAATAATGTCAGATTGCAATTTATTGATCATAGAAGGTGGTAATTTGATGGGAACTGTTTTCATGATATATAATATCTTTGGTAGGACCATCATCTTTATCACACTTACCCTGCCCATCCAGGATAACATCAATCGAGACCATCTCTGAAGGTCATTTTGTACTGAGGTGCCAGATTCAAATTGGAAATTTCAGATATATCCAGAGATAGATTAATACCTAAGTATTTGATTAATGAAGTTGCCCAATGGAACGGGAATCTGCGTTTAAGGGCTGTAACAGATGAGTCGTCTAAAGTAATGTTCAAGATTTCCGACTTGGACAGATTTACTTTCGTCACAGATAGTCTAGAGTATAAGTCAAGCGTGTCTAATAGTGGATGTAGCAATTGTTTAGGGTCAGCAACAGCCAATAAGACATCATCTGCAAAAGCTTTTCTTATAAATGTTACTCCCAACTTGAATGCTGTGTATAGATGGATTTCCCCTAGTAGAGTTTAGCAAAGGTTCCAGAGTTAGATTAAATAAAAGAGGCGATAGTGGACAGCCCTGTCTAGTCCTGTTACGTATATCGAACTGGTCCCGTTAACAAAAATACGAGCAAAGGGGGAAGAATAGAGACTCATTATGCCTAGAAGCAAATGTTCACCAAGACCTACATTCTCTAAAACTGCTTGTAAGTATTGCCAGTTAACCCTATCAAAGTTTTTTTCTGCCTCTGTACTTAAGAGGACAGCCGGGATGTTCTTCTTTCGCAAGAAATGAATGAGAGAAATTATTGCCTTAGTACTGTGGAAAGCCTGACATCCTGGTACAAAGCTACTTTGACTGTTGTGGAGAAGGAATGAAAGGTGTGGACAGAGTCTGTTAGCTATTATTTTGGCAAATATTTTAATGTCCAAATTGAGGAAAGAGATTGGGTGGTAATTCTGGCATAAGGTAGCATCGTTCATTGGTTTGGGTAACACCACAATATGTGCCTAAAGAGCTTGTTTAGGGAAAGGGGTCCCATTTCTGACTGCGTTAAATGCTTTAGCCATGTGCTGTACTAAGGAGGAGATGAAAGTTTTGTAGTAGGGGGCGGAGGAGCCCTGGCCCTGGGCCCTGGGCTTTTCCCTTTCAGAAGGGAGTGGATGACATATAATATTTCCTGGGTGGTAATGGGTGATCTAGAGCCTTACTAGTTACTGAATCAAGGGAGGGGACATTGGCCTTGAGAAGAAATGATTATATATCCAACATTAACGGACAGAAGGAGTTATTTGTAGATTCCAGATTGTATAAGGACAAATAGTACTCCTTGAAGGCATTCGCAATTTGTGGGTAAGAAGAAACAGGGGGGCCGTTTTGTGTATGAATCTGACTTACATGAGACATTTTCCTCTTTATTTTAAAATAGTTAGCTAAACTTTTGCCACGTTTGTTATCATGTAGATGATGCCGAAGATAGATATACGTTAGGGAAACTTCTGTTGGAGAAGGCCTGATGTGCGTGCGCTTTGAAGTGAGTCCCCTGAACAAAGACTATGTCAGACTTCAATTTATTGCATTGATGCAAGATCAATGATCTCTTTTCAGGTGTATTTAGTCCATGAACATTGAGTGAAGTAACTTTCAGAGCAGCTCCGTATCCCCACAGGGGCTCTGGGAGAGGACAAAGGAGGGGGGTGGATGGTGGAAGAAGGGGGAATAAGAAGAAAAAAAAGATAACAAGTCCACACCACAGGCAGGTGTGTGCTAGGAAAGGGTAAGGCCAGAAATGAAAAGAGAAAAAGAGAAAAGTAAGCATCGTATTGGGTCACCTAATTTAACTAATAGTCTGGGGGTTATGAAATACTCCTTCGGGGAATATGTTCATCTATATATTCATTGGGTGTGTCGAGGAGTGTAACGGAAGCTGAAAAGGGACCACGTTGCCTTCCGCCGTAGTTCCCGGGTCTTTCCTTCTTGACGCAGATAAGCGCCTTCGGATGCACCAGTTGAAGTATGGACAGTCACTGGAAACAGTCGCAGGATCTCTGGAAGCAGGGAAGCAGGGAAGAGTCCACGTCGCCGCCTGACAGCATATGAAGTTGGAACGCAGGAAGCTGGCAGCAGGCGGTCGACGATTCAGGATACTTGGCGCAGATGGGTATCAGAGTGGACACTTTAGACCATAAGCAATACAAGACTACAGGACTCCTTGTTCACTCCAAATCATAACTCACTTTATTGACACAAACTACAGATATTTATACAGAAATCTTTACATTGAACTTATGGGTGAAACCAGATACAAAAGGGTGTAATCCAATCATAATACATCAGACAAAGGCAAGCAACAGATAGTTTTAACAGATACAATAACTCAGACATGATTACATTTCAGATACAAAAGGGTTTGATTGAACAAAGACTTGAGGGGCAGAGATAATTCAATCCAGCAGCAAATGGTAAGGGCTGACACAATGGGAGCATTCACAGAGGTAATCAACTCACAACATATAATACAAAGGGCTGGCAACAGAGTTTCAGGTTATACAATAGGTGACTCACAGACTGAGGGGCGTGAATGGATTAACACACAGCAGTGGGTCTCAATACATCTTACAATACACAATACAATGGCTTGAGGGACTGCCTTACACATTCAAAGAATTAACCCCTCACTGCCCCTTCCCTTGGAAGCAAGCCAGCAGTCTAACGCAGGGCAGTTTTGTACATTAGCCCCATTCACATAAAGTCTATCAAAAGTCTTATGCATAGTTCCATAAGGCTGTCCAGCCAGGAAAAATGTTTATTTCTTGTCCATAACCCCTGAGCCCAGGGGTGCATATGTTCCATGCCCTGACAAGAGCTCCCAGTAACGGGTAGGATCCGTTACAAGGAGTATCCACAAGAATTCGTGTGTAAGCTTATAGGGGTAGTGACTAGCACCATATCTTGTTAATAAATGGAAGTCAAACATTAGGTCTATAGTATTCTGCTTGAACAGTAACCAGATGTCTGGGAATGTCAGTCTAATGTGGGAAGAATGTAGTCATGAACAACTAATCCAAGTAAATCTGTTCTTTGTCCAAGAGTGGGGTGCAGTCTGAGTGAGAAAAGTATCCATAGAAGTTGCAGAGATCAGGTTGACGGCCAGAAAAATACGGCATTATGTCAGTGGACAGGATTGAGGGGATGGAAAACCATTCTATGGGGTGGGAAGAGAGTCGCATTTGGGATCTGGGTAGGGTCACAAGGATAATGAGTGATGGGGAGGTAGAGTGTAGTCCAGTGGAGGGGTTGGGAACGAAAGGGTCAGGATTCATGTATAGCGTGAGGGTGGTGCGTTTCATCAGTGTGAAATCTGTGTAAAGTGAACATGAGGTTGTATCAGAACCAAACATGCAAACAGTTCATTATGAGAGTGAGAATAGAGAGGTCAGGGTGAAAGAGTACAACTATATGAGTAATACGCGGAAGGTCATGCAGCCATATCATATATAGAATCAGTCCCAAGTCTAAAGACAGTTTACAGTATCAAGTGATACAATTGGTTTATTATGAACTGGACACTTAGGTCATACAAAGGGCACTAGATAAGGTCCAGCAGAAGGGGATCTGACCCATCCGTTTGCTAACCAGTCATTATATTTATACAACTTGTGGGAAAACATATGGAGATAGCATTATCTAGCATTGGTAAAATCATTTGAAACCCATCCGCTCCGCCTCTCCCCTGTCGCGCCTATGGTAACTCCTGAACGAGTAATTTTAATCATTAGCAACAGGGAGAACTGTGACAGTAATAGGTTTGTAAATAGGTTTGTGTCACATTAGAAAGACAGGAAAGAACCCAAGCACAATTGTGCCTATGTATTGCAAAGATGGGTTCAACTTACTGTGTGCATATATGAGTATGAAATGTGCCATTCCCGTGTGATAAATCCCCCCCCCCCCAGTAACTTAGAATCCGTACCGTATAGGAGGAGCGAGAGGAGAGAGGCAGCTATGGACAGAACATTGCCAGTGGACATGCAACATATTGATGAAAAGTGAACCATACATACAAAGTAATCTATCAGGGACATTGACTCTAAGACCCGTGACCGAGTCTGAGATCCAAAGCCCCCTCAAAGAATTCTATTGAAATATAACCCATTCCTCCCCTCCCCCCAGTGGGCCTAATGACATGTATTCACGTAAATATAGTCTAAGTTTCAGGGCAACTTAAGAGCATGGTAACAGATTAATGGAATGATAACTAAACATTCAAGTGTGACCTGTTTAAGGGTTCCATGAAGGCAAATAACAGTGTGACCTAAAGTAACAAGGCTCTGTAGCCAACTAAAACAATAAGCCCACCA
This sequence comes from Rhinophrynus dorsalis, assembly GCA_037306005.1. Taxonomy (NCBI): domain Eukaryota; kingdom Metazoa; phylum Chordata; class Amphibia; order Anura; family Rhinophrynidae; genus Rhinophrynus; species Rhinophrynus dorsalis. Next base: position 337,931,170 of record CM074720.1, on the reverse strand, counting down.
AAATCAAACAGTAACATATTACTTGGAACCATTCCTTAGAAGGAACAAGGGATTGCTCCGGTCGAGGTCCCCACTGGAACAGAGTGATGTCCTCACTCAGAGGACTTAGTGACTAATCAGCTCGAAAGCATCCGGGGTTCAGGTCCCTGCTGCCCCCGCTGCCTCCGCATAAGCTTGAAGAGGTGCTGGATCCAATTTGCGCTGCTTGGTTTCTTTCATGGGAGAAGTGCCAGGGGACCAGTCCATCAGCTTTTGGGATTAGTTGGCCACTTTAGAGGGCTGTTGAGATTGAGGTTGTAGTGTGGAAATGCCACAGATGGCCTGTCAGTGGCTTTATCTCTCTCTCCGAAGTTTGAGAGTATATGGAGAAATGTCGTTAAATATTTTAATTTCTGCTCCCTCACAAATCATGGAGGGATTCTCTCTGCTTTTCTGCATAATACTTTCTTTCACTTCATATAAATTAAAGCAAAGTATAATGTCCCTTGCCGTATTATTGTTGCGCGGCTTCAAGGTAGGATGAATTCTCTCTATCAAGAGAGGACTGGGTTCGGGATCATTCATGAGGGACTGAAAAAAGGAGATTATCACTGGTCTCAAGTCGGCCGATTGAACCGATTCTGGGAGGTTCTTAATTCTTAAATTACACCAGTGGCTTCTGTTATCAAGACCCGTCAACTTCAACAGCATATGGTGCATCTGGTCTCTGGAGCATTACTGTCTGATCCATGCATTGTATTAAATCTTCCGTCTTGGTTCTGTCTTCTAGGGCTAGTACGTGAGTGCTAATTTGAGCAATGTCCGTTTGGACTACAGCCTTTAATGCAGTTTTGACATCTTCGATAAAACCTTTCAAATCCTCGCAAAGCAAGGCTGATAGGTCGCTTAAATCGGTTCTTGTTAGGGGAACCTCCTATTCAGCCATCTTGGTGCTGATCTCAGCTGTGTTCGAAATCCTTGGATTTCAAGAAGCGGTAGGAAGAGGTGCCATTGGGGATACACCTCTGATCTCGTTGCCCTCTGTGGAGGAAGATGGAGTGCTTACAAGTGGTGCGAAAACTCGTACTGGTGAAAAGTAGCTGGTAAGGGTGCCTTTCTGTCTGCAGGCCCTTTTTTTCTATTCTTCATTACCCGGAGGGTATTCACCACCTTTATGAACATTGGGGGAGGTTGAAACAGGGTATTTTCTTAAATTATTTAGTGGTAATCCTGGAGCTCAAAGGCTATGCTGCCATCTCTGTGAAGGTTCGGCCACACCCAAATGTTTCATTTCTTATTACTGTCTCTGATACACTTTTACTTTAATATTTTTTTAAATATAGCTTTCTAACAATTTTTTGTTTACCTATATAAGCTTGGAATTTATTGAAAGGAGCACTTGGAGCAAACATTAAAATATTATTAAGCAAATCCAGGTCACTTCTACTCAAGTCTTATTTCCTTAAATTATAGACCCCTTTACAGTTTTTCTTATCAATGGGTGGTTATTAATTTCTACCTCATTTAACCACCCATCATTTTTTTCTACATCATTTCTAATTTTAGTCAATACACTTGAAATGTCAATATGGCAAATTCCATCAAATATACTGATTATCCATCCTTGGTAACTCCAACTACTGAATTCCGAAAAATTCCAAACTCCAAATGTTGGAAAACCCAAACTCCGCAAAATGGATGGGCTCCAATTTGTGTCCCATTGTTGATTTACCTTCATATATTGATGTGGTCAACCTAAACTGTTTGGATTCCAATCCCTTATGTTCCTTAGATTTTGCCCCTTTCCTCTAACCAAAAAAGAGGGAATATAGGTAACGTCTCTGATCCCTTCTTATCTGATTCATGATTAATGACGAGTAGTCTCATCAGTCTCATATACAGATGCACACAGTTATTCATTGGATTGAAATGTACCTACAAAGTTATTTTTCTTCACAATAATATTACTAGAATCTTCCATTTCTTCAAAAGTGCTTGGTTGTATATTCTTTGAATTTTTCAGTGGTGAAAATGAATTGAATAAAACCAGATGGTCATTCTCTTGCTCTTCTGACAAATGCTTTCTTTTATTGGCTCGTTTACCAGATTGTACTTTTTGCCACATATCTTGATGTTTTACTTTCAGAACACCATTGTATCTATCCATATCTCTTTGAAATTTCTTCTGCTTCCTTTCCATAATATTATACTTAATTCTTTTTATGGCTGAGAAAGTTATTTTTTCCCAACATATTATCTTTTTCTTTTTCTTTATGACTAGCTAATCTTTCCCACATATCTTTAATTTCTTTTTCAATATTTACCATCTCCTCCTTGGATGCATTGACTATAGGTTTGAGCAGATAAACCGAACATTCATGTAAAATACTATTCTATTTTTTAGAAAAATCCCTCTTAATTATATCATATGCAGGATTCTTCTGAATTTGTAAACCTATGGGCACTATGTTGTTGTCATGCCCCTCTAGCCCTTACTTCTGAGCTCCAGCCATCCACCACTTCTGTGGGCCTCCCGGATGCTCCACAATCACGGAGTAGCGTGATAGGTAAACGAGTCAATAAAAGTAAACATTTATAAGAAGAGGAAGAGAATGAACATCTGATTTTATCCAATTCTTTCTCACCTCTGATAAATTCAGAGGATATACTACCAAACACTTCTAAAGAAATGGCAGATTCTAGTGATATTATTGTGCAGAAAAATAGCTTTGTAGGTGCATTTTGACCCAATGAATAACTGTGTTCACCTGTAAATTAGGTAGATGAGACTACTCACAACTCTAATTGTGAATCAGATAAGGAGGGATCAGAGACATTACCTAATATCCTTTCTTTTTTAGGAAGAGGAAGGGCACAAAATCGAAGGTACATAAGGATTCAGAATACAAACAGTTTAGGGAAAACACATCAATGAAGGTAAATCAACAATGGGAGAGAAATTGGAGCCCTTGCATTCTGGGGAGTTGGGATTTTCTGACATCCGGAGTCCGGAATTTTTCAGAATCTGGCAGTCAGGGTTACCAGATGCCCAACAGGAGGGGAGGGGTGTACATGAACAATCATTACAAAATATATAATACACCCAGAGTATTCCATTATCAGAGGGGGGACAACCAGCACAATTGATGGAATTTCCCATATTGAGGTTTAAAGTTTGCTCCAAGTGCTCCTTTCAATAAATTCCAAACATATATAGGAATACAAAATTTGTGAGAAAGCTATGTTTAAAAAAAATTACAGTAAAAGTATATCAGAGACAATAATAAGAAATGAAACATCTAATTTTATAAATACAGGTTTCAAACCACTATCAATCTTTTCCCCCAGAAATGAAATTAGTGACTCAATAATGATTCTTTCAGGTTTGGTGGAACAAGATATTAGGAAAATTAAAAATATAAATAAATTCAATCATAATTTAACTATGAGGAACATAAAGATATAAAACATTTCCAAGATAATAAAAATATTGTCATACGACCTGCGGATTAGGGAGGAGGAGTTGTAGTGATGTCTTATGAACAATACAGTATGGAAGCATTCAGGGTTTTATCTGACTCAACAACGTATAAAAAAAACTAAAAAAGGATCCCACTGAGGATTTTGGCAATGATTTGAGGATAATCCTACAATAGATCCTTGAAAGATTTAAAATATTATTTAAAGAAAACCACTTAAATAATTAATATTTTACAACAGCTTAAATGGGAGAAACATTTTATCATGGTCACTGCAGATGTATCTTCCTTATACACTATCATTGACTTAGATAAAGGAGTTGCAGCTGCACTTCACTTTCTGGAACAAAAACAAATTGTCACCTATACATACATATTTTGTTTGTAATTTAATTTTTTTATTTTAAAACATAATTATTTTGATTTGAAGAGGACATATATTTATAATTACAGGGACCATGGGCACCAGGTTTGCACCAATTTATGCCATTTTGTACATGAGCTCTTGGGACGGCCAGTACATTTGGCATTACAATGTATTTGGTGTGGATCTGGTGCTCTGGTATCAATATATGTATTTTTTGTTTGGTGGGGCACCGAGGAATCTCTATTACAATTTATTGTTATATTAATGATAATGATTACAATTTAAAATTCGCAACTCATTGTAGTTTGTGTGAAGCAGAATTTTAGGATCTGTCTATATAGAAGATGATAGAATTAAAACCAGAACCTTTTTAAGCTAGTTGACTCCAACAATTACATTGCCCTCAATAGTTGCCACTTTCCTCCATGACACAATGATGTCACCATGGGTGAGTTCATGAAACTCAAAGGAAACTGTAAGGAAGATAGAACTTTTCAAAAACAAGCACAAATCTTGAAAGATAGATTTTTGGAGAAAAATATATAGAGGAATTTTGGATAATTTTATTTCAGAGATAGAGAATATAGAAAGAGAATAACTATTAAAAGAACTAAAATCTCAGAAAAATGAGAATGAGATGATGCCTGTTATTGTGCCTTATTATACAGGACTTAGCAATTTTAGGAAAATTGTGAATAAACATTGGGAGGTATTGAAGGGGGAGAAAGCATTAAGGGCTCGATCCAAATGTTAAAGATGGGTGTTTTTTCTGCCAATGGCATCTTTTCAAGCACAGTAAGCTAGTCAAATATTTGTGCTGTGAACAAATACTGGCAAAAAGGAGCCATTGTGTGATAAAGTTAAGAGGTGTTTTCACCCATTGAAATGGATGAAAACACTGTAAATATCAATTCAAATGTCTGCTTTAGCCATGAAAACCCGAAAAGGAACTCAAGTTATCTCAGGAAAGTTAAGACCCAGTTTTTTTCAACTTGAGTCCCTTATCGGCTCTTCAAACAGCAGATGCAGAAACCTGAATGCAAAAACAGTTAGACAATACAGTGGATGCATTGGTATGGAGCCCTAAGCCCCATATCAATACATCCAAGGTATGAAACGTGTCAAAAGTTAGTAGAATTAACCCTATGACTAAGTTAAAAAAAAATCCCATTAGAAGTAAAACCATTAATCCTGATGTCTAGAGGAGTCCTCAGCTTCCTGTTCCTTTTCTGTCCTTCTCTTCAGTCTTCTATCTTCTGGCTTCTCTTCCTTCTGCCTGTAAAATAAAATAAAAGTATGAATACAAAGCATTAACTAAGACATCGTCTAACACTTTGAATGACAGAGGGGTATGCAAAGCATTGCAAAGCAATGCGTTGAATACCTCACTGGCTCTCAAAGGGTTAAAACATTATTGTGCTGTGAATATTTCACTAAATAAATGCCTCCGTTTAATGCCCAAGGAAGTAAAAATGCCATGAATAAATGTGAAAAGCATATGCCATGAAGAAATGTCATGAAGAAATGCCAAGTATATACACTTAGCTTTGATCTTCATGTCTCTGCCACTGTGTGCAACGGTGGAGACACTGATGAGCTGCACAAGTGCATTTTCTGTCCAGCACAGGCTGATGCCCGTGTCACACTGAGGGAATTGGAAGATAGCCTCATCCTGCCTTTATATATGGGGAGTCTTCTAATTCTGTCACACACACATCCCAGCCAATCAGGTTAAAGAACAGCTGCTTGTTGTGCTTTAAGCTGGTAGGACATTTGAATGCCGACCAAGACATTTTCTTTTTGTCAGTCATTATCCATTTTGCCCTACCAGCTTTTTTAGCGCAAACGTTAGGATCGAGCCCTAAATACCCTACTCCCTAAAAAAACAGTTATTCTGTTCATGAAAGCTCCTAATTTGGGGATTAAGGTTGTTCCAAGCATTAGGAAAGAGAATAAGGAAAATAAGACTTGGTTAAATTCAGGTACTTTTTTTGGGGTGTGGAAAATGCATGGGATGCATACATTGTTGTAATGAAAGAAGTATGTAAAGACTTATGTCAAATACAACTGGAGAAAGCTTTCAGGATTCAAGAGTATATATACGATATAAAAATAAATTTCAGAAACACAGTTTATCAGTTAATTTTTCAGAATGTTAGGGTTCAAAGATTGAAAATATGAATTTGTGTGGGTAGGTATTATTAGTAATTGGAGAGGGAGTAGCATGCAGACTCCCTTGCCCTTTGGATTGAATGTGGAGACAGAGATTTTTGGTTTCCTATGAGCAGTGTGTTTGAAATATAAAACATTAATTAATGTTTCTCTTAGTAGTATGGCATGGAAAATGTAATTTTTGAACCATCATTTTGTTCTCATTGTGTTTGGTCCATATAAATGATTACCCTTATCCAATATATTTTTATATATAGATGTACACCTCGTCCAAATATATTCTTATGTATACATGTGTACCCATATAGAGGTGTATATATACATATATGTGTGTTATAATATTGTGGAAACAATGATCTGATGTTCATCATCTTTAGATATGATTTACATATTGATAAGAGATGGAATATATTATTCCAGTTCAGTCCATTTTGTAGAGATTGATACATTGCTAATTTGATTGAATTTCTTTTTCCTGTACTCTGCTGCCAGTACAGGATGGGTTTCTGAAGGGTCAGATGGTCCTGTGGTTCTGTTTTGGGTGAGTCCCTTGAATGCATTTATTTTTAATGATGGGGCATGTGTGACCCAACTTTTTGTACCTGGACATCCGGTTTCTTGGCCTACATCCTTCTCTGTAGGTTAAGAATACAGGTTAAATTTTATATTTGATTAGATATTAGTTTATTTTGTAATGAGGAAGTTTAGTATTATTGCTATTAATTAATCATTTAGTTTTATTTTACTTCATTCTTCCACTCGGACATCTGAATCAGATGAGTCTCTGGAGAGTTTGGTGGTCCAATGGCTTCAAGTCAGGTTGCATCCTTCAAGGTACAGATTGATGTAGACAAGTTAGTGACTGACCTAGCTTGTAGCTCATAATTAGCATCTTGCCCTCTATGTGTTGAGTACAGGGAATATATTTATATTGGATTTTAAAATGTTATATTCTTCACTTGAGGCTATGTAGGATTAGTATTATAGTTCATACTTATGGTTTTTTCATGTAATGATAGGGATTCGTTGGCCTAGATTCACTAAAGGTCGATGCTGTGGTTGATATGATCTTGTTTATGTGTTCAAAACACTTCGACATTACTATCTACACACACACATTGACATATTCTCTAAAAGTGTTGGATGCAAGGGGAGGGGTGGGTAAGGTCCCTAATAGCATATAGGATTGTCAAAGTACTGTCAAAGTGAAAGGGCCTTCCTCCCTTCACACAGCTCGAACACTACAACAATTCTGAAGGTGAACAGCATTCTTTCTGCTTCCCTACTTGGCCAGTACTTGAATAAAGAGAAGTCTTTCAGCACCATGGACAGCATTGAGTGCCATAGGGATGTGCATTGCTCACCCCTGTGGCACTGAAAGGGTTATTAAAATAAACAAAAATACAACACAAAGCACTACTCAATTATCCCCTAACCTATGTATGCGTACAAAAGTGTCTCATTATGCCTCATTTCATTATGGAAATAGGCCATTGTCCATGTGATGAACGACAGTTCGTAAACCTGTCAGATTGATGTTGATGTTGGCATGTTTTTGTTGGATTGCAGATGATGCAATGTCATAGACACTTTAGTGAATACAGCTGATGTGCCTACAACACTGCTCCTGTATGTGTAGGCATTCTATGACCCTTGTCATTTTCCCTCTCCAAAAAAGCTCAGAGTACTACTCCTCTGCAGTAGGAGCAGAATATTTTGACACACACTCTAAAACATCAACAGCACCAGAACCCCAGGTACATTTAGCAGTACTTCTGCTGCTGCAAGTTTTGGCACCTCTGAACTGTTGTAGTGTGTCTCCCAGTCATACCTATGGTTGTGCTTCAGGTGGGAACTCAGTGAGGAGATGCCTAGTGAGAGCCTGCTTTCCTCCTGCTCACATTCTTCTTTCTTACATAGAAAACAGATAGCAACATGCTTAGCTTTTGGATCCTGAGTGAAGTAACTCCATACTGTGAACATCATAGAATGTGAGGTTCCTGAGAGTCGTCTACTACTACTACTACTACTACTACTACTACTACTACTACAGGGGATAGATGGTGCTGAATTTGTACTACTACTAAGTGTCACAGGAGCTGCACTTCCAACAGCAGCAGAGGCACTCAAAGCTAAGGCTGCAGATGCTGATAGACTATGTCTTTGCTGTTACTCAACACTATTAGTGTGTATGGTTGAGTAGGACTTGGAAACTGCAATGATACCAATGACTGACAGAATGACTGGGTACTTTTTGTCATCTTTTGTGTCCAAGGTCAGACTTTCCAATTGTTTTCTCAAACAGTTTACAGACAGGCACAGTGCTTCTTGTCAGTGGTGGACGATTGAGCCTTTGCCTTTCTGCTAACTTTCTAGCCAAGCCATCAGCCCTCTCACGCTAAACTTCATCTGTATCTGAAGAGGAGGAGGATACTGGAGGGATATATTCTTGAACAACATCATCATTATCATCATCAATCATTAGGTTATGCTCAGCAATGCCCGCAGCTTCTTCCTGACTATTTTTATATTCTTCTATGCTTTTAGAGGCCTTAAACAATTTCTTTTTACTTGTCCCTGAGAAGGATTTTCACAACATTTGCTACAACTTTCAAGACAGGTGTTTTTGCGCTTCTTTGTCTCAGTGTCAGATGCAGCAGTTGGTTGAGCTACACCTAGGCATGGGCGAAAGTTGTCGCCATGTTCCCACGAGAAATCCCACAAAACCCACGTTATTGTCCTCTTTTTAAGTGGCTAGAAAGTTTTCACCCATTGATTCACGTTGTTTTAGCTTTTTTGCTATAAAAACATGACATATTTGTGGAAGTGAAACACAATAGAAGCCGCTACAGAATGAGGTAGATGTGCTGTGCTGTTCTGCTGTGAATTGTTTGTTAAATTGAGGCAGGAGAGGCTCATAGTGACTGCTATCACTATGAGCAGTAAAAGGAGGAACTGGAAGGACCCTTATTATGAGTCTGAGGAGGAGGAGGAAGTGAGCATGAGCAGTACTGAAACAATGCTGTCCAGTCCCCCTAAATAACCCCTAGGGATCTTGGGGAAATTAATGGCAAGGGAGGAAGAGAATGGTAGTACTAGTGAGAGCAGGACAGGTCAGCTGCCTGTACCTGCTGCAAGACATGCTGCCCCTGCTTCCAGTGCCACCATTGCTGTACCTGTAGCCACCATTGCTTCTTTCACCCAGACTCCCCTAGGACAGAGATAACAGCCATATCAGGAAGAAACTTGAATGGCAGTTGTCTGTGTCTTCCAAATCAGTCACTCAGCGTTTTGGGGTATTTGGGGGCAATTTTCCCTTGCTCTCTTCTCACACCCATAGTCTCCTCTAGAACAGAGATAACAACCAGATGAAGAATGAACTTGAATCACAGCCTCCTGTATTTACTTTGTCACCAAAGTTTTGGGGTAAACTCCTTTGTTTCCTTCTCACACCCGCAGCATCCACTATGGCAGATATAACAGCCAGAAACTTAGATCACCTCTGTCTGTGTGTTACCACTCAGTCACACAGAATTTTGGGGTATTTTGGGTAACAGCCAGATTAAAAAGGAACGTATATCAAAGCTGCCTGTGTCTACTCAATCACACAACATTTTGGGGTAAAACACCTTTGCTCCCTTCTCAAACCGCTAGACTCCCATAAGACAGAGATAACAGCCAGATCAGGAAGAAACTTGGAACACGGCTGCCTGTGTCTTCCCAGTCAGCCACACAAAATGTTGGAGTATTTGGGGTCAAACTCCTTTCTTTCTTCCTGTCCTCTAGAGTCCCAGAGACTCCCCTATTGTAGACAATAGAGCTCCTGCCTACAAGACTCCTAAACTAATCTTCAACTTCAATTTATTAGCTTGTTTTCTCTAGCACCAAAATATGCTGCTTTCTCCTCTCACAAACACAGAATGCCATGCTGTGAGAGCCTGACACTCTTTTATATGACTGTGAGAAAAGAAATGAAAATCACCGTTTGTTGAGGAGAAATTCTGTATTCCCATTGAGCCAGGCAGAAAAAGTGGGGAAATGGCACGAAAAATGTCTTGCTTCGTGAAAAGTTCTATTTTTCTCCTATTTCTCATTTCAAGCTAAAACTTTCACTCATCCCTACTTATGAGTAAACCACTTTGTTTTGAATTTAATATTTTCATTTACATTATACAAATCACAAACAGTGGTTTTATCTATTATTTATTTTGAAAACATTATTCTCACTACTATTCATATGAAAATATGCATTTAATTTATAATAACAATAAAAGCTATACAAATGATGAACTACGTGACCTTGATTTTCTTGCAGATGCTACAATTACTGAAGTTAGGCTATTTTATTCCTCAGCTTTATTAATGGATGGAATGACCTTTCTATGCTCTCAACCTGAGTGGCTGTAGGCAGTGGATTTAATTTACACAGATCTCATTTAGCAATTTGTAATTAGTAAGACACTTTTAATGATTTGGTTTATGCATTCCTATATGAAGTTGAACAATTACTTTTGGGTGGGCTAAAACACAGTGAACATATCTAAATTGCAATGATTCTGCATTGCTACAGTTATATGAGATATATATATATATATATATACCTTATGTGTGTGTATATATATATATATATACACGTACACACACACAAAATGCTCTCAAAATGCCTTAGGTCCAAATTATTTTAATTAAGTGAAAGAAAGTATTAGACATGTGAGATGGAAATGTAACTGCACAAAGTTTATAATATTTATCAATTCTAAGCAACTTTGCCGTATTCTAATTCAAATAAGAGGTAAATCACTCATTAGTCACCTATGGTTGATTTTTTTCAAGTATCAAAAATATTAAAAGGGAGCTATGCCTGAGGAATAAGTTACCATTAGGTGGAAGGTATCTGTCTGTCAGAACCCCAAACTCCCCTCGCAGAAGTTTTCTTAGCAAAGAAGGAGTACTGGAAAAATAATCCTGTAAGATATTTAATATATAAATGTATCAACACTGAAATATATATTTTCACCAAAAAGTTGCAGCTTGGCAAAAAGAACCATTTTCCTCCTGTTTCGCTTCTGAGGTGAAAACTTTCACCAATCCCTACTCATTATCACAAAAATCCTGAGTATAAATTGATGTGTTCAGCCAGTTTGTAACACATTTATGTAGGTGTGCAGGAGGTTAACAAATTATGTGCTTCAGTGCAAGCATGTAACATAATGGGACATTGCAGAGTCTGACCAAGTCACAAAATCTACTTCTATAATAGAACTGCCACTGCTTTACCCCAAAATGTAAAGAATGAGTCATATTTATAAAATGGAGTTGTTAGAAGTGAAGATCAACTAGAGAATACTTAAAGAAGATATGAAAACACACAAAAGTGCACACATTTTGAAATATTAAAAAAAATAAGGTGAGTTTAACTCCTAAATTACCAGAGAGTTATGCAACATATTGCAAAGCAATGTATTCGCTACCCCTTTCCGGTCCTTAGGGGGTTAAAAATATTTGTTTTAAGCGGACAACAAAGTGTTAAAGCATATCCTTTGACCTCATTGGTGCTAGATGCAATGTATTGAAAACATCTTTATTATCTAATTGATTGATATAAACATATATATATATATATACTAGCAGTTTGGGACGGCGTTGCCCGTCATGTTATGCAGGAAATGTTTCTTTTTTTTTAAATAAATGTTATGATAGTGAATTATAGCATAGGGTGTACGTGTCAGAAAGGTACACACAGTGATAGACAGAGACACATGCAACACACACATATACACACACATGCACTGACAACACAAACAGTGACACACAGCTGCAAATCAGAACATAAATACATACAGTGTGAGCAGTGTAAGTAACATACCTCCCAACATTTCATATGGCCAAAGAGGGACACTTGTGTTTTCGGTGGTGTTACTGGGGGCGTGGCTGGTGGTGTATTTTAGAGAATTTTTAACCCTTTGAGTGCCAGGGGGTAAGCAATGCATTGCATACCCTCTGGCACTGAAATGGTTAAGTTACTCTTTCTGTAAGTGAATGATTTAGAAGAAGATGAAAGTATTTTTTTTACACAGACTAATTTAACAGATATATACAGAAGTTTATTCCCACATTACTGTGGGTTTTATTGATGTGGAGCAATCTGATACACTGGTATATACACCACACAATGTGATCTCCTAAATAGAGGAGCAGAGGGATTTGGGTGTCAAACAGGGACTGTCCCTCCTATACTGTATAGTGCCAGTCCTTATACACAGACACATGCAGACTGTATACTATACAGCAGAGGTTCTCAGCCCATGCCCTCAGTGGCCACTAACAGGACAGGACTTAGGAATTTCACTGCTAGAACACAAGTGTGTTGATCAGAGGCTCAGTCATATTGATTAACTCACCTGTGCTCTTAAAAGGAAATTCTAAAATCCTGGCCTGTTAATAGCCACTGAGGGCACAGATTGAGAACCACTGCTATACAGTGCCAGACCATTGTAGAGAATTTTTAACCCTTTGAGTGCCAGGGGGTAAGCAATGCATTGCATCTCCTGTGGCACTGAAATGGTTAAGTTACTCTTTCTGTAAGTGAATGATTTAGAAGAAGATGAAAGTATTTTTTTACACAGACTAATTTAACAGATATATACAGAAGTTTATACCCACATTACCGTGGGTTTTACTGATGTGGAGCAATCTGATACACTTGTACATTAGGCTGACCAGACCTCACCTTTAACCAGTGACACATATGAAAAATGCATACTGCAGGGCTGCTTTGATTTTGGTGCACTCCTGAAATATGCTTATTTCCTATGTGTCCCCGGTTAAAGGTGAGGTCTGGTCAGCCTACTGTATATACACCACACCGTGTGATCTCCTAAATAGAGGAACAGAGGGATTTGGGTGTCAAACAGGGACTGTCCCTCCTATACTGTATAGTGCCAGTCCTTATACACAGACTGTATACTATACAATGCCAGACCATATATAAATAGTTTGTCATACATGCTATACAGTGAGCTATGTACAGCATGGAGATGATTGCAGGAACTGGCACCTCTACTTACAGACAGACTGACAAACAACCTGCTCTCTTTCTCTCTCTTTGTGCAATATATAAATACAGTCACATACATGTCTCTGCCATTTACCAGCTCAGCTGAAGCCTTGCTCTGCACTGCCTGATCACCTCTCTGCCGTTGTTTCCACTTTCTCAGCAAGCCAGTATCCTCCTGCTGATTGTTTAGAAATCAGCTCACTTGTAGTAATTAGCAGAGCTGTGTAGGCTCAAAGACAGGGAATGAAGAAGCTGCATAATACAGATTGGACCATGGCCTTCCAGCTGTAGCTTGAACATTGTTCCCATCATCCTCAGCGTGCGTGTGTGTATATGTGTGTATGTGTCTGCTAGTGTGTGTGTGGGAGGGCATGTGCATGTGTCTGTGGTGTAGGAGTGTGTGGCAGCCATTTTTTTTTTCAGCCTTAGATAGTGGTGGGCGGGCTGGATAGTGGGGGCAGGCCAAAAATCACACTCCCACAGAATCACCCAATGGCAGCAGTAATCCTTTTTACTGCCGCCCCTGGGTGTGTTTTGCCAGGCACAAAGTCTTCTTTTATATATATAGATATATATATATATATATATATATATATATATATATATAAATATTTCTTGCAACTTTTTACTACCATTACAAAAATAAACCTTTTTTATTTTCAATTAATTTCCTTTCATAATTTTCAATATCTTCAAAAAGTTCAATATTAATAAACACAGTAGACAGCAACATAAATAATTTGAAAATAAAAATTACTTTAAAGCCTACTGCACATGTAAAATAGCGTTGAAAAACAATGCCACCATCTGTTTTTTATTATGGTATACCTGTATTTTGCAAATTCATGTGGTGAAAAAAAAAGACAGAAAATCATCCTATATAATAATTCGTTAGAATGTTTGTCAGAAGCCGTCATGAGCAGTAGAGACTGCCCGAACACACAGAATGCTGGGAGCATGGAGTGTTGGGAGCATGGAATGCTGGGAGGTGTAGGAATGCTGGTAGTTCTGTGCTGGGAGCATTCTGTGCAGAATGCTGGGAATTCTGTGCTGGGAGCATTCATTGCTTTTGGGCAGTCTCTACAGTGCATGACTGCGTAGGCGGCAGGATGCAGAGCTGGACAGGCCTCTTAACCCTTTGAGTGCCAGAGGTGTACGCAATGCATTGCAAAGCAAGGAGTTGCGTACACCTCTGGCAATCAAAGGGTTAACATCGCCCAGGCCTTGGCCCGTGTACACGAGCTTTTACACTAGTTTCTCAATATTTGTTCTGTACAAAACCATAATACCAATATCACAAACCTTGCCTGAAAAGACAAAGTTAATGAAAGCCCTATTAGTGACTTTCACCTAACTGGAATTATGCTGGATAAACACACTGAAAAAAAAATTGAACCTTAGGCATGAAACCTCATTGATAAATCTGGGAGTTGTATAATAATAACAATCACTTCACATTAACTACACATGTAAAATGTTATCCTATGAGTTGGCACCAGCGTAAAATAATATTGTACAAAATCCCCTAAATCACCTTAGGCGAGGTTTTAACCCCTTTAGTGCCACAGGAGTATGCAACATACCTCTCTGGCAGTCAAACACACTTTTATAACTGAACTAGTTGAACAGCCCATGTACACGGGCCACAGTGCCAGGCAGCAACGGCCGTGGCGCAGTCATGCACAGTAGAGACTGCCCACGCCGCGGCTGGTAACGGAGTGGGGCACTCTGAATTCAGACCATAGTCCTCTCTGTGCACGGTGCGCAGAGAGAACTATGGTCTGAATTCGGAGTGCCCCACCCCGCTCAGTTATCAGCCGCGGTGTTGGCAGTCTGTACTGTGCATGACTGCAGCACATGCAGCCATCTGTACTGAGCATGACATACATTAGCAAATTATTGTATAGGATATTTCTATCTTAGAGAGGGTTTTCATTTCAGTTTGACAAATCTATTTTTAATGAAAATATCCTATTTATAGAACAAATACTTCTCAAAATATGCAAAGAAACATGTATTTCAATATGTTTAAACTTAATTGATTCAAATGTGAAAATTGCATATAATACAAAGATCTTAAAACACAATTACACACTCTTAAAATGATACTAACTGTAACCTTGTACTTTAATAAATGCTCTATAATTTGCATGCCAGAGAAACTGTATATATGATTGCATCCCTAATATTATAATAAAAGAGATGCATGTGACTTTGAAGGAAATCTTTGACATTTCCATAACTTTCTAAAAAATGACATAAATATATGAAAATGTTTTAAAATGGCAATGAAAATTCATGACCTGTATCTTGACTGCACATAAAAAAGATACATGAGAAATTGAGAATCTTTAAAACTTGGAGAAGGCAAATTCTCCATTTGTTAAGAGTAAAGAGAATGTTTTTCTCATAAAATAGAACACAGAAGAAACAAAAATGAAAACAAATAGCATATTTCTTACCAGAATGTATAAAGGTATAAGATCATATTAATACATTAATACAACTCAGGGGGCTACAACTCAGGTTCTCATGTTTTAAGCCATGGATTTTGTAAACAGCATGGGACAAGTAATGGCGCTCATATCCCTATTTGTAATGGCACAATTTTACTGCATGGCGCAATAAAAAAAGTTAGCTTGGCCTAAAACCCAGATGGTTGCGGAAACCTAGCTGCCTTATCTCCCCCATAAATAAATGGAAGAAGGCAGGACTAGAATAAACTAAAAAAACATGTATTTAAAATGCAACTGGAGGTACAAAGATCACAAATACTACACATTTTGTGGTGCAGTGACCACGCATGGCAATGTGGAGGAGACTACTAGGATTCAGGGTTTAAGGGAACATCTGTAGACTTTCCACCTGAATAATACAAATGTCTCATTGAATGTAGGATAAATTATCTTATTAACTGATTTGAGTCATGATGACTCAGCCAATCACCCCCACCAAGAACAAAAAGTAGGTTATGCTAAACAAAATGTCTATAAAGAGCACTCAAGCTTCTCCAAAAAATATTTATTATATAAATGTTAAATCTTCCATAATGGGAGAAATAAAATGCAGCCATAGTCAAGAACCCATCCTTCACACCCCACATATAGCCCCATAAAATAAAAGAAGAGATCAGAAACTCTTCTACACACACAGTCCACAGAACTAGAGCTATGGATATCAAAGGTATAGGGACTGCTAGGGAAGAGCTGGTCCCAGAACAGGTAGAGTTAATATAGCAGCAATAACCATCCCAGGATTGCTTCTACAATCAGGCAGCAAAAATAAAAATAGACAGACCAGATAATATAATCAGAAGGCAATAAATGGCATGAATATAAGTGGAAAGTAAATGTCCATCTTAATAGTCAGAATAGTGTGCGCAAAGGAGGTAGTGCACATTAGTATGTCAAGTTTTTCATATCTACAGTATTCTACGAGTAGTTGACTGCATCTCTCTGTCTTCCCAAAGCAGTTTCCTCCATCACATTCAGCAAGGAAATTGCTCCACAGGTCATGTGATACTGCTTAATGAATAATCAAAGTACCTCTGAAGCAACAGTCTATCCAGTCTAGTTCAGATATTGAACCAAATGATTTATTAATAATAATAACTAGTATTTATATAGCGCCTTTCTCCCAGTGGGACTCAAAGCGCTGTCAGTGCACGCTCTCGGAATTAACCAAATCAACAGCTGAAATAGTAGGTGTTATTATTACCCAATCAATGGTACTCATTTATCGACCTTGGAAGGATGAAGGGCTGAGTTGGCCCTGCCAGGATTCGAACCTGCAACCCTGAGGTTGAATAGGCTCCATAGTCAGGGAATTTACCACTGAGCTATCTCACCAGCTAAGTATAAAGTATACAGTATATATATTTAAGTATAAAGATAAAAGTGACACATTGTGTTTCACTCTCATGTAATGGGTTTATTTGCATTTGGAGTTTACATTTTTTCTAAAGGTTTAATCTATAATTATAATTATTTACCATAAACCAACTAGTAGAATGTTTTGAAAGGCCTGGTGGTTATTTCTCCTGTGAGAGCCATTTGATGTTGCAGGAGCATACTGTCACGGATTTGAAGACTCTCAGACTTAAGGTTTGGTAAAATAACTTAACTTTATTAAAAGTTAAAGGCAGTCCCCGTAGGGTAAACATACATAACAATACAACAGTAATATAACATATAATAGGTTCTACCGGCCTTGCCTAAATACCGGGCAAGGCAACCCAAGTGACAGTTTTAATGACAGGCTCTACCGGCCTTGCCTATACTGGGTAAGGCAACCGTGAGATGACATATACCGGTTCTACAGGCCTTACCAATACCGGGCAAGGCAGCCCCACGGAATGCTGAATGTAGGCTCTACCGGCCCTGCCAATACCGGGTAAGGCAACCTTAAAGATGGTGAATTACAAGGTTCTACCGGCCTTACCAATACCGGTCAGGGCAGCCCAAAGGAGTACTGGAGTAGGCTCTACCGGCCCTGCCAATACCGGGTGAGGCAACCTACAGGATGGTATCGTCAAGGTTCTACCGGCCTCACCAATACCGGGCAGGGCAGCCTGAGCGAGTAGACCAGCTGTCAGGTGACTAAGACAGCATAGAGCATAAGTATAGAGGTCTTACTCAGCAGGAGTCTATTGCCAGGGATACTCAGACAACTGCAAGGAAGTGGACAGCCACTGATCACAGTACTGAATGTTCAGGAGCAAACCAACGTCCGCACGTTGGGACTAATGGTAATAGCGCCACCAGGTTTAATGGAGCAAACCAGCGACCGCACGCTGGAACCAACAATGTATATCACAACCAGGTTTAGTGGAGTAAACCAGCGTCCGTACGCTGGGAGCAACAACGTATATCGCAACCAGGTTTAGTGGAGCAAACCAGCGTCCGCACGCTGGAGCCAATAATGTATCTCGCAACCAGTTTAGTGGAGTAAACCAGCTCCGCACGCTGGGACCTACAATGTATATAGCAACCAGGTTTAGTGGAGTAAACCAGCGTCCGCACGCTGGGACCAACAATGTATATCGCAACCAGGCTTAGTGGAGCAAACCAGTGTCCCACACGCTGGGACCAACAATGTATATAGCAACTAGGTTTAGTGGAGTAAACCAGCGTCCGCCAGCTGGGACCAACAATGTATATCGCAACCAGGCTTAGTGGAGTAAACCAGCGTCCGCACGCTGAGACCAACAATGTATATTGCAACCAGGTTTAGTGGAGTAAACCAGCGTCCGCACGCTGAGACCAACAATGTATATCACAACCAGGTTTAGTGGAGTAAACCAACAAAGTATGATCAGCAGCGAGAAGAACAATGTCGCCAGAGCGACGGCTGGAGCAGGAGATTCAGGAACTCAGTAAGATTAACCCGCGAGGTGCTGGAACACAGGAACACTGGAACTCTGGAACACAGGAACACTAGCATACAGGAACACTGGAACACAGGATCAGCAAATAAAGCAGGAACAGCAGGAACAGGCCCAGAAGCCTGACAAGCAGGTCAGGCAGAGTGGAGTCAGAAACACCACGAAAGGGCAACCTGGAAGTGCTCAGCCTGGGTTTAAAAAGGCTGTGTGAGGAGGGCTAATCACAGACAGCCAATCATGATACTCAGCAAGTGACTGACACTGAACAGCACCAATCAAGGGCACCGTGATACATACCAGATGCCAAGTAAGCTTGGTTAAAAAATTATTTTTTTTGTAAATGCTCACGTAAGTAAGTTTTTGCTCTATTACCTTTGAGCACACCTGTTCACCCTCCAAAATGCAACTGTAGGCCTCTTAATTGTTTCTGGAAGCACATAATTTCTATATACAGTGCAGTCAATAAGTATTTGGACAGTGACTCAAGTTTTGTTGTTTTGGCTCTGGGCTCCAGCACATTGGTTTTGAAATAATTGAACAATAATTAAGAAGTGAAAGTGTTTACATCCATAACCATTGAACAGTGTAGGAAATCGTTTTATACAAAGTCCCTCCATTTTAGGGTACCAAAGTTAATTATAATAAAATAATCTTAAACAAAACCATCATAATTAGAACTTTGTTGCAAACCCTTTGCATTTGATGACTACCTGAAGTATGCAAAGTGAAAGTAAAATTCATGGTCAGTTGGCTTCATGTCAGTGAACTGATTTGCCAGTAAAAGAAACATTCCACTTTTTGGATCTGAAAAACTCATTGGCTGCTTTAGCAGTACGTTTCGGAACAATGTCCTGCTGCAAGATAAAGTGCCTTTTAATGTGTTTTGAGGCATTTGGCTGGAACAGCTGTTTCTGTACACTTCTGTACACTTCAGAATTCATACTGATACTTCCATCAGCAGTCACATCATCATTAAAGACAAATGAGCGAGATCTAGTTCCAATCATAAATGCCCAAGCCATAATACTACCTGTACCATATTTCATAGATGTGGTGGTATGCTTTCAATCATCTGCATTTCCTTTCTTTCTCCAAACTTTACACTTTCAATCAGTCTGGTACAGGTTAGTCTTTAAACTGTAGCCTGGCCCATTTGTTATTGGGCTTACCAGTCATTTTCACTCTTTGGTTAAGCTGGTATAGTGTCTTTATTGTGGTCTTCTTCCTACATCTTGGAGAGTGTTCTTGATCTGTCTGACAGTTATAAAAGGAGTCTTTCTTCACAATTGCAAGCATTCCTCTGTCATCCACCACAGTAGTCTTCTGTGGTTTACCACTTAACCACTAAGCTTGTTGATCAGTGGACAACAATGCGTTAGAGCATGTTCTTTGACCTCTTGGATACTAGATGCAATGTACTGAATATATCTGTATTATCTAATGTATTGATATGTATAAACATTTGTTGCAACATATTACTGGCAATTAAAAAAATGTAATCTTCTTAACCTTTTATTTTCAGTTAATTTCCTTCTATACCAAAATCTTCAATAAACTCAATATTAATATACACAGTAGCTGACAATAGAAATATTTTTTTCACATGGGGAGTTGGAGAATCCCCTCATTTCCATGCCTTACTCACTTGGGTTCTTATTTTCGTATATATATCTATATATATATATATATATATATATATATATATATATATATATATATATATATATCTATATATATAAAAGAAGACTTTGTGCCTGGCAAAACACACCCAGGGGCGGCAGTAAAAAGGATTACTGCTGCCATTGGGTGATTCTGTGGGAGTGTGATTTTTGGCCTGCCCCCACTATCCAGCCCGCCCACCACTATCTAAGGCTGAAAAAAAAAATGGCTGCCACACACTCCTACACCACAGACACATGCACATGCCCTCCCACACACACACTAGCAGACACATACACACATATACACACACGCACGCTGAGGATGATGGGAACAATGTTCAAGCTACAGCTGGAAGGCCATGGTCCAATCTGTATTATGCAGCTTCTTCATTCCCTGTCTTTGAGCCTACACAGCTCTGCTAATTACTACAAGTGAGCTGATTTCTAAACAATCAGCAGGAGGATACTGGCTTGCTGAGAAAGTGGAAACAACGGCAGAGAGGTGATCAGGCAGTGCAGAGCAAGGCTTCAGCTGAGCTGGTAAATGGCAGAGACATGTATGTGACTGTATTTATATATTGCACAAAGAGAGAGAAAGAGAGCAGGTTGTTTGTCAGTCTGTCTGTAAGTAGAGGTGCCAGTTCCTGCAATCATCTCCATGCTGTACATAGCTCACTGTATAGCATGTATGACAAACTATTTATATATGGTCTGGCATTGTATAGTATACAGTCTGTGTATAAGGACTGGCACTATACAGTATAGGAGGGACAGTCCCTGTTTGACACCCAAATCCCTCTGTTCCTCTATTTAGGAGATCACACGGTGTGGTGTATATACAGTAGGCTGACCAGACCTCACCTTTAACCGGGGACACATAGGAAATAAGCATATTTCAGGAGTGCACCAAAATCAAAGCAGCCCTGCAGTATGCATTTTTCATATGTGTCACTGGTTAAAGGTGAGGTCTGGTCAGCCTAATGTACAAGTGTATCAGATTGCTCCACATCAGTAAAACCCACGGTAATGTGGGTATAAACTTCTGTATATATCTGTTAAATTAGTCTGTGTAAAAAAATACTTTCATCTTCTTCTAAATCATTCACTTACAGAAAGAGTAACTTAACCATTTCAGTGCCACAGGAGATGCAATGCATTGCTTACCCCCTGGCACTCAAAGGGTTAAAAATGCTCTACAATGGTCTGGCACTGTATAGCAGTGGTTCTCAATCTGTGCCCTCAGTGGCTATTAACAGGCCAGGATTTTAGAATTTCCTTTTAAGAGCACAGGTGAGTTAATCAATATGACTGAGCCTCTGATCAACACACTTGTGTTCTAGCAGTGAAATTCCTAAGTCCTGGCCTGTTAGTGGCCACTGAGGGCATGGGCTGAGAACCTCTGCTGTATAGTATACAGTCTGCATGTGTCTGTGTATAAGGACTGGCACTATACAGTATAGGAGGGACAGTCCCTGTTTGACACCCAAATCCCTCTGCTCCTCTATTTAGGAGATCACATTGTGTGGTGTATATACCAGTGTATCAGATTGCTCCACATCAATAAAACCCACAGTAATGTGGGAATAAACTTCTGTATATATCTGTTAAATTAGTCTGTGTAAAAAAAATACTTTCATCTTCTTCTAAATCATTCACTTACAGAAAGAGTAACTTAACCATTTCAGTGCCAGAGGGTATGCAATGCATTGCTTACCCCCTGGCACTCAAAGGGTTAAAAATTCTCTAAAATACACCACCAGCCACGCCCCCAGTAACACCACCGAAAACACAAGTGTCCCTCTTTGGCCATATGAAATGTTGGGAGGTATGTTACTTACACTGCTCACACTGTATGTATTTATGTTCTGATTTGCAGCTGTGTGTCACTGTTTGTGTTGTCAGTGCATGTGTGTGTATATGTGTGTGTTGCATGTGTCTCTGTCTATCACTGTGTGTACCTTTCTGACACGTACACCCTATGCTATAATTCACTATCATAACATTTATTTAAAAAAAAAGAAACATTTCCTGCATAACATGACG
Source organism: Rhinophrynus dorsalis (assembly GCA_037306005.1). Lineage (NCBI taxonomy): Eukaryota > Metazoa > Chordata > Amphibia > Anura > Rhinophrynidae > Rhinophrynus > Rhinophrynus dorsalis. The sequence goes on along the minus strand of CM074720.1, from coordinate 337,909,029 downwards.
GGCAACGCCGTCCCAAACTGCTAGTATATATATATATAAATAAATGTACTCAACCTGGGAATCTCTGGTTGCAGCAAGAGACAGCACTCTTCTTGAGATCAAAATAAAAGATTCTTTACTGTAGCATCATGCAGAGTCAAATGTTTTTGGTCCTATATAGGACCTTCGTCAGGGCAAAAGGGTGCATATACACAAATCAAGCGTTTATAAAGAAAAAGAAGTGTGAACTCATCAATCCCCACCGATACCACCGATACCATCACTTCTTTTGCCCAAAAAGAAATTTAAAATGATTTGGAAAGAAATTAATTTGTTATTGAAGAAATATCTGATTTCTTTGAGATAGCGAGAATTGTAGGTCTGTTTCAATTCAAGTGATTTTCCCAGGTCCCCTACACTGCAGGACCCTTCAGAGTAGAAATTTTGCAAAAACCACATTGTTATCTGCTTTAAAACTAGCGGTTAAAATTTTTGCATCTTTCTCCCACTGGCCAAATCTTTCGCCATTTTTTCAATAGCTATAACGTTTTTGCTCATTCATTTACATTGTTTTCGCACTTCCACTATAAAAACGTGACATTTTCGCTGAAGGCAGACAAAATAGAAGCAGCTACAGAGAGAGATAGATGTGATGTGCTGTTCTCTTGTGATATTTTGCAAAAAGTGAGGCAGGAGAGGCTCATAGTGACTCATCACTATGAGCAGCAAAAAGAGGAACTGGAAGGACCCTTATTATGTGTCCACTGAGTCTGAGAAGGAGGAGGAGGAAGTGACTAGCAGTACTCAACCAATGATGTCCAGTCCCGCTACATCACCTCAAGGGATCTTGGGTAATTTAATGAGAAGGGAGAGAGAAAAGGGAATGGAAAAGAAAGGAGAAAAGGAAAGGAAAAAAGGGAATGGGAAGGAAGGGAGAAAAGGGTAGTACTAGTGGGAGCAGGACAGGTCAGTTGTCTGTGCCTGCTGCAAGATGTGCTGCCCCTGCTGCGAGTGCCACCATTGCTATTCCTCCTGCAGCCACTAGTGTTGTACATGCTGCCAGACGTGGTGCCCCTGCTGCCAGTGCCACCATTGCTGTACCTGCAGCCACTAGTGTTGTACCTGCTACCAGATGTGCTGCCCCTGCTGCCAGTGCCACCATTGCTGTACCTGCAGCCACTAGTGTTGTACCTGCAGCCGCTAATGTTGTACCTGCTGCCAGTGCCACCACTGCTGTACCTGCAGCCACTAGTGTTGTACCTGCTGCCAGTGCTGAACCTGCTGCCACCAATACTTTACCTGCTGCTAGTGTTTCTTGTAGTACTCAGGGGGGAGGAGAAAATTATGCCAAGTGTGACAGCAAGGGACCCTAAATCACACTTGCATTCCCAGGCAGTCATGCCAGTGCTAGTAGTTCTGTTACTAAACTCCAGCAGCTTGTTACCGTTAGGAGTGAAGGAGGTGGTAATCAACAATATCCTCATATTACTAGTGACTGTGATACTGAGGAGGAAGACTCTGTGGCTGAACTTGATGTGGTTGGTGTTAGTAGCAGTGATGGTGAAGCAGCTGGAGTGGTAGGGGAAACATTTGACAGAATCCAGACTAGCGGTCAAGGGAGCCCACACCATTCCTCTTGCTCTGGGAGTCCCCTTCCCTTCACTACGCTGTCCAAGTTGAACATGATCCTTAAGAGGCCAGAACTGGTGTTGGGGGAGAGCAGGCTCAGAATTAATACCAACACCACCAGCAGGGGCACAGATCAGCTGCCTGTGCCTGCTGCTACTGCTACTAGTGCTAGTCTGCCTTCTTCTTCAGGTCAAAAGGAAATGGCACGTGTGACATTAGGGGACCCTCTGTCACATTGCTCATCACTTCCTCCAAGCAGCAGTGTGATGTCTGTAATACAGCAGCAGCAACAACAGCATGTAGGGACTAGTGGTGGTGGTGAGGACGATGCTGGAGAAGTTGGGGTGGAAGAGACATTGATGGCCTTTTTAGCAGAAACTGAGAAGGAATGGGAGACAGGGATGAGGATGGATATCACCACCACAACTAGCAATGACATTTTGGAATTAGAGGAATTTGCAACCACTCTAATTCCTTCTGATGCTGAGTTGCAATGGCAGCAGGATCCTGAGGAGCAGGCTAGTGTACCACAGACCACCATGGACACAGTGGGAATGGGGTCAACAAGTGATGCGGAACTAGGACAGGTTCTGTTGGGGCAGGCACAATGCAGTCAACAGCAATGGCATTGTGCACAATTTGTGACAAGTCAGTGAGAAGAGAATAGGAGGGAGCCCACCTTGGCACAAGCGCCCTGATATCACGCATGAAACACAGACACCATGACTTTTATGTCAAACATGTTAAAGACAAATACCCACCACAGAAATCAAACACCGCTTTTGCTGTCCCTGACTCTCCAGAAAGGCAACAAGAGGCGAGGTGGAGATCAAGGAGGAGGAGGAATAGAAAAACCCAGACAGAGACTGGATGTTCCATGACGAGCGAAACAACTAGCTTGCCATCACTTCTTATGTAACTACATCCTCTGCCAATCCACCTCGTTCATTAAATCCCCTGCCAAATGACAGCCACTCCGTTGATGTTAGGATGTGGCAGTTTGTCTCTACCCACATGCCAGTGTGGTGGAGGAGAATTGCAATCAGTGCATAAAGCGGCATATGCGGAGATTCCATGCTGCAGAATATGCTAAGATGGTGGCAGGGAGGGTTCATCATTACTATTAAATTGTCAACAAGTTGTCATGTGCCCTTAGCGGTTCTGGAAAACCCCCCTGTTCAAATGATTCATTCATTCACCAACACAGGCACCCTCCTCAGACCCCTTTATACCATGTCTTATGGTTTTTATTTTATTTAGGATTTCTTTTTTATTAAGTGCACCCCAATCCCAGTAAACAACCCCCCAAAAATCATCCACTGTTCAACTGACTCTTTCCCTACACCTCACCAACAAAGGCACCCTCATGTCCCTTTTATACTTTGCCTTTGTGAAATTAAATAATATTTATTTTATGTGGTGTGTAACGTCAAAGTTCCCATTGATTTCAATGGAATGAGCTAGGCGAAAGCGTAAAAAAGCAGAAAATCTGCACTTTTCGAAGGAAATTTTTCGCCAAGTGGAAAGTGCCATTTTTCACCGATTTCAGTTTGAGGCGGAAATTTTCACCCATCCCTACTTCAGGGATTAAAAATCTTCCATCTTCAGAAAAGTATGAATTATACAAACTTCGTTCCCCTTTCAGTAAAAGCAAGGGAAGAACTAGTTTAGTGGTTATATCACATGGAAGCCTGGAACGGCAGAGCGATCTTTGGATCAAATCCAGATCTCATCATAGCATCAGCAAAACAGGTTGGTGAGCCTGATGTGGAGATCCCCATGGGAGGCAAATGGTCCAATACCGAGCATAATTTGCATATCAATTGCTTAGAGTTGCTAGCAGGCTAGTTTGCAATTTGAAGTCTGATGAGAGACACCTCGAACTGTTGTATTCTCCTCAAGATGGACAATATATCAGCAGTAAGATACATCAATCATCTAGGAGGACCCAAATCCAAAACCTTAGCCAATCTAGCCAAAGAATTCTGGAATTTCTACCTGGACAGGAATATCACTGTTCAAGCAGAATATCTTCCAGGGCTTTCAAACACAATAGCAGATTGGAATTCCAGATACCTTAGAGATTCCAGCGATTGGAAACTGACTACTCAGTGTTGCTAAAGATTGATCAATTATAGGGCCCCCTAGAGATATATCTTTTAGCGTCCAGATTAAACAAAGAACTTCCAAAATGTTTCAGCTGGAGACTGGATCCGGAAGCTCTAGCTGTAGACGCATTCCTACAATCTTGGGACAGAAACATAAATTATGCCTTTCCTCCCGTTGCAATAATCCTCAGAGTACTATTACAAGTCAGGACACAACAGGTCACCATAGTGTTGATCACTCCTTTCTGGACATCTCAACATGGTTCCCTCCTCTTCTAGAGATGTCTATAGATTATCCGAGATATCTAGTTCTCTTTCCAAATCTTTTGATAGATCCGTTAGGGAACCCCCATCAGATGCTGCTTATGAATCAAATACATTTAATGGCCTGGTTGATTTCAGGAGTCCCTGGTTTATTGAGGGACTTTCCGAATTGGCTAAGAATCTCATCTCAGAAGCCTGGCCCCAGGAACCTGAGCATGTTACAAATCCTATTGCTCTATATGGTCAAGTTAGTGCTTGGAACAGAGTTTGGATCCTATTTGGACCACTAACTAATATTCTCAATTTTCTTTCTACATGCTTTCAGTCGGGGAAAGAGTATAGAACAATAAATTGTTACAGATCAGCCATTTCAGCAGGCCATTCATATGTAGAAGGTTTACCTATTGGCCAACATCCTTAAGAATGCAAACTAGTGGTTATTGTGTAAAAGGCTGGAAACATCTTACGGCAAGAAAATTCACCTGAATACAGTCACATGGACATGTGGGCAGAGTACAGACTACATGATTGTGAATGCCCACTCGCTATCAATCCCATCAGCAGGCAGCAGCATACACCCGCAGCATCTGTCACTAGTAGCAAAGTCCAACTGAGAGAAAAGCAGAAAAATAAGAGGTATTAAAACAGAAGGTGGGAAGTGCTGTTTTTTTTTTTTTTTTCAACTGTTCTGCTTTTTAGGCAAAGGTTTCACTGATCCCTAGTAACTGAAAGCATTATCTGTAAGTCAGAGTGGAAATTAATTGCATGTGTAAGATGAGACTTCAACAAAACAAAAAACATAAAATAAGAATTTTTGTTATAATCTTTATCCTGACATCAGTAAATTAAGTATGTGCAATGTTGTATTATTTGTATGCCTATATATCATCTTATACTAAAGTTCTTCTTAACAAGTAAGGAACAATTTTGTTTTTGCTCCTTAGCTGTTTGCATTTTTATCACACCCAGGAGGGATGGAAGCTGAATGGAGTATGATGAAATAGAAAACTTTAAAGAGAAGTTAAAATAATTCTTCCATATTTGTATAAAAGTTAATCCTCAAAAGCAGCAGGAAATGTTACAATTTAGAGAAGCTAAATGCTAATTTACATTAAAACAATGTTATTCTTTGACTGCTTTCTCATTAACATTTTCAATAACTGTTGACTGAAAATATTCAGCTGTAATTCATGGCAAATATATTCTTTTATTTAGCTTGGGTAATATGAAACAAACAACCTTTAACATATGGTGTAATAAATTATGTGCAGTGTACCTAATTTTAATTTACATATTGTAAGAACAAGGCTGATTTTCCATGTACTGTAGATGCTGTTTGATTTGAGGCTCAAATAGTATGCTATGAATTACTGTAGAAATGCTTTTTTCCTCACTCATTTTTGCCTTCTCTGTCAATCACGCAGATATTATATCTATACACTTGCTCTCTATTACATGATCTACCTCAAAATAAACTTTGCAGAACATAATTCACTCAGTGAGGTTGCTGTACTAAGAAGTAGAGGTGGGCAAAAGGTCCCATCACGTGTTTTTCTGCTTTTTCGTGAGAAAATCTAATTTGGATAAAGCGAATTAAAACTTCGCTGCTTTTGCCCATTGGCAATATGTTTCACTATTTTTTCAAGAGCTAGAAAGTTTTTGTCCCTATAAAAAAGTGACGTTTTCCAGGAAGTGAAACACAATACAAGCAGCTACAGAGCAAGAGAGAAGTGCTAGGCTGTTGGGCTGTGAATTAATCATGAAATTGAGGAAGAAGAGGCTCATAATGACTGCTATAACTATAAGCAAGTTTAATAACAATATAATGAGGACCTGACCGTTATGCATCCAGTAAGTCTGAGGAGGAGGAAGTGACCACTACCACCAACATAAAAGGATCTGGATGGCCTGGTTCCTCACACCTAAAGCTGGCCAGTCCCCCTACATCACACCTAAGGATCTTGGGGAAATTTTTGTGAAGAGCAGAGGAAGGAGAGGGTAGTAGAGTGAGCAGGGCATATCAGCTACCTGTGCCTGCTGACAGTGCTACGCCTGGTGCTAGTGCTGCTCCTGCAGCCAGTGCTTAAACTGCTGCTAGTATGTCTTGTAATTCTCAGGAGGGGGGAGGAGGACATGATGCTAAGTGTGGCAGCAGGGGATCCTAGTCACACTTGCCATCCCCAAGCAGTCCCACCACTAGAACAACTACTAAGAAGGTCCAAAGGTTTGTACAGTATGTTAGGTGTAAAGGAGGGGGTGATCATAATACTAGTGAGAGGAGAAAGACTCAGGGACTGAAATTAATGTGGTTGGTTTTAGTAGTAGTAACAGTGATGGTGAAGCAGCTGGTATGACTAGCATTAGAGGAGTGCTGCGGAAGTAATGCAGAGCTTCCAGACTAGCGGTCAAGGGAGCCCACACCATTTCCCTGACCCTGGGAGTCCCCTTTCCCCCACGGCATTTTCCAGGTGGAACCTAAAGCAAAATGTACTGATTACTGATTTGCAGCAATTTTCACACATAAATAAGTATTATGGGTCAATAGCTGTTTCTATTTAATGTATAAAGAAGATACTTTCATTCCTAAAATATTTTCATTCTCAAGGAACAGTTCTATTCATGTTTAAATTGGTTCTGAGCAATGAACAATGACTTATTCATAAGAATGATGACAACAGACTTATGCTTGAGCAGCTCGCATTCTAATAAAATACACTGTATGTTCCATTAAACGTACAATGCAGGGCATTAGATAAAGCAGAGTAGCTCTCAGGCACTCATATTGTGAGTGGATAATTCACCATTCTGCCTCTCTGGGATCTGCTCACATCCACTCACCTTCTCAGATGCTGTCTCACAAAGTAAGAAGATGTAAGTAAATCCAGCAGTGCAACCTGCCAAAGCATCCATACTATCTCATTTTCATCAAAAATTATACATCTAAATACCTATTAGTTCTGGGAGTAAAAACAGAATTGAAATCATTACTATTTAAATATTCAACAACACTTTCTAATAAAGACAACTCCCTATATAAACCAATACAGTGATGACACTATTTGGATTGGGAATAGTTGCTAATTAAATAATTTCATTGACTATGTAGATAGTAATTGCAAATGTTACATAGGAAGATAGACTATAAAAGATTAGGGCATAACCTTTTATTTTATTGGGGATAACCTTCATAATTGGGAAGAAAATGGTATAGGAAGGAGTTTGTTATAAATTGAACATTTGGCTTAGTTTCTATAGAAAAAAGATACGTAAAAGGGAACCTTGTTACATGAAACAAGTATATGTGAGGTTACCTGGCTTTCTACTGACCTTTTCATTACAAGTCCTGATAAAAGAACAAGGGGTCAGCCCTCAAGATTAGAGGAATGGACGTTTCCCCTTAAGCAGAGGAAGTAGTTTGTTGCAGTAAGGTCTGTTAAATTGTGGTGTTTTTTACCCAAAGATGTGGTGATGTCAAATACAATGAATACATTTAAGAGAGAGTTAGATACATTTCTGACAAGAGGAGGCATACAGAGTTATATTATTTGTTAGCAAATTAAATAGGAACTTATGACAAGTAGACCATTTACCTTGGAGCTGGCAAGAAGTATGTAGTTCTCATTTGCTGGGCTATACTGCTACAAAGGTTGAACTTAATGGACATATCTTTTTCCAACTAATGTACTGTTCAATTGCAAAAGAAATTATTAAGGGAGTGAGCTGGCTTGAGGACGAAATGGACACGTGAGGCTTGAGCTCTGTATCCACACTGGGGAAATATGTTTTTAATGTGCTGATTCCACCATCCCACACAAACCTTTCTAAAAGTGAGTAACTTCAGTGGAGGCATTCTGTGGCTTTTTGGCTGATGGTGTGCCAGGAGTTGCTGCTGCACAGGGGCCATGGTGGATGGGTTCTGGGCTGAATGGGAAACAACAGAGGAGAAAATAATCTCTTATATAGCATCCAGTCTGTGATCTAAGGTATGGAGATGCAATGCATGACAGAACAGAATCTGTTCCTGCTGTTCTTGTCTAGTCTGGATATGAGAAACCTCTGCAGAATCCATATTACTGGCTCAGTCTTACTGTTAAACTTCTACAGGATGTAGCATGAGATGGGCACGCATCTAGTATGCATGGAGTAGGATCCAGAAGGGTTACTAACTGAAAGTATTGAGAACTATGTGAAGAGTAGGGGTGGGCGAAAGCTCACACTGTGTTTCCACAAGAAATTCCTAGAAAACCATATTGTTATCTCCTTTTTTTGTAGAATAATCAGTTTTAAAGCCAGTGATTAAAATATTTTAATTTTTTTGCCATTGGCCAAAATTCTTCTCATTTTTTCAATGACTAGAAAGATTCTGCCCATTGAGTTACATATTTTTCACCTTTTCGCTATAAAACCTTGACATATTCGAAGAAGTGGATCACAAAATAAGCAGCTACAGAGTGAGGTAGACATGTTGTGCTGTTCCATTTGGTGAAAAATTTACAGCGAAAAGTGCAGATTTTCCGCTTTTTTCCCCCTTTTTTCACCTAGCTCATTTAATTGAAATCAATGGGAACACACAACACATAACAAATATTATTTTATTTCCCAAATACCTGTGTTGGTTGGGTGTGGGAAAGAATCAGTAGAACAGGGAATTTTTTTTGTTTACTGTGATTGGGGGACAGTTAATAAAAAAATAAATCCTAAATACAAATAAAATACCCCATAATACATGGTATAAAAGGGGTCTGAGGGTGGAGTCTGGGCAATGAATCAGATGAACTAGGAATTTGTTTTGGGGGGGCTTCTTGACTGGTACTGGAGGGACAGTTAATAAAAATAAATAAATAAAATACATTTGTATGTAATGTGATAGAGACAGGAACCCACTGACATAAGCTGCCACTGAGGTGGACTGATACTTGACTTGATAGAGTATTTTGTAGAGATTATTTGTTAGACTTGTTGTTATAGGCCCAAGCCCTGAGGAAACATTGATTTGCAGGACTTAGACTTCTTAGAGGCATAAAAAAGAAGAAGAAACATTAATTTGTAGGACTTAAGCTTGCTTGGCACAAGCCCTAAGTAAACACATAGATTTGTAGGACTAAGGCTTGTTAGAAACAAACTCCAAAAAGTTGTTTATTTTTATTTGTAGGACTATGATTTTATTTATTTATTTTAAAGCACAAGCCCTGAGAGAAAAAAAATGCCCTGCTTGTCTACTGGCAGCAGGTCATGTTGGCCAGTGGCCACTGACCATTGTCATATGTCCTCCTCCTGACTCTGAGTCCATAATTGCAGAATTTATAACTGTTGCTGCTGAGATGTTTAAGCAGCAGGATGATTAGGCAGCTGAAAGGGAATGGGATCAACAAGAGCAGTAACATGGGTGATGGATGATGAAGGCACCCAGTCTATGTGGAGAAAAGAAGAAGTTGGCCAATAATTCTTCTCCACCAGCCCCTCCTCCAAAATCATGGCTGTGTTGTTATTAGAATAGAAATTGTTCCCTTGAGAGCAGGAACTGTGCCTCTCATCAGCAACTGCAATGTGCACAGTGTATGTGGTAAATAACATATGGGGGCACAACTGTGTCCAAACACCATAAGTACAGAACCCAAATACTGCCACTGTCACTATACCCCTTGTCCAGATCCCGATAGGACACATGGCAACTTGCTGACAGTTTATTAGTAATAATGCACTCTCCTTGTCACCATCTTAGCATATTCTGTTGGATGAAATCTCCTCAGATGCCACTTGATGCCCTGCTTGCTATTCTCCTCCACCACACTACCATGAGTGGACAGTGCACCACACAGTATGCAATGGGGAGAGACAAACTACCACAACCTAACAAAGTGGCTATCATTTGGCAGGGAAGGTAACGATGAATGAGGTGGATTGGCAGAAGATGTATTTACCCTAGTAGGTGATGGTGATGGCAAGCTAATTGTTTCACTCATCACTGAACTCCCAGTCTCTGCCTGGGTTGCTCTACTCTTCCTGATCTTTGCCTCACCTGTTGTTGCCTTTATGGAGAGTCAGGGGGTACAGCAACAGTGGTGCTTGATTTCTGTGGTGGATGTTTGGCTTTAACATGTTTGACATAAATGTCATGGTATCTGTGTTTCATGTGTAATATCAGGGCACTTGTGCCAAGGTGTGTTCCCTCCTTTCCTCTTCTCACTGACTTGTCACAAATTGTGCACAGTGCCATCGGTGATGACTGCACTGTGCCTGCCCCAAGAGAAAAATAGTCCCACACCCATGGCTTCAGGGGGAGGGAACAGGTTGAGCAAAATGGCTTCTTTCTTCTTGTCCTCCACATTCCCCTTCACTGTCTGTGGCAGCAGATAATGTTGCTGCTCTTGCCTCAGATTCAGCACTGCAACTAGGACCAGAAGTATCGCTGGAGCTGGCAAATGGAACTTGTCCTAGTCCTGCATCACTTATTGACACCATTCCCACTGTATCCATGGTGGTCTGTGGCACACTAGCTTGCTCCTCAGCATCCTGCTGGCCTTGCATATCAGCAACAGCTGGAATTAGAGCAGTTGCAAATTCCTGAAATTTCAAAATGTCACTGCTAGTGGTGGTGTTGATGCCCATCCTCATCCCTGTCTCCCATTCCTTCTCATTTTCTGCTATAAAAACCATCAATGTCTCTTCCACCTCAGCTTCTCCAGCATCATCATCATCATCACCACCACCACCAGCCCCTATGTGCTGCTGATGCTCTATTACAGACATCTCACTGCTGCTTGGAGGAGGAGATGATGACAAGTAATGAGACAAAGGGCCCCATATGTCACACTTGGCATTTCTTGTTGACCTGAAGAAGGCAGACTGGCAGCAGTAGCAGTATTAGCAGCAGGTGCAGGCAGCTGATCTATACTCCTGCTGGTGGTGGTGATGGTGGTGGTGGTGGTGGTATTAATTGTGTGTTTGATCTCCCCCAACAACAGTTCTGGCCTCTTAATCGTCAGGATCCTGTTCCAATTGGACACTTTAGTGAAGAGAAAGGGAGAACTCCCAGGGTCAGAGGAATGGTGTTGGCTCCCTTGACTACTAGTCTGGATGCTTTCAAATGTTTCCCCTTCACCGTCACCAACAGAACTGTGTCAGTGAGAAGTGGAAAGGAGTGAACACACCTTGGCACAACCACCCTGCTAACACACATGAAACACAGACACCAATACATTTATGTCAAACATGTTAAAGCCAAACACCGACCACAGAAATCAAGCTCCGACTCTCCAGAAAGGCAACAAGGGGGGATGCTGAGATCAAAGAGGAGGTATCATGGTGCCTGTGATTTACTTGCCTGCATTCCTATCAGGTGGTTTGGGAGTGGAGCTGCATCCTGTGGTCTGGCTCTTTCCTGTGTGCACGTGTCTCTGATGTTGCACTCACTATTTTGTAGCTTACTGTCTGTATGGGCGATTGTGCTCCGCCTTCTGACAACGGCCTTATAATCTGCCCACAAACTGGGCTTAACCGCTCTTTTGTGGTGTTTCTGTGCGTATTCCAGTGTTTTTCATTTGACCCTTGCTTGGCTTCCGATATCTTCTGGTGCTCAATCCTTGGCTTGTCTGGCTATCCGTTACGATTTTGACCAGTGGCTCTGTCTGACTATCTAATCCGTGTATGACTCTGGCTTGTCCGACTACCCTCTCTGTGCTGACCTAGTGTCATGGTTTGTTATAACTCTCAGACACAGAGTTAAGATAAAACACAACTTTATTGAAAAGTTTAATGGAAACCCATGTGGGTAGCATACACATATAACATTTAATGACAATACATAGTAGCAAGAGTAGTGGTATACAGAATGTAACACGGGCTTTACCAGCCTTGCCAATACCGGGTAAGGCAACTTTAGTTGGCACAGATGGAAAAGGTTCTACCAGCCTTACCAATATACCGGGCAAGGCAGCCCTAGACTAGTAACGGAGAAAAAAAGGCTCTACCGGCCTTGCCAATATACCGGGCAAGGCAGTCTGGAGACTGGTACAATGAATAGTAATAGGCTCTACCGGCCCTGCCAATATACCGGGCAAGGCAGCCTGGAGACTGGTTACACGAATAGTAATAGGCTCTACTGACCTTGCCAATACCGGGTAAGGCAACCTTAAGTTGGTACAATGTTGAATAGGTTCTACTGGCCTTACCAATATACCGGGCAAGGCAGCCTGGACAGGAACACAATCTCTACCGGTGCTGAGGAATACGCAGCAAGCAACCGGTTAATTCATGGAGCGAACCAGTGCGCGCATACTGGAGGAACAACAAGTCTACCGGTGCTGTCTAGGACTCAACAGCAACCGGTTATGCATGGAGCGAACCAGTACCCGCATACTGGAGGGACAAAGACTCTACTGGAGCTGTCTAGGACTGAACAGCAACCGGCTATGCATGGAGCGAACCAGTACCCGTGTACTGGAGGGACAAAGACTCTACCAGAGCTGTCTAGGTCTGAACAGCAACTGGCTATGCATGAAGCAAACTAGTACCCGTGTACTGGAGGAGGAAACTCTACCGGTGCAACAAGCAGCCGGCTGTAGATGGAGCGAACCAGTACCCACGTACTGGAGATACCCAACCACCACCGGTGCTGTCAGATGATAATAAGCAGCCGGTTATACATGGAGCGAACCAGTACCCTCGTACTGGAGAAACCTAGAACTCTACCGGTGCAACAGTAGCCAGTTGTATGTGGAGCGAACCAGTACCCGTGTACTGGAGTAACCTAGAACACCACCGGTGCTGTCAGATGATAGTAAGCAGCCGGTTATACAAGGAGCAAACCAGTACCCGCGTACTGGAGTAACCTAGAACTCTACCGGTGCAACAGCAGCCGGTTGTATGTGGAGCGAACCAGTACCTGCGTACTGGAGATACCCAATCACCACCGGTGCTGACAGATGACAACGAGCAGCCGGTTATACATGGAGCAAACCAGTACCTGCGTACTGGAGTAACCTAGAACTCTACCGGTGCCACAGCAGCCAGTTAACATGGAGCAAACCACTACCCGCGTACTGGAGTAACCAGAACTCTGCCGGTGCCACAGCAGCTGGTTATACATGGAGCGAACCAGTACCCGCGTACTGGAGTAAGCCTAGAACTCTACCAGTGCAACAGCAGCCGGATGTATGTGGAGCGAACCAGTACCCGCGTACTGGAGAGTGGAACACAAGTGAATGAAAATGTCGCCAGGGCGATTGGAGGAGAGGGGCACACTGCAGGCGATCCAGGAGCAGGAACACAGCTGTTGAAGGACAGGAAACAGATCTACAGGCATTCAACTGGATCAGGGAAGGCAGCAGGAAACAGCAGTAGAGACAGCAACCCCAACCGGATCAGTAACGGATGCTGGAACCAGGGAAGCTGGTGAACAGGAACTCAGACGATCACTGACGAGCAGGAACAGAGAAATGGCCCAGGAAGCTCAGGAATCCAATGCAGGTGCAGGTAGCATAGAGACAACACGAAAGGGCAACCAAAGGGTGCCCAAGCTCAGTCTAAATAGGCAACACAGGGTGGGCTGAAGGCAGGCAGCCAATGGAGAGCCCCCTACAGGTGACTGACAAGGAAAGGCAGCAATCACGGGCACCGTGATACCTAGGCTGTGGCTGACTAGCAGATCCGGTTCCTGACTGTGACTTATCTGACTTACGCTCCATGCTACTCCCCGCTCCTGTCTACCACTCTCTAGGTATAGCAGAGGGTGCTCTCTACCTATCCTGTGTACAGCTACCTTGCTAGTAGTGTTGCAAGTTGCCTCCGCTCTGCTCTATTGCAACTACATCTCTGGTGGTCTGCTAGTGAGCCTCCGTGCTGTGGCTTCCGCTCTGTATCACTCCAGTACTATAGCTACCCAAACTGTTGTCTGACATCCCTCTCTGGAGGTTGTCCGGGTACGCTCCTTTACTAATTCCTGGCGTTCCAAGTTCCTATCTGTTGACTAGAACCAAGTCTGGTTCATCACCCTTTATATCTACTTTACTGATTTCAGTTCAGTGTCAGCTCTTGGGTAGTTGACTAGACACTGTTGTTACACCTGTCTGCCCACGGTTGAGGAAGTGTTCACTCCTAGCATTATTATTATTATTATTATTATTTTTATTTGCTTCAATAAACTGATTAAATTCACTTGTTTTGTGTTATGTGTTTATTTGCCTAAGTGACCATGACAGGACGAAGAATAGAGAATCCCAGGCAGAGACTGGAAGTGCCATGACGAGTGAAACAAATAGCTCTCCATCACCTCCTTCTTCTATGGTAAATACATCTTATGCCAATCCACCTTGTTCATCATTACCTCCCCCGCCAAATGATAACCACTCTGTTGACATTATGATGTGGTTATTCCTGTCCACCCCTTAAACACTGTGTGGTGCACTGGCCACACATGGCAGTGTTGTGGCAGGAGAATCACAAGCAGGGCATCAAGTGGTATCTGAGGAGATTCCATCCCATGCTAAGATGGTGGCATGGAGGCTTCATCATTACTATTAAACTGTCAGCAAGCTGTCATGTGTCCTTAGCGGAGTGTGGACAAGGGGTATAGTGACAGAGGCAGTAATTGGGTTCTGGTGTCATGGTGTATGGATACAGTTGTGCCCCCAGATGTTATTTACCACACGCACACACTGTGCACATTGCAGTTACTGATGAGAGGCACAGTTCCTGCTCTCAAGGGAAAAATGTATATTCTAATAACAACACACCCCTGATTTTGGAGGAGGGGCCACATACACTGGGGGCTACTTATTGTTCTGCTACTGCCTCATGCGCATAACTGGAGCTAGCTGTGGCAAGTGGAACCTTCATCATCCATCACCCATGTTACTGCTGTTGTTGATCCCATTCCATTTCAGTTGCCTAATCATCCTGTTGGTTAAACAACTCAGCAGCAGCAGAAAGAACAGCAGTGGCGATTTTTCACCTTTCCCGAGAAAAATTTTGCCTTTCTGCCTATGCAAAAATGTCCTCCTTTTCACCTATTTTAACAAATTTTCCACCTATGTTAACACATTTTCTGCCTATTTTAACACATTTTTGCCTATATTTCCTATAGGTTTCCCACTATAATATTACTTCTTCTGAGGGATGAAGTTTAGAAAAAGTGGCTGAAAGTCAAAGTTGTGAGTCCTACAGCTTGAAAAATGTGTTAGCATGCAGAATGCATTTGTCCTTTACCCACAACACTTTCTTGCTTAAGTACTGGCACATATTCATGATGATATCAAGTAATAAAAAAATAAAGTACAACCCACAATGTGGCAGATATGTATTGTAGTGGTGAGGGGGGGCAGGCATGGTTTGATTTGTGTATATATTTTTACCATTGTCATACTCTAGCCTCCTTCTCAGATTACTGACACACATTACTTATCGGTCATAGCAGGGGTCCCATCTGTCCTCCACCACCTCATCTGTGTTGCTGTTAATATATTTGTCCTGGCTTTGTCTGTCATGTGTGGTTTCTGCTACTACTACTACTGGAGCTAGATGTTGATGTAATTCTACTGCCACTACTACTAGGTGTCAAAGGTGCAGCACTTACAGGAGCAGCACCAGAGGTACTCGTCATATCTAACACTGTGGATGTTAACCTGTGTTTCTGTTACTGGGTACTCAAAACAGGTGTGTGTGGCTGAGTGGGACATGGACTTTGAAGAGGCGATTATGCCAATGATGACTAATAGGGTGACTGTGTGGTTTTTGACATCTGTGCTTGTCCAGGGTCAGACTTTCTAATGGCTTTCTCAAACACTTTATAGACAGACACAGTGCTCCTTAAATGTGGTGGAAGATTCAGCCTTTGACTTTCTGATAATCTTATTGCCCTTTCACCATCCTCACTCTCAACTTTATCTGTATCCGAACAAGAGAAGGATGCTGGAGGGATATATTCTAGATCTGCATCATCATCACTCATCATTAGGTCATCCTCGGCAGCATCAGCATCACCTGACAATTCTAGCCTACTACCCTAATATTCCTCTAAGCTTTTGGAGGTCTCAAACAATTTCTTTTTACTTATACTGTAACAACTATGGGTGTTTTGGTGATTGTTTTTCTCACGATCTGAAGTAGCAGGCAGTTCAGCTGCTACACCTTCCTCTATTATGCTACTGCCAACATCATCAACACTTGAATGCAACTTGTCATCCTTAGTGTTCTTCTTATATGCTTCTTTATTTCTACTGGCGCTGGTGGTACTGGAACTAGTTTTGCTGGGACCTTGACAAACTGCATCCTCCCTTGGAGTAGAAGGATCATCATCATTGATTGCACATGCAATAATTTTTGAACTACTATTTTACTGCTCCACCCCTCCCTCTTCCCCTTGTGCTTTTGCTGGACATTACGCAACTACACTGTGTTTTTTTACTGTACGGTACACAACACAACTGATGGAGCTGTATGATGACTTGCCTAAGCCCAGTCAGCTGTCTGTCACTCTCACCTAAAATACTTAGTTTATTATTCTTTTTTTAATTTTTTTTTATTTTTATTTTTTTTAAGTTGTCCACACCGTTGACTTGTCACAGTCTGGCCAAAAAATATTATAACTGAAAAACAAAATCAACAACGTTTTTCCCCAGACTTCCCCACCCAGTACAGAGATAATAACACCAAGATCACCAAGAAAATAGGCCCCTAGCTTCCTGTGTCTTGCCAGTCGGTCACATGGAATATTGGAGTATTTGGTGGTCAACCTCCTTCCTCCCTTCTTATCACCTAGAATGCCCCCAGACTCCCCTAATACAGCGAACAAATGTCCTATCTAAATGACTCCCTAAACTAAGCTTCAGTTCCCCTTTATTTACCTATCACCTCTAGCTCAAAAAACATGCTTCAATCTCCTCTCACAAACACAAAGTGGCTGCTGTGAGAGCCTGACAGCCTTTTATATGGCTGTAAAACTTTCATGTGGTGTAGAAATATTTTTCTTTACATTAATTTCAATGGGTGGAAAAGGCGGAAAAAAGCAGATTCGCCAATTTCAGTTTGATTTTGCCTATCCCTGACTGTCACTGCTTCCAATTCCAACCTCCTCCCAGTCATACACACCATTGTTGGTAAACAGTTGCTCAACATCCAGCTATGATGGCTACTTTTGTGGTGTTGGCAGTGCAGCTTCTTTGACACCTACAAGCAGTACAATGGCACCATCTAGTCCAAATAGCATCAGTAGCCTCTCAGGAGGAGCCCCTCAGTTTCTCAAGTCTACAGTATGGAGATACTTAACTAAAAATCCAAAAAACATGTAGCTATTTGTTTATATAAGAACCATGTGAGCAGAGGGAGAGCAGGATCACACCTAGGCACTAGGGATGGGTATAAATAGTTGCCTCAAACTAAAACTGGCGAATAATGGCACTCCCCCCTTGGCGAATAATTTCCTGCCAGAATCCAAAACCCTCAGAGGGATGCTTACTATTGCCCACAAAATCTGTGCCCATTTGAGTCACTTCTACAGCACACGCAATGTTCTATTTTCCTTGCAAGAGAGTAACATCCTGCCCCATCGCCAGCTGAAAATTGAGGTCCCTACTAGGTAGAATTCCATAATGTACATTCTAGAGTATCTGTATGAGCAGAATAAGGCCATTAGCAGGTACACCATACAAAACTGGAAGGCTTTGGAGGGAGCCTCTTTGTCACCTGGCCAATGGCAACTAATCTGCTATGTATTTGAGTTGCTGAAACCCTTTGAGGAGGCAACTATGCTGGTGAGTCACATGAGTCACACTGGGGAAGGAATTCATGAAATTCTACCACTGATATTTTTATTGCAGAAAAATATGAGGAGCATAGCTGAGTAATCTTACCATAATGACAACAAAGACATGACCATCTGGTAAAGGACATGTTAGCGTGCTTTGAACAAGATCCTTGCATAGTGTTCACTAAAATCAATAAGGAATACATTCTTGCCACTTTCCTGGACCCCTGACTCAAACACAAAATTTCAGAATTTCTGCCAAAGGGCCATCAGCAGATTGTCACAACAGGGAGTCATGACGATCAGCAGCAACCCTCTGAGGAATTGGATTCTGTCAAGGAAGATCAAGATATGCTCATTGATCAAATGGAGGGTTGCACTGTGGTGGATGAGAGGGAGAAAGTGAGGGCACAAAAAACATCTAGACAGCATAGTGAAAAGGAAGGAAACAAAGTATTTCAACCAGCAGAAGCAGCTACATCATCAACCAGAATATCCCATTCTGAACACTGTGCAATTCATGGGTCTCAGTAGGGATAACAAAAACTCAACATTGGTCATGGTGGTGGTGATGGAACATCTCTTTGGGACTTGCTTTCTGAGTATGGGTTGATAACTGACACACAGGGACACCATGTTGCTCCTAGAAGTAGTCCCACTGTATATTAGATGGTTTCAGCATACTTGCAGCATAGCTACGTTCTAGGCAGAAACAATGACCCCATGGAGTATTGGCAAACAATTCAGTGTGTGGCCAGCTTTGACATGTATTGCAGTGGAAACCCTTAGCGGTCCTTCTGCAATCGTTGAGTCTGAGCAGGTTTTCAGTGCAGCTGGTTACATTGTCAATGACCACAGGACACTGCTATCAAGCAACAATGTTGAAAGACTAACATTCTTAAAAATGAACCAACATCTCATATTATCTGAGTGTCAGGTAGCAAAAACCACACATGACAGAAAAAGCCAGGATAAATATATTAACAGCAGCACAGATGAGGAGGAGGGATGTGATGAAGGGTTGAGGAGGAGGGATGTGAAGAAAGGTTGCTATTGTGTGTCAATAATCTGAAAAGGAGGTTAGCGATTTGACACAAACATGACAATGGTAAAAACTGCTGTAGGAATATATATATATATATATATATATATATATATCAGGGCTCAAAATTTCAAGTCCTGAGCTACAGTTCTCCAGTACAGTTAAAGTGGAGAGTGGAGTACCTCAGGGTTCAGTATTGGGTCCGCTGCTTTTTAACATGTTTATAAATGACCTGGAAATAGATATAGAAAGCAAAATATCAATATTTGCAGATGATACTAAATTATGCAAAGTCATTAATTCAGAACAGGATATTTTCTCTCTACAGAGGAACTTACATACAATGTCAGATTGGGCAAACGTGTGGAATATGAAGTTTAATGTGGGGAAGTGTAAAGTCATGCATTTGGGAGGAAACAATCCCAAGGCTACTTATAAACTTAATGGAATAATTTTAGGTGACTCGTTGCTAGAAAAAGACCTGGGTATCCTTGTCAACTACAAACTTGGAAACAGTGACCAGTGTCAAACAGCAGTAGCAAAGGCAAACAAAGTCCTGTCTTGCATAAAAAGAGGTATTGAAGCAAGAGTGGATAGCATTATTTTGCCATTATACAAATCATTGGTAAGACCTCACCTTGAGTATGCAGTGCAATTTTGGGCACCAGTTCAGAAAAAGGATATACTAGAACTAGAGAGGGTACAGCGGAGAGCAACAAAATTAATTAAGGGAATGGAGGACTTGACATATGAGGAACGACTAAACAAACTTGGTTTATTTACTCTAGAGAAAAGACGACTAAGAGGAGACCTTATCACATTGTACAAGTATATGAGAAGTCAATACAAGGATCTCTGCGGTGAGCTATTTATTCCAAGGCCTGATCAGGTGACCAGGGGACACCCCTTGAGATTAGAGGAAAGGAGGTTTAAACTTCAGCAGAGGAAGGGTTTTTTTACGGTAAGGTCTGTCAAATTGTGGAATTCATTGCCCAGGGAGGTAGTTATGGCAGATACAATGGATACATTTAAGAGAAGATTAGATACATTTCTTTCAAAAGGGAACATACAGAGTTATACTGTTTATCAGTAGGCTGATCAGGAAGGTCTGATAAAGACTAATTTAATTGGTAGCAGGAAAGCTATAAAATTCTCAGTTACTGAGGTATGAGGCGAAGTTTGAACTTGATGGACTTGTGCCTTTTTTCAACCTAATTTACTATGTTACTATGTTACTAGCCAGGCCTGAAAAGTTACTCGCCACCAGTTTCACATCTAGCCCCACCCATATCTGTGCCTTTAACCGCACCAATCTCAAGTTCTCTTTGATGAAATGACACTGCTGCCCACGCCCTATCCACCTCCACACACTGTGTCCACCCTGTCCACACCGTGCCCACCCTCTGTCCACCCTCTCCAAACCCTGTCCACCCTCTGTCCAACCTCACCACACACTGCTCACACCCTGTTCACACAGCCCACACTGTTCACCCTGCCCCCTCCACACAGCCCACACTGTCCACCCTGCCCCCTCCACACTGTCCATATTGTCCACCACCACACTGCCCCCACACACTGTCCCCCCCCACACACTGTCCACCCCCACACACTGTCCACTCCCACATTGTCCTCCTCCCCACACTGGTCACACCGTAGTCCTCCACACATTACAAACAAAAAAAAGACAGTAGAATATCTGAGAGTAGCTGTTTAAATGCACTTACTAGAGCGCAACCTGTCTCTCCAGCCCCTCTGTGTGCATCATTGTTTCCTTCCCCATCCCCTGTGTCACTGTCCCCTTCACCAGCACCTCTGAGTGTATGTGTCCCCTTCCCTAGCCCCTCTGTGTGTGTCATTGTCCCCTTACCCTCTGTGTGTGTGTGTGTGTGTCACTTTTCCCTTCCCCAGCCCCTCTGTGTGTGACTCTGTCCCCTTCCCAAGCCCCTTTGAGTGTCTGTGTCCCCTTCTCCAGTTCCTCTGTGATTGTCATTGTCCCCTTCCCCAGGCCCTTTCATGTGTCTCCTTCCCCCTTGCGCTCCTGCTCCCCTCCCTCCTTGTAGCGTGGCCGAACGAACCGCGGTAAAAGATCTTATGTATCCTATACTCAGTCTGAGAGGAAGCTGTTCATTGCTCCTAGTGAGCACTGCTTGTCAGACTGGGTAGAGGATACAGAACATCCTCAACCTGTGATCTGCGTGTGATTGGCAGGAGGTGAAGCGCTGTGTTGTGTGCTCCCCTCCTACCAGTTACCTGGAGCCAGGACATTCTGCCCCCTGGGCCGGTGCACCGTAGGCGGCTGCCTAATTCTCTGGACGCAGGGCACAGACCTGTGGGCACTCAAAGTGTTAATGTATACGCTGTGCTGCTCTGCAATATAATATAAAGTAAAGGCATTATTCAGTCTGGCTTCTTATGATATTTGTGTGTTAACCCTTGCACTCAAAAAGTTTACACAAACATTGTAAGAAGCCATTCTGAAGAATGCCTTTACTTTTCGCTATACTGCAGAGGAGCACAGCGTGTACCTTAACCCTTTGAGTGCTGTTTTTTTTTTTTTATGGTGCTATCCTCTTCTCCTCCTGGCGGCCTGATGCCTCTGGTGTCATTGGACTGAGGCCAGGCATGGAAGACAGGAACTAAGGTGGGCAAGACAGTGGGGCTTCAATTTCCACTCACCCCTACTCAATTTCTACTCGCCAAATGCGAGTGGAAATTTTGAGCCCTGTATATATTTATATATATACACACACACATACACGGATCAATCACATAATGCCAGTCCCTCACCACCACTACCATACACATTTGCCACATTGTACTTTATTTTTTTTTATCACTTGATATCATCAGGAATATGTGCCAGTGTCACTTAAGCAGGAAGTTATTGCTGTGGGCAAAGGACAAATGCATTCTGCATTTTTCAAGGCAAATGTTGCTGTAGGACTCACAACTTTGATTTTCAGCTACTTATTTCTCCACTACAGCCCTCAGAAGAAGTAATATTGCTGTAGGAAATGTTGTACCCATAGGAAATATAAGCAAAAAAATTATTAAAACAGGTGAAAAGGAAGAAAATTTAGCATTGGTAAAAAGTAGAAAATTTTCGGGAAAAAAGAGAAAACTTGTGAAAAGTCATGCAGAAAATATTTCTCACTTTTCACCCACCCCTACTAGGCACATCCTCATCAAGATCCCCACCTGATGCACAATCACAGCTACAATTCGGAGGCAACACATATTAGAGGTGCCAACACTAACGGCAGTAGAAGCACTTGTAATAGTTTACTGAAGTATGGGACACATAATAGTAGTGCTATAGATCCATCATAGAGTGTGCCACAAGATCATTAATTTACATTAACACCCACAGTTCTTGCTATTGTTCTGCAAATGCAAAACAGAAGACTATGACTTTTAGTTTATTGGAGGAGATGACATGAATCATATTGTGCCACCACCTCCACTGCTACAAGTCAACTTGTTAAAGCAGTAAAGTTATACAGTTCTTCCACTATGTACTGTCATCACACCTGTACTGAGTTCATAGAAAGTAGTTCAAACTTGCACAAAAATAATCCAAAAGTAAGCCTATGGAATGACAAATTTGTGATAATGTTGACAATTGACATGCTGCCCTTTTCTTGTATTTAAAATGGAGGTTTTAAAGAATAGATGTTATGCTGCTGATATATCCCAAGCCACAGTTATATTTCAAGCATGACATTTCAGAGATACACATGTTGTCGGTTTGTGTTGTAGGCGAAGGACAAAGGTACTCAACCTGCTAACAATTTTTAAGGCGTATGTTGTTGTAAGACTCACAAAGTTTACTTTTAGCTGTTGATTTCTCCACTTAAGCCCTCAGAAGTAGTAATACTGTGGTGGGAAATCTTGCAGTCATAGGCTAAAAAGCATAGGCTAAAAATTTCAATGTTCTCATGGAAAATTCATTGGCAGTAGCAAAAAAGATCAAAGTGTATGTATTGTCTATGGATGGGAAAATTGGAAAATTCCCACAGAAAATTGTTTTGCGTTTTTATCCATTCCTAGTTTCACTGGATCACTAGCAATAAATAATCTGGGACTGTTTCCAGTTCTCCAGATATTTTTTTTGTACTGGCCTTGATTATATTTGTAAATATTAATCATATCCCTTAGTTGCCTTTTCTGTATTTTAATCAAGTACAGTTAGGTTATAGTCTCTATCAGTAAAATCTTCGAATACCATTTTGTTGCATGTCTCTGTACTTTTCACAGTTCAACAGCATATGTTATAAGAACTGATCTCCAAAACTATAAATCACACTGCACATTCTCTTTATCTCTAATAATTAGCAAGTGAAACATTCTTTATTTACAAATACAGCTTCTAGTCTGTGCTACTGATAATCCTGTCTGTCTCAGGTGTAATGAAAACATTTGTTTGTGCAGTTACAATATTTTATAACTGTAAAAAAAACATCTGTTGTAGAGGCAATCAAGGATATTGCTTAAAACATTTCACTAGCAATTAAATCCTTTAGTCTCTTTTCAATAGGATTAAAGAGAGCTGTGGTTAACAAATATACATGTTTTCATACATAAATTAGAAAGGACCAAAAACCTAAGATCTAGCTTTACATCCTCTTTGCATACAAGGAAATAGAATGGGGTTGCTCAATGGTCCAACAATCTTGTTTGTAGATTTGCAGATATGAGATTAGAATGAATAAATGAGGAGACAATTTATAAATTGGGAGGGATAAAATACAAGTAGTTGGTAAAATGCTGCATTTTCTTTTACCAAATATTAGTAGACATTTTTCACATTTGTATGTAATTTTTTTCGAAAATGCTATTTTAGTTTATATTTCTGCAGGTTACCAATGCTTTTGCTGCTTTCAGTATTGTTACCACCAACATGTGGCTTCATGACCACTGGAGACTCCAGAGGGCTTAACCGTTTGAGTGCCAGAGGGGTACGGAATGCATTGCTTTGCAATGCATTCCGTACCCCTTTGGTACTCAAAGGGTTAAGTGAAGAACTCAAATTAGTTCTTGAAGAGGTCATCTGTTTGTCTTCATTGTACTCATTTTCACAACTACAAAATGATTGTTAAAATAATATTTTCACTTATATTTTTGCAGATAACCAACACTAGAACCGCCTACAGAGTTATTTGATGTGGAATAATTTGTTTTGCTAAATTAGGCTTCATTACATTGGGACAAATGTGGTGGTTCTTGTGGTTATTTGGGTTTATCAGAAGATTTCTATTGAGTGAATACACTGACACATACTTTGTCTTCTGAATAATTTTTTTCTATACCGATATACTAATGTTTAAACTATTGGAGGTAGTTCAGAAGATGTGAAAATTGCTATTAAATAGCCCCTAGAACAAGGCCCCAAATCTCTTAAACATATAAATTCTGCATTTAAAATGAAAACTTCTAAAGTCCCTTAACCCTTACAGTGCCAGAAGCTCATGAGATGTTTTGTTCCCTGGAGGCCAGACCCATTTTCAGCATTTTTGTTATCCATCTGATTAGACACGCGTTCCACAACTTTTTAGTTATGTATGGAAAATTATATATAACTTTTTTAAAATAAGTCAAGCTTTTTCAAGGTGCCTCATGATATGTACATTAATAACAAGTTTGTATAATTTAACTGACATTCATGGCCTGGACAGACCTCTTAATCAACAGGAGTGCAACATGTATTTTCGTCTTTATTAACTAAAAGGTAAAACTACCATAAAACAGCTCAATAAATAGATAAAATCATGTATTTCCTGAAAGTAACCTGAGAAAATGGCTGACGTGTCTTCTTATACAAAATTATGAAGCAAGGACATTTTTATTAATGTAGAGATTTAAAGGTTTCATAAAGCTACAATTTACTGTACAACACCATAAGGCAAGCTTAATATTAGGGATGGCTGACATTTTTCATCTCAAAAGCAAAACAAAAAGCCAAAAAAAAAAAAAAAAAAAAAAATCTTCCAGTCTAGCAGTGAATATTTTTGCTCGTTGCAAACATTACTGAGTGTAGTATATATGGCATATGGATATAACTTTATCAGCTGCTTATTTGGGGAATAATTACATTTCTCTATACATTCCCCTTCCCCATTTTGGTGCTATTTCTGTTGATAAGGGTGACCCAGCCTGTTGGTTAGAGGAGGTATTGGTGCTATTTAGACTTTTTTCTTTTCTTCTGTTCACAGGATAATATAAAAGAGGTGTCAGGTAGAGATTGTCGAAAATGTCCTCCTCGAAAAGAAATTGGAGAAAAATGGCACTTTCCGATTGGCAAAAAATTTCCTGTGAAAAGTGCAAATTTTTCGCTTTTTTCTGCTTTTTTGCCCATTGAAGTCAATGGGAACGTAGAAGTTACATAAAACACATTACAAATAATATTTTATTTCTCAAAGGTACAGTATAAAAGGGGCATGATGTGCCTGTGTTGTTGGGGTGTGGAGATAGAATCAGTTGAACAGGGGATGATTGTCCAAACACCATGACACCCGAAACCAAGTATTGCCACTGTCACTGTACCCCTTGTCCAGACCCTGCTAAGGCCACATGACAACTTGCTGACAGTTTAATAGTAATGATGAACCCTCCCTGCCTCCATCTTAGTATATTCTGCATGATGGAATCTCCTCAAATGCCGGCCTGATGACCTGGTATCGATTCTCCTCCACCACACTGACATGTGTGGTCAGTGCACCACACAGTGTGCAATGGGTAGAGATGAACTGCCATATCCTAACATCAAAAGAGTGGCTATCATTTGGCGGGGGAGGTAACAATGAACGAGGTGGATTGGCAGGAGATGTACTTGTTACCCTAGAGGGAGAAGGTGATATTGATGGCAAGCTAGTTGTTTCGCTCATCATGGAACTTCCATTGTCTTTCTGGGTTTTTTTATTCTTCCACCTCTTTGATCTCCACCTTTCTAGAGAGTCAGGGGGTATATTAACAGTGGTGCTAGATTTCTCTAATGGGTGTTTGGCTTTAACATGTTTGACATACATGTCATGGTGTCTGCGTTTCATGTGTGTTATCAGGGAGGTTGTGCCAAGGTGTGTTCCCTCCTTTCCCCTTCTCACTAACTTGTCACAAATTTTGCACTGTACCGTTGTTGATGATGACTGCACTTTGCCTGCTGGAAGAGAATAATAGTCCCACACCCATGACTTCTGAGGGGAGGGATAGGGAACAGGTGGAGAAGAATGGCCTCTTTCTTCTTGTCCTTCACATTCCCCTTCACTTTTTGTGGCAGCTGATAATTTTGCTGCTACTTCCTCGGATTTAGCACTGCAACTAGGACCAGGACTATTGTTGGTGCTGGCAAGTGGAACCTGTCCTAGTCCCGCATTACTTGTTGACCCCATTACCACTGTGCCCACGGTGGTCTTTGCCACACTAGCCTGCTCCTCAGCACACTGCTGTCCATTCATCTCAGAAATTAGAGCACTTGCAATTTCCGCTAATTCCAAAAGCGGATTGCTAGTGGTGGTAGTGATGCCCAACCTCATCCCTGTCTGCCATTCCTTCTCAGTTTCTGATAAAAAGGCCATCAATGTCTCTTCCACCCCAGCTTCTCCAACACCACCACCACCACCACTAGTCCCTACATGATGCTGCTCTAGTCTCACTGCATCTCACTGCTGCTTTTCTTCCTTCCTTCCCATTCCCATTTCTCCCTCTCTTCCCATTAAATTCCCCAAGATCCCTTGGGGTGATTTAGAGGGACTGGACAGCATCGGTTGAGTACTGCTAGTCACTTCCTCCTCCTCCTCCTTCTCAGACTCAGTGGATAATAATAGTCTTTGCAGCGCCTCCATTGATTATTTTTTACCCTGCTCATAGTGATAGGAGTCACTATGAGCCTCTCCTGCCTCACTGTTTGCAAAATATCACAAGAGAACAGCACAGCACATCTAGCTCGCTCTGTAGCTGCTTCTGTTGTGTCTGCCTTCAGCGAAAAATGTCACGTTTTTATAGCAGAAATGCGAAAACAATTTAAATCAATGGGCAAAAACTTTTTAGCCATTGAAAAAATGGCGAAAGATTTCGTCCAATGGGTGAAAGATGCGAAAATTTTAACTGCTAGTTTTAAATCAGATGTTCCAGTGAAAAAGCAGATAACAACGTGGTTTTTGCGAAATTTCCCGCAGTAACACGGCGACAACCTTTGCCCACCCCTAGTGTCAGGTTTCTACAGCATGCCATATTCTGTTTGTTTGAGAGAGAGAGAGAGGAAGAAAGCAGCACAATTTTGGAGCTAGAGAAGATACAACACTGACAACTGACACTGATTCCTACCCCAGACAAAGAGGGACCAGCATATTGTCTAAGGTCTATGCTCATCCTGTACTGTAAAACATTAAGACTGCAGAGACATTGGGACAAAGAGAGAGAGAGAGAGAGAGAGAGAGCAGCTGCTAAAATTTTGTTGACACTAGCTACAGAAAAAATAGCAGAAGAAGCAGTTGCACTTTCATGGAGTGTGTTATTTATTTGTTTAGTTTTAGACAGTGATAGATAGGAACAGTTTAAAAAAACAAAAACCTTTTTTTCACTGACAGAAGATAGAGACCCTGATATGAGCTGTAACTGAGGCTGTGACAGATATTAGTGACAGAGACCTATATGATACAGTATTTTGTTAAGAGGAAGGCGTCACATACAAAATAATTTCTTTTGAATAGTGTAAAAAACTCTACAATGCTTTGATAATGTCAACCAAACATGCTGGGGGCTGGATTAGTAGAAGCAGTGCAGGGACTTCTTAGAAATGTGATAATCCAAAAATTGATTACAGCAATGTATGCTGCAGCATGTCCAGTAAATGATGATGATCCTTTTCCTCCTGAGAAGGCTGTTTATCACAGTCCCATAAAAACTTCCACCACCATCAGCAGTAGTAATAAACCATTTAAAAACAGTGAAGACAGCAATAAGTCATATTCTAGTGTTTATGGCATAGTGGAGGAAGGTGTAGCAGTTCAACCAACTGCTGCATCTGACAGTGAGACAAATTTACAATACCTGTCCAGAAAGTAATAGAGAATGTTCTAAAAATCCCTCTATGGGGAAAATTAAAAATATCTTGTTTGAGACTTCAAAAAGCCTAGAGAAATAGTAGCGAGAATGAAGCAGTGGGTGATGCTGATGATGGCCTAATTATTGATAATGATGCTGATCTAGAATATAACCCTCCAGCATCCTCTCCTTCTTCTGACACAGATGAAGTTGAAAGTGAAAATGGTGATGGCATGGCCATACAAGTGCTGAAGGTAAAAGCTTCAATCTTCCATCAATGAAAAGGAACACTATGGCCGTTTATAAACTTTTTTAGAGAGCAAATGGAAAGTCTAATGCAGGGCAAGTAAAGATGACTACAGATACACAATCATCCTGTCAGTTATAAACATCAGCATTGTTTCCATTTCCAAACTCCATGCAATCACACACACTACGGCTGAGTAAGCAGCAGTACAGGTCAACTTCAACATCCACAACCCTAGATATGAGGAATGCTTCTGCTGCTGTTGAAAGTGTATGGTTCTATGGCCTCCACTGCAGTGGGGCATTGCTGGAACACATGGGAGGTCAGTTGGTGTGTTTCTCTGGCTATCTATGTAGTGGGACAAGGCTGGGTAGAGCATTATCTGTGGTTCTATTAAAGCTGCTTCCTGACTACAACTCCCATCATCCACTGTAAGCTGGTGGCTGAGAGGGAATGATGGGATTTGTAGCCTAGCAGCAGCTGGAGGGCCTCCCATTGTCCATCATGCTCCAGACTACTGTGGGACAAGGTTGGAGTCAATATGTGTGGTTCAGTGCAGTGAAACCAGGTTGGGGATCAGTTTGGGTGGGTATATGGCTACCAGTGCAGAGGGCCAAGGCTGGGGCAATATGTGTGGTTATATGGCTACCAATGTAGTGGGCCAAGGCTGAGGGACAATATGTGGTTGTATGGCTTCCGGTGCAGCAGGACAACGCTGGAACACTTGAGAGGTCAGTATGTGTTATGCTTTTGCTACCTGTGAAGTGGGACAATGCTAGGGGGTCAGTATGTGTGGTTCTATAAAACCTGCTTCCAGACTTCAACTTGTATTATTCCCTGCCAGCTGATAGTTAGTCTGGAATGATGGGGGGAGTAGTAGTCTGGAAGAAGCAGGAGGGCCTTCCATTGCCCACCATTCTCCAAGCTACCATGAGGCAAGCCTTGGGATCAGACAATTTGTTTCTATGGCTACCAGTGATGTTGGACAAGACTGAGAGTCAATATGTGTGGTTATATGTCCGCTGCAGTGGTACAGGGTTGAGGGTCAATATGTTATGTTGTTATATTGCTGCCAGTGCTGTGGGACACAGTTGGGAGGTCAGTATGTGTTGTTCCTTGGCTACCACAGGACAAGGCAAGGGTCAGTATATGTGGCTATATGGCTACCGGTCCACTGGGGCAAGGCTAGGGAAGAATATGTGTGGGTATATGACTAAAAGTGCAGTGGAATAAGGCTGATGGTCAATATGTGTAGTGTAGTGGGCCTATATTTGTAGTCATATCATGATTACCAGCACAGTGGGACAAGGCCTGGGGTCAGAAAGTGTTGTTCTATGGCTACCATGGGTACAAAAAAAAAGTTTGGAGTCACTTACAAATGTCCTTGTTTTGAAAGAAAAGCAAATCTTGTCCGTTAAAATCCATGGATCAGAAATACAGTGTAGACATTGTTAATGTTGTAAATAACTATTGTAGCTGGAAAAGGCTGATGTTTAATGGAATGGAGGATTCTTCAATGGAAGCAAAGTTTGAAGGACACAATTATTATTCAAATTAAAAATCATTATTTCTAACCTTGTCAATGTCTTAACTGTATTTTTTGTCACTTTTCTTTTTAGCCCATCTTTAACCCCTTACCACCCGAGAACATACATGTATGTCTCGAGCGGATGTCCCAGGTGGACAGAGGACGTACATGTACGTCCTGGAAGTCATTCAAAAAAATGAAAAAAAAATATTCGGCAGGCATTAAGTGTCAGCCGCTTGTGCACGTGGCCGGTCACTAAAGAGTTAAAGATGGTAAACCTGATCATCAAATGATGGGTAAATTGCTTATCTACCCTTAACTTTGCATGTACAAATATTTAAATAAGATTGAGCTTTTTACACTTCTTAAAAGATAGCAAAATTATTTAAAACCATGGAATCATCTACTGTATTAAAGGGATAGTAATCTTTCACAAGAACAGCAGCACCAATGAGTCTTCATAGTATTTGGGCCATGAGTGTTATTTCAATACTATAAGAGTTGTAGTTCAAGTGCCCCTCTTGATAGGTTTGTCAGGGTTTTCCTTTTGTTCACTGAATATTGTCCCTCTCTGCAATACATTCAGACAGTCTTGCTGCTCTGAGGTGAGCAGGAATACATTAGAAAAAAGGGTGGGAAGGGGATACTTTATAATTCAATCAATCTTGAACTACAACTTTCACAATTTTGAAATAACAATCTCCATGGCCCAAATACTATGAAGATTAATTGGAGCTGCTTTTATTGTGAAACATTAAAAGCAGCTGTACCAGCCTAATAAAAAATGTTACCCATATGGGATGAGAGGAGCTCTAAACTGCACCTGCCACTTTTCTAATTCAACTATTGGACTATGCTTTACTGATATGGAGGAAACCTCAGAATGATTTACACAAATATTTCCAGGAGGTGGTGTTATAGGGAAATTAGAGCTATTTTACATTTTAAAGATATGGGTGGCTTTGAAAATCATGTAATTCCCTACTGTATTTACCATCTGCTGCTCTTCAAAGGAAAATTGTGCCCCATTGGGTCAGTTGACATGCTCTAAGGCAGTGTTTCTCAACCAGGGTGCCATGGTGTTCCACAGACAACCACAAAGGGTGCCCCATATTTTTTTTTATGAAGGCTTTGACAAAAAATGTTAATGTAGAGTTACAACTTTAAATGTATGGAAATTACAACAATACATTTATTTTAGTTTTGAGATGCAAAAATAACTGTATATTTCTTTATCTGTAACCTTCATTATATCCTTGACAAATTACATAAAATGATAGTGGTGATCTGAAAATTTCAGGTTAGGGGTGCCTTGAGCAGAAAATGACACTAACTACTATCATTTTTCACACAATTTTTGAACATGACTGTACTAAAATGGCTGCAGCAACTACAGAAATGAAGAAGAGGTAAAGAAAGCAACCATTTTGAAAATCTCTGGGCTGTATACAAAGCTATTTCCAGAATATGATACTAAAAAAAAAAACACATACTTTATGCACTTTAATCAAGTCAAAGATACAGAAATCTTGTAACACCATGGAATCCTAGTGTATTCACTGCAGAGTGCCAGATGTAGAAAAAAGGTAACTCACTGGTAATGTATGGGCATACCACAGGGCGTGTTAGGAGAATGGCTATCAGTGAAACAAGATGGGGATGCAGACATTGAATGTGTTCTTACATGACTACCAGTGGGCTGGGTAAGCAAACAATGTACAATGTACGTGTATGTACAATGTATGTGAATTACTATAGTTATTAATGGAACAAGGCTGGGGTGTCAGACAGTGTATGAATGATGTTTGGCTACCAGTGGACAGTGGATCAAGGCTGACATGTCAGTCAGTGTATGTGTGTACTATGGTTACCAGTGGGGCAGTGGAACAAGATATCAGATATTGTATGTGTTATGTTGTGACCAACAGTGGCCAGTAGAATAAGGTGTCAGGTAGTGTGCAGGTGATTCTGAGGCTATGAATGGAAAAAAGCTAGTGTATGTTTAGTTCTGTGACTACCAGTGTACAGTGGAAAATAATGTTTGCCAGAGGGGAGTCAAGAGCATTGCAAATCATTGAATTCCACTATAGTAACATGAAATGCTCTATTTCATAGACATTCAGATTTCATGGGGCATCAGGACTGCCACTCAACCCACTCAACATAGTAGTTTAGATAATATAAGGTTGAGAAGGGAGGGAAGAAAGGATGTGAGAGCCTTCTGGGTCACTAGTGTTGTTCATCTATACTGAACAGATAAATGGGGGTATCGGGACCTTACAAATTATGCAAATTAAGACAAAATGAATACAAAATGGCCAGTGTTGGGAAGATTGCCAATACCATATACATCTCATGCTTGGTCTTTTATGTGCACATAGCCAAGCCCATGACTAATACAGGCTTGGCACTCTAAGGGTAAGTGAGCTGTGCACTTTTACCATTTGTATGCCGGTGTGATGTAATAGCTACATACGTCATATGGGGAGCAACATGATTAAGATGTAAATTAAAAAAATAATAGTGACCACTCTGAAGATGATCATAGCATTTACTGTATATTCAACTCATATACTTGGAATAGAAAAACATGATCTAAATTGAGATTACATTTTAAAGTACTGTAGCATTTAAATATTAGACAGATGTGTTTGGTAATTGCATGCACAGTCTTTTTTTACCCTTTAATTTCTAACTTCTCTGTTGCCAAGTTTGTGTCACAATCCAGGATGCTGGTACCTAGAAAAGAAGGAGGTTTGACCGGTGCCCAGAAAAAGGCTCATGCAAGAGCCATAAGAAGAAGCATAACTAAGGGAGTGGGTTCTTTCATTATCTCCCCTCCTCCCAGGAACATTCTCAGGGTGACCTTAAAGGGATAGTAATGTTTCACAAAAACAGCAGCTCCAATTAATGTTCATAGTATTTGAGGCATAGAGAGTGTCATTTCAATGCTGTCAGAGTTGTAGTTCAAGAGTAATTGAATTATAACGTTTCCCCCTCCCGCCGCATTTACCTAGTGTAAGCCACCTCCCCTTAGATGTTTAATCTGGTCCACAGACCAGACAGCTAACAACAAGTGACAGCCTTCTTACTGTGAGAACAATAACAGGTTTTTCCTTTATGTTAATTGATGATTGTCCCCCTCTGCAATCCACTTGAACACCACCCTGCTGCTCTGAGCGGAACTGTGTTACATCAGTAAAAGGGGCTAGAGGAGGATACTTTATCATTCAATTACTCTTGAAATACAACTATGACAGTACTGAAATAACACTCTCTGTGGCCCAAATACTATGAAGATTAATTGGAGCTGCTTTTATTATGAAACATTACTATCATTTTAAGGGGAAATCCAGATGGAATGCTCTCCAAAAAGCAGGGAAATGTACATCAGAAGCTGTAACCAAGACTAGTCATTGGGTCAAAACCCTACTAATGCAACAGAGGTTGTAATGACCCCTTGAAGAAGTGACAGTCAAGGATCCTGTTAATGAGCATTTTGTGCTCATCCAAAATAATAGGAAAATGAGGAGAAGATCAATTTGAGCAAAGAAACCAATTCCAAATATATGCCTTTAACACTGAAACATGGAGGAAATTCTGAGGTTACACGTTATGTTCAACCATTCGGTTACTGGATTGACTCATTATAGAATTTTGAATGGAAGATGTGATGATATCCGAGTTTGTCAGATTAATGTTCTAAGAGTAAAGACATATCATGTTCCTGGGGGAGAAAAGAAGGCAGACTCTTAAAGTAGAGAATTATGGAAAACTCCAAATGTCAAAAGATCTTTCCAGTTATCCTGCTTTTAATTCTAGTAACATTGTAGGACATGTTACAGGTTCTGGTCTAAATACATGGGGGATATGCACTAAGGTGTGATGAAGAGGTGATAAAGAGTTATTACTTTTCCAAGTCCTATGTTATTTTATAGAGCCAATGCAGTTATTTCTCCATCTTTGGAAATATTAATGCATAGGCTCTATAACATAGAAACTGGAGAAGAGATATCACTGGAAAAGTCATCTCCAATTTATCACCTATTTCTGACATTTTTTGCATAACCCTCATGGTGTGAACATTATTTTGAGGGTGATAAGCAGAGGAAAATAAAAGAGTGATTCCTAGACAAGCAAAAAAGGCATGCAGACAGATTGGGGGCAGTTAATAAAAAATAAATCCTAAATAAAATAAAAACCATAAGACATGGTATAAAGGGGTCTGAGGAGCTTGACTGTGTTGGTGAATGAATGAATCATTTGAACAGGGACTTTGTTTTGAGGGAGATTTCTTGACTGTTATTGGGGGGGGACAGTAAATAAAAAAGTAAAATCAAAAATTTGTCTTTAAAATTATAGAGACAGGAACCCCTTGACATAAGCTGCCACTAGGGTGGACTGATACTTGACTTGATAGAGTTTTTCATAGAGGATGATTTGTTAGATTTGTTGTTAGAGGACCAAGTCCTGAGGAAACATTGATTTGTTGGACTTAGGCTTGTTAGAAACAAAGCCCACAGAAATTGTTTGTTTTTTTGTAGGACTATGTTTTTTTAATTTATTTTTTATTTTTCAAAGCACAAGCCCTGACAAAAAAAATTAAAAATGAACTATTGGCCTAGTGCCAGCAGGTCATGTTGGCCAGTATCCACTGGCTGTTGTCAAATGTCCTCCTGAGTCCTGAGTTGCAACTGTTGTTCGTACTGCTGCTGCTGATTTGTTTAAAGTGATAGTAATACTTCAGTATTACTAATCCCTATATTAAAGCCCTTGTAAAAAGAAATGTTTTGCCCCCAGTGTAATCTCTCAAACCTTTATGGTTTGAGAGATGAACACTTCTAAAGTTGCCCTCTCCCTCCCCCTTCCCCGTAGTCAGCATTTTAGCTGACTCAGGGAAATCCGGTCAGAGATCATCAGGCGGCTCTGCAGCAGAGCCGCGATCTCGTTAACTAAAAAAAAAACTTTCACTAAAACGGTCTTCTACATGTGCTTGCAAGCCAAGCACACGTAGAAGACCATTTCAGTGAAAGTTTTTGTTTTAGTTAAAGCGATCAGGCTGTGCTGGAGAGCCGCCTGAAAGTCGCATGACTCTCTTCCCTGCAGTCAGCTAAAATGCTGACTACGGGGAAGGGGAAGGGGAAGGGAGAGGGCAACTTTAGAAGCGTTCATCTCTCAAACCATAAATGTTTGAGAGATGACACTGGGGGCAAAATGTTTCTTTTTACAAGGGCTTTACTATAGGGATTTGTAATACTGAAGTATTACTATCCCTTTAAGCAGAGGATGATTAGGCAGCTGAAAGGGAATGGGATCAACAATAGCAGTAACATGGAAGATGGATGTTGAAGGTTCCACTTGCCACAACTGTCTCCAATGATGATCCTGAGGCAGTAGCAGAAGAATAAGTAGCCCCCAGTATATGTGGAGAAAAAAAGAAGTTGGCCATTAAATCTTCTCCACCTGCCCCTCCTTCAAAATCATGGGTGCGTTGTTATTAGAATATATAATTTTCCCTTGAGAACAGGAACTGTGGCTTCCATCAGCAACTACAATGTGCACAATGTGTGTGGTAAATAACATCTGGGGGCACAACTGTATCCAAACACCATGACACCCAAAACCAAGTGCTGCTGCTGTCACTGTACCCCTTGTCCAGACCCCGCTAAGGACATATGACAACTTGCTGATGGGTTAATAGTAATGATGAACCCTCCTTGCTAGAATCCTAACATGTTCTGTGGGATGGAATCTCCTCAAATGCCGGCCTGATGACCTGGTATCAATTCTCCTCCACCACACTGACATGTGTGGTCAGTGCACCACAGTGTGGAATGGGTAGAGATGAACTGCCATATCCTAACATCAAAAGAGTTGCTATCATTTGGCGGGGGAGGTAATGATGAACGAGGTGGATTGGCAGGAGATATACTTGTTACCTTAGAGGAAAAAGGTGATGTTGATGGCGAGCTAGTTGTTTCACTTGTCATGGAACTTCCAGTGTCTATCTGGGTTTCTTTATTCTTCCTACACTTTGATCTCCACACTTCTGGAGAGTCAGGGGGTACAGTAACAGCGGTGCTAGATTTCTCTAATGGGTGTTTGGCTTTAACATGTTTGACATAAATGCCATGATGTCTGCGTTTCATGTGTGTTATCAGGGAGATTGAGCTCGGGTGTGTTCCCTCATTTCCCCTTATTACTAACTTGCCACAAATTTTGCACTGTACCATTGTTGATGATGACTGCACTGTGCCTGCCAGAAGAGAATAATAGTCCCACACCCACAAGTTCTGGGGGGAGGGATAGGGAACAGGTGGAGAAGAATGGCCTCTTTCTTCTTGTCCTCCACATTCCCATTCATTTTTCTGACAACTGATAATTTTGCTACTACTGCTTCAGATTTAGCACTGCAACTAGGACCAGGAGTATTGCTGGGGAACCTGTCCTAGTCCCGCATTCCTTGTTGACTCCATTCCTACTGTGTCCATGGTGGTCTGTGGCACACTAGCTTTCTCCTCAGCATCCTGCTTCCCTTGCATCTCAGCAGCAGCAGGAATTAGAGCCATTTCTTCTCAGTTTCTGATAAAAAAGGCCATCAATGTTTCTTCCACCCCAGCGTCTCCAACACCACCACCACCACTAGTCTCTACATGATGCTGCTCTATTCCAGACATCTCACTGCTGCTTGGAGGAGGTGATGAACAATGTGACAGAGAGTCCCCTGCTGTCACCCTTGGCATCATTTTCTCCTTCCCACCCTGAGTACTACAAGAAACACTAGCAGCAGGCAAAGTGTTGGTGGTAGCAGGCTCAGCACTGGTAGCAGATACAATACTAGTGGAAGCACATCTGGCAGCAGGTACAACACTAGTGGCTGCAGGTACAGCAATGGTGGCACTGGCAGCAGGGGCAGCACATCTGGCAGCAGGCACAGGCAGCTGTCCTGTCCTGCTCTCACAAGTACTACCCTTTTCTCCCTCCCTTCCCATATTATTTCTCCCTTCCTTCCCACTTCCTTGTCTCCCTCCATACCCATTAAATTCCCCAAGATTCCTTGGGGTGATTTAGGGGGACTGGACAGCATTGGTTGAATACTGCTAGTCACTTCCTCCTCCTCAGACTCAGTGGACACATAAGGGTTCTTCCAGCTCCTCTATTGATTATTTTTCACCCTGCCTATAGTGATAGCAGTCACTATGAGCCTTTCCTGTCTCATTTTTGCAAAATATCACAGCAGAACAGCACAGCACATCATTCTCGCTCTGTAGCTTCTTCTATTGTGTCTGCCTTCAGTGAAAACGTCACCTTTTATAGCGGAAGTGTGAAAACAACGTAAATCAATGGGCGGAAACTTTATAGCCATTGAAAAAATGGCGACAAATTTTTACCAATAGGTGAAAGATGCAAAAATTTTAAACGCTACTTTTAAATCAGATTTTCCCGTGAAAAAGCGGATAACAACGTTGTTTTCGCAAAATTTCCCGCAGGAACACAGTGACAAGTTTCACCCATTTCTAATACTGGCCTCTCAGGTTTTTCTCAAGTAATATTTTTCACCTTCATGTGCCACTGCAGAGAGGAAATTTTCAACTTACCATACCGGTCCTGCCCAAAGATAGTTCAGCTCTAACAAGCCAGACAAATCTTCTGTGCATGAAAGAATCAGAGCAACCAGACACATTTCAGCCTATGTTTAAGTGTAGACTTGCATTAGTATACAAATGTTAGAACAGAGATAAAATACTTTTTACTCTTTCCAAACAAAGGGTTGCATTATGGCGACATCCATCTCTATATCCTGGACATATATATGAACATATGTGGACTTAAAGGAGCAATACATAATCTTTGGAAGAGCAATTCCCTTTTTGAAAATACTCCATCAGGATGTATATCCTTTTGCGCCAGTTCTGCACATATACACTGAAATATTCCAACAAGGGCTTGCATTGCACTCATGTTGTACCACTGTAGCCATATTTTCATCAATTCCTCCTTTGATACATGAACATGCATAATTTCTTGTTATATTTGACATTTAAAAAGTATACAAATTTTGTGATCAATAAATGATAACCAATTTATGGGAGCAGCCAAGGAGGGTGCCTGTGCCAAGGCTGCTTTAAAAGATTCCCAGGCCTTTTGGGTAGGGATGGGGGAACATTTTCACCTCAAACCAAAATCAGTGAATAATGGCACTTCTTGCTTGGTGAATAATTACTCATAAAAAGTGCAGTTTTTGTATGCTTTTTTTGCTTAGCAAACAAAATTTTATTTTATTTCCAACAGACATAGTATTAAAGGAGTCTGAGGTTACCTGGTGGAGTGTTGGGAAATAATCAATTGAACAGGGATTTTTTGGAGGGTTTATTGCCTAGGATTTGGGGTATAGTTAAAAAAAGTAAATAAAAATAAAATAAATTGGTACTTAAGTTCAGAACATGACATAGAGAGGGATCCCCTGACATTAGCTGTAATTGGAGCAGAATGATACTTGATGGGGCAGAGAATTTTGTAGACTTAGACTTGTGTTAAGCACAAGTCCTGAGGAAACATTGACTTGTAGAACTTAGACTTGTGTTAGGCAAAAGTCTTGAGGAAACATGGGCCTAGATTCACTAAAGATCAATGCTGTGTTGATATGATCTTGTTGATGTGTTTGAAACACTTCAACGTTTTGATCTACACATACATCGACATATTCACTAAAATTGTCGGATGCAAGGGAAGGGGTGGAGAAGGTCACTATTAGTATGCAGGATTGTCGAAGTTCTGAAGTTGAACACCATTCTCTCTCTCTGCTCCCCTACTTGGCCAGTAGGGGAATAAAGAGAAGGCTTTCAGCACCATGGACAGCACTGAGTGCCATAGGGATGTGCATTGCTTACTCCTTTGGCACTGAAAGGGTTAAAATAAAAAAAAATAGTACACCAAGGACTACACAATTATCCCCTAGCCTATGTATCATATTTTATACATGTTGTGCACACACAGTGGAACAAGACTGGGGGTCATGCAGCATCTATGGGGAGTTGTGGCTAACAATTGCCTCCCAGCCTTGTTCTCTTGCCCAGTGGTAGCCATAGAACACCATATACACCGCTTGGCCTCTTTGTCTGGGGATGGTAACCAGAGGACAGGTTACTCCTGATATGAACACCAGAACAGAATGTTTTTCCAGAACCTTGACATTAACTGTGCTCATATTCAGATGATATGGAGTGGGGTGCAACGTAAAGGAGAAACACATGTCTTAAGTACAGCTCTGCAGTATGGGCTGCAGAAGGTAATCCAGATACAGAGATAATATGGACTGTTATGATGTAACGGTCAGTGACTACAAAGAATGTGTTGTGTAGTTCTGAAAGTGGGAGATCTACAATAAAGTCCATTGTGATCTCTCTCTGTGGACTACTGGGAACAGGTAAGGGGTGGAACAGTCCTGAAGGTTTTGTGTGTTTGCTTTTGGATCAGTAGCAAATGTCACATATTAGAACAAAAGACATTGGATTTCATGCCAGGCCACCAGAAATGTCTTCTGATACTCTTGGTGATTTGCATGATTCCACCATGGCTGTCTACAGGTAAATCATGATGAATATGGAGAGCCTCTTGTCGTAGGGAGGTAAGCACATATATAAGGCCATTCTTGAATAATAAGACATTGTTATAGGTCAAAGCATGATGTTGCACCAAATAGGGTGATACTATTGAGTTTTGTTTTATTTTGGTCAGTAGATCAATGCTGTGTATTGAGAAATTATGTGGAAGGTGTATAGTATCAGGAGGAGTAGAGAGCGTGGTGGATGGCCTGTGGATAAAGGACAAGGCATCACGTTCTTGGAACCAGATCTGTAGCTAATGTGCATTTGGAATGGATGAAGTTGTTGAGCTGTGTCAATGTCTGAGAGAAACTATGCGTGAAGGGAATTCATAGTAGGAGCACAATTTGAGTCTTAATACAGAGACCTAAGGAGATGAAGGGTTCAGATGCAGGATTCTAAGGGAGTTGACAAAGTTCAACAAACCAAGCTAGAAGAGGAGCTGTCAACCTCGAACAGACTAGTTGTTGAATCTTTGACTACCACTGCCCTCAACTATTTGGAAAGCCCGGGTGTGTCGGTCGCAAGGCTTCGACTACAACACCCTTGACTAATTGGTCAGGCAGGAGGCAGGGAGTTGTAGGCCATCAACCGTCCACACCCTCGCTTAGCTGAGGAGGTCATCTGAGCCACCAACAACGACACCCTTGACTCAGTCGGTAGGCCTGAGGTGTGGAGTCGAGCAATACAGCAATTTGAATGTCTCAGAAGCAACAGAAGTCTCAGATAGGTGACAGCTGAAGGGACACTCATTGCACAGCAGACAGAAGGATAAGAGTACTAGGTTAGGAGAAGAGTGGTCAAAGGAAAGCCAACATTGGAGCCAGACAGGAGAAGAAGGTACCTGGAGATGAGACCGAGTCATAGTCTAGGAGGATCTGGGTAGAAATTTGTAGACAGATGGACGATCGCTGAAGACAAGGTCAGGAGACAAGCCAAAGGTCATACATGGAGAATACTAGAATCAGGAACTCAGGAACACTACAGCAAGGACTCTCAGGTTCTTTGTGCAAAAATCAAGCAAGTGATGGAGGCTGAACCAGGTAGATAAAGGCAACAGTGGCCAATAGAAGATAGTGGTAAGAGGAGTAACAATATTGAGGTGGTCTATGTAGATAGTTACAGGATTTAGGTCTCTCTCAAGTAAGTAGCACCACTCCTCCAAGAGCTTGCACTATAGATAATAATTCCTAATCCTAATGTCATAATTTAGTTTAACAGCACTGAGTCACTTGGAAAAGCCAATCAATTGCTGGACAGCTTTCTTGTCTGTGGGAGTAGGACAGTCTGGATAGCAGAGATCTTCCTGTAATCCATCTTAATGAATCCAGTAGAGATATGAAAACCCCAGAAAATCTATTTCTTGAATCTCGAATACATATTTTTCAACCTTAGATTATAGATCATTATCATGTAGCCGAGCAAGTACTGTCTTTACATGGTTGTGTTTTTCAAGGAATGAGGAGGAGAAGACAAGGATGTCGTTTAAGTATATGATAACTAATTGGTCCAAAAGTTCTCTGGATACAGCTTTGACGAAGTGCTGAGCCTTACAGAGCCCAAAAGGCATGACTGTGTACTCATAATAACCATAATGAGTACAGAAAGCTGTCATCCAAAATGGAGGCTCTCTTCTTATCAAACACCTCAGAAAACTCAGTATTGGGCTGGTACAGGTCCAGTCTCTGGCGAGGATAGTACTAACACTACTGGCTGGTAGGCAACATCTCTTACAATACGGGGAACAAAAGGTAATTGAGACAGAAGACCACTATATATGTGGATCATGGGTATGGAGCCAGGGTAAACCCAAAATAAGAGGAAACAAAAGGGATGGCATCACTAGGGAAGGGCGAACATTTTCGCCTCAAACTGAAATCGGAGAATAATGGCACTTCCCACTTGGGGGATAATTTTCCATGAAAAATGATGAATTTCCACACAACACATAGCAAATATTATTTTATTTCCCAAAGGCATACTATAAAAGGGGCATGATGGTGCCTATGTTAGTGGGGTGTGATGAAAGAATCAGTTGAACAAGGAATTTTTTGGGGGGATTTGTTTATTGGGATTGGGGGAAGTTAATAAAAAAAATACTAAATACAATTAAAAAAACCCCAAGACATGATATAAAAGGGGTCTGAGGAAAGTGCTTGGGTTGGTGAGTGGAGTCTGGGGAATTAATCAATTGAACAGGGAATTTGTTTGTGGGGGGTTTCTTGACTGGTACTGGGGGGGCAGATGATAAATAAATAAATGAAATAAAATAAGCAATTTGTATGTAAAGTGATAGAGACAGGAACCACCTGACATAAGCTGCCTCTGGAGTAGACTGATACTTGATGTGATAAAGTATTTTGTAGAGGATGATTTGTTATATTTATTTTTAGAGACCTAAGCCCTAAGGAAACATTGATTTGTAGGACTTAAGCTTGTTTGTCACAAGCCCTAAGGAAACATTGATTTGTAGGACTTAGGTTTGTTAGAGACAAGCCCCTAATAATTGTTTATTTTTTTGCCAATGGGTCAGAAAACGTGAAAATTTTAATTACTGTTTTTAAAGCAGATTTTCCTGCAAAAACACAGACAACAACGTGGTGTACACTGATTTTCTAAGCATCACATCTAACTGTATGTCGTCTTTGTGACCTTTAGCAGATAATAAACATAAAGGAAGCATCTCTAGGACAATGGGTCCAGACTGGAGACTGCTTTGATCCTTCGTCTGTAGTTTGAGCGGTCACGGTTTGTTCTGTACAGGTATCTTCAAGGCCTGAATCAACTCCTGGTTAACAAATCAACCAC
The DNA here is from genome assembly GCA_037306005.1 of Rhinophrynus dorsalis. NCBI lineage: Eukaryota > Metazoa > Chordata > Amphibia > Anura > Rhinophrynidae > Rhinophrynus > Rhinophrynus dorsalis. Next base: position 337,867,039 of record CM074720.1, on the reverse strand, counting down.
TGGCTCTGGAGTCGTTCATAATCGTAACCTCAATCTACTGGTCTTTTCACTGAAGAGTGACAGGAAAGCATAGGTAAGAAGATGTTGTGGCTGGTGTAAGAGTAAGTGTGGAGAGGAACACAGCAGATGGACGCCTTCCCCGCAGTTGGCTATGTAGTCCTACACAGGTCTCCTCCACTGTGTAAGTTATCTCAGGGCAGTCTGGGCAGAAATTACCTGGAATGGATCGTCATAAATGGCATCCATGGCCTGATGGAAATCCGTCCAGGTAGCCAACACAACACATGCGCTGTAGTGAGGAACAGACGCTTCAACACGAAAGCAAGGAACTTAAGGGGAACAGATCATAACAGTTTGGTCAAGGAAACATTGATTTGTTGTAGGACCAAGCCCAGAGGAAACATTGATGTGTAGGACTTATACTTTGGCCTAATCCCAGAGGAAACATTGATTCTAGTAGGACTTTGTCTTTGTCTTTGATCTTGAAGAAGGCAGAATTGTTGCATAGCAGCAATAATACCACCACCACCAGGAGCACAGATCAGCTGCCTGTGCCTACTGCTAGTGCTGTCAGTCTGCCTTCCTCAGGTCAACAAGAAATGTCAAGTGTAACTTTAGGGGGCCCTCTATCACATTTCTCATCACCTCCTCCAACTGGTGAGATGTCTGTAATAGAGCAACAGCAGCATGGAGGGACTGGTGGTGGTGGTGATGATGATGTGGTGAAGCTGGGGTGGAAGAGACATTGATTGTCTTTTTAGCCAAAACTGAGAAGGAATAGGAACTTTTGAAATATGCATAGTTTACTACTGCTCTAATTACTGCTGCTGGGTTGCAAGGAGAGCAGGATGCTGAGGAGCAGGCTAGTGTGCCACAGATCACTGTGGACACAGTGTAAATGGGGTCCACAAGTGATGCAGGACTAGGACAGGTTCAACTTGCCATCAGCAGCAATACTCCTGGTCCTAGTTGCAGTGCTGATTCTGAGGCAGTAGCGGAAACAGAAGCAACATGATCCTCTGCAGCAGCCAGTGAAGGGGAATGTGGAGGAGAAGAAGAAAGAGGACATTTTTCTCCTCCTGTTCCTTACCCCCTGAAGTCATGGGTGTGGGACTATTTTTCTCTTGGGGCAGGAACAGTGCAGTCATCAACAATGACACTGTGCACAGTTTGTAACAAGTCAGTGAGAAGGAGAAAGGAGGGAACGCACCTTGAGACAATAAATGTCATAATGTCTGTGTTTCATGTTATGTGAAACATGTTAAAGCCAAACACCCAACACAAAAATGGAGCACCGCTGTTGCTGTACCCTCTGACTCTACAGAAAGGCAACAAGAGGTAATGCAGGGATCAAAGAGGAGGAAGAACCCAGCCAGAGGCTGTACGTTTGATGATGAGCAAAACAAGTAGCTCGCCATCACCTTCTTGCTTTAGGGTAACTAAATCTTATGCCAGTCCACCACGTTCATTGTTATCTGCCCCACCAAGTGATATCCATTTTGTAGATGTCAGGATGTGGCAGTTCGTGTCCACCCATTACACGCTGCATGGTACACTGACCATACATGACAGTGTGGTGGAGGAGAATTGCAAGCAGGGAATAAAGCAGCATCTGAAGAGATTTCATCCATACAGAAAATGCTAAGATGGTGGCAGGGAGGGTTCATCATTACACTTAAACGGTCAGCAAGTTGCCATGTGTCCTTAGCGGGGTGTAGACAAGGGGCATAGTGACAGCAACAGTATTTGGTTTCTGGTGGGGGATTTCATACTGGGGACTCGATGTGACATGGTGTTTGGATAGAGTTGTGCCAGGATTTTCATATGAGTACAGATGTACCCATTGTTCCACTTCCCATTCCTTCCCTGATTTACACTGTGTACATTGCAGTTGCTGATGTGAGAGGAACAGTTCCAGCTCTCAAGGGAAAAAATGTTATTCTCAACACACCCATGATTTTGGAGGAGGGGCAAAAGGAGAAGTATTATTGGCCAACTTCTTTTTTTTCTCCACATATACCTGAAGTGGCTAGTTATGGTGCTGCTACTGCCACTGGCACTGTGTGATACTGTTGAGTTTTGTTTTATTTTGGTCAGTAGATCAATGCTGTGTATTGAGAAATTATGTGGAAGGTGTATAGTATCAGGAGGAGTAGAGAGCGTGGTGGATGGCCTGTGGATAAAGTCAAGGCATCACGTTCTTGGAACCAGATCTGTAGCTAATGTGCATTTGGAATGGATGAAGTTTTTGAGCTGTGTCAATGTCTGAGAGAAACTATGCGTGAAGGGAATTCATAGTAGGAGCACAATTTGAGTCTTAATACAGAGACCTAAGGAGATGAAGGGTTCAGATGCAGGATTCTAAGGGAGTTGACAAAGTTCAACAAACCAAGCTAGAAGAGGAGCTGTCAACCTCGAACAGACTAGTTGTTGAATCTTTGACTACCACTGCCCTCAACTATTTGGAAAGCCCGGGTGTGTCGGTCGCAAGGCTTCGACTACAACACCCTTGACTAACTGGTCAGGCAGGAGGCAGGGAGTTGTAGGCCATCAACCGTCCACACCCTCGCTTAGCTGAGGAGGTCATCTGAGCCACCAACAACGACACCCTTGACTCAGTCGGTAGGCCTGAGGTGTGGAGTCGAGCAATACAGCAATTTGAATGTCTCAGAAGCAACAGAAGTCTCAGATAGGTGACAGCTGAAGGGACACTCATTGCACAGCAGACAGAAGGATAAGAGTACTAGGTTAGGAGAAGAGTGGTCAAAGGAAAGCCAACATTGGAGCCAGACAGGAGAAGAAGGTACCTGGAGATGAGACCGAGTCATAGTCTAGGAGGATCTGGGTAGAAATTTGTAGACAGATGGACGATCGCTGAAGACAAGGTCAGGAGACAAGCCAAAGGTCATACATGGAGAATACTAGAATCAGGAACTCAGGAACACTACAGCAAGGACTCTCAGGTTCTTTGTGCAAAAATCAAGCAAGTGATGGAGGCTGAACCAGGTAGATAAAGGCAACAGTGGCCAATAGAAGATAGTGGTAAGAGGAGTAACAATATTGAGGTGGTCTATGTAGATAGTTACAGGATTTAGGTCTCTCTCAAGTAAGTAGCACCACTCCTCCAAGAGCTTGCACTATAGATAATAATTCCTAATCCTAATGTCATAATTTAGTTTAACAGCACTGAGTCACTTGGAAAAGCCAATCAATTGCTGGACAGCTTTCTTGTCTGTGGGAGTAGGACAGTCTGGATAGCAGAGATCTTCCTGTAATCCATCTTAATGAATCCAGTAGAGATATGAAAACCCCAGAAAATCTATTTCTTGAATCTCGAATACATATTTTTCAACCTTAGATTATAGATCATTATCATGTAGCCGAGCAAGTACTGTCTTTACATGGTTGTGTTTTTCAAGGAATGAGGAGGAGAAGACAAGGATGTCGTTTAAGTATATGATAACTAATTGGTCCAAAAGTTCTCTGGATACAGCTTTGACGAAGTGCTGAGCCTTACAGAGCCCAAAAGGCATGACTGTGTACTCATAATAACCATAATGAGTACAGAAAGCTGTCATCCAAAATGGAGGCTCTCTTCTTATCAAACACCTCAGAAAACTCAGTATTGGGCTGGTACAGGTCCAGTCTCTGGCGAGGATAGTACTAACACTACTGGCTGGTAGGCAACATCTCTTACAATACGGGGAACAAAAGGTAATTGAGACAGAAGACCACTATATATGTGGATCATGGGTATGGAGCCAGGGTAAACCCAAAATAAGAGGAAACAAAAGGGATGGCATCACTAGGGATGGGCGAACATTTTCGCCTCAAACTGAAATCGGAGAATAATGGCACTTCCCACTTGGGGGATAATTTTCCATGAAAAATGATGAATTTCCACACAACACATAGCAAATATTATTTTATTTCCCAAAGGCATACTATAAAAGGGGCATGATGGTGCCTATGTTAGTGGGGTGTGATGAAAGAATCAGTTGAACAAGGAATTTTTTGGGGGGATTTGTTTATTGGGATTGGGGGAAGTTAATAAAAAAAATACTAAATACAATTAAAAAAACCCCAAGACATGATATAAAAGGGGTCTGAGGAAAGTGCTTGGGTTGGTGAGTGGAGTCTGGGGAATTAATCAATTGAACAGGGAATTTGTTTGTGGGGGGTTTCTTGACTGGTACTGGGGGGGCAGATGATAAATAAATAAATGAAATAAAATAAGCAATTTGTATGTAAAGTGATAGAGACAGGAACCACCTGACATAAGCTGCCTCTGGAGTAGACTGATACTTGATGTGATAAAGTATTTTGTAGAGGATGATTTGTTATATTTATTTTTAGAGACCTAAGCCCTAAGGAAACATTGATTTGTAGGACTTAAGCTTGTTTGTCACAAGCCCTAAGGAAACATTGATTTGTAGGACTTAGGTTTGTTAGAGACAAGCCCCTAATAATTGTTTATTTTTTTGCCAATGGGTCAGAAAACGTGAAAATTTTAATTACTGTTTTTAAAGCAGATTTTCCTGCAAAAACACAGACAACAACGTGGTGTACACTGATTTTCTAAGCATCACATCTAACTGTATGTCGTCTTTGTGACCTTTAGCAGATAATAAACATAAAGGAAGCATCTCTAGGACAATGGGTCCAGACTGGAGACTGCTTTGATCCTTCGTCTGTAGTTTGAGCGGTCACGGTTTGTTCTGTACAGGTATCTTCAAGGCCTGAATCAACTCCTGGTTAACAAATCAACCACTGGCTCTGGAGTCGTTCATAATCGTAACCTCAATCTACTGGTCTTTTCACTGAAGAGTGACAGGAAAGCATAGGTAAGAAGATGTTGTGGCTGGTGTAAGAGTAAGTGTGGAGAGGAACACAGCAGATGGACGCCTTCCCCGCAGTTGGCTATGTAGTCCTACACAGGTCTCCTCCACTGTGTAAGTTATCTCAGGGCAGTCTGGGCAGAAATTACCTGGAATGGATCGTCATAAATGGCATCCATGGCCTGATGGAAATCCGTCCAGGTAGCCAACACAACACATGCGCTGTAGTGAGGAACAGACGCTTCAACACGAAAGCAAGGAACTTAAGGGGAACAGATCATAACAGTTTGGTCAAGGAAACATTGATTTGTTGTAGGACTAAGCCCAGAGGAAACATTGATGTGTAGGACTTATACTTTGGCCTAATCCCAGAGGAAACATTGATTCTAGTAGGACTTTGTCTTTGTCTTTGATCTTGAAGAAGGCAGAATTGTTGCATAGCAGCAATAATACCACCACCACCAGGAGCACAGATCAGCTGCCTGTGCCTACTGCTAGTGCTGTCAGTCTGCCTTCCTCAGGTCAACAAGAAATGTCAAGTGTAACTTTAGGGGGCCCTCTATCACATTTCTCATCACCTCCTCCAACTGGTGAGATGTCTGTAATAGAGCAACAGCAGCATGGAGGGACTGGTGGTGGTGGTGATGATGATGTGGTGAAGCTGGGGTGGAAGAGACATTGATTGTCTTTTTAGCCAAAACTGAGAAGGAATAGGAACTTTTGAAATATGCATAGTTTACTACTGATCTAATTACTGCTGCTGGGTTGCAAGGAGAGCAGGATGCTGAGGAGCAGGCTAGTGTGCCACAGATCACTGTGGACACAGTGTAAATGGGGTCCACAAGTGATGCAGGACTAGGACAGGTTCAACTTGCCATCAGCAGCAATACTCCTGGTCCTAGTTGCAGTGCTGATTCTGAGGCAGTAGCGGAAACAGAAGCAACATGATCCTCTGCAGCAGCCAGTGAAGGGGAATGTGGAGGAGAAGAAGAAAGAGGACATTTTTCTCCTCCTGTTCCTTACCCCCTGAAGTCATGGGTGTGGGACTATTTTTCTCTTGGGGCAGGAACAGTGCAGTCATCAACAATGACACTGTGCACAGTTTGTAACAAGTCAGTGAGAAGGAGAAAGGAGGGAACGCACCTTGAGACAATAAATGTCATAATGTCTGTGTTTCATGTTATGTGAAACATGTTAAAGCCAAACACCCAACACAAAAATGGAGCACCGCTGTTGCTGTACCCTCTGACTCTACAGAAAGGCAACAAGAGGTAATGCAGGGATCAAAGAGGAAGAAGAACCCAGCCAGAGGCTGTACGTTTGATGATGAGCAAAACAAGTAGCTCGCCATCACCTTCTTGCTTTAGGGTAACTAAATCTTATGCCAGTCCACCACGTTCATTGTTATCTGCCCCACCAAGTGATATCCATTTTGTAGATGTCAGGATGTGGCAGTTCGAGTCCACCCATTACACGCTGCATGGTACACTGACCATACATGACAGTGTGGTGGAGGAGAATTGCAAGCAGGGAATAAAGCAGCATCTGAAGAGATTTCATCCATACAGAAAATGCTAAGATGGTGGCAGGGAGGGTTCATCATTACACTTAAACGGTCAGCAAGTTGCCATGTGTCCTTAGCGGGGTGTAGTCAAGGGGCATAGTGACAGCAACAGTATTTGGTTTCTGGTGGGGAATTTCATACTGGGGACTCGATGTGACATGGTGTTTGGATAGAGTTGTGCCAGGATTTTCATATGAGTACAGATGTACCCATTGTTCCACTTCCCATTCCTTCCCTTATTTACACTGTGTACATTGCAGTTGCTGATGTGAGAGGAACAGTTCCAGCTCTCAAGGGAAAAAATGTTATTCTCAACACACCCATGATTTTGGAGGAGGGGCAAAAGGAGAAGTATTATTGGCCAACTTCTTTTTTTTCTCCACATATACCTGAAGTGGCTAGTTATGGTGCTGCTACTGCCACTGGCCAACACGACATGACCTGCTGGCACTAGGCATCTTACGCCAGGGGGTCCCTGTTTCTATCACATTACGTACAAATTACTTATTTTATTTTACTTACTTATTTATTAACTATCCACCCCAATACCAGTCAAGATCCCCCCCAAAAGAAATTCCCTATTCAACTGATTCTTTCCCCAGACTCCACCCAACAACAAAGGCATCCTCCTCAGATGATTTTTTATACCATGTTTATGGGTTTTTTAATTGTATTTAGGATTTATTTTTGTATTAACTGCCCCCAATCCTAGGAAACGACTCCCCCCCAAAAAAATTCCTACTACTTTAATTTCATGCCCCTGCACTGCTCCACCCCTCCCCCTTCCCCTTCCCCTTGTGCGTTTGCTGGACATTACTCAACTACACTGTTTTTTTTTTTACTGTACAGTACACAACACAACTGATGGAGCTGTATGATGCCTTGCCTAAGCCCAGTCAGCTGTCCATCACTGTCACCTAATATATTTAGTTCTTTATTTATTTATTTATTTGTTTTTTAAGTTGTCTACTCTATTGTCTTATCACAGTCTGTCCATAAAAGTCTGTCCATAAAAATCAACAACTTCTTTCCCCAGACTTTCTGACCCAGCACAGAGACAATAACAGCAAATGTCCTACCCTAAAACATTTCCTAAACTAAACTTCAATTCCCCTCTCTGTCTTCTCTAGCTCAAAAAACGTACTGCTCTCTCCTCTCACAAACAAAAAATGGCAGGCTGTGAGAGCCTGACACCTAGGGGTGGGCGAAAAGTGTGAAAAATTTCCTGCATGACTTTTTGTGAAAACATGTCGATTTTTCGCTTTTCCACAAAAAATGACTCCTTTCCGCATATGCAAAAATGTCCTCCTTTTTGCCTATTTTAACAAATTTTTCACCTATGTTAACACATTTTTCGCCTATTTTAACACATTTTTCAAGCCATATGTTGCTGTAGGACTCACAACTTTGATTTTCAGCCACTTATTTCTAAACTTCAGCCCTCAGAAGAAGTAATATTATAGTGAGAAATGTTGTACCTACAGGAAATATAGGTGAAAAATGTGTTAGCATGCAGAATGAATTTTCCTTTGCCCACAACACTAACTTCCTGCTTAAGTGACACTGGCACATATTCATGATGATGTCAAGTAATGAAAAAAAATAAAGTACAACCTACAATGTGCCAGATGTGTCTTGTAGTGGTGAAGGACTATCATGGTGTGATTTGTGTATTTATTTTTACCATTGTCATACGTTATCCTCCATCTCAGATTATTGACACACATTAATTATAGGTCATAGCAGTGGTCCCAAGTGGGGTAGATGGTGGCAACCCTTCTTCACATTCCTCCTCATCTTTGCTGCTGTTAATATATATGTCCTGACTTTGTCTATCATGTGTGGCTTCTGCTATATGATACTCAGATGGTATGAGATGTTGGTTAGTGATGAGCGAGCACCCCAATGCTCGGGTGTTCGGGTGCTCTGACCGAGCACCCCCTGAGGCTCGAGTGCTCGGCCGAGCACCCGAGCCCCATTGAAGTCAATGGGAGGACTCGAGCATTACACCAGGCACCCCCTGCTCTGATGAGGGGAGGGTGCCTGGTCCATAGGAAAAGGGCAGAAAAGGATGGAAACACCACAGAAATGGTTCAGGGACAGCATAGGGAGGATGTCTGGATGCATCTTGGACTCCAACATCGCTGCTGGGAACGATCTTTCGCCCGTAGTATGCCATTTTTACAGACTGACCATAAAACACACAAAAAGGAAAATAAAAACGACTTTAGGCGAAAAATTGTTACCAAACAATATTTGCTGTATATTTACTTGTATATCATCTGCAAATTCTCCCAAAAATTTCCTTGGTTTTCGGAAGTGAGGCCATGATTAAGAGGGAAACGTGCGCAGAGGCAAATTCTCCCAAAAATTTCCTTGATTTTCAGAACTGAGGCCATGATTAAGAGGGAAACGTGCACAGAGGCAAATTCTCCCAAAAATTTCCTTGATTTTATTGAACTGAGGCCATGATTAAGAGGGAAACGTGCGCTGAGCCGACCATCTAAAACATTATGGGTGAGGGTCTGCTGCAGAGCTGACCATCCTAAACATTATATGCGAAGGCCCGCTAGTGAGCTGAAGCTATAAAACATTATATGAGAGGGCCCGCTAGAGAGCTGACCCAATAAAACATTATATGAGAAGGCCCGCTGGTGAGCTGACCTATATAAAAATTGGCAAACAGGGCCCGCTGGTGAGCTGGCCCTATATAAAAATTATATCACAGGGCCCGCTGGTGAGCTGGCCCTATATAAAAATTATAGCACAGGGCATATGGAAGAGGAGGAGGAGGATGAGAAGATTAAGAGTCAACCATATACCCGTTTTTTGGGTGGAAGGGGTGAATGGGAATACAGAGTATTCACATCATTGTAAATAACATATATAAAGTGAGTTTATGTTCCCCCGCGGCTTTCCTCCAGTGGAGTGGAGAAGTCAGGGGAAATCCAGGCCTTGTTCATTTTTATAAGTGTCAACCTATCAGCATTGTCGGTGGAAAGGCGGATACGCTTATCTGTTATGATGCCACCAGCAGCACTAAATACCCGCTCAGACAGAACGCTGGCGGCAGGGCAGGCCAGCACCTCCAAGGCGTAGAGTGCCAGTTCATACCACGTGTCCAGCTTGGACACCCAGTAGTTGTAAGGCACAGAGGGATCATTGAGGACGCTGACACGGTCTGCTACGTACTCCTTCACCATCTTCCAAAACTTTTCCCTCCTTGTGACACTAGGCTGCGCATCAGGGTGAGGGTGCTGGCGGGGTGTCATGAAGGTGTCCCACGCCTTGGAGAGTGTTGCCCTGCCTTTGTCGGAACTGCTGTGTGCTCCCCTTTTCTCCCCTTCTCGGTTGGCCAAGGTAGCACATACTCTGCCGCCAGCGTTGTCAGATGGAAAATTTTGGAGCAATTTTTCAACAAGAACCTTCTGGTATTGCACCATTTTGCTTGTCCTCTCCACCGGAGGAATGAGAGATGAGAAATTCTCTTTGTAGCGGGGGTCCAGAAGGGTGAACACCCAGTAATCCGTGTTGTCTAAAATGCGTGTAACGCGTGGGTCACGGGAAAGGCAGCCTAACATAAAGTCAGCCATGTGTGCCAGAGTACCAACAGGCAAGATTTCGCTGTCCTCACCAGGAGGATGACTCTCAATCTCCTCATCCTCTTCCTCCTCTTCTGCCCACCCACGCTGAAGAGATGGAACTAAAGTTCCATGGCTACCCTCTGTAGCGGAGACAACCGTGTCTTCCTCCTCCTCCTCCTCCTCCTCCTCCTCCTCCGCCTCCTCCAATTGTCGCTGAGAAGACGAAGTGAGGGTGCTCTGGCTATCACCTTGTGTAAGCTCTTCCTCCCCCATTTCCACCTCTTCCACATGCAAAGCGTCGGTTTTAATTGTGAGCAGCGAGCGTTTCAGTAGACACAGAAGTGGGATGGTTACACTGATAATAGCGTAATCGCCGCTCACCATCTGTGTCAATTCCTCAAAATTGCGTAAAACCTCACAGAGGTCTGACATCCATTCCCACTCCTCACTTCTGATTACAGGAAGTTGAACGGAGAGGCGACGACCGTGTAACAGCTGGTACTCCACTACTGCCCTCTGCTGCTCACAAAGCCGGGCCAACATGTGGAAGGTGGAGTTCCAGCGCGTGCTCACGTCACACAGCAGCCGGTGAGCTGGCAATTGTAAGCGCTGCTGCAGCTTCAACAGGCCGGCTGAAGCTGTTGATGACTTACGGAAATGTGCACACACGCGGCGCACCTTGGTCAAGAGATCATGCACATTGGGGTAGGTTTTTAGAAATCGCTGCACCACTAAATTAAATACATGCGCTAGGCATGGTACGTGTGTGAGCTTGCCGAGCTCCAAAGCCGCCACCAAGTTACGCCCATTATCACACACAACCATGCCTGGTTGCAGGTTGAGTGGCGAGAGCCACTGCTCGGTCTGGTGACTAATCCCCTGCAACAGCTCTGAGGCCGTGTGCTGTTTGTCCCCAAGGCAGATCAGCTTCAGCACGGCCTGTTGACGCTTCCCCACTGCAGTGCTACACTGCTTCCAGCTACTGGCTGATGGGGGAGTGGCGCTGTGTGTAGAGAATTCGGAGGTGGAAACGGAGGAGGAGGAGCCAATAACGTAGGTGCTGGTGGAAACCCTGATGGAGGTAGGGCCCGCAATCCTCGGCGTGGGTAGCACCCGTGCCATCCCAGGGTCCGAGTCGCTCCCAGCCTCCACGACATTCACCCAGTGTGCCGTCAGGGAAATGTAGCGTCCCTGGCCACAAGCACTTGTCCATGTGTCAGTCGTTAAGTGGACCTTCCCAGTAACTGCGTTGGTCAGGGCACGGGTGATGTTACGGGACACATGGTGGTGTAATGCGGGGATGGCACACCGGGAAAAGTAGTGGCGGCTGGGGACCGCGTACCGAGGGACAGCTGCTGCCATCAGGCTGCGGAAGGACTCAGTGTCCACAAGCCTAAATGGCAGCATTTCGATGGCCAGTAATTTTGAAAGGTGTGAGGTTAGTGCTATGGCCTGTGGGTGGGTGGCTGGGTACTTTCTCTTGCGCTCAAATGCCTGGGGTAACGACATTTGGATGCTGTGCTGGGACAGGGAAGTGGATGTGGTCGCTGATGGTGCTTCAGATGCTACAGGTGCAGGGCGGGAGGTATGCGGGCCTGCGCCTTCAACAGGCGATTGGCCGGCACCGAAAACAGGGGAAGAGGAGGCAGTGGTGTGGCCTGCAGACACAGATGGGCGATCCAGGCGTTCCTCCCACTTACTACGGTGCTTGGATGCCATGTGTCGGATCATGCTGGTGGTGGTGAGGTTTCTAGTGTTCATGCCTCGGCTCATTCTGGTGTGGCACAGGTTGCAAACTACAATTCTTTTGTCGTCCGCACTTTCCTTAAAAAAACGCCATACCGCGGAACACCTACCCCTTGGCAAGGTAGATTTACGCAAGGGGGTGCTCCGTGGAACATTTGCGGGCCGGTTTGGTGCGGTCCGCCTTCTTTCTGTAGCCACACCACTGCCTCTTCCAGCCTGTTGCGGTGCTGCAGATGGCTCACCCTCAGGACTGCTGTCATCGCTCGGCTCTACACCTTCCCAGGTGGGGTCAGTCACCTCATCGTCCACCAAGTCCTCCTCCACTTCCTCACTCTGATCATCCTCCTCAAGTCTTGATCCCACCACATACTCAGTCATTGACAACTGTATAACATTCTCCTCAACAAGGTCTTGAGACGGAAATAGTGGTTGATTTAATGGCAACTGTGTCTCATCATCATCATCATCATCCACTACTTCCTTTGACCTTAAATGCCGTTCACATCTGTCATCTTCTTGAGATTGGGTAGCCTCTAGAGGTTGTGAATCAGGGCACAAGATGTCATGTTCCTCTGCAAGCGTGCTTGGAGAGAGGGTCAAATGAAGGATTGGTGATGAGACGAGCTCCTCACTATATCCCAGTGTGGGATCACTTCTTTGACCAGACCGTGTATGGTGGGAGGAAGGATGATCAGAGTGAGGATTATGTTGACCAGACTCTTGGCTACTGAGAGTGGACTTGGTGGAAGACAGGGTGGTGCTTAACCGACTGGAAGCAGTATCAGCTGTCATCCAACCGACCACCTGTTCGCAGTGGTCGGACCTCGAGAGTGATGTCCTGCGACGCCCTGTAAAATTACACATGAAGCTAGGTATGGTGGATGTCTTTCTTTCTTGTGCTCTGGCACCAGGCACAGTTTCTCCGCGTCCTGACCCGCGCCCTGAACTTTCAGGATCACGTCCACTTCCCCGTCCCTTTTTACCCGCCTTCTTCATCTTACACAGAATATGTGACTTTAATATTTGAGTTTGAAAACTTAACAGTATTTCTTATTATTCTGCAACTCTGCAGAGTACACAGAATAGGCTGCTAAACTGCGGTGAAACACACTGAATGGAATATGTGAGTTTAATATTTGAGTTTGAAAACTTAACAGTATTTCTTATTATTCTGCAACTCTGCAGAGTACACAGAATAGGCTGCTAAACTGCGGTGAAACACACTGAATGGAATATGTGAGTTTAATATTTGAGTTTGAAAACTTAACAGTATTTCTTATTATTCTGCAACTGTACAGAGTACACAGAATAGGCTGTTAAACGGCGGTGAAACACACTGAATGGAATATGTGACTTTAATATTTGAGTTTGAAAACTTAACAGTATTTCTTATTATTCTGCAACTCTGCAGAGTACACAGAATAGGCTGCTAAACTGCGGTGAAACACACTGAATGGAATATGTGAGTTTAATATTTGAGTTTGAAAACTTAACAGTATTTCTTATTATTCTGCAACTGTACAGAGTACACAGAATAGGCTGTTAAACGGCGGTGAAACACACTGAATGGAATATGTGAGTTTAATATTTGAGTTTGAAAACTTAACAGTATTTCTTACTATTCTGCAACTGTGCAGAGTACACAGAATAGGCTGCTAAACGGCGGTGAAACACACTGAATGGAATATGTGACTTTAATATTTGAGTTTGAAAACTTAACAGTATTTCTTATTATTCTGCAACTGTACAGAGTACACAGAATAGGCTGTTAAACGGCGGTGAAACACACTGAATGGAATATGTGACTTTAATATTTGAGTTTGAAAACTTAACAGTATTTCTTATTATTCTGCAACTCTGCAGAGTACACAGAATAGGCTGCTAAACTGCGGTGAAACACACTGAATGGAATATGTGAGTTTAATATTTGAGTTTGAAAACTTAACAGTATTTCTTATTATTCTGCAACTGTACAGAGTACACAGAATAGGCTGTTAAACGGCGGTGAAACACACTGAATGGAATATGTGAGTTTAATATTTGAGTTTGAAAACTTAACAGTATTTCTTATTATTCTGCAACTGTACAGAGTACACAGAATAGGCTGTTAAACGGCGGTGAAACACACTGAATGGAATATGTGACTTTAATATTTGAGTTTGAAAACTTAACAGTATTTCTTACTATTCTGCAACTGTGCAGAGTACACAGAATAGGCTGCTAAACGGCGGTGAAACACACTGAATGGAATATGTGACTTTAATATTTGAGTTTGAAAACTTAACAGTATTTCTTATTATTCTGCAACTGTACAGAGTACACAGAATAGGCTGTTAAACGGCGGTGAAACACACTGAATGGAATATGTGAGTTTAATATTTGAGTTTGAAAACTTAACAGTATTTCTTATTATTCTGCAACTGTACAGAGTACACAGAATAGGCTGTTAAACGGCGGTGAAACACACTGAATGGAATATGTGACTTTAATATTTGAGTTTGAAAACTTAACAGTATTTCTTATTATTCTGCAACTCTGCAGAGTACACAGAATAGGCTGCTAAACTGCGGTGAAAAAACACACTGAATGGAATATGTGAGTTTAATATTTGAGTTTGAAAACTTAACAGTATTTCTTATTATTCTGCAACTGTACAGAGTACACAGAATAGGCTGTTAAACGGCGGTGAAACACACTGAATGGAATATGTGAGTTTAATATTTGAGTTTGAAAACTTAACAGTATTTCTTATTATTCTGCAACTGTACAGAGTACACAGAATAGGCTGTTAAACGGCGGTGAAACACACTGAATGGAATATGTGACTTTAATATTTGAGTTTGAAAACTTAACAGTATTTCTTATTATTCTGCAACTCTGCAGAGTACACAGAATAGGCTGCTAAACTGCGGTGAAACACACTGAATGGAATATGTGAGTTTAATATTTGAGTTTGAAAACTTAACAGTATTTCTTATTATTCTGCAACTGTACAGAGTACACAGAATAGGCTGTTAAACGGCGGTGAAACACACTGAATGGAATATGTGACTTTAATATTTGAGTTTGAAAACTTAACAGTATTTCTTACTATTCTGCAACTGTGCAGAGTACACAGAATAGGCTGCTAAACGGCGGTGAAACACACTGAATGGAATATGTGACTTTAATATTTGAGTTTGAAAACTTAACAGTATTTCTTATTATTCTGCAACTGTACAGAGTACACAGAATAGGCTGTTAAACGGCGGTGAAACACACTGAATGGAATATGTGACTTTAATATTTGAGTTTGAAAACTTAACAGTATTTCTTATTATTCTGCAACTCTGCAGAGTACACAGAATAGGCTGCTAAACTGCGGTGAAACACACTGAATGGAATATGTGAGTTTAATATTTGAGTTTGAAAACTTAACAGTATTTCTTATTATTCTGCAACTGTACAGAGTACACAGAATAGGCTGTTAAACGGCGGTGAAACACACTGAATGGAATATGTGAGTTTAATATTTGAGTTTGAAAACTTAACAGTATTTCTTATTATTCTGCAACTGTACAGAGTACACAGAATAGGCTGTTAAACGGCGGTGAAACACACTGAATGGAATATGTGACTTTAATATTTGAGTTTGAAAACTTAACAGTATTTCTTACTATTCTGCAACTGTGCAGAGTACACAGAATAGGCTGCTAAACGGCGGTGAAACACACTGAATGGAATATGTGACTTTAATATTTGAGTTTGAAAACTTAACAGTATTTCTTATTATTCTGCAACTGTACAGAGTACACAGAATAGGCTGTTAAACGGCGGTGAAACACACTGAATGGAATATGTGAGTTTAATATTTGAGTTTGAAAACTTAACAGTATTTCTTATTATTCTGCAACTCTGCAGAGTACACAGAATAGGCTGCTAAACTGCGGTGAAACACACTGAATGGAATATGTGAGTTTAATATTTGAGTTTGAAAACTTAACAGTATTTCTTATTATTCTGCAACTGTACAGAGTACACAGAATAGGCTGTTAAACGGCGGTGAAACACACTGAATGGAATATGTGACTTTAATATTTGAGTTTGAAAACTTAACAGTATTTCTTATTATTCTGCAACTGTACAGAGTACACAGAATAGGCTGTTAAACTGCGGTGACACACACTGAATGGAATATGTGACTTTAATATTTGAGTTTGAAAACTTAACAGTATTTCTTATTATTCTGCAACTCTGCAGAGTACACAGAAAAGGCTGCTAAACTGCGGTGAAACACACTGAATGGAATATGTGACTTTAATATTTGAGTTTGAAAACTTAACAGTATTTCTTATTATTCTGCAACTCTGCACAGTACACAGAATAGGCTGCTAAACGGCGGTGAAACACACTGAATGGAATATGTGACTTTGATATTTTAGTTTGAAGACTTAACAGTATTTCTTCCTATTCTGCAACTCTGCACAGTACACAGAATGTGCTGCTAAACTGCGGCGAAGCACACTGAATGGAATATGTGACTTTGATATTTTAGTTTGAAGACTTAACAGTATTTCTTCCTATTCTGCAACTCTGCACAGTACACAGAATGTGCTGCTAAACTGCGGCGAAGCACACTGAATGGAATATGTGTCTTTGATATTTTAGTTTGAAGACTTAACAGTATTTCTTCCTATTCTGCAACTCTGCACAGTACACAGAATGTGCTGCTAAACTGCGGCGAAGCACACTGAATGGAATATGTGACTTTGATATTTTAGTTTGAAGACTTAACAGTATTTCTTCCTATTCTGCAACTCTGCACAGTACTCAGAATGTGCTGCTAAACTGCGGCGACGCACACTGAATGGAATACGTGACTTTGATATTTTAGTTTGAAGACTTAACAGAATGTGCTCTAATCTGCAACTTTGCACACTAAACAGAATGTGCTCTAATCTGCAACTTTGCACACTAAACAGAATGTGCTCTAATCTGCAACTTTGCACACTAAACAGAATGTGCTCTAATCTGCAACTGTGCACACTAAACAGAATGTGCTCTAATCTGCAACTTTTCACACTAAACAGAATATTTTTTTTTTTTTTTTTTTTGTTTTTTTCCCCCCACACAAAATAACCTGCTGCCCCCACACACAGTAGTCCTAAAAAGGACTTTTGGTTCTTTTTTGTCACAATTTTTTTTTTTCCTCCCTACACTGCCTTTCCCTTCCTATCCTCAGCTCTCCCTGGCTCAGACTGAGCCGAACTCGATGGTCAGGTGCTATACAGCACCTGACCACGGGTTCTGGCCAGCCAATCAGTGTAATGCCAGCAGCCAACATGGCTGCTGGCATTACACCGATGTCAGAGCCTCCCTGCACGTTTATTGGCTGCGCAGCAGCCGCAAAACGTGCGGGGAGGAGACCCGAACATGGCGGGCGAGCACATGCGGTACTCGTACGAGTACCGCCATGTGCCGAGCAGAGCGATGCTCGAGCCGATCCGAGCATCGGCCGAGCATGCTCGCTCAACACTAATGTTGGTTCATTTTTGTTAGTCTCCCAACATTGCTGCTTGATGACTGATAGGGTGACTGTGTGCTTTTAGACATATGTGCCTGTCCAGGGTCAGACTTTCCAATGACTTTCTCAATTTATAAACAGACACAGTGCTCCTTAAAAATATGGTGGAAGATTCAACCTTTGACTTTCTGCTAACCTTATAGCCCTGTCATCATCCTCACTCTCAACTTCATCTGTATCTGAACAAGAGAAGGATGCTGAAGAGAGATATTCTAGATCTGGATCATCATCAGTCATCATTAGGTCATCCTCAGCAGCATCACCTGACAATTCTTGCCCACTACCCTTATATTCCTCTAAGCTTTTGGAGGTCTCAAACAATTTCTTTTTACTTTTACTTTAACAAATTTCCCTACTACTGGTGTTTTGGTGCTTGTTTGTCTCACTATCTGATGCAGCAGGCGGTTCAGCTTTTACACTTTCCTCTATTATGGTATTGCCAGCATCATCAGCACGTGAATGTGACTTGTTGTCATCTTGTGTTCTTCTTATATGGTTCTTTATTTCTACTGGCACTGGTGGTGCTGGAACTAGTTTTGCTGGCACCTTGACAAACTGCATCCTACCTTGGAGTAGAGGGATCATCATCACTGACTGCACATGCAATAGTTTTTGAACTACTATTTTACTCTCACGTCCCAGCACTGCTCCACCCCTCCCCTTCCTGTTCTGCGTTTGCTGGACATTACGCAACTACACTGTGTATTTTTACTGTATGGTACACAACAAAACTGATGGAGCTGTATGATGCCTTGCGTAAGCCCAGTCAGCTGTCTGTCACTGTCACCTAATATATTTAGTTCTTTATTTTTTTTTTTTTATTGTTTTTTTAAGTTGTCTAACCTGTTGTCTTATCACAGTCTGTCCCAAAAAAATTATAACTGAAAAACAAAATCAACAGCTTGCCTGACGCCTAGGGGTGGGCTTTTACCTCGAAAAATTTTGCCTTTCCGTCTATGCAAAAATGTCCTCCTTTTCGCCTATTTTAACAAATTTACCGCCTATGTTAACACATTTTTCACCTATTTTAAAACATTTTCCCTATATTTCCTGTAGGTACTACATTTCTCACTGTAATACTATTTTTTCTGAAGGTTGAAGTTTAGAAATAAGTGGCTGAAAGTCAAAGTTATGAGTCCTACAGCAACATATGGCTTGAAAAATGTGTTAGCATGCAGAATGAATTTGTCCTTGGCCCACAACACTAGCTTCCTTCGCAAACTACACTGGCACATATTCATGATGATGTCAAGGCATTTAAAAAAAAAAATACATCCTACAATGTTGCAGATGTGTATTTTAGTGGTGGTAGTGGGAGACTGGCTGGTATCGTTGTGATTTGTGCATGTATATAGTTTTTACTATTGTAATTTTTGCATCAAATCTCTATCCTCCTTCTCTCATAGCAGTGGTCTTCACATCCCTCTTCCACCTCCTCATCTGTGCTGCTGTTAATATATTTGTCCTGGCTTTGTCTGTCTTGTGTGATTTCTGCTACTACTACTACTATTACTTCTACTACTAGAGCTGGATGTTGATATAAATCTACTGCCACTACTGCTAGGTGTCAAAGGTGCAGCACTTACAGCAGCAGCACCAGAGGTACTCGTCATATCTAACACTGTGGATGTTAACCTGTGTTGCTGTTGCTGGGTACTCAAAACAGGTGTGTGTGGCTGAGTGGGACTTGGACTTTGAAGAGGCGATGATGCTGATGATGACTGATAGGGTGACTGTGTGCTTTTTGACATCTGTACTTGTCCAGGGTCAGACCTTCCAATGGCTTTCTCAAACAGTTTATAGACAGGCACACTGCTCCTTAAAAGTGGTGGAAGATACAGCATTTGACTTTCTGCTAACCTTATAACCCTGTCATCATCCTCACTCTCAACTTCATCTGCATCTGAACAAGAAAAGGGTGCTTGAGGGATATATTCTAGATCTGCATTATCATCATTCATCATTAGGTCAAACTCTGCAGGATCAGCATCACCTAACATTTCTTGCCCAATATTACCCTTATATTCCTGTAAGCTTTTAGAAGTCTCAAATAATTTCTTTTTACTTTTACTGTAACAAAATTCACTACTACTTGGAGGTCAGGTGTTTTGGTGCTTGGTTGTCTCACTATCTGATGCAGCAGCGGTTCAGCTGCTACACCTTCCTCTATTATGCTATTGCCAAGATCATCAACACTTGTTGTTGTCTTCAGTGTTCTTCTTATATGATTTTATATTTGTACTGGCACTGGTAGTGCTGGAACTAGTTTTGCTGGGACCTTGACAAACTGCATCCTCTGTCACTGTCACCTAAGATATTTAGTTATTTATTCTTTTTTATTTATTTTTATTTATAAAAATAATCCTGTTGTCTTATCAGTCTGTCCAAAAAAATTATAACCGTAAACAAAATCAACAACTTCCCCAGACTTCCCCACCTAGCACAGAGATAATATTAGCAAGATCAGACAGCAAATAGGTCCCTAGCTGCCTTTGTCTTGCCAGTCAGTCACATGGAATTTTGGAGTATTTGGGGGTCAACCTCCTTCCTCTCTTCTTATCCCCTAGAGTGCCCCCAAACTCTCCTAATACAGAGAACAAATGTCCTACCTAAATGGCTGTCTCAACTAAGCTTCAATTCCCCTTTATTTGCCTACATCCTCTAGCTCAAAAACATTCTGCTCTCTCCTCTCACAAACACAGAATGGCTGCTGTGAGAGCCTGACAGCCTTTTATATATCTGTAGAAAACTTTTGTGTGGTGTAGAAATATTTTTCTTCTCATTGATTTCAATGGGCTGAAAA
Organism: Rhinophrynus dorsalis; assembly: GCA_037306005.1. Classification (NCBI taxonomy): domain Eukaryota; kingdom Metazoa; phylum Chordata; class Amphibia; order Anura; family Rhinophrynidae; genus Rhinophrynus; species Rhinophrynus dorsalis. The sequence goes on along the minus strand of CM074720.1, from coordinate 337,846,941 downwards.
GGTGGGAAAAAGAAGAAAAACTGCACTTTTCGTGGGAATTTATTCGCCAAGCAGAAAGTGCCATTATTCGCCGATTTCAGTTTGAGGAAAAAATTTTCTCCCTTCCCTAATGATGCCTTTTATATGGCTAAAGAAAACTTTCTTGTCATAGAGAAATATCTTACTTCTCATTGGTTTCAATGTGTGAAAAAGGTGGGAAAAAGTGGAAAAATGGCACTTTTCGCCGGAAATTATTCGCCTAGCGGAGAGTGCAATTATTCGCCAACTTCAGTTTGAGGTGAAAATTTTCACCCATCCCTACTACTTACTTAATCATTATAATTTTTATTGATGCAACATTTTTTCATGAAGACACTTTCATTCACTACCAGATCTATAGCTCAAATAAGAAAGAAGTATATGATCTATTATGAACCTTGTATTAGCCAACACATTTGAACTAGTACAGTATATGCCCTATAGAGGCTTACTATTTGAAAGTTCATGGGCCTTTCATGTTTCATATAATTTCCTAGCTGAAATTGTTTGATGCACGTAAGAATGGAGGATGCTTCAAACAAATCTTTTTAATAGTGTTTGCATTTATGACTAGGGATGGGCGAAAAGTTTCGCCTCAAACTGAAATCAGTGAATAATGGCACTTTCAGCTTGGTGAATAATTTCCAGCAAAAAGTGCAATTTTTTTTCGCTTTTTCCCACCTTTTTCACCCATTGAAATCAATGGGAAGAAAAATATTTCTCCACCACACTAAAGTACATTTTTTGAGCTAGAGAAGACAGAGAGGGGAATTGAAGTTTAGTTTAGGGAATCTTTTAGGTAGAACATTTGTCTGTTAGGAGATTCAGTGGGGCACCCAGGGGAGAAAAAGGGAGGAAGGAGGTTGACCCCAAATACTCCAAAATTCCATGTGACTAACTGGTAAGACACAGGCATCTAGTAATCTATTTGCTTGCTGATATTGCTGTTATTGTCTGTGTGCTGGGTGGGGAAGTCTGGGGAAAGATGTTGTTGATTTTGTTTTTCAGTTATAATTTTTTTTTGGACAGACTGTGATAAGACAACAAGGTGGACAACTTAAAAAAAAAAAAAAAAACAAATAGAAAGAATAAAGAATTAAATATATTACGTGACAGACAGCTGACTGGACTTAGGCAAGGCATCATACAGCCCCATCAGTTGTGCTGTGTACCGTATAGTAAAAAAAACACAGTGTCGTTGAGTAATGTCTAGCAAACGCACAAGGGGAAGGGGAAGGGATTGAGCAGTGTAGGGAGGTGAGAGTAAAGTAGTTGTTCAAAAACTGACTGCAGCAATGGTTGCTACAGAGTATGCAATCAATGATGATGATCCCTCTACTCCAAGGGAGGATACAGTTAGTCAAGGTCCTAGCAAAACTAGTTCCAGCACCAGCAGTGCCAGTAGAAATAAAGAACCATATAAGAAGAACACTGAAGAAAACTACAAGTCACATTTAAGTGTTGATGATGCTGGCAATAGCATAACAGAGGAAGGTGTAGTAGCTGAACCACATGTTGCATCAGATAGTGAGACAAACAAGCACCAAAACACCCGTAGTAGGGGACTTTGTTACAGTAAAAGTAAAAAGAAATTGTTTGAGGCCTCTAAAAGCTTAGATGAGTATAAGGGTAGTAGTGGACAAGAACTGTCAGGTGATGCTAATGCTGCTGAGGATGACCTAATAATGACTGATGATGATGCAGATCTACAATAGATCCCTCCAGCAGCCTTCTCTTTTTCAGATACAAATGAAGTTGAGTGAGGATGGTAACAGGACTATAAGGATAGCAGAAAGTCAGAGGCTGAATCTTCCAACACTTTTAAAGAGCACTGTGCCAGGCACATATGTCAAAAAGCACACAGTCACCCTATCAGTCATCAAGCAGCAATGTTGGGAGACTAACATTCTTAAAAATAAACCATCATCTTGTACCATCTGAGTATCAGGTAGCAGAAACCACACACGACAGACAAAGCCAGTACAAATATATTAACAGCATCACAGATGAGGAGGTGGAGGAGGGATGTGAAGAAGGGTTGCCACCATCTACCCCACTTGTGAACACTGCTATGATCGTTAAGTAATGTGGGTCAATTATCTGAGAAGGAGGATAGTGTATGACAATGGTAGAAACAATATACATACAAAAATCACACCATGCCAGTCCCCCACCAACCACCACCACCATACACATCTTCCACATTGTAGGTTGTGCTTTATTTTTTTTCATTACTTGATATCATCATGAATATTTGCCAGTGTCACTTAAGCAGGAAGTTAGTGTTATGGGCAAGGAAAATTCATTCTGCATGATAACACATTTTTCAAGCCTATGTTGCTGTAGGATTCACAACTTTGACTTTCAGACACTTATTTTTAAACTTCAGCCTTCAGAAGAAGTTGTATTATAGTGGGAAATATAGTACCTATAGGAAATATAGTGAAATTTTTCACACTTTTCATCCACCCCTAATCGTTACATGTACGCTGTGCCATTAATATCCAAGTTAGTCATCCTGAACCTCATCCAGTACAAACCTACCACCCTATTGGTTAACTTAACATTTAAATAAGGTAAGCATTGGCCTGGTGCCCCTTATGCCTCAGGGGAAGGGGCAGTCTTTGGCGCCAAAATGTGTAGAGTCATAAACGTATCTTATACATATCTATTTGATGATAGATTCGGCAGCTGCAACTTTACAACAGGAGAAAAGAGGAATACAAGCCCCAGAACAAGGTGACTCACATTTAATTCACAAACACCTGGATACAAGACGAGAACAACACTGACCACAGAGATCCACCACTGAATACCGCTCATGGCAGAACACACCAGCGGGGAACAGTGGCTTGGACATCAGAGGTGGCAAGAGTTCTTGTCTGTGCAAGGTGTTTAAATGGAGGAAATCAACAAAGGGGCCATCTATCTCTTGTTAAGGCTACTTTTTGATTAATATCAATTGCTATTTTAAGAACTGTAGCTTAGCTGTTGCCATAAGATCGTCCGGTCAACCAGACACTTCATCTATAAGTGTTCTGAGGACAATCCACATTGACTTTTAATATTTGTATCTTTTCTAATTAATTTTCTTTACTGTTAGACTTGTTATTAAATTATATACCTATTTGGTTTCATGGTTAGATATTCACCACAGATGCTATCTTAGTTATATGAGACTTTTATATTATCTATTAAACAATTATTTTTATTTCTATTTTTGTTTCCACTTAGCAAAGTTTTATTGTCATTGTCTTATGTTTTAACTGTTCCACTACTACACTTAGAGGTTCCATCCTTTGAGCTTCTCTTGGATCTGAGGCTTCTGGGGAACCAGCTGCATTCAAATGACCCAATGAGGGTTATTATTAGGGTTGGCAGGCCATTTTACCTTAATTTTAACTCTGTTTATCGGACTCGGTTATCCCATTAGGTAGGTTCATCTTCCTTTTATCCAATTTTTCTCTTAGTTAGCCCTTTTTATTTTATTTACTCCATTCTTCTCTCTCCATTTCAGCCTGTAGCCTCATCTTCCCCACCACTTTGCAGTCAAATTGTCAGCAGCACCACAGCTATCTTAATTATTCTCAAGTCTATTCTATTCGCTCCCTAATCCCCCTTCCAGGTAAGTTCTTCTCCATCTCCCGGTCACCTAGAAACTTTTAAATCGCTAATTGAGGGTTTTGGGGGTTTTTTGCCTTCTTTTGGATCAACGATGGTAAACAGGAATAGGAAAAGGTTGAACTAGATGGACGCAAGTCTTTTTTCAACCTAAATTACTATGTTACTATGTTACTATGTAACTGAAAGGACTCCCTCAAATGGCTTCATATTTTGTTATCAGACAAACCAAAGTCTAGTCCCCTAATGCCTAAGCCAGATGGTCCACTTAAAACATCCACATTCGTCAAGCTAGTCAGAACCCTGCCTTCTTGGTCATTTTGTACAGGTGCAGCCTCATCATCTTGTAAAAATTAAGTTCTGTCTAGCCCTTTCTTCTCTTTCCAGATCTTTCCTCATTTATATTGTCATTGTTTACAAATATAATAAACATATTTTTATTTTCATGACACCCCCTTTTGTCCTCTAATCAGGGTAGCCACCTCGATTTGTCCTATTTTCCACGGAACCTAGGTTTCTTCACAATTCGTCACTATTGGTTAGTCTCAAGTTTACACATCCTGATGTAAGACAGTACCACAAGTGGAAGGATATGCCTGTATTTGTGGCAGGGGCTGGAAGTACATAAATATCTCGCTACAACCCCTTGCCTTAATGTTTGTCTCTAGAGAAGCCACTGCCTTCCCCTCTTTCCCAATATTCCTATATGTGGAGGCCTCTAATCAGGCTTGCTGTCTTGATTTTTCCTAGGTTCTTTGGAACCTAGATTTCTCCACAAGCATCACTATTGGTTAGTCTTGAGTTTACTCATTATGATGTAAGCCCTGATGACAAATGATCTTTACCTAAATTGTCACCTGAACATAGATGTATGCTTGATTCACCTATACTGATGAGGGAAATAGTAGAGATGGATTACCTGCTGAATGATTATTTGTATCATGATATTTACTTTATCTTTGCCAGTAATGTACTGCACCTTTAAAATGGCAGAATTAACTGTACCATAAGGTACAAATAAAACAATTACCCTATTTTACATAGATTTTAATGGAACTTGTAGCCCCCCATCCCAATGCATTGAGGACATCACTAGCATTCAAGGTTTCTAAAGCCCTATTTAAACAAATGAGACTAGTTATTTGATCCCTATAATGTAGTTGGTTTCCTCCAGAATGGCACAGTTTTTTCTAGTATATCAGCCTCAGGGTGTTTGTGTGTGTGTGTGTCTGTGTGTGCAGATGTTTTTGTATGTGTACTCACTTGTCTGTATGTGTGTTCCCATGTGTGTGTGCATGTCCCTTGAAATGTGTTATTGACCTCTAGACCATTTGGTTTTAGATAAACAAATACATCCTATATTTACTTACTTTTGGACAAAAATAAAAACCTTAGACATACAATCATTATCTTCTAGTGCAGGTCCATTCTTTTAAAATCATAACAGATCATATGAAAACTCAAACCTTTATAATACTTTTAATGAAAATTAAGTAATTAAGCAGCAGTGAAGTATTATGCCTATGAAATGACTAAAGTTCCTATATAAAGTAGATTATTACACCATTAAACAACTGGCTGTGTGACCATGACCTCAAATACATATAGGTCATTGTCCTAAATTGCAATTACTACTGGAATATATCCCTAAGGATATCTTTAGGACAATCATTAATTAACTGTTATGGCCACATGATGCCACTGTTGGTCTTTTATATTAAAATAGAAACATATTTTTTCAATGCTGAAAAAAGTAAAGCATAGTATTTGCACTATAATAATTCTACCAGTAAACTGTTGTAATTATCACAAAAATAAGAAAAACGATATATAAACAAGAACTTTTAACGTTGCAAATAACATCTCTTTATATGCTAGATGTGATGTTTGTAAATAATATTTGTAGTATATAACTGATTTATCATGGAATATATTAATTATCATAAGATGCCAAACTGCATTACAGACAAATATCTCAGAAAAGGGGTCTAAAATTAACTGTCACACATGGAATTTTCACAGTTTGATTCACTGGTGCCATGTCTCATTTGGGGCTGAGTACCAGTGATCCACTTTAAAATTTACCCCCAAAAGTGTATATTTTTTTAAAAGTAGATAACCCAAGCTTTCATTTTAGGTGTGTTTTCCCATTTTCCATGCAGTTATATTACCACCAACCCCTCATAAAAGTTGATGTAAGTAAAAAATTCAACTTTTTCACACTTACATTACAATGTTGATGTGGATTTCAAACATACGATAGATGAAGATTTAAAAAAAAATGCATTGATTAGTTTTAACTTGTTCTTCTGAGTATGGCAATACCACATATGCATAGGTTTCTCAGGGTTTGGGGGAGCAACTGGGCCCAGTTGGGAACATGAGCGTTTCCATTTACAGAAAACCATTTTTACAGCTGGTGCCTTTCCATTATATTTTGATTGTCACAATCCTCCCATTTGTGACCATTCAAAGCTCCAGTTCTTGCCAGCACTTGTGATGAAGTGCTTGGCCTCCCAGTAGAAATGCACATGCGCAACATGCGCCGTGCCTCGAATGACTTCAGATGTTGCGGCGATGTCATCCCTGCTCGACTACCTGCTTCTTAAGGCTGATGCCACTGAGACTCAGTGCTCAGTTGTTAGCTTGAGTCTCAGTGATTGTAGTTTCCTATTGTAGTTTGCTTCCAGATTAGTTGACCTTGGCCTTTACCTATCTGTATTGCTTCAGGATCCCTTGTAGTCCTTCACATATTCCCTTCATCTTTAGAAGTCATTTCCCTGGTTTGTACAGTATATGGTATTTTGACCTCTGGCTTGTATAACTGGGCACTGCCTTGCTCTCAGCCTGCCCTGACCACTGGCTTCTTTAAAGGGATAGTAAAGTTTCACAATAAAAGCATCTCCAATTAATCTTCATAGTATTTGGGATGTGGAGAGTGTTATTTCAATACTGTCAGAGTTGTAGTTCAAGAGTAATTGAATGATAAAGTATCCCTCTCCCATCCCTTTTACTGATGTAACACTGCTCACCTCAGAGCAGCAAGAGTGTCCAGATGGATCACAGAGATGGACAATCTTCAGTGTGCATAAGGAAAAACCTGTCAAGGGGGGCAGGGGTTTCCTTATGCTCACAGTAAGAAGATTGTCCCTTGCCATGATCTGTCTGGTCCCAGGACAATATTCCACATCTGAGGGGAAGTGGCTTCCACTAGGTAAAAGGGGATACTTTATCAATCAATTATTCTTGAACTACAACTCTGACAATATTGAAATAACACTCTCCATGGCCCAAATACTTTGAAGATTAATTGGAGCTGCTGTTTTTGTGAAACATTACTATCCTTTTAACTGGACACTGCTTTGCTCTCATCCTGCCCTGACCACTGGCCTGTTTAACTGGACACTGCTTTGCTTTCAGCCTGCCCTGACCTCTGGCTTGTTTAACTGGACACTGCCTTGTTCTCATCCTGCCCTGACCCCTGGCCTGTTTAACTGGACACTGCTTTGCTCTCAGCCTGCCATGAGCTCTGTATTGTTGGCTTTTTTAACTGGACACTGCCTTGCTCTCAACCTGCCCTGACCTCTGGGCTAACTGGACTTTGCATTCTGTTAGTGTGCTCTGTAAAAGACCTTCTCCTGTATCATCTCTGGCTCTCAGGTGTGTTTCTGCATCCTAGGGTTCCTACCTGTTTATTCCAGACTAATACGGCTTCCTGCTAACCTCTGGGTAGCTCCATCCACTCAGAGGAAAGTTTCAGTGAGCTAACAAATCTAACATTGGATATTTCAGGAGGAAAAAGTGGCCAAATAATAAAATGACCTTTACAGTACTACTGCTTTGTGTCTACATGGTATTACTTGATGCATTCACCCATGCAGAGGCCAGGATTGGAAGAGCAATCAATACAGTTAAATGGTGTGTCTGTCCATATTCCCTTGCTGCAGTAAACCCTGCAGTGCCTCTGTGGGTTTTTCTTTTGGGGGGTTGGGGAGATTTCATAAATAAAGTGTTCTACCCCAAGTCTTGGTGGAATTATTTCTGGTGCCCCTTGAAACAAAATAGGGAAATGAGGTGGAGTTGAAACTGCAAAAAACTACATTTTGGAGTGGAGTTTGCCAATCTGAAAATCAAAAAAGAATTGGATACCACAGTGCTGTGGACACAAGTAAAGTTGCAACAATTTTGCAACAAAACCACTCCCATTACATAATGTAACGTTGCTACACTTTTGGGACTAGGTTTGCACCTATATTGAATGTTCTCATGACCTAAACACAATAGTTACAGGTTACCAGGTAACCATTTTACAGACCCCTTCCTTGACTTCTTTGTCTGTTTTGACAGGCAAAAGACCAGTACCCTTTCTTTCTTTTGTTACTAGACGGAAGGGAAAAAGGATGTTCTGGGCAGGTAAAGTGGGCTGGTTAGGGGAGAAACTTGCAGCAATAAAATACACAGCTTGGAAGAGCTGGGGAGAACTGTTCCCGAAGCCAGAGCCTAGCGTCGCTTTGATGCCTGACCTCCTCTGATTGACGCAGCTGAATGCATTACGCCATGGAAACAGTTCTCCTTGCCTGCACCTGTTCTGTTCCCTGCACCCAAGGAAATACTATACCTGTTTATAGTCTGCTTTGGAGATCAGTTGGAAAATCTGACTCTTGACAACATCCTGTCAGTCTATCACGGTGCCCGTGATTCCAGCTGCTGGGTTTACCATTGCCTTATTCTTATTGGCCTTGGGTCTCTGGCTCCTCCCAGGGCTTGCCTTTATAAACTCACTTCTGTCATCGTATCACTGCCTTTTTGTGGTGTACCTGTACCTAGCGCTTGTTTACTGCTTATTCCTGTTCCCTGTATGACTTGGCTTGCTTGACTACGCTCCTGGTTCCTGACGCTCCTGTGATCCGATTCCGTTGCTGACTTAGGACTGGCTGACTAACGCAGTGTGTACCGACCTGGCTTGGCTGAGTATCTGATTCCGTTACAGACTAGGACTGGCTGACTAACTCAGTGTGTACCGACCTGGTTTGGCTGAGTATCTGATTCCATTACCGATTAGGACTGGCTGACTAACTCCGTGTGTACCGACTTGGCTTGGCTGAGTATCTGATTCCATTACCGACTAGGACTGGCTGACTAACTCAGTGTGTGCCGATCTGGCTTGGCTGAGTATCTGATTCCGTTACTGACTAGGACTGGCTGACAACTCCGTGTGTATTGACCTGGCTGTGTATCCGGTTCCGTTTCTGACTGGACTGGCTGACTACCTCCGTGTGTACAGATTGGAGAAACGCTGGCTGCTGATATGTCAGGGTGCGCACCCTGTATCCCATTCCACCTACTCCCACTTGCTGTACCATCAGTGCCTGTCTGGCCTCTATATCCCCGCAGTCACCAGGGGTCTGTGGGAGTCCGATCACTTGCCAGTGTCTGTGCTGCCTCCATTAACTCTAGTGTTCTAGAGTACTGTCACTGCCAGAGTCCTGTCTGTGCTGCCTCTGTTTACCCTAGCGTTCTAGGGTCAGGTCACTGCCATAGTCCTATCTGTGTTGCCTCCGTTATCCCTAGCATTCTAGGGTCAGGTTACTGCCAGAGTCCTGTCTGTGTTGCCTCCATTAACCCTAGCATTCTAGGGCCCTGTCACTACCAGAGTCCTATCTGTGTTGCCTCCGTTAACCCTAGCGTTGTAGGGTGGGGACACTACCTGAGTCCTGTCTGTGTTACCTCCGTTATCCCTAGGCTACTAGGGAGTTGCCCTGCAGTCATCCATCACCCTATCTCACCTAATTGCGGTGTGGGACTGTTGTGGTTCTATTTGTTCCTGTACCCATCCATGGATCAAGCCTACAGAGTCCTATTGTTGATTAACACTGTGATATCCATACACCCTAACCTGAGTCAGATTTGGGAAGTACTAAGTACAGACCTCATCTGGACCTGAGTAGGGTGATTGTTTCTTTTATTTCAATAAAGCTTTTAAACCTTACCTAACTCTCTGAGTGTTCTTACAAAAACCTTGACAGTACGAAAGGGCCAGTGACCTCAGACAATACAGGTGAAGGTAGTTCTCAGAGTATTCACTGGAGAATGGACTCACATGTGCAATGATTGGATCAGTTGTCGCTAGCCATGCAGACCATTCTGGAGTGTACCGCTCACCTCGATAAACCTGTGCAGGCATTGGTGGCCACTCGAGTTTTGGCACCAGTGGCACAAGCTATGACACCAAGTAATCTAAACTGCTCCTCTCCCATTAAGATACGATGGGGATCCCACCTTGTGCCGTGACTTTCTAAACCACCTATAATTTTTTTTGGAACTAGTACCCCAGGCTTTTCCGAGCAAAAGAAGTAAGGTGGGATTCATGATCTCCTTGTTGACAGGTGGAGTGCTAGCTTGGGCAAACCCGATTTGGAAGATGGCCAAACCTATTACAACAAACTTTAACAAATTCATAAGGGCTTTTCGTAGTGTATTCGAGGTTCCAGGGTGCACCACCTCTGCAGCAAAACGATTGATGAGAATTCAGCAGGGCGCACTTACGGTTGCAGACTATGCGATTGAATTTCGCACACTTGCTGCAGAGGTTGGTTGGAACGATGAGGCTCTTGTGGCAGCCTTCGCACAAGGCCTCGATGACAAAATAAAGGATGAAATAGCAGCTCGTGAGTTACCAGAAGAGCTGGACAAATTCATTGAGTTCATCACCTTGTTTGATACCTGCATAAGGGAGAGAAGTCTTTACAAAGACCGCAAGCAGAAACCTACGACTGGGTCGTTGCCCAGCCTTAGTTGCCCACCCATACCTCCCTCACCTCCCACGCCTCCTGGCACCACAAGCAGTAGTAGTGAGCCTATGCAGCTGGGCTTTACATGATTATCGAAGGAAGAGCGGCTCTTCCGTCGCAGACAAGGCTTATGTCTGTATTGTGGCAAGGCTGGACACTTCTTGCGCTTTTGTCCTGTGCGTCCGGGAAACGAATGCACCTAGGCTCTTGTAGGGGACAGATCCTAGGTGGGGTATATCAGTCCCCAGTGGATACTTAGTGTAAACCCGTGGTGGAAGTTATGGCATCTGGGGTCGGGTCTTCCTTTACTGCCTCCTCCTTGATTGACTCCGGGGCGGCCGGCTATTTCATGGATAAGGACTTTGCTGTCCTACAGAATATTCCATTGGTGGAGATGGAATCCCCTTTGAACACTGAGGCCATTGATGGAAGACCTTTGGTGCCCCCCCCGATCACTCAGGAGACGTGTCCACTGGTGATCTATATTGGAGCGCTCCACACTGAGACCCTGAAGTTCCAGATTATTCAGTCACTTCACTATGCGATCATTCTTGGTCTCCCATGGCTGAAGACACACAATCCCAGAATAGATTGGAGGTCCTGTGAAATCCTGGCCTGGTCGGACTTCTGTGCGTCACATTGTGTACAACAACCTACTAAGATCTTGTGTACCTCTCCCTCTTTACCGCTTGTATAACACTCATTCAGCAATGTATTCAGTAAGGGAGAGTCTAGCACCTTGCCACAGCATCGCCCCTATGACTGTGCTATTAATATTGTTCCTTGTTCAATGCCGCCTATGGGTAGAACCTACCAATTGTCCTGCGAAGAGAATCAGGCAATGAAGGAATATACCACTGATGCCTTGGCCCGTGGCATAATTCTCAAATCTTCCTCAACCGCAGGGGCTGGATTCTTTTTTGTGAAAAAGAAGGATGGGGAACTCAGACCCTGTATTGATTATAGGGGTCTAAATAAGATAATGATTAAGAACGCTTACCCCATCCCACTCATTACAGAGTTATTTGATCGACTTAAGGGCACTTCCATCTTCACCAAGTTGGCTTAAGGGCAGCATACAACCTAGTCAGAATCAAAGAAGGTGATGAGTGGAAATCCGCTTTCAATACTCGGACTGGGCACTACGAGTATTTAGTGATGCCCTTTGGGTTATGCAATGCCCTGGCGGTATTTCAAGAGTTTATTAACAACGTCCTTAGGGATGTGTTACAGTCCTGTGTAGTGGTCTACCTGGACGATATTCTGATTTATTTTTCCGATTTGGAAACACACTGTAAACATGTCAAGGCAGTGTTACAAAAACTGAGAGAAAATAAATTATTTTGCAAATTGGACAAGTGCGAATTTCATAGATCCAAGGTACCGTTCTTAGGATATGTGATTGGCAAAGATGGCATTGCCATGGACAAGGACAAACTTTCTGCTGTATTGCAATGGCCACGTCCTATTGGTTTTAAGCCCTTGCAGTGGTTCTTGGGCTTTGCAAATTATTATAGAAAGTTAATTCGTGACTACTCCATGATTGTGAAACCACTGACAGATATGACACATAAAGGTGCTAATGCTTCACTGTGGTCTCCGGAGGCTGAAAGGGCATTTGAATCCTTAAAATCCGCATTTTCCTCAGCACCAGTCTTGTCGCACCCTATACCTGGTTTGCTGTTCACCTTGGAGGTAGACGCTTCAGAGACTGGTGTAGGGACTGTGCTGTGCCAGAGGCCGGGCCCTAGGAAGACACTAATGCCATGCGGATTCTTCTAAAAAAAATTACCAAGGCTCAAAGTGTCTATGATATTGGGGATCACGAGTTGTTGGCAATCATTTTGGCACTTCGTGAATGGCGCCATCTGTTGGAGGGCACCAGGGTGCCGATTCTTATCCTGACAGACCATAAAAATCATACCTATCTCTCGGAGGCAAAACGGTTATCCCCCAGACAAGCTAGATGGGCCTTATTCCTTTCACGCTTCAATTTCATTGTTTCATACTTACCTGGTACCAAGAATGTTAAGGCTGATGCCTTATCCAGACAATTTGGTCCAGATCCAGAATCCGAGTCTGTACCTGTACCTATTATACCTCTGGATCGTATCCTTGCCACACTACGCACCAGTATCACATCCCCATTGCGTGAAGAGATCTTGGCATCCCAGGGCAATGCTAATCTGGAGAGACCCATGGGCAAGTGCTATGTGGCTGAACCCTTGCGGGCCAAGTCGATGGAGACTTATCACGCATCTCGTGCAGCCGGCCATGTAGGCAAAAATCAATTGATATGGTCCTTATCCAGAATGTTCTGGTGGCCTACATTAAGGGCTGATTGTGCCGCATTTACGGCAGCCTGTACTATTTTTGCTCGCTCTAAGGCACCTTCCTGTTGGGCTTTTGCAAGCTGTTCCTAATGGAGATCAGCCATGGTCACGTGTCTATCGATTTTATAGGAGAAGTGCCTGCATCCAATGGCTACACAGTCATACTTATGGTGGTCGATAGATTCTCTAAAATGACCCACTTTGTGCCAGTCACTGGGTTACCATCAGCTGAAACATTGGTCATGGCATTTGCGAGAGAGGTGTTTCGGCTCCATGGAGTCCCCAAGGTCCTGGTCTCCGATCGTGGGAGCCAATTTGTGTCCAGGTTCTGGAGGGCATTCTGTGATCAAATGGGCATCCAATTGTCGTTCTCATCTGCATACCACCCCCATACTAACGGGGCCACTGAACGCTCCAACCAGGGTTTGGAGCAGTTTCTATGTTGTTTCATCTCCAATCATCACGATAACTGGGCTGGCTTGTTGTCGTGGGCAGAGTTCACCAGGAACTGTCCAGTGTGCTCTTCCTCGAGGAGCTCACCCTTCCTTATCAACTATGGGTTCCAACCCTGCTTGCTCCCGGGCACCTTCCAGGCACAGCAGATTCCGGCTCTTGATGAGCACATTAGACAACTTTGCTCCACTTGGGCACAAGTCCAGAATTCCCTATGTGACTCCTTTCTACGAGTTCAGCGGCATGCCAATAACAGAAGGTTGCCGGCTCCTGTATTCCAGGTGGGGGACCGGGTATGGTTGTCCTCCAGGAATCTCAAGTTGCAAGTTGCGCAGATTTCATGCTAAGTTCCCATCTAAGCCTAGACCTCCCTCACGACGGGGGGGGGGGGTCATTGAGAGGGGGTTACTATCACGGTGCCCGTGATTCCAGCTGCTGGGAGACATTGTTACTTCCGGGTTTACCATTGCCTTATTCTTATTGGTCTTGAGTCTCTGGCTCCTCCCAGGGCTTGCCTTTATAAACTCACTTCTGTCATCGTATCACTGCCCTTTCGTGGTTTACCTGTACCTAGCGTTTGTTTACTGCTTATTCCTGTTCCAGGCCTGCTTGACTACGCTCCTTTTTCCTGACGCTCCTGTGATCCAATTCCGTTGCTGACTTTGGACTGGCTGACTAACTCCGTGTGTACCTACTTGGCTTGGCTGAGTATCTGATTCCGTTACTGACTAGGACTGGCTGACTAACTCCGTGTGTACCGACCTGGCTTGGCTGAGTATCTGATTCCGTTTCTGACTGGATTGGCTGACTACCTCCGTATGTATAGATTGGAGCAACGCTGGCTGCTGATCTGTCAGGGTGCACCCCCTGTATCCCATTGTACCTACTCCCACTTGCTATACCATCAGTTCCTGCCTGGCCTGTATATCCCCATAGTCACCAGGGGTCTGTGGGAGTCCGATCACTTGCCAGTGTCTGTGCTGCCTCCATTAACCCTAGCGTTCTAGGATACTGTCACCGCCAGAGTCCTGTCTGTGCTGCCTCCGTTAACCCTATCGTTCTAGGGTCAGGTTACTGCCAGAATCCTGTCTGTGTTGCCTACGTTAACCCTAGCATTCTAGGGCCCTGTCACTACCAGAGTCCTATCTGTGTTGCCTCCATTAACGCTAGCATTCTAGGGTCAGAACAATGCCTGTGTCCTGTCTGTGTTGCCTCCGTTATCCCTAGGCTACTAGGGAGTTGCCCTGCAGTCACCCATCACCCTGTCTCACCTAATTGCGGTGTGGGGCTGTTGTGGTTCTAGTTGTTCCTGTACCCATCCACGGATCAAGCCTACAGAGTCCTATTGTTGATTACCACTGTGATATCCATACACCCTGACCTGAGTCAGATTTGGGAAGTACTAAGTATGGACCTCATCTGGACCTGAGTAGGGTGATTGTTCCTTTTATTTCAATAAAGCTTTTAAACCTTACCTAACTGTCTGAGCGTTCTTACAAAAACCATGGCACAGTCAACAGCATTGTCATATCTTCTAAATACAATCCCCATCAGCCACACACCCCACCCTAGTGTTGAATAATCCACAACACAACTCATCAACATACATAATTCTAGCTAAGCTCCTTCTGCTGTTGAAAGTGAAGCACATTTCACATCTACTAGTAGTACAATTGCAATAATTTAGACCAAATAGTAGTAGCCCCTCAGTCTTTGAAGTATGGAGATACTTCACTCCCAATCTGAAAGCTAAATGTGCTACTATCTGCTGTCTGAATAAGAATCATGTAAGCAGGGGGAAAGCTGGATCATACATAGGGACATCCTCACTGGGATCCCACCTGATGCAAAAGCACAGATCTGATTGAGAGATACACCAACAACATATCAGAGATACTATGCATAACAGCAGAAGAAGCACTCCTAAAAGCCTGAAGGCTAAGGGAAACATAATAGTAGTGCTATAGATGTGCCAGACAGTGTGCCAAGATTTCCTTATATGAAAAAACATCTATGAATCCCGCTGCTGTAATTAAAATGCAAAACACAGAAAAGTACAACTTTGAGCTTGATGTAGGAAATTACAAGGGTCATTGAGTGCCCACAATACTGCCGTCCACCCGACCACCTCCATACCATGTTGTTACAGCAATAAAATTACACAGTTCTTCTGATATATGCTGCCAACTCACTCTTACTGTGTTCTTAACAAGGAGTCAAATAATTCATAAATAAAATCCCAGAGTATGCTTATGGGCTGCCAAAATGTTGGCAGTTGAAACTCTGCCTTATTCATTTGTAGAAAACAGAGGTTTTAATGAATGAGTATCATGAGTTGCACCCTGCTGGCATATCCCAAACTGCAGTCATCTTTCATTGATGGCTGTGTCTGAATTGTACAAACAGATGGTTAATGTGGTGGGCAAAGAGCTGGAAAGCTAATACAACAAGAAAATTCACAGGTATATGGACAAGTGGGCAGAGTACAGGCAATGCTGGTACTGCTGAGGAAAAATAGAACCCACACCCTCAGGGGGTATGGGCAATGCAGATATTTTCCATCACCCATACCCTAGCACAAGAAAATGACAAGGCAGGTGTTATCATGGTCATTGAACTTCCAGGCTGGTGAGAGGGGGTTTTGGTTGTCTTTCTGTTGGATTTACTCGCTGTTCTTTGTGTCCTTGGCGATGGACAGGAGGAAAAGTGACAGCAGCACTCAATTTCCTATTTTTTGAGAGCGTGTTTTACATGCTTAACATAAATTTCAGCTTAATGAGGGTAGATGTGCCAAGGTGTGTCCCCTCCTTTCCTCCTTTCATTACCTTATTGCATATTCTGGGCATAGCAGATGATGATGATAGCACTGTGCCTTTACAAAGGGAAAATAGTCCCATACCTATGATTTTAGAATGTCCTTACATGGTGAAACTGTAATGGTTGGGGCAGGTGATGCAGCTGCGTCAGCATCAACACTAGTTCTAAGACCTGAAGTAGAAAAAGTAGAAAGCATCCACCTCTCATCTACCTGTCCTAGTCCCATATCACTGCTGGTTGAACCCAGTCCCATGGTGGTCACTAAGGTCTGCAATACACTAGCCTGGTCATCAACCTGCTGCTGTGATGGATGACATTCTGTTGGTGATGACTCAGCAAAAGGAATTACAGTAGCAGCAAATGCAGGAATGTCACAGCTGGTGTTGGTGTTGGTGAATACACTCTCTAATGCATCTTTTTTCCCATTCCTGTAATATCATGACAGGTACACTGTCAAAATTTCTACAAAACCAGCTACTCCACCACCCTCAGTCTTATCACCACTTCTAGGACAAATGTGTCAGAGGGACCCTTGCTGTCACACTTGCCATCATGTCAGAAGTCTCACTGATGACAGTAGCAGTGCTATCTAGTGACACCATTTTATTATATTTCTCCAGATCCTTGAGGAAGATGTTGGGCTACAGCTACAGGAGGCAAGGGGAATACAAAACTGAAACACAGAAACAGATACTGGTATAAGACACTGTAATGACTAGCATGTTTAACTGGAACACTAAAGTGACAAACAACAGGTTCAAGAAAAAGGTACAGGAAACAGGCACTATGAACACACAGAGATGTGCCTGTGCAGCACTTATAAACATGATATAACTGCATATGCAGTTAACTGGATGTCTGGGAAAGTGTTCTCACATGTTCTTTCAACTGATCTGTCACCAGTGCTCTGGTATATGTAACAGTAAAACAAAAATAAAAAATGAGTTATGGGTACTGGCATCTTTCAAGGGATTTATTTAGGAGTATAGGCCCATTAGTCCTTATACATAAATAATAATTGCAAAAAAAACATATATATGCCATAAGAATATTGCAATAATAAAGATAAAATGAAAAAGCTGTCAGTTCACTGTTTTTGTGATATATTGCCTGTACCATTGGTTAGGTATGGTTGAAATATTTTGCCTTTAACAGGGATTATCACTACTACTCTTCTCAAAGCATTGAAATCATCCATAATGTAATTTCTCCCCAAAATGAAGAGTCTTCACATGTATTCCCACCATGTTAACTTGCCAGTTTAAAAGGGGGTGTCACTTTACTGCATATTAGTTTGTGCTTGGAAGAGAGAGAGAGCTGCTGAAATGTTAATTCTAGCTAGTATGAATGTAGAAAGATAAAGAGAGTGTTGCTGAAGTTCCTCGATTTAAGAAGTGTTGAAGATAGCAAGTTGTTTTCTAGACAGTAATTATTTTTAAGATCCTAACAACAATACTTTGGGTGTGTCAACTATAATAGGTGGCAAACCACAATTGTGTGTATTTATTAAACTTTTTAACTGATGGTATATATTATGATGAATACTGTTATTTGATGCATTATTAATAATCAAATATTATATGAAGAGAAAATTATTTTATTTACTCCAGGTTAGAAAGAAAGATATAACCTAAAATTACTGCCTCTTAAAAGAATATAAATTCAAAGGTGTATGGGACCATATACACGTCACAAAACACTTCCTCCTCACACAAACATTTTGTCCTTACTCTCATTGTCACCATAGCATTTCCCTTAAAGTAAGAAATATCGGCACAGTTTTTTATTTGCCTGTTGAGTACCTTATGTGTTATGGAATGCTCTTTTTGTAATCACCACAATTAAGCCATTATGATACTGAGGTATTCAATATTTCTAAACCGATGGACTTCTTTCTGGATTTTTGTGTGGAACATAACTTAGGTAAGCTGGCTCATCATCACCTACTCAGATAGTACACATTTCTTAAATATTACATTTCCAATTTTCTCAAAGCTTGTCCTAATGTATTTTCCTTTAGACTATCCAAACTACATAACCATTACACAACAGAGAAGGGACAATCTATATCTCAAGCATAGCTGCCACACTGTTTTCCATTTACCTGGACCCAATCCACATCTGTAAAATATGGCTGGAAGCTTTTTGTATCGCATAGAGCAGTACATACTTTTTTAAGGAATATAAGGAGATTTCTCTGCTTTCAAAATATTCAGAATAAGGAGCACTTTATATATCCCTTAAGATGACTTCTTCACGACTATTATGTTTCTCAAGTAGAACCCCATACATAGACTGGCCAAGAAGTCTATCAAAATCCTAAATAGCTTGCAACAATGTTATTGGAGATGTTTTTTTAATTATATCAGCATCAATACAGACTAACATCCTCAACACAATGGAGTCTATTCATAGCATAGAGACTGCAAGTACTATAGGGAGAAGCCAGGAAGGCAAAAATATCACTATCCTATGCACTTTTTTAATATTTAACAAAAATTTAGTTTGTACCATATCCTGTAATACTTGAACATGTTCCCATTTTGAATGGATTTTTAAACAGAATTAATGTTGCAACTCAGAAAAAAATGATGTACGGTCAGTACGTAGGCTACACTTTTATTCATATGATAACATACAGGAAGGGTATTTAAACTGAACAATGCACGACATTAATGAATGAATACTTTTCCAAAGATTTTAGTTTTCCATAGTCAAAAAATGCTTCTGGTTATTAACTCAGTGTTAAAATTTAATTTAAACCATTTATTCAAACAGTGCATTCCTGATAAAAATGACATTTAAACAGATTATGAGCATTAGCCACAATATATTCAAGATTGACCTTAAAACTGTAATTGTTACATTAAATTTACCCTTTAGTAAGAAATGCTTTTAGTTTAATCCTTAAATATAACTGAGGTAATATCTAGAACCTTAACAATTACCAAAATTTATATTTGGGGATAACTATATTTTTATATTTATCTGCATTACATATAAACAACATTTTTTGTAAAATTTAAACTATGGATTATTTTTTACTATTGTGTGTATACTTTTTTACTAAAATGTTTTATTGAAACTACTGAAATTATTGCTAAATTATACAGAAAATATTTCATGTTATGATAGTAACACCCAGTGGATTGTAGAAAGAAAACTCACTGAGCCTGTAGGATTGAGTTGAATAGCATCCCCCACCAATGATTCCCAGCATTGCTGGGAATTGCTAGTAATAGAGAACTTTACGGTTAAACTAAATTTAGTTAACGTTATCTGACAATCATATGCGCTTTTCTTATTTTTACTGCTAATATCAATTGACTGTGAGATAAGCAATACTCATTGCTGACATGAAATTATTTACCTTTGAAACTGATATAATTAGCTATCTCATAAAACAACTGCAGTGCTCTCCATTGATTTTGCCCTTGTGCTATGCCTGATTCTATAGGACATGTAAAAATAGGGTCCATACAATATAATTTTAACCCTTTGAGTGCCAAGGGGTATCCAATGCATTAAAAAGTAATGTGTTGAATGTCCCTCTTGCGCTAAAAGGGTTATCTTGCTGGATCACAAAACACACAAAAAAAACAAGAGAGCACCCGATAGTGCAAAATAGTCAATAATCAATGTAAATATGTGAAAAATAAAGATTGCACACACATGTGAAGATGGTCAGAAAGCTGATACCAGACTAACTGACAAACAAGCTTGTGGAAAAATATCTCCGTCTCCACTTGGATAGCTATCAATCAGCTGCAGGACAAAAAATCTCCGGACGAAAGGCTGGATCCAAGAAGCCACGTTTAATAATAACAGTATTCATATATAAAAACTTTAAAACAATAATCAATATGTAACGCTAACGCATTTCGCAGCACTGAGGCTGATTTATCAAAGGTAAAAAATATATAACAAGTTTGTGAGTATGCACCTTTGGGGTAATGGTAGTGGCCAATTATTGATACCCATACCCATTGATCCCGCACAGGGGCGCTTGTTCTTTCTTCTCCTTTCTTCTATTCACTACAATCTTGCTGGATCAGATCCTTAAACCCTTGAATGCTAGCAAGGTCATTAATGCATTGCTTAGCATTGTGTGGACACCTTTCTGGCATTCAAGTGATTAACCACTTAAGGACCAGCGGTCCCGGGGTTGTGCGGTCCTTTAAGGACCACATAGGAAACTTCGACGTGATGTCCCACGTGACTGATCACGTGGGGCAGCACGCCGAATGGGGGACTGAAAGAGAACACTCCGGTCTTGGATCGATCAACTTCAGTCCCCGGTATTACTCACCACACTCCTACAGGAGCGCAGTGAATAAAAGTACGTGACGTGCCAGGACCGTCACTGGTCCTCAAGTGCCGGACCAGCGTGATGGTCCTGCCACGTCAATGGTCCTTAAGGGGTTAAACACCCAATTTAAGTTCATGGTTATTAAAAGACTGACATTTTTTTTTATTTACTGCAGTCACTGCATGCCGCTAATACCGGCTTATGCAGCAACCTCCTTTCAATCCTACAATGCATGTGCTTTGCACAGAAGGAACAGCTGTCCAGTAGCGGATGCACGTGTCCCCTTGCCAGGCAAATCAGATGCTCAATATGATGCAGTGGTGGTGCTGGTGTGCAACGCATCTTGTGTCAAGATGCGTCAATTTTGGGAGCAAGGTGGTGTGTTTGACACAAGCTATCTTCTTTTGAGCTCTGGTCTGGCTTCTCCTATCTACTTCTTGGCACCTTGTATTTAAAGGGAACTGGATTTTCATCCTGTTGTCCTTACGTTGGTGTTCTATACAGTTCTACTTTTGCTCCTGCTCTCAGTGTATGACCTAGGCTTGTCTTTGCAGTTCTGGGATCTGCAGACATACCGCTATTTCTGATAGAGTCCCTGTCTCTTGGTTACCCTCTGCTCTTTCCTGAGTATTGGCATTATTCGCTTACTTTAATAAAGATGAATT
The DNA here is from genome assembly GCA_037306005.1 of Rhinophrynus dorsalis. Lineage (NCBI taxonomy): Eukaryota > Metazoa > Chordata > Amphibia > Anura > Rhinophrynidae > Rhinophrynus > Rhinophrynus dorsalis. The sequence continues at coordinate 337,825,934 of CM074720.1, read as the reverse complement.
TTACTTTACTGTCCTACTCCTGTCTTTTCTTGCAAACCATGACACATTGTCAATGACCACAGGAAGCGGCTATCAAGCAGCAATGTAGGGAGACTAACATTCTTAAAAATTAACCAACATATCATACCATCTGACTATCAGGTAGCAGAAACCACACATGACAGAGAAAGCCAGGACAAATATATTTACAACAGCACAGATGAGGAGGAGGGATGTGAAGAAGGGTTGCCACCATCTACCCCACTTGGGACCACTTCTATGACCGATAAGTAATGTGTGTCAATAAACTGAGAAGGAGGATAGTGGTTTGACTGAAACATGACAATGGCGAAAACTATATACATAAACAAATCACACCATGCCAGTCTCCCACCACCATCACTACAATACACATCTGCCACATTGTAGGTTGTACTTCATTTTTTATTACTTGACATCATCATGAATATGTGCCAGTGTCACTTAAGAAAGAAGTTAGTTGTGTGGGTAATGGACAAGTGCATTTTGCATGCTAACACATTTTTCAAGGCATATGTTGCTGTTGGACTCACAACTAGGGATGGGCAAAACTTTTTGCCTCAAACTGAAATCGGCAAAAAATAACACTTTCCTCTTGGCAAAAAATTTTTTCACCTAGCTCATTCCATTGAAATCAATGGGAACATTGAAGTTACACACAACACATTGCAAATATTATTTTATTTCCCAGATGCATAGTATAAAAGGGGCATGAGGGTGCCTGTGTTGGTGGGGTGTGGGGAAACAATCAGCTGAACAGAGGATGATTTTTGGGGGGGTTGTTTACTGGGATTGGGGGCAGTTAATAAAAAATAAATTCTAAATATGAATTAAATACACTTAAGACATGGTATAAAAGGGATCTGAGGAGGGTGCCTGTGTTGGTGGATGGAGTCTGGGAAATGAATCAGTTAAAAAGGCAATTTGTTTTGGGGGAGTTTCTTGACTGGTATTGGGGGACAGATAATAAAAAAAATGAATAAATAAAATAAGAAATTTGTATGTAAGTGATAGACAGGAACCCCCAACATAAGCTGCCACTGGGGTGGACTGATACTTAAATTGATAGAGTATTTTGTACAGGATGATTTCTTAGATTTGTTGTTAGACACCCATGCCCTGAGGAAACATTGATTTGTAGGACTTAGGCTTGTTAGAAACCAATCTGTTTATTTTTTTTTTGTAGGACTATTTTTTATTATTATTTATTTTTAAAGCACAAACCCTGAAAAAAAAATGTCCTGTCATGTTGGCCAGTGGCCAGTCCATAATTGCGGAATTTGCAGCTGCTGTTCTTGCCGCTGCTGCTGAGTTGTTTAAGCAGCAGGATGATTTGGCAGCTGAAAGGGAATGGGATAAACAATAGTAGTAATATGGGTGATTGATGATAAAGGTTCCACTTGCCACGACTATCTCCAGTGATATATCAGAGGCAGTAGCAGCACAATAAGTAGCCTACAGTCGAGGTGGAGAAAAGAAGAAGTTGGCCAATAATTCTTCTCCATCTGCCCCTCCTCCAAAATCATGGGTGTGTTGTTATTAGAATATATATTTTTCCCTTGACAGCAGGAACTGTGGCTCTCATCAGCAACTGCAATGTGCACAGTGTGTATGTGTTAAATAACATCTAGGGGCACAACTGTATCCATACACCATGACATCAGAACCCAAGTACTGCCGTGTCACCACTCTACCCCTTGTCCAGATCCTCCCTGACAGAATCCTAGCATATTCTGCGGGATGAAATCTCCTCAGTTGCTGCTTGATGACCTGGTATCAATTCTCCTCCATCACACTGGCATGTGTGGTCAGTGCACCACACAGTGTGAAATGGGTAGAGACAAACTGCCATATCCTAACATCAACAAAGTGGATATCATTTGGCGAGATGAACGGGATGGACTGGCAAGATATGTAGCTGTTACCCTAAAGGAAGAAGGTGATGTTGGTGGAGAGCTAGTTGTTTCTCTCTTCATGGAACTTCCAGTGTCTGTCTGGGTTTCTTTATTCTTCCTCCTCTTTGATCTCCACATCATCTCTTGTTGCCTTTTTGGAGAGTCAGGGGGTACAGTGCTAGATTTCTATAATGAGTGTTTAGCTTTAACATGTTTGTCATAAATGTCATGGTGTATGTGTTTCATGTGTGTTATCAGGGAGGTTGTGCTAAGGTGTGTTCCCTCCTTTCCTCTTCTCACAAACTTGTCACAAATTTTGCACTGTGCCGTTGTTGATGATGACTGCACTGTGCCTGTCGGAAGAGAAAAATAGTACCACACCCCTGACTTCTGGGGGGAGGGATAGAGAACAGGGGTAGAAGAATAGTCTCTTTCATCTTGTTCTCCACATTCACCTTCCCTGTCTGTGGCAGAGAATAATGTTGCTGCATTTTCTGCTACTGCCTCAGATTCAGCACTGTAACTAGGATCAGGAGTATTGCTGGCACTGGCAACTGGAACATGTCCTAGTACCGCATCACTTGCTGACCTCATTCCCACTGTGTCCACAGTGGTCTGTGGCACACTAGCCTGCTCCTCAGCACCCTGTTGCCCTTTCATCTCAGCAGCAGCAGCAGGAATTAGAGCAGTTGCGAATTCTGAAATTTGTGATGCCCATCCTCATCCCTGTCTCCCATTCCTTCTCAGTTTCTGCTAAAAAGGCCATCAATGTCTCTTCCACCCCAGCTTCTCCACCATGTTGCTGCTCTATTACGGAGTCAGACATTTCACTGCTGCTTGGAGGAGGTGAGGAGCAATGTGACAAAGGGTCCCCTAATGTCACACCTGGCATTTCCTTTTGAACTGAAGAAGAAGGTAGACTACCACTAGCAGTAGTAGAAGCAGGCACATCCAGCTGATCTGTACTCCTGCTGGTGGTGGTTGTATTAATTCTGAGCCTGCTTTCCCCCAACACCAGTTCTGGCCTCTTAACCCTTACCACTCTGGCACTCAAAAGGTTAAGGATCATGTTCAAGTTCAACACTGTAGTGAAGGGAAATAGACTCCCAGAGCCAGAGGAATGGTGTGAGCTCCCTTGACTACTAGTCTGGACACTCTCAAATGCTTCTCCTACCACTAGCCTCACCGGTCGCTTCACTATTATTGTTACTACTACTACTAACATGACGCACATCAAGTTCAGCCCCAGAATCTTCCTCCTTACAGTCACTAGTAATATATTGATTACCACCTCCTTCACTTGTAACACTAACAAGCTGCTTGACCCTCTTAGTACTAACACTGGCAGGAATGCATGGGGATGGCAAGTGTGACTTAGGGTCCCCTGCTGTCACACTTGGCCTCATCTTCTCCCCCCCTCCTGAGTATTACAAGACACACTAGCAGCTTCAGCACTGGTGGCAGCAGCTTCAACACTGGTGGCAGCAGGTTCAGCACTGGCAGCAGGCACAGCACTGGTTTCAACAGGACCAGCAACGGTGGCAGCAGAGGCAGCACATCTAGCAGCAGGCACAGGCAGCGGACCTGTCCTGCTCTCACTAGTACTAACCTTTTCTCCCTCCTTTCCAATTCCATTTTCACTCTCCCTTCCCATTAAATTCCCCAAGATCCCTTTGGGTGATTTAGGGGGACTGGACAGCATTGGTTCAGTAGTGGTCCCTTCTTCCTCCTCAGACTCAGTGGACACATTAGGGTCTTTCCAGCTCCTCCACTCACTATTTTTCACCCTGCTTATAGTGATAGTAGTCACTATGAGCCTGTCCTGCTTTAATTTTGCCAACATATCACAGCAGAACAGCACATCATGTCTATCTCGCTCTGTAGCTGCTTCTATTGTGTCTGCCTTCTTCAAATACGTCACATTTTTATAGCGGAAATGCGAAAACAGCGTAAATCAATTGGGGGAAACTTTCTAGCCATTGAAAAAATGGCCAAAATTTTTGGCCAATGGGCAAAAAATTTGAACATTTTAATTGCTTTTTAATTGCATTTTAATTGTTTTTCCCATGAAAAAGTGGACAAGATGGTTTTTGTGGAATTTCCCGCTGGAACATGGCAAGAGATTTCACCCATCCCTACTAAGAACTTTGACTTTCAGACACTTATTTCTAAACTACAGCTCTCAGAAGAAGTAATATTTCAGTGGGAAATGTAGTACCCATAGGAAATATAGGTGAAAAATGTGTTAAAATAGAAACAAATAAGGAGAATTTTGCATTGGTTAAAAGGAGAAAACTTTAACGTGTCTGTGTTTCATGTGCATTATCAGGGTGGTTGTGCCAAGGTACATTCCCTCCTTTCCCCTTTTCATTGACTTTACACAAATTGTGCACAGTGCTGTTGATGATGACTGCACTGTGCCTTACTGTGGTTGGTATTAGTGGTAGTAACAGTGATGATGAAGCAGCTGGTGGGACTAGCTTTAGGGGAATGATAAGGGAAGCAATGCAGAGCATCCAGACTAGCTGTCAAGGGAGCCTACACCATTCCTCTGACCCTGGGAGTCCTGTTCCCCCCATGGCATTGTCCATGTGGAACATGGTCCTGAAGAAGGTTATTGCCTAGCAGCAATAATGCCCCCACCACTACCACCAGGAGTTATCAGCTACTTGATCTTATTCTCTATAACAAATCTTACAGTCAGTTTCCTCAGGGCTTTGGCCTCTAATAACAAATCTTACAAATAATGTGCTACAAAATATTATATCACATCAAGTATCAGTCAAACCTAGGTCAGGGGATCCCTGTCTGTATTATGTTACGTACAAATTTCTTATTTTTTTAAATTATCTTTTTTATTAAATGTCCCCTCTATATCAGTCAACAACCCCCCGAAAACAAATTCCATGTTCAACTGATTCTTTACCCATACTCCACCCACCAACACAAGCACTCTCTTCAGACCCCTTTTATATCATGTGGTTATTTTTAATTGTATTTAGGATTTATTTATTAACTGCCCCCCCAATTCCAATAAACAAACCCCCAAAAGAAAACATTTCCTATTCATGTGATTCCACACACTCCACCAACAGAGGTACCCTCATTCCCCTTTTATATTATGCCTGTGGGAAATAAAATAACATGCGCTATGCTATGTTGTGTGTAAATTGAATGTTTCCATTGATTTCAATTGAATGAGCTAGGCGAAAAAAGTGGAAAAACTGCACTTTTTTGCGGGAAATTATTTGCCAAGCGGGAGGTGCCATTATTTGCAGATTTTGGTTTGAGAGGAAAATTTAACCCATCCCTAGTGACTACCTTGATTTGATCTTCACAACCCTCTGCTCTTTCTCTAACTTCTCTAATGTTCTCTTCCCTCTCTCTCCACCACCTTATAAGCAGCAACCCAGTAGAAATCTGTATATCCTTGATCTAAAACAATTCTCCACATCTCTGAATTCTCTCCTTAAACCCATTTCTACACTAACTTGTTTTGAACAAACAACTGCTTTCTACAACACAATTCTTAACACAGTCCTTGACAAGGCTGCACCTGCAACTCTATGCCACACCCTCAGAACCCTATTACAACCTTGGCAAAAAAAATAACCTCCACAGGTCGTAGTCTTTATCAGTGTCCCCACTTTTAAGGCACCAAATGCCGGGACACCCCAAATACCACATCTGAAGAAAGGACACAAAAACAGATACAGGTCAAGTGTCTGTGCCTTTCAATTTGTTTATACGTTAAATTGCAATTTTTCCAATAGGCTATACGCCAATGTTATGGAATAATAGACGGCACATCCGAAAGTAATTTAAAAGTATAGAGCTTTATTCATGCTCTTTAAAACTGCATAGCATTTATCAAGACAGAGATGAGACATACAGCACCTATAATTCGGAAGACCCGTGAACAGGTCTAACTCTTTTCACGCTAGTTCAGAGCTTAGTCATAGACACAAAAATAGCTATTTGCCACTGAAAAATATAAACTGTCAAAATAAAAAATAATTAAGAAAACCTGTCAAATTAACTTTTGAAAGTTCACCCGCCAATAGAAAGCGATGATAGCATTTCAAACGGGGCTACATATTTTAACCCTCTGAGCGACTTTAAACATACTCCATCTGGAAACAGAATGGATCAACTAGTGACCAACTTTGAGTCAAAAAAATCCATCAATACTAATAAACAAAAATAATGTAACTTAAAACATAACACCATATTAACCCTTTAATGGCTAGTAGCCACAGAAAACCCGATAGAGTCATCACTAAGATACAACAAAACAAAAATCAGAAAATGACATGATGTGGCTGATATTCCATTCTGAATTCAACCCACAAGGCACCCTGGCCTTTAATTGAAAGATCCAGAATTCCTTACTATGGTTTATCAGCCACAACATATCCCCACCGCAAAATAGTAAATTGACTCTTTCTATTCCATGAAAACTACATACATTTATATTACCCCCATGTTCCAAACATATGTGTTTGGCAATAGCAGAGTCACTTTCACAATTCTGTATTCGATATAAATGCTCTCTAAGTCGCATTTTCAGTGGGCGTATTGTGCGACCTACGTATTGAATAGAACAATCAAGACATGTAAAAAGGACAACTTTACGGGTGTTACAATTTATATAGCTAGAAATATCATAGCTGGTTCCATTAATGGTACATATAAAAGATTTAAAAACATTGGCTACTTGACATGTCTTGCAAGCACCAGTGCCACATTTATAAAACCCTGTGGTAGTCAACCACGTAGGTTTTGAGGATGTAGATAAAAATAAACTTGGTGAGAACAAATTGCCAACTGTAAGACCTCTCTTAGCCACAAAATTGTAGCCATTCTTTAAAATCTTAGCCAGAATCGGATCTGTTTCTAATATAGGTAACATTGTTCTCACCACAGTACATATACAATGATATTGGGGACTGAAAGTTGTAATAAACCTGACCCTCTTATCAACAACACAATCTTTAACCATAATTGAAATATATTTTGATTCATTTAAAATATTGTCCCTTGATTTTTGCCCAGCCATCTCATAAGCCTCATGCAACACATCCTTGATATAGCCTCGTGCCAAAAAACGCTCACATAAATCTCTAGATGCTACCTCATTATCTTCCCTCCGGGAACAGTTTCTGCGTAAACGCAGGAACTGTCTGTTTGGGATATTGGTAAATCTGGTGTGGTGGGTGTGATGACAGAGCATGTAAAAATTGTTTCCAGAAGATGGCTTTCAATGAATATTGCCCACAATCTCATTAGTAGTAATATCAACAGTTAAGGTCACATCAAGAAAAGACAAATCAATCAATCAAAACATAAGGTGAACCCAAGATTCAAATGATTATGATTCAAAAACAAAATAAAAGAATTTGCCTCTTCCTCAGTCCCCATCCATATAAATAAAAAGTCATCGATATATCTCCCATACCACAAAATCAAATCCCTGAAGGGGTTCTCACCCCCAAAGACATGGGTAGCCTCCCAGCAACCCATAAATAGGTTGGCTAGAGAAGGGGCAAAACATACCCCCATTGCCACCCCCAGCCTCTGGAGGTAAAAATCCCCATCAAAGGAAAAGAAGTTGTGGCACAAGAGATAATCGACGACCTGCAACAAAAAACATATAAGTATCTGAGAATAATTTGAAACATTCTGAAAATTTAATTTTAGGCCAAAGGACGAGGGATAGAAGAGTAAAGAGCAATCACGTTGGCAGATAGCCAAAACATGTTCGCCCTCCACTCTACACCAGACAATTGTCGAAGTGCCTGTCTTGTCCCCCCCCAAAAAAACAGGAAGCCTATCAATCAAAGGTCTCAAGTATTGGTCCACCCACACGGACAGAGGGTCCTTAAGTGAACTTATGCTGGAGACAATAGGCATGCCTGGTGGGTGAACCAAACACTTGTGGACCTTTGGGAGGTGATGGAAAATAGGAACTATTGAATTTTCGGGGACCAAAAAAACAATGCTTCACCTGCATTGATAATGCTTAATGCCTAGGCTCAGTCCAACTCATACCAAATTTAGGATCTTAGGTCTATATAATTAAGTAGGATTACATTTTAATATCATAGAGGTATATTCCTCTGAAAGCTGTCTTAGGGTTTCATTGTGATAGTCCTCAGCATTGAGGACCACCACAGTGCCCCCTTTATCCGACATTTTAATAACCAAATCTCTATTGGCTTTTAACTGACCCAACACCTCCTTTTCACTGGCACATTGTCACAAATCGTGCTTGAAGATTTCTGGTGGAGCAAAGTCAATTCCTTTTCCAAAGTTTTCTGAAAGACCTCTAATTCCTCTCATATGAACAGGGAAAAAGGATGACTTTGCTCTAAAACCAGTATCTATTGTAGTGACTTCCTGAGTGTCAGTGTCTAGGGGACCAGGGACCAGGATTTATGTTTTAATAATGATTTGATGTCTTTACGAATAAACATCAAAGAGGTATCCCCTGTCTGTGAGTTAGAAGAAACATCTATCAGACATGGAGCATTTATAGTTGAAACATCACTAATTAATTCATCTTTCCAAAATATTTTTTTTTTTCGTGAGTACACAGGCATATCAATTAATGTCCAAGATGGTATTGAACAAATTAAACTGTTTTTCTGGCACAAAATGAAGGCCCAATTCTAAGACTCTGTGTTGAGATGGAGTCAAAGGAACACCAGATAAATTAAGAAATGTCAGTGATTTTTTGGGGGGTGACTCTGATGGCTTGGATACCGCCTGCTGGCTTGATTTTCTCCCCCCTCTCCATGTTGATCGCTTGTAGCTCATATTGGTTTCCTTTTTCTGTATTTCTTTCAACCTTGAAGGTTTTTTGATAACTGATCCATACTTTGATCTTGTTTCCAAAACTTTAACTCAGCCGCATCCTGACGAGGAGACACATCGGTACTCATAGAGTCCTTTTCACCCTCCTCCTCCATATGTGGGTCAGATTGGGAAAAACTCACACGTTTCTCTGTTGATCTCAAAATAGACCTGGTGGAACTGATAGACACAGATCTGCGATTGCTCCGTTTCCATTTTTATATATATATATATACTGCATCTTGTTCATAATCAGTTCTATCTTGGACAAACGTCTTTTGTTTAAAAACACTCAATTCACACTCCAGCACAATACGCCCATTGAAAACGCGAATTAGAGAGCATTTATATCAAATACAGGAGTGTGAAAGTGACTCTGCTGTTGCCAAACACATATGTTTAGAACATGGGGTAATATAAATTTATGTAGAATAGAATGAGTCAATTTACCATTTCGCAGTGGAGATTTGTTATGGCTGATAAACCAGAGGTAGGCACTCTGGATCTTTCAATTAAAGACCAGGGTGCCTTGTGGATTGAATTCAGAATGGGATATCAGCTACATCATGTAATTTTCTGATTTTTGTTTTCTTGTATCTTAGTGAAGACTCTATCGGGTTCTCTCTGGCTACTAGTGATTAAAGGGTTAATACGGTGCTATGTTTTAAATTATATTATTTTTTGTTTATTAGTATTGAAGGAATTTTTTTTACTCAAAGTTGGTCACTATTTGAGCAATTCTGTTTTACGATGGAGTATGTTTAAAGTCGCTAAGAGGGTTAAAATATCTAGCCCCGTTTGAAACGCTATTGCCTTTTTCTATTGGCGGGTGCAGTTTCAAAAGTTAATTTGACAGGTTCTCTTAATTATTTTTGATTTAAACGGTTTATATTTTGCAGTGGCAAATAGCTGTTTTTTTGTCTATGACTAAGCTCTGAACTAGCGTGAAAAGCGTTAGACCTGTTTCAGGGGTCTTGCAAAATGCCATACAGTTTTAAAGAGCATGAATAAAGCTGTATACTTTTTAATTACGTTCAGTTGTGCCATCAATTTTCCGTTGCATATGATTCACCAGGAGTGGAGACCTTGTGAGATTCGTGCACTCGACTTTGGAACTACAGCACTGAGTCCCTTGAATATACATTATTTGATGCTGTTGCACATTATATTTTGGAACTTAGACGCACCCTTTACTTTGATTATGTACCAATGTTTCCTTTATTGTGGTCTTATGTTTTATACCACTTCTTAAAGACATGGGACTATTAGCTTGTTTCACCACTATACTCTTGGGGAACTGAGGCTTTCTTTTCAGCAGGCATTATATAATATCTTAAAACCTGCCGTCTCTTCACTCCATATTCCAGGAGACTGAGACTTTACTCTGCAAGGCGTACACTGTACAGTCTTTCCAACTCTTGTGTCTTTTCTCTTCACTCCGATACCACCCTGTCCCTTTTTTCCACGGTTAATCCCGGCTTGGTTGGCATCCATTATCCACATGTAAATACAAATGAAGTTCTTATGTGGCTATAGCTCCTCCTTCCCTATACATGTCAGAGAAATACTTCTCCTTCTTCCGAAGGAGGAGCTATAGCCAAGTAATAACTTCATTTGTATTTGCATGTGGATAATGGATACCAACCAAGCTGGATGAAGTTTAGATTAACAGCAGAAAAAAAAGGCAAGGTGGTGTATTAAACACAAGACCACAATAAAGGGAACATTGTTGCATAGTCTATTGTAAAAGTTACAGTTTAACATATGAACAAATTGAAGGACACAGACACTTGGTTCAAAGGCAAGAAAAGTTAGAGCTATTACATGGAGTTAAGAAGACACATTTGTTTTATATCGATTCACAACTGAGCTAAAAGATGATTAGATGATAGTATATAAAATATAATAGATTATATTGGATTTCATTAGGAATTTCTACATATTTTGCTCAAAAGCATTTTCTAGGTGAGGGTTTTATTTTTTCGTCATATATTTTTAATTTTTTCATTTTTTTTCATTGTTGATATATTTTTATATGTTTTAATTCTTTTAATTTTTTTTATTTATTTTTTATCATATAGATTTTTAGTGCACTATTTTTTTTTTTAGCTCATATTTAGGGATATAGCTAAGGTGCAATTTATGATATTGAACTTTTGACCTGTATCTGTTTTTGTGTCTTTCCTGATTCGAATGTGGGATATGGGGGTGTCCCAGCATTTGGCTCCTTAAAGGGATAGTAATACTTAAAAATTACTATCCCACATCTTATAGCGAGTAAAAAACTGAGTTAAATGAGGCCAGCGGCATCTCTTAAACCTTTATGGTTTGAGAGATATTTGTTTATTAACTCTGATGTCAGAGTTCTAGCTGACAGCAGGGGAATCCGGTCCCGGGACTGGCGGAGGCTCTGCAGCAGAGCCGAGATCAAGTTAATAAAAAAGCCTTCTAAGTGTGCTTGCAAACCAAACACACATAGAAGACCTTTTTAGTGAAGGATTTATTTTTTATTAATGCGATCTCAGCTCTGCTGCAGAGCCTCCCCTGTCCCGGGACCGGATTCCCCTGCTGTCAGCTAGAACGATGACATCAGGGGAAAAGGCAAAAAGCACAACTTTGAAAGCGTATATCTCTCAGTCCATAAAGGTTTGAGAGATGCTGCTGGCCTCATTTAATTCAGTTTGTTATCGGCTACAAGATGGGGATGGTAATTTTTAAGTATTACTATCCCTTTAAAAGTGGGGACACTGATAAAGGCTACAATCTGAGGAGGAACTGTATGTGATTATAAGTTACATATTGTGGCATTGTGAATTAAAAAGTGTACTATAGCTTCTAAATATTTTGTTTTTAAATACATTTCATATTTAATAGTCTAACCAATGTATTGACATATGAGAATGTGTGGCGCTTCAAATTGTTGTTTTTTAAGTTTCTTGCATATATATCCTGTAGTATAGATATTCATTTGAGAGCAGCCTATATTCAAACTAAGGGGTGTAAATGTAGATAAATATTTTCATATTTTTATAACCTCCACAGGTACTCACACACTTCAGAAAGGCACTGGATGAAATTGTGCTCATCAGCAGACTTTTTAAAATACAAATTCATTCTCTGTTCTTACAGAGATAATACAGAACCACACATACTGACTACATTACCTTTTCTCACTGCAATTATGGCCACAGAACCACATACTTTCCATCCTTGTCTACTGTATTGGTAGTTAGAGAACCACAAATAATGACATCCCAGGACTCCCAGCTTTGTTCATATCGACTAGTAGCAATAGAACCACATAAACTTAGTCCATATGGCTGCAGGAATTCCTGCAGAAAATAGCAAAATTCTCGCAGGAAATTTATTGGCAGTGGTATAAATGCAGAAATTTTATGCATTTTCTATGGGTGAGAATTTTCACAAGAAATTGCTATTTTTCAGCAAAAATTCCTTGAAGAAATTTGTTTGACTTTTAGCCCATCTGTACTGACTACTAATCTGTCCTATAACCATTAATGCCAGTTTTCTCGACCTTTAAATCTCTTCTGTGTAAACCAACATAACCCCTTACACTTATTTCTCTGCCCAAGCTCTCGCCTCCCACTTCAAGGACAAGATCCACTCAAACACAAAATGTCATCACTTCTACCCCATAAAGCCAGCTTATCTATTTTTCGTCCTGTGACTGAGAATGAGGTTTCCCTCTTCCTTACATGCTCATACTTATTCATATGCCCTCTTAACACAATCCCATCACATCTCATTCAATAACTCTCTTACACTAACTCAAAACCTTACTCAACTCAACTTCTCTCTGACAACCAGCACCTTCCATTCTATTTTCAAGACATCTTCTCTGGACTCAGTCACTTTCCATCTACTGGCCCATTTCTCTTCTCCCTTTCACCTCCAAGCACCTGGAACATTTTGCATAAAGCTGTCTCACAAACTTCCTCTACTCTCATTCCCTAATAAATCCTGTACAATATTGATTACACCCACATCACTTCACTGAGACTGCCATCATTAAAAGTGGCCAATGCCTTGCTCTCCACTAAGTGAAAAAGCCACCACTCCCTACTCATTCTCCTAGATTTGACAGCTGTCTTTGATACAGTGGATCAATCACGTGCTCCAGTTATAAGCTTTCCCTCCAAAGGCCTCTGTGACACTTCCTTCTCAGTACTCATCCTACCTCTCCAACTCTTCCTTCAAGGGATAGTAATACTTAAAATGTAAAAAAAATATGTTGTAGGGTTTATCCCCCTGAGTAAAACAAGAGTGCTCCCACTGCTGAGAGGTGTTTTATTTAAAAGTTATTAATTTTCAAAGTTGAATTTTTTAGGTGCAATATCACAGTGGCCTGAAATTGTACAGTGGCGCTGTTGCTACACCATCCTATGGAGATTTATGGTCCTGGGACCAGAGCTGTCCATAGGATCGTGTAGCAACAGAACCACTGTACAATTTCAGGCCACTGTGATATTGCACCTAAAAAATTCAACTTTGAAAATTAATAACTTTTAAATAAAACACCTCTCAGCAGTGGGAGCACACTTGTTTTACTCAGGGGGATAACCCCTACAACATATTTTGTTTTACATTTTAAGTATTACTATCCCTTTCAGTGTTTGATACTATGGCTCTACTTCTTCACCTCTACCATTGGAGTACCATTAAGTTCAGTCCTGGGCCCTTTGCTCTTTTCTATCTACAAATTTCCCCTTGATAAACTAATAAGCTCCTTTGGGTGTCACCATCATCTCTATGCTAATGACATCCAAATCTATTTTTCCTCCCCAGACCCTTCTTTCCTGTCCCATGTATCTATTTGTTTCTCTGCTGTTCCTTCCTGGATAACTTCCTATCTAGGGGTGGGTGAAAAGCTAAACAGAATTTCCAGCATAACTGTTTTTTCTCTTTTTTTGTGAAAGTTTTCTACTTGTTTTGCCACTGCCAATAATTTCCTAACACAATATTACTACTTCTGATGACTAAAGTGGGGAAATAAATAGCTGAAAGTCAAAGTTGTGAATCCTAAACAACATGTGCCTTGAAAAGGTTGTTAGCAGGCTGAGTGCCTTTCTCCTCTGCCCACAACACTAACTTCCTGCTTATCTAACAATGGCACAACAATCGTTTAAAATATCTGCAGCTTGAGCTATTCTAGCAGGGTGCAATACATGACATCAGTTATTTAAAATCTTTGTTTTCAACAAAAGAAAAGGGCAACCTGGCAAGTTTACTTTTCCATTGGCATACTTTTGCATTATGTTTGTGCAGGTTTTGACTTCTTTCTAAGAACTTAGTAAGTGTGGGATGGCAATACATAGGTGAAGAACTGTTCTTTAACGACATCACTTCTGGAGGTGGTAGGGGGGGTGGTGGTAAGTGTAGGCACTCTTTGACTCTTGTCATCTCCTAAAGAAAACAAAGAACAAGAGAGACAGTGCATCAGAATATCTAAGTGTAGATGGTTTTGATTACTATAAAATGATAACAGAACCCATGTGAGAAATTGAAACTAGTGGTGAGCATTAACAAGTCGGCTAGAGTAGTGAGGTGGAGTATATAGTAAGTGGAAGATGACCATATGTTCAAGGGTGAAGGGAGGAATGGATTTGTGCACATCAATAACTGGATGGTACGTTTGACTCCTGGGGTGGGTGAGGAAGTGGGGGAATAAAGACACTGGATCAATAATAAAGACCCCCTTGTATACTAGATGAACTGGTATACCAGTAATGTGCCAAGCTGTGAGGTAGAATCAGCGGTAAATTATATGTATAAATGTAACAATTATAATATGAGCATACCAGATCAATTTTTTTCAGTATAACGTTGTACTAGTGGTCTTATCCTCCAAGGGGTTTTCCTTGGGTCTTCCCTCTTCCTTCCTCATAGAACACTCTCTCGAGTCTTGTCTCTCCCCAGATGCTGCTATGTCCGTGGCTGATCTCATTAATCCTGCATATCTTCCTTACTCCTCTGTGGGATGGTTTCTTGATCCCGATTCTGTACTGCCGCAGATATGTTGGTAGTCCACAAATGGGTAGATTAATAACCACCAGTCATTAAAAATTATGAATATTGTACTCCACCATCACTACTGAAAAACGATACCAATATAGAGATGTAGATAGTAAACTGAGCCGGACAAGACGTGAAAATGTTGATTGTTTATTGACAAAATAAATTACCCTTAAAGGCCCAGTAGCCACATCAGTAGACGAACACTTCATACAAATGTATACATAGAATCGAACACTATATGTACGAGAAGGACCATTTCCAGTGCCATTCATTGTCTGTAATTACTGAAATATTGAGTGTGGAAGATATAACAACCTTTATTTATATTGTTTGCTTCTATTTTTTGTTTTATACAATATTGTGCAAGTCCAGCAATGTTACGGTTTTACTGACACTCAGACCAGGATGTAACGTAAAACACAGTTTATTGAAATAAAAAATGAACAACACTGCCCCTAGGGGCTAGTAAAGGTAAGAACAGGCAATATGAACAGAGGATGGAGTCAACTACAAACAGTAGTGCATAGAGGGTTAAGTGGAGCAACTGGTAAGGCTCAGACTAGATTGGCCAACGCCCAGGAGATATATAGCAGTCTATGGTAACAGTCTTTAAATGTAGATCAGGAACTCAGGAAAAGCGCTGTAACACTCTTGAAGCATAAACAGGATGAGCCCCTGTTGCTCTAAGCTGAGCCCGTACCACCACAGTGGGCTTATGAGGATTGCTACTGCCAATTTGATGTAACCAGAATGGAAATCGCCCTGAATTAGTATCGAGTAACCCTGCGTCTGCCACGGAAATATGCCAGCCCTTGGGAGGCCACAGTAGAACGGAATTGCCCAAGCTATGAAGAGCCGATGCACAGAGTAGTGCAGTTGGGATAAAGCACTTTGAGCGAATGAGGTACTGCCCAGACACCCACACGGTGTCACCCAGAATCCTAGTTGCAAGAGCGAAAGGACCACCAGTGTCAACCAGCGTGATAACGATGCTCACCGGGCATCGAACATGCGGAGCTCTGCGAGGACTGGTATAGCATAAAGCGGAGGCTCAAAAGTGTAAAGGCTCAGAGAATCACCGGAGCTTGGCAATATATCAAAATGGCACATAATCGGAGGCTACCGGCAGTGCAAGGGTTAATCTGGTACATTTGAAAAGAGCAATGCTCAACGAGAACAAGGCAGGCAACCTCGGCTACAGCGTAATGAGCGAGGAAACTGAGAACAGTCAGAATGTCGCCAGCGCGACAGGAGTACACAGGAGCAGCAACCGGACAGGAGCAGTAGCCGGAACCGGATGACAGAGTCGCAGGAACACCACCGGAGAGTGGAACAGTCACGGAGCAGGATCAGGAGCCAGAACCGGGTCGGATCACGGAGCGGAGTCGTCAGCCAGTGCCGGGTCGGATCACGGTGCAGGGTCGTCAGCCAGAGCCGGGTCAGATCACGGTGCAGGGTCGTCAGCCAGAGCCGGGTCAGATCACGGTGCAGGGTCGTCAGCCAGAGCCGGGTCAGATCACGGTGCAGGGTCGTCAGCCAGAGCCGGGTCAGATCACGAAGCAGGAACAGAAGGAGAGTCAGACAAGCCGGGTCGGTACACAGGAGACACTGGAGATCAGTAACTAGGCGCAGCAACACAACACCACGAAAGGGCAATTGACAAGTGCCCAAGCCTCAGCATATAAAGGCACATCCTGGGCGGGCCAATCAGACTCCTCCAATGCAAATGTATATATACAGAGATTGACAGGGAATCACGGGGACCGTGATAAGCAAAAGGTGAGTGTTAGCTCTTTTGGGTTCTTAAAATCTCCTAAAAAAAGCCCAGAGTCATCACTCATTCTCCTCTGCAGCAGGAGCCATAGGTATTATTTGGATTTAACTGTTGGCTGTGGCACACTCTCTGACACATCAAAAACATCACTATTTCTCTTATCTGTCCCAGAGCCCTGGAATCTTTTTTGGAGTGCTTCAGTTGCTGTTTGTGGTGGCAGCTGTGTACTAATGATAGTGTGTCTTCCAGTCAGACCTGTGGTTGTGCTTAGAGGTAGGTGAAATCTCTCGCCATGTTCCCGTTAGAAATTCAATGAAAACCATGCTGTTGTCCTCTTTCTCGCAGAAAATCTGCTTTAAAGCTAGCAATTAAAATTTTGGCATTTTTTGCCCATTGGCCAATTTTTTTGCCATTTTTTCAATGGCTAGAAAATTTTGCCCATTTATTGACATTGCTTTCGCCTTTTCTCTATAAAAATGTGACATATTTGCAGAAATCAAACACAACAGAAGCAGCTACAGAGCAAGGTAGACATGCTGTGCTATTCTGCTGTGATGTTGAGGAAAAATTGAGGCAGGAGAGGCTCATGGTGACTGCTATCACTATGAGCAGGTTTAAAAATAATAAATGGAGGAGCTGGAAGGACCCTTATGTGCCCACTGAGTCTGAGGAGGAGGAGGAAGTGAGCACCACTGAACCAATGTTGTCCAGTCCCCCTAAATCACCCCAAGGGATCTGGGGAATTTAATGGGAAGGGAGGGAGAAAAGGGAATGGGAAGCGAGGGAGAAAAGGGTAGTACTAGCAAGAGCATGACAGGTCAGCTGCCTTTGCCTGCTGCTAGACGTGCTGCCCATGCTGCCACCATTGATGCCCCTGTTGCAACCCGTGCTGTGCCTGATGCCAGTGCTGAACCTGCTGCCACCAATACTGTGGCTGCTGTCAGATGTGCAGCCCCTGCTGCAACCAGCGCTGTGTCTGCTGTCAGTGCTGAACCTTCTGCCACCAGTGCTGAACCTGCTGCTAGTGTGTCTTGTAATAATCAGAAGGGGAACCTAAGTCACACTTGCCATCCCCAAGCAGTCCCGCCAGTGCTAGTACTACTACTTCTAAGAAGGTCCAGCAGTTTGTTAGTGTAGTGAAGGAGCGGGTAATCAAAATCCTCATATTACTAGTAACTGTGAGGAGAAAGACTCTGGGGCTGAACTTGATGTGCGTGGTGTTAGTAGTAGTGGTAACAGTGATGATGAAGCAGCCGGTGGGACTAGTGTTAGAGGAGTGGTAGGGGAAGCATTTGAGTCCAGATTAGCGGTCAAAGGAGTCCACACCATTCCTCTGGCTCTGGGAGTCCTCCTTTACTTTTCTTTACTACAGTGTCCAAGTGGAACATGATCCTGAAGAGGCCACAATTGGTGTTGGGGGAGAGCAGGCTCAGAATTAATACTACCACCACCACCACCACCAGCAGCAGGAGCACAGATAAGCTTCCTATACCTGCTGCTACTGCTGCCAGTCTGCCTTCTTCAGATCACAAAGAAATGCCAAGTATGACATTAGGGGACCCTCTTTCACAATGTTCATCATCGCTACCTCGTCCAAGCAGCAGTGAGATGTCTGTAATGGAGCAGCAGCAGCACGTGGTGGTGGTGATGATGATGGTAGAGAAGCTGGGGTAGAAGACACATTGATGGCCTTTTTATCAGAAACTGAGAAGGAATTGGAGACAGGGATAAGGATGGGCATCACCACCACCATCACTAGCAATGAGCTTTTGGAATTTGCAACTGCTCTAATTCCTGCTGCTGCTGAGTTGCAAGGGCATCAGGATGCTGAGGAGCAAGCTAGCGTGCCACAGACCACCATGGACACAGTGGGAATAGGGTCAACAAGTGATGTGGGACTAGGACAGATTCAACTTGTCGGCACCAGCCATAGTCCTGTACCTAGTTGCAGTGCTAATTTTGAGGCAGTAGCAGCAACAGCAGCAACATCATCCACTGCCAGCAGAGACAGTGAAGGGGAATGTGGAGGACAAGAAGAAAGAGGACATTCTTCTCCCCCCTGAAGTCATGGGTGTGGGACTATTTTTTTCTTGTGGAAGGCACAGTGTAGTCATCACCAAAGGCACTGTGCACAATTTGTGACAAGTCAGTGAGAAGGGGAAAAGAAGGAACACACCTTGGCACAACCTCCCTTATATCACACATGAAACACAGACACCATGACATTTATGTTACACATGTTAAATCCAAACACCCATTACAGAAATCAAGCACCGCTGTTACTGTACTCCCTGACTCTCCAGAAAGGTAACCAGGGGCGAGGCAGAAATCAAAGAAGAGGAATGAATGCATGTTACTGCCCAACCATGGAATTGAATTGGAAATTTAGACTCTTTGTAATTGCTTCCTCTGGGTGCAAAATTTAGTGTCCAACTTATTTATTTTTTTCTTTACATGCCGTAGTTTTTCACAGCACAGATATTTGGATGGTTTATAGTGTTGAGCGAGCGTGCTCGGCCGATGCTCGGATCGGCTCGAGCATCGCTCTGCTCTGCACATGGCGGTACTCGTACGAGTACCGCCATGTGCTCGCCCGACATGCTCGGGTGAAGAGGATCTGTGCCGGAAGAGGCACAGATCCGAAGACGCTCCGCTGGACCACCAGGGAATGGAGGTACGGGGGCATTGCGGAGATGAAGGGGGCATTGCGGAGATGAAGGGGGACATTATGGAAGAGGGGCATAGACTCTATGCCCCTCTTCCACAATGTCCCCCTTCATCTCCGCTATGCCCGTCTTCCACAATGTGCCCCTTCATCTCCGCTATGCCCCTCTTCCACAATGTCCCCCTTCATCTCCTATGCCATAGAGGAGATGAAGGGGGACATTGTGGAAGAGGGGCATAGCGGAGATGAAGGGGGACATTGTGGAAGAGGGGCATAGAGTCTATGCCCCTCTTCCACAATGTCCCCCTTCATCTCCGCTATGCCCCTCTTCCACAATGTCCCCCTTCATCTCCGCTATGGCATAGGAGATGAAGGGGGACATTGTGGAAGAGGGGCATAGCGGAGATGAAGGGGGACATTGACCAGGCACCCTCCGCTCATCAGAGCAGGGGGTGCCTGGTTTAATGCTCGAGTGCTCCCATTCATTTGAATGGGGCTCGGGTGCTCGGCCGAGCACTCGAGCATCAGGGGGTGCTCGGTCAGAGCACCCGAGCACCCGAGCATCGGGGTGCTCGCTCATCTTTAATGGTTTACTCTGCTTGAAAAAGTACTATCAGCTGTTTTTTTTTGCTGGTATCTATTAAACCCTTAGTGACCAGCCGCATGCGCACGTGGCCGGCACTTAATGACAATGGTTTTTTTTTTTCCATTATAGTGAATGACTTCCTGGACTTATCAGGTAAGTTGTCTGTCACTAACTGACATTTTTTCATGACTTACCTGGTAAGTCATTTGTCACTAAGGGGTTAAATTGAGCCTCTAATTATATAAATATACATTTTTTTTTTAAACTTCACATTTGAATACATCCAGCACTTGTGCAAAATAAAATGTGAGAAATAACACATTTTTGCCTTATTTGAGTTAAGATGCAAGCCAAGATGGTAGGGAACCTCAATGCACTTGATCCTTTAAATATAGCTATTGTGATTAGACTAATATGGGATGATGAGTCATTACATTTGGCATTTTGTGTTACAATTAATTTTATTGAATTGAAATCACATTGGGTACAAAACTGAGTGAATCAGTCAAATGGTTCAGCAAACCAAGGACATGGACTTGTTCAGTTATCCCTAACTATGAACTACAGTATTATGCCATCTGTACAATGTTAGAAGCACCACATCAGAATGACATATTTCTTAGTATTTTCATGTGTATAATTTGATAACTTCTGTCAGGCATGTCTTCAGAATAGATATACTCTAGAGAAACTAAAAAGTCTGCCAGTTTTGGCAGAGTACACTTTAACATTTTAAAGCCCTAACAAATATTTTTCTCTGAAGATTTCTTTTGACAGTTAACTGTTATCTCTTTCTTAAAAGAAAGATTTCAGAAAGGGAATTTTGTTTTCTAATGAATGTAACTTTACTATTTTTTTCAGGTAAATTTGTTAGCCCTCTGGGAAAAATGAAAACTATTCAATGCTTTATACCAAGCCATACAAGTATTTTCACAAAAATTCCCAAAGTGTTTTCCACTGGTCTGTTTAGCTGACCTTTCTGAAAAACCTGTTCAAATTCTGTATTCAGTTACAAATGCATTATACAGTATCATAGTGCATCCATTTCATTCTGGTTCTGGTTCTCTCTCTCTCTCTCTCCCCCTTTCTCAGTCTCTCTTTCTCTCGCTCTCTTTCTTTCTCTCACATACTGACAGAGAGTGTGATGTTTGGAAGAGGTCAAGAAGAAAATTAAAAGGAGCATGTATTCATATTCACTCAATGAACAATTTTACAGTCAGGGATGGGTGAAAAGTTCAGATTTGTTCCAGTGGGAACAAAAAGCATGATTTTCTGCTTTTTCCATGGGGATTGCTGCTCACAGAGAAATCCATTCATTTTCCACCTTTTTGCTGACAACACAAGAATGGTTCAGTTTCCCACCTATGTTCTCCAAATTTGGAAAAACATCCCTCATCCATATTATAAAAACCCAGAAATTCCCCCATGCAGTGTGATATAGTTTAGGACACAAAGAGGGTGGAAGCAGATAGAAAGAAAGAGGGAGAAAAACATGAAATTAAAATTAAGGTATTTGGAGTCCTGGCTAGTACTATGACCAACAGGAAAATCTAGGTGGATGTTGATGGTGCTGATTTAGAGGAGGAGGAGGAAGTCAGCAGCAGCACAGAGATAAAGGGACCCAAATACCCCTGACACATTGTAGCTCTGGGAATGTATATTGAAGAAGGCGGAACTGACTAGCAGTATCAGCAGCAAAACACTTAAGCTGCCTGTGCCTGCTGCAACTGCTGTCAGTCTGCCTTTTTCTGAGGAAAAGATGGCAAGTGTGACATTAGAGGACCCTTGGTCACACTTGTTATCCAGAACAAGTCACAAAGAGCACCAAGAGGCTGGTGCTGAGAGTGATGGTGGAGCAGCTGGTGTGGGGGAAAATATGAGAGCATTTTTGATGGAAAACAATAGAGAATCTGAAAAAGAGATGCAAATGGAGATGAGCATCATTACCATACATTACATTCAGGAGTTTGCTGCTGCTGGAATATCTGATGCTGAGTTGTCAGTTCATCTGACATAGTAGCAGGATAATGATGAGCAATCTAGTGCACCACAGACCACTGTGGTCACCGTGGGACTGGGTTCAGAAAGAAGTGAAATGGAATAAGGGCAGTTTACACTTGGCACAAAAAACTCCTGGTCCATTCTCTAATGCTGATCTAAGGCAACAGCATTACCTGTCCCAGCCAGTGAAGGTGATTATGTAGAAGAAGAAGAAGTTATTTGTGCTGAAATAAGAGAAGTCATGGGATATTTGCTGGACAAATGGAATGCATATGTCATGTGTTGTGTAGTTTGGTAAGGGAGAGATTAAAAACAAAAGCCTTTTCCCCCTCCCTTTGCAGTAGTACAAGTGATTGATTGCAGTCTGTAGCCTAGATTTAAAATACCCCATTAGGCAAAAAAAAAAAGTCAGTTTTTCAAGCACTGTAAGCAATGCAAATACCTGTGCTATGAAGAAATGCAGACAGAAAGTACGTGCCTTGAGTGCTAAAGTTAGCATAAAGATAGATAACAAGCCGAGCACTCCGTTAAAAACTCAGTTTATTAATCCAAACATATTAAAATATTCAGTCGGCATGAGTTTGTCATTTCAGTCCACCCTGGGACTTTCTTCAGAGACTACAACATTACCGATTACCTGACTGACTGATCCTATTATTGTCTCACTTTGAGTTTGGAGCCAGTGCAGTGCTAGGCAGTAGCCATAGCAACCCCAGACGCTGCACCTCGCCAAACCTCAGAACAATTCAACCCTTTTAATCAATTAAACATATTACGTGTTATATCAGACAGCATACATCAACATTAAAAATAAAAAAACACTTTAAATAAAACTAATCAGACTGAACTGTTCATTAAGTCCATTAGGCGCTAAGGACCTCAGCGTGTATATCCAAAACATCTCCCTTTTAGCAAGTGTGACTCCTCTGTCACCACCTCTCAGAGCTTGTTTAACAATTTCAAATGGAAAGCATCTAAGGTCCTTGACATTGTGTTTCATCTTAATAAAATGTCTGGCCACTGGAGATCGTTTTAATAACAGATCAGTCACTGTATTATTCAGTCCTCTAATTATCAAGGAGCGATGCTCTCTCATCCACTCCTTGAATGGTCTGCTGGTTTTTCCCACATAACACATGCCACACAGGCATAATAATAAATAGATGACATATGATGTAGAACAAGTTATGTGATCCCGAACGGTGAGCAGCGTCTGGGGTTGCTATGGCTACTGCCTAGAGCTGCACTGGTGCCAAACTCAAAGTGAGACAATAAGAGGATCAGTCAGTCAGGTAACCGGTAATGTTGTAGTCCCTGAAGAAAGTCACAGGGTGGACTGAAACGTCGGACTCATGTCGACTGAATATTTTAATATGTTTGGATTAATAAATTGAGTTTTTAATGGAGTGCTTTGCTTGTTATCTATCTTTATGCAAGTATACTCCATCAAGCCTGGAGCACCAAAGAATATCATTAGCGTGTGCAGCAACATCTTGGTGCTAAAATTAGCAGCCATTTGAGCCCATAGAAACATACTAGAAACTTTGTAATGTTCAATTCAATTGACTGAATTAGGTGGTAAGATGCGCTAAGTGATGCACTTTAACGTGGGGAAAATATGCACCCATTTGTTTTTAGAGCAGAGTCCCTTAACACAACTTTAAACACTCGAAGCATCAATTGAATATAAAAAACAAACAAACAAGCAACAACTACCTAAATCCCCAGTGCATGTACTGATATGGGGCCCTAAACCCCATATCAATACATCCAAAGTACTGAAAAAATGTGTGTAATATTAGTAGAATTAACCCTATGAGTGCCAGTGGGGTATTCTTACCCCACAGGCACTCACAGAGTTAATCTGACTAAGTTACAAAGCAACAGCCCCTGAAATGTAATACCATTAATCTTGAGGTTCAGCAGAGTTTTCAGCACCCTGGTCAGCTTTGTCTTCTATGTTTGTTCTTTCTCTCCATCTTCTTTCTTCTTCTGTTCCATCTTCTCTTCATATACCTGTTGTCAGCGCTACTGTCAACGCCGTTGGCGGCGTTCCTGTAGTACGTGAGAAAAATGGAAGTAATGTATGCTTACTGAACCGTGCCCTAAGGGAAAAGTATTACCCCAGAGAGGACCAGCAGAAAGCAAGATAATAAAGCAGAAGAGGGAAGCGGCACGTAGAAATGGAAGAAAAGGAACCCAGATGCAGATAAGGCCAGAACCAAGGAAGAAACCAGAACAAACTGGAGCTTCCTAGGCTAACAGCTCGGAAGAACAAGTGGCCAGAGACAAAGACTTGGAGACAGCTTCAGCAGAGAGAGAGGCCCAGAACAGATGAGGAGAAAGACCAGGAGCTGGAAGGCCAACAGAGGAGATACGGAGTGATGTGTGGCCAACTATGGAGCGTGGACACAGAATCAGCCAGCGAACAGAGTGAGATGGAGAACCAGGAGGGTAAGTCCAGAGAGCAGCCAGAGGTCAGAGCAGGCAGGGATCCAGATAGGCTAGTCAGAGGTAGATAGGCTAGTCAGAGGTAGATGAGCTAGCCAGGGGTTTAGTCAGAGATCAGGGCAGGCAGGAATCCAGTTAGGCTAGTCAGAGGTAGATGGGCTAGCCAGGGGTTTAGCCAGAGATCAGGGCAGGCAGGGATCCAGATAGGCTTAGACAGAGGAAAAGAACCAGACTAGCAGAACAGGAGATCCTACTAGACAGGGAGCCTAAGTATAACTAAGCATCCACTGCTCCGTGATGCCTAGCTATATGGAGGAGGCCCCCTGACGTCACGAGTGACGCGCCTACGTCTGACGTCACCACGCCCCGCCCTGAGAGGCCGCAGTGACGCCGAGTGCCGACAGAGCCCGGCGCGCCGCCGAACCGCTCCAGGAGGCCGCGGACGCGCCGGACGCCGACACCTGTAAAATAAATTGAGATATCATTAATGTGCAATACAAAGAGCCTGCACATCTGTGCATAGTTGAACCCCTTGATTGCCAAAGGGGTACTCAATGCATTGCACACCTCTCTGGCACTCACAGGGTTAAATAATGCATAGATGTGCGAGTGAATATTGTCCAAGATACCAACAGTTCAAAACATATATCCCCATTTTATCTCTTCTTTGATTTCTAAACAAAATTATTCTGTGACGAAAATGTTATAATTAAAATTTTAGTTCTTTGCCACTATTATAGTAATAATAGAAAATAAATCAAGGAAGTGTAAAAATGGGGACATTTGTTTTGAACTGTTGTTTTTAACCCTGTAAGTGCAGGTTCTTTTTATGGCAAATTTGTTAATATCGCTCTTTATTTTACAGGTATATGAAGAGATGGAATAGAAGAAGAAAGAAGATGGAGAGGAAGAAGAAAGAAGATTGATGAAAAAGTAAAATAGAAGAAGATGGAGAGTGGATGACAGGTAAGTAACACAGATCTGGATGTTAGGCGAGTATTAGGTGTAGTATTGTGAAATCTTACTGTTAGGGGTAGTGTATCGTTAGTGTTTAGGAGGGTGACTATATTTGAGTTGTTGGCAGGTGCTTGAGATTATGTACTAGCTGATTTAGCAGGGACAACTAAATCTAGGCTTGTGTATGGTAAGAGTGGTTGTGTTGGTTGCTGGGTTGTACTTTCTGGCTTTCTGCTATATATAAAACAAGCTAAGTTGTGGGATATTTGTTCTATAAATTGAATGTGTATTTTCTTTGTTGTGTGACTGATTGTAGTCTGTGTGTGTGTGGTGGGAGTGGTTGTGTTGTTTGCTGGGCTGTAATTAGTGGCTTTCTGCTATATAAAGCAGAGGGATTGTGAATACTTGAACATGTGAATGTTGAGTGGTGTGTAAGTGCAGAAGTGTGGTAAGTGTTGGGAATTTAAAAAGCAAGGGATTCAAACACAAAAGATTACACAGGGGAGTAAATATGAATTATTTTATTTTGCAGATTTTTTTCTTCCTGTCTTTTAATTTGTGGTAACTGGCATAAAATGAGTGGTGGCATGACTGTCCATTTAACTCATTGCACAAGCTGCCATATGTTTGCACACCTGGAACAACAGTTCCAGGGCACATACCTCTTTGGTCAAAGTGAGCAAGCAGCCTCTCTGGAAGCTCAAAATCAGAGATCTAGAGAAGCAACTTGCAGCACTGAGACGGACAATCTTGAGAGGGGTTTGCCACTCAGTAAGCAGAAGGAAGCTGTTGTAGGATGTTCTGGGGGTGGAGACTGTGCAAAGAAAGATCATATAGCTAGATGGGTTACAGTTAGACATAGCATGGAGGTGACAAAAGAATAGGGAGGACACTCCTATATTTTCTAACTCTAACAGATTTGCTACATTGAGTGATGAAGTTGGGGAGGTTGGCAGAGAATACATTTGCTGGAGAGGATTGTTCTCTTACAGCAGGAAGAGCAGCCCCTCTAGCAATGGTGATATCCAGGGCTCAGGCAGACCTACACAGATAGTAGGAAGACAGACAGAGTGATCTGTTGATCTCTGCAATAGAACAGATTGCTATCTCCCAGATGCTTGGGAATGACATGTAGCAGATAGGATTGATAAATCATTGGGAGGGGCTGGGCATGACCCAGCTGTTATAGTACATGTTGGTACCAGTGACAAAGTCAGTGGAAAATGGAGGTTGATTAAGAAGGATTTTGTAGATTTAGGTTAAAAGCTTAAGCAAAGGACCTCTAAGGTATTATTTTCTGAAATACTACCTGTGCCACATACTACATCAGAAAGACAACAGGAGATTAGGGAGATAAATGTTTGGCTAAAAACGTGGTGTAATAATAAATTGATAACGTAGGATGGCAAACACATATATACAGATACATACAGAATATAACAAGACAGAATGCAGACTCTACCGGTCCTGTCAATATACCGGACAGGACAGTCTGAAGAAGCAGAATGTTAGGCTCTACCGGCCTTGCCAATACCGGGTAAGGCAACCTGCAGATGGAATAGCATAACGGTTCTACCGGCCTTACCAAATTACCGGGCAAGGCAGCCTCAACAGATTCATAATGTAGGCTCTACCGGCCCTGCCAATACCGGGTAAGGCAACCTCAGATGGAATATGACAATAAGGTTCTACCGGCCTTACCAATACCGGGCAGGGCAGCCCAGAGATAATAGCAGCAGTCAGATGGTAATGGCAAATTGACAGGTTCGTAAGCAACCCAGTGTACATACACTGAGATCAACAGGGAGTAATAAAGTCGCAAGACTTTGGAGCAAACCAGCGTCCGCACACTGGGACCAACACAGGATTGTATAGCGGATAGGCTCTGGAGCAAACCAGTGACCGCACACTGGTGTAACAAATGAGTGTGTATAGCCGCAAGGCTTAGGAGCAAACCAGCGTCCGCAAGCTGGGACCAACACAGGATTGTATAGCGGATAGGCTTTGGAGCAAACCAGTGACCGCACACTGGTGTAACAAGCAAGTCTGTATAGCTGCCAGGCTTCGGAGCAAACCAGCGTCCGCATGCTGTGACCAACACAGAACTGTATAGCCGATAGGCTTTGGAGCAAACCAGTGACCGCACACCGGTGTAACAAGCAAGTTTGTGTAGCCGCAAGGCTTTAGAGCAAACCAGTGTACGCACGCTGTGACCAACACAGAACTGTATAGCCGATAGGCTTTGGAGCAAACCAGTGACCGCACACCGGTGTAACAAGCAAGTTTGTATAGCCGCAAGGCTTTAGAGCAAACCAGCGTCCGCACGCTGGAACCAACACAGGACTGTATAGCCGATAGGCTTTGGAGCAAACCAGGGACCGCACACCGGTGTAACAAGCAAGTTTGTATAGCCGCAAGGCTTTAGAGCAAACCAGCGTCCGCACGCTGGAACCAACACAGGACTGTATAGCCGATAGGCTTTGGAGCAAACCAGTGACCGCACACTGGCGTAACAAACAAGTAGTATAGCCGCAAGGCTTTGGAGCAAACCAGTGACCGCACACTGGTGTGACAAGTGAGTTTGTATAGCCGCAAGGCTTTGGAGCAAACCAGCGTCCGCACGCTGGAACCAACACAAGACTGTATAGCCGATAGGCTCTGGAGCAAACCAGTGACCGCACACTGATGTAACAAGTGAGTGTGTATAGCCGCAAGGCTTTGGAGCAAACCAGCGTCCGCACGCTGGAACAAACACAGGATTGTACAGCCGATAGGCTTTGGAGCAAACCAGTGACCGCACACTGAAGTAACTAACAATGTCGCCGACGCGACCGAGCAAGAGGTCGCCAGGATACTGGAGACAGGCGATGAGATGACAGGAGCCAGCAACGATCAGTCAGGTCAGGAAACAGCAGAGTTGAAGAACCGCAGGAACTACACACCAGAGACTAGGCCGGAACCAGGACTGGAACAACTCAGCAGGCAGGAAACACTGGAACAGTAGCGAACAGGTACTCAGGAACACATGAGATCAGGAACTCAGGAACACTGGAACAGAGGCCCAGCTATCACTAGCATAGTGATAGCAGGAAGGTCAGAAACAACACGAAAGGGCACCCAAAGGGTGCCCAATCCAGGTTTAAATAGGCAATGAAAGGCGGGCTATCTGCAGACAGCCAATAGCAGCCCCCTACTGGTGACAGACAAGGAACTGCAGCAATCACGGGCACCGTGATAAAGAGGAGAAAATTAAGACCGTTGTGCCTTAATAATAAGGTTTGCAGGTAAATGAGAAATAAGAAGCAGGCTTTTAAAGTGTTTCAGTCAGAAGGGTCAGATGCATAATTTAAAAAAAAATATAAAGCATGAAATAAAATCTGCAAACAAGCAATTAGGTTAGCTAAAATTGAAAACGAGACAAGTATTGCAAAAGAGAGAAGGAAAAATCCTAAACAATTCTACAAGTATATTAATAACTAAAAGATTAAGGTTGATATTAGTCCCCTTAAGGCTAAGACAGGCGAATTGATTAGTGACAACAATGCTATGGCTGACACCTTAAACACATACCTTCCTTCTGATAGGTAGAAGGATGATGTAGTACCATTGTTCGAAAAGGAGGTAGTTCCAAACCAGAAATTATAGACCTGTGAGCTTGAATTCCATAGTGGGTAAGACATTAAAGGCCTACTATGTGAAGACAAACAATATTATTAGTAGGAGCCAGCACTGTTTAATGAAGAATAGATTATGTCAGGCTAATTTACTTGCATTTTACTATTGGATAAGTAGTAATTTGGACAAGGAAGTTGCTGTTGATGTAGTATACCATTGATAAAATGCCTTACAACAGTTTACTGTATAAATAAAAATGTATTGGATTGAGAACTGGTTAAAAGATACATGGCAGAGAATTATTGTAAACAGAACCTTTTCAAGTGTTTGGTTTCAGTTGTGCTTGTTACTTCATTTGAGCTAATGTGTCCGTTTTTAGTGTGATAATTTCCAGTCCTATCGCTGTTTCACAATGTTTGCTTACCTCACATTGTGCAGTTGCTGATGTAAAGGAACAGTTCCTTCTTGTTTTCAAGGGAAAAAACTGTGTTCTGCACAACCATTATTTTTTAGAGGTGCAGGAGGATAATTCACTTTTCTCTAAATGCACCTGAAGTGGTGTTGGGGCTTACTGTGGTGTTGTATTAATAAGTGTCAAAGGTGCTGCACTTTCAGCAGCAGCAGAAACACTCATGATAGCTAAGGTTGTGAATGTTGATAACCCGTGTTGCTGCTAGTTACTCAAGACTAGTGTATGTGTGCCCGAGTCGGGGGTTGGACTTGGAAGCATTAACCATGCTAATGTTACCTGAGAGGATAAGTGTATATTTGTTTCCATTTTTACAGACAGACTTTTAACTGATTTCTCACACAGTTTATAAAAAGGCATGATGCTTTTTTTCAGAGGACTGAGCCTTTATCTTTCAGCTAATTTTCTTTATCATCGCTCTCAATCACAACTTCATCCGTATCTGAAGAATAGGAGAATGCTGGATGGATATATTCTAGATGAATATCAACAGTTATGTTAAGTAGTTACACAAGAGGCTATTCCTGTAAGCGCAGCATGGATGTGGAGGGGAAGAGGCCTTTTTGATCTTTTACTTTGTCTAGCCTTCCCATCTTCATATTGTTTCCCCTAACTCACATAGAAACAGGAGACCAGTTCAGTGCTTTTTTTTTTTTTTTTTAAATGTGGGGTATTAAAACAAAAAAACTTTAATCATGCGCAATTATTTAAAATCTTTAAAAACGTTTTAGATATCCATATGCATGTCCGAGTAAATTGTAGAGCATTATTTCCACAGCACATCTATTTGGGTTAAAGAATCAGTGTTGTAATGGACGATTTTTTATTATGGTAAACCGCTATTTAGAGACACCCTGCTAGTAACAGTTTCTATTAACTTTTGTAATCTATTCACAGTGATCCACTCTGTTAGTGCTTAAAAATTGTGATTCTGCAGGTGCCCTGTTTACCTCTCTTGTTACTAGCAATCTTTTCTGAAACCTATACACTTTTTTTTATCTCCACCCTTACAGCATAGCCGTTCAAGTCTAGTGACAGAGTTAGTGTACAAGTACTAGGTAATAGATCTTTTGAATAACTGCAGGCGCCCTGCCTGTAATAGCACTAGATAATATAAAATTAGTTCATTAATCAATGATCATTTGGTCCCTGTTTTATTTAGACTCAGATTCACTGACACAGCAATCAGCATTATTCATAAGTCGACTGTATTCAGACCTAGAAAAACAGAGAAAGCCTCAAGTGAAATGATGATTATTGGTACCTATAACCAACAACATAATGCAATAAGATCCATACTATCAAAACATTGACCCATTTTGAAATTGAATAATGATTTGGTTGAGGTTTTACCTGAGAACCCACAAATTACATACTATAGATCCAGGAATATAAAGGACTTTGTAGTACATAGCCATTTTCAACTAACTGGCTGTCTTCTATGTCAAGGATTAGAGGGACATTTCAATGCAACTTTTGTAAAGCATGTTCATTTGTATAAAAGACAAACATCTTTTTATGACAGGGTTGGTAATAAATTATTTCACATGAAAATTTTTATCAGTTGTAGGACATCTGGAATCATCTACATGATGAGCTGTGAATGTAGGATTCAATATATTGGTAAGACTTCTAGGGAGTTCAGACAGAGAATTTTAGACCACATTGGAGATGTGAGAAATAGGAGAGACACTCCCTTTGTAAGACACATTTAACAGTATCATGCAAATAAAGTTGAGGGGATGAAATTGCTTGGTCTGGAAAAAGCTGATATGTCCCCAAGAACAGTGGCGACTCCAGCATTCATATTTAGGGGGGCACATGGGGGGCTAGGAACAAAAGTAGGGGGGCAATTATAAATGTCCCCGCCAGCCTCTCTCTGTGTCTCTGTGTCCCCACCAGCACCCCTGTGTATGCCCCTCCCGTGTGTGCCTTTTTCCCCTTCCATGGCCCCCCTCTGTGGTCTCTTCCCCTCTCCCTGCTTACTTAGATTTTCACTGAATGGATAGCAAATGCATAAACTATATATCTTGACAATGAGCATCATTGCACATACACACTATATATGTCCTGTCAGGCCCATTGACAGGACATATAAAATGTATACATTTGATGCCCATTGTCAGAATATATAAGTTAATACTGTCCATTAACAGACAGGATGTGTAAAGTTTACCTTTGATGCCCATTGACAATAGGTATCAAATGTATGAACTTTATATGTCCTGTCAGATGTCAATGTATTGGACAGCATATGAACTTTATATGTATGTGTAGAGTGAGAGTATAATCTACCTGCAGGTCTTATGGCTTGAAAAATGTCCTAGTTTGGACATAAATGTTTACCCAATACATTTCACCATTTTTGCTACATAAAAAGTCCCTCGTGCTGTGTTTCTAGAGAGATAGATAGAGAGATAGAGAGATAGATAGATAGATAGATAGATAGATAGATAGATAGATAGATTTATATGATCAATCTTTATGGCTTCCTTATGACACTCAAAGGGTTAAAGGCCATATGTACAAAGGAAGTGGTATGATTCTGGGCCCTACTTTCACAATATGAGAACAAATACAAATCACCAATATTCTCATTGAATTAAATAGGGCTTTAAAATCATGATTGTCCCAGAATTGTTCCACTATTCATTTGTGCACCTTGATATCCAGCAAAACCTTCTGAGGCTGATGGAATAAGAATAAGAAATGTGTGCCATTTCTGATTAAGCTATTAAAGATAAACATGCATTAGATATCTTGAATGGCCTCATGGAGGTAAGAATTAACCAGACCGTCTGTCATTCTGTCCTCACGTCTGTTCCAGTTACGTTCCACTTTTAAAAATGATGATCCATCTACTTTATCTGAGTGTGCATGGTTGTGTGGGTGCCAGGAGAGTGCCTTCCGGTCCTCAAATTGGCAAATGACTATATGAGTTTGAGGCAAGTTTACTCTCCTGTCACTGACAGGGTTACGTGAGGAATCTACTTTCTACAATTATTCCTAACATAATATTAAGCAGGATTGCAATTCACATGTGTTCCCTAGTATTACTACAAATAAATGTTAGCTGTTTTATGCCAGATGAGTATTTTCTGTAATGCACCCTTTTGATTACCAATTGTTTATACAATGTACATAGAGTATCAATGGCTTGTGTTCTGTTAATATTGTAAATCCGAGAACAACCGATTAACAACAGCATACTACATAGTCAGTGAGGTCAATCAATGTACTAAGGGAAACAAATAACCCTCAAATTTACATTTATAAAAAAAAAAATAGCCACTTGAATTCTAGAGGTCTCAAAGCATTTGCCCTACCAAATTCTGTAAGTATGGCCTAGCAGTAACCAGCCTGCCTCACACAGCATAAAAATATTATGTGTCACCCAATAAAACTGCCCAGTTTAAAAACTTTCTGAAGTGCAGTGGGATACCCAACTCATGGAAAAGTTGCTCTGAACAGCTCTTTCTCATGCAAAGGGTTAAAACAGGGACACAAGAGCAGAAATTGTGTTTGGACTGCTGGATGATGTTCATGCCAGTGTAGTTCAAAGCCCTGCTCTGGATTAGTGCATTCGGCGTGTCTCTCGCCAAACGCTCTGATCCTCAACAGGTAGCTCCAGACGGCTCACAACTAAGCTCCCTGTGTGTGAAACCACACATGCACAGTCTCTACTGCGCATGTGCGGTTACGCTCACAGGGAGCAACGCAATCTATCACTTTATGTTATATCATACAGTAAGCTTAAGACATTGAATCTCAATGGTCTAAATGAGGGATTCACCTTTAGACCTTTTATTTCATGACTAGTTGAACATCCCGTTACACGGGCCACAGTGTCACTGTCACCCGGTCGCAGGGCAGTCACGCGCGAGACTGCCCACGCCGAGGCTGATACAGAGCTGGACACTCCTTCGGAGCGCCCAGCTCTGTATCAGCCGCGGCAAGGGCAGTCTCTACTGCGCATGACTGCAGCACGCGCAGCAGTGTCTACTGCGCATGTCGTGCGTTACACACGAATTAGCAAATTATTATATAGGATATTATTTTGTTACTACTTGATATGTCTAAAGGGTTAAAAGTTACACATCAAATATTTTTGAAATATTCAGAAATTAATTTCCAATAGATTATACTATATACCAACTTAATATCAATATCCCTGAATGCTTGATGAACTTGAATACACTAGGACTATATGAAAGTCATGTCTGAGGAAATTTGAAAGTTGAATTAAAATTCACGGGCAATCTTATAGTGATTGGTTGATTTCCCTCAGATACCCTTATCTATGAGGTCTTGATGGAATCATTGAAATTCCAAAAGACTAACCAATAACACATCCAATACTCTAAGAATATTGTACATTCTGAAATAAACATAGATTCATTATTACTTTGCACCAACCTGTCAGATTTATATTTTAATTAATATATTTTTGAAAATATTTGAATGATTAATGATTATGAATACATCACAATAAAAATAAACTAATATATCAACAATGAAATAACCAAATCTTGCGCACCAACCACCCTCCTATGAACACACCACTCAAAAAATATAAAGAAATCTTGGGGAATAGCTAAATATTAATAAACTGAGAATACTGTGTGTTGAAGAGAAAGAAGAAAAAACAAACAAACACAAAAAACAACAACAGGATAATGAGAATACAAATGTAAAATTATACTATGTAAAATTAATAAAACTGGTAACAGAAGTCCAATGAAATAGATGAAAAAAATAATAATAAATGATAAAGGTCCTTAAATTAATATAATAAAAGTCCAAATACTGGTAAAACTTAAGATGATGCAAGATAAATAACCACTCAGTACCTGATAGTCCAATACAATAAATGAGGATGAATAATGAATAGGAGGATGGATGATCGATGAAATGAGATGAGAAAGGATGAGAAAATGATGAAATGAAATGAAGAATCCACAGTCACGGTCCCTCAGTCTCCAGTTAAAATAATCTAAATATCCCTCATACAGCTTATAAATATGGACTTGTGCACACCAACAAAAATGATAAAAATCAGTTTGACAATCAGTGCTCAAAAGGGAAGGAAAAGCAGAGATGATAAAAGTATCTAAGTGTAGTATATTTAATTAAAACAGATATAAAATACAAGACAAATGCACACTCACTCTTAGTCTGCTTGATTAGAAAGTATCTCGGGGTCCCAGCCCAAGATAGTCACGAACTGTGCCCCTCTCACTGTTTCCCAGTGGGTCCGGTCTCCGACGAAAGAATTAGTCAGCATCTTACAGTGATGCATCACTGTAAGACGCTAATTCTTTAAGTGAGAGGGACACTGTTCATGACTATCTGGGGCTGGGATCCCGAGATGCTTTGTAATCAATCAGACTAAGAGTGAGTGTGCATTTGTCTTGTATTTTATATCTGTTTTAATTAAAGATACTACACTTAGATAATGTTATCATCTCTGCTTTTCCTTCCCTTTTGAGCGCTGATTGTCAAACTAATATATCAACAAGATAAAAATAATCTGATCTACAATACTTATTGAGGTAGATACTATGAACCTCTGATTTTGCATATTGGGTTAAATTATTTCCAGCCTTTTAAGATACTCGCGGGCCACCATAGGAAAGTGTGTTGAAATGCATTCAGTAGAGGTTTGGCTTAGAGTCAAGCCTCATTTAAGATTTGTGGGGTATAAAAGAACCTTCTCAAGATGGCTCATTTCTTTAAAGCCCCTGATGAAGCCTTACCTGCGAAACGCATAGGGCGATCAGTACCATCTGCTGACATTAAATTATGAGATGCCAGTGGCTTAACTAGATGTCCATATCCTCTGAAGTTAATGAGCATGCAATGAAAGAGTAAATCCATGTCATATTCAGAATGCGGCTTACTGCGCGAGACAGATAGCTAGCATGTAATATACATGATTGAAAGCTATAAAGAACTCTTCTGAATCAAAAAAGATGAAATGAATGAGTAAATCTTTGTTAGAATTAAAATGTGGCTTACTCCATGAGGTAGATAGCTAGTGTGTCATATACACGATTGAAAGCTATAAAGAACTCTGCCAGCACAGACACAAATGGGTCTGAATACAATCCGCTTACGAATCATGCTGATTGCTGTGTCAGTGAATCTGAGGGTGCTCTGCAAATGCAACATTATATCAGAATAAAATATGTGGAGGTAGAGGAATGAGTTTGTTTCTCTGCCATTTACTAACTGATAATACTGAGTGTTTGGGTGCATATAAGGTCAGCAGGGCATGTGCAAAAGACTAGTAACAGTCTAAATAAAACAGGGACCAAATGATCATTGATTACTGATTGAATGCACTAAACTAATTTTATATTATCTAGTGCTATTATAGGCAGGGCACCTGCAATTATTTGAAAGATCTAATTAACTAGTACTTGTACACTAACTCTGTCACTAGACTTGAACGGCTATGCTGTAAGGGTGGATATAAGAACGTGTACAGTTTTTAGAAATGATCAGTAGTAACAAGGAAAGTAAACAGGGTGCCTGCAGAATCACTATTTTTAAGCACTAAGAGGGTAGATCACTGTGAATAGATTATGAAAGTTAATAGAAACTGTTACTAGCAGGGCACCTGCAGTGACTAAAAGGTTAACTAACATCTCTAAATAGCGGTTTACCATGATAAAATTTGTCCATTACAACACTGATTCTTTAACCCAAATAGATGTGCTGCAGAAATAATGCTCTACAATTTACTCAGAAGTGCATATGGGTATCTAAAACATTTTAATGGTTTTAAATAATTGTGCATGATTCATTTTTTTTTGTTTTAATGCCCCACATTTTTAAAAAAAGCCCTGAACTGGTCTCCTGTTTCTATGTGAGTAAACAACAGGATAAATAAAATAATAAAAAATATTGATTCCCGAAAAATTACCCACATATATGTAACTATAATGAGACCTGTGGTGTACATGTTATATTTGAAAAGTGACACATACAAGTAATTGTCCATCTTCATATTGCATGGTTATTATATTTGGCCATCATTGGTCTCAGATAAAGTGGTTTCTGCTTCTGTTACCCCACTATTACCTAGTATTTTCTCTCACTTCATTCTCTGTCAAGGTTATATACTTCCTATAGTTTATTTGATAGATACCTGTCCTTATTATCCCTTTATACTCCCACAATACCACTATCTGCATTCAAATTCTTACAACTACATATTATCTTCTTTCCTATGCTGTCTTTCTTATTTTTAGGTTTTTGGACTACCACTTTTCTAACTGTTCCTGCACTGCTCCTACTTCTTTTACCCTACCCTTGACTGTAGTATATTTGCTGGACATCATTAAACTAGTGTGTGTATTTTTACAGAGATGTACACAAAATAACTGATTGTGTGTGATGCCCTAACCTTTGCAAAATACTCTTAGAGTATCAGTCTGCCTCAGGCACATCTTACTTCAGGGTCCTTGGCTATGTCAACTATCACAAACTATTTTACTTTTTTAAAAATGTTTATTTTTTATTATCTGACCCTATAACTGTCGGAAAGTGCACACACACACTCTCCTTGTGCAACTTCTTCTTCCCCCAGACACCCCTAACACAGAGAGAACAGCAACCTGGAAAGAACTTGCATCACAGCTAGTCACACAAAATTTTGGGGTGTTTGGGATATATTTTCTTTGTTCCCTCTACACACACCTAGACTCCTCTAACACAGAAATAACAGTCAGATTGGAAATCAACTTGAATTACAACTGCCTGTGCCTCCCAAGTCAGTCACACAAAATTTTGGGTTATTTGGTGTAAATCTCATTTGCACTCATCACCCCTCCCTCATACTCCTATAATGCAGAGAGCAGCCAGCAGAAAGGGACTTGCCTGTTTCTGTTCAGGGGGCTCATCTCCTTTGTTCCTTTAACATACTCCCAGACTACCCTAATACAGAGATAACAGCCAGGTCAGGAATGACCTTGGATGACAGCTACATGTCTCATTCAACCAAGATTTTGGGATAATTTAGGTAAATTCACGTTCTTCTTTCACACTCCTCAAAGTCCCCCAGGCACCACTAACAAAGGGGAAAAATTTGCCTGCCCACAAGACTTGCTAAACTACACTCCAGCTTTGCTTTAAGTAGCTCAAAACTGTGCTTACAAATACAGAAATGACACACAGTGGGGACCTTGCACCCTTTTACTCTATCCCTACAGGAAAAGAAGGGAAACTTCATTCTTTCCATTGATTTCTATGCAATGAGCATAGGTGGGAAAAATCAGCACTTTTTGAGAAAAATGTCTCATTTCTTGTGAAGTTCCATTGTTCACCTGTTTCAAGTGTTTGATATGAAAAGCTTCATCAGTCAATACAACGGGATCTCTAGACAGTATCAAAGAGACTACCTGCAGCAAAAAGGTAGAGGATAAGAAAAGCTTCAGCAGATAAAGCAGGGATCTGAAACCCCATTTCTAATTGTGATTGCAACACCTGTGCAAATCCTTTAAATATGTTCCTTGAGAACTATAAGATAAAGTCTAACATTTTAATGTTTAAGCTATTTATATGCATAAATAATAATTTATATTCAGTAATAATATCACATAGCATTGTAAACATATTTTCATATATTGTTCAATGACTGTTATATGTTATGTAGAATATAATCATTATCAGTCCACTTGAAAAAAAGTTCCTATGAATCACAATGGTGCATAGTATATTATTATGCTCTGGAAAACTCTGCTGCTGTTTCTGAGACTCTTAGTATATGGAAATTGTTGAAGAACACATATTGACATTTCCTGCTTTTATAGGGTTCAATCTATAACAAAGAATTTGTCCTGATAAGTGGCAATGGTCTGCAACTGTAGAAACACAAAACTGAACATACCCTCCAAGATTAAGGACATTTGTAGAGGGGTCCTGATCATTTGCAGTGACATTAACCTTTGTATGGACTACAGATGAAATAAATAGTCATGATGTGTTTCATGAGACATTCCATTGAATCCAAAAAATCTATCCTGACGGAAATGTAATGGTAGAATGGCAGCCACTAGTTTCATATCTGGTTGTGGGTCTGGAATAAAATGTTAGAAACAAAACTTTGAGAATGTTTTTTTTTTTCTTTTTTCAAAAAATGTTTTTAATTAAACCTTTTTTGAATACCACTTTGACTAAGCCGCATTCTGTTCCTGAAAGCTGAATAGGGAGGGGGTGGACAGAGAGACCTGAGAGTAAGAAGACAGAAAGCCATTGAAAGAGGTCAGTTAATCAGGGAAAGGCAACTCTGTGGGAGATTAGAAGTAGAAGGAAAAAAGAGAAAAAGTAAGAGAAAGGAAGAAAAGGGGCTGCAAGAGGAAAACATGCTGCTCTCCAGTCTCCAATGCTCAGTTATAGTTTTATATCCATCATAGGTTTACACTTTGACAGAGTTGGTTTTGAGGGAGAGGAAAGTAGAAAGCACAGTGGACTGGAACTGACACTGCTATCATCTCTGCCTCTGTGGAGCCTAGTTGGCTGCATGTGTCCTAGCAGGGGGAGCTGATGGGATTTCTGTGGTGAACACTAGGGATGGGCAGAAACATTTGACTTAAAACTGGTGAAAAAATGGCACTTCCTGCTTGGCAAAACATTTCCAGTGAAAATTGCCATTTTCCCATTTTTTTTCGTCTAGCTCATTTCAATAAAATCAATGGGAAGAAAACATTTTCCCCACCACATGAAAGTTTTTTTCGAAATTTCTACAGTCATATAGAAGGGTGTCAGGCTCTCACATCATGCCATTCTGTGTTTGTGAGAGGAGAAAGCAGCATGTTTTTGAGCTAGAGAAGATAGGCAGATAAAGAGGAATTGAAGCTTATAGAAACAAAAAGGGGAATTGAAGCTTAGTTTAGGGAATCTTTTAGGTAGGAAATTTGTTCTCTGTATTAGGGGAGTCTGAGGGCACTCTGGGGGAGAAGGGAGGAAGGAGTTTGAACGGCCTAATACCCCAAAATTTAGTGTGACTGACTGGCAAGACCCAGGCAACTGGGGCTCAAATTACTTGCTGATTTTGCTTTCATTGTGTCTGTGCTGGAGAAGTCTAGGGAAAGAAGTTGTTGATTTTGTGTTTTAGTTATATTTTTTTTGTGGACTGACTGTGATAAGATATGGTGGAGAGATTATAGAAAAAATAAAAAAATACATAAATATTTAAACAAATAAATGTATTAGGTGACAGCTGACTGGGAGCCTGATGTGAGCTCTGTGACTGAGGCAGACTTGATAGACAGCAGAGGACATTGAGAATTTTGTTGAGGGCCAAGGCAAAACATCAGACTCCATCAACTGAATACTTTAGAGAGTAAAAATACACATAGTAGTTGAGTAATATCCAGCAAATGCACAAACTGGGTGGGGAAAGATGGAGCAATGCAGAGACGTGGGAGCAGTATGTCACTTCATATGAAGAGTGCCCATAAAATGACCTTAGTGATGGGTTGACCCAGTAGCACTTCTACCCCAGATTTGTGTCAGAACATCAAACCACCACCTCCACTCTGTTGAAAGGATAACATAAACAGACACAGCAAGGGACTGAAAAGCCAGACAGTAGCCTCAGTCTGTTCCAACTGCTCCCTTCGTTGTCAGAAAGGAAAATTCTATGGTAAGTGGAACCCTGACCTCTGATAGAGGTAAGGCACTAGCCTACTGGATATGATTGAGTTGGAGGATTAATGTGAATCCAATTACTGACACCGTAAGGTAGGTGGCACCTTCAACCTCTGATGGGAGGAACGGTGCTGGACTACTCGAGACTAGCAGATAACCTTCACTTGCCTGCCTCAAGATGAGGTAAGTGATACTTTAGACCTCTGACAGGAGGAAAGGCAGTAGACTGCCATTTATGAGTATTTAAGCAGGAGCTGGAAGGGGAGGATGCAACTAAGTGTGACGCCATGGGAGGTGATAGCATAGACTACTGAACATGAAGGCGAACATGTAATCTTCTGCCTCTGGAGGGAGAAGGAAACTAGGAGATAGAATGCAAGGAAAACTAGACCTCTGATGGGAGGAGAAAAGGGGGCGTTGTACATAGTGGTGGGTGTAGAATGTTAGGATTTTCATGTGCTGTTACGGAGAATGATGAAACTCTGTGAGGCTATGATGATATCCTTCTGAGTAGGGTTGTTAATATGAAAGTAAACCTTGGTTTACTTGAACCTACCTGCTAATAGTTGAACAAGGATTGAACTGTAGAGAAAGAAGATTTTATTGCAAAAATGTGAAAATAGAGATTTTTTTTTTTACATTGGAGCTTGCTTCCTGGAGCACATTGGCTTGGGAAAGATGTATGTGGCCTGCTAGACAGGAAATACTAGGTAGGTAGGTTGGAGGGCTACAAAATTTAGCTCAAATAGGAATGAAAGGAGATTACCTGGAGGAGAAGAAAGGTTGGCAAGCTAAATGATAGCCTAAGGAGACAATTGTTGCAAAAAGGTTCATGGAATACTAGAAAAACATGTAATATAACAGAAAAAGGGAATAAGTTACCTGAGTGAAAACATGGGAGGAGCTTAACACGTGACATTAGGAAAAAAAGACACACTGGAGCTGAACATAAAGGGAAAAAGAGAGGAAGACAAGGGAATTATTAATAATTCCTTTAGGTAAGGGTTGCATTGGAACAAACAATTGAGTGTACATGCATTTGTGCCTGAATTAATTCTAAATTAATACATACCCAACTAGGTAGACTAGAGGAATACACATCTTTCCCTGATGATGAAGCCTGGGGGTGATCTACAGGCCTGTTAAGTATAGAAGTGGATATAAGTGTGGTAAGGTAGTATCACTTTTAAATAAAATTATGTGGATGGAAAACACAACATTCTTGGAAAAGAACAGAGGCAGCAATGGCTGCCCCTACAGAGCACAAGACTGACACTGCCTTCAAGAAAATCCTTCCTTTGGATGAGGTTGCTAGTAATGGGTAGAGATGAACTGCCACATCCTAACATTAACAGAGTGGCTATCATTTGGGGGGAGGTAATGAACGAGGTGGATTGGCAGAAGATGTAGTTACCCTAGAAGGTGATGGCGAGCTAGTTGTTTCACTCACCATGGAACTTCCAGTCTCTGCCTGGGTTGTTCTATTCCTCCTCCTCTTTGATCTCCACCTCACCTCTTGTTGCCTTTCTGGAGAGTCAGGGACAGCAAAAGCGGTGCTTGATTTCTGTGGTGAGTGTTTGTCTTTAACATGTTTGATGTAAATGTCATGATGTCTGTGTTTCATGTGTGATATAAGGGCTCTTGTGTCAAGGTGTGTTCCCTCCTTTCCTCTTTTCTCTGACTTTCCACAAATTGTGCACAGTGTTGTTGCTGATGACTACACTGTGCCTGCCCCAAGAGGAAAAAAGTCCCACAGGCATGATGACTTCAGAAGGAAGGGAATAGATGGAGATGAATGGCATCTTTCTTCTTGTCCACCACATTCCCCTTCATTGTCTGTGGCAGTGGATAATGTTGCTGCTGTTGCTGCTACTGCCTCAGATTCAGCACTGCAACTAGGATCAGGAGTATTGCTACTGCTGGCAAGTGGAACCTATCCTAGTCCCGCATCACTTGTTGATCCCATTCCTACTTTGTCCACAGTGGTCTGTGGCACACTAGCCTGCTTCTCAGCATCCTGCTGCCCTTGCATCTCAGCATCAGAAGGAATTAGAGCAGTTGCAAATTCCTCTAATTCCAAAATGCCATTGCTAGTGGTGGTGGTGATGCCCATCCTCATCCCTGTCTCCCATTCCTTCTCAGTTTCTGCTGAAAAGGTCATCAATGTCTCTTCATCCCCAGCTTCTCCAGCATCATTATCACCACCACCACCACTAAACCCTACATGCTGATATTGGTGCTGCTCTATTCCTGACATCTCACTGCTGCTTGGAGGAGGTGACGAGCAATGTGACAGATGGTCCCCTAATGTCACACTTGCCATTTCCTTTTGACCTGAAGAAGAAGACAGACTAGCACTAGAAGCAGTAGCCGCAGGCAGCTGATCTGTTCCCCTGCTGGTGGTGATGGTATTAATTCTGAGCCTGCTCTCCCCCAAAACCAGTTCTGGCCTCTTAAGGATCATGTTTAACTTGGACACTGTAATGAAGGAAAGGGTCTCCCAGAGTCAGAGGAATGGTGTGGGCTGCCTTGATAGCTAGTCCGGACACTCTCAAATGTTTCCCCTACCACTCTGGCTGCTTCACCATTACTGTTACTACTACTAACACCAACCACAACACCATCACAGTCACTAGTAATATGAGGATATTGTCGATTACCCCCTTCTTCACTCCTAATGCTAACAAGCTGCTGGACCTTAGTAACAATAGTAATAGCACTGACAGGACTGCTTGGGAACGGCAGGCGTGATTTATGGTAGAAGAATAAGTAGCCCCCAGTGTATGTAGAGAAAAGAAGAAGTTGGCCATTAAATCTTCTCCACCTGCCCCTCCTCTAAAATCATGGGTGTGTTATTATTAGAATATATATTTTTCCCTTGAGAAGAGGAACTGTGGCTTCCATCAGCAACTACAATGTGCACAGTGTGTGTGTGTGGGGGTGGGTAAATAACATCTGTGGGCACAACTGCATCCAAACACCATGACACCCGAAACCAAGTACTGCTGCTGTCACTATACCGCTTCTCCAGACCCCGCTAAGGACACATGACAACTTTCTGACAGTTTAATAGTAATGATGAACCCTCCCTGCCAGAATCCAAGCATATTCTGTGGGATGGAATCTCCTCAGATGCCACCTGATGACCTGGTATTGATTCTCCTCCACCACAGTGGCATGTGTGGTCAGTGCACCACACAGTGGGTAGAGAGGAACTGCCATATCCTAACATCAAAAGAGAGGCTATCATTTGTCAGTGGAGGTAACGATGAATGAGGTGGATTTGCAGGAGATGTACTTGTTACCTTAGAGGAAGAAGGTGATGTTGATGGCAAGCTAGTTGTTTCGCTCATCATGGTACTTTCAGTGTCAGCCTGGGTTTCTTTATTCTTCCTCCTCTTTTATCTCCACCTTTCTGGACAGTTAGTGGATACAGTGACAGCGGTGCTACATTTTTCCAATGGGTGTTTGGTTTTAACATGTTTTACATAAATGTCATGGTGTCTGTGTTCCATGTGTGTTATCAGGGAGGTTGTGCCAAGTTGTGTTCCCTCCTTTTCCTTTCTCACTAACTTTTCATATATTTTACACTGTATCATTGTTGATGATGACTGCAATGTGCCTGCTGGAAGAGAATAATAGTCTCACTTCCATGACTTCTGGGGGGATGGATAGGGAACAGGTGGAGAAGAATTGACTCTTTCTTCTTGTCCTCCACATTCCCCTTCACTTTTTGTGGCAGCGGATAATGTTGCTGCTACTGCCTCAGATTTAGCACTGCAACTAGAACAAGGAGTATTGCTGATGCTGGCAAGTGGAACCTGTCCTAGTCCCTCATTACTTGTTGACCCCATTCCCACTGCATCCATGGTAGTCTGTGGCACACTAGCCTGCTCCTCAGCACCCCGTTGCCCTTTCATCTCAGCAGCAGCAGAAATTAGAGCAGTTGCAATTTCCGCAAATTCCGAAAGCTGATTGCTAGTGGTGGTGGCAATGCTCATCCT
The DNA here is from genome assembly GCA_037306005.1 of Rhinophrynus dorsalis. NCBI lineage: Eukaryota > Metazoa > Chordata > Amphibia > Anura > Rhinophrynidae > Rhinophrynus > Rhinophrynus dorsalis. The sequence continues at coordinate 337,781,952 of CM074720.1, read as the reverse complement.
CATCCCTGTCTCCCTTTACTTCTCTGTTTCTGATAAAAAGGCCATCAATGTTTCTTCCACCCCAGCTTCTCCAACCCCACCAAAACCACTTGTCCCTACATGATGCTGCTATATTCCAGACATCTTACTGCTGCTTGGAGGAGGGGACGAGCAATGTGTCAGAGGGTCCCCTACTGTCACACTTGGCATACTTTTCTCCTTCCCCCCATGAGTACTACAAGAAACACTAGCAGCAGGCAAAGTATAAGTGGCAGCAGGTTCAGCACTAGCAGCAGGTTCTGCACTGGCAGCAGGTTCAGCACTGGTAGCAGGTACAGTGCTAGTGGCAGCACTAGTGTTTGCAGGTACAGCAATGGTGGCACTGGCAGGAGGGGCAGCACGTCTGGCAGCAGGTACAAAACTAGTGGCTGCAGGGACAGCAATGGTGGCACTGGCAGCAGGGGCAGTACATCTTGCAGCAGGCACAGGCAACTGACCTGTCCTACTCTCACTAGTAGTACCTTTTTCTCCCTCCCTTCCCATTCCCTTTTCTCCTTTCCTTCCCTTTTCTCCCTTCCTTCCCATTCCCTTTTCTCCCTCCCTTCTCATTAAATTCCCCAAGATCCCTTGGGGTGATTTAGGGGGACTTGACAGCATTTGTTCTGACTAGCTAAGGAGGGAAGGAAGGCTCCACCCTGCACTTCTTTGCAAGAAGTGTTCCAGCCTACTTAAAGGGGATTGCCTTCCCAAAGTTACATCTAAGCTATATGGACTAAGAGAAAAGCATTTAACAGGTAAGACTAAAATGAGTGAGTAACTGAATATATATATATATATATATATATATATATATATATATATATATATATATATAAATAATCTTGTTTGAAACTTAAAATGCTGAGAGATTGATGATACCCATGTGTATATATAATTGAAATGCCAGGTTGGAAGATGCTGGGCGGTAGATGTACAATGCTTAGTGAAGCCCTACTGGACAAGACTGAACATGCCAGGGACTTGCCTTAGAATGAGGCTGATGGGCCTCAGCACACGGTGATGATGTCACTCTCAAGCAGACGAGCCTGCTGCTGAAGCACTGTGGAAGGAGGAAGGAGAGATGAGAAAGAGGCCCGGATGGACGCTTGTGCAGCTGAATTAAGCTTGTGGAGAGCCAGGGTAAAGGTATCTGAACATGGAGACATAGATGTGCTGCTGGAGTGCTTGCAGACAAGACAATGTGTCTTTGAGGGAGGAAGCATCTCAAGAGGGGATTTAAGCCCCTGCCACTACTCCCACAAATACAGACAGAGCCTGTAAACCTGTTATCTGCTACCCTGAAAGATTTTTAAAATAAATAACATAGTATAGGCCTGTAAATTTAGTAATTTCATTTTTGTCTATTTGTACAGCTCAGATTCTGTTGTATTTGAAATTTGTGGTTGTAAGAAACACACTCCACTATTTCAAAGCACTTACATTTCTGTAGTTTATAACATATTCACTGTAGAAGGACCCCCCGTCCCTTATGGCAATGTCACTGCCGCAGATCATGCAGGTCCGGACAGATGCGACGAGGGACAAAGCAGGGCTTACAGAAAGTTTGTTCCTCACTGTATCTGTCGGGTCACACAACACTATTAGAAATTCAGTGAGAGGAGGCCAGAAGGGACGGGCGGGGGATCCTTTTAGACTGAATATGTTATGAACTACAGAAATGTAAGTGCTTTGAAATAGCACAATGTATTTCTTATATTACAAAACAACTTGGTGACCTAGATGTTTTACATTACAATCACTTTAAATATATTTGAACTAAAATTTTCTTCAGACAGATGTATACCAGAGTAGACACACTAGGTCATTCATTATCTCAACCAGTGTGCCATAACACTTTGTTATGTCATAGGCGCTATACCACCAGCTTAGAGGAGGCATTTTTTTCTTTTTCCGTTTAAAAGCTTTATTGAAAAAAATATATCCGAAACAAAGGTAGTAAAGCATTATCATAACTTTCAAATGCATGAGATTAAAGTTTGTCAAAGTAGATAAAGAAATATAAATAAATCAGTAGTTGATTATCAAAATCAAAGAGACAAAAAGGAAAAGATCTTTTCATAATCTTCAATCAGATTCAGGCTAGCTGGTTAATTCACCAACCAAGCACATCCAAGTATGCATATTGTGATAAAGTAGCATTCACAAAGGATTTGTATATTAGGAAGAAAGTAAAGAAAGAGAGAAAGAGAAAGAAGTATGAATGAAGGAAAGAAGAGTGACCCAAAGAACAGGAAAGCAAAGGGGAGAGAGGGGGAGGGTAAAGGAGAGGGGCATTCTGATACAGGGTAGGGGGAAGTGTGCATGTGCCAGCTGTGCAAGAAAAAACACAAAGAGGGCACCCAATAGTGTCTGTTATTTTTATAATAAAATCAACATGAAAGGATTCAGAATGTACTAACAAGTATGATGGTTGTGGAGGGGCATATGCCCGAACACAACAGACCAGGCTTCCAGAGAATTAGACCTGTCTCGGTTCAGGTAACACCAGACTAGAGTATGGAATCCACAAGATGCTGTTTGTTTCTCAAAATCTCTTGCTTTTTTATTTTCTTATTTAAATGGTGTATAACACAATATAAAATTATATCTTTAAAAAATCTATTGCAAATTTTAAAAACAAAGGCTAGCTAAACAATGTTTCATAGTCTCTTGACTACTTCATCAGATTCTGTCAATGAAAACAGATCCACTTTAATACAGTTTAATATGTAGAAATTCTTATAAAAACAATGCAATATAGCAGTTCCTTCTCCCCAGTTTTGGCCAATAGGTGAAAACTTCACCATTTTTAATTGCTTCTTTAAAAGCGGATTTTCCCACAAAAAAGCAGACAACAACGTGGTTTTCACTGGATTTCTTGAGGGAACACAGAAACAACTTTTGCCCACCCCTAATCCCAGCATATCCATGAGGACCAAACCTTCATATAAGCAGGCTAAGAGCCGATGGACTCAGCATGAGTACTCTTAAGGATCTGCAGGCGTCGAACCCCCTCTCTCCCCTCAGATACTGTGGGTGGTGCAGGGTCCCTCCAGTTTACCGGGACCAGAGATCTAGCCGCATTCAGGAGATAAAGAAGCAACTTCTTCAAAGAAGTTGGACGGAGGATCACCAGACCAAGAGCGGAGAACAGCTATAGCTTTGGTTCTTGAGGTACAACATTAGCTAGAATGTGTCCCAGAACATCTCTAACCAAAGTCCAGAAATCCACAACCACAACAGGTGAGACAGAGGCAATCACTGACAGGCATCTCCAGCAAGGGGGGGGCACAGATGAGTATATGGAGGCCGGCCTCTGAAGTGCATAGTACAATCACGCAAGGAGTTTAAAGTTCATTTCCTGGTGTGCTGTGTCAGGTGCCGATTGTAACATGTGGGCAAAAGCGGCAAAACACTTCTTATTGGACTAAGAAAATCCTAGTTCCCATTCACACTGAGTGAAAAACCATAATTTACTTACTGGAGAAGATAGTGCTCTAGAGGGCAGTCTCAAACACAGTCAATGCTTTGAAGAGGTGAATCTCGAGGTGCTGCCAGCTGGCTGACGGCAGAAGATCAAATGTCTAACACAGAACAGTGAAGGAAGGCAAACCGCCAGTCAGGAAGAGAATTCCCAGCACCAAAACAGTGAGCCCACTCTAACAGGGGGAAAATCAGGGTTACTTTATACCAAGATGCAAGGGGATGGATGGGGCACCAGCTGGACAGGGCCTTTGGTCCTGTACCAGACTTGCATCAGATGACCCAGTACTGGGTGGGAGCAGATCAGGAAAGGTACGGCTCTAGATGGGAGCCATAGAAGGTTGTATGGAGCCAGATCCTCAATGTCACAAAAGAACACCGCCTCCCACTCCCTCTGTGCGTCATAGAAACAGTCTACCATTTTATGAATGCCACACGCTAAGTAGAGAGAGTTTAAATTTGGAATGCCCAAACCGCCCCACCTTCTAGGTTGATATAGTCTCCTCATTTCCAAAGGTGGGAGTTTATAAGCCCAGATATAAGCATTCAAACAACTAGACTGTTTTCAAAAAGTCTCTGGAATTTAAGTGGAACAAATTGAAAACATACTGGATCTTGCGAAAGTCAATCATTTTCAGCAAGTTCACCCTACCGAAACAGGAGACCAAAGGCGGGCTTCAAACTCCAATATCTTTTTCAATTGTGCAAAGGAGAGACTGAAAATTTACCTGAACAGTAGTTCTGAAGTCTGGGGGAATCTGGACTCCAATATATGTAATGGAGTCTCTGGCCCATATGAAAGAAAATTGTCATTCAAGATGAGCAATAGCAGGTGCACAGAGCCCGAGGGCTATGATTTCGGACTTAGAATAATTTATTTTGAATAGATAACTATGCTATATTCATCACTAACTTCTATCAGCTTGGACAAGGATTGCTGAGGTTTTAGAAGTGAAAACAGCATGTTGTCTGCGGAGCATGATACTTTAGTGGACCCCCAGTCAATCGGAACTCCCATAATCTCTGCATCCATGCGTATCAAGGCCAGCAAGTATTCCAGAATCAGAATAAATATAATAGGGGACAGCGGGCAACCTTGTCTCGTACCGTTTGATATATCAAATGGCTGAGGGAGAAAGCCAATTTCAGACAATCTCGTTATTGGGTGTTGGTATAAGCTAAGAATACAATGGAGACTCTTTGGACCCAAGTCCAGATATGTAAGAAGTTCTCTGAGATAGGGCCAACCCAAATGGTCAAATTCCTTCTCTGCATCCACCAAGACCAAGATAAAAGGCAGATGGCAGCAGCGAATGGTCTGCATTAGACCAAAAATGTTAGTGGTATTGTCCTTCATCTCTCGTCCCCAGACAAAATCTACCTGATTCGATTGGATCACTTGGGAGAGACAAGGCTTCAATCTGTTCGCTAATATTTTCTCAAAAAGTTTTAAGTTATTATTTAGCAGGGTGATTGGATGGTAACTACTGCAGAGATTTGGGTCCTTCCCCAGTTTAGGGATCACCAAAATATGGGCTGTGAGCATGTGTGAGGGAAAGAAGTGACCTAGATGAATTGAATTGAAAACTGACAGCATGTAAGGAAGAAGAGAGTCCGGTGCCTGGGCTCTTCCCTATCGGGGACGATGCCAGCACTCATTCCAATTCAGTAATGGAAATAGGAGCCTCCAGCTCCTCTAGTATGTCAGGTGGGAGGGGCATAATCCCACAGTAGCAGAGGAAGGACAAAATCTGAGTTCAAAATTCCAGGCACGTAGCCTCGACCCACTCTGGCTGTAAGTTATGAAGTTGAAAAAGGCTCAGAATGCAGCAGCCATTTCAGGAAAGATAGAACAGCTACCATATGGGCCACTTGTTAGCGTGGAGATAATGACAAAATTGTATCCACTGGTATGATTTGATTAGGGAAGCAGTGTGAAAACAGGCCAGGTCATCCCATGCCTGGGAAAGAAGCTGGTGGTCAGTAGCAGACAAAGAAACCTGATGTTTATTCTCCAGTAGGGGAACATTCTCTATTAGACACTTTTACCATTCACGCTGCCTTTGAGCTTCCAATTTGATAAACACTCCTCGTATTAAGCATTTATGTGCATCCCAGAGCACAGGGGGTGAAACTTCCCCTCCTGAGTTCAGTTGGAAGTATTCAGCAATTCTGTTGCTTATGTCATCAGCAATTACTGGATCTCTTAATAGAAGGTAATTCAAATGCCACAACGGGGAGCCAGAGTCGTACATGGGTAGAGCAATCAAAATCCAGACTGGAGCATGGTCAGACCAAGTGATGGGTTTCATAGCCACCAAGATCAAATTGTGAAGTTTGTAATAGTCTAGAAACAAATAATCAAGCCTGGAGTATTTGGTATGGCAGGAAGAATAAAAGGTCAATTGTTTTACATGAGGAAAGAGAGACTGGCATGCGTCAATTAAGTGGGCTTCCCCCAGGACCTCCCTAATCCTGTGTAGGGCTGAGAAAGGCATGCTGGAGAGACCGATACAACAGTCCAGCATGGGGTCCAATGGTACATTAAAATCACCTCTCAGAATTAGTTGACCTGAATGAAACTCTGCAGTGTTTAGACCCTTGGCATTAATAGAGAGAATTTTCAAATTGCTCTCATTGTTAGCAGCCATTTGTAACAGTATGAATGGAGATTAGTCCACCAGTGCTGCAAAGACCATCCCCATCCCCATGCAGGCCAGCCACATACAAGGGAAAAGGAAAGGGAGGGAATAATAAGGGAATGTAAGTGAGGTGTAAGGGTAATGGAAAGAAGAGTGTGAGAAGTGGGTTAGAATGAGAGACTGAAGGAGTAAAAAAGTGGAAAGGAGGAAACAAAAAAAAGAAAGAGAAAGATTTAAATAAAATGATCTAAGGCAGGAAGCTAAGGTCCCAAGGACACAAAGCATCTGCCAAAGGAAACTCAAGGAGGCCAGAAGGGTCCGGGGGGTACATCTAATATGTACATAGGAGAAAGAGAGGGACAGACATAAACAAGCACAATTGCAAAGCAGCAGAGTAATATGGAGCAATGTCAAAGTATTTAAACAGTAAGCTGATAAGTGAACCAGTGCCAGGGCCACTGGGATCCACTCCCCCCCACTCCAGACCCATTATCCCCACCCCACCAGGCCATCCCATTCAGAGAGCAGGTGCTCCCAGTCTTGGAGCCCCTATACCCAGTAAGCGAGTGTCACCACTGCATAAAGTAAAATGACAGAGAGGGAAAAAATGATCCCTGTACCAAAGAACTCATCAGTAGCTATAAGTTCCAGACACACCCGCAGCATATATTAAGATAAGACACAAGAAGACTGCGTACATGCGTGGCGCACAAAACAGTAAGCGATAATGCAATAGCCAAAGCACATGCACTACATAAAGAGTGAGGCTCTGACAATCGCGCCCATGTGGTTTTTTGTTTTGGTTTTTGTTTTGCTCTTCCCTTCCAACTCCACCTCCCTCCCTTCATAACCGAGTCTTCCATTATGTTAGGGCCACTTAAGGCTGGAGTACAGATAGCTGAAGAGAAGTATCCCCCACAGATAAAGCCATCCAGGAAACCCAGAAGGAAGCCATATTATAAGACACCCAGAATTGTATAATATCAAATTTCAGATATTATAGCTTATAGAATGTATAACAATAAACATGAGAGTCAATAGTCACCCAGTCACTGTGAGAGGGAGGTAAACCTGGTGGATAGTATAGAAAACAATGGGGTAGATCCAGAAGGAACAGCATAATCCACCATAGTTAGAGCAAAGGCCTCACAGCTCCATCCAAGGAAAGGAAAGTCAAAACACAATAAATGTGAGGGTGTCCCATGTAGTCACAGTGGGAAACATTTGAAGTGGGGGGTCCAAGAAGCTAGATCCCATGGCAATCATGACAGACATCCAGATAAACCATGAGGGAAGGTAGGAACAGGGTCACTGAACACTTCACTGTGAGGGTGTTTCAAAGTTTCCAGTCTCACCAGCGACCTCTGATCCCAGCATTCTTTAGGAGAGGAATGTCAGGCACCCACAGATCACTCAAAATTGGAAGTAGAGACTAGACGATTTGTAATTCTCAAAGCGGCACAGAAAGCTGGCATGTCTTCCACATTCTTCAGTACAGCCAAAACGCCCTGATAGGTAGCGAACAGGGCAAAGGAGATGGTTGGTCAGAGGCCTCAGGGCTCTACGTTGTTGCAAAGTGAGCGGGGCCAAGTCCTGAAAGAACTGGATTTGCTTAAATGCCCTCTCCCAACTCACGTCCTCTCTGCATAATCTTTTCCTTATCTTGAAAGATGGACATGCAGCACATCACTTCCCTGGGTGGGTCTGAGGCAGTCCCTCTAGGACAAAGGGTGCGTTAAGCCCACATTAAATCCGGAGTGAGCAAGTGAGCTAAGGCTCATCCCATTGGCGTGGCAGCAAGAACTCTGTGATTTTACCTCTTGCCGTTTTTCGATTTCTTCTTTTTTGAAGACATGAAGACTACCAATAGGCGTCCAGAGATAAACTCTAAGAATGTAGAAAGTCCCTCTGTCATAATTTATGGCTAAGTTAAGTGTCTCAGCCAGTGGATCAAGTCACCTAAACACCATCTTTCTCTGCAGTTGCTCCGCACCCCTCCTTTTTCTAAGATTTTTATTATTTTAGTTTGTATATTTATGGAAGTTACTCTGCAGTATATAATGTTTGTTGTAATTCTGACTATGTGATTTGATTTAATAATATATATTTATGCATTTGTGAAAATCATTACTGTATGGTCTCTGCAAATTACCTATAATGTATAAGCTATGTGCTTAAATTCTAGATTGCTTATTGGGGTGCCTTGAGCAAAAATACTGTAGGTAGACTCATTATACTAGTTGATGTCACTGAATGATATTCTACAAGCTTTACTGAGGTTTAATATAAAGTAAGTGTATGCTTGAGGCTTTTTCTGCTGTGAGAGGCTAGGGGTCCTGGTGATAAAACATGCTACTGCCTTGCTGAGCTATAGCTAGTTTCAGCACATTCCCTGACTTATGCAGTGGGTATGGTTATCAGAGCAAGATGGAGAAGGGGAAGGAATTCACCATTCAGTTAAATATTAAAACTTTGAGTATCAAGGTAGTTAAAAACACTTTTTTTCTTGTTTCCTCTAAGAATTTTGCTCACATGGAGTTCATAGTATGTTCCTGTTTCCTGAAGCTGCGTTCAAGTTGTTCAGCATTCCCAAATGTATTTCCTGTGTCTGTTCTTGTCTCAGTCCTAGTTTTCTATTGAAAATGGAATCTATAGTTGTAGTAGTGGTTTTCCACTATAAATGTTCCAGCCCTTTGTGCCTGTACACAGACAACTTGTCTGCAGTTATGTGCACTCCAGTATCCTGATGTGGCTCTGATGACTGGTGTTATATCACAACCTTATTTCTCTAGTAAATCAAGGCACCAATCCCTCATGACCCCCTTGCTATTTGCTTCTATGAACCGTTGGCTCAGCTGGTGGCACTTGTTCCTTTATTGCTACCGGCTCAACCAAGAGTGTCAAGATGCCAATGGGTTGACCTGTAGTACTAGTTTCTACTTAAGTTAGAGGTATCAGCTATTATCATTCCAACTGAGGAACCAAAAAGGGGTTCTCTGGTCTTCCATGGTTTGTTCAGAGGATTCCTCATTCTGCCTTGTGAGGTCTGTGACACCAAAGACTGAAACCCTATTGACAAACAAGTCAGTTCTCATTCTCTTCTAGTCCTCCTCCTCTTTTAGTCCTTTAATAGTTTTTTGCCTTCCTTTGAACCAATAAAGGTGATATGGCAAAGGCTGAAATTGGTGAATACACATAAAATACAGATAATGGGGATTATGAACAAATGCATTATGAAGAAGTGGTAAAATGGAGATGACTTCTCCATTGATAACAATTTTCTAGTTCCTATGTTATTCTATATAGCCTATGATATAAGATGTCAATAGTTGGAAAAATCTTAGTACATTAGTTCCATGTAATAACAAAGTGAGGGAAAAAATTATTTGATCCCCTGCTGATTTTGTATGTTTACCCACTGACAAAGAAATGATCAGTCTACAATTTTAATGGTAGGTTTATTTGAACAGTGAGAGACAGAACAACAACAAAGAAATCCTGAAATCAAAAAAAGTTATAAATTGGTTTGCATTTTACTGAGTGAAATAAGTATTTGACCCCTTTGCAAAACATGACTTAGTACTTGGTGGCAAAATCATTGTTGGCAATCACAGAGGTCAGATGTTTCTTGTAGTTGGCCACCAGGTTTGCGCATATCTCAGGAGGGATTTTGTCCCACTCCTCTTTGCAGATCCTCTCCAAGTCATTAAGGTTTTGAGGCTGACATTTGGCAGCTCGAACCTTCAGCTCCCTCCACACATTTTCTATGGGATTAAGGTCTGAAGACTGGCTAGGCCACTCCAGGACCTTCTTCTTGAGCCACTCCTTTGTTGCCTTGGACGTGTGTTTTGGGTCATTGTGATGCTGGAATACCCATCCACGACCCATTTTCAATGCCCTGGCTGAGGGGAGGAGGTTCTCACTCAAGATTTGACGGTACATGGCCCCGTCCATCGTCCCTATGATGCTGTGAAGTTGTCCTGTCCCTTTAGCAGAAAAACACCCCCAAAGTATAATGTTTCCACCTCCATGTTTGACAGTGGGGATGGTGTTCTTGGGGTCATAGGCAGCATTCCTCCTCCTCCAAACACAGCGAGTTGAGTTGATGCCAAAGAGCTCAATTTTGGTCTCATCTGACCACAACACTTTCACCCAGTTCTCCTCTGAATCATTTAGATTTTCATTGGCAAACTTCAGACGGACCTGTACACGTGCTTTCTTGAGCAGGGGGACCTTGCGGGCTCTGCAGGATTTCAGTCCTTCACGGCGTAGTGAGTTACCAATTGTTTTCTTGGTGACTATGTTCCCAGCTGCCTTGAGATCATTGACAAGATTCTGCCAAGTAGTTCTGAGCTGATTCCTCACCTTTCTCATGATCATTGAAACTCCACCAGGTGAGATCTTGCATGGAGCCCCAGACTGAGGGAGATTGACAGTTATTTTGTGTTTCTTCCATTTGCGAATAATCTCACCAACTGTTTTCACCTTCTCACCAAGCTGCTTGGCAATGGTTTTGTAGCCCATTCCAGCCTTGTGTAGGTCTACAATCTTGTCCCTGACATCCTAGAACAGCTCTTAGGTCTTGACCATGGTGGAAAGTTTGGAATCTGATTGATTGCTTCTGTGGACAAGTGTCTTTTATACAGGTAACAAGCTGAGATCAGAAGCATTCCCTTTAAGAAAGTGATCCAAATCTCAGGTTGTTATCTGTATAAAAGACACCTGGGAGCCAGAAATCTTGTTGATTGATAGGGGTCAAATACTTATTTCACTCAGTAAAATGCAAATCAATTTATAACTTTTTTGAAATGTGTTTTTCAGGATTTTTTTGTTGTTATTCTCTCACTGTTCAAATAAATCTACCATTAAAATTATAGACTGATCATTTCTTTGTCAGTGGGCAAATGTACAAAATCAACAGGGGAATCAAATCATTTTTTTCCCTCACTGTAGGACTTGGAGACATGCGATCACTGGAGATGTCATCTCTGCCTTATCACCTCTTTATAACTCCATAGTGCATCACCCCAAATATCCTTCTTATCCCATGCAGGAACCTAACCCAAATGAAAAGTATGTGATGGAAAACTGCTTTATTATATAATCCTGGCATCGTGTAGAAGATTTTCTTGTGGCCTGATACCTGATCTAATTTTCATTTCATTCCAATGATTAGAAATGAATGTGATACTAAAAACAATATACATTCTTATTCTGAAAATGTGGCTACCTAACATGATACATTTTGGAAACCTCAGGGTACCTCAGACACTCTGATGCACTAGCACATCATTGACTAATACGTTTTCTCAATAGTGCAGGCAGGTAAATATTGTGGATGAGATTAGGTGAGTGTCTTTTTTGTTTTGCAAAATTTTTTAAATAAAAACTAGAAGAATTGTATACCTACTTCACATCTGTACACTGTTCTATGTATTTATTACCTACTACTTATATAAACTTTTCACTCTAGAATTGTGGAGGAACACAAAACGAGATACAATGGAAAATCTATTGCAAGTGAGAAAGCAACTCAGCATAACGCAATATAAAAATACATTTTACATTTTTAAACCATTTCATAGTTTCCAAATAGTCAGACTGGAATAGTTAATAATAAACAACTTGTGTGTGAATAATCAAAGGATTATAAGGATGCATTATTCTTACAATTCCTGTGTATGTTAATTAAAAGAATAATAGTTTTACAATGTATGTGGCATGATAAACTCATATTATTACTGTCATATGTGCACTTCATTTCCAGTACATACTCGGGGTTAAAGAAATTTGTGTGTGCATGTTTTTGGGTGAAATGTATTTGTTATATGTAAAATCATATATTTTATTTATTATATCTATTACTCTTCTTTTTCTTTAATACCTCTAGTTAAAACAGAACCTTGAAAATTATTTATAAAGAAATATGGTAGGTATTATAAGTAACATTTATTGAAATGTTCTTTGCATTACAATATCATTACATTTTTTCAGAATGATGCCAGCAATACCGGACAATTTTCTGTTAAATGCATTATATAATTTAATCATCTCTGGGACATTTAAGTTCCAGGAACACCTTATAATATGTAATTAGTGCTATTCTGGTCTTCAGAATTATTTACCAGAAAAACACAAATTTACGAACAGTCTAGACAACTTCACAAGAATATAATAAAATCAATGGGTATGTCTTTAGTCAAATGGGAATCTAGATAAACACAACATGGCTTTTATTGGTATGCAATTGTCTTTTTTTCTACAATTTTCCTGTAGTACAGGAAAACACTTCAATAGGAAATATTTAATTGTGTTCTCAACATTTAGTAATTTATAAATTACTAACAAAGTCCAAAACATTATACATAACATAAAATACAATATATATCGGGGGAACCATGTGTACACTTTGAACTAGAAGGGTAAACCCCCCTCATTTAAGTTTTTAGACTTATAAAAAAGGAGCTGCTATTTGACACAGCCACAAAGCTGGACTCAAATGGAAGGGGGCAGTAATATAGCCTCTAGATTATGTAGGGTCCAGCCATTCAGCTGGTTGTATCACAGAGACTTTATAAGGCGTGATAGTACATGTTTCTGAGATTTCAGTGAATACAGTGAAAGGAGTCAGTGGGTTAGCAGCAAACACAACCATAGATCTATTTATAATCTAAACCTGTAACAAGGGCACAGTGATATCTAAATACAAATCGCTCTAAAGTGGAACACATACATACATGGAGAAGGGGTTAATAGCTGGGTGTGTGAGGGGGTGTCATATCAGCTTAATGAGGATAGAAACCTTTTAACCTCTTAAGGACCGGCTGTGTGCACGCTACTGGCCGGCACTTAAAAACCGTGGAGCATTTTTTTTGTGCATCTGGTTCAGGGCTCTCCAAATGGTGTGCAGCCTAGCTGGGAGCCCTGAGTTCCATGTCGTGCCAGGACCATCATGGGTCCTTATGGCACGTTTACTCATGATGGTCTTGGCACATCATGTGTCCTTAAGGGGTTAAAGAAATACAATATTGGGGAGTAGCCTTAGAAAAATTGTACAAGAAAAAGTGAGACTCAGTAATGGGGGTGAGTAATCTTGCCATTAGTTTGGAAATTGATGGTAGGTTAATTGCTGATTGCTTTAAAAGGTAGGGCAAGAATATTACATTGATTCTAGATAATAAAGTTAGCCAAAGTAGGGCTGAAAAACTAGCATAGTGTTAGTAGAGCAATCAGTGAGAAATATTTCAATAGGCTAGTTATGAGCGAGCAGTTAAACCAAAAATGAGCAGTTTATGAATTAGAAATGTATTTTTATCCTTTGTGAGGAAAGAGTGGATGCGAGAAATAGTTCTGATGTGAAGGGGAATGAATTTAGTGAAGGACTGGATGTGAAAAATTAAATAGTGGATGGAGTTAAACATGAATCCAAGGCAGTGAGCTTGGGAGGCAGAATGATATTCAAATTCCTCACTGTGCAGGTAACATCAGATGGGGGAATTGATGGACAGGGAGGTCAGGATATGGATGGATGAGAAAAAGAACAGAACTGATTTTACACTTTTTCACATACAAAGGAAAACCTATAGATTTTCAGTAGTTCACAGAATTTCCCATGTGAAAGCTTTCATTTCTCACCTACATTTTTCAATGGCAGTGAAACTTTCTGCCTTCCTACTATACAATCCAGAATAACTCACCATGCAGTTGAGAGAGAGAGAAAGAGAAAGAGAGAGAGAGAGAGAGAGAAGAAATAAAAGTTAAAATAAATATACAGTTATTTGGAGTTCTTGCTAGCACTATGACTAGCAGGAGAAGCTGGATGGACCATGATTCTGCTGATACTGCTGATGTCATCATACATATGCTACAAACAGTTGAATCGCTGAGAGTTCTTTGAAATGTCAGCAATACAAAGAAACATTTAGTATTTTGTTTGTGGAAAGATAGTAATCAATAGATACGCCAATTAATCCATTCTTTCTATAAAATCACATATTAATCAAGAGATGGAATCAGTACTAAGAGTCAAAGATCTATTTATATTAAAGGTACATATTTTTGTAACAAAGTCCCATCTATATCACATAATACAACAATTTACCTTTGAAAATAATATGGAGCAAAATTTATAAACAAGGGCAGACTTGACACATTTAATTAGCATTATATAAATTGGAATACCAAGGGAGTGATCTATGCCCTAATATGTCCTTGTAATAAAGTATATGTGGGTATGACAATGAGATTGTTGAAAGACCAGATGAGAGAACATCTTTCTAATATTAGAAATGTCTCTAAAGATATTCAGTTAGGAAAAAGACTCACAAATGTGGGAAAATATTTCAGTTAAAATATCTGGATTTGAACAAATACCCCTTGGAATTAGTGGGTGCATTGTGGAAAATGGATTATTACAGAGGACTTGGACATTGATACAGCTTGAAGGAAAATATTTGGAAGCATATCACTGCTCAAGCAACTAGCAATCCTTTGTGCAACTATGTGGGAGTGGACCTACAAAGTCTCCCATCTGCTATTTCTGTCTGCCATTCATTTATATGTCTGACTGCCATAACCAGAGACAAGATTGCTGGCTGTCACCTTATGCTGTAAGCTAGTGTTGCCCACTGCTTTTGGGAAGGTAACCCAGTGAGTAATCACTGTCATTTAGTCTGTTCTCTGCCCATTTGATTATGTGAATACCCTATTGTAAGAATTTGGAGTGGGTGCAATATTTACTGTGTGACAGACATACTACTCTATGTTTTTTTTTTGTGTCATTAAACATTGAAAACATTGAGAAGGATCATTTGGCTCATAATAAGTTGATGGGTTCTAGGGTAGATGCTACTTGGTTATCCAAATACAAGATGTTGATATGGGTGGGATGCAATACATGTCAGTGTATTGATTAGAGAAAGGAAGTCATTGTCCCTTAATGTCATTGTATGAATATTTGAATGCTTTTAATTCATACTAGTCTGTCAAAAAATGATGCTGTGTGTTGCACCCTGCTGGTATATCAGAAGCCACAGTTATTTTTCAAGGATGACTGTGCTAAAGTTGTACAAGCAGATGGTTAATGTTATGAACAAAAGACAAAGACTCAGCCTGGTAATTTTTTCAAGGAATGTATTGTTGTAGGACTCACAATCACAACATTTATTTTGTTGTTTTTTCCACTTCAAGCCTTAGCAGCAGTAGTACTGAGTCAGGAAAAATTCTCAGAAATAGAAAGCGTGTGCACAAAATGGCAAAGTTCTTGTGGGAAATTCATTGGCACTGGAGGAAAAAGTAGAAATGGTATATATTTCTATTGCCAGGAATTTTCATAGGAAAACCTGGAAATAACTAATTTTCCACAAAACTTCCTTTGGAAATATTTGTTTTACTTTTCACCCATCCTTAGTTCAGTGGAGTTTCAGTGTCTCTTTTAGAGGACAGATGTGAATGAAGGACTGATTTTGGCACTGTATGGAAAGAGTGTCAATATATATTTGATATGGACCTCTGTGATAAAGGGGATGATTTCATTTGACATATAGTCATTGAGTACATTTAAGAATACATGTTTTGAATTATTATTATTATTATTATTATCATTATTCATGTGAGATTGTGTTTAGTTATGAATTTTTGATAAGTAATTTGTTGGTAATAGTGTGCATGACTTCCCTTCTGGGTTAATTTAAACTAGTGAACATTTCTTAATTTCCATCCCTGCCATTCTTCATTCTATATCATACAGCAAACTCATGTTTCCTCTTCACTTAACTCAATGATGGAGAGGTATCCCTAGTCCATATATAACTCATTTAAAGGATACAAAAATATTGCTTCAAAAGCTCTTTCACTTCAGATGACTTATTGATTTATAATTGGTATTTCTAGACAAATCATTGCATTTACTTTCTATAGACTATTCTTGAACCTTATTGTAATGGAATAAGCTTGTGAGTGTTCTATTATATCTAATTTTTACAAGCATATTGTGGTTATATCTGTAAAATTGGGTATTAATGGTTTGTGTTAACTGACTGTGTGGTAGCACTTCCCATCTAAATTGTTGTGGGCAGCTATTGTCCATGACATAGGCTTCTGTAAAATGTCAGGCCATGGAAGTACAGAACATAAAAATTCAAGCTTGAAAAAACTCAATAATATTAATATGTTTTTTTTTTCATACTACATAATAGTTTTCCTTTACTGAATACTGATATCCTCAAACAGGTTATTTGACTGAGAAAACATTACTATTTTACACAAAATAGCCCTTATACCACACTGTAGTAAACCCTGAACCCCGAAAATATGTTTACCTGTGTGAAATGAGTTGTTGTGGAGTAATGTTTGTTACAAAAAATAATGGTTAGCTATTCAGAACAGAACGATGTTGAGAAACATTACAGTTGACTTCAAAGCAGATAGGGAAATATCCAACCTCTATTTGAAGTTGGGAATGAATTTGTTTTACCCACTTGGGGCCTAATTAGAACTGGCTTCAATGTATTTTTGTTTTTGTTTCTTTATGCCTTTCTCTATATCAACAGGAATGGCATGGTATGGGCTGAACTTGATGGATGCATGTCTTTTTTTCAGTCTCTTCAAATATGTTACTGTGTTACAGAAGATTACAATCTTACTACTATTTAAAGTAAAATTGTGGACACTTTGACAAATTGTAGATATACTACATTGTATTATTGTTATTATAAGCATGCAACTTTCAAAGTCAATTGATTATAGTAATATCTAACACTGTGGTAAATAAATATTATGCTTTTTATATAACAACATGGAAACCTGTTTGGATGCACCTAAATGTCTTTATAGGTAATTGATAATATAAAATATGACACAATTAGTTTAATTTATTACATACATTCTTTTCAATACCCTGTTAAAAAGCTGACTCATTTGCCAAAAATTCTAATGCATATGTACAGTAGGTAATGAGCTAAAAGCCTGTAACCTTAATGCTTCTTTATAGATATCCTTTTTTTCAGTTCCAAAAAAAGATTCAATGCAAATCATTTACTATAAGTCCTTCTAAATGGTGTTATAATATGCTAAAATGTGCCAGCTAGCCTGGAGAACAGTCTGTTAGATTTAGATGAAAGGCTAATCATCATATTTCTTCATGAAACAAGAATATTTCAATTATAGACCTGGAATTCCAGAAGTTTCAAAATGGGTGACTCAAAATTGCAATACATCCAGAACATGCAGATCAACATTTTAATATTATATAAGGATTTTATGGATTTCAAAGCCCAGTTTGCAATAATGAGATATTAAGTTAAAGAGCTCTGTAGCCATCAATAAAAAAGTAATGACGGTAGTGACCAATTATAGAAGTGGCCTCTTAGCTGTTTTTATTTATGTATGTAGTTTTATTTTACTTATTTATTAATCTTTATAATGATTTGGTAGCTATTAAAAAAGAGCATCAGGTCAAATCCTAATAGTATCCTACAATACCCAAAGCTAGAAATATATCTATATATAATTTTGCTTTTTTGTTTTGAGAAACATTTATTGAATTTTATCTGCTTATATAAAGAAGCTTGAAGAAATCATGCTAAAAAAGATCACATATTAAACTGATGATGTTTTTTTATTTTTTTTAATTTCTTCCAAATGGAAAAAATCACAGAGCCCTTGGCAGTCTAAGAATTAAAGCTTCACATCTCCATATTAGCAGTAAGACATTGACTGTGTCTCTACCAAACTGCCCAGTTAAATTTTGCATTACAATACTGTGAAGACAGGCTGATCAACATATAAATATTTATATGATGTAATTTATGAATTGCACATCTCAATTTGCATAATTCTCATCAAGTTTTACACTGAAAGTTTCTTTCATAATAAATACAGTTCAAATGTGTTTACATAGCTCCTCAAAGCTGATATCATGCCTTGTCTGCTTTATATTAAGGAATACTGTAAATCGTGTTTTGTAATTTGTTGTGCAGTATAGCACTATGTAGAAATAATGTCCTGAAGGGCAATTTTAAGGAATCAACATGCATAAACATAATTGACTGTAGCTTTGCTGAGGATTATACTTGTTAATTGTTACATTTTCAAGATCCCAGATTGAATTTTATCTTTACTTTCTCTCTGAGTTATATCAAGTTCATTTCTATACTTTATGTGAATTTCAATTTTATTTGTGCAAACACAGTTATTTTCTAATTATATCATTAATCCCAGTAACACATTCTGGCTAAATTTGTTAGTTTCATGGACTTGAAAATACATAGTAACATTATAATGTTGATGAGGCTGGAAAAGGCGTGAATTCATCAAGTTCAGAGAAAAGAGGATTTTAGTGTTACCTCACCATAAAACAATAGCAGGGCTCACAATACCATTTGAAAAATTCATCATGAAAGATCAAAAACTCACAGCAAACTACTAGGGGACAGGTGATGAACCACCTAGGTCTTCCACTGCTGAAGCATAGCAAGTCCACTACAAAGGCAATTGAAGTACTCTGAACCAAAGCTTAGCACACTGGATGCATACAATCATAAATTTATTGTAATCATTAAGAACAAATAAACAGGCACTCTTAGACAAGACATATGAGATGTGTAAAAAATAAAAAACTTATATTACACTTAGGGCTCGATTCAATTGAGCCTGGTAAAACAGCTGGTAGGGCAAAATTGAATACCTGCCCATTAGTAAAAAGTGATAACGAGGTAATCAATTGCCCTACCAGCTAAAAGCAAATTGGACTTTTGGCCACAGAAAAGGTCTTATGACCAAAGGTCCATTTTGTGTGTTAAGCACCCAAAATGCTTCTAAATAGCGGCAATATTGGGAACTTCAAAGAAACAAAGCTATCAGTGCCTTACATACTGTCAAGCACCGATGGTTAGCTTATGTATGTTAAACTTACCTGTCATCCACTGTCTGTCTCCTATCTTCCTTCTAGTTCCTCTTTTGTTCCCTCTTCCTTCGTCATCTTCTTTTTTCTTTTTTTCTCCATCTTCTTGTAGCTGTAAAATAAAAATTCCATAAATAAATGTTTCCTTATAATAAGAAGCACATTTATGCATAGTTTAACCCCTTGAGTGCCAGAGGGGTATGCATCACATAACAGAGCAATGCGTTGCATACTTCTCTGCTGCTCAAAGGATTAAACTATGTATAAGTGTGCGGCTAAACAGTTCATAACATGCCCTAGGTTATTAATACATTTTGCCCATGTTTATAAAAAAACTCTTCTTATTTTCAATAATAATATAGTCCATTTCTTTTTCTCCTTCACTGTGTGTGGATGTGGAGGCGGAGAAACTGAAGAGCAACATAGACCCCTGTTATTACCTCACAGGCTGATGCCAGTTCCACAATGAGGTAATTTGAACAGAGAATGTCTTTTTATATGGGCAGTCTCTGTTTCAGTTCCCTGACAGTCATTGGCTGGGATGTGCTTACACACCTCCCAGCCAATCAGCTTCAAGCGAAGGTGCTTGCACACATCTCATGGCTGTGAGGGAATTTAAACAGAGACTGCCCATACATAAAGGCAGTATCTCTTAAGATTCCCTCATTGCGTAATGGACATTTGCCCATGAGTTAAGAACAGGTGGCTATGCTTCACTTCAACTTCTCCGCCTCCTCAGAGGCCACACACAGTGGCAGAGAAATAGAAATGGACTTTATTATTATTGCAAATAAGAAGATTTATTTTATCAACATGGGCAAAATGTATTAATAACTTGGGGCATGTCATGGACTGTTTAGCTGTACACTTATACATAGTTTAACCCTTTGAGCCACAGAAAGATATGCAATGCATTGCTCTGCAATGCATGGCGTACCTCTCTGTCATGCAAGGGGTTAAACTATGCATAAATGTGCAGCTTATTTTAAGGAAGCATTTAATTATGAAATTTTTATTTTACAGCTAAAAGAAGAAGGAGGAAGAAAGAAGACAAGAGAGAAGAAAGAAGAGAAGAAAGAAGATGAACAGTAGCTGACCAGGATGTTGAGGACCCTGCTGGACATCAGGATTAAAGTGTTAGCAATGCCTCATTAAGATACTTTATCCGGGTATTCTGTATAATAATAGTAACACAGTGTCAAACATCTTACTCTTTGTAGCTCAAAAGTTATTTAGCTCTAAAGATCCCCTGCCCGCCTCTTCTTATGACATCACTCAGAAGATGCAGACTGGTGAGGAAGGCTGCAGTGAAGGACAAACTTCAATAAGCAAAGGGAAATCCTACCCTCCTTCGTCAAGGGGGGCAGGAATTCTCTTATACTTACTGAAGTTTGTCCCTCTCTGCAGCTGTAGAGTCGGACGACCTGATCTGAGAATCAGAAGGAGGAGGCCAGAAAGGGGCAGGAGGAGGATCTTTAGAGCTGAATAACTTTTGAACTACAAAGAAGTAAGATATTTGACATAGCACATTGTGCATGTTTACAGAGGTAGAAGTTCTATTTCATCTTTCTAAGGTAAAAACAGATAAATCAATGGGATACATCCAAAGTTATTAAAAGAACTTAAGTGTGTTCTGGTAAAACCTTTAACAAAATTATTCAATCAGTCATTATCGACAGGAGTAGTTCCAGAAGGTTGGAAGGTAGCAAATGTAGTATCGCTTCACAAAAAAGGTAGCAGGGAAGAGTCTGGTAACTACAGACCAGTAAGTCTTACATCAGTAGTGGGAAAATTAATGGAGACTATGCTAAAGGAAAGAATTGTTGAATATCTGAATTTGAATGGCTTACATGATTCCAAACAAAATGGGTTTATAGCAGGGAGATCTTGTCAATAAACCTCATAGATTTTTTTGACTGGGTAACTAAAATAATAGACAAAGGGGGGGCAGTAGATATAGCTTATCTAGATTTCAGTAAAGCATTTGACACTGTCCCTCACAGAAGACTCATTAATAAACTGCAGTGTTTGGGTCTAGATGCAAAAATAGTTAAATGGATAAGGCAGTGGCTGACTGACAGGAGACAGATTGTGGTAGTCAATGGAGAATATTCGGACAAAAGGAGTGTTACTAGTGGAGTACCTCAGGGATCTGTACTGGGGCCCATTCTTTTTAATATTTTTATTAGTGATATTGCAAAAGGTCTTCAAGGTAAGGTATGCCTTTTTGCAGATGATAGGGTAGACATTCCAGGGAGAATAAGCCAAATGACAAATGATTTAGGTAAATTAGAAGAATGGACAAGAATGCGTCAGCTGCAGTTTAATTTTGATAAATGTAAAATAATTAACTTTGGACATAAAAATCCAAAGGAAAAATATTCTATTAAGGGAAATATGCAGTCAGAGACAACAGAGAAAAGGGATTTAGGAGTAATTATTTCTAATGACTTAAAGGTAAGTAGGCAATGTAATAAAGCAGTGGGGAATGCAAGCAGGGTGCTGGGTTGTATAGCTAGGGGCAATAGTAGCAGAGAAAAGAAGTGGTCATGCCACTCTACAGATCTCTAGTTAGACCTCACCTAGAGTATTGTGTACAGTACTGGAGACCCCATCTCCAGAAGGATATAGATACTCTACAGAAAATTCAGAGAAGGGCTACTAAAATGGTGACTGGTTTACAGGAAAAGAAATATCAGGATAGAACCTGTATAGCTTGGAGGAGAGAAGAGAGAGGGGATATGTTATAAATAGTCAAATACATGAAGGGATTCAACAAAGTGCAGGAGGGAAGTACATTTCAAAGGAGTTAAAATGTTAGGACAAAAGGCCATAGTCTAAAACTAGAAGGATGCAGGTTTAGCTGTAATGTAAGAAAGTTTTACTTCACTGAGAGGGTAGTAGATAAGTGGAATAGCCTACCAGCAGAAGTGGTAGAAGTTAATACAGTGACAGAATTTAAGCATATAAATTCTCAAACTCAAACAGTTAAGCGCTCCAGTGGCATTTAAAGGACAAAGGAATCTAAAATCGAGATAGAAAATTTAATGTTCATAAAATATACATCCAACAATCATATTTCACAAATTATCAAATGAGTATAGGCATGTCAGTCAACCCCAGTCTACGGCCCACAGCACCGGAACACCAGAACACCCATATATAGGAACCCGCCCCGTGAATCAGAATACTCATATCCTCGTAAAACCAGATCCTCCTATTCCAGGTGCACTGGTCAGATACCGGCACTACACCCGTCCCTGTGCAGACAGACACTCCCACTCCTCACAAGGAATACCATAAAACAATACTTCCTTACATCTATAATCTCACATCAAATAAAAAACAAAATAAAACCAATAATTGGTGATCAGACAGTTCACCTATATACAGGCTGTTCACCAATACATACCCCTACTACTCTATGACTAATAACCCTGATCTAGATCACAAGTCTGATCCAGGATTATCCGGTCATAAAAATAATAAACAATCATAAAATATACACAACACAATATTATCCTAGAGGGCTAGCACCTCTACAGTAATATCTATAATTTAATATTCCTCTGTTTGTCCCGAAACACGTAACAAATTCACAGAGGTACAATTCTAATGCACATATAGACTCTCCACGATGTTTCCACGATGCACCAAATCAGACACTGAGACTCTTCAGAACTTTCTAATTATTCACCCCTCAGGGGCTTAATGATTTATAAAAAACCTTTCCAATACACCTTCTTTGCATTAACTGACCTTTTGTTATTCTCTTTTGTTCTCTACTCAATGCACACCCAAATATTACTTTCTAGTTCTTTGGGAGAAAGAACTAAGTACCACTCTCTCTCTTATCTTGGAGATACATATTTCCCAAATTGCATAAATTCGCTAGAGACTCCTGTACTAAATAAATGAACTACAGACTCAACACCCCCTGGTATATGTAGCTTCACAAAAAGTGCCCAACTTCTCCAGTGAGAATTCATCACAGTGCTGGTATTGTTATCAGGTAACTGGATCCATGTCCCATCTATGGTGGTTCTGCCTCCCAGTCCAGAAATTCTGCTCCTCTATATTACAGCAGATTAAACTTGTGCTTAACTGCTATCTTCCTCTAGAAACATTCTTCTGCTTATTCTCTTACAGGCCCCTTAGCCCTTTGAGTGCCAGAGGGGTATGCAACACATTGCAAAGCAATGAGATGCAAGGGCAGCAGGATGCTGAGGAGCAAGCTAGTGTACCACAGACCACCGTGGACACAGTGGGAATGGGGTCAACAAGTGATGCGGGACTTGGACAGGTTCTACTTGCCAGCACCAGCAATACTACTGGTCCAAGTTGCAGTGCTGAATCTGAGGCAGTAGCAGCAACAGCAGCAACAATATCCACTGCCATAGAAAGTGAAGGGGAGTGTGGAGGACAAGAAGAAAGCTGCCATTTTTCTCTACCTTTTCCCTCCCCCTGAAGTCATGGGTGTGGGACTATTTTTCCCTTGGGACAGGCACAGTGCAGTCATCACCAATGGCACTGTGCACAATTAGTAACAAGTCAGTGAGAAGAGGAAAGGAGGGAACACACCTTGGCACAAGCACCCTGATATCACACATGAAACACAGACACCATTACATTTATGTCTAACATGTTAAAGCCAGACACCCACCACAGAAGTCAAACACTGCTGTTGCTGTACCCCCTGACTCTCCAGAAAGGCAACAAGAGGCTAGACAAAGATCAAAGAGGAGGAATATTAGAGCAACCCAGGCAGAGACTGGAAGTTCCATGACATGTAGCTTCATTGTTACCCCCCTCCCCCGCCAAATGATAGCCACTCTGTTGATGTTATGATGTGGCAGTTCATCTCTACCCATTGCACACTGTGTGGTGACTGACCACACATGGTAGTGTGGTGAATGGAGAATAGCAAGCAGGGCATCAAGCTGCATCTGAGGAGATTTCATCCTGCAGAATATGCTAAGATGGTGGCAGAGAGGGTTCATCATTACTATTAAACTGTCAGCAAGTTGTCATGTGTCCCTAGCGTGTTCTGGACACTGACAGCGGCAATACTTGGGTTCTGGTGTCATGGTGTTTGGATACAGTTGTTCTCTCAGATGGTGTTTACCACACATACACTGTGCACATTGCAGTTGCTGATGAGAGCCACAGTTCCTGCTGTCAAGGGAAAAATATATATTCTAATAACAACACACCCATGATTTTGAAGGAGGGGCAGATGGAGAAGAATTATTGGCCAACTTCTTCTTTTCTCCACATAGACTGTAGGCTACTTATTGTGCTGCTACTGGCTCTGATGCATTACTGGAGATAGTTGTGGCAAGTGGAACCTTAATCACCGATCACCCATGTTACTGCTATTGTTGATCCCATTCTCATTCAGCTGTCTAATCATCCTGCTGCTTAACCCCTTCGCGTCTTGTGACGTACCCGGACAGTCACGCTGGTCCGGCACTTAAGGACCAGTGACGGTCTTGGTACGTCACTTACTTTTACTCACAGCGCTCCTGCAGGAGCATGGTGAGTAATACCGTGGACTGAAATTGATCGCTCCAAGACCGGAGCGATCTCTTTCAGTCCTCCTTTCGATGTGCCGCCCCACGTGATCAGTCACGTGGGATGGCACGTCAAACTCGTCTATCTGATCCTTAAAGGACCAGACACCGTGAGATCGTCGGACCTGAAGGGGTTAAACAACTCAGCAGCAGTAGTTGCAAATTCCGCAATTATGGATTCAGGTAGACATTTGACAATGGCCAGTAGCCACTGGCCAACATGACCTGCTGGTACTAGGCCAGTAGGGCATTTTTTTCTCAGGGCTTGTGCTTTAAAAAATAAATAAATAAATAAATAAAATAAAATCATAGTCCTACAAAAAAAAAAATTGGAGGGTTTGTACCTAACAAGCCTAAGTCCTACAAATCAATGTTTCCTCAGGGCTTTGGCCTCTAACAAGAAACAACAACAAATCTAATAAATCCTCCTCTACAAAATACTCTATCAAGTCAAGTATCAGTTCACCCCAGTGGCAGCTTATGCCAGGGGGTTCCCGTTTCACTTAACATACAAACTTCTTATTTTATTTTATTGATTCATTTTGTTTATTAACTGTCCCCCCAATACCAGTCAAGAACCCCACCAAAACAAATTCCCTGTTCAACTGATTCTTTCCCCAGACTCCACTCACCAACATAGGTACCCTCCTCAGACCCCTTAATTGTATTTAGGATGTATATTTTTATTAACTGCCCTCAATCCCAGTAAACAAACCTCCCAAAAAACATTCCATGTTCAACTGGTTCTTTCCCCACTCCCCACCAGCACAGGCACCCTCATGCCCCTTTTATATTATGCCTTCGGGAAATAAAATAATATCTTTGTGCTGTGTGTAAATTCAAAGTTCCCATTGATTTCAGTGGAATGATCTAGGTGAAAATAGCAGAAAATCTGCACTTTTCATGGGAAATTATTCACTAAGCAGGAAGTGCCATTATTCACTGATTTCAGTTTGAGGGGAAATTTTTCGCCCAGTCCTAATAACCAGATATATGTATATGTGACTGGGAGCAACACATCATCTAGTATGTGAACCAAACCCCATGAAACAAAGGGTGTTGGTGTGCCAATGTCTAGGGAGATGGTTGATAACATTTACCTCAAACCAAAATCAGCAAAAAAAAAAAATGGCAATCCCCTCATGGCGAATAATTTCCTGTGAAAAGTGTCATTTTCCTTCTTTTTTCACCTTGCTCATTGCAATGAAATCAATGGTAAGAAAATGTTTTCCCCTCCAAATGAAAGTTTTCTCTATTTTTTCCTCCAGGCTCCCACAGCATGCCATTCTGTATTTGTGAGAGGAGAAAGCAGCATGTTTTTGAGCTAGAGAAGATAGACAAATAAAGTAGAACTGAAGCTTAGTTTAGGGAGTCTTTTAGGTAGAACATTTGTTCTCTGTATTAGGGGAGTCTAGGGGAACTTTGGGGAGAGGAGGGGAGGAAGAAGGTTGACCCTAAATACCCCAAAATTTGGTGTGACTGACTGGAAAAACACAGGTAGCTGGTGTCCAATATGCTTGCTGATCTTACTGTTACTGTCTCTGTGCTGGGGAAGTCTGGGGAAAGAAGTTGTTGATTATGATTTTCAGATAGCTTTTTTTAGACAGACTGTGATAACATACGGTGGACAGCAAAAACAAAAGAATAATAATAAGAAATAAACTAAAAATAAAATAAATAAATAAACCAATAATTATATAAGATGACACACAGCTAACTGGTAGCCTGGCATGAGCTGTGTGACTGAGGCAGATTTGCTAGACAGCAGACAACATTGAGAATTTTGTTGAGGCCTAAGGCAAGACAACACACTCCATCATTTGTGTACTATAGAGAGTAAAAACACACACAACAGTTGAGTAATGTCTAGCAAATTCACTAATAGCAGGGGAAAATGTGAAACAGTACAGGGGGATGTGGATGTAAAGTGGTAGTTCAAAAACAAACTGAAGTCATGGTTGCTGCAGTGTTGTCAATAAATTATGATGATCCCTCTCCTCCCAGGGAGGATGCAGTTTGTCAAGGCCTCCCCACCAGCAGATGCAATACAAAAAAAACATATAAGAAGAACACTGAATACAATAACTAGTAACATTCTATGGTGATGATAGCAATGGCAAAATGGAGAATATGATGAACATGGGCAATGTGATGTACCTTTGTTAGCAAGGGGGGTTGATGATATCTTTGAAGTGGCAATGTCATCACGGCCAAAAGAATGGTAGATACATGTTTAATTCACACCCTCTATAAAACACATCCATGGAATAGCTGCTGATTGGGTTATATACTGTTGTAGCTATGTGGTTGGGATTTTGTAGCAGGCAATATCAGGTCTGTGGAGTGAAACAGATTATTGTGTTGTATGAGTGTGTTTAGATACATCTGTGTTATACTCATAGGTAAAGTGGTCCCTTATGAGACTGTCTCATATCTGCACCCCTCTCAGGATCTCCTCATGTCATGCATGAAGAACAGATACCTGCACAATGGGTAGTGGCTCATCATTGTTCACTAGACAGTGTCCACAGCTATATTGTGTAGTATTGTATATGCTAGAATTATGTCGCATGCTTTGCCTGGTGCATTTTTCAGGGTTTCCCCATAGTGATCCAGGCACTGGAATTTTGCTTTGGGCAGGCCAAAGGTGCTCTCAGTGGCATTCCTTGTTCTGATGTGAGCCTTATTGTAACACTTCTGTGCAGGTGTTTGTGGATTTGTTAGTGGTGTGAGAAGCCACAATTTATACCCATACTCGGCATCACCTGTGGAAATAGAGTGACATTGTGAGACAGGGACCACATGTTGTGTGGATGATGTTGTGTGACGGGGATGTACTACTTATGTGTCATGACCATGTTAAGAATTGTTGGCATTAGTCGTGTGAGTACACCTCTGGATGTAGTGGGATATTTGTATTGTTGACTCAGCCACAAGCCATCCTCCAGTATAGGTCCCACTATCAAAGTTCCTGTGGACACAGTATATGAGGATGTATGAGCAGTGACAGCTGCCAGGACAGGAGGCACAAAAATGGGTTATCCTTATTTAGGAATCACACCCCATCTGTACTTAGATGGAGTGGAAATTCTTCCTGTGTCCTGATGCATTGGCGCTTTAATGCACACATGTGTGCAGTCTATGGCATCCATGACCCTGGGCATGCCTCCCCTTTCATAGATGTCCTGCTTGACACATGTCCACTCCATCTGGGTGTTGTGGAATTGGATGTGTAATGCCTGGCATTCCTCTTGAGGGATGGCAACACCTGTGACAGTAACCTTGAACATATGGGATGGGACATGCCAGATGCATTGTTTTCTGTGGACTAGAAGGATCCACTTGCCATGAAATGTTTGGCACACTGCAGTTTCTGCAAGTCAGATAGGACATGACTGGTATGGAATATGTCATCTTTGATCATATCCTATAGTTTTATGATACTGTGCAACATCAACCTATAGCAGGGAAACATTACATAAATAATTAAACAAATAAATATATTTGAAAGTTGACTGGGAGCTCTGTGACTGAGGCAGACTTGATAGACAGCAGGCAACATTGAACATTTTGTTGAGGGCCAAGGCAATACATCACACTCCATCAGTTATGTACTGTAGAGAGTAAAAACACATACAGTAGTTGATTAATGTCTAGCAAATGCACAAGCGGGAGGGGGAAAGGTGGAGCAGTGCAGGGACATGGGAGTAAAAGTACTAGTACAGAAACTGTCTGCTACAATGGTTGCTGCAGAATGTACAGTAAATGATAATGATCCCTCTCCTTCCGGGATGGATGCATTTGGTCAAGGTCTCACCAATCACACCATGCCAGTCCCCAACCACCACTGTCATACACATCTGCCACATTGTAGGTTGTACTTTATTTTTTTTAATCACTTGACATCATCATGAATATGTGCCAGTGTCACTTAAGCAGGAAGTAAGTGTTGTAGGCAAAGGACAAATGCATTCTGCATGTTAACACATTTTTCAAGGTATATCTTGCTGCAGGACTCACAACTTTGACTTCCAGCTACTTATTTCTCCACTAAAGAGAAAAATGTGTTGAATTAAGAAAAAATGTGTTGGAATAGGAAAATATGTGTTAGAATTGGAGAAAAATATGTTGAAATAGTAGAAAAATTTGCTGGAATAGGCGAAAAGGGGGAACTTTTTCCATTGGAGAAAACTTTCACGAATAAAGAGAAAAATTGTCTGTTTTACGTGAAAATTCTTGCAGGAATTTTTTTTTCGTTCACCCCTAGTCACTTCCTAGACCTTGTGTTCACTAGAGGCTGTGAACTCTCTGATTTTAATATCTCCTCTCCTCCACTATCCATCCATCTAACATTCAGAATTACTTATACATCTTCCACAAGCCTTGCTTCCTCTCCCTGCTTCACACATAACCTCAAATCACTTAATATCTCTGCTCTCCAATCCTCTCTGGCTACTGGACTTTCATCCGTTCCCACTAATCCTAACACTAACAGCCTTGTCAAATCCTACAACTCAGTCCTGTCCTCCTCTATGAACCTGTATGCTCCCCTGTCTCTCTCCAATGTAACCATAAAACGAGCCCATGGCTATGGCTTAATAAGGACACCAGCTTCCTCCATTCCTGTACCTATTCAGCTGAAAGACTCTGGAGAAATTTGAGCTCTCTAGCAGACATTCTCCACTACAGATTCAGCCTTTCTTTCTTTAAGTTCCTGAATAAAAAATATTACACAAATAATTAGCACTCATAAATTCAACCACCACTGCCTATTCTCTACCTTTACCTTCATCTGCCTCCCTCTCACAAGCTATACTGCCACAAGACTTTTCCAAGGCAGACTCCATCAGGGAAATTATCTCACCTTGTAAATACCCTCCAATGATCCTCCCCCATTCCCATTCTGCCACTCTGGACTCTTTTTCACTATTTTCCTTCACAAAGGAGGAATTGACTAATCTGCTATCCATCTGTCTCTCCACTACATGCACACTTGATACTCTCCCATCTCACATCATCCAGTACCTCTCCCCCACTCTAATACCTATTCTATTACAGATTTTTAACTCCTCCTCCTTTGACACTGTTATCTTTCCTGACAACTTCAAGCATTCCATAATAACACCTAGAATCAAGAGCAATTCCTCTGTCAGCACCACACCCTCTGGCTATCAACCGGTCTCCCACCTGCCTTATGTTCTTGGAGCACCTAGCCTACTCCCGCCTGCTTAATTTTCTTAACACACAACCTGCTTGACCCTTTACAATCTGGCTTTTGCACTGCTCCCAACTGAAATCTCTGTCACAAGAGTGTTCAATGATCTTCACATTGTCAAATCAGAAGATCACTAATCAATACATATCCTTCTTGATCTCTCAGCAACTGTTGACACTGTTTATCATGTGCTCCTCCTTCAATTTCTTCACTCCTTAGGAATCCATAACTTACACTGAACTGGCTATCCTCTTATCCAAAACCAATCCTTTTCTTCTCTCTACTTGCCCATCTCCACATGTGTAAGGTGCCCACTCCATGGGTTTAAACTGAAAATATAAATTTGTGTGTATCCTGCCCTGTGAACTCTCAGGAATTTAGAGGGACATTTTGCTGACCCAGGCATAATTGGGGCACAGCTGTGGTGTTGGGTTCTGTCTGTCTAGCCAGAGGCCTACACTGATCCTGACATTCCAGAGTTGGCCGCTTGCTTTCCCACCATTCCCCTTTCCACACCATCTTGATTGTTGTTTTTCTCTCAGTGCCCCAACCCTCCCAATAGGTTACTCAGTACACTAGTCTTCAACCTGGGCCACCTGCCCTTCAGCTGAATCTTAAGGCGAGTCAAAGATTTGGGCCTGCACTTTGCTCCTTTTATGTGTTCAGCTAACAAGTTGATGGTTTCATATGAATCATTACATATTATATAGACCTCCAGTGTACCTTATGTTGTGAATTGGCCTACAAAGCACACATCCCGCTATTGTCCTGCATTTCTGTCTCTGTTGCTGCCTTACTCCACCGCTCCTCTTGGTGTTATTTCATCTACAGGTTTTAAATTTGCCTAGAGGTGCTGCAATGGGTAAGAAATCCAGTGAATACAAATCTAAATTGAGCAAGTTTGCTAGACGCCAGATTGCTGAGGATGAAATGGGGGCTATTATGGAAGATCATTCTGCTCCACCCTCTCCACCCTCTCCTGTACAATCGTCTGGTTCAGAGGACTCTGGCAAGTCCCACTTTGCTGAACTCATGGCTGTGCAGTAGCGGGTGTCAGCGGTAGAGGATGTAATCCCTTCCATACAGGAAGCGGTACGTACCTTGCAGTCTCAGGTGCAGGCCTTAGCCCACAAGGCAGATGATCTGGAGAATAGACTTGGTCGTTGCAATAAAGGATTGTTGGCCTGCCAGAACCTTGCGAGGGACAATCAACTGAGTCATTTCTTGATGTCTGGATAAGAAAGACCCTGGGCACTGAGGACCTTTCCTGCTGCTTTGTTGTTGAGAGAGCCCACAGAGTAAGTCTGCTGCCCTGCCTCCTGGGGCCCCACCTAGGCCCATAATTGTAAAGCTTCTAAATTTCAAAGACCGGGATACTATTCTGTAACTCTTGAGACTGAAGGGACAACTATCTTTTGAATTTCACAGAGTCTCTATTTTCCCTGATTTCTTGACAGATATTCAGAAACAGCAGAGAAAAGTTAAAGACGTCAAGAGGCGGCTATGGGAGAGGATATCCTATGCTATGCTGTACACTGCTAAACTCCATGTCATGCAAGGTGTCCATACCCACTTTTTTGTCTCTGATATGAAGGCCCTATCCTGGTTGTAGAGACTCTAGGCATGATCTACTGTGTGACCCTCTTTCAAGTCCTCATGGATATGCTGCTGACTCTACTATTCTGTGCTGGCTGTACTGATGGAGGAGGCAGGCTTTCCTCCTACTCCCTAACCACTGACAGGTTGTCTGGTGAACCCTTTCTGCTTGAACACACGTCAGCGCGCCACTTGTTCAATCATCATATTCTGGACTTTAACCTGCTGGGTGTGTTGCCAGATGCAGGGTTGAGAGAGTGCGTTATAACACCTGTTTATCATTGTTTATTATTTGTGTGTTTTTTCTTCTTCTTCTCAACATACATTTATATGCATATATGACTATCATTATGTTTCACCTGAGTTTTGTTTATGCCAAGGCCGTTTTAGAAATTGCACTCTCTATATAATGCCAATGTTATTGTGTCTTTTGCCTTCTGGCTAGGGCTGTGCACTGTTACCTATTATTTTGGCCTCACACTGGTACTGGGGGGAGCTGTTGTATTTGCCCTTGGCCCACTGTGGCTGGTTACCATCTCTTGAGGGGTCTTGGGCTATTTTCCTTGGGCTGGGCTGCATGGAGGTACTCGGCTTGGGTCCAGGGTGTCGTAAGCAAATATGCCTGTCTTTGTACCTCACATTAGTTGTGTTTAAGCAGTTCTTTATATTGTATTCTAATGTTATTGTGTCTGTTTTCTTCTGGCTGGGGCTGTGAACTGCTGCCTATTCCTTTGGTTGTGCATGGGACTGGGGTGGAGCTTTTTGTCTCTGCCCTTGGCTCATTGTAACTGATTGTTCCATGTTCCTCCTTGTGACTGTGTTGAAAATTGGTGCTCAGCTTGGGTTTTGGGCTTCTTAAGATGTTAATTTCTTCCCCTTTCAGCCCCCTCTCCCCCCTATTTTTCCTCCCCCCATTAATTGTATGCATATGTTGATATTTGTGTGTGTAGTTTACACTGTGTCCATATTACTGATGCCAACTGCAATACTTATTGTGCCCTGTGCGGCACTGTTCTTCTCCTACATATATGTTATGTTGTTCTTATGTTTAATCTGATCACCTCTCTTCTTTTCCTTGTATCTTTTCCTCTTTTCCATGTACTCTAAGCTCATTTGTTGAGATTTGGGTTGGCTTTGTATATTTTATGTGATCTGTTATTAAAACCTGTTTGAGTTCGGGGTTACAAGTAGACACACTTTCTCCATATTATTTGAAGTAATTTTGATTTATTATTACTTTTCTGTGAGTTTGTGGCTTGGAGTAAGTGGGTTGACACTGATAACCTCTGTACAGAAAATAGCCATATGAGAACCTAAAAATGTTGCTGCATTAAACATCGCTTCAAGTCCAATTTTGCTGAGAGCTGCTATAAGCTACAAGAAATTGTTTGACAGATTTCCCTTATTTAATTTAGCAATAACCTAATCCCAATGTGCTGAGCTCTGCTCCAGGCTCTCTCTCCCCTTCTCTGCATGCTCTGCTCTGCCCTTTCATTCCAGCTCTCAACACATTCTTGCAATTGTCTGGTCTGCCCACTGTCAGGGCCAGCTTCTTCGTCCACTACGTGTTCAATGCTCCAGGTACAGGGCAAGCTCCAGTCACAATGCGCTGGAGAAGAGGCTAGCTTCCAAGTTCTTTTTACTATTTATATGGGTTACATTTGTCACTCAGGGGGTTAAGTAATTGTTTTTTCTGCATGGATTGGCCACAGCATTGACATTGCTGCTGCTGGACATAATGCACAGTATGTCAGGCATTTCCTTGGTTGTACAACCATTAAAATCCAATGCAGATAATCAAATTCCTACAAAATGACTAGAGCTGAAATGAATAAATAGTGATATTAGCCTGGATTGGTCACTTCAATAGCTTATATAATAGTCAAATCCAAATAATCATTCTGATTCCTGTCAATTGCCATCTCATCAATTTTTCAGTTTGTACACCAATGCCATGTTTGTATATATGTCTTTTGTACAGTGAAAGGAATATGCATATGCTTTATTAATACTAATGGACTGCTTACCTAGAGTCTGGTACTGCAACATTATAATTTTATTTCTTGTTATTTATTTCTTTTTACTTGCTCTTCTTATCCTCTATTTGTTACTATACCTAGAAAACTGTCCAGAGGTAATTTCCAATGAAAGAGTAGCAGTGGGGAAAACAACTTTCAACATTATAAATACAGAAAGAATATCAGTGCTGCTCCAGGCTCTCTCTCACCTTCTAGCAGCGCTCAGCAAAATTGGACTTGAAGCAAATTTTAATGTCATGACATGAGAATCTCAGGTCTTCTTATGTCACCCTTTTAAACACGGAGACATAGTAATATAGTAATTTAGGTTGAAAAAAGACTTGCGTTCATCTAGTCCTCTTCCTGTTCCTGTTTACCATCATTGATCCAAAAGAAGGCAAAAAAAACACTCAATACAGCAATTTCAATGGGGGGAAAAATCCTTCTTGAATCCAAATGGCAATTAGATTTCTCCATGGATCAACAAGCACTAATTAAATATTAATCCCAATACTAACAGACATAGCCCTATGTTCTGTTCTTTTTAAAAAGTGTCCAGGCCCTTTTTAAAGGCATCTAATATATTCGATAGCACCACCTCCTCAGACATTGAATTACGTACCTTTATTGTCCTTACCATAAAGAATCCCTTCCGCTGTTGTAGATGAAATCTCCTTTCCTCAAGTCTAAGCGTGTGACCCTTTGTCCTTTGTACTGTTCTGTTAATGAACAGGTCTTTGGAGAGCCCTTTGTATGGACCCTGAACATATTTATTTAGTGTTATCATATCCCCTCTAAAACTCTGCTTTTCTAGTGTGTACAAGTTTAACTTTTCTAGCCTTTCTTCATAACTAAAACTTTCCATTCCCCTTACTAGTCTTTTAGCACTCCTCTGCACTCTCTCTAGTTCCATAATGTCCTTTTTCAGAAAGGGTGCCCAGAATTGAACAGCGTATTCTAGGTAGCGTCTTATCATGGACCTGTAAAGAGGCATAATAATATCTTCCTCCCTTGATTCAATACCCCTTTTAATACATGCCAATATCTTATTGGCCTTTGTAGCTGCCAGCTGGCACTGCACGCTATTGCTAAATCTATTGTCTACCATTACTCCCAAATTCTTTTCATTAGTAGACTTCCCCAGAGAAGCATCATTTAAACTATATGTTGCATTTTTATTATTATAACCAAAATGCATAACTTTACACTTGTCTATATTGAATCTCATTTGCCATTTGCCTGCCCAGTTACCTAATTTGTCCAAATCCTCTTGTAATGAAGACACATCCAGTTCAGACTTTATGACCCTACTTATTTTGTGTCATTGGCAAACACTGATATATGGCTCCCTATGCCCTCTGGGAGATCATTAATAAAAAAATTAAAAAGAAGAGAATGCAGGACAGATCCCTGAGGTACTCCATTTATCATGTTTATCCAATTTTAGAACTTCTCATTTACTACCACTCTTTGCATTTTATCTTTCAGCCAATTTCCAATCCATGCACAAACGTTTGCCCCTAAGCCTATTTCATTCAATTTGTACAGTAACCTCTTGTGTGGAACTGTATCAAATGCTTTGGCAAAGTCTAAATAGATCACATCAACTGCCGCTCCCAAATCTATATTTTTACTCACTTTTTCATAAAATGCGATCAAGTTAGTTTGACAAGACCTGTCTTTCACAAAGCCATGTTGGCTCCTGCTAATGATATTCCTGTTCCAGTTGAATTCTTGAATATATTCCCTTAGCAACCCTTCAAACAGCTTCCCTACCACAGATGTCAAGCTTACAGGTCTGTAATTTCCTGGCTGTGACTTTGATCCCTTTTTAAATATGGGCACCACATCTGCTTTACTCCAATTCGTGGGCACCATACCTGAAATAAAAGAATCCCTAAAAATCAAAAATAATGGTCTGGCCAGGGCCTGGCTTAGCTCTTTAAGTACCCCTGGGTGTATAGCATATGACCCGGGGCTTTGTCTACCTTAACACCATTCAATTGTTTTAACACTTTTTCTTGTGTTAACCAATCCCATGTTTGCTGTGGCTGTTCTGTAAACATAGTTTGCAGGTTCTTGTCCATTGGGTCTTCCTTGGTAAAAAAAGAAGAAAAGAAATTATTTAAAATATCTGCTTTCTCTCTTTCCCCACTGACCATCTCACCCGTTTCAGATAACAAGGACCCAACATTATCAGACTTTAATTTTTTTGTCATTAATGTATTTAAAAAATATTTTTGGGTTGCTCTTGCTCTCCTTAGCAATCATTTTTTAAGTCTCTAGTCTAGCTAATTTAATCACCTTTTTATAGGTTTTGTTGGAATTTTTGTATTCTTCAAATGCCTCTGCTGATCCCTCAGCTTTATAATGTTTAAATGCCGCTTTCTTGTTATTTATTTCATGGATTAATTGACTGTTTCAACTAATAATACAGTTGGTGCAGTGTATATGGATATCTGCCCCAATCTGTATATAACTATGTTAAATTTAAAGGGATAGTAATACTTTAATATTACTAATCCCCATAGTGTAGCTATTTTAAAAAGAATTCAATTGCCCCCAGTGTCATTTCTCAAACCGTTATGGTTTGAGAGATAACCGTAATCAAAGTTCCCCCCTCCCCCTTCCCTGAAGTCAGCGTTGTACTGACTGCAGGGGAAGTCTGTCATACGACAATAGCAACACTATGGGGATTAGTAATATTAAAGTATTACTATCCCTTTAAAGCGGTTGTTCCTTTGTTCTGTGAGGTCTGCCTATTTTGGCAAAATGTCTCTAAACAAACGTTAAACCACCAATAATGGCTTGCAGCAATTAAAAAAGTATCTGGAAAAACTAAATGTTCCAGATTAGATAAATATAATTTTAAACTATTTATTTGCTGTTTAAATATGCTTGCATACTGGTTTATATACACATAGCCTGCAAAATCAACTTCTTAGCAACAAATTAAATTTCCCACAATAATCAAAAGCATATTATGTTGAATATAACACCGTGTAAGCTAGTCCAAAAAACAGCACTGCAGGGGTTAATCAAACCTATGGATTGCTACGCAGTATGTGAAACATTTACTGTAGAATGATGCAAATCCAGTATGGTGGACGTTTCTTTGTCTGTCAGGATTTTCACTCCTAATTGGAATGATTATACCAACAGACAAATGACAGACACTACAGTACAATGCACATACATGCAATTAGATAAATAATTAAAAGGAACAGAAATGGCAGTAGCAGTAGCAGGGGCAGCACATCTGGCAGCAGGTACAGAAATGGTGGCAGCAGGGGAAGCACATCTGGCAGCAGACACAGGCAGCTGACATGTCCTGCTCTCACTACTTCCCTCTTCTTCCTCCCTTGACATTAATTTCCCAAAGATCCCTATGGTTGCTTTAGGGGGACTGGACAGCATTGGTTCTGTAGTGCTCACTTCCTCCTCAGACTCAGTGGACACATAAGGGTCCTTCCAGTTCCTCCTTTTATTTATTTGTAACTTTCTCATAGTGATAGTAGTCACTATTAGCCTCTTCTTCCTCAATTTTGCAAAAAGATCACAGCAGAACAGTATTGCACGTCTACTTCAATCGGTAGCTGCTTCTATTGTGTATCACTTCCTCAAATACATCACATTTTGATAGTGAAAAGGTGAAAAACACGTAAATCAGTGGGATGACGATATGGTGAAGAATTTTGGCCAATGGGCGAAAAATGTGAAGATTTTTATTGCAAAAAAAGCAGACAACAAAGTGTTTTTTGCTGATTTTTTTTGCAGGAACATGACGGGACCTTTTGCACATCCCTAGTCATAATGCTTATGGTGGTAGTTTGCCATCACTATCTAGCACTGCTGGCAATAGGCCAGTAGCACATACAATTTTTTTCAGGGCTTGTTCTTTGCAAGCTTGAAGCCTTCAAAAAACTATTCAGGCCTTGCATTTTGCATATCCTAAGCCATGCAAACAAATTTATTACAGTTCTTGTTTGTTTGCAAGTCTGAAGCTTACAAACATATTTTTTCAGAGCTTGCCTTATTGGAAGCCCAGAATCAATTAGTTCAAAGCTAAGCTTGCTGTAATAATTTCATACCTGCCAACATTTCAAATTGCCAAAGAGGGACACTTGTGTTTTAGCAGGTGTTGCTGTAGGCGTGGCTGGTGGGTGGGGCATTACCAATAATTTTTAGGCTATTTCACGACCTATAGACAACTCCTTGTGTAACCTAATAAATTATTTATAACAAGACCAAAGTATTTTATTTACACATACTAATTTATAAACACACATAATGACATTTAATCAAACATTAATGTGAGTTTTCTTGCTGTAGAGCAATGTGATGCATTTATACATACACTACATATTCTGATCTCCTAAAAGAGGGACATCAGAGTGGGAAAGAGGGACAGAGGGATTTGGGTCTAAAAGAGGGACTGTCCCTCCTAAAGAGGGACACTTGGGAGGTATGTAATTTGAAGGTCTCACTTTCAGCAATCATTCAAATAGTGTTTTGAAGGCTTTTCTTACTTTAAGCCTGCTTCTATGATATTATTTTCAAATACATTTTCAAACAAATAAAAAATAAAAAATGGTTACACAATGTGAGAGATGTATATAATGGTGGTGGTGTGATTAATGTGTGTATATAATGATGATTCTTTGAAAGGAATGCTAGAAAAAATTGTTGCATTAGCATATCTGAATACAATATAACCTTTCATAATTATCAGATTATTTTCAAATATTACAGTGTTCTTAGCAGTGGTGCCAACTGTGGTAGGTAGTGGCAAACATTCATATACCCCCTCTTCATCCTCCTCAGTGCTGCTGTTAATAGTATATGGGCCATTGTCTTCCCTTTTTTGTTGTGTTTTTGCATATTGCCTCTCGTGTTAGAGGGGTAGAGACTTCTGAGCTACAATTTAAGGTAAAAATGTTCTAGTTGTAACTATTTCTTCTAATACACTGTTATTTTATCACCCATACAATGCATTTATTTGTGAATTGTGATGTACTGGATATATATCTAGAATCCAAAGAGTTAATATAAACTTTTGTTGCTTAATCTGGTGTTACTCCTGTTGAAAACAAAGGACGTGTACCGCTTTTTGTTAGTGAGGGTTATTTTCCCTTGGCTTTTTAGTTTGCCTCTAACTTAATGATGTTTTCAGCTCCCAGATACTGATATCTTGTCTTGTCATTAATCACTGTGACGTTAACAGCTAGTACACCTTTTAGCAAAATCTTGAGCTTAACTCTGACCACAATGCAATGAATCAAAGTCAGGAAAACTGAAAATAATCACATTCTAATATGATATTTTTTACCCATTGGAATCATTAAATAAGTTGCTTGGATAATCATTTTTTCTTTGATCCTAATTTAATTTGAAATAAAAAAATATATTTCAGCATTTATTGTGCATGGGTGTGTATTGTTACCACTATTAGTGTACTAGCATGATAGTCCCCAAATTCTATAAGTAAAATATTAGATACATTTTTGTATATCATTGGTATAAAGTGGTTTTACTACAGACATTCTACGTTTGCTCAGTTCTAGTTTTTCCTACTTTTGTTCTTCTCTGTGCCGGGGAAAAGGTTTAACTTCAAAAGAGAAATGTAAAAATGGCACTTCCCACTTTCTGCAGTAATTCCTATGAAAAGTACCTTTTTTCAGATTATTGCCTGCTTTTTTCACTGCTTTGGAATCAGTGATAATTATGTAATTTTACAAAAACAAACATCTGTTGTTTTTTTTTGTTTTTTTTTTGCGTTAAGTTCCTAAAACTCAACTAAATAGCAGCAATAATGGGAACTTCAGAGGAAAAAAGCTAATGATCAGTGCCTGACACACTGACAAGCACCGATCATTAGCTTATCTGTGTTACACTTACCTGTCACTTCTGTCCGTCTCTTTCTATCTCCATTCTGTTTTCTCTTCTTTCTTCGCTCTTGTATCTTCTTTCTTCTTGTATCATCTTTGCTTGTAGTTGTAAAACAAAACAAAAAAAAAAAGAAGCAAGAATAAATGTGCCCTGAAAATAACCCGCACACTTATACATAGTTTAACCCCTTCAGTGCGAGATGGGTACGCAACGCATTGCAGAGCAACATGTTGCTTACCTCTCTGGGACTCAAAGGAGTAAACTATGTATAAGTGTACAGTACAACATCACATAACAAACCCAAAGTTATGAAGAAATTGTGCCATTTTTTATTTTTGTAAATCCATATTATTTGTATTAAAAATAATATTATCCTGTTCTATTTCTCCACCGCTGTGTGCTGCCACGGAGGAGGTGTGGAGGAGAAACTGACGTGCAGCATATCCCCCCGATATTACCTCAAAGGCCAATGCATATTCCAAAATGAGGACATTTGAACAGAGACTGCCTTTAAATGTGCAGTCTCTGTTCTAGTTCCCTCACAGTCATTGACTGGGACATGTGCTTATGTACCTTCCAGCCAATCGGCTTCAAGCACTGTCGCTCAAAGCTGATTGGCTGAGAGGTACGTAAGCGTATCCCAGCCAATGGCTGTGAGGGAATTGGAACAGAGACTGACCATTTATAAAGGCAGTCTCTGTTCAAATTACCTCATTGCGGAACGGGCATTGGCCCGTGAGGTAACACCACTCAAGTTTAACTTATATATATATGTGCGGGTTATTTTGAGGAAACGTTTATTCATGTTTTTTTGTTTTTACAACTACAAGACAAGAAGAGAGAAGAAGATACAAGAGAGAAGAAATAAGAGAAGAAAGAAGATGGACAGTAGCTGACCAGAATGATGGGGACCCTGCTGGACATCTGGATTAATTGTGTTACTTTGCAGGAGATGTTGCTTTGTTACTTAGTCAGGTTAAAGTGGATCTGTCACCTTAAGTCATGTATGCATATCTGAAAACTGCATTAAAAACTGTCTATATGTCATGTTAACCAAAAGTCCAGCAGATGTTTAGTTTAGGAAATATTCACACTTTTATTTTTGGACAAACTGAAACTAAACACTTCCTGGTACTGCGCAAAGCTGTATTAGCATATGAAACCTCATTCAAACCTCTATTAGCTTATGATACATCACTGAAAATGCTTCATTAGCATATGCAACATAAGTGATTTGCTTAATCAGCATATGAAAACATCACTCATGCTGTACTGTGCCACAATTAGCATGCATTAGCATATGAAAGAAGTATGAATATCTCCTGAACTGTACATTTGCTGGCCTTTTGGTTAACATAACATATAGACAGTTTTTAATGCAGTTTTCAAATATGCAAACTTGAATTAAGGTGATAGACCCACTTTAACCCTATGAGTGCCATCGGGGTAAGTATACCCAACTGGCACTCCTGGGTTAATTCTATTCTCCCTTCTACACAGCTCATGACATAACTCTGGGACCTTTGTCCTTTCCCCTGCCTCTTCCTCCATTCTCACAGCTAAGTCACATAACTCGTCTCTTGTGGACATCATGCATGGCATCTGTTCCTCTCTTCTTACTGCTCAAGAGCAAAAGAAAGTGGCTGCTGAGAGATGCTGGACCTTAACACCAGTATACCTTCCTGGAGATCAAGTCTTGCTGTCTTCCAAGAACATACACCTACACTAGTCTTCTTATAAACTTTGTCCTCATTTCCTGGACCTTTTTAGAAGCTTTGTGGTTTACAAATTGGAGATACATTCCTCCCTCAAGATATCTGCAATATTCAATGTATGGATCTTGAAACTCTATGTGTGAAACCACTTCCCTATGCTTCTTGTCCTCTGCCTCTTGTTCTGATCCAGAGACAGGAGGGATACATGACTGACTGGATCCTGGATTCCCAGATGTCTAGGGGTGTCATAGTTAGTTCTCTGGACATTTCCCTCCTTGAGCTTGAATCAGTGACCTTCGGTTTATGGGTCCTGCAACTTCCATGCTGTTTTCTGCAAAAGTATTGTCCTTTTACTCTTCCTGGCTTTCCTGGAACCTGGCATCCTTGGTCCAGTATCATCAGAATCTTTACCTGAACCACTAGTACCTCTTCCAGTCAAGTTTTCTGGGAACAGAACTTAGTTCCATTGCTTTTCGAATGCAAATGAGCCATTCCTTTACTTGAAGCCCTGTACCTACTTCTCTGAGGAGTTCAAGACTTGTGTGGCACTCCTCCTTCTGTCCAGTGAGCTGGCTTCTTGGACACACTGTCTTGTACAAAGACAAAACCTTCTCCTTACAGACCTGTTCTCTTCTTTCAAATATTTGGCTGCTATTTATGATGATACCCATAGAACATCCACTGCAGAATCATGCATTTGTTCCCTTAAACAGGGAAAGAGATCATTGGGGGAATATTCTGGCTAATTCCAATACTGGGCTGCTGAATGATACTGAATGGAATGAACCTGCTCTGAAAGATCAGTTCTGATTTGGGTTATCCATTTCCTTGAAGGATGATCTGGCCAATAGAGGTACCTGAATGTCTAGAGGCTTTTATCACCCTATCCATTCAGACTGATAGATGACTCCAAGAAGGATGTCAGGAGAGGCTCTGATGTGGGATACTCAGACATTTATAGAGGTGACTTTGGAGGCTTCCGAGAACCAGTGCAAATCGGTAAGGCTCATGCCACCCTAAATGCAGAAGAGGGTCCAGGAGGAGCAATTTGAATCTCTTATTCTGTGGCAACTCAGTCCTCATTTCCTGAACCTTTTTAGTAGCTTACTCAAGTCAATCCGATGGTTTACAAATTGGATATCCCTTCATCCCTCAAGATATCTCCAATATTCCATGTATCAATCTTGAAACTTTATACATGAAACCACTTCCATCATTCTTCTTGTCCTCCTCCTCCTGTACTGGTCCAGAGACAGACGGAACACATTATTGACTGGATCCTGGATTTCCAGAGATCTAGGGGTGTCATAGTTGGTCCTTTTAGCTTTCTCTGTGCTTGAATCAATGATCTACTCCGTTCCTCTTTAATTTGTGGTGGCCATATTAGCCCAGTTTTAGTAATACAAGTTATGAGTAGGGATGGGTGAAAATGTTGACCTCAAACTGAAATTGGCAAATAACTTCCTGCGAAAAGTGTCATTTTTCCACTTTTTTGCCTAGCTCATTCGATTGAAATTAATGGTAACATTGAATTTACACACGACACATAGAAAATACTATTTTATTTTCCAAAGGCATAGTATAAAAGGGGCATGAGGGTACCTGTGTTGGTGGTATGTGGGTAAAGAATCAGTTGAACAGAGAATGTTTTTTTGGGGGGGTTGTTTACTGGGATGGGGGGCAGTTAATAAAATATAAATCCTAAATACAGTTAAAAAAACCCCCATAAAACATATAAAAGGGCAACAAAACTAGCTACATCACAAAGGAGAGGGAGCAGTTCCAACAGAAGGATAAAATAACCCTCAATAAAAAATAACCAGATGAAACCAGCCTACATATATATCTGATGCCTGTATCAAGACAAGGGAAATCACTGTTCTGAGCCACAACCAATAGGGTACATTCAAGCACCAGTATCTTGATCAGATAATGCTACAATGTATCAGTCAGACACATATGAATCAACTGTATACCAATATATCTGATAGTCCCAATAAAAGAATTGTGTAAATGAAAAAATACAATATATCGGACCAATATCTATAAAACCACTGTGTACCAATATAGCCGATAGAACTAATGACACTAATGAACTTAATAAAAATTCTGAGACAAAAATAAACAATTATAAATAATAAAATAGTAGTAATATATGTCACTAAATGTCCAAACTTTCTTGTTTAACTGACCTACGACAAATAAAGGATTGTCCTTGATAAAGATGAGATAGATGAGGATTATGAAAAGATGAAAGATGGATGAAGTATACATTGTCTCATCTTCTATCACCATAGAGTCTCTTCATGCAGCTCTTATAATATGGCCTTTTTCCATAACAGTCAATATTTCTACAAAAAAAGAGCACAACAGTAGCACAATCTAAAAGTGGTGTTTATTTTCAACAGCTTAAAACACATTGCGCTAAGAGCTCATCACCCTCCAGGGTACCAATGATATTAGATGGTATCTTTAAATTGTTTTATCCCACTCGAGCCACTTCCCAATGTACAATACTCCTCAGCATCTTGGCCAAAAGGTTATAATCACCCTTGAATACTGAGTTTTCACAGTGGAGAGGACATTAGTGTAAGACAACACCTCTTTTAGATTGTGCTTCTGTTGCTCTCTTTTCTGTAGAGAAAATAGTATAAAATGGGTCTGAGGTGGGTGCCTGTGTTGGTGGGTGGAGTCTGGAGAAAGAATCAGTTGAACAGGGAATTTGTTTTTAGGGATTTTTTCATTGGTATTGGAGGGACAGTTAATAAAAAATACAATAAGACATTTGTATGTAATGTGATAGAGACAGGGACCCCCTGATATAAGATGCCACTGGGGTAAACTGACGTAAGAAAGTATTTTATAGTGGATGATTTGTAAGATTTGTTGTTAGAGGCCCAATGCCTGAGGAAACAATGATTTGTAGGACTTAGACTTGTTTGGTACAAGCCCTAAGTAAACACTGATTTGTAGGACTTAGGCTTGTTTGGCAGAAGCCCTAAGAAAACATTGATTTGTAGGACTTAGGCTTGTTAGAAACAAACCCCCCAAATTGTTTAATTTTTGTATGCCTATTTTTTTTTTTTTTTAAAGCACAAGCCCTGAGAAAAAAATGCCCTACTGGCCTAGTGCCAGCAGGTCATATTGTGTTGACCAGTGGCCACTGGCCATTGTCACATGCCCTGATGTAGATGTGAATTTGTGACTGCTGTTCTTGTTGCTGCTGATGCTGCTTCTTCTGAGTTGTTTAAACAGCAGGATGATTAGACTGCTCAAAGGGAAGGGGATCAACAGCAGCAGTAATATGGGTGATGGATG
Organism: Rhinophrynus dorsalis; assembly: GCA_037306005.1. NCBI lineage: Eukaryota > Metazoa > Chordata > Amphibia > Anura > Rhinophrynidae > Rhinophrynus > Rhinophrynus dorsalis. The sequence goes on along the minus strand of CM074720.1, from coordinate 337,737,584 downwards.
ATGAAGGTTCCACTTGCCACAACTATCTCCAATGATGCACCTGAGGCAGTAGCATAACCATAACTAGCCCCCACCACTTCAGGTATTTGTGGAGAAAAGAATAAGTTGGCCAATAATTCTTCTCCACCTGCCCCTCCTCCAAAATAATGGGTATGCTGTTACTAGAATAGAAATGTTTCCCTTGAGAACAGAAACCATGCCTCTCATCAGCAACTGCAATGTTCACAGTGTGTGAAGTAAAAAACACCTGGCACAACTCTATCCAAACACCAATGCACCAGAAGCCAAGTACTGCTGCTGTCACTATGCCCCTTGTCCACACCCCACTGCAAAATAAAATATTTTGTATTATAACCACTCTCTTTGATAAAGCAGCTTTGTTAGCTGTGAAACGCATAAAAATTACACAGTGGTATTTTAATTATTTTTAATAAAGAAGATTTGGATATACATATGAGCTTGCCTGCTGCTGGATTATTGTAGTACAATATATGTCTACCAGAGTGCCGAGCAGAGAGAGAGAAGGAGACCCAGGCGCCTCGATCTACCCTGACCATCTATCTCCCGACTCAGCCCCCAAAACTGAAGGGAAGGAGCACAAAGAGCCTCCCACAATGGGAGCCCAGCCGGCAAACCCGAAAACCGCCGGAAGCAAGGCAGATAATGCTAGGCGGAGCAAGCTCCGGCGGGTCACCTCAGACGGGAGTGGAGGGCAGAAGCAAGCCGGCCAGGAAGACCCGGTTCCTTGCGAGAACCCCACCGCACTCTCTCTACAGCAAAGCGGCCTGACGGGGAAAAGCACAGGCAGCAGGGGACAGAGTACAGCGGAAGCCCGAGGAAGGGGAGACCGCCGGACCAACGAGAGAGGAGAAGCAAAGCGAGCCCCGGAACCGGCGCAGGCAGGGGAAAGGAGGAGGAAGCACACAGACTTACCAGGGACCTCTGGGACGTCAGGAGGGCAAGAGACACGAGACACAGGGGAACAGGAACAGGCACAAGCGGAACGTGAGGATCGCAAGACCCAAGAGTACCGCCAGCCAGAGGAACGGAGCACGAATAATCGAGCACCGATCCTAGGACAAGTAAGTAGATAACTAGTGTTGAGCGAGCGTGCTCGGCCGATGCTCGGATCGGCTCGAGCATCGCTCTGCTCGGCACATGGCGGTACTCGTCGAGTACCGCCATGTGCTCTCCCGCCATGTTCGGGTGGCGGGGATCTGTGCCGGAAGAGGCACAGATCAGAAGACGCTCCGATGGACCACCAGGGACTGGAGGTATGGGGGCATTGCGGAGATGAAGGGGGCATTGCGGAGATGAAGGGGGACATTGTGGAAGAGGGGCATAGACTCTATGCCCCTCTTCCACAATGTCCCCCTTCATCTCCGCTATGCCCCTCTTCCACAATGTCCCCCTTCATCTCCGCTATGCCCCTCTTCCACAATGTCCCCCTTCATCTCCGCTATGCCCCTCTTCCACAATGTCCCCCTTCATCTCCTCTTCTATGCCATAGAGGAGATGAAGGGGGACATTGTGGAAGAGGGGCATAGCGGAGATGAAGGGGGACATTGTGGAAGAGGGGCATAGCGGAGATGAAGGGGGACATTGTGGAAGAGGGGCATAGCGGAGATGAAGGGGGACATTGCGGAGATGAAGGGGGACATTGCGGAGATGAAGGGGGCATTCAGAGATGAAGGGGGCATAGCGGAGATGAAGGGGGGCATTGACCAGGCACCCTCCCCTCATCAGAGCAGGGGGTGCCTGGTGTAATGCTCGTGTCGCCCCATTCATTTGAATGGGGCTCGGGTGCTCGGCCGAGCACTCGAGCCTCAGGGGGTGCTCGGTCAGAGCACCCGAGCACCCGAGCATCGGGGTGCTCGCTCAACACTATAGATAACATCTGGTTCTCCAATAGAAACGGAGCAGAGGAGGGGCTGGACAAGATTGACTGGTGGCAGCAAGAAACATAACACCTGTGGTGTGGATGGCTATGTCAGATTCTTTTACATGTTTGCAAAATTGGCAGCAAGTCATATTTCACTAATTTTCCCAATTGAATGCATGATCAGTGTCACTGAGGAGTTACCTACTTTTTTAACTTTTGTTTGAGTTTTCTACATTGTCGAAATATGAGGAGTGGTGGTTTGGGGAATATTTATTTTAATGTTGCATCATCAGTCTGAAAGGGTTGTACATCTTTGATTATTTTTTGTACTGTTTTTGTATGTGGCATGTGTGTTCTTGTGTCTTTCTCTTTTTAATATGACAGGAGTTCCTGTGGTGTTCTAAGGATAAAACTGATTGCTTTGCATCTAAATCACTGCTCAGAGCCTTTATTTATTGCTCACTCTAGTTGTATATCATCTTTACCCTCTCCAAGCTTTGTCTTTAAGCATCCTAGATTGTATTGTTTGACCTTTTGAAATCCTGTCTTAAAATATATAACCGTTAGTCCAAATAAAAAGGGTATCACCTAGTACCAAAGCACTCATATCTCTGTTTTAGTATCTTCAAGGAAATCACAGCTTAAGTTCTAAGTACCACTGACACCTGCAATTTCCATATCTATGTCATGCTCAAGGTATTATTTTCCAAAATGTTACAAATTTTAAATTTAATGTTATCCTTAAGGAAATACTGCCTTACCAACATTATCCAATAATTTATTTATACAGTGGAATGGTTTAATGATTATGGGCCTCATATTTAACCCTTTGAATGCCAGAGGGGTGTTCTACGCATAGTACAGCATGCATTGAACACCCCTATGGTACTCAAAAGGATAACACGAAAACGGAGTGATTGTGGGACAACTCTACAGTCAACAAATTAAATGGGTCTTTTATTCATTTGAATGCTAGCAAAGCATTGCTTTTCAATGTGTCAGGGACCTCTCCAGAATCCAAGTGGTTAAAAACCATATTAAAATCAATGGGATTTTTTTCCCTATGTTGCAGTTGTTTTCCCCAGAGTTTCTAAAATTTTCTTTTGAGCATAAGACCTTAAAATGCAATAGGGTAAAGACCTCAATTCAATTGTGTCCAATAAAACAGCCATTAAGGCAAAAAAGCTCAATGACCGTGAACTTAATCTGATTTACGCAGTATTCAATCCTCCGTCTACCAGAATGGATAACGATTGTAGACCTTAAAAACACATGTACATATAAATCCTGCGTCGCACTTTTTCTGACGTCAGCATCAAGGAAAACAGATGATAATTAACACACGATACATCCATATTAAAGGAAAAAGCGGATGTTATCTAGAGACCTTGATTGTTGTCCAGACAAGTTAAACTCACAGATAATCACAACACACCAAAGTATCATAACATTAAATTACACCTATATATACCCAAAAATAACTGACATATCTTGTCTGTGTTTTGAGTTTCGCCTAGCTAGAACACAGAACCCAGGGGCAGAGGTTAGCAATATAGTTAGAGAGAGAGGAGCATAGATTGGAGTGAGGTAGAAGGAGTTAGGAGAGGAGAGAGCTGATACACCAATAGCAGCACATAATACACCTTTGCACATTTGCTATACTGAATACAAACACAAACACACATATACACACACAGCTTTATTTTTTATAACACTTTACACACATTTCTCTTTTTTTTTTTTTACAGTGCATGCAAGTGAGTGACAAAGAGTGAGTGTGATTGAGAGTGTTTATGAGGACCTTTGTGAGTGCCTGGATGCGAGTGGCTAAGAGATGGCGGGGAGAGAAGAGCAGAAGAGAGGGATGGGGAGAGATGCATGAGAGAAGGAAGGTCAGGAGGGCATCCCCAGTTAGGGTATGAGTGAGAGAGGCAGATTACCTGGGCAGAGGGATACCCCATCTAGTAGAGGTACACAGAGGACAGGGACAGAACTGCCAATGGGTGTTTTTCAGGGGGAGCACTCCACACAGCCAGGGACATCACAGGCAGGGCTTGAAAGCCAACATTCAGATACATCCCAGGGTGATGGTGATGAGAAGAGGCTGCGGGACCCCAAATACACATTCGAGGAGAACAGGATCCTTGTAGAGAGTACACTGGAAAGAGTGAATATCCTGTACCCCAAAGAACAACTCAGTGGATTGGGGACAAATAAGAAGGCCTCATGTAGATAGGTCCTGAGCAGAGTCAAGTCCATCTCCAGCTGCAACCAGTTCATGGAGACCATCAAAAGGAGGTGGGGTGACTGCAAGCTCTTCGTCAAGCACAAGATAGGTCAAGTGTCCACGTTCACCAGAGGCACCGGAGGTGAGCCCCTTCTTGACATCACATTCAACCCCTGGGAGGAGATGCTCTGACAGACTCTGTCAGCGACAGCTGATGACGGAATCCCAGGAGGGAGTGACACAAGAGATGACAAGACCCTCCAGACTACTGGTAAGTGCGGTAAACTGCACTTACCCACCACATAAACCCTCATACCTACTATGGCTCAACACAGTGACATCTGAACACATGGCCAGCACTCCGTAACACAAGTTCACCAACACAGCTCACAGATGGTTCAAACAAGGACAGAATACTGGACAAACCCTGCACATATGGGAAGGATCAAGCAGGATAAATCCTGTTCAAGTCCCCTTTTAACCCTCTTGTTGCTGTGTTGATCAATACTCACAGCACACAATCAATGCTCATCATCATGTTTAAAGCAAATAAATGTAATGTTTGCCACATTGTCATACATGGAGCAACAGAGAGGTCAGTACCTAACCTTGCGTGCCAGAGGGATGACCAATGCATTGATCATCAATGCATTGGCTACCCCTCTGGCATTCACAGATTTGACAGAGGATGAGCATGACATAACAAGATTACATTGCACAGGTTCAAAGGGGTCAGCTCACACATTACACTTCAGCTGACACAAACAGATTGCATGTACAACACATAGGCCTCAACAGCAAACACACTAGGGTTTCAGAACACATCAATGCACAACTGTATAAACAATGACAAACAAGTACAAACAATGTCAGCAACACAGACACAGCAAGCACACAAACAAAGACCCAGGAACATAGCAACACAAACAGCTGGAGGACACACACATCCAACATGACATGGTCAAGCCTTGGGAATCACATGTATCCTGAGGAGTGGGGATGGCAAGGAGGGGAATCGTAGTATTTTCATGTCCTAGTGTTTTGCATTCCAAGCCTATGTGTTGTACAGGCAGTCAGTTGGTCCCAGTAGAATAGTGCTGGTTAAATTTTTGTTTCTCATATGTATCATGAAGAGTGTGGATAGCAAGGAGGCATTATTCCCATCCCCACTCCTCCCAAGACTCACCCAAGCCATGTTGGATTTGTGTTTGTTGTGTCTTTCCTGGTGTGTGTTAGATGTGTCCTCCAGCTGCTTATATTGCTGTGTTCTTCGGTTTATGTTTGTCTGTGTGCTTGCTGTGCCTGTTTGTGTTGCTGACATTGTTTGTACTTGTTTGTCATTGTTTTTTCAATGATGTGTTCTTAGGCCCTAGTGTGTTTGCTGTTGAGGGCATCCTATGTGTTGTGGTTTGTATCAGCTGAAGTGTGATGGTTCAGCTTTGGTTTTCACATGTATCCTGAACAGTGGGGATAGCAAGGAGGTATTCCATATGCACCTCCACTAGGGATGTCTGAAAATTTTCACCTCAAACTGAAATCGGCGAATAATGGCACTTTCCTCTTGGCGAATAATTTCAAGTGAAAAGTGCAGTTTCTGCTTTTTCCTACCTTTTTCACCCATTGAAATCAATGGGAAGAAAAATTTTTCTCCATCACATGAAATTTTTCTACAGCCATATAAAAGGCTGTCAGGCTCTCATAGCAGCCATTTTGTGTTTGTGAGAGGGGAGAGCAGTACCTTGTTTGAGCTAGAGAAGACATATAGGGGAATTGAAGTTTAGTTTAGGAAATCTTTTAGTAGGACATTTGTTCTGTGTGTATTAGGTGAGTCAGTTGGGCACTCTGTGAAGAAGAGGAAGGAGGTTGACCCCAAATACTCCAAAATTCCATGTGACTGATTGGCAAGACACAAGCAGCTATGGACCTATTTGTTTGCTGATCTTGTTATTATTACCTCTGTGTTGGGTGGGGAAGTCTGGGGAAAGAAGTTGTTGATTTTGTTTTTCAGTTTTGTTTTTTTGGACAGACTGTGATAAGACAACAGGGTGGACAACTTAAAAAAAAAAGAATAAATAACTAAATATAGTAGGTGACAGAGACAGACAGCTGACTGGGCTTAGGAAAGGCATCATACAGCCCCATCAATTGTGTTGTGTACTGTACAGTAAAAAAACAGTGAAGTTGAGTAATGTCCAGCAAGTGCACAAGGGGAAGGGGAAGGTGAAGGGGGAGGGGTGGAACAGTGCAGGGGAATGAGAGTAAAGTAGTAGTTCAAAAACTGACTGCAGCAATGGTTGCTTCAACTTGTGCAATCAATGATGATGATCCCTCTACTCCAAGGGAGGATGCAGTTTGTCAAGGTCCCAGCAAAACTAGTTCCAGCACCACCAGTGCCAGTAGAAATGTATGAAGAACACTGAAGACGACAACAAGTCACATTCAAGTGTTGATGATGCTAGCAATAGCATAATAGAGGAAGGTGTAGAATCAAGCCAATCAAACACCAAAACACCCATCCTCAAAGTAGTAGGGAACTTTGTTACAGTAAAAGAGAAAAACAATTGAGACCTCCAAAAGCTTAGAGGAATATAAGGGTAGTGGGCAAGAATTGTCAGGTGATGCTGCTGCTGCTGAGGATGACCTAATGATGACTGATGATTATGCAGATCTAGAATATATCCCTCCAGCATCTTTCTCTTGTTCAGATACAGAAGAATTTGAGAGTGAGGATAATTCCATCAAGTTCAACCTTCTCCTCATACCCCAGTAACTGAGAATTTTATAGCTTTCCTGCTACCAATTAAGTTAGTCTTTATCAGACCTTCCTTATCTGCCTACTGATAAGCAATATAACTCTGTATGTTCCCTTTTGAAAGAAATGTGTCCAATCTTCTCTTAAATGTATCCATTGTATCTGCCATAACCACCTCCTCAGGCAATGAATTCCACAATTTAACAGATCTTACTGTAAAAAAATCCCTTCCTCTGCTGAAGTCTAAACCTCCTTTCCTCTAATCTCAAGGGGTGTCCCCTGGTCACGTGATCAAGCCTTGGAATAAATAGCTCACCACAGAGATCCTTGTATTGACCTCTCAAATACTTGTACAATGTGATAAGGTCTCCTCTTAGACGTCTTTTCTCTAGAGTAAATAAACCAAGTTTGTCTAGTCGTTCCTCATTTGTCAAGTCCTCCATTCCCTTAATTAATTTTGTTGCTCTTCGCTGTACCCTCTCTAGTTCTAGTATATCCTTTTTCAGAACTGGTGCCTAAAATTGCACTGCATACTCAAGGTGAGGTCTTACCAACGATTTGTATAATGGCAAAATAATGTTATCCACTCTTGCTTCGATACCTCTTTTTATGCAAGGCAGGATTTTGTTTGCCTTTGCTACTGCCATTTGACACTGGTCACTGTTTCCAAGTTTGTAGTTGACAAGGATACCCAGGTCTTTCTCTAGCAATGAGTCTCCTAAAATGATTCCATTAAGTTCATAAGTAGCCTTGGAATTGTTTCCTCCCAAATGCATGACTTTACACTTCCCCACATTAAACTTCATATTCCGTTTGTTTGCCCAATCTGACATTGTATATAAGTCCCTCTGTAGAGATAAAATATCCTGTTCTGAATTAATGACCTTGCATAATTTAGTATCATCTGCAAATATTGATATTTTGCTTTCTATATCTATTTCCAGGTCCTTTATAAACATGTTAAAAAGCAGTGGACCTAATACTGAACCCTGAGGTACTCTACTCTCCACTTTAACTGTACTGGAGAATTTTCCATTTACAACCACACAATGTTTTGTATCCAATTGCAAAGGTTATCTCCTAGACCCAATTTCCTTATTTTATACACCAGCCTTCTATGTGGCACTGTATCAAATGCCTTTGCAAAGTCTAGATATACTACATCTACTGCCTTGCTATTGTCAAGGTTGCTGCTTACTTCCTCATAGAAGCTGAAAAGATTAATTTGGCATGATCCATTCTTCATAAAACCATGCTGATTCATGCTAATGATCTTATTTTTTGTGTTGTAATCCTGAATATAGTGCCTTATTATCCCTTCTAGCAATTTTCCCACTACAGAGGTCTAACTCACGGATCTATAATTCCCAGGTTCTGTTTTAGTTCCCTTCTTAAACAGAGGCACTATGTTAGCTCTTCTCCAATCCTGTGGCACTGAGCCTGTGGTGATAGAATCTTTAAAGAGTAAATATAGGGGTTTTGCTAACACTGCACTAAGTTCCTGAAGATCCCTTGGATGTATACCATCAGGACCCGGTGCTTTGTCGGTCTTAATTTTGTTCAGTCTTCCCATGACATCTTCTTGAGTTAACCCAATATCTGATAATTGTATTGTTTTATTTGTTACTTGTGGAGGCTTTTCTACCATTCCTTGCTCCCTTGTATATACTGATGCAAAGAAAGTGTTTAAAACATCAACCTTTTCCTTATCCTCACTAATCAACTCACTTATCTCATTTTTGAATGGTCCAATGCACTCCCTCTTAAGCATTTTGCTATTTATATATTTGAAAAACTTTTTTGGATTAGTCTTGCTTTCCTTTGCAATTCGAATTTCTTTATTTATTTTTGCTACCCTAATTGCGTTTTTGCAAATTTTGTTACACTCCCTGTATTTTAAGAAAGATTGTTCAGTTCATTCAGACGTAAATAATTTGAATTCATTTTTTTCCTTGCCATTTCCTTCTTTACATGTACAGTTAACCGCATTGGATGTGACTTACTTATTTTGCATTTGTTCCCCATTGCTATATACTGGTGGGTACATTTCTGCAACCAAAATTTGAATTCTGACCATTTTTCCTCAGTATTTTTGCCTTTAAATAAAATATCCCAGTCTATGTGTTGCATTGAAGCCCTTAACAATTTGAAGTTAGCTTTTTTAAAATTAAGAGTTTTGGTTGAACCTATACAGTTTTGCTTTGCCAGACTAATCTCAAATGTAACCATGTTGTGATCACTGTTTCCCAAATGTTCTCTTAACTTAATATTGTATACTATTTCTGTGTTATTAGTTATCACTAGGTCCAATACATTGTTATTTCTTGTCAGCACTTCCACCATTTGTGACATGTAGCTTTCACGAAGTATGTTCACAAACCTGCTACCCTTAGCACTCTGACAGGTCTCATTTTTCCAGTTGATATCTGGATAATCAAAATCTCCCATAATTATAGTATGCCCAAGCTGGGCAGCTTTCCTCATTTGCAATAGCAGTTGGGCCTCAACATTGTCATCAATATTTGGTAGTTTGTAGCATATGCCCACCAAAACCTTTTTTTTTTTACCTTTTACACCACATTTAGTCTTGATTTCTACCCATATGGACTCCACGATTTGGCCAGTTTCCTCAATAATATCACCCCGCAAAACTGGATTTAGCTTTGTTTTCTAATATAAGCACACACCTCCCCCTTTTGTATTAATCCCGTCTCTCCTAAACAGGGAATAGCCCTCTATATTTACAGCCCAGTCACGTGCATTATTCCACCATGTTTCTATTATACCAATTATGTCCAATTGGTCATTAACCGCCAGCAATTCTAGTTCTCTTATTTTATCTACCATACTTCTTGCATTTGCTAGTATACAATTAATTTTGAAGTCTTTACATATATTACTCCCTACATGCCTTTTTTCTACACCTTCATTTACTATGAGTTCCTCCCTATTGACTAAATTAATCCCTACCCTTACTCCACCCCCCTGATCATTTACTTGTACCCGGTTCCTATCTGCTCTAGCTACCCCATTTTTGCTATTTATACCCTCCCCCCTTTCCTAGTTTAAAAGCTCCTCCAAGCTTCCTAGCATTCTCTCCCCTAGCACAGAGGCTCCTCTACCATTTAGGTGCAATCCATCACTTCTATATAGATTGTACCCAAGAGCAAAGTCTGCCCAGTGTTCTAAAAACACAAAACCCTCCTTCCTACACCATTGCTTGAGCCATGCATTAAGCTCCCTGAGCTCCCTCTGCCTACCTGCACTGGTGCATGGCACAGGTAGTATTTCAGAAAACACTATCTTAGAGGTCCTTGCCTTGAGCTTGCAACCTAAATCCCAGAAATCATTCTTTAAGGATCTCCATCTTCCTCCTACTTTGTCATTGGTACCAATACGTACCAAGGCAGCTGGATCGCTTCCAACCCCTCCCAATAATCTGTCAGCCCTGTCCGCAATATACCAAACCCGAGCATCCGGGAGACAACATACTGTTCGGCATTCACGTTCCTGGCGGCAGCTTACCCTATCTACTCTCCTAATAATAGAGTCCCCAATTACCACCACCTGCCTTTGTTTCTGTCTACTCTGCATCCCATCTAGCCCAGAAGGAGGACTGTTCCCCTGGCTGCTAGAGGAATTGGCCTTCTCCAGTGTTGCCAATTCTGAGCTATCCTCATCCACATCTTCACACAATATTGCACAAATATCATACCATTCCAGCCAGTCTCCCCACCACCACTACAATACACATCTGCCACATTCTAGGTTGTGTGGATATATGGCTTTATAATTATATAATCATTTGATAGATGTACAGTGTACAGTATATTATTGCAGTCAGGAAGGGATGGCTCTTTCAGGTCATCTGACCTCTGGGGGACAGGTGATTATTTTCCATCATTGTTTGTTTGTCATGCCTACATCAGCCTGTCCAAGCAAGGACTTGTATAAACAGATGGTATCTAAAGTAAAAGCTGAAGGAAGAAAGATGCATTTGATTATAGGCCAGCTTTGTATGTAAACTAACATTCCCTCAGTCATAAAACATACAACCTCAAATGGGCCAGAACAAACAGGAGTTACTGTGGTCTTTGTTTGGACACACCTGGGGGGAAGCTGCTCTGGGCAAGGACATACAGATCAAGGGGTAGACTTAAAGGCAGCCGTTAAGCTAAAAAAATACCAACAGGTGTTTTAAAATGTAGGAAGCCATACAAAGGGACATGTAATGAACTGCTAACAGCAGTTCATCCAGTATGCCGGCCGCTACACTAACGTGTGTTTTGGCCCATGTTAAATAAAAAAAAAAATAAACTCTCCATTTTGCCATTTAAAGCACTGCATTAGCTGAAAAAAATCCGATAAAGGGCTCACTTACCACACAAAACTTAAGAGCAAGTTTTGTTAGCTGTAAAGTCCCTTATCAGATCTTTTGCCAGCTAATGCAGCTGTTAACTGACAAAAGAACCCATTGTCCACAGTGGATGTATTGATATGGGGCCCTAAACACCACATCAATACATCCAAAGTGCCTAAAACCCATCCAAAGTTAGTAGGATTAACCCTATGAGTGCCGGTGGGGAATAATTACCCCGCCTACATTCATAAAGTTAACCCGACTAAGTAAAGAAACACTGCATTAACACTTATCATTAATCCTGATGTCCAGCGGAGTCCTCATCTTGCTGGTCCTTCTCTTCTGTCTTCTCATCCTTCTTCCATCTTCTGCCTTCTCTCTGTAAAAGAAAAGAAACCAAGTATTACCAAAGCAATGCGTTGCGTACCTCACTGGCACTCAAGGGGTTCAATAGTAGTGCGCCCCAAAGATACCCATATATGCCTCCATGTAATTCCCCAAAGAATACAAATGCCAAGAAATAATGCCAAGAAATAAAATGATCCACATAGACATAAGTCAATGCTATTCCTTAATGCCCAGTATGACACTTAGCTTAGAGATTTGTGTCTTTGCCGCTTGGAGCGGCCGCGAGGGCAGCGGGAGCGGAGACACAAATGTCCCACGACAATCCCATTCAGCTGTATATGGGCCGATGCCTGTAACACTGAGGGTATTTGAAGTGAGTCTGCCTTTATATTTGGGCAGGCTCACTTGAATTGCCCTTACTGCCATTGGCTGGGATGTTCTTCACATCCCAGCCAATCATGTTCAAGAACAGCCGCTCAGAGAGAAGGCGGAAGATGGAAGAAAGAAGACAGAAGGATGAGAAAACAGAAGGACAGTGGATGACAGGTAAGTGTAACATGGCTCAGTTAACGATTGGTGCTTGGCAGTATGTCAAGCACCGATAGTTAATTGTTTTTCACTGTTCAGTATATTGCTGCTTTTAGCTGCGTTTGGGAACTAAACACACAAAACGGATGTTCAGCCACAACACAATTTTTGTGGCTTAACGTCCTTTGGAGTTCTAGCTGGTAGGGCCTTTAAATACCGTGTTAAACATGTTAGGTTTAACAGTTGGTATTCATTTTGGCCCTACGGCTATGATAACTCCTAACATTAAATCTAGCCCCAAATGTCCATAATCTGCCTATAAGAAGGCCATCACTTAGCTAAACAAGTGGTTACAGCTTTTGGTTACATCTCTGGGTTACATCTTGTTTTTACATCTTGTAGATACATCTTCTGTGTGCCTGCTGTAACCCTGTGAGGAATGACCATCTTATTCATAGTAAATAAATCTTTATTTTTATAATAAAACAAGAAACTCTCTGTGATTTTGTGCTAAGGAATATAGCCTGCAAGGTAATATACTTTATAATAATAATAACTAGTATTTATATAGCACTTTTCTCCCAGTGGGACTCAAAGCGCTGTCAGCGCACGCTCTCGGAATTAACCAAATTGGCAGCTGAAATAATAGGTGTTATTATTACCCAATCAACGGTACTCATTTATCGACCTCGGAAGGATGAAGGGCTGAGTTGGCCCTGCCGGGATTTGAACCTGCAACCCTGAGGTTGAATAGGCTCCATAGTCAGGGAATTTACCACTGAGCTATCTCAGTACTAGAGAGGAATACGGAAGATAATATACCCCTAGACAGAGCTGGAAGGTGTGTCGGCACCTGGTTAACCCTTACATTCCCCCCAAATATAAACATATCAATTCCGACATGTTGTACTTTATTTTTTTTATTAATTGACTTCATCATGAATATGTGCTAGTGTCACTTAAGCAGGAAGTTAGTGTTTTGGGCAAAGGACAAATGCATTCTGCATGCTAACACATTTGCTGTAGGATCACAACTAAACTTCAGCCCTCAGAAGAAGCAATATTACAGTGGGAAATGTAGTACCTATAGGAAATATAGGCAAAAAATGTGTTAAAATAGGTGAAAAATTTGTTAAAATAGGTGAAAAGGAGGACATTTTTGCATAGGCTGAAAGGCGAAATCTTTCAAGGAAAAAGCGAAAAATCGGCAAGTTTTCATGAAAAGTCATGCGGGAAATTTTGCACACTTTTCGCCCACCCCTAATCTCCACTCCTCAGGAGACATATGATAACCAAAGCTCAGCAATCAATGTGTGTTAGGATGATGTTCACTGCATTGCAAAGCAATGCAGTGGATTCTATCCTGCCACTCAAGGGTTCACATGTCAATGTCATAGTCATGCAGCACTCCTGTCATAGCTTCGGTGACTAATTACATCATCTCATTTCCCCATTCAGCATTCATGCATGCAGAATAGCAGGAGGGTAAGGAGGACCCTTCTGGTTTTTCCTCCAGTGACACAGCCACTGAGGACCCAGGAGAGGGAGCAACCACCATGTCACAGCTGCCACCCCCTTTCCTGCAGAGTATGGGCAACAAGCACCCCCATTGGAGTACAACCTGACAGTCACCACTGCCACTGACTTGGAGCTGGCTCCCTCTTACCACCCAAGGCAGTTATTGAATGTCCCCAACAGCACCACATCAACCTAGATGTCACTGGATGCCCAGTACAGTGGCCACCCCACAAAAAGGCTTCTATGGGCCCACACCAGCTACCAGTGGCCACTCTATGACCGGTGGCCAGTGGATTACGAGAATCTGGGACTCATATGAAAGCCACAGCATCCTCAAAATTATGAGGACTTCACATCACCACCACAGACTCAACCAGGGGGAGACACATCCCAAAGGAGTGAGGAGTAAATTGATGTGGTGGTAGAACATGAATCCCCATCATCCCTTCATGCTGGCCCCCTCACATCTGCCTCTCAGAACACCTCACCACCACCATCAGTAGAAGAAACACAGGACCTGGAACACACTGTCCAACAGGAGGAGACTGAGGGCATTGGTGAGGCATCCCCACCCCCAGCCACACCACCATCCACTCCCACCTCACAATTAACAGGTAGCCAGAACATAGTGATGGATGAAGAGTGTATGAGCATCCAGAGGAGTCAGCTCCCAGAGGCCAGGAGATCACCGAGGTAACTGAGGAGGATGTTCAGTGCATCACAGCTACCCTCCAAGCCATTGAATCCCTGCAAACAATTCTCGCAAAGGAGCTCTGGCAATTTAGGCATGGGATGCTTGACATGTTGGGGAAAATGTTGGTGTAGAGGTGAGAGACAAATTGCAGGGAGATCCTGTGGATGGAGAGGGGACAGGCATCCACAGAGGGGTCCACAGCTAAACCTTCACCTCCAGTGTGACCCCCAACAGAAACCCAAAGACCAACGAGAGTCACAAGACAGAGTGTAAGGGCATCCACATCTGCAGCCCCTTCCAAAGGCCCCACCAAAAAAAGAAAAAAGTTCCTTTTGTCAATCACCACCCCCCAATAAATATGCACTAATTTATCTCATTCATGTCAAAGTATGTTTTAGCTTTCCAGCACATCACTGTCATCCAAGTTCAACTCACAATCCACCTAGCAAAGAAATACAACATGAAGGTGAGATGAACAATTGACACCTACCTCTCAACATAATACATGCAAGACTGTCCACATTCAGTTCCATCCACTGGTCTGGTAATATGTCTGGCATGGAACCAATGCCAAGCGATACAACTATGAATAAAAACACAGCAACTGGGGTGCAGAAAAATGGCAGCAGGTACTCTGGACTGATGAGTCAAAATTTGAAATATTTGGCTGTAGTAGCAGGCAGTTTGTTTTCTGAAGGACTGAACAGAGCTACAAGAATGAGTGTCTGCATGCAAAAGTGAAGCATGGTGGAGGTTCCTTACAGGTTTGGGGCTGCATTTCTGCAAATGGAGTTGGGGATTTGGTCATAGTTAATGGTATCCTCAGTGCTGAAAAGTACAGGCACATACTTGCCCATCGTGCAATACCATCAGTAGGTATCTGATTGGCCCCAAATTTATTCTGTAGCATGACAATTACCCCAAACATACAGCCAAAGTCATTAAGAACTATCTTCAGTTTAAAGAAGAACAAAGAGTCCTGGAAGTGATGGTATGGTCCCCATAGAGCTCTGATCTCAACATCATTAAGTCTGTCTGGGATTACATAAAAAAAGACAAGCAGCTGAGGCTGCCTAAATGTTTCAGTGAGGAGAGAGGCAGGAAAAATGTCCTTCTTCTACTTCTCCACAACAACCTTCACTAGCTGCTGCCTAAATACCATCCCTGCAGCTAGGACAAGGATTATTGGTGGCAATTGTAACAGGTCCTGTTAACATAATGCTGCTTGAATAAGCCAGTCTCATGGTTGCCATGGGGTGAAGACTGTGGGACACTACAGCTTTCATCACAATCCTGCTGCTTAGACAAATGTGATTTAGGGGAGGCAGACTTGTTTCAAGGGAGGGATGATGTTGGGGGACTCTGCCTTACTGGGTCTGGGGAATGTGGGCTTCCAGTCCATTTAGCACTGGTGGTGCCGCTGCTAGTATTAGAAACACACATCCCCTCAGAGACTGAGTCACTAGCCTCAGGGTCCATCCAGCTTGACTCTTTTTAAAAACACTGGTGATGGTCTGGGGAATGTGGGCTACCAGTCATTTTAGAGGTGGTGCCACTGCTAGTGTTAATGACACAGACTCCTCAGTGAGTCACTAGCCTCAGGATCCATCCAGTTTCTCTTTTTTTTTTTTACAACAGTGACTGTGGTCATAGCATCAGCCAGCAGTATAAAACACTAAATTAACACTTTGTTTTTTAAAAGTATGTCTTTCTTTCTCTCTCTCTCTCTCTCTCAATCCTTCCACTCGGCTTTGCTCCTAAACACACAACATTAGAATACAGGAAGTTATGTAAATGTGTAGTACGTTTTACCTCATGAGAAATATAGGAGGGAAATGGAACAGTTTTTGTGAATTTTTCTGTGCTCCCATTGAAAAGACGGTAAATCTACATGTTTTTATTTTGGGTGAAATAGGTCTGCTACAAATAAAAAAAATCATTGTTTTATTGCTGCATTTCCTGTGGGAACACAATGGAGTTTTCGCCCATCTCTAGATGTGGTGCATGCATTTCCCTGCTTCTGACATCATGGGAGGGCTGGCCGGAATACACCTTGCTGGAGGAGACCATGGTTTCTTGTGCATGTTGGTAGTGCACAAACCATTGGCACCTCTGACTGGATGTTGTTACTAGGGATGGGCAACATTTTTCACCTCAAAAGAGAAACAAGAGAAAAATGTCACTTTTCACAAAGCAATAAGTTTTTCGCCAAAAGTGCCCTTTTTCCATTTTTGCCAAGCTCATTGCATTGAAATCAATTATAAGTTTACCTTATTTTCCCATAGGCATTGCATAAAAGGGATCCCACAGCATGCCATTCTGTGTTGTTGAGAAGAAATGAAAGCAGAACGTTTTTGAACTAGAAATGAGAGACTAATAAAGTAGAGTTGAAGCTTAGTTTAGTAAGTCTTGTAGACAGGACATCTGAGTCTGTATTAGGGCAGTCTAGTGGACAGAAACGTAGAAAGGAGGTTGACCCCAAATACCCCAAAATTTGGTGTCATAGAGTAGGAAGACACTGGCAGAGGTGACCCAAGTTCATTGCTGATCTGGCTGTTATCTATGTGTCAGGGGAGTGTGTGAGAACAGAGCAAAGGATAATTACCTAGAATTTCCCAAAATTCTGTGTGACTGACACGGAAGACACAGGCAACCACAATCCAAGTTTCTTCCTGATCTAGCTGTTATCGCTGTCCTAGTACAGTCTGGGGAAAGAAACAGTTGAACAGGCAGTTTTGTTTTTTTTTGTTTTGTTTTTTAACAGTGACAGGGATATGGGGACAGTTAATTAAAATAAATAAATACAATTAAAAAAATTGAATGGTGACAGAGACAACAACCCTGATGTGAGCTGTGACTAAGACAAATAGATACAAGATAGTTACATTATTACATAGTAGTTTAAGTTGAAAAAAGACTTGCGTCCGTCAAGTTCAACCATTTTGCTATTCCTGTTTACTGTTGTTGATCCAATAGAAGGTGAAATAAACCTCAATACAGCAAATTCAAATTCTGCTTTGAATGGGGAGGGGATTCTTTCTTGATTCCAAATGGCATAACATAGCCCAAAATGTTCTGCTCTTTTAAAAAAGTATCCAGGCCCTTTTTAAAGGCATCGAATGTATTCGATAGCACCACTTCCACTGGCAGTGAATTCCATACCTTTATGGTACTTATCGTAAAAAAATCCCTTCCTGTGTTGTAGACAAAATCTCCTTTCCTCAAGTCTAAGCAGGTCACCCGTTGTCCTTTTTTACTGTTCTGTTAAAAAACAGGTCTTTGGAGAGCCCTTTTGTATGGGTCCTGAATACATTTATATAATGTTATCATATTATCACGGTGCCCGTGCTCCTTTGTTGTTTTTCTGTCAGTCTATCCTGTGCTTTGCTCCCATTGGCTACCGTGTGTTTGTCCCGCCCAGTATGACCTTTATATACTGGGCTATTGGCACCCCACCGGTGCCTTTTCGTGGTGTTCCTGTGCCAGTGCTTGTTTCTGCTCAGTGATTCCCAGTGTACCGACTTGGCCTGCCTGACTACTCTGCATATTGTCTTCTGCTCCTGTGTACCGACCCAGATTGCCTGACTATTCTCCTGCGCTTGCTCCTGTGTACTGACCCGGCTTGGCTGACGTACCTGCTCCTGTGTTCCGACCCGGCTTGGCTGGCATTCCTGCTCCATGATCTGACCCGGCTTGGCTGACGTTCCTGCTCCGTGATCTGACCCGGCTTGGTTGGCGTTCCTGTGCTGTGTCACCTAGGCGACATTCTGACTGTCTGGCAATTGTGTCACCATTTCCTCCTGCAGAGTACCAGTGGCCAGTTCCGTTACTGCTATGGCAGTTTGCCTTGGGCCTAGTGTCTGTTACTGCCTCTGCAGAGTGCAAGTGTCTGCCTCCTTTACTGCTCCGACAGAGAGCCAACAATTTGCTTCCGTAACTGCCTCTGCAGAGTGCAAGTGTCCGCCTCCGTTACTGCTATGGCAGTTTACCTTGGGCCTAGTCTCCGTTACTGCCTCTGCTATGTGCAAGTGTCTGCCTCCGTTACTGCTCCGGCAGTGACCACCGGTTTGCCTCCGTTACTACTTCTGCAGAGTGCAAGTGTCTGCCTCCGTTATTGCTACAGCAGTTTACCTGGGGCCTAGTCTCCATTAGTGCCTCTGCAAAGTGCAAGTGTCTGCCACCATTACTGCTCCGGCAGAGTGTAAGTGTTCTGGTCTCTGTTACTGCTACGGCAGTACCTTATGTGACTCTGTTCCCATTGTTGCCTAGGAAGTTCACATTAGTTCTGCTTATCTGTTTCTGGGCGTTATGAATCCTTCAGCTGTCTATATGCAGAGAGCTCCATCACAGACCTCTCTGCACATGGGACTGTTTACACTCAAAGAAGACCATTAACCCATGCAGTACCTTGCTCCTGGGAATCCATTATAATCTGCCTGACCTGTGTCAGTATAGACTGTTGTGGACTTTATGTTTATGCTGGACCTGTGTAGGCATATGTTTATATAACCTGTCGTGTGTCTGTATTATTCAGCTGATATACTACAGGACCTGTGAAGGTTATTTTATTACTGTGATTTCAATAAAACTGTGTTTTATCCTAAACCACTGTGTCTGTGTGTCAAACAAACCGTTACACATATCCCCTCTAAGACTCTCTAAGTTTCTCTAGTGTGTACAAATTTAACTTTTCAAGCCTTTTTCTTAACTAAAATTTTCCATTCCCCTTATTAGTTTTGTTGCCCTCCTCTACACTTTCTCTAGTTCCTTAATGTCCTTTTTCAGAAAAGGTACCCAGAATTGAATAACATATTCAAGGTGAGGTCTTACCATGGACCTGTAAAAAGATGAGTCAATACCCCTTTTAATATATGCCAATATCTGATTGGCCTTTGCAGCTGCCAGCTGGCACTGCACACTACTGCTAAGGCTATTGTCTATCGCAAAGGGGTAAGGGGAAGGTGAAAGGATTAGGTGCAGTGTAGGGACATGTAAAGTGGTATTCAAAAAATTATTTCAGCCATATTTGTTACAGCGTGTGCAATAAATGATGGTGATCTCTCTCCTTCTGAGGAGGTTGCAGTTTGTCAAAGTCCCACCAAAAGTTCCACAAACACCAGCACCAGTAATATTCCAGTGTTGATGGCATAGTGCAAGAAGGTGTTGTGGCTCCAACTGCTGCATCTGACCATAAGACAAACACAAACAACACCTGTCCTGAAAGTAATAGTGAACGTTGTGAAAATCCTTCAAAGAGGAAAAGTAAAAATAAATGAATTAGTGCAAATTAATATAAAAGTAATGGAAAAAATGGTGGGCAATGATGACCTGATTACTGATTATGATTATGATGATGATGTACAGTAGATCTAGAATATATCCCTCAGGCATCCTCATTGTCTTCAGATACAGATGAAGCTGAGAGTGAGAGACATGATGAGATGGCCAGAAAGTTATCTGAAATGCAAAAAGCTCAATTTTCCACCACTGTAAAGGAACACTGTGCCTGCCTATAAACTGTCTAAACTGTCTTTGCACAAGTAAAGATGGCAAAAAATACACAGTCTTCCTGTCTGTCATCCTCAGTTTCATCACTGCTTCCAAGTGCCATTCGGCCACACACACTAACAGTGTTAAGTAACCAGCAACAACACTGGTTATCAGCATCCACTGCCTTAGCTATGATGAGAGCATCTGGTACAGTAGGAAGTGCAATACCTATGACAACTAGTAGTAGTACAATTTCAGCAACATCTAGCCCCAGTAAAAGATGAAGTCTCTCAGGAAACCTGCAGTCTATGAAGTCCAAAGTATGGAGATAATTCACTTATGATCCAAAAAGCTAAGCATGTTACTATATGTTGTCCATGTAAGAAGTATGTGAGCAGAGGGAAAGCAGGTTCACACCTAGGCACTTCCTCAATGAGATCTCACCTAAAGCACACCACATGTTTGACTGAGAGACGTACCATCAACTGGTCAGAGGTGCTACAACTAGCAGCAGCAGAAATATTCTGAAACATTCCTGGACTCTGGGTTACATAACAGAAGTGCTGTTGTTGGGTCAGAGATTATGCTGAAATTTCCTGCTCCTACTGCAGAGGAGTATGACTCTAAGTTTTGTTTTGGATATGAAAAGAGTTAGAGTTCCCACATATACTGCCAACCACACCACCTGCACAAGTCATGTTTTTAAAGCAGTCAAGTTACATATTTCTTCCACTGTGTTATCCCATACTTACTAAGTTATTAGAAAGAAGTCAAAACCTGCACAAGAATATTGTAAAAGTAAGCCTGTGGAGTAGTAAACTTGCCAAAATGTTTGTGGTTGACATGCTGCCCTTTTCTTTTAGGTTGTATCCTGCTGGAATATCCCAAGACCCAGTTATGGTTATGCCAACGTTACTTAATCTGCAAGTTAATGTTGTAGGCAAATGACAAAGGCACTAAGCCTGCTAACATTTTTAAAGGAATATAATGCTGTAGGACTCACAACTTTTATTTTCAGCTATTTCCACACTTCAGTCCTCAGTGGAAATAATTAGGGGTGGGCAAAAAGTGTGAACAATTTCCGCCTTTTTCCGCCTTTCCACCTATGCAAAAATGTCCTCCTTTTCACCTATTTTAACAAATTTCCCACCTATTTTAACACATTTTCACCTAAATTTCCTATAGATACTACATTTCCCACTGTACTATTACTTCTTCTGAGGGCTGAAGTTTAGAGATAAGTGGCTGAAAGTCAAAGTTGTGTGTCCTACAGCAACATATGCCTTGAAAAATATGTTAGAATGCAGAATGCATTTGTCCTTTGCCCACAACACAAACTTCCTGCTTAAGTGACACTGGAACATATTCATGATGATTTCAAGTAGAAAAAAAATAAAGTACAACCTACAATGTGGCAAATGTGTATGGTAGTGGTGGTGGTGGGGGTCTGGCATTGTGTATGTATATTTTTTTACCATTGTCAACACTATCCTCCTTCTTAGATTATTGACTCACATTACTTATCGGTCATAGCAGGGGTCCCAAGTGGGGTAGATGGTGGCAAACCTTAACATCCCTCCTCCACCTCCTCATCTGTGCTGCTGTTAATATATTTGTTCTGGCTTTGTCTGTCATACTCCTCTGTAGCAGGAGCAATAGGTTTTATTTGAACTGAACTAACTGTTGGCACTGGCAGTAGCACACTCTCTGACACAAATAACTTCACTACTTATTTTTTCTGCCCTAGAGCCCTCTGAACTTATTAAAGTTCTTCTGCTGTTGCTAGTTGTGGCACTGCTGATAATGTGTCTCCCAGTCAGACCTATGGTTGTGCTTCAGGTAGGAATTCATAGAGGAGATGTCCAGTTGTGAGCCTGCTTTCCCCCTGCTCACCTGCTTTTTGCACAGACAACAGATAGCAACATGCTTTGCTTGAGGATCCTGAGTGAAGTATCTCCATAGTGTGGACTTCATGGAATGAGGGGTTCCTGAGGTGGTGCTGCTGCTACTACTACTACTGCTGGGGATAGATGTTGATGAAATTTTACTGCCACTACTACTAGGTGTCAAAGGTTCAGCAATTGCAGTGGCAGCAGCAAAGGCACTCATTATATCTAACATTGTGGATGTTAACCTGTGTTGCTGTTGCTGGGTATTCAAAACAGGTGTGTGTGGCTGAGTGGGACTTGGACTTTGAAGAGGCGATGATGCTGATGATGACTAATAGGGTGACTGTGTGCTTTTTGACATCTGTGCTTGTTGAGGGTCAGACTTTCCAATGCTTTCTCAAACAGTTTATAGACAGGCACAGTGGTCCTTAAAAGTGGTGGAAGATTCAGACTTTGACTTTCTGCTAACCTTATAGCCCTGTCATCATCCTCACTCTCAACTTCATCT
Organism: Rhinophrynus dorsalis; assembly: GCA_037306005.1. NCBI lineage: Eukaryota > Metazoa > Chordata > Amphibia > Anura > Rhinophrynidae > Rhinophrynus > Rhinophrynus dorsalis. The sequence goes on along the minus strand of CM074720.1, from coordinate 337,715,388 downwards.
GTATCTGATAAAGAGAAGGATGATGGAGAGACAAATTGTAGATTTGCATCATCATCAGTCATCATTAGGTCATCCTCAGCAGCATCAGCATCACCTGACAGTTCTTGCCCACTACTACCCTTATATTCCTCTAAGCTTTTAGAGGTCTCACACAATTTCTTTTTACTTTTACTGTAACAAACTTCCCTACTACTTTGAGGATGGGTGTTTTGGTGCTTGATTGTCTCACTGCCTGATGCAGCATAATGTTCAGCAGCTACACCTTCCTCTATTATGCTGTTGCCAGCATCATCAACACTTGAATGTGACTTGTTGTCGTCTTCAGTGTTTTTCATATATGGTTCTTTATTTCTATTGGAACTGGTGGTGCTGGAACTAGTTTTGCTGGGCCCCTGACAAACGGCATTCTCCCTTTGCTGCAGTCAGTTTTTGAACTACTGCTTTACTTTCATGTCTCTGCACTGCTCCACCACTCCCCCTTCCCCTTGTGGTTTCGCTGGACATTACACAACTACACTGTGTTTTTTTACTGTACTGCACACAACACAACTGATGGAGCTGTATGATGCCTTGCCTAAGCCCAGTCAGCTGTTTGTCACTGTCACCTATTATATGTAGTTCTTTATTCTTTTTTTTTAAGTTATCCACCCTGTTGTCTTATCACAGTCTGTCCAATAAAAAAATTATAGCTGAAAAACAAAATCAACAAAGTATTTCCCCAAACTTCCCCACCCAGAACAGAGACAGTAACAACAAGATCAGCAAGCAAATAGGTCCCTAGCTGCCTGTGTCTTGCCAGTCAGTCACATGGAATTTTGAAGTATTTGGGCTCAAACTCCTTCCTCCCTTCTTCTCCCCAGAGTACCCCACTGACTTTGCTAACAGAACAAATGTACTATAAAAAGATTCCCTAAACTTAATTTCAATTCCCCTATCTTCTCTAGCTCAAAAAACTTACTGCTCTCTCCTCTCACAAACAAAAATGGCAGGCTGTGAGAGCCTGACAGCCTTTTATATGGCTGCAGAAAACTTTCGTATGGTGTAGAAATATTTTTCTTCCCATTGATTTCAATGGGCAAAAAAGGTAAGAAAAAGCAGAAAAACTGCACTTTTCGTGGGAAATTATTCACCAAGTGGAAAGTGCCATTATTTCTCCGATTTCAGCTTGAGACAAAAGGTTTCACCCTTCCCTAGAAGTAATATGGTGGAGGGAAATCTTGTAGTCATAAAAAGCATAGGCGAAAAATTACTAAGTTCTGGTCGGAAATTCATTGACCATGGTGAAAAAGCAAATATTTTGTGTATTTTCTACTGGCAGGAATTTATGTGAAAAAGGTAGGATTTTTTTGTGAAAATTTTTGTGGGAAATTTCTCTGGCTTTACGCTTGTCAGGGTTTTCCTCCGCCTTCCCGGCGGGTTGCCCGACTTCCGGGTTTGTCAGCTCGTCACCACGTAGCGTGGTAACGTCAACCTTACCCGCACTTCCGGGTTTCGGTCTTTTTAACCGTGCGCCGCCTTCCTGCGGCGCACGATTATAGTGTTCCTATGTGCCGCTTTCTCCTGCTGCTCCACTCTGCATCCAGGGTCTGACAGTCCTGTTCCTCCAGTCTTGTGGGTCCCATTCTTGCCTGCTCCAGTCAGCAACCTCCTCTCTACCTACCTCCAGTGCTCCTCCAGTCCTATGGTATCCAGTCTCTCCTGTCTGCTCCATTCTCCAACCTAGTGCCTCTCCAGTCCTGTGCAGCCTTCCTTCCTCACTGCTCCAGTCAGCATCGGTACCTTTCTTTTCTGTCCTTGTGGACTACAGCTTCTTCCTGCCTGCTCCAGTTATAAGCTAGTGCCTTCTCCAGCCCACCCTTAGCCTCCTGTCTGCTTCTGCTCAGCACCCCCAATTCCTAGTCCAGTCTCTTTCTGTGCAGTCCTGTCTGCTCTTGCTGCTCTCCCTGCTTATAGTCTCTTAGCCTCTGGGCTTACCTGCAGTAGGTCCTTATTTACTTGGAAATAGTCCTTCCCTGGGGTTGGTGGTGGGTGTCCTCACTGTACTGCGTTATCCTGGCCCTTCTTCGGCTCAACCGAAGGAGGTCATCTGGCTTCGCGGCCAGCACCTCTACACGGCCTTGGCCGCAGCACAACACAGTACAGGGGGCCTGCGTACACCAGCCACGCACTCCAGCGACACACTCTAGCCTTCACTCCACCAACCCTTGTTGGAGGAGTCTCTTAACCGTGACAACGCTCATCTGTAGTTGTTATGTAGTTATTCTAGTTTTGTTCCCAGCAGACTAGCAATTAATTTCTCTTTTTCTGTCAGTTCCCTTGACCTCTGGCTTTGATATCTGACTCTGCTAACCTCCAGTTCCCTTACTCTCTGGCTTTGATACATCTGTCTCTTCTGATCTCCAACTCCTTTGACCTCTTACTTTGATATTTGACTCTGCTGACCTCAATCATTCTGGCTGCTTGCCTGCTTCCACTGATTACTCTCTCTCTCACCCCTTGACCCACAACTTGAACCAGCCCCTGTGTTGTGGCCTATAGCCTTGGGGAATGTGATTCTTTAACCCCTTAAGGACTGGCGCGTGTACACGTGGTTGGCACTTAAGGACCAAGGGGCTTTTTTTCATATCCGATTCAGGGCTTGCCGAGTGGCGTGAAGCCACGTTGGGAGCCCTGAATTCCATGACATGCCAGGACTGTCACTGGTCCTTAAGTGCGAGACAGCAGTAACGGTCCTGGCATAGCTTTGGATATTAAGGAATTAAACTTTTGAGAACAGTATCCAAATCATTGCAATGCACTGGTTACCCCATGGCACTAAAATGGTTAAGTCTACCCAAGGTATAACGCTCTTACATATGTGTGCACTTCCCTACTTCTGGCGACCAATGGTATATTGCTGTAAGTGTATAAATCCTGTATGTAACAAGGTGTAGTCTACTCACATTCGGATCTGACCTGGAGGAGAATATTCTCAAACACTAGGCTCATCAAGCATATGGAGAGTTTTTCTCATCTTCGTTCAGGGAATCTTCTTGGATGTGTTAAATATGTGGCTAGACTTGAAAAATCTTCAATCCAATAATTTATAAAGGAAAATGTTATATTGTTGTAACCATAAAGAAAATTAAAAGGTCATTGTAACACGTTTCACAGGACAACTTCAATTTTTCAAGGAAAACTGGCCACCTCTCCTAGAACAATGGTGAACCCTGAACCTGTGGCTATTTTACTTAAACCCTGTACCTACTCCACAGATTTTATTAAAGTTCATACAGTGATCTTGTTGACTGGCAAGCCCAAAACTTGGACTCACCATCTTCTCCAGAGTAACAGTCCCTTATTAGATACCTGGGCTTCTTTTATTCATGCCATGGAAAATCTTTATGATGATCCCTATAAGATGACTACTGTTCAGGCCTTCTTGTGAGCTCCCAAACAGGGTCATCCTGCAGCTGAAAAATATGTTATCAACTTCAGAAGATATGCTTTTGAGACAGCATGTAATGGAATGGCATTGATAGACCACTTCAGTATAGGGCTGTCTGACCTGATTAAAGATCAGTTGTTTTATCGGTATGCCTACTTCCCTTGAGGTTCTTTTTCATCTGAACTTTCACCAAAAGCCCTTTGATGTTTCCTTCCTTCCTTCTATTCCTGTTCCTCCAGTTACCTCTCCTATGGAGACAGAGGAACATATGCAGATAGGTCTTTTCTGGGAGCTCCTTTCTACAGCTGAAAGAGCTTGCTGAAGAACACCGTGTCACGGTTTTGGAAGAACACACAGACAATTACTGTAGGGTTAAAATGGTTTTATTGAAAATAAAGAAACAATAAACAACTGAATTCTTCCCAACCCACACAAGCCCAGATGGAGACAGTACAGGTACTTCCCACAACTTTCACAGGTCAGGTAGGAAGAGTATAAAGGAACAACACACCAGAACTGAGAGACAGACAGCAGGAACCCTAGGACGTTAGGGTAGGATGGAGGCATCAACCTGCTGGTAGGGTCAAAAGAGCCCTAGAACGCTAGGGTAGTAAAGAGGCAAGAGACCCATGGATACTGGCAGGAGGAATCCTAGAATGCTAGGGTTGTATGGAGGCAACTGACCCACTGATACTGACAGCAGGAACCCTAGAACGCTAGGGTTGTATGGAGACAACTGACCCACTAATACTGGCAGCAGGTACCCTAGAATGCTAGGGTTGTATGGAGGTAACTAACCCACTGATACTGGCTGCAGGTACCCTAGAACGCTAGGGTAGTATGGAGGCAACCGACCCACTGAATTGGCAGCAGGGACCCTAGAACACTAGTGTAGAATGGAGGCAACAGACCACGAATACAGGCAACAGGTGTCTGGTACTACAAAACGGCTGGCTCTAAAGCATGCTAGGCCACAAAGGTACGGTAAGGCAGGGTGAGAGAGTGAACCGGCCCTAGAACGCTAGGGTGATAGCGAGGTTCAACCAGAGTGATAATGTACCCGGGAAATATGCCTATAACCAGCAACCAGGAGTGAACACAGTCAGTGACAGTGGATAAACCAGACACGTCAGCAATGTGAGCGAGTAACTCAGCCTGGCTGTTGACAGCACGGAAACCGATACTCCGTATGTACAATACCGCCACAGAAGAGGTAGAACCTAGTACGATACAGCAATGGAAGCGGGTACTCTGCCAATCCAGTCTGCAACAAAAGCAGATCCTCAGCCAGTCCAGTCAGCAATGGAAGCGGGTTCTCAGCCAGTCCAGTCAGCAACGAAAGCGGGTTCTCAGCCAGTCCAGTCAGCAATGAATCTGCAGCAGATCAGGATACTCAGGAGCATTGTCAGGCAGGCCAGGTCATACACAAACAGAGAAACAGCAGTAACTATTGCTAGGTTCAGGTACAACATGAAAGGGCACCCACCTAACAACATAACAGGGTATAAAAGGGCTGGCCCTGGGCAGAGTCAGGTCCTGGGACCATTAAGAATCCAGAATTGGAAACAAGGAAGTAGTAACGTTGTCATACTGCAACAAGGATCACAGGCACCGTGATACACAGATCATCTGCTTTTATTGTACTAATCCTAGTCACCACATCCAAAATTGTAAGGAGAGGCCCCAGAGATCCAGTAAGCTGCTTGTTCATGCTTCTCCTGTTCCTTTGCTACTGGGGTAAGTTATCCTCATATTTCTGTTGCAGTGTCTCTGCATGGGGTGAGGAAGCTGTTCACTTACATGCCATGGCTGATTCTGGAGCCATTGGATGTTTCCTCAGTTACTACCTCATCACAACTCTTGGCATATCCACCTTGACCAAGCCTTACCCTGTACACATACAGGTCATGGAAAAGAGTCAAATGGAGTGTGGTCCAGTTACCCTCCTTATGTGTCTCTCTTGTTCCTCGGTGTGCCACGATCTGGAGATTTTATGTTTTTGTTATCTCCTCTGTCTCTGCAAATTCTTGGTCTGCCCTGGATCAAGCTCCACAATCCTTCCATTAACTGGTCTTGTGGTACTTTCTCCCTTTCTCCCTCTCATTGCAAACAACATTGTCTACTCCCTTCTGCAGGTCTTCACCTCACCCTAGTCTGAGATTCCCAAGAAAGAAAGACCTGTAGTTCCGACAACCTATTTTTCTTTTTTAGACGTCTTTGAGAAGAGGATGGGAATATCTTATCTCCACGTTTACAGTACACACATATCTACTCAATGAACCTGAAAAGAGGTTCATATGGCCCTCCACGTCTCCCACTGGAGCTGGATTACGGCCCAGTACAAACTACTGGAAGGTCAACAACAGCATGGTCTGAGCTTCTTAACTGTCTGAGTACAGCATGCTTTTATTATAAGTTGGACCTTAAGGTGGCATATAATTTGGTGAGAATCTTGGAGGATGAAAAGTGTTTTTTCGTTCCACATATGGCCATATCGAGTATAAGGTAATGCCATTTGGCCTCTGTAATGCTCCTACAACTTTCCAGTACTTTCTTAACATTGTCTTCAGGGATTATTGTGATGTCTTTAGTATCAAAAACATGCTGATCTACTCAGCTATTATTGTGGAACATAATTATTGTGTAACCAAGGAGCTTGCACGTTTATGACAATAAAATTTATTCACTAAACTGATACCATGGAGTTCCTGGGATACATATCGTCAACTTATGGTCTACAAATGGACCCCCATAAAGTCTATGCTGTGGTTGACTGGGATTTAACAATTTTCATCAGGGGATAATGTGTAACTTTTCACTTATCATCCTACCCATCACAACACTCTGTCACAAAGTTAGTATGCTTTCAATGGTCTGAACAAGCACAAGATGCTTTAGTCCTACTCAAGTACGATTTACTTTGGCTCCAGTCCTGCCTTTTCTATATCATATTCAACTGTTTGTAGAGGGGGTAGATGCTACCCAAACAGTTTGCAGAGTTCTTTCACAGAGCAACAGGGGAGAGAGAATAACTCTATCCTGTAACCTTCTACTTCCAATGACTCAACAATCCAGAGAAAAACTATGATGTGGGAGATAAGGAGCTCCTTTCTATCAAACACACTTTGGAGTAATGCAGGCATCTACTGGAGGGGGCTTTGAATACCTCCTTTCTTACTGGAGACATCATCTTGACAAGCCTAGTGAGCCATATTCTTCAGCTATTTACAGTTGCATTTTACTTCCAGGCCCAGGTCCAAGGGAGGGGGACATGTCTACGGGAGGGATACCATCAGGCTCATGATGTACTTTTCCCTTGGAATGCCTAATGGTCCCTTGCCTCTGGTACCTGCCAGATTTCAAAGTTTCTGGTGGTGCCTTTCCTTGTGCTGCTTCTTGTTATAGGAGTGAATCCTGTGTCTCATACGTCACAGTGTATGTACATCTCTGAGCTTGTTACAGAGTGACTAGACAAATAAAGATTCTGACAGGTAGAGGTATAATCAATAAATTTTATTAAGAATAAATGCAAACAAGATGGCAATAAGCACCTCCCCAACCTCCCCCGGTAAGGTGTGAGAACAGTGCACAGTCCACTACCAGGATTAGCACTGAACGTAGCCAGGCAATGTGCCCAGAGTATAAGAAGTGAACTAGGACAGACAGCCGAACCACAGGAATAACGTTGAGTGGAAAGCGTACTAGCACTGACAGCTTGCAGAGACTGGAGGCCCTGAATCCTAGAACACTAGGGTCCACCAACACAATGCCCTAGAATGCTAGGGAACACAGGAACTGCCACATGTTCTAGAACGCTAGGACTACAAGTGACCGATAGGACCAAGCACTGCTGGACTACAGAGTGAACTCACCTGGAAGCAACCAGGCCCCTGAGCCTGCATGGAGCGAGCCAGGCCCCAGGAAGCACAGATAGGGACAGACTAAGCCAAGGTCATACACTATTTGGGTAGTTAGACAGAGCCACAGTAATGCACGGAGCGGGTAGTCAGCCAGGCCAAAGGACATACACGGATCGGGCAGTCAGACAGAGCCAGGAGTAAAGCACGGAGCGGTTAGTCAGACGATGCCAGAAGTACAAGCACTAATCGGGTAGTCAGACGGTGCCAAGGGTCATACACAACTCGGAATCGGCAGCCAAAAACGAATCACAACGGAAGACTAAGGAGCGCTCAGGTACACCACCAAAGGGCACTGAGGCTATGACAGAATGCAGCATATAAGGCCTATCGGAGAGGTGGAGCCACTCTTGGCCAAATCAGCGTAGCCTTTAAAAATAGCAAACACACTGAATGACGTGCATAGCAACCAGGAAGTCAGTGATCGGCAACGCTGCAGCTGGGCATAAAAGGACAGACAGGTAGAGTCACAGGCACGGATCACAGGCACCGTGATAGCGCTGGACATCGTTGAAAGGGTGGCTGAAATACGCCACTCTGCCAGAGACTGTGTTTCCTGAGTACATTGTATAGGTCAGGAACCAGCAGTGCTTCTGACTGGATGTTATTACGTCACCACGCTGACATTTCCCTACATAAACCTGAGTGCCCTTGTGTTCTGAGTTAAGTTGTACTGATAGTGTTCCCAACAGCCTAGCAATTAACTTGATCTTTGTTTGACAGTCATTTGACTCTGCTGGCCTATGTTTCCCTTGATCTTTGGCATGGATTATTCAACTCTTCTAACATACATCCTCCTGACCACTGGCCTGCATCTCATTGACTCCTCGTCAGAGGCTTCTGTTGGTGTTGAGGTGCCACTAACACATGCTGATGACATGGGTTTCTATGCGTCATCACATTCAGAATTACATATTTACAGCTAACACATATGCCAATGACATGTTAACAACATGTTATAGCCCTTTACTCAATTCTCCCAGCGCTAGGTTTTATCACCCATTAAAATGTTATCATTTGTGTCGGCTGCACAGTCAGTGATGCGCTTTTCATAGGTGCAGCCCCTGGTAGCTATTTGACACATGAAAGATGTCCTGATTCCATATTGCTTTGTTTGTACTGTTGTATCATGCTTTCAATGATAATCTGTGATTAACCATTCCAGTACCAGAGGGGTAACCAATGCCTTGCTGTGTATTGGTTACTCCTCTGGCACTAAATGGGTTGAACATAACAAACACTTTCAGAGTACATACAGTATATATAAGAATAAGTCTCATTGCATCATTTATGGTTCCTCACACACAGAACATAATTTATGTCTCTTCAGAAAACAAACACACATTGAACAGAATGCCTCATTACATAATTTATGTCTCATTAGGAGACACAGCTCCCATTGGGTGATTCAATGGGGACATTACTGCTCCCATTGGGTGATTCAATGGGGGCGTGTTTATCATACAGGGAGTTGGCCCGCCCCCTCCAGCCCTCACACCACTATCCAACTGACAAAAAAATATATAGCTGCCACTAGCTCCTGAAGTAGGGGAAATCAATAACTTCTCCTGGTCCACACACACACACTCTCACTCAGGATCATGACCCCACAAACACACTGTTTCACCTCCCACAGTTAACTGTAACCCTCCATGCACTCTGTGTCACCTCCCACAGATAACTGTAACCCTCCATACACACTGTTTCACCTCCCACAGATAATTGTAACCCTCCATACACTCTGTTTCAGTACGAGGGTGTAATGTTTCCATAAAATACAAACTCGGGGATAAACTTAATAGCAACACTTTTATTTAACTCTTTCAGTGCCAGAGGGGTACGCAACACTTTGCTTTGCAATGTGTTGCGTACCCCTCTGGCACTCAAAGGGTTAACTCTTTTCATCTCTTCAGTCACCTAACTGTCTGTTTTCAACTGTCACTCCTCCACTTCCTGCTTCCTGATTCCCGCACTTTGTCCTTAAAGGGAGAGAGATGCTTTGCTGTATGTTACAGAGGGCAAGCCTCAAACACCACTTTCTATTTGATCCCTCAGTATATTGCTACTTTGCCTCAACTGAAGAGCCACTGTGTGTTATATTGCTATGTTACCTCAGCTTATGTAAGGAGTTACTGTTCCCATTGGGTGATTCAATGGAGGAGTGATTTAAATCATTCAGGGAGTTGGCCTGCCCCCACTATCCAGCCCGCACCACTATCCAAGTGACTGAAAAAACAAAATGGCTGCCACTTGCTCCTACACCACAGACTCATACACAAGCCACACACACACACATACACACACACAAGCCACACACACACACACAAGCCACACACACACAAAAGCCATACACACACACACACAGTGTCCCCAGGGGTCCCTCCACCAACCTGAGGCACACAATAAGCTGATCCAACAAAGAGAGTGTGGGATCGGCTCCAGTGTACCTTAATTTCTGGTATCCACAATACAGCAATGCTTTCGGCTCCTGGTGCACAATGTGCTTCTGATGCAGGAAGCCCAGCTGTTTCATGTAGCTCAGAGGCAGACAGGCCCAGTACCAAATCCTTCATGTTCCCCCTTCATGAAGCACAACACTCCACCCTGCAACAGCCCGGTCACGCGGCCCTTCAAGGAGCTCTCTACAAGCAGCAGCTGGATGCGGCTATTACACGTGGCTGAGGGGCTGGAGACAGACCATACTGTGGCCACTCTGTAGTACACACTCTTACACACAAGCTTCTTCACCGCCGCTCTCTGCCCGCTGTCACACACCTGCATTGTGTAAGTACCCTGGCACAAAAAATATACATGCCGCACTGTAGCTGCTCCAACAACACACACTATCCCTGCTCCAACCACACACCATTCCTCCTCAGTTCCCGCTCCCGGTGCCCGGGCTGCGTCCCTAGTAACGCTCTTGGCCGAGGCCTGGGGCAGGAGGTGTCTTCCTAACCAGGGAGCCTGGCCGGTGGTTGTCTGGCAGCCTCTGAGTGTGCATGTACAGAGTCCACTTCAGGGACTGTGGCCTCCATGACTCTCACTACATACTGGGACAGCTGGTTAACCCTTTCAGTGCCAGAGGATTAAGCAACACAATGAGCAATGCCTTGCCTACCCCTCTGGCACTTACAGGACCGTAATAATATCTGTATGTGTGTGTATACGCATGTATGTACGTGTGTATGTATGATCAATGTCTGTATATGTCACTGTATCTGTGTGTCTATGTATGTGTGCAATATGATTCTTTCTGCTTCACACAGTACACAAAAAAACATCATCAGTCTATACAGCTAAATGACATGTACAATACAAACAAACACAAAAAATTCTTACAAAATACCTTCAACATGCCACCTACAACATTTCAAACAAAAAATGCTACATAACACATACCCTACTACAATGAGGGGCAATGCCGTCACATATTGCTAGTATATATATATGAGGTGAATATAGTCAAGTTGATACCTTTATTGGCTAACTAAACAGATTTAGGATGCAAGCTTTCAGGACCTCTTAGGTCTCTTCCTCAGGCATGTTATTTACATATATACATATACTTATAAATAAATATAAATATGAAAACATCTCTTATATACAAGTACACATTGCATTATTTATAATGTAAATCAGATAAGAAAGCTCAGTCCAGATTCAGGTTCTTTGATCAGTCAATGGTAGAGGAGAGTGCTGTAAATTGCAGTCTTCCTCTGAGGTGTCCAAGGTATTTATGATCCCAGTGGGACTGTTGTAAAAGTTATTCCAAAATGTGATAATGTGACAGAAATTATCTGTCTCTATTCAAAGCATAATTCAAAGCTTTAAATTGGATCATTAACTTAACCTCCCATATTTTTATCTCTCTCTGAGTGTGAAACTGTCCCATCAGTACAGTCAATTTAATTTCCCTCAAAGAAGGGGAGGGGTAGACAACGCAAAAATATCCTCTAAGTGTAGTAAGTTATAGCATAAAATATAGATGTTTATGACAAAGCAAAAAAGTTTATTACATCCAAATATGAGAGTTGGAGACAAAGCTATAAATATAAAATCAATAATCCCAAATTTATCTAAAGGTAATGGTTCTTATTGATTATTGATTTTATTTTTATAGCTTTGTCTTCAACTCTCATATTTGGATGTAATAAACTTTTTTGCTTTGTCAAAAACATCTATATTTTATGCTATAACTTACTACACTTAGAGGATATTTTTGCCCTGTCTACCCCTCCCCTTCTTTGACTTTATCTTACATGTTCAACGGTGGACCTTAAGAGGACTTCTGATTTACATGGAATGATTATGGACAAGCAGCAAAAAAGAGAGAACTAATCGCCCATTACTGACAACAGACATAGGGAAAGTTTATATTTATTTATTCACTTATTGTCTGTATGGGTATTTTAGTGATTATTTCAAGTATCCAATATTAGGAAACATTATTGTTCAATCTCTTTATACAACTTAGCCTCTCTCTCTCTATCCCATATATTGTGAATCTAGATGTGTGCGCTGTGTCTTACCCCTCTTTTTCTAATTTAATTTCCCTGACAATGTATTTTGGCAAATATGTTCTCCCACTGGTGTCTCTGTCTTTTTGTTGGTAACACTGGATCTGTGGGAATTAAACCTTTTATGTAATAACCCAAAAAAAGACAAACAAGGGGCACCAATATTGCTTAAACCAGACCGGACAAATGATGTAATATATTATCAAAATCACACTTACATTTAGATATAGCTGTGTAAACACTTATGTATAAACACAGCAAGTAAAGCAAGCAGGGGTATCTTACCTCCCCTGCTCGGTATATAGTTGATCTTGGCTTTCCAGGAACAGTCTCATCCAACTCCAAAGGTGTCAGCAATCGATACTTTCCTTTAAAAATGCAGCCCCTCCAGCAAATGTATAACAAAGTATCAATTTACTCAAATGATAACTTGTAACAAGTTTAAAAAGACCATATATTGATCCGTTCCAATAATAAAATAATCCGAACGCCCATAAGAGCAGCTATTTAAAATCGTCTCTGTCTGGTTCATTGGTCCAACGGTCAGACACAATCACAATAGGAACCTCCCATCAACTGCCCAAATCAGCAATTAACCGTGAGACTCCATGCGAAAGCAACCGACCACCAGCCACAATGGATAAATCCAAATCTAATACTTAATATGCGCCATAGATCGCCCAAAACAGAGTATCATTGTCATGATATATTCATACAATACAACTGCTAAAATAATCTCTCTTCCCTCCTTTGGGCAAATAAACCATACAACACTGTACATAGAGAGTATTCAATCCTTCAATATCCCGCAATCAAATCAAATAAAAATAAAAATAAAATGAAACTCTAATCTATACACATGCTCTCTTCACACCCTCCCACTCCACAAGCGCACCACCCACGCAACTCAAAAGAAACCCATAAAGATGCCCCACTAAACCCCCCCATCCATCAGCAACCCTTCCCATACAGCAAGAAGAGTTCACAAATCTCCTCATCCCCCACCAACCTGCACCACCACATACCGATAGAGTCCCAAAACGATCATACATGATCTCAATATGATCAACATGTGATCTCTATATGGAGATAGAAAAACTCATATACAAAAGAAGTCTACTGGCATACAGGGACACAAACCGACAGGAGCAGGGAGATCCAGAAACACCTCTAACACCCAAAGAAGGGCTACTGACCAAGACAGACATGCCTCTTTCCCACATTGCTACAGATAAAAGCAAACAGCACGTCCACAAAGTAGGAAAGTGCGAAGAACAGAAAGTGCAAATGATGGGACATGAACATACCCAACACATCCCCCAAAATAATCCAAATCAACATAACCATAATATCCTAAATACTCTCTAATGTCTAATCTTTTACTACAAAGGACATTCCCCACTTCCATAACTAATAAAATAATAATAAAAAACATAATAATAAATAATATAATAATAAATAACAAGTAATAATAAAGTGTACTGTTATGAAACATAGGGAAAACTAGCTATTGCCTATACATTTATAATTAATGTGTGTGTACTTATAAAAACAGTGAATATACTCATATAAATATATGGAGCCCTAATAAATAAATCCCTAATTAATATCACTGTGTAGTATCTACCAATGATAGCCTACATATAAATGTATATAATATATAACCATGAACCTGAAATTCCTTATGTAATGGCTGTCCAGTTTCACCCACATAAAGAGCTATTGGACACATGATGAGGTATATTACATTGGATGATTTGCAGGTGAAGGTACCCTTGATCTTATGGTGTAACTGGGTGTTTGGAATGGGCACCTTGTCAGTGGTGTAAATGTGTGCACAGGTTTTACAAATCCTCTGTAGGCAGGGAGAAGTGCCATTTTTGTATTATTATTCAAGGCACAACTTAGCATCAGGTGTTTTAAATTGGGAGGCTGCCTGAAGGAGAGTACGAGAGGCTGTGGGAATATGTGTTTTAGTCTTTCATTCATACGTAATGTTGTTTGAAGTTCTCTTGATATTTTGCATAGAACTTCAACCTGGGGATGATATGTGATCACCAGCGGCACTCTGTTTCCCTTATGTTGTTCTTTGTAGCTCAACAGATTTTTTTCTTGGTATGTGGGTAGCCGTCTGTATCTGACTGTCAATAATCCTTGCACTGTTACCCTGTTTTATAAAGTCTCCTCTGAGGTTCTGGAGGTGCATGTCACGGTACATCATATCAGAACAGATGCTGATGTATCTAATGGCCTAGCTCTATATGATAATAATAATAACTAGTATTTATATAGCGCCTTTCTCCCAGTGGGACTCAAAGCGCTTTCAGCGCACGCTCTCGGAATTAACCAAATCGGCAGCTGAAATAATAGATGTTATTATTACCCAATTAATGGTACTCATTTATCGACCTCGGAAGGATGAAAGGTTGAGTTGACCCTGCTGGGATTCGAACCTGCAACCTTGCGGTTGGAATAGGCTCAATAGTCAGGGACTTTACCACTGAGCTATCTCACCAGCTTTGATGGAGTTCTTTGTGTGTTTTGGGTGGAAGCTATTGTTGTTCAGGTCGGTTGGTCTGTCCATTGGTTTGCGGTAAAGGGCTATGTTGATGGAGTTGTTCTTAATACTGATAGTTGTATCTAGGAAGTTAGTGTTTGTGCATGAGTGACTGAGTGTTATTTTCTTACTGGGGTGGAATCTATAGTAGTTTTCATTGAATTTGTGAAGTTGCTCCTCACTGGCGGGCCAGATGATAAGAATATCATCTACGTAGTGGAGGTAGAGCAGGGTTTTTTTTTTGGCAGGTGGACAAGTCCACTTCTAATTTTGCAATAAACAGCATATTTGTCATAAGTATATATATATATATATATATATATATATATATATATATATATATATATATATACATACATATATAAGCATACTAAACTTAAAGTGGTCCAGGAGAGACAGCACACAGCAATGAATATTGGAAGTTGGATGCTTTATTCAGCAGTTCATTACACAGCCAAATGTTTTCGGTCCCAATGTGGGTTTTTAGCTCATCTTTGGCATAACCTCTTTTGGGTGAATTTGTCCATCAGTTCCATGTTGTTCCTGGGTACTATTGTACCTAATAATATGGAGCATCTATGAATACGGTAAACCTGAGATCATATGGCGTCATTTCTGGCAACATTTTTATCCACAGGGTTAGGCTTAAAAGGACTCTTTCATAACACTGTCTATAAACTATCTTGATAAAGGCCCAAAGTGGGGCCAAAACATTGAAGACACAGTAAAATTGTGTACAATGCAGTTTACAGTTCTTTGGACTATAAACTATATATATATATATATATATATATATATATATATATATATATACCAATGGTGAATCAGTGCACTCTCTAGTAGTATAAAGAAATAAGCCTGGGTGCCAGGTCAGAATTAAATACATACAGTTTGTAGTCCAAAGAACCACACTCACAGAACTTCTTGGTGGAAAAAGAAAGTGCAATTTTATTATGTCATCAATGTTTCGACCCAACTTTGGGCCTTTATCAAGATATTTTATAGACAGTGTAAAGAAAGAATCCTTTTAAACCTAACCCTGCGGATAAAATTGTCTCCAGAAATGACGTTATGAGTTGAGGTGAGACAAAAAAAAAAATAAAGATAATTAAAATAAGAAAGTAAGATTTAAGGTATACAATTCATGCAAATATATGTATACAAAAAAAGGAAAAGAAATTGAAAAAAATCAAAATGTAAATGTACATGTATCTAATACAGCTACGGATAAAGCAACCAATCAGTAAATACCTATGTAATTATTATCAATAGCAACATGATAGCACATATGAAAAAAATGACAATAAAAATGAAATAGAGTGAGGACAATCATATCCAAAAAATGGATGTAGTTCTAAGCCATGAAGATACTAATCTCTATAAGTAGCTATTGGAAATTATCAGGGAAAAACCCAACATCAAGGTCATAGACCTGACAAACAAAAATAATAGTGAGCATCCGAAAAAATGGTCCCTTCACGCCAGCACATCGCAACATGCACACCATCCGGCAAAAATGAATGTCACCAGTTCACCAACTTATAAGGGTGATACAAGGAAGGACAGAATATATTTACATTTCAGAAATGAGACACCATTCTTTTAATACATCTTGATATCTAATGAAATCGTAGCGTCAAGTGAGATCTGATCTGTCAGAGTCTACATGTCTGTGTTTCCACTGTATCTGCTGAGAGTAGGTAAGTATTTTAATTGGCCTGCAGGTGCCCAAAAATGAAATCTCAAGTGCTCAAAATTAAGAAATACAATATCAGGCATTGTACATTGCCCTGACATGTATTCAACAGAAACAAAGTGATAGACACAAGTCTGTATTACATTACAAGGTACGATTAAACAACTCATGATACCATAAGAAAAGTGGATGATTGTATGAGGAGAGACCCCATAGGTATATACAAAGCACTCAGGGCTGATAGAAAAGCCACAGGTGGAGGGGAAATATAAAATATGTGGTAGGTTTATGTACTTGACTAATCTCATAAAAAGCGACATGTGTATATAAGTAAAAATAAAGATCGGCCAATCAAGGTGAAATATCATGGGCTCACCAAATTAGTACTTTACATGCCTCAATATCAGGCTGACCAAGGATATTCCTTTATCATACAGAGGATAATGTGCCCGGTGTACTAGAAGAAACAACTATTGATGTAGAGATGTAAGAACCTAAAGGTCATAAATACATTCAGTAAATGCTGAACATAAGATCATAAAACAAATTTAATCCACAAAAGTTGTCATATCCAAATGACTTAAAGTCATTTACAAATAATATTAGAGAAAAGGTAAAGTCCAATTTTAAGGGATGAGCATCAACACTATGTGTTTCATAAACTAAGTTTCCATCTGGGTAAATAAAGAAATATATTAGGATACACCTCTGGTATTATTTCAAATGAGGGAAAATATATAAATGAGGACTTAAATAAAGATTGCACATTGTAGCTGGCTAAATGAGAGAGTTGAAGACACTATCAACAAAATTCAGTCTAAGCAGGCAATCTAAGTGATATATGACATCAGTCCAATAAGTATCATCATACGTGATGATCAAACATCTAAGTAGGAAATATAGGAAAGAAGTCAATTGAATATGAAATCCTCATCCATAGAGATCCGACACCTTGTACCTATGAATGCAGTTGTCATAATCCTCAGGAGCATATGCTGGTCATTAGTCCATTGGTGGGTTCTCCTGAGTCCCAGAAGACAGGGGTTATCCACCTGAGGTATCAAGGTCTACTGACGAAGCCATCCCAAGTGTGAGTAAGACCAAATGATTCCTGGGAGATAGAGGAAGCAGGCAAAGGAAAGTTTTTCATTGAGTCCCTTAGGTGATAAGGACTGGATTTTATAAATCCACTAAGTTTCTCGATTTAAAAGTCCTTCTCTATTGCCACCCCTTTTCAATGGGGGGATGTGATCAATTAGCATACATTTCAATGCCGATGGAGGATATTTCAGTTCGAGCCAATGTTTGGCTACTGGCTTGTCAGTTTTTTATCAGCTAGAGCTTTCACAACGCTAGCTCTATGGTTAGCCATCCGTTCTCTGAAAGTACATGACGTAAATCCTACAAAGATCTTATTGCAAATGCAGATGATAACATATATAACATATGAGCTTGTAAATGAAAGTTTGTATTGGATTTTAAAATCTTCACCTGTGAGTGGGTTAGTAAATTATGTACCTTTCAGCAAGGATCTGCATGTGGTGCAGTTAGGACTAAGGGTGGGCGAAAAGTGTGAAAAATTTCCTGCATCACTTTTCGTAAAAATGTGCCAATTTTTTGCTTTTCCCGCAAAAAATTCTGCCTTTCCGCCTATGCAAAAACGTCCTCCTTTTTGCCTGTTTTAACAAATTTTCCACCTATGTTAACACATTTTTCGCCTATATTTCCTATACATACTACATTTCCCACTGTAACATTACTTCTTCTGAGGGCTGAAGTTTAGAAATAAGTGGCTGAAAGTCAAAGCTGAGAGTCCTACAGCAACACATAGCTTGAAAAATGTGTTAGCATGCAGAATGCATTTGTCCTTTGCCCACAACACTTTCTTGCTTAAGTAACACTGGCACATATTCACGATGATATCAAGTAATAAAAAAAAATAAAGTACAACCTACAATGTGTCAGATATGTATTGAAGTGGTGGTGTTGGGGGACTGGCATGGTGTGATTTGTGTATGTATTTTTACCATTGTCATACACCATCCTCCTTCTCAGATTATTGACACACATTACTTATCAGTCATAGCAGTGGTCCCATCCGTTCTCCACCTTCTCATCTGTGCTTCTGTTAATATATTTGTCCTGGCTTTGTCTGTCTTGTGTGGTTTCTGCTACTACTACTACTGGAGCTAGATGTTGATGTAATTCTACTGCCACTACTACTAGGTGTCAAAGGTGCAGCACTTACAGCAGCAGCACCAGAGGAACTCATCATATCTAACACTGTGGATGTTAACCTGTTTTGCTGTTGCTAGGTACTCAAAACAGGTGTGTGTATTAATGGGACTTGGACTTTGAAGAAGTGATGATGCTGATGACGACTGATAGGGTGACTGTGTGCTTCTTGACATCTGTGCTTGCCCAGGGTCAGACTTTCCAATGGCTTCCTCAAACAGTTTATAGACAGGCACAGTGCTCCTTAAAAGTGGTGGGAAATTCAGCCTTTGACTTTCTGCTAACCGTATAGCTCTGTCATCATCCTCACTCTCAACTTCATCTGTATCTGAACAAGAGAATGATGCTGGAGGGATATATTCTAGATCTGCATCATCATCAGTCATCATTAGGTCATCCTCAGCAGAATCAGCATCAGCATCGCCTGACAGTTCTTGCCCACTACTACCCTTATATTCCTCTAAGCTTTTGGAGGTCTCAAACAATTCCTTCTTACTTTTACTGTAACAAAGTTCCCTACTATGGGTGTTTTAGTGCTTGTTTGTTTCACTATCTGATGCAGCAGGTGATTCAGCTGCTACACCTTTCTCTATTTTGCTATTGCCAGCATCTTCAACACTTGAATGCGACTTGTTGTCATGCTCAGTGTTTTTCTTATATGCTTCTTTATTTCTACTGGCATTGGTGCTGCTAGAACTAGTTTTGCTGGGACCTTGACAAACTGCATACTCCCTTGGAATAGAGAGATCATCGTCATTGACTGCACACACAAAGCAACCATTGCCGCAGTCCGTTTTTGAACTACTACTTTACTCTCACATCCCTGCACTTCTCCACCCCTCCCCTTCCTCTTGTGCATTTGCTGGACATTAAGCAACTACACTGTGCTTTTTTACTGTACGGTACACAACACAACTGATGCAGCTGTATGATGCCTTGCCTAAGCCCAGTCAGCTGTCTGTCACTGTCACCTAAAATATTTAGTTTTTTATTATTTTTAATGTATTTTTTTATTTTATTTTTATTTTTTTTATTTTTTTTTTCTAAGTTGTCCTCCCTGTTGTCTTATTGCAGTCTGTCAAAACAAAATTGTAACTGAAAGCAAAATCAACAATGTCTTTCCCCAGACTTCACCACCCAGCACAGAGATAATAGCAGCAAGCCCAGCAAACAAATAGGTCCCTAGCTGCCTGTGTCTTGCCAGTCAGTCACATGGAATTTTGGAGTAGTTGGGGGTCAACCTCCTTCCTCCCTTCTTATCCCCTAGAACGCCCCCCAGACTCCCCTAATACAGCGAACAAATGTCCTACCTAAATGACTCCCTAAACTAAGCTTCAATTCCCCTTTATTTGTCTATCTCCTCTAACTTAAATACATGCTGCTTTCTCCTCTCACAAACACAGAATGGCTGCTGTGAGAGCCTGACAGCCGTTTATATGGCTGTAGAAAACTATCATGTGGTGGAGAAATATTTTTCTTCCCTTTTATTTCAATGGGTGGAAAAGGCGAGAAAAAGCCAAAAATGGACACTTTGCGTGGGAAATTATTTGCCAAGCAGAAAGTGCCATTTTTCGCCGATTTCAGTTTGAGGTGAAAATTTTCACCCATCCCTAGTTAGGACATTTAAAGCATACCGTTTTCCCAGTTTGTAGCCATGTACCAGAGGTTTGTTTATAGCAGTGCTCAGGGTAATTGAAAACAAATAAGTCCCTTAAGTTTTTACCTTTTTTGTAACATTGTATGGGTTTGTTCTTGAAACAGTCAGGCAATGTATCATCCAAAGAGAGCATGTTCCAGTAGTGATGCCATTTGATAGAAATATTAGAACTGCCAGTAGAATAAGTCATACATAAATCCATAGATTTATCTCCTGTTTTCTGTGATCCCAATAAGTCTGATTGTTTGTGTTGTAGTGCTCTTTCTTTCTCTTTCTTTTACCACCAAGAAGTCCTGTGAGTGTGGTTATTTGGACTACAAACTATCTATATCTATCTATCAGTCTATCTATCTATCTATCTATCTATCTATCTATCTATCTATCTATCTATTTATCTATCCATCCATCTATCTAGATACACACACATACTTACTTCAGGATGAAGGCCTCCTCAGCAAGGGTATGGACCATTATCTGTCACACTGGCCCAGTGAGGGTTGGCAGATATTTTACACTGCCAGGGACTAGAGCATGCAACCCTGAGGTTTGAGCAGTTTCCATATTCCACAGCTGGTGCATTATTACACATATAATATAGTTATTAAATATTGTAACAGTAATTTATATAGCACAATATGGGGTAAATGGGGATTTTCTAGCCATAACTCTAGCAGGATTTAATTAAATTGACCTGAATGATTTTCTCCCTCTGAAATTATCTTTGATTAATCATTGCTTTCTATCTATTCTTTCCATTTCTTTTCAATTTTTCACATTGTGTTACTGTTAAATGAAAAAAAAATCATACAAGAATAAGTATTTATGCTCTTCTTACTGGAAATTCTTCTAAAAGTGATTGTTGAAATAGCGACTTAAATACAATTAGCTTTTACATTTCAGAACTTTTAAAATGCACTGGCAGCTCTGCATTTCCAAGAGAGGGCTTACTGGAAAGGACTGGGAGGAAGTAATTGACTACTGCAGGCTGCTCAGTACCAACTGTCTGAATGAAGGATTGTTTCTCTAAATAATTGGAAAATTTGTTGTACACAATCTAATATATGATAAACTAATTCAGTGATTTCGAATGTAAAAGCTCCAGCCAGCCAGTGATTCTAAAAAAATGAATTTATCAAATGAACAGACAATAGAACACATATTAATGCTTTTGTTGTTTGTTTAAATCAACAAGCAAAATATATCTGCTCTTAAGGATCTGGTAATATATTCTTAAAATTATAATAACACTGATGCTCATTATCTGAAATAGATTATTCAAGTGAAATGCCTTGCTTTCCTATAATGGTAATGTTTATCTAATTGTATCTAATGTTTATCTAATTTTTGCCATGTGCACTTTGCTACATTGTGTAGTTTATTTGAGCTTTTAAAATATTTTGCAGTATGGGAAGTATAGATTATGGGGTGGATATGGGAAGATATATTTAAGTGTTTATATGAACTCCTATGAGTTATTTGTTTAAAAAAAATGAGAAGTAACTAATTACTATGGATAAAGTTGCCCTTTAATACATTATACTGTAGTTGATACTTGTTTTAAACTGTTAAGCCTTGTGGAAGACAGATGTTAGCAGTACATTGCATTGCATGGACTGAAGAACTCTTTAATGAACAAAGAGTTACAAACATATGAGGAACCTAATATGACTCATTGCATGTATGTTCATTTATATAAAGCCATGTATCCACACTCAAACAGAATTAGCAATACATTTTACATATCTGTGTCTTATTAAATTTTTACTAAAATGAATAGATTTAGAGACATTTAAGCATTTTGTTAACAATCCAACCTGTTTTGCGCCCTTTATTTAAATTCTATATTTTAGGTAGGGATGGGTGAAAATATTCACCTCAAACTGAAATAGGTGAATATTGGCACTTCCCTCTTGGTAAATGATTTCCTGGGAAAAGTGCCATTTGTCCTCTTTTTCCTATTTTTTCACCTAGCTCATTGCACTGAAACCAATGGGAAGAAAAATTTTTCCCCACCATACGAAAGTGTTCTCTACTTTTCTACAGCCATATACAAGGGTGTCAGGCTCTCAGCATGTCATTCTGTTTTTGTGAGAGGAGAAAGCAGCATGTTTTTTGAGCAAGAGAAAATATAAACCAAATAAAGTGGAATTGAAGCTTAGTTTAGGTAGGACATTTGTTCCCTGTATTTGGAGAGTCTAGAGGCACTTTGGGGAGAAGGGAGGAAGGAGATTGACCCCAAATACCCTAAAATTCCACTTAACTGACTGTCAATGTATTTTTATTGAAGAAAAAAATGAGGAGCATGGCTGAGGAATCTTACCAGAATGACAACACAGACATGCACCAGCTGGTAAATTACGTGTTAGCGTGTTTAGAATAAGATCCTCTCATTGTTTCCATTAAAAGCAATGACGAATACATTCTTGCCATTTTGCTGGACCCCCACTTCAAAAACAACATTTCTGAATTTCTGCCAACGTACTATCAGCAGTTTGTCACAACAAGGACCCATGACAATCAGTAGCAACTCTCTGAGGAATCATATTCTGTCAAGGTATATGAAGATATGACTATTGATCAAGTGGAGGGTTGCATTGTGGAGGATGAGATGGAGAAAGTGAGGGCACAACAAACATCTAGACAGTATAGTGTAAAGGAAGCCATCAAAGCATTTCAACTAGCAGAAGCAGCTTGTCACGCTTTTTGTAAAGAACACTCAGACAGTCAGGTAAGGTTAAAAGCTTTACTGAAAAAATAATAAGCGAATACCCCAATCAGGTCCAGATAAGGTCCATACCAAGTACCTTCCAAATCTGACACAGGTCAGGGTGAGAATACACACAGTAGAATTAATATGATAACTGTGAATAACTTGGACTAGCTGGCAGGATATGATAGAAAGTTTCAGGAACGAGAAACTCTTCAACATCCCCACTCCGCAATAGGTGACACAAGCGAAGGGTAGCTGAAGGGCAATCCCCTAGTTGACTAGGGGTAGCGGAGGTAGCACAGACCAGACTCTGGCAGAGAACTGACCCTACGATAGGGTAAACGGAGGCAACACGGACAGGACTCTGGCAGCAACTGAACCCTAGAATGCTAGGGTTAACGAGACAACACAGGCAGGATTTTGGCAGCGGCTTGACCCTAGAACGCTAGGGTTAATGGAGGCAACATAGACAGGGATCTGGCAGCGACTTAGCCCTAGCATGCTAGGGTACACTGAGGCAACAGGGAAGCGACTCTGGCAGTGGCTTGACCCTAGAATGCTAGGGTTAACGGAGGCAACACAGACAGGGTTTTGGCAGCGACTTGGCCCTAGCATGCTAGGGTTAACGGAGGCAACAGAAGACACTGGCAGTATATGGACCCTAGACCACTAGGGTAAGTATAGGCAACTCAAGCAGAAGTCTGGCTCAGACTGGACCCTACTGCTACAGGGTCACTGGAGGCAACATAGACACTGGTGAGTGATTGGGCCCACACAAGCTCCAGATGACTATAGGAGCAATTAGGCCTGACCAGCGCTTTGCGGTAAGCGAGCACGTAACATAGCCGGTCAGTAACCAGTGTAGCACTGATCAGAACATGGAGATAATCAGCCTGTCCCGTTAGCGACGGAAACAGCAACTCAACCAGGTCGGGACACACGGAGGATACAGCCAGTCTAGATGGACGACCAGACACTAGCCCAGCCAGGTCGGAGTACACAGAGTCATCAGCCAGTCCTAGTCAGTAATGGAATCAGATACTCAGCCAAGCCAGTTCGGTACAGAAGGAGTTTGTCAGCCAGTCCTAGTCGGTAATGGAATCAGATACACAGCCAAGCCAGATTGGTACACTAGGAGTTAGTCAGCCAGTCCAAGGTCAGCAACGGAATAGGATACAGTAGCGTCAGGATCAAAACGTAGTCAGGCGAGCCAGGTCATACATGGAAACAGGACCAAGAGCTTCTTGTCGCTAGATATGGGTACACCACGAAAGGGCCCTGGTAGAATGACAGAAAGAAGTATTTAAAGGCAAGCCCTGGGAGGAGTCACCACTACAGAGCCAATAAGAATAAGGCCAGGGTAAACCCGGAAGTAACAATGTCGCACAGCACAGATCACGGGCACCGTGATACAGCTACATCAACCAGAATATCCCATTCTGAACACTGAGCAATTCATGGATCTCAGCAAGGACGGCAAAAAACCCAACATTGGTGGTGGTGGTGGAGATGGCAGCACATCTCTTTGGGACTTGATCCCTGAGTATTAGTTGGTAACTAACACACAGTAACACTGTGTAGCTCCTAGAAGCGGTCCCATTGCATATGAGATGGTTTCTTCTTACTTGCACGATAGAAACACAAATAGAATAAATATAGCTGTGCTCACAGAAAATAAGTTCTAACCCCTATAGAAAATAGAGGTATTCTAGTTCTAGCCAATGCTGTCTGTCTGAATCGGTATAGATAAGTGTAAAGAATGGAAATTTGATTGTAATACCAAAATGTACATAAAATATATAAAATGCAAAACAAAAAGCAGAGGTAAAATAATAGTTGGATAAATGTCACCTATTAGTTGATTGTACTATATTCGTATGCATACAATATACAGATCACCACAGATATATATTAAAACTTTAAGTAGAGTCCTTGTTATGCATAGAAAAATATCTTTTATAATCTTATGATACTTGAATGTTGTTAAAATGTATCAGAGTTAATACATACAGTTTGCTTGCAGTCAGATATCAACAAGCCATAAAACAGGTGACAAACAATGCTTTTATTAAATATGTCCTCTCTGGGAAATCTGTAGATATTATTTCCTCTTAGACTATTCCGCAAGTGCAATTTTTGTATAAATGTCAAAGTTTCACAGGATGTAAATGAAATGAGTTGATGAAATGAAGGTAATGAGGATCAGAGTGATCAGTGATTATCCAATTCAGGAATCTTAGAACCAAATTCTCAGTCTAAATTACTCCCTTGTTAGATCTTTATGCAGCCATTAGTTAACTGGAGTCCACTCGGGGTGATATAGCATTTAGAAAGAAAAAAGAAAACAGCAAAAAAAAGATCTAAGTGCAGTAAATCAGGTAGTAATCACGTATAACAAAATATTTAATGTTTATTGATCGCCATAAGGCTTAAAATGAACAGTTGATATTTTCAGTAACAATATAAGAATATAAAAAAATCAATACAAGTCTTAAATAAAAGAAAAAAATTATCTCTCTCTCTCTCTCTATATATATATATATGTATGTATATATATATAAGATAAGGAAAGGATGGGGCAGCACCTGTGGGACTTTTTAACAATTATTGTTAAAAAGTCCAATGGGTGCTGCCACATCCTTTCCTTATCTTCTATACATCTATAGGGATTGTGCACCTGGGCATTTAAGCTCTTTTTGAGTGAGTGCTTTCCCCACCAGCTTGTTATATATATATATATATATATATATATATATATATATATAATTAAAAAATCACTACAGAGTAGTGTGGGTAAATACTTTTTGTGAATCTTAGTGGTATCTAATTATTACCACTTTAATTATACAATGTAGCTGGAATATGTGTATAATTATAGTTATAAACTATTGACACTTGTGTCTGGAAGAGAAATATATGAATACTCTGAAGAGCACCCCTGTCCCGGATGTATGCTAACCAAAGGTGTTTCTTTTAAATCAATCCAACACTAGAGATACAAGAGATGGTGAGCATATTGTAGCCCCCAGATATGTGCCTAAAAACACCACACAGGCTACTGTTCCTAGCCCTAATCATGTCCGAATATCAGAGTTTATAACTATAATTATACACGTATCCCATATATGTTGCATAATTAAAGTGGTAATAATTAGATACCACTAAGATTCACAAAAAGTATTTACCTATACTACTCTGTAGTGATTTGTTTCATTCTTTTAAATATTTATTTTTGTTTGATTGTTTGTTTTGTTTTATTTAAGACTTTTATTGATTTTTTTTATATTCTTATATTGTTACTGAAAATATCAACTGTTCATTTTTTAATTTCAATTTTAAGCCTTATGGTTATTATGTGTGTACTTCTACATTTTAACTTCGCTATTTAGCAATCAATAAACGTTAAATATTTTGTTATACATGATTACTACCTGATTTACTACACTTAGATCTTTTTTGTGCTGTTTTCTTTTTTCTTTCTACTTGCAGGATAGCTATGGTCCAGACAAACAATGACCCCATGGACTAATGGCTCACAAAACAGTGTGTGGCCAGCATTGAAACGTACTGCAGTGGAAAACCTTAGTGGTTGGGAGACTAACATTCTTAAAAATGAACAAACATCTCATACCATCTGAGTATCAGGTAGCAGAAACCACACATGATAGAGAAAGCCAGGACAAATATATTAACAGCAGCACAGATGAGGAGGAGGAAAAGGAATGTGAAGAAGGGTTGCCACCATCTAATCCACTTGGGACCACTGATAGTTAATGTGCATCCATAATCTGAGAAGGAGGATAACGATTTGACATAAACATGACAATGGTAAAAACTACTTTATATACATACACACCATGCCAGTCCCCCAACACCATCACTATAATACACTTCTGCTACATTGTAGGTTGTACTTTATTTTTTTTATTATTTGACATCATCATCATCATGAATATGTGCCAGTGTCACTTAAAGGACAAATGCATTCTGCACGTTAACAAATTTTTCAAGGCATATGTTGCTGTAGAACTCACAACTTTGACTTTCAGTCACTTATTTCTAAACCACAGCCCTCAGAAGAAGTAATATTGCAGTGGAAAATGTAGTACCCATAGGAAATATAGGTGAAAAATTTGCTAAAATAGGCGAAAAGGAGGAAAATTTTACACTGGAGAAAAGGAGAAAACTGTTGTGGAAAAAAGAAAAAAAATAGCCAGTTTTGACAGAAAGTTATGCAGGAAATTTTGCCCACTTTTTTGCCCACCCATAATTTTAGATATAGGTCGGGATGGCGAAAGTTGTTGCCGTGTTCCAGCGAGAAATTCCACAAAAACCACATTATTGTCTGCTTTTCGGGAGAAAATCCACTTTCTTTAAAATATTCTTATTATTGCAAACAGGCAAGTGTTACAGAAACAGTATGAAACATTTCACAAATCATAATAGCAGATCATTCACATTAGATCACAAGATAAATGCTTGTATTGCAAAGATTTCTCTTTTTGTTTGGAATACAACCACTTAACCCCCGAACTAAACACAACTCCCTCTATTCCAACCCTTACCTAACCACTACCTCTAACCCCAACCTCCCCAAGTGGCCAGATGATCAACCCCCGCAACCCTGGAACCAGACCCGTATTTTAGACTAATCGGTAAGTAGCCTTAGTCATAGAATAGGGTGTGTAAGAAAGAGCAGTCAAGAATATAGGAAAAGATGGTACCAAAGAGTGGACCGGGGAAGTGAAGGAGACTGCGATCAGAAGGCATGTTACACTGCCTCATAGGTGCAGGTCTGCATGTCTGTGTAGGGAATGATGGAGAGATACTCAAAGGACTCTGTGTCAGGTACTAATACTGTAAAATCCAGGTATCCTAAATTAGAGAAAATGTAGCCGGTGTACCACTATAAAAGTATAATACCTTATAATGAGAAAGGTTGCTTAGTACCAGATTATACCACTCATTATGGTCGGGGGATCTCTCTGACATCCACGACAAGGCCACCACCTTCCGTGCCACAGCCAGCAATTCCCTTACCGACGTAACGTTTGTAAAATGATGCAGTTGGTCTGGAAAAATAGACAGTAAGCATATCTTAGGGTCAAGTGAAACCCTCCAGTGCACCACACTGGTTATAGTGGCCATAACCCAGTCCCGCATCTCTTACAACAGTAATCAGGAAGCCCTCCCATCTTATTAATGGGATAGTAATGTTTCACAAAAACAACAGCTCCAATTAATCTTCATAGTATTTGGGCCATGGAGAGTGTTATTTCAATATTGTCAGAGTTGTAGTTCTAGAGTAATTGATAAAGTTTCCCCCTCCCACCCCTTTTACTTAGTGTAAGCCCCCACTCCTCAGATGTGGAATCCAGTCCATAGACCAGACAGCTCACATCAAGGGTCAATATTCTACTGTGAGAACAATGAAAACCCTGCCCCCCTTGACAGATTTTTTTAATTGAAGATTGTCCCTCTCTGCAATCTACCTGGACACTCCCTACTGCTCTGAGGTGAGCAGTGTTACATCAGTAAAAGGGGCAGGAGGGGGATACTTTATCATTCAATTACTCTTGAACTACAACTCTGACAGAATTGAAATAACACTCTCTAAGGACCTAATACTATAAGGATTAATTAGAGTTGCTTTTATTATGAAACATTACTATCCCTTTAAGTCTGACCAGAGCATAATATGTCCGGTGCAGGATTTTGAGTTGGAGCAACTGGTGTCTCACCATGGTTGCCACCACCCTAGGGCCCTTCCTTGCCTCTCCTCGTTCCCAGTCTTCCAGTTGCCCCAAATCCCTGTCCCAGTGAATCCTCAATGCCAACCCATTGGTAGCTGTCTTAGTCTCCAGCCAGTGGTATATCAAAGAAACAGGTTTACAATTTTGGTGTTTGGTCAGCTGGTCAAGCAAGGGAAACTCTAGGATCTTGGGACAGCAAGGGCATGCTGCAGCCTCAAGTAAGAAATGATTATCGGGAATGCCAAATTCACCGTGCAGTTGTTCAAATGATTTGAGGATATTGTTGCTATAAATGTGGTCCACAGTGAAAATCCCATACGCAGCCCAACTCTGGCCAAAGTCCAGGGAGCTTAAGTGAGGAAGACCCATCCCCCCACAGCGGAGCAGAGGGATTCATGACTGTAAAACATGATATCTGCTTGATAACAGCCCACAATCTGCAAAGTGTCTGTGTTATGCGAGAAAGTTTCCCACATATTCTTGCTCCAAAATGTGGAATATGGGACAGGTCATAGCCTTCATTGAGGAGTGGTGCTTCGACCCCTGGAAATGTATGGGTAGGGGAGTGTGAGCAGTATGCCACTGCAAACTGACCTTGTGCTGCCAAGTAGTAATTATAAAAATCCGGAAGGGCAATGCCTCCCTCATCCTGTGGGCACTTCAGTGCAGATAATCTTATTCTGTATTGGCCTCCGGACCATTGGAAATGAGTAAGAAGTTTGTCTAACATATAAAAGTAATGCTTGGGGATGTTTATAGGCATTACTTGAAAGATATACAAAAGTTTAGAGAGAAAGATCATCTTGATCAGGTTCATCCAACCCAGGACCATGTGTGGGAGGTGAAGCCAGGAGAGCAATTTAGTATGGCATTGTTTGACAAGCAGATTGAGGTTGTCCTTCAGAAAAGATCCCTGATGCCCCATCACCCTAATCCCCAGGTATGTAATACACTCATCATATCTCATAGGGGAGCTAACAAGGGGTACATTTGTCAACCCTCGGTCCAAGAGGAGAATAGAGGATTTGTCCCAATTCATTTTCAGGCCCAAAAAAGTTCCAAACTGTTCCACCAAGGTAAGTAGATGATGCAGGGAGCTGGAAGTATCACCAAGGAATAGCAGCACGTCATCCGCATACAAGGCCGACTTTTCCTCTCTGTCTCCCATTCTAAATCCCACAACATCCATATCCATTCGAATCCGAATCACAAGTAGTTCCATAGCCATTGCAAACAAGTCAGATGACAAGGGGCAACCCTGCCGTGACCCCCTTTCCAACTGAAAGAAATCAGCATCACCAGTCGAGACACATGCCAGTGGTGATGCATACAAGGTTTGGACCCACCTAATGAAATTCAGGCCGAACCCAAACCTGGCCAGTACACACCATAAATATCTCCATTCCACGGAATCAAACACCTTGGCTACATCCAAGGACACAACCACTCTATTGCCCGAATTAGAGTGTTCCATCTGGAGATGCAAGAAAATGCATCTCAAGTTATGAAATGTAGAATTGCCTAGCATAAAGCCAGCCTGGTCAGGATGGACAACAGTTGGGAGGACCCAAAATAATCTGTTTGCAGGTATCTTAGCAAGAATTTTGGCATTGACCATGAGCAAAGAGATCAGTCAGTATGACACACATTTCTGTGGGTCCTTGTTTGGTTTCGGGAGGACAACTATACTTCCTCAAGGAGCCAGGCAGTGAACCTTCCTCACATGCTGAATGAAAGCTGTTCAACAATTGTGGGGCCAGGATGTCTGCATATTTTCTATGTCACTGTCCTGGGATCCCCTCACCCCCCTGTGACTTGCCTGTGAGGAGTTTGCCAATGGCATCCACAACCTCCCTCAGCATAATGGGTGAGTCAAGCATTTCTGCATATCCTCCTCCGAGAGATGAGGAACCACAAAAACCAGGTATTTGTTAATTTCTGAGCCAGAGACTCCAGATTGGGAGCAATAGAGAGACGAATAAAACTTTTGCAAATTCCAGTGCAATGTCTTGTCTGCCAAAAATCAAATCTCCCTGGTCATTCCAAATAGAAGAGACACTCACGCCCCCATCCACCCCACAAGCAAGGGATGTCATAAGTTTACCTGCCCTATCGCCATGCTCAAAGAGGGCCTGGTGTTTGTATAGCAATATTGAAGATTCATATTTGAGAGCTTTTAGTTATACCTGGAGGAAACCAAGATATAGGCGTCATTAGAGTTAAGGTTACCCAACCGAATGTGATCCTGCTCCGCCACCAACACATCTCCTCCAATATTCAGGCCCTGTCCCAAGCCTGCCTCCTATGAGTGGCCACCAAACAGAGCAAGGACCCTCTGGCCACAGCCTTATCTGCCTCCCACAGCACCAACAGAGACGCAAATCCATTATTATTTTGAAAATAGTCAGCAAGATCAGTGGTATGAAGCTTCTCTATATGATCCAATGACAGCCAATGTGGCTGTAAACTCCACGGGGCAACAGCCCCCATAAGAAGGCCTGCCCATGCTAACCATGTGCCCCCACAGGAGGCAGGCCAGGAGATGGAGTGGGGGCAACTCGCCAGAGTGGTCCTGCCGCCCGGCTGCGGCACCCCATTCTCACCCGGCAGGCAGCCCCCCACTGCCACCAGCCCCACCAGCCCACAGAAGAACACGGCCCCAGAAATAAGTGGCTCTAACAAGAATAGGAAAGCACATTTGTATGATAGTTTTCCAATAAAAAGTATCCACATAGAACCATAACGTGGGGTGCACAGGATTCCCCCTGGTCATGACATATATGTTCACGCCATCGACACCCATCACCAGGAGCAGTGCCAGAGTGTCAGTCCCAAAGTCAAATCCCCCAAACAGGGAAGGAGCTGGTACACCCCTGGTGGTGGGGACACTTCTATAACTTCTGTATGGCATCAACTAGAAGTCGAACAAGATTTCTCAGCTGTCTTCACGGGGAGAGATCCACAAGGTGTCACAGTCACTGGGTTTAGAATCCAACAGTGGTAGTTACTGGATCATATGGTGTCAAGCCATCCATCCACCTCCTCCGCCGAAGCAAAGAAAGTGTAAAGCAGTGTAGGGTAAAGCAGTGAGTAAACAATATTGCACTCACGTAACCTGCTCTTCACCTCCACAAATTGCCTCCTCTGGAGCTGGACCTCAGGTGAAAAATCAGGGAAAAGCATTATCTTGTGATTTCCAAATGTAATCTCCCATTTTGTGCATGCCATACGAAGGACTGCATCTGTGTCCTGAAAATTCAGCCCTTTGGCTATGAGGGGTCTAGGGGCTGCTCCAGGTTGGGGAGAAGAGGGGGGACCCGGTGCGTTCTTTCGATCATAAATGTAATAGACAGATCCGCAGCACCCAAGGTTTCTCTGATCCATGATTCCAGGAATTTCTCAGGTTGCTCAGGGAATCCCAGAAAGTGTATATTGCATCTACGTGACCTGTTTTCCAGGTAATCCATCTTGGAGTGCTTTTACCTATTGATGAAGTGATTCAATGGACTCAGATATGGGAGGGATTGAAGTCTCCACAGCAGAAATTCTTCTTTGGGTATCCAGAAGCTTGAGATCCAGGTTGGTGACATGGTAGAGACTAGGTAATTAATCAGCCATTGTAATGACAGCAGATGCTGAACCTTTATAATATTGTTCACTGGCCCAAGGGCCACAGTCCAGGGTGAATGTGGCCAATACAAACAGAAGTTGCCTCCAGTTTCAGCCAATTGTAAGGCACAGAAGAAGAAAGTCTTCCCACAAGAGGTGTCACAGCAGTGGAAAGCTCCAGAGTGAGTGTGCCCAGCTGGGTCACCTCTGAGACTCCGGCAACTCCAAGGCCACAGCCGACAGTTTTTAAATATACATGGGAGAGGTGGGGGGGCACATATAAGGGAAACAAACAAATGGGGTGATTAGTAGGCAAGGAGCAGTCCAAGCAACTTGATCCAGACAGATGCTGCGCGCCCTTCCCAAGCACTGCTCTCAGCTCCCCAAACACCGAAGGAAGGTGAAGTCAGCGATGCCATGTCATCCCTTTGAAATGAAACACATATGAAGAATGCATTCTGCAGGACTGAATAAAGGACACTGCAGATAACATTTTTATTATGTGTTTGGGTTATAAGGTGGCAACCTTAGCATTCTACAACCCTCTTTTCCTTAAAGGTTTAAGAGAGCTTACTGTCAGGTAAATCAAAGTGTGAAAAATTACTGACGATGAAAAAAAAAGTATATGCAATCTAACTTAGCATATTATGCACTTGAAGTATATGTTAAGTCAAAGGGAGGTTGACTGCAACTTTAAAGGGATAGTAAGGTTTCATAATAAAAACAGCTCTAATTAATCATCATAATATTTGGACTTTGGAGAGTGTTATTTCAAATCTGTCAGAGTTGTAGTTCCAGAGTAATTCAATGACAAAGTGTCCCCCTCCCACCCCTTTTACTGATGTCACACTGTTCAGCTAGAGCAGAAGGGAGGTGCCCAGGTAGACTGCAGAGAGGGACAATCTTCAATTAAGATAAGGGAAAAACCTTAAAAGCTTGTCAAGGGGGGCAGGGATTTCATTGTTTTCATAGGAATAAGAGTGTCCCCTTCTGTTATCTGTCTGGTCTATAGCCTGCATTCCACATCTGAGAAGAGATGCTTACACTAGGTAAAAGGGGCGGGAGGGGGAAACTTTGCTTGTGAATATCTCATAAACCATAAAGGTTTGAGAGATAAGACATATCATTCTTCATGTTTTTTTAAAATAAAATAAAGTTAAAACGAAGTATTACTATCCCTTTAAATAGGGCTTTCAGCCATCTGAATGTAAGGACTCTAATGTGTTGCCGAGCTAGAAATTTCCCTACCATTCAATAGGTTAAAGCTTCATTTAAAGCAATGTTTTTTTGGTGATTGTGGTATAGTAGTATTTTTGCTCCTCATCTTTTTTGTGTATAAAGCCCTTCAATGCATATGTATATGTATTTTTGTAATACAGTTTAACAATATTGACAAATGAAGGAAAACATATTTGTAGCATTTTGATCCTGATAATTGAGCGTTAATTGAAGTTAAATGGTGAAAAACTAGTCTTATGCTTTTCTCCTCACACACAGTGCCTTATGCAACAAGGCAAAATGGAGCAGTTCTGAGGAAACCAGCTATACTATAGGGCATAAATGAAAGCTCCAATTTAAATGGGACTTTTTAGCCCTTGTCACAGGCATTCATTATTGGGCATAATAAGACACCACACAACATGTTTGGGATATAGAAAGGCCACAGCTTTATTTTCAACCAAACTGAACATTATTTAAACATTATTTCAACCTTATGCCAAACTTGTGGTCAGGCCTAGGAGAGATTATGATGATAAGGTGTATGTCGGATGACTATTGCCCATTCCGACCTGTAAAGTAGGCCTAAGAGTGGGCCCACATGTATAAGAAAAAGAGTTTAATTGGTAGAGCTGAGAAAAGGGGTATGGGTTGGGTGGGTAACACAGAGCTCAGTCGGAGCTCTGCACAGTCCCGTGAAAAGGACTGAGGCTGGTATAAATGTCTCCAACCGGCCCTCCAACAACTCCAGGCTAACCAATAGCCTTACACTTGTGGTCAGGCCTAGGAGAGACTATGATGATAAGGTGTATGTCGGATGACTATTGCCCATTCCGTCCTGTAAAGTAGGCCTAAGAGTGGGCAAAATAGAACCATGAATCCACAGTGATCATGATCGTAGGTCTATATCCAACACGAATAAAGAATGGGTACTGTAATAACCTGATACTAGATAACTCCCCGTCTGGTAACCCATGAAACCTAACAGAAGCCATAAAAACGATGGAGCAAAAAGTTAACTATAAGGAGGGCTGATAACGGAAGGGTTGTGAGCTGACTACCCAACTGCTCCAAAATAAAAAATCTAAGTTGTCAAGTGAAAGACTACGTCCAATTACACACTCCTACGACTGATCATGTGAGGGACAGTATAACCTACTGTAGTAGTTGTGTTGATAAAGATGTTTGATGCCTTCCAAGACGGATAACAATAAGGTAAAATATGCATATCAGACAGAAATGAAATAAGACTAGTATATAAATGGCAAAAGAGATGTAAAGGCAGAACACCATGTGGCACCCTACCACAGAACAACTAGCCCAGTCAATAGTTGATATGTATAGTGGAAATGGTGAGAACCTTGAAATACTACCTCCCGTATGTAGCTTCTTAAACATGGCATGCATACTATCATCAGGGCCAGGTATGTAACACATGTACGTCTGAAGGTGGTAGTCTGTCTTACAACTACACCAATGCAACGTCTCTGCCAAATTAACCCACAGCTTGACTGCCTTAGCTTCGAACATAAGGCAAATAAAATTCTTCTTCACCAGGCACCCTGTAAAGCCAGAGAGCGGTGTCATGGCAGTATCTTACCCTCATGTTCCGCTACCAGATTTAATTATGTAAATTCTTCTAGTAACTCCACTGGTTCTGCTGTGAGGGATCTTCCTTACGTATGATGATCCTCTAAACAAAACTGATTCATCATAGTTAATACATTCCTATAATGCTGCTGGTTCGTGACCCCCCTGCCTAGTGAAAAGAGAGAAAAGTACTAACTTATTGGGTGACTGGTGAATCCCTCTCTGGTGCCAAGCGACTGATGCGAGACGCTACCTATGATTTGGACCAATGGGCGTGAGGCCTATGCGATAGGCTGAGGGGTGTTGGTCTCATGGTGACAAATAATCTTAAGCAGTATAAGTCCCTAGGTCTATAGAGTGGGTGTGACAGGTGAAGCCCTCTCTATCAAGAAAACTAGGAAGAAGGCTCTATGAGTTGGGCCGAGGGAAATGTGGGACGGGACTAAGCTGTAGCCTTCTCCTAACCAACCTAAAAGACGAACCAGCAAACTTAACATAACCTAAACCTATCTCTGCCTCTGAAAGTAACATGCTCGAGTCTGTATGCGTGTCTCTGAAATGAGGAGACTGTAATGATATACGAGATAACCAGTTTAATGACAAACAGTATCTCTGTGTGAGATAAAACCTATTAGATTTAATTGTAGACTTCCTAGTGTAAGAACATACAAGAACATACCAATATAACCCTAGGAACCTAACCGTGAAGTATGAAGAAGAAAGACATAAAGAGATCTCCGTGACAGACTTCGACGTAGGAGCTTCAAATGACAGAGCTCCCTTCCTGCCCTTATCACCGAAGTAGCTATATCCCCTTCAGATTATCTAGATACCTCTGAGATTTGAGACCCGTAGTGCTTGGTTTAAATGCCCTAGCCCCAAAGTCAAGACCTAGAACGTAACAATTAACAATAGGGGCCTACGGAACAGGATAAAGATCCCAATAGCTGTCGTATGTGGAATTATCCATCTGTAGCTGATCCTAAATGGATGGACCATCTGCTACAAACAACATGGTGACTAATGACATGTCTTAATTACATAGTGAAAGACCACTTAGGTTAAAATCAAAACATTCCTGTAATGCTACTGTTCATGACCCACCTTGCAAGTGAAAAGAGAGAAAATATTAACTTATATGGTGACTGGTGAGTCCCTCTCTGGCGCCAAGTGGCTGATGAGAGACACTACCTATGATTTGAACCGATGGCCGTGAGGCTTATGCGATAGGCTGGGGTGTTGGTCTCGCAGTGACAAATAATCTTAAGCAGTAGAGAAACCCTATGTCTATAGAGTGGGTATGACAGGTGGTACCCTGTCTATCCAGAAAACGGGGGGACGGCTCTGACTATGAGTTGGGCCAAGGGAAATGTGGGACGGGACTAAGCTGTAGCCTTCCCCTAACCATGCTGAAAGACGAACCAGCAGTCTAACACAAACCTATCCTATCTCTGCCCCTTGCAAGTAACTTGCTCAAGACTGTATGCGTGTCTCTGAAATGAGGAGACAGGAATGAAAAGCGAGATACTAATTTACAGACAAACAGTATCTCTATGGGAGATAACATATAGATTTAATTGTAGAATTCCTAGTTGAGAACATACCAATAAAACCCTATGACCTACTTGTGAAGTATACAGCTGAATGACGTAAAAGATCTTATCACAGAAATAGCTCCAGTCCCAATTCCTGATTATCTAGACACCTCTGAGATTGAGTCCCTTGTGTGCTTTGGTCTCTAACTGACAGAGCTCCATTCCTGCCCTTATCACAGAGGTAGCTACAGCCCCAAATTCTGATATCTTGACCCTCTGAAATTTGAGACTCTATATGAGCTTATGATCTTTGGTGTCCTTGCCCTCAAAATCAAGATCTGGAACATAATGGTGATTTAACAAAATAGAGCTCCCTTATTTTTAATGGATGCAACGCCAATGATATATCCTGATTACGTTCCATATCCTGATTACATACTGGATGACAACAAAGGTTGGTCATCATACACCCTGACTTGATATCGACATGATCATTTAATTTGATACCTTACCTTCTGATGCTTGCGACCAACTTCCTGTGTCTTGGCAGGCTTCTGAAACTTCCTGTATCTTGACTGGTTAATATTAATACCCAACCACACTAAATGGTAACATTAATCTTATAAATAGGAATATCACAGGCCTAAGAATGCATGATAGACTAACTGAAACCAAAACTACACAGATAATAAGTACCGTGCCGTGGTTGCACAGATGGCTTGATCTCAAAATCTCACAATCAGATGTGTACAGAGAAGTGATACAAGTACGTAGATAACTAGGCAGACCCTCATGTAGCAATATGTCCCCTGACGGAATCAGTGCCTGTGTATGCCTACGTATATAGAGAAATATAACAGTGAAAGAGGTCATAGAAGGAGATGCTGATAGGAGAAACAGCCACGGAGATGCAGTAGCCTGTGCTGACCATGGGTAAGGGGGTAGGGTAAGCAAAGGTGTGACGGAGAGAGGGAAAGATATGTTTGGTTATGTGATAGTAAGAGATATTAATGTAATTATGCAT
Source organism: Rhinophrynus dorsalis (assembly GCA_037306005.1). Classification (NCBI taxonomy): domain Eukaryota; kingdom Metazoa; phylum Chordata; class Amphibia; order Anura; family Rhinophrynidae; genus Rhinophrynus; species Rhinophrynus dorsalis. The sequence continues at coordinate 337,677,943 of CM074720.1, read as the reverse complement.
CTATGTATATGGAATATATACTGCACGTCTTGGAATCTATCTGTTTATTAAGATATGACTGACTACCTTACCATAGTGGTGTGTGATATTCCAAATAAATAAAATATGCAAACATGGATAGAGAGAATACCAAGTGATAAGATACAGGGTGTCAGGATTGTACTGAATCTTGGGCATGCAAGTTATGTCCCTTAGGAATCGAATAATCCAGAGATCACTTAAAGGTCAATGAGTCCCTGCTGATAAATACAACAAATCATACAAAAGAAAAGGAGGTCATATATATGTCAACAGTATCTTAAAGAGATGAGTACTAACCCTATAACTTGCAGAGATTGATCAGAGGTTAATAAGGGCTTACAGTGCTTAATAATTGGGACTCACCCATACCGCAGTGTCCTGTTATAAATTGTTCAAGAATGAACCGTGAGTGTAGAGTTCAGAAAACCTTTTATTTTTTAAAAAATTTTTTATAATATAATTGTCCCTCAACAGAGTTTCTAAACCTAAGATACAAAATTATCTTGTACGCATACATGACCTGCCTAGAAATCAGTTTTCCTAATTATGGCTATACCTGACACACCATTACTCTGAATGATTTGTATAGAATGACTGAATACAATAGAGTTAACCTATATTTCCAGGAACAGTGAAACTTCCAGAGATACTAAAAAATGTTACTGGACTATATAGCCTTCCTCGAAGACAACTCAGTTTAACAGAATTAGGCTTTGATAGCAGTGTATATATGCAATGAAGGATGTTAAATAACCTTCTATGCATAGTGATATATGTCATGATACCATACCAAAAGTTACTATGGTTTAGATGAGTGGAGTAAGGATGAGACTCATGAATATGCCCCGTTCAATGACTACAAATACCTTAAGCATCAAACCTAATGTTCCCATAAATACCTATATTTAACATGTCTACCATCTACTGTGTATGCTCAAGCGATATAAGAACTAACTGAGACAGTATTCAGATATTGAAACTATGTGGCGATAACTATAACTGACTACTGTCCTCTATCAGTAACTCAGGTAAATGATGAGGCAGGGAGAGGGAGGGGGGTAAGTGACCTTATCTCACGTGCAGATGTTATAGTAGAGTGATACAGATACATAGATACCTAGGCAGACATTCACACAGACAGAAACTAGTGTCCATATGCATACCTATAGATAATTGCAAGAGAGAGGTCAGAAGAGGAGATGCTGATGGAAGGAAACGGACATGGAGATGCCGCAGCCCGCAGCTGAAGTGGGTAAGATGAAGAATGATGGGCGGATTGTGAGAGAGAGAGGAATAGAGAAGAATATAGATAGTTAATCAATGTTTATGGAATGAATTACAGCACATCTGTATCTTGTCTGTCTATAAAGATGTATTAGCGAGTTGTATATCTGATATAACCGTCTACATACCCATAGTAGCATGTGTATTGGGTTATTAATACATAAACACAAATACCCATGTCTACCAGTTAAATAAACGTAAATAGCAAATCCTTAAAACACGTAATAAGGTTCACACTGTCAGTTCGGATATCTAACATGTATCCGCACTAAGTAAAACAATCAATATTGTCAGGGCATGATGACATCATATAGTAGATTCCTAGGGCTCGATTTAAAGCCAACCGTTAAACCAGCCGCTAAGTGAAAAAGGCACATCGCTCGCAAATAATACAGGAGTTACGGCAGATTCAATAGCTACTCTACGAGAATAGCTATCGAGCGTAGGCACACAAAAAACACGTAACACAAAACCCGTTGTCGCTCATGTTAATGCACAACGGGCGGACAAATCACACGATAACTGAGCTCCAAACAACATGTAACATAACGGCTGCCGTTGTCAAGCAACCCTGATTGATGCCAAAACAAATTCAAACACACATCCAATCCCAAAGGCCCAATGTATCAAATAACTTCAAATACACCTATATATACCCAAAAATAACCGCCACACACTGTCTGTTATCGAGTTCTTCAGAGCCAGATATCAGGACCCAGGAGCGGAGGATAGTCATTAGAGAGAGGGAGAGAGGCGCGTTCATTGGAGGTAGAGGAGTTTTGCAGTTTGGAGAGAGGAGAGAGGTGCACTATATATACACATATCACACTTTTGCACATATTACATACACACATACAAACACAAACACATACACATACATACACATAGTCCTTTTATTTCATAACACCTTACACATATTACTTTTTATTTTGACAGTGTGAATCTGGGAGTGAAAGTGTGTGACAGAGAGTGACTGGATCGAGTGTGTCTGTGAGGGCCTGTGGGAGTGCCTGGGTGTGACTGGGTGAGTGATGTCAAGGAGAGGAGGACAGGAGAGAGGGATGGGGAGAGTAGTGGAGGAGGAGGAAGGTCAGGAGGGGATCCCTCAGCAGAGCAGGGGTGGGAGAGGGAGATCCGCAGGGCGGAGGGGGACCAGGCCCACCAGAGCAGGAACACGCAGGACAGGGACAGAACCTGCAGTGGGACGAGGGGTAGTTCCTGGGGAGCACCCCACACAGGCAGGGTCAGACCAGGCAGGGCACTCCGGCTCTGAATCCTCCCATGCCGGAGCTGATGAGGGCAGGATCAGGGATCCCAGATATAGTGAGGAGGAGAACACGGCTCTTGTGGAAGCTGTCCTGGAGAGGCAGAGTGTTCTCCACCCGACGGCAAAGGTCCCTGGCCTGGCAGCGCGGAGGAAGGCAGCCTGGAACCAGATCTGCAGCCGGGTGAACGCGGTGGCAACATGCAGGCGGGACGTGGAGTCTGTGAAGAAGAGATGGGGCGACTGCCGGAGGGTGGTCAAGAACAAGATGTCTGACATGGCCAAGCAAGCCCGAGGCACCGGAGGTGGCCCATCTGTGCCCATCACATTCTGCGGCTGGGAGGAGATGGTGCGGCAGAACATGTCCCCGACCATGATCGAGGGGGTCGTGGGAGGAACTGACACTGGGGATGAGAGGAGCCTCCACACTACCGGTAAGTGCAACACTACAGAACAACACACTACAGCAACCAACACCAGCTGCACACACACTCACACCTCAACACATGGCCATCACTCAGCCATACAACTGCACCAACACAGCACCATGAGGGTTAAAAAAAGGACACAACACCTGGACAAATGGCAACGTCCAACTTGGGACAAACCTGTCAAAGTCCTACTTCAACCCTCCTGTCGCTGTGCTCATTACACACAATACACAAACCTTCATTTTCAAATTGTCGACTGTAATAGATCATCACTGTTCACACACAATGTCACCCATGTCCCCACCCCCACCCTAACCCCGTGAGTGCTAGAGGGATCATCAATGCATCGATCAACAATGCATTGGCAACCCCTCTGGGACTCAAGGGGTTAACCTGACAACAAACAAGTCAATAGGCCAACGATCACATGCTACACAGGGGACATTCACTAAGCGGTGACAAACACATGGTGGACACAAAGTAACCCTCACACACCCTCACTTCACCAGTACCAGTGTTAGTCCATGGAGAATATGCCAAAACAAGAATCAAGTTCATAGGGTCCCATTGTACAGACTCCATGGAAAACACTGGAAATGGGGAAAGGAGATCACTGGAGAAGTCACCATCATGTTCATGTCATCGGTTCAACATCACCGCTTACTGAATCACAAAAGGGGGCATCAGATCACACATCACAGTGTCACACAGAATAAATGCTTGTAGGTGCAACACACAGGCCGAAAACTATTTTACAGAATTCAAGCAGGAAAAAGTAGGCATTGGTGTTGTGGCTGCAATCATTTCTCTGACTTGAAATGACATATCCCATATCTGATTCCCACATGGATCCACAGGGGTGCTGATGCCATGGATCGATGGTACACCAGCATCTCTATGCAGGATACATATGGGAAACAAATAGCAAACATTGTACCTTGGTCACCAACAGGCCATGACTGATGGATATCTAGGACTGAGTACGGTTGCCTCACACAGAAGGATGGATGGGCTCATACACAGACAAAAAAACAGGCCTCAATCAAAGATATCCCTCACTACTGGCTGGATTGTTGCCCTTAGGATTCAAATGTTACTAAATATGTTCCAACATGATGTGAACACAGAGATCACTTCACTGGATGTGATTGCCTTACTGGCCAGATATGTGCACCCATCACATATCAACCTACATTGCTACCATCCAAATACACATACATAGTATATCACACCCTACGTAGATGGGATATACGAGGTATGTTCATATCCATCATATCAATACAATGTCTTGTTGGATGGGTGCACATATATAGCCAGTAAGGCAATCACACCTAATGAAATGCTCTCTGGCATCACATCTTGGAAGGATATTACTCCATCCATATGAAGGGTACATATCCACATACATATATGACCATTTCTACTTGTGTGTCACTGTAATGGGATAGCAATGGGTAATGTCATCATGATGTCATATCATTGCCATCGTTAACAGATGTGTCTTGATCTAAGTCCCATCCCTCCAACACTCATGGTTATACAGATATTGCTCCATGTGACAGGTGAAGATATCCATCATTTGACCACACGGAGGCTCTTCAGCAGAGCCAAAGTCACAACATATAGAGAGAAATACCTCTTTGGAATGGTCCACAGAGTGTGCTTGTAAATCATGCACACCCTGTACACCATTCCAATTAAGTATTGTTCTCTAAATGGGTTGATTTTGTCTCTGCTGAAAATCCCTCGTGTAGACAAATGACTGAAATCTACATCCGTCACATAGAGCATTATCTGAACAACCATGAGGGTAGGAAGGATAGGACTAACAGAGAACAACATCTGTTCCCACAATGTCTACAATCTGACATCAAGGTGGACTTAACCTTTGCCACCCCCCTGGAGGGATAGCCATCCCTACAAGTTGTGAAGAAGTTGGATCTCCCCCCCCCCCCCGAGTTAAACAATGGTATTCGTACTGCTGAAAGGTGTGTTGATGCAAAAGGTATCACAGCTCAGACATGGATATGTCAGGGGCAATATCCTAGTGGCCTGATATTGTACAGTGGTGCTGTTACTACACAATCATATGGACAGCTCTGGTACAGGGACCAGATATCTACATGGGAGGGTGTAGCAACAGCCCCACTGTACTATTTCTGGCCACTGTGATATTGCACCTCAGAATGAAACCTTCACCCATAATAACTCAAACACCTTTCAGCAGTGGGAGTACCCTTGTTTACCCAGGGGGATTAACACAAACACATATATTTTTCTTCAACACATATCAAAGTAGAATTGTCTCCACAAACATATGGCAAAGGTCACTAATCACAACATCTTCTTCCTCCACACAGCTTACGGCCGTCAAGCCCAGCAGGAGACAGTGGAGGAGGCTATGTCACCCCCCAGTGAGGAGGACACAGAGGAGGGGACCAGCCGGTGGTCACCTTACCCACCATCACCATCCCCTCCAACACAGGCTGCACCACCCCTTCCAGCTGCACCACCACAGGCTGCACCACCCCTTCCAGCTGCACCACCACAGGCTGCACCACCCCTTCCAGCTGCACCACCACAGGCTGCACCACCCCTTCCAGCTGCACCACCACAGGCTGCACCACCCCTTCCAGCTGCACCACCACAGGCTGCACCACCCTTTCCAGCTGCACCTCCCCAGTACAGTGGCTGGATGCCACAGGAGGAGAGGTGGACACATCCATCCACCTCCACCAGCTACTACCCTCCATCAGCAGCACCACCACCGCCAGGGAGGCAATGGCTGCCAGGGACAGTGGCCAACACCCAATATGGGCCATATGCCTCCCAGATCAACCCACCCTCCTGGATGGCTCCACAGCATGCCCCAAGGTATGATCCAAGGTGGGGTCCCACCACCTATCAGTGGCCACCATATGACCCTTGGCCACTGGACTACACACACCTGGGCCTGATTGGTGAGCCCCAGCGCCCCCTACCCAGGGACATATTCACACCTCCACCAGCACACACATCTCTGGGCAGCTCTGCATCACTTGATGTGGTGGGCATATGCCCATCATCTGCACCAGCCACTCCAACAGCAGCCACAGCACCCTCAGCAGCAGCAGAGGATACAGCACCTCCAGCAGCAGAGGAAACAGCACCTCCAGCAGCAGAGGAAACAGCACCTCCAGCAGAGGAGGAAACAGCACCTCCAGCAGAGGAAGAAACAGCACCCTCAGCAGCAGAGGAAGAAACAGCACCCTCAGCAGCAGAGGAAGAAACAGCACCCTCAGCAGCAGAGGAAGAAACAGCAGCACCAGGGACACCGGGCACATCCACCTCCAGCACCGCACGCCTCACAGGGATGGAGGCGGAGTGTATGGCCCTTCAGAGGAGACTACTCCGGTCGAGCAGGAGTACTGACAGCAATATCACCAGGAGCAGGAGGCAATCCAGGAGGAACATTGTCCAATTGGAGAGCAGGATCCAAGGTTTGGAGTCGGAGGTGTCCAGGGGGAATACACTACTCCAGCAGCTCAGGACTGGTGTGATGGACATGTTAACACAGGTCCTTGTGGAGCTGAGGGAGATAAACCGCAGGGAGAACCTGAGGATGGAGAGGGAGAACTTGCGTTCCACTGAGGGGTCTACTGCAACCACCACCCCCTCTAGTGTTACCCCTGAAGCAACACCTAGGGGGCAGAGGGTTACCAGGAGATCCACAAGGGCATCCACCTCTGGCACCCAGGCTAAGGCCCCCCACCCAAAGAAGAAAAAATGAAAGGCCCAACCTGTTAAGTTTCCCCTCAATAAAGAAAACATTTTTTTTTTAATTCCAGTCTGATCTGTTGTGTCTTCAGTTATGGATTGGGTGGCAGGGTTGTCTCCAATGCATTGCCATACAATGCAGTGAACACAACCTCTGCCTATGTGAAATGTTAGTGGGATGCTACAACATGGGTTCACACACACACCGTTGTACAAATTCAACTTGTAATACATCCCTGGAGCCATATTACACCACTGTGTTATATGGCGGTGTTGTGTGTTGAATTTGAACAACAAAACATACCCCTTAGCACAACAAATTGTACAACACTGAACATTTGTCTACATCATGTGCTGTGTTTAACCCTTTGAGTGCCAGAGTGGTAGACAACGCATTGTCAAGAAATGCGTTGGGGACCACTCTTGCACTCAGTGGGTTAATGGGATAACCAGACAAACAGCTCTGTGATTTAGCAGGGACATTATAAGCAGGATAGATAAATGGGACATGTATCCATGTTGTCTTGGATTCACACACTCATTGTGCAACTGACTTACTGAAGAAGCCAATGTTTTTAACCTAGGATTTCAACGTGTAGCACACACATTGATATCCTGGGCTGAGCATTGGGGTCTCCTGTAAGTTGAGTTGCTGTTTCCCTAAGGGTGTAACAGACTTCACCAGTGATAACACATGTCCACTTAGTCTGGTTGTTCGTTAGCCCATGTACTGAGATATGTCAAAGTGGAGCAAAATCTCCGAACATGGATTATACTGAGCAATACAGATACTGTGGACAGGTATTCACTGTGGAAGTATGTCCCCTGTATCACCTCTTCATCACTCCCACAACACATTGGTGCATCACTGCCACCATCATCTGTTTGCATTGATACATCACAGAGTCCAGTCACTGGCAAACAAGTGGTGGACTCCTGTGATGTGGGTGTTGCCTTTCCATGTATGGGGCATACTCTACCCTGGGTGTGGTAACACATTGACATATGTGTTCTCAAATATATCCTCCTACAGACACAGATAGAATGGTGATGGTTCATCTTTATTGTGTCTCAAAGTACATTAGAATGTACATGTGTTTTGTGTGTGTATTGCCTATATGCATTGAACACCTGTATGAGAACACTAAATGTACTTTGAAACTAAATTGTAATACTTCAGTAACACTGCTGCCCTGCTCATGTGTTGTCCATGAGGTTTGACAACTCTGTAGCTGAGCATCCTGACTGTACAGGTTACAACACTCAAGAATTAGTGTTTTCTGTGTCTCTATGAGAATGTTCCAGTAGAGGTTTGTGTGAACCTCAGGTCAAACTTTGCATCACCAACAACATCACCATAAACAGCAAGGGGTGATCTTCATGAAGGTGTTGTCAAGACATCAATCCAGTCACATGGAAGCTCTTCAGTTCAAGGATGGATCATGTTACGGATGCCTGCGGGACAAGAGGACAGGATTTGGAGCAGTAGACCTGAACTGATCATCAAGCAACAACAATTTAGTCTTTTTCATCCCCTCAGTTTTCACAGTTACAGGTGAGTGCACAAACCATTGCTTGACAATGTGTTGTGTACTCATCTGTAACCAATTCTGTGGGGAACTAAGGACATGTGCATCAGTCCTAGGGATATGTGCCCCTGACATGTATACACACATTAACAAGTGTTCTGAGAGCTCCATGGAAGTAATGACATTGTGCTGCCACTGTGAAAGTGACAGTGGCAGCCCAATGTCATTTGTTCCATGGAACTGTTAGGACACATTTGTTGATGTGTGTATTCATGTCAGGGGCACATACGTCTGCACACTCACAGGTCTGCATGGAGTCCGTGGTAATCTGATCTACGTCTCATGACCTCTACATTGTGTGCCCATACCACTGTACATCCACCCCTGTGCTGCTCTTCTCAGCTGTAGCACAGTACAGGTCCCATATTGAGTCTGATGTCCCTTCTCATGCAAATCATTAGATAATACTCTTTCACTACTGGGCTAGCATGGTTGTTCAGGCTCTAATCATGGCATATCCAGTTAGTTGCTGTCAATCAAGCCGTGTAAGGTGATGAACATGGGTAATATGTTGTACCTTGTTTCTCCTGAGGGTGTGCGTGATATCCTTGGGGTCTGTATGTCAACGTGGAGAGTGGAATGGAGGATGGTTGCTGAGTCCACACACACAATTTTCCACGTCCACTGCCAGTGCAGTGCTGTGTCACTGTTCCTGTGGGGTGAGACAGAACAAAATGTGCAGTGTGGTTAGTGTCACAGGACTGCTGGGGGACTTGCATGGATTGTTTGCATGCCTGTGTTATACTCACAGGTGAAGTATTCCGTGATGAGCCTGTCTCTGATCTGTGCCCCTCTCATGGTCTCCTCCACATGCCCGATGTCCATGGGCACTTCCTGTATGGGGGGGTCCGGGATGTGCTCCAGCAGCCTGGTGTCCACTGCGATATTGTGCAGTATTGCGCACGCCACAATGATGTCACACACCTTAGCCGGTGCATACTGCAGTGCTCCCCCAGAGTGGTCCAGACATCGGAATCTTGACTTGAGGAGCCCAAATGTCCGCTCAATAGCATTCCTGGTTCTGGCATGAGCCTGGTTGTAGCTTTCCTGGGCATGTGTTTGGGGATTGGCCAGAGGGGTCAGTAGCCAGGACTTGCATCCATAGCCAGCATCACCTGTGTAATGTGAGTGACATGGTGAAACAGGGAGCACATGTTGTGTGAATGATGTTTTGTGTGGTGGACGTAGTAGGTGTGGGTCAGGTGCATGCTGAGCTGAGTGGTGTGTACGCCTGTGTATGTGGTGTGATTTTGTTTTGTGAACTCACCCAGTAGCCATCCCCCTGTAAAGGTTCCATTCTCAAAATCTCTGTGGACTGAGGAGTTTTGTAGAATGTATGCATCATGTGTGCTGCCAGGATATTTTGCACAGACATTCATGATCCTCATGTTGCTGTCACACACCATCTGCACGTTGATGGAGTGGAAGTTCTTCCTGTTGATGAATATCTGTGCGTCACGTGCTGGGGCCTTAATCCGGACATGGGTGCAATCTATAGCACCCATGACCCTGGGCATGCCTCCCTTTGCGTAAAAGGCCTGCTTGACGTGTATCCAGTCCATGTCGGTGGTGGGAAAATGTATATGGGTACTGGCCTTGATTTTGAGGGCTGGCAGGACCTGGGCCAGCACTCTGGAGAATGTGGCCTGGGACATGCCAGATGCGTAACCCTCAGTGGACTGGAAGGCCCCGCTTGCCATGAAGTGTATGGCACAGAGTAGTTTCTGCAGGCCAGTTAGGGCATGGTTGTGGATGTAGATGGGATCCACCTGCTCCTTGATGACCTCATACAAGGCAATGATGCTGTCAGGCCTCAACCTGTAGCGATCAATGACCTCGTCATCAGCCATTCCAAAGAGTGTGACCCTTGGGCGGTATACCCTGGGCCTTGGTGGTCGTCTATACATCCTGTGCCCTCCAGGTGGGGATGGACTCCTGTGTGGCTGCTGAGCCAGAGCCTCCTCACTTGCAACAGGTGGAGGCTGTTGATGAGGCGTGCTTGGGGTTTGCTGATGTTCCCTAGCTCTCTCCCTTGCACGCCTTCTCCGCAGTCTTCGCAACAATATGTAACCCAACATACTGTTTGCTCTATCTGTCTCTCTCTCTCTCTCTACCTCTCTCTCTCTAGCTCTCTCTCTCTAGCGCTCTCTCTCTCTCTCTCCCTCCCTGAGTGGAAAACAAGCCACAAGTGAGTGTGTTGAGTTGTCCCTTTAAGTACTTGCTAGGGCGTTGTGTAGGTGTGGTGATGAGGTGAGTGCTGACCAATGGAGAGTTGTTTGTGTCCAGGTAAGTGTTTGCAGGTGTGTGTGTGTGTGTTATAAGATGTGGTGTGTTGTGCTTGTTCTGTGTGTGCCATTTGCGGGCGTGCAGTTGTGGGGTGCAGGTCGCGTGTTGATGTTGCCCAGGTGAGCTTGTATTTGCAGGGTCCGCTTTGTGTGATGACCCCCATTGTTCCGTGCCATGTTGTGTTGTTGTTTTTTTGTGTGTCATTGTTCCTGTGGTGTTGGTTGTTGTTTTGTGTGTAGTGATTTGTGTTGTGTGTGCATGTTTTTGTGTTGTTTTGGCATTGCACGGGTTAATTTTCCCATTTACATGGTTGTGCGGTAAGCCTTTTGTGTGTTTTCCTCTGTAACGGGTGTTTAGTTTTGGCCGTTAAGTGTCTAACGTGTGTGAGAAGTGGGTCTTAACTTTTAGCCGTTAGGTGTGTCTTTTTTTCAGCCGTTATCAGTACCGCAAGCCTTTGAATAGCTCTGGGGTATGTTGTTCCATGTTGTTCCATGCGTCTGAATGCACGTAAGTGTAGCGGCCGTAGGAATTGTGCAACTGCCGTTAGCTGTTGTTTAGACGGATCTTTGAATTGCAACATGACACTTAACGCACCCGTTAGTGTTTTTTTTGGTTAACGGCTGCCTTTAAATCGAGCCCCTAGAGTGTGCCTAAGACAATGGACATGCACTTACTGGTAACTAGCATACATGGACTATGATAATCTTAATATGGCTGAGCGCATTGGAAAACCCTAGTTATATAAAAACAACATTGTGCATAATATTAATGTTATGTGTATCCGCCGTACTAACTAGCCCCCTTCTATCACCCTCTGCATGAAAAATACGTGTCGCATGCTAGTGTTATCCTTCCCTTCCTCTGTATATCTTCATATAGTATCTAACGGAGTGAAGGCATGGAAAATGATGTGTGATGGAACGAGCACAAGTGGGAGACAAGCTACCCCGCTCACACAGAAATAGAATATACAGATGTTGCTTATGCATTATAGGACATCACTACTGAAACCTGTAAGGAAAGCATGTAGACCTTGTAGTTTGGGTCCATCGCTAGAGCTGGATTATTTTAATTTAATACCGCAGCATTGCTTGGACTAAAGCCTCAGGTTTTCCACCTGCTTGGGCATGTAATCGCGTAATAGTCTGTGGAAAATTAGAGAAGATAGTTTGTGTTGCTTATATCACTGTATTCCAGAAGATTCCCTGAGCACCGTGAGAAGAAGAAGCCAAGTGGGCACCGCAAGAGAAGGCAGAACACGCCAAGCAAGTAAACCCTCACAAGATGTTCAGCCTCCAGGACGTGATGAACTCAGGCTGCCTACTGCTGTGGTAGCCTTGTGGTCTCGTCATGATGATGTAATCGCTACTTCCTCTTCCGCTTTGCAATCTAACACAGAGCTCAGTCGGAGCTCTGCACACTCCCGAGAAAAGGATTGAGGCTGGTATAAATGTCTCCAACCGGCCCTCCCACAACTCCAGGCTAACCAATAGCCTTACATTTGTCCTTACCAGCTGTAGGGTAACAATTAAGAAACCAATTTTTTTATGTCCAAGCCTGGACTCTCCAAATTTCCTAAAAACAATTTTCCCAGTACCCCATCAGCCGGCTTCACATCTAAGCCCAATTGGTACGGCCAAGTTAACCCGCGGCAAAGCCTGGTGTGTGTACATCCCATAAGGCCAATGGCCTGTACCTTTTCCTCCAGTATCTGCATCCCTTAGATTACCCTGTCTGCTGGGCAAGGACCCACTGCTTAAGCTGTGACAACAAAAGTGTGTAACACAACCTACAAACAAAACAAAGGTAGGGAGGGTGGGGATGACCTTGCTCCCTCCCCCCCTTTTTCCCATCATCCAATCAGCACTGCTCAACAGCAGCGCATTCCCTCACTGAGCCTTGACAGGCTTCCCTTCCTTTAACCCCTTCAGGGGTTTCACACTCCGGGGAAGTTCTTGAATACTAGAAAGCTCTGCAATTCACTGTAAAGCCCCATTAAAATAAAAATGAATTTTGTGGAATTGTCTATTTGTTCCCTCTGTTGAAGTTGGTTTGCTCCAGAATTGCTCCACTTCATATACCACACTATTTTTGTAATTTGAAAGCATTTCAGGAAGAGTTACACATGTTTAGAAAATACTAGGTTTTGTTATGCTGATATTGAACATTTTAGGAAAAAAAATAATGGTCACATTAATTTATTTCTTGCTGAGGTGTTTTCAGGAAAAAGCTTTTATTGAACTAATTACATTTTGTGGTACAAAAACATTATTTTAATTAGAATGTGGAAAATGCTTTAGTAAACTAATTTTATAAGTTTAATGTTCCCCAATGTATTTATTTAGAAATGCTAAACATTTTCTTTATCATTACCAACACACAAAAACAAAATAGAAAATATAGAATAATCCCTTATCGGCACCAAATCCAAACCCTAATTACAGGTAAGGACACTATTATACGCAGATTATATGTATTACATTTTCTATTTAGTTTTTCTATTCCAATTTTAATTCTAGCACATATCTGGTTGGAAGTTCACCAACACCCTTAATATTTGATACAGGTAGTTCACTATATTCTTCCTATTACCAAAATACAAGTATTGGAAAGAAAAACATTTACTTCTGAAAATTGTATATTTGTTTTAAATAAAAATGTATACAATAAAAAATATGAAAGGAGAAAGTAAAGAAACTACAGTAATAAATATAATCAGTGGTCGACTGGGTTATAAGATGCCCAGTAAACAGTAAAAGGGCCCACATGAAGTGTGCAGCAAATAAACAGTTGTATGTGTGTGTATATATACAGAATATCAAATACCATTTAGGTGTGTATGTGTGTGAGTGTGTGTGAGTGTGTGTGTGTAAGGCTGCCAGTACTGCCCCTGCTTTCACTTTCTGTGCCTGCCAGTACTGAACTTGCTGCCACCAGTGCTGAACCTGCTGCTAGTGTGTCTTGTAATACTCAGGGTGGGGGGGTAGAAGATGATGTCAAGTGTGACAGCAAGGGACCCTAAGTCACACTTGCCATCCCCCCATGCCAGTGCTAGTACTACTACTTCTAAGGTCCAGCAGCTTGTTAGTGTTAGTAGTGAAGATGGGGTAATCAATATTCTCATATTACTAGTGACTGTACGGAGGAAGACTCTGCGGCTGAACTTGATGTGGTTGTTAGTAGTAGTAGTAACAGTAATGGTGAAGAAGCAGGTGGAACTAGTATCAGGGGAATTGGTAGGGGGATCATTTGAGAGCATCCACACTAGCCATAAAGGTAGCCCACACCATTCCTCTGGCACTGGGAGCCCACCCTTCCCTTCACTAAAGTGTCCAAGTCAAACAGGATGCTGAAGACTAAGAGGCCAGAACTGGTGTTGGGGAGAGCAGGCACAGAAATAATACCACCACCAGTAGAAGCACAGATCAGCTTCCTGTGCCTGCTGCTGCCAGTCTGCCTTCTTCAGGTAAAAAAGAAATGTCAAATGTGACATTAGGAAACCATCTGTCACATTGCTCCTCACCTCCTCCAAGCAGCAGTGAGATGTCTGTAATAGAGCAGCAGCTGCAGCACGTAGGGACTAGTGGTGGTGATTAGGGATGGGTGAAAAGTTTAGCCTCAAACTGAGATCGGCGAATAATGGCACTTTCCGCTTAGTGAAAAATTTCCAGTGAAAAGTCCAGTTTTTCTGCTTTTTTTCCGCCTTTTCCACCCATTGAAATCAATGGGAAGAAAAATATTTCTCCACCACACGAAAGTTTTCTACAGCCATATAAAAGGCTGTCAGGCTCTCACAGCAGCCATTCTGTGTTTGTCAGAGGAGAGAGCAGCATGTTTTTGAGCTAGAGGAGATAGGCAAATAAAGGAGAATTGAAGCTTAGTTTAGGGAGTCATTTAGGTAGAACATTTGTTCTCTGTATTAGGGGAATCTGGGGGCACTCTAGTTGATAAGAAGGGAGGAAGGAGGTTGACCCCCAAATACTCCAAAATTCCATGTGACTGGCTGGCAAGACACAGGCAGCTAGGGACCTATTTGCTTTCTGATCTTGCTGTTATTATCTATCTGTTGGGTGGGGAAGTCTGGAGAAAGACGTTGATTTTGTTTTTCAGTTATACTTTTTTTTTGGACAGACTGTGATAAGACAACAGGGTGGACAACTTTAAAAAATAAATAAATAAATAAAACTAAATAAAACATAATACAAAATTAAATATCTTAGGTGACAGTGACAGACAGCTGATTGGGTTTAGGCAAGGCATCATACAGCTGCATCAGTTGTGTTGTGTACAGTGCAGTAAAACACAGTATAGTTGTGTAATGTCCAGCAAATGCACAAGGGGAAGGGGAGGGGTGGAGCAGTGCAGGGAAGTGAGAGTAAAGTAGTAGTTCAAAAACTGACTGCAGCAATGGTTGCTGCAGCATGTGCAATCAATGATGATGATCCCTCTACTCCAAGGGAGGATGCAGTATGTCAAGATCCCAGCAAAACTAATTCCAGCTCCACCAGTGCCAGTAAAAATAAAGAACCATATAAGAAGAACACTGAAGACAACAACAAGTCACATTCAAGTGTTGATGATGCTGGAAGTAGCATAATAGAGGAAGGTGTAGCAGCTGAAGCACCTGCTGCATCAGATAGTGAGACAAGCAAGCACCAAAACATCCATCCTCAAAGTAGTAGGGAGCTTTGTTATAGTAAAAGTAAAAATAAATTGTTTGAGACCTCCAAAAGCATAGAGAAATAAAAGGGTAGTGGGCAAGAACTGTCAGGGGATGCTGATGCTGCTGAGGATGACCTAATGATGACTGATGATCATACAGATCTAGAATATATCCCTCCAGCATCCTTCTCTTGTTCAGATAAAGATGAAGTTGAGAGTGAGCATGGTGACAGGGCTATAAGATTAGCAGAAAGTCAAAGTCTGAATCTTCCACCACTTTTAACCCTTTGAGTGCCAGAGGGGTAAGGAATGCATTGCAAAGCAATGCATTCATTTCCCCTCTGGCACTCAAAAGGTTAAGGAGCGCTGTGCCTGTCTATAAATTGTTTGAGAAATCCCTTGGAATGTCTGACCCTGGACAAGCACAGATGTCAAAAAGCACACAGTCACCCTATCAGTCATCATCGGCATCATCACCTTTTCAAAGTCCAAATCCCACTCAGCCACACACACTTGTTTTGAGAACCCAGCAACAGCAAAACAGGTTAACATCCACAGTGTTAGATATGATGAGTACCTCTGATGCTGCTCCTGTAAGTGCTGCACTTTTGACACCTAATAGTAGTGGCAGTAGAATTACATCAACATCTAGCTCCAGTAGTAGCAGAAACCACACATGACAGACAAAGCCAGAAGAAATATATTAACAGCAGCACAGATGAGGAGGTGGAGGACAGATGGGACCACTGCTATGACTCATAAGTAATGTGTGGTAGCCTTTAAGTACTGTGTCAATAATCTGAGAAGGCGGATAGAGTATGACAATGGTAAAAATACATACACAAATCACACCATGCCAGTCCTCCAACACCACCACTACAATACATATCTGCCACATTGTAGGTTGTACTATATTTTTTTATTACTTGATATCATCATGAATATGTGCCAGTGTCACTTAAGCAAGAAAGTGTTGTGAGCAAAGGACAAATGAATTCTGCATGCTAACATATTTTTCAAGCCATATATTGCTGTAGGACTCAAAACTTTGACTTTCAGCAACTTATTTCTAAACTTCAGCCCTCAGAAGAAGTAATATTACAGGGGAAATGTAGTACCTATAGGAAATATAGGTGAAAAATGTGTTAAAATAGGCAAAAAAAATGTGTTAACATAGGCAAAAAATTTGTTAAAATAGGCGAAAAGGAGGAAATTTTTGCATAGGAGGAAAGGTAACATTTTTTGCGGGAAAAGTGAAAAATCAGCGGGAAATTTTTCACGCTTTTCGCCCACCCCTAGTGGTGATGATGATGTTAGAGAAATTGAGATGGAAGAGACAATGATGGCCTTTTTAGCAGAAACTGAGAAGGAATGGGAAACAGGGTTGAGGATGGACATCACCACTACCACCACTAGCAATGAGCTTTAGGAATTTGAGAAATTTGCAATTGCTCTAATTCCTGCTGCTGCTGAGATACAAGGGCAGCAGGATGCTGAGGAGTAAGCTAGTGTGCCACAGGCCATCATGGACACAGTGGTAATGGGGTCAACAAGTGATGCAGGACTAGGACAGGTTCCACTTGCCAGAAACAGCAATACTCTTGGTCCTATTTGCAGTGTTGAATCTGAGGCAGTAGCAGCAACAGCAGCAACATTACCCACTGTCACAGACAGTGAAGGGGTATGTGGAGGACAAGAAGAAAGAGGCCATTCTTCTCAACCTGTTCCACCTTGGGGCAGGCACAGTGCAGTCATCACCAATGGCACTGTGCACAATTTGTGACAAGTCAGTGAGAAGAGGAAAGGAGGTAACACACCTTGGCACAAGCACCCTGATATCATACATGAAACACAGACACCATGACATTTATGACAAACATTTTAAAGCCAAACACCCACCACAGACATCAAGCATAGCTGTTGCTAGACGTCCTAACTCTCCAGAAAGGCAACAAGAGGCGAGGCAAAGATCAAAGAGGAGGAAACGTGGAGAAACCCAG
Organism: Rhinophrynus dorsalis; assembly: GCA_037306005.1. Classification (NCBI taxonomy): domain Eukaryota; kingdom Metazoa; phylum Chordata; class Amphibia; order Anura; family Rhinophrynidae; genus Rhinophrynus; species Rhinophrynus dorsalis. The sequence goes on along the minus strand of CM074720.1, from coordinate 337,660,650 downwards.
GTAGAGACTGGAAGTTCCATGATAAGTGAAACAACTAGCACGCCATCGCCATCACCATCACCTTCTAGGGTAACTACATCTTCTGCCAATCCACCTTATTCATCGTTACTTCCCCTACCAAATGATAGACACTCTGTTGATGTTAGGATGTGGCAGTTCATTTCCTCCCATTGCATACTGTGTGTTGAACTGACCACACATGGCAGTGTGGTGGAGAAGAACCGCGGCCAGGGCATCAAGTGGCATCTGAGGAGATTCCATCCCACAAAATATGCTAAGATGCTGGCAGGGAGGGTTCATAATTACTATTAAACTGTCAGTAAGTAGTCATGTGTCCTTAGCTGGGTGGGGACAAAGGGTATAGTGGCAGCAGCATTGTACTTGGGTTCTGGTGTCATGGTGTTTGGATACAGTTGTGCCCCCAGATATTATTTACCACACACACTGTGCACATTGCAGTTGCTGATGAGAGCCACAGTCCCTACTCTCAGGGGAAAAAAAATTCTATTCTAATAACAACATACCTATGTTTTTGAAGGAGGGGCAGGAGGAGAAGAATTAAAGGTCAACTTCTTCTTTTCTCCACATAGACTGAGGGCTACTAATTGTGCTCCTACTGCCTCATGTGCATCACTGGAGCTAGTTGTGGCAAGTGGAAACTTCATCATGCATCACCCATGTTACTGCTATTGTTGATCCCATTCCCCTTCAGCTGCCTAATCACCCTGTTGCTTAAACAACTCAGCAGCATCAGCAGCAAGAACAGCAGTTACACATACCGCAATTATGGACTCAGGGGGGGCATTTGGCAATGGCCAGTGGCCACTGGCTAACATGACCTGCTGGCACAAAATGCCAGTAGGGCATTTTTTCTCAGGGCTTGTGCTTTAAAAAATATATAAATAAATAAAAATAATTGTCCTACAAAAAAATAAACAATTTTTGGGGGTTTGTTTCTTACAAGCCTAAGTTCTACAAATCAATGTTTCCTTAGAGCTTTTGCCAAACAAACCTATGTCCTACAAATCAATGTTTCTTCAGGGCTTGTGCCTCTAATAAGTCTAAGTCCTACAAATCAATGTTTCATCAGGGCTTGTGCTTCTAATAAGGCTGTCCTTACAAATCAATGTTTTTTCAGGGCTTGTGCCTCTAATAAGTCTAAGTCCTACAAATCAAAGTTTTCTCAGGGCTAACAACAAATGTAACAAATCATCCTCTTCAAAATACTCTATTAAGTCAAGTAGCAGTCCACCCCGGTGGCAGCTTATGTCAAGAGCTTCCTGTCTCTATCACTTTATATACAAATTTCTTATTTTATTTTACATTTATTTTTTAATAACTGTCCCCCCAATACAGTCAACCCCCCCCCAAAACAAATGCCCTGTTCAACCGATTCATTCCCCAGACTACACCCACCAACATAGACACCTTCCTTGGACCCCTTTTATACCATGTCTTATGGGCTTTTTAATTGTAATTAGGATTTATTTTTTATTAACTGCCCCCCAATCTCAGTAAACAACCCCCCAAAAAACATTCCCTGTTCAACTGATTCTTCCTCCACACCCCACCAACACAGGTACTCTCATGCCCCATTTATAATATGCATTTGGGAAATAAAATAATATTTATGTGTTGTGTGTAAGTTCAATGTTCCCATTGAATTCAATAGAATGAGCTAGGCGAACAAAGCGGAAAATCAGCACTATTCTCAGGAAATTATTCGCAATGCGGAAAGTGGCATTATTTCAGTTTGAGTTCAGATTTTTCGCCCATCCATATCTCTGAGTGTATGTTTGTTTGGCTCTGTCAGTTTCTCACTCTCATTCTCTCTCTCACTTTAGCTCTGTCTCTGTCTCTCTCTCTCTGGGGCTCTTTATGTCTGAGTCTCTGTCTCTGTCTTCAACAGAGTTTTAAGTGTGTGGTACACACTTAAATGACATAATTAAGTGCAAACAGATCAACTAGCAGCACCAGTTGCTGTTGTGCAACACTAACAGAAAACATTTTACAACACACTTTAAACTGAACTTTTACAGTAGAATACACATTGCATACACCTGAAATACTAAATTAAATTATATAAAAAACATTGTCAGGGAACTCAAAATCTATTGTTCATTTAATTACAAGCAAAAAAAAAAAATATTGGATTCAATTTTAAAACCAGCAATAAATACAGGGCCAGCGGGATCAAGGTACAGAGAGGCACAACCAGGGATTGTCCCTAGAATCGTCGGCAGGTATGCAGATTGGCAAATGCAAATAAATGTGCACCCCCGCACACACAAACAATGCAGGATTAAAATGTTATGCTTATTTTGAATCTTTCATGTTGCTGATCCAACTAGCAGCAACAATGGATATAGAGAAGGTAAGGAATCAAAGAGTAACAATCCAATCCTGCCATATTCTGCACAGAGGGTCTATCACCAGACTGCCTTGCTAGATTTGTCACAGGTCGCTGACCTTGATGACTTTCAAGGATTTCAGCAGCAATGGCTTCTCTTCCCTGGACATAACAATGACCATAACAATATATGTAACAGAGCTGTTAAAGTTTGTGTGAGCTTAGAATAATAATGGGGAAACTCAATCCAAGCAAGGTGATTCTTGCCTGGTGTATAGAGAAGGATACAGGCTGGTATGCAAAATGTAGAAAACAGTTTTAACATGATATCTATCACGTTGCCCGTGTATTGCTGGCGACATTTTGACACATGATTTCTGATGCTTTCTTGTTGGCTAATGTGTGATTACTCCACCCAGTGGTAGCCTTTAAGTACTGTGCCCTGTCACTCATACAGGGCCCTTTTGTGGTGTTCCCATTGCTTTGAGCTTGCTGCCGTTAACGTGTGATATCCTGTGTTTGACCCGGACTGCCTGAGTACTCTCTCTGATCCTGTTCCTGCTGCGTGTACTGGCCCGGTCTGCCTGACGTTCCTGCTCCTTGTATCGACTTGGATTGGCTGACGTCCCTGCTCCGTATACTGACCCGGCCTGGCTGACGTTCCCGTTCTGTGTCTCCAGTCCGGTCCACTAACGTATCCGGTAGAGAGTATCTCCTGTGCTCTTTCTTGAGCGTTCTGGCCCAGTTAGTTGCCTCGAGTACTGCATTACTGTTCCGTGACTACGACCCATTTGTGCCTTGCTGCCTCCTTCCTCCTTACCCAGGGCTGACGCTGATCTCGCTTGCTCATTATACGTTTGGCTTGTTATTGTTACCACTGTGGTTGGTCTCCTGGGCGCCGCAGTTAGTCTCCGCTCTTGTCAGTCGCCAACAAGCCAAGCGCCCGTTACCAGGGCCGTCCGTTACTCACCCGGGTAGGAGCTATTCTTTGGCACATTATATGCTGGCTAGTCACTACTCCGTTATTGAGGTTGGTCTCCGGGGCGCCTCAGTCAGCTCTGTCACCCGGCAGTTGCCATCGAGCCTAGCGTTATTACATCCATTGTCCTGTACCGTTACCCTGGGTTGCAGTCTGTGTGTATTCCTGGGTGTTCCGTTGTTCCTCCGATTGCAGTACTACCGATAGTCGTGATCCATCTGGGCCTTGCTCACCCTTCCCTATTTTGACACTAATCCACAGAAAGTGCTTTTTGGGCCTCACTGTTAGGCCTCCCAGCCTCCTGGCCTAATAGCATTTTCCATCAGCACGAACTGTTCCTGACCTGTGTCAGTATATGTATTGCTCTCTGATATATGTATACTGGACCCGTGTGGGTTAATGTTATTTAATAACCTGTCCTGTGTCAGTACTGTTTGTTAACTATTGCTGGACCAGTGAGGGTTACTTTATTCTGTCTGGTTTCAATAAAACTATGTTTTACCAAATTGCCTGTCTCTGAGTGTACTGAAAACTATATATACAATATCTTTATGGAAGAGCAATTTTCAGATAGCTTGTCAGTGAGTTGGGGAGAAGTATAAACAGCAGAAAGTGAAGAAATGGTAAATACATTGGAGGCCATATTTTGGTGCAGAATTTTAATTGATGAAGAGCAACTTATGGTTAAGTTCTATAATAAGGATATAATGTGGCCTAAATAAAGATTTTTTGTGGGGATTGTAGATAGATGAGCTGCATTATGGAATAGCAATGTGAGGCAGTAAGCAGGACTGAAGTAAAAAACAGAATAAGAGAACAGCGTTTATTGCCAGTACTTATAAACTGGTAGGACTTCAGACTGTGATTGTATACGAGGCAGCTACAGGCTGGATTTGGAGAGGACACTGGACTGGACACAAAAATGAGTTGAGAGCACCAAGATCAGACAGCTTGATTAAAGCTAGAGAGTGATGTTAGCTATTAATTGCTCAAATACTGGTGGAAGATATCAGAGGAAAAAGATGATAAATACGTGGAACTGGAAGCTCAGGAGCAGATACAACAATAAACAGTGTTTAATAACTGTAACAGATACTCATAATCAAACTGTAGCTGAGGGCTTGTTGCTGAGAGTAGCGTGGATTCTTTAACAGGCTGATTGGCAGGAGGCAGATAGTATCTGTGATCATTTAAGACTCAGAGGTCGTCTGCAGGAGTGATAGCAGCAGTTGTCACTTATCAAGTGTTGTCAAGGACTGGTGGAAAACAGAAGTGGGGGTTGTTTAACAGGTTGAAGTTAAAATCTGTAAAAAGGACAAAACTGGAGGCAGACAGAAATGGTAGTCATTTAAAGCACTGACCATACATGGAAATCAGTATGCAAGACTCTTGAATGCTAATTTATATAAACATTTGGGTTAAGCACTGAGGGCCATCTGCAGCATGTTCAAACAGACCATGTGGGCATTCCTAGATTAGCAACAAGAACTGCAGTTTTCAGAATCTTTTATAGGTGATCCTGATCTCAGTCACTAACTCTCTCTGCTTCACATTACGTTTGTCATTTTTCTGTTTGACAATCTTCCTCTCTACTCTCATTTAGCTTGAAATTGTTATCACTCTTTCCTTCTGTGTCATCATGTTAATACATTTTTAAATATAAAAGGATATTGTGTTACACAGCTTTTGAAGTGAAAATGTAAGGCATAAAAGAAAAGGTATCAATTACTGAAACAAAAAGAAAGACTTATAATAATAAATATTAATGATCTATCCTTTTTCAACAAAGTGAATCCTCTTTAAAAAGACAATATTCCAGATCAAACAGGCAGACAAAAAGCTTCTAGCAAAAAGAATAAGAAAGAGTAAAGAAACACATGTGTGAACAGGAGAATCTTATTAAGACCAGTGTGAAAGAGCAAACCAAAATGCTAGTATTCCTAGAAAAGATCAAAAAAGCAATACTACAGAGAAACGTCACTTGAACATCAAATGAGATCACTGATCAGAAATTTTGATAAAGCGTGTTGATGGCTACATTTAAAATTGTTCATAAAAGTACAAAATAAACCAGCATGTTAGAGGAGGAACCTTACTTAGATACATCACTGATGTGGCCTGAGAAGGCAGAAATTTACATATGAGGCTAGCTGTTACTCTCAGTCAGAGAGGAACTGACTGGCAGTTTATGGCTGGAGTGTCATCTGGACAGGATTAACATGATATATTTCAGGATATTTCTTCACTGTGTATGCCACTTTTGAACTAAAAGTGTTTGCATCCAGGGTAGGATGAGGTCCTACACAGCCTGCAATGTATTTGGCAGGTCTGTTCCTAGTTGACTATTTCTGACCATTACTTTACATAAGCAAATAACCTACATGGACACATTGATTACAGATGCCCAAAGAGAAGATTTACACCTTACTGTGCAAGTCCAAGAAGTATGAAATTAACATGCAGTGTTAGATGATTCTCTCATCCAGAGAGGAATTCTCTGGCATTGGATGGCTGAACTGTCATACGGGCAGATTCATTGTGGTACTCTCTGTATGGCTTTATGGAACTCTCAGCACTGTTTAACAAAGGGGGAATTTCAGGTTTTTAAGTATACATGGTGAGAAATCCTTCCACATGGAGACAAATAACCAAAAAATGTCAAGATTCTTATATCTCTGACAAACCACAATACCATATCGTCTGTATGGGTGACTTTAACCCCTTAAGGACCGGAGGTTATGGGACATTTCAGTCCCATAACGTCCTCATAGGGGCACTTTGACGAGCCTGTACACGTGACCTGTTACATGTATTGGCGCGTCACTATGGGGCTTGAAACAGATCGCTCCGATCTAGGAGCGGTCTATTTCATGCCCTATTTTTACTTACAGCGCTCCCGGTAGAGCGCTGTAAGTAAAAAGTATGTGACGTACCAGGACCGTCAAGGGTCGTTCGAGCAAATTTACCCTTGACGGTCCTGGTACGTCAAGGGTCCCTAAGGGGTTAATATTGCTACCAATTCTAACTTAGACAGGTTGGGTGGGGCGGCTGCTGAATCCAAGGTGCATAGAGACACTTTCATTAACCTCATTGGTGATCTAGGATTCGTAGATGTATGGAGGACCCTCCATCCGCAGACTAGGGAGTTCTCATGTCACTCGGCTACTTATAAAACGTTATCCAGAATTGACTATGTTTTCGTTAATAGACTGGTCTTGAACTTGGTCATGGAGTGTAGCTTTTTGACCAGGGTCGCTTCTGATCACTCCCCCCTTTCATTAATACTACAACGAGTCCAGAGACCTAGGTCTGGGGTGTGGAGGCTTGGCTCTGTCTGGTTAAGTGATTCACAAGTAGTGGCCAAACATAGGGAAGATTTGAAAGAGTATTTTGCTAATAATGTGGACACTGCTGCCCAGGGCATTGTTTGGGAGGCTGCCAAGGCGAATGCAAGGGGCTCCCTGATTTCTCTTATATCCATGAAAAACGGGATCTAGGGAGGTTGAGGATCTGGAGTTGGAGGCCGCTTATCACGGTGCCCGTGATTGCTGCAGTTCCTTGTCTGTCACCAGTAGGGGGCTGCTATTGGCTGTCTGCAGATAGCCCGCCTTTCATTGCCTATTTAAACCTGGATTGGGCACCCTTTGGTTGCCCTTTCGTGTTGTTTCTGACCTTCTTGCCATCACTATGCCAGTGATAGCTGGGCCTCTGTTCCAGTGTTCCTGAGTTCCTGATCTCATGTGTTCCTGAGTTCCTGATCTCTACTGTTCCAGTGTTTCCTGCATGCTGAAGTACTTCCAGTCCTGGTTCCGGCCTAGTCTCTGGTGTTGCAGTTCCTGCTGAACTTCTTCTCTGCTGTTTCCTGACCTGACTGATCGTTGCTGGTTCCTGTCATCGCATCGCCTGTCTCCTGTATCCTGACGACCTCCTGCCTGGTCGCGTCGGCGACATTGCTTGTTACTCCAGTGTGAGGTCTCTGGTTTGCTCCAAAGCCTATCGGCTATACAATCCTGTGTTGGTCCCAGCGTGCGGACGCTGGTTTGCTCCAAAGCCTTGCGGCTAGGCAAACTCGCCTGTTACACCAGTGTGCAGTCACTGGTTTGCTCCATAGCCTATCGGCTATACAATCCTGTGTTAGTCCCAGCGTGCGGACGTTGGTTTGCTCCAAAGCCTTGCGGCTAGACAAACTCGCTTATTACACCAGTGTGCGGTCACTGGTTTGCTCCAAAGCCTATCGGCTGTACTATCCTGTGTTGGTCCCAGCGTGCAGACGCTGGTTTGCTCCAAAGCCTTGCGGCTATACAAACTCGCTTGTTACACCAGTGTGCGGTCACTGGTTTGCTCCAAAGCCTATCAGCTATACAATTCTGTGTTGGTCCCAGCGTGCGGACGCTGGTTTGCTCCAAAACCTTGCGGCTATACAAACTCGCTTGTTACACCAGTGTGCGGTCACTGGTTTGCTCCAAAGCCTATCAGCTATACAATTCTGTGTTGGTCCCAGCGTGCGGACGCTGGTTTGCTCCAAAGCCTTGCGGCTATACAAACTCGCTTGTTACACCAGTGTGCGGTCACTGGTTTGCTCCAAAGCCTATAAGCTATACAATTCTGTGTTGGTCCCAGCGTGCGGACGCTGGTTTGCTCCAAAGCCTTGCGGCTATACAAACTCGCTTGTTACACCAGTGTGCGGTCACTGGTTTGCTCCAAAGCCTATAATCTATACAATTCTGTGTTGGTCCCAGCGTGCGGACGCTGGTTTGCTCCTAAGCCTTACGGCTATACTAACTCGCTTGTTACACCAGGTTGCGGTCACTGGTTTGCTCCAAAGCCTATCAGCTATACAATTCTGTGTTGGTCCCAGCGTGCGGACGCTGGTTTGCTCCAAAGCCTTGCGGCTTTACGATTCCCCTGTTAGTCTCAGTGTGTGTACACTGGGTTGCTTACGATCCTGTCAATTTGCCATTACCATCTGACTGCTGCTACTATCTCTGGGCTGCCCTGCCCAGTATTGGTAAGGCCGGTAGAACCTTTTGCAACATTCCATCTGAGGTTGCCTTACCCGGTATTGGCAGGGCCGGTAGAGCCTACATTATGAATCTATTGAGGCTGCCTTGCCCGGTAATTTGGTAAGGCCGGTAGAACCGTTATGCGATTCCATCTGCAGGTTGCCTTACCCGGTATTAGCAAGGCCGGTAGAGCCTAACATTCTATTACTTCAGACTGTCCTGTCCGGTATATTGACAGGACCGGTAGAGTCTGCCTTCTGTCTTGTTATATTCTGAATATATCTGTATGTATGTGATTGCCATCCTACGTTATCAATTTATTATTTTAATAAAATAGATTTTTACGTAAAACTTGTGTCTGAGAGTCATAATAAACTGTGACAGTACGAAATGGCCATGACCTCAGACAGCAAAGGTGAAGGTAATGCACAGAATATCCATTGGAGGATGGATGTGCACGAGCAACGTTTGGATCAGTTGGCAGTTGCAATTCAAACGATCCTTGAACGCACGGTACTTGCTGACAAATCTAGCTCTAGCCCGGTGATCTCGCCAAGTCAGACACCGGAGAGTGATACCAGACCCCTAGGGGGCACTGTTAAAGGGTTAACGGCTTCTGCACCCTTGCCGCTAATATACGATGGTGACCCTAGTCTCTGCAGAGGGTTCATCAACCAACTCGAGATTTTTATGGAATTGACGGCACACGCATTTCCCAATGATCGTAGTAAGGTGGGGTTTACAATATCTTTGCTCACTGGCAGAGCTTTGGCTTGGGCTAACCCCTTGTGGGAGAATGCTAAACCTTGTACTAAAAAACTTTAGAGAATTTGTGCAATCCTTTCGAAGAGTGTTTGAGCCTCCTGGTAGAACCACCTCTGCTGCCAAACGCCTTATGGAGATACATCAGGGCAGGCGTACAGTAGGCGACTACGCCATCGAATTCCACACGTTGGCAGCAGAGGTAGGTTGGAATAACGAGGCATTATTGGCAGCTTTTTCTCAAGGCCTGAATGACCACATTAAGGATGAAATCGCTGCTAAAGATCTACCTATTGATCTAGATGACTACATTGAATATGTTATGATAATTGACTCCAGAATACGTGACAGATCAATTGCCAGAGATCGTAAGTTACGGTCAAAGAATAATGAGCCTAGTGGCATGTTTTGCCCACCCATCCCTCCCCTGGCATTGAAGTCTAGTGAACCTGTACGGGAGACAAGTGAACCTATGCAAATAGGCTTCACTAGACTAACCAAGGCTGAGAGACTTTATCGCAGAAGACAAGGGTTCTGTTTATACTGCGGTAAAAAAGGACATTTGCTAAATTCCTGTCCGGTACGTCCGGGAAACGCACACACCTAGGGTACCTTGGGGGACAGGCCCTAGGTGGTGTACAATCGTCCCCAGTGTCGGGCACAATGAAACCCACCATACAGGTGGTATTATCTTGGGCAGAACGCTCTGTGGAGGTTTTGGCCTTGGTTGACTCTGGTGCAGCAGGGTATTTTATGGATAATACCTTTGCTGAATTGCATGGAGTTCCACGCATTGAAAGAGAAAATCCCTTGACTATTGAAGCGATTGATGGCAGACCCTTAGAACCTCCTCAGGTTATGTTTGAAACTATGCTACTGTCTATGACTATTGGGGCACTTCACAGAGAAGAGCAGCAGTTTCAACTGATTAATTCTCCGCACCATGCGGTAATATTGGGCTTTCCGTGGTTACAGTTACATAACCCACAATTTGATTGGAAAAAGTGTGAAATTGCTGCTTGGTCCCAGTTTTGTATGGACAAGTGCGTCATCCAGCCTGTTAAGGTCCTGTGCACCTCCTCGGCTATACCGGATGTGTACCAACAGTTTGGCGATGTTTTTAGCAAAGGAGATGCCAGTTTGCTACCTCAGCATAGACCTTATGATTGTTGCATCGAATTGCAGCCTGGGGCAGTACCTCCGAAAGGAATCACTTATCCATTATCTTGTGAGGAAAATAAGGCTATGGGGGATTACATTTCTGATGCCCTTGCTAGAGGGATCATACGAAAATCTACCTCTCCAGCTGGGGCTGGGTTCTTTTTTGTAAAAAAGAAAAATGGCAAATTAAGACCATGCATTGACTACCGGGGCTTGAATAAACTAATGGCAAAAAACGCATACCCAATACCACTCATCACCGAGCTTTTTGACAGGCTTAAGGGCGCTTCGATTTTTACCAAATTGGACCTACGGGCCGCTTACAATCTGGTGCGCATTCGAGCAGGTGATGAGTGGAAAACTGCCTTTAATACTCGAGCTGGGCACTACGAGTATCTTGTAATGCCATTTGGGCTATGTAATGCCCCCGCAGTTTTCCAGGAACTGATAAACGATGTTCTGAGAGATATGTTACAAACATGTGTTGTGGTTTATCTGCACGATATATTGATTTACTCTTAAGACATGGCACAGCACATCAAAGATTGTCACGGTTTATTATGACTCTCAGAGACAAGTTTTAGGTAAAAATCAATTTTATTGAAATAATAAATTGATAATGTAGGATGGCATTCACATACATACAGATATATACAGAATATAACAAAGACAGAAGGCAGACTCTACCGGTCCTGTCAATATACCGGACATGACAGTCTGAAGTAATAGAATGTTAGGCTCTACCGGCCTTGCCAATACCGGGTAAGGCAACCTGCAGATGGAATAGCATAACGGTTCTACCGGCCTTACCAATACCAGGCAAGGCAGCCTCAATAGATTTACAATGTAGGCTCTACCGGCCCTGCCAATACCGGGTAAGGCAACCTCAGATGGAATGTGGCAAACGGTTCTACCGGCCTTACCAATACCGGGCAGGGCAGCCCAGAGATAGTAGCAGCAGTCAGATGGTAATGGCAAATTGACAGGATCGTAAGCAACCCAGTGTACACACACTGAGACCAACTGGGGAATCGTAAAGTCGCAAGACTTTGGAGCAAACCAGCGTCCGCACGCTGGGACAAACACAGAATTGTATAGCTGATAGGCTTTGGAGCAAACCAGTGACCGCACACTGGTGTAACAAGCGAGTTTGTATAGCCGCAAGGCTTTGGAGCAAACCAGTGACAGCACACTGGTGTAACAAGCGAGTTTGTATAGCCGCAAGGTTTAGGAGCAAACCAGCGTCCGCACGCTGGGACCAACACAGGATTGTATAGCCGATAGGCTTTGGAGCAAACCAGTGACCGCACACTTGTGTAACAAGCAAGTTTGTATAGCCGCAAGGCTTAGGAGCAAACCAGCGTCCGCACGCTGGGACCAACACAGGATTGTATAGCCGATAGGCTTTGGAGCAAACCAGTGACCGCACACTGGTGTAACAAGCAAGTTTGTATAGCCGCAAGGCTTAGGAGCAAACCAGCGTCCGCACGCTGGGACCAACACAGGATTGTATAGCCGATAGGCTTTGGAGCAAACCAGTGACCGCACACTGGTGTAACAAGCAAGTTTGTATAGCCGCAAGGCTTAGGAGCAAACCAGCGTCTGCACGCTGGTGTAACAAGCAATGTCGCCGATGCGACCAGGCAGGAGGTCGCCAGGATACAGGAGACAGGCGATGAGAACACAGGAACCAGCAACGATCAGTCAGGTCAGGAAACAGCAGAGAAGAAGTTCAGCAGGAACTGCAACACCAGAGACTAGGCCGGAACCAGGACTGGAAGTAGTCAGCATGCAGGAAACACTGGAACAGTAGAGATCAGGAACTCAGGAACACATGAGATCAGGAACTCAGGAACACTGGAACAGAGGCCCAGCTATCACTTGCATAGTGATAGCAAGAAGGTCAGAAACAACACGAAAGGGCACCCAAAGGGTGCCCAATCCAGGTTTAAATAGGCAATGAAAGGCGGGCTATCTGCAGACAGCCAATAGCAGCCCCCTACTGTTGACAGACATGGAACTGCAGCAATCACGGGCACCGTGATAAAGATGTATCCGCAGTATTGCTACGACTCCGTGAGAAGAAATTATTTTGTAAACTGGAAAAATGTGACTTTCATAGAACCAGTGTGCCATTCTTGGGGTTCATAATTTGCAATGATGGCATTGCCATGGACAAGGATAAGTTGTCAGCTGTCTTACAATGGCCAAAACCCAAGGGGCTTAAAGCCATACAGCGTTTCCTGGGTTTCGCTAATTATTATAGGTGGTTTATTAAGAACTTTTCTTCCATTGTTAAACCTTTGTCCGATCTTACGCACAAGGGCGCTAATCCTTCTTGTTGGCCGGTATCTGCTGAGAATGCCTTTGAGAATTTGAAGCTGGCATTTGCTGCGGCTCCTGTGTTATCCCACCCCAATCCTCTACTTCCATTTACGTTAGAGGTGGATGTCTCAGATATTGGGGTTGGGGCAGTACTTTTGCAACGACACGAGAAAGGTGGTACTCTCAGACCTTGTGGGTTTTTCTCTAAGAAGTTGACTGTCACTCAAGGCCACTATGAGATAGGTGACAAAGAATTATTGGCCATTATCCTCGCTCTTAAGGAGTGGCGTCATTTGCTTGAAGGTAACAAGACTCCTGTATTAATCCTAACAGATCATAAAAATCTGACTTATCTCTCGGAGGCCAAGAGATTGTCCTCCCGTCAGGCCAGGTGGGCACTGTTCCTGTCTCGATTTAATTTCATTGTATCATACTTACCGGGGTCAAAGAATATCAGGGCGGATGCACTGTCAAGACAATTTGAGGCCGACAGTGACAGAGTGGAAGCATTAGCACCCATCATCCAACCTGATAGAATACTGGCTACTATACGCACGAGTATCACTTCTCCTTTAGGGGAGGAGATCCTGGCCTCTTAGGGGTCCGCTCCCCATGAAACTCCAGTGGGCAAATGTTTTGTCGATGAACCATTTCGTACTAGGCTGCTTGAAACCTACCATTCCTCTAAGGCTGCGGGACATATTGGTAGAGACCAATTGTTATGGTCCCTTTCTCAGTTATTTTGGTGGCCCTCCATGAGAAACGATTGTGCCGAATTTACGAATGCCTGTGCCACCTGTGCCCGTGATAAGACCCTGAGACATCTCCCTGTGGGCTTGCTTCAACCGGTGCCTAATGGCGAACGCCCCTGGTCTCATGTTTCCATTGATTTTATGGGAGAGTTGCCTATGTCCAAGGGGTACTCCTTTATATTCATGGTGGTGAACAGGTTTTCTAAAATGGCTCATTTCGTGCCCCTCCGTGGTCTTCCTTCAGCGAAGGAATTGGCAATGGTGTTCGCCAGAGAAGTATTCCGGTTGCATGGAGTGCCTAGGGTACTGGTGTCTGACAGGGGGAGCCAGTTTGTGTCTAGATTTTGGAGGGCATTTTGCCAACAGATGGGCATACAGCTGTCCTTCTCCTCTGCCTACCACCCCCAGACCAATGGAGCCGCTGAACGAGCTAATCAGGGCTTGGAACAATTTCTCCGTTGTTTCGTTACTGACCATCATGATAATTGGTCCGACTTGTTGCCTTGGGCAGAGTTCACCAGGAACTGTGCGGTCAATTCTTCATCTGGGAGCTCTCCGTTTCTCATTAATTATGGGTTCCAGCCCTGTTTGCTTCCAGACTCATTTCAGACGCAACAGATTCCAGCTCTGGATGAGCATATCGAGCAACTCCGTTCCACATGGGCACAAGTTGAGAGGGCACTTGGTCAGTCATTTCAGCGTCATCAGCGCCATGCTAATCACAGAAGGCTTCCAGCGGTTTCCTTTCAGGTTGGGGATAGAGTATGGCTTTCCTCCAGAAATCTCAAGCTGCAGGTTCCGTCTAATAAGTTGGCTCCCCGGTTTATTGGTCCATACAGAGTTATTCGCAAAATTAACCCTGTCTCCTATGCACTTGACCTACCTGCATCCATGCGTATCCATAATGTGTTCCATGTGTCCCTTCTTAAGACTCTGGTTTGCAATCGCTATACTGCCACACCTGTGGTGCCAGGACCTGTTGAGGTCGAGGGCCAGGAGGAGTACGAGGTTCAGAGCATTATTGATTCCCGTAGGCTTAGAGGAAGGGTACAGTACCTGGTACATTGGAAAGGGTATGGTCCTGAGGATCGATCATGGGTGGATAGTACGGACCTTCATGCACCTAGGCTAAATTGGGCCTTTCATGCCAATTACCCACAGAAACCTAGACCCTATTCTAGGAGAGGGGGTCTTTGAAGGGGGGGTACTATCACGGTGCCCGTGATTGCTGCAGTTCCTTGTCTGTCACCAGTAGGGGGCTGCTATTGGCTGTCTGCAGATAGCCCGCCTTTCATTGCCTATTTAAACCTGGATTGGGCACCCTTTGGTTGCCCTTTCGTGTTGTTTCTGACCTTCTTGCTATCACTATGCTAGTGATAGCTGGGCCTCTGTTCCAGTGTTCCTGAGTTCCTGATTGTAACGGAAGCTGGGAAGGGACCGCGTCGCCTTCCGCCGTCGTTCCTGGGTCTCTCCTTCTCGACGCAGATAAGCGCCGTCAGGTGCACTGGTTGGAGTATTGACGGTCACTGGAAACAGCCACAGGATCGCTGGAAGCAGGGAAGCAGGGAAGCAGGGAAGAGTCCACGTCGCCGCCTGACAGTCCACGAAGTTAGGTCGCAGGAAACTGGCAGCAGGCGGTCGGCGATTCAGGATACTTGGCGCAGATGGGTATCAGAGTGGATACTTTAGACCATAAGCAATACAAGACTCCAGGACTCCTTGTTCACTCCAAAACAGAACTCATTTTATTACAACAAACCACAGCATATTTATACAGTTTCAAACCACACTAACTTGGAGCACAGTACAGGAGACTTAATTCAATCACAGTTCATCAATAGGACACAGCAAATGGTAGGGCAGAACACAATGGGGTAGTCACAGGGATAATTCAGTCACCACAAAGGGTGCAAGAACCAACAACAAATGATTCAGGGAAACATAATAGGGCAGACATGATTGGATTAATCACACAGCAGGGGGCCACAGGACAGTGCTCAATACAATGACTTGAGTAATTAAGCAAAAGGCTTGGGGGACTACAATACATATTGAAAGTAAACATGCTCAAACTCAAATGATTAACCCTTTGCAGGTCAGAAGAGTTTGCAGCACCCAAGCCTTGAATTGTTCTTGCCTCTGGTACAGCTGCCTATCCATATAAGGCTAGCCAAAGTCTCTTAGTCCAGGATAAGGGCCTGAGAGATCGTATGCCAGGGCACAAAGGAGTGTCCAATATCCATAATCCTTGGGCCCAGGGGTGAATAAATGCCATGCCCAGACAAGAGCTCCCAGTAACGGGTAGGATCCGTTACATTTCTCCCCCTTTTTTGTACCAAGCCAGCGGTTGCAATAGTAAACGCTGGCTTGGAGTTGTAAGAGAGCATTGCTGCTGTGAGCTCCTTGTCTGGACAGTTCATTAGTCTGGAGGCCTTGGTCCTAGGCCAGTCTCAAATGGGAAGCCCCTTGTCCTGGGCCAGGGAAACAATGAGCAGTCCTTTTGTCCTGGGCCTGTAGAAAACATGAGCCCCTTGTCCGGGCCTGGTAATAGAAACAAGTCCCTTGTCCTGAACCAGGGGTACAGTCTTGGTTCTTAATCCTGGGCCAGGGATATTGGTGCCTGTTGGCCCTGGCAATCAACAAATTGGGCGGCCTCTCCTGGGCTATGCTCCACTCAGAGCTGGAGTCCAATGTTCCTGGGTCTGGGGCCAGTGGCTCAGGGTCCAGAGCCAATCTATACGGGGAATCTCCCTGGGGCAACTGGGTCTCTGGATCCTGTGCATCAGAATGTGGGGAGAGGGGCATATCTCCCCCTTTTAGTTGGGCCATCGCCCCAGAGGAACAGGAGAGGATGTTTGTCCCACTCCCCTGTGCTGGGGCAACGTTCTGGGGCACATTCCCACCCCCCATGCAGAACTCAGGGAATTCAGGGGCCCCAGTAACATCCCTGTTGAGGACTGTGGTCCCTCTCACCAAGTCAGGGGCCAAAGGGGGACTGGTGGGGGGCGCCTTCTTGGGGCTGCTGGTGCACTTGCTCCCATTCACCAGCGTCATGTCAAAACAAGGGGTAGTGTGCTCACACCTGCACACCACAGCAGGGAATTCACAAGGGTTGATGGGGACCGCATTCCCACCCATCAGTTCATACAACATTTCCTCTGGCGAGCCAGTAGTACTGCTTTCTCCCAGCCTGCTGGGGTCCTCCTCTGGTAGGCCATCCTTAACAGTCCCTTTTCCTGCCTTGAGGGAGACCGCAGTCCCATCCCTCAAGGCTGCAGCATCCATGACCCTGGGGAGCACACACGGCTCTGCTCCCAAGGCATTCTCCAGCAAACCAGGGACCATCTTTTTAGGGCTGCTGGTGTGCTTGCTCCCACTCACCAGCATCAGGGCACAACAAGGGGTGGTGTGCTCACTCCTGCACACCACAGCAGGGGATTCACAAGGGTTAATGTGGACCGCACTCCCACCCATCAGTTCACAGTCCATATTTGTAGGAGGGCCAGCGGCACTATTTTCTCCCATCCTACTGGGGTCCTCCTCCTGTAAGCCATTACACATAGGCCTTTCTTCTGCCTTGAGGGAGACCGCAGTCCCATCCCTCAAGGTGGCATTACTTGTTATCCTGGGGTGCACGCACGGCTCTGCTCCCAGGGCATCTTCCACCCCCACCAGGGGCAACATCTTGAGGCTGCTGCTGGGTTCTCTCCCACCCACTACAACAGGGGCCTCAGGGGGACTGATGGGCTTGCTCCCACCCATCAGTTCACAGTCCATATCTTTAGGAGGGCCAGCGGCACTGTTTTCTCCCAGCCCACTGGGGTCCTCCTCCTGTAGGCCATTACACATAGGCCTTTCTTCTGCCTTGAGGGAGACCGCAGTCCCATCCCTCAAGGCGGCATCATCCATGGCCCTGGGGTGCACACACTGCTCCTCTCCCAGGGCATTCTCCAATAGAACAGGGGGCATCTTTCTGGGGCTTCTGGTGAGCTCTTCTCCCCTCACCACAGCAGGGGGTTCACAGGGACTGATGGGCTCTCTCCCACCCATCAGTTGGGGCATACAATTGCTGCTGGTGGGGACCTGCGTCTCGTCCACCGCAGCTGGGAAAACAGGGGAAGGGGCAATATGCCTATCAGGGGAGACGTCCGTCCCATCCCCTGATGCAGAGGCATTCTCTTCACTGAGGGGGAACGAATTCCCACCCCTCAGCTCAGGCAACAAACAGACCAGGGGCAAAGGGGTATCAGGCAGGGCAACAGGGGCACTGGTGAGGAACGCATTCCCACTCACCAGTGTGGAGTGAACAGGGGCAGCTCCATCCAGGTCCTCAGCTTCACTGAGGCCCTCCTCAGATGAGTGACCCCCCCAGTTTTCTTCTTCCTCTAGGGCCTCCCGAATTTCTTGCACTAATTTGGCATACATGTATTCCACCTCACACTCCCAACTGACTGTGTCGCTCAAGTCCTCTTGCAAGCTCATGGGGACGTACCCCCCTAGCATATCTTCTCGTTTGGCCAAAAGCTCCAAGAAACGGTCGTTTTCTGGACTGCCAAAGTTCGAATCCCACAGATAAGCATCCCATACCAGCCCTTGGATCTTACATCGCAAGCGGGCCGGGGAGAAGGTTACTGGGAGCACGGGGCCATACTCTTGTTCAATGTGATTTACCAGCATCCAGTAGGCATCTTGCATCCGTAGCTCCTCTGTGATGCAACCACCCAGTTCTGGAATAAAGTCATTTACAATATCGCCCAGCCAGAAACTCCACTGAGACCGGATTAATTCAAAGCGATCCTCATATGACCCAAAAGCATCCTCCATATCTCACTTGATGCAACCGATGAATGAAGGAGAAATCCCACCGCTATGCCACCAATGTAACGGAAGCTGGGAAGGGACCGCGTCGCCTTCCGCCGTCGTTCCTGGGTCTCTCCTTCTCGACGCAGATAAGCGCCGTCAGGTGCACTGGTTGGAGTATTGACGGTCACTGGAAACAGCCACAGGATCGCTGGAAGCAGGGAAGCAGGGAAGCAGGGAAGAGTCCACGTCGCCGCCTGACAGTCCACGAAGTTAGGTCGCAGGAAACTGGCAGCAGGCGGTCGGCGATTCAGGATACTTGGCGCAGATGGGTATCAGAGTGGATACTTTAGACCATAAGCAATACAAGACTCCAGGACTCCTTGTTCACTCCAAAACAGAACTCATTTTATTACAACAAACCACAGCATATTTATACAGTTTCAAACCACACTAACTTGGAGCACAGTACAGGAGACTTAATTCAATCACAGTTCATCAATAGGACACAGCAAATGGTAGGGCAGAACACAATGGGGTAGTCACAGGGATAATTCAGTCACCACAAAGGGTGCAAGAACCAACAACAAATGATTCAGGGAAACATAATAGGGCAGACATGATTGGATTAATCACACAGCAGGGGGCCACAGGACAGTGCTCAATACAATGACTTGAGTAATTAAGCAAAAGGCTTGGGGGACTACAATACATATTGAAAGTAAACATGCTCAAACTCAAATGATTAACCCTTTGCAGGTCAGAAGAGTTTGCAGCACCCAAGCCTTGAATTGTTCTTGCCTCTGGTACAGCTGCCTATCCATATAAGGCTAGCCAAAGTCTCTTAGTCCAGGATAAGGGCCTGAGAGATCGTATGCCAGGGCACAAAGGAGTGTCCAATATCCATAATCCTTGGGCCCAGGGGTGAATAAATGCCATGCCCAGACAAGAGCTCCCAGTAACGGGTAGGATCCGTTACACTGATCTCATGTGTTCCTGAGTTCCTGATCTCTACTGTTCCAGTGTTTCCTGCATGCTGAAGTACTTCCAGTCCTGGTTCCGGCCTAGTCTCTGGTGTTGCAGTTCCTGCTGAACTTCTTCTCTGCTGTTTCCTGACCTGACTGATCGTTGCTGGTTCCTGTCATCGCATCGCCTGTCTCCTGTATCCTGGCGACCTCCTGCCTGGTCGCGTCGGCGACATTGCTTGTTACTCCAGTGTGAGGTCTCTGGTTTGCTCCAAAGCCTATCGGCTATACAGTCCTGTGTTGGTCCCAGCGTGCGGACTCTGGTTTGCTCCAAAGCCTTGCGGCTATACAAACTCGCTTGTTACACCAGTGTGCGGTCATTGGTTTGCTCCAAAGCCTATCAGCTATACAATTCTGTGTTGGTCCCAGCGTGCGGACGCTGGTTTGCTCCAAAGCCTTGTGGCTATACAAACTCGCTTGTTACACCAGTGTGCGGTCACTGGTTTGCTCCAAAGCCTATCAGCTATACAATTCTGTGTTGGTCCCAGCGTGCGGATGCTGGTTTGCTCCAAAGCCTTGCGGCTATACAAACTCGCTTGTTACACCTGTGTGCGGTCACTGGTTTGCTCCAAAGCCTATCAGCTATACAGTTCTGTGTTGGTCCCAGCGTGCGGACGCTGGTTTGCTCCTAAGCCTTACGGCTATACTAACTCGCTTGTTACACCAGGTTGCAGTCACTGGTTTGCTCCAAAGCCTATCAGCTATACAATTCTGTGTTGGTCCCAGCGTGCGGACGCTGGTTTGCTCCAAAGCCTTGCGGCTTTACGATTCCCCTGTTAGTCTCAGTGTGTGTACACTGGGTTGCTTACGATCCTGTCAATTTGCCATTACCATCTCACTGCTGCTACTATCTCTGGGCTGCCCTGCCCGGTATTGGTAAGGCCGGTAGAACCTTTTGCCACATTCCATCTGAGGTTGCCTTACCCGGTATTGGCAGGGCCGGTAGAGCCTACATTATGAATCTATTGAGGCTGCCTTGCCCGGTAATTTGGTAAGGCCGGTAGAACCGTTATGCGATTCCATCTGCAGGTTGCCTTACCCGGTATTAGCAAGGCCGGTAGAGCCTAACATTCTATTACTTCAGACTGTCCTGTCCGGTATATTGACAGGACCGGTAGAGTCTGCCTTCTGTCTTGTTATATTCTGAATATATCTGTATGTATGTGATTGCCATCCTACGTTATCAATTTATTATTTCAATAAAATTGATTTTTACCTAAAACTTGTGTCTGAGAGTCATAATAAACCGTGACACCGCTGAGGCCGAAAAGCAATTTGTGGAAAAGCAGGATTCGATATCTTATACTAAATTTATTTCCTGCTGCTTAAGATATTCCATAAAACTGTCTGATCTAAGTGCCCGCCGCGTTTTGTACCTGAAACAGAATATATTTGAAAATGGAGATAAGGCAGGTAAATTAATGGCTCACCTTGTTTCTCAAAACCGGGGGACTCCGTCGGTCTCTTCCCTCCGAAACTCAGGGGGGGAGCTTCTCCTTGATCCTCAGATGATTAACTCGCAATTTTAATGCTTTTATTCTCGACTTTACGAGTTCCGACTTACCCGTTCTGACTCACAGATCTCCTGTTTTGTCAACCAATGTAATGTTCTACAGCTCTCCTTTGAGCATAGACAGATGCTTGATGCTCCTATTCTTCTGAGAGAGGTGGTGGAGGCTATTCGTGGCTTGCCGGCGGGTAAGGAGTCTGGTGTGGATGGTCTTCCTGCAGAATGGTATAAAGAATTTGTGGTTGTTTTGGCCCCCCACTTGCTGAATACTTTCTATGCTGCTGTAGATGACGGATACCTTCCAGAGTCTATGAATGATGCTTCCATTATTGTCGTGCCAAAACCAGGAAAGGATCCGGAGGTATGTGATTCTTACAGGCCCATCTCTTTATTGACTACAGACGCTAAAATTGTGGTGAGGATTCTAGCTGGAAACTATAATACATGACGATCAAACTGGCTTTATACCGGGGAAATTGACATCGCATAATCTCAGATGACTATTTATGCACCTTCAACTCTCTCATGACACCACTGGATCTCGAGTGATAGCGTCTTTAGACGCATCTAAGGCATTCGATTCTGTCGAGTGGCCCTATCTCTGGCATGTGCTCAGGGGTTTTGGATTTGGCCCTTCCTTTATCTCCTGGATACGTATTTTATATAACAGACCCAGGGCTTCTGTGGTGATGGGCAGTGTGAGGTCACAGTCTTTTTCCTTGCAACGTGGTACCAGACCGGGTTGCCCACTCTCACCCAGATTGTTCGCCTTGGCCTTGGAACCTCTGGCTGTTCTCATCCGCGCACATCCATTGATTAAGGGACTCAAACTGAAAGGTAGAGAGGAAAAGATTGCGTTATATGCTGATGATGTCCTGCTTTTTTTGGAAGACGATGGACGCACTCTGGAGACTATTTTGAACTTGGTAGATGATTTTGGTACTTACTCTGGATTCCAAATAAACTGGACTAAGTCCTCTTTGCTCCCGTTTGATAATAGGTCAAGGGAACCTACTCCGACCAATGTCCCACTTAAATATGTAGACGAGTGTACATATTTGGGGATTAGGGTGGCAGCGGTGATGGATTCCTTTTTGGAGATGAACTTGATACCCAATATTCAACACTTTCATGATAAAACAACTGCATGGCTCTCCTTACCCTTGAATGTTATCGGCCGTTCGAATCTCATTAAAATGATTTTCTTGCCTAAATTTTTGTATATTTTTCAAAACATGCAAGTCCCCATACCTAAAAAGTATTTCCGACAAATAGACAGAATTATCACTCGCTTTCTATGGAGAGGGGGAAGAGCTAGGATCCGGCTGAATACACTCATGAGACCCAAAAGTGAGGGGGGTATTGCATTGCCCAATTTTTATAGATACTACTTAGCACCGCAATGTCGTTATGCGTTGGATTTTTTTTCCTCCCGCCCTCGATACCAGACCACCCAGGTAGATGCTTTGCTGCTACAACCTGCCTATACATTGTCCCAGTTCTTGCATGGAGGTACTGCGGTTTTTATAGTTCGAACCCCACTAATAACAACATTATATGAGGCATGGAGGAGCTGAAGAGGTTGTTGGGATATCTTTCTATGGACCCAGATACTCCCTTGTGGGGTGTCGCGGGATTGTGTCAGTTAATTAACAGTGACTTTGGCCCCTTGTGGGCTAGGCATGGAGTTACCTGCCTTGGAAAGCTATACCAGGATAATCAGTTGAAATCTTTTTTACAATTACATGACGAATTTCATGTACCGCATACTCTCTTTTACTCATACCTATGTATCAGACACGCTCTTCGTGCTCAATGGGGGGATCGGACCCCAGTGGTCGCTACACTCCTGCTCCTCGCCAGGATGATGCTTCTTGAGCCCTCGCGGCCTCTCTCTTTTATTTATCATTGGCTGGATTCTTGTGTCGAACGAGAGGAGTTCCCTTCTCGGAACAAATGGGAAATGGATTTGGGTCAATTAGACAACTGGGAATGGGATATGGCTAAGGAGGGGCCTGTGTTGGTGGCAACGTCAACTAGACACCAGATGATACAGCTGAATATATTGCATCGTATTTATTATACGCCGGTTCGGCTGTATAGAATGGGAAGTTCCGGCTCTGACTGTTGTCTTCGGTGTACTGATGTTCGGGGTACATACTTCCATTTGATCTGGGAATGTCCTGGAGTTGAGAGGTTTTGGGGTACAGTCATGCGTATTGTGGCTCTGGTGCTGGGGAGACCTGTCCCTGTGACTCCAAAGATCTGTCTTTTATCTATTTTCCCTGATGAGATTGAGGATGTCGCTGACAGATACCTGATGAGTGAGTGAGAATGATGCCACCACCTTGGCCTTGAACTGGATGTCAAACAGGCTTCCCAATTGCAGGGCCTGGCTGAATTTAGTTTCGCAATGCATTCCGCATTATAGGTTGGTTTATATACACCGGGGTAACCCGAGTAAATTTGATAAGATCTGGGGTAGATGGCAGACATGGTGGACAAATAGAGCAGATAATAATGTGGCACTTGGTGATGAGCTAATCACTAGTGATGGTTGATTGAGGTTTCACCTGCCAGATGTGCGGTTGCCTGTGCAGTATGGCTGAAGAGTGACGTTCTATGAGCTATTGGTATGTATCAGCATATTGTGACATGGCTGGCTGGCGGGCAGGTCGGGTGGGGCTGTGGGTTTGGGGGAGAGGGGACTTGAGGATGGGGGGTATATTGGAGTTTAGTTAGGTTAGGTATTGAGAGTTGTAGTTAGTGGGAGTTGTAATAATAAAACCTCAGGTTGTCTCTGTATTTTCTACTAAATTGACTGTATCTTTTTTTCATTGTTACAAAAGTCTATTTGTTTTTTTTACTACACTTGGATGTTTTCTTGAACTTTTGTGTATTTGAGTTATGTATGGAGCAATCTGATAATAAAATATATTTAAAAAAAAAATGTCAAGATTCTCTTGAGAATATTTCAAGCATTAGTGGAGAAACCGGAAAATATTACTTTTCTATGGGTGAAATTTCCTGCAAGAAAAATAATTTCATGGAATTCCCACAGTAAATAATTTGACTTTTAACACATCCCTATTCATAATGAATTATATTCCATTTAGGTATGTAGCTACCTGCCCCAATACCAGCTTAAAATGGAGGACCCAGCCAGGTGGCATTACACACTGTACATACTAGAGCATGTGTATGAGCAGAAAAAGGCAATTAGCAAATATGTAATACATAACTCTAAGGCTTTACAGGGGGCATTGTCACGTTATCAACTGGTCAACGGTAACTAATGTGATATATAGATGAGCTCCTCAAACTATTTGAAGATGCCACCTTACTGGTTAGTCATGTTTGAGCAATAATTAGATGCATCCACTGATATATTAACTGCAGAGAAAAACTGAGGTGCATCAATGATGATTCTTACAATAATGGCAACACAGACATTAGCCAGCTCATGAATGAAAGTTAGCAGGCTTTGATCAGGATCCTTGCATAGTGTCCATTAAAAGCAATGAGTAATACAGTAAACAACAACATCACACCAATTTTCAGAACATATCATTATGATCATCATAACAGGGAGCAATTTGTTTTTCTCAGTGGTGGCAACCTAATATTTGTATTGTTGGTGTGTGATGCTTTTTAAATTGTTGTTACGGGTCTCAAGCAAGACAAGGAGTCAGACGGTATAGTTGAAATCTCCTTTATGGGGACATGGCTGGTCCTTGATGATGGCGGACGGGTGATTCCTGAGCTCTGAGATCCAGACCTGCTAAACGCTTTTAAATGCTGTTTTTCTCTTGACTACTGGGACTATATTTTGCCCTAACTATTGAAGAAGGGGGTTATGACTAATCGGAAGAAGAAATCAACCACTGTTGGTTCCTATTTTCGCCCTAATATGCCTATAACACATAGTAGTCTCGATCCTCCTGCTCCGTCAGCTCAACTTGATGCCATGGTGGGAGCGGGAAAGGAGAATCACCCACCAGTTGCCTCTCCAGCTCTCACTCAGCAGGATTTACAGCTCTTACCAACTAAGGCTGATTTGGAAGATCTGATCTCATCTCTCAGCGAATATATCCAAAGAGACATTTCGGATTGCGGGCTGATTTACAATAGGTTGGCAATCGAGTGAAGGACTTAGAAGAGACCCAGGACTCTATAATGGTCGCCCAGACCGACATCCAATGTACCCTTGCTATGCAGGATGACACTATTGAAACTTTACAGAATCAGTTGGATGACATAGAAATGACTTAAGGGCTTGCCAGAAATGGTTCCCAACTTTGCCCTAGTATCAACGCTTAAGAAGATCTTTGGCTGCCTACTGGAGATGACAGATTTGGAGGGGATTCAAATTGAATGGGCCCATAGAGCCATTAAAAAAAAACGCATTTTAAAAATTGTTAAGGAAGCAAGACAGAATGGAGAGTTGGATGTCATAGTCCATTTAGGGACAAATGATTTGGCTTGTAATGAGGTAAGTGTGGTAAAAGATGTTTTTAAGAAGCTATGTAAGGATCTGGAGCAAGTTGCTTCCATTGTATCTGTTTCAGAAGTTCTGCCAGTGTATAAGGAAGATGATGGTAGGATGCAGCGAATAAGAGATTTTAATTCATGGCTAGGGAAATGGGGCCAAAAACATGGATTTGGCTATGTTTCTCACACCAAACCTATTTGGTATAACAAGGAATTGTACAAAAAGGATGGCTTGCATCTTTCTCAAAAGGGAACAGAGGTTTTCAGCAAGCTATTCAGAAGTTTTGTTAACAGGTATTTAAACTAGTAGAGGGGGGCAATGGAATGATACAGGAGATAACCAACTGCCCCCCACAGCATTGCACAGATGAATTTGATCAAGGTATGTCTGTGGCACATAGGTCAAAAAACAGTAGACTTCGAGCCATGTGTACAAATGCACGCAGTTTAGGGAATAAGACCCCTGAACTCATTGCAATAATAACTATGGAAGATGTGGACTTAGTGGGAATTACCGAGACCTGGTACAATGATAAAAATGACTGGGATGTAGAAATACCGGGGTACTCTCTATTCAGAAAAGACAGGAAAGGCAGAAAAGGAGAAGGGGTTGCCATTAGTGATGAGCGAGCACCCCAATGCTCGGGTGTTCGGGTGCTCTGACCGAGCACCCCCTGAGGCTCGAGTGCTCGGCCGAGCACCCGAGACCCATTGAAGTCAATGGGAGGACTCGAGCATTACACCAGGCACCCCCTGCTCTGATGAGGGGAGGGTGCCTGGTCCATAGGAAAAGGGCAGAAAAAGATGGAAACACTACAGAAATGGTTCAGGGACAGCATAGGGAGGATGTCTGGATGCATCTTGGACTCCAACATCGCTGCTGGGAACGATCTTTCGCCTGTAGTACGCCATTTTTACAGACTGACCATAAAACACACAAAAAGGAAAATAAAAACGACTTTAGGCGAAAAATTGTTACCAAACAGTATTTGCTGTATATTTACTTGTATATCATCTGCAAATTCTCCCAAAAATTTCCTTGATTTTCGGAAGTGAGGCCATGATTAAGAGGGAAACGTGCGCAGAGGCAAATTCTCCCAAAAATTTCCTTGATTTTCAGAACTGAGGCCATGATTAAGAGGGAAACGTGCGCTGAGCTGACCATCTAAAACATTATGGGTGAGGGTCTGCTGCAGAGCTGACCATTAGGGATGAGCGAGCACCCCGATGCTCGGGTGCTCGGGTGCTCTGACCGAGCACCCCCTGATGCTCGAGTGCTCGGCCGAGCACCCGAGCCCCATTCAAATGAATGGGAGCACTCGAGCATTAAACCAGGCACCCCCTGCTCTGATGAGCGGAGGGTGCCTGGTCAATGTCCCCCTTCATCTCCGCTATGCCCCTCTTCCACAATGTCCCCCTTCATCTCCTATGCCATAGCGGAGATGAAGGGGGACATTGTGGAAGAGGGGCATAGCGGAGATGAAGGGGGACATTGTGGAAGAGGGGCATAGACTCTATGCCCCTCTTCCACAATGTCCCCCTTCATCTCCGCTATGCCCCTCTTCCACAATGTCCCCCTTCATCTCCGCTATGGCATAGGAGATGAAGGGGGACATTGTGGAAGAGGGGCATAGCGGAGATGAAGGGGGACATTGTGGAAGAGGGGCATAGCGGAGATGAAGGGGGACATTGTGGAAGAGGGGCATAGAGTCTATGCCCCTCTTCCACAATGTCCCCCTTCATCTCCGCAATGCCCCCTTCATCTCCGCAATGCCCCCGTACCTCCATTCCCTGGTGGTCCAGCGGAGCGTCTTCGGATCTGTGCCTCTTCCGGCACAGATCCTCTTCACCCGAACATGTCGGGCGAGCACATGGCGGTACTCGTACGAGTACCGCCATGTGCCGAGCAGAGCGATGCTCGAGCCGATCCGAGCATCGGCCGAGCACGCTCGCTCAACACTACTGACCATCCTAAACATTATATGCGAAGGCCCGCTAGTGAGCTGACGCTATAAAACATTATATGAGAGGGCCCGCTAGAGAGCTGACCCAATAAAACATTATATGAGAAGGCCCGCTGGTGAGCTGACCTATATAAAAATTGGCAAACAGGGCCCGCTGGTGAGCTGACCCTATATAAAAATTATATCACAGGGCCCGCTGGTGAGCTGGCCCTATATAAAAATTATATCACAGGGCCCGCTGGTGAGCTGGCCCTATATAAAAATTATAGCACAGGGCATATGGAAGAGGAGGAGGAGGATGAGAAGATTAAGAGTCAACCATATACCCGTTTTTTGGGTGGAAGGGGTGAATGGGAATACAGAGTATTCCCATCATTGTAAATAACATATATAAAGTGAGTTTATGTTCCCCCGGGGCTTTCCTCCAGTGGAGTGGAGAAGTCAGGGGAAATCCAGGCCTTGTTCATTTTTATAAGTGTCAACCTATCAGCATTGTCGGTGGAAAGGCGGATACGCTTATCTGTTATGATGCCACCAGCAGCACTAAATACCCGCTCAGACAGAACGCTGGCGGCAGGGCAGGCCAGCACCTCCAAGGCGTAGAGTGCCAGTTCATACCACGTGTCCAGCTTGGACACCCAGTAGTTGTAAGGCACAGAGGGATCATTGAGGACGCTGACACGGTCTGCTACGTACTCCTTCACCATCTTCCAAAACTTTTCCCTCCTTGTGACACTAGGCTGCGCATCAGGGTGAGGGTGCTGGTGGGGTGTCATGAAGGTGTCCCACGCCTTGGAGAGTGTTGCCCTGCCTTTCTCGGAACTGCTGTGTGCTCCCCTTTTCTCCCCTTCTCGGTTGGCCAAGGTAGCACGTACTCTGCCGCCAGCGTTGTCAGATGGAAAATTTTGGAGCAATTTTTCAACAAGAACCTTCTGGTATTGCAGCATTTTGCTTGTCCTCTCCACCGGAGGAATGAGAGATGAGAAATTCTCTTTGTAGCGGGGGTCCAGAAGGGTGAACACCCAGTAATCCGTGTTGTTTAAAATGCGTATAACGCGTGGGTCACGGGAAAGGCAGCCTAACATAAAGTCAGCCATGTGTGCCAGAGTACCAACAGTCAAGATTTCGCTGTCCTCACCAGGAGGATGACTCTCAATATCCTCATCCTCTTCCTCCTCTTCTGCCCACCCACGCTGAAGAGATGGAACTAAAGTTCCATGGCTACCCTCTGTAGCGGAGGCAACCGTGTCTTCCTCCTCCTCCTCCTCCTCCTCCTCCGCCTCCTCCAATTGTCGCTGAGAAGACGAAGTGAGGGTGCTCTGGCTATCACCTTGTGTAAGCTCTTCCTCCCCCATTTCCACCTCTTCCACATGCAAAGCGTCGGTTTTAATTGTGAGCAGCGAGCGTTTCAGTAGACACAGAAGTGGGATGGTTACACTGATAATAGCGTTATCGCCGCTCACCATCTGTGTCGATTCCTCAAAATTGCGTAAAACCTCACAGAGGTCTGACATCCATTCCCACTCCTCACTTCTGATTACAGGAAGTTGAACGGAGAGGCGACGACCGTGTAACAGCTGGTACTCCACTACTGCCCTCTGCTGCTCACAAAGCCGGGCCAACATGTGGAAGGTGGAGTTCCAGCGCGTGCTCACATCACACAGCAGCCGGTGAGCTGGCAATTGTAAGCGCTGCTGCAGCTTCAACAGGCCGGCTGAAGCTGTTGATGACTTACGGAAATGTGCACACACGCGGCGCACCTTGGTCAAGAGATCATGCACATTGGGGTAGGTTTTTAGAAATCGCTGCACCACTAAATTAAATACATGCGCTAGACATGGTACGTGTGTGAGCTTGCCGAGCTCCAAAGCCGCCACCAAGTTACGCCCATTATCACACACAACCATGCCTGGTTGCAGGTTGAGTGGCGAGAGCCACTGCTCGGTCTGGTGACTAATCCCCTGCAACAGCTCTGAGGCCGTGTGCTGTTTGTCCCCAAGGCAGATCAGCTTCAGCACGGCCTGTTGACGCTTCCCCACTGCAGTGCTACACTGCTTCCAGCTACTGGCTGATGGGGGAGTGGCGCTGCGTGTAGAGAATTCGGAGGT
This sequence comes from Rhinophrynus dorsalis, assembly GCA_037306005.1. Taxonomy (NCBI): domain Eukaryota; kingdom Metazoa; phylum Chordata; class Amphibia; order Anura; family Rhinophrynidae; genus Rhinophrynus; species Rhinophrynus dorsalis. The sequence continues at coordinate 337,631,420 of CM074720.1, read as the reverse complement.
GGAAACGGAGGAGGAGGAGCCAATAACGTAGGTGCTGGTGGAAACCCTGATGGAGGTAGGGCCCGCAATCCTCGGCGTGGGTAGCACCCGTGCCATCCCAGGGTCCGAGTCGCTCCCAGCCTCCACGACATTCACCCAGTGTGCCGTCAGGGAAATGTAGCATCCCTGGCCACAAGCACTTGTCCATGTGTCAGTCGTTAAGTGGACCTTCCCAGTAACTGCGTTGGTCAGGGCACGGGTGATGTTACGGGACACATGGTGGTGTAATGCGGGGATGGCACACCGGGAAAAGTAGTGGCGGCTGGGGACCGCGTACCGAGGGACAGCTGCTGCCATCAGGCTGCGGAAGGACTCAGTGTCCACAAGCCTAAATGGCAGCATTTCGATGGCCAGTAATTTTGAAAGGTGTGAGGTTAGTGCTATGGCCTGTGGGTGGGTGGCTGGGTACTTTCTCTTGCGCTCAAATGCCTGGGGTAACGACATTTGGACGCTGTGCTGGGACAGGGAAGTGGATGTGGTCGCTGATGGTGCTTCAGATGGTACAGGTGCAGGGCGGGAGGTATGCGGGCCTGCGCCTTCGACAGGCGATTGGCCGGCACCGAAAACAGGGGAAGAGGAGGCAGTGGTGTGGCCTGCAGACACAGATGGGCGATCCAGGCGTTCCTCCCACTTACTACGGTGCTTGGATGCCATGTGTCGGATCATGCTGGTGGTGGTGAGGTTTCTAGTGTTCATGCCTCGGCTCATTCTGGTGTGGCACAGGTTGCAAACTACAATTCTTTTGTCGTCCGCACTTTCCTTAAAAAAACGCCATACCGCGGAACACCTACCCTTTGGCAAGGTAGATTTACGCAAGGGGGTGCTCCGTGGAACATTTGCGGGCCGGTTTGGTGCGGTCCGCCTTCTTTCTGTAGCCACACCACTGCCTCTTCCAGCCTGTTGCGGTGCTGCAGATGGCTCACCCTCAGGACTGCTGACATCGCTCGGCTCTACACCTTCCCAGGTGGGGTCAGTCACCTCATCGTCCACCAAGTCCTCCTCCACTTCCTCACTCTGATCATCCTCCTCAAGTCTTGATCCCACCACATACTCAGTCATTGACAACTGTATAACATTCTCCTCAACAAGGTCTTGAGACGGAAATAGTGGTTGATTTAATGGCAACTGTGTCTCATCATCATCATCATCATCCACTACTTCCTTTGACCTTAAATGCCGTTCACATCTGTCATCTTCTTGTGATTGGGTAGCCTCTAGAGGTTGTGAATCAGGGCACAAGATGTCATGTTCCTCTGCAAGCGTGCTTGGAGAGAGGGTCAAATGAAGGATTGGTGATGAGACGAGCTCCTCACTATATCCCAGTATGGGATCACTTCTTTGACCAGACCGTGTATGGTGGGAAGAAGGATGATCAGAGTGAGGATTATTTTGACCAGACTCTTGGCTACTGAGAGTGGACTTGGTGGAAGACAGGGTGGTGCTTAACCGACTGGAAGCAGTATCAGCTGTCATCCAACCGACCACCTGTTCGCAGTGGTCGGACCTCGAGAGTGATGTCCTGCGACGCCCTGTAAAATTACACATGAAGCTAGGTATGGTGGATGTCTTTCTTTCTTGTGCTCTGGCACCAGGCACAGTTTCTCCGCGTCCTGACCCGCGCCCTGAACTTTCAGGATCACGTCCACTTCCCCGTCCCTTTTTACCCGCCTTCTTCATCTTACACGGAATATGTGACTTTAATATTTGAGTTTGAAAACTTAACAGTATTTCTTCCTATTCTGCAACTGTGCAGAGTACACAGAATAGGCTGCTAAACTGCGGTGACACACACTGAATGGAATATGTGACTTTAATATTTGAGTTTGAAAACTTAACAGTATTTCTTCCTATTCTGCAACTGTGCAGAGTACACAGAATAGGCTGCTAAACTGCGGTGACACACATTGAATGGAATATGTGACTTTAATATTTGAGTTTGAAAACTTAACAGTATTTCTTCCTATTCTGCAACTGTGCAGAGTACACAGAATAGGCTGCTAAACTGCGGTGACGAACACAGAATGGAATATGTGACTTTAATATTTGAGTTTGAAAACTTAACAGTATTTCTTCCTATTCTGCAACTGTGCAGAGTACACAGAATAGGCTGCTAAACTGCGGTGACGAACACAGAATGGAATATGTGACTTTAATATTTGAGTTTGAAAACTTAACAGTATTTCTTCCTATTCTGCAACTGTGCAGAGTACACAGAATAGGCTGCTAAACGGCGGTGAAACACACTGAATGGAATATGTGACTTTAATATTTGAGTTTGAAAACTTAACACTATTTCTTACTATTCTGCAACTCTGCAGAGTACACAGAATAGGCTGCTAAACGGTGGTGATACACACTGAATGGAATATGTGACTTTAATATTTGAGTTTGAAAACTTAACAGTATTTCTTCCTATTCTGCAACTCTGCAGAGTACACAGAATAGGCTGCTAAACTGCGGTGAAACACACTGAATGGAATATGTGACTTTAATATTTGAGTTTGAAAACTTAACACTATTTCTTACTATTCTGCAACTCTGCAGAGTACACAGAATAGGCTGCTAAACGGCGGTGAAACACACTGAATGGAATATGTGACTTTAATATTTGAGTTTGAAAACTTAACACTATTTCTTACTATTCTGCAACTCTGCAGAGTACACAGAATAGGCTGCTAAACGGCGGTGAAACACACTGAATGGAATATGTGACTTTAATATTTGAGTTTGAAAACTTAACAGTATTTCTTACTATTCTGCAACTCTGCAGAGTACACAGAATAGGCTGCTAAACGGCGGTGAAACACACTGAATGGAATATGTGACTTTAATATTTGAGTTTGAAAACTTAACAGTATTTCTTCCTATTCTGCAACTCTGCACAGTACACAGAATGTGCTGCTAAACTGCGGCGAAGCACACTGAATGGAATATGTGACTTTGATATTTTAGTTTGAAGACTTAACAGTATTTCTTCCTATTCTGCTACTCTGCACAGTACACAGAATGTGCTGCTAAACTGCGGCGACGCACACTGAATGGAATATGTGACTTTGATATTTTAGTTTGAAGACTTAACAGAATGTGCTCTAATCTGCAACTTTGCACACTAAACAGAATGTGCTCTAATCTGCAACTTTGCACACTAAACAGAATGTGCTCTAATCTGCAACTTTGCACACTAAACAGAATGTGCTCTAATCTGCAACTGTGCACACTAAACAGAATGTGCTCTAATCTGCAACTTTTCACACTAAACAGAATATTTTTTTTTTTTTTTTTTTGTTTTTTTCCCCCCACACAAAATAACCTGCTGCCCCCACACACAGTAGTCCTAAAAAGGACTTTTGGTTCTTTTTTTTCACAATTTTTGTTTTTTTCCTCCCTACACTGCCTTTCCCTTCCTATCCTCAGCTCTCCCTGGCTCAGACTGAGCCGAACTCGATGGTCAGGTGCTATACAGCACCCGACCACGGGTTCTGGCCAGCCAATCAGTGTAATGCCAGCAGCCAACATGGCTGCTGGCATTACACCGATGTCAGAGCCTCCCTGCACGTTTATTGGCTGCGCAGCAGCCGCAAAACGTGCGGGGAGGAGACCCGAACATGGCGGGCGAGCACATGCGGTACTCATACGAGTACCGCCATGTGCCGAGCAGAGCGATGCTCGAGCCGATCCGAGCATCGGCCGAGCATGCTCGCTCAACACTAGTTGCCATTTATGTCAAAAATAGCTTAAAGGTCAATCTTATACAGGGTATGGAGGAGATCACAGAGACTGTTTGGATAACTTTAGAATATGGGAATAAGATGGTCACTCGTATAGGTGTGATCTATAGACCCCCAGGATAAACAGAGGAGTTGGATCAACTGCTGGTCAAGGAACTAACTAAGATGACTGTGAAAGGTGAGGTTATAATTATGGGGGACTTTAATCTTCCAGATGTGGACTGGAAAAACCAAGTAGCAGGTTCAGCCAGGAGTAGAGATATCCTAAATTCTTTACAAGGATTAGCTCTTAGTCAATTAGAAGAAGAGCCGACTAGGAAGGAAGCCACACTAGATTTATTATTTACTAATGGAGACTTGGTATCAGATGTAGCTGTAGAAGAGTGTTTGGGCTCCAGTGATCATCATTCTGTGTGGTTTAATATAAAAACAGAGGCTGGGTTGCACCACACAAAAACAAAGTTTCTAGACTTTAGAAAGGCTGATTTTTCTAAAATGGAAACATTTTTATGTCAGTCTTTAACAACTTGGAGATCTTTAGATGGAGTCCAGGAGAAATGGGATTATCTGAAATGTGTTTTACTAAACGCAACAGAACATTGCATTAAACATGTCAGCAAGGGAAAAAGAAAAAGAAAACCACTGTGGTACTCAGCAGAAGTGGCAAATATAGTAAAAGAGAAAAAAGAAGCATTTAAGAAATATAAGCAGACGCAGAAGGAAGAAGATAGGTATCGGTACAAAACTAGGTTGAAGGAGGCCAAATGTATTATTAGATGTGCCAAAGCACACACAGAGAAAAAAATTGCCCAGTCAATAAAAAAGGGGGATAAAACATTTTTTAGAAAAATAAGTGAAAAGAGGAAAACGAAACAAGGAATAGACTAACAACAAAAGATGGAAACTATGTAAATGAGAATAAAGGGCTAGCTGACTGTCTCAATGAATATTTCTGTTCAGTTTTTACACAGGAAGATGAAGGGAAGGGACCTCTGTTAGAAAAAAGAAATGGCAAGACACGGGAAGCATGCATGTTTACAGAAGAAGAAGTTCTAATTCAACTTTCTAAGGTAAAAACAGATAAATCAATGGGTCCAGATGGGATACACCCAAAGTTATTAAAAGAACTTAAGTGTGTTCTGGCAAAACCTTTAACAGAATTATTCAATCAGTCACTAGGAACAGGAATAGTTCCAGAAGATTGGAAGGTAGCAAATGTAGTACCGCTTCACAAAAAAGGTAGCAGGGAAGAGTCTGGTAACTACAGACCAGTAAGTCTTACATCAGTAGTGGGAAAATTAATGGAGACTATGTTAAAGGAATGAATTGTTGAATATCTGAATATGAATGACTTGCAAGATACCAAACAGCATGGGTTTACAGCAGGGAGATCTTGTCAAACTAACTCATAGATTTTTTTGACTGAGTAACTAAAATAATAGATCAAGGGGGAGGAGTAGATATAGCTTATCTAGATTTCAGTAAAGCATTTGACACTGTCCCTCATAGAAGACTCATAAATAAATTGCAGTGTTTGGGTCTAGATGTAAAAATAGTTAAATGGATAAGGCAATGGCTGACTGACAGGAGACAGAAGGTGGTAGTCAATGGAGAATATTCGGACAAAAGGAGTGTTACTAGTGGAGTACCTCAGGGATCTGTACTGGGGCCCATTCTTTTTAATATTTTTATTAGTGATATTGCAAAAGGTCTTTAAGGAAAGATATGCCTTTTTGCAGATGATGCAAAGATCTGCAATAGGGTAGACATTCCAGGGGGAAAAAGTCAAATGGCGAATGATTTAGGTAAATTAGAAGAATGGTCAAGAGTGTGGCAGATGCACTTTAACATTGATAAATGTAAAATAATGCACTTGGGACATAAAAATCCAAAGGAAAAATATACTAATATATTAAGGGTACTGTGCTGTCAGAGACAACAGAGGAAAGGGATTTGGGAGTAATTATTTCTAATGACTTAAAGGTAAGCAGGCAATGTAATAAAGCGGTGGGGAATGCAAGCAGGGCACTGGGTTGTATAGCTAGGGGCATTAGTAGCAGAAAAAGGGAAGTAGTCATGCCACTCTACAGATCTCTAGTTAGACCTCACCTAGAGTATTGTGTACAGTACTGGAGACCCCATCTCCAGAAGGATATTGATACTCTAGAGAAAATTCAAAGAAGGGCTACTAAAATGGTGACTGGTCTACAGGAAAAGAAATATCAGGATAGACTAAAGGATCTGAATATGTATAGCTTGGAGGAGAGAAGAGAGAGAGGGGATATGATAGAAACATTCAAATACATGAAGGGATTCAACAAAGTAGAGGATGGAAGTATATTTCAAAACGTTAGGACAAGAGGCCATAGTCTAAAACTAGAGGGACACAGGTTTAGATGTAATATAAGAAAGTTTTACTTCACTGAGAGGGTAGTAGACAAGTGGAATAGCCTACCAGCAGAAGTGGTAGATGTCAATACAGTGACAGAATTTAAGCATGCATGGGATAGGCATAAGGCGGTCCTTAACATAAGAAAAGACCAAGGACCAAAAAAGGTTTGAGGTTGTGTGTTTTTTTTTTTACAGTAGGAAATTGGGCAGACTAGATGGGCTGAATGGTTCTTATCTGCCGTCAAATTCTATGTTTCTATGTTTCTATCCTAGAGCTCAACCTGATGATTGTCCAAGCGATGTCATCTTTTCACCCAGAAGAATGCGATAATGCAGAAAGCTAGGAACCTTCCATACCTTTCCTTTGAGGATGTTCAAATATCCCTCTATAATGATTTGTCCATCCGTACCTTACAACTACGACGCCAGTTTAAGCCTTTGGTGGATGAGCTGCCCTTGAAGCGTATACCTTACTGTTGGGGCTTCCCCTTCTCCATGATTGCTACTGTTGATGGAAGGCAACATGTCATCCGATGAGCGGAGGAGATCCGGGACTTCTGTGCTGTGCTCTGTATTCCTTCTCCCTTAACATTGTGTTTGTTGGTGAATGGAGGCTTGCAGGTGTCCTGTGGTGGCCTCTCTCTGACTGCACTAGAATGGAGTGGTTCCCGTTCCTCCCTTTCTTCGGATCTGGGAGATCTAGGTTCCTGTTTCTAGATCTTGTACCTATGACTTTGGTTGCTGTTGCTGTTATGTAATCCGAGAATCAAGAACCTTCCACCTGGGACGCATTCTTTATTGAAGCCCTTTCCTTGTTTGTGAGTTCAGCTACTTTAGCAGTACACTGGCGCTAGAACTGTACTGGTACTATTGTTTCCTAAGAGACTTCACTTGTATGTTATATAATGTTCTAAATGCCTGAACTAAGGGGTAAGGTACCTAGGTGTTGGGGGGGGGGTTATTAGCCTTAGAATGTCATTCTTTATAAATAGCTATTAATATGTGGAATGGGAACATCATGTTAAGGCATTGACTGTCTCATGTCCTCCCTTTCGCCCCCCCCTTCCTTGAGTGGTGTGTCTTTCCCTGTTTTTCCCTTCTGTGTCTTAAAGTTGGGAGTCACTTCCACTGATCTATCCCCTTATCTAGATAAGTGGAGGTTGCAGGGGTTCAGGGTGCTCCTACTTTGTGTTTCACCATGTTCCTCTCTCTCTACGATTTTTTGATGTGTCATTGTCATATTATTGTGCATTGCCATCAATATCTTATGGGGATATGCCACAATTTGATCCTCCTTCCTGTCTCGCCCCTCTTCTGAGATCCGCTTCTTAACTTGGGGGGTAGGTTTCATGGAGAGGGGTGGGAGGGATGGTTGAGATGGGGTTGTGTCCGGGTGAGTTGAGGCACCTTACGATGCTGCTGTGATGTGTGTAAGATGTGCGTTCCTGGTTATTTAGCCTTTGCTTCTAGTGTTCTTGATAACTTCATTACCCCCCCTTTTATTATTCATAACTCTTATCCACTTCCTATGTTGATCTGCTGTTGTTTATTACATTCTTTCTCACCCAAGTCTGTACCAGTATGACGTGTATTCTAGAGGGGGCCCCTCCTGGTGTGGATACCGATTGGCAGGATAGCTCAGCATTGAGGTATTTGCTCTCTGCCAACATTGGGGTCTGACTTGGATGGGTTGCCTCCCTGGACTGCTCACTTAATCCTTTCCTCTTTCTTTTAGCTAACTGTCCCTGGCCTAATTATTTCTGGGTTTCCTATGGGTCTGGAGTAAATATACTTCAGCCCAGCTTGTTCTTCTTTTCACACCCCATGCTTAACCGCTGCTGTCTGACCTTTGACGGTCTTTCTGAGGCTGTTTCTTGGTCTATTTTGAGACTCTGCTACTTGAGCAGTAGTTACTCTCTGTTGTTATTTTTCTAGTTCTCTATCATTCCTTCCTTCTCTATTTTTCTCTACCCCTCTTTCCCTCTTGTTCCTCTCACCTCCCCTTGTCCCAGAGGGCATGCGTCCATAGCAGATCCTTATTTCAATTATATAGTGTTATATCGAATTCAGTAAGTCTAGATATGTCTTATTCTCTTGCTGCTGTCTCCCTTAATGACAAGGTGCTCAACTCCCCGTTTAAGAGATCTCTCCTGTTCAGGGATTTGACCAGACTGGGAGGTAAGGTTTGCTTTGTACAAGAGACTCATTTTGCAAATGATAGGGTTCCCTCCTACATCAGTAAGCAATATCCGGTGTCGTATCTCAGTAATGCTCTCACATAGACTGCAGGTGTTGCAATATTCCTGCATTGTTCCCTTGCGTTTGAATGTGAAGATGTCCTTAGAGATGCTCAGGGATGGTATATTTTTGTCAAGTGGAGTTTGGGATCTGTTCGTCTTACCCTTGCTAATGTCTACACTCCAAACACTGGGCAACTATCATTCTTGCACACTGAACTTCTGGATTTGAGTGCTTTTGGAGAAGTGATGTTACTGTTTGGTGGTGATATTAACATAGCTTTGGCAATTTCGATGTAAAACTACTTCTTGGCTCATGCTACCGCTGAATGTTATTGGTCGCTCTAATTTAATTAAAATGGTGTTCCTCCCACAATTTTTATAAGTTTTTCAGGGTTCACCTGTGCTTATCCCTAAACGATACTTTACCATAGTTGTCTACCCTTAAGCGTTCGGGTAGGGAGGGTGGAATAGCCTTTCCTGACTTTTATAATTACTATCTGGCTGCACAGGGACAATTTGCACTCGCATTTGCTCTGCCGGATACTCTGCATACCTTTCATAGAATTGATGAATCTCTGCTTAAACCAGGATACTCTTTGTCACACCTCTCCTTGCTGGGTTCGGGGGTGCTTGGGGATCCCCCCATCACTTCTCAGATGACTTGTAATGTATGTTCGACTATTCAATCTATTTCTTTGGGGGTCGGATGGGCTGTTACATCTTTGACAGCTGGAGTTTGGTCGCTCGTGGATGATGTATGGTATTTATACACTTGGCCATTTATATCAGGGCAACACTCTGAAAACTTTTGATCAGCTGTGCGAGGAATTTGGTATTCCTTCTACTTTTTTATACTCTTACATATAGCTGAAACATGCCTTGAGTGCCATGTGGGGTACTATCACTGCAAGTTTAAAAGAATTTCCATTAGTCACACTGGCTAAGAAGAGACAGCCCCTTAAACCTGTATTGTTGATTTACACATGGCTTGCTAGGGTTTCTATTGGGGCAGAAGATGAACTTGGGCTTAAATGGGAGGCTGATGTGAGTGCCTTTGAGGACTGTGAATGGGGCATGGCTCTGAGGAGTCCTGAATTGGTGGCTTCTATGGCCAGACATCAATTTATTCAGCTCAAGATTTTATATAGATCCTACTACACTCTGTGTGTCTCTTCTGGATGGGTAGGATGGATAGTGATTGTTGCAGGAGGTGTGGGGAGGCAGGCGCCGCTTTCCTACACCTTTTGTGGCAATGACCTCCGGTCTGCAGATTTTGGGTGGAAGTATTTCAGCTGTGGTGCAGTGGGAAGTGTCACTTTCCCTGAAGACTTGTGTATTTTCTATCCTTCCCGATCAACTTCACTTAAATTTTCTTACTATGCTGATTAGAGAACTGCTGGTTATGGGGCGAAAGGTGGTGGCGCAATTGTGGATGTCAGACAACTCTCCCAGCCATGTCCAATGGATGAACTTAGTGAACCATCATCTTCCTCATTACAAGGGACTTTACCTGCATAGGGGAACATCGAACAAATTTTATCAAATATGGGGTCTATGGACCTCTTATTTTAATTCTAGAATTCTCTACCAATAAGTGCTACGTGATGTATTACTGTTGCCTTGTGCTCCGTTGGTGATGCTCCTGGAGATCATGGCTACCTACTATTACTTTATTTAAATGTTTATTTACATATTACTGTCTTAGCTGACATCTGCTACATTTATAAATACTCAACGAAAGAGGTGTTGTGCTCGTCTCCCGGGGAGGGGGGGTGGGATGAGTTTTCTGGGGTGGATAGTGGTGGGTAGTTTTGGTTTTGGATAGGTTGTTTTTGTTTTTTTTTAATATTAAGAAAAAAAAACTTAAAACGGTACAGCTGTAACTCTATGTTATAATATTTTCTTGACTGTATGTTTTGTACTTTCTAAGACTATTATTACTGTCCTCTCAATAAAAACGTTTAAAAAAAAAAAACATAGCTTTGGACCCTTCTGTTGAGTGTTCCACAGGTTGTTCTAGTCTCCCATCTTTCTATCATACAAGGATCCGGCAGTTGTTCCTGGACCATTTGCTCTTTGATGTTTGGAGAATCCTCAACCCCAGTTCTCGTTCTTACTCCTTTTTCTCTTCTCCTCATTCTTCTTATTCTAGGATTGATTTTCTTTTTCTATCCCAAAGTCACTTGCATTATACTTCATCTGCTTCCATTCATCCAGCTACCTGGTCAGATCATGGCTCGGCAGTGCAGTCACTGGACCTACCTCTTTTGTTGGAGACATCTAAGTCCTGGAGGATGGACTCCTCTGTCCTGGATGATCCAGACTCTGTGGCTTTCCTCACTAATGTTATTCAGGATTACTTGTCTTCCAATAAGGATTCTGTCTCCTCTCCTACCATAATTTGTAAGGCATTTAAATGTGTGGTGAGAGGCATATCTATACAACTTACGGTGTGATGTCGGAAAATGGCTAAGCTAGAACTCTTGAATCTTGTAAATGATCTTCGTTCTTCAGAATTACTTCACCAAGCTGGAGGAGGTCAGGCTGCTATAGATCAGGTTAAAGCATGTTGGGAAAGAGTCAGGTCTTTTCTGATGACCCAAGTTAACAAATCTGATGTCTGGTCCAAGAGATACTTCTATGAGCATCCAAATAGGTGGTAGGTGGCTCTCTCATCAGTGCCGTGGCCCCAAGGAATCTAAACCTATACATTCAATTTGTCAAGCTTTGGGTGTAATGGTATGTGACTTACCTGCCTTTTGCTTCTTCGTTCAAAGAATTTTTTGCCTCTCTATATAATCTCACCAAACCCATCTCCGTCCCTTCTACTTTTCAGCTGGAGTACATGGCTGCAGCCTCCCTCCCGAAGATCTTTCTCACACAGGCTTCTTTTCTAGAAGATGTTATCAGCCAGCAAGAAGTGGAGGTAGCTATAAAACAAATGATGCTTGGAAAATCCCCTGGCCCGGACGGCTTTTTACTGTTTTTCTACCGTCTCTTTTTCCATCTTGTCTCTCCACACCTTACCGCCTCTTTTAACAATCTTCCGTTATCTATTACTTCACACCCCAGGATTGCAGAGGCCCATATCTCCCTGATAGCGAAGCCTGGAAAGAACGCTTCTTTGTGCTCAAGTTATAGACCTATCTTTCTTCGCAACATAGATCTCAAGATCTATGCAAAGGTCCTGGCTAATCGATTACGTCCCCTGTTATCTGAGATCATACATGTGGACCAACCTGATTTTGTGCCAGGACGTGAAACAAGGGACAACTCTATCAAATTGCTTCATTTGTTACATCAGGCCCACTCCGTCGGCGACTCTGCTCTTTTACTCTCCGTCAATGCGGAGAAGGCCTTTGACAGGGTGAATTGGGGCTTTCTGGTAACATCTTTAAAGGGCTTTGGACTTGGGCAACAGTTCATTTCCAAGATGATGGCTTTGTATACCAACCCAACTGCTCGTATTTGCATAATGGCTCACTTTTGGATTTCTTCACCTTCCAAAACGGTAGACGGCAAGGATGCCCACTTTCGCCTATCTTCATTTTAGTTATGGAATCTACGGTTGCAGGAGTTAGAGCTAACCCTTTGATATCTGGTATTTGTGTAGGAGACGCAATGCACAAGATCTCATTATTCGTGGATGATGATATATTTACTCTATCAGCCCCAGAAGTATCTCTCTCTGCGTTTCTCCAGGAGCTCTCTCTTTTCGGAGAAGTTAGTCATTTTAAAATGAACCTTTCTAAATCAGAGGTTCTTAACCCCTTAAGGACCAGCTTGTGCACTTGAGGACCACAGGGCTTTTTTTTTTTTTTAAATTCCAGTTCAGGGCTTCCGGAGCGGTGTGCAGCCATGCCGGGAGCCCTAAACTCCATGCTGTGCCATGACCGTCACTGATCCTTAAGTGCCGGACTGCCTTGACGGTCCTGGCACGTCAATGGTCCTTAAGGAGTTAATATTAATTTGTCTCCTCTCTGAGTGTGTTATCTCAAACAAGTGGCCCCTCTTCAGTGGGAGAAGGAATCTTTGTCTTACTTGGGTGTGAAGCTCCCTTCCTCCCTATCTGATATTTTTTGACTTAACTATGCTCTACTACCCTGTTCTCTGGTGAAGGATTTAAAGGCATGCTTTTCTTTAAAACTTTCATGGACTGGTAGGATCAACCTGCTTAAGTCAGTGATCTTACCCAAAGTACTTTATCTTTCAGACTCTTCCTATCTTCCTTCCTAAGTCTTATCTGAAGTCTCTTCAGCATGTTTTCAACTTGTTTTGTCTGGGAAGGCAAGCCCTCTCATCTGCGATTTTCCTACATCTCCCAGGGCCGTAAACGGGGTGTACTTGGAGTTCCAGATCTTTCCAGATACCATAAGGCTGTTCTTTTAAGTGCTATTCCTCACTGGTTCCACTCAGGTCAAGTCAAAGCTTGGGTTGCCATTCAGGGAGCTCTTTTCCCTATCCATGCTTCAGTGGTTCCTCCCCAGTGCTCTTTGCACATAGGTTTCTAAACACCCCTTTATCTCGCCTGTCCTAAAGTGTTGGGCAACTGTAGCACCTATTTTATCTAGTGTCCCATCTCCCCTCTTATCAGTTCTTCAGAATCCCGATTTCCCTCCAGGGATGTCAGCTATAGCATTTCTAGGGTGGGGACCAGGGCGCGGTCTACTAGTTGCTGATCTTTTGAAGGACGGTGGAGTAACTACTTTTGACCATCTTTCTGGGATGTGGGATCTACAATCTAAAGATTATTGGAAGTATGTGCAGTTGCATCTCTTTCTCAATACTCATGAGAAAAGCAGGGATTTGCTTCAATCTCTTAAACCTTTTGAACTCCTCTGCTGTACTCCGATAGTGCGTGACCATTCTGGAGTGGCTTGGCTTCAATGCCCTGTTTCTAAATTCTACGGTTGGCTAGCTGATGACTCTGTTTATTATCATTATTATCATGTTGCACGGGAATCAGATCTCTAGATCTCTTTTCCCCCTCAGAAGTGGGAATTAGCTTTTCGCAAATCTCTTTCCTCTTCACGTAATGTCTCAGAAATGGGAACAAATTACAAATTAGTATCACGATGGTATCACTCTCCCTCTCTTCTACATCATTTTTACCCTGCTCTTTCCCCAGTCTACTGGTGATGCAGTTTTGGTGAGGGTACATTAGGACATATTTGGTGGACGTGCCCACTAATCATCAGTTTCTGGCATTCAATTACCTCAGCCATCTCCTCTACTCTATCCCTGAATATCCCTATGGATCCATCTTTTATTCTCTTTTCAGTTGTTCTGAGTGACATATGCACCACAAAACCCCTGAGAATTCTCTTTCTACATTGCTTACCGCTGCACGGATGTGCATCCCGCTCTGCTTGAAATCGTCCTCACCACCATCTGTAGATATGTGGAGAAATAAGGTGAACCCTATCTGTCTCTACGAGAGGTTAACACACCTTCTCTCAGGTGGCACTCTGCCTTTTTTAGATGTTTAGTCCCCTTGGCTTGACTCTGGCAGATAGAGCAGACAGTATTATCTTACTTATTTTGGAGCCTTTTATCCTTCTCTGATTTCTTGCATTTTTTTCATAGCTGCATATACAGTATTTTTTAAGATTTTGCTGATCTACGTACAGTGTCGAAATTGGTGCATACCCCCCACCCCCTTTTTTTTTGTCCTCCCTCCCTCTCCTCCCTCTTCACCCACTCTCCCCTCTCCTACTTTTTGAACTATCTCACTGCCAATATACTTTATTTATCTACTTCTTTGATTCATCTGTCTTTTCTGGCTCTTATTCTCTTCTTGATCTTTTCTTATGCTCTCAATGTATACATTAACAAGCACACAGACTGAAAAGTTTCTAAATACAGCAGAATAAGATTTTGCTACATAGAAATACATTTAATTATTGTATTATTTGTTATTTATAAAAGATCCATTGGAGTTGTCTATCTACGAAGAGTCTCATTGTACTGACTCTGATTACTACCATATTATAATTGTAAAAATATAATGTTTCTCTTTGGCCTGCATTCTAATTGTCTTTGCGAACGCTCAATTATGTCCACGTAGTGTTTTTCACTCTTCTTTTTCATGCTTTTTTTTTCCTTTTGTTATCATGTCGAATGTTTTCACTTTTCTATCAATAAAATATTATAAAAATTTAAAAAAAAATCACCTTTATGTTGGATAATATACAATAGGCAATACTATAAACAGAGGGTGACCGTAGAGGCTAGCGACTATCAGAAATAGGAGCCTGTCGACGGCTCAACCACGTCTGCTGGAGACTAGGCCAAAGCCAACTGGTAGTCTCGGGGAAATACGTGGAAGGCACACAGAACCTACAGTCTCCCGAAATATAGCAACAAGAGAGACAACTGACTCACGCCTGCAGTCAGTAAGGAATAGCTCGTCTCCAATAAGGATGGCAACAATGGAGACAACTGACTGACGCCTGCAGTCAGTAAGGAAGATTTTGTCTCCAATAATCATGGCAACAATGGAGACTACTGACTCACGCCTGCAGTCAGTTAGGAAGAGCTCGTCTCCAATAAGGATGGCAACAATGGAGACTACTGACTCACGCCTGCAGTCAGTAAGGTCGTAGCCTGCCAGAGCCCCAGGTCTGCACCAGGATGGATGTCTGTGGGGAACGAAGCCACACAGAGGAGTGAACAGACAGAGCCCCAGGTCAGATTGGATAGTTAGACAAGCCAGGATCACACACGGAGCTGGTAGTCAGCCAGAGCCACAGGTCTGCACCAGACTGGATGTCTGAAGCCAAAGGAGCACACAGGTAGAATGGTCATACAGAGCCACAGGTAAGCACAAGAATGGATAGTCAGACAAGCCAGGTCATACATAGGATACAGGAGCAACAGGAACTAGAACTGCACTGAATACCAATGTAAGGGTAATGATACACAGGCCCAGATAGGTCCCCCAGGCTGGGCCTATAACAGGCATCCAGGCAAGTGCCTGATTCATGAAGCCAGTAACAAGAAGCACGCGACCAGACCACAGGCAAGAGGACTCAGCTAGTGATGCTGGAGCGTCAGTAAAGAACCCTGCTCCCGACCGAATGGCGCAGGCTGAGGTAAGGCACTGTGACAGTATCCCCCTTTAAAGGACCCCTCCTCCTTGTACAGATTTGGGGCTTCGTAGGAAATCTAGCATGAAATCTGCGCAGCAACACATGAGCGAGCACATCATTGGCAGGTATCCAGGTGCGCTCCTCTGGACCATAACCTTTCCACTGAATCAAATACTGAAGACATCCTCTGACCCATCTGGAGTCCAGAATGCCCTGTACCACAAATTCTTTGTGATTGCCAACTTTTACCGGAGCTGGCAGAACCACACTGCTGGTATATCGGTTATCCTTTCGCCTCATATCTCCTCCCACACACTGGGTCGATGGTACACCTTTCTCCTAGGCTCAGAGAAGTTAGTCAAACCTTCCTATTTTATTAACCTGGAGACTGAACTCAATATAATTCTCCCCTTACAAGATTGGTTTCTCACCCTTCAACGCTTAACGGACTCAGCCCAGGTTTAGCCACTAGAGAATGTAATTATAAGCTAGACACCAGGTGGTATAGAACTCCATAGCAGTTAGCCGCTTCCCCATCCGCCCGTTGGTGTTGCAGAATGGGATTGGGCTCTATGTTGCCCATCTGGTGGTCATGTCCATCTCTCCCTTTTGGGATTTGATAAATACTGTTACAGCTTACCTTGTTTTCAGCGTCATCTGAAGGCGTGAGGCTTCAAGCATGTAGCAGGCCTCTATTTTATGTGCCATGCTTCCTGTAGTCTCCTCCTTCCTACTTCTTTCCTCTGAACTGCTCCTCCTACCTACTTCCTGAGGAGGGGTTTAAAGGGCAGTCTGAGTCCTGACTCAGTTGCCCTTGCGTTGTTGTTCATAGCAATTCTATTACCTTGGGCTCTGTGTATGACTTGACTAGTCTTCCATCCAACCTGGTGCTGACCTGTGGCTCTGTTTGACTATTCTTTTGCTTATCCGTATAGTGGACACCCAACCTGGTGCCGACCTGTGGCTCTGGCTGACTACCTGAACTGTGTATGACCTGGCTTGTCTGACTACCCCTTCTGGTGCTGACTTGTGGCTCTGTCTTACTACTCTTACGTTTGTTCCTTGTACCTAGCAGACACCCAACCTAGTGTGGACCTAGGGCTCTGGTAGACCAGCTCTGATACTGACTGCAGGCAAGTCAGCTATCTATTTCTCATTCTGACTGCAGGCGTGAGTCAGATTTCGCTCCATTCTGACTGCAGGCATGAGTCAGATATCTCTCCCTACTGACTGCAGGCTTGAGTCGGTACGCCCGCTACATTTGATAAAGATCCTGTGTTCATGTTCCTGCTCCTGGCTCCAGCAGAGACTACCAGTGGCTTAAGCCTAGTCTCCAGCAGATTGGTCAGGCTCAGCAGCCTACTATTCCTGATAGCAGAGCTTGCTTGCCTGTAACCATCTGCTTGTTCCTGCTTTATATATTTTGCTTACCTTTCGGTTGTCAATAAATTGCATTTAACTATATCGTACTGACTCTTGAACTTCTCTGAGAACTGTGACAAGTACCCATTTGAGTAGGGTTTTGAAGACTCAGGTTATGGGATCCACAATGCTGTTCTTGTTTGGTTATGAAATGGCTACACCAATAGCTAAAGACAGGTGCCAACATTCCTCCACCTGACAAATGCAGCAAAACGACTATTACCTTTACATTGGCATTCTGCTGCTCCTCCTGATATGGCTGAGGTGGATGGTGAATCATTTTTGCGACATGCAGCACCTTTCCTTTTCAGACAAAGGGATTACAGATCTTTCTAAAACTTACTTTGCGCCCTCTCAATGTTTACAGTCCTGGCAGATGAAGCTATGGATTTGTTACAGTTTGGTTCTGTAGTTGCTGGTTCAGTAGTCATTCCTGTCTCTGATGCCATTGTGTATATCTTCCCTGTCTTGTCCACACACTCCTTTTCTTTCCCTTGTGTGTCACTTCTCTCTCTTCCCATTTCTTATTTTAGGATAATTCACGTTAGTTCTATAATATGGATATATTTATTTGTTCTTTTTTGCTCTTACCATGTTTAGAATTGAAGCTGTAATATCTTTAACTACAGGATATATACATTTTTTACTTTTCCCGCTAAAAATTTTGCCATTCCGCCTATGCTAAAATTTCCTCCTTTTCGCTTATTTTAAGAAATTTTCTGCACATGTTAACACATTTTTGCCTATTTTAACATACTTTTCACCTATATTTCATATAGGTACTACAGTTCCCACTGTAATATTACTTCTTCTGAGGCCTGAAGTTTAGAAATAAGTGGCTAAAAGTCAAAGTTATGAGTCCTACTGCAAAATATGGCTTGAAAAATATGTTAGCATGCAGAATGCATTTGTCCTTTGCCCACAACACTAACTTGCTGCTTAAGTGACACTGGCACATATTCATGATGATATCCAGTAATAAAAAAAATAAAGTACAACCTACAATGTGGCAGATGTGTATGGTACTGGTGGTGGACTGGCATGGTGTGATTTGTGTATGTATATTGGTTTTACCATTGCCATACACTATCCTCCTTCTCAGATTATTGACACACATTACTTATCAGTCATACCTGTGGTCCCAAGTGGGGTAGATGGTGGCAACCCTTCTTCACATCCCTCCTCCACATCATCATCTGCACTGCTGTTAATATATTTGTCCTGGCTTTCTCTGTCATACTACTCTGCAGCAGGAGCTATAGGTGTTATTTGGACTGAACTAACTGTTGGCACTGGCAGTAGCACACTCTCTGACACATAAATAACTTCACTACTTTTTTTTCTGCCCTAGAGCCTTGTGAACTTTTAACGTGCTTCTGCTGCTGCTAGATGTGGCACCTTTGGCATGCTGATAGTGTGTCTCCCAGTCAGACCTGTGGTTGTGCTTCAGGTGGGATCTCATACAGGAGGTGCTTAGGTGTGAGCCTGCTTTCGCCCTGCTCACCTGCTTTTTGCACAGACAACAGATAGCAACATGCTTAGCTTGAGGATCCTGTGTGAAGTAACTCCATACTGTGGACTTCATGGAATGAGGGGTTCCTGATGTGGTGCTGCTGCTACTACAAACTACTGGGGCTAGATGATGTAATTCTACTGCCACTACTACTAGGTGTCAAAGGTGCAGCACTTTGAGCAGCAGCAGCAGCAGAGGCACTCATGATATCTAAAAACAGTTGTGTGTGGCTGAGTGGAAATTGGACATTGAAGGGGTTGATGATGCTGATGATGAATGATAGGGTGACTGTGTGCTTTGTGACATCTGTACTTGTCCAGGGTCAGAGTTTCCAATGGTTTTCTCAAACAGTTTATAGACAGGCACAATGCTCCTTAAAAGTGGTGGAAGATTCAGCCTTTGACTTTCTGCTAACCTTATAGTCCTGTCATCATCATCACACTCAACTTCATCTGTATCTGAACAAGAGAAGGATGCTGGAGGGATATATTCTAGATGTGTATCATCATCAGACATCATTAGGTCATCCTCAGCAGCATCAGCATCACCTGACAGTTCTTGCCCACTACTACCCTTATATTCCTCTAAGCTTTTGGAGGTCTCAAACAATTTCTTTTTCCTTTTACTGTACAAAGCTCCCTACTACAGGTGTTTTGGTGCTTGTTTGATGAAGCAAGTGGTTCAGCTGCTACACCTTCCTCTATTATGCTATTGACAGCATCATCAACACTTGAATGTGACTTGTTGTCATCTTCAGTGTTCTTCTTCTACATTCTTTATTTCTACTGACACTGGTGGTGCTGGGACCTTGACAAACTGAATCCTGCCTTGGAGTAGAGGGATCATCATCATTGATTGCACCCACTGCAGCAACCATTGCTGCAGTCAGTTTTTGAACTACTACTTTACACTCACGTCCCTGCACTGCTCTACCCCTTCCCCTTGTGTTTTTGCTGGACATTACGCAACTACAATGTGTTTTTTTTACTGTACGGTATATAACACAACTGATTGAGTTGTATGATGCCTTGCCTAAGCCCAGTCATGTGCCTGTCACTGTCAGCTAATATATTTAGTTCTTTATTCTTTTTTATTTATTTATTTTTTTTTTTAAGTTGTCCACCCTGTTGTCTTATCACAGACTGTCCAAAAAAAAATTTATAACTGAAAAGAAAAATGAACAGCTTCTTTCCCCAGACTTCCGCACCCAAAACAGTGACAATAACAGCAAGATCAGCAAGCAAATATGTCCATAGTTGCCTGTGTCTTGCCAGTCAATCATATGGAATTTTGGAGTATTTGGGGTCAACCTCTTTCCTCCCTTCTTCTCCCCAGAGTGCCCCACTGACTCCCCTAACAGAACAAATGACCTTTTGTAGCTCAAAAAATGTACTGCTCTCTCCTCTCATAAACACAAAATGGCATGCTCTTAGAGCCTGACAGCCTTTTATATGGCTGTAGAAAACTTTTGTGTGGTGGAGAAATATTTTTCTTCCCATTAATTTCAATGGGTGAAAAAGGTGGGAAAAGGTGGAAAAAAAATGGAGCTTTTAGCTGGAAATTATTCAACAAGCAGAAAGTGTCATTATTCGCTGATTTCAGTTTGAGGTGAAAATTTTTGCCCATCCCTAGTTAGAAGTCAAGAATACACACTATTCTTAATGATATTATTGTAGATATTATATGTTATGTGATAACTAAAGTTATATGGGATGTCCAGAGTAACATATTTAATGTAAATGTAATTTGCAATATCATGCATGATGTCATCATCAAATTGGAGGGGATACAATTACCATTAAATTCACCTTAACCCCTTAACGACCCTTGACGGTCATAGTCATAGTACGTCACGGGTTGATCTGAGTTAATGATCCATGACGTACTATGACCGTAATGAATTCCGGGCTCCCCCCGCGGCTAAACGCCATTCGGGGAGTCTGGAATAGAAAAAAAACAAAAAAAAAAGCTCTGTGATCCTTTAGTGACCAATGATATAGCAAAATATTACACAGATAAACTACTTAAATTGAGTGTCTAATAATTTAAGTACTTTTAGAATTTTAGTGATTACAGATTTCAAAAGTATGCAAAGTATTTAAAAACTAAATAAATGGCTTTATTATTATTGTTATTTATTATTATTATGATCATCATGTGCTCCAAAATGTTATTAAAAAGAAAACAGGAGAACATATTTCACATTTCACTAGCCCTTTGTATTGTGACTTCAGAAGATATGAAACAATGAGATGACAAGGCTTAACTTTTATCATGCTATAAAAAGAACAGATTAGTATAACAAAGAAGAAATCATCAAAGAGAAAGTCGTTTTTAGATGTAAAGCATAGCAGATGTCATCTGTTTTCTGCAGATTATTTGAAACTAGAATATCATGCACTATACATTTAAGAGAATATAAATACATAAGAGCATGGCGTGCCTAGTGACTGTGTATAATATAATAACTAGTACAATACCATTTGAGACATATATTTTTATTTGTAACATGTATAGTATCTGCAATATGGCATAAATAAAATGATCTTATTTTTTGCCTGACTGTCATCAAAACAAAAGGTCAAATCTTAAAGTATATTTGCAAAATATGTATTGCAAACACTTTGCTTGAGCTCACATTCAAACATCTTGAATATATCATTGAGACCTAAAATATTAAATCTCAGCATGCAAGAAAACATTGCCAATGCCTTCTTTTGCAATGTTAAAGACCTCTTAAATTTCCAAGAGCTAAGGATACCTTTGTATGAGACCAGCTGGCCAAATGAGCAAATGAAATGATACTCAATTGCGAAGTCATTCAATAGTGCCAATTGAATGAAAATGTCTGCATTTCCTCAGAATGTACAATGTTTTTTGAGTAGGACCTTTTTCCTCCTTTTCTATAGTCAACTAGTTCCTTATCTGGAAGTATATTATAGTCTATGAGTATTTTAAAGTGAATATGTCACTTACCAGCTTTTAATCTCTTAAAAGTATAGTACTTTTCAGCAGTTCTGTTCTCCTAGAAATAGATCTGCCAATAAAGCTGGGGCTGTATTGTGAACCCTGACCACATCTCTGAAACAGAGCACAGATACACCATTTTTGGTCACATGAGAATAGATTAAACTGAGACACAGCAGATTTGCAGTTCCATTTCTTGTCCTTCATGATTCAGGCACCCATAGACACCCCTTAACGAGAAACAGGTGAAAAATGGTCCTTCATACCTAGAGAGAAATTTCCAGCGAAAATGGCAGTTTCTTTTCACTTTTTTTTTCTAAATCATTGCATTGAATCAATGGGAAGACTGAATTTATTGATTTGCCACAGTATGCCATTCTGTGTTTTGGAGAGGAAGAGAGCAGCAGATTTGTTAGCTAGTGAACACAGGCTAATAAGAAGGAACTGAAGCTTAGTTCAGGTATGTAACGTTTTTAATTTAAAGAATGAATTGAATACACCTGTAATCCCCTGATGAAGTGAAAAGACCCCTCATGAAATGTGCAGGGATATACAGTGTTGCTTTATATTATTTTATACTATTTATTCATTTTTATAAATATCATTAAATTGGATTATCTTATGATCATTGGGTCCTTCTAATTTGACTTCAGACTACATTGCTTGAAAACTTGATATCCTTTTTGATCTGATGAGTCGGGCCACATTTAATTCTATGGGGCAAGCATGATTTATCTCAGATTTACTCTTAGAGGGCTCCAGCTTTGTATACTGTTCTTTTACATGTAAGTCCGAACAAGTCTGCTAGATGACCTATGTGACTTCATTCAAGTTTGGAGGAATTCTGAGAACCATATTATCCATTATTTTGGGCCTCTTTACTGCATAGTTCCTGTGAGTATAATCACTTTAGTTAGGACCTTATTGACTTACAGACTTTTGCTCTCAGATGCTTTGAGCTCGTCTCTTTCTCTTGTTCTTCAGTTTTATTTATATTTGGTGTAACCAATGATGCTTCAATCCTGGGATTAAGTATCCATTTGATGCACAAGAGGACTTATTATCGCCATTTAGGGTTTGACTTTTATAGCTGTGTTTGCACGGTGTATCCTATTGTGTGCATTATATTTGGGAGTGCAATGGATTTATGTTTGTTTTCATCTGATCTGGCTGTTATATTTGAGTTGATGGAGTGTTGGGAATGAATCAGTTGAATAGACAATGTTTTTTTATTTTTTTTGTTGACTGGGATAGGGGGGACATTTACTTAATAAAGTAAAAAAAAAAAGAAAAAGAAAAGAATTAAAATAAAACAAATAAAAGAAAAAATGGCAAGTGACTGAGTCAGGGACATAAGCCGTGACTGGGAAAGACTGATGCTTGATGAGAGTATTTTGTAGAGGCCCAAGGCAATACATCACACAAAATCAGTTATATTGTATACTTTAAAGTAAAAACACACACAGTAGTTGAGCAATGTCTAGCAAACACACACAGGGTTAAGGGAGAGTGAAAGGATTAGAAGTAATGCAGGGACGTATGTGTAAAGTGTTATTCCCAAAACTGACTGCAGCTATGGTTGCTATAGTTGTATGTAATAAATGATGGGAAACCTTTTTCAATAATTTTTTTTATTTCTCTTGATAAACAATGGCTAGGCAGCATATCAGTAGGCTTATAAAAGCTGTGCAGGACATGGGTAAGCCAAACAAAAGCCCTGAGTAGAAATTAATTTCAAGGCCTTAGATGTGTTATAAGCACAAACCCTGAAGAAAATTTGATTTGGAGCACTTAAACTTGTTATAGGCACAAGACCTGAGGAAATATTGATTTGTAGGATTTAGACTTGTTATAGGCACAAGCCATAAGGAACAATTGACTTGTAGGACTTAAAGGGATAGTAATGTTTCATAATAAAAGCAGCTCTAATTAATCATCATAGTATTTGGACTTTGGAGACTGTTATATCAATTCTGTCAGAGTTGTAGTTCAAGAGTAATTCAATGACAAAGTGTCCCCCTCCCGCCCCTTTTACTGATGTAATACTTTTCAGCCAGAGCAGAAGGGAGGTGCCCAGGTAGACTGCATAGAGGGACAATCTTCAATTAAGATAAGGGAAAAACCTGAAAAGCTTGTCAAGGGGGGCAGGGTTTTCATTGTAAGAAGATTGTCCCCTGCTGTTATCTGTCTGGTCTTACAACCAGATTCCCCATCTGAGAAGAGATGGCTTACACTAGGTAAAAGGGGCGGGAGGGGGAAACTTTGTTTGTGAATATCTCTTAAACCATAAAGGTTTGAGAGATAACTTATATCATTCTTCATATTTTGTTAATGCCTACAAAATAAAATAAAGTTAAAACGAAGTATTACTATCCCTTTAATGTCTTAAAAAAATAAAGAACTGGATTTATAGGCCTCTGGCTTGTCAAGAACAAGCCCTGAGATAACAAAAATAAAGAAATTATGCCGTACTGGCCTAGTGCCAGCAGGTCATGTTATGGTGGCTAATGGTCAATGGTCATTGACAATGGCAAATGCAGTAGTGACATTGTAGAATTTGTGACTGCAAGGGAATGAGATCAAAAGCAGTGATATGAGATAGGAGATGATTATCAGGGTTCCACTTGCCACTAGCTCGAGTGATGTACCTGAGGCAGTAGCAGCACCACAACTAGCCTCCACCACCACTTCAGGTGTATCTGGAGAAAATACATTGACCAACAATGCTTCTCTTTCTGCACTTCCTCCAAAATCATGGGTGTGTCATTGTAATGCAAATTTTTCCCTTTCATCAGAAACTGCAATGTGTACTGTGTGTGTGTGTACATAAAGAAACATTGAGAAAATAGAGGAAGGACTGGGAATGATGGACACATCTATGCTCATATCAAACAACTTTCAAAACTGCAGCCAAACACCTTGGCGCTCAGGTCCACAATGTTAAATCAATCATCCCCCAGAAACCAAGTACTGCTGTTACTATGCCCCTTGTCCGCTCTGCTAATGACACGTGATTGACAACTAGCAGACTTTAGTAATAATAATTAATCTTCCATGCCACTAGCTTAGAATATTTTGCAGGATGGAATCTCTTCAGATGCTGCTTTATTCCCTGCTTGTAATTATCCTCCACCACATTGTCATATGTGGTCAGAGCACCTTACAATAACCAGTGGGTGGACATGAACTGCCACATCCTCACATCTAGAGAATTGCTACTAGCTGGTATGGGAGGTAAAGATAAGCGATGTGGTACACCAGAAGACATGGAGGTAGAGGACCCTGAGGGTGCTTGGGTGAAGGCGGTTGTTATATTTTGCCACTCCTAGACCCTAGTGCAAGAAGCTTTTGATGAAGCAGATGTTTCACTCACCATTGAAGTTTCTGGCTCAGGCTGGGTTTCTCTATTCTTCTTCTTCCTCAAAGATTTCCAACTGCATTCTTATTGCAAAAACAGGAGGTACAGCAACAGCAGCTCCCGATTTCTTTTGTGGGGGATTGGCTTTAACATGCTTCTCATAAATGTCATGGTGCCTGTATTTCATGTGTGTTATGAGGGTGGTTGATGAAGGAAAAAAAACATGTGATCACTCAAATTTATGGAATGTTAATTTTAAAGATTTTTTCTTTCATCAATTTCAAAAGAGCACTTATTGATCATATTTGATCAATTATATCACACATTTTCACAAATATCTAAAAAACTATATGCTATATGAAACTATGAACATATTTTAATTGTGTATGTGTTCACATGGGCATTATATATTATTTTATGTTTATATATACACATTTAGAGTGCAGTTTCCTCCAGATCTATAGTAATTCATACTGAAGGGAACATTTAATTTCAATTTTCATTTTCTAGGAAACTTTAAATGTATTACACATATTAGCTTTGTTCAGATTTAATTGGGATATCACTGAGAATCATTCATTATTTAGTTTTTTGTCTGATTAGTTTTCACTTGTCTTCCAATGAGGTCACTCATAAAGGAGATCTATCTGGCTATTCGTATGTATAAGATCGATTAATTGTTATCTTTATGTTAACTAGATTTAATGTGGTATGGTTATTTTCATTCACTTGTTTGAAAACTGTGTTATTCCAAAAATGGAGGCATTAATATTATTGACATACTGGGAGAGATTGTTCTCTAAGTGAAGAATGAATTGGTGAACTGGGTTGTTCTAAAACTATTTTTATTGGGAAATTCGAATTATGGTTATTTGAATATTTTAGGAGTTAATAGTATTCATCCACTATGAGAGACTGAGTGTCAACTGGAAAAACGAAACGTTTGTCACATCAGAGTTAAAGATATATAATTTTTTTTGTAATATATGGAATCTTACAAATATATATATATTTTTTTTTTTGCGAGTTTGCGTTCATCCAGTGATGAACTTCGCGGAAGTAAGAATACATACTCTCAAAGTAAAGGAATATATTGATCAAGGGTTAATATCCAGATAGGCAATGCAGGATTTGATTGGGTGTCCTCAATTAGGGATAATTATAAATGAAAGGCAACAGTTATTTGTGCAGGTAGTTTGTATAGCATTGTTTGAAAAAGTGGCGATACAAGCGTCATGAAACGCTTTACATGTTAACATTAATTGTTTTTTAGTATGTTTTAGTGTCAATGTGACACATAAGTTTTTATGTATTTTTAATAAATTGGATACTATTACTTAGCACGAGCACTCGAGTTGAGTCTTTGCCTTGGATCAACAAATAGAGAGTGAATCCACACTCCCATCAGCAAGCAACGCCCGAGCAGGGATGAGCAGTAAACACAAAATCCCTGCATGCAATTACAAACACCGGTGTATGGGCTGATCACCGGTGCTACAAGTCATGTGAGTACTTCATTATATATCAGCTAATAGTTCAAGCGCTATACATCTTTGGTGGTTGCACTGGCACTTTTTCTTTCTTCTTTTTTCATGTTCCGGTCCATTTGGTGGGACATTCCATGGAGCACCAACGGGACACAGATGAGCAGCTGAACTATCGATATTCAATCTAAATACCAAAGTGGAAGTGGAGTCTCTATAAATTTCTTTATTCTGTGATATAAGATTAACATGCACATATGTGCTTGCTAGACCATTTACAAATGTGAGTATCACTTTTAAAACAGTGGGCAGATTGCCACGTTGTTGGTATCAGTTTGCTACTTCTCTTCTTTTCTGTGGGTTAAGGCAGCCTCAGTTGCTTCTCTCACTTCATGTAATCCCAGACAGACTCAATGATGTTGAGATCAGGGCTCTGTGTGGGCCATACCATCACTGCCAGGACTCCTTGTTCTTCTTTACACAGAAGATAGTTCTTAATGACTTTGGTGTATGTTTGGGGTCGTTGTCATGCTGCAGAATAAATTTGGAGCCAATCACATGCCACCCTGATTGTAATGAATATGGATAGGTATCTGCCTGTACTTCTAAGCATTGAGGAGACCATTAAATCTGACCAAATCCCCAACTTCATTTGCAGAAATGTAGCCCCAAACTTGCAAGGAACCTCCACCATGCTTCACTGTTGCCTGCAGACACTCATTCTTGTACCGCTCTCCAGCCCTTCAGCGAACAAACAGCTTACTGCTACAGCCAAATATTTAACATGTTGACTCATCAGTCCAGAGCACCTGCTGCCATTTTTCTGCACCCCAGTTCCTGTGTTTTCATGCATAGTTGTTGCTTGGACTTATTTCCATGTCAGAGGTATGGATTTTTGGCCACAAGTTTTCATGAAGACCACTTCTGACCAGACTTCTCCAGACAGTAGATGGGCGTACCAGGATTCCACTGTTTTCTGCCAAGTCTGAGCTGAAGGCACTGCTGGACATATTCTGATTGTGAAAGGAAGTAAGCATGATGTGTCTCATCTGCTGCACTAAGTTTCTTTGGCTGACCACTGCATCTACGGTCCTAAGCGTTGCCTGTTTGTCCTTCTTCAAAAGAGCTTGGACAGCACATCTGGAAACTCCTGTTTTTCTTGAAATTTCTGCCAGGGAAAGACCTTGCTGATGCAGTATAACTACCTTGTATCTTGTTGCTGTGATCGGTCTTGCCATGTTGTATGAATTTTGACATTAAACTGTGTTCAGCAACCTCACCTTGTTAGCTGAGTTTGGCTGTTCCTCACCCACTTTTATTCCTCCTACACAGCTGTTTCTGTTTAGGTTAATGATTGTGTTTCATCCTACATATTAAATTGATCATCACTTGCACCTGTTTGGTATAATTGTTTAAGCATACACCTGCCTATAAAATTCCTGATTTTGTGAAAGTGTACCTAAAAGAACTGATGCTGTTTTGAAGGCAAAGAGTGGTCACACCAAATATTGAATTTATTTAGATTTTTCTTCTGTTCACTCACTATCATTTTGTTAATTGATTAATATAAACTATTAACATGTCTATTTTGAAATCATGTTTACATTACAAAATGTTTTTCACACCTGTAATAGCTGTAATTAAGCTGTAATCGAACTGTAACTGAGCAGTATTTAGATAACATTTTTGAGGTTATGTTCTAGCATTGCATATGTTTAAAATTCAGCTCTGGTATCTAAAATTTTCTTCATGCATTGTTTCATTCCTCTACGAATATATGAAGTCTTACTGTCATTTAGATGGCTTACTGTATCATATCTTACTTCCACTCATTGCATTATTATAAATACATGTCAGCTGTCTAATTTTCTTATTTAATTTCCTCTTATTCCTGGTCTATTATATTCACTCTGATTTCCCATCTGAACAATTTCTTTAGTAAATAATATTCTAGCTCTTGTAATGTCCAATTCAATTTTCTTTTCCCTTTAAATTAATCCATCTGGGAGCATTTCAGATTCCAATAAATCAACTATATAACCAGCTAAAAAATCAAGCTGAAGAAAAAAAATGATTTAATGGTGATCTGGAGCACAATTAAATTTACTGTAAATTTTGGGAAAATTGTATGTATCAGCTTTAATTTGAGTCTTGGTTAGTGTGATGCATTATACATGTAACCAGTAGATAATGTACAGTCAATGTTAGTCAACAGGCAGCAAACTTAGAAGTAATTTGTTTGCAAACAAGGATAAAACGTGTGAAATGTGAAAAGCTATGTAAGTAGTGAAATGTAATAACAAGGGATGAGCAAAACATCTTGGAGAAAATTCTGGGCCCATCTGAAACAATCCAAAAGTACTAGCATGGGGGAGGTAGAACAAGGTAAGGAAGGAACAGGGTAGAGGAGGAAGAAAAAGGGAGGTGTGTCCACAAGATGGCCACACATTATTACACTCCCTGTTCATGGGGAAGGAAAGTGAAGCTACAGATTATCTGTCATGACATACTACAACAACCTGGTCAATCAATGGATTCTAGGATCTGTTAGTGAAGCAGACATTACATAATTTATCCTAGCATTTGGTAGTCCAGGGGAGATGCACTTCAGCAGTTGCTGCCTTCCCACTAAAACTCCATTATGTCTGCAATAAAAAAAGGGAAGGAAAACTTAATACCACACTCATATAACTACCTCATCAGACATGATATTGTGGCCTCAAATGTGCATGGTAACCTGGCATTAAGGCAAAAAAGCCCAATGATCAATAGCCATGTCTGACTTGCATAGCATTCACTAAGTGATGAATTGTATTATACATTGTGTCTGCATTTATACAAAATGGATGCAGTGCAGGCCTTTGTTGGAAGATTCCAGTGCGTAATAGTGGTTAAGTGAGCTCATGTTGTTGGAATGTTTCCAAAAAAGGGAATTGCTCTTCCAAACAGTTTGCTTCTGTTCTTAATGTATACAATGTTCATATATGACCAGATGTGTAGATAGGAGTGTCCAGCAGAGTTTACAGCATGTTTAGAAACTGGATAAGAGAGTCTCCATGTTGTTTCACAAGTGTATTCCTGGTATTCCTAATTCCAAGTCTTCACTGAATATACAATGCTGCAAGATATGCTAGACGGAGGACGCTGTACCCGCCTGAGACAACAGGTTAATTTGAATAATAAATCTCTCTATAAGATAGACGTGATCCTGAAGTTAATACAAGAAAAGGATTTCTAACATTTCTTGGTGGAGAATGTGGGCATAGACTTGAGTTTGCTTTAATCTATCAGGCCTCCCAATAGGAGGATAGGTAGTTTTCAACTCTACAGTCTGTGCAAAAGATTCACAATAGGTTTTCTGGACCATTTCAAGTGGTGAGGAGAAGCCGACAATATTAAAAGAGATTAAGGAGGCAAGGCAGTAAAAACCCAGGATCCCCCCACTATTGGACGTAAAGGAAAGTGGGACATTTGGGCGTTGTCGGTGCCTCAAGTACAGCCATACCTGAGGGAAAAAGCAGAGTGCACGCTCTCCAAAGTACCTCTTTAAGGGTATGTAAAATCCTCATATGAAACAAAGTTATCAGGATACCGCAGCATTGTAACATATTGCTTAAAAGTTATACTTTAGCAATATGGAGTGGCTTAAGAAAAATGCAACGAAGAACCCCAAATTCTATTCAGTGGGAGGTTCTGATCCATTAACTATCTGGGATAATTATATGTTAAATTGTTGCAGCAGATTCAAAATGTTTTGTTAAAGATAAGAAGTTAGTAACATTAGCTGCAGAATGTTTAAGAACTAATGATGCTATGCAGGAATGGGCTAATTGTGTGGCTAATTCTGCCAAGTGCCAGGTGTGTGTAGTTCAGAGAGAGAAAAAGGATAAATTGCTGTCTAATGTACAACCCATTTGTGTTGTTACTGCACTCTCCTGTGATTCAAGCACGCACTATTCCAAAAGTCAAGAGAAGTTTAAGCCTATGAGTCATCCTTTTCCATCTAAATGTTTTAGAGAGGAAAAAGTTAAGTTTGTGAAAATAATGTCTGATGAATTACAGACAGCTAATCTAAAATTGAAGGTTTGTTTAAACAAGTCAGAAATGCCTATCAGAAGTATTTGGGCAGAGCAAGTTTCAAGAAATGAAGAGTTGATTGTAAGAATAGAAAATTCTCTGAAACAAACAGGTGATCAAGAATTTAACTGTAATGAATTGTCCAAATTGCACAAGCAAATACAAAGGTTGCAAGAAGCCACAAAGGCAACCTCTCCTTCACAATTTCAGATGGCATTTGCTAAATTCAGGTGATGTAAAAATTGAATATGGGGAAGTAGTTATAGAGGGAAAATATTACTGTTGGTTATTTAGAATGTGATAGGATGGATAGGCTGGGTCCTAGTGCTTTACAGACCTTCAGGATCAATAAGAATGATGATCTGAGCACTGCTGCAAGCATGTGGACTAAAGCTTATGCCTTGATGAGGAAATTTAATCCTGATCAGAAGAGTAAAGCAGAGAACAGTGAATATGATATGAAATTTGCAAGTAGAATTGAAAAAAAAAGTGAATAGCATGTGACGCTACTACTATGCAGTCTCTGTCATAATGGATGGCCAGAATATTTTAAAGGGAAAAAGGGGACTACTATGTGAAAATTGTTTTAATGTACTAATTTCACAAATAGCAGCCATCCAGAGAGACAGAGAAGGTTTCCAGCATAGTAGGGGGTGAGGTAGATTTAGAGAAACAGGTGGTTTTTCTGATTTTTCACCAATACCCTGTGAAATGAAGGAAATCATCAGAATAACTTTGAAGAATCATATGAATAAGTATGTTTTTAATGTCAAGAAAAAGGTTACATCAGAAGGAATTGTTCGAAATGTTACCAAAATATGTTATACAATTTAAAGGAGACAGACAATGGCCCTATAATTAAAGGGAAACAAGTCTCTCTGGAAAACCACAGTGTTTGGTTTTTTCACCTTCAGCAGAGGGGGAAAGAATATAGAAACTAGAGTTTGGCACTACCTAATCTTGTGTATCATAAGACGTTTCACATGGACTGGGTGATGTGTTAAGTCAAATTACACATAATTACCAACAAACAAGAAAAAAGGAAAAAACTTGAACAACACCAAAACCCCCTCTAATTCACAGGTAGGCTGTCAAGCCGAGAAAAAGAGCATAAACTGGGGGGAAAATTAAGGGGAAAATCAAATAAAACCTAACTTTTATTATTTACACATAAAAATAGGAATTAATTCCCAAAGCTAATAATATAAAAAATATATATGTACAAATTGATTATATCGTATAATACAGGGCTCAGTTTCCCCAATAGTCAGCCTATTCATATAATGTTTTACATGTATCAAACAGAATGCTTTAATCATTAATTACATCTTATATGTGTCAAACACAGTATTATAATCATTAGTTATGGTCAGACTCACATGCATACAGGTTGTACAATCACAATTCTATAAGCACAATATATCTCTCATCCATCAATCATGTGTAACCACAGCTACCCCTATTGTAGTCATCTCTAATACTACTTACCTGGAACAGAAGATTGCAGAGTAAGCGGAGACGATAAATCACCTCACACTGAGAGTAGACAATCTGGATAACAGAGGTAGGAGACATAATTTGAGAGTTAAAAATGTTCTGGAAACAATCTCTCCTACACAATTAAAGAAGTGATGAACCAGCTCCCTTCTCGAAACAAATGGGAAATGGACTTGGGTCAATTAGAAGACTGGGAATGGGATATGGCTAAAGCGGGGCCTGCGTTGGTGGCAACGTCGACTAGGCACCAGATGATACAGCTGAATATTCTACATCGTATTTATTATACGTCGGTCAGATTGTGCAGAATGGGTAGTTCCAGGTCTAATTGTTGTCTCCGGTGTGCTGGTGTTCAGGGTTCGTATTTTCATTTGATTTGGGGATGTCCTGGAGTTGAGAGGTTCTGGTGTGCAGTCATGCGCATTGTGGTTCTGGTGTTGGGGAGACCAGTCCCTGTGACTCCGAAGATATGTCTTTTATCTATTTTTCCCGATGAAATTGAGGATGTCGCTGACAGATATTTGCTGAGTAAGCTCTTGGTGATGGCGAGAAAGATGGTGGCCTTGAACTGGATGTCAAACAGAGCTCCCAATTGCAAGGCGTGGATATATCTAGTTTCGTACTGCATTCCACAATATAGATTGGTTTATATACACCAGGGTAATCAGAGTAAGTTTGACAAGACCTGGGGAAGATGGCAGACATGGTGGACAAATAGAGCAGATAATAATGTGGCACTTGATCATGGGCTAATTACTAGCGCTGGTTGACGGAGGTTTTACCTACTGCATGAGTGGCTGCTTGTGAAGTATGGTTGATGAGTGACGTTCTGGATGCACCCGGTAAATATCGTGATATTATGGTATTGCTGGCTGGTGGGTTTGAGGGAGAGAGGAATTGGGGATGGGGGGTGTTTTAGTAATTTAGTTAGGTTAGGTTTAGAGAGTTGTGGTTACTGAACGTTGTAATAACAAAAAAACCTCAGGTTGTCTCTGTACCTTGTATTAATATGATTGTACTCTCTTCATTGTTACAAGAGCCTATTTGGTACATTTGAATGTTTCTTTGTACTTCTCTGTATTTGAGTTATGTATGGAGCAATCTGATAATAAAATATATTAAAAAAAAAAAAAAGTGATGAACCAATATTTCTGCACTCTTTTGGGAGATAACAGCATCCCTCATATACAGTTTGACAGAATACACAGATCATTGAAGATAAGAGAAGATGGAAAACCACGAGATATTGTGATGTGCATCACTAACTATAACATTAAGGAGAGAATAATTAAAAGAAGCAGAGAAGGTAATCTACCTCCTTGTGCTGGAGCAAACATTCAAATTTACAACGATCTTTCACCTCACACTGTTTATCTCAGAAGGCAAGTTAAACTCCTGACAGATCACTTCAGAAACTTTAACATAAAACATAAACCGGGTTTCCCTTTCGCGCTAATTTCTACACACAATGGCATCACTGTTTCATTGAGGAACTTGGAGGAGACATTAGTATTCTGTACTAAACTAGGGATTCCTTTACCTCCTTCTGATAATAATGCAATACCAACACTATACAAAAATCTCAAAGAAGATTAGAATGGTCTCCCGGATCAAGTACACACAAGAAAAGGCTAAAAAAAATTGGATAATGGAACACAACCTACCCCTTCTACATCTAAAGAATGGAATTGATCACAGAAAATACATTGAAGGTGGTTGGTGATCCTTTTCACGCCATATCTCTTCCTAAGGCTATATTCTGCTATTTATAATCTTCACATGGGTAATAACCTCTGGACTTTGTAATAAATACTCTAATTTTTATATTAGTTATGTTGTGTTTTTAATGAGAAATGCATTAAGAAATGATCGCTAGATTAATGATTGGCGCCCTTTATCTCAAACTTATTTGCTGCTGGAGACAGATTTTGGATATTGTGTTGTGTTATCCAGGACTCCTAAGAGAGGACAAGGAGCTTAATGTGGGTTCCTAACATAGACTGAATAGACTGTTAAATGTCTTAAGGTAACAAAATATTGAATGTATGTTTCTCCAAATGATACTGTTATTAGTTCTAATTTCTTCTAATTAGTTCTGTATGTTTTGTAACTAATATTATTCGAAAGATGATCCTGCTTAAACATGCTGTCTATACTACTCTTTAGATAAGCATAAGTGTATGGTATTCTATTGTAATGAATATAATTTACTCCTAGAAGATGTTTAGATAGCTACAATGAATTGGATTCCCATAGATAGTTAGGGCACCATGCTCATACTTCATGGTTCTGTTAGTAATAATATCAAGATTTCTTTTAAAATGACAGGAGCAAATATAATCTGATAAATCTACTTGTATAGTTGTACTCTCGTCGATGTTATATAGTACATAGCTTTCCCCACACTTAGGAATCTAGACTACATGAGTTAGTATGACCTTTTCCCACTAACTAGATTTCGACTAGTTTAATTTTACCAACCCATAATGGTTTGAATATCCTACGGTCTAAGGCGAAGTGCACACAAAAGATTCTACTTGGGGGAGAGATTTATAGTAATTATTATTATACCTACTACTATATAAATTATTAAAATGCCTTTAGAACAACTGATTGATAGATCAGACCAAATTTTCTTTGATTTGGTGTTACTCTCTATGGATCGGGTGGAGTAATCGCCATTTTCTAATAACAATACATAAGATGGCGGTGATACCTAATACGCAACAGGAAAAGTTTCATACTCGTTGTTACTTATGGTTAATAATTCCCATTAATCTATGATTCTAAACAGTCTGATAGTATTCAGGATTCTGAATAGCTTCATTATAGAGAATATGAGACGCAGGTGTTTAAACTATCCCTATATTTGCAATTGCACAAGAGTATTCCATCTATTATTCAAAGTAGAAACACAAAACTATTCACAATATAGTCATCTGTTTAAATTTTTAATTATAACGCCATTAGTAGTAGTTTTTGCCTTCCATCTTTGGATGTTGATAGATTTAATGGTAAAACTGGTTATTAGATTCATGAAAAGTGGGCTTTCAGTGGTTAATATATATAAAGGTTCTTATCCACATATGGGGTCTACTGAATTACGAAACTTATAGACACACTCATCACATTACATAGTACCTTAGAGAAGATAATTCATTATACCTCCATATTTAAGCCCACAATGACATTAATTGGCATAGTTTTTATCATAACTCAATGTTGTGCAGAACATTTCCACACTACTTTGTTCCTAGTAACTTGAACATCTCTGCCATCTAGTGGACAAATGAGACATTCTACACTTTGTATCATCACCATGGGGAAGGAGCTTGTTTAACTGTCCTTGCTTCACCTGACCTTCTTAGAACAAACGATATGGGTACAGCATGAAAGTAAAGGACATATTCACACTAGTAGTGGTACTAGTAACGTGGCTGTTTGGGTATGTCAAATGTGAATTAGTATCCCCTGCTGTCACACTTGGCATCACTTCCCCCCCAATGAGAAGTACAAGACACACTGGCAAAAGGTGCAACACTGACAGCAGGCATAACACTGGCAAAAGGCACAGGTAGCTGACCTGTCCCGCTCACTCTGCTACAACCCTCTTCTTCCCCCTATGAGATAAATTTCCCCAAGATCCCTAAGGATGATATAGGAGGACTGGCTATCATTGGGTCTGGGGAAACAGGGCATCTTTCATATTGCTGGTAGTGGTCACTACCTCCTCCTCAGACTCACTGGATGCATGAAAATGATAGCAGTAACTATGAGACTCACCTGCCTAAAGTTGGCAAACTAACTCAAAGCACAGCAGCCTAGCACCTCTCGCTTGCTCTGTAGCTGCTTGTATTGTGTTTCATATATAAAGGCAAAAAAAAAAAAGGCACATTTTTATAGAAAAAGGAGAAAAACATGTGATGGAAGGGTGAAAACTTCCTAGCCATTGAAAAAATATAATTTTAATAGATTTATTTAAAGCAGATTTTCCAGTGAAAAAGTGGACAACCACTTCGTTTTCATGGATTTTTTTCACGACGACAATGGGACCTTTCGCCCACCCCTAACTATAAGCACACAAAAAAACGATGTTGCAGGATCCAAATAAGCAAATAGTTTTAGGTTAAATGAAGCAAAGGTCATACTACAATGCCAAGGTCATACACAGGAAACAGGAATCTCAGTACTTGTAAATATACAAATATACAATTGACAATATACTGGTGCACTGAAGTGTCTTTATTCCTGCTTGATATAGGCCTCAAAGGGTGTTTCCTAGAAAAAACTGGAAGACAGGCGAGAGCAGGGCTGGAGTGAATGGAGCAGGTCTGTCCAGGTAAACAGTCAGAGCTATAGATAAGAGCAAAACTGGACTTTCTGGACTGGATTCTTAAAGGTATGCTAAAATATATCCTGTAGGTGGCTCCATTTTATCCTTTTTGAAGGTACAGAAGTATCTGAGAATTATTTAATTTATTACTGCATTCAGTAGCAATTACTTTTTTTATTATTATTAATTTTCACCCCTTCACAAATACAATTATGGTATTCCCTACTCTATTCAGTAGTTACTCTTCTCTTGCAAAGAACAGTACCTCATTATTATAGATTTATATATTTTTGAGAGCTCCAGAAGAAAATGCAGGCTAGGCATGCCATTCAGGAAAGAATACCAAAACTGTTTGACACAAGCAGTGATAAAAAAGTAAAGCATCATTTCTTGTTCTCAGGCTAGCAGCCACTGAGGATTTACATTTTTTATCTTTTATCCAATAACAATAGTAAATTTCCATATTCATGTGACTGACCATGCCTATGAGTATAGTCAAGTAACAAAATGCATGTCAATTCTCCATTGCATGAGCATTATAGCTAATATTAGTTGAACATTTCAGTCTTCTAAGGTCTTGTCTTTTAAATAATGTATATATGTGGCATAACGGCTTAGGGCACAATATCCGACAGAAGACAAGCAGCCAGAACTAAAAGCAACACACTCCCAAAGTGCAAAGATGCAAACTCCATATAATAAATAATAGAAGAACAGTGCTTTGTCTTCTTATTAGAAGAGAGGATTCACAACTCCAACATCCAAAAAAGAAACTGTAATATTTATTAAAACTATAAAACAAAAAGAATATACAATACACTGATATTCCTACTAAGTCTTACAAATTCCCCTTAATGAGAAAGCAAAACCTAAAGATCATATAATAAATAT
Source organism: Rhinophrynus dorsalis (assembly GCA_037306005.1). NCBI lineage: Eukaryota > Metazoa > Chordata > Amphibia > Anura > Rhinophrynidae > Rhinophrynus > Rhinophrynus dorsalis. Next base: position 337,594,389 of record CM074720.1, on the reverse strand, counting down.
ATCAGTGTGCTGACATCACTCCAAACAAGGTTTCTCTCCATTCCGGGTGGGTGCAACGGACAACAGGTTCTCTAGCAAGGGCACTGTGCTCACTCACCTGATCCACAAAATTTTGCGGTTGTTGAGACGTTAATGCTTGAGCATATTTATCCTATGAACTCCACTTGAAACAGAAGAACTAATACTTCTGTTAGATTAACATAAGCTCGTTGATATGGCAAAAACTTAAATACTGACATAATCACCAATATTACTCAGTCTACAATACAGCCCAAACTGCTTTACAACCTAATGTTAACTGTTTCCAGAAAACATATGATCACATATAATCTCTAAAACCTATACTAATGATCATCCACATAAAAAATAAAAAACAAATTAAAAAACAGTAAAAAAAGAAAAGTCCAAATGATAATTCCAAAAAAGTACCAAAACCTCAAAAAAGGGCAAACAATTTTGGGGAAAAATGGATTATAGCATGATCAAAATTTTAATCCAAAGTGTCCTGATTTATAGATGTAATGACTTCAGAATCAGAATTGTAAACTTCCTGTGGTGTAATGATATCAATCATGATTGCAGATCCCTTTAAAAGTTGATGGATATTCACACTTGGTTGCCCTCTCTCACCCCCTTTTATTTATAATTTCCTTTGAACCCCTCCTCTGTTCTATTAGATCTAATCCATCTATCACAGGTCTTCCTTCAGGCAAGGACACGTTTAAATCTCTGCCTATGCTGAGGAAGTCCTTTTTTATCTTACAAAACCGGAGAGTTCCCTCCATCCTATTGTGTTGCTTCTGGACGCATATTCAGAGGTTTCACAGGCTAAGATCAATTATAATAAATCAGTAACCTTAAATATCTCTCTCCCCCTCTCAAATCACAGAACCAATTCCAATGGACATCCACTCATATAACTTACTTAGGGATTCTGCTTATCCTGAAATCGGCAAAAATGGCACATTCCGCTTCACAAAAAATTTCCAGCGAAAAGTGCAGATTTTTTGCTTTTTTTGCCCATTGAAATCAGTGGGAACATAGAAGTTACACACAACACATTACAAATAATATTTTATTTCCCAAAGGCATTGTATAAAAGGGGCATGAGGGTGTCTGTGTTGGTGGGGTGTGGGGAAAGAATCAGTTGAACAGGGGATGATTTATGGGGGGTTGTTTACTGGGATTGGGGGGCGATTAATAAAAAATAAATCCTAAATAAAATAAAATAAAAACCATAAGACATGGTATAAAGGGGTCAGAGGAGGGTGCCTGTCAGAGGCGTAACTAGAAGCCATGGGGCCCTGGTGCAAAAATTGACACGGGCCCCCCTCTGTCCACATTGGCCCCCCTCAACCACATTGGCCACCTCCACATTGCCCCTTCCACAATGCCCCCATCACAATGCCCCTCATTCTCCACATTTCCCCCCAATCTCCACAATGCCCCTATCACAATGCCCCTCATGCTCTACATTTCCCCCCAATCTCGACAATGCCCCTCATTCTCCACATTTCCCCTCAATCTCCACAATGCCCCCATCACAATGCCCCTCATTCTCCACATTTTCCCCCAATCTCCACAATGCCCCTCATTCTCCACATTTCCCCCCAATCTCCACAATGCCCCCATCACAATGTCCTTCATGCTCCACATTTCCCCCAATCTCCACAATGCCCCTCATTCTCCGCATTTCCCCCCAATCTCCACAATGCCCCTCATTCTCCACATTTCCCCCCAATCTCCACAATGCCCCTCATTCTCCACATTTCCCCCCAATCTCCACAATGCCCCCATCACAATGCCCCTCATGCTCCACATTTCCCCCCAATCTCCACAATGCCCCTCATTCTCCACATTTCCCCCCAATCTCCACAATGCCCCCATCACAATGTCCTTCATGCTCCACATTTCCCCCCAATCTCCACAATGCCCCTCATTCTCCACATTTCCCCCCAATCTCCACAATGCCCCTCATTCTCCACATTTCCCCCCAATCTCCACAATGCCCCCATCGCCACATTGCCCCTACTGACCCCCGTCCTCCTACCTCCTGGTGGTCTAGCGGTGTGTGTGTGACATGCTCCTGTTGTGCTTAGTAATGCAGAGCGCTGGGAGATTATGTCATCTCCCAGCGTTCTGCATTACTCGAGCGCTGGCCGCCGGGACATCAGCTGTGCTGTGGGCGGGTGGCGAGGGGGTCGCAGGGGGCGGCCGGGCCCCTGAGAGTGACGGGCCTGGTCGCAGGTGCGACCCCTGCGACCCCTATTGTTACGCCACTGGTGCCTGTGTTGGTGAATGAATGAATCATTTGAACAGGGAATTTGTTTTGGGGGCTTTCTTGACTGTTATTGTGGGGACAGTTAATAAAAAATAAATAAAATAGGAAATTTGTATTTAAAGTGATAGAGACAGGAACCCCCTGAGATAAGTTGCCACTGAGGTGGACTGATACTTGACTTGATAGAGTATTTTGTAGAGGATGATTTGTTTGATTTGTTGTTAGAGGCCTTTGTAGGACGTAGACTTTGACATTGATTTTAGGACTTAAGCTAGTTTTGCACAAGCCCTAAGGAAACATCGATTTGTAGGACTTAGGTTTGTTAGAAACAAACGTCCCAAAAACTGTTTATTTTTTGTAGGACTATTTTTTTTTTATTTTTCATTTGTTTTTTTTTAAAACACAAGCCCTGAGAAAAAAATAAAAATGCAGTACTGGCCTAATGCCAGCAGGTCATGTGGCCACTGTCAAATGTCCTGACTTACAACTGTTCTTCATACTGCTGCTGCTGAGTTGTTTAAGCAGCAGGATTATTAGGCAGCTGAAAGGGAATGGGATCAACAATAGCAGTAACATGGGTGATGATGGATGATGAAAGTTCCACTTGCCACGACTAGCTCCAGTGATGCACCTGAGGCAGTAGCAACACAATAAGTAACCCCCAGTCTATGTGGAGAAAAGAAGACGTTAGCCAATAATTCTTCTCCACCTGGCCCTTCTCTAAAATCATGGGTGTGTTGTTATTAGAATATACAATTTTTCCCTTGAGAGCAGGAACTGTGGCTCTCATCAGCAACCGCAATGTGCACAGTGTGTGTGTGTGGTAAATAACATCTGGGGGCACAACTGTATCCAAACATCAGGACACCCAAAACAAGTACTGCCACTGTCGCTGTAACCCTTGTCCAGACCCCACTTAGGACACATGACAACTTGCTGACAGTTTAATACTAATGATGAACCCTCCCTGCCAGAATCCTAGCATATTCTACAGGATGGAATCTCCTCAGATGCCACCTGATTACCTGGTCTCGATTCTCCTCCACCACACAGGCATGTGTGGTCAGTGCACCACACAGTGTGCAAAGGGTAGAGATGTACTGCCATATCCTAACTGATAGAGTGGTTATCATTTGGTGGGGGAGGTGGATTGGCAGGAGATGTACTTGTTATTCTAGAGGAAGAAGGTGATGTTGATGGCGAGCTAGTTGTTTCGGTCTTCATGGAACTTCCAGTGTCTTTCTGGGTTTCTTTATTCTTCCTCCTCTTTGATCTCCACCTTTGTGGAGAGTCAGGGGGTACGGTAACAGCGGTGCTAGATTTCTGTAATGAGTGTTTGGCTTTAACATGTTTGACATAAATGTCATGGTGTCTGTGTTTCATGTGTGTTATCAGGGAGGTTGTGCCAAGGTGTGTTCCCTCCTTTCCCCTTTTTACTAACTTGTCACAAATTTTGCACCGTACAGTTGTTGATGATGACTGCACTGTGCCTGCTGGAAAAGAATAATAATCCCACGCCCATGACTTCTGGGGCGAGGGATAGGGAACAGGTGGAGAAGAATGGCCTCTTTCTTCTTGTCCTCCACATTCCCCTTCACTTTCTGTGGCAGCGGATAATGTTGCTGCTGCTACTGCCTCAGATTTAGCGCTGCAACTAGGATCAGGATGAGTATTGCTACTGCTGGCAAGTAGAACCTGTCCTAGTCTCGCATTACTTGTTGACCCCATTCCCACTGTGTCCACGGTGGTCTGTGGCACACTAACCTGCTCCTCAACACCCTGCTGCCCTTTCATCTCAGCAGCAGCAGAAAGTAGAGCACTTGCAATTTCTGTTAATTTCAAAAGCTGACTGCTAGTGGTGATGCCCATCATCATCCCTGTCTCCCATTCCTTCTCAGTTTCTGATAAAAAGGCCATCAATGTCTCTTCTACCCCAGCTTCTCCACCACCACCACCACCACTAGTTCCTATGTACTGCTGCTCTATTACAGGCATCTCACTGCTGCTTGGAGGAGGTGACAATCAATGTGTGTCCCCTGCTGTCACACGTGGCATAATTTTCTCCTTCCCCCCGAGTACTACGAGAAAGACTAGCAGCAGGCAAAGTATTGGTGACAGCAGGTTTAGCACTAGCAGTAGGTTCAGCACTGGCAGCAGGTTCAACAGAAGTGGCAGCACATCTGGCAGCAGGTACAACACTAGTGGCTGCATGTACAGAAATGGTGACACTGGCAGCAGGGGCAGCATGTCTAGCAGCAGGCACAGGCAGCTGACCTGTCCTGCTCTCTCTATTACTACCCTTTTCTCCCTCCCTTCTCATTCCCTTTTCTCCCTCCCTTCCCATTAAATTCACCAAGATCCCTTGGGGTGATTTAGGGGGACTGGACAGCATTGGTACAGTAGTGGTACCTTCCTCCTCCTCAGGCTCAGTGGACACATAATAGTCCTTCCAGCTCCTCCATTGATTATTTTTTTACCCTGCTCATAGTGATAGGAGTCACTATGAACCTCTCCTGCCTCACTTTTTGCAAAATATCACAAGAGAACAGCACACTAAGTCTATCTCACTTTGTAGCTGCTTCTATTGTGCCTACCTTCAGCGAAAATGTCACATTTTTATAGCGGAAAACAATGTAAATCAATGGGTGGAAACTTTCTAGCCATTGAAAAAAGGGTGAAAAATGTTGGCCAATGGGTGAAAAATGCAAAAATTTTAACCGATAGTTTTAAAGCGGATTTTCCAGCGAAAAAGCAAATAACAACATGGTTTTTGCAAAATTTCCCGCCCACTTTCATCCAACCCCTACCTTGGACAAGCAGAATTAACACTGTAAAGATTATGATACTCACAAAACTATTATATTTATTGAATGCTTTCCCGGTCAATATCCCTAAGCATTTTTTTTACTTCAATGAACTCCACCATTACTAAGTTTATATGGAGGGGGAAAAAACCCAGACTTCGTAGGGATATTCTCCACAGAAAGTGGGAATTTGGCGGACTTGGTCTCCCTGACTTCATGAGATACTATCAAGCCGTGACACTAGCCAAACTGTTTGATTTCAGCCCTAAGGAGTCTAAGCGTTGGACACATACACTTAACCATATCCTACGGGGATAGAGCATCACCAGATTCTGTTTTCCATTAATCCTATCGCTCACTTACCCAAGACACCCCATGTCATACTCACCCACCTAATCAAGGTGTGAACACAAGTCATGGCTTGATCCCATTCAAATCTAACAGAAAAAAGGAAGAAAGCTCACAGCGCTAAACTCATCATAAAATATCCATAAAATAAATATAAATTAAATATAAGTATATAGATTCTCTGAGGAAAGATGTTATTTTGAAATGGGTCAGAAGGGACCCTTTAAATAATATTATGATGTTTTTATTGTTATTTGTGGGTCTCTCAAAGAATTTAAATTTTAATTTAATTAGTGTTTGCAGATGTATTTGAGTAGGACTTACCATAAAGTGAGATACCTTGGTATGGTGGTAAACTTACACATGGTTTGGCCAATTTGTGGAATAAAATTCTGGACTGGAACACTTCCAACTAGATAGGAGTCGGAATATGGACACGATATCGGCACTTGCAAGACGGGATCCGACAATTCCATTATTTTCAGTAGAAAATCAATTCCACGACGTCCAAATTCAGTGGCTTCAAAGGCTACGAATCTAAATTTGGATAAAAGCATTACGATCTATGGGAAACTTTTTACGCCCCTTAACACCTTTTGAAAATCGGTTTCTTACTCTATGCACAAACACATGACCTATTGCTATAAATTACTCTCTAATACATCGGCTCAACAGCTACCGTACTTCACACGCTTGTGGGAGAGTATCACGGTGCCCGTGCTCCTCTTGCTACTTTCTGTCAGTCTACACCGTGCTTTGCTCCCATTGGCTATTCTGTGTTTGTCCCGCCCAGTATGGCCTTTATATACTTGGCTCTATCGCCCTCCGGGGCGCTTTCGTGGTGTTCCTGTAGCAGTGCTTGTTGCTCAGTGATTCCCAGTGTACCGACTTGGCCTGCCTGACTACTCTGCATCTTGTCTCCTGCCTATGTACCGACCCGGATTTCTTGACCATTCTTTTGCGCCTGCTCCTGTGTACCGACCTGGCTTGGCTGACGTTCCTGCTCCTGTGTACCGACCCAGTGTGGCTGACGTTCCTGCTCCAGTGTACCGACCTGGCTTGGCTGACGTTCATGCTCCGTGATTCGACCCGGCTTGGTTGATGTTCCTGCTCTGGCTGCCTCTGTGTCACCTTGGTGACATTCCTATCCATCAGGCATTTTGTGTCACTTCCGGTTGGCTACGACCTCAGGGTGAGTTGCTCGGTTGCCCAGTCAGTCCGGTCACTGCAGTGTTCAGTTGTGTCTCCGTACTGCTCCTGCAGAGTGCAAGTGGTATAGTCTCTGTTACTGCTATGGTAGTGTGCCATTAGCCTTGTCTCCGTTACTGCTCCTGCAGAGTGCAACTGTCTGTCTCCATTACTGCTACAGCAGTGTGCCATTGGCCTTGTCTCCGTTACCGCTCCTGCAGAGCACAAGTGGCCTAGCCTCCGTTACTGCTCCTGCAGAGTGCAAGTGGTCTAGTCTCTGTTACTGCTGTGGCAGTGTGCCATTAGCCTTGTCTCCGTTACTGCTCCTGCAGAGTGCAACTGTCTGTCTCCATTACTGCTACAGCAGTGTGCCATTGGCCTTGTTTCCGTTACTGCTCCTGCAGAGCGCAAGTGGTCTAGTCTCTGTTACTGCTATGGCAGTGTGCCATTAGCCTTGTCTCCGTTACTGCTCCTGCAGAGTGCAACTGTCTGTCTCCATTACTGCTACAGCAGTGTGCCATTGGCCTTGTCTCCGTTACCGCTCCTGCAGAGCACAAGTGGCCTAGCCTCCGTTACTGCTACGGCAGTGTGCCAATGGCCTTGTCTCCGTTACCGCTCCTGCAGAGAGCAAGTGGTCTGTCTCCGTTACTGCTACGGCAGTGTCATATGTTGCTCAATTCCTGATATTACTCTGGCAATTCACATTTGTTCTGCTAACCTATTACTGGGCGTTACGTATCCTTAAGCTCTCTATATGGAGTGAGCTCCATCACAGACGTCTCTTCACATGGGACTGTTTACACTCATTGAAGACCATTAACCCATGCAGTACCTTTCTCCTGGGAATTCATCATATTCTGCCTGACCTGTGTTAGTATATGCTGTTATGGACTTTATGGTTGTACTGGACCTGTGTAGGCATATGTATATGTAACCTGTCGTGTGTCTGTATTATTCTGCTTAAATACTACAGGATCTGTGAGGGTTATTATATTACTGTGATTTCAATAAAACTGTGTTTTATCCTAAACCACTGTGTCTGTGTGTCAAACAAACCATTACAGAGAGTGACCTATAAACCACTCTCTCCTCAAGCACCTGGAAATTAATCTTCAAACTCAACTGCAGAATTACCATCTACTCATGTTATATATATAATATGTAGTTACATCTCATACCTCACAGCCCACCGCAGTTTTGCTGTGCCCTCATGCTTTTTGACTTTATAAAGACAAACTGTTCATATCCCATATGATTTACCTACTAGCAACGTATTTCCTATCTGTTATACACACGTGGCTCGATTATACCACTTTTTTCTATGTTCAAAGCAATGTATTTGCAATGTCTTATGTATATGTTATATGCTTTCTCAAGATGTATTATTGCTCAGTTTAATGCATTCTATGTAAACAATTTATAATTCAATAAATAAAAAAAAAAATAAAAAGGATATTCACATTTGGTATACCAGGCTCGCTACTTTTCAAACAAATATGCCAGCTCTTATAACCAATAATAAGATCTTATAACAAGCATCCACCCACTTAGTATCTTATAGTATACATTCCAAACATCATGGATAGAACACGGTTTACTCACAGGACACCTGCATTTGTTTGTATCACATGTCTGATGCTCCTTGTGTCTCTGTATCTTTTCCAGTGTTTCTTTTCTGTGTTGTCTGGCTCATTACATGTAGCAGCACTTGTAATATCTGTAATATACACCAATTTAGGAACTTTCTTCATACTCTTTAGTGCCCCATCTCTCTCCAACGCGTTTTGAGGCAGATGCCTTGCTTCTTCTTCAGGGAACCTAAACTCTCCTTTTTATATCCGTGTATTTATAGTATTTTTCAGTAGAACAGCAACTGGAAACTCCAATATTACAAAACAATTAACCCTATATTGTCAAAATATTATGTCTCTTCCTTCATATATCAACATGAGACTCATTTGTACACAGAGATATAAAATCTTAATCCCTTATTAAGGAGAATTTGTAAGATTTAGGAGGAATATAAGTGTATCGTCTATTCTTTTTGCTTTATAGTTTTAATAAATAGTACAGTTTCTTTTTTGGATGTTGGAGTTGTGAGTCCTCTCTTCTAATAAGAAGACAAAGCACTGTTCTTCTATTATATATTATTTCTTTTTCTCTGCACTTTGGGAGTGTGTTGCTTTTAGTTCTGGCTGCTTGTCTTCTGTCAGATATTGTGTCCTAAGCCGTTATTCCACATATATACATTATTTCACAGACAAGACTTAAGAAGACTGAAATGTTCAACTAATTTTAGCTATAATGCTCATGCAATGGAGAACTGATGAGCATTTTGTTACTTGACTATACTCATAGGCATGGTCAGTCTAATGGGAATACAAAGCACTATTCTTCTATTATATTATTATTGTCTGTGAAATGTAGGTGATTTCTAGGTAGTAAATGTATGAGATTAATTGTTTGGAGTTCTCAATAAAATGTTCAAAACCTCTTGGGTTTCAAAATATGTTTGTCTGCTCTAGGAAAACATCAATGAACTTAAATGATTCTTTACATTTTTATACCTACTGAAAAAAACATTAGTGGTTTTATGGGAAGCCTCCATGGCAGTGAATCATATGATGGTCTGTAAACAGTTTTTATAAAATGTGACTATTACATTTCCTATTGAATAATCACAGCTTGTGCATAGCTATCAGCGTATGTATGGTGTAGATAGCTGTATCACTCTAAGATACATGGAATTATATTGTAAAACAAAATTACCTAGATTGTCCTACAACTGGAGACAGAATAATGTGGTTTATATACATATTTGAGACATTTTATATGCAGTATAAAAACATATCACAAATCACTCATATTCCTGGGTATCTCTATTGTAATGATTCTTATTCTGTGCATATTATATGAGTCATCTTTAACTTTTCAATACTATTTTTATCTGTTTAGTTGTTTGTATTTATATTAATCATTATAAAGTACTTAAAAGGTTTCTAATATTCAAATAACAATTTAAAATAAGCCTTTCTATTTTCATAAAACGATATATATTATTTATACCATTTTTAGATACATAAAATATATACACTATGCTTGGGTATTTGTTATGGTTAATCACTAGTAATATAAGGTTAAATATTTTTCTTTTTCCTTATTATTCATCCTCTAACCCAATTTCTCAACTAATCTTCATCTGTCATTGGCTCCCCCTTCATATTCCTGCTAGTTATCTACCCCCTACCTCCTCTTCTCTTTACACCATCCTTGGCATTTTTTTTTGTCTCATACTAAGCTGCATCCTTTACTACACTTTTTAACACTCCCTTTATATTCTTCCTCTTTCACACATACTGCAGCTCCTCTTCTGCTTTCACATTTCTACATTTAAATGTAATAGAATTAGTAGTGGTAGTAGTAATAAAAATAATAATTATTATTGTTATTGTTATTTGTTTTTCTCTATAACTCTATTTTATCAGAAAAATAAAAAGAGAGATTGACAGCTTATAATATTACAATAATAATTATTATTATATTATTATTTTATTTCACTTCTTCCACACAGTGTTTTTTGGGTTTTGTGGAAGCACTGCTATTCTATTATAATACACATAGACTTTTACAGTGTCTCAACAATGTTGATCTTCTCCCTCTACATTTAACATTATTTTGTGGATTAGGTACACAGACTCGGAAAAAAATTTCTTATGGCAAGTAGTGTTGCATATGTATAACTATATTGCATTTTAATAGAGTGAATATTATAAATACATTACTAGTAAATTTAAAGCACAGGTATCTAATCAATTCAATGTGAAAATCGTACTATTCTGTGTTTTCCCCATACACTTATAAATTATTCTCAGGTTTAGAATCCCTTGTAAGAAAGATTTATCTCAGGAAGAAAACATTGCAAATGCAGCCCATTTGTATTCAGCTATTAAAGTCTGAGAGTTGTAAAGAGTTACAGTATAATTTATTGTAGAGTGACAAAGACTAGAAGAGGCAATAAGCACAGAGAGTGAGTCATTTGTAAGCTTACAATAAAGAAACTGTTTCCAAGATGCTATTTTGAGCTTATACTGACTTAATGTATTATCAATAGTGAATGTTAGAATATAGGGATCAGTCATCTGAAACTGAATATGATTTGCTGTGATCAATGGAAATGCCATTGATCACTGTAAACAGAGGATATATGTACATTTTCTAGTCAGCTATTTAAAATGAGTAATCAGTGCTGATCTGACATGTAACAGTACTTCATCATTACAGGCATATTTGCCTAATAGAAAATATATTAACTTGTTCACTAAGGACTTTTTCTAGCCCATGGATAATGCAATACTCTAATGCCACTAAAAGCTGGATCATGTTTGTTGCATGAGTTACAGAACAATGTATGACCTTGAAATGTCTTCAGAAAAAGATATATCTCCTTGCAGCATGGTATGACATTTATTGCAGTTCTTTATCAGTTAATGCTTCCTTTATGATTCCTTTATGCCTGTACTGCATTGTATAAAAATTTAACATGTGCTGTGATTGACTATCTAATGAAAGCAGTTAGTCTTTATATTGCTTATGGATCACTGGGGTCCAATAAGGCACAAAAATAAAGACCCCATGTGCTCGTTCTCAGATGCCCAAAATATTCTGTAAATATCCTAATGCAGCTGCATAACTATACTCATATGCAACTTTCTACTTGGCAAAATGATTTAGGATAAACATATTTCAGCAAACTCATGATGACAAGAAATAAAAAGAACTGAATAGTAAGAATTGTATAATAAAATATAAGTAATATTAACAAAAAAGTCTGCTATTTACTTTCATTCTAATTTTAATTTCTAATACATGTTTTAGTTGGATTCTAGTCAACTTTTTAGCTAGTGGTTTATAAGAAAATAAAAATACATCATATAATATTGTTCATATTTCTAATAAAACATTTTCTTCCTTACAGAAAACAAATGTGAAATAAGTTATTTTATATGAATATTACATGTGTTGTACCTGCACAGATTTTTAGTGAAGCAATAATCAACCATTTTTATTGGTAAATAAAACCCTATTTGCTATAATATTTAATGTAAAAATGTTGCATAATATGTGACACTGTAAAGCAGAGGTCGTCAATTATCAGACTTCCAGCTGTTGTAGATGGTATCCTATTGAAATGTCACACCCTAGTTAGGGACCATCCCAACGTTGCATTAAAAACGTAGCATGGGGGTCGTAGCCTGGCGACCATGCTGAAAAGATGTGTGTGTCCGCTACTCTGCTAATATACAGCGCAATCCCGGGACACCCTTGAGCCTGATCGGGATTTTAACCCAGAGACAACCTGATTTGCCCTCTCCTAAACCTCAGCTATCGGGGGATATCTCTTCTATAAAGATCAGCCACCAGAGACGGATTATAGGAGCCGGGAGCGCTGTGGGCCGCAAAGCTGCGGCCTCTCGTGCTGAACTGATCGGCTGGAGCTTATGCTTATTGCAGACCTAAGTCCTACTCCTGATGCGCCCTACCTGCCGAGATCTGACCAGACAGTAAGTGACTACTACCTGTGGAGGGCGAACTGTCTGACAGCTGAGATGCTGCAGCGCATAGGGTGACGTGAGTGTCACGGAGGTACTGCGGTCGGGCCTGGTGCATTTAGGATTCCAGATCCAGTATATCCCTTCTCCTCTCAGATAAGCAAAGAGGTCTAGTGCCACACATCCCATTGTTTCCTGGGGCCTAAGACAACTTCTCTTTCTGCAGTGCACCATTCCTTTTTTTTTTTTGTAGTCCCAGTTCCCCTCCCTCCCAATAGGCCTTTCAAACTACCATCTTCTGTAGAACATCTATTGGGCTCAATACTTTTCTTGACACTAGTCCATGAAGAAATAAAAAAGGGAGGAAAAGGAAAACTCACTTAATGGTGCCACTTAAAGCTGTTGTGCTGCTATATATGGCTTGTGAGTGCTTCTTACCTTGCAGCTCTGATATTCCCTATCCTATGTGCGACGTTCTCACTGTGAGAGGGATTATTTTGGTGGACTTGATTAAAATCTAACGCTACTGATTCGGAACTCATTCCCTGGTTTGTCTGCCTTCCCTTATATGTGTCCCCCTCTCTCTCCCATGAATTTTGAGTGCATAAGTGGCTCTCCAGGGTCTTCAACTTCCAGCTACTGGGGACAACGACTATACACTATTACCTACTTCACGTGAAATCAGCTCTATTTGACATAATGTCTGAAACTGAACTTCCATGTGATCTTATCTGCATACCGCCCACCTTTTCTGACACTACCTCTCCACATCTGCGCTGAGCCTGCACTCTCACAACCTGAGACTACTCAGCTAGACCAGTATAGTTAAAAAGTCAGAGGACTATAGATGAAAACTAAGCAAGTTCTCCAGGAAAGCCATGGTGGAGGAGGAGATAGCAGTTCTGCTAGAGGCTCCCTCTGTATCTGCATCCTCTGTTCATCCCTCTACCTCTGAAGATAATATTAATTCACAATTTACAGAAATTATGTCAGTGATTGCTAATAGCCAAGCTGTTTTGACTAACAAAATCGACACTGTGCAGGTAGAGCTCAACCTTTTGAGAGTAGATCAACAAAATCTTTGAGAAAGTATAACTGACATCCAACATCAAAGAATTTCCACCCTTGAAGACACACGTCCCCCTGTAGTCAGCTCCGTGGATGACCTGAAACTTCAGGTACGGTTGCTTCAATAGAAGATAGATGATTTAGAAAACATATCGAGACACGGTAACGTCTGAGTGATTGGTCTACCTGATGCCGTGAAGGCCGTAAGCCAGAACAATATGTGGAGGCGTGGCTGAGGGAGCATGTCGGCATGGAGGGCCTCTCCTTGTCATTCACAATAGAAAGGGTGCATCGTATACCAACAGGTCCAAGATCCCCTGGGGCACCCCTGCGCCAAATGATCATGACACTTCGAAACTACAAGGATCGGGATGCCATTCTTCACATGGCTACAGTGAAGGGCTCACTGCTATTTGAGAATCAGCAAATTTCCTTCTACCCTCATTTTTCAGTGCAGCGCCTACAACGCAAATTTGTTGAGGTCAAATGCAAACTCCGAGATAAGAATATTTCTACTCCATGCTTTTTCCCACCAGATTGAGAATTGTACAGGGTGGAAATACCGTGTTTTTTACATCAGAGACGGATGCTAGGGAGTGGGCAGATACCCATTAAATTTATTGAATGCTCTCCGTATGTTGTATTTGAGCGACCCAGCTTTGACTCTAGTGCCTTCTGATCAATGTGGCTTCCAGTCTCTACAAGGCGTGATCTCCCACTTTCATACCCTGGGGGCTGTGGCCCTGGGATTTGGCTGAGTCTGTGATAGCCCTGATGCATTACTACGAGATAACACCCCACAGTGTATGGTGCCAGCTTCTCTTGTTGCCTCTGAAGCATTTCATGGGAGGGGAGGGTTCCAGACCTGACTGGACATCCTTTTAATAGATCACCTTCTGAATCCTGTTATGTCTTGAATGCTCATATGAAGATGTATCATTGATGCCTTTCGCCAGAGGTGAACGCATCCCTTGCTGGAACTTTCCTTGGCTTTCGTTGTGGGGTCCTGCGGGGATGGGACTTCCTACTTTGATTCATGTTCCTGCTAGATATGTTCCTATACCTGAATGTATACATATTGTTTTTTTATTATTATTATTATTTTGCAATGTTTCTCTACATTTGGGTCGGGTCTGTTGGGAGATGTGGGGGTGGGGGAGCTGCTGGGTGGACTGGGGCTTCCTCTGGGGGGCTCATATGGGTGTGGCTTTCTGGGGGGGCTTGTGGTGCCCAGGGGCGCCTGCCTCATCCTTACATCTGTATATTATAGGTAGGTGGGTTTGTGTGTTTATTTTCTTTAGGCTTGGGGTGACACTGCTAATGTTATTGATACAATGCCATATTGATTTATATTGAAGAGGTGCCTTTCTTATTCTTGAGGCATTTCTGCATGGGGGGCTGTGGTGGCTGGGTCAATTATCACTTTACAACTCCTAAAATATATAATGGTCATGCTGTGATGTGTTAAGGTTGAGGATGCTCCCTAGTTGGTGGCTGGGGGATTAAAGTCTTTCGGGGTGGGTGTGGGGCGGGATGCCCCAGGGGTCTGCCTTGGGTTGGTCGCTCTCTGCAGCCCTTTGGGGGGGGGTTGTCCTGGGTGGCCTGTGGCCTCTTCTTCTCTGTTTTTGTTAACTTCAGACTGGGAGACAATGAGTCATGTGGAGGTCAGAGGGGTTATATTTGTACTTCATTTGCTCAGTGCTAACTTTAGGTAGGATATCTGTCTGCTCTTATGTAAGAAGTGGGATGGTGGGCAGTGCAAGTGAGATTGTTCATGTTCAGCTGAGTTATGGTTAAACTACTGTCTCTTAGTTTTAAGGGGGGGAGTTAGGTGTGGTTGCCAGGCCACATGTAATGTTGTGTTTAGGGCTGAGATCTCTGTCAGGTTGAAGGTGATAGAGGTAGGGTGGGAAGTTCGGCTAGGGGCAAATTTAGATGAGTTAGGGCCACTCCTCTCTCTCCCGTGGCGTGTGCTGAAGGACTGTCAATTTCTAACAAGAGTGGCATTGGTCATTCGCTGTTACTGTTGACAATTTAATCAGGGCTACGGTCCAGATCCAGAGAGTGGAAGTTGTATCCTATGTGGTTAACCAGTTCCCAGTTAGTGACTAAAAATCGTGAGGACCTGACGACTTCTTTCTTAATAATGAGGGCTCCACTGCACAGTGAATGATTTGGGATACAGCTAAGGCAGTGGCTCGGGGCTCTCTGAAATCATTTATAACATCGCAGAAAAGAGATAAATCTAGACACACTGAGACATTGGAGCGAGAAGCGGTGGAAGCCGAAAAACAGTTTGTGGAGGGGGGAGACTCAATCTCTTGTGTAAATTTTGTTTCTTGCGCCTTACAATATTCATTAAAACTATCTGAATTGAATGCTCAAAATATATTTTTTAAGAAACAAAATATTTTTGAAAATAGGGACAAGGCTGGAAAGTTGTTGGCTCACCTTGTTCGACAAAACAGGGGGACATCTGTGATTGAATAGGTCCTTGATAAGAATGGACAACTGGGAGTTGACGCACAGACAATCAATACCCAATTTCAGACTTTTTACTCGTGTCTATATGAGTCCCGTCTGGTTCGCTCAGAACCACAAATACATGACTTCCTCTTCAAATGCGATCTGTTACAGCTCTAGTTTAATGATAGACAAATGTCAGATGCCACGATTCTCCTGAGTGAGGTTGTGGAGGCCATTCATGGCCTCCCGATGGGTAAAACACCGGGCAGAGACGGTTTACCTGACGAATGGTATAAATAATTTGTAGATATACTGGCTCCTCACCTGTTAAACACTTTCTATGCAGCTATCGATGATAGCCGACTCCCAAGCACTCTCTCAGATCCAACACTCTGTGACTCTTATAGACCTATTTTGTTGTTGCATACAATGCCAAAATCCTTGTAAAGGTTCTGGCCAATAGGCTGAACAAAGTTATAAGTACTATAGTTCATGAAGATCAAATAGAATTTATTCCTGGCAACTCTACATCGCACAGTCTGAGATGTTTGTTCATGCACCTACCGATTTCTCATGACAATCTGGGGTCCCAAGTGATAGCGTCTCTGGACACTTCCAAGGTGTTCGACTCCATTGAATGGAGGTATCTTTGGAAAGTGCTGCGGCGCTTTGGCTTTGGTACATTTTTTATCAATTGGATGCATATTCTATATACAGACCCGAGAGCTAAGGTGGTAACGGGAGGAATAGGTTCGACACACTTCTCTTTGCACAGAGGCACTAGGAAGGGGGGCCTACTCTCCCTTGGCCTGTTCGCCCTGGAGCTGGAGCCTCTGGCTATCCTAATCAGGATGGACCCAGAGATTCGGGTCCTTTGTATAGATGATAGCGAGGAAAAGATCTCGTTATATGCGGATGACATATTACTTTTTTTAGAAGATGCTGGTGGATCGCTAGAGGCCACACTGAAACTGGTGGATGCATTTGGCTCCTTTTCGGGACTCCAGATTAACTGGTCCAACTCGTCCTTGCTCCCGATTGATGGCTTGCCTCAGGAGACTCCACTTACTATAACTCAGATGAAATCTGTGGAGGAGTATACATATCTGGGAATTAAGGTTGGGGCCTCAACAACGCCCTTTCTAGTGAGGAATCTGGTGTCGGCTATTCAATACCTTACTGAAAAAACATCTGCATGGCTTCAGCTACCCCTTAATCTCATTGGTAGATCTAAACTTACATCTTACAATGATTTTCTTACCTAAATTCTTAAACATTTTTTCAAAACAGTATTCCCAAAAGATATTTCAAACAAATTGAATCTATTGTCTCACACTTTCTATGGAGAGGCGGACACCTTAGAATTAAATTGACCACTCTTATTAAACCCAAGAAAGAGGGGGGAATTGCATTACCTAATTTTTATAACTACTATTTGGCTGCTCAGTGTTGATATGCGCTAGACTATGTCTCCCCGTGACCTAGATATCAGGCCACCCAAATAGATAAGTTATTGCTACGGCCTACGTACAATCTATCACACTATTCTTACATGGGGGTCCAGCAGTCTTTAAGAAACAGACACCTTTGGCCTGGGCTCTGTATGGGGCCTAGGTGGCGTTGTAAGAACTTGTGGGTTACTCGGCCACGGATCCAGACACCCCCATGTGGTGTGCAGCTGGTTTGAAACAACTACTTGGCAAAGATTTTGGCCCTGCTTGAACCAGGCTTGGGGTCACTAGTTTGGGTCAATTATACCAAGATAATCAGCTCAAGCCTTTCGCTCAGCTACACTCTGAATATCAAATACCGAATATTCTTTTTTAATCATATCTTTGCATAAGACACTCTTTACAAGCTTAGTAGGTCGATCAGGCTCCGGTAATAGATACTTTTCCGCTTCTTCCTAGACTGCTCCTTAGGGAGCCCTTGAGACCACTATCTTTTATTTACCAGTGGTTAAAAGATTCGGCCATGGTCCAAGAAGGAATATTGCACATTAGATGGGAGAGAGATATAGGCACTTTTGAATGGGATATGGCCAAGTCGGGTCCAGCCCAGATGGCAACATCATCCAGACATCGGTTGATACAATTGAACATTTTGCATAGGATCTACTACATGCCAGTCAGGCTGAGTAAAATGGGGAACTCCCAAAGGGATAATTGCACTAGATGTGTTGGGGTCCAGGGTTCATACTTACATATGATATGGGAATGTTCCACTGTTCAGACGTTCTGGGAGAAGGTACTACAAATTATAGCCCTGGTACTGGAGAGACCTATTCAACTAACACCAAAACTTTGCTTACTGTCTATCTACCCTGACGAGATTGACACTACAGTAGACAGGACACTACTGAGCGAACTACTGGTGATGGCAAGAAAGGTAGTGGCTATGAAATGGATGTCTAACAGAGCTCTTAGTTGTAGGGCATGGTTAAATTCAGTAACACATAATATACCGTATTTTGAACTTGTATACTTCCATCATGGTACGCCGAGTAAATTTTATAAAAATGGGGCAGATGGTGGGACTGGTGGATGAATGGGGCGGCAGGTCTTCCTGAGGATGGCAACGTGTCTCTAGAGGACAGGGAATGAACTGGAGAGATGAGCAGGTGGATGTTGATTCATTGTGCTTAGAATGGTGGAGATAAATATGCACTCTCAATGCTATTATGAAACAAAAAAAAGAATAAAAACAAACAAAAAAAAAACTAACACACACACACAGGCAAAGTGGCCGTGTGCTACATTAGGTTGGGGGGCAGGCTGGGGGGGTGCTGCGAGCGTGGGAGAGAGAGGATTTGGGGTTCTAGGTAATCTGTTTTCCTGTTTTATGGGATGGGTTTATTAGGAGGCAACTTTAAAAAAAAAAAAAAAAAAAATCTCAGACTGATCTGAACTGCAAATAATATGTTTTTTTTTATGACTGTACAATTCTATAATTTTTACTTACCGGTAGTGTAACCGAAGATGTTATGCTATGTATTTCCTTGTATACCTGGTCTGTGTTTGGATCGGCTTGATAATAAAATGTTTTTGAAAAAAAAAATGTAGCGTGGATCACAAGGGCAACTATCAGGGTGCCCGTGCTCCCCTTGCTACTTTCTGTCAGTCTACACTGTGCTTTGCTCCCATTGTCTATTCTGTTTTTGTCCCGCCCAGTATGGCCTTTATATACTGGGCTCTGGCACCCCTCCGGTGCCCTTTCGTGGTGTTCGTGTACCAGTGCTTGTTTTTGCTCAGTGATTCCAAGTGTACCAATTTGGCCTGCCTGACTACTCTGCATCTCGTCTCCTGCCTGTGTACTGACCCGGATTGCCTGACCATTCTGCGTCTGCTCCTGTGTACCGACCTGGCTTGGCTGATGTTCCTGCTTCCATGTACTGACCCGGCTTGGCTGAAGTTCCTGCTCCTGTGTACCGACCCAGCTTGGCTGACGTGTCTGCTCCGTGATTCAACCCAGGTTGGTATCACAGTGCCCGTGATCTTCTTTCTGTCACTCTCACTTGTGCCACGCTCCTATTGGTTGAGCCTGTTTCGCCCGCCCCTGGTGACCTTTTTATACCGGGCCATTGGCACCTGTCAGGTGCCCTTTCGTGGTGTTCCTGAACCAGTATTGCTGTGCTGTGTTCCTGATTCTGGTGTACCAATTTGGCTTGCTTAGACTACGTTGCTGTGTTCCTGCTTCGTGATTCAACCCGGCTTGGCTGACGTTCCTGCTCGTGACCTGATCTGGCTTGTCTGAGAACCCTGCTCCGTGATTCGACCCGGCCTGGATGACGTTCCTGCTCCGTGACCTGCACCGGTTTCAACAATCCAGACAACGGTTCAGCTTCCTGCTGTCGCCGAGGTAACATTCTGACTATCTCCAGTGAACTGTACTCCAGCTGCTGAAGCCGTTAACCCGTACAGAGCTGAACTACTGCTAACCGAGCTGTTACTGTGCAGAGCTGTACTCCTCCTATTTAGCCGTTAACCCGTGCAGAGCTGTGCTCCTCCTACTGAGCCATTAACCCATGCACAGCTGTATTCCTGTAAACTGAGCTGTTCACCCGTGCAGAGCTGTGCCTCCGATTCTGAGCCTCCATATTAGCCTTGTGAGGAGACGGTTCATTACACTCCTTGCAGTATAGTTGGTTTACATTACCGCGCCCGGAGTAGGCGCTAGGGCTTTAGCTACTACTGTGCTGGTCTCTGTTATTACGCCCGTGGGGGCTATTGGCTCAAGCTTTTGCAATCCAGTTGCTTCCGTTATCACGCCCGTGGGGGCTATTGGCTCAAGCTCTTGCAATCCAGTTGCTTCCATTATCATGCCCGTGGGGGCTACTGGCTCAAGCTCTTGCAATCCAGTTGCTTCCGTTATCACTCCCGTGGGGGGCTATTGGCTCAAGCTCTTGCAATCCAGTTGCTTCCGTTATCACGCCCATGGGGGCTATTGGCTCAAGCTCTTGCAATCTGGTTGTCTCCGTTATCACGCTCATGGGGGCTATTGGCTCTAGCAATCCGGTTGCTTCTGTTATTACGCCCGTGGGGGCTACAGGCTCAAGTTTCAGCAGGATCTGGGTCACAGGTCCTTTTTGCTGAACAGTTATCTCCATTTTATGAACTTTAGGTGTTGAGTTTTCTCAACCATTCACTGGCTATTACCACCTTGGGTGTGCCAAACACCACAACTGAGACGGGCTGATTACTGTGTTAACCCTTGTATCTCTGTTCTCAGTATCTGTTATGTGACTGAGC
Organism: Rhinophrynus dorsalis; assembly: GCA_037306005.1. Taxonomy (NCBI): domain Eukaryota; kingdom Metazoa; phylum Chordata; class Amphibia; order Anura; family Rhinophrynidae; genus Rhinophrynus; species Rhinophrynus dorsalis. Next base: position 337,573,937 of record CM074720.1, on the reverse strand, counting down.
TGTTAAGTTATTATCTGTATATTGGTCCTATTTTTGCCTCCTTGTTATTACTCAGTGCTGCCTACAGAGGGCGATCTTTTCTTTTATTTTTCTGTTTAATAAAACAGTGTTTTATTTCACCTACTGGTCTGAGTGTCTTGAAAACTGTGACAGCTGGTTGACGTTCCTGCTCTGGCTGCCTCTGTGTCGCCTTGGTGGCATTCCTATCCATCAGGCATTTTGTGTCTCTTCTGGTTGGTTACGACCTCAGGGCGAGTTGCTCGGTTGCCCAGTCAGTCTGGTCAAGGCAGTGTTCAGTTGTGTCTCCGTACTGCTCCTGCAGAGTGCAAGTGGTCTGTCTCCGTTACTGATATGGCAGTGTACCATTGGCCTTGGCTCCGTTACTGCTCCTGCAGAGTGCAAGTGGCCTGTCTCCGTTACTGCTACAGCAGTGTCATATGTTGTTCAATTCCTGATATTACTCTGGGAGTTCACGTTTGTTCTGCTAACCTATTTCTGGGAGTTACGTATCCTTAAGCTCTCTATATGGAGTGAGCTCCATTACAGACCTCTCTTCACATGGGACTGTTTACACTCATTGAAGACTATTAACCCATGCTGTACCTGTCTCCTGGGAATTCATCGTATTCTGCCTGACCTGTGTCAGTATATGCTGTTATGGACTTTATGGTTATACTGGACCTGTGTAGGCATATGTATATGTAACCTGTCGTGTGTCTGTATTATTCTGCTGAAATACTACAGGACCTGTAAGGGTTATTATATTACTATGTTTTATCCTAAACCACTGTATCTGTGTGTCAAACAAACCATTACAGCAACATGAGAATATCGCCCTAATCAAAATGGCTATACTCATGTCATACTTGTAAAGGTCGCTAAATAGAGGGCAATATGGATGTTCCAGTACCTCGTTACAGTTTTCTCTCTGCACAATGACAGGGCTCTGTCTGGTTGTGTAGCAATAAAAGTACTGGGCTGAGCACTGCACTGGGCTCTCTGTCCCCTCCACTGTTTGAAGAATAAGAGGGCTCTGTCTGTGTGTGCAGCAGGAAAAGTATCGGGCTGAGCTTTGCACCGGGCTCTCCGTCACCTGCTTTGTGTACAAAATGACAGGGCTCTGTCTGTGTGTGCTGCAGGAAAAGTACCAGGTTGAGTGCTGAGCCGTGCTCTCTGTCCCCTGCTCTGTGTGAATTTCAGGGCTCTGTCTGTTTGTGTGCGCAGCAGGAAAATATTATACTATATATATTCTTTTGTTTTTTTGTGGAACAGAACTTGGGGGTAACATGTTCTTACTGTTGTTGATTGACAAAGCATGATGAGGATTTTAGTTCAACACACAGACACCCAGAGCCCTGTCATTCTGCAGGCAAAGCAGGGGAGAGAGAGCCCTATGGAGCGCTCAGTCCCGTACTTTTTGTGCTGCACACACAAACAAAGCCCTGTCATTCTGCAGAGAAAAAGTCTGCACTCAGAAAACTGTAACCAGGTACTGAATCACGGGGAGAAAGGGGGGGAGCGCCGAGCCACAACAAAGTTTATGATGCAGTGGAACATCCATATAGCACTCTATTTGGTGACCTTTACAAGTGCGACATAAGAATATTACTGTTTTGATTAGGGAGATATTCTTACGTTGCTCTTGTTATGCATTTTTAGAGCAACATTGTGATGGTCTTTAACTAGAGGACAACATTTCAATAGTGAACTGTTGTAGACTACAACTCCCATCATAAACAAGTAAATTCGGGATGATGTGCACCCACAACTGCTGGTGGACTGCCAAATAACAAGAGCCTCTGTATTGTATTACATTGACATAATGGCAGTAAATTGAATTTAAATAATTTTAAAATGAGAGTATGAAGTAGGAATGGGAGAAAATATTTGCCTCAAATTGAAATCAGCGAATATTGGCACTTCCCACTTGGTGAATTATTTCCCTCAAAAAAGTGCAGATTCAAAAAAATCCATAAGACATGGTATAGAACAGGTCTGAGGAGGGTGTCTGTGTTGGTGAGTGGAGTCTGGGGAATGAATCCATTGAACAGGGAATTTGTTTGGGGGGTTCTTGACTGGTATTGGGGGGACAGTTAATAAAAAATAAATAAATAAAATAAAATAAGAACTTTGTGTGTAAAGTGATAGGAACCCTTTAACATAAACTGCCACTGGGATGAACTGATACTTGACTTGAATATTTTGTAGAGGATGATTTGTTAGATTTGTTGTTAGAGGCCCAAGCCCTGAGGATAGATTGATTTGTAGGACTTAAGCTTAATTGGCACAAGCCCTAAGGAGGATTTGTAGGACTTAGGCTTGTTAGAAACAAACCCCCAAAAATTGTATATTTTTTGTAGCACAGCATTTTTTATTTTATTTTTTTAAGCACAAGCCCAAGTGCCAATATGTCATGTCCTGTTGGTCAGTGGACACTGGCCATTGTCAAATGCCCTGATGTAGATGTGGAATTTGTGGTTGATGTTCCTGCTGCTGCTGCTGAGTTGTTTAAGCAGAAGGTGATGAAGGGAATAGGATCAACAATAGCAGTAACATGGTTGATTGATGATGAAGGTTCCACTTGCCACAACTAGCTCAAGCCAATAATTCTCCACTGCCCCTTCTCCAAAATCATGGGTGTGTTGTTATTAGAATATAAATGTTTCCCTTGAGAGCAGGAACTGTGCCTCTCATCAGCAACTGCAATGTGCACAGTGTGTGTGATAAATAACATCTTGGGCACAACTGTATCCAAACATCATGACACCAGAACCTAAGTACTGCCGCTACCACTATACCCCTTGTCCAGACCCCGCTAAGGTCACATGACTACTTGCTGACAGCTTAATAGTAATGATGAACCCTTCCTGCAAGGGCCGGAATGTCTGACAGCAGGCACAGTACTGGTGGCAGCAGGTTCAGCACTGGCAGCAGGCACGGCGCTTGTTGCAGCATGGGTAGCATGTCTGACAGCAGGCACAGTATTGTCCTGCTCTCACTAGTACTACACTTTTCGCGCTCCCAATTCCCTTTTCTCCCTCCCTTCCCATTAACCCTTTCAGTGCCTGAGGGGTATTCAATGCATTGCAAAGCAATGTGTTGCATACCCCTCTGGCACTGAAAGGGTTAAATTAGCCACGATTCTTTGGGGTGATTTCGGGGGACTGGACAGCATTGGTTCAGTAGTGCTCACTTCCTCCTCCTCCTCAGACTCAGTGGACACATAAGGGTCCTTCCAGTTCCTCCTTTTACTATTTTTAAACTTTCTCATAGTGATAGCAGTCATTATGAGCCTCTCCTGCCTCAATTTTTCCCAAGGATCACAGCATGTCTACCTCGCTCTGTAGCTAGTTCTATTGGGTTTCACTTCTGCAAATACATCACGTTTTTATAGCGAAAAACATGGAAATCAATGGGTGGAAACTTTCTAGCCATTGAAAATGGGAAAGAATTTTGGACAATGGGTTAAAATAATAAATTTCCTCATGTAGCTTTCTCCATGTATTCTCCCACACTAAAGTATAAAAGGGGTTGTCAGTTTACTGTATTTTATCAGTCTGTGTTTCAAAAAGGCAATGTATCTGAATTTTGGATTCTAGCTAATATAAACAGATATGTAAAGAGTAGTGATGGGTGAAAATTCCTGTTTTGTTCCCACTGGAATTTTCTAAAAAAAAATTAAGATATCCTGCTTTTTCCACAGGAATTCCTGCTCATAGAGAGATTTGTTCCTGCTGATGCTGAGATGCAAGGGCAGCAGGATGCTGAGGAGCAGGCTGGTGTGTCACAGAATACCATGGACACAGTGGGAATGGGGTCAACAAGTGGTGCAGGACTAGGACAGGTTCCACTTGCCAGCGGCAGCAATAGTTCTGGTCCTAGTTGCAGTGTTGATTCAGAGGCAGTTGCAACAAGAGCAGCAAAATCATTCTCTGTCCCAGCCAGTGAAGGAGAATGTGGAGGAGAAGAGTAAAGAGGCCACATTTTCCCTCCCCCTGAAGTAATGAGTGTAGAACTATTTTTTTCTTGGGGCAAACACAGTGCAGTCATCAACAATGGCAATGTGCACAATTTTTGATGTCAGTGAGAAGGAGAAAGGAGGAAACACGCCTTGGTACAACTGCCATGAAACACACTTGAAACACAGACACCATGACATTTATTTCAAACATGTTAAAGCCAAACACCCACCACAGAAATCGAGCACCGATGTTGCTGTACCCCATGACTCTCCAGAAAGGCAACAAGAGGAGAGGAGGAGATCAAAGAGGAGGAAGAATAGGGAAACCAAGGCAGAGGCTCGATGACAAGCAAAACAACTAGTTCGCCATCACCTTTTTTCCACTAGTGTAACTACATCTTCTACCAATCCGCCTAGTTCATCTTTACCTCCACGACCAAGTGATAGCCACTCTGTAGATGTTAGGATGTGGCAATTGATATCCACCCATTGCACACACTATGGTGCACTGACCACACATGGAATAATCCCGCAGATTATGTTAAGCTGGTGGCAGGGAGGGTTCATCATTACTATTGAAGTGTCAGCAAGTTTTCATGTGTCCTTAGCGGTGTGTGAACAAGGGGCATAGTCACAACAGCAGTACTTGGTTTCTGGTGCCATTGTGTTTGGATAGAGTTGTGCCAGGTGTTTTTTACCACACACACTGAGCGCATTGCAGTTGCTGATGAAAGGCACAGTCCCTGCTCTCAAGGGAAAAATTCCTGTTCAAGTAACAACACACTCATGATTTTGGAGGAGGGGCAGGTGGAGAAGAATTATTGGCCATATTCTTCTATTCTCCAGATATACTGGGGGCTAGTTATTGTGCTGAAACTGCCTCAGGTGCATCACTGCAGCTAGTCGTGGCAAGTGGAACCTTTATCATCCATGTTACTGCTGTTGTTAGTCCCATTTCCTTTGAGCTGCCTAATCATCCTTCTGCTTAAACAACTCAGAAGCAGCAGCAGCAGCAACAATAACAGCAGTCACAACTTCCACATCTACATCAGGGCATTTGACAATGGTCATTGGCTATTGGCCAACAGAACATCACCTGCTGGCACTAGGCCAGTAAAGCATTTTTTTCTCTGGGTGTGTACTTTAAAAAAAAAATAGGCTTACAAGAAAATAAACATTTTTGGGGGACTTGTCTAACAAGCCTATGTCCTACAAATCAATGTTTCCTCAGGGCTTGGGCCTCTAACAACAAATCTTACAAATCATCCTTTACAAAATACTCTGTCATGTCAAGTATCATTCTACCCCAGTGGCAGCTTACATCAGGGGGTCCCTGGCTCTATCACGTTACATACAAATTTCTTATTTTATTTTATTTATTTATTTTATTTATTTTTTATTAACTGTCCCCCAATACCAGTCAACAACAACCCCAAACAAATTCCCTGTCCAACTGATTCTTTCCCCAGACTCCACCCACCAACACAGGCACCATCCTTAGATCCCTTTTATAACATGTCTTTTTTTTCAATTGTATTTTGTATTTATTTTTTATTAACTGCACCCTATTCCCAGTAAAAAAAAAAAAATCCCTGCCTCGACTGAGGCACCCTCATACCCCTTTTATACTATGCCTTCAGGAATAAAAATAACATTTACTACATGTTGTGTGTGAATTCAATGTTCCCATTGATTTGAATGGAATGAGCTAAGCAAAAAAGCAGAAATACTGTCATGGTTTGACTGACCTGGTCTACTCGGTTGTTGATTACTGCTGCCTTTCGTTCCCTGTGTCAGGCTGAGTCAGCGGATGTTTAACAAACTGCCTTGGCCTTTCAGTCTCCATAATTACTCACCTGACTGTTATCAGCCAACCCTTTCCAGGGTATTTTAATCAGCTAGACTCACTTCCTCCTTGCCCTTGTGTCTGCTTCTGACTGCAAGTGCATTCTCCTGAGTTCCTGATTATCCATGCAACACCTGGGTCTAGATGCACTAAAGGTCGATGTGGTTTCAGTATGATCCAGTCGATGTGTCCGAATCACTCCGAAAATTCGATCTGCACACACATCGACATATTCACAATTGCTGCCAGGGTGCCTTGTGATAATCAGGAGGAGGAGGAGATAAGGGGAAGTTTGACAGCAGAGCACCCTTAGTCACACTTGTCATCCACAAGCAGTCCCACTACTACCACACAGCAGCTAGAGAGTGGTAGGGGTGAGGAGTTGGTGGTGATAATGAGTGTAAAGCAGTTGCTAGTACTAGCTTGATTGTTGACCTTCCTAATGCTGAGATGGAAGGGAAACTGATGAGCAGCCAGACTAGCGGTCAAGGGTGCCCACCCTGTGATTCCAATTCCCCTGGCATTGTCCCTCTGTCACACTTGCCATATCTTCAGGTGAAGAAGACACACTGACAGCACTAGCAGCAGAAACAGGGAGCTGATGTGTGATATTACTCATACTAGCTAGTTCTGCCTTCTTCATCATAATTCTCCATATGGTCAGGGGTATATGGGCTCCCTTTACCACTAGTTTGACTGCTCACTTCCCTTTCAGCATTAAGGTCCATAAAACTTGTCCCAGTAGCTGCTCCACCACACCCACCCTCACACCCACCAGTCTCTAGCTTATGTGTGGTAATGGGATTGCTTGGGGATGAAAAGTGTGACTTAGGGTCCCCCCTGCTGTCACAATTGCCATCATCTCCTCCTCCTCTTCAGAATTACAATGCACACTGGCAGCAGTAGAAGCAGGCACAGACAGCTGACCTATGTTGCTCACACTGCTACCCAGTTCTTCCTGTGCCTTTGCCACAATTTCCCCCTGATGTCATGTGAAGATGTTTGTGGGGCTAGGCATCATTAGGTCTGAGGAATGTGGGTTCCCAGACCCTTCCATGCTGGTGGTTTTAACTTCTTCCTCCTCCTCCCCTCACTGGAAGGATTTCAGTACATCCAGGTGCTAACCAACACTATGAGCCTCTGCTACCTTTACAAATAGCTTAAAAATTATACCCTCTCTATCTCTGTAGCTGCTTTTTTCTCCATTTCACTTCCTGGTTTCATCATGTTTTTTGGTGTAGGAAATGCAAGATATTTATAGTAAATGGGAGGGAAGTTTGTACCCTTTGCTAAAGGTGGAATTTCTTGCAAAAAAGAGAACCACCTTTTTTTTGTGGAATATTTTGTGAGAATAAAATGGGACCTTTTGCCCATCCCTACAGGTTTCAAATATAAGCACACATCTCTCCCTCGTCTATTAATTCTGTCTGTCCTACATAGGATACAGCCCTCAATATTTACAACCCAATCATGTATACCATCCCTTCATGTTTCAGCTATACCAATTATGTCCAAATGCTCATTAACCACCAGCAAGTCTAGTTTTCCCAATTTACCTACTATACTTCTTGCATTTACCAACATACAAATAATTTTGTTGCAATTATGTATTTTGCCCACTACTTGCCTTTTTTCTACATCCACATTTAACAGGAGTTCCTCTCTATTAGCTAGATTTATTCCCACACCTTTTCTTCCTCCGTGCTCCTTTACTTGTACCCAGTTCCTATCTACACTATCTTCTCTATTTTTACTATCTATACCACCCTTTTGCAGTTCATCACTACCATACAGATTATACCCAAGAGCAAAATCAGCCCAGTGTTATAAAAACCCAAAACCATCATTCCTACACCAATACATATTCCATGCATTAATCTCCCTGAGTTTACCTGCATCAGCGTATGGCACTGGCAGTATTTCAGAAAACACTACCCTGGAGGTCCTTGCCTTGAGCTTGCACCTTAAATAACTAAAGTCATTCTTAGGGTCCTCCATCTTTATTCAGCTTTGTCATTGGTACCAATATGTACCAGGATGGCTGGATACTTTCTATGCCTTCCCAATAATCTGTCTGCAATGTGTTGAACCCAAACACCTGGGAGACAACATACTTTTCGGTATTCACATTCCTGGTGACAGATTACCCTATCCACCCTCCTAATAATAGAGTGCCCTATCATGTATGACATGCTCCTTTTCTTGGTCGACACACATTCCTCCCTGCCTGCCCTGTTGCACCTTGTGGACACCGTTGAGATTTAATCAGGACTTTCTATTAACAGGTCAAATTCCTCTTTGTTTCTTTTGGACCAGATCCTAGATGATAGCCATCTGTCCTCCAGCAACATGTTGATTTCTGACTCCTTTAAATGTCTGGGAATTTTGGTCTGGGGCTCTCTCACTGCATTCCTTAGGCATAACCTTACCTCTTAATGTCATAGGACAGGTTAATTTGATCAAAATGCTATTTTTACCCAAATTTCTGTATGTTTTTAAGAACTTGCCAATCTGCATTTCTAATTTTTTTTTACAAGGAATTAGTCTCAATAACATCACAGTTATTCTGTGTGTGGGAGCCTAGGATACAGCTGTCCACTTTGCACAAGGTCAAACTCTGATACCCAGTTTCTGTTCCTTGCCTTTGAGGAGTCTGTGCTAGAGGAGGATCATTGTTTGGTCCAACTGCTGACTATGGGACAGATGGTGAGTAACTCAGTTATGACCATGCAGGATGTAGTGCATGGGGAGTGGGACGGGAATTATAGAGCTAGGACATATTTATGATGACAATTGATTTTCCATTGATTTTTCTATTCATCCTTAAATCTTCAGCATTCACTTGATGCACAATGAGGGGTATGATAGCCCATTGTTGAGCGGTTCCTCCTCTTATAAACCATGATAACTAAATGGCCGGGCAGGCTGCTGTCCTTTATTTAGAGGTGGCTTGATGCTCACACTTCAGGGTGATCTTCCCCTAAGGCAATGGTGGGAGGGGGATCTGGGGGTTGCTGGAGGAGTGGGAGAGGTCTATGGCCAAGACCAGTCCACATGGGTCGTCCTTACATGCTCGGCATCAGCTAGTCTGACTGAAATTCCTTCATAGAGCGTACTTTACATTGATAAACTACACAGGATGGGTGCCAGGGAGTAGGAGCAATGACTTATGTGTCAGATTATCTCTGGCAACTGGGACCTTTCTCCACCTTGTTTGGGACTGTCCTGAGGTCTTTCAATTTTGAGAGTGGATCTTTGTCTGTGGTTCTGGACAGAAGTATCTTTCCAACTCCAAAGTCATGTATCCTGTCTATTTTACCTGATGACTTAGACTCTGTTAAATACCTTTTGAAGGAGGCTCTGGTTATGGCGTGTAAGGTAGACACTATGGCATGGATGTCTGCCACTCGGCCATCAAACGAGCACTGGGTAAAACTTGTTGTCCAAATTATCACCTGGTCATCACACACAGAAGGACCCCGCACAGGTTCCATGCTTTCTGGGGGGGCTTGGTTTTCTCACTTTGGGACAGGATCCTCACTTTGATTGGATGAGTATAAGCTCTGCCTGAATTGGTGCATGCAGTGGGTACGTTGAGGTGCCAGGGTGGTGGTTTCCTTGAGGGAGTTACTTTCTCAAAGCCAGATCACATCATATTTCTTGCTTACCTTTTATTCACAAACTCCTGCCACATTGCCACTCTGAGATACCTGAAGTAAACCCCATTACCAATACTTTGCATTCCAGAGGTCCACATCTATCCTTCATTGTTATTATTCACCCACCTTCCTGGAACACCAATATGAGTGTATCGAGGACCCTCTTCTTTTGTGTCCGGGTCACGCCTCCTCCCCATCTGACCCTCAAACGGCATCCAAACAACTCGTACGTCAGAGTCTCAACATGCATGCGTCCAGATCAAATTTCAACTGTATCCCCTACTTCCGGCACATGTGCATCCACCGAAGCATCCGGCCTCCATGGATACCGATGCTATCAATGTGAGTGGCGTGTCCCTCCCACAACCGAAGTGTTCCTCGTATATACCATCACCCAATACAATTAAAGACAGAACATTTGCTCTAAACTCCAGCTCAGCTGCCATACAAGCCCACAGTATTGTTTCCGAAATGAGCAGGTCACAGATGCCACCCCTAACCTACTACTCATTCAACACTATATCTATTTCATTCCTACTCTTAACTCTTACAATATATGTTACCCACTATCGAACATCACCGTCAATGCCTGTGAGGGGATGCTTCGACAGAACCTCTCCATGACTGTTGTTGAGGGCATCCAAGATGGCAGTGACACTGGAGATGACAGCACCCTCCAGACTTCCTGTACGTCAATCTGTCCATAACTGTCCACCACACAAAGTCTCATAGATAGTATGGCACAACACAGTGCCAGCCTTGAGCTCCAAAATTGACCTACTCAGTGCTGATATGGTTCATAAAGGAGTTAATCTTCTAGATTCAAAACTGAAACATGATTGGGTAAGCAGGCCAAATCATGTCAAAGTACAAGTTTACCCCCACCCCCGCACAGATCTACATGGGTCAGCACATACACACATGATAGATCAACAAACACAAAACTATTGCATGTGCAACACATAGGCTGCGTGACCAGTAACTCCATGGCATCAAATCACACATTTGCACTGTTGACACAACCATGACAAAGTAAGTTGAAACAGTCACAGTACAGCATACAGACAAATCAACTACACAAACACACATTAACGGGTGAACACATCAATACAAGCAGTATTTGACCCACCAGGATAACCATTACAGACACACATCCAAAATGTGATGCTGGAACAAACACACAAACTTGGGTTAGAAACACTGCCAAACCATACCATTGGGGATCCACAAGCACATGATACATGTTTGTGAATAATGGGAATAGTACCCATAGTTGTACACCCATGAATTCAGATATGTCCTCTATGTCACATATACTTACCCAACATATATGAATACCTCCTTGCCATCCCCACCGCGCAGGATACATATAATAACGAAAGCTCAACCACTGTAGTTCGCTTTCATCAATATACAGGATCATGTCTGTTCAATCAAAGAATGCCAGGATGGTATCCCACGCATTGCAACTCAATGCATTGGATACCATTCTGTCAATCAAGGGCTTACATGTCAATGTCAACGTCTTGCATTCAGCTTGTCATTGCTCATGTTACTAATCACACAGTATGATTTCCCCATACAGCACCCATGCCTGCAGTCAAGCAGGATGAGGTGCAAAGTGTGACCCCCAGTGAAACAAACCCTTATTAGCCAACACAGGGCACCAGCTGGATGCCACCATCTCCAACACCATTCACAGTATGGGCTGCCACCAACAACAGCCCAAGAGTGGATGCAGCAGGAGGCACACCACTGGATGCAATAACAGATGTGGTTATCACCACAAACATCAGGGCATTACTGGATGCTCCCCAATACCACCAATGGGGCACCACTGGAGGCCCAGCATGGTCAGCACACAGCAATATGGGTCATATGGCCCCACACTGCATCCACAGCCACACAGCTGGATGCATCCTTAGCAAGAGACCAGCCTAGAGCTATAACACAGGTGGGAAGGGAACACATCCCAGAGGCCACAGTATGACCCATGACCACCACCATCTTGGCCTCACAGGTGAGCCACAGAGACCTGAACCAGGAGAACAAAAATCCACACTCAATGAGACCATAGATGTGGTGGGGGCAGAATGATCCCCCAGTAATGTATCACATTCTGGTCCCCTTACACCTTCTACACATTTGCATCACCAGCAGCTGTAGCATCAGTGTAGACATACTCAGACAATGAGGGAGCCAGCTGTCAAGGGACAGACAGTCCAAGGAGGAAAGACATCATGTGTCATGTTTTCCTGAAATAAAAATGCACTTTTTGATCCTTATCATGTCTGTGATTTGCTCAGGTATCTAACAAGGCCAGTGGCAGATATGTTTCAATTGCATTACAAAGAAATGCACTGAACATAACTCATGCACATTTCATTTGGTGCAAAAGTGTTTGAGCAGTGCTCAAACACAACATATCCATTGTTGTTCAGTTTCAACTCACAATACACCTAGCTAATGAAAAACCTTGAATGTGTCTGAGTATTATGTGAGTTGAAGTTCTACAAAGCTGATGGGAAACATATCACAATCTGGATCAGGTCACACACAGGATCACTGTTACCACAAAGGGACAGTAGCATCCCAACACAAAGGTACAAATCCTTAACATAAGATCATGTCAGGCATATGGCACAGGATCATACTGTGTAAACTCATATCTCACAACACAGAGTGTCTGGAACACAAACATATCCTTCACCGCAACTAGTGTGCATCCCTTATGGTGTATGTTCATCAGGGTTGTGCTGGTGGGTGGTGGAGGGGTATTGAAGACTCCTGGACATGCAATACAGCAGGACATGCAATACATCACACATATATGCATTGTGCATTACAAACTCCAGGCTGGTTGAACATATACAAAATCCACATATTGTTCTGATGGAAGAACTGCTTAACCTTCACTGCTGATTTATCTTCATGGTAGGTTCCTTCTCAGCTACACTGTGATGAGGAGGTGCATATCATGAGTTTCAGATGATGTCCCTTGTGTTTGGAAAAACATATGGATGTTGTCAGGGTTCTCAACACCTTGTTCTTTATTATGTGGATGACCTCTGATACAGCAGCATTGTATCAGAGCAAACACATAGCAATGACTAATTGGAAATTTGTCATGTCTCTCCTTTGTACCACTATGTAGGAACAGATGTGCCCTTATCAAGTACCAACATATGGCTCATTGCAGTGACATGACATTTTGCTATATTGTATTAAGATACAGTAGCACTAGGAAGCAGCAGAAGAAGCACTATATGGAAGTGGATTCAACATTTCACCAGGGTAACTTGTACATCCCTCTGTTCCATGATGGGTCATGCCATGGATTAGGGATGGATGAAAATTTTCACCTCAAACTGAAATCGGTGAATAATGGCACTTCTTCCTTGGCGAATAATTTCCCGCGAAAAGTACTGGTTTTCCGTTTTTCTCACCTAGCTCATTATATTGAAATCAATGGAAAGATTGAATTTACACACAACACATAGAAAATGTTATTTTATTTCCCAAAGGCATAGTATAAAAGAGGCATGAGGGTGACTGTGTTGGTGGAGTGTGGGGAAATAATCAGTTGAACAGGGAATGTTTTATTTTTTTTTTTGGAAAGGGGGTTAAAAAAACATAAGACATGGTATAAAAGGGGTCTGGGGAAGATGCCTGTGTTGGTGGGTGGAGTCTGGGGAATTAATCATTTGAAAAGAGAATTTGTTTTGGGGGGGTTTCTTGACTGGTATTGGAGGGGGCAGTTATAAAAAAAAATCAATAAAATAGGAAATTTGTATGCAACGTGAGACAGGCACCCCTGGCATAAACTGCCACTGGGGTAGACTAATACTTGACATGACAGAGATTTTGTAGAGGATAATTTGTAAGATTTGTTGTTAGAGGCCCAAGTCCTGAGTAAACATTGATTTGTAGGATTTAGACTTGATTGGCACAATCCCTAAGAAAACATTTATTTGTAGGATTTAGGCTTATTAAAAACAAACCTCCAAAAAATGTTTATTTTTTTGTAAGTCTATGTTTCTGGGTTTTTTTGGCCTAGTGCCAACAGGTCATGTCGATTTGGCCATTGACCACTTGCCATTGTCAAATGCCCTGATTTAGATGCAGAATTTGTGACTGCTGTTCTTGCTGCTGTTGAGTTGTTTAAGCATCATGATTAGGCAGCTGAAAGTGAATGGGATGAACAACAACAGTAACATGGGTGATGGATGATGAAGGTTCCACATGTCACGACTAATTCCAGTGATGTGTCTGAGGCCGTAGCAGCACAATATAAGTGGACAAAAGAAGAAGTTGGCCAATAATTCATCTCCACCTGCCGTTCCTCCAAAATCATGGGTGTGTTGCTACTAGAATATACATTTTTCCCTTGAGAGCAGGAACTGTGCCTCTCATCAGCAACTGTAATGTGCAACACCATGACTATCCATGCTATCCAACACCATGACACCAGGAACCAAGTACTGCTGTTGTCATGATATCCCATGTCCATAACCCCACTAAGGACACATAACAACTTGCTGACAGTTTACTAGTAATGATGAACCCTCCCTGCCATCATATTCTGCTTGAGATTCAGTGCACCACACAGTGTGCAATGGGTAGAGACAAACAGTATCCATTTGAAATTTCAAATTCCTCATCGAGCATCATAAAATGTTGCATTTGTTTGGTTGCGTCAATGCGAATGTCGCATTCAGCATGTCACAATTTAAACAGTCCCAAATTTAACATGTCGCACTTCTTAAAATGTAGCATTTGACATATCGCAGGGCTTAAGGGAGCAAGAAGGGTGCATTAACAGCGCACATTACAAAAAAGGAGGACTCTGTAGTAACGCATAGAGGACTCAATAATGACGCATTGAGAACACTGTAGTGACGCATAGAGGGCTCAATAATGATGCATTGGTTTTGGGTTGGTTTTTGTGGGTTTTGTGTTTGGTTTTGTGTTGCTTTTGGCTTGGTTTTGTGGGTTTTTGGCTGGTTTGGTTTTGGGTTGGTTGTTGTGGGTTTTGGCTTGGTTTTTGTGGGTTTTGGGTTGGGTTTTGTGGGTTTTTGGTTGGTTTTGGGTTGGGTTTTGTGGGTTTTGTGTTGGTTTTGTGTTGGATTTTACTTAGTTTTTTGTGCTTTGGGTTGGTTTTGGGTTTGGTTTTGTGGGTTTTGGGTTGGTTTTTGCATCCTTATTGCGTCCTTATTGCGTCCTTAATGGGCTAGGGTATAGGGTGGTTGGTTTGGTTGGCTGTAGCTGTATTTAGCTAGGGTTAGGGTTGGTGTGTTTGAGGCTGTGTAACGGTTTGTCTGACACACAGACACAGTAGGTTTGGATAAAACACAGTTTTATTGAACAGTTGTAATAACAATAACCCTCACGGGTCCAGTAATATATCAGCAATATAGTAGAGACACAGGACAGGTTACAATGATGTATACCCACACGGGTCCAGTATATGCAAGTAATACAGAATACAATATACTGACACAGGTCAGGCAGTTTTCGTGTGATACTCAAGTTAGGCAGCACTGAATGGGTTACTATTAGGCCGGGAGGACTGAAAGGCCCTAATACAGCGAGGCCCTTTAAGAATCTCAATCTTGAAGAGATAGCACAATATCGAGTAACGCCCAAATAGTAACAGAGACCAGAGCAACTTGTGGACTGCCGTAGCAGTAACGGAGACTAGAGCAACTTGTGGACTGCCATAGCAGTAACGGAGACCAGGGCAACTTGTGGACTGCCGTAGCAGTAACGGAGACTAGGCAGCTTGTGAACTGCCGTAGCAGTAACGGAGACCAGGGCAACTAGTGGACTGCCATAGCAGTAACGGAGACTAGAGCTACTTGCCCGGAGAGGCACCCAACCGCGGACTGCACGGATGGAAGGAACACGCAGCAATGTCACTGGGGCGATACCGATAACAACAGAGACTAGACTGCAGAGAGTAACTGTTCGGAGACAGAGAGGATCCTGTCACAACCCCACCGGAGGCCGGATAAGGCATAGCAGGAGGGATACGCAACCACAGGAGCCCAGCTGGGCTGGGTCGGTACACAGAGCAGGAACGTCAGCCGGGCCGGGTCGGTACACGGAGCAGGAACATCAGCCAATCCGAGTCGGTACACAGGACAGGAACGAGATGCAGAAAAGTCAGACAGTCCGGGTTGGTACACAGACAGGAACAAGATGCAGAGTCATCTGGCAGGCCGGGTTGGTACACAGAGATCACACGAAATGCAGGAACAAGCGCTGGTATGGAAACACCACGAAAGGGCACTGGATAAGTGACAAGGCCCAGTATTTAAGGACAAATACTGGGCGGGGACACGTCACTTCAACCAATGAGCGAGCTCAATAGAGGAAACTGACAGAATGCCGCCAGCATAGCACGGGCACCGTGATAGGCTGGAATGCTAGTGTTAGAGGTGGCCCTTATTGAGTTGTTATTGCGCCCTTATTGCATCCTTAATGCGTCCTTATTACGCCCTTATTGCATCCTTAATGTGTCCTTAAGTCTGCCTAACTTCAACATGTGTTCGACATTTTGGCGCAGGCTCCATATAGAAGGCGACATGCTGTACAAGGCGGCATGTTGAATTTGCGATATTCGGAATGCGCCATTCGCATTGGCGCAATCAAACAAATGCAACATTTTAGATGCACCGTGAAAGGTGCGAAAGTTCAAAAGTAAACCAAAATGAACTGCCACATCCTAACTTCTACATAGTGGCTATTATTTGGCAGCGGAGGTAATGATAAATGAGGTGGATTCGCAGAAGATGTAGTTATCCTAGAGGAAGAAGATGATGGTGAGCTAGTTGTTTCACTCATCATCCAAATTCCAGCCTCTACCTGTGTTTCTCTATTCTTCCTCCTCTTTGATCTCTGCCTTGCCTCTTGTTGCCTTTCTGGAGAGTCAGGGGATACTGCAATAGTGATGCTTGATTTCTGTGGTGGGTGTTTGGCTTAAAGGGAAAGTAATATTTCATAATAAAAGCAGCTCTAATAAAATCATCGTAGTATTTGGACCTTGGAGAGTGTTATTTCAATTCTGTCAGAGTTGTAGTTCAAGAGTAATTCAATGACAAAGTATATCCCTCCCACCCCTTTTACTGATGTAACACTGCTCAGCCAGGGCAGAAGGGAGGTGCCCAGGTAGATTGCAGAGAGGTAAAATCTTCAATTAAGATAAGGGAAAAACCTGAAAAACTTGTCAAGGGGTCAGGGCTTTCATTGTTCTCATAGGAAGAAGATTGTCCCCTACTGTTATCTGTCTGGTCTAGCAACCAGATTCCACATCTGAGAAGAGATGGATTACACTAGGTAAAAGGGGCAGGAGGGAAACTTTATCCTTCAATAACTCTTGAATCACAACTCTGACAGTATTGAAATAGCACTCTCTATGGCTCAAATACTATGAAGATTAATTGGAGCTGCTGGTTTTGTGAAACATTACTATCTCTTTAACACGGTTGACATAAATGTCATGGTGTTTGTAATTCATGTGTGTGTTATCAATCAGGGAGGTTGTGCCAATGTTGTTCCCTCCTTTCCCCTTCTCACTGACTTGTCACAAATTGTGCACAGTGCCATCACTGATGACTACACTGTGCCTGCCCCAAGAGAAAAATAGTCCAACATCCATGACCTCGGGGGTGAGGGGAAAGGTGGAGAAGAATGGCTTCTTTGGTCTTCTCCTCCACATTCTCATTCACTGGCTGGGGCAGAGGATGATGTTGCTGCTGTTGCTGTTACTTATATGTAGCAAGAATTTAAACAACGGTTGCTACAATATATCAGGTAATAATATAAATAATAAACTCACCCAGGCACTGCGGCCTCGCAGATCCAGCGCTGCCCCCAACAGCCTCAGCCAAGGCTTCAACATACAGGAAGACAACAGGATTGGAGCGCTCCACAGATCCACTATGCAATCAAGCCAGTACCAAACGAATTAAAAATCCAACTTATTTTCGTACAAAGACAATAAAATATATATATAAAAATATTTAGAAGTTCAAAACGCTGCACACATGCCTAACGCGTTTCATGAGCAACCTCACTTAGTCATAAGCTGAGTGTGTAACAATGCCCTCCACTTTATATAGAGCTAATACAACTCACAACAGATGTGTGATAATACAGTACTTTTCATACAGAATTTATGGACGTGAAATTCATTAGTTACAGTGTCAATGGAATGTGTGAGATAACATTATATAAGCATAAATAAATAGTTTATAGACTAAATCACAAGCATCTGACTTGTGGCCTGTGGGTCAGATTTGGCCAACCTGAGACTTTTTTGAAATATATGTTTTTAACTACTTAGCTATCACTGTGTTTCTTAGCTGCTAGTCTGTAATACTTTTCCTCTGACCCAAAGAGGAAGTAAACGTGGTTCTTCAAGCTAATTTTCCCAGCAACTGTCTGCTATAGTGAGTTAGCAGAAAATATCTTGTATTTCCAAATCACATTGGCAATCAGTACCACAGTAGCAAGAGGAGAGAAATTTGCCATGTGATTGTCCGCATGATTGGCTAAAGGTAAAACAAAAACGGTCACTGTGACTATATCAGTTATCAAGAAACAAGTGTGTTTCATAGTGTTATACTGACTGCACTGTGGAGTCTTAGTGGTAGAGGATTTTATCATCTCGATCTATGCTTTTCTGTTTCCTTTCCCATTCTCCTTTGCCCAGTTTCTTTGCCTCCATGTCCTCTTGTCTTGCACCCATATGATCAGGTCTTGTTTGCTTCTTCCCCTTTATTTCTCTCTGTCGTGCTCTCTGTCATGCTCCCTTTTGCTCTCTTGCTGCTTCTCTGTCACTATCTTGCTTCTTTCTAACCCCTGCCTGATTCCTGCTGACTTTTACATGTGATTTTGTGCCCCTCTTGCTCCCCCACCCCTTTTTTTGCTTCAATGTACTTGTTTTGCACTTTTGTACTCTACCCACTATCTATGCTTCTTTTTCATTTGTGTTCCTCGGTGAAGAACAGTATTGCTTCCTCGTGACACCCTTTTATTTCCCTGCGCCACTCTCTTACTTTCTTGTGCACCTCTATTATTTATTTGCCCTCTTTTGCTTCCCTTTGCCCCTGTCTTTTTTCCCTGTGTTGTATCTGAATACATTCCATAGTTCTTGAGAGCACTTCAGTCTAATAAATACCAGTATTCTCTTTCATTTGATTAACATTTATCAATATCTAGCACTGTGCCTATAATGGTATACTTCTTAATTAATACATTTGGTTAAATTGTTGTTCTGGACTGCTACTCTATTACTTAAAAAAATGCTATATTTTATTTAGGTGACAGACTATACATCATTATTATTGCCAAAAAGGAATGCAGCCCATATAAAGAAAAACATATTGGATGTCCCTCCACCAAGATGAGAGAAGGATTCCTGTGTCATTCAATTGATACGTCACATAAAAATGTCTCCAAAATAAAAGGAAGGTTTAATAGATTATTGTGGGAATTGGCTAGATTTCACTCACTGGGCTGACTTCTTTCACTTTAATCTCATGATGTTAGTGCAGATAAAGGAGATTGTTGTGAGGAGGACAAACAAGCATGGAATGTGCAAGTTAATTCATCCAGGAAGGTTAGCTTCTATGCCTGGAAATTGTATACTTTTCTAAGAGTAGTCTTAGTGAAGTTTCATGGGAAGATATCATGGACAGGAATACATGTATTAAGCTAAAATAGATAACATGAATTAAATGGTTATGTACACACAGCTCCAATAATTTATTCACAAAGGCATGAAGTATCATACATTTGTTTCTCTTTTTTACATAATCTTGTGCATCAGTTGTAATATTTATATTTCATGATATGTCAGGGATGAACTGTAAAAAATAATTGCTCTTATCCTGCAGAACAATATACACATTTCCTTGATGGACATTTTCTAGACATATTTCCATGCTTACATGTTATATAGTATAAAGGAAGACAAGACAAAGAATTAAGTGAATACAAGCATTGTTTTCCTAGTAATGACAAATATAATGTAATTTAATTTATGCTTACTAGGAAGAACATCCTCTTACCAGTAAAGGAATTAGCTTCTATGTATTATTTAGATAATTAGCCTCTGTATAATACTTAGATTCTACAATGGAATTCATTACTATATTTTGAACTCAGACACTTTGAACCTTGGTGTTGATAGATAACAAATTTCCAGTAGAAAAATATAATATGAATTTTAGCCAAATGCTTTTATTGAAGACACTTTTTTCTATTGTAAGATCAACGAGGGTTGTGATGCCTATATTCTCATAAGCTAATGCAGACAATCAGTATGATAATTAGAGCATGTTAATTAGTCTCCACAAGCAATGAAAAATGCAAATGATATACAGCGGGAAATTAACAGCAGTTACTGCTCAATATTGCATGACTTTTCCATTAAGAATAATATGAGAAGTTGTTAAATTATAGAAAATGAGAATAATAAGGCTAGAATATTAAAGATAGTTTGGTTTCTGGTTGAGCTATAGAGGGAATCATTAGGAAGAGTTCAATGATGTACAACAGTCTTCAATGGAAAAGAAAAACCTTTGGAGGAATTTAGAAAATCTTTATGAATGCTTCTGTTTTGACAAGTAAAACAAAAAGCAGATTCTTGAACTCATCTGAAATAAGAACATGAAGTGTTTCACAACCATAAATGAATAATTAAATAACAAATATAATTTCCTTTCTTCTTTCAATGAATGAGTAAGAAATGCCATTAAATGTAATGATGTTAGTTTTATGATTTTATTGAACTTAAACCTGAAGCCGAACAAAATACAAAACTCATTACTATGTCTAAAATGGCATGAAATTTGACAAAAGCTTGTATGCTATATTTAGCAAAGGAAGTGAAAATAGATGTGCATTACAAAAATGTATGTGGAACTTGGGAATCTTTGAAATGTAATAATAATAAGAAAAATAAAAATAAAGTCTAATAATTAAAAATCTATAGCAATATCCAAAATGCAATGCTCGATTGTACAGATGCTACATATGATAAATACCTAGCTGCCAAGCTATGCCTGAACTTGCACCTCGCTGATCTCAGCACCACCCATTTGTTCTACAAGCCTCATACATATTCAAGAATGGGGATAAGTCAGTCAAAATGATGGTCCACCTAGTTAAAACTAGGGACAGGTGAAAATGTTCACCTCAAACCAAAATCGTTGAATAATGGCACTTTCTGATTGGCAAATAATTTCCCACGCAAAGTGTAGTTTTTTGCCTAGCTCCCTGCATTGAAATCAATGGGAATAAAAATGTTTCCCCACTACAGGAAAGTTTTCTTTACCTTTCTACAGCCAAATAATAAGATGTCAGGCTCTCACAGCATGCCATTCTGTGTTTTTGAGAGGAGAAAAGCAGCACATTTCTTGAGGTAGAGCAGATAGGCAAATAAAGTTTCGTTTTGAGAATCTTTTAGGCAGGACATTTGTTCTCTGTATTAGGAGAGTCTGGGGGAACTCTGGGTAGAAAAAGAAGGGAAGAAGGAGGTTGACCCCAAATATCCCAAAATTGCATGTGACTGACTGGCAAGACACAGGCAGCTGGGGACCAGTTTGCTTGCTGATCTTGCTGTTATTGACTGTTCTGGGGAAGTCTGGGGAAAAAGTTGCTGATTTTGTTTTTCAGTTATAATTTTTTTTTTTTGTGGACACACTGTGATAAGATAGGGTGAATAACGTAATACTACTACTAATAATAATAATAATAATAAAAAGAAATAAACAAACAACTAAATATATTAGGCGACAGACAGCTGACTGGGCTAAGGCAAGGCATCCCACTCCATCAGGTGTATTGTGTACTGTAGAGTAGACTTGAGTAAAGTCCAGCAAACATACAAGGGACAGGAGGAGGGGGGAAGGTGGAGCAGTGCAGGGACGTGGATTAAAGTAGTAGTTCAAAAACTGACTGCAGCAAAGATTGCTGCAGCGTGTGCAATAAATGATGATCCTTCTCCTCTAAGGGAGGATGCAGTCTGTCAAGGTCACAGCAAAATTTCCAGCACCATCAGTGCCAGTACAAAAAAGGAACAAATAAGAACACTGAAGATCACAACAAGTCACATTCGAGTGTTGATGATATCAATAGCATAATGAAGGTGAAGCAGCTGAACTGTCAGATAATGAGACAAACAAGCACCAAAACATTTATCCTGAAAGTAGGAGAAAACTTTGGGAAAGTAAAAATAAATTGTTTGAGACCTCTAAATGCTTACAGGAATGTAAGGGTAGTGGGCAAGAAGTGGTAGGTGATGTTGATGCTGAGCTGACCAATGATGACTTATGATGATGAATGATAATGATGTAGATCTAGAATATATCCCTCCAGTATCCTTCTCTTGTTCAGGTACAAATGAAGTTGAGAGTGAGAGAGAGGATGATGACATGACCATAAAGTTAGCGGAAAGGCAAAGACTGACTCTTCTACCACTGAAAAGGAGCACTGTGCCTGTTTATAAACTGTTTGAGAAAACCATTGGAATTTCTGTCCCTGTACAAGCAAGGATGGCAAAAGATACACAGTCACCTTACCAGTCATCATCGGCATCATCACCTCTTCCAAGTTCAAGTCCCACTCAGCCACACACACACACACCTGTGTTGAGCACCCAGCAGCAACAACAAAAGCAACACAGGTTCTGAACATCGACAATGACGAGTGCCTTTGCTGCTGCTGGAAGTGCTGCACCTTTGATGCCTAGTAGTAATAGCTGTAGAATTGCATCAACATCTAGCCCCAGTAGTAGTAGTAGCAGCAGACCTACAGGAACCCCTCAGTCCATGACATCCACAGTATGGAGATACTTCACTCAGGATCCTAAAGTTAAGCATGTTGATATTTGTTGTCTGTGCAAAAAGCACATGAGCAGAGGGAAACAGGCTCACATCTAGGCACCTCCTCTATGAGATCCCACCTAAAGTACAACCACAGGTTTGACTGGGAGACACACTAAGAGCAGGTCAGAGGTGCCACAACTAGCAGCAGTAACAGCAGCTGAAGCACTTCAAAAGTCCCCAGGGCTCTGGGGCAAAATAGAGACGTAGTGATGTTATTTATGTGTCAGAGACTGTGATACTGCCAACAGTTAGTTCATTCCAAATAACACCTAAGGCTCCTGTTTCAGAAGAGTATGATGACTCTGGCTTTGCTGTAGGAGATGGCAAGAGTCATAGACTGCACACACATGCTGCCTCTACCTCCACCACATCCTCTAGTCATGTTGTTAAAGCAATAAAGTTCCAGAGTTATTCTGCAATGTCCTGCCAACCCACACCGTCTGAATTAATGAGAAGTAGACATGGAATGATCCATAAAGAAATAATTGAAGTTAGATAATTTCAGCCAGTTTTCTGGACTATTGATTAATTGGTCCAAATCCTCCTTACTCTTGCTAGACCTGATAAGCAATCGTGCAGCTTTTTCCTCATATAATTTGATGCTAGTTAACTCCTTTAATATCTTGGAATTATGGTTTCTGGCTCAATGGACATCTTCCTGCTTGACAAGCTGACTCCTATTGTAAACACGTTTGAGATAACACAACTACTTGGCGAGGCTTACTACTCAATGTTATAGAATTCTCAAATGTGATAAAAACTGTATTCCTCTCTATACTTCTTTACATTTTTCAGAGCTCTCCTATATGTATCCCCAAATCTTATTTCCAAGAACTAGATAAAATAACCATCAAATTTCTCTGTGTGACAAAATAGGGTAGAATTAGATTTGCAACTCTATGTAAATCTCATCAGGAGGGGGGATTGCACTACCTGACTATTACAGACTACTTAGCAGCACAGAGACAGTATGCTTAGAAGTGGGCAAATCCAGACCTGGCTTATACATTTTGTTGATTTAGACAAAATCATCCTGCAAAATGTCCTGACCCTCCCTCAGATGCTTCTTCTGGGACTGGGGCCTCTGGAGGAATGGGAATGGGACATGGCTAGAATTATCTCCTCTGGGGTCTCTACCCTCACAGGGACATCAACTCCTGCAACTGAAAATTTTTCACAGATATACATCAATAAGATTAAAAAGGATGGGTAAGAGGGACATATATGTCTTTCCTGAGTGAGGTACGGAGAGGGACACCTTTCTCCATATGATTTAGAACTGCCAGAAGTACTGGCTTTCTGGACCAGGGTCTTTACTACACTGTCTGATGTGTTGTGGAGGCAGATCCCACCATGTCCCAAATTAGCAATCCTCTCAATTACTCATGATGATATACACTCAAGTACCATAAAATATTTCCTATATGAAATCCTAGTGATGGCACAAAAAGTGGTAGCTACTGTCAAAATGTCTGACAAACACCCTCACATACTTTCTGGATGAACCTTGTGAACCAAAACATTCAACACTAGCTTCTGATCTATATACACAGAGGTTGCTTACAGAGATTTGAAGGAACCTTCATACACACCGGTATAATACAGTATCCTTTGTGGTGTGCAAAGATGGGCTTCTTTCTTTGGGGAGGGAGCTGGAGAAAGTCCCCCTTTTTTTTCTTTCGGTATGGGTTTGTTACTTTAGAAAATTAAATGCAGACCTTATGCCAGTACATTTTTATAAATGTCCAAATTTATTGTCTTTACATTCTTCTTGGTTGGGCATGTAGCTTTTAAGAACAGCAAGTAACACAGCTCTAAACTACTATGTCTCACCTAGGGAAAAAAAGAGGTGTATCGTTGAACCAAATACAATATGTGTAATATGGAGCACAGAGTTCCTATAAATTCACTTAAGATTCATCCCCTGCAAAGTTTATTTAGGGACACACTCTTTCTTTGCTGCTTGTATCAAAGATTAATTTCAATTCATACTCCAAGAGATGATTTGTCATGAAGAGAAAAGATGGGGAGGGGCAAGACAGCACAAATAATGCCATCTAAGTGTAGTAATTATTTTTATAACTAATAATAACAAAACTAAATTTACATATGAAACCAAAAAACATATGAAGACAAAATACGCAAAAGTAAAAGTAAAGTAAAAGTAAAAAGCAAGAAGTATACGCAATATATAGAAAAAGACAGTTCTTTTCTTGTGATTCTTCCCAGCTAGTTTTCTTGAAACTGTGTCATTTTAAAAAAGCAAGACAACTAACTGTGAAGAATCACATGAAAAGAACTGTCTTTTTCTATATATTGCATATACTTCTTGTGTCTTACTTGTATTTTGTCTTTACATTTTTTTGGTTTCATATGGAATTTTATTTTGTGATTATTATTTATTAAAACTAATTACTACACTTAGATGGTTTATTAGATTATTTACCCTGTCTTACCCTTCCCCGTCTTTTCTCTTACATGTACCCCTTAATACAACTGCTGTATTATTGGTATTATTATTGGTATTATTGTATTGGTATATTTACTGTGTATGCAATCTTTGGTTTAAAAAAAAAAAAAAAAAGTATATCAGATGTTAAGATCTAACCATTAAAACTGCCTTTATTTTTGTTGAGATTAGTGCATTTCTTTATACATACACTATGTCGAATTGAGAAACCGTTACAATTATCTTTATTATGCCAGTTTTATACATCCCCCCATATGTCTTTATTCAGGAAGCTAAAAGAGGAACATCAATTGCTGAGCAAACCAATTGCACTATAGTGGGCAAATAAAAATTCCTTTGTGTTAAATGTGTTAAATATTTCACTAGCATTCAACTGCGTTAAAATTGCAATTAAAATCAATGACACTTTCATTACTCCTCTCAATGGTACAGATTACCAGAACTTTCCCTTCTTAGTATGAGCCATTCTTTGCAAAAAAATTGTATTACATTTCTTGCAATATTTAAAATGTATTCACATCAGCAGTGAATGGGTACTATTCACTCCACACTGTCTGAATGATAATTTAGTTTATGAGATTAAATTGGCATGCAGATATTTGTGTGGACATGGAACTATTGTAATGCATTAGCTTTCAAACCCACATGTAAGGTTTGAAATGTTTGGTTATAAAGTCATGAATTTAGATTATTTCCCTGAATATATCTGATAATTCAGAAATACACAAAGAATATTTATTAATTGTCCCACTCACAGAATACAGCAATGGAGAAGACTGTTGTGGGTATTCTCCTCCCTTGCTATTTAATAAGTAAAAATTGTAGTTTGTTTCTACAGTATAATTTGGATGGCATACACAATTTTTATCTGAATGGCATAGATGAAAAGGGAAACACTGGGAGGTAAGCAAAAAAAAATAAAACACTTCCATTGATTTAACCCTTTCAATACCAGTAGCATATGATGTACCCTTTGGCTATGTGTTCCCTTCTTTCTAAAGCCATATGGCATACTGCCTGTCAATACCCCCCCCCTAAAAGAAAAAGTGTATAATCTATCCAATCACAATAGTTGATCAGTACGGATGACAAGAAAGGCAATCACGATGTTACTTTCCTTCTTCCTCAGCCTGGCATTCTCTGAACATCTGGGTTGAGTGGGAGGTGTAGAAAGGGCAACACAAATCATTGCTGATATCAGTCAGCAATGATGTAGCAGGTTCCACAGTCATGAAACTAGAATTTCAGGAAATATTGACTTATGTAAAGGAGGGAAATGAAAGGCTGTCAGACAGTGCTTTTCAGTCACCATTACTGATCTCTTACACAATTGTAAAGTAGATTATTACTTGGGAAATGGGGCATTAGTAGGGGTCATGATGCCTGCAAATGAGGTGAGAACATGAGAATAAATTAAAAATTAGCCCTGTGTGTGTCCCAGGGATGTCAAACATATTGTTTGCAAAGTGTTGGAGACCCTTCTGACATAAAAAACATACACTACCTGCTTCCCCAGTGTTGTTTCATGATCCATTGGTAGTCACAGGTCCACACATACACTGTTTGACCCCCAGACTGGTTCCATGTCCCACTGGTAGCCAACTCAACACACACACACTGTCTGCCTTTCCAGTTTTGTCCTCTGGTAGTCTCAGAACCACACATACACTTTGCTTTCCCAGCCTTGTTACACTATTGGTTATAATAAAACATAATGGTCAATAAGTCCAAACTAAAGAGGCTGGCTCAAACCATAGTAGACCTATATAATGAGGCACTCTACGAGACCTGAGTTAATAACCATAGAAAAATATAAATTTATTAGAAACTATACATCATAATCACAAATGTTACATACGCCATAACAAAACAAAATTCATATAAAAACAATTAAAATACAAAAATACACGGAGACAATGCTGTATCCTAAAAAAATTTTAACTAATATGGAACTCACATACTTCCTAGAGAAGAATATAATAATAATTTTTGCAAAATCCTTTGTAAATAAAGAGTTAGTCAGTACATACAATAAAATGAATAATCCCCTTTCACCTAAAAAGGCTTTGTCAGGGTTACAAAATAAGAGAAAAAGGTGTCTTTTAAATTATTATTATTATTATTATATTATTCTTTATTTATATAGCGCCAACTAATTCTGCAGCGCTGTACAATTGGGAATAGACATACAGAGGTATTAAATAGTACAATCAGATGTGGAGAACAGGAGGATCAGAGGGCCCTGCTCGTGAGAGCTTACAGTCTAGAGGAAGGTAGGTTTGATACAGAAGGAGTAAGTGCTATTGCGTTTAAGTGCCTCCTGCCACATGAACTGCCAGTCAGTGGGTGGGTGTGAGAAGTGCCGTTGAGTGCAGTAGTCCGTGCAAGGGGTGAATCTTGGTGATGATGTTTATGGAGGCAGTTGATAGGCCTCCCTGAAAAGGTGAGTCTTCAGGGAGCGTCTGAAGATTTGAAGGCTGGGGGAGAGTCTGATGGGGCGGGGGAGGGAATTCCACAGCTCAGGTGCAGCACGGGTGAAGTCCTGTAGGCGGGAGTGGGAGGATGTGATAAGAGCTGTGGAGAGCAGAAGGTCATGTGCAGAGCGAAGATGGCGGGCAGGAGTATATTCGGAAATGAGAGATGAAACATAGGGGGGTACAGTGTTAGTGAGGGCTCTATAAGTTAGCACCAGAGTTTTGAATTTTACTCTGTATGCTAATGGGAGCCAGTGTAGGGACTGACAGAGGGGTGTGGTGTTAGAGAAGCGATGAGTGAGGTAGATTAGTCTTGCAGCAGAGTTCATTATGGACTGTAGCAGGGTTAGTTGGGTGAGAGGCAGGCCAATTAGTAAAGAGTTACAGTAGTCAAGATGGGACATGATGAGTGTTTGGATTAGAATTTTGGTAGTGTCTTCTGTGAGAAAGGGTCGGATTCTAGAGATGTTGCGGAGGTGGAGGCGGCATGAGATGGAGATTAACTGGATGTGAGGAATGAAGGATAGGGCAGAGTCAAATGTGACCCCCAGGCAGCGTGTTGTGGGGGTTGGTGTGATGGAAGTGTTGTTAACGGTGAGGGTAATATTTGGGATAAGGCTGGTTGTAGATGGAGGGAAGAGAATTAGTTCGGTTTTGCCAAGGTTAAGTTTGAGTTGATGGGAGGACATCCAGGAAGACACAGCAGACAGACAGTCAGACACTCGGGACAGAAGGGAAGGGGAGAGGTCTGGGGAGGAAAGATATATTTGGGTGTCATCAGCATAGAGATGATGGTGAAACCCAAAGGAGTTTACTAGTTTTCCAAGGGAAGCAGTGTAGATTGAGAAGAGCAAGGGTCCCAGTACTGATCCTTGAGGCACATCAACAGACAGTGGGAGGGGTGGGGAAGTGGAGCCGGAGTAGGAAACACTGAAGGAGCGGTTGCAGAGATAAGATGAAAACCAGGAGAGTGCAGTGTCGCAGAGACCTAGGGAGTGGAGGGCTTGGAGGAGGAGTGGGTGATCAATGCAGGATTGCCAGTGATAGAATATGAATGTGATTGTGTGATATAACAAAAACAATATATATGGCAACAAACTAGTAAGTCATATCAAGATCATAATGGATTGTCATGGACCATGGAGCATTTTTGTGCAAGCAGGCATTTAGATTAGAGCTCATGGAACCACATACTGTATAACAACCCATCCAAAAAGGGCACCATTCTTCTCAGGCTTGTATCAGATGCTGAATGCTAAATAGCTTAAGGGTAGACATTCAAATGGTATGTGATTTGATTCAACTGGTCCAATACTTGCCAAAATGGTTTACTCTGGGCAGTTTTTCCTCATATGTGTAGCTGTTACAACCATTTGAGTACAGGCAATTTATATTTGAAAATGTAAGAAAAATTAAATTGTAGTTGGTCTAGTTTTCTGTTTCTGGTATCCTCTACAGTTTATCAACTCATACTAGTGGAGTGCCATTTTTCTTGGAAAGCTTTGTTTTGATGACTTTTTCTGGAAACATTTGTGCATGATGGAACATACAGTATGCCTCCCCCTTTAAGGAGAAAGGGCGGGAATCAGGAAGTAGGAAGTGCTGGAGGAGACAGTCGAAAAGGAACAGTTAGTGTGAGGTGATCTGAGGAGATGGAAGGAGTCATATAAAAGAATTGCTATTAAGTTTATCCTTGAGTGTCTGTATTTACAGAAACATTATAACTGGCTACGAGGAGAAAAACTGGATTAGAAATTAAGGTATGTGAGGTGGATATTATCACATAGGAAGGCAATTACATCACAGTTCTGGTCTGACAGCACATTACTGTGTGGAGCTGAGATGGCGGATTATCTACACAGGTTTCTTAAATTTGATACCTCTGATACCAATAACTTGGCCCATGACTGGAGAAAATGGATAACTAGATTTGAAAACTTTCTGGAAGCAATGGACATAAAAGATGATAAAAGAAAAGGGCTTTATTATTGCTGCTGCGGACACTGACACATACAATGGCTGCTCCAAAGCCTTAACTGATTACTTCAACCCAAACAAAACATCAGATATGAGAGATATATATTTAGGATTGCCAGACAACATCCAGATGAATCCATGGATACATATGTCACACGTTTAAGAGAACTGGCACAAAGATGTGTTTTTACTGATGTTGATGATGAAATTATAATACAAATAATTGTATCTTGCACATCATCGATTATAAGATGCAAAGCGTTACCGCAAGACTACTCTCTACATGAACTTCTTATAATGGCTGGTGCCATAGAACTTGCAAACTATCAAGTGCTAGGATGAAAAAAAGACATGATTTATATGTGAATAATGTCCAGAATAAACATTTAACAGTTAATTACACAAAAACAAGAAGTAAAATATGTTACAGGTGTGGAATGGAGTTTCCTCACACAAACAAAAGTCCAGCTTTAGGTCAGACGTGTAATAAATGTGGTAAAGAAAAACATTTTGCTGCTGTATGCAAATCAACGAATATCAAATCAAACCCAGCAAAACAAGCAAATGTAAAACTTTTGCATCAAGATACACAAGAGACATCCTCTGTAATGGATGACTATGTTTTCCTTAATTCGACAAATAAATTGACACAATCTCCTAGTGTTACACTCACTATATTTGATACTGACATTGCATTTACGATTGACACTGGAGCATCAGTGGATATATTAGACAGTGATACATATGACCAATTGAAAATGAAGTCTGTCTTGGAAGATATTCACACTAAAATTTTTAAATTTTTCAAACTCCACTACCCAGTATGGGAAAATTCAATGCTGTATTCAGCTTTAAAAATAAAATGCAAAAGATATGGTTCTGGAGGCTGTCTTCTTAGTTATCATATTGCCATGTACTTGGGTCTCATTCAAATCATTCATACAATAGCTGGTCCTGATGGCAAGGATATACAAACTATGATTAAGTAATTTCCTTCTTTGTTCAGTGGGCTTGGAAAATTGAAAGACTTCCCAGTACATTTTCATGTGTATCAGAATATTCGTCCTGTTGTACAAGCTCACAGGCACATTCCATTTCATCTAAGACAAAAAAATAGAAACCGAACTCCAGGCTTTGGAAGACCAAGATATTATTGAATGTGTCAATGGTCCCACTCCATAGGTCTCGCCAATTGCGGTAGTTCCAAAATCAAAAACTCCTGACAAGATAAGAATTTGTGTTGACATGCGCCTCCCAAACATTGCCATTCAGCGAGAAAGATACATTTCTCCCACAATAAATGACTTTATTAATCTACTAAATGGTGGAACTGTCTTCTCAAAATTAAACCTTAACATCATCAACTGGAACTGAGTCCTGAATCCAGATACTTGACAACATTTTCTACACATTTAGGACTCAGAAGATATAAACGGTCATTTGGTCAGCTGCAGAACTTTTTCAAGATGTCATAAGAAATATAATTCAACATATTCCCAATGCTTTTAACTACAGTGATGATATTCTTGTATTTGGCAAAACCAGGCTGAACATAATTGTGCATTACATGCTATTTTTGAGGGCTTATCATCTAAGGGACTCACTTTAAACAAATAGAAATGTGATTTTAACAAACCTTCTTTGGTCACTTTTTTCTGCAGCTGGAATACAACCTGATCCGAACAAGGTACAGGCTATCAAAATGGCGTCTGTTCCTCAAAATGTCAGTGAAGTCCAGCTACTGTGCTAGATATTTTGAAAATTTTTCAACAACTAGTGCACCACTGAGAGAACTCACTAAACAAGGCCATGAATTCACGTTGTCTCAAGAATGCCAAACTTCTTTTGATAATATTAAAAATTATGTGTGTGCAGCAACAACAATGGCCTATTTTGATCCTACTTTATGCACTGAATTGATTGTTGATGCGAGTCCAGTGGGACTGGGTGCTATCCTAGTACAATACAAAACCTATAACTCAGAGTCGTCCATTATTGCATATGCCAGTAAAGCCTTAACTAATACAGAAAGAAAATATTCTCAGCCTGTAAAAGAGAGCTTAGCGGTTGTTTGGGGGATGTGAACACTTTCATTTGTTTCTTTATGGAGCGCCTTTCGCTATTGTAACAGATCACCAAGCTCTACTTACCATCTTTGGAAATCCACAAGCCAAAATGCCAGCGAGAATTGAACAATGGGGCCTGCGACTACAAGGCTATAATTATAAAATTAGTCACAGACCTGGAAAATACAGCAATCTGGATGACTACATTTCAAGACATCCCCCAAAGTGAATCAAACTACTCACTGGTCCACTGAAGTTTATATCAATTTTATTACAACTCACGCAATACAAAAGGCACTTTCAGCTGATCAGTTTGTCACTTCAACTACAAATGACAAGATACTTTGTGATTTGTGCTTTGATTTACATCATCCAAAATGGAAAATGGCATGAAATTCAACGAGCAAAATTTCCAGATCCTGAAATAGACCTCAGAGAACTAAAATCATTCTCTAGTGTAAGAGCAGAATTATCTATCACAGAAAAACACCTCATTCTATGAGGCACCATGCTAGTAGTTCCTAAGGTTTTGGGTCACTTAGTAATACAGATAGCTCATGAAGGCCATTTGGGAATTGTTGGTACAAAGATATTTTTTCAAGAAAAGGTATGGTTTCAGGCATGGATCAGCTGCTAGATAATTTAATAAAACATTGCTCTACATGTCAGCTTGTTACTTCTACATCAAAGCTTGAGCCATTACTAATGTCTCCTATCCCTACAACAGTATGGGAAGAACTGGCGGTTGATATCTATGGCCCACTACCTAATGGTCAATACATTCTGGTAATAATTGATGAATATTCCAGATATCCAGCTATTGCATTTATTTCATTGACTTCAGCTTCCAGTATCATACCAGAATTGGACAATATCTTCTCAACATTTGGCATTCCACGAGTTGTCAAAACAGATAATGGGCCTCCCTTTAATGGACACACATTTGTACAATTCTCTGAATATCTTGGATTTACTCATAGGAAGATAACACCCTGCTGACCTCAAGCAAATGGAATTGTGGAAAGATTCACGCATACTTTGGGGAAGAGAATTAAAACAGCCCATTTGGAGCACATACCACTGAAACAAGCACTGTACAAATTTTTGGCGCAACTACAGAAGTGTACCACATTCAACAATCAATGCTGTCCCAGCACAATTGTTGTTCAACAGAAATCCTTGCATACGCATCCCTAATGTTGCTACTCATGCACTACCCAACAAAGTCACTGTATGGTCAACAGATGCAAAAAATAAGGAGAAAATGACAGTATGTGGACGGGAAAAGTCATGCCCAGCCATCCTCTCTACACAAGGGAGATAAGTTTGTTATATGTCAAAGGCCACGTAATAAGATTACTTCATTCCATGACCCAGCAGAATACTATGCAACAGCCAAGAAAGGAAGTATCCTTACAGCAGAAAGTGATTGACACTCCATAACCAGGAATACCTCACACTTCAGAGTCATGCCTACAGAAGATATTGGTGAACCCTCTCAGCTGAACGAATCTGCAACTGACAATACTTATTCTCAAAGGGACACAGATAATCCATAGGAAAAGAATATTCCCAACTATTCAAGACACTATCCTGCGAGGGAAAGAAAAGCCCTATCAAGAATAATTGAGGAAATATAGTCATGACATAATCAGACTTTAAACATTTTTCATGTTGTAATATTCATGTTCCAGTGAATATAAATGTTTCTGTTTGTTTTATACTTAATTAAAAAAAAGAGAGAGAGGGGGTGATGTAACATACAGTAAGGCATGTCTCTCCCTTTAAGGAGAAAGGGTGGGAATCCTGAAGCAGGAAGTGGAGGAGGAGACAGTTGAAAAGGAACAGCTAGTGTGAGGTGATCTGAGGAGATGGAAGGAGACAGATAAAAGAATTGCTATTAAGTTTATCCTTGAGTGTCTGTATTTACAGAAACATTACACATACTAGGCTACAGAAAAAAGTGCCGCCTAATTTGATGCATTAGGATATCTGATTTCATGAAATCTATGCTTTTAGAGGGTTAACTTGATGTTATGGTTTAATTAAGCCTTAAAACTGTTTAGTCAATAAAACGTCTGATATAAATTATCAATTTGAGATCCCAGGAGAGGAAATACATTTGTGCTCTGATACATATGGATATCCATGTACTCAGGATACATATGGCATTCAGATTTAATACTGTTGTTTGTTACATTAAGCTTTCTTGAGATGTACTATAAATTGTGATTTCAGTTTACATTTCTGAAATCTTTCAGTAGCAAAATGTATTCCATATTGCATAGAAAAAAAATCAGCCATTTTCTGATTTAAAAGTTTTACAACTTTACAGAAATATATGCTTTTACATATGATTATTTTACCACGTAACTAATGCTATGTATAATTCAAATAGTTCATATATAGAGAATACAGTTGTTTCCCTCCTGTTAATTAGGAGTATGTGCAGGCCATACTTGCTGGTAAAAATATACATAATTGGCATTTTTGAGCACAGGGGATTCAAGATATTTAACTGAGAGTTTCACAACAAACATAAATGTTTCTGATATATAATGTATGATATTAGCAAAATAAGTATTTTTTAGATTCCATTTGTCATTTATGACATAACACTATGAAAAATTTACTTCACGTGAGACATCATGAAAAAACTGATTTTGATCTGAGGCAATACATAGTTTTATGTATATGTAACTGTATATAATTTTTGTATGTATGTATATATTGTTTCTTGTGTAAATATGTAACTTTTTACTGTAAAAGATCCCCAGGACTAGGGGTGGGTGAAAAGTGTGAAAAATTTCCCACAAAACATTTTGCGAAAGCATGCAGATTTTTCACTTTTCCCGCATAAAATTTCACCTTTCCACCTATGCAAAAATGTCCTCCTTTTTGCCTATTTTAGCAAATTTTTTGCCTATGTTAACACATTTTCTACCTATGTTAAGACATTTTTCGCCTATATTTCTTATAGGTACAACATTTCCCACTGTAATATTACTTCTTCTGAGGGCTGAAGTTTAGAAAAAAGTGGCTGAAAGTCAAAGTTGTGAGTCCTACAGCAAAATATGACTTGAAAAATGTGTTAGCATGCAGAATGCATTTGTCCTTTGCCCACAACACTTTCTTGCTTAAGTAACACTGGCACATATTCAGGATGATATCAAGTAATAAAAAAAGTACAACCTACAATGTGGATATGTATTGTAAACAAAGATAGAAAACCCACAGCACTAAACCACCATGATTAATATATTTAATGTGAAGGATGTGAATGAATCTAGTGATTAAGGTATGGAATGCTGCAAGGAAAGAAGGGGCTTGTCCCCAAACTTAGGAAAACCTAAAAGAAACATAAAAGCAAAAATTAACTTGTGCTGATCCATACTGTTAATATAAACTGTAAACCCTGTAATAAGCTTTTATTATAACTGTGCTGTGCACATATTCAGGATGATATCAAGCAATACAAAAAATAAAGTACAACCTACAATGTGGCTGATATGTATTGTAGTGGTGGTAGTGGGGGACTGGCATGGTGTGATTTGTGTATGTATTTTTACCATTGTCATACTCTATCCTCCTTCTCAGATTATTGACACATATTACTTATCGGTCATAGCAGTGGTCCCAAGTGGGGTAGATGGTGGCAACCCTTCTTCACAGCTGTCCTCCACCTCCTTATCTGTGCTGCTGTTATTATATTTGTCCTGGCTTTGTCTGTCATGTGTGGTTTCTGCTACTACTACAACTACTGGAGCTGGATGTTGATGTAATTCTACTGCCACTACTACTAGGTGTCAAACGTGCGGCACTTATAGCAACAGCAACACAGGTACTTGTCATATCTAACACAACCTGTGTTGCTGGGTACTCAAAACAGGTGTGTGTGTGGCTGAGTGGGACTTGGACTTTGAAGAGGTAACGATGCTGATAATGACTGATAGGGTGACTGTGTGCTTTTTAACATCTGTACTTGTCCAGCGTCAGACTTTCCAATGCTTTCTCAAACAGTTTATAGACAGGCACAGTGCTCCTTAAAAGTGGCAGAAGATACAGCCTTTGACTTTCTGCTAACCTTATAGCCTTGTCATCTAGATCTGCATCATCATCAGTCATCATTAGGTCA
The DNA here is from genome assembly GCA_037306005.1 of Rhinophrynus dorsalis. NCBI lineage: Eukaryota > Metazoa > Chordata > Amphibia > Anura > Rhinophrynidae > Rhinophrynus > Rhinophrynus dorsalis. The sequence continues at coordinate 337,538,453 of CM074720.1, read as the reverse complement.
TCCTCAGCAGCATCAGCATCACCTGACAGTTCTTGCCCACTACTACCCTTATATTCCTGTAAGCTTTTAGAGGTTTCAAACAATTTCTTTTTACTTTTATTATAACAAAATTGACTACTACTTTAAGGACAGGTGTCTCGCTGTCTGATGCAGCAGGTGGTGCTAGAACTAGTTTTGCTGGGACCTTAAACTGCATCCTCCCTTGATTGCACACGCTGCAACAACCATTGCTGCAGTAGGTTTTTGCACTACTACTTTACTCTCACGTCCCTACACTGCTCCACCCCTCCTCCTTCCCCTTGTGCTTTTGCTGGGCATTCTGCAGCTACACTGTGTTTTTTTACTGTACAGTGCACAACACAACTGATGGAACTGTATGATACTTTGCCTAAGCCCAGTCAGCTGTCTGTCACTGTCACCTAAGATATTTCGTTTTTTATTCTTTTTTAATTTTTTTTATTTTGTATTTTATTTATTTTATTTTTTTAAGTTGTCCACCCTGTTGTCTTATCACAGTTTGTCCAAAAAAAGTATAACTGAAAAAGAAAATCAGCAATGTCTTTTCCCAGACTTCCCTACCCAGCACAGGGACAATAACAGCAAGATCAGCAAGCAAAAAGGTCGCTTGTGTCTTGCCTGTCAGTCACATGGAATTTTGGAGTATTTGGGGGTCCACCTCCTTCCTCCCTTCTTATCCCCTAGAGTGCCCCCAGACTCCCCTAATACAGAGAACAAATGTCCTACGTAAATGACTTCCTAAACTAAGCTTCAATTCACCTTTATTTGCCTATCTCCTCTAGCTAAAAAACATGCTGCTTTCTCCTCTCACAAACGCAGAATGGCTGCTGTGAGAGCCTGACAGCCTTTTATATGACTGTAGAAAACTTTTGTGTGGTGTAGAAATGTTTCTTCCCATTGATTTCAATGGACGGAAAAGGAGGAAAAAAGCGAAAAAACTGCACTTTTCGCTGGAAATTTTTTGCCAAGTGGAAAGTATCATTATTCGCCGATTTCAGTTTGAGGCAAAAATTTTCAACCATACCTACCCAGGACATACTTGAAAATGACATTTTTTAACCCTTTGAGAGCCAGAGGGTATCCAAAGCATTAAAAAAAAAGAAAAAACAAAAATTAAGAGTGTCTGTGCATGTGTGATTATATGTAACTATAAAACTACAAAATTAACTATAGGAATTAGCAAATAGATGGATAGAAAACTAATGAGCATATGTCTGGTCTCTAGGGAATTAAAAATTCCGCAAGCCCCTAACACTGAAAGAGGTACAGTGGGCATTTTAGAGACCCCTCTATCCTTCAAGTAGTTAAAAGATTAATCCAAATCAATGGGGATTTTATTATTATTTTTTTTTATTATTTTTATTTCTCTGTCTCTCTTTGTCCTGTTGTGGGGAGGGCTTCAGAGGTGAAAACATCTCAGTTGTTTACTGAGCAGTTATATCTTTCCAGCTAATCATACTTTGCTGTGGTTTCATAAAATGTCCTGCCTGAATATCAATTTAGTTACCTTGTAATGCTATCAGCAGACATAATTAGCATAATATGAACCCTTCAGATATTTATTGTGTTTTTCTGGCTTCTATCAACTCTGATATGTCACAGGCACCCAACTTTGTGAATCTACTAGGTAATTTATAGTTTAATCCTTTGAGTGAAGAGTGCAACAAATTACAGACAAAGCTATTTTCTTAGCTGTGACATGAAGTACAATTTGTAGTCTAAAATTTATTTTCAGTCTGAGTTAAAGTTTTTTCTTTTACTCTTTTGAGTCCCAGAGGGGTATGCACTCTGTCATTCAAAGGGTTAAATGTTATCAGTACCATTTGTAATAAGGTATAAGAAGAAAAGGTAGGTGGTAGTAGTGGTGCACTGAGACTGGTAAATGAAACTTCACTTTCTATCAATTCAACTTAAAATAAAATTATTAATTAGCATACATAAACTAATAGGGGTAGATTTAAAGGAAGCCGTTAAGTAAAAATAACACCAGCGGGTGTTTTAAAGTGTAGGAAGCCATACAAAAGGCCATAGAAAGAACAGCTGCTCGAATCTGATTGGCTGGGATGTGAAGAACATCCTAGCCAATGGCAGTGAGGGCAATTGAAGTGAGCCTGCCCATATATAAAAGCAGGCTCACTTCAAATGTCCTCAGTATGTTACGGGCATCGCCCGTACACAGCTGAAGAGGAGGATTGTGGGACATTTGTGTCTCTGCCGCCGCCCTCGCGGCCGCTCCGAGTGGTGGAGACACATACTAAAAGCTAAATTCAATTTTGGGCCCTAATGAATCACATTGATTATGTATTTGTCAAGCTTTTTTTATTCATTGGCATTTATTCTTTGGGCCATTACATGGAGGCATATATGGGTATATTTATGGAGCACTAATATTGAACCCTTTGAGTGATAGTGAAGTACGCAACACATTGCTTTGCAATGCGTTGCAAACCCCTCTGCCACTCAAAGGGTTCTGGAATGTATTTGTTCATGCTTGATTTTAATACATTTATTTTATTTTACAGGGAGAAGACAAGACTGAAGAGAAGGCAGAAGTAAGAAGAGAAGACCAGAACAGAAGGGCAGTGGATGACAGGTAAGTGTAACAAGGATCAGTTAACGATCGGTGCTTGGCAGTATGCCAAGCACCGATAGTTAATTGTTTTTCACTGTTCAGTTCCCAATATTGCTGCTTCTAGCAGTGTTTTGGGAACTAAATGCACAAAATGGACATTCAGCCACAACACTGTTTTTGTGGCTTAAAGACCTTTGGAGTTCTAGCTGGTAGGGCCTTTAAATACCATGTTAAACATGTTAGTTTAACAGCCGGTATTCACTTTGGCCCTACCAGCTATGTTAATGGCTGGCTTTAAATCTACCCCATAAACTGCTAACAAAATTACTACTCTCATCATCCAAATATTAGGCTGATAATGGACAAAATGTATACCTTTTAATCACTCATGATATCCAAGATTTAATTATAGTAGCTATCCACCCAATAAGTATATGGTATGAGATTTTATTTTTTTTTTGAGAAATAAAGTCAATACTCTACGGCTACAAATGCATGCAACACTGGCTTACTGGGTGCAAAAAGATGGAAAGCTGAAACCTTGACTTCATGTTACTGATAGGGGTGGGTGAAAACTCTCGCCGTGTTAATGAGAGAAATACCATGAAAACCTTTTTGTTGTCCTCTTTTTCATGGGAAAATCCGCTTTAAAACCAGTGATTAAAATGTTCTCATTTTTCACCCATTTCACTCTTTTCAATGGCTAGAAAGTTTCTGCCCATTGATTTACGTGGATTTCGCCTTTTTGCTATAAAAACCTGAAGTATTTGCGGAAATCAAACACAATAGAAACAGCTACAGATTGAGATAGATGTGCTGTGCTATTCTGCTGTTATCTTTTTCCAAAACTGAGGCAGGACAGGCTCATAGTGACTGCTATCACTAAAATAATAAATGGAGGAGCTAGAAGCACCTTTATGTGTCCACTGAGTCTGAGGAGGAAGTGAGCACTACTGAACCAGTGTTGTCCAGTTCCCCTAAATCACCCCAATGGATCTTGGTGAATTTAATGGGAAGGGAGGGAGAAAAGGGAAAGGGATGGGAGGAGAAAAAATGGAATGAAAAGGGATGGAGAAAAGGGAAGAGAGGGAGAAAAGGGGATGGGAAGGGAGGGAGAAAAGGGTAGTACTAGCGAGAGCAGGACAGGTCAGCTGGCTGTACCTGCTGCTAGACGTGCTACCTTTGCTGCCACTATTGCTGTCCCTGTTGAAACAAGTGCTCTGCCTGCTGCTAGTGATTAACCTGCTGCCACTAATACTGTGTCTGCTGACAGAGGTGCTGCCCCTGTTGCTAGTGCCACCAGTGCTGTCCTCCTGCCAGTGCTGAACCTGCTGCCACCAATACTGTGCCTGCTGCCAGACCTGCTGCCCCTGTTGCCAGCGCCACCAGTGCTGTGCCTGCTGCCAGTGTTGAAGCTGCTCCCACCAGTGCTGAAGTTGCTAGTGTGTCTTGTAATACTCAGGAGGGGGAAAGGAGAAGATGATGCCAAGTGTGATAGCAGGGGACCCTAAGTCACACTTGCCAACCACAAGCAGTCCCACCAGTGCTAGTAAAACTACTAAGAAGGTCCAGCAGCTTGTTAGTGTTAGGAATGAAGGAGGGGTAATCAATATCCTCATATTACTAGTGACTGTGAGGAGGCTGAAAGTGATGTGCATGGGGCTAGTAGTAGTAGTAGTAGTAACAGTGATGGTGAAGCAGCCGGTGGGACTAGTGTTAGGGTAGTGGTAAGGGATGCATTCCAGAGCATCCAGACTAGTGGTCAAGGGAGCCCACACCATTCCTCTGGCTCTGGGAAACCTCATCCCCTTCCCTTCACTACAGTGTCCAAGTTGAACATGATCCTTAAGAGGCCATTTGGGAAGAGTAGGCCTAGAATTAATAGCACCACCACCAGCAGGAGCACAGATGAGCTGCCTGTGCCTGCTGCTAGTGCTGCCAGTCTGCCTCCTTCACGTCAAAAGGAAATGACAAATGTGACATTAGGGGACCCTCTGTCACATTGCTCGTCACCTCCTCCAAGCAGCAGTGAGATGTCTGTAATAGAGCAGGTAGGGACTAGTGGTGGTGGTGGTGGTGATGATGATGGTGGAAAAGCTGGGTTGGAAGAGATATTGATGGCCTTTTTAGCAGAAACTGAGAAGGAATGGAAGACAGGGATGAGGATGGGCATCACCACCACTAGCAATAAGCTTTTGGAATTTGTGGAATTTGCAATTACTCAAATTCCTGCTGCTGCTGAGATGAAAGGGCAGCAGGGCTCTGAGGAGCAGGCTAGTGTGCCACAGACCACTGTGGACACAGTGGGGATGGGGTCAACAAGTTCCACTTGCCAGCTCCAGCAATACTCCTGGTCCTAGCTGCAGTGCTGAATCTGAGGCAGTAGCAGCAACAGCAGGAACATTATCCACTGCCACAGAAAGTGAAGGGGAATGTGGAGGACAAGAAGAAAAAGGCCATTCTTCTCCACCTGTTCCCTATCCCTCCTCCCAGAAGTCATGGGTGTGGGACTATTTTTCTCTTCAGGCAGGCACAGTGCAGTCATGATCAACAAAATTTGTGACAAGTTAGCGAGAAGGGGAAAGGAGGGAACACACCTTGGCACAACCTCCCTGATAACACACATGAAACACAGACACCATGACATTTATGTCAAACATGTTAAAGCCAAACACCCATTACAGAAATCTAGCACCACTGTTACTGTACCCCCTGACTCTCCAGAGATCAGAGGAGGAAGAATAAAGAAACCCATGCAGACACTGGCATTCCATGAAGAGCGAAACAACTAGCTCACCCTTAAAATCACTTTCTTCCTCTAGGGTAACAACTACATCTTCTGCCAGTCCATCTCATTCATCATTACCTCCCCTGCCAAATGATAGCCACTCTGTTGATGTTAGGATATGGCAGTTCTCTCTACCCATTGCACACTATGTTGCACTGACCACACATGCCAGTGTGGTAGAGAAGAATCAATACCAGGTCATCAGGTGGCATTTGAGGAGATTCCATCTCACAGAATATGCTAGGATTCTGGTAGGGAGGGTTCATCATTATTATTACACTTTCAGCAAGTTGTCATGTGTCCTTAGCGGGCTCTAGACAAGGGGTATAGTGATAGCGTCAGTACTTGGGTTCTGGTGTCATGGTATTTGGATACAGTTGTGCCAGGTGTTATTTACCACATACACTGTGCACATTGCAGTTGCTGATGAGAGCCACAGTTCCTGCTCTCAAGGGAAAAATATGTATTCTAATAGTAACACACCAATAATTTTGGAGGAGGGGCAGGTGGAGAAGAATTATTGATCAACTTCTTCTTTTCTCCACATGTAATGGGGGGTAAATACTGTGCTGCTACTACCTCAGGTGCATCACTGGAGATAGTCGTGGCAAGTGGAACCGTCATCATCCATTATCCATGTTATTGCTGTTGTTGATCCCATTCCCTTTCAGCTGCCAATTCATCCTGCTGCTTAAACATCTCAGCAGGAAGAACAGCAGTTGCAAATTCCACAATTATGGACTCAGACTCAGATGGAGGACATTTGACAATGGCCAGAGGCCACTGGCCAACATGACCTGCTGGCACTACGCCAGTAGGGCTTTTTTTTCCTCAGGGCTTGTGCATTAAAAAAAAATAAAATAAACATAGTCATACAAAAACAATAAACAATTTTTGGGGGTTTGTTTCTAACAAGCCTAAGTCCTACATATCAATGTGTCCACAGGGATTGGTCCTCTAACAAATCATCCTCTACAGAATACTCTATCAGGTGTCAGTCTACCTCATTGGAAACTTATGTTAGGAAGTTCCTGTCTCTATCACTTTACATACAATTTTTTTATTTTATTTTATTGATTTATGTTGATATTAACTGTCCCCCCCAATACCAGTCAAGAAACCTCCCCAAAACAAATTCCTTATTCAACTGATTCATTCCCCAGACTCAACCCACCAACATAAGCATCCTCCTAAGACCCCTTTTATACCATGTCTTATGGGTTTTTGAATTGTATTTAGGATTTATTTTTTAACTGTCCCCCCAATCCCAGTAAGCAACCTCCCACAAAATGCATCCCCTGTTCAAATGATTCTTTCCCCACACTCCACCAACACAGACACCTTCATGTCCCTTTTATACTATGCCTTTGGGAAATAAAATAATATTTGCTATGTGTTGTGTGTAACTTAAATGTTCCCATTGATTTCAATGGAATGAGCTAGGCGAAAAAAGCAAGATAAAGAGGAAAATCAGAACTTTTCGCACAATTTTTTTTTTTGCCAAGTGGAAAGTGCCATTTTTCACTGATTTCAGTTTGAGGCAGACATTTTCGCCCTTCCCTAGTGCTTATGTCAGTGGTTCCTGTCTCTATCTCTTTACATACAAATTATTTTATTTTAATGATTTATTGTTTTATTAACTGTCCCCCCAATACCAGTCAAGAAACCCCCAAAACAAATTTCCTGTTCAACTTATTCATTCCCCAAACTCCACCCACCAACACAGGCGCCCTCCTCAGATCCCTTTTATACCATGTCTTATGGGTTTTTTTCAATTTTATTTAGGATTTATTTTTTATTAACTGCCCCCCAATCTCAGTAAACAACCCCCAAAAATAATCCCCTGTTCAAATGATTCTTTCCCCACACCCCACCAACACAGACACCCTCATACCCCTTTTATACCATGCCTTTGGGAAATAAAATAATGTTTGCTATGTGTTGTGTGTAACTTCAATGTTCTCATTGATTTCAAAGGAATGAGCTAGGCGAAAAAAGCAGGAAATAGTGGAAAATCAGCACTTTTCGCTGGAAATTTTTTGCCAAGTTGTTAAGTACCATTTTTCGCCGATTTCAGTTTGAGGCAAACAGTTTCACCCATACCTAGTTAATATATGCTAGAGCATGCAGCAATAAAGATGTTGCTATCAGGTACCATGAGAAAGACAAATAAATTGTAACAACCCATTGCAATGCTCCCTAACAAAGTAAATGATTCAGCACAAAAAGGAAGACAAGTAAGCAATCCAAATAAATGTAACTAGCACTTAGGTTTCATTCATTAAAGGGATAGTAATGCTTCATTTTATCTTTATTTTATTTTGTAGGCATTAAAAAAACATGAAGAACGATATAAGTCTTATCTCTCAAACCTTTATGGTTTAAGATATATTCACAAGCAAAATATCCCCCCTTCAGCCAGATCAGAAGGGAAGTGCCCTTGTAGACTGCAGAGAGGGACAATCTTCAATTAAAATAAGGGTAAACGCTGAAAAACTTGTCAAGGGGGGAAGGGCTTTCATTGTTTTCATACAAAGAAGATTGTCCCCTGCTGTTATCTGTCTGGTCTTACAACCAGATTCACATCTGAGAAGAGATGGCTTACACTAGGAAAAAGGGGCAGGAGGGGGAAACTTTGCTTGTGAATATCTCTTAAACCATAAAGATTTGAGAGATAAGACATATCATTCTTCATGTTTTTTAATGCCTACAAAATAAAATAAAGTTAAAATGAAGTATTACTATCCCTTTAATTTTAAATATTGTAAAATCACATGTATAATACTCACAATGTTGTCCTTTTTCATCTTATGTGAAGTGTGGAGGGGTGCTTTTTATACACAAGAAAAACAATTATAATATATATGTATATATCATCCCGTCCCTCTTCTCATCTGGAATGTGTGTACAGTGGATGGCATTTTTGCATTTGCAGCCCTCTTCCTGTATCCCCCTGTGAGGACTGGTGTTAATTCAAGATAATGGTAGTGTCCTTTGAGGACCTGAAGGTCCTCGTAGGGCACTACGGAAGTTTCAGAGCACAGAGGTCTTTGCATTAGATCTACTAATGTTTTTTTGGTAGGCAGAGGGAGGGAAAACAAGGGTGCATATTATACATAGGAACTTTTGTTTACTCCTTAAATCTTGGGTCACATTTACACTTGTGTATTATACACAGGTTCGTATTATACCTAAGATTTTAGGGTAAAATAAATAATGATGCAAATAGGTAAAATACAGAACAAAAAAAATGAAAACCTTAGTGTTTATTAACAACTGCAGTAGAATATAAACAAAGCAAAAATGTGTTCCAAAATCAACAAATGAAATGTACTAAATGAGAAACATCAACATTTAGAACATTAGATATTTTTCTAATCTTGCTGATATAGGAATCAATTTCCCTCATAAATAGGAATAAAAAAAATAGCATAATGCTGTTTTACTACAAAAGTTAAAAGACACAAACATCTGGAATACTCACAAAGTAGAAAACCGGTATGTAAATAGATATCTGAGCAAAGTGCTTGTTCCAAGCTCATACAGAGAGATGATTGCCTGCTGGAAGTAAAAGGGTCCAACCTTAATCACATAGTACAGATTCCAAACTGATCCTTCTCATAAAAGATATATTCTCCTCAAAGTAGAAAACAGCCCTGCTTGTAATAATGTTTGGCACACAATGGGGATTTCCACATAGTAATAGAATGTCCTTGATTGGTTGGAACCATCTTTAATCAGAAAGTTTTAAGTAGTCCCCCCCCAAAAAATAGCTATGAACTTGGCATATGTGGCTGATGCTGATACATTGCATTCCAAATGGAATTAATCATAGTATGGTTTTGTGATTACCTTTTTAAACTGAACGTATTTCACCTTACATTGACTTAAATATCTTTAGTAAATAAAACAAGTTAATAACCAAACATTGATTTAGGTTTAAATGATATAAGGCAAAATGTAACATCTTATATCTGTCTCTCATTTGAGAAGTGTCATGTGACGGACTGAATAGTAGGCAGACCTATAGAGCAGAGGAGGGAACTAGGTACTTACTAGACAGTAGTGGTATAGAACTGCTGCAGAGTCACAGGTTGTCAGATCAAGCAAATTCTGAAAGCTGCTGCAGAAAGATCTAAAGTGCAAAGCTGGAATGTATAGCTTAGAAGCTATGTTGACTGCAAATTCTGCCTTTGCTTTGGCTACTAATTCTGGGAAAAACTGTCAGCTGCATAGTTGAGTAGCCAGAACTAGCTGAGCCAGATATGGACTAGGATGGCCACAAATATTCATTGGTAGAAACAGAAGGGTACCTAAAGTCACAAAGCAGGTAAGAATTAGGGATAGGCGAAAATGTTCACCTCAAACTGAAATTGGCAAATAATGGCACTTCCCGCTTTGCAAATAATTTCCAGTGTTGATTTTCATTTTTTTTCGCTTAGCTCATTCCATTGAAATCAATGAACATTGAATTTACACAAAACAGATAGCAAATATTATTTTACTTCCCAAAGGCATAGTATGAAAGGGGTATGAGGGTGCCTGTGTTGGTGGGGTGTGGGGAAACAATCAGTTGAACAGGGAATTTTTTTGGGGGGTTGTTTACTGGGATTGGGGGACAATTAATAAAAAATAAATCCTAAATACAATTCAAAAAACCCCATAAGACACAGTGTAAAAGGGGTCTGAGGAGGATGCCTGTGTTGGTGCGTGGAGTCTGGGGAATTAATCAGTTGAACAGGGAATTTGTTTTGGGGAGTTTCTTGACTGGTATTGCGGGGATAGTTAATAAAAAAATAAATAAATACAATAAAATAAGGAGTGTGTATGTAAAGTATGTAAAGTGATAGCGACAGGAACCCCCTGACATAAGCTGCCACTGGGGTGGACTGATATTTGACTTGATAGAATATTTTGTAGAGGATAATTTGTTAGATTTATTGTTAGAGGAAAGCCCTGAGGAAACATTGATTTCTAAGACTTAAGCTTGTTTGGCACAATCCCTAAGGAAACTTTGATTTGTAGGACTTATGTTTGTTAGAAACAAACCCCCAAAAACTGTTTATGTTTTTGTAGGACTATGTTTTGCTTTTTTTTTTTCTTTTTTTAAAGCACAAGCCCTGAGAAAATAAAATGCCCTAGTGCCAGCAGGTCATATTGGCCAGTGGCCACTGGCCATTGTCAAATATCCTGAATCCATAATTGCAGCATTTGCAACTGCTGTTGCTGAGTTGTTTAAGCAACAGGATGATTAAGCAGCTGAAAGGGAATGGGCTCAACAATAGCAGTAACATGGATGATGGATGATGAAGGTTCCACTTGCCATAACTAGCTCCAATGATGCACCTGAGGTAGTAGCAGCACAATATGTAGCCCCTAGTGTATGTGGAGAAAAGAAGAAGTTGGACAATAATTCTTATCCACCAACCCCTCCTCCAAAATCATGGTTGTGTTTTTAGAATACACATTTTTTCCTTGAGAGCAGGAACTGTGGCTCTCATCAGCAGCTGCAATGTGCACAGTGTGTGTGGTAAATAACATCGGGGGGCACAACTGTATCCAAACACCATGACCAGAGCCAAAATAATGGAGCTGTCACTATATCCCTTGTCCAGACCCGCTAAGGACACATGACAACTTACTAACAGTTTAATAATAATGATGAATCCACCCTGCCTCCATCTTATCATATTCTGTGGGACAGAATCTCCTCACATGCCACTTTATGCCCTTGTTGCTATTCTCCTTCACCACACTGCCATGTGTGGTCAGTGCACCACATTGTGTGCAATCGGTGGAGAATAACTGCCACATCTTAACATCAACAGAGTTGCTATCATTTGACAGGGCATGTAATGATGAAAGAGATGGACTGGCAGAAGATGTAGTTACCCTAGTGTCTGTCTGGGTTTCTCTATTCTTCCTTTTTGATCTCCGCCTCACCTTTTGTTGCCTTTCAGGAGAGTCAGGGGGTACAGCAGCAGTGGTGCTCAATTACTGTGGTGAGTGTTTGGCTTTAACATCTTTGACATAAATATCACGGTGTCTGTTATCAGGGTGATTGTGCCAAGGCACATTCCCTCCTTTCTCCTTCTCATTGACTTGTAACAAATTGTACACATTGCCATTCTTGATCACTGCACTGTTCCTGCTCCAAGAGAAATATAGTCCCACACCCATGACTTTGAGGTGAGGGAAAAGTGAAGAAGAATGGCCTCTTCCTTCTTGTCCTCCACATTCCCCTTCACTGGCTGGGGCAGCGGATGAGTCTGGACGCTCTCAATTGCTTCTCCTACCACTCCCCTAAAAATAGTCCCACATGCTGCTTCACCATCACTGCTACTACACTAACACCAACCACATCAATTTCAGCCCCTGAGTCTTCCTCCTCACAGTCACTATTGATGATTACCTGCTCCTTCACTCCTAAGGCTTACAAGCTGCTGGATCTTCTTAGTAGTAGTAGTACTAACACTGGTGGCACTGCTTGGGGATGTCATACTTGGCATCGTCTTCTCCTTCCCGCCCCTCCTGAGTATTACAAGACAAACTGGCAGCAGGGACAGCACTGATGTCAGCAGGTTCAGCACTGGCAACAGGCACAGCACTGGTGGCAGCAGGGGCAGAACGTCTGACAGCAGGCATAGCACTGGTGACAGCAGGTACAGCATTGGTGGCGGCACTGGTAGAAGGGCAGCATGTCTGACAGCAGGCACAGCACATCTTACAGCAGGTGCAGCACGTCTGGCAGCAGGTGAAGCACATCTGGCAGCTGACCTGTCCTGCTGTCACTACTACTACCCTTTTGTTCCTCCCTTGACATTAATTTCCCCAAGAAGCCTAAGGGTGATTTAGGGGGACTGGCCATAATTGCCTCTGTAGTGCTCAGTTCTACCTCAGACTCAGACTCAGTGGACACATAATGGTCCTTCCAGTTCCTTCTTGTATTACAAGACAAACTGGCAGCAGGGACAGCACTGATGTCAGCAGGTTCAGCACTGGCAACAGGCACAGCACTGGTGGCAGCAGGGGCAGAACGTCTGACAGCAGGCATAGCACTGGTGACAGCAGGTACAGCATTGGTGGCGGCACTGGTAGAAGGGCAGCATGTCTGACAGCAGGCACAGCACATCTTACAGCAGGTGCAGCACGTCTGGCAGCAGGTGAAGCACATCTGGCAGCTGACCTGTCCTGCTGTCACTACTACTACCCTTTTGTTCCTCCCTTGACATTAATTTCCCCAAGAAGCCTAAGGGTGATTTAGGGGGACTGGCCATAATTGCCTCTGTAGTGCTCAGTTCTACCTCAGACTCAGACTCAGTGGACACATAATGGTCCTTCCAGTTCCTTCTTGTATTACTTTTAAACTTTCTCATAGTGATAGCAGTCACTATGAGCCTCTCCTGTCTCAATTTTGCTATGAGATTACAACAGAACAGTACAGCAAAAGTACCTCGCTCTGTAATTGATTCTATTGTGTTTAACTTCCTTGAATATGTCAAAAGGCAAAAAAAAAAATGTAAATCAATAGGCAGAAACTTTCTAAACATTGAAAAAATGGTGACAAATTTTGGCCAATGGGTGAAAAATGCAAAGATTTTAATCACTATTTTTAAAGAGAATTTTCTCTCAAAAAAGCTGACAATAAAGTGGTTTTTGCTGATTTTTCTGTGGGAACATTGCAGGACCTTTCACCCAACCCTAGTAAGGATGCAGCAGGCTAAAAGTATAGGGACTGTAAAACTAGCATCCTCCAAAGAAAGCTTGCAAGAAAACAAAATGACAGGATCCAAATCAGTAGGCATAATCTTAGTTAGGAACAAAGCAGAGATATGTACAGTTAGCAAACAAGCAATGTCCAGGAATAAGCCAAGGTCAAACACTGGAAACATGAAACAATGCTCTGGGATGTTAGTCAGTTTAACAATTTGCATGTATCCCACAATGCTAGTGAGGCTGCTTGATATAGACCTTAGATGAGGTGTTTCCATAAGCAGAGGTAATTGCAGTGCAGGAGTGAGTGGAGCAGGTCTGGCCAAAGAAGCAGACAGAAGAGCAGGTAATAGCAGAATATGCTATATGGGATTGGGTTCTCACACTACATATTTTTACCTCTCTTTTATGACCTACTTTTGCTTATAGATGGAGAATGACTGGATCAACTTTTTCACATAGAGAAAGATTACAAATGAAAACTTTCATAAAAGATTACTAACACTGGGGAATATCCTGTTTTGCTCATGTGGGAATTTCAGAGAAAAATTCTAAATTTGCATCTTTTTCTGTGGGATTCCTGATAACTTTGGAACCCATGGATTTTCCATGTTTTCTTTAACACTACAAACTTTCCCACAAGAACGTTTCCATTTTTCCACCTATTATTCTCATAGTAGTAACAATTCCTGACACTATCATATAAAAACCTGAACTTTCCACCATGCAAAATGTAGATTAGGCAGAAATGGGAGACACAGTAAAAAAGGCAGTGATAATAATAATAATGAAAAAAGTTCTGTTTTGATCTGCTTGCAGAAGTTGGATGGTGGAGTTTAAGAAATCCTGCATATGTGAGCCCCAGGTCCTTAGGGATATGAGGAAACATATTAAGAAGGGGATTATTAGATAGTAGCAATAGCACAATGCAGCTGTCCGTGTTTGCTGTTGCTCTCTCTGTGCCTGCTATGGTGACAGCAAGTGAAACAAAAGGGGAACCTATGTCTGATTTGTGATTGCCAGGTAGAGTGCAGCAAGATACTGGTGGTGGTGATGAATCAGATGGTTAAAGTTTCTTAGATCAGGAGTGAGAGATGCAGTTGGGAATGGGCATAACCGCCACCCAATAGAATTATGGCATTTGCTGCTAGTGCCATTCCTGATGATGAGTCATTTGAGACAGAATAATATCTATCACAACATCAGTATAAGCAGTAGGGATGGACGAAAATTTTCACCTCAAACCAAAATTGGTGAATAATGGCACTTACTGCACCCTCCATATGTCTATCAGCGCCATATCCTGGATTGCCCCCTGAATAAGGCTCAGTGTCTGCTGACTGATCATGGAGGTTGTACCCATTTTGTCTAGATTAAAGTCATGTACATAGTTAAAGTCACCCATGCATATTTTTTGGAAGTCTGGCCTAAGTGCAACATACCCTAGTTTGTCAGTCAAGGTCTGTGTGGAGAAGGGAGGTGGTATGTAGATTTTAAATAATGTGTTCAAGATTCCACCTATTTTACATGTAAAGAAAAGATATTGCCCAATGTCCTCAGACTTAAGATCGACAAATCTAAACTGTATATATTTTTTAATCAGGATAGAAACACCTTTAGCATAGGAGGAATAAGTGGAGTGATAATGATGACCTATCAAGGGTTGAAGTAGCAACATGATTCTGTTGCCACACAGATGTGTTTCTTGTAACAGAACAATGTCTGCTGATTGTTTATGGATGTATTTTAAGACTAGAGATTTCTTTATTTTATTGTTAACCCCTCACATGCCAGTACAGAGATTTATCTATGTGACCACTCGTAGTGCTGCAGCACACAGCCAAATCTGCCCACCAGGCCCAAGGAAGAGATGAGAAAATAAAAAGAGCATATATACATATGCAAATATATATGTTCAGAGGTCTTAGTGGGTAGCAGCACACATCCACATAGCAGAAGTAGATGCACTTTACATTTATAAATACATGTAGATGTTTGGACAAAAAATATAATCTTGCCTAAAAGTATGTCAGCTAAACCTACAGCATACCACCCACCATAGACTCTGCATCTAGAAGTAAGATTGACCCTGAGTTTGTGTCTCTAGGTGGGCGACCAGTGATAAGCATATTAGACATATCCAACAATTCTCTTCCAACATAACATACAGATGTTAGGTCCCCAGCACTCAGCAGCATGCATTCTGTAAGGTAAATACAGGATTTAAATTAGTTTAATTTTCACAGCTATCCGTACAGGGTTGGGCCTCAGGGGGTCACCCCAAGGCCTGCACCAGCAGGACCATCTCTGTGGAAGAGATATTATTTCTATGGAAGAGATATTAAAAACAGAAACATATAATTTGTCTAAAACATACCTTCCAGAACCGCTGCAGACCCCCCCCCGATCCCCCCCATCCAGCAATAACAATTGTCCGATATTTGTATAATACAGTGGAAAAGCAGCAATGATCAGTTAGCATGCAGCAAATATACAAACAACTCTCCCCAACATACATAGGGATCACAAGCTGCTCCTCAGATAAGTAGAGAGAAACAAAATAAAATGTCATTCAGAAGTTATACCCTGAACAAGTAGGTTCATCAGGTGGCTGTTTGCACTAAAGTAGATAAATAAGGAGCATTGTAAGTGAAAAATATATCTTAGCCAGAATTTATAGATGGAGTATTTTCATAACAAGAGATTATTCTAAGTCAGTTACCCTGTAGCAAGCTGTATTGAGTCACAGATATGTTTAGAATATAAATATGTTTTTTTCAGAAGCATGCTGGCCAAATCCACTGCAGGACACCCCTCATTTCATCTCTGTTAAGAAATAACATATGCCCTGCATTCATGTACTGAAGTGGAAAAACAGCAGTAATCACTTAGCATGTGAAACAAATACAGATGCCACCTCCCAACATCATATGAAGATGATAGGCTCCCCATTGGCTTAACAGAGAAAAAAATATTAGCAAGACAAATTTTCAAGTTATGCATTGTTACCCATTATAATGGGTAGAAATTACTAGACTTGTGTGATTTGGCTCGTCCACATTCGGATTTCGGACGAACATAGCTAATTTGGAGCCATTCGGACATGGCGAAAATCTCATAGCCATTTGTTTTAAGAACCCGAATACGAAACATATCTGGGGAGTATTTTGGTACAAGATTCGGATATTCGGATGACGTTCCCCCCCCCCCCGCACGCTCTACTTTCCCTCCCTCTCTAGTCCAATTAGCTGCTTCATACTTTCCCTCCCTCTCTACTCCAAGTAGCTTCTTCGTTTCATGATGGGGGTTGGACTAATGACATCACAGACAATGTCTGCATTTCCTGTTAGTGCGCATTGGGTTGTTGGAGCTCAGAGAGAGAAGAAGCAGCCAGATAGAGTGAGTGACTGTCCAATTGTTGTGTAGGCAGGCAGATAGGCATAGGCAGGCAGCTAGCATTGGTGCCAGTTATTACCACTGCAAGGGAGAGTCACCTTTGTTCCAGTGTAAAAGCTGAAAATTCAATTTAGGAGTTTGTTTGAATAATTTGCAATGACACAATCTCACACTTGTGTAGGGACTGGGAGGCCTAGCAGCTCACTGCCAACACAAGGGGGGGATCATCAGTGTTTCAGTGTTAAGAAATATAAAAATCCAACTTAGGAGTGTATTTGAATAATTTGTAGAGTGATACAATCTCAGAGCTGTTTTTCGGGACTGGGGGCCTGCTGTCTTACTGCCACTTCAAGGGGGAATCATCAGTGTTCTACAGTTTAAAAAAATTCAGAATCCAACTTAGGAGTGTATTTGAATAATTTGCAGAGTGATACAATCTCAGAGCTGTGTAAGGACTGGGGGGCCTGCTGTCTTACTGCCACCGCAAGGGGGAATCATCAGTGTTCTAATGTTTAAAAAATTCAAAATCCAGTTTAGGAGTGTATTTGAATAATTTGTAGAGTGATACAATCTCAGAGCTTTGTAGGGATTGGGGGGCCTGCTGTCTTATTGCCACCGCAAGGGGGAATCATCATTGTGCCAGTGTTTAAAAAATTCAAAATACAACTTAGAAGTGTATTTGAATAATTTGTAGAGTGGTACAATCTCAGAGCTGTTTTAGGGAATGGGGGGCCAGTTGTCTTACTGCCACCGCAAGGGAGACTCAGCAGTGTTCTAGTGTTTAAAAAATTCAAAATCCAACTAATTAGTGTATTTGAATAATTTGCAGTGATACAATCTCACACTTGTGTAGGGACTGGGAGTCCTAGCAGCTCACTGGCAACACAAGGGAGACTCATCAGTGTTCCAGTGTTTAAAAAATTCAAAATACAACTTAGGAGTGTATTTGAATTATTTGAATTATTTGTAGAATGATACAATCTCAGAACTGTGTAGGGACTGGGGGGCCAGCTGTCTTACTGCCACTGCAAGGGGGAATCATCAGTGTTCCAGTGTTTAAAAAATTCAAAATCCAACTTATTAGTGTTTTTGAATAATTTTCAGTGACACAATCTCACACTTGTGTAGGGCCTGGGAGGCCTAGCAGCTCACTGCCATCGCAAGGGGGAATCACAAGTGTTCCAGTGTTTAACAAAACTTAGGAGTGTATTTGAATAATTTGTAGAGTGATACCAACTCTGAGCTGTTCTAGGGTCTGGGGGGCCTGCTGTCTTACTACCACTGGAAGGGAGACTCAGCAGTGTTCCAGTGTTTAAAAAATTCAAAATCCAACTTAAGAGTGTATTTGAATAATTTGAAGTGACGCAATTTCACACTTGTGTAGGGACTGGGAAGCCTAGCAGCTCACTGCCATCGCAAGGGAGACTCATCAGTGTTCCGGTGTTTAAAAAATTCAAAATCCAACTTACGAGTTTATATGAAAAATTGGTAGAGTGACACAATCTTACAATTGTGTACAGACTGGGAGGCCTAGCAGCTCACTGCCAACACAAGGGAGAATCATCATCGTTCCAGTGTTAAATTTAAAATACAGCCAGTCTGACAGTTGTCGTGTGGCCAGGTTGTAAAATTGTCAAATTATTATAGTACACTACCTACATATGTGTAATGGATTTGAGTCCAAGTGAACAACCTGATGTTTCTTGTCCTGGTACCACCTGCAGTGACCCAGCAACCACCAACACCACCACCACAGTGATGTTGCATGCAAGCAGAGCTAGCAGCAGCAGCGGGCAAAGAAGAGTACTAGTACTAGTCAGAGTCAGTAGCAGCACGCCAAACAAAAAAATAAAAATAAGAAGGGAACTACAGGTCGTTCTTCCTCTACTAGCAGAGTAGAGAAGTCCAGCTCCTCCGCTAAGACCATGAAGCAGCTGTCACATGTGTCTCATCAGCTGTTTCATGATGATCCCCCCAGAACTACCTGCACAAAGACTAGTGTCACTGGCAGCTTAATCACCACCTCCACTACAGCCAGTTGTATAAACCTGGGGACACCTAGCATTGGTAACAGTACTGGTCGGACACTGCAGGCAGTATCAACACAGGATTTTTACAGCGTGCAAGCAGCCCAAATGGAAATTAATGCAGTATTTGGATAACATTTTTCCTTCCACCACTGTCACTGCCACTGAGAGCATATCCGCTCCAGAAAATGTTATTGAGGGAGATATTTTACCATTTCCTGGTAGTCACCAGGTAGAAGAAGGAATTAAGCAGGTTTCCACAAAATCTGTTGTTGATGACGATGTTTCTTCCTTTCAAAATCTACGAGAGTTAGAAGAATCATCCACAGACCAAAAAAACAAAAAACACAGAAGGTGCCAATAGTGCCTTATCCTACACAGTATTCAGAATCATCACATTCAGGAGATACATATATACTCACATTAAACAGTGGCTGTATAAATATTTATGTAAAAATACAGCTATATGCACTTTCAGGGCATAATTTACTGTCCCTGTACGGTCATATGCTCACGTTTCCTCTGTGCAAGTCCTTACTTCCCACTCAATTCCAGTTGTGGGAATCACATTAAATGTTTTAGAGCTTTTTTATATTTGACATTTTTATTAATAAATTGGTTCTTTAGAGATCGAGGTTTGGAGCGGCTTCTTTTTCCTTTTTTCCTTTTATGGGATCCAATCCTTCCACGAGAAGAGACTGGAATTGAGTGGGAAGTAAAGACTTGCACAGAGGAAGCGTGAGCATATGACCGTACAGGAACACCCTGAAAGTGCATATAGCTGTATTTTTACATAAGTATTTATACAACCAGTGTTTACTGTGAGTATATATGTACCTCCTTAATGTGATGATTCTGAATACTGTTTAGGGTAAGGCACTATTGGCGCCTTCTGTGTTTTTTGTTGTTTTGGTCTGTGGATGATTTAACCCTTCGAGTGGATAAGTTGTTGGGAAGAGTGGCCGATAGTTTGCAGAGCATAAAGATATCAAGGAAGCTATATAATGGACGGCTTAAAGATCCCTGAGCTGTGTTTGCTAGTCTGAATATATATGCTAGTCTAGCTATTTGCTATGTGAGTAGGTTTCCAATGGTGGAGGTATGGTGATTGAGAAAGTTTTACAGTATCACACAAGGAAGCGCCTCTGTTTTCTCTTTTTCTTCCTGATTCTAAGAGTTAGAAGAAGAATTTGAGGGATCAAAGTCTCCTATGCTTGATTGTCCCCTGAGCTTGATTTTTCCAGTGACCTTGATTATTCCCTGGGCTTAATTTTTCACCTGCTTCCCATAGTACTCCTCCTGTTTCTCCAGTTATACTTGTGTCTTCTATTGACAACTCAACACCTGCCTCCCCAGTTCCATTTGAGTCTCCCAGCCAGGTAGTAGCTGTTAGTGTCTCCGCCACCAGTACCACTGTTACTCCACAATCCTCCTCCAGTCACACTCCCAACATCCCTGCTGCCATCTTTAGGTCTACTTGTATCCCTGTAACGGTACGTAGAAAGGAAAAGCAAAGTGAGATTGCTCCAGCATGTGAAGATGAAGAAAGTGTCACCTCAGTTTTTTCTTCTCCACCACCTTCCAGAGTCACCCGTCACTCCAAAGTGTGGGACCATTTTGTGGCAGTTGGCGATGGCCAAATAGCAAAATGTAAGGTGTGTGGCAGGGAAGTCAGCCATGGGCAGGTGTTGGGTCATCTGACCACCACCAGGATGAACCAACACCAGAGCAACTACCACATAACTACCACACAACTACCGGTACTGCATATACCAATGTCACACTCACCACCAGTAGGCAGCAGGAGAAAGGGCAGGGGGTCATGTCACATCTGGTCCCATTAAGAGCAGCAGACAGTCACAGCCTATCCCAAAAACAATACAGGCCACACCTGAAGATTTTGGTGGGTTTCATTCAAAGAGGATGTGCAGAGAGCAGGCCAGGAAAATCACACACCTTATTGCACAGCTCATAGCCGTTGGGGGTGCTACTTTTAATTTGGAGGACAGGGAGCCATTCTATCAACTTATGGAGGCCATCGCACCCTGATATAAAATTCCATCCCACACCACATTTAGTAGAAATATAGTGCCCTCATTCTACCAGTCATGCATTGGGCTTTTAAAGGACCTGCTAGGAAAGGCTTCTGGCCAGTCAGTGCACTTTATCACTGACTTATGCAGTGCTCCGAGTGGCCAGCATGGCTTCCTGTCATTGACGGCGCATTGGTGGCAGCCTAATGTGTTGCAAAACACACCAACAGGAACAACAAGTTTGGGTGCAGTAGCCAAGCAGGCAGGGCACCGCTCTTTCCTCCTCCATGCTGAGGTAATGGATCAGCAGCACACCTCAGATAACATTTGCAAAGAACTGCAGAACATGGTGACGCAGTGGCTAGGGGAGCAGACAGGCACACAGACACAAATGGAGTTTGTGGATACTGATGGTGCAGCTAACATGATCAAGGCTCTCCGGGATGGCAGATTTGTGGGTGCGTGCTGCTCAGAGCATGTCCTGCATCTAGTAGTAAAGGCTACTCTCGAGGATGGTGGTAACACTGGAAGGTTGCCAGCACTTCTGGAGTCATGCTGACAAATTGCTGGCCACTTCCATCGGAGCGTCAAAGATAGCCAGCTCCTCAGGGAGGAACAGGAAAAGGCAGACCTCCCAGAGCACCACCTAAAACAAGATGTTGGGACCAGGTGGAACTCGACCTTAGATATGCTAGAGCGGATCCTAGAGCAGAAAAAGACAATTCATGCAATGTCATGTCACCATTTCATTGGCAGTAACAGAACACTGGGCAGGGCTGACTGGGCACTGATGGAAAAGGTAGTGACAGTCCGTGCTTTGATGGAAATTTTGAGCAAAGAGAACGTTAGCCTGGCAGAAGTTATTCCCCTCTTCACACACATCTCCTTAAAATTGTATGATTTCCTTGCCCATAGGGAATGCTTGGCTGGTGCTGATGGTAATATATTTCCTGATGTTGCTGCCCTTCTAATGAGGCTGAAGAAGGAACTGACTTGGCGCATGGAAGAGCGAATGAACAACTGTCCTGAGTTAATGCCTGCCACAATGTGCAATCCACAAGTCAAAGGCAAGATGGCACGTACTTCCAATTCACTCACTGCCTGGAAGGGAACAATTGATAGCAAGGGTGCGTGAGAGGCAAAGGAAAAACAGGATGCAGTCACATAAGGCAGGAGAAGATTCCGCAGATGAGCTGGAGGAGTGAGGTGGTCTTCCGGGACCTGTCATTAGCAGCGCCAGTAGCACAGCATCTTCTTCCAGTGGAGCAGCTGCTGTTTTTTATGCTGAAGTAATGGATAGATTATGCTTCTGGATAAACAAACACCTCCCAATCAGTAGAAAAAGTGCTGAGTTTGAGGATAAGGCTTACCTTGTGGAACCTTCTTTGCCTCCAAGAACAGATCCCTTGACTTTCTGGGATAACAAGAGGGCTGTGTGGCCTACTTTTGTCCCTGGTAGCCCAGGAGTTGCTTTCTTGCCCCCCAACCACTGTCCAAAGTGAGCGGGTATTTTCTGTTACTGGAAATATACTTAGCCCTCAGCTCTCTCAATTGGCCCCCCAACTCATGGAGCAAACTACTTTTTTAAAAGTCAACCTGCCAAAGCAGGTTACCCTGCTCTCAGGTTCAATGCAGATTAGAAGAAAAAAGTACCATAGTAACATAATATGCTGAGCGCTCCAGCTTACCCAACTCTAGGACAGTGGTTGGTTGGGCAGAAGACATCCCCTGACTTGGTTGGGACTCAGGGGGGAAATTAAAGTCTACATTGTTGTCCCACTATACAGGTTGTTCAGTCTGGCTCTGCGCTATTTACTGAATCCTGCCTGCTCCAGTGTTCTGAGGTCTTCTGCTGGCTACATCTCCAGTGTTGCTGTCATCCTGAGTCTGCCTCCCACCAGTCATGCTCAGTTGCTGCTGTATCCATGTATTTACTGAGTCCTGCCTACTCCAGTGTTCTGCATTCCTGGCTACATCTCCAGTATTGCTGTCATCCTCAGTTTTGTAGTCTAACTCTAATCTAAGAAAAGTTGAATGTCTATGAGTTCTACCTGCTCCAGGCTTCTCTGTTTTATAGTCTAACTCTAATCTAGGGCTGCAACTAACCATTATTTTGATAATCGATTAGTTGGCCGATTTTTTTTTTTTTTGATTAATCGGATAAAAAATACAATCTGCAAATTTTTCATTATTTAAAATGATTTAATGAACAAACTGAGTGTTTTATCTGCAAGGCCATCCATTACCCCCAAGGCCATCCAGAACACACTCAGGCCATCCATTACCTCCAAAGCAATCCATTACCCCTCCAGGCCGTTACCCCCTCAGGCCATCCAGTACCCCCTAGGCCATCTAGTACTCCCCCAGGCCAACCATTACCCCCTCTGGCCATCCATTACCCCCCTAGACCATGTGCTCATCCTTCCTTCTATGAGTCAATGTTTACTTCTAGGATGCAAATATAGTTTTTGATACCTTTTATTGGCTAACTAAGCAGATTTAGAATGCAAGCTTTCAAGACCTTAGGTCTCTTCCTCAGGCATGTTATATAAATAAATATGAAAACAATACAAGTACACATTGTATTGTTTAGCATGGAAATCAGATAAGTGAACTCAATCCAGATCCAGATACTTTCAGTCAGTGGTAAATTGCACTCCTCCTCTGAGGCTTTAGAGGTATTTACGATGCTCTTGGGTTTGTTGGAAAGGTCAACCAACTAAGTGATAATGTGACAAAAACTCTCTGTACTATTTAAGCCACTACAAATTGCATTCAATTTTAACATTAATTTTACCTCCCATATCTTTCTGTCCCTCTGAGTGCGGAACCGTCCCATCAATACAGTTAACTTATTGTCCCTGACACTGTGCCCATTTTGACAAAAATGTTCTCCCACTGCTGTCTCTGTCTTTTTTTATTAACACTGGATTTGTGGGAATTAAATCTCTTATGTAATGGCTGTCCAGTTTCTCCCACATACAGAGATGTTGGGCATTTTGCACACATGATAAGGTATATTACATTGGATGATTTACAGGTGAAGGTACCATTGATCTGATGGTGTAACTGGGTGTTTGGAATTGGTATCTTGTCCGTGGTGTAAATGTGTGCACAGGTTTCACATCTCTTTTGTAGGCAGGGAGTTGTGCCATTTTTTGTATTTTTACCCAGGGCACTCTTCACCATCAGTTGTTCTGATTTCCATGCTAAACAATGCAATGTGTACTTGTATTTAAGATGTTTTCATATTTATCTGTATAACATGCCTGAGGAAGAGACCTAAAGTCTTGAAAGCTTGCATTCTAAATCTGCTCAGTTAGCCAGTAAAAGGTATCAAAAACTCTATTTGCCTCCTGTATTTCTACGGCTAACATGGTACCAACTCTCATATCTTACTTCAAGGATGGTGTAAATAAGCAGAGTCCAGGAAATAACCCACCACGTACAAGGTCCACATTTAACACAGGGGGATACCCTATTCACTGCCATAATCGGCCTTGTGTTACAAAAAAAAAAAAAAAAAAAAAAAAAAAGTGGAGAAAATCTGGCAAACCAACTGCACTACAGTGGACAAATGCACATTTCCGTATTCCTATTGGGTGTAATATGGTGAAGTTGGTTTTCTCCAGATTTCATCCACTTCCCTGTGGAACATTAGGCATATAGAGGCAAGGCATGACGTTGAAGACCACTGACAGCACCCTCTCTATCAGAAAGATCTGCTGAGGGTAATTTACATACATTCATATACCTTATACAATTTGGAGCTTGTGTGAGAACTGCTGTGCTATGGCTCTTATAATTAGTCTTCCACTAGTCCTAGTCACCCTCATGCTGATGTGGCTATTACTATAAGGCAGGGGGGTTATCAACCTATGACCCTCCAGCTGATGAACTACAATCAACATCATTTGGCAGCCATTGCTCTCTTGTAATGTTGATTACTTTGTAGTCCAACATCACCTGTGGAATCACATATTTTCCACCACTGACTGCTGCCCTCAAGCCTCACTACTTTCTATATCCAGAGGGTAGTAATGATACTCTAGAGAGTTGTTGCCCTGATGCTATTACACCACAGTGGGTTATCTTTCCACGTTGCCCCAGCATTTCTCCATTCAGGGCCCACAGATACTCACATGGGCTCCAGTAACTTGTCCAGCCAGGTCTTGGAAGCATCCACATTCTCTATCAGCATGTCGGCAGCTATCGCAGGCCTTGGGGGGTGTAGAGGTCCACTGTCGTAACAGTATCACAATACCAACACTCCTATTCTCAATGAACTGGGGCGGCACTCCCTTATCCCTCGGATCCCGTTAACGTGTAATGGAAATACGAATCTGAGACTGGTAATTATCCCGGGACCTATCAAGGAATCAACTCACTGGCCCAGCACCGAACAACTTAGCCAGGTAGCAGGGTTTACGTTGAGCCCGGAAGACAGACAGGTCCATCTAGCCAATCAGCTGGCGGAACTCAATTAGCTATTACCAATCAGTGCATTGGGGGCAGGGCTGACCCTGAGTTGGTCACTAGTTGGAGGGCTTGACATGTGACGCAGTGGTGCCACATGGTGAAGGGATTCTGTGTACTGTACAACCTGTGTGTCTTTATGTGTCTCCCATAGCATAAGCATGTTTACCAAATTTTAGTAAAACGGAATTTTAGAAAATGCCCGATGGTCAGTCCGCCCCTGCAACCAGCTCCCCCCTGCACAACTAATCGATAACGAGAATCGTTGGCAACGATTCTCATTATCAATTTTTATCAATTTAATTGATTAGTTGTTGCAGCCCTACTCTAATCTATGAAAATCATATTTCTATGAGTCCTCCCTTCTCCAGGCTTCCTCAGTTTTATAGTCTAACTCTAATCTAAGAAAAGTCATATATCTATGAGTCCTGTCTGCTCTAGGCTTCCTCAGTGTTATAGTCTAACTCTAATCTAAGAAAAAGTCATATGTTTATGAGTCCTGCCTGCTCCAGGCTTCCTTAGTTGTATAGTCTAAATCTAATCTAGGAAAAGTCATATGTCTATGAGTCCTGCCTACTCCAGGCTTCCTCAGTTTTGTAGTCCAACTCTAATCTAAGAAAAGTCATATGTCTAATATCTACTGAGTCCTGCCTGCTCTGGTGTTCTGTAGTTCGCTAATGGCTACATCTCCAGTGTTGCTAACATGACAAAGGCTCTCTGTGATGTCAGATTTGTGGGTGTTCACTGCTCAGCACATCTTCAATGTTGCTGTCATCCTCAGTTTTGTAGTCTAACTCTAATCTAAGAAAAGTTGGATGTCTATGAGTCCTGTCTGCTCCAGGCTTCCTCCATTTTGTAGTCTAACTCTAATCTAAGTAAAGTGTTCTGTAGTTTGCTGCTGGCTACATCTCCAGTGTTTCTAACATGACGAAGGCTCTCTGTGATGTCAGATTTGTGGGTTTTCACTGCTCAGAACATCTTAAGTGTTGCTGTCATCCTCAGTTTTGTAGTCTAACTCTAATCTAAAATAAAGTTGTATGTCTATGAGTCCTGCCTTCTCCAGGCTTCCTCGGTTTGGTAGTCTAACTCTAATCTAAGAAAAGTTGTATATATTCATCTACTGAGTCCTGCCTGCTCAAGACTTCCTCGGTTTTATAGTCTAACTCTAATCTAAGAAAATCCGTATGTCTATGACTCCTGCCTGCTCCAGGCTTCTTCCGTTTTGTAG